>OZ012564.1:11104322-15904322 GCA_963935595.1 Schoenobius gigantellus
CGCAACAGCCGCAGCAGCCGCAGCAACCACAGCAGCCGCAACAACCTCAGCAGCCGCAGCAGCCGCAGCAGCCGCAACAGCCGCAACAGCCACAACAGCCGCAAGGACCACAGCAGCCGCAACAGCCGCAGCAGCCGCAACAACCACAGCAGCCGCAACAACCACAGCAGCCGCAAGGACCACAGCAGCCGCAACAACCACAGCAACCACAGCAGCCGCAACAACCACAGCAGCCGCAAGGACCACAGCAGCCGCAACAGCCGCAGCAGCCGCAACAGCCGCAGCAACCGCAGCAGCCACAACAGCCGCAGCAACCACAACAACCGCAGCAGCCGCAACAGCCGCAGCAACCACAGCAGCCGCAACAGCCGCAGCAGCCACAACAGCCGCAACAACCACAGCAGCCGCAAGGACCACAGCAGCCGCAACAGCCGCAGCAGCCGCAGCAACCACAGCAGCCGCAACAACCTCAGCAGCCGCAGCAGCCGCAGCAGCCACAGCAGCCCCAACAACCACAGCAACCGCAAGGACCACAGCAGCCGCAACAGCCACAGCAGCCGCAACAGCCGCAGCAGCCACAACAGCCGCAAGGACCACAGCAGCCGCAACAACCACAGCAACCGCAAGGACCACAGCAGCCGCAACAACCACAGCAACCACAGCAGCCGCAACAACCACAGCAGCCGCAACAGCCGCAGCAGCCGCAACAGCCGCAGCAACCGCAGCAGCCACAACAGCCGCAGCAGCCGCAGCAACCGCAGCAGCCGCAACAACCACAAATCTCGCCATCACCTAAGCCAGGCAAGATGTGCGTTTGCTGGAACAACATAAATGAAATACCGTGGAACGTGAGAGCTCTTCTTGGATTGTAAGAAGAGAATGATGATTGATGACTTGGTGATTTCTCGACGACATACATAATGACGCACTGATAATTATTATTATTTATAAAAATATATGTATCGTTTATATTGTGCAAACGAAAAATTCTAATTCTCCGGAATTAGTAAAAAAAACAATAAATTAATATATGAAATTTTTGTTTATGTTTTTACCCTTATAGTATTTTTTTACACACAATATGGAAATCCTGGCCTTTATACAGGATTATTTTTTATCACCCAGGATCATTTAAGGACGCTTCACGTGTAATATATGGTAACTAGTATCAGGTTAGGGAATAAATTGGAAACATGTTGTTGGCTCCATGTCCGTTTATTGAATGCATTTCAGTACAATTTAATATGCTTAACACTAAAGTGCTTGCTTAGCGAAACGTGCCTCGGCCATGCGCGTGCACTTGAATTTCTATATTTAGATATATTTCACAACTCACTACAGCTCTCCTGGAAAAGATGGGCATACACACCCCCTTTCGCAAAAAAAATTGCACACACACGTTCGAGATACGCTGAGCTTTTACAATTTTTTAGATATATCTGAATTATTAACAAATTAATACTAAATTAACTATAAAAATATTTTGTATTGTTTTTATGAACTACACATTCTTTATTATTTTTTAATATCTTAACATTAGGAGATAAATCTTCTAAAACTACAAAAGGACCATTATAAATTTTGTCTAATTTATTACCAACTTCATTTTTAATAAAATAGAATTAAATCTCCTTTCTTATAAATCACTGGATTACAATTACGATCATATCTTAATTTTCTTAATTCCTTATTTGTAAACAAATTATTTTTAGCGTCTATATGAGCTCGCTGTAATCTATACTTAAGTTCTTTCTAATAGTCGTTAAAATTATACATAGGCTCAACTTCCTTGGTTAAATTACTAGGTAATGTACATATTTTTCCAAATACTAACTCGTATGGAGTGTATTGTGTCTCGGAATGTACTGTGGTGTTGAACGAAAAACACCAATACGGAATCCAATCGCTCCAATTTGTCTTATTATTTTCGCACTGAATTCTAAGATAAGCTGCTAAATGCTTATGTGTGTTTTCAACACCTCCTAAGGTCTCATGATGGTAAGGAGTAGAACATATTTTTTCTATATTTAATAATTTACAGGTTTCGGTCATTATTGATGACGTGAATTCTGTTCCATTATCGGTTAAGATTTGCTTTGGGATACCGTAGCGTAAAATAAAATTGCTGACAAAGCTTCGGGCTACAGTTTCAGCATCTTTACGTAACAATGGATACGCTTCGACATATTTACTTAAATTACATTGTATAGTTAAAATATATTTATTTTGAGATTTATCTATATCTAGTGGGCCCATTATATCTAAACTTATAATATCAAATGCCGAACTGGCTGTAGTATTTACAACCATTGGCTCTTTCGTATTTCTGTTGCAATACTTTTGTATTTGGCAACTTTTACATTTTTGAACATAGTTTGAGACGTCTCTACTCATTCCTGGCCAAAAATAATGCTTTTTGATACTATTTAGCATGCGACTTACACCGGCGTGAGCGCTTGTAGGCAGGATATGAAAGTCGTTTAATATTACTGTTATTTCATCCTTGTCGCTAATTCTTATTACATTTTTGGTAATTAGGAATCTCACACTTTGCTCATTTATATTATTTATATTGCGCAATAAACTTTTAATATAGCTAGCATTACTTTTATTTTTAATAATTAATAATTCCTTTATATTCTGTTTTGGCACAACTTAACTAAATCCCTCGCTAACACCTCCTTGGTAGATAACGATCGGGTATCTAGAAATATCGCCGAATGCGATGGCACAAAAACACATGAGCAAGACTTTGAAATTATATTATGTGAGTCCTTCAAGTATTTATTTATATCATTTTTACAAAATATTAGTTCTGTAATATTGTCAGGTCTTTTGAGAATCTCTACGGACGTGGGGTGATCAGTCCCGCGATCTGTAGGGATCTCAGAAGTCTGTCTGTCATTTTTTTTTTTTAAATTTATTTATTTATACTCGAACAACTAAGGCTCATAAATACATACCTTATAAGCTAACATACATAATATAAAATACAATTTTGTTAGTATATAGTACTTAATAGGCTATGCTAGTAAAATTATTTCTTAGACAGTATTAAAAAAATTGTATAAAATTATAAATTAACATTCAATTATAAATGAGAAAAAAAAACATACAAATAGGTTAGATCTTACTTTTTAAGGTGTAAAAGACACGCGGACATAGCGATCGGGCCACGTGTTGGATCGAGGACGCGATGTCATCATTCTGGGCGGCTGGCTCACGTTGCTACGCGGCGGCGCACCACGTTGTCATCAGCATGAATCTCTTCTCTGCAACAAGTTTTGGGCCGGGCTATACCCTGGACTCGGTGGGCCGGGAATCCCTGGACTCCGCTGCTACTGGGCCGGGCTACACCCTGGACTCCATTCTTGACACACTCTTGACGCATTTGTTTCTTCTTTTCTAGTTTTCTTCTGTTTTTCTTATTGTTCTCTTCTATAATATTATTCTTCTAAATTCATCTTCTCTATGTATTTTTTTTTGTTTGTCTTCTGAACTCCCGATAAAATTCTTTTTAATGTTCTTGGTCTCTTCTTAATGCTTGCCCCTTCATTTTTCCTTCTTCAAAAGTCCGGTTGGTAGGAATTGGCAGGGTCGCCATGTAATATATGGTAACTAGTATCAGGTTAGGGAATAAATTGGAAACATGTTGTTGGCTCCATGTCCGTTTATTGAATGCATTTCAGTACAATTTAATATGCTTAAGACTAAAGTGCTTGCTTAGCGAAACGTGCCTCTACATGCGCGTGCACTTGAATTTCTATATTTAGATATATTTCACAACTCACTACACACGACATGGTAGTAGAATGATTTAAATATAAATAAAAAAATATTATACCTTCTTAATTTTATAGAATTTTTCTAAAATATCCAAAAAATGCTGCACTAGTTCAGAGCATTTTATTTATTTTTTTAGGATCAAACAGGATACATTCTTATAATCTCGAAATTAATAACAAAAAGACAACAGTTCCATAATGTAAGGGTATGCAACTGTGTCTTCCACCTTAATCGGACTTGCATTTTTTGCAGATATTCACGAGACCACCTTTTCCAGAAATCATTCGTCATTTTTTGTACCATTTGCCATCGGTTTCTTAGGTCAATATTATTATGTATTATCACTTTCAAGTATAGTTAAAATATTGGTGCCAGTGAGAAAATGACCAGCAGGCTGATCACGTAACTCTGTTGCTAACAATTCTCGATTGAAATCAATGAAATTGTTTCTTTCATGTGACTTTTGCGATCATCTATGGCCGATTTGACAGGTTCAGTTGCTAACATTGTGCGATTGCAATTGAAACCGAAATTTGACCTATCGATAGAAATTTTTCGTATGAAACACCGATTAGGTAAGGTTGTTGCAATCAAAGTGACAGCTTCCATTAGCAACAAATCTCATTGCAATTGAAACAATTCAGATGCTGTTTCTATGTCGTTTGTAGTGCTTTCTATATGCTTTAAATAGTCTAATTAGTAGTGAAAATTCATAGAAATCTTTATTCTTTAACATCTAAACCTTTGTTTTTCTCTTATTCTGTACCTTCCTATAATTTAGTTCTTTGTTTTTTTTCTTATTTTATATTATTTAGGTTTATTTTTTTTATCAAAATCTTAAAACGTAAGTAAATATCGGAATGGAATGTAATATTTTCTGTGTTTTGTATATTCAGAACCCTTTCAAGTGAATAAGTACTTAAATACAACTCGATTGCAGTAACAATGGCTGGCGCAATTTTATGGGCTTTTGTTGAGGAGGAACGGCGCAAAAAAGAACTCAAAATCAGTCGGCGTACTATGAGGGATGCTAGCAATCCTTTAACTCTACCGCAGAGGGAGTTTGTGGCACAATTCCGCCTCACTAAAGAGGCTTTTGGTGAGCTATTCTTTGACATTATGCCACTTCTGCAAGCTCCCAAAAGAAGTACGATGATCCGCAATGAGTTGAAGGTTAGTAGTCGTCTACATTCAACTCTAGGTACCTACTTAAAACACCGCATGTTATTATATTTTGTTTCATTTTGGTGTAGGTCCTTGCAGCATTGAGTTTTTTTGGACGTGGCTCTTACCAACGTAGCGTCGCCGCGTCGTTCCTCCACAACATGTCGCAAGCAGCGTTTTGTAACTCTTTAGAAGAGGTTACAAACGCCCTTAATTCCCAATACATTTTAGGGAAATATATAAAGTTTCCCACACAGAGGCAAAGAAGGGAGACAATAATGACAGAGTAAGTGGCTATTGCTGTTCATTGTACATGTTTTTTATTACTATTGAATATAGGTATGCTAATGCCAACATAAATAATATAATATAATATACAACTAAAATACACCTACTTATATAACTAAATATAAGGATAGGTGGACTAAAAACAGGACTAAATTATTAAAAAATGATTAATTATCTATTTAAATGGCACAATAGGTACCTACAGACCATAATAAATAAATAAATATTTTTTACTTTTCTAGTTTCATGAGCATGACTGGAATGCCAGGAACAATTGGGTGTATTGATGGCACCCACATTGCTATTATTCGGCCAGTAGTCCATGAAGAGGCATACTTTAATAGAAAGGGATACCACTCCCTTAATGTATTAGTTGTAAGTATTTTTTAAATTTGGTATGGGTTCATAAATTAAAAGTTTAAGGAGCTCAATTGAAATTAGAAAAAATACCAAATCAGTTTATAATTATTCAATTTTTTTAGTGGTAACCTATTCAGTACAATCAACATTAATATAGAACATTTTTTTCAGATTTGTGATAGGTTTTTAAATATTGTGCATGTGGATGCATCATATGGGGGAGCAGCTCATGATAGTTTTATTTGGGCTCAAAGCGAAGTAAAAACTTTTATGGAGCAACTGTGCCAGAATGGAGAGAGATGCTGGCTCTTGGGTATGTTAAATGACAAAAAAAGACAGAAGTGGTAGCTTGACAGCAATAAGTAACTGATGTTGTTTGTTTTAGGTGATTCTGGTTATGCTCAAAGAACATATATGATGACCCCAATATTGAGAGCTGAAGAAAATTCTCCAGAGGAGCATTACACTAACCTCCACTGTAGCACAAGAAATGTTGTCGAACGGTGTTTTGGGGTACTAAAAGCACGATGGAGATGTTTGTTAGCACACCGTGTACTTCACTATAATCCTGCAAAAGCAGGGAAAATAGTGAATGCATGTGCTGTGTTACACAACATTGCCAATGTACATAATGTACCCATACCCCAACTCACCGACACCGACCAGCTAGCTATCCAGCACAGCCAGCTAAGCCATGACATGGAGAACACTGCTGATGCAGATGTCAGAGGCATGCTGGTGCAGAATTTGTGGGCTGCTAGGCATTATGACTAATTTTGCTGGTCACCCTGCCTATATTTTTTAAACTAGTTTTTTAAATAATGTTACAATATAGGCACAGTGCCCGAAGATCCCTGTAGAGTACCCAAGAAGTGGGTTTTAAAATTAAAACAGGCATGACTAAAAATTATGTAGACTTCCCATGTAGTACCCACTCATGTAAAGGTTGCAGGAGTTGGACGGAAGTTGTTGATGTTTGCATGGGGCAAATAGTCTATCTTGATAAGTCCAAACTTCCAGCAAGCCGCTATGGCTTGCTGGAAGTTTGGAAGCTCCAAGCCATAGCAGATACAAACCGGGTAACTCTGCAATGGATAAAAGGATACTGCGACTCACTTGGCAACGACATAGCAGATGAATTGGCTAAGATAAGTTCAAACACAAAAGTGTATGGACCAGAGCCCTTAATGCCCATTCCACAGGTCCAGACAAAAACTTCGCTGCTTGGGAAAACCGAAGAACAACATCTAACAGATTGGAGAGCCAATGAGGGATGCAAGCAATCAAAAGTCGCAATCCTGGTACCATACAAAAAGATTGCCCGTTCCCTCATCACACTAAAGAGAGACAAAATCCGAAAAGTTATAGCTACTATAACCGGACACTGTCTCCTAAGCAAACACCTATTCACAATAGGGGTGACAGACAGCCCTCTATGCAGAGGATGCATGGAGGCGGAGGAAACGTCAGAACAGCACGTCCTTATGGAATGCACAAATGTGGCCGATCAACGGGCGAAACTTCCCCACTCCCCGGCATCCATGCCGGAAGCATTTAGTAGCCCACAGAGGCTGCTGGCCTTCTGGGAGGACCTGGGATGGATGGAGTAGGATGGAGGCTGACATAAGATCAGGGCGTACAATGGCCCAATCATGAGGCTAAGTGCGAAAGAGCCCAGCCAAACTAACTAACTATGTTTGCATGGGCAAATAGTCTATCTTGGTAAGTCCAAACTTCCAGAAAGAGATAAATCGGCAAATCAAACTAAGTGGCAGTGTGCGGTTGTTGATGAATATGTTTGCATGGGGCAAATAGTCTATCTTGGTAAGTCCAAACTTCCAGAAAGAGATAAATCGGCGAATCAAACTAAGTGGCAGGTTGGGTTGTTGATGATTATGTTTGCATGGGGCAAATAGTCTATCTTGGTAAGTCCAAACTTCCAGAAAGAGATAAATCGGCGAATCGTTGGCAGGTTGGGTTGTTGAAGATTATGTTTGCATGGGGCAAATAGTCTATCTTGGTAAGTCCAAACTTCCAGAAAGAGATAAATCGGCGAATCAAACTAAGTGGCAGTGTGGGCAAGACGAATTGCTCGAATGACTATGGCCGTTGAGGCTTATGTCCAACAGTGGGCGTCTCTTGATTGAAAAACGATAATGCTTGTCTAATTTTAGTAGTTAGCTTTTTGAATAAGAGGGAAACCTAAAAACCTGTAGCACAGATTTCCTAGACTCTCATAATGTCATTTGCTATGTCTTATGTGGCTATTCACATAACAATAACAATGTCAATTGCTGTCTTTGTGGGAATTAGCCACATAAAGACATAGCAATTGACATTATGGGAGCTTAGTTTTATCTATTGGAAGATATATGTATAAAGAATCTTGCGAGTTGTAAAAGCTTAACCATTAGAGCGCAGCGAAGGCGATAACATCCTGAAGATGCTACGTGGCGAAACGCGTCGAATTGAGTATTTGCATGTTGGTGTGGTACTAATTAGTGATATTCCTTTGTCGCATGTGATTAAGGAAGGGCAGGTGGGCGACGTAGTTAGTACTAATTTAATTATTAATTTTGAGGAGCTTAGTGGCGCACTGACCCGTGCGCTCAGCGAACGATTGCTAAGGTTAAGAAACGTTGGCTATGGTCAGACATGTGATGGGTCCCAAAATACGAAACATTTCGAGCTCCTCCGTGTTTCGGAAGGCACGTTAAACAGTGCGTCCTGCGCCCGATCTCGCTCCGGTCGTGTCGGCTAACCGTCCCATCGGACTAGGCGAGTGAAGGGAACAGAGAGTGCACTTGCGTTTGCCCAGTCACTGCACTATAATATCTCCTGCGGAGATGGCTAGGCCGCCGTAACTGAATGTCGTATAAAGGTAGTAATTACCGACATCTTTGTCGGAAATTTTGCTATATATACCTAACCTACTCATTAACAATTTGTGTAAGTAATTTGATTGGAAGTACCTAGCTTTCATTATAATTGTAATTTTCTAATGAAAATATTGCATTCTGTAATAATATTAGAGACACTAATTTATCTGTAGTTGTAGTTAGTAGTATGTAGTTTTTTAGGCAAAACTAATAATAAAAATGTGACTATTAATTAAGCTGTATTAAAACTGTTGCTTTGCCTTTTAGAGAAATGGGCTTATATTAAAGAAATTAAAATTTTGTTCTCTAAACAGTTATTTATTTTTTTTCCAAAATATTGACCAACTGCTGCATACATCCCAGTATGGCCCTGTTGGTTGCTCCCAAGCCAGCGATTTCATCTACCAGTCGCTCCTCGACTGCGATACGCCGCTCCTCCATATCGCAGGCCCAGCCCGGCAAGTTCTCATCGCGATCTGAAAAATTTCAATATTTTAATTATAGTTTGCATAATTAAGAGAGAAAGGATTATTGCCTAGAATCTAGGCAGTGTGAACTAAGTGCTTTTGCTCCCGTTCATGAATGATGCAAGTAAGTGAAATAAGTAGGTACAACAAGCTCGGGCATTGTAATCTTCGCATTCCACCGCAAAAAAATGGAGATAGTAAATAGGGCACTAAAGAATAACTGGCGAATTAAAAAACTCACTTCGTCTTGATCCGAAGCTTCTGTGAGAACCATGGGAGCAACCAACTGTAGTAGCCAGGCGGTTGTGTAATACTGAAAAGAAAATTGAAAATTTTGAACTAAGTATAGGAGAGTGAGAGTATGAGAGCGTCGGTAGCACTGTGGACTCGGCACTTGCATTCCAATCGGGAGGAGTGGGGTTCGAGACTCCCGTTTACTAATGAGTTTTTCGAATTTCACATGTACATTTGTCTGACGCTCCTACGGTGAAGAAAAACATCGTGAGGTAACCTGTATAAATCTGCGAAGAAATTCAAAGGTGTAGGTGGTGTGAAGTTGACCACTCCACACTGGGCCAGTATGGTTGACTAAGGCCTAAACACCGTAACTAAGGCCGGTATTATATTAAGCGGCACCGACGCGCAGCTGCGCCGGCCGCTCTGAATGCGAATTTCTATGAGTTCGTATGAGACGAATTATAAAGGCAGCGGCGGCGGCGCCCTTTCCTGCGATCGCGCCGCGCGGCGCCGCCGCTTTACCATTTTTGTATGACTTAAGTAGTGTCGATGCATTTGTAGTGGCTAGGTCGCAATTTAGTGCGCTGACCAAACAAAAATCTTCGACAGTGTGTTTAGGTCGTAAGTAAAATGGTTACGCGGAGCAGCGATGTCGCTTTATATGACTCTATGAGCGGCGCCACCTCATATAATACCGGCCTTAGGGTAGGCTCGAACCCCTCGGTGGGGACGTATGTGAGCTGTTATGATGATGATGATAAAAAACTGAGATATCTTTACACTGAATTAATTTCAGAATAGGAAAATATGTTTGAACTATGTGAATAACATATTAGGAATTCCAGTTACTTTGTATATTGAACCACAACCTATGTCAGAATTTGTCAGTGTACCTACCTGGTGCAGCAGAAGGTGCTGGCACGGCAGGAGAAGATGTTGGTGCCGGACTAGATTCGAGCAGCTGCTCCATCTGGGCTGAAAATTAAGTAGTTTCAGATAAGAATTTTTATACAAGGTTATTTTTTAGTTATGACAAAAATTTTGTGTGCTTATTCAGACAAGCAAACTGAACAACTTTCACTATGGGACCAACTTCGAAATCGCAAAAAAAATCAGCTGTTCCATACAAATGTTCAACATTCACTGAACCTAAATGTATGGAACAGCTGATTTTTGCGATTTCAAAGTTGGTGCCATAGAGAAAGTTGTTCAGTTTACTTGTCTGAACATGCACACAAAATTTTTGTCATAACTAAAAAATAACCTTATATATCCAAGACATACTAACATACCATCAACAAAGACCACATTGGTAGTTACTCAATAGAGAATACTGTGTTAAGAATACAACTACCGTGCATGCACTAAATAATTAATTCAAATTCAGTCGTTTTGCCTACTGGTAGAACTATTGACACAGGCTCGGGTCGAGTCGGGTGACTAGTTTTACCAATTGTACTCCTTGGTAGTACTAATAATTTGGAGCTATAGTAAAAACGCATAGAAAACTTACGTCGTCTTGGCGTAGAGCTCGTCCCAGTGGCTTGAGAACAACCAGCACCAGCAAGCGGGTCGGATATCTCTAGAAAGAAAAACGTATTTTTTTTATTACAGAAAGTTTATGTGATATATAAGACTGCAGTCATATATCAAAAAACTGTGGAGAAGTCGATGTCTATACATGGATTTCAGTTATTCAGTTTCAGAATCAAAATATATATTTGGGGTGTTATGTGGAATAAGAAACTACCTAAAATATAACATTTCTGTAAATTCGATTACATTTTATAATGGAAAATGAGTTGTCTTACAAGGTATAAGGGCACCTACCTGGTGCAGCAGAAGATGGCGGCTCGGCAGCAGAAGCGTGTGGCGCAGCAGTAGGCTCGGGCAGAGCGATTCTTGGCGTTCATCTCACCTGAGTGATGATAAGGCCAAACATGGAAGCTAGCTTCACCTGAACTCCTCAGAGAGGAACTGGCTGTCTAACCTTTCATTGCCAGAAAACAATGCTATTAACATTTTGGTCATGGCAACAAACTTAGATTTGGCACTGGTGGAAACTGGAATTGGGAGGTCTGGGGTTAGATCCCACCATGTACCAATGTGGTTTTTCGAATTTCATATGTACATTTGTCCAACGCTCCAAAGGTGAAGGAAAACATTGTCAGGCAACCTGCATACACCCAACCTGCATACACCTGCGATGAAATTCAAAGGTGAATGTGAAGTCAACCAATCTGCACTGGGTGGTTAGTGACTAAGGCCTAAACACCCAACCTAGGGCAGGCTCAAGTCCCTCGGTGGAGACCGATATGAGCTGTGTGATGAACAAACTTAGATAAGATGGTGTTAGCAAGGCAGGCCTTATGGGAGATCAAACCCTAGACTTGCAAATCTTGACCACTAAGCCATGGCAGCAATTAAAATAAAAATTGCCAAACTCACAAAAACATATATTAAAAGCATAGCTACTAACATTAAATGGAATCCTGACATCAGGAATTCCCTCTACCGCCACCTTCCCAATAACAGCAATAATCCTCTCTTCCAAATCGGTGAGAGGAATTGTTTTATTGGGTCCACCACCTGTACCCACATGACTTCTCCTTATATCTGCCGCCTTGCCTTTGGTGCGGCATTTCAGCAAGTGCCAGTACTTATTAGTAAAAAAATAAAAACAAAACATGCAATATCAATACCCATATATTGTCATTGTTTGCAAAGATATCCTGTGTAGATATACTGATTTTTTATTTATTTTAACAATAAAGTAAACATAATTATTGAAGTACATACTAAAGACATATTTCAGAAACAATGAACAACAAAGTTAAGATTTGAATATTGATTGTGGGATAAAAAATTAATATGTTATTCCCATGTTTTTATCTTAAAATGACAAAAGAAACCCCAGAAGTTTGCCTACATTATCATACTTTCCAAAATATACTTTGGGCCATCCCACCGTGACGCCTTTTTGGTCCAGTAATAGATGATAGTTATTTAACTCAAATACCAAGAAGTAGGTATTGAGTGTTGGAAATAAAAGTAGAATTGAGTCACCCTGAACATTTTAAGTGGTCGAAATTTGAATTGCAGAAACCCTCCCAGACAAACAAATACGAAGGTGACAATAAAAACGAGGGAAAATGTGTTAGAAGTAAGAAAGATATTGATTTGGGTAGCAAAACAAAATAGTCAATAGCTTGTGCATATTACCTTAGCACACACACATTCCAAGCAGTTTTATAGATAAAATATGCAGAAATTACTTACTCTTTTCCAAGTTACGGAAGTTTTAATGATACCTCCTCCAATGGCGTTGAGTCGGCGGGCAAGCTCCTCCCAAGCCTTGCTGGCTACTTGTTGGCCTAGGGGTCCCTTGCCGGTGTTTCCCAAGGCAATGTTTCGGTTAGCCTCGGCAAACTCCACCAAAACTTCAAGCTGCCGGTGAGAGACTTGGCGCATTGGGGCCATGCCTACAAAGAAAATTGTAAGTTAACAATCTTCGTGACGTAAATGGAGTCATTGAAACGAACAAATATATAAATTACACTAATAATAACATAAAATACACTTTCAGAGTATACCTACCTACTATTAACTTAAATTCTCAAATGTATTTTATTTAATTTATAATAATTTTAATGAGGTTTAGTGTGCTTAAGTAGGTACAAAAAAGTCCAAAACAAAATGATGATGGATGACAGCTACAATTTCAAAACATCAATGAGTAGTAAAACACTGACAAATTAAAAATTTTCCTTATTATATGACGCTTTACCGCAAGACCTGTCTTTTTAAATAAGTCGGACTAGTCATTTTTCGCAACAACTTCACGTCAGTGTTTTATCGATAGAAATTGAAACAAATCTTTCTGAATACGCTTACGTGATCGCACTTCATCGATTGAAATTTTTCTCTGTTAGCAACAAAACTTTGATTGCAACAATTTCAATCAAAGTTACATAATCAGCCTGCAGGAGACCTATTTTTGAATTACGTATGCGATTTAGAAATCACCGCTGACTAAATAGTCAGCGATGACTTTGAAGTCACGAATTCCTAAACATCCTATTTTTGAAAGTCGAACGCAGAGCTGCCAACATAGATAAAGTACACATACGTAAGGGTTCGTTTCCACGCAGAATATAGCCGTTCTCGGTATATACCGGTTATTATACGGGTAAAAATTCATTGCAACTAGGCCAAAATATAAGAAGATAATGGTCTAAGTTTGTTTGTGATACAAATTTAAAAGATTTTAAACTTATACACGGTTATTTTTTTATCACCCTTGAAAATGTTAGGGACGCTTTAGGACACATCCAATATTATACACGGTTATTTTTTTATCACCCTGGAAAATTTAAGGGACGCTTCACGACATGGTATTAGAATGATTTAAATATAAATAAAAAAAATAACCCCCTCCTTAATTTTATATTAATTTTGCTTATTATTAATAAAACAAAAAATTCTGCACTAGTTGAGAGCAGCATTTTTAGACATTTTTTTATTTTTTTAAAATATTTTTTTTAATTTTTTTATTTCATTTTTTTTATATATAATATTGGATGTGTCCTGAAACGTCCCTAAAATTTTCCAAGGTGATAAAAAAATAACCGTGTATAAAAAAATAAAATAAAAAATATAAAAAATCTCTAAAAATGCTGCTCTCAACCAGTGCAGTATTTTTTGTATTTTTTTTTTAAATTAAAATAAAATTAAGTAAGTGAGTTATTTTTTTATTTATATTTAAATCATTCTAATACCATGTCGTGAAACGTCCCTTAAATTTTCCAGTGTGATAAAAAAATAACCGTGCATATTTACTTATTTGACAAATTTAAATTTTTTTAAATCCAACTTAAAATCAACACACATAAACTTCAAACTTGTCAATATGTTCTTTCTCAAACAAAACACAGATAACGTTTCCACAGTTATGACTTGTTTACGAGTGGGTGAGGGCACTCGTAATGAAATCACATCCGTGACTAAGGTAGTCACATAAGTGATATTCAAAAATATTAAATTATTGAAAATCGGTGATTATTAGTCACATCGGTGATTTCGAAGTCGCATACGTAATTCAAAAATAGCTCTCCTGGAGTCAAACAGTCAATCTTCTGTGCTTTCGGTGAGAGTGCACAGAGGTCTGGAGTTCAAGCATGCTTCGATCTGATGTAGAAGAGTCGTAAATTCTTCATACGTTAGTCGTTGCTCTCCAAGTACTCGTTTTAGATGGTATTTCATACTCTTGACTGCTGCCTCCCACAGTCCGCCAGCACTAGGCCAAATAGATGCATTGAAATGCCATTTAATTCCAAGTTGTTCAATATTCCCTAGTAAGTGAACGTCTATTGTATTTAAAATATCTCTGTATTGTTTTAATAGATTACGATTTGCTCCAATGAAAAGGATACTTGTGTTGTCGTCAATTGCCAGTTGTTTCAAAGTTCGCAAAGCTAAGAATGGTGCGGCCTTTGCCCCGTATGTTACAGTGCAGAGCTTGTATTCCTGGAGTCTTCCTGCTGCGTCCATCCATATTATTTTTTGAAGTTGTTGGTCATCTTCGTTAACTAAAATCATACGGTACATTTTTTCACAGTCAGCAGTAAACACATTTGTAACGTCTCCACCCAATCAAAAGCGTCAACAAATCTTGATGTAATTTACTGCCGCAATCCATTAAGTCATTCAGGCTGTATCCTGTGTCAGTTTTTTGTGAAGCATTGAAAACTACTCTTAATTTTGTAGTCTGTGAATCTTGTTTCAGGATACCATGATGCGGCAAATAACAAAAAGGTGTATGATCCTCTTTGCTCTCCTTCATGTGACCTATTTCCCGATATTCTTGCATGAACTGTGTGTAATTATCAGAAAGTTCTTTATTTTTTGCGAGTTTTCGCTGCAGTTGCAAAAATTGTGCTATAGCTTGAGATTTGGATTTCCCTAAATACTGTTCAAAGTTCTTTTTCATTGGCAAACGAACTTCATATCTACCGCTTTCTAGCCGCTTTGTAGTTGACGTGAACAGATCTTCGCAATACTGTTTCTGTGACGTCAGCGTGCTGTCTGTTTGAGAGTGAATATCTTCTAGCTCCCAATACTGAGCTATGTCCTGTATGTTGTTAAGGACAACATAGCAACAATATGTTTTAACAGATCTGGACAGAATCCACCCTAATTGAGTTTGCTGAGCCATAGGTTGCGAACCTTCACCCTTAATTAGACCGCTCATTAAAATCTCCGAATAAATGTGTGCATCTAGAAGTATGTCAATGGGTCTCGATATATTATAATCTGGATCGGCTAGTGAAATGTTAGTGACATGTGACCATTGTTTTTTGACAAATGTGCTATTAGGCAAATTGCTAACTACTCGTGGCATTATTAAGGCTTCAGTTGTAAACTGGAATTGATTATGAATAGATTTGCAAACCAAGTCTATCTTGCCTTTGCTCTTATTAGACAGTGTACCTATGCCATTTATGTTTGCATTAAATTGCATACGTTTCAACCCTAAACGTTGCGCTGCATTTTCCGTTATAAGTGTTATTTGTGATCCTTGATCTAACAACGCGCGTAAGGTGATAAACTCCCCATTAGAATTACGTACGTCAATGAGGGCAGTGGCTAGTAAGATTTCGTCATCATTGTTAGATGCAAAGAAATTTTGTCCTTGTTTCTGATAAGTGTTGTTGGCGTTTATGGGTTGTAATCTTAGAATAATAACTCTAAGGTTGTAATGGTTTTGATGTTGATGGCATTGGCGATGATTCAATAATCGCGTTATGCAATAATGTGTTGTGTTAGTCATTGCATTCTTTACATCGCTTTTGTGACGCACAGTAGCCTTGTGATTGCAGAAATTAACAATTTTTGCAAATGTTAAAGGATCCATTTTTTCTTCCATACAACTATGCCCAAAACATTTGTACCTCGGATTTAATTACATTTTTCTATGTAAAAAAATCTGAAAATGCATAAAATAATAAAAATAATTTCTTTAAACCATTTGTACCACCAGTTTTGATGTCTTAAACATTTTGATTACTGGCAACATGGCATCAATATAGCGTAGTGTATTCTCCAAACCTGTTTTGTATGGGTTATCCAACTATTAAAATAATAAAAACAGGGTTTTTACTGAATTATAACAAATACTACAATAAAACTTGATTAAAAGTGAAAATTTTAATGCGGTTCACAGAATACATCTACTTACCAAGTTCTTATAGTTTCGGAGAAAAGTGGCTGTGACATACGGACGGACAGACAGACAGACAGACCGACATGACGAATCTATAAGGGTTCCGTTTTGTTAGCAGGGTGAGATCCTGCGCAGTGCAGTAGTAGCTGATTGAATGCAAAAACACTTGATATTTGAAGAACGTTTAATATCTACTAATTTAACAACGAGACGAGACACTTATCGCCATAACTTAGTTACATGGAGTGCACAGACTACTAAAAATTAATACCGCAGACATCAGGAAGAGTTTTAACACCACAGACGAATAAATTTAAGTATGTAAGAATTGACTGTTGTTTTATTTCAACACACCCCCTCAACAGTAAATTTTTACCCTTTTTACAAGATTCTCATTAAGTTACTTAATCAAATATTACACCCCCTTAATAAGTACAATTTTAAAACTTTTTAGTACATACATAAAATCACTAACCAACTGGCTTCTTTTATGTAAATGGAATTTATGATACATACTTATTTTACTAAACAGTTTCTAAACATCTCAAAGCATTGCTTGCCCAATGGCTTCGTAAACATATCTGCAACATTTTCATTTGTTTGAACATATTTAACATTAACATCACCATTACAAACTTTATCTACTATATAATGATATTTTATATCAATGTGTTTTAGCCTCTTATTGCTATCACTACATGACGAGATTTTAATTACACTTAAGTTATCTTCTAAAATATTTATCTTAATATCAAATCCAAAATCAATTAATAATTGCTTAAGCCAGCAGCCTTCAGTTATTGTTAAGCATAGTGCTATGTATTCAGCTTCACAAGATGACAATGATACAGACTGTTGTTTTTTAGTACCCCATGAAATAGGACATTCAAACACATAGTAAATAAATCCAGATGTTGATTTTCTGTCGGCTATATCCCCAGCCCAATCTGCATCACTATAACCTTGTAATATTATATTGTTATTATATTTATATACTAGTGACAAAGAAAGAGTTCCTCGGATATATCTCATTACTCTTTTCAAACACTTATACAATGCTATACTGGCACATTGTAGATATCTACTAAGAAAACTTACAGCTAATGTTAAATCAGGCCTGGTACAGCATGCATATAATAAACTACCTATTATGCTTCTACAAGTGTGTTCTATCTCTTTACTTTCTGGTTTATTCATTTGTAATAATTCAAAGTTAAAGTTTTGCTCTAGTGGTGTAGACACTGTTTTACATTTATACATATTATACTTAATTAGCAATGATTTTAAATATTTCTCTTGGTTTATTACTGTTATACATTTTTTAATGTCTTGTTTTATACTTATACCTAAATAGGTATTTGCTATTCCCAAATCTTTCATATTAAATTTACTAGATAAAGAGTTTTTAAATGATTTTGTTTCCATAGTATCATTTCCAAAATAAATCAAATCATCTACGAATAATAATAGGTAAATAAACTTATCATTTTGTTTTCTAAAATATAAACATGGATCATTTTTGGATCCTGTGAAATTTTTTTGTAACATGAAATCATTAAATTTTACATTCCAATAATGGGGTGACTTCTTTAAACCATATAAGGATTTTTTAAGTTTTACTATTTTACCATTATAAAGTTTCATAAATACCTTTTCTTTTATGTCACCATGTAGGAAAGCTCCTACGACATCCATCTGGAACACAGGTAATCTTTTTTGTACTGCGACTGCCATCAGACTTCTAAAGGTTGTTAAGCTTGCTACGGGTGTATATGTATTGTTGTCACAGTTCTTCTGTTCAAAACCTCTTGCCACGAGTCTGGCCTTGTATAGTTTATTACCTTCTGCCTCTTTTATTTTAAAAACCCACTTGCTGCTAATGACATCTTCCCCTTGTGGTATATTTTTCACCTCTTCCCAGGTTTCAATGTCTTTTAATAGTGTCATTTCCTTTTCTATGGCCTCGGCCCACTTACTTTTTTCAGGACCAGCCATTGCATCTTCATAAGTTATTGGCTCTTCGCCAAGACTAAAAAAATTCATGTCATAGTCTTTCATCCACTTCGGTGGTTGTGTTTTTCGTTTTTGTATACTTTGGTTTTCAGTGTTATCTTCAATTTCAGGTAAGGTATTTTCTCTCTCAAATAAATTTATTTCTTCTGTTTCTGATAATGTCTCATATAAATCACACTCTGTTCTTTCTTCTTCTGTTTCAGATTGAATTGGTGCTTCTTCACTGAATGAGTTCACATCTCCATGGAGTTCCTGTTCTTCAGTATTATCTACAGGTAAGTCTTCTTCTTGTTCACATATTTCCTTATTTTTATTATTGTATGTTTCATATTTCTTTTTAATTACAACAATTTCCCTTTTAATTTCGACATCATTTTTACTTGGTAAGTATACTCGATATCCTTTGCTTGTTTCTCCATAACCAACAAACTTCCCAAATTTTGACTTGTAATCCCATTTTAATCTTTTTTGATCAGGTATATGTACTGCCACGTCTACTCCAAAACTGTACAAGTTTGTTATGTCATATTTTGACATTCCATGCCATAATTCATATGGAGTTTTGCCTTTTACTCTACTTTTTCCTGTTCGATTCAATACATATATAGCAGTGTTCGCTGCCTCTGCCCAAAATTTTTTTTCAAGATCGCTTTCTGCCAACATAGATCTAGCAGATTCCACAATTGTGCGTATCTCGCGTTCTGCACAACCATTTTGTTCTTGGAGATATGGGATGCTTTTCTCATGTCTTATACCTTTAGAGGTTAACAACTGTCTCACAAATTTATTATCAAATTCCTTTCCATTATCACTTCTCATTATTTTTATAGTGTGGCCTGTAATATTTTGACTCTCGGTAATGTAATTTCTAATTTGTTCAGGTGCTTCATGCTTATTTCTTAAAAAGTATATTTTTCGATATTTCGAATAATCATCAATTAGTAAAAGGAAATATTTTGCGCCTCCGAGTGATTCACACTCCATTGGTCCACATAAGTCCATGTGTATTAAGTCTCCAGGTTTTTCACCTCTAGTATCACTTTTATGGAATGGTAACTTATGTTGCTTACCTTTTAAACATGATGTGCATATTTCTGAATCGCCTTCCACATAATTAATATTATTTTGTTTCAGAATGATCTTTACTTGCTCAATATTCTGATGACCAAGTTTAGAATGCCACTCAGCGAGTCCACTTTTTGTCTGATCAACCATAGCACTAGCAGATTCATACTTGAATTCCATTAAAAACATTTTACCATTTCTGTGCTACTGCTTTAATTAAATTATCTTTTATAAAGCTACATGTCTTTTGATCACACTTCATTTCATAACCTTTATCCACTGCTGCCGATGATGAGAACAAATTTATTTTTAATTCTGGTATAAATAAAACATTGTTCAAAATGGTAGGTATCCACTGTTTTCCATTGTAAGCGCTTAAGTGTATTTCACCTTGTCCATGAGCTTTAATGATTGATCCATCACCAATAATGATATCTTTGGGCACTGATAAAGTTTTATAGTTCAGAAACATATTTTTGTTCTTACACATGTGTTCTGATGCACCACTGTCCAATACCCAGCTTGTGTCTTGTAAATTATCAGCACAGGAAAAGTTTATTGCTGATGTAATGAATGCATTTGTATGACTGTTTGTCACATTGTTATTTCTTGGGTAAGTCTTTTTATTTTTAAACCAACAATCTTGTTCCTTATGATTAAATTTTTTGCAAATTTTACACTGTTTTTTATTTTTATCAGTGTTTATATTATACATATTCTTCTTACAGTCTTTTTTATAGTGTCCAACTTGATGACATTTAAAACACTTTCTTTCAATGTTTCTTGATTGTGTAGCTAAAGCCATTTTTTCCTCATAACTGTTGTTACGTTGCTCCTCTATCATTAATCTAGATATTAATTCTGACAACTTCCCATGTCGCGAGTCCCATGCAGAAATAAAATGCCTATAGCTTTCCGGCAAAGAACTAATAATTTTTGTGATGAGCATAGATTCAGGTATATTTCCACCCGCTTGTTGTATTCTATTTGCCAATTCTTCTAGTTTTGAAATATATAAAGATATTTCCTCATTTTTGTTGTACTGAGTCTCAAAAAAATTTTGTTGTAGAATATGTAATGATGTATCAGATTTCGACTCATAAATTGAACACAATTTCTCCCATATGTGTTGAGCAGTTTCACAACTTGATACTTGTAAAATATTTTTATTGTTTAATCTTGTTACGATAATTGACTGTGCCTTCGCGTCCCGTGTCGGCCATTTTTCGTCCTTGCCATCATTTTTTTCCGATCCATCTACAACTCCAAATATACCTTGTGCCTTTAGTATAACACGAATTTGGAATTTCCAAGACATCCAATTTGACAATCCTTCCAGTACCAATACATTTTGGTTTTCTGAAGCGGCCTCCATTTTTCCTCAATAGCGATGACCTTTGTACTCAAGCCAAGCCAATGACGCCGTTTACCCGGCCCGTTCCTCCGATTCCGACGCTTTACCGCGATATTGTTTTTAAGCAATCCAGCTATCTGGGCCCATAACCTGTTAGCAGGGTGAGATCCTGCGCAGTGCAGTAGTAGCTGATTGAATGCAAAAACACTTGATATTTGAAGAACGTTTAATATCTACTAATTTAACAACGAGACGAGACACTTATCGCCATAACTTAGTTACGTGGAGTGCACAGACTACTAAAAATTAATACCGCAGACATCAGGAAGAGTTTTAACACCACAGACGAATAAATTTAAGTATGTAAGAATTGACTGTTGTTTTATTTCAACACGTTTTTTGCCATTTGGCTACGGAACCCTAAAAAAACGATCCGTTTTTGCTACGGACAGTTAAATTTTGACATTTATTCTTTTTTGAATATAGAAAGAAACCGGACATTAAAGAGTAGCGCAGCGGCGCGTATTTAGTTTGACTGACGTGATAAAAATTTCTAGACGTTCGTTATAGGGGGGCACATGTGACTGAGTTTTATCACAAATTTCTTGCTCTCCCACTGCTGCTACATCTTCCAAAGTATTTAAGCCCTTGCTACAACCACAGCAGTCGGAGCACGGGCACGCCAAGAAATTTGTGATAAAACTCAATCAAACGTGTACCTTGACGAGCGTCAAGAAATTTTTATCACGTCAGTCACACTAAATACTCGTCGCCGTGCTACTCTTTAAGACATAGAGATTATGTCTCTGAAATTGTGAGATAATGCGTGCCTCGAGTCAAGTCTTGGCAGCCCGTGCTCCGCCTACTGCATGTGTATACCCGTCTTGCCTATTTTTGCCGCAAAACAGCAGTGCATCGCTGTGTTCCGGTTCGCGTTCTTGTAACTCAAATTCAATTTCCGAACAGGTGTAGAGTCAACTTTTTTTTTTCATTCCTACTTGTGTTTGCAGACATCTTGAGTATTTTCAAGATGTATGCACATACAAGGTTAATATGATTTCCTTAATAGATTGTTTTGCTTTGTTTTGACGTCAATAAGTGTCTGTAAGGCCTATGTTGAATAAAGATTTTTGAATTTGAATTTGAATAACTGAATATAGCGACACAATAGCAGAGATTCAAGGGCTATAAGTCACCTCTACTTTTTTCTCTATAAATTTCACTTGACCTAAACCAACACACATACATAGATTGCTTGTAATTGTTATTGCTGTTTGTTGAGTCGCCGACGAGCAACTTCAGAAGACAGAAGATTTATCCCACGCCTTTCCTCCATGAGCTCAGCTGTCAGCTCTGAGATCTTACATAGTAAACAGTTACGTAGTAAATCGACGAATCCAACTGAACTGGGGCTGGGCAGCGTTCGGGAAGCTACGCAGCATATTCTCGGCCCATTTACCGCAGTGTCTTAAGATGAAAGTCTTCAATTCGTGCGTGTGGCTAATGATGATGTACGGAACTGAGATGTGGCCGCTTATAATGGGTTTCAAAAGAAGGCTCAGGGTAACTCAAAGGGCAATGGAGAGAGCTATGCTCGGGTTTTTCTACGCGATCACATCAGAAATGATGAGATTCGTAGAAGAACTACCGACATAGCCCAAAGAATTGCTAAAGTGGCAGTCGCAGAACTGATGGCCGTTGGGATGGAAAGGTCCTCGAGTGGCGGCCGCGTACCGGGAGACGCAGCGTTGGTAGGCCCCCCACAAGGTGGACTGAAGAACTAGTGAAGGTCGCGGGAAGCCGCTGGATGCGGGAGGCGCAGGACCGATCGGTATGGAGGAGGCGGGGAGGGGAGGCGTATGTCCAACAGTGGGCGTCTCTTGACTGAAATGATGATGAATTATTATTCTATGACTCTCGACTACGCTGAGCTGCCGTGCTTCCTGTCGAGCCAGTGTCAGCCGCCTTCTCAGGTCTTGTTTTCTCTTCCGGCGCAGACCGCCATTCGCGGCACGCTACATTGAACGACGTCCTCAGAAGAGCGCTTGCCCTGTGGCTCTAGAGACCCTCGCGAAGGCATCTTTCTTGCGCAGAGGCCCCCATTTGGCGGCTCAGTGCGGGAACGCTGCCTCTATCGTGGGTCTATGCGCCATGGAGTCCCTCAATAATTTCATAATGTTTTTTTGTAATAAACATTTAGTTTTTGATGTTGTACTTAGTTTTCAATCATTTTAATTAGGTTTAGTTTTTAATTAATTTATAAGGTTTATTGATGTTATGTTTATAATTTAGTTTGTAGATCTATGTTTCAAAAAGTTTTTTTTTTATTGTAGAAAGTTGGCAAACAAGCAAACTACCCACCTGATGGTAAGCGGTAACAGTCACCTATAATACATGTGGCTCTTGTGAGATTCGCAGCAAAACTGCAACCCCCACAAGAACCACAGTGTACGTTGTCTACTTGTGACACAAGATGTAAAGTCACAGTACCCAGTAATTTCACTGCCATATCTTACCCTTCAAACCGGAACACAGCAATGCAAGCACTGCTGCTTTGCGGCAGAAATAGATAAGACGGAGGTAAGAGTAAGACCTAAGCAGACGACCCTGGTACACAGTCTCCCTCCAGTAAGTAAGTATATCAATACGTTCACATTTGAAATCTTAATTCGAATATTAATACATAGGGTGTAACTCTTTCAAACACAAAAAGGATCTTGAAAATTGGTTTATAACTGGCCAAGTAAATCAGCTAATCATGAACACAAATATTCAAAAAAACCTAGGTACAGCCGAATTGAGAACCTCCTCTTGCTGTGCAGTCTGGTGGACATAATAGGCTAGAATCTTGTAACGCAAAAAGTCCACTTAATACGTTGTTAACAATCACAATTATAATAATTATTACAATTTTTTCTCGTATTGATTTATATTTTTTTAATAAAAATTCATATACAAAGTGAATTTCAAGTGAAGCATCATCATCTATGGTTGTCTGGTAGAGATTGCTACTGGAAATTAGGCCGCCTTTTGATAATAAGGATTAGTTTCAGAAAAGTTCATGTAACTTGTATTTTAAATAATAAAATTATACATTCATAATCGATTAGTGAACCATTACCGATAGGATAGGCAATGCACAGTCGAGTCATCAGATCTAATTTTTACTATTTGTCCACGGATAAAATTAATCGGCACATCGATGTAAGGATGGCGATTCTTTCCACAAAATCGAACTATTTTTCCAGCAGGAGCCAAATTTTGTGTGCTTGTTCATCATCATCATCATCATCAACAGCTCATATACGTCCCCACCGAGGGGCTCGAGCCTACCCTAAACTGAGGCGATTAGGCCTTAGTCAACCACGCTGGCCAAGTGCGGTTTGGTCGACTTCACACACAAACTGTAAAGAAATTCTTTCTTCACAGGTGTGTGCAGGTTTCCTCATGATGTTTTCCTTCACCGTAAAAGCGTCGAATAAACGTACATATGAATTCAAAATTTGAAAACACATTGGTACGTGGCGGGGTTCGAACCGCTACCTCCCGATTGGAAGGCGACAGCCTTACGCACTACGCCATCGACGCTTGTGCTTGTTCAGACAAGGAAAATGAACATCGTTCACTATGGGACCAATCTCGGAATCGCGAAAAAAATCAGCTGTTCCATACAAATGTTCAACGTCCACCGAACCTAAATGGAACAGCTGATTTTTCGTTCGCGATTTCGAGTTTGGTCCCATGGTAAAAGTTGTTCATTTTGCTTGTCCAAACAAGCATACAAAATTTGGCTCCCGATGGAAAATAACCCGGTATATCGATTCGAAATGAACTTTTACAAAATAGAGGGACTTATAAACGGGAATGAGTCAGTTGAAGCCAAGCAACATTCGGGACGTCCATCGATCTCAGAAACGGACGGAAATGTTTAAAAACAAGGCAAAAATTGTTCATGTAAACGGACGTATAACTTATTCGATATCTCGCTGAAGACGTTTGCAAAATGATATAAGAAAATTTATATGACATAAAAGCTTGTCGCGAGATTTACTTGTGTGTAGTAACTTAAAAGTACTTTAAAGAGCACTTTTAAGTACCTACTCGTATTTACATTGAAAATTGTAATGTATAAAATTATTCACATCAAATTATTTAATTTACTTACTTGTTTATCTACAAAAGTAAATCTCGCGACAAGCTTTTATATCATATAAATTGAGTCAAATGTGAAATGACGTTATAAGTAAAAGTTTTAGTGTAAAAGTTTATTAATTCTTTTTAGCGCATTTAAATAAAAGCTTGTTTTTAAAAAGGTTTTTTTACATTTAATTTATTTTTTACTTTTTAGTTATCACTGTACACCGTTTCTCAGTCTGTTCATCTCATTCAACGCATCATTGTTGCAAGGTCGTTTGCCGGAACGTCTATACAGAATTTCAGCTCAATTGGTTTAAGATATCTACTTCAAAATTGATTTTTAGCTTTAGAAGTACGACATATTGGATTAATAGTGACATCAATTAATTTTTCAAGTTATTCTTAGCAAGACCTTTTATTTGATACCCATATTGTAGGAGTGCATTAAAAATAATTGGTCCGCCATCTTGGGTATGCAGCCATCTTGGATTTAGAATGACGTCACACAGTTAACCGTGCATTTTCATCCAAACTGTGTGTATACAAAATTTCAACTCAATCGGTTAAAGATATCTACTTCAAAATTGATTTTCAAGCTTTAGAAGTCCACCATATTAGATAAATGGTGACGTCACATTATTTTTCGAGTTACTCTTAGCAAGACCTTTTATTTGATACCCATATTGTAGGGGTGCATTTAAAAATAATTGATCCGCCATCTTGGGTATACCGCCATCTTGGATTTAAAATGATATCACACAGTCAACCATGCATTGTCATCCAAACTGAACGTGTATACAAAATTTCAGCTCAATCGGTTAAAGATATCTGCTTCAAAATTGAGTTGCAAGATTCCACCCGAACATACATACTTACCTACATACTTACATACATTGCAAGTTAAATAAAAGCTTGTAAAAAAACCGGTCAAGTGGGAAACGGACTCGCGCGCGAAGGGTTCCGTACCATTATCTATACGACATAGACACTTTATTATAACCTTTTTATATAAATCTAAATATTATGTAAATATTTCAAGCGTCTACCTGTTGCCGTTATTAATATCGAAAAAAACGGCAAAAAATCACGTTTGTCGTATCGTATGGGAGCCCCCTTTTGAATATTTATTTTAATTTAATTATTATAAAGTGAATATACAACTAAATATTGTGTGAATATTTCAATGCAAAAAACGGCAAAAAAATCGCGTTTGTTGTATGGGAGCCCGCGTTTGTTGTATTAATTTTATTCTGTTTTTAGTATTATTGTTTTTGTTGTTATATATAGTGGCAACAGAAATACAATATCATTTGTGAAAATTTCAACTGTTTAGCTATCACGGTTCATGAGATACAGCTTGGTAACAGACAGACGGACTGACAGCGGAGTCTTTAGTAATAGGGTCCCGTTTTTACCCTCTGGGCACGGAACCCTAAAACCAGTATAATGGGATAATGGATTCCTTCTTCATCACGAGAATGCGCGATGGCGCCGATGGCACATGTCATAAATCGACTCGCAAAATATATCGAGATTCAAATTATCGTTTTTTTTTTAACATCGTACGCCATCCCTGATTCGGCGGCAATAAACATGAATGTCTGGGATCATCTGAATAGTTTATTTAAATCCTAAGAATATGCAATCTGTGCCCGCTGGGAGTCTCTGATGATTTCATCAATTCTACGTCGCGTCTCGAAGAGGTTACGCCTAAGCTTCCGCACTATGCCCTCAGCCGTTTCTTCACTTATATCGGGAAACTCCTGGACGATTTTCCTTTTTATATCTGCGAACGTTTCGTCTGGGATGCCGTCTGCCAAGACCTCCTCGACTTCGTCTTTGTTGCCTGAAAACAATTGAAGTTTATTTATTTATTTATTTATTGAACGCCAACATAATATACATTGTGTTATACTAAAGGATTAAAATGTAATAAAATGACTTATTTCTAAATGCTATTACAATTATAGGCGAAGACTACATGCAATATTTGAAAAAAAAATGGACAAACATACAGCATCTCTTATTAAAATGTCGATTTGAATTAATAACAATTAATAAAAAATTAAGTAAATACCTACAATTGATTAAAAATTAAAACAAAATTAGATGATTACATAATAAAGCTATTACATATCACAGTGAGTTGATAGAATTCTTAAATTTATTAATATTGCAAGCAAAGAGATCAACAGATTCATGCTTTGATATATGGTGGAATTGACGAATCATTCTGTTAAGTGGTGCATTGTGACCTAGATTGGAATTGCTGCCTGACGTTTTGAGTAAGTTAAATGAAGAGGATCTAGGCAATTTAAGTGGTAATGAGAAGTCAAGTGACGAGAGAAGTTCAGGTGAATCAATTATACCATTGGCCAGTTTAAATAAGAATGAGAGATCAAGCAAGCGTCTACGATCAGCTAGGGAGCTAATTTTGAAATATTTTAAGCGCTCAGAATAGCTGTTTACCTTTTTACCTAAATGACATGAAAAAGCGAGGTGCCATAAAAACCGCTTCTGTACACTTTCTATCCGCTTTGAATACACCTCATAAAATGGATTCCACACTGTTGTTTTAGCCATGATAAAGCTCCGACGTTCCCCCACCTAAATCCCCTTTTAAAGGTTCCGTTAACCCAGAAGGAAAAAAATCGGAACACTTGAAGGATCAATTCGTTGTTCGTCTATACGTCTATTAAAATCCTTTTTTTCAGGAATGCGTAGAGATATCAAACTTAATAATTAATAGTCAAAAGTCATTGTGTGGTTTTATGAAACCACGATGCAAGTTCAAAATCAGCCGGACACAGCTCACCACGTCCACGTCACGTCCCCACCGAGGGGCACGAGCCTACCCTAACTAGTTAGGGCGATTAGGCCTTAGTCAAACCACGCTGGCCCAGTGCGGATTGGTTGACTTCAACATACACCTTTGAATTACTTCGCAGTTGTATGCAGGTTTCCTCGCGATGTTTTTCTTTACTGTAGGAGCGTCAGATAAATGTACATATGAAATTCGTGAAACGAAAAACACATTGGTACATGGCATGATCGATCGCGGGCCTCCCGATTCTACTCGGAGCACAGTCCAGTGCCGAGGCCACTGCGCCACCGAGCGTAATTCACCACTGGTAAATATAAATACACACCTAATTTGGGACAAATTCAATAGCTAACTCAACAACAATCTTACCTTGCAGCGTATCCCTTAAATCGTTCGCGAAACCGGTCAAAAACTCCTCCAAGGTGATCTTAACTCTCTCCATTTCGGTCACCGTTAAATTCCTGTGCTGCGAGTACACGTAGGCGGCCATGACGCTCTTGAAGTTCTGTATGTAAGACACGAGCGCCACGTCCTTCTGGAGCTGGACGGCACTTATCGTCGCCGCTTCGTACGGAGTGGTGCTAACCTCAGTGCTTGTGGGGAAGCTGAATGCGGCGCCGAACAACGTTACGATAAGTAACTTCCCTGAAATTTTTTATTAAACAACTATGTTGACTGCCCACCTGATGGCAAGTGGTAACAGACGCCTATACAGGATGTAACTGAATACCCCAATAACACTTATGGGTATGTATCCATCAGAAGTAGAGATTCTGTAGGAAAAATATTAGGGCTAACAAACCTACTTTTTTCCCATACAAACTAAATAAATTATTTTTTGGTATTAAGTGCCGACAGCCCTACGTAAGCGTACAAGGAGTACTACGCTCACGTCATACAAACTAAAAAAATATCTTTTGGTATAAAGTGCCGACAGCCCTACTACGCTCACGTCTGTCACGTCACGTGTCATTTTGTGTTTAATCTTTTGTGTTAAGAGCTGATTATGGTTGTCACTTGAAAGCTTTTGCTTTCAGTTTAAAATCAAATAACTTTGAAAATATTGGGGTTCCAGGTTTCAGACATGCACCGAAGATCTATTTAGTAGGTATCTAACGTATATGCCCCTTTAATGATATTGAGGTGTTCAGTATACAAGTGGTATACACCCGGTATACAAGTGGCTCTTGTGAAAATCGCAGCAAATCTGCAACTCCCACAAGAACCACATTGCACGTTGCCAACTCGTCACAAGAAGTCAGTCACGGTACCCAGTAATTTCACTGCCATATCCTTACCCTTTAAACCGGAACAAAGCTATACAAGCGCTGCTGCTTTGCGGCAGAAATAAGTACGACGGAGGTACACAAGCAGGAGACCCTGGTACAGAGTCTACCAGTACATTGTTACCCAAGGGTTGAAAGTAACTATTGATTATATATATCTATGTTTTGTTAATCTATTTTGTCTATTTCTGTTATTGTTTTGTTTTCTTTTCAAAATATCGTTTTTATTTGTGTGCGTTTTATGAATGTTTCTCTTTTTCCTTACATTTTACATAAATCAACAACTTCTGCTTTAGCCTCTTCTCTTATGAAATTAGGCGTTAAATCCATATCTGAATCATATGCAATCAGATGAACTCATTATGTTAATATGAGTTCTGTATGTAAATCTCTATCATGGGTTATGTAAATCTCTGCTATACGGAGGCATAAATATAACTCTACGACTCGAAAAAAATAAGAGTGGTACCTATATAGTAATAAAAAATGAGTGGTACCAGTAGTTATATTCGTCCAATTTGGACAGGCGAACAAAAAGTTGGGTTGCCGCTTTCCCGGCTATTTTGTTTTTTTTTCTGTGGCCGGCCAGCAGCTATTCAGCCATTATTTTTCATTTATTGTCATTGAAAAAATGGTAAATATTTTGCTCAAACCTATGTTATTTTAGGTTGCGTTCCAAAACTGATAAGTTTCGCTCGGTAAATAGCTAAATTGACTCAATCCCAGTTCCAAAACACATCGGAGGATTTTTATCGAGGTGCGTCGGGCCGCGTGGAAGAAAACCACAGTTAAAAAATTACCACCCGGAGTATGCCCCGGGAACTCCTCTCCATCTCCATCTTGGAGAGGGCGTGAGGGGCCCGCCATTGGTGGGCAGGTGCCGCGGACGGGGTTATGGTCGGTCTGTAAGGGTTCCCACGACCTCGTTCGGCAGCGGCGCGTCCTTTGGACGTGGCTGCGCTAGGCGCCAAAGAGGGCATATCGAGGGGTTTAGTGGGTAGTCGCTCGCTGCGGAGTCCCACACACCCTTGCCCCTGCGGGGGCTTGGACGGTGCGCAACGCATTCCCCTCGAAAAAAAAAAAAAAGGATTTTTATCGAGGTGTTTGAACGACTTTGCCGAGTCAATTAGATCCTGGAAAGAGCGATTTATTTATCCTATAAAATTCAGCCCCCCTAGCACGTCCACCAAAACACGATATGATAAAGCGATTTATCGTGGTGAACTGTCAAAATACGACGAAACCCTATTGTATTTTGACAGTTCACCGCGATAAATATCATATCGTGTTTTGGTGGACGTGCTAGGGGGGCTGAATTTTATAGGATAAATAAATCGCTCTTTCCAGGATCTAATTGACAAAGGGAATTTTGTTTCGGAACGCAACCTTAAAGAAATAGTTGAAAGTAAATAATAATAAAGTAATTTAAAAAAATAACATTCTTTAATTTATACTTAACTTTACGTTATTTCAATTTTACATCGTGCTGTAAGTAATTGAGTGCCTGATGAGTGGCTGTATAGAAAGTTGGCACATGGTTCAACAGAAATGTAAAAATAGAACTATATAGTTTTATTTCAACAGCTGTCAGTTGAAAACTATCCTCTCTAGGGCTGAAAAGTATTACTTTCAACTTTGAACTCGCTCCTCAGGCAACTTTAGACCTACTTTCCGAGTATGACTATTGAAAAAGATTTATCAAACTACAAAATAATAATAATGGTATTTGTTTCTGCTTACAAAACAAAATAATGTTACAAGGACAATAAATAAAATTGTAATAAGAAAAAGGAAATACGTACTTACACATGCTTACGGTGTGGCGACGTCGTCGGTGCGACAGTATTGCCTGTTAAGACCTTACTGTTAATCGAGTTTGTGTCTGGACGGCTGTCAACGATACAGCATCAGGCAAGACTGAACATTATTTCTTTTTTTTTATTACTGTAAAAGTCCAAATTTGGTGTGAATAGCAATGTACATTATTAACATTCTGTTTACAAATGTATAGCTTTTAACAAGCGCAGTCTCCTGGTTGTGTACCTCCGTCTTACCTATTTCTGCTGCAAAGCAGCAGTGCTTGCATTGCTGTGTTCCGGTTTGAAGGATAAGATATGGCAGTGAAATTACTGGGTACCGTGACTTTACATCTTACGTCACAAGTCGGCAACGTACACTGTGGTTCTTGTGTGAGTTGCAGTTTTGCTGCATATCTCACAGGACCCGCGTGTATTATAATAGGTGACTGTTACCACTTACCATCAGGTGGGCAGTTTGCCAACTTGGTTGTATAAAAAAAGTTCCACAAATTGTTACTGACTTACCTTCTCATAAGTTTAAAGCGCACGTAAAATAGACTCTAATGAGTAAAGGATATAATAAAGTCAACGATTATTTGAATGATGCCTGCCTGCCTGGTGGGTTATAATTTGACAGCCATTGCGCAGTGAACATAAGACTCCGTACCGACTTCCTTTTATAAAGAAGTAATGGATGGACTGCGACTGTCAAATTGCAAGCCATCACGATATATTTTTTCTTAGATAATAACCCTCCTGCAGGCCTAGCACGGCGCGTGGACTGTGGAAGAGAAACAGACTAACCCTCGTCCCATCTCGCTTCATTGTTATATGAGAGCGCGCGAAAAAACATGTTATTTGTCTCTTGTCCCGTTTTGTCCACGGTCCGTGCTACGCCTGCTGGTGTTAATTTGAAGATAGAGAATCGTGTTGTTGTGTATAAGTACATATTTATTTAAACAAATATGGTTGTATTTGGTAACGATACAGTGGGAAGAGAACTGACACATCTAATCTTGTAATGGAAGTTGAGCTCAAACTTTTGCTTTAAGGTCAGCTTTCAATTGACGACTCTGTAACAATACAGGGAGAAAAAATAGCTCTTGCTGGTTTTCTGGCTGACACTTTTTAGTCATGAAGCAAATACAAAGAGGAGGTGCCCTATCGCGTTTTCAGTATGAAATCAAGTGAAGCCGGAAATCGGGGTGCGGGGGGAGGGTGCGCGACGCCACTGTGACCGTGTAGCGAGTAGAATTACTAAAATGCCAGTATTATTGACGTTAACATAAAAGTTCCGCTATACATTACTAGGTGGCAGCAGTGCTAGTACAGACTAAAATGCCAGCATTATTGACGTTAACATAAAAGTTCCGCTATACATTACTAGGTACATTCGTAGGAGAAAGATAATTATGTTAAAAGATACATTTGTAGGAGAAAGATAATTTATTAGGTGCTGTGTCAATATAATCTAAAAATAAAAATCGTTAAAACTGCTTATATTAATTCACGTGTTTTGTTTTCGCCCTTAATACATCCTACGTTTTCGTTAGTATTTTTACTCGCCACTAGAGGGCCTTTTGTGCTTTATCGGGACATTAACAGAAGCGTCCATGTGGCGTCGAACATTCTAGAAGCAATACGTCAAGTAATAAATTAATAATGCTTGTTTAATGTACTTACAAATGGAAAGAGATTTTTTTTTCGTTCACTGTAACTTTTGCACGATAGAATACAACATTTCATTTTGTATTTAGGTAATTTAAAACTAAAATAAAAGAAGAGCGTACGACGTACTAATCCGACAGATAAAAAGATCGACTGATGTCAGCGCCTCTGGCGTTAAGTAGCTAAAACTAAAAATGCGTGACGTCAGGACTCTGGTGATAGGAGCTGGACCTAGATGCTTATAACATCTCCTCTTTGTATTTGTTTCATGTTTTTAGTACAAGGTCTCCCGCCGTAGACTTGTGAACCTTTGGCGTAGCTTCTTTGACATGCAAAAGTGATTAGGTAGGTATGTAATAATCCAATTTGAATAATTCATATGGTTTTTTGTCTATCTAAAGATTGCCTAGCAGAAATCGCTAACTGCGATAAGCCGCTCAATACGCTGTTAGTGTATGTCTGTAAATTATTTTGCATAATAGTGTGTTAACTGAAGACAATAAAACAATAATGCTGTTACTATACTTCTTTATACACCAATCATCTTACATACATATTACTTTTATTATTTGATTATAAATAAGGAATTCCATTTTACATTTAACTATTGCACTAAACATTATTTTCTTTATTACAATAAGAGCGATAATAAGTGATTTAAACTAAGCAAGAGTGACATTAGACAATACTTACATAATCACAGCTAAATATAATGCCTTTAAAGTCTTACCACAATGACGTTCAAAACAGAAAAGAGAGTGAATATGGCGCACATTGCCTTTTATAGACACAGTTGGAATACATTATTAAAACACCGGAAGTTTAGCAATTTAAAAAGTATTACTATGTCGGCACAATGCAAAGTATACCGACGGAAGTAGTAGGAATGCTTCTGGGATGAGTAGATGGCGCTGCTGGTAGATGTTGGCGACACGAGTGTTTCTACCTATCTTCTAGTATCTATTTAGAAGCCTGCTTGTTGTTTGTATCTATGTACGTATATATATATTAGAGAAGACTTATTATGAAAAAAATTTCTTAGTTTTGTGGTAGATCCTTGATTACAAGTACCTATAATATAATCAAAGTGGCAAATATACTGGCTAAGAATATATTGTAGCAAAATATAATTGTATATATTTTAAATATTGTTAAGAACAATCCTCCAGAGATCACTATTAGACAACATTTTTGATTTTGGCTCCTAAAAATAAACCTTGCATTCAACAAAAAACGAATCTGCATAACGTCCACCCTCTTATCAGTAACTTTCTACACAGTTGTCATTAGTGGTATCTAATTAAGTAATGGCAGTTAGCTGAAATATTTTACTAATGACTTGAGTGTCGAGAAATTATATATTTTTTATACACAAAAAAATACAAAGAAACACAATACAAAGAGAACGTGCACAAAGATGGACTGATATCTAAAAAAGATTTCTAAACAATTTTATTGGTTGTTTGGAAAAATTCAAATCACTTCATTGGAATCATTCCAATATTCGGAAAGATTATAATGCGGAAGGTACTACTGACACAAAGACGAAAAATCTACGAATGAAAAATAAACATGAAAAGAAGTAGTAACTTGCTTAAATATGTAGTTAGTCTCTTTCATATTTGCAAAAATAACATTGTTAGCCACTCGTGTTGTAGTATATAGTATTTTAGTAGCCGAGGATGCTAATTTAAACCAAGAACTTAGCGAAGGATTCTAGAATAGGTACGTTCTACGTTGTATTCCTGAACTAATTGAGGGATTCAAAGTACGTCGCCAAAGGAAAAAATAATTTTTCGATCGGCTTTATATTTTGCTCTTCTTTTCATCATCACTTTCTATGAGGAACACATTTTCTTTCACTTTTCTCGAGATCTCTTTTTTAAAATATTATTAATTACATTTTTTTGGTTTTTTGATAGGTTAAGAGTTTATTTTAGATAAAATAGAAACACCAGTAATAAAATAACAATAAACTACCCTAATAAATAAATAATTTTATGTACAAAACTAATCTAAAAAACCGCTGCCGATGGGTAACGTTTCCAAAATGCTGGTAGCAAAGCTACGTTGTATGGCAAATCTTATTCTTGGCCCAAAATAAAAGCCAGCTTTTTAGTCACATGTTGCTTCGACCAAATTAATTACATTGTTTGCTTCTTTTTTAATATTTTCTGATGTAAAACTCTCACTGCTAGGTAGTTGATTGAACGCATTTTTAAAAGTAATTTTCATGGTGTAAAATATGAAATGGCTACGAAAGCGCGCGCATTGCGACTGCAATTTTTTCCGCATTGCGGGACAGGAATCGTGTACCTTACAGCCTTATGGGCCAAACAAAATGCGGCAAAAAATGGAACTTAAATGTTTTGTAAAACAAGTTTGATGTAAAACTGCAGTGGCGCCACCCTTAGTTGCGAAGTTAATTTGCATTTTATTTTCTAGTATTCGTTATTTAATCTAGTGGTCATTATTATATTCACTAATTAAAACCCAAATTGGAAAACATTTACTTTGATCACTGTTATTGTGGCACAAAACGTCAACATGGAATGAAAATAGCTCTTGCATAATGCGGTTTAGACTTTGCGATGGCACAGAGCAGGCCAGCCACGGTAGTCTAGCTAGAATCATTATGATTAGACATTTTTTCAGCTTCCCTGCCTCCAAAGGAAAAAAATCGGCTAAATATGAGTTGGAATCAAGCACCGAAGGTTCCATATAAACTTCTCTTATAACTTATTTTCATATGAACTTAAGTCCCTAACTAGTCCTTAACATTCTCTGTAAGACATTACTTTTTGCTTTTCACGCTTCCATATCAACGGGAAGTACCTCAGAGCTTTTGATTCAAACATATAGCTTCCACATTCGGCCTTATTACCTAGTTAGAGCCAGCTCGTTCCAACTATAGTAAGTACTATTATATGTTCTGTGACATTAGTTTGTGGCGAAGTGCTAGACGCAACAATATGCACACACACTTCAGAGTGCCTAGTGCGAGTTTTATCGAGCTCTACTCGATCGTACGCATCGAACGCGTTAACGCGAATTTATATGGAATTAGAGCAGCGCCATCTAGTAGCTGCTATGGAATGAGACAGCTTCATCTAGTGACTACTAGATGGCGCTGCTCTAATTCCATACAAATTCGCGTTTACGCGTTCGATGCGTGTGATCGAGTAAAGCTCGACAAAACTCGCACTCCGCACACTGCCTTCCATTTGATTCAAATAAGTATGTCTTAGTGCTAAGGAAATACAAGTGAAGCCCAAGGTATCAAGGCTTTTTTCAAGTAAGTCATACTAAATTGTTGCGCTTTTACTCAACATGTTTAGTTTAATGTTAAGTTAAACAAGACAGAATCGTGCTATTAAAGTGGTCCGAAATGATTGCGTGCAAACAGTACTTTTTACAAATAATAGGGGTTAAAGTATGAAATTGACGTTTTTTTCGTTTGTCTATACAACGTGCAAAAAAAATTAAGCAGTAATATTTAAGGATGTGTATATATACCATGTAAAGTATTCACTGTTAAAATATTATCACTAAATGCGGTCATTTTTTTGTCCATACATTTTTTTTACTTAGTAAAATTTACATAATTTGGACAACCCTAATTTTGTTGTTTACAAACGCAAGCGCCGGATAAGTGACCTTTGGTGGCACGGTCTCGGCGCCGCCTTGTACCTATGCAGGCCTAGCAGGCGCAGGCGCGGTGGGTGGCAGATCAAACAAACATAGGTACCTATTATGTTTGTTTGATTTGATGACACTTTTACCTATCACCTATGCTTTTAACCTTCAAGGTATTCAATATTACTACTATGCAAAATGTACAAAAATAATTATTATTACCTGTCTACCTTTGAACATTTTTATGCGCCTGTTTTGCATTTTTGATGTCTGATGGAAAATAATGTACCTATTGTGTAGAGAAAAACACAACAGACAAGATTTTAGATAAAGCTAATAAAAAATCTAGAAAAATAAAAAAAAATGTATTTAATACCTTAGTTTACACATTAGGTAATCACAAACAGCACATTTCACGATCGTGGAGTCATTTTAAAGTAGGTGTAAAAAAGAACACTAGAACGCGCACTAAGTTTTACATACCTAACTTATAAAAATGGCTCGAAGTGTCTACCTTCTTTTTCTAGGCACAGTTCCGTCCTACGCAACATTGATGCCCTCGCGTTATGCAGCATATGTGGGGTTATGGTAGCAAACGCAGTGTTTATTCTTTCCTCCATTTCCTCGCGTGTACGACACTCAACGGCATATACACTGCTTTTCACATAACCCCACAAGAAATAGTCTAGCGGCGTTAGGTCCGGGGAACGAGCTGGCCATGGTACCGGGCCTCCTCTGCCAATCCATTGCGAAAATCTTGCGTCTAAGTAGCCACGTACCCTACTTTCAAAGTGAGCAGGTGCTCCATCGTGCTGGAATATCATGCTTGAGTAATCAGGCAGAGGCAGATCTTCCAGCATTTCTTCCAACTCTCCGGTTAAAAGATTCAAATAAACCGCTCCAGTGAGTCTCGAAGGGAGTATAATGGGTCCCAGAACCCGGTTGCCGAAGATACCGGCCCACACATTTATCCGCCACTGGTGCTGAAAATTGCTTTCACTCGAAGCATGAGGATTTGTATGAGACCACACATGTTCATTGTGGAGATTGTGTACCCCATTTCTAGTAAAAGAAGCCTCGTCAGTCCACAGCACTTTCATAGAGAAATCAGGATCATCCATTGTACGGCTTCTGTACCACGTACAAAAATTTATTCGCGGTTGGTAATCCGCTGGCACCAATTCCTGTGTCCGACGGAAGTGATATGGGTGTTGACCATCGTCGTGAAGCGTGTGCCATATTACCATATGGTTCACACTAAAAAGAGCGCCGGCCCGTCGAGTGCTCGACCTTGGGTTTTGGTCAAAATGTGTCAATATTTGCTCCTCTACGTCCACGGCTCGTGAGGAAGGTCGTCCTGCTACAGAGTGGTCCGCATGGAAAGAACCAGTACTTTGAAGTCGCAGGCACATATTCCTGAATACGGAGTATGGCGGCAAGTGTCGCTGTTCAGCCGGGGGCCTGCCGTCGATGAACCGCTGCCTGTAAATTTCGCGCGCTTCATTAATGCTGTTGTTATGAGCAGCACCAACACACAGCATCATCTCATAGAATTCACTATTAGAATACACGTGACGACTCATTTTAGCTTTATGTAGCGACTAACTTTCTCAAGAGATACGAAGCAACTGCCTGAGTAAACTCGGCGGCGGCGGCGGCGGTCGGCTAAAGCAGCGATTAGACTTCACGATCCATCGGGTGTTAGGGCGTCGCATCGGGAGCTAGGGCAGTTAGAGCGTTCTGATCACACTGCACTAGATCGCCTCCCTAACTCAGTAGGCAACCGAACGTGGTGTTGGAAGGATGGCTCCTGCACTCTCCAAATATGAAAAAAATGGTATCGCCCTTGTCGCAACTGCGGGTGTAAATGTGAAAAAATAAAATAAAAAGAGAATCACTGTGTGCTTTTATATAACTACGATGCAAGTGACACTTTTTTTTGTATGGTAGGCATTTAACTGAAAATTATTCGATTAAAAATCGCTTTTTTATTCTTAACATAACTCTTTTTCTTCTGAAAACAAAATTATAAATAAAAAACAAGTAATTCATAAAAAATTATAATAAAATAACAAATTATTAAAATAAACAAAAAAAAATAACAAATTTATGAAAAAATAACGCTCTACACCAGGATCCCTGCCATACAGATTTAAAGTCGAAGATGCATAGACCAATCCTGACCTATATGAGTCTCATGTTTTTGTGTAATGCGATAGATAGATAAAAAATTTGAGGCGATGTAAATAAATAAAAAATAATTAAAATAAAATTAAACTATGCAATATGAACATTTTATATTCATTAGAGCCAGAAGATTTCAAAAATTGTTTACGAATAAATTCTGCACAATTTGAACATATTTTAAATTAAGTGACAGTATAATAATAATTATATTCAGAAACATGACACATTATTTAGAGAAAGTGTAGGTGCTAAACAACGATTAGCAGTGACGCTAAAATTTTTAGCGACGAGAAATAAATTTGGTATAGCTTTATACATGTCCAGAAGATTCATTAAACCAGATTTTTCTTTTTTGGACGACATTTTCTTGGCACGCGAGGCCAATTTCGCTTCCGATACACAGCAACAATCCGCTCACATCGAGCGCTGTGCAGCGACTGAGCGCCCTAACAGCGATTACATCTCCCTAACTAGGGAGTTAGGGCGATCGGGCAACCACGATCGCACGATATCGGGACCCTAACTCCCTAACAGCGATTAGACCACACTAGCTAGGGCCCTAACTCCCGATGGATCGTGAAGTGTAATCGGTGCTTAATAACTCAAAGGAGTCAAAGGAAAGATATGAATGAAATGTTGTGTCGTGTTTGGGGCGAGTCCAAGGCAAGCATATTGTAAGTTATAAATGACAAGTAAAAATGATTTTGAGATTTATAATAGATTGCTTGGTTTTACTGTGAAAAATTGCAACAATTCGTTGTAAGCCAGCAATGTATTTTAAATAAATTACGGTTATAATAATTTCCACTTGGCATTTGAGTTACACAATAGGCCCTCATGCCACCCTACGTCTTGGGGAAATAGTTCAGTAGTGAAATAACAAAACGGTCTTTATTAAATTATTGGCTCATCGTAAATGATTTTTTTTTTTATTGCCGAAAGTTGGCAAACAAGCAAACTGCCCACCTGATGGTAAGTGGTAACAGTCGCCTATAATACATGTGGCTCTTGTGAGATTCACAGCAACACTGCAACCCCCACAAGAACCACAGGTACGTTGCCAACTTGTGACACCAGATTTAAAGTCACAGTACCCAGTAATTTCACTGCCATATCTTACCCTTCAAACCGGAACACAGCAATGCAAGCACTGCTGCTTTGCGGCAGAAATAGGTAAGACGGAGGTACCTAAGCAGACGACCCTGGTACAGAGTCTCCCTCCAGTATATTTGAAACTTTATTGTTTTACATTAAAACTTAACATTTATTGGGAGTCTTTATAAACAAAAGGCGGCCTTATTACCGCCATTTATTTTTCATTATTATTGAACATTTTAATTTAAATCACCAATCTAAACTTAATTAATGACCAAACACAGAACAAAAATAATAATAGTAATATTACGACGAAAGCGTCGATGGCGCAGTGAGTTAGATCGTTGCCTTTCAATCGGGAGGTAGCGGTTCGAACACCGCCACGTACCAATGTGTCAAGTCAATACGTATCAGTTAAGAGGACATTATTAGTATTATTAATTATTATTATGTCATATGTAATTTAATTCAAACTTTGATTATGTATGTGACAAACAAATGGATTATTTGTATTAATTTTAATACTATTTCATAAATTTGTACACCTACCTAGGCAGATCGTGTAGAACTCCTTAATAGTAATAAATGAAACCATTATGTTTATATGATTATAATGACAAGTGACTAAAGTGTTAATCTACTTTTGATACTATCTTTACCTTACTCATGTTTCAACAAATACCTAAATATCTTTTTGTAACCGGATAGAAAAATAAAGTACCTACATATCGTGACGAAAACTCAGTAAATTGATTCTTTACATTGTTGGGCTAAATTAAGATTAAGCAATATAATTTAATGTTGTACAATCGGCTGTATTAATATGTATCCGTATCACTTGCTACAAATAATGTATCGATTTTGAAGTAGTCACTTTTAATTACAAAGATATGTATTTAATCGCCGCGATTATTTTATGGAAACAGTTAATGTGTCATATTTATGTAAATGTATGCTATGTTAATAAGTATGACACATTGAGCGTTCACATAGAACTATCCCGGTGATTGATTACACATTTACGTAACCTAAAGTGACTACTTCGAAGATACATTATTTTGTAGCTTAAAAATGGATACATTAATGAAGTCGACTGTAACTAATTAATCTTCATTATCCATAAATATTATTGGATACTATCAACTCATCTCAATTATCTGATAATCAAATGTGAACATTAATTTAGTATTATCATAAATTATGACGCCGCAAACTACGGAACCTCCACTATTAAAAATCAAAAGGAGAGGACAACTTATTGGGCTCGCTCCGTCTCGCTCTCGCTAGGCGGCCGGTATTGGCGCGGAAGGAAGTGCAAAAAATTTCTTTGCCTACAAGTGCCTAAGCGCCGACAGTCCACGTGGACTAGATTAGAGATTTGCATGCTGACACGACTTTGATTTGCCGCAGTAGAATTATTACCTATTAAGTTTATTTTTTGTTAAATAGCTGCGGTTAAGTAAATTATCTTATTTCAGATAATAAATGAAGGTTTCCACGTTAAATATCGTGAATATTCGTGATACCTATGATGTAAAAAACGAAACCCAAATATTGGAACTTTTAGTGTATTAAAAAATCTTGAAAATACCAAAATAAAAAGAGACAGCTCGGAAAGTACTGGAGCTATTTTCATAAAACTTCGTTCACCTTTTAGATAATTTGATTAAGTTAAAAGTAGCAACAAACAAAATATTTTTTTTACTTTTCTGTTTGTTTGTTGTCCTATGCAGGCACGGAATACTCCTTTGCCCTTATCGCTGCATTGATCGATCACTCGATGAGGAAAATATCGTTAAGGCGATTACATTGCTCTAATCTCAAAAACACCGTAACATTGAAGAAATTTGTGAAGGAGTTTAATGCAAAGGTGATGATTGTCTTATTCTAAACGTTACAAAAAATTTATTGTATTGTCCAAAATAATAATAACTTAAACTCAGTGGTGTTGAAAAAAATGTCAAAACGTCGTCTTTTTTTTTAACTTATTTACAAATTGTCTCTGTAATGGCTTATCAATAATACATACATTTTGCATCACAGGAAAGGCTACGATATCTTTTATAATTTGTAATGAAAGTATTTTTAATTACTTCGATGTTCTTTGAAATAATAAAGAAAAACCTCAAAAACACGTTTGATCGCGCGTTACTCTCTTGCTGACCCTCTCGCGCTCTCGCAACGACCTGAATGAAGTGAGAGAACGAAATGTGGCAAAATGCTCAAGGTTATTGAGTCATGTCATGTAAAGCCGGGTCCGCTGCGCCATGTTTTCATGTTTGTAAACACGAAAACATTGTTTAGTTAACCGATTAGGGGCGTGGTTTAACAGTTTTGTTAGAAAAATACGATAACATGTTTTCCGCGACGAATGGATAACATCCCCCGCGTTCGCCTGCGGGAGGGGAAGCTAAGCATTTTTTGTTAGCGCTCACTAGAGGAACACGTATCGCTTGAAGGCTCTTTGGTTTATTTTTGAGTGAAATAAAGACAATATTTCGTTTTTAATACAACTAATAAGAGAGGGCCCGGTGCTGTGGGATGTTACATTAATAGATTATACCGAACCTATCATAAATTTTTAGTTCTTGATAAATAATGACAAAAACATTTTAAAAACAGGCGACATGTTTTGTTAACATGTTTTGTTAGAAAATTGGCGCAGCGGACTGGCTGTTTTTCTTAACATGTTTTGCTAACATGTTTTGTTAACATGTTTTGTTAAAAAATTGGCGCTGCGGACCCGGCTTTAGGCATCTGTTTTATAAAATGCCTAAGTGTCGTTCAGCTGCAGAACACTTCAGTCAGTGTTATGTGCGACAGTAGCGTAGGCTAGCTTAAGGAAAGTAGGTGGAAAATAGAAGTTGATCGAGTCGCCACTTCTGCATTATTTATTAATCTTTGAAAGAGATTATTGACCCGTTTTCATGGTTGCAACCTGAAGAGTTTAAACAAAAACTAGAACTCATTTTTCTCTAAAACTATAAGATTTCCAGTCACCTATTATTAGTAAAAAAATAAGTAATTACCAAACGGGTTGGCCACTCGAGTTTTATTGCTTATTTTTTTTACACGTTGTATAACTTTATAACTTTTCTAATTTACGAGCTATAAAAAAATAATTAATTTTATAACTTTTTGACCCTAGAGTGTACGTTTTGGTTACAATGTAATCTGAGAATTAGTTTAATAATATATTAAAAAGAACCTAAAAAATTACCCTCTATTTTTTTCGTCAGAATGTTGTACATTATTGACGATAACTTTAGAAAAACTAATATGGAATAAGCAATATTCTTGAAAATCTTCATACAAAACGGCAATTTCATACTTTAACCCCTAATATCACCGTATTCGATTCGGTCCACGTCGTTTGCACTGGTCGTAATATTAGTAATGTTGGCGCATCTCGGACCACGGTAAGACTAGGCAGTCTCTTTATTGACTTTGCTCTATCTATATAGCTAGTTAGATCTCACAGAACAATATACTCTCTACCGAGAGTTTCACAAGCTCCATTGGCTGGCTGCCTTCATAGTTGCACTACTGTGAGCCGTGTTTAGTTAGGCTGTGCCACGTAATTTACAACCAATTTAAGATGATAGTTCGTAAGCGTTGCATTACATTGCGGACTTGGACCCAGTCAACACCGAAAATAGATTAACGATCTATTGTGCTTCAAGTGGTTGAAAGTCTGCTAGTACAATTGTGTGATAGTGGTGGTTCAGTTATGTGAATTAAGTAGGTACCTATAATATTACGTAGTTATTAATATGTAAATGTCAATTCGTACATGTTGTCAGTGATGATGTACGGAACTGGGACGTGGCCGTTTACAATGTGTCTCATCAGAAGGCTCAGTGTCAGGCGATGGAGAGGGCTATGCTCGGGGTTCCTCTACGCGATCGCATCAGAAATGAGATCCGTAGCCACTGGAACGTCCTGGGGACTATAGTCCCCAAAAATCGTAAGCTTCTCGATCGACCTGGGTACTATGGTACCCAGTTCCCTTTGCGTAAAACCGCGCGGTGTGATAAAAAAATCGCGAAAAATAAAATATTTTCTCTATGGCTTTATTCCTTTGCCAATAGTCTCTTTCATAAGTTGACAGGTCATGTCCAATTTATTTTTAGCCTTAGATTGATATAAATTTGTCATAGTCTGCGGTTTAACTTGGCCGTATCCATACGTTTCTTACTCCATGACCGATGAGATTTATTGCGTACTTACTTAGTCTGTATTAGTATTTTCGTAGAGTGTTCTATATCAAAATAAACTAGAAGAATTGGGCTACATTATTATGTATGGTTTATGATAGTTTATAGTGGTATATTGCCACACTAAACGTTTTTTTCAAAAAGTGAGTATTTTTGAAATTTTAAGCACTTTAGTTACTATTCTCGTCATTATTCATTCAATTATGAATCCTTATCTAATTAACTATTATAAGTTCATTCCTTATTAAATTAGCTTTCCATACGTATTTTTTATTTAATTTTAGACACAATAATTTATTTTTTGCATTTTTTTTAAATTTGAGGTCGCGCGTGCGCATCTCGCGTATATAATTACGTAATTAATCGATTTTATTATTTTTTTCTTTTTTCATTAAAAATATTACCCAAAACTATTATATATCAAAATAATCTTCAAGAATAGGGCTATAATAATATATATGGTTATTTAAAGTTTTATAAAATAGTTTTTGTGAAAAAATTTTTTTTTAAAAATCGGGTCTTCCGCGACCTTCCGAACATTTTCGCGCTTCATTCATTTAATTATTAATCCTTATCTAATTAACTGTTATAAGTTCCTTCTATATTAAATTACCTTTCCATACGTATTTTTTGTTCTCTTGTAGACAGTATATGTCACTCTCCGCAATTTTTTGAACACTCCGTACGCGCCGGGGTGAGTCATTCCGCAATGGCGGCACCTTTGATATTTGAGATATACTACTTTTTGCTTTTGAAACCCACCACGCTTCGCGTGGCGAACGTTCGAGTGGGTAGAAGAATTAAAGTTACCGACATAGCCCAAAGAATTGCAAACCTTAAGTGGCAGTGGGCAGGACACATAGCTCGCAGGACTGACGGCCGTTGGGACGGAAAAGTCCTCGAGTGGCGGCCACGTACCGGGAGACGCAGTGTTGGTAGGCCCCCGACAAGGTGGACGGACTGGGAAGGTGGCGGGAAGCCGATGGATGCGGGAGGCGCAGAACCCATCGGTTTGGAGATCCCTGGGGGAGGCCTATGTCCAACAGTGGGTGTCTCTTGGCTAAAATGATGATGATTATGTTATACTTAGAAAATTTAAAATTCAAAAATATTTATTCAACATAGGCCCTTACAGGCACTGATTTACGTCAAAACAAAGCAAAACATTCTAATTTAAAGGAAACATATTAACCTTGTATGTACATACATCCTAAATATAATCAGGATGTCTGCAAATAATAGGCCTAGTGTCTGCAAATAGAAATTAAATAGGTAAACTAATTTTAGTCGCTGCGGACACACCTTTTTAGTAGTTAGTCCTTTATATGGATATTGTACTATCTGCTGCTCGCGATTTCATCTACGTCCCTTTTTTTTTTTTTTTTTTTTTACAAGAGAGAAAATACAGTCTTTACGGTATTCGACAAGGGAATTGAGCTGACTAGGCCACCCCTTGGATATGCAGGACTCGGGTAGAAGACCCACTACCGGCTAAAAACTCTCTAGATACTTATACCTCCGTGGAGACACAATCGGGATCGGCGTTGGCCATTCCCCGATTGTGCCCCCTGGAGGGTTGCCTGGTGCCAGGGCTTACCTCTACGGAGGGGGTCGACAAGTATCTTGAGAAATTCGACCCCCCCAGACGGCCAAGCTAGGGGTGAAAAGTATCTCTCGGCCGGTGGTCATCCGGCCGAGCCATTTCAACCGCCAGCTTGCTAGGGGAGCTGGCGCGCGTTGAGGAACGCACGCCTCCTCCTCCCCAACCGCCTGCGCCGGAGCGGTGCGGCGAGAGGGTCATCCTTTCGCGCCCGCTCCGCAGCGCGACGTGCGTACCCCTACCTAGGCCCAGCGCGAGGGCTAATGCATCGCGCTGGGGTCGCCAGGCCGGGCACTCCGAGAGGGTGTGCCCGGCCGTGTCGTCGGGAGCGCCGCAATGGTGACACTGCGGCGTCTGCTCCCTCCGTGCGACATGATGCAGATAATGTCCGAAGCACCCGTGCCCGGTCATCATCTGCACCATCCGGTAGGTGAGGCTGCCTCGCCGGCGCCCAACCCACTCCTCCAACACTGGACGAACGGCCTCGATCGTCCAGTGGCCGGCAGCTGGGTGGGCGAGCGTCTCGGCCCACTGGCGGAGAGCCTCCCTCTGCGCCAGGTGCCTCGCGCGCGCCACCTCCTGCGGGAGGGGCCGCTCCCCCCGACTCCTCGCTGCCACCCGATGTCGGTGCACGGCCGCAAGGACGCGTGCCTCAACATCCCACGGAGGCGAGCCCGCTAGAACGCAGGCCGCGCCGTGAGAGACCGTGCGGTAGGCCCGCACGGCCCGAGTGGCAATGACCCTCTGCGGCCGGCGCAGGAGGGCCATCGTTCGGGGGGCGAGACGCTCCGCCCAAATCGGGGCTCCGTACAGCGCCATCGACTTTATCACCGTCTGATAAAGTCGACAGCACGCTGCGCCCGGTCCCCCCACGTTGGGGAGGACCCGTCCGAGGGCTGCCGCGGCGGCAGACAGCCTTGGGGCGAGGAGCTTGAAATGCTCCTCGAAATCCCATCGGGGGTCCAGCACCAGACCGAGATACTTCATGGAGCTCTCGACCTGGACTTGGACCCCCTCCACTCGGACACGGAGCCCCACCTGGGGTCTGCGTCGACGCGGCGGCCTGAACGTCATGGCCGTCGTCTTCTCGACGGCCACGTCCAGCCCGAGGAGGCGGATGCGCCGGACAACCATCGTAGTGCCGACCGACGCCAGGTGGACCGCCTCCTCGTACGTGCGCCCCTTCGCCGCGACAAGGGTGTCGTCGGCGAAGCAGACAACCTCCATATTCGGCAGGAGGTTGCCCCGCAGAACCCAGTTGTACCCCAGGTTCCAGAGCAGAGGGCCCAGCACGGAACCCTGGGGTACTCCCGCCGCCATCGGCCACCTGTGGACGCGACCGTCCGCCCCCTTATACACGATTTCCCTGCTGCGGAGGTAATCGGTGATGAGGGAGCGGAGGTAGAGGGGCACTCCGTGGAAACGCAGTGCCTCCTCTATGCATTCGTGGGGGAGGCTGTTGAATGCGTTGCGGATGTCTAACGACACCGCAACGACAACCTCCCCCGCCGACGTGGCCCCCTCAGTCCACCTCTTGAGGTGGGCCACCGCGTCCACGGTGGACCGGCCGGTGCGGAAACCGTACTGGCGCTCGGCCAAGTCCGGTCCCGGGCCCTCCAGATGCTCGACGAGCCGGGAAGCGAGAATTTTCTCAAAAAACTTCCCGGCCTCGTCGAGCAGCACCACCGGCCTGTACCCCGACGGGGCATCGGCGGGGCGATTCGGCTTCCGCAGAAGGCAGAGTCGCCCCACCTTCCAGCCCTGAGGGAACCGGCCCGAGGCGATGCTCGTATTGAGCACCGCCCGGAACCGCTCCTCCAGGGGGCCCAGTGCCAGGCACAGGACCCTCGCTGGCACCCCGTCCGGTCCCGGCGCCTTCCCCTTCCCCTTGCGCCGGAACCGCTCCCTCACCGCGTCGAACTCGAGGTCCGACACGGGAGGGCCCGCTTCCTCCACTTCGAGGGAGGCGCTGGGGGCGACCATCCTCGGGGGCTCGAAGGGTCCAGGGTCGGGGAAGAGCGACCCTAGAACCCTCTGCACGAGCCCCTCGTCCAACTGGTGTATCGGGGGAGCACTGTTTCCGTACTTCCCCCTCACCAGTCGGTACGGCCGTCCCCAGGGGTCGGAGTCGAGGAGCTCTATAAAAGAGTTCCACGACTCCGTTTTGGCCCTCAAGATCTCCGTCTTGAGGGCCTTGCTCGCCTCCCTGTACGCCCGACGCAGAGTTTCCTCCTCGTCGGGCGTCCTCCTGGTGGTGCGCCTTCTGCACCGCAGGTAGGCGCGCCGCGCCCTCCAACTGGTGGCGCGCAGATCCGCTATGGTCTGCGACCACCAGTACACCTGCCGCTTGCGCGCGGCTGGTTTCGCTCGCGGCATGGCGGCGTCGCAGACGACGCTAAGGTCCTCCGCGAAGTGCGCCGCCATGCCGTCTGCGTCGCCGGCGAGGTGCGGGGGCAGCTCGGACCACTCCCGCACCATCGCCGCCTCCAGCGCCACGTCGGGCTGGAGGTGCGTCACCGCCCATCGGCGGAAGGCGGCACCCGTTCCCGCTGGAGACGTGGAGGCGTGCGAGGGGGAGACCGAATATCGGACGTACCGGTGGTCCGACATGGTCTCCTCCTCTGCCTCCACTCTCCAGTCCCTCACCCTCGCGGCGAGGGGTGCGGTGGCCAGGGTCACGTCGACGATCGACGAACCCTGCCACCGCACGCACGTCGGGGTGGACCCTCGGTTGAGGACGTCGAGGCCCAGGCTCGTGGCCCAGGACTCGACTAAACCACCCCTGATGTCCGTGGCGGGCGAGCCCCACACGCGCGATTTCGCGTTGAGGTCGCCCGCCACCAAAACTTGCAGGGGCGCCGCCCTCCTCACCACCCCCTCGACCGTAGTCAGGTAGGCCTCAAAGTCTGCCCGGCTGCGGTTCGGGGAGAAGTAGGTGGATACCACCACCACTTCTCCCCACTTGACGGCCACGTACCCGGGCCCCCTCTCCCTAACCGAGATGGGGGGGGCCGAGCTCGTGGGTGGCACCACAACGGCCGCCAAACCGTCGGTGGACTCAGCCCACTTAGTGGACTGAGGCACCGCGTACGGCTCGGAGACCACCGCCAGGTCTATCTGCCACTGCGCCATCGACTGGCACAGGAGATCCTGTGCCGCGGCGCAGTGGTTGATGTTGACTTGGAGGAGATTCCCTGTGGACCTACTGGCCATTGGCGGTGTCCATGGGAATCTCCTCCCTGGCGGACAGTGCTGCCCGCCCGGTAGCCGCCGCTGTGGCAGCCCTCGGCATCAGTCTTCCCCTCACCGGTGGGGGATTGCAACTGGGGGATTGTGACACGGCGCACTTCACCTGCCCTTGGCAGGTGGCGGCTGCGTGCCCCTCCGAACCGCAGCGGAAGCAGAGCGCGCTGCGGTCCTTGGCGGAGGGGCACCGCTGCACGGGGTGACCGATCCCCATGCAGCGGAAGCAGCGCATGGGGCGCTGCTCCAGCAGGCGGATGGAGGCGCTGCTCCATCCCACCGTCACCTTGCCAGCGCTCGCGAGGCGCTTCGCCACATCGATGGGAGCCGACACGTTGGCGGCTCCCATGCCCCTGAGTCCAGGGTGGACCGTGCCCACTCTGATCGCAACGCGGGGGCACTCTGCCAACGCCGCCAAGGCCTCGCCCACCTCCTCCGCGGTCACCGAGTCATCCAGTCCGGTGACTCGGATGTCCGCGGTCTTGGTCGGGCGCGCCACTCTGGCGGCGTCGCCGAGCACCTCCGCTATGCGCGTGGCGAGCGCATCCGCCTGCTCCGGCGAGGTGCCTTTCGGGAGCTCGATGACACGGGCTCCCGTCATCCCCGTCCGGAACTTGGCACTTCCTACTATCCCCAAGTCCCCCAGCTTGATGTTACCCTTCGCCGTCGCAATGGCAGCGCCGTACGTGGCGCCATTTGCCACCGCTTCCGGCGAAAGGGTAATGACCACCGCCAAGGTCTTAGGTGCCGTAGGCATCTTAGGCTTGGCGGCGGTGGCTGGGGGTGGAGGGGGCGCGGCCTTGGACGCTGCCGTCGCCGTCGCCGCCTTGGCTGACTTGCGGCGCCCCCTCTTTACTACCGTGCTCCAGCCCTCCGCTTCAGGGGGTTTGGAGGTGTCGGGCCTCGAAGGCCCCGCCACCGGTTCTGGCGCAGCGGTCGGAGCCGCCGGAGTCTTCTTGGCTTTGACCTCCCTAGCCTTCTTCGGCAGGTTCGCCTCAGGGGCCAGGGTGGTCACTCCCTTCTTCTTCTTCCCCCCAGTCGCGGGCGCTGGCGGTGCTTCCGCAACAGCGGCGGGGGGTGCCTGCTCGGCGGGCTGTCTCTTGGTGACCTTGTCGCTGGCCAGTGGGGGCCGGTGCGATTTGGCCGGCAGGAGGCGCCCGTCCACCTCCAGGCCATCCAGCCTGGCCGCACACATGTTCCCGAAAAGGGACATCATGTCCGATTGGAACGAGTCCATGAATGACATGAACTCGTCCCGGGTCACGACGTCCCCCTTCGGGGCCACTGCTGCTGTTGCTGCTGGTGCCGTCACTGGCGGTGGGCTCGCCCTCTGGCGTGGGCTCGCCCCCCCTCCCCGCTCCGAGAAGTCCCTCCTTAGGGCGACAAGCTCCGACTGAATAGCGTCAAGCTGCCCTTTCAGCCGGCGGTTGTCGGCCTGTAGCCGTCGAACCTCCTCGGAGGTCTTCCTATCAGCCAGAATTCTGGCAACCCCCAGGATGGACGTGGAGGCCTCTTTGAGGTCTCTCACGCACGTACCCTTGAGGTTACCAGACTTCTTGGCAACCTCGGTAATTGCCGCGGCGCTAGCTTCCGCCCTCCTCAGCAGTTCTTCATTTGTGAGCCCCTCTGGTGAGGGGGGCCTGTCCTTCTTTAAGGTCTTCCCTTTTCCTTTACCCTTTGGTGGTTTAGGGACTTTGAATTCAGCTGGGCCCTCCTCGAGCTCCTTGCGGGCGCCAGAGAGCCCGGCCGAATGGAGTAGTTCACTACCATCAGGTGGTTGATTGGTTGGTTCCCCACCTTTACCACCCTTGCGAGCCTTATTGGCTTTACGGGCCACCTTCGGCAAGGGGGTTCTAGCTCCCCCGGTCTCGATTTCAGTGTCCATCTCCGAATCCGTGCCGGAGCTGGCGCTAAAAAACTTGCCAAGATTTGGCCTCTTCCTGCTGGCCCTATCGACCCACAGTGAAGTAAGCTCGCTAGCCGCACGAGCGTCCTCCTCATCCGCATAGTAGGCCTCTCCCATGATATCTCTTACCTCATTATCTGACGCCCCTGTGGCGTCAGACACGCTAAAGGTGTCCATAATGGACCACGTTACGGGTCTCGCCCGTCACATACACACAAAGTACACAAAGACAATTTTTTTTTTTTTTGCACACCTTAAGACTAAAACTTAAACAACCTTATAATCTATGCACACTAGTGTTTGTAACTTAGAACTACGCCACTAGGGTCCACAAATTGTCCTTACAACTACCTTATAGACTAACACTTACGGTCTATATGGAGTCTTGATGCGCACGATGCGGCCGCACGGCAGTCCTGTCTGCACAGCAACACGCACACGACACAGCACCACACGACACAGCACCACACAACACCGCGTTCGCCCGACGCAAGAGCGCCGGGGTCGCCACCACACTGCACAGCACCACTAGGCACCGGGAGATCCGATCCGACAAAAAATCGGAGACAGGAACCAGGACCGGCGGGACCGGGACCGGCGGGACCGGGACCGGCGGGACCAGGACCGGTGAGACCGGGACCAGCACCGGCAAGACCAGGGCCAGAACCGGCGGGACCGGGACCGGGACCAGGACCGGCGAGACCGGGACCAGGACCGGCAAGACCGGGGCCAGGACCGGTAGGACCAGGACCAACGCTTTGCCCGTTCTTCCTTTCTTCAGCGATACCAGCACTTCCAGCACTTTACTTGGCACTTAACGTGTTCGCCACGACACTAAATTTGTGTTCGGGGGTCTCACTACACTTTTATCGACTGGTCCGGGACCAGGACCAGCAAGACCGGGGCCGGGACCAACGGGACCAGGACCGGCGGGACCGGCGGGACCAGCGGGACCAGGGCCGAGACCGGCGGGACCAACGGGACCAGGGCCGAGACCGGCGGGACCGGGACCAGGACCGTTGAGACCGACACTTGTAAGCTATTACGAGCGACCGGCGGAGCGTCTCGGTGGGCGCGTGCGCTCAGGACAAAAATTTCGGGATAAAAAGTAGCCTATGTCATTCAAGGGCTTAAGCTGTACCTATACCAAATATCATCAAAATTAGTTTAGTGGTTTAAGCGTAAAAGCATACCTAACAAACAATAGTAGATTTGTTTTATATGGGCTGAACCACAGAACACAGAAAGAAGTTCACAGAACACAGAAACCTCTTTCTGTGTTCTGTGGGCTGAACAGCACTCATTACAGTCGAGATATTTTGTTACCATACCAATATTAGTTAGAGACTGAATGCTTTTTGACAGTGGTGACTTATTTTCCGTCTGGTCTTGACAGTGAACGATGCTATTGCAGCAGCCCTCTCTAGTTAAAAAAATATAACTAGTTCTTGTGGTTACCTTGAACCAGCCAGCGCAAAAACAATAGTTATGGCGGCACTATATTAGTCAAACGCGTGGACCTATTTTAATGATGTAGCAAGAGTTACCCATCATCATCACAGCTCATATACGTCCCCACCGAGGGCTCGAGCCTATTCTAAGTTTGGGTGATTAGGCCTCAGTCCACCACGCTGGCCTGGCCCAGTGCGGATTGGTTGACTTCACATACCTATACCATTGAATTTCTTCGCAGATGTATGCAGGTTGCCTCACGATGTTTTCCTTCACCGTAGGGGCGTCAGACAAATGTACATATGAAATTCGAAAAACACATTGGCACATGGCGGTCTCGAACCCAGGACCTCCCGATTGGAAGACAAGTGCCGAGTCCACAGCGCCACCAACGCCCTAAGATTTACCTAAGTAGATTAAAAAATTGAAAACGCAAAAAAAACAGCTGTTCCATACATCTAGGTTCAGTAAATGTGGAACATTTGTATGGAACAGCTGTTTTTTTTGCGATTTCAGTTGGCCCCATAGTGAAAGATGTTCAGTTTGCTTGGCTGAACAATCACACAACATTTTTTTGGTAATTAAAAAATAAACTTATAAGGGATGAAATAGGGGTTGCAAGTTTGTATGGATTTTTTTAATTTGCAACGATTTTGATAAAACTTAATATTCTTACTCTTAAAAACATTTCAATGAACACGTGTTTCATGGTTTATTGGAATTCACCCACTTAGGGTGCAAAATAGGGGTTGAAAGTTTCTATGGAAAATATTTAAAACCTGCTCCAATTTTATGAAATTTATTATCCGAGCTCCTAAATATAAGTAACAGTCTACTATATAACAGGCTACAAAATTATTTTTCCCACGGGAAAAAATAATATTAACAATAATAACGGGGGCGTAGCCGCGGGCGGAAAGCTAGTTGCCTAAAATGTCTGTTATTTGCGGATGATCTCAAATTGAGTCATGGTGTTGCTGTAGAATCCGATTGTATAGCATTGCAACGAGATATTAACGCGGTTATGGAATGGAGTAAGTTAAACCAACTACCGTTCAACATAACATTAGGAAATGTAAAATCATCACATTTACACGAAAACGTTTTCCACAAAACGTAATTTATAAATTATCTGACGCACCCTTAATGAGGGTAAGTGAAATTCGGGACTTAGGATTAATATTAGATGCTAGATTGGACTTTCACAGCCATGTGACTACTTTATGTAAAAAAGCCAGTAAATTGCTTGGCTTTGTTATACGTACTTCATCTCAGTTTGCCAAGTCAGAGGTAGCTTTGAATGAATGAATGAATGAATATCTTTATTGTTTCTAAAATAAAAATTTTACAATAATTTAAAGGAGACAATTTAAACAAAAGGCGACCTTATTGCCAAAGCGGCAATCTCTACCAGGCAACCTCTGCTAGAGGAAAGCTAACTTAAAACTTATCATGACGGGTAAATAAACAACATTATATTTTGTTATTTAATATTAAATTAATGACTATAAACTACATATACTACAAACTAAATAATACTATTCATACACTACGTAAATTACATATACTTAAATAAAATACTAAAAACAGTAATGGAGAACACTAAGCTTCCAGCTGCAAAAAATGACTTTTAATTGCTCGCGTAAATGAGTCATGCGAACGAGCACGCCTTACGGACTCCGGCAAGGAATTCCAGAGCCTAACAGCTTTTACCGTAAAAGATTTGTCATAGAAAATTGAGGAATGAGGTGGGAGAATTAGAGACAGGTCGTTTGAGGAACGTAAGGTTCTATTTATTGTTGTGGAGTGGAGAACAAAACGGGATTTGAGGTAATTAGGAGCATGTGGATTGGTAAGCAAAGAATGGAGAAGGGAAAGGATGTGGCAGTCTCTTCGACGAGTTATTGGTAGCCATTGAAGTTTGGAGCTTCCTTTGGTCCTTTATAATGCATATGTTCGAAGTAAACTTGAATATGCAGCCGTTGTTTGGGATCCTTACGAAGAAAAATATATTCTTATGATCGAAAAAATACAACGCAAATTTGCACGTTGGCTGTATAAGAGGGAATATGGGTACTACCCATACCTATATCCGTCCGTATTTGTATCGGGTATGTTGGGGCTAGATACACTTAAGCTCAGGAGGGCCATGAAGTTGATACTGCACTATTTGTCTGTTTTACACAATAAGGTCGATAGCCCATTGATAATTAGTAAGGTAGGACTACTAGTTCCAAATCGTTTGAGTTGGAATGGAGGGGGGACGGTGGCACCGCGACGGCACCCACGTCTTCTTCGTCGGCCGCAGACGCGCACAAAGTACGCCGGGCACGCGCCCACCAACCGTGCTATACGCCTTATTGGGGATATGCTCGCTCACGACTACGATATCGATATATTTGCCGACAGCTTTGCCCAGTTCTGTTACAGAGCTCTCATATATATCACTAAAATGTATTCTTAGTATAATTACAGAATGATTAATTCCACGAAATAAAAAAAAATTGACCCTGTTATGACAATTTTTTATCTTATAAGATAAAATTTAAAATTTAATTTTTGATTTAAATATTTATTCTTTTTTTTATTGTGACATAATTATTCGCATGTGTATTTTTAACCGACTTCGATCTCGACATTGTAATTTTTGACATAAAACGATGAAGACATTGTAATCTTTGACATAAAACTTTGTGAATGTAATGTAAATGTAATTTGTAATCTTTGACATAAATAAAGCTTGTACCTATATGACATGATAAATTCTGCATTCCTTAAATTCAAATTATTGACATTATAATCAATCTATTTAATTATTATTATTTTGATAATTGTTCACGCTCGAGGAAGAGCGAGTGGCGGCACTGCATTCTAGTCTGTGCAGGGACAGCTTTTTTGGCGGCCGGCCGCATGTGACATGTCAGTTGAGTCGAGTCGAAATGTCATGACATGCTTAGAGGTTATGTGCGGGCCGGAATAAAATATAATACACAATATTCAAGAAAATAGTGATTTGCGCGGCGCACCTAATATCGGGGTGCGAAAGCCCGCTTTGTGTTGTGCAAGGTATCAAAATCGCGTGTGTGAGTCGTGGTGGCCTAATAGGCCTTTGTAGTGCTCCGGTCTCCACCGGTGGATCCACTGCAGAACTTCAGGAGCCGCGACTTCCTTCGAGCTAGCTCAGGAAGTCCACCGGCTACGGAGGAGACGGACGGAGACAACGGGAATCGGGGTAAGCCACAATGCTTTCGATGAGCGGGTAGTAGGGCATCAGCAATCAACCCAAAATTCCTTACTCGGTGAAACGCCGACGTGGTGGAGTCTACTTGGGGCACCACCATCTCTTGGTAGCAGAGCGTGGTTTTTAGATTTGAGTGGTTCTTAGATTTGAGTATTTGATTAGTATTGTACAATTAATATTGTAATCTTGTTGGTTGTCCAAACGGGCAATACATATTAATTGGTTTTGATTGCTGATTTTAAACCGACTACCAGCTCATTTGTGGACCGATCTCCTTAACTAATTGTCATTGTATATGAAAAATTGGGGTTAAATGCCTTTGTTGTTCTAGTTAAGTTCTAGCATTTACCTATATTTGATTTTGGTTTGTTTTTTCATATCTTTGTTTTGCCCTTGAATATTTTGTTTGTTAAGTTGTAAACTTATACTTGAATTTAATTTGTTTAACAGATTTTGCTGCTAAATGACTTTGCTGTTGTTGTAATACACTATATTGCTGTGTTAAGTTTTAGCATTTACATTTGATTTTGTTTTGTTTGCCTTTGAATATTGTGTTTGTTAAGTTATTGACTTAATGCTTGAATTTAATTTGTTTGAAAAATTCTGTTGTTAAATGCCTTTGTTGTTCTAGTTAAGTTCTAGCATTTACACTTGATTTTGGTTTGTTTATATATTTTGTTCTGCCTTTGAAGTTCCTCCCGATCTGTTTTATTGTCTGCGGTTGTCGGTCTGTTTGTCCGTGTATTATTATAGTGTTTATTAATTTTGGTGCAAAATGGTCCCGCCAGTCAGCCCGCTTAGTGGTGCCCGCGCGGGTGCACAAAAGATTTTGAGATGGTTTGCTAGTGCCGTCGCTTTGGTAGACCGACCAGACCGAGAACAGGCCTTGTTAATTCGGCATGAGGGAGTACCGGCTCGCCTGAAGGAATTGGAGCAGCTTTTCGTTCTTCATCAACAATATTTGCTCGACCACCCAGCCGAGGGTGCCGCTGAGTTGCGGGCAGTCGACCAATTTAATGCCGATTATGATCAGTGTTTTGAACAGGCGGATGTGATTATAAACAAGGCTCAGGCAATCCTATCCGCCCGGAGGGGTGAGTCGTGCACGCCCGGGGAGGTCAAGCCTACCCCGGCCGGCTTGCTGGGCAGACTGCCCACTTTAGACATCCCAACCTTTGATGGGAACCTGGCTTCTTGGATGGGGTTCATTAACCTCTTTGATAGCCTGGTTCACTCGAGGGACGACCTGTTCCCTAGCCAGAAATTGGCCTATTTGCACTCTGCCTTACGTGGAGAGGCTGGTGTACTTGTCCAGCATCTACCTGTCAATGATGACAGTTAAGATATTGCAAGGGCGTTGTTGACCGCCCGGTATCAGAATGTTCGCTTGCTAGCGGACACACATGTGGCTGCCATTTTAGGGCTGCCCCGAGTATCGCGGGTCTCCTCATTGAGGAAGGAGATTTTGAACCCGCTGCTGAGCGCTATTAACGCGCTCAAACGACTTGATCTACCGGTGGACCAGTGGTCCTTTATTTTGCTCCACCTCATCCTCGATAAGCTTCCCATGGAGATGAAGGGACGCTTCGAACAAAGGTACGGGGGCAATAGTGCCTCGTACCTCCCCCCCTTCTCGGATCTCCTCAGATTTTTGGAGGATGAGTGTCGGATGACCGACCACTTGGATCTGGCTCCTATACCGGGACCGAGTACAGGCCGCTATGAGGCGACCCGGGCAGCGCCACGGAGAGAGCGCCGCCCGTACAAGCAGTATACTGCAGTGCGGCAGAACTCTCCACACAGGGAGAGGCCGATGCCTTGCAAGTGTTGCAAGCGGGATGGCCATCGTTTGCCGGCCTGTCCCAAATTTGTTGGCCTACGCACCGAGGGGCGTAGAAATATGGCCAAACAGCGGAATTGGTGCTACCGCTGCCTGGGGGCCCATATGGCATCGGCTTGCCCCCACCCACGAGATTGCCACTGTTGTGGAGGGGCCCATCACCCCCTTTTGTGCTTCAACAATAGAGACACTCGTGGGGTGGTGAGAGAGAGGGACTCGCACACGGGCGGGGGCCCTCGTAGGTCACCCACATCTCCGAGGAGATCGGAGGGGCGTGCCACCCCTCCGCGGAGATTGGACAGGCGCCCCCCCTCCAGTGAGAGGATTGGGCGCCCCACCCCCCCTACGGGCGGGGGGATCGACGCGCCGCTTATGAGGCGCCACCGCGGGATTGGGCCGCGGTTATTAGGGAGCCACGCCGGGAGCCGATACGCTTCTCTCCCCCTATGATGGAGAGACCTCGTTTGTCACGGGCTCCCCCAACTTTCGCCCATCATGGGCACCGCCCGGCCCCCCGATGCAGCTTTGGTCGGGGTGTGTACGTGCCGGATTGGGACCCGCTCGAGCGCCTTGAGCGCCCTATTCCTCCGCCGCGCACGCATTTTCCCTTGAACCCCCCTTCCCCTCCGTTGCGGGGAATGCAGGGGGATTTTCACTAAACCAACTGTCGGCTGCAACCCCCCCACAGGAGCAAGTGCTGTTACCAACAGCCTCCGTACAGGTGTGGGGCCCGAGGGGCACCTTTGTTTTAGTTCGCGCCCTTTTGGATACGGGAGCTCAGGGTTGCATTGCCTCCAGCTGGCTGGTCCGGCAGTTGAGTTTGAACACATCTCCATACCTTGAATCGGTACGAGGAATCGGAGACCTGCGGATCCCGGATCCGATCGGTCAGGTTTTGTTCTCCTTCTCCCCCCACTTCTCTTCAGCGCCCAAAATTGGCGCGACCGCGATTGTTTATGAAAAGGTTGTTGGTCAGCTTCCGCAACAGCACGTTTCGCGCGCTGTCGTTGATGCGACATCAGGATTGACCTTGGCTGACCCTTCCTTCCACCGAACCGGTCCGATTCACTTATTGCTCGGTGCCGATGTTCTAGGCCGCGTGTATTGTGGGAAAAGGAGAGAGTTACAGAAGGGTGGGCTGGTAGCCTTATCTACATCGCTTGGGTTTGTAGTGATGGGACCAGTTAGGCATAACCCACCATCTCCATCGGTGGACAGTTACATAACTGTTAGCTCCACCTTATCGGATGTCCTTCAACGGTTTTGGGAGGTGGAAGAACCACCTACCGTGAAGCGAGTGAACCCCTTGGACGAGGAGTGTGAGTTGTTCTACCAGAACAATACAGGTCGCCTTCACTCGGGACGGCTGATCACTCGTTTGCCCTTTTTGTCAGTTCGCCCCTCACTTGGCAGCTCCCGGCCGTTGGCCGAGAAGCGGCTGCTGTCCATGGAGCGTCGTATGAGTAGGAACTCCGACCTCAAACAGAAGTATATCGACTTCATGCGAGAATATGAGCAACTGGGGTACATGTCGGTCTCGCGACTGGACTGGCGAAACGAGGAACATAATTTTCTTCCTCACCACGCGGTTTTGAAACCTTCCACCGGGAAGATACGCGTTGTTTTTGATGGGTCAGCTCCTACGTCTACCGGAGTTTCGCTGAATCAATGTCTGCATGCTGGACCGAAGTTGCACCACGAGGTGGGTGATGTATTGACCAACTTCCGTCGCCATGCCGTCGTCTTTGTGACCGATATCCGGATGATGTTTCGGCAGACTGTGATTCACCCGGACGATAGACGATATCAGCTCATATTATGGAGGGAGGATCCCAGGGATCCCATGCTGGTCTACGAGCTGAACACCAATACATACGGTTTGCGTTCGAGCCCCTTTGTGGCAATTCGCTCACTTGTGGAACTCGCTGAACGTGAACGATTACGATACCCTCGCGCATCCTTGGTTCTCAAGGAGGATGCATTTGTTGATGATATTTGTACGGGCTCCTCTAGTGTCGAGGAAGCCTTGATTTTGCGAGATGAACTAATTGCTCTTCTCGGGGCTGGTGGTTATGAACTGAGGAAGTGGATGTCCAACTCACCTCAGCTTTTGTGTGACTTGCCAGACGACCACCAGCAGGAGCCTCATATTTTTGAGAATGCCAACACTCCAGATTTACTGTCTGTTTTAGGAGTGCAATACAGACCTGTCCAGGACACGTTCACCTATCGATTGGAGCTGCCAAGCCCCAAGGTCTGGACGAAACGGTTGGTTTTGTCTACAGTAGCTCGTACCTTTGACCCAAATGGCTGGATTAGTCCCATAGTGTTTTGGATGAAATGCTTCCTACAGGAACTTTGGTCAGCCGAAGTGTCGTGGGATGAGCCCCTCTCGGGCCGTTTGCTGCGAGATTGGGAGTCCTTCATGTTGTCTCTCCCCGACATTAACCGTGTTAGTATCCCTAGACATATACTGCCTAAGGGACGGTTTACGGCCAGCCTTCATGGCTTTTGTGACGCGTCTGAGAGTGGATACGCAGCCGTCGTATATATCCGGACGGTTGATGATAGAGGAGCTGTTAAGCTCCACTTGCTAATTGCTAAGAGTAAGGTTGCTCCACTTCGGACTCGATTAACGATTCCGAAGTTAGAATTGTCTGGAGCTACTCTTCTGGTTCGGTTGATGAACCACGTTGTTGACACCCTGGGACGTAGTGTGGACTTTGAGTCGCTCTTTGCTTGGTCCGACAGTCAGGTTGTCCTGTGTTGGATTAAGAACTCCGTCCACTCCCTGGAAGTATTTGTGGCCAATCGGGTATCCCAAATACAGGCCTCGAAGGCCACGTTGATTTGGCGCCACGTGCCAGGTGAAATAAACCCTGCTGACTGTGCATCACGTGGCAGCGAAGCCCCTCAGCTTATTGACCACACTCTGTGGTGGGGTCCCGACTGGTTGTTACAACCGTCTTGGCCTTCCACACCAGCTGTGGTGAAGGTACCAAATCCGGGCTTGCGTGTTCACGCTGTCGAGACTATGGCGGCTCCAGAGCGGGAATTTTTATTAGACCGCTACAGTTCTCTGGACAAGTTGCTCGGCGTGACCGCTTGGATAAGAAGATTTATACGAAATTGTCGCCGGCCTCAGGACAAAGATTTGTGTCCGGTCCTCTCACCGCAGGAGCGCCAAGATGCTCTTCTGCATTGGGTGCGTATGACCCAGTCTAGAGCGTTTGAACCGGAACTTAAGATTTTCCGTACCGGGACGTCCAAATTGGTGCGTTTGACTCCCTTTCTGGATGATAAAGGATTGTTGCGTGTAGGAGGCCGATTGAGGCACGCTAACTTGCCTTATAGATCACGTCATCCCCTGTTGCTCCCCAAGGACGGACCATTGGTGCGATTGTTGATCAATGATCGCCATGTGAAGAATGCTCATGCCGGATGTAATGCATTGACCGCGCTCCTCCAACGGGAGTTTTGGATTTTGTCAGCGCGAAGAATAATCCGATCTGTTATCTTTCGATGTCTGCCCTGCTATCGTTTACGCCCCGAGACGATGCAGCCCCAAATGGGTGATTTGCCTGCTGATCGTGTGAATGAATCGATGACCTTCTTAGGAGTTGGAACTGATTTCGCGGGACCGTTCACTATAAAAACGTCGCGACTCCGTAATGCTAAGACTGAAAAGGCTTACTTGTGTGTGTTTGTTTGTTTGGCCACTAAAGCCGTTCATTTGGAGGTGGTGAGTGCGCTCACCATGGACGCTTTCTTAGCAGCGTTAGGCAGATTTGTCTCCCGCCGGGGACTGCCTTCTCTAATTCGGTCCGATTGTGGGACGAACTTCAAGGGCACTGATAGACATATAAGAGAAGTTTGTGAATTTTTAGATAAAAATAATATTGAGATCGGATCCACACTCTCCCGTAGGGGGGTAACATGGCGATACTCCCCGCCGTCTTGCCCTCACTGGGGAGGGATTTTTGAATCTGTTGTAAAGGCCGCCAAGACTCACCTTCGCCGCGTTATTGGGGAGACTATTCTCACGTTTAAGGAACTCGCGACGGTGTTTCATAAGATTGAGGCGGTTCTCAACTCGCGTCCGTTATGTCCGTTGTCTACCGACGCGAACGATTTGCAGGCCCTCACGCCGGGCCATTTCTTGATAGGCAGACCACTTAACGCCCTGCCCGAGTATCCTTATAGAGATCTCAATCCCGGACGCCTTTCGCGGTTTGAGTTGCTCCAGCAGCTTACCCAGAGTTTCTGGCGCCGCTGGCACCTTGAATATTTACACATTTTGCAACAGCGCGTTAAGTGGTCAGATAAGACAAACCCACCGAGGGTTGGAGACCTCGTGTTAGTGAAGGACCCAAACCTGCCACCCTTACGTTGGCGTCGCGGACGCATTGTCCAACTTACTCTAGGGTCTGATGGTGTGCCCAGGTTTGCCGAGGTCCTAGTTGGGGATTCTGTTTTGAAGCGCGCGGTCGCTACTCTTTCTCGCCTCGCCTTAGACTGATTTGGCGGACAGTCCGGGACTGTCCGGAGCGGGGGGATGTTCACGCTCGAGGAAGAGCGAGTGGCGGCACTGCATTCTAGTCTGTGCAGGGACAGCTTTTTTGGCGGCCGGCCGCATGTGACATGTCAGTTGAGTCGAGTCGAAATGTCATGACATGCTTAGAGGTTATGTGCGGGCCGGAATAAAATATAATACACAATATTCAAGAAAATAGTGATTTGCGCGGCGCACCTAATATCGGGGTGCGAAAGCCCGCTTTGTGTTGTGCAAGGTATCAAAATCGCGTGTGTGAGTCGTGGTGGCCTAATAGGCCTTTGTAGTGCTCCGGTCTCCACCGGTGGATCCACTGCAGAACTTCAGGAGCCGCGACTTCCTTCGAGCTAGCTCAGGAAGTCCACCGGCTACGGAGGAGACGGACGGAGACAACGGGAATCGGGGTAAGCCACAATGCTTTCGATGAGCGGGTAGTAGGGCATCAGCAATCAACCCAAAATTCCTTACTCGGTGAAACGCCGACGTGGTGGAGTCTACTTGGGGCACCACCACTTGTTTTATTGACATTTGTTTATTTGACGATGTAAGTACCTGTCTGAAATGTTAGCTAATTATTATTACATATATTGTGTATTGGATAGTAATTTAATTAAATTTTTGAAATTTTTTGTAAAGCATTGACTGTTGTTAATACGTACATTATTTTTGTGGTTATGTTCCTTGACTAGCATGTTGGCAATTTGGGAAACTGTAAGTCAACATGTACACTGAATAAATAAATAAATAAATAAATAAAGTTTATTTTTAGTTGGACTTAGTTTACTCAGAGATAATAAGTCTGATACTAATAGACAGGTCTTGGCTAAAAGCAGTGTCCCGTCCCGGCAAAGTCCATAGTCACCCGCAATTATCAGTAAATTCGATTCGGGTGAAAAATTGCGTCTAATTAAGTATAATATTGAAACATCGCCAGTCCAACGGATTCTGAACGAAAATTCCGCTGTCCAATTCGTTTAATCACAACTAGTGTTTGCATGCGACTTTGTCCGTGTTTTTTAACCGACTTCAAAAAAGGAGGAGGTTCTCAATTCGATGCGTATGTTTTTGTGTGCGTGTGTGTGTATGTTACGCGATTACGCCGCCAATTGTGGACTGATTTTCTAAATTCTTTTTGTATTCTATAGAGTATACTCCTGGGGTGGTCCCAAAGTCAGGATCTGATGATGGGATCCCATGAAAATCAAGAGAAATCCTAATTTATTAATTTCATCCTAAATCCTAATTTAATACTGCTCACCAAAGGTGAGCTGGGTATTAAATTAGGGTTTCTTTCACTAAAAAGTTAAAAATAAAAAATGTTTTACAAAAAATAAAAACCGACTTTACAAACACTGAGAAGTTAAAAATAATATAAGAATAGGTACAGACAACAACACACTTCTATATTGAAATATATTGAAGTCGGTGACAAATTTTAAGACTTTATAAGAGATCATAGTTTGGCACCGGCTTCAATATAGAAGTGTGATGTTGTCTGTGGCTATTCTTATATTATTTTTAATTTTGTGTTTTTAAAGTCGGTTTCAATTTTTTTGAAAAATATTTTTTTCGTAGTTTTTTTTTATGGGATAGGGGGCAAGCGAGCAGACGTATCACCTGATGGTAAGTAATTACCGTCGCCCATGGACACCCGCAACCCCAGAGGAGTTACAAGTGCGTTGCCGGCCTTTGAGGTGGAAATACGCTCTTTTTTTGAAAGTTTGAAGGTCGTATCGGTCCGGAAATACCGCAGGCGACAATTCGTTCCAAAGTTTGACTGTGCGAGGCAGGAAACTTCGAGAGAAACGCACAGTTGTGGACTGCCAACCATCTAAGTGATGGGCATGGATTTTTTGCCGCGTGGAACGATGGCGGAAAGAGGAGGCAGGTATAAGTTCGAACAATTCCTCGGAGCATTCCCCGTAATAAATACGATAGAAGATGCATAGCGAAGCGACATCTCTACGCAGCGCCAAGGTATCAAGCCGATTTGAAATTTCCTGGCAGTCGACGACTCGAGTCGCTCTCCGTTGAATGCGGTCCAGTGGGAGAAGTTGGTATTGGGGTGCCCCAGCCCAAAGATGAGAACAGTATTCCATATGAGGCCGAACCTGCGCCTTGTAAAGCTGAAGGCGGTGCGCCGGAGAAACATCCTGTCTCGATCTGTTGAGCACACCAAGCTTCTTAGAAGCTAATTTAGCTTTACCCTCTAAGTGGCCACGGAACTGGACTTCGCTCGATATGTCGACACCAAGGATCCCAATATTGGCTGAGGCAGTTAGGGGAATGCCCTGAAAGTGAGGAGATACGATAAATGGTATTTTCTTTGCGGTGAACGCGCAAACCTGTCTTTGAGGGGTTGAAATGGACTAAATTAAGACGACCCCAGTTAGAAACTTTCTCTAATGAAGTTTCGATTTCAGACACAAGTTTATTCCGGCACTCAATGACGTTTTCCCGAGAAGAGTTTGCACGGCCGTTATAGAAGGTGTCTTTCGTGCTGTCGTCTGCATAACAATGACTAACTAACTAACTAGTTGTTTCGCATTGGTCTGATGTGTAATAGCAGGGAATGTAGAAGGAGCAAGAATACGATTTCATACATTACATAGGTAACACGTTGGTAGCTACCCAGGCGGGCTCAGAAGCCCTACTACCAACCAAACTGAGCAGAATAACTTCCGCCCCCGTGGGGAATCGAATCCCGGACCTCCCGATCAGCACCCTGTGGTCTCATCCACTATTATACAGGGTTATTTTTAATCACCCTGGAAAATTTAAAGGACGCCTTCACGACATGATAGTAGAATGATTTAAATATGAATAAAAAAAAATAACACATTTAATTTAATATAAATTTTCTAAAATATCCAAAAAATGCTGCACTAGCTGCATTTTAAGAGATTTTTTTTTACTTTTTTAATGATAATAATGGATGTGTCCTGAAGCGTCCCTTAAATTTTCCAGGGTGATAAAAAAATAACCGTGTATATATACTTTATTGCGCACAATTAAACTTAAATATTAACATAATTATAGATTGCGTAACAAAGGCGGGCTTATATCTATTAGAGATTTCTTCCAGCCAACCTGTGGGTGTGTTGGAAATTACATATGAATAGAGGGAAACATCAAAGTACACAAGTGAGATTACAAAAACATATCAATACAAAATTACACTAAAAATACAGTATTGCTAACAGAAAGTGCTGCATCAGCTTGTATTTAAAGCTAGGCTCTAGACCACGAAGGATATTAAATAAAACAAATGTACTTTCTGTTAGCTAAGAGAGTATACATTTATTTAATTTTTAGTTTTACCTAAAATACCAGTTTTACCTAAAATAAAACGCATATTAATAGTAGATTGCTTTATAAGGGTGGAAAGGAATCAATCCCTACGAGGTTGTTAGACGCCCGAGCGCGGCGAGGGCGGCTATAGTCCGAGTAGGGTTTGATTCCTTTTACCCGTGTGTAGCACTCTACTTTTCATTTCGAATGCAAGGAAAATAAAAAATAGCTTTTCTAATAAAATTTATTAATAAAAATACTCCTAACATGACATATCGACATCGTGTTTTACACTTAGTGTACTTTTAAGCATTGAATATCTGCTCCATAGCGTAGACGCCTGCACTTTATGAGATAGTTCATTAAAGTATATAAGAAATACATTTTCAGAAAATGATTTTATATTCCTTGCATCTCGCCACTTCATAAAGTCGGAATATGTATTTAAATATCTTTCCTTTGAAATTTTTGGCAAAAAAATTTCGAGTATTGTATTTGCTTCGTTCGTGACTGAATCTGGAGCCGAAATTTCAGAATCGCTTGAATTCATTGTTTTTCTTAAATACCTAAATCACACAATCAAGATTTCGGTACAGGCGGGCGGGAAATTCTCATACTATTTACTTCCCTCCTTAGGGCGGAAAGTAAAATTTTAAATATAGAACTGAATTAGGTTACGTACATACAATCTTTGGTACAATGATAATAAAAGTATTTGGCTGAATGGCCAGTAACATGTAACGCGATGTGTTCCAAATTTAAAAATACCTGTGAAAAAGATAATTTTGGCGGGAGGGGAATCTGTTACGCTGTAACGAAATCTTGATTGTGTAATTTAGGTATTTAAGAAAAACAATGAATTCAAGCGATTCTGAAATTTCGGCTCCAGATTCAGTCACGAACGAAGCAAATACAATACTCGAAAATCTTTTGCCAAAAATTTCTAAGGAAAGCTATTTTTTATTTTCCTTGCATTCGAAATGAAAAGTAGAGTGCTACACACGGGTAAAAGGAATCAAACCCTACTCGGACTATAGCCGCCCTCGCTGCGCTCGGGCATCTAACAACCTCGTAGGGATTGATTCCTTTCCACCCTTATAAAGCAATCTACTATTATTATCATTGTACCAAAGATTGTATGTACGTAACCTAATTCAGTTCTATTTTTAAAATTTTACTTTCCGCCCTAAGGAGGGAAGTAAATAGTATGAGAATTTCCCGCCCGCTGGTGGGAACTAGCGTTTTCCTCCCAATACTCAGATCAAGGAAACGCTCCTTTCCGAGCATGAGGAATGAAATAGTAGATTGCTTTATAAGGGTGGAAAGGAATCAATCCCTACGAGGTTGTTAGACGCCCGAGCGCAGCGAGGGCGGCTATAGTCCGAGTAGGGTTTGATTCCTTTTACCCGTGTGTAGCACTCTACTTTTCATTTCGAATGCAAGGAAAATAAAAAATAGCTTTTCTAATAAAATTTATTAATAAAAATACTCCTAACATGACATATCGACATCGTGTTTTAGGCGATTAACACACGACACCGCGCACCGCCGCGGCGGGCGGTGGCGGAGAAGCGGATTTTGAAGCGGTGCCCCGCGCGGTAAGGCGGTTTACGCGCCTGTCCGCGCGGATGAATTTAACGCGGTTTTGACTAATCTGATCAAAGACACTGGCAAGAATGGACACTGAAGTGGTGGCAGCAATCTGGCTTTTATGGAGTAGAAAGAAAAATATAAGATATTGGGTTCATCCATTTCTACGAAGCAGAACTCCAAATGGGACATTCATTTTATTCTATAAAAGTTTGAGAAAACATGAAGATAAATTTTTTAACTATACGCGAATGTCCACTTCCTCATTTCCTCCTTCCTTTGTCAGAAGTTTGTCCAGGCTCTAAATATATGGTAACAATTTCTTCCCATTGTTTCATTTTAAAGAGTCTATCACTATAATGTGTGCTTTTCATGTCCCAGATTGCAGGGCGACTTTCAATCTCCAAATGAAATTTTTCGGCATCGAAATCCATTTTTAAATTGCAACACGGCATGCACCCACGAATCCACGATGATCCGCGCGGTTATGCGGCGCCCCGTGTGTGAAGAGCCGCCTCTCCGCGCTGTCGTCCGCGCGGAGGGGCGGTGGCGGCGCAAGCATCGCTCGACCGCGCGGTCAGGCGGTGTACGTGTGTTTGGCATCAACGGATTTAATAGAGGCCAATGCGACTTGAGATCCGCTTCACCGCCAACCGCTACGGTGCGCGGTGTCGTGTGTTAATCGCCTTACACTTAGTGTACTTTTAAGCATTGAATATCTGCTCCATAGCGTAGACGCCTGCACTTTATGAGATAGTTCATTAAAGTATATAAGAAATACATTTTCAGAAAATGATTTTATATTCCTTGCATCTCGCCACTTCATAAAGTCGGAATATGTATTTAAATATCTTTCCTTTGAAATTTTTGGCAAAAAAATTTCGAGTATTGTATTTGCTTCGTTCGTGACTGAATCTGGAGCCGAAATTTCAGAATCGCTTGAATTCATTGTTTTTCTTAAATACCTAAATCACACAATCAAGATTTCGGTACAGCGCGGCAGCGTAACAGATTCCCCTCCCGCCAAAATTATCTTTTTCACAGGTATTTTTAAATTTGGAACACATCGCGTTACCTGTTACTGGCCATTCAGCCAAATACTTTTATTATCATTGTACCAAAGATTGTATGTACGTAACCTAATTCAGTTCTATTTTTAAAATTTTACTTTCCGCCCTAAGGAGGGAAGTAAATAGTATGAGAATTTCCCGCCCGCTGGTGGGAACTAGCGTTTTCCTCCCAATACTCAGATCAAGGAAACGCTCCTTTCCGAGCATGAGGAATGAAATAGTAGATTGCTTTATAAGGGTGGAAAGGAATCAATCCCTACGAGGTTGTTAGACGCCCGAGCGCAGCGAGGGCGGCTATAGTCCGAGTAGGGTTTGATTCCTTTTACCCGTGTGTAGCACTCTACTTTTCATTTCGAATGCAAGGAAAATAAAAAATAGCTTTTCTAATAAAATTTATTAATAAAAATACTCCTAACATGACATATCGACATTGTGTTTTACACTTAGTGTACTTTTAAGCATTGAATATCTGCTCCATAGCGTAGACGCCTGCACTTTATGAGATAGTTCATTAAAGTATATAAGAAATACATTTTCAGAAAATGATTTTATATTCCTTGCATCTCGCCACTTCATAAAGTCGGAATAAGTATTATGTATTTAAATATCTTTGCTTTGAAATTTTTGGCAAAAAAATTTCGAGTATTGTATTTGCTTCGTTCGTGACTGAATCTGGAGCCGAAATTTCAGAATCGCTTGAATTCATTGTTTTTCTTAAATACCTAAATCACACAATCAAGATTTCGGTACAGCGTAACAGATTCCCCTCCCGCCAAAATTATCTTTTTCACAGGTATTTTTAAATTTGGAACATATCGCGTTACCTGTTACTGGCCATTCAGCCAAATACTTTTATTATCATTGTACCAAAGATTGTATGTACGTAACCTAATTCAGTTCTATTTTTAAAATTTTACTTTCCGCCCTAAGGAGGGAAGTAAATAGTATGAGAATTTCCCGCCCGCTGGTGGGAACTAGCGTTTTCCTTCCAATACTCAGATCAAGGAAACGCTCCTTTCCGAGCATGAGGAATGAAAAATATTTTTCATTACTCATACTCTGAAAGTAGGTCTGAAGTTGCCTGCGGAGCGGGTTGAAAGTAATACTTTTCAGCCCTAGGGAGAATCACTTTCAACTGACAGCTGCTGTTAAATTTTAAAAAGAAACAAGTTCTATTTTGACATTTTTATTGAACTATGTTCTGACTCTATACAGCCACCCAATTACCTACAGCACGGTCTAAAATGAAATAACATAATGTTAAGTATTTAAAGAATATACATTATTTTTTAAATGACTTTAAGTATTATAATTTACTTTCAACTATTTCTTTTAAATAACTAATATATTGGTTGGGGAAAAAGTCTTTTCGCATTATAGTATGTATAAACTTGTAATAAAATCTCTTTGGCTATACTATTTGTATCTGGCTGGTTTTGGTATCATTGAAAGTTTAAATTTTAAAGAACATAATTCCAAATTCAAATTAGGAAAATGTGTGATTTTCATTTGTTTTTCGTACCGCCAAGATGAGTGAATCTAATGAAGAAATTCGATACATTTTAAAATTTTACTACAAAAAAGGTAAAAATGCAACGCAAGCCGCGAAAAAAATTTGCGATGTTTATGGACCTAGTGCAGTGTCTGTGAGAGTAGCACAAATTTGGTTTAAGCGTTTTCAATCCGGAAATTTTGATGTCAAAGATGCACGTCGCTCTGGTCGCCCTATTACAGATAAAATGGATGCCATTTTTGAAAAAGTGGAGCAAGATCGGCATGTCAGTAGTTACGACGTAGCTGAAGAACTGGGAATTGACCACAAAACAGTTTTGGCGCATTTGAAAAAAACTGGGTACACAAAAAAGCTCGACATTTGGGTACCTCACGAGCTCACTGAAAGAAACCTAATGAACCGTGTACTCATTTGTGATTCTTTATTACGACGTAATGAAACCGAACCATTTTTGAAGAAGCTGATAACTGGTGATGAAAAGTGGATCACGTATGACAAGAACGTGCGAAAAAGGTCGTGGTCAAAGGCCGGTCAGGCTTCACAGACTGTGGCGAAACCCGGGTTAACTCGCAACAAGGTGATGCTGTGTGTGTGGTGGGATTGGAAGGGCATTATTCATTATGAGCTGTTACCACCAGGCAGGACCATCGATTCTGAACTCTACTGCGAACAACTGATGAGATTAAAGCAAGAAGTTGAGAGAAAGCGGCCGGAATTAATCAACAGAAGGGGTGTGGTTTTTCATCATGATAACGCTAGACCTCACACATCTTTAGCCACTCAGCAAAAATTAAGAGAGTTTGGCTGGGAGGTGTTAATGCATCCGCCGTATAGTCCTGACCTTGCACCTTCAGATTTCCACCTGTTTCGGTCTCTTCAGAATTCTTTAGGCAGTGTCAGGTTAACATCACGAGAGGACTGCCAAAACCACTTGTCGCGGTATTTTGACCAGAAGTCCCAAAATTTCTATAGCAATGGGATCATGTCCCTACCTACAAGATGGCAAAAAGTTATCGAACAAAATGGTACCTACATACTTTAGTTAAATGTAAATAAACAATATTAAAAAATGTTTTGAATTTTCTTAAAAAATGCGAAGAAACTTTTTCCCCAACCTATTATTTATTTTGGTGAAGACCTGTAATTGGCTTTTAATTATTATATAAGAAATCTTTTGTGTTAATAGCTGTTGGTTTTCCAAAAATAAATAAATAAATAGATTTGGGCAAAATATTAAACATTTCTTCAATGATGAATATGAAAAAAATAATGTCTAAAAAGGAATAGCGGCAATCCGATCTTCATTTGTTTTTTCGAGTTTTAATTGTTTATTCCTCCGTATAGCAGAGATTTCATTGATTATAGAAGATGCAAAAGCAGAAATTGTTGATTTAATAAAATTAAATTCACTCATATGGTCTTTTGCTGATTCACGTTTTTATTTTTACTTTCCTTGTATTCGTAATGAAAAGCACAGTGTTTACCTCGGGTAAAAGACTTATTTAGTCCCTCGAACTATAGGCGCCCTCTCTACGCTCGGGCGCCAAAACCCGTCTCGGGACTAAATAAGTTACTTTCACCCCTAGGGTAACAATGTACTATACTTAGCTGGAAGCTTTATATTGAGAGACAATTTCCGTTTCCCGTCGACATCCGATCGTTTTCGTACTCTTTATGTCATCGCTCAGTGGCGACACCTGGCGACTGTATTAGTTTTAGATTTCCTTTACCGACTCGCGCCATTTCGAATCATTGGGTCAATATTTTACACCAGGCAGAAATTTCTGAAAGCTTCCAGTTAGGTAAGTATTTTAATATGCGTTTCATTTCAGGTAAAACGCTGCTATTAAAAAATTGCCCGTCACTGGAAGCTTTATATTGAGATTTGTTTGTTATCGTCTGGTGTTGCCACAAAAGTTATTAGCTTTAAACGCCAATGTGATTCTGGATACTATGGATTGAAATTTAAAAGTGTTTTGTATTTTATTACATTTATTTATTGATATTAAACAACAACGTTAATTATCCTTAGAATTATAACAAAAACAAAATTAGAACCTAATTATTAATGAACTGCATTAAGTAATTGATTAACACATTCGGAATCATTGTTAATATTTACCTCACTTCTGTACAAACGTTCGAATGTATTGACTGACAGATCACTAGTTACCTCGAGCTAGGTATATCATCGAGTGGCTGGTTTTGTATCCACCTTTTAGAAGCCGACTTCTTTAAACTATGTTTTGTTCCAACCTCCAACTACAACACGCGAGGAGGGTTTAGCTGCGCCTCTAAAGCCGGGTCCGCTGCGCCATGTTATCGCGTTTGTAAACACGAAAACATTGTTTAGTTAACCGATTAGGGGCGTGTTTTAACAGCTTTGTTAGAAAAATACGATAACATGTTTCCCGCGACGAATGGATAACATCCCCCGCGTTCGCCTGCGGGGAGGGGAAGCTAAGCATTTTTTATTAGCGCTCACTAGAGGAACACGTATCGCTTGAAGTTTATAACAATGCTCTTTGGTTTATTTTTGAGTAAAAAAAGAATATTTTGTTTATAATACAACTAATAAGAGAGAGAGACCGGTGCTGTGGGATGTTACATTAATAGATTATACCGAACCTATCATATTTTTTTAGTTCTTGATAAATAATGACAAAAACATTTCAAAAACAGGCGCCATGTTGGGCTTACATGTTTTGTTTTGTTAGAAAATTGGCGCAGCGGACTGGCTGTTTTTCTTAACATGTTTTGCTAACATGTTTTGTTAACATGTTTTGTTAAAAAATTGGCGCTGCGGACCCGGCTTAATCGTTACAAACAGATTATAACAATTTGCCTCGTGCCACCTGTCATTTAATAATGTAATCATTCTTTCTATCTAGAGACTGGGTCTTAATAACTATTATCAGGATTTAATGTCAAATTCCAACCAGATTGTTTATAACTGTCTGCTTTAGAGCCATACTGAGTTCAAAGAATAATGTTTCCGACTGTCTTTATGCAATGTTTGCAACAGGGGCTCCCCGCTCGGGCCAGCCATCGGCTACATGTTCGCTGCACTTGGAGCTGTGTTGTCGTCCATGACTGTGAAAGACTAGGAAGTAATTAAGAATGTACAATGTAACTTGAAATGATCACTCCACGGGCAATGTGGTACCATGTGCTCGAAAGAATTCACAATGTAAACGCGGAAAATAATTACCACTTTCTCCAAATAAAATTGCTATTCTTCGAAAAATTTTTACCACTTTCTCTAAATCAAATTCCTATTTTCCACAAAAAACGCATGTACCACGTGTTCGAAATAATTAAATTTTAACACGTTTCAAATTCATAGATTTTACAATAACTGATATTGTGTATTGAAAATTTGGTAATAATTATTATATTTCGAACGGAAAAACCGTTAAATAAATTGTTACTTACATGTATAATTTTGTTCACTTTAATCACTTTTAAAATTTTCACGTCAACTATGCGCAACACGTGGTAGCACCAGCGAGATTGTTGCACGGTGCTTCTTCGACGGGAAAGAAAAGTTTCGACTCGCGCCATTTCGAATCATTGGCGTTTTCGTCGAAAACGTAAATGATTCGAAATAGCGCGAGTCGGTAAAGGAAACCTAAAACTCACGCAGTCGCCAGGTGTCGCCACTGTGCGATGACATAAAAGGCCCGTTCCAGTTAAGCACGGATTTGCAACATTTTTAGCATCAACGCGTTTCATTTGGCTTTGGTGTTAACATTTCGTATGTTTCACATAAACATTTTTGCCACGAAAAGTTAACATCAAATACCCATGCTAGATGGGTCCTCCGCCTCCGATACCATTTTTTGACAGCTTTCAAATTTGACATTTGGATACTTTCTTTCATGAATCAAAAAGATTTTTTTGTGGATTTCATTATTAAATTAAATGATATATTTATAGTTTTAACCGATTTTGATTTATATTATTTGATATATAAAGTCACTGGACTAAGTAGGTGAGACGTCAAAATTCAGCACGAAAAATCAGTTCATACCGTTTCATTTGTAACAATTAGCGCGGCTAATAATGTCAACATTTCTTAAAAGAAACGCATAACGAGGCTAACATCAGATGTCAGCACCAGCAAAGCGGTGATGGTTAAATGGAACACAGCTATTGAGTACGAAAACGATCGGATGTCACGGGAAACGGAAATGGTCTCTCAATATAAAGCTTCCAGTGACGGTCAAGTTTTTTAATATCATTGTAAATGGGATAAGCATTTTCAATATACGATTGCTCTAAATAGAACCATGAAAAGAGACTACGATCAATTTCAATTCCATTTTACGGATTCCGACATTTTACCATTAAGACACTGATGATTAATTTAAATCGTTAATAATTTATTATATTGGCAGACAATTCGAGTCAGATCGGTTTTTCTATTTATAGGGAATCAGTACGTCGCATCCCCTTTTATTAATTCGTACCGATCGAATAGATTTATCTCAATTTTCTCCTATTACACTTTAAGGCGGGGTGAGTAGGGGCTATGTAGAATATAGCTTTGACAAAATACCTACTTCAATAACTAATACTTACTTACATAACTTTTTTTCACGACGAGATAAGTTTTGACCTTATTTTACCTGATGGTAAGGGATCGTACGATCGTAAGATTTTCTTGTTTGAGAGTATATTCTATGAATAAAAAGCCGAAATTTGAATTGAGCTTTACCGGAATTCCTCATACTCAGAAACACTGGCTATCTTGCGTCTAATTGCCGAAGCACATTAATACTGTTGTTATAATTTGGACAAGCTGTACCACAGCTTGTCCGGATGGAAATGCGGAATAACAGAAAAACTTTTGCCCTTTGGGGAATTGAACCCCGGCCCTTTAGATATGAAGCATACATTTGGTTTACATTTTATGATTAGGGCAGATGAGGTTGCGCATAACACGCCCTTAGAGAAATGGGTATAGTATTAATGAGCAAATCTATTACATATTGAGAATACCATTAGCAATATGTGGATATATTCAGAAATTATCATACAGATTTTTTTGTTTCTTTAATTAAAGTCTTATAATTTCTCTTGTAGTGGTTTTAGAGGCCCACATTATGTCCTTAAACTTACTATTCGAGAAATGTTAGAAAAGCAAAGTGTCAATTTGCCCCGGTCTCCCCACTTCATTAGCATAGATTTTCAATTTGCTCCCATATATAAAGGGGATTCCCAACCAGCGACTTCAGTACACAGGGTGATGCTTAAGAAACGAATAATAAAGTTCACTGTTACAAGTATTGTTATTTTTTAAAATGTTTATATTTACAGTTACTTTCTGTATTTTTTTGATAGTAATACAACACAGCGTTTTGGCGATAGACGACGTTAAGGTAATTCATGTAATTCTATTTAATTATTGTAAATCATAATAATTTTATGAAAGGCATTAGGTAATGAATTATTTTAAAATGTGTGATTATTACAGAGTTATCATTGGATTTGTTTAATAATAATAAATATAACGGGTCTGTTTTAGTAATAGTCACTAATTTCATTCATAATTATTGTTTACATTTACAATATGAAGGTGTTACAGAAATATACAATAAATAATCAGTCATCACTGATGCATTGAAATGCGTGATTCCTGTTAAGTACATATACACAGAAAACTAAAACTACTTTAACAAGAAGAGTTTCTGTAATTGCTCTTCCTTTACTTCATGTACATTACCATGCAAACTTCCACCGAAAATTGGTTTGAACGAGATCTAGTAAGTAGTTTTTTTAATACGTCATAAATCCTACGGAACCCTTCATGGGCGAGTCCGACTCGCGCTTGGCCGGTTTTTTAGCTTGGTCCATACTTTATTTGGCTTTCTTGGCTCTTTCTTTCTTTCTTTCTTTGCTGAGTTTCTTGCCGGTTCTTCTCAGAACAATGCCTCCTGGTAGGCTCTTGAACCGATGGCATCAAAATTGACGTTCATAAGTGTACAAATTGTACCTAAATGAATGAAGAAGTTTTGACTTTGGATTTTATTAAATACGATTATTTTTTGGGATAGGTTTAAGAGCTATTCTAGTTCTTTGTATGGATTTATTATACAGGGTGGAAAAAAAAAGACCGTGGTTGGAGGAAAAGTACCCTTAATATTGATGATGCCAAATTATGCTGAAAGGAAACATTCCTTTATTTTCAAAAATAATTAAAACTGCATTTAAAGGATTTTTGAAAAATCACCTGCTTGAGCCGGGATTCGAACCGGAGAAATGTGAAAAAAAATGTCCTGTATTTTATGGTACCAACCGAAAGAGTCATTCATAAGGATCAATTTCTTTTTAAAAACATAGTACTTATCTTAAATTAAAGAAAGACCAAGAAAAATATTATTTTTATTGTAAAGCTTTTTCACGTATGCACTGCACAGGCGTGAATTCGCTACGTGTCGCGTTTTATATCGAGTTGATTGAATATTTAAAATTCTATTATTTCAACTTTTCTGTGGCTTTTCTTATTATTTCAACTTTTTTTGGCTTTACAAAAAAATTTTTTTCTTTTTTACTCTTTAATTTTAGATACTTTGTTGTGTAAAAGAAATTGATACTTATGAATTACTCTTTCAGTTGGTATCGTAAAATACAGCATGTTTTTTTCACATTTCAACGATTCGATTCCCGGCTCAGGCAGGTGATTTTTCAAAAATCTTTAATTGCAGTTTTAATTATTTTTGAAAATAAAGGAATGTTTCCTTTCAGTAAAAGTTGCTTGCATCAATATTAAAGGTACTCTTCCTCCAACCACGGTCTTTTTTTCCACCCGGTATAACCTCACCCGATAATCTTTCCTTGGCGATAATCAATAGAAATAAATATAATTCGCCGAAATGTATCTACGCGCATAACTTCCGAACGACTGACTGCACCAAATTAGACAATTATAATTTTTTGTGTTCGTTATTGTCAGAGCAAAGTTTGTTTATATAAAATGTTTTTAGAGATCGAACAGATTTTTTTTAAATCTCATAATACGAAAGTGAGTGAGACTGTGAGAGATCTTCAATATACCTATTGATGACAAAACATTGACAGATTGACTTTAAAAAAATGTTGGTTTGAAGTTCGCCGGGTTAAATTGTAATGAATATCACATCTTAGCCTATTATAGTAGCCATTTGTCGTATAAGCATTTGCGAATTTATTTTATTTTATTTATTTATTTATTTATTTCCTTAAGTCAACAGCACAATACACAAAAAAATTACAAATTGAACAAAAAATAAGCCATACATGGGCCAATTATAGACTTATACTATGTTACCTTAATATTAATTAATAGGGTGCTTAATATTAATTAATTATTGTGCAAGTTTACACCCCTACCGTACTTTTTGAGGAGAATGGGCATCTTAATTATATTTCTTATTTTATGTTTTATATACATATGTGGCGACGAAAGAGGTTCGCTCTCGTCTCCACTGTCATTTGTTTTTTTACGAAATATAAATTTGACAGAACGATTGTCACGAGAGAAAAAAATTTCACGGAGTTGTAAAAAAGTATAGCTAATAAGGTTGTTTTAATGTAAATATAGTATACATATGTCCGCAATTGGTATACATTACAAACATTGAAAACCACTAACTATCGGTAAAAGTGCGGGCCAGAAAACCCGTACACATATATACTGTATATACTGTATACACATATAGACTCAAACGAGTATAAATTTAATGATCTGGCCACTAACAATTCATGCAGCAATACAGTTTTTTAATGTAGTATAAAACTTTATAAATAATTATACTATTGCAGTCACGATGATTTTTTATGATTAACTAACTTACACTTTTGTATTGAGGACCCATAAAAAACACCAAAAGCACAGACTTAACAAATAATTTGAGACGATCAGAAGCTATCAATACATTTTATAAAACAAAGTCCCCTGCCGCGTCTGTCTGTCTGCACGTTTGCGATGATTTCCAAAACTACTAAAAATATTTTCACGTAGTTTTTGCCATATGTTAGATAATTTTTATGTTAAGTTTATATAGAATGAATTTTTTTTATTTAAGTAGCCAGCAAAAAAAATATTTTGCATTCGAAAAATAAATTAAAATGACTTTCTTGGTCCAACACTTAAAAATTATGTTCTAGTAATTAGTAGCTCTTCTATAATCCTAACACCACGGAACATATCTCTATCTGTTATAATCACACACAATAGCCAATTCTTAATTACAACTTTAAGTAGTATGAAATAAAAAATAAACATTAAAATACTCCAAGTAGTGTGGTTATTTGTTACATTTAAATCGATTAATAATAAACCTTTTATTGGCCTTTTTAACCTTCAAAAAAGGAGGAGGTTCTGAATTCGTTACGTACGTTTTTTTGTGTATACTCCTAAGTTACGCGATTACTCCGCCAACCGCCTCCGAAAATTTCCATGTGCGATTAGTTTTTATAGTGCCATTTCTACAAATGGAGAGGTATTTTCGTTTTTTTCCATTTCACAAGCGATAGTTCAGCTATCAAAAACGAAGACTTAAATTAAACAAACAGGCGTAAAGTGTTTAACAAAAATTAAAACACAAATAAAATTTAAAATGAAATTAATTTTCTTTCATGTTTAATCAGCTACAGTGTAAAAAAATGTAGGACGCTCATCGTGCCCATCATCTTAAAAACTTGCTTAGCTATTCTAGATTCCAAAAAGGTATCATAAGCCTAGGCATTTTGAATATTTTTAATTACATGACTACTTGAATAGCAAATAGTACAAAAACTTGTTCTTTATTAATGTTAAGGTATAATGAGCCTAGGTATGTATTCTGTATTTTTTAATCTCATGGCTACTTACATGTAATGTACTTACATGTAATATACCTTGGTGTAAACGAGGGGTAACCCCTCGTTTACACCAAGGTATATTACATGTATTTAACAAGTTTTATGCAATGTTTTCGTTTATTGTTTACACTCGTATACATGTATAAAACTTGTTGAATACAAAACATGTATACAACTTGTTGTATGAAATTGTTTCTGAACTACTAGTTGACTACATGTTTATGATGTCACGTTTTATACTTGTTGTAGATAAACTTGTAGAAAATGATACGCCATTCCGGTAGTTTCATTAATATTTTCTACTCAATTGACTATTCACAATGGAAAGTAAAGATGCTGAGGAACTTTACTTCATGAGTGCAGTATACTTGTTTACACGGTTATTTTTTTATTACTGGAAAATTTTAAGGACGCTTCAGGACACATCAATTATTATAAATAAAATAAAAACAAGAATTAAAAATTTATTTTTTTAATTAAAAAAAATTTTTTTTATAAAAAATCTAAAAATGCTGCTCTCAACTAGTGCAGCATTTTTTGTATTTTTTTGTTTTTTTTTTCTTCTCTTCCCCCGTAAAATAATACGGTCCGTCCGGTAAAAGTTTAAAACTTTATCCAACAAGCATAGATAGAGTTTAAAACATGTTTGAAATTAGTATGATACATAAATTTCAGTGAAATAAACAAAACTTGTTAAAAACACGATTGCTTTTTGTAAGTGTAAACGCTGTCAATGTATCAGACTAGTTTGAATATGTCATAGATCTAAGTGTAAACGCAGATGTGGTTTATACTTGTTTAGAGACTTGTTGGCAACACAGTATGAACGAAAGAATGTTTGAGACAGTTGCAATACATGTATAAAACAAATAATTATGTTTTGACAAGTATTCTACAAGTATTGTATAAAACTAGTATTTTACTTGTTTCTTGGTGTAAACGAGGGGTTAAAGAGTCTGAAAATTTCGGCTTCGGTGAAAAACACTTTATTCGTAAAAACAAATTCAAATAGACCTATAGGGGATTTAATTATTACGACAAAATCAGTTTTTTGAAGTTTTTATACTAAGTATTTGCTACTATTTACGTTGATTAATAACATATCTTTTTAATAGTACATTGTTACCCTAGGGGTGAAAGTAACTTATTTAGTCCCGAGACGGTGTTTGGCGCCCGAGCGTAGCGAGGGCACCAATAGTTCGAGGGAGTAAATAAGTCTTTTACCCGAGGTAAACACTGTGCTTTTCATTACGAATACAAGGAAATAAAAATAAACAATGAATTAGCTAAAGGATGAACGTGTAAATTTTGTTTTACATAAATCAACAACTTCTGCTTTAGTCCGCTTTCTCTTATAAAATCATTTGATTAACTCCATACCTGAATCAGATGAACTCATTTTGATAATTATTAACACAATGTTATACAAATATAATTAACAGTTAATAAAAATCTCTGCTATACGGAATTATTAACAAAACTCTACAAATGGAAAAAACATGGAAAAAACAAATGAAAATCGCATTGCTACTTTCCCGCTTATTTTGTATTTTTTTCTTTGGCCGGCCAGCTATTCAGCCATTATTTTTCATTTTCATAATTTAAAAAATGGTAAATATTTTGCCCAAATCTATGTTATTTTAAAGAAATAGTTGAAAATAAATTATAATAAAGTTATTTAAAAAATATATTCTTTAAATTACTTAACATTGTTATTTCAATTTTACACCGCGCTGTAATTGAGTGGCTGTATAGCCGGAACATGGTTCAATAAAAATATGAAAAAAGAACTAGTTTCTTTTTAAAATTTGACAGTAGTTGTCAGTTGAAAGTGATTCTCCCTAGGGCTGAAAAGTATTACTTTCAACCCGCTCTTCAGACAACTTCAGACCTACTTTCAGAGTATGAGTAATGAAAAAGATATTTTTATTCAATATTTGTGAAGAGGACCGCTTTTTTCTGCAGTGATTTTTTTATTATTGACCTTACTATGCGCCTTAAGGGAGAGAAAAGGGGGGTGGAAGTTTGTATGGGAAATCCATAACCGCTGAACCGATTTAGATGGTATGGAGATAGTTTGAATTGTGGGGAAGGATAAAGAATAGCTTTATACCCGATATCATTTCTTAAGAGTGTAAAAAGGGTGGGGGGTGGGAGTATTTGTCAAGGGAATCAATAAAAAAGGATTTCCACGCGAGCGAAGTCGCGGGCAAAAGCTAGTTTTTTTATAAAATGTAACCATTTTTTTTAACCGACTTCAAAAAAGGAGGAGGTTCTCAATTCGATGCGTATGTTTTTTTTTTTGTGTGTATGTTACGCGATTACGCCGCCAGTTGTGGACCGATTTTCAAAATTCTTTTTATGTTCGATAGAGTATACTCCAAGGGTGGTCCCATGGTCACCAAAGTCAGGATCTGATGATGGGATCCCATTAAAATCGAGGGAAAAGCTAATTTAATACCAAGTTAAAGTTTAAGTAGGGTTTCTTTCACTAAAAAGATTTTGTTTCACTAAAAAGTTAAAAATAAAAAATACTTTACAAAAAATTAAAAACCGACTTCAAAAACACTGAAAAGTTAAAAATAATATAAGAATAGGTACAGACATGACACTTCTATATTGAAGTCGGTGCCAAATTTTAAGACTTTCTAGGAGATCATCGTTTGGCACCGACTTCAATATATGTAGAAGTGTGATGTCTGTACCTATTCTTATATTATTTTTAACTTTTCAGTGTTTTTGAAGTCGGTTTTTATTTTTTGTAATATATTTTTCATTACTCATACTCTGAAAGTAGGTCTGAAGTTGCCTCAGGGGCGGGTTGAAAGTAATACTTTTCGGCCCTAGGGAGAATCACTTTCAACTGACAGCTGCTGTCAAATTTAAAAGAGAAACTAGTTCTATTTCAATATTTCTATGTTCCGACTTTCTATACAGCCACTCAAACACAGCAAGGTGTAAAATTTAAATAACATAATGTTAAGTATTTAAAGAATATATTTTTTAAATGACTTTATCATAATTTATTTTCAACTATTTTTTAAAATAACATAGATTTGGGCAAAATATTTACCATTTTTTAAATTATGAACATGAAAAATAATGGTTGAATAGCTGGCCGGCCACAGAAAAAAAAACAAAATAAGTGGGAAAGCGGCAATGCGATCTTCATTTGTTTTTCCATTTGTAGAGTTTTGTTAATACTTCCGTATAGCAGAGATTTGTATTAACTGTTAATTATATTTGTATAACATTGTGTGAATAGTTAACACAATGAGTTCATCTGATTCAGCTAAAGTTAACGCCTGATTTTATAAGAGAAAGCGGGCTAAATCAGAAGTTGTTAATTTATGTAAGTAAAATAAAATTTACACGTTTTTTCTTTAGCTAATTCATTGTGTTATTTTTACTTTCATTGTATTCGTAATGAAAAGCACAGTGTTTACCTCGGGTTAAAGACTTATTTAGTCCCTCGAACTATTGGTGCCCTCGCTACGCTCGGGCGCCAAACACCGTCTCGGGACTAAATAAGTTACTTTCACCCCTAGGGTAACAATGTACTATTATTATGATGTTGAATCGTTTCTACTCTCGATTCTGAACAAACTAATTTCGGATATTGCGCAATTTCCAGTTTTCATGCGAAGCCGGGGCAAGTTGCTAGTAGATCAATAGGCTAGACCGCTAGATGATAGAAAAAAATTTATTGCTTTAATAGAAGCTCATTCATATAATAAACGGAATGAAAAAAATCGGTTTTCGAATAACTATAAAAACAACCAAGATTTATGGTAGGTATCAAAGATTTTTCTCCATCTCTTTCTAGCAAAACGGTAATTTAGGTACATGTGTGTAGTTTATATGGACGTCACGGTTGATGTCGGATCTCTCTGTCTAATCGCTTCCAAATTGACAGTTTAAAATGCTTGTATCTAAAGGCTAATTTACACTTTGTTAAGTAGCAAGCGCGAGTGTGAAGCGCAGGTGAGGAAACCTGAAATCAGTCACAAGTAAAAACATACAGTTCTAAAATTCATATGTGACATTTTTGAACATTTCATCTAAACATTCTTAAATACAGAAACAAAATCCAAAGACCACTCTGATCAATATTTTAAAACTTCTGTGAATCAGAAAATACAATAATAAATGACATAAAAGTTTTACTAATAGACGTGCATTTTTATTACCTAGAAAATTGCAAAAGCACAATTTTTATTTTGTACTCCAGTTTTCCAAAAATCGATTAAAACGTGTAAAAAGTAACGTTTTAGTTCGGTCACCGCGCGTAAGCGACATTAGAAGCTATGCAATTATCAACTTTATTACTTTGCAATAAAGCAGTCGCCGTGCACTAGTTGTTTTTCTGGGACACCTCGTCTTAAGTGTTAAGTGCGAGTGCGAAGTGCAGGTGTGAAGTAAACTGATTAGAAGCGAGCTCTAAATTTTACTGTCAAGTAGACACCCCGCCCACCCGCGCACCCCCCGCACTCGCAGTTTCACCCGCACTAAACAGTGTGTAAACAGTATCGATTTGATAAGTACATAGTACATATCGACTTGCAAGAAACAAATACTATACACTGTGTGAACGCTTCCTTCGCACTTAACAATTACGCTGTTAAATTATCACTTCGCACTCACACTTGCTACTTAACAAAGTGTAAATTAGCCATAATGTGTTTCTAAGCCGATTTAGATTCTAATTTCACATGATTGCATCTTTTTCTGCGGTATTGTAATATTTTATGGCGAGACGTGAAAATTAGAATTCAGTCATCATCCTAATTGTAGTGCTGCCAAGAATGAAAATGTTAGCTCCAAAAATCTCTTGTATATCGCACTGTAGTTCTGTCTGTCTGTCTGTCACAGGATGACACAGATCGCGGTGCGAGCGACCGGGGCGCCCTGTGGTTTGGCCCGAGGTTGGGCAAGCGATCATTAAAACTGCCCCACGAAGACAACAGGTAAATAGGTTTTAACTCTTTAAAATTAAGCAACTGCATCCTTGGTTCAGTGGTTGAGACAACCGGGTGTTGATCGGGAGGTCCGGGGTTTTCAATTCCCCATGGGGGCAGAAATTTCAGCTCGGTTTGATTGGTGGTAAGGCTTCTGAGCCCGCCTGGCTAGCTACCACCGTCTTACCTAAGTTTGTCGCCATAATAACAATGTTTATAGCATTGTTGTGTTCCGACAATTAGAAGTAAGATATAGCCAGTTCCTCAGTTGCTGAGGAGTCCAGGTGAAGCTCGCTTCCACCTTCGGCCTTATCATCACTTACCATCAGGCGAGATAATGGCCAAGAGCTTCCCTGTCGTATGTAAAAAAACTTTTGAACAAAACTTCCAGTACCTACAATTTAATTTGAAAAAAAAAATATACCAGAAGGAGCTTCACCTGAGCTCCTCAATAACTGAGGAACTGGCCACCCTACCTCTAATTAGCGGAATACAACATGTTTTTAACATTGTAATTATAGCAATTAAATTAGGTATGATACCTAGTGGTACCGTTCCGGAGGTGACAGAGTACACCCGTGTCCACTCCTGTACGGTGCGCCTGAATTTTGGTATAGCAATCTGCGCTAAAATTCTCCTTTGATTTCGCTGTATTTTCGTTGGTTTTTCATTTTCGTTTTTCGTTGTTTACTTAGAATATAGTGCTCGTTTCGGGCTATTTTGTGGTTCTCCTTTTGTATTTTTAGATATATATTTGGTATTTTTAGTTAGGGTTTTTGTTGTTTTTTTTCGTTCCCTGAAAGCCGAAATAGCAATCTTGCTATTTTTTCGGTTTTCACTTAATAACTTTATAGTTATTACGTTTTTTCTGTTTTTCTTTTTCTTTAAAAATATTAGCTTGTAAGGCCTTTTGTTTAGTTAGGGTGGCATTAGGCCAGATTTTTGTTATATATTTTTAATTTTGCTTGTTTAGTTTTCAAATCTCGCGTAACTACGTAATTTTTGTGTTTCACTTTTTAGTTTTTGTTTTTTCCATTTTTCCTGAGATCTATAATTTGTAGGACTTTCGGGTCTCTTGCAGCTTATAGATCTCCCCTAGGCGCGTCTTTTGACACTACTTGCAAAGTCCTAGTAACTCTGCAAGTGGGTCAAATTTCGTACTCGGTAATTTTTGGGCTGAAAATTGGGCTTCCCTATATCACCTCGGTGCTGTAGGTGGCACTCTTTTGGGCCCAAGAATCCACACTTAGAGTAGGTTTTTCCGTGTTTTTGTTTTTTGATTGTTATTTTTTGGGTATTTTTAGGTGTACATGTAGGTTTAGGTTAACGTAAGTTTAATATTTCTTGTTGTGTTTTTCAAAATTTTATCACGACGATCGCGTCATTTGTCTTTGTAATCGTATCAAAGAAAAGTCGTCGAGATAAAATTTTGTAAGTAAGGTTAGGTTAGGTTTTGTCCTTTTTTCTCCCGTTTTTGTTTGTTGTTTGTGGCGAAGGTGGTTTTAAGGCTGTTTTCGCCAACAAGCTCCCTGCTGGGCTGGGCCCACAACTGGGATATGTCCGAATCGGACATTATGTCCGAGACGGACGGTGCCAATGAGGGGGGGCCCGTTAGGGCCGTCACTCACAAACTCCCGGCGGAACCCGCAAGGGCGAAGAGCCGCTCGCCGATTGACGGTGCGGACAAGGGAATGACTGGGGTAGTATCTCCAGTGCTCTCGCTCAAGAGCGTCGGCGGGGCTGCACCCCGTCGAAGCTGTAATGAGACTCTTCCCGTGTATAGGGGAATCGTCAAGGATGGGGTGCAGGCGGATCTCCCGCCGCTCCCAAAAAAGATTGCGAAGAAGCGGCCGGTATTAAGTCGCTTCTTCAAGGACCCCCTTGCCACGGACCTCGAAACCGAGGCGGAGGAGGTAACGGCGCCGTATGCCCCGAAAGTCCCCCGAACACGAAAGGGCAGGGGAGGCCTGTCGCACGGCGTTGGGCTCTCGCAAGCTAGGCGGGAGCTACAACAGCCTGGTGAGGACACCGACTCGGAGTCGGAGTCTGAGATGGAGCTGGTGGAGGTAGCGGCCTCCTCCAAAAAGAGCAAGGGGAAGCGCTCCCCTGAGCCCACTACCGAGCTGCTATGCGGCAGAGCGGAGGCGAGCGCAAAGGCGTTGACGGAGGTTACACGCAAATCCCGGAATCTTAAGGGGACTTGCGTGAAACAGATAACGGAAGCCTCCGACTCTCTAGTGGAGATAGTACGCACATTGGCGACAAGGAATACCTCGGAGGAGGTACGTCGGCTTAAAGCCGACAACAAACGCCTCCGGGGTCAACTTGACGGTATCATGGGGGAACTGAAGGCCCTTCGTCGGGCCTTCTCTGAACGGGGGGCGGAATGCCCGAGTGGCCGTAATGTCGCGACCCCTCACTCCGAAATTGTGATGACTGTCGAGTCGGAGGCTGTTGCCTCCGATGACGAAATAGAGGAGGAATTGCCGAAGGTGCAGCTCCCGACGGCTCAACCGACTGTGACCGCCTCCGCTGAAGTACTCTCCAGAGCAGAGTTTTTGGAGAGCATGGAGTTCCTCCAGCGGGAGTTATTAGCCCAGGTGGGCTTTATGGTTTCGGCCCGCCTCGAGGGCCTTGAAGTGGACGGGCGCCTAATGCCGGCTCAGACTCGTAGACCGCTGCTTGCGTCGGACCGTGTGGTTCAGCCGCAGCCGCAGGCCTCGCAGCCCCAACAGCAGCAGCCAGTGAGTTCCATGGTGGTCAACACCACCCTTGCCCCGCCGGCTAATATGCCAAAAGCGGCAAGAGTGGTCAAAAGGAGGGCTGCGCTCACAACACCTGCGGCGGTCCCCTCCTCGTCGGGGGTCACGGCACCAGCCGAGGACTCTTGGACCATGGTCGTGCGGCGCGGCCGCAAGAAGCAGACAGCAGGTGAAGTGGCGCCCAAGAGGGCTCCCGAGGCGCAAAAGGCGCCAAAGTTACCGAAAGCACCACGTTCCCTGGCGGTGGTTGTGGCGCTCAAGCCAGAAGCGGTGGCAAAAGGCCTCACCTATGGTGAGGCCATCGCCAAGGCCAAGGCTTCTGTAAGCCTTAGCGCATTGGGAATTGGGCCCGCCAAATTTCGGACGGGAATTACCGGAGCTCGAATTATCGAGCTCCCTAAAGAAACATCCCCGTCTCAGGCGGACTCACTGGCTGAGAAACTAGGGGAGGCCCTGGGGGACGCGGCGAAGGTGTCGCGTCCCGTAAAGACAGCGGACATCCGGGTCATCGGGATCGACGATTCGGTGTCCGCTGAAGAGCTGTGCCAGGTTCTGGCACAGGCCGGTGGTTGCCCGGTCCACCACATAAAGGTGGGCCGCGTGCATACGGGGGTGAGGGGTGTCGGGGCGGCCTTCGCCTCGGTGCCTGTGGAGGCTGCGAGACGCCTGGCTGATACTGGTCGACTCGAAGTTGGATGGAGTTCTGCCTCCATCCAACTTCTGGAGCAAAAGCCCATGCGGTGTTTCCGCTGCATGGGCATGGGGCACCCTATACAGCGGTGCCCCTCTGCCAAGGACCGCAGCGGATTGTGTTTCCGCTGCGGATCCGAAGGGCATAAGGCGGTAGACTGCATGGCGGCACTAAATTGCGCCGTTTGTACAGACGCCAAAAGGCCGGCCAGCCATCGCATGGGGGGTATGAACTGCAACCCCCCGCCGATAAGGGGGCGTTTGGCCCCGGTAAAGGTGATCGTAGCCCCCCGGAGCCCGGTAACATTGGCACCGCAGTCAGCACCAGCCGCCGCAGTGGCCCAAGAGGAGCCCATGGAGACCACCAATGCCTAGTGGTCCCATAAAGCTCCTCCAGGCGAATATTAACCACTGCGCCGCGGCACAGGACCTCTTGTGTCAGACCGCGGTGCAGTGGGGTGTGGGGTTGGCGATTGTGTCGGAGCCGTATTACGTTCCGCCGCAGTCGCCCAACTGGCTGGTGGCGGCGGACGGTACCGCCGCCTTAATGCGGGTGGCGCGTGGCACAGCCCCCTCTCTCATTTTAAGAGAGAGAGGTACTGGCTACGTGGCCGCCATGTGGGGGGGAATGTTGGTCGTATCGACCTACTTCTCCCCCAATCGCAGCCGGGCGGACTTCGCCGTCTTCCTGGCTGCGTTGGAAGGGGTCGTCCGGAGGACGGCCCCGGTACCGGTGCTGATCGCGGGGGACCTCAACGCGTGGTCTACAGCGTGGGGGTCCTGCAGAACCAGTCCGAGGGGTGGAGATTTGGAGTCCTGGGTTCTGTCCCTGGGGCTCCAGATCTTGAATAGGGGCTCCACCCCTACCTGCGTCCGGGTGCAAGGCACGTCCATAGTGGACGTGACCTTCGCTACCCCCTCACTAGCCCGTCGAATTAACGACTGGCGTGTAGAGGAAGAAGTGGAGACCCTGTCGGACCATCTATATGTCCGATATGAGGTCTCCGCGGCATCCCAAGGAGCCCTGAGCCGCAGGGGCTCTGCGGTGAGCGCCTTTCCAAGGTGGGCGCTCACCAAGCTCCGCCCGGATGTGGCGGAGGAGGCAGCGATGGTGCGGGCGTGGGCAGAAGTACCGCCCCACCTTGCCGGGGATGTCGACGGCATGGTGGAGCTCTTCGCAGACGATATGAAGGTCGTCTGCCAAGCCGCCATGCCAAGGGCGCAGGCCTGCCCCGAAAGGGGGCAGGTATACTGGTGGACGCAGGAGATTGCGGACCTGCGGACCACCAGTATGAGGGCCAGGCGCGCCTACGTGCGCTGTCGTAGGCGTGCCAGAACTACACCTGACGAGGAAGCTGAACTTCGTCGGGTGTATGCGGCAGCCAAGAAGGCCCTGCGGAACGAAATCTGCAGGGCCAAGGAGGAGTCCAGGGAGCAGTTTATACGGCTCCTGGACGACGATCCGTGGGGGCGTCCATACCGGTTGGTGAGGGGGAAATTTAAAGCTTCCGCTCCCTCTACCTCCGCTATGGACAGCGGGCTGCTGGACCGGGTGCTGAGGACTCTGTTCCCCGATCCCGGTCCGTTCCAGCCTCCCAGAATGGTCCCCCCGGATGCTCCTCCGGAGGAAGTGGCTGTCGCTATCCCTCCCGTGTCGAACGTGGAATTTGACACGGTGAGGGAACGGCTCCGGCGCAAAAAGAAGGCGCCGGGACCGGACGGTGTCCCAAGCAGGGTTCTGGCCCTCGCCCTGGGACACCTCGAGGAGCGGTTCCGAGGGGTGCTTGACCTATGCATCGCCTCGGGCCGCTTCCCCAGTCGATGGAAAGTGGGTAGGCTCTGCCTGTTAAGGAAGGAGAGCCGCCCCGCAGATTCCCCGACTGGGTATCGGCCGGTGGTGCTGCTCGACGAGGCCGGGAAGTTTTTCGAGAAGATTCTCGCTTCCCGCATCGTCGAGCACCTAGAGGACCGGGGGCCGGATTTGGCTAACAACCAGTTCGGCTTCCGCACCGGCCGGTCCACGATGGATGCGGTGGCCCTCCTTAAGGGGTGGACGGAGGAGGCCACAGCTCGTGGGGAGACTGTTGTTGCGGTGTCTCTTGACATCCGCAATGCTTTCAACAGCCTGCCCCACGAGTGCATAAAGGAGGCACTCCGCTTCCACCGGGTGCCTCCGTACCTCCGCGCCCTCGTGGAGGACTATCTGCAAGGCAGGTCCATCCTCTACGAGGGGCCGGACGGGTGCGTCCATACGTGGGCAATGGCGGCAGGTGTGCCCCAGGGTTCCGTACTAGGTCCTCTACTATGGAACCTGGGGTACAACTGGGTCCTGCGAGGCGACCTCCTTCCACGAATGGAGGTCGTCTGCTTCGCCGACGACACGCTTGTCGCGGCGAGAGCAAAAACGGGGGAGGAGGCGGCCCACCTTGTGTCGGTCGGCGCATCACTCGTCGTTCGACGCATCCGCCTCCTAGGCCTGGACGTCGCCCTTGATAAAACGAGGGCCATGATGTTCCACGCCTCTCGTCACAGGATCCCACCGGGGCTCCGAGTCCGAGTGGAGGGGGTCCGCATACCGGTCGAGGCACACCTTAAGTACCTCGGCCTGGTTTTGGATCCCCGATGGAGCTTTGAGGAGCACTTCAAGCTCCTCACTCCACGGCTATGTGCCGCCGCAGCCGCACTCGGACGGGTCCTCCCTAATGTAGGAGGACCAGGATCGGCGTGCCGTCGACTGTATCACGGGGTGATACGGTCGATGGCACTCTACGGAGCCCCGGTATGGGCGGAGTGCCTATCCCCCCGAACGATGGCCCTCTTGCGACGGCCGCAGAGGGTCATAGCAACCCGGGCCGTGCGAGCTTATCGCACGGTCAGCCACGGCGCAGCCTGCGTTCTTGCGGGCCAAACGCCGTGGGATGTCGATGCACGCGTACATGCAGAGGTGTATCGACATCGGGTTGCCGTTAGAGAACGGGGGGGACGATCCGCTCCCGAGGAAGTGGAGCGGGTTCGTACCCAAGCGCAGAGGGAGGCTCTGCGTCAATGGGGTGAGGCACTCGCCTTCCCAGCTGCTGGCCACCGGACGATCGAAGCGATACGTCCGGTGTTGGAGGAGTGGGTAGGGCGCCGGCAGGGCAGTCTCTCGTTCCGCATGGTGCAGGTATTGACCGGACATGGCTGTTTCGGTCACTACTTGCACCGGGTCGCGCGTCGGGAGGAAACGCCGCAGTGTCATCACTGCGACGCTCCCGACGATACTGCCGAGCACACTCTGTTGGTGTGCCCGGCCTGGCGACGCCAGCGCAGCGAACTCAACGCTGCGCTGGGAGGCGGAGACCTCTCGCTGCCGAGCATGGTCGTGGCCATGCTCCGCGGCGAGGCGAAATGGGGGGCTGTCGCCTCCTTCTGCGAGGACGTCATCTCGCAGAAGGAGGCCGCGGAGAGGGAGCGGGAGAATGATCCTCAAGCCGCTCCCATCCGCCGCAGACGGACAGGCAGGCGAAGGCGGGCATTCGCGCAAGCAATGCCCGTCTAATGACCCTGCCGTGGGGGCCTGCGTGCACGGTTGGCCCCGTGTACGCCGCCGTAAGGCTCTCCGTCTGGGGATTGCCCTGGTGTTCTCGGGCAATCCCCCCTTGGCGATAGCCCGACCAGCTAGGTCGGGCTAGCCCGGACGCGTTGGTAGTGGTAGTCGCAGTGTGGACCCTACCACGCGCGTCCAAAAGGGCAGGAAGAACACCGAGGGGTTTAGTGGGTAGGCCTGGCACTCTGCCGGGAGAGCCCCACACACGCTCGTCGTCTAGCCAACGGCGAGTACGGTGCGGTCACGCATTCCCCTCGAAAAAAAAAAAAAAAAAAAAAAAAAAAAAGGTATGATACCTAGTGGTAGCAAGTCAAGCAGGCTTAGAAACCCTTCTAGTAACCAAACCAAGCAGAATAATTTCTGCTTCCGTGAGGAATCAAACCCCGGACCTCTAGACCAATACAATACTGCTTAAATCGTGGCATAAATCAAAGTGAAGTGTTTTTTTAATTTTCTATCTACGGTATTTAAGGTGTTTTGCTTCCATCGTCGATATAGACGCCAAGAAGACCTAGACAAATACAACTCAAAAACGATCACGCATTTAGAAAAAAGCTAAATGTTTGGGAATTACTTACCATTTTTTACATTACGAATCATCATTTTTTATGGTAGGCCGAGCAAATGGAAATGACTCCATTCCACCTGATTGTAAGCGGAATTAGAGTCCAAATGCGAAGATAGCTAGTGCGGGAGAGAGAAATACACTCTGCATTAGCCACCCAACGCAAGATGCTTTTTCACAACTCTATTAAGAGGATTGTGAAGCTGTAAATTTTCATACAAAAAGCGATAACGTTTTTCTCCCTCTCAACATAGTCCAATTTTCATATTTTTTGGAAATGTTGTAGATATAATGAAGAACTAGGTTTGTACGTTTTGATTTTGAAGTAATATTGCTCAGAATATCAATTATTAGCATCTAAATATCCATATTTTAGACTTAAAAACTACCTCGAGCATTTTTATCTTTATTGACTAAATTATACTGAATTACAAAAAAAGCAAAACGTACTAACATAGATTAAGGTATAATGAATATAATGAGACCAAAAGTGTCTAATTTCGTAAAGGTCGTAAACGTTAGGGGGGTAAAACAGTTATCGCCCGAAACAATATTTCAATAAGAAATGTAGGCACTTGCCTCGGACTTTCAACTCTAAGCGGTGTGCTGCATTTTTGAAAGTGCATACTCGAGCCATGCATTGGCACTTCACAGTCCTCTTAAGGACCCGGGATTTTACTAGGGGGGAAACACATGTGCTGGCAGAGAGTTCAATTTTTTGATAGTACGATACAGAAATGAGTAGCAAAATTTCTTTGTTCGCGTTGGAATGGTAGTCTCAGTAAGACGTGACAACGCAGCACGTGTTGTAGTCCTTAAAAGGAAAGGAGGGTTTCCATTCCATACATTGCTGTTAGATAAGTTCTGACGGAACGAACGCGAAAGATAGAGCTAATGAAAGATGAACCTGTCATTTTTTCAAGTAGCAACACTGATACAATGTCCCCATGCAGTTAGTTCAACATGGCGATTTGGATACTTTGTAATAAACAATTTCATAATATATTTTTTTAATTTCTATCGAAATATTACAGATATTAAGTAATTTTAACATTCACGAAATCCAAATACAGCGATTTCTTATAAAAGGTTCATTATTGGAAGTTCATTGAAACTAAACATTACCTAATATTTATCAACTCCTTTTTTTCCTACTATATTCAGTAGAATATACTAGGAAAAAAAAGACAATATTTTCACAAATTTAACATTCTAAATTACTACATAAATAAAAAAATATTAGAATATTTCAAGTATCAAAATGTATTTTACCTTCTGTAGACAGTATTACCAGAGTTAGAATTTTTGAATTTGCCGCTTTTTTCCAAGCTCATGTTTTGTGTGCCAGACTCTACTTTGGCTAAAAGGGGCCTAGACAAAGTGGCAATTCAAAAAGGATAACAAAGTTCGATAAGAACAAAATGTATGGCATTGACATTATGCCTTCGCTAAATAATGTCACTAATCCATCAAAGTCATCGATATGTAAGTTGCTACTTACTAGACAAAGTTATTCGCATCTTTTGAGGAGCTTGGTGACGCATTGGCGCGTGCGCTCAACGAACTATTGCTAAGATTAAGCATCGTTCGCTGTGGTCAGTCCTAGGATGGGTGACCAAAACAAGAAACATCTCAAGCTCCTCCGCGCTTCGGAAGGCACGTTAAACAGTGGGTCCTGCGCCTGATCTCGCCCCGGTCGTGTCGGCTAACCGTCCCATCGGACCAGGCGAGTGAAGGAACAGAGAGTGCACTTGCGTTTGCGCAGTCACTTGTGCACTATAATATCTCCTGTGCAGATGGCTGGTCTTTGTGGAGATTGGCCACCGTGACCGAATATTGGTTAGGAGGACATTATTTAATTATTATTCGCAACGTATCGACGATGTAGTAAATTTTATTTTCATAACTTTCATATACCTACTACTTAAAACAGGTCAATTTTCATTAAAATGAAATGAAAACATTTATTTCAATAACTTGTTTTCCATTTCTCAGTTTTGAGTACTTAGATAACCAATATGTTGATTTCTCACAGAAAGAACAATAATTCGACATAGCGATCGCTAATCCTTACGTTCGTTGGCTAGCAACTAGTTTTCCTTATCACAAAGACGATGACGAATTTAGATATCGCTTCGCTATAAAACGATTGTCACTTGTTTAGGCCTCCAGGCCCTGTATAGTGATTATTATTTTTTCTCAGGCAGACATTTCTGCGGCTGCTGGAAGCAGCGGATGCTTTGAAGTTCTATTACGAACAATTACCATTCTACGGAGCTCAGGCAGACGACCCCGAGGCTAGAGGTGAGGAGTAACATTCGATTAATACAGGATATAAGTGACGGTGTCCCATTTCTTTTACCAGTGAGTTCAGACCATGATCCTAATTTGAAAATCACTGAAATTTTGTCCCGGAAAATTAATAAATTTAGCGATTTATTTTTTATTTTTTTCTAAATGTTCTGGTGTAATATAACTTTACAAATCATATTCTGTCAAAAGACCAAAATAAATACACAAAAAATAAACTTCGCATTGTGAATCTTATAGCATTTCTATTATACGGAATCAGCTGTTCGGGTCATCGAACGTCAACGCACCGGTGTGAGCGGACCAAAAATGATGCCGACGCGCCATACATTACGTAACATTAATAAAAATTGAAACTTCTTTTTTTTCTCTTTAAAAGCTTTTCCGGAAAAAATAAACATTGGTAAACAAATATTAACATTGGTCTGAACTCACTGTTAAAAGAAATGGCACACCGTCACTTATAGGTACCCGGTATATACCTACCCACTTTTTCTTTAGTATTTTTATTCTTTAGTACAAAAATCACATTATAATTTTAATTTGTGGCAAGTTTTATGTAAAATAATTGGTTTTAGTGAAACGTGACGTGCCAGATAGAATTAGCTGGCTATAATAAGGTAAATACAGTGATATCAAGTTATAAGTAAGGTTGAGTTAATAATTAGGTAAATTACTTTTAGGCGCTACTCTCCCGTTTCCGAACAATTACTGTGCCGCCACATTTATAAAACAATACAGTTCTGAATTTTATATATGATATTGTTGAACATTTCATTTAAACATTCTTAAAGACAGAATCATATGATTAATAATATTTCACTCGATAGAGAAAAAATTCCAAAGATCACTCTGTTCAATATTTTAAAACAGCTGGGAAACATAAAATACAATAATAAATAACATAAAAGTTTTAACAATAGACGTGTTTTTATAATTGTCTAGAAAATTGCAAAACAACCTCCTTTATTTTGCACCCCAGTTTTCCAAAAATCGAATAAAACGTGTAAAGTAAAAAGTAACGTTTTTGTTCGGTCACAGCGCGTAAGCGCTATGTAATTATCAACTACATATATTACCTTGCAATAAAGCAGTCGCTGTGCACGAGTCGATTTCCTGGGAAACCTCGCCTTAATAAAAATATTGTTGAAGCTATGGCCAAATCGAATTGGCGCTACAGAGAATCGATTTGGAAGTCGACAACTACACATATGCTTTATAATATTTACACCCTGTATTGCCGCTGCCGTCTTGTGCGCGAGGCCCCTAAAAGCAACGCTTGATATAACACTTTTTTCACAGTGACAAAGAAAGTGATCTTCACCCCGAAGCTCGGGAGGAACCTGAACAGCATATACCCTGATAAAAGCTTCGAGAACGTCGAGTTCACGCCGCGCCTCGGCAGAAGACTGTCCGAGTCGTTCGCGCCCACACCACCTGACCAGCAAATGTAAGTGATTATGCAACACCTCCCCTTTACGAGGTGAAATGCCTCTGCACACCATTTCTGCCGATGGCATGTAGGACGTTTAATCGATAGGTATGCAGGATCTTGATGTCCATTTTAACAGCCGAAGTTATCTAAATGCTTTTCTTAAACAACTAATATAAGTTAGCGTTAGTTGCTATCCTAAGTGCTGCCCTAAGTGCTGTGTGCGGAGTGCGAGTTTTATCGAGCTTTAAGCTCATTATACGCCACTGATTGGATCTCTCCATTTAGCCAAAAAAAACCAAACGTAGTATAATTTTTGACAAGTAGTATATTTTTCATTTCCATAGACAAGAATTTTGTGAGGGTCTGAATCCAACGCTGAGTCGGCCAAATAAATCTGGCGGGGGCAAGACTTGCCACGAACGAGCTTCCCCTATTAGCAAAAGACCTGGGGCTAGACGTCGTTCTAGCTCAGGAGCATTACCCTACTAGGCACTACTAGGGACATAATGCACCAAAAATTCCGTCACTAGTTTCTATTTGCTTTATAAATATTGTGATAAAAAAGCACTACGGTATGAGCCTGAATCAATTACCTAGTTTTCCAATATTTTGATTTCACTAATTTATTTGGATAATACAGATGATAGCGACAAAGAGTCGTTATATCAATAAGAACTCGTTACAAAATAAATAAAATATTATAATATCAAAACTTGCACAATCATGTGCAAATTTTATATACAGAATGTCCCAAAAAGAGATCAGATTTCAATAATTTTTCCCTTTTCTGTCTTTTAAGGCTGATTTTAGCGAAAGCAGTCCATTAAGTGCTACTTTTTTTTTAAGGTTATGAAAGCCGACAGTCTGGCAAAGTTTTTAGACCTAATTAGGAACCATGAAATCACCTGTTAGGATTTTTAATTTAAAGTTGCAATTTTAAGTTATAATTTACCAAAAGTTAATTTTTAACTTTGTACTAACATTTTCATAACTTTTATGAAAGGTACAAAGCTGATTATTTTAAGCATAAAAGTATAACTGATGGAGATTCAGTTGCAAAAACAATATCTCAAAAAGGACTTGTACTTTTTTCTTTGAAATTTGTTAAGTTCAGGTCGTATATTCTCAAAAGTTCAGTAAAAATTCATAACTCGAAAACTAAAAAAATCACGCAACATACATGGGGGTGATTCGGATAGCCAAAGAGGTGCTCTATCTCTGGACTTCCGCTTGACACTATTTTTTGGGACACCAGGTATTTTGCAAATTTTATATAATATTGGTAAAGTTTTGCAACTGTATTCACAGGTCTCTACAATTGTGGTCATATACTCCTATTTGTTTTATTATTTAGATTATGAAAATATTCCGACTGAACAGACCACAGACCCTTAGATCGACCAGTCGAGCTTCGCGATGGGACCACGGGCAACAAATGATAAAATCAGTGCCGGAATCTTTGGTGCATCATTTACCAACCCGTCTACCCAGTGCGTTAACCCACTATTACGTCACAGGTTGTACAGTTAGAGACAAGAGGCCCGTTTTGACAGGTGTCGTGTCATCCCCATAATAGTTTTTTTTTTTTTTTATGTAAGGCCCGCGGCAAATGACCTCCACCCGCCTGATGTTAAGCGGTGAAAGAGGCCCAAATGAGTTGACAGATAGAGTAGGGACGACATCCACTATCCTACCTGCCCGCCCCTTGCCGGCCTAAAAGATGCTTTTTCACACCTCTTTTGAAGGAACCCATGTTGTAGGATGAAGGAAACACGTGCGCAGGTAGAGAATTCCAAGTGTGGGATGAACGACAGAAGAAGGAATTGGATCTTGGAATTTCTTGGTACGGTGTGAAAAGGAAGATACAGTGTAAGGATGACTCCGAAGGCCCTTACGCGTGTTTCTGTTAAGGAATGGAGAGGGAGGGATAAGGTTAAAGAGCTCCTCAGAGCATTCCCCATGGAACATTCGGTAAAAGGCGCTAAGAGAGGCGATGTCACGACGAAGTTGTAGAGGCTCGAGGGTGTTAGTTGCCTCTACATCGCCAATTATTCGAATAGCGTGACACTGCAATCTGTCCAGAGCATCGAGGAGGTACTGAGCGGAGCCGTCCCAAAGGTGCGAGCTTGATCCGTCAGTTTTGACAGATAAACTAGGTATGGGAATGACGCCTGTCAAAACGGGCCTCTTATATCCTCTATAACTAGAGCGCGTTTTTGCGAAGTAACTTAACTGTTGGAAACTAATATTGTACCAGCCCCCCTAGCACGTCCACCAAAACACGATATGATAAAGCGGCTTATCACAGTGAACTGTCAAAATACAATAGGATTTCGTCGTATTTTGACAGTTCACCGCGATATATCGCTTTATCATATCGTGTTTTGGTGGACGTGCTACGGGGGCAGGATGGAAATAAAAATTGTAGGAGTCAAAACTTGTCTTCTCAAAGATTTATTTCGAGTAATTGTCAAGAATTTCAAAATTACATTTCTTTATTTATTCATAGACACATTTGTTAGTACCTATAAAAAGGTTGATTCACAACTTCCCCCCACACCAGAAAAGTAGTAACTAAAAATGTGCATTAGAGTAAAAAAAATATCAACTAAAAATACATACAATTTGACGAAAATGTATTATGGTCTCAACGCATCTTGTATTTCTAAGGGATATATTTTTTGTATAGGTCGTACTAAAATCAAACCTTGGTCTGTTTTTAATTTGACAGATCGTACATTGCCATCTCTGCCCTTCATACATTCTAATACTAGCTGGCTAGTGGCCAGAGATGACGTTTGTTATCTGTGTCTAAGAACACAACATCACCTTGCTTTAAATTATTAGCAAAGAACTTGTGTGGTTTCTGTACGAGACCACCTAAGTACTCCCTACGAAATCGAGATCTAAAATCTGATCTCATCTTCTGTATGTAACGATGCTTTCATTAATATCTGCTGCATCCACCTGGTCTAACCGGGCATTTTGATTATCCAGTATTTAAAAACTTGTTTGTTTTTATATAAGTAGTCTAAACTCACTAACCTTTTAGTAGAAGAATAAATGGTTTTCAGCGATATAGTATTATACGTTCTTCTCCTTCTACTTCTCTCTTCAGGAATTCCATGAGAGCGGTAAGCTGGTTCTTCTCTTGTCTAGTCCTAGACCTCTCCCAAACTCTAAGCGTTTCACATGGAATTGCGGACACTACCATGGGCAGAAGCATGGAAGCATATTTGTCACACGTAACATTCAGCGACTCGAGTGCTTGGATGTGTGATGACAACTTATCATATAAAGCATCAAGCGACAATTGCTTATCTCGGGCTAAGATCAGCTGAAGAAGTCCTCTAATATAATTTTCTACTAGTAAATCTTCTCTAGCAAAACGATCTTTTAATTGCTCGATAGCCTTCTGGTAATTTTTGCCATAAGGCGGAAAGCTCTCGACAAGTTCTCTCGCCTTAGATCCTGGTACGTTAGCTTGAACTAAGTACTGATATTTATCACTATCGTCAATGTCATTGTCATTATGGATCTTCGAGAATTGTCCCCAGAAAGATATCCAGTTGCCAATCTCACCATCTTTGCGTAATTCTATTTTAGGTAGAGTGAAACGCTTCTGCAACGACTTTTCCGAGCAAGCAGTATTCATATGAGAGTGTGAACATACAGAGGCTACATCACATGCTACATCGACATTACTCGGGAACTGACGATGGTATTTTGTACTCACTATTATCCAACGTGACTTATACGATTCTGCTGTTTGCAGATCGGCGAAAATGGTATCTTCACTCGCATCTACGTCCGCAAGCCACAGATCTTTGATTTGGTCATCTACGTCGAATAGTTCGTCGGCCTTTTGTTTCGCGATTTTGAACATCGCATGGACATTTTTATTGGAATTTACCTCTATTGCAACTTCCAAGTCTCGCTCCGCAAAAGAATAAAATCGGCATGAGATACCTTTATTGAGATCGAACGCAACTTCTTTAGGCTTTCCATTATGTAATTATGTCCAAAACTAGGTCCTGTCACGGTCGCCAGAAATGTTGGAAACTAATATTGTACCAGGATGGAAATAATAAAAGACGAAAAATTGTAAGAGTCAAAACTTGTCTTCTCAAATATTTATTTCGAGTAATTGTCACGAATTTCAAAATTACATTTCTTTATTTATTCATAGACACATTTGTTAGTATAAAAAGGTTGATTCACAACATAACGCTCTAACCCTGTTCAATACCTTCGAGCATGACGCACGGGTGAAACAACCGGCCCATTCAAGACCTTAGAGTGTCAGAGCGAGTTCCAACCGAACAGCCGTCGAATTTGATGGTTGTATAACGCTCTGACGTTTATTACTGAAATACTCTTACGTGATTCGATGATATTGGCGGCCATATTCTATAATGTCATTTACTAGAAAGAGAGAGAAATAAAAAATCATGTGAAAGAGGGAGATAAAAGATTTTGTTGCTGCAATCCGTTCAACGCCTCTGAGCGAGTTAAAAAACAACCGGACAACTACACCCAGAGGCTCTGAACGCGCCTCTGCTAGAAAGAATAATCTGAAATGTCATCTAATAGAAAGAGAGGGAAATAAAAATTCACGTGAAAGAGGGAGATAAAAGATTTTGTTGCTGCAACGCGTTCAAAACCCTAGTTTTTTGTTATTGCAGAAAGTTGGCAAACAAGCAAACTGCCCACCTGATGGTAAGTGGTAACAGTTACCTATAGTACATATTATGGCTCCTGTGAGATCCGCAGCAAAACTGCAACTCCCACAAGAACCACAGTGTATGTTGCCAACTTGTGACTTAGGATGTAAAGTCACGGTACCCAGTAATTTCAGTGCCATATCTTACCCTTCAAACCGGAACACAGCAATGCACTATAACTGAAGCGCGTTCGCGAGCCTCGGAGTGTAGTCATTTGGTTGTTTTTAACTCACTTAACCGGAGGGACACTGTACCAGGGTCGTGTGCTTGGGTACCTCCGTCTTACCTATTTCTGCCGCAAAGCAGCAGTGCTTGCATGCAATGCAAGCACTTGCATGCAATGCAAGCACACCAAAATGGGCCTCATATATAATAATTCCATTTTGGTGTCATCCCCCTAGTTGATACGTCACTTCTGACAGTTAAACTGTGGGAATTACACCTGTCAGGGGCTCTTATATCTCTATAACTGTAGACTATTTATCTAAGAATGTGTGTATATTTTCGCAGATACAAGCCAGACCCGGAGCAGATAGACCCAAGGACCAAGTACTTCTCCCCTCGCCTGGGAAGAAACGTGAATTTCTCACCCCGGCTCGGCAGGGAATTGCCATACGGTATTATTTGGTATTATGCTCCTGTCACTTTGCAGTATTCTCCTAATTGTCCTTTTCAATTCAACTAAGTTGGCAAACAAGCTAACTGCCCATCTGATGGTAAGTGGTAACAGTCACCTATAGCACATGTGGCTCTTGTGAGATTCACAGCAAATCTGCAACCCCTACAAGAAATGCAGTGTACGTTGCCACCTTGTGAAATCAGATGTAAAGTCACGGTACCCAGTGCAATGTCTTATTCTTCAAACCGGAACACAGCAATGCAAGCACATCTGCATTGCGGCGGAAATAGGTAAGACGGAGGTACATACCCAAACAGACGACCCTGGTGCAGAGTCTCCCTCCGGTGATTTGGAGATAGCTAAAGCTGAGGATGGACATGTGCTACGTTTAAGCCCAAATCTTACTCTTACACCTAAATCCGGAACACAAGCAAGCACCGCTGCTTGATGACCGAAATAGGTATGAAATGGCCAATTTAACCAACCTTACCTTGGCTTAGGAAACTCCTATGACCACAGATTAGATAATATTTACTATGTAGCTATGACCAATGCTGTCACTTTTTGCCTTTAATGAAAAGAATGTGACTGCATGTGTCAACCTATCGAAACTGACGAATAAGTTAAGTGGCAAATTAGGGAAACTGACAAATTAGGAAAATGACCAGTGATACGCTAACTCCCTAAGTGTATCCCAAGTTAAGACAAGGTTGATGCAATTAGGCATAAGACAACTAGTGCTGAGTATTTATTTCTGATAAACTATTTTTTTTATTCACAGACATGTACACAGAAAACGTTAGGCTGGCGAGAAGCATCAACGAAACAAAATCAACATAATGCTCACTGAATCGTTAATACGACATTTTTGCACTGGATTTTCTGATTATAACAAGGACACGTTGTATATTATAATATGAATTTAAGACGATTGAAAAAATGTGGATGAAATGTTTTCTAAATATTGTATTTATGCGTCTTAGTGTGTACGATTAGAGACTTATTATGTAAAACACAATTTTATAACAGCTTCAATTACTATAATTAACTAATAAATAATATGGTTGACGTTAAATATATTTTCGCCGGTTTTAGATACATAATGCAGCTCATAAAACACGCGTGTGTTATAACGCAGTTTTCGATCTATACTAGTTACTTATTAAAAGCTAGAGGTAATATAAAAGACATCAACGAACTGAATTGATTTTTCAAACGATTATTTTCATACCATTATTTAGTTTTGTCTATAAATTAACAATGATTTGTGTTATTTAATCCAAAAATTCAGATTATTAAGTATTTTTACTCAGAAGTGTGTTAAATATTGTAGTACGATATATACCGGGTGTAACTAAACACCCCCAATAACATTTAAGGGGCATATAAGTTAGACACTTAAATGGACCTTCGGTGCTTGTCTGAGACCTAGAACCCCAATCCTTTCAGATTTATTTGATTTTAAACTGAAAGCTAAAACTTTCAAGTGACAAACATAATCAGCTCTTAACACAAAAGAAATTTAAACACAAAATGACACGTGACAGACGTGAGCGTAGTATTCCTAGAACGCTTACGTAGGGCTTTCGGCACTTAATACCAAAAAATATTTTTTTAGTTTGTATCACGTGAGCGTAGTATTCCTCGTACGCTTACGTAGGGCTGTCGGCACTTAATACCAAAAAATAATTTATTTAGTTTGTATGGAAAAAAAAGTAGGTTTGTTAGCCCTATTATTTTTCCTACAGAATCTCTACTTCTGATGGATACATACCCTTAAATGTTATTGGGGTGTTCAGTTACACCCTGTATATGTGTATATGTGCGTATATTGGTCATACACACTCGGCTCTATTACGCCCTCGCCTTCGACATGGGCTGAAAATCCGCCTGGTGAGTTATAATCACCATAACGCACTTATATCGTAATGTACTATGACAGATTGAATTTACGCATTTGTACAAGTGAAACTTTAAAGTGAATGGTAATTTCAACGGCATGGCAGTGAATTTATCCATATTCTTGTAATGTTAATGTTGAGGCAAATGAGACACTTAGGCGTATATCGAATATGAAATACAATGAAAATATAAGCAAATACTTATTTACATGAGATAATATAAGAACAATGGTTATACTTAACATAAAAGGAACTTGATATGCTTGGAAAAATTCACAAATCCAGACCGAACCATAATCATTTTCATTAAAATTCAACAAGCTCTAGGCTGGAAAGGGTTTGTTGGACATTTTCTAACTCTATTATATTCCACATCAACGTCAATAAATTAAATGAATGTTCACTGATTTCTACAAAGTTAATTATATTTAACGTGTTAGTGGACTACTAAGTAAGATTTTTAACGAATAACGTTTTGGACAAACTTTAATGTTAAATTATACCTCGAATTATGTATACTTATTATTAATAATTGAAAATGAATTAAATATTTACACACACGATGCGTGCGTTTAATTTATTGATCCTTTCCATTGTCGTACTTAAAACATAACTTATTTAATATAATAATAATTAAGAAGAATTGGAAAACGAGAAATAGTTTGGAGAAAGTAATTAGGTATAGGTTGAGAAAGTAGTAAGAAGAGGAGGAGGTGAAGGAGTTTTATCTCTCTTCCACATTATAATGTTAAATTGAGTGTTATCCATTTATCTATTTAATTAGTATTTGAGTTTTTGTTTTGTTTTTTTTGTATAGGTATTTTTTGTAGTTTTTTTTTATTTAGTGTACACACCGCGGCTGTTTTTTGTTTTTGAAAATTTTCCTACTGTAGGTTGGCTGGAAGAGATTTCGTCAGAGATAAGTAAGCCAAACCTTTTTGTACTCATATGTGTGTTGTTTGTGCTCTTTTTTTGTATGTTTGTGTACAAATTGTGAAATAGGTACTTTTTAAGCAAAATAAATTTGAACGTCATAAAGACCTTATTTAAAGCCAATGGATGCAATAAATTATCAGCATTAATTGAAATAAACATGATTTAAGTTATGGGAACTGATATTGTAAAAAAAGTACAAAAAATGAAACCGACTTCAAAAACTTTAACAAGTCATAAATAATATAAGAATACATACAACATCACAGTTTTATATTGAAGTTGATGCCAAATTTTAAGTAGGTAACTATTTATAGAAAAAAAAGTACCTTCTATATATATTTTTGGCGATCAACAAGCCCGAGGACTAGCACAGAAACTAATACACAGCAGAAGCGGAAAATTGAACAAAAAATATAATATTTTTGCAACGGTAAAGCCAAATGCAACTAGTAAGGAGGTGCTCGCAGGTTTGACTAATGTGCAAAAAAAACTAGAAAAATACGATTTAATTTTATTAGCTATAGGTTCGAATGATATGAATTCATATTTACTTTTTACTGAAATCTGTAACATTTTGAGTAAACTGGAAAGACACAATGTATTAATTTTAAAAGTCCGTTATAATAGATATATAAATGTAAAATCGATTAATCATCCACTAGATTTAATTGCCAGCAAATACTCGAATTGTGTTTTTGTTAACGTTGAAAAAGAAGCATTAATGTCTTACTCTCAATCTACACTATTTAAGTTGTTATAAATGTTGAAATTGATTTTATTCAATATTAAAAACTATATTTGGACAACATTTCAAGATATTTGAAAGGACAGAATCAACATTGTATAAATATTGATGAAAAGTTGTTGGGCAAGCAAATCCATTTTTTCGTTCTCAGTCAAAGTAAAAATAAGAAAAAAGGCCATACCATGCAACATGCGCAGCCAGAATATATTAACACAGATAAATTAGTAATTTTTCACCAGAACATAGCTGGTATTTGTTGCAAGTTGGATTTACTCGAGATTTCTTTGTTGGACCTAAAAGATGATAAGAAAGATATAGACATTTTATGTTTTAGTGAAACTTTTGTTAAGCGTGGCTCAGAAAATAATATTAAATTAAATAACTATAAATTAGTTGCGAGTTACTGTCGAGACAAAAACAGAGGTGGTTCATGTATAATGATAAAAAAGGAAATGGAGACAAAACCAATAAATTTATCGTCATTAGCTGCTGTATCCTATTTTGAGTGTTGTGGCATAGAGGTTATGGGTCTTAATGTTATAGTTGTCTGTATCTACAGAGTTCCAGAACAGACTAAATCACATACAGGTATATTTCTTTACAAATGAAATAAGCTCTTGCATATGTTGACAGATAAATTTAAAAATAAAAAAATATTTTTGTGTGGAGATTGGATCCTTAGAGAAAATTCTGCTTCGAGGCAACTTTCTAGCACTCTAAGTCAATTTAATTTTAAGCTACATATCAAATCTCCAACGAGGTTAGGCTCGTGCATAGATCAGATAGCAAGTAATCAGAGAAATATAAAACATAAAATCTTAAGGCTTGGTTTGTCCGATCATGAAACGGCACAAACCGTCACACTGAATACAAAAAAGTTAAAATCTTTTTCTACATGGACGGAATACAGAAGAGATTACTGTAGAGATAATTTAATAAAATTTGTTGACTGCATCTCTGCACTATTATTTGCAGAAATTTTACACTGTGATAACACAGTCGAAGCTTTTAATATGTTTTATGATGATTTAGTTTTATTTTTTTATTTATGCTTCCCTGTAATTAAAGTTAAAATAAATAATCGTCCGAAAAAAATAAAATGGTTGACAAAGGGACTGCGGAAGTCCTCTAGAATTAAAATAAATTTGTTTTTTAAATATATCCATTGTAGAACAAATAAAGACTACCACAGAAAACAATTCAAAAAATACAGCAATATTTTTAGAATATGTTTGTTAACAGCACAAAAAAAAAGCAATAATATTTATTTCACGAATAATGGGAAAAACCCTAAATCGATTTGGAATAGAATTAACGAAATTACTGCTACTAATAATAATAACAATAATATTAATTCTATAAAAAGTAATAACGAAATTATTCATGACCCTAAACAAATATCTGACATTTTTAACGATTTCTTTATTAAATTGACGTATTCAAAAAATGACATAGAATCTCTGACTTACAACAAAACAATTAATATGACATGTACCAAAAACTTAAAAACTATTTATTTAGCCCCCGTAGATGAACTAGAAATATATAGGATTATAATATCTTTAAAAAATAGTAAGTCTTGCGGCTATGATAATATTACTACAAAAGCAATTAAATCGTGTGCGTCTGTGCTATGTCGACCGATAGCTCACATTGTTAACCTTTCTTTTGTTGAAGGTCTTTTTCCTGAAAAACTTAAGTTGTCTGTAATAAAACCTTTATTTAAAAAAGGAGATAAGTTTGATCCAAACAACTACAGACCAATCACACTTGTTTCTATAATCTCAAAAATCTTTGAAAAGGCAATGTTTTCTCGATTGAATAATTTTTTCACTGAATCAAATATTTTACATCCCAACCAATTTGGTTTTCGCAAAGGGAGCTCAACAACATTGGCTTGTTTTGAATTAATCAAAACCATCACAGATAATATCAATAAAGGGTACCCTATAATGGCAATTTTTCTCGATATGAGTAAAGCGTTTGATTTGGTTAATCACAAAAAATTGTTAACAAAACTTGACCTGTACGGTATCAGAGGAAATGCATATGATTGGCTACAAAGCTATCTGTCGGATAGAAAACAATGTACAGAAATTTCTCAAATGGTCTACAGAAATAAAAAAATATTCAAGGTTAAGTATCAATCTCAGATAAAATACAATAACCTTGGAGTTCCTCAAGGTGGTATATTAGCACCGTTATTATTTCAGATATTTATAAATGACCTCCCTAATGCTGTGAGTGAAAAAACTATTTTATTTGCAGATGACACAACTCTCATTGTAAAATGTGACGATAAAATAAATTTTGAAACTAAAGTAAATAAAGCTTTTAAAGAGTTAGTTCAATGGTTGAATTTAAATGACTTACAAATAAATATGGACAAAACTAAATTTATGACATTCAAATCATACAATTCTATTTCTCCCAATCTCAACATAGAACTTGATAATAAAAAAATAAATTAAGTAAATAATATCAAATTTTTAGGTATAACAATTGACGAACACTTAAATTGGAAAGAACATATTCATGAAATTTGTAAAAGGCTCGATAGATTTGTCTTTGCATTAAAACGTATTAGACAAACTGTATCACTGGAAGCAGCATTGGCAGCTTACCATGGCTACGTTTCATCAGTGCTGAATTATGGTCTAATAATTTGGGGTAATTCTGTAGAATTAGAGACTGTATTCAAACTTCAAAAAAAATGTATACGGGCCCTATTAATGCTTGGTTTTTAGAAAGTTGCAAACCTCTTTTTATTAGTATGAAAATACTGACGCTACCATGCATGTATATACTAGTCATTTGTTGTTTTGTGAAGCAAAATAGTCACCATTTTAAATTATTTTCGGAAGTCTCTACGAGAAGACTTAGATCGGAATACAATTACCTTCTACATCAACCACCAGCTAATAAATATATTTACAAGAAAAACGTTTTTAACATGTGTATTCTATTATTTAATAAACTGCCTAATAATATAAAGGTTTTAAATAATAATAAGTTTAAAAAAAGTTTGACTGAATGGCTGAATGAAAAGTGTTTTTACAGTGTATGGGAATTTATGGATTTTAAACAATAACTAAATAATATGAAATGAGAATGGATTTGCTTTCATGGCTGTGACAAACCTAAATATCTACTAGGTAAAAGGTATAAGAGAATAAAATATTCCTGAATTTGTAGGTAATAAGTTTAATAGAATTGATTTTGACATTGTATATTACTTAAGTAAATTTGACATTGATTTCATTAAAATTCTGTTGTAAAATGTAGAAAAACAAGAAAATTGACTATTCCTAATTATGATGTAATTTTTTTTGAATTTTATAAGTTTAATGATTTTTAGAATATAAGACATACTTAACCTAACATTTGCACATTGACTATGTTCAATAGAATATGTGATACACTCTAAAATGTAAAATATTATAATTACTAACCATATTCTTGCAAATAAATATTGCTATTACTATTACTATTGCTATTATTTGTTCTTTTCATTTTTAATGGCTGTGCCCATATGGATTTCGCCAACCAAGAAGTTTAGAAGTTTAAATTGTCTCTTTCTTATGTATTACCGTGGTGGCAAGGCAACAGGATTAAGCCATACAACCAATGTATAAAGCATTTTTATGACAATATCACGTCACAAATATAAAATTTGTAGGTTGGTTTAATTATTGACTAATTTTCACAAAATCGCTACAATTTTTTAAATATTTGAAATGTTGAAAAGTGAAGATACCCTTTTCAAGGTATTTTGAAAGGTGTTATAATATCTTAGTCATAATTTAAAAACATATTATGTTTTTACATTATGACTAAGAAATCAAACACTTTCATCCATTTAAAACTATTAAAGTAATTATTTATATTGATATTAAGAAAAATATTTAAAGACTTTCCAGGTGATCATTGCTTCGCACCGACATCAATATAAGCTGTGATGTTGTATGTATTCTTATATTATTATAAAAATGACTTAATGGTGTTTTTGAAGTCGGTTTTATTTTTTTTGTAAAAAAAAATTTCAATCTTTTTAGTGATGTTTACATAGGTAGGTATGCGTATTAGAATTTGAGCCAAGGCAAACACCAGAATAACTTAAAATAAAAAGTCTTTCTCTCTAAACCGCTTTGAAAGTATTATTCCCGAACTCCTAATCTAACAGAAACCTTCCATCATCAGCTCAGTAACATGACATGATGAATAGCAGACGCAAAAATGCCGGAATATCTTAAGAAATAACATGAAACACGTTGAACGTGCCTATAAAATTTAAGGGTTTCCCTCGATTTGCCCGAGATTCTATTATCAGATCATAACATGACAATGGGACCATCTAGAGAGTATAGGTACTCTTTCTATTACAAAAATAATTTTGAAAATCGGTCCACAAATGTCGGAGTAATTGGTGAACATTCATAAAAAAGAAAATAGATACTGTCTAACATTGAATCTCCTCCTATTTTGAAGTCTGGGTCTGGGAAAAAGCATGGGTCTGTTGTCCATTTACAAAAAAATGTCTTGCTTTTCCAATGATATAACGCGCGTTATTTATAATAACGTCATTCTAACTTTTTTTATGTGTTCGCAAGTTATTTGTCACTTTTCTTATAAATGTGTGTTCGCACGTTGGCTTTTTACAACTCAGAAAAGAGCTTGTGCTATCTAAACCCCAAAGAAACAAAAAACATCGAAACATTTCGAACATTACACAAAACCACAGGCACAGAAGATATAATAGTACTCCGCCACGAGTAACATTCTAAAATACAACAATATTTGCGTCGAATGTATTTTCCGGAACATTACCTACGTACATACCTACCTAATGCTTCAAAAAATAAGGCGCATGAGAAATATCAAGGAACAGGGGCTCTATTTTTGAATCCTTCGTCCGGCATCGAGCGCTTTTCAAACGTCATCTGTGCTCGATTCCTATTGATTTTCGTTTCTCTTGCGATGAAAATCAATAGAACATTACGACGAAGATCAATATTGTTTTGATTTTCGTCGAAAACAAAACGAAAATAAGTAGAAATCGAACACCGACGAGCGCTCGATGCCGGAAGAATGATTCAAAAATAGAGCCCCAGGATGGATTAAGTTAATACAGATATTCATCTTTGTTCAGCTAAGCTTTAACAAAATAATAACAAAATATACATATAAAATAGGTACTCACTCACCATATTTCTTATCGGTATACATTCACACAAACTCGTTAAAATAAAAACTGTTTTCAAAATATTAACGATAAAATCAGCCTTGCCGCGAAATGGCGGAATTCTTAGTGCCATTACTGATATGTGAGTGTAAAAAGTGCAGTCTAAAGTAGAGCGACCTCCTTATTGCAAAACTTTATTTTCACGTTGCATTTCATACATCTTCATCACCACCTTCATCACAACCCTTTCCTTAAACGAGAAGAAATTGCGGCCCATATACTCGTACCTACATATGACACTGCTCAGACGAGTATAAATTTTTTTTTCGAATTTTCCATATCCATAAACTTAAACGCTGGACTGGAAAGGACGTGGCATTAACATCAATGGCGAGTTCATCTCACACTTGCGTTTTGCAGATGACATTGTCATCATGGCCGAAACGTTGCAGGACTTAGAAAATATGCTGAACGGTCTAGCTGCCTCTTCTCAATGCATCGGTCTCCGGATGAATTTGGATAAAACCAAGATTACGAGTATGTTCAATGAGCATGTCATCCCGGAACCGATCGCAGTACAAGGCAGTCCTCTCGAAGTTGTTAAAGAGCATGTCTACCTCGAGCAAATTGTGCAGTTTGGTAGAAACAACTTCGGTAGAAAGAGTAGAAGTTTGGTAGAAAGAGATCAACAGAAGGATACAGCTGGGCTGGGCAGTGTATTCGAAATTACGTCGGGTCTTTACTTCGCATACCACAATGTCTCAAGACGAAAGTCTTTAATCAGTGCGTCCTACCTGTCATGTCATACGGAGCCGAAACATGGCCACTCACGGTAGGGCAGTCCACAAACTAAAAGTCGCTCAGCGAGCCATGGAAAGGGCTATGCTCGGAGTCTCTCTGATCCTTCATCCGAAGGTTATCGACATAGCTCACCGAATAAGCAAGCTGGAGTGGCAATGGGCTGGCCACATCAACCGTAGAACCGATAATCGTTGGGGAAAATTAGTAATAGAGTGGACACCATACGTCGGCAAGCGAAGTGTAGGACGCCCTCAGACTAGGTGGAGCAACGATCTTCGCAAGGTGGCGTGCAAAAGCTGGAAGAGAGTAGCCGCGGATCGTTCTCAGTGGCGTGCACTTGGCGAGGCCTATGTCCAGCAGAGGGCATGTGTGGGCTGATGATGATGATGATGATATCTTTAGAGGTGTGTTGACTGCAGACAGAGGTTTCATAACGACTGTACTTATACAACAATGATGTGCAGAATGGTCTATCATTTCTGAAGTCGAAGTCTTAAAATTAATTATACATAAATTTTATTCCGGAAATCGACTTATACCTATAAAATTTACATAAGCGAAGCGTCGTCGTTATTCAAACTGTAACTGTTGCAGCCTTTTTTTTCTGTTGCTAGCACATACATTCACCATTTCACTCACTTGAACTCACTCGGAAACATTCGGTAGGGACACAAAAATCATGCAGGGTACAATTGTGGTAATACGAAGGAATCTAGAATGGACGTGTGTGTGTGCGTCTGAATGGCCAAAAAATAACTTTGTCGCCATAATAACAATGTCGCAGCATTGTTATGTTACGACGTTTGCTATCTTATTTATTTACCATCAGGCTAGATAAAGGCATCGAAATAAGTGATATACCTACCTAGCTGACTTTCATTGTTAACTTTTTACGAGTTTCCTAAAAAAATCACTTAAATTATATCATACATAATTTCAGATGCAACTACAATATGCCATACGCAGCCCTACGTATTACTAGCGGCTAATTTAGAAGACTTTAAAACGCTAGCAAAGAAAATCGTGCCCGAAAAACTTGCTTTGCAGCTTGCGGAATTGGCGTCAGCGTCTAATGTCAAATACAGACAAGCGCAAGATGAATCTAAAGATGCAGATGAATCTGAAACTGATTACGTAGAAGAAGAAACAGAACATGCACCGCATGTTACTAGAATGGACAAATCTAGCAATCACAAAGTGAAAAAGACAAAAAATGAGCAACCATCAAAGATTACCTTTGAGAGCTTGGTGGAAAAAGTCAAAAAAAGGATACACAATGATATGACTAAGACTGCTCAAATTGCAGCTCATAAAAACAGCAGAACCGAATCCACTGATCAACCTGAAGGCAGTGGAACTATGGACACCTATGCAGAGCATAATCTAGAAGAGTATAGACAAACAGATAATCCATCTAGACAACAAATTAAACATATAGAAAAATCTAGCATAAAACATAATCATTATAATGGAGATCCAGACAGACTTCTTACAAAAAGTCAAAATCAAAATAAGAAACGATCTAAAAAGGGACAACAAGACTTAATCGGTGGTAAAAATAACCATGATTACGAAGAAACCATTACAATCCAAACCAATGAACCACACGTCAGTGAAGAGAATAACATGCAATTTTCTGAGACAGCAAATTTGCCAGATTACAGCTATGAAGAATATGCGATAAAAACGGATCGCAATGCTTATGAAAAAAAAGAAACTCCAAATAGATTGTTTAAAGAAAGACCTGTTGGAAAACCAAAAATGGGAAGACATCATGATGTTTCCGACCGCAACGCACCCGAAAACAATTCTCATTACAATTCACAATTGAAATATAAAAAACGTCAAGAAAAACATGGGACCGAAAAAGATACAAATGATAAAGTCTACGAAGACTCTATTGCTCATGAAAATGATGAGTATGATATGAAATATGCTAAGATACAAATATCGACAAACGACAGTTACGAAGATTATGTTACACCGAAGCGAGATCGTGACATTTACGAAAGCGATAAAACACCAAAGAAAACTACATATGAGTTCGATAGAAATGAGAAGAACGATTCGCCTAAAGCTAAAACTGAAGACTTGTGGTATAATGACAAAGAGAGCGACATAAATAATAGAAATAAGCACAAACAAACTACGCCCGTTAATAATAAAAAGGGGACGAAAATACCCAAAAGGGATTACTTCAGAATGTCTAGCCCTAATTATCTTGCAAAAGTGCCCGTTGTAGCTGAGAAATATGACTTTGATGAGTCTATCCCAGAAAATGACAGGGTAGAAGAGAAATATAAAACTCCGAAAGGACTGCCACCTTTAAAAATTAATGGAAGGGTTAAATTAAATTAATGTTTAGATGATCAAAAAAGCAATAAAATCATTTCGAACGCATCTTTATGTTACTTTCACCCACCCTTTTTTTCTCGGAGGGAAATGCGTAGCCGCACCGTACCCGCCGTAGGCTAGACGGCGAGCGTGTGTGGGGCTTTCCCGGCAGAGTGCCAGGCCTACCTACTAAAACCCCCCCGGTGTTCTCCCTGCCCTTATGGGCGCTGTAACGGAACGCATTGAGTTTTAAGCATTCGTTACAAATAGGGAATAATAAAATACATCATGCAATGTAAAACTTGATAGTTTCACAATTATTCTAGGGTAAATTGGCAAAAATGCTTAATGACAATAGGTCTGCTTTGGTGCATACTATGTACATAGAGAATTTAAATAAATTAATTAAATAAAGCTTCAATTAAATTTAGAAAGTCAATTAAGGAACAAATAATTAGAATAGTGGCCTAATAGAGTCATGTAAACATTGAGAATAGGCCCCGTATTAGACGCTTGCCTGTCGACGCGGCTGTTGTGCATAAATGCATGTAAAAATGTATGTATAGTTGGTACAAGCGATTATGAATTCTAACAGCGGAACTATTTCTCATATTTTGATATCAAAATGGCGTGTCATCCCCGCGTCTGTCGAGATCGCGGCGTCGCTAGTGATGGTTCAGCTTGCGCAGCTCGCCCAGATCGCCGAGATCGCCTTGTCGTTTTAAGTATAAATAGGTCGGAGGTTGGAAATCGGGAGCTCATTTTTCGCGGGTCGTCTTACCGGGAGTTTCAAAGCAAGCCTCGAGTGCATTGCGAATTCTATCCAAGCCGGTTGGTTTTTAACGCGTTCTTGATATTGTGTATTTAATTCGAATTAATTTGTGATTGCAAATATTGTGAATTTCAAAATATTAGTATACGAATCCGAATATCGAATTGTGACGACCTAAACACTGACATGGTTCGGTGGGCCTCGGTCGGGTTACCCTATGGTGACAGCAGACCTTGGTTTTAACTTCCTTCGGGGAGGGCGTTGTTTGGAACATATCAACGCAGTCACTCTTTATCAACATAGTGGCTCAAGTTCCCTGGTTTCTTTGAGAAGTGTTTAGCGGCGGGGGGACTGTCGAAGTAGACCCATGCCTTAATTGCACCCGTTTAGCTACGCATGGACTAAAGAAGTCGGTCTCCTACTTATATATGTATATATATACACCACGTATATAGGGTTTGTGAACACACGGCGATCCCAATCCAGTTGCCCGTGCTCACACTTACACGAGTATAGGGAAATAGGTACACATAGGCCCTTCTCACCTCGCCTTTTATTCTTTTAAGTTAGTTAGGTGTCTTACATTGCACTTCGTAAGACAACAGAACACACCACACGATTAACGTAATAAAAAGGATTTGATCCTTAGCTTGCTATCTTCTCATTAATTAAGCAGATTAGGATTATAAAGTAGACATGGATAGGATAATAGGCAGGATAGGAAAATAGAATGGGAACTAGGAATAGGGTGATAGGGATAGGATCATTAGATGTTGCTAAGTATCATTTGATGATAGAGTTTAGGTTGAGCTAGGCTAGAAAGGTAGGGAATATTTGAATTTAAAATCAAGGAAATAGCTGAGTTTCATGGAAACTACTTCTCAGTGAGAAGGTTTATAAAGTTTGAAGGAGTCAATTTGAGAAATAATGAATATTATTAATAAATTTAACTAGTAAGGAAATGCTCTAAAAATGGAAATTGTTCAAAGTTATAATGAAATTAATATCATGATAAATTAAATACTCTTCAATTTTCCAAGTCAAAATGACTAATTAAAATGTAAATAGAATACAGCTATTAAATATTCTAAAGTATGTCCTTAAATGTTGATATGCAATAACATGATTATAAAATCATATGAAATGATTCTTTATTATGTAAATGGGAAAATTATCCATTGTTTGCTATTAATTATGGCATGTTAATTCAGTGTTATTCAGGTGAGCCAAAGGCAGCCTACAACAATGACTCAAAAATAAAAGGGTGTATGTTGTTATCTTCAAGTCTAACCAGAAGTTAATATTGCTGTGGTTAATATTACTGTATTTACTTAACAAACTATAATTTATTAAAGAAATTGAAGATATTTAGTTCATCTACAAACTAATTTCATACTAGGTTTCTAAGGGAAAGTTGTTTCTTTTAACATTATGAAATTGCTTAAGTAGCTAAAGATTAATAGGATGCATAGCAATCAATGGAATAGGTGTATTAGGGAGTAGTTGTATCATTCTTTTGTTTCCTAAAAGAACTAGGGTTAATTGCGGCATGATATGGGTTCCTTTATGATCACTAGATGATCACTGGCTAAACGTTGTTAGAATAAGACATAAAGATTTATTACTATGAATCATATTTAATATGATTAGACAGAGAGAGAAGTAGTGAAGGTGAATGTTAATATATTATAAAATAGCTATTTTAAACCTGCACCTGGGTCGTAAGCCCCAGGCACTACATTTGGCTCTCCTCTGTAATGTATATAATAAATCTAATAGGTTGTAGGGAGACTTTTAGGAACTATTAAATAGGTAGGGCCCTGCGATGAGGAACTTCCGTGTGGTTGTGGAAGGGGGGAGTGTATATGTAGACTCGTAGAGCTCCGGCGTGTCGTTGTTCCAAGGACTGAGGCTGACCCGATCAACGTGTGGCTTCGGCACACTTGTGCGGCCCCCATGAGGGGGGCGTGGGATGGCCGAGTGCTACTCGGCGGGCCACCTCGTGTGGCCACCGTGGCCGCTTTTTGCGGTGGGTCGGCGCTTTGGCGCCGCTGAGCTTCGGCTCGTGTGCGCGGCGATGGATCCAGTGGGGTCTGCCGTCGGGCAAGCCCGTTACCCCGCACTGAGCGGGGCCGGGGGCCTGGCGCACTGAGCGTCGGGCCGCGTGGAAGAAAACCACAGTAAAAAATTACCACCCGGATTATGCCCCGGGAACTCCTCTCCATCTCCATCTTGGAGAGGGCGTGAGGGGCCCGCCATTGGTGGGCAGGTGCCGCGGACGGGGTTATGGTCGGTCTGTAAGGGTTCCCACGACCTCGTTCGGCAGCGGCGCGTCCTTTGGACGTGGCTGCGCCAGGCGCCAAAGAGGGCATATCGAGGGGTTTAGTGGGTAGTCGCTTGCTGCGGAGTCCCACACACCCTTGCCCCTGCGGGGGCTTGGACGGTGCGCAAACGCATTCCCCTCGTAAAAAAAAAAAAAAAAAAAAGGGGGGAGTGTATAAGGCAGGTTTGGCATAGACACTCACCATGTGGAGCGAGGCTGGAGCTCACCATTTTCTCATTAGGTTTAAATACTGATTAGGTAGACCATTTTCTCATTAGGGTTAAATACTGATTAAGTAGACCATTTTCTCATTAGGTTTAAATACTGATTAGGTAGACCATTTTCTCATCAGGTATAAATACCGATTAGGTAGAACATTTCCTCATTAGGTTTTAATGTCAGTTAGGTAGGAGTAAGACTTTTTCATTAAGTTTTAATGCTGATTAGATAGGAGTAAAAATTAGATTTTGTTCATCTTGGTAGATTAGTGTTTTTTAGTCTGTTTTTTAGTTAGAAATAAGGTGGGGTTATATTTATATTATATTAGGATTAGGTTAGGCTAGGATTTAGGGTTTGGGTTGGATTTAGAGTAGAGTAGGATAGAGTAGGGTTTAGAGTTGAGAGTAGAGTTTAGAGTAGAGGAGAGAGTAGGGGGGGGGGGCTGTTACAGCGCTCTATGTAAGATCCACTCTGCGACTCCACTACCCACGCGCCCGGGCAAGTTCTACCAACTGGTCAGGCTATCGTCAAGGAGGGATTGCCCGAGAACACCAAGGTAGTCCCCAGACGGAGGGCCTTACGGCGCTGTACACGGAACCGATCGTGCACGCAGGCCTCTACGGCAGAGTCATTTCATTAGACGGGCATCGCTCGTGCGAATGCCCGCCTTCGCCTGCCTATCCGTCTGCGACGGATGGGAGCGGCTTGAGGATCTGCCTCCACCACGGCCTCCTTCTGCGAGATTACGTCCTCGCATACTTTCACCCATCCTATCCATTTGGCAATTTTTCAGTTTAATCGCACAAGAATTTTCGAACTAAAATTATACATGTGACCTTATTGCAACCAACATATAACAAATATATTACCGTTTTAGTCACATATCTTGCGTTTCCCCAAGGAAATCAATACCTATAGGGTACTTCTCGTTTATCTAGACTCCTATACCTGGAATCATGCTAGCGAAAAGAACATAATTATAAGTTATGTCTTACAGCACATGCAATGAAAAAGGCATAAAAACCAGAAATACGCCCGAATCCGAAGTACACGTTTGAACGGAACACTCGATACGCGAGTCCAAATTTTTTAACAAAGCTGGCAAAAATCTGAGTGCTCACCTGATGGTAAATGCCCTCAGTCATCTAGGTATAGTACATATGGTTCTTGTGCCATACTAAGTATGTGTCGAGGTAGCAGTGGTGTAAGTATACCATCTGAGACCCGTGCCAAATTTTTGGATGCCACCCCGTAAAATTGTTCGACATCTTTTTGTTTTAAATGTATTGAAATCTTGAGTGTCTCACTTTAATTGATTTTAGGATACACAATTTTGTTAAAAAATCTTAGGTTATCTCCAAGCTCGCGGCCTCTGACCGGGGCTCCCTTGGGTCGGGGGCCCACGGCATTTTGCCAGCCGAGATAGGCTCCAGGACAGTAGTTCTTAACCGGTGGTTCGCGTGCCACTGGTGGTCGCTGTTAGTACCCGTAGTGGTCCTAAAAGCCATTCGAAAAATAGTGTAGATAGAACAACCCTTTATTAATTTACTATACAGGGTTACTGTAGTATTATATTATCTGTGACAGGGTATAACTGAACACCACAATAACATTTAAGGGTATGTATCCATCAGAAGTAGAGATTCTGTAGGAAAAATATTAGGGCTAACAAACATACTTTTTTTCTCATACAAACTAAATAAATTATTTTTTGGTATTAAGTGCCGACAACCCTACGTAAGCGTAAAAGGAATACTACGCTCACGTCTGTCACGTGTCATTTTGTGTTTAAATTTCTTTTGTGTTAAGAGCTGATTATGGATGTCACTTGAAAGTTTTTGCTTTCAGTTTAAAATCAAATAACTCTGAAAGTATTGGGGTTCCAGGTCTCAGACAAGCACCGAAGGTCCATTTAGTATCTAACTTTTGTGCCCCTTAAATGTTATTGGGGTGTTCAGTTACACCCGGTATATACATATTGGTCCAAACAGTTGGTGGTTCATGGCTGGGCAGATATTTTGTATAATGGTCCTTCATCACTAAAAGGTGATGAAGGACCATTATACCACCAAACCATTGCTTTAGGAGGACCAATAATAGGTCAATAACCTTTTAGCCGTGATCCCACGTTATCATCTATATAGTAGTGCCTACATACCCACCGCCATGTCCCACTGGTGAGCAGTGGCGTAGTTAGGGGGGGAGGTCCGCTCTGGTTTGTTTGGGGGTGACACCCGACAGTTGAAAGATATCATCAACGAATTTGCAGCTGTTAAAGGTAGGAAGAAGAGATTTTGAGCATATATTGCATACGTCTGTATATGCTTTAATACACGACACTCAGTTGTATTTCAATTAATGAATCGTACTTGATGTAATATCGAATTTTTAACCGTTTTCCATCTTGGGGTGACACCACAGTTTCCGGCCAGGGTGGCACCCATGCTAGCTACGCCACTATAGAAGAGAAAGTGACTAACCCTCGTCCCGTCTCGCATCATTGTTATATGAGAGAGCGAGAAGAAACATGTTATTTGTCTCTTGTCTCGTTTTATCCATGTTTCCCCGTAGCCCCACCACATTAGCATCGGGGCTAGGGGCAGGGGGGTTTCACTCCGCAGTTTAGGTACGTTTGGCCGGCGCACCGGCGGGGCGGTGTATGGCTAAAGGTTGCCGCTCGGCTCGCACTCTGGCCGCGTCGTCGCACGTAATAATTTAGATTTTTCTCGGTTATTTTTATAACGATAACTGCATATCGGTGAGTGGGAACCCTGCGCTCTTATCACCAAATCGGTATCGGGTCAGCGACGCGTAACGGAATTGGAACACTCGTGCCATGCAATACATTTCAATTCCCCGTGCAATCAGATGAAGGTCGTAAGAGTAGGTAAATTTTCATACCTAAACTTGGCTTTTCTTCGAGAGTGATCCTTCTATACTTTAGTACTATTATTTTTTCTGTGCTAGGGGGCCTTACAACACATAGCTCGGATGTTCGACATACTTTATTATTGAAGAATGGTTCAACTATTTTAATTAAACAGTCGGCTCCGCACGGCACAGTTAATCGGTAAATGGTAAATTAAAAATACAGTCTTGCGATGTGGATGAGGAATAATTTTCGCGTTCATTGCGAAGTTTTATTTTTCACAATTACTGTTTTGGGTACGTTGCCACAAGTTTTAATTTTTTGTTACTGATTTCACTTTATAGGGAATAAGAACACAAGAAATAAAAATAATCTTGCCGTTCTAACGGTAAAAAATTAAAAAAATTAGAGGCTCTTTTATGGGGAAATGTATAGCTTACCACAATAAAATTTATAAAGTGATCCTGATTTGCCTTTCTATACGTTTAATGAGCATGTAAAAAAGACTTTGTAAAAACATAGCAATTTTGGTGCAACCGGCCGTTTGTTCTGTTACTCTTGAAAGTCAATGATATTCAAATGATCCCAAAGCTTGGAGTTTAATCTATACCGGGTATAAGTGACGGTGTCCCTTTTTATTTAACAGTGAGTTGCTGAGTTCACACCAATGTTTGTTTACCCATGTTTATTTTTCCCGGAAAATCTTTTAAAGCGAAAGAAAAGGAGTTTCCATTTTTAAATTTTATTCATAGTAAGTACGCAATGTATGGCGCGCCGGCTTCATTTTTGTTCTGTTCACACCGGTGCGTTGACGTTCGATGACCCAAACAGCTCATTCTGCGCGCAGTATGATGGAAATGTTATACGATTTACAATGCGAAGTTAATTTTTTGTGTATTTATTATGGTTTTTTTTGACAGACTATAATTTGCAAACGTTAACTTAGTTATATTACACCACAAGAAAAAAATAATAAAAATTTCGGAAAATTTATGAATCTTCCGGGATTAAATTTCTGTGATTCTCAAATTAGGATCACGGTCTGAACTCACTGTTAAAAGAAAAGGGACACCGTCACTTATACCCTGTATAATTAAAAAATAATTACAATGTAAAAACGGACTATAATGGTGCAAAATGAGACAAAGTAGTTTCGTTTGCATCATTGATGGTGCTAACCAATGCACTGTGGGACATCCATAGGTCATAAATCTTAAAAACCTGCTTTCTTGTTTTACATTTTATTCCTTGTCGTTACATTGGATAGTTGCGGTACCTTCTGAAACTATAAATAGGTCAGTAATTAGAGTGCGCCTTCATTATCTATTGTGCATTCAAAGAGAGCGCATCGCCAATCGTAAATACTGTTATCAGTGAGTCATTAAAAAACGTGACGTCATTTGTTGTCATTGCGGGACCTGTGAGTGCTGTGTGAGTTTTTTCTGAAATGGATATCCAAGAACAGGGTATGTAATAATTAATATTTTTATTTTAATTGTATCTTAGTATATATTTTCTTTAGTATGTCATTGCTACGAGGCGACTTTTCTTGGAGTATTATATTTTAATATTCAAAGTTTGAATAAACTTTCCCACTCGCTCCGACTATGGAGGTATATTGCACCATAATCTTTAGACTTTCTTATCTTAGGAAAATTAAAACTTGGCTGCCCTTATCTGCCCTTTTGGCGATGACAAGGGTGCTACGGTTGCCAGATTATCTCGTAGCATTTGCTACGAAATTAGTTTATTTAGTCTTAGTGCTTTGTGTAGGTTTTGTGACTGAATTTTAACCGTTTTTTTTTTGTTTTAGGTAATTTATATATATGCTCGTTTTCAAGAATGCATATTCTTGAAATATGGCTAACTGTCAATACCGATAATGACTCGGAAAAGTGTCGTCAAGTCCTACAAAGTTTGTTGACTACTCTGAACGACGATGCTGAGAACATTGATATTCATTATTTAGAGAAAATTGTTAATAATTTATGTAAAGCTATTGCTCGATTCTGGAAAAAATGTAATAGGGATAAAACCAAGCTTTTATATAAGAATTCCGATTGGTTTAATGTTATTGAAAAAATTCAACTTGTGAAAAACAATAAGCAATGTACTCCGTCTGAAACGTCGCCGTGTCATTCACGTGGTCGTCCTCGAAAACCTTTTACGCAATGTAGTAAAAGGACTAAACGTCGGAGAGTAGCTGATTTGTCAAAGTCTGATGATTCTACTGTGAGTGCATTGCTTGATGTTTCAGACTGTTCATTCGATTCGTGTATATCTAGAGTTAGCACTGATGATGTCTTGTCACTTGTGACTGATGCTCAGTTGACAAAACATCAGTATTTATTAATTAAAAACTTTGTTAATAGTAAGATTTCTCCTAATGTATTACCATGTTACCAACAAATTACTAAAGCGAAACAGAGATGTTACCCTTCTAATATAACTGTTTCCGAGTCTTCAGCTGAAGTTGAATTACAAAGTCTTTTTGATCACACAGCTTCTCGAATCCTTGAATCTCAAAAAGAGGTCTTAGATCAGATTCCTGATGATTGTTTGTCTAATATCTCTTTACTTGGGAAATGGGGATTCGATGGCAGCACTGGACATAGTGAATACAAACATTTTTTTTCAGATTCAACTTTAGAAGATAGTAGTTTGTTTGTAACATCCTATGTACCCCTTCAAATTATTGTAAAATTAGCTGAAGATAATTGTAAAATTTTATGGAAAAATCCTCGACCCTCTTCCACTAGGTACTGCCGTCCTATTCGATTTCAATTTTTGAAAGAAAAGCACAGCAGTGTCTTTGCAAGAGGAAGCTTATTTTAAGGATAAAATTGAAAGTTTGCAACCTACTTTTATTCAGATCGACAATCGTGAATTGGTCGTTTCTCATAAGTTGCAGCTTTCAATGGTAGATGGTAAAATTTGTAGTGCTTTAAGTGAAACATCTACAAGTAGATGTTATATATGTAATGCTACCCCTAAAGAGATGCATAAAATAGACGAATGTTTACAAAAACCTGTAATAGAGAGTAGATACCAATTTGGATTATCACCACTACATTCTTGGATACGTTTCTTCGAATATTTTATTCATCTTTCATATAGATTAGACATAAAAAAATGGCAAGTTAGGCTAGATAGTGATAAACAATTGTTATCAAATAAAAAACAATATGTACAGTCCCAGTTTAGGGAACGATTAGGTTTAATAGTTGACAAGCCGCGTAGTGGTGGAAGCGGGACGTCTAACGACGGAAACACGGCCAGGAAGTTTTTTTTGGAATCAGCTGTATCTGCTGAAATTACAGGTTTGAATAAGAATCTCATAGATCGTTGTTGTGTAATATTACAAACGTTATCTTCTGGACATAAAATTAATGAATGCAAGTTTAAAGACTATGCATTACAAACAGCATACAGCCTGGTCGAGGAATATCCATGGTATAGTCTTCCTGCTTCTGTCCACAAGGTGCTCGTACATGGATCAGATATTATAAGTTATGCATTGTTATCTATAGGAGAACTTTCCGAAGAAGCTGCTGAAGCGACAAATAAGTATATCAAAATTTATAGACGAAGTCACACTCGAAAAATGTCACGTGAAGTTACCAATCAAGATTTAATACAACGACTATTATTACATTCAGATCCTTATATTACAAGTCTTCGGAAACTTCCCCCTAAAAAGAAAAATACTCTGTCACAAAGTGTAATAGAATTGTTACATGTTTAATATTGTTAGAATAAGAATAATTTATTTGTATTTTGTTAGTTGTTTTGTTTTTTTTGTATTTAATTAATTTTAATTTATTTATTTCTATTATTTTATTATAATTAAATAATGTTATCAATGTTTTGACTCTTATTTTATTTAAAATATATGTTTTACATTCCAATTTTTAAGTGTTTGTTCATGATAAATTTAGGTAAAAGTATGTTATTGTTTATATTTGTTTTTTACTGAAGTAAACGTTTTTTATTCCGTAAATACATGTACTTCTTTCATTTTAATGTTCCTAAAACACTTTTACAACTATAAGTCACTAAAATAATACAATGTATTGATAGTAACAGGACTTTAACTATTTATGACCGCCCTTGTATGGAGCGTGTCCCTCTGTGCAATGGTGCAAATGAGACATCGGGAACTAATGTTGTGTTTGTTGACGACATAACATAATGTCAGTGATACTTTCGATAAAGCCGTGGCCATTCTCATAACAGCTAAGAGACGTCCTGAATTGGTGGTAGATATAAAAAATGGATAGATAGATAGTAGAGTTCATTTTGATTTAGAGTTATAAGAAATTTCACATTCATAGCACCTTTACGATTTCTAGCACCAAACACAATCCAAGGAAAATCAGACATGACAACACCCGTGATGAAAGAAACAGTTGGAGACCCAAATTTGAAGTCTACTGAAGAACCTCAAGAGAGAGAAATCGAAACACAAATGAATTATAAGGGCGACTACAGTGAACCCATAACACCTATAATGAGCATCGTCGGCACAAAAAAGAGACATAGCAAAATGTTGGTATGTGCAAAAATGACTTCTCAGAAATCATTGACTCTTATGGAAGAGAACTATGGGTAATGATACTTGTCCCTAGTCCTACCTACTGATAGAACCACGGGTAAGCAAAATGCCCGTGGTACTACCAGTTGAACTACAGGTAATGCTACTTGCCCATGGTCCTACTGATAGAACCACGGACAAAATAAATTGCCTGTGATACTACCAGTAGGACTACGCAGTAGGACCACGGGCAACGAATGGAATAGAGTAAGAGCCTATCTCAAAGCCTGTCTGAATAAGTGCCTGTCTCAAAATTCTTTTAACCTAGTTATATTATTAAAAATCTACTTAAGTATATTATTTGACAATTCCGCACCTTATCCTCACTTACCATCAGGTGAGATGAAGGTCAAGAGCTTCCCCGTCGTATATAAAAAACCTTATGATTGTCAATTATCACATTTGTCAATCTCAAGCAGTTTTGTCTTAGTAGTGCCCGCGAACTACGATTCGCCCCCACCGGACTCGTGGCCCCACTGCGATGACCCACTGGTGGGCCCACAAGTAATTTTAACTTTACTCGTGGACCCACCGCTTCTCTCTTGACAGGTCTTAGGAGACATTACGCAGTATGGTATGTTACTGTTATTACCTGACAGATTATTTTTTAGGAAACATGGTATAGGTTTTTTTGCCTGTGCATGTTTATTATAAAACTAATACAATTTTATTTTATTTTTGTACAATTTATTATCTTAATGTCTCAAGAAAATGGCCAACTGTAATTTGGTTATGCAGCAGTTGCATGTGTAAATCTAGTAACTCATCATCTTTTTCGATTTCTATTTTTCTCCTGTCACTTTTTGAAAACCAATTTTTATTTATAGATCCATTTTTTTGTAATTCATTAAGCAATTTGGCAATAGTAACGTAATTTTTATTAACGGCTTTATTTACTACCTAATGCCAATTTTCCAACATATTATTTGTCCTGTGTCTCTCATTTGAGACACACCACTCCATAATGCCATGTCTTTTTCATATATTTCATAAACATGTTCAATTTTACATTATGTTTATTATTACAACGAAGTACAATGTAGTTCCATCCTTCACGCACCTTATCAAACCGCAAAAGCGGTAAAACTGCACATAATCCAACTATGCGACAATAATATTTTGCTTTTATACCCAGTGATTTAGATTTTTTCCAAATACAGTTGTTGTAGTGGTAATAGCACTTTCTTATACTTACGTCTGGAAGAAGTTCTCTTAAAGCATTTGATGTTGCGAATTCGAAATCAAGATGAATTTTTTCTGGTTTCCATGCCTCAAATCTACATTTTAAGATGTCAAATATTGCGTGATATGAACTTTCTTTCTTGTCGCTCATTAGAGCGTAAAAAATAGGCACCACATGACATGTTTCAGAAGAGCGTCCCATATCTCCGTGGATCGATAAAAACTGATAAAATGGACGAGGGGTACTTTTAAAAGTCGAGTCTGCGAAATATTCCTTTATATTAGGAAGTAAACTTACTGATTCTTCATTGCAAAATATTATTATTCTTGTTTCATCATAAATGTAGTCGGCAACTAACATTGACTGAAATTGTACTGGTACTTCAATAGGAGTAATATATTTCTCATAGATTTTGGGCAATGGCTCAACCGACGTAGACGCTTCATTTTTAACGTGTGCTATGTTACTCGTTCTTCGCATAGTCGCCACGACATTTTGTTACTGGACCAGAGGGGCAATCGCACTATTTACAACGTTTCAACCAAATCAGAAACGTTTCCGTTCCCATACATTTTGACAACACCTTGACAGCAGTCAGATGTCAAAACATATGGGAACGGTAATACCGGCTCCAGACTCACGCCGAGAACCCCCGAGAACACCCGAGAAGCGTGAATGTGATGGGTTTCTCGGCTTCTCGTTCTCGGGCTCGCCTGTTCTCCGATCGGTGTCGGTTTTTTTACCCGCTTCAAAGGGTTTCTCGGGCGAGAAAAGAGAACACTATCACACTCTCGTTTGTTCTCAGTGCGACTGCGACCGTGGCGTAGATCGCATGTTATCTCGTGCCAATTTTTCTATAAAAAAAATACTTTGTGGTGTCTGATGCATATCAGTATCATTTAGATAACTTCACAGTTATTGTATACTCTTTCATTTAACATAGTCTCTCATCTGTGCTATCAGTGCTTAACAAAATAATGTGTGATAAATATTAAGAAAATAATTTAAATTCACGAAGATTTTAATTGTTTTGAGATATTTCGTTAGTCTTTATAGTTCAGTAATTTTAGACATACGAGTAAAAATGTGGAAAAATGAAACAGAGTTAGTTTAAATAATATTTTCACACAGAGCCCATTTTGTGTGAAGCAAAACGTTTTCTATAAAAAAGTACTTTGTCAATAACCACGATTGTTTGAGCCATTTCTTCTTAATATTATTTTTAATTTTCGTGTTAACGAGATTATAATGTGCTAACGCACACAATACCAAGGCAGTACCACTGTCGTCCATTCCGGATCACGACCGAGAATGTAAATGAGAAGATCACTGAGTGTGGATAGCTTCTCGGTTCTCGCGCAAGTTCACGCGAGAAGACTTCTCGCGTGAGTCTGGAGCCGGTATTTGAAGCGGGAAAAAAAAACCGACACCGATCGGAGAACAGGCGAGCCCGAGAACGAGAAGCCGAGAAACCCATCACATTCACGCTTCTCGGGTGTTCTCGTCGGGGGTTCTCGGCGTGAGTCTGGAGGCACCTTAACGTTTTGGTTTTGGTTCAAACGTTGGTAAATAGTGCGATGTCCCTCTGGTGTCATGTGTTCGACTGATCGCATAATCGCTGAGCCGCTTGGAGGGGAGCCGATGAAACTGCGGGATCGTGGGGTCGATTGGAAGCGTTTTGAGCGTGGGATCCATGGGAGGGTAGGAAGTATAAGGTGGAATCGGTCCGCCCAGGAGATCTGTGCTCAGTTCACCACCTTGGTAGGGAGCACCGCGAAGCAGACCCTGGGTGTCGTGCGTACAAAGTCGCACGGGCACGAGTGGTGGACTCCACAACTCGATGAGCTGCGTAGGCGTAATAACCATCTGCGTCGGACTTGGCAATCGACTCGCCGGGCCGGGGGGCCCGTCGAGGCCGAGGCCAAGGGCCGTTTCCATGCGCATAGGCTTTTATATAGGGGAGCCATGGAGGAGGCGCAGCTTTTGTATTTTAGAAAAATCGCGGAATCGGGAAACCTGGACCCTTGGGGACAGGCTTACCGACTCGCGAGCGGGCGGCATAGACCGCCAAGTAACGTTATTAACGGCACGATTTACGCCGAAGGCTATGCTGGTAGTGTGAATGAGGCCATGCACAGCCTCTTGTACTCTCTTTGCCCGGACGACGATCTGTCCAGGGACACTCCCTATCACAGGCAAGTGCGTCTTATGGCCTCAATGTCACCTCCAGGAGAGGATGCGCCTCCTCCTTTCCAGGAAACTGTGAGGGACATAGTTCGGGATCTTCCCAACACGGCACCGGGAGCCGATGGGATCAGTGCTCGCGTAATACAGCACACGTGGAGGGCCGCGTCGGCCGAGTTCTCTGAGGTGTTTAGGCGATGTGTCCGGGAGGGCTGCTTTCCGGATGTCTGGAAGGTCGGTAAGCTGATTGTCATCCCGAAAGGGAACGGCAAGCCCCTTACCGACCCGAAAGCATACCGCCCAGTTACTCTGTTGCCGATCTTTGGTAAAATATTAGAACGCGTAATTTTGAGCTGCGCTCCGCAGATCACCAGGGGGTTATCGGATCGCCAGCATGGATTCACTCGAGGCCGGTCGACGGTGTCTGCCCTAAACACCATCTTCAGGGCAGCGCGAGAGAGTTCGTCGAAATATTTACAGGTAGTCTTTTTGGATATCTCTGGGGCCTTTGATAATGCGTGGTGGCCTATGGTGTTGCTCAAGGTGAAGCAGGGGGGATGCCCGCCAAACATCTTTAAGATGTTGGTGGACTACTTCCGCGACCGCCATGTGAGCCTGTCCGTGGGCCATCACAGGGTGTCGAAGGCGGCAACGATGGGTTGCCCGCAGGGATCGGTGTTGGGACCCACGCTCTGGAACGTGCTGATGGACGACTTGCTCCGACTGCCATTCCCTGGGGGGGTCAGCGTCGTGGCTTACGCCGACGACGTGACGATTCTGATCGAGGCCAATTCCCGGGCGAGCATAGAGGCCTCGGCCTCTACGACTTTGCAGCTCGTCGGCGACTGGGGGGCCCGTAACCGACTGGAATTTTCCCCTGCCAAGTCTGCAACTATGACGATCAGGGGGAAATTCCAGAGGCCACCAGTCATCAAGTTCGGTGGGGCCTCTATCAGAAGCGTCACGTCGACCACGGTGCTGGGAGTGGTAGTCGACGCAAGCTTATCGTTCGCACAGCATGCGTCATCGATAGGGGAGCGGGCGGCAAATTGCTTCGGCAAAATGTCAAGAGTGTCGGCGTCCTCCTGGGGCATTCGCTACAAGGCGCTAAAGGTCTTGTACCAAGGCACCTATGTGGCGACGGTGACGTATGCTGCTGCAAGCTGGTCGGAGCGTGCGACCCTGCATGTTGTGCGAAGCGCACTGTTGCGCACCCAGAGACCCGCCTTGGTCCTTCTGACCAAGGCGTACCGCTCGACGAGCTCTGCCGCACTACCGGTGTTGGCCGGTGTATTACCGGCCGACCTCGAGGTAATCCGGGCGGGCGAACTAGGCGGAGTGCGCGAAGGCCGTGCTACCAAAGAGGAGCTACGGAGTGCCCGACTCCGAACATCTGAGTCCGCTCTTGCCTCCTGGCAGGAGCGTTGGGACACATCGAACCAGGGGAGGGAGACGTTTCGGTTCTTCCCGGACGTGGCGGCCCGGCTCAGGTTTACTTGGGTCGAGCCGGACTACGAAGTCTCGCAGCTACTGACGGGGCATGGCCATTTTAACGGTAGGCTTTTTAGGATGTCACTGTCCGACAGTGCTAGGTGTCCTTGTGGGGAGTGCGAGGATGAAGATCTTCACCACGCACTATGGGAATGTAGTTTATATAATGAGGCGCGTAGGGAATTGGTAGATAAGGTGAAAGCGCTCGAGACGGGACCGATTTACTTCTGCGATCTTGTGGGGACGGAGGCGAACTTTCAGCGGTTGCGGGACTTCGCGCGACGGTGGTACAAGATTAGGAGTGGGTTGGATGGAGGTGAAGAGCGAAGAGGGCAAATGCCCGAAGAAGTGTGTTGAATAGATAGTAGACGAAGCCAGCGGTACCACAACGGTGGGCACACGGCGACCTGGTGGTGGACACCGAAGGCGTAACGTGTGTTGTCCGACCCGGATGGGGAGAAGGACACAGGGACATACAGGCGACAGATTTAAATAACTTGTAGGGAGTCAAGAAGTGTGCGCGGCTAGAGTGCGATTACGCAGGTTCCGCGCACATCTCCCGTCGTTTCGGCCCGTATAACCAGGATTGGTTGAGTAGGGCCATGGGTTGGTGGAGGGTGTATTGATCGCATAATAGTGCGATGTCCCTCTGGTGTCATGTGTTCGACTGATCGCATAATAGTGCGATGTCCCTCTGGTGTCATGTGTTCGACTGATCGCATAATCTTGTCTTCCTATAAGCAAATACGTAATAATTGTAATAATATCAAGCACTAAACACTAAATAGGTTTACCACGGGATAAAATTGATATTTAAGTATGACGACGAAATATACGAAAAATTAAATTATACGCAATATACCTCAATATACACGCGGGCGGTGCTACGAGCAACAACTATCAGTGTCAGAATAAATTTACCTTCAAGGTAATAGATCCGGTACACTTCAACTTCTTCTTATTGCTGCAAGTCCAAATTACACTTTTATTAGCATAAACTTTATGCCGGTGATATTGGTGTCCACCAATAATCAAAACTAAACCATTTTTTCTGTTAATTATCGTATATTTTTCATTTTTGTCCATAATTACACTTTTCAATATCAATGGATGACAACATAGATTAAGAATTTTTTTCTATAGATGACAATGACAAACGATCCAGGAGATAAAATGCTTTTTAATCATATTTTCAAGTGGCCATATACACATATAGGTAAGCGTATTAGATTAAATACTTATTATCACATTTTCATGTGTACATTACCCCTGCGTTCCAGATAAAGCACTGCTACTTTCTGAGGCTAACATCTGTGTGCCTAGTGCGAGTTTTATCGAGCTCTTCTCGATCGTACGCATCGAACGCGTTAACGCAAATTTGTATGGAATTAGATCAGCGCCATCTAGTAATCACTAGATGAAGCTGTCTCATTCCATGGCAGCTACTAGATGGCGCTGCTCTAATTCCATACAAATTGGCGTTAACGCGCTCGATGCGTACGATCGAGAAGAGCTCGATAAAACTCGCACTAGGCACACAGATGTTAGCCTCGTTTTGCGTTTCTTTTAAGAAATGTTGACATTTTTAGCCGCGCTAATTGTTACAAATGAAACGCAAGGTACTGATTTTTCGTGCTGAATTTTGACACCTCACTTAATTAGTCCAGCCACTTAAATTTTTTTATAATATAAATCAGAATTGGCTAATACTATAAATATCTTTCAATATTTTTTTTAAATCCGCTGAAAATCCTTTTTGATTCATGAAAAAAAGATTCCAAATGTCAAATTTGAAAGCTGTCAAAAAGTGGTATCAGAGGACCCATCTATTAGCATGGGTATTTGATGCTAGCATTTCGTGTTAAAAATGCTTAAATGAAACGCATGACAACCAGCACGAAAAACTAGCATCACCGGCTAATGAAACGCAGAGATGCTAAAAATGTTGGTATTTATGGCTAAAAATGCTTATCTGGAACGGGCCGTACATTTAATTATGAACAGTCAATTACATTCCTAAAATATTTATGGTCAAGAGCGAAGCGGTGGGTCCACGAGTAAAGTTAAAATTACTCGTGGGCCCACCAGTGGGTAATCGCAGTGAGGGCCACGAGTCCGTAGCGGATTCGCCATATATTTTTCCGTTTTTGCAATATTTTTCATTGATGCTTACCTATATTAGTTGTAATGTGATGTAATGTAATATAGCCTATAGCCTTCCTCGATAAATGGACTATCAAACATAAAAATAAATTTTCAATTTGAATCAATAGCTCCTGAGATTAGCGCGTTCAAACAAACAATTAAACAAACTCATCAGCTTTATAATATTAGGTCCTTGCATATGATATGAAATTGGCGTTTTGTATGGGAGGAACATAAAGTCGATTTTTTTTAAATATAATATATTTATTCAATAAAAGTATGTACCATTGCTATCTATGCACTTTTGCCATCTCATAGGTAGTTCATCGATCCCTTTACTAAAAAAAACCATTCGGACGGGAATCAATAAATTCTTCGAAGGCGGAGAATTCTTGAAAGGGAAAAAATTCAACTCCGATGGGGCATTTGGACTGCCCCATCGGAGTTGAATTTTTTCCCTTTCAAGAAGTTATCCAAATTTCGAAAAAATGGTAATCTCTTGGAGCAAGGTCCGGAGAGTACGGTGGATGTCCTAAGACATTCCAATTAAAGCTCCTCTAATTTGGTAGCCGTCTGTTGTGCAGTGTGTGGTCTAGCATTATCATGAAGCAGCAGTGGCCTAGAGCGATTGACCAGCCTCGTTTGTTTAGCAGCTAGCTTTTCCATCATGGTTTGCAGTTGGTGACAATAGACATCTTCCGTAATCGTCTGGCCAGATTTAAGAAAGCTGTAGTGAACGACACCAGCACCAGTCCACCAAACGCTCACAAGTAACTTTTTTGGAGTCAATTCTCACTTGAGGCATGGTTTGGCTGGTTCGGCAGGGTTCAGCCATTGCGATGATTGCGCTGCCGATTATCGTACAGGGCCCACTTTTCATCACAAGTAATGATTCGATTTAAAATCCCTTCATTATTGTGCCGGTTGAGTAATGCAACGCCACAGATAACATAATACGCAGCAGTCAACGCGCGTTTGTTGATTTGCTTCACTCAATTCATGAGGTACCCACCTTTCAAGCTTTTTCACCTTCCCAATTTGCTTCAAGTGGATTAAAACAGTTTTATCACTAACACCGCAGCCTGCAGATAACTCGGACGTGGTTTGCGATTGATCCGCTTCCACAATAGCCTTCAATTCGTCATTATCAACTTTGGTCTCCGGCCGTCAACGGGGCTTGTTTTGCAGGTCGAAATTTCCAGAACGAAAACGTTGGAACCAAAAACGCACTGTGTTTTCTTTTGCGGCACCGTCGCCATACACATCATTAATCCTTCGATCCGTTTCTGCAGCACTGGTGCCACGGTGGAACTCGTACTCCTAAATAACGCGATATTTCAAGTTTTCCATTTTGTAAACTGGGTGACGCAAAGAAAACGCAAAGAAACGCATTGAGGAAAAAACAAGTGAATTATAATTTTAGAAACAAAAATACATGAGTAAATAGCTGTATAAATTTGAATTTGGAATTCCTAACCATAGAGGAGATATTTGAGATCAAAGTGGCCAGTACGGCAAAACGCCAATTTCATATGTAAGGACCTAATATTAGTAAGTACCTACTCTTAAGTATAGATATATATAAAAGAAACTTAAGAATACCCGCGTCTCCAACATACCGTGCTGACGCCTTAACCGGTATGTTGAAGACGCGCTTTCGAATCCCGCACGAGACGAATTTTTTTCTTTATTGATTTATTCATAATTTTTGAATTTATTTTGCATTTTTAAAGAATATGCAGTCACATATAAAAATAAAAATATGTTGTTCAGCAGATGACGTCAAACAGGAAGTACATGGGCGAGGACAAAATAAATACGCCGGTAGAGTCACTGCACTGCCAAGACTTGGTGACGCCATATTTGACAGGTTTATTAAAAAGCATTTACTTCACAGTCGAAGTCTGTATTTATTAGAGGCTTTAGTGACTGACTTACTTAGGTTTCTGAGCCCAAAAACCAGGGTACAGGGAAATCCCTATCTAAAATCGAATGTATGTATCAAATAAACTCAAAAACTACTGGACCGATTTCAAAAATTATTCTCCATTAGAATGCTACATTATCTCTGATTAATATAGGCTACAAAATAATTTTTCCTACGGGAAAATAAAAAATTCCCACGGGAAAACGAAAACAACGCGGGCGAAGCTGCGTAAAGTAAAGCTAGTAACATTTTTACCTAATCAATTTACACGAAAAATATCCAAATTGAATCTTGATAATTATGTAACTATTATTAAGAGCTAGTAAAGAGAAATCAATAAACTTGACATTTCGTTCGGGTTTGGCGGGTTTAGTAGCTTAATTTTATACAAATTTGTTCAGCTGTTCTATCTAAGGTCCTCACCAGCAGTATTTCTTGGTCAGTAGAGCGCGTCTCGGAAAAGTTTCCGTGGGTTTGTTTACTATAGCGGTTGCCAACTTGTGACTTAACATGTCAAGTCACGGTACCCAGTAATTTCACTGCCATATCTTACCCTTCAAACCGGAACACAGCGATGCAAGCACTGCTGATTGGCAGCAGAAATAGGTAAGAGGTACCTCTAATATCCATGAAAGCGACTCTGATAGAGTCTCCCTCTAATAAACTGTTTAAAATAATTTTTAAGTATAAAGTTTTTTAAGTTTTGATTAATTTTATCCGTTGTTCAGGTCTAAAGCCCAAGTTTCCCCAAATGAAGTTGCTGCAAGGAGCTGACTTGCCTGTTCAGAGGTAAGTGAAAGGATAACTCCAAGCTGGAGGGTTATTGCCTAAGAAAAAATCTATCACGGTCGCTTAGAAAGCACTAATCATTGCGGCGTCTTACAAGACTCTTTGTCGACTGTCTGATTAAAAATAGTAATGTATGCACTTCGACTATCAAAATTGAGTTGTGATTGTGACCCCCCCCCCCCCCCCACCATGTACGTTGCCAACTTGTGACAGAAGATGTCAAGTCACAGAACCCAGCAGTAAGGGTGAGCGTTTAACTACCCATCTTACCTCTCAAACTGGAACTAGAACCTTCTTAGAGAAGGCGTATCACCAGCATTCAGCGTGTGTGCCTAAATTGATAATGACCAAAGTTTTACCACGCAGGTTTATGCACCTATTGAACATAAACACCACAGACTACACCAAGGAGGATATATACGCCACTCTGTACCAAATAAGCAGCATAAATCTACGACTCTTCCAATGGGACGTGTCAGCCATCACTCTGTTGATCATTACAATCGTAAAAGGTAATTAGCTCCCAGACTACAATAGCTCCTAGACTAGCACAACTCCCAGACTAGAATAGCTCATAGACAAGAATAACTCATAGACAAGAATAGCTCATAGACAAGAATAGCTCCTAAACTAGATTCGGTGCGGGAGGAGACCGTCCCGAGAAATAAAGGGCATTGTTGTCCAAATCTCCAACCGCCTCCATGGTCTAGTCTCTAGTGGGTGTTGATCGGAAGGTCCGGGGTTCAATTCCCCACGGGGGCAGAGGTTTTCTTGTTCAGTTTGGTTGGTGGCAGGGCTTCTGAGCCCGCCCGGCTAGCTACCACCGTCTTACCTAAGTTTGTCGCCATAATAACAATGTTAATAGCGTTGTTGTGTCCCGAGGACAATTATTATTAGAAGTAATAAATGTGTAAAATGCTTTAAACATTCACGTTTGCTAAATGTGTGCTGCTTTTTAGTACGAATTTAATAGCATGCTATAAAGAATGAAAAAATGTAATTAATGTGAACCAAGCTTTACACCAATAGGATTGCTTTATTATAAAAACTTAAATCTTAGTATAGTTTCCCCTAAGGGGGAAGAGGGTTCAATGAAACGAAGCACGTTTTTATTCATATCAATTTTAGTGCTAATGATGGGTGCTAAGCGCAGAAGTATATAAAAGAGGGGAGGGATCATGGGCCAGGCCCCCCCTTGAAATAAACTCTAGATACGTTAATAGTGATAAGATTGTAAACTTAGGGTGCTTAGCATAAAATTATGCGTACGAACCTGATCTAGCAGTGCAGCTACAGCTGTTTTTTGCTATTTCTGTAACTAGCAGACGAGCTGACGGCCCACCTGATGGCCCGTAAGGCCCATAAACTTCGCTAACATCAGGGCCACAGCTAGGTCGCTGCCTACTTTAAGTATAATGCTCTCTTTAGATCACTCTTAGATAGGGACATACTGTAGCTGTAGGGTCATAGCAGTGGGACTACGGTTAAAGGATAGAAACACAGCAGTAGAAAGTTCGTTCCAAAAGACTAAAGTTAAAGACAATTCATACTAAACAAACCGGTAGGTAGAACGATCAATACCTCTCGCTGCCGAGCATGGGTCGTGGCCATGCTCCGCGGCGAGGCGGAATGGCTGTCGCCTCCTTCTGCGAGGACGTCATTTTGCAGAAGGAGGCCGCGGAGAGGGAGCGGGAGAATGATCCTCAAGCCGTTCCCATCCGCCGCAGACGGACAGGCAAGCGAAGGCGGGCATTCGCGCAAGCGATGCCCGTCTAATGACCCTACCGTGGAGGCCTGCGTGCACGGTTGGTCACGTGTACGCCGCCGTAAAGCCCTCCGTCTGGGGATTGGCCTGGTGTTCTCGGGCAATCCCCCCTTGGCGACAGCCCGACCAGGCAGGTCGGGCTAGCCTGGGCGCGTTGATAGTGGTAGTCGCAGTGTGGACCCTATCACTTGCGCCCATAAGGGGGTTTAGTGGGTAGGCCCGGCACTCTGCCGGGAGAGCCCAACACACGCTCGTCGTCTAGCCAACGGCGGGTACGGTGCAGTCACGCATATCCCCTCGGAAAAAAAGATAGGACGATCAATGTTTCGATGACGAATCATATCTATTGGATGCACGCAAAAACTATGTTAATGGTTTATGTGCGTGCATCTTTAAACTTTACTTGTAATGTTGTATTTAACATGTATTTTTATAAATAAAAAATAAAATAAATAAATACAACTACACATTTTTCAGACCAACCTCACTCGTTCAAAGGTCTCCGAGCTGGCTTATTGAGCCTGATAGACAAGTGGTCCCTGGACATCAGCAATACGACCAACTTGCTGAAGCAGTCGAAGATATTTCGACCTCTCTGTATTAGGACGTCGCAGCTTGAAGGTAGTTTGTAATTCAAGCTCAGTTCCATTATTTATTGATTTAATAGTTCATTACACAAGGAGTACAAAGGCGAACTTAATGCCATGTAATCTCTGCCTTGGAAGCGTCGGTGGTGCTGTGGACTCCGCACAGGCCTTCCAATCGGGAGGTCGGGGGTGCTATCATGCCAGGTACCAATGTGTTTTTCGTTTTTCGAATTTGATAGATTTGTCCGAAGCTCCTACGGAGAAGGAAAACATCGTGAGGCAACCTGCATACTTCTGCGAAGAAATACAAAGGTGTATTTGAAGTCGACCAATCCGCACTGGGCCAGCGCGTATCGATCGACTTCACATACACCTTGTATGTGAAGTCTTTTGTTTTTTTTTTCTTATAAAAACTTTCCTTGTGCTTTAAAGAAAATATGAAAAAAATAACCGTATCGGTCCACCCGTTCTCGAGCTTTGCGCTTAGCAACACATTTGGTGATCCATTTTTATTTATATAGATATTTGAACTGAATAGCTTAAGTCAATCTTCCTTGCAAATCACAAATATAACACTCCACTCCAGGATCCACCAAGACATCTTCAGGGGTGCGGTACACGAAGAGGACATCGCCGAAAACCACCTGCGCCCCGCAAGAGGACAACTGCAAGGAAGAGAAGAAACACCATAAATTTAGGGGCTAAAAAGCTAATACCTATTGCTAAATAAACGAAGCTGATTCCATTACAATACACTAATACCCTTATGTCCTTTTTTGTTTCCCACTACTTGTATCATTGCCAACACACTCGCAGGTTGGCTGGAATAGAATAGAATATTTCGCTTGAAACATGGTACATTAGCGATGTAAGGTTATGAAATTACATTAAGGCGCATAGTGCTCCCAATGACCTTGCGTCGATCGTCCCGCACTGATTACATATGAGTGAGTGAGTGAGAGTGAGGGGAATATTCAAGCAAACCTTTACGCGTAAGATGAATTATTTCAATAAAAAATTAATAAAGGCGAATAAGAAAAATCTAAAAAGACCATCCCCTAGAATATTGTTCACTTTATTTATTGAAATCGATAGTATGTGATTTAACCTAATATTTACGAAGCGATTAGGTTTATAGTTTTAAAATCGAGGCATGTTTGGGTCACATTTTAACCAAGTTTTAATTAATTTATCAAAAAATTAAAAAGACCATCCTCTAAAGAATGCGTTGAATAATAACATATCTGTTTTAAAGATTTTTTTATTCAATATTTATGAAACCGGTTTTTTCTGCAGTGATTTTTTATGATTGACGTTACTATGCGCCTTAAGTCACACATATTTCACCAGCAACTGGCATGCAAAACATTAATTTTTCAATGGTAAACTCCATTATTACACATTTTTGTTCACCAAACATAACTTATATACAATAATTCTATAAACATAATCTTCAACAATTATTAAAAAAAATTTTTTTTTTTTTGTAGGGAATAGAAGCATCTATCTTTAAGCCATTTTTTCAATTTTGTCTTAAACATATTTATTGGTAACATTTTAATATCAAATCAAATCAAATCATTTATTCACAAGAAACATGGTAAGTATAATACAGATCTTAAATCATAAATAACAAGTCCGGACATGTCTCGCCGCTTTGGCATGTAAATATCAATATCAATTAATCAAATCTCAAATGTCAATGATAATTAAGAAAAGAACATTTATAGAACAAACTCAACACAATACCATTTGAATATAATCACAAATACGCAAAATGAAATATAAATGTCAATATTATTATTTATGTCTTTAATCTATCAGTGAAATAAAAAAAATCAATAACAGAATAAAAGCATTTTTCCTGTAGCCATTCTTTCACTTTTTGACGGAACATTTGTTAAGTATTACTGGCTGATACTTATACTAATGTTTTGTTTGATGTTTCCTGTAAGATGTTTATGGTTTTTATATGCTTGACAATTTCTGATTTGACAATATATGATTATTCCTATAAGGTATTGTGTTAATGATTTCCACGTAAATTTAGCTTAAATATTATCTTATTAACATGGTAGCAGAGCGCTAAATGAGACAAATAATTGTTTCGTGAAAATACAATACCGAAAGTCGGGAGTTTTTCTGCAAAATTTTAACTGTACGAAATCAATATGGAAAAGTCAATGATAGACGCCGTTAAAATGCAGATTGGTCTTTTAGAAGATAAAAACTGGACGTCTTGGAAATATAAGGTCAGTGTTGCACTAAGAGGATTAGGCGTGCTAGACATAGTAGAAGGGAAGTCTGACAAACCGAAGTTGATACCCTCGTCTGCTACAGCTTCAGAAGTTGATGTATGTAAGCATGAAGAGTTATTACAAAAGTATTTAAGAGCAGATAGTATTGCATTACTCGTAATAACTACAAATCTCTCGGAAGAATGTTTGCAAAAAGTAATTAGATTTTCAACTGCTCGTGAAGTATGGCTAGAGTTACATCGATTATACGATGGTGTATCCGAGGATAGAGCATACGATTTGTGTATGAAATTTTTTGACTATAAAAAACAACCTGAAGACAATATAGCTACTCATCTGTCAAAGCTGAAGAATATTTGGTTTGAGCTATCTCAAGAAATGCAAAAGTCAGAAGGACAGACTGATTTACCGGAGATATTTCTAATATGCAAAATTCTGGATACATTACCGGAAGAATATTTTGCATTCAAGTCAAGTTGGTTGCTAATGTCAAAAACAGAGAAAACAGTTGAAAAATTGACAAGTCATTTATGTTCTCATGAAAGAGCACTCTCAGCGAAAACAGGGGAATGTGTAGAAGCTTTCAGAGTTCAAGGAACTAGAAATGATAGTATGAATTTTAAGGAAAATAAGAAAACTATAGATCGAAAAGACAAAGAAAAATGTCACTATTGTGGACAGATCGGACATAGAGTTAGACATTGCTCTAAATGGAAGGCCGATGGAAGACCACCAAAACCAACACCATCAACGTCAAAGAATGATTTGCATACGAACATGAACTTAATGACCATCAATTCTGCGATAACAGATGAAGATTATTTTTATTTTATTTTATTATTTTATTTTATTTGGGGGGCTTACAGTATAAAAACTACTTAACACATAAATATATAACAGGAAACCAATAACAAGCCTCCACATATAGTAATGAACTAGTATACATTATTATGATTCAATTACTTAAAGTATTGCTCTAATTCTAACCTATTTGTATTCTAAACAATTTTATAATAAGTTCGCTAAGTCATCGGTCATCAACTTAGTTATGCTCACCAGCCTACTACAAAAAAGATCTATCTTATCCATATGTTTCTTGCTTATTACATTAAAATCTTTAAAAACTCTTACCAGATAAGAATTACCACGATACACAGTACGCACGTGTGGAACATGAAGCATATTCCTAGGGCGACAGTGGCGGGGCGGGACATTAATATATAATTTTGACAACAGTGAAGGGCAGTCAATCATTGATTGGGCTATTTTCAACAGAAAACGAATATCGCTAATTTTTCTGCGAGTCTCTAATGGAAGAAGATGAAATTGGGCACAGCGATGGGAATAATCAAGATATGGAATTCTGAATTTATAGCAAAGAAATCTTGTGAACTTTCGCTGAATTCTTTCAAGTCTTGATGAGTGTACCATATAATTTGGGTTCCATACTTGGCTAGCATACTCTAGGTGGCTTCTGACAAATGCGGCATACAATATTTTAAGCGGCTTCATGCTGGTAAACATCCCACTGTTACGAATAATGAAACCAAGAGCCGAAGAAGCTTTTTTTGCTATTGCGTCAATATGAAGCTCGTACGTGAGCTGGCTATCAAGGTAAACCCCAAGATCTTTAGTATTGGTTGAACGTTCTAATGGGGTGTTATCAATGGAATAGTTAAATTCAAGTGAAATCTTTTTACGCGTAAAAGTTATAACCAGACACTTATTAATGTTAAGATCTAAATTGTTGTGCTTACAGTAGGCTACAACTCTCGTAAGATCGTCCTGAAGAAGATGGGCATCAGTCGCATCATTGATCTTTCTATAAATCTTCATATCGTCAGCAAATAGTAAAAAATGTGAATGATGAAAACATGAGCTGATGTCGTTGATGAAAAGGACAAACAGCAGAGGTCCTAACAAAGATCCCTGCGGAACTCCAGAGGGAATATTAGTCCAAGAAGATGTAAACCCATTAAGCACCACCGCTTGACTTCGATTCTGAACATATGATGAGAACCATCTAAAAAGATCTCCCTTTATGCCCAACATTGAAAGCTTTTTTAATAGGATGACATGATCAACCCGATCAAATGCCTTGCTATAATCAGTATAAATAGCGTCAACCTGAGTTCCATCATCCATACACCCCGTGATAAAATCAGTAAACAAAATCAAATTGGATACAGTAGATCTACCTCTGAGGAACCCATGTTGTTGCTCACAAAATTTACTAGAAAGACTATTATATAACTGATTATAGATAACGCGCTCGAAAACTTTTGCCAAAAGACACAGCTTAGAAATGGGTCTATAGTTTTCCACCATGTCCCTTGGGCCTTTTTTGTGAATAGGCGTAATAAATGCCGATTTCCATAAGCTTGGGACTATGCCTTCAGTCAGTGATCGTCTAAAAAGCAGTGCTACAGGGTCAGCTAAAACATGTGCACATCTTGTCAAGAACACCGCTGGAATCCCATCAGGACCCGCTGATTTAGTTAAATCAAGCGATTTTAAGTGTTCTAATATTACAGATGTATCTATAATAATTGTACTCAAATGCGCACTACAAACCGAGTGTGTAGTTAACTCTTGAGTATTGTCGTTGGAATTGGAAGACTTTTGAAGAAATGTGGACTGAAAAAAGTCAGAGAATAATTCGCAAATATCACGGCCGTTCTCCCCTCTTTTGTCGTTATAAGTCATGTTAGACGGGTAGTTACAATTAGTTCGCTTACTCTTAATATGTGACCAAAATACTTTAGGATTCACAGAAATAGCAGATTCGACTTTGCTTATATAAAGCTTATAACAACTTTGCTCAAGCTTATTCACTCGATCACGAAGAAGGCGGTAAGATGTTAAATCTGATAAATTGCCATACACTTTAAACTTAAGTAAGTATTTGTATTTTTCTTTCATCATTTTAATAAGGGCTGTGCTATACCAACGCGGATACCTGGAGCCTTTTATCAACCGCTTGGGAATGTATTGGTCTCTCACATTTAATAAAATAGTGTAAAACTGGCTTAAAGCATCGTCAACCGTACCATGCATTAACACGTCACTCCATTTCACTTTCGCGAGGTCGGAACAGACTAGTTCATAATCGCCTTTCGCATATTGGTAGACAGTTCTAGAGGATTCACCAAGTGACTGAATATGGACATAGTTTAGTCGAACACACAATGCTGGATGATGTAGAAGATAATGTAAACTTGATGTATGGTTCACATGTGTGACAGCCTTTATTATGTGGCCAATAGTACGTGTGCGAAGTCGCTTACAGTCTGACGTTCCTTTTTTTTTTTCTGTCTTGACATTGACAATCTATCTATCGAAATGTGCTTACCGAAGAAGCTGAAATATAATTTATTGTAATTATTGTAATCAATGTTCATTGTGATTATTCTGGACAATTTATACGTGCTGCTTTATTGGGAATAATAAACGAGACGTATACAGCAGTGCTACATTTTTATTTCGCTGCCCATGCCAGTATCTGACACCACTGCCTTAACAGGTTATGGGCCCAGGGACAAAGAGAATCCCCGAAAAGGAAAAGTAGATTACCTATCAGAAAGATTTGTAAAACGAATAACTGGTGGCAGGCAGCGGAATATTTGTGGCGGAGCGAAGGCGCCGGCTACATAGCACATTGCTTTGCGTTTTGGTGTGCTGATTCGACAAGATGTCGACAGCACGTGCTAGCGATAACTATGAAGAAAGGGTTACCCAGCAGCCTGTTATCAATGGAGGCCATGGCATGATTGTTGAGAAGCTTGGCGGCGTCGGCAACTACGCATCATGGAAATTTGTCATGAAAAATCTGCTGTTACTTGAAGGTTTGTGGGGCTGCGTTGAGGGCACTGACCCCGATATATCTAAAAATCAAAGAGCATTGGCACGAATATGTTTATCGCTAACTCCAATGATGTTTCAATACGTGCGGAGTGCGGCGACAGCAAAATGTGCTTGGGATAACCTCCAAAATACATTAGAGGACAAAGGGCTGTTCAGGCGAGTTGTTCTTCTTCGCAGACTTCATAGTACTCAGTTTGATAAGTTTTATTCCATGGCGGATTATGTAAATGAAATTATGTCCATAGTACATCAACTATCAGACATTGGACGCATTGTCGACGACAGTGAAATCGCCGAGGTCTTACTTATGGGTCTGCCTCAGGAGTATGATACAGTTGTGACGAATCTCGAGACTGCAAGTTTGGCTGGCACACTTACGAGTGAAGCGGTTCGCGCCCGACTTCTTCAGGAAGAATACCGCAAATCAAATATGAATACCACCACAGTAAATGGTGAGAATGGCTGTGCTTTTTATTCTAGCCGTAAACATGCTGATCATGCTGATCTAAAGAAGAAGCCACAGACAAAATGCCATTATTGTGGAAAACTTGGACATATGAAAGCTCGATGCTTTAAGCTGAAGCGAGACAAAAAGAAGGAGATTGACAAAATGGGGACTGCGACTGCGTTTTTGGCACGGAGTGTTGCTGCTGATTTTTATATTGATTCGGGAAGTTCATGTCACATGTGCAATCAGATGGACTTGATTACGAAATCAAAAGACTGCAACTACACGGTGTACACTGCAAATAATGAACAATTGAAATCAAACTGTGTTGGTGACATAACTTTGGAATGTGATAACATGACTGAAGATGGTGCACTGAAAAACTGCACTGCTTGCCTAGAGGGGAAGTTATCGGCCGTACCTTACCCGAAAGGTGAAGCCAAGCGTGCAAGTTCTCCACTTGAGCTCATACACTCAGATGTATGTGGTCCAATGCAAGAAACTAGCTGGGGAGGTGCGAGATACCTTGTAACATTTACAGACGACTTCACACGCAAAAGTTTTGGATACCTAATGAAATAAGGAGAGTATTGTACGGGTTCGAGCAGTGAAGATGATGTCATGTCTTCTGCTGGCGAGGCCGTTGGAGGGGAAGCTGCGACTCGTCCTGTGACCGTTGCTGTTCCACCTGGCCGCCCTACCCGATCCACTCGTAATGTACCACCACCAAGGTTTGCAGATTTTGATATGTCATCTCTTTTGGTACAACACAACAATTTCTCCTTGGATGAGCCATCAACCTATGAGGAGGCTATAAAAAGCCCGAACCATAAGCAATGGGAGGACGCGATGTTAAGTGAGTACAAGTCTCTTTTAGAGAATAATGTTTGGGAGTTAGTCGACAGACCCAGTAATGTAAATATTGTTGAATGTAAATGGGTATATAAAATTAAGCATGATGCATCTGGCAAATTTGATCGATTTAAGGCTAGATTAGTTGCCAGGGGATATTCACAGTGTGAGGGTCTCGATTATAATGACACATTTTCTCCTGTAGTACGTCACTCCACTATGCGTATTTTGTTCTCAATTGCTAATAATTTAGATTTAGATATTGACCATTTGGATGTAGCGACAGCATTCCTCCATGGTGATTTGAATGAGACTATCTATATGGAACAGCCAGTTGGTTTTTGTGAAAATAATAATAAGGTTTGCTTATTGCGAAAATGTATTTATGGTCTTAAGCAAGCGAGTAGAATGTGGAATTGTAAAATACATGACTTATTATGTGATCATGGTTTTGTACAAAGTAAATGTGAACCTTGCGTTTATATTCGCAAATCTGGGACTGATTTAGTCATCATCGCATTGTATGTAGATGACTTCTATTTATTTTATGGCCCCAATAGCTCAATTAAGAAAGATATAATTACTGTTTTACAGAATAAATTTAATATTAAGAATTTGGGTCCCCTTAAGAGTTGTTTAGGGATAAATGTATTAAGAGATAAGTCAAAGGGTTTACTAAAACTTGATCAAAGTCAGTACATAAGAAAACTGTTGACTAGGTTTGGCATGAATAATTGTAAAGCTGTATCAACACCTATGGAAGTTAATTGTAAGCTTCTAAAGTCTAGTAATGGTGAAAATTTACAAGACGAGATGTATAATTATAGGCAATTATTGGGATGCTTGATGTATCTGTCTGTATGCACGAGACCCGATATATCTTATGCTTGCAGTGTCTTAAGCCAGTTTAACAACTGCTTCGATAGAACTCATTGGTTAGCAGCGAAACGTATACTGCGTTATTTGGCTGGTACAATTCACTATAGTTTATGTTTTCATAAAAGTAGGGATTGGTCGTTGTTTGGCTATACTGACGCAGACTGGGCCAATGATTTAAATGATAGGAAGTCCTATACTGGTTATGTGGTTAAGTTAGGAAGTGATACTGTAAATTGGGAGTCTCGTAAGCAGAAGTGTGTAGCTCTTTCGAGCACTGAAGCCGAATATCTGGCGATCGGTGATGTTTGCAAAGATATTTCTTTTATCAAAAACTTGTTGTCTGAGCTCATACCTTATAGTTTGAATTGTATTATCTATAATGATAATCAGAGTGCTCAGAAACTATTACAATGTAAAGAACTCAGTCATAAAAGAACAAAACATATCGACTTGCGATATCACTATGTAAAAGACCTGATTAAGGAAAATGTTATTTGTGTTAGATACTTACCTACAGATAAAATGCTCGCAGATGTACTTACAAAACCACTGGGTAAATTAAAACATAATTGTTTTGTGGAGGCAATGAATATAAATTAATAATAGTTTTAACTACTGTCCTGTATTTATGTTTGTGTATGTTATAATTGACTTTGTGTACATTTATTGACATGTTTGTAGACTTATTTGTTTGTACACTATTTTAACACTGTGAACCATAAGGGGAAGTGTAGAAGATAATGTAAACTTGATGTATGGTTCACATGTGTGACAGCCTTTATTATGTGGCCAATAGTACGTGTGCGAAGTCGCTTACAGTCTGACGTTCCTTTTTTTTTTTCTGTCTTGACATTGACAATCTATCTATCGAAATGTGCTTACCGAAGAAGCTGAAATATAATTTATTGTAATTATTGTAATCAATGTTCATTGTGATTATTCTGGACAATTTATACGTGCTGCTTTATTGGGAATAATAAACGAGACGTATACAGCAGTGCTACATTTTTATTTCGCTGCCCATGCCAGTATCTGACACCACTGCCTTAACAGATGATAGTTATCTTCAGGTACCAGGGACTCGGGAGATACAGACACGTTTGCTGAGTCATTTGACAGTACTAAGTCAAGTATTTTTCCAAACTTATTGGTTTGTAAATTAAACTGCTGAAGATTGCACAAGTTTAACGTGTCAACAAAATATGTAAATAAGTTGGAAGGAGGGGTGGTCGGTACGCTAATGTCACCCAATGGAGTCCAGACTATCGCACTCATATTAAAATCGCCCAATATAACAAATTTGTCATCCGGCTGACCATTTACTAAATCGGATAATTTATCCAAATAATTGTATAGTTGTGTTGACAAAGTGTTTCCGTGTTGCTGATCGCAAAGATATAAAGTACACAAATGAAATCGGTATACGGACTTATTCCGATTCTTTAACATCAGCGATATCCATATATCCTCAGCACTAGATCGCCATAAGGGATTTTCGGTTACAGACAAATCGCGACGCACAGCTACGATAACACCACCCCCCCGTGACTGCGATGTGGCAGAATAGTCCCGATCCCGTCGAAATACAAAGTATCTGCTATCAAACAATTCAGTGTCTAGTATACCGTCACATAGCCAAGTTTCGGTTAATGCGATTATGTCATAATTATTTTTACATACATTTCTATATAACATATCTGTTTTAGTTCGGAGTCCCCGAACATTCTGGTAATAGATATTTAAGGAACTAAATTTTAATGACACTACAAACAAAAAATATATTTAAAATTATTGAAGTTGTAAACAACTTCAAGTGGTATAAATAAAAATTGCCACGGTATGCTTGCTGCCAGCTCAAGGTACAATTACTAACGATTAATAGGACAAGTACCATAAAATAATTAATAGGAATCAAGTGGCTTAAAAGACTAACCGAACCATCACGCAAACAATTTGCACAACAACCTGTATGCACAATCATATTCCACACGTGGTACATTAAAGTTCTGCAGATATGAAACAAATAATAATGAGTTAATACAATCAATGAAACCATTGCTAGCCTTGTCGATATGAATAAGTAATTCGTTTGATTTTTTTGAACCATATTTGAATTATACCAATTTTTAAAACGATAAACGTTTGAACAAAAATAGTATTGATTAATTATGTATATTATAAGCACAATAATACCATAATTTAAAATAGTTACTAAATAAGTTACCGTATTAACATCTCGACAATATTTTGATTTACTTAGAAGCAACTTATTAATTATAACTAGAGCTTTAAAATAAAAAGAAAGCAACACTACATTTATCAAAAAAGTTAGCAACTCCTTAGCACTAATAGTGTAAAGGCAGAATTCTTTTACAATATTAGTAATTTGTACTTTAAGTGGGAACGACAGGTAGACCGAATAAAACAGCTTAGGCATTAGGCGAGTTTGTTTACAATTTGAACGAATAGACGACCGTGCGCGAACAAAAGGCAACCGGACCAGTGAACAATAGAAACTGGTTAGCCGGCGCAGTGCTAATCCTAAGGCTTTCAAACTTTTAAATGTTGCAGTAATCATAAGTTTTTTTAAAACGAGGTTTTTAAATGTAAGGATACCAATCATATTTAAACAGTAAGTAAATTGACTAAACTTAGAGAAAACAAAAATATTATAAAAAAGCCTGAAGTTAAACACGAATGTTAACGTATTTTTTCTAAGTCCAGATCTGACTTTACTACAAAAACCTTTGAGGTTGGATCACGTCTTACAAAAATCCTCATGTGTTTCACCCAAACATAGTCGTATCCATTGGTTTTAGCAAGTGCTTTTGCTTTTGAGAGTCTTGTTTTGTTTCTAGCTGTCAAGTGATCATTAATAAAAATCTTCCCAGTATGATCGATGATTTATAGACAACGGAGCCACTAGTCACGTGACAAATCGAAGTGATTTATTCGAGCAATTCGAATATTTTGATGGTTCACATACAGTTACTACTGCAAATGGCGAAGCTATCAAGGCTATTGGTAAGGGATCATTAAGAGTCGAAGCTTATGTTCAAGGTCAAAGGAATCCCATAACTTTGAATGACGTCTGGTATGTACCTGATATAAAGAAAAATTTATTCTCAGTTTTATCAGCACAGGACAGACTTCACAAAAGTACTTTCACCTCAGATGGCATCTCATGTCAGATGATAGTAGATGGTAAGACAATATTAGTCGGAAATAGGCAAAAAGCTCGAGGATTATATGTTTTACAATTAAAGAATATATATCCACAGAATGTGAAGTCGGTCAACGCTAATATGTTGGATACGAAGAACCTACTTCAATTATATCACGAGAGATTAGTCCATCAAAATAAGGTACACGTAAAGAAAGTAGTTGAAAGGGAGCTAGGTATTAAACTGAAGAATGATAATAATACATTATGTGAGGGCTGTGTTTATAGAAAAGCACACAGACTCAAATTTGGTACACGCGAAAGAGCTATGAATGTTGGGGAGATTTTACATGCAGATGTATGTGGTCCTTTTAGATTTTCTTTATCGAATTTTACATATTTTGTACTTTTTAAAGATGATTTTTCGAAATATCGTTTTGTATTTTTTTTGCGGCATAAGTCTGAAGTAAGCCAAAAGTTGAGACTAGTATTGGCAGAAATAAATACTGCAGGCCATAGTGTCAAGGAGCTTTTGACTGATAATGGTGGAGAGTTTGACAATGCTGAAGTCAAGGCTATTTTAGAAGAATACGGCATTAGACAAAGGCTCACCATGCCCTACACCCCGCAACAGAATGGCTGTGTGGAAAGAGATAATAGGACAGTTGTGGAAGCTACAAGATCGATAATGCATGCTAAAGAACTTCCTGAAGGTTTATGGGCAGAACTTGTTAACGCAACAGTATACGTTTTAAACAGAACAGGTGCAACTCAAATAGATAAGACGCCGTATGAGATATGGTTTAGCAAGAAACCAAGAATCAGACATCTTAAGATTCTAGGAAGTGTCTGCTATGCGCATATACCGAAAATCAATAGGAAAAAGCTTGATAAAAAGGCTGTGAAAGGAGTACTTATTGGCTACAACAATGATGAAGGTTATCGAGTTTGGATTAAAGAAAGAAATAAGTTAATAAATTCTAGAGATGTCTTGTTTGAAGAAAAGACACTACAACCTAAGAATCAAGTTGAGATACCAATAGAAAATGACTTCCTAAAGTTGTATCAACCATCTACATCAAAAGACATAATTGGTAGTGATTATAACAATGAAGAGGACATCAGATTTGAGCACGATATGGAAGAAGAAGAAAAAATGCCGGAACCAAACATTCATGAAGGAAGATCAGATGAAGAGATGCTTTCACATGAAGGAATAGAGGAGCAAGGTAGAATGACACTTCGAGATCGCTCAAAATTAAATGCCCCTAATAAGTTTGATGATTTTGTAATGACTGCTATAGATGATGTTAGTGGGATTAAAGAACCACAAAGCTACAGAGAAGCTATAGAGAGTCCAGACAGTGAAAAATGGAAACAGGCTATGGATGATGAAATGAGTTCATTGATGGAGAATAAAACTTGGGAAATGGTAACGCTACCTAGAAACAGAAAAGCGATTCCATGTAAATGGATATACACGGTTATTTTTTTATCACCCTGGAAAATTTTAGGGATGCTTCAGGACACATCCAATATTATATAAAAAATAAAAAAAATTAAATAAAAAATTTAAAAAAAATATAAAAAAAAATAAAAAAATCTCTAAAAATGCTGTTCTCAACTAGTGCAGCATTTTTTGTATTTTTAAAAAAAAATATATAAAATTAAGGAGGGGGGTTATTTTTTTTATTTATATTTAAATCATTCCAATACCATGTCGTGAAGCGTCCCTTAAATTTTCCAGGGTGATAAAAAATAACCGTGTATAAAGTAAAACTTAACCCTGATGGTTCAATAGAACGTTATAAGGCACGATTAGTCATCAAAGGATTTTCGCAAAAGAAAGGCATTGATTACTTTGAGACATTTAGTCCAGTTGCGAAAATGAGCACAATACGGTTACTATTGAGCATAGCTGTCAGAAGCACTATGGATTTGATACAGTTTGATGTATCTACAGCCTTTCTATATGGAACCTTGAATGAAGAGATCTATATGAGGCCACCACAGGGTTACTATGATGACAACAGTCAAGTTTGTCTACTTAAGCGAAGCTTATATGGGCTCAAGCAGGCGCCACGTTGTTGGAACAACTGTATTAAGAGTTTTTTGTTAGAAATTGGATTTCAGTCAAGTGAAGCAGACCCATGCCTCTTCGTAAGAGAGAAAGGGGGGAAGAGGTTGATATTGGCTCTGTACGTAGATGATGGGTTGCTCGCATTTACAGATAAAAATGAGGCTGATGAGTTTATTAGCGAAATGAAGTCAAGGTTTAAAATTAAAACAAAAATAGCTAATTATTTTTTAGGTTTGGAAATTGAAAAAACAAAGGATTCAATCAAAGTGACTCAACCAAAGTGTGTTGAGGCTTACACAAAGAAACTTTTAGAAAGATTTAATATGGCAAGCTGTAAAGCTGTTGCAACACCTATATTAAAAGATTCTGGAACAAGAGAAGACAGTGAGTCAAATAACGAGATTTTTCCGTACAGACAAGCTGTTGGAGCACTTGCATACATTATGGTAGGAACGAGACCAGATATTGCATATGCAGTTGGTGTGGTATCACGGCACCTAGAAAATCCTACTGGAAAAGACGTAACAAAAGTAAAAAGAGTACTACGATACCTCAGGGGTACGATGAATTGGGGCCTGGAGTATAGGACCCAGAGTGACAGTTCATTAATATGTTATTCTGATTCGGATCATGGTGGGGATACTGAAACAGGTCGGTCTACCAGTGGTATGGTATGTTTGTATTCTGGATGTCTTATATCATGGAGAAGTCACAGACAAGCTTCAGTTTCCATATCTAGCACTGAAGCCGAGATCGTTGCGGCAAGTGAAGCCGTTAGAGAAATCATTTGGCTGAAGAGGCTTATTCAAAGCATCGAAAGATTGATTGATATTCCGACACTATACGTAGATAACGAAGCAGCAATAAAGCTGGCGTATAACCCTTCCTACGAGCAACACAACAGAACCAAACATGTACGTTTGAGGCACTTTTACGTAAGAGAGGCTGTTGCAGAGAAAGATGTACGCGTCATGAAAGTATCGTCTGAGATGCAATTGGCTGATGTATTCACTAAGCCACTATTCAGGCCACGACTCGCCATGATTTACAAGCATATTGGTATGGCAGAAACTTAACAGAAGACTTCAACAAAAAGAGAAGATGTTAAGTATTACTGGCTGATACTTATACTAATGTTTTGTTTGATGTTTCCTGTAAGATGTTTATGGTTTTTATATGCTTGACAATTTCTGATTTGACAATATATGATTATTCCTATAAGGTATTGTGTTAATGATTTCCACGTAAATTTAGCTTAAATATTATCTTATTAACAACATTGTCTGTGGAAGTCTTTGAAAGTTTATTGGCAGAGCCTTAGAAACTTTAACACACATGGCCGGGCAATTCTTCATAAAAAGGCTTGTGTTGGGTTGAACACTGTGTAAAAGTCGATTCGGATATCTAACATTTCGGTTTGTAGGTACTGTCTTTATATTTAATAAATAAGTGATTATTACATTTAACAAAACATACCAAATTTAAAATATACATGCATGGTAGTGTTAATATTTTCAATCTGCGAAATAAAGGCTCACATGACACATCAGGAGGCAAACCATGCATAGCTCGAATACATTTTTTTTGAGCGACAAAAGCCCTGTTTAAGTCTGTGCTATTACCCCACAGTAGCAGCCCATAATTTAGAGTTGAATAAATATATGCGTAATATACTGTAATTAATGTCTCTATTGAAGTAGTTCTACGTAATTTGCTGAAAAGGTAGATATAACTATTTATTTTCGTACAAATTTTGTCAATGTGAGCTTTCCAATTAATATTTATGTCTAACATAATTCCTAAAAATTTAATTTCGTTAGTCTCTGCAATATGTTCACCTTTACAAGATAGACAAAGAGTATCTCTTAATGTATTATAATTAATATCGTCATGAAACCTGTTATATATTTTTATTGCCATCACAAAACTATTCCCTGCGTATGAAGCAGTTGTTATTGTTGGCAGTTCAAGTCTGTTAGGGTACCTACCTGCTGTTTAATATCCATTGACTTGCTTTAGTGAACAGCTCGTTGTACAAATCTCATATATACCAGGTGTAACGGAATACCGAAATAATATTTAGGGTTGTTGATTAACAAAAAAAATGTTTTAGGACTATTCTTTTTATTTTTATTATATGCATACTTTCGATTTAATACGCTTAACAGTTCAGCGTATTAAATCGAAAGTAGGTATATAATAAAAATACAAAGAATAGTCATAAAACATTTTTTTTGTTAATCAACAACCTTAAATATTATTTCGGTATTCCATTACACCCGGTATATATATATATATCTCTAAGAAGATCGGACGATCTATACTAAAGATAAGTCCACCTTAGTAAACGAATTCATCAACTTTTTTTGAGTGTTTGTGATTGTGTGCAGTAAAGTAGTTATATAGAATATGATCCAGGGTTTGGTAAATGTCAATTGTCCTGACCATCGACCGGACACAGCCAGCCAGGCCAGCTACGGGCCAGCAGGCCTATTATGGATCTTTCATCGTATGACATGGTATAAATTTTGAGATAAAAAGGTCATGAAATGTTTCATTTCCTATTACCGATCATATCTCACTATGGATCATCACTATGGCATAACTTCAATGATGTCATCATGATATCTAACCGAGAAATCTTACTTTTCGTTTTGCACTATGATTTCATGTGATTTTATTTGTAAACCATGAGATCGTTAATAGGCCTGTAGGCCTTAAAAACGCCTACCTCGCGCATGCCGCCCGCGCCTTCTCCATCTGGGGGATTGTCCTGGTTTTCTCGGATAATAGCTCGACCATTACGGTCGAGTTAGCCCGGGCGCGTAGGAAGTGGTGTCGCATTATGGACCCCACGATGCGCACCCATAAGTACTGGGAGAACACCGGGGAGTTAAGTGGGAAGGCCCGGCACTCTGCTGGCGCCACACACGCACAGCGTCTAGCCATCGGCGGGTAAGGCGGAGTCACGCATTCCCCTCGAAAAAGTTATTTATGATATTGGGAAAAGGCAATACTGAAGAGCTTAATTAAAATATATAAGTAATTTTATAACATCAAAGTTGTGTTTTATTTTCACATTCGTAAATCAACAAGAAGTCAAACTGTCACACACATAATTACCACTCAGATTTTGAATTTGCTATTTACCATAGAGAATATTCGTCGCACGAAACCAGCATCACAATCTTCCAACAATTTTGACGTATGTGGGGAACACCCTGAATGATGGATGGGGCATAATTGCTCGCATCAAGAGCCACCCTCATAGGCCACACTAAGAGAGGTCATGGAAGGTACGTTCACAATATAAACAACAATACAATAGCTTGACGCCGCTCACGCGCGGCGTGTACGTATACTTCACCGATTATTTTGTAGATACCAACCCTAGCGCCCAGTTCAGCTTTAGGTATAAATTTCAAAGACACGCCTCGCCTGAGTCGGGCTACTGTATCGTTCTCTATATTGTGGTACGTTAGTCCGCCTCTGTACAACAATATTTGTAGGTACATAAAGAATTAATAAATAAATTAAAAATAAAGGCTTCTATCAACCTTCTGTGTCGGAGGGGAACACGGTGGGGATCGTTTTCCCAAGTCCTCTCCGCTGCCTTCTTCTGCAAAATAACACCAAAGACTTAGCAACTCTACCTGCAGCCATGTCGCTGCAGTGATTTTTTCACTGAAACCGTATAAGTAGGTAGGTAACTAAAGAGATTTGTTCATCAACAAACTTAACGACGCGTAAAATTGGGTCTTTCATAAAAAAAACATTTCTCAATTTTAATGTTTCGATTCACTATGTATGTGAAGTCGACGCTGTTGACGATTTTATTTTGCACGTGCGTACAATGTGAGTTGTCAATATTTTTTGCGTACCTACCTAATTTATTTACGTTGATGAAGAATAATAGGCGACACGCTATTAAGCTAACGCAGCTTCTACTACCAGAGCATAGAGGCCTTGCCACTAGCCATGGAAATGCTTGCTTTCTTTTAAATTAATTTTCATTTAATAAAAATGAGAGTTCTTTCCTTACCTAAGCCAAGGAACATAGCAGCAGCAATTATTAGACAGCAATTACCATGGACTTAATAGTCAATTTAAGTCCATGGCAATTACATACGCACAGTACCGCTAAAGTCAAATGACAATAGTAGGTACATCAATATAAATAATGGTCATCGGAAACACACGTCTAACTTATCAAAGACAATGGCAAAAAATCCGGCCAAGCGCGAGTCGGACTCGCCCATGAAGGGTTCCGTAGGAATTATGACGTATTAAAAAACTACTTACTAGATGTGTCGGTCCTCTTCGGAAACACCAAGTTCCATCTAAGCATCTTCGAAGTTAGCCGATGCCCTTATTTATATTGAAGTACTGTACTAACTGTGGAATTGACTACTGAAGTTTTAAAATTGCTACCTTACAGGCAAAGAAGAAAAACGACCGGTCAAATACGAGGAGAAGAAGTAATGTATAAATACAACTGCCGTTATAAATGACTTTATAAATATAACTGCCTGTGGCTAACCAACAGAGGGCCAATTTCACTAATAAACCACCGCTGAACCGTTGCTTTCAACCAATAAGAATGCCACATTATCACGGCATCGAACATGTGAAAGTCAATCTGTGATCCTATTGGTCGATTGTAACGATTCAGTTTCGGTTCGTTTGTCATGTTGTACTTACATGGCCTTCATTATTTAAGTGAGGGGTTTAGGGGGAGAAGGGAGGGAAGAGCCGAATCTCATCTGTATATACATATACAGGGAAATATTACGTATTTTTTCCACAAGAAACAATGTAAAATATTGCGATAAAGCTGGGTTAAATTAAGTAAAAACATGTTTCGCCACTAAAATATGTCTCAATGTTATTATTTTTTATATAGCTTTTGCAATATTAGACTCTAAAAATCAGCGTTAAGACGCTGCAAAGCAGCAACGTCCATCGGCCAAGAGGGCGGTCGCTAACCGAACTGTACCAGGGTCGCCTGCTTGTGTACCTCCGTCTTACCTATTTCCGCCGCAAAGCAGCAGTGCTTGCATTGCTGTGTTCCGGTTTGAAGGGAAAGATATGGCAGTCAAATTACTGGGTACCGTGACTTTATCTGATGTCACAAGTTGGCAACGTACACTGTGGTTCTTGTGGGGGTTGTAGATTTGCTGCGAAGCTCACAAGAGTACTATGGGTAACTGTTACCACTTACAATCAGCTGGGCAGTTTGCTTGTTTGCCTCCTTAGTTGTTTATAAAAATTAACCCTTTTTTTTAAGGGGGGGGAATCTCTTTACCATTCAACAAGGTGCTGAAAGCTGACAAGGCCGCCCGTATAAACCACCTTCCAGCAACTTCTACCTTCGTAAAGACACAATCGGGATCGGCGTTAGCCATTCCCCGAGTGCGCCCCCTGGAGGGTAGGCCCGACGGTGAGCCAGCATAGCTGACCCAAGCGCCAGGTCTTACCTCTACGGGGGTGTCAACAAGTGCCATAATTCGAATCCCCAGACGGGCAGGCCAGGGGAAAAGTGTCTCCCAACCGGTTGTCGGCCGGCCGGGTCATTTCATCCCCAGCTTGCTTAAGGGAGTTGGTGGCGCGCGTCATGGAACGCGCGCCTCCTCCTATCCAACCGCCTGCTATAAAAATTAACCCTACCGCTAGGCAAAGGTCGGAGTTTTGTCGGTCGGTATAATCTGTACGGCCGACCGTATGTGCGTTCTGAAGCCAAACGGTTTCCTATCATTTGTATGAACAAGCACCTACCGACATAATCAAACACGAATCTTGCAAATCACACTGAGTATCCGAAACCATTCTGCACAACGATGGTCTCTGAACAAACTGCTCTTCAATCTTTTTTGCTTGCCATGCGGGAAAGGAGGCGGAGATTCCTCGTGGACGCTCAGTCCTAATTGTGAAACATTGGACTCAGTGTATGTTTGAATGTTGTTTTTTAACAATTAAGTAGTATTAGGAAGTGTGAAATAAGAGAAACTAGACACGTGGTTTCACTGAATTTATTATTACTGTTCACAACCGTACACTTGGAGAGCACCAACTCGAATGCCAGTGCCTCAGACACCGGCGCCTTTTATATCCAACGCCCAGACTAAGTAGAGATACTGAACCAACGTTCGGACCTTAGATAAAGAATGAATAGATAGGACGTGACCGTATACCCGTAAGGGACAGATATAGATGACGTCATACCTGCCTAAAGTAGATGGGTATACCAGTGTTGCTTTAAGTTTTACCCTACTTTATTTTTATAGTGGCTTTTACCACTATAAACATAAAGTAGGGTTGATTGATCTACGTATTTTTTTTGAGACATTTTAATGAGCGCCCCTCGCTCAATAATATGTCTCAAAAAATAAAAGTGGGAGGAAGTTGCGATTTTTTTTATTGAATTCTTCATTCAACCTTCGCCGCAGTCTAAAGTTATTTACACTTTTAAATAAAACTACACTTTTCGGATTTACTCGAGTATATTTCGTTTTAAAACATTTTACTATTATTTATTTAAGCTATTATGTAAACATCTTTACAAATATAAGAAAAAATATTAGGAATCATCATCCACACGCGTCCACTGCTAGACATAGGCCTCTCCAAGTGCTCGCCACTGAGCACGATCCGTGACCATTCGCTTCCAGCTTTTGCCAGCTAGGTACCTTACGAAGATCGTCGCTCGATTAAGAATACAGCGGGCAATAATCATTGTTTTTTCTTTATCTCTGCAGTTTATTTAAAATCCAATATTTACACATTTACTAAATATTTGTGAAGATTTAGAAAATGTATAATATTAAATTTTAAATAAACATTTTCTAAAATTAGACTACTTTTTTCCCAATCGTCTAAGCGGTTGACGCACTGGCCGTAGTTTTTTATTTGATGACCTCGCTGATTGTTTCAAACCCAGCATTTGAAGCCGCATTTTTCTCTTTCGGGGCGTATTCAAATTTGAATCGAAATCCAACACCGATGCATCCTGAAACAATATGTATACAGGTTAAAAATAAAAGGAGGTTCCCCGAAGGAAATCTGTTAAATACAGACAAACAAGCAAATGGAAAGTCTCACTTCAAAAGAATTACCTTTGTTATCTAAAATGCTCAAAATTTTATACTTAAATATGTCAATATTAATGTAACACAGAAACTAATATGTGAGTTCCCTTTCACGTAACAAATTACCTACGAATCAAGGAAAAATAGTCGTAGCGTAACTGGTATCATTATAACCCGGCAAAATGTTATACGCGTTGGCTGTATACGTGGCCATATTGTATGGCGACATTCCTAGCTTGTTAGGTTAACAATAACCTTACTACTTAGTTTGAAATTTCATGTTTAATCCCATAATATGATTGAGAACCATAGTAGAAGGATAAAATATTGCAATATAACTTGTATCTATAATTTAAAAAATAGTTTTGGCGCTTTTTATTGACACAATTTAGGTCTTACCTGTAAAAGGTTATATTTTCCTGTTTTCTAGCACTATCACTATTACAAACTAAAACGGAGCAGTGCACCATGATTTAAATGTTCAAATAGTTCACAATTACACTAATTAAAGTGTTAAATAATTACACAGTAAGCTATAATTCACAGAACAAATTACTTCCACGTATTTGTTTAGCACCAGACGGTGGTGATAAACAATCCCCACTACCAGTTTCACCTATATACGGTAACAAGGACAAAAAAAAATGATGCCATCTTCTTCTTTCCTTTGGCAATGTGTATAAGTTTATCTCTTTTCCTCATGTTTGACGGCTTTTATAGCCCATCTATTTCATTCTATATCTATGGTTCGGACACATTCGCTTGCCTTCACAGACTAAATAGAAATACACAGATTAAGGAGAGCCTTCAACAGACGGCCAATAGCGTGGCCATATAGTGTAGCAAGCTCTGTCGTCGGAACGTCGGACAGTAAGACTAAGTAGAAATGTATCACAGAGTAATGTAATTCAATACTAATCTATGGTTTCACGTGTTCACTTTTAAAAGTCAGGTAGTGAATGGCAGCCTTTATCAACTACGTTACATTTATTTGGTATGGTAACACTGAAAATAGATGAGTATTGAAGGTAGATGTAATATTTTGTCTGTGTTGTAGTTAGTAATGCCTTCGTAATAATAATTTCAAATTCAAATTAATAAGCAATGTGTACTTTTGGTAATCAACATAACACAAAACGAACATGAATTTATAGTGTAACTAACAGTCGGCCTTTCCTGACATATATTTTACGCCCTCGTAACCTATTGTTTTTATTCATGTAATGATTATTGTAATAATACACACTGAGAAAAGAGAGGAAAAAGAAAAAAAATATATTACTCAAATCATTAGAAGCGTAGGTGATTCAAAATTATAATCAGTTTCGGCCTTCCTGGCAATGATTACGACCTCGTAATTTTACAAAATAACATAATATTATATTTAGAATACATTTAACATTTGTGTTATACTTATTAATTATAAAATAGAAGTTTTGATTACATTCATTATAATTGTACCAAAGTCAAAGAATATCTTATGTTTCTGAGACTCTCGATCAGAACTTTTTTTTTTTTTTAATTGATAACAAAATATTATATTTAGCATGCAAAATTAGTGTTTAATCTATTTACATTTAACTATATTTATTATAATCGTATCAAGTATTGCCGGACACACCATTTTCTGAGACTCTCGATCAGAATTTGTTTATTGATAAGTTTGTTCTTACAGGTCACAACTACCGGACACACCTATGTAGCCGTAATATTTATGCCGGACACACCAAGGCTTTATATTGAAATAGTTCCGAGACTCTCAATCAGAACTTTTACATAAATAATAATAATACATTTAGATACATTTCAAATATACTATACCGCAATTATGTTGCTTTTTTTTATACATACATGTCAAATTTAACAATTTGAAAGCAAAATATTTAATTAATAATCATCATCGTCATCATCATCAGTTATTGATTGTACAATGAATTTTTTCAATTTATCCGCAGCTACTACATTATTATATTTTCTACCTTTTGTGTTCAAAGAAGTAACTCTATATCTATCATTATCATACACGTGTGTAACTTTATATGGACCAGCATATCTATCAACTAGCTTTCCACTAGTAAGACCCTTTTTTATTATTTTTCTTTGAATTTGTACTAAGTCACCTACTTTGTAATTTATATTAGGTAATCTATTTTTATCATATCTACTTTTACTTTTGATAGCAGATTCAATTGTATTGTATTGGGCTTGGGCACGTAATTCAGGCAAATCTATAATATTTTGTGAATTTGTTGGTATGTCAATGTCAAATCTTGGCTTATAACCATATACTAATTCAAAAGGACATTTTTTTGTAGTGCTATTGATTGTTGAATTAATACCTCTTTCGACTAGTGGTACCATTTCTTCCCAGTCTTTGTCGTTATCCCCTGTATATGCGATTAGTGATTGCAAAATTGTACGGTTAGCTCTTTCTACCTGACCATTAGCGCGTGGACAAGCAACAGCATTAAGAATATGTTTGATTTGTTTAGTGTTACAATATTTTTGAAAAACTTTACTAGTGAAAGCTTTTCCACGATCAGTAATTATTCGATTTGGTAGCCCGAAAACACGAATTAGAAAATTCATTGTTGATATTACATGTAAAGTGCAGGTGTTAGGCACAGGTTGTAACCATGTAAATTTACTAAAAGCATCTATTACAACTAGTAAATAGGAGTTAGAATTCTTTGATATACAAAAAGGGCCTAGATGATCTAAATGCCACGTATCCCAAGGTAAGTTACCCTTATCTATAGAATGTAAATATCCGCGTTGCATGCCTGTTGGTTTCTTTGCAAATTGACAAGATATACACCCTTTAACATACTTAGTTACAAATCTTCTCAGTTTTTCGAACCAATATTGACGTTGAATCAATTCTATAACTTTATTTTCGTTCATATGACCATTATCATCATGAAATATTTTAACAATTCTCCAGCGCGTTGATTTTGGAATTACAATTTTAAAATCACTATTAATTTTTTTATATAGTATATTATCTTCTATTTTATAAAAATCTTTAAAATCTACACTATCAATGTTTTTAATTATATTTTGTATTTTTGGATCATCTGATTGTACTGCTGTGATCCAGTTTTGTTGTGTAATGTGTTGCACAGGTAAGGCATTGCGACTTAAAGCATCTACATGCTGCATTCGAACACCAGGTCGATACTGAACAGTGAAATCATAACTTTGTAATTCCAACCACCAACGACCGATTCTGGGAAGTATATCTTTTTTTGTCCATGTTGCACTAAGAGCTTGACAGTCAGATACAACAATGAAAGGCCTGCCATATAAGTAAACACGAAATTTTCTAATGCTAAATACTACTGCCATTGCTTCTAACTCATATGAATGATATTTTTGCTCAGCTAATGTAGTCTGTTTACTAAAGTAAGCTACTGGCTTTAAATCGCTAGTGGGCTGTTTTTGGAATAAAATTCCACCTATGCCATGTGTGGAAGCATCTGTGTGAAGCTTAGTTTCAAAATCTGAGTTAAATATAGCAAGAACTGGCTCCGAAGTTAAAGCAGATTTAATGTCGACAAAACACTTTTCTTGTGCATCACCCCAATGCCACGTTTGATTTTTCTTAAGCAACGTTGATAACGGTCGTATTCTATTTGCAAAGGACTTAACAAATTTTCTAAAATAGCTTGCTAATCCTATAAAGCGTCTAAGTTCATGTACATTAGTTGGTTCTTTAAAATCGTTTAAGGCTCGGACTTTATCTGGTGATGGTCTTATTTCCCTAAAATATATGACATGACCTAAATATTCTAACTGAGATTTCAAAAAGCTACACTTATCTCTACGCAAAATTAGTCCAGATTTAGTTATAAGTTCAAGAACTTTTTCAAGATGTTCTAAGCCACAAGATATATTTTTAGAAAATAGTAAAATATCATCTATATAAGCTGTTGCAAATTCAAATCTAATTTTATCAAGCAAAGCATTCATAGTCCGTTGAAAGACAGCGGGTGCGTTTGCTAAGCCAAAAGGCATTCTTTTATATTGAAATTGACCAAAAGGGGTAACAAAGGCAGTGTACTTTCTACTATCGGGGTGCATTTTTATTTGGTGAAATCCTGCTGCTAAATCCAATTTAGTGAACCACTTTTCATTATTAAGTTTGTCTAATTGATCTTGTATAATAGGAAGAGGATAACGATCCTTCTTAGTTATTTTATTAAGTTTTCTATAATCGACGCACATTCTATATTCTCCGGATTTTTTTGGAACAAGAATCACTGGACTAGCATAGGGTGAATTACTGGGTTCAATAATATCTTGAAATTGCGTACTGTTGAAGGACAGCACCCGCAGAGTACGTGTGGAATTTGGTAGGAGATAGTAAGACAAATTCAAGAAACTAATTTAATTGTATAGACACATAAAAACACGATATATAACAAACATGACAGATAAACAAACTTAGTTGCTATATCAACCGTAAACTTTTTCTGAATGTCATAGACCCATAGACATAACACTTTCCCTCATTCAAAAAGTTCCTAAGCCCATTGCAGTGCTTAGCTCGCGAAACTTTGTCTTCGGTAGGGCTTTTGTAAAGATATCCGCCACTTGAAAAGATGTTGGAATCCGCTCAACAATTATGTCTTCATTTTGCACGGCTTCTCGAACGAAGAAATGTCTAATCCTGATGTGTTTCGTTCTCTTATGGAATTCAGGATTATGAGCTAATCTTATGGCTGCTTCGTTATCAACTTTCAAGGTTGGAGTGCCGTCGAGGTTATTGAGGGTGCTATAAACTCTCTTCAACCAAATTAACTCCCTCGCAGCTTCACTGGCAGCTACGATTTCTGCTTCTGTGGTTGAAATTGCTACCGACGTCTGTCGTTGACTTAGCCAGGAGACTGCTCCACCGGCATAACAGCATAGGACTCCAGATGTGGATCTGCCTGTCTGTACACATCCTCCATAGTCTGCATCGCTGTATGCTTCAATATCAGTGACAGTATTTTTGGCTTTGTATGTGATGCCATGATTTACCGTGCCTTTCAAGTATCGCATGATACGCTTTACTCTCTGCCAATCGTTCCATGTGGGATTTTCCAATTTTCTGGAGACATATCCCACAGCATACGCCAAGTCAGGCCTTGTGCCTACCATAAGGTATGCCAGAGCCCCTACAGCCTCTCTATAGGGGAATCTATCTTTCCCTGACGCAGCTGTTTCATGACTCTCGTCTCTCTCTATAGGAGTGGCAACGGGATTGCACTCAGCCATTCCGAAGCGTTCTAGCACTTTTTTGGCATAAGCTTCCTGTTTAATATGCACTGACCCATCTGCTGTTCGTGCTATTTCCAATCCTAAATAGTATGAGGCCGGTTTGGTCGTTATTTTAAGTTTCTGCTGCAGGTCGTTAAGGAATGAATTGATCAAATCGGAGTTTGAGGCAGCGACTAATCCATCGTCAACGTATAGTGTGATGAGAATCTTTTCAGTTTCTAACCGTTTGACATACAGACACGAGTCAGCGTCACTCTGTTGGAAGCCTAACTCAATAAGTATTTCCGCGAAGCAGGAGTTCCAACATCTTGGAGCTTGTTTTAATCCATACAGACTTTTGTTGAGACGACAGACTCTTGAAGTCCCATCATCGAAACCTTCCGGCTGCTTCATGTAAATTTCTTCTTGAAGCTTTCCATTGAGAAACGCTGTAGCGACATCGAACTGTGCCAACTGTAGACCTTCTTTGGCCGTTATACTTAATAGGGCTCTTATAGTTGTCAGTCTGGCAACTGGACTATAGGTCTCATTATAATCGACTCCTTTTCTCTGTTTAAAGCCTTTGACTACAAGTCGCGCCTTATATTTGTCGATCGATCCATCTGGGTTGGTCTTTACTTTAAAAACCCATTTACAAGGCAGCGCCTTTCTATTTGGTGGCAAGGCTTGGAGAGTCCATACATTTTTCTCTTTTAATGAGGTTATTTCATTTAGCATGGCTTTCCTCCATTCTTCCTTATTATTATTGCCAAAAGTAGAGTTGAAGATTGGACAAGTTACTTGTGTTACATAATCACTGAGTTTCTGAGGTGGCCTTAACTGGGAGCGATCACGCAGGTTATACCGCGGTTCGGTTATCGCGTTCTGACTGTCAAGCGCTGGTTGCTCGATCTCCTCAACTTCCTCAAGCTCATCCTCAGCGTCAACGAAGTTTTCGTTATCTTCTCCCTCTAACTCAGTTGATTCTGGAATTATTTCATCAAGTTGTACATCAACCGTTTCTTGATTAAACTCGACATCGACTGGTCTTTGGACATAGGTTTCTTCATTGAACGAATTCACGTTATCTCCCTCTGGGACTTGTGTCTCACGTAGCAATTGAAACTGTATTTCGTTAGTTTTCGTTACTGTTGTTTTCGAATTGCCAGGATTTCCCGATTGAACCTCTGTTTCCTCTTCAAAATCTAGGAGTTTTTCATTAAAGGTCACATCTCTAGATCTTATTACTTTTTCGCCATCCCAGATTCGATATCCGTCATCGTAGTCATAGCCTAGTAATTTGCCTTTCACAGCTTTCTTATTAAGCTTGCGTCGCTTCTGTTTTGGAATGTGGGCATAGCATTCACTTCCGATTATTTTGAGGTGACCTATCTTTGGTTTCTTCCCGTACCAGAGTTCATATGGAACCTTATCCTTTACTCTAGTAGGACCTGTCCTATTGAGAACGTACGCTGCCGTATTTATCAACTCAGCCCAGAGTGCTTTACAGAAGCCTTCATTGGCGTGCATTAGTGTTCTCGCAGTTTCTACTAACGTGCGGTTTTCACGTTCACTGCAGCCATTCTGCTCAGGTGTAAAGGGCATGGTGAATCGCTGCGATATCCCGTTCTTCTTGAGTAGGTCATGTACTTCTTTATTGTCAAACTCTCCACCGTTGTCAGATAGGAAAGTCTTGATAACATGTCCAGCAACTTTAGTTTCAGCGATGAACCAATCGAGCTTCTCCTTGACTTCTGATTTATTTTTCATGAAATAAAGTTGTCTATAACTCGAGAAGTCATCCTTAAATAAAACGTAATAGCGGTACTTTGAAAAGGAGTACACGAAGGGACCACAAACATCTGAATGTATGAGTTCACCTGGGTGTGAAGCTCTTTCCCTGGTTCCAAATTTATTACGATGTGCCTTCCCGTAGATGCAGCCTTCACAAAGTTCGTTGTCCAAGCTTAACTGGATTCCTAGTTCTCGCTTAACTAGTTCTTGCACATGTCGCTGGTTTTGATGGGCGAATCTTTGATGATAGAGTTGCATTGTATTGGAGGTCACTATGTTTACATAGGCAGGATTCTCTGGTATAACTGTCTTCACATCCAATTTGTACAATCCGCCATTTGGAATACGTTTTCCGACTAACTTAGTAATGCCTTCTATTTGAAGCTCGCATTCCCTAATTCGTGATGAGAATAGGCTTCTTGGCATCCTATCTTGTGCAGCCAGTGTAGAGAATAGGTTCTTTGTCAGTGATGGCACTAGGAGTACATCATTTAAGGTGATCATTTCTTTCTTACCCTTGACATATGCTTCCACCATCACAGTTCCCTTACCTTTGGCAGCTATCGGTGTGCCATCAGCTGTTGTAACTGTGCAGTTTGCATCAAAGTCTTCATAGCTTAGAAAGATATCATCTCTTACAGTGATGTGTGACGTTGCGCCGTTATCCACGAACCAGCTTTCCTTGTCACGGCTGAGTTCCGATGAACAAGCATTTAGCACCATAAGGCTGACGTGTTGTACTTGACGAGATGAATTTGCTTTATCTGATGTGCTCTGCTTAGGTGGTCTTCCGTCTCGTATCCACTTCTTGCAATTTCTAACTCTATGTCCATTTTGCGAACAATAGTTGCACTTCAAATTTTCATCTCTTCTCTTCTTTGGCTTTTGCACCGTGGTGACTAGGGCCTCTTGACTAGTCGTATTGCCATTTTCTGCTAACGATCTTTCATACGTGCAGAGGTGTTCAGTCAACTTTTCGATCGTCTTTTCATTTTTGTTCAGTAACGTCCAGCTCGATTTAAATGCAAAATATCTTTCATCCAAGCTATCCAAAATTTTGCAAATCAAGAATATCTCAGGCAATTTATAATCTTGTTGACTATTCGTAATTTCTGTGTTGAGATCACTCCAGATAGTTTTTAGTTTGGACATATGGGTAGACATATCGTCATTAAAATCGTATTTGTAGCTGAAGAACTGCATACAAAGTGTGTAGGCTCTATCCTCGGTTTGGCCATCAAACAATCGATGAAGTTCTGTCCATACATCGTGTGCACTAGTGAGACGGATCACCTTCTTAAGTGTGTCCTCTGTTAAATTAGTTGTAATAATGATCAGAGCATTAGTCTCTGCTTTACAGAACTTGGCTAAAGCCACATTGTGAGCTGAGACTGCGCTATCACCGGATCCGTTAAGAATTGGCTTTTTAATGGTACCTTCTGCTACCTCCATGGCATTTTCGACGCCTCGTAACAATATGGAAACTTTATATTTCCATGTGGCCCAATTAGCCTTCCCTTCTAGGAGTCCTATCGAAACTTTCGTCAGACTATCCATTATTTTCCTTTTTCCAAGCTGGGGCCCGTAACCTCTTGAAATTGCGTACTGTTGAAGGACAGCACCCGCAGAGTACGTGTGGAATTTGGTAGGAGATAGTAAGACAAATTCAAGAAACTAATTTAATTGTATAGACACATAAAAACACGATATATAACAAACATGACAGATAAACAAACTTAGTTGCTATATCAACCGTAAACTTTTTCTGAATGTCATAGACCCATAGACATAACATAATATCGTTATCAAGAAGGTTTTGTATGATTTCTCGAACTATCTCTTGTTCTTTCAAAGACATGCGGTAAGGACGATAATAAAAAGGTATTTCTGTTGTTAATTCGATTTTCATTTCGATATCACACTCCCCAATACTAGTATTAATATTATCATCAAAGCAATGACTATATTTATTTAATAAACGAGTAAGCTTATTTAAATCATCACCTTTAAGATCAGTTTCGATATTAGTTTGATGTTGTTCATTTGGGTGACCTCGTGCTACACAACGAGTTGAATAGATTGTAAGAGGATCAGATTGTAGATTGTAAACATTGATATAACTTAAGTTGTTTTGCATAAATGTAGTTTGTTGAGGAATATCTATCTCTTTACCAAAAGACCTATGCTCAGAACGGTTAACAGAAATGTAGTTAGTTTCAATATTTTCGTCGGTGTATACTACAATTTTATTCAATCCCTGAGATAAACAAGTATCGTAAGGTACTTTGAGCTGGATTTTTAACGTTGATGTTTCTGTATTATTAGTTTCAGCAAATGGGAGTTCATCGCTTATATTACTGGGTATTTTTTTAGAAAATGTTAACGTACTCGGTGTTTTAATTAGACATATCCCAGGCAGTTCACTAAAAGCACGCCCTACTATCATATCAGTTTCCTGGAGATCGTCCCGAACTACCAAAACTGGGGTCGTAGCACTAATACCATCAATAGATAGTTTGAGAACAGATTCACCGTCTGGTGTAATAACTTGGCCCCCAAAGCCTTTAATGCTTGTCCTAGAATGAGTGTTATATTTTAAATTAATTTTATTGGCTGCCGAAATTGTAATTGTGTTACAAGCACTACCCAAATCAACATATGCCGTCAACTGAAACCCGTTAGCGATAGCAATTTTATGAAATTTACGATCGCCTTCATCTATCGGGTGTATGTTAAATAATTTAGATTTTTTATTACTACCTTCATCTGGTGTTAGAACTTTTAAATTGGGAGCAGAATTGGTTTTTGGAATTTTTTTAAGACTGTAACATTCGTCACGGTCATGGCCTAACTTACCACAATGAGAGCATTTCTTAGAGAATCTACAGTTTTCAGTTTTGTGACCTAATTTATGGCAAACTTGACATTGTAAGTTATCCTGACAATAGGATGCAGCATGTCCTCTACGACCACATTTAAAACATTTAAATTTATTCTCGAAATGATAACTGGTATTTATGGCTGGAATATCAACTGCTGCGTCATTCAGGTAACTTAATAAGCTACGAGTATCCCTACAGCCTGTACCACGAGCCCCTGCCTTCAGTAAAGGATCATTTAGTGTAAATATAATGACATCACAAATCAAACTATCATTAACTTCACAAGCTTTGCCCTGAGCTAACTTTTTATAATAAAAATCGATTACCCGTTCATCACGACGCTTGTAAGTAGTGACGAAATCGTGGAGCTTAGCAGCAAGTCCTCGGCCAGCCGGAAAGTAATCAGCAAGACGAGTCTTCCATTCTTCCCAAGAAACGTCGATATCTTGTTGGTGTCCGAACCACAGCAGTGCATTGCCTTCCAAGTTGCCAGTCATGTGGTAGATTAAGGTTTTTTCATCCCAACCGTAGATTCTTCCAAGTGATTCCAAGCGGTGTAACCATGCGTGAACAGACATAGAATTAGTGTTGCCATCAAATTTAGGGACATTTTCAGGCTTGGTAAAGAAACGAACTTGATTTCCAGAAACGTTTGATGATCCATGTGCGTTTTTGTCAAAAAGGTTATTACTATTGGAAACTGAATTTAAATATGTATTGCTAGTACTGCATGATGCCATAGGAGTGGGCATAGCTAATTGTTTTTCGTTTTCAAAATTCGATGGAGGTAATATACTCACATTGTTGGCTTCTTTAGATATAGCGGAAGTTGTTTGCGAAGTAGTTTCTTGCAGAACAGTTGTAGTAGACAAAGGTGTTGGGTTGTTAACTACCTCTGTTAAGTTAGCCGGAGTTTCTTGAGATATTGCGGGTACCACATTATTAACTCCTTGCTCGTTCCTTTGATTTAAAAGTTGCTCCAACATTTTTTCAAGTCGTTCTATGCGTTCGTTGTTATTGGGTCGTCGTGAGATTCTTCTAGTTTTCTGTCTCTTGGGAGCAGGTTCCTCTTCATCGCTTGATATTACAGGACGCCGTACACTCATCGTGGCACGTGGTGATAAACGAACACTTCTGAACTATTAGGAAGTGTGAAATAAGAGAAACTAGACACGTGGTTTCACTGAATTTATTATTACTGTTCACAACCGTACACTTGGAGAGCACCAACTCGAATGCCAGTGCCTCAGACACCGGCGCCTTTTATATCCAACGCCCAGACTAAGTAGAGATACTGAACCAACGTTCGGACACATTCGCTTGCCTTCACAGACTAAATAGAAATACACAGATTAAGGAGAGCCTTCAACAGACGGCCAATAGCGTGGCCATATAGTGTAGCAAGCTCTGTCGTCGGAACGTCGGACAGTAAGACTAAGTAGAAATGTATCACAGAGTAATGTAATTCAATACTAATCTATGGTTTCACGTGTTCACTTTTAAAAGTCAGGTAGTGAATGGCAGCCTTTATCAACTACGTTACATTTATTTGGTATGGTAACACTGAAAATAGATGAGTATTGAAGGTAGATGTAATATTTTGTCTGTGTTGTAGTTAGTAATGCCTTCGTAATAATAATTTCAAATTCAAATTAATAAGCAATGTGTACTTTTGGTAATCAACATAACACAAAACGAACATGAATTTATAGTGTAACTAACAGTAGGTATTGCTTCTAATTTCTAAGTATTTTATGATGACAGTGCGAACGCACACGGCCGGCTATCGATTTATTTTTCGGTGGAAAATAAAACATGGAGTTCTACGTTGCAAAATAGGGGCTGAAAGTTTCAATGGAAAATATTTAAAATCTGCTCCAATTTCTATGAAATTTATTATTCTAGCTGCTAAATATAAATAACAACTCTTCTATATAATGCTCTACAAAATCATTTTACGGAAAATATAAAACGGGAGAACAGTAATAACGAAGGTGCGAGCGGAAAGCTAGTCGAAGTCGTAGAAGAGCGGGTCAATTATCGGGCCTACAAAAACTCAGTCGTATGCGTTTGCCGTTTGGCTATTTTGTAATTCAATTAAACATTATTTTATAGACCTTCAGCAAAATACGACAACCCAGGCTTCATCAGGGACAGACATAAAGGTATGATTCGTCTCCCAAGTATTGAAATTAAATAGTTTTATGGTATCATTATTTATTTTTGGACTAAAATCGGCTAAACCGCCCGCTATCAATCGCTTGTAACCAAATCTATGGATTTGGTACAATCGATAGGTACATATTTGACAGTAACTCCACACAAACACGTCAAAATTCTCCGGTAGTTACTCATCTGCCCATATCTACATACTTACATTCCCACCATTGTCTTCAGATGAAATTCAAAAGCCAGAAATGCCGGAGCACTGGAAGAACCGCCTGAAGAGACCATTCAACAAGGCTTGGATGGATTACTGCGACCCGTACCATTGCGACGCTTACCACAAAGTTGTATGCGGGTTGAACAGGGCCACGATGAGGTTCAAATGGTTTCAGAGCGTGTGCCACCTCGTCATCAACAATATGTGTTCGAACTACAGGGGGTTTTTGAGTAAGCACTTATATTATCACTTATTTTTTATAAACAAAGAGAAAGGCCTACATCTCACCAACCCCCATGTAACGTTGTATGTACATTTTTATTTTTATTGAGCGCCGATTACAACGCTCGTTTTTTATTATGCGAAGGGAAGGTAAATTTGTAAAACATAATCGCTGACGTCAAAATTATAGGGCCCCACGTTGGGCGCCAATGTCGCGTGAACCCTTCACGCCCTTCACCCTTCACGCGGTACCCATAGCATGGCCACTAAAACACGTTATGATAAAGCGATTTTTCGCAGTGAGCTGTCAAAATACGATAAAAACGTACTGTATTTTAACAGTACACTGATGAAAGTGACAGTTCAATGATGAGACGTTTTATCATATCATGTTTTGGAGTTCATGCTAGAGGGACTGATGGCAAGGGACGATAAGACCGAAGATGTAAGCGAGCTTCACCTGCAGGCCTATTCGCTAACTACGGTTGGTAACTAGAACTATCATTTTTGAAAGACACTTTACCTACATCCATTACTGGTTTAGTGGTCTTATGTGTTACGGCAGCGTTCATGATAGCAGTAATGGATGTTAAGTTCCTTTCAAAAATGACAGTTCTAGTTAGCAACAGAAGTTACAGAATAGACCTTCTGGACTCCTCGACCACTGAGGAACTGGCTATCTAAGAGCCATATCTCATTAGGTGTGTTCCAGAAAGAATCATCACTTTGCCGGTGCTAAATTTTGATGTTAACCTCCGATGCGTTTCTTTGAAGAAAGTTAACTTTTTTAGCCGAACTAATTGTTACAAATGAAACGGTAACAACTGAATTTTAAAACCTTACTTAATTAGTATATTAACTTAAATTTTTAAATAATACAAATTAAAAACGGCTAAAACTATACATTTCATTTAATTTATTTTTTAAATCCTCTAAAAAACCTTTTTGTTTCCTTTCATTCACGAAAAAACGAATTCACATGTCAAATTTCGAAACTATCAAAAATGGTATCGAGTATACACTCTCCACTGAGTGACCTAATGAAGCCCATTACATTCAGCCACGTCTCAGGGTCTCTATTTTTGAATCATTCGTCCGGCATCGAGCGCTTTTCAAGCGTCATCTGTGCACGATTCCTACATGATTCCTATCACAGAACACACCTCTTTCTGTGTTCTGTGATTCCTATTGTTTTGATTTTCGTCGAAAACATAACAAAAATAAGTAGAAATCAAACACTGACGAGCGCTCGATGCCGCAATTCAAAAATAGAGCCCCAGTTCCGTTCGTCATCACTAGCACAAATTGAGAGTTTCGTATTGAGTTGAGAGACTGCAGTAGATGGGAGAACGTTCGAAAAGCATAGTGTGTAGCCGAGCCGAGTTAGATTAGATTCGTTGATTGACCTCTTTCTGGAAGTTGGATCACCAAGCTGGACTATTTGCCCCATTACAGGTAAACATATTCGTCAACAACTTCCAGTGTAGAGCCTTCACTATATTGAATCTCAAAAACACACTTCCTCAAACACAACAAATCAAATATACAAATCTTTATAATACTATTACGAGTATTATAGAGATTTGTATGTATGTATGTAACGAATTAACTCAAAAACTACTGGACCGGTTTCAAAAATCCTTTTATTTTATTTATTTACTAGCTGTGCCCGCGAACTACGTTTCGCCATCAAAATACTTAACACAGTGTTTAGTTTTTTCCTCCATTTTATTCCATAATGATTCAACTTTAGAAGCCTTTAGCCTTTCTTGAGCATCGGCCATTTCGAAATTAGGACAATTTTCGTAGGTTCGTAATGGTCTTTTTCTAACAGTCCACAAAATTAAATACATTACATATTTCTATAAACACTAACGGCCTTACAAATAAAAACTTATACCGAGGATAATCCTCGGAATAATTTATTCTGAGTTTTGTCTTGTTTTAACACATATCAGATGTAATATGTCAAAATAAGACAATACACGGAATAACTATTCCGAGGTTATTCCTAGGAATAAGTTTTTTATTTGTAAGGCCGTAAGTATTATTATTGTTTTAGAGACATTATTGATATTAATAAATTCTTCTTCAGTAGAAAGAACTACACAGTTGCAAGAATAATCTTTATCGTATTCATGTTTCGAATTAAAATAAACAATTGTTAATAAATTAGAACTGTATACGAATACGAATAAAGTTTAGATTTTATAATGGGTGTTGGTAACACCAACAAAATATATTTTTTGGATATGACAACTTGGCTAATTTTGACTGGTCGTACAGTAAGCTCCTTGTCAAGCTATACTGTTTGACCTTTGAACCGTTCTTATGTCGCTCGTAATACTGGCGGTTTTCGTAGAGCATGAACTGTACAAATACGTTTTCCGTATTCGATATCCGATCACGGAATACAGACACGGAGTTTCGTGAACGTAGCGCAGACGTTCGTTTCTTCTCATTCGGGATTTCTACCATTCTACCTAAAAGTACGTACAGAACGTGTTCCGTTCGTAATAAAAACGAACGTGTGCGGCAGTCAATGAGTATTTTGTATAGATTTGATGCATTCGGATGCCCGCATTCAGAAAACGAATGCGAAAAAACGTATTTATGCGGTTAGCCTTAAAATGTATTGAGACTTCCGTTTTTGTAACGTGTACTGTGCGATATAGTGTTGCTGGCATAGTTCGGTTAGCAAACTCGCCGTGATGACTAAAATCCAACACACAAACTTGGAGTTATAATTAGTTAATTCACGATCGTTGCATTATCAAAGGTCTCGAAGGACACTAAACACAGGTAACATCTAACATCAAACATCCAATAGGCCCCGAAGGGGTTCTCAAACTTTTTTGGTGACGGTACCCTTTTGGAAAGCGAAATACTTGACGGAACCCTAAAATAAAACAATAGTTTTTAAAAGTGTATTCTTTATTAATAAGCATAATGAAAGTACGACCAGAGAGGGTATTTTGATTTTTCTAAATTATTGCGGAACCCCTTATAGGGGTAGTGTGGAACCCTAGGGATCCGCGGAACACACTTAGAGCATGGCTGCTCTAGGTACCCTTAAGGGCCTACTTTCATTTAATACCCCTAAGCAACTGTTATCCGTCTTTTTTGAGCGGCGGCCATGTTGAATTTACGTCAATGTTGGTACGTTCATTCTACTGATCAAGGCCTTTCATATGATACCCATATTGCTGGGCTTAGAAACAAACTTTTATCAGTTTTTTTTTAGCAGCGGCCATATTGAATTTTGTGCTATTTTCCTAGGTTCATAATGCTCTACTCTTCAAGGCCTTTCATTTGATACCTATATTGCTAGGTTTGGAAACGAACTTTTATCCACCTTTTTTGAGCGGTGGCCATGTCGAATTTACGTCAATATTGCTAGGTCCATAGTGCTCTACTCTTGAAGACCTTTCATTTGATACCTATATTGCTAGATTAGAAAACGAACTTTTATCCACCTTTATTGAGCGGCGGCCATGTTGAATTTATTTGTGTAGCTAGGTTCATAGTGCTCTACTCATCCAGGCCTTTCATTTGGTACCCACATTGCTCGGTTTGAAAACGAACATTTATCCTTTTTTGAGCGGCGGCCATGTTGAATTTAGGTAGATTTTCGTAGGTACCTAATGCTCTACTCTTCAAGGCCTTTCATTTGATACCCGTATTGCTAGGTTTGGAAACTAACGTTTATCCACCTTTTTTGAGTGGCGGCCATGTTGAATTTATGTTAATGTTGCTAGGTTCATAGTGCTCTACTCATCAAAACCTTTCATTTGAGACCCATATTGCTGGGTTTGGAAACGATATTTTATCCTTTTTTTTTGAGCGGCGGCCATGTTAAATTTAGGTCGATTTTGCTAGGTTCCTAATGCTCTACTCTGCAAGGCCTTTCATTTGATACCCATATTGCTAGGTTTGGAAACGAACTTTTATCTATCTTTTTTGAGCGGCGGCCATGTTGAATTTATGTCAATGTTGCTAGGTTCATAGTGCTCTACTCATCAGGGCCTTTCATTTGACACCCATATTGCTGGGTTTGAAAACGAACTTTTATCCTTTTTTTTTGAGCGGCGGCCATTTTGAATTTAGATTGATTTTCCTAGGTACCTAATGCTCTACTCTTCAAGGCCTTTCATTTGATACCCATATTGCTAGGCTTGGAAACTAACTTTTATCCACCTTTTTTGAGCGGCGGCCATGTTAAATTTATGTCAATGTTGCTAGGTTCATAGTGCTCTACTCTTCAAGGCCTTTCATTTGATACCCATATTGCTAGGTTTGGAAACTAACTTTTATCCACCTTTTTTGAGCGGCGGCCATGTTGAATTTATGTCATTGTTGCTAGGTTCATAGTGCTCACTCATCAATGCCTTTCATTTGATACCCATATTGCTAGGTTTGGAAACTAACTTTTATCCACCTTTTTTGAGCGGCGGCCATGTTGAATTTATGTCAATGTTGCTAGGTTCATAGTGCTCTACTCATCAATGCCTTTCATTTGATACCCATATTGCTGGGTTTGGAAACGAACTTTTATCCGTTTTATTTGAGCGGCGGCCATGTTGAATTTAGGGCGATTTTCCTATGTTCATAGTGCTCTACTCATCAAGGCCTTTCATTTGATATGCATATCGCTGGGTTTGGAAACGAACTTTATCGGCAGTCATGTAAAAATTAAGTCAACGTGGCTAGGTTCAATGTGTTCTACTCTTTAGGTTCTTCGTTCGATATCCATGTTCCTTGGGTGGATCCAAAAAAATGTGATCCGTCATTTTAGACATTAGGATCAAGAGTCCCGTCCCGTCCCTCTACGCGTAACCCAGAACATTGCAGTCAGATATTTTTTTAATTATCAATATTGCAGTCAGATATTTTTTTTAAATATCAATATTAATCTATTACTTTTAATAGTTTTGAATGGATGAAAGAGTTTGATTCCTTAGTCCTAATGTAAAAACATACAACACCTTTCAAAATACCTTGAAAAGAGTATCTTCATTTTTCAACATTTCAAATATTTCAAAAATTGTACCGATTTTGTGAAAATTTGTCAAGAATTAAACCAATCTACAAATTTTATGGTCATTCGATAAGTATTATCATAAAAAAATGCTTTATACATTGGTTGTATGGCTTGATTTTTTTGCCTTACCACCACGGTACGACATAAGAAAAAGACAATTTGGTTGGCGAAATCCAGTTGGGCACAGCCCAGTTAACAGAAAATATTAAATTTTATTTGTACTATGTGAAACACTTCATTCTTGTCTTAATTTTCGAAATCCAATTACTTAAGATCAGGCTGTATGGCATAGTTCCATTGCCTTTCCTTCGTGGGAGAAAATACCTTCTCTCTGTACTATGTGACAGACTTGTCAAAATAATTTCACGTGCGCCATGTTGTTTTTCTACTTAAAGCCAATTCGAAAATTTTATATAGTATTTTTTCACTAAAAATAAAAAGTGAATTTAAACAAACGAAATTATGCCTAAATGTTCTTCCGGAAAATTCTAAGCATTGTGGTGTAAGCCATATCAAATTCTGTCCAGTAGTTTCGGAGATCTTTCCGGACAAACAGACAAACAAACAAACAAACAAACAAACAAACAAACCAACAAACAAACCAACAAACAAACAATTTTTTTAAAAACTATTCTATCGTGTTCTGCTAATGATTTTAAGGCGACCTGTGTATTTTTTTTCTTAATATTTCGCAATTACAGATTTTTGTACCCCTACGATTTTATTATATACTAGCTGTGCCCGCGAACTTCGTTTCGCCATCAAAATACTTAACACAGTGTTTAGCTTTTTCCTCCATTTTATTCCATAATGATTCAACTTTATTCTGCCTTTCTTGAGCATCGGCCATTTCGAAATTAGGACAATTTTCGTAGGTTCGTAATGCTCTTTTTCTAACAGTCCACAAAATTAAATACATTACATATTACTATAAACCATTGATTTACTACCAAACGTTTGGTAGTAAATCAATGCTATAAACAATAAGTATTATTATTGTTTTAGAGACATTATTGATATTAATAAATTCTTCTTCAGTAGAAAGAACTACACAGTTGCAAGAATAATCTTTATCGTATTCATGTTTCGAATTAAAATAAACAATTGTTTATAAATTAGAACTGTATACGAATAAAGTTTAGATTTTATAATGGGTGTTGGTAACACCAACAAAATATATTTTTTGGATATGACAACTTGACCAATTTTTACTGGTTGTACAGTAAGCTCCTTGTCAAGCTATACTGTTTGACCTTTGAACCGTTCTTATGCCGCTCGTAATACTGGCGGTTTTCGTAGAGTTAATGTATAGCATGAATGGGGGGGTTACTGTACAAATACGTTTTCCGTATTCGATATCCGATCACGGAATACAGACACGGAGTTTCGTGAACGTAGCGCAGACGTTCGTTTCTTCTCATTCGGGATTTCTACCATTCTACCTAAACGTACGTACAGAACGTGTTCCGTTCGTAATAAAAACGAACGTGTGAAGCAGTCAATGAGTATTTTGTATAGATTTGATGCATTTGGATGCCCGCATTCAAAAAACGAATGCGAAAAAACGTATTTATGCGGTTAGCCTTAAAATGTATTGAGGCTTCCGTTTTTGTAACGTGTACTGTGCGATATAGTGTTGCTGGCATAGTTCGGTTAGCAAACTCGCCGTGATGACTAACATCCAACACACAAACTTGGAGTTATCGTTAGTTAGTTCACGATCGTTGCATTATCACGGTCTCGAAGGACACTAAACACAGGTAACATCTAACATCGAACATCCATTAGGCCCCGAAGCGGTTCTCAACTTTTTTGGTGACGGAACCCTTTTGGAAAGCGAAATACTTGACGGAACCCTAAAATAAAACAATAGTTTTTAAAAGTGTATTCTTTATTAATAAGCATAATAAAAGTACGACCAGAGAGGGTGTTTTGATTTTTCTAAATTATTGCGGAACCCCTTATAGGGGTAGTGTGGAGCCCTAGGGTTCCGCGGAACACCCTTAGAGCATGGCTGCTCTAGGTACCCTTCAGGGCCTACTTTCATTTAATACCCCTATTGCTGGGTTTGAAAAGCAACTGTTATCCGTCTTTTTTGTGCGGCGGCCATGTTGAATTTACGTCAATGTTGCTACGTTCATAGTGCTCTACTGGTCAAGGCCTTTCATATGATACCCATATAGCTGGGCTTAGAAACGAACTTTTATCAGTTTTTTTTGAGCAGCGGCCATATTGAATTTTGTGCTATTTTCCTAGGTTCATAGTGCTCTACTCTTCAAGGCCTTTCATTTGATACCTATATTGCTAGGTTTGGAAACGAACTTTTATCCACCTTTTTTGAGCGGTGGCCATGTCGAATTTACGTCAACATTGCTCTACTCTTGAAGACCTTTCATTTGATACCTATATTGCTAGATTAGAAAACGAACTTTTATCCACCTTTATTGAGCGGCGGCCATGTTGAATTTATTTATGTGTTGCTAGGTTCATAGTGCTCTACTCATCAAGGCCTTTCATTTGGTACCCACATTGCTCGGTTTGAAAACGAACATATATCCTTTTTTTGAGCGGCGGCCATGTTTAATTTAGGTAGATTTTCGTTGGTACCTAATGCTCTACTCTTCAAGGCCTTTCATTTGATACCCATATTGCTAGGTTTGGAAACTAACTTTTATCCACCTTTTTTGAGTGGCGGCCATGTTGAATTTATGTAAATGTTGCTAGGTTCATAGTGCTCTACTCATCAAGGCCTTTCATTTGAGACCCATATTGCTGGGTTTGGAAACGAACTATTATCCATTTTTTGAGCGGCGGCCATGTTGAATTTATAGCAATTTTCCTAAGTTCACAATGCTCTACTCTTTTAGGCTTTTCATTTGATACCCATATTGCTAGGTTTGGAAACGAACTTTTATCCTTTTTTTTGAGCGGCGGCCATGTTGAATTTATGTCAATGTTGCTAGGTTCATAGTGCTCTACTCATCAAGGCCTTTCATTTGGTACCCACATTGCTCGGTTTGAAAACGAACATATATCCTTTTTTTGAGCGGCGGCCATGTTTAATTTAGGTAGATTTTCGTAGGTACCTAATGCTCTACTCTTCAAGGCCTTTCATTTGATACCCATATTGCTAGGTTTGGAAACTAACTTTTATCCACCTTTTTTGAGTGGCGGCCATGTTGAATTTATGTAAATGTTGCTAGGTTCATAGTGCTCTACTCATCAAGGCCTTTCATTTGAGACCCATATTGCTGGGTTTGGAAACGAACTATTATCCATTTTTTGAGCGGCGGTCATGTTGAATTTATAGCAATTTTCCTAAGTTCACAATGCTCTACTCTTTTAGGCTTTTCATTTGATACCCATATTGCTGGGTTTGAAAACGAACTTTTATCCATTTTTTGAGCGGCGGCCATGTTTAATTTAGGGCAATTTTCCTTAGTTCATAATGCTCTACTCTTTTAGGCCTTTCAGTTGATACCCATATTGCTAGATTTGGAAACGAACTATTATTCTTCTTTTTAGAGCGGCGGCTATGTTGAATTTATGTCAATGTTGCTAGGTTTATAGTGCTCTACTCATCAGGGCCTTTCATTTGATACCCATATTACTGGGTTTGAAAACGAACTTTTATCCTTTTTTTTTTTGAACGGCGGCCATTTTGAATTTAGGTCGATTTTCCTAGGTACCTAATGCTCTACTCTTCAAGGCCTTTCATTTGATACCTATATTGCTAGGTTTGGAAACTAACTTTTATCCACCTTTTTTGAGCGGCGGCCATGTTGAATTTATATCAATGTTGCTAGGTTCATAGTGCTCTGCTCATCAATGCCTTTCATTTGATACCCATATTGCTGGGTTTGGAAACGAACTTTTATCCGTTTTGTTTGAGCGGCGGCCATGTTGAATTTAGGGCGATTTTCCTATGTTTATAGTGCTCTACTCATCAAGGCCTTTCATTTGATATGCATATCGCTGGGTTTGGAAACGAACTTTATCGGCAGTCATGTCAAATTAAGTCAACGTGGCTAGGTTCAATGTGTTCTACTCTTTAGGTTCTTCGTTCGATATCCATGTTCCATGGGTTGATCCAAAAAAATGTGATCCGTCATTTTAGACATTAGGATCAAGAGTCCCGTCCCGTCCCTCTACGCGTAACCCAGAACATTGCAGTCAGATATTTTTTTTAATTATCAATATTAATCTATTACTTTTAATAGTTTTAAATGAATGAAAGAGTTTGATTCCTTAGTCCTAATGTAAAAACATATAACACCTTTCAAAATACCTTGAAAAGAGTATCTTAATTTTTCAACATTTCAAATATTTCAAAAATTGTACCGATTTTGTGAAAATTAGTCAAGAATTAAACCAATCTACAAATTTTATGGTCACTCGATAAGTATTATCATAAAAAATGCTTTATACATTGGTTGTATGGCTTGATCTTTTTGCCTTACCACCACGGTACGACATAAGAAAAAGACAATTTGGTTGGCGAAATCCAGTTGGGCACAGCCATTAACAGAAAATATTAAATTTTATTTATACTATGTGAAACACTTCATTCCTGCCTTAATTTTCGAAATCCAATTACTTAAGATCAGGCTGTATGGCGTAGTTCCATTGCCTTTCCTTCGTGGAAGAAAATACCTTCTCTCTGTACTATGTGACAGTCTTGTCAAAATAATTTCACGTGCGCCATGTTGTTTTTCTACCTAAAGCCAATTCGAAAATTTTATATGGTATTTTTTCACTAAAAATAAAAAGTGAATTTAAACAAACGAAATTATGCCTAAATGTTCTTCCGGAAAATTCTAAGCATTGTGGTGTAAGCTATATCAAATTCTGTCCAGTAGTTTCGGAGATCTTTCCGGACAAACAGACAAACAAACAAACAAACAAACAAACCAACAAACAAACAATTTTTTTAAAAACTATTCTATCGTGTTCTGCTAATGATTTTAAGGCGACCTGTGTATTTTTTTTCTTAATATTTCGCAATTACAGATTTTTGTACCCCTACGATTTTATTATATATAGAGATAGAGATTTAAACTTCCAGTACAATTTGTGTACAGAGGCGGACTTAATGCCAAAGGCATTATCATATGGAAGTTGTAGCATTTTACTATTAGAATGCTACATTATCCCTTATTAACATAGGCTACAAAATTATTGTTCCTACGGGAAAATATAAAATTCCCACAGGAAAACAAAAACAACGCGGGCGAAGCTGCGTAAAGTAACCCTGGTTACCGCGTTTTCCAGAATACGACATGGTGGAGACCAAACACTGCTACAAATACGTGATGCAGCTGAGGACCTCGTGTCCGGCGAAGTGTGAAGAACACGGCGGTCCTGTCTGCGCTATGAGCGTGACGGACAGACATGCTGTGCTCTTCGAAAGCCAGTGCGCGATGGCCACTGCCAACTGCGAGCCGGAGTCTTTGAATGGTGAGAATCCAGGAAATATTGAATACCTTTAGGTAGGTAGGTATCGATCGGATATTACTTAAATTAGTGGTTCCCAATTAGTGGTACGCGTACCCCCGGGGGTACGCGAAGTTGCATCAAGGGGTACGCGCGGCAATCGTTTGAATAAGATAATGTAATCCGTAAAAAAATGACCGATATACAGTGTGTACGAAAAGAGCGTGACCGGAAAATTTTAATGAAAACCTTAGAAATATGAAACCATAAATTGTAATCGACTGGGACTTTTATTGCTTTTTGATGTTAATATTAATAAAGCGTCTAATCTCCATTATTTTCTATAATTGCTTGGCATTTTCGCGGCATACTTTCTACCAATTTTCAGCATAGCAGCGAGGTAAAGACCTCCATGCTGACTTCAGTTCACGAGTAAGGTCAGCGACGGTTACTGCATTTTTGCCTTCAGTCTAAGCTTCATCCACGCCCAAATATTTTCAATTGAATTGGCATTAGACTGTGAGGGCCAATCCAATACTTCAATGCCATGGGCCGCTTTTCAAGTGGTGCAGAGCTGACTTCGGTGTTTAGGGTCATTATCTTCTTGCAGAATCCAGGAATCATTTTTGCGTGAAAAGATCGTCTTAGCCGACAGCATTAATGCTCTTTTTCGTATTTTTTATCATTTTATGAGCATTCAATCAAACGACCAGTAAACAAGTACAGCTTGCAGAAACCCCTTTTTTAAAAGCATCCCCGAACATGCACCTTTAGTGGGTGTTTCACGGCTCGTATCACCAGTGTTTGGAACTGGCTGACAAGCTAACCTTTTTGTAAATAATATATTTTTTGTGTGTATCTATCAAGTTTACGTTATATGTCAATCTAGTTGGCGTGCGAGCATTCACTGGGATGCGTTACCGGACACGGATGAGTACAGAGAACCATAGCTTCAAAGCGGGTAGCGTAAGCGGCACTCATTGTAAAAAGGAATATTTTAAGGAAAAATTGGAGGGAAAACTTATGTTTTTTTACAAAGCATTTTAGGTAAAGGATTATTGTATTCAGTCTAATATTTATTTTGTTAAACTGCATTCCAAAATTTAAAAATATACAGGTCACGTTCTTGTCGAACACATATACATTGATTGACTAAAAATATACAGTGTGTTCGACGTTCGTACATTTTTAGTCAATCAATGTATATGCTCCGAGCGCTCCGCCCCGCATCTCCCGCGCTTCGCGGCCGGGACGCAGTAAGGAGACCTTGTACTATAATAAAATATGATTTCGGGGGCGTAGAGTTAACCAAGGGGGGCGCAGCGAGCGGCTCCAGAATTAAACCGTAATAAAGAATACCTATGCATTAAAACTGTTCATGTAACTCGCACGACGCAGACGGTGCCACCTAACCATTTCGTATTCTGGCCACCCATCATAGTGCTGTCCACAACCAACGTTGCTTCACCTTAGCAATTGTAAGTCAGTGACACGTTGCAACCATCTTTTGAATAAAACTAAACACGCCAATTTTCATCGTTTGCTTAATTTTTTTGACTCCCCATTTCGGCCTCTAGGGGGGCGCAGTATTTTAGCATAATGTTGGGTGAGGCTCATAGAGTAAAAGGTTGGGAATTGGGAACCTCTGAGTTTGGTCCCATAGTAAAAGTTGTTCATTTTGCTTGTCTAAACAAGCATACAAAATTTGGCTCCTGATGGAAAAATAACCCGGTATACGTTCAAACCAAAAAATGGATTACCGCCTTAGGGACTTTGAAGTATGTGCGTGCGCTTTCAAGCTTTCGCGTTGCATCTTAAATTACAAAAAATTTACGCTTTTTGTACCTTATTTCACGTCAGAGCCAAATAAAGTACAAAACGCGTTTTAATCCCGTAAATTTTTAGTAATTTACCTATTACGTGACGCAAATTTTAAAGATATTTGACCCTTACTCCCACCTACCACCCCACATGTAGGTAACGCGCCGTAACATTTTTATGTTGAGATTCCGTTGAGATTGGCCGCTTGACCGAGTATCGTTTATTAGTAATTATCATTTTTATCCGAGACTTTTAGCATAGCTGATAGTAATGTCGAGGATCAAATGGTTTTGTGGACGAGTTATAAACTCTGCTTTTCACTTCGATTGCGAGGAAATAAAACAGTAGTATAACATAACATTTCTTTGTTTAAAAAAATACATAAGGCAAATACATTAAAGTAAATATAATAAAATAACAAATTCTATCTATGAACTTCTTATTGTGTTTGGCTTTATGGCTCATTTTCTTTGCCTTAATATAGATACATTTATGTATGAGTAGATAGGGTAAATGCCGGATAGTTGCCTCGGACGGATACATGCCTCAGTTTCAAATGCTCTATGTTAGACGTATTGACAGTGTTTCTTTTTGATCATAATTAAAAGCGTCCCCCGCGCAGGCCTCAGTGCCGCATAAGCCGTTGAATTAGGCGCACGTGTTTTGTCCGTATGAGAAAACATCTTCCGCGGCGATACTTTGACGAGCGCCAGAATTATATTGGTAAGTAATCTCTGTTAAATATTTTTATAACTGATTGCGATTTCAGTCAAAAATATATTTCTTTGAGTGCATTAGAGTTTAAATTGCACTGTTTATTAGGTTTTATTGTTAAATATGTTTTATTTATTTCGTAAATAAAAAGGGCAAGTATCCGTATCAAATCGGATAGTTGCCCTACTGTCTATTGCGGATTGTTGCCCTTTTTTTTGATAGGGAAAAATGCTTTTACGCATCCCTTGTGGTTGAGCCAAACCACGAGGCTATGTGGGACTCCCCGGGCCATATCGGTCCAGGCCTACCCACTAAAAACCCCCCAGCAGCTCCTCCGTCCGTCACGAGGCAGGGGAAGGGGACCACAGCGAGGCCTTATTCCCACTGACCCCCTGATTCCGTGTATGAATGTCCCGGCACTAGGTGCCCTGGAGCTGGGGATCTATTTATTTCGCGGGGTACTTCCCCTCCCGCTGTCGCCTCCTCCTGGAAGATGGGGGCCCCGACGATGTCCTCGGTGACCTCCATCTCCGCCTCTACTCTTGATGATTCGGGCTGGCGGGTTCGGGCCGCCCTCCTCCTCCTCCTGTCCATAGGCATCTTAGGGGCAAAACATGTCTTACTCCCAAGGCGGTGGTCCGCCGGTTTCCCGGACGCCGAGCACAAAGGGCATTTGGGCTTCGCTGAGCACAACGACGCCCTATGCCCTGCCGCCCCAAATCGGTAGCACAACGTGCTCCGGTCTACCTCCGCCCTGCAGTCAACCCTTAGGTGCCCCGATTAGAGGCACCTAAAACACCGCATTTCACGGGGCTGGAGGAGCTTTACCTTCGCAGCGGACCACCCCACCAGCAGCCTCTTGGCAGAGGCTTATCTTCTTGGCCACTTCCACCGGGCAGCACACCCACGCCGTGCCCATGGTGTAGCGGCCCTGGCGGATCTCCCCCACCCGAACCTCCTCGACCTGGCACTCGCCGGTCTTTGCGAGTGCCTCCTTCAGTTCCTCCGTCTGGACGGACTCGTCCAGTCCGGAAACCAACATTTCCACCGTCTTAGTTGGGATTGTAACACGCACGACGGTCGGGTCAACAACTCTTTTAAGGGCGACAGCTAGGTCGACCGCACTCGCCTCCTTCTCATTACCTGTGACGAGAATTACGGCCGCCCCAGTCAAAGACCTGCGGAACTGAACACCCTCTATGTTCAGCTCCGCGAGGCTTACCTTGGCTCTGGCGGCCGCCTGGCGTATGAGTGGCCCTTCTCCTCGGCGCCTGGCTGTAATGTCAGCACCACTGCCGCCGTCTTTGGCGTGTGCAGTTTAGGCTGCCGAGGAGGAGCCTTCTTTTTCGGGGGCGGAGGAGACTGCTTTGGCGTAGATTCCGCTATACCATCCCCTTTCTTTCGTCTCCGCTGGCCCGCGCTTCACCACCGTGGTCCAGGCCTCCTCTGTAATGGTTGGGGCCACCGGGAGTGGGCGTTGCTCTCTTAATGCCAAAGTTGATTACCATATTTTTAATATTTAAGATAAATACGAATATTTAATTAAAAAATTACATGTTCACTAACTTACAATTTAAAACCTTAGTATTTTTAAGTGTTGATTAGGTAATAATTTAATTTCTCTTAGTACTTAGTACATAATAAAGGATCTCAGTAAGTTATAAGGACTGAATACTTACTTAATAGAGGCTAATGCCAAAGTTAATTCTAATTTTGTTTATTGTTCTATTTTCAAAATAAATAATAACATTACATTTTTATTTTATTTATTTATTATTTAAGGACAACCAACAAGTCTTACACTAATAAAATCTTAAAACTAAGTGCTAATCAATTCACTTTAAGTGCAGACCCAATTACAGGTTGCCACGGCATGCATAAGTGGACTTGATGCTACTAATCATATCTGCTTACACATTATGTTCCATGAAATTTATACAGGTTTTAGAGAAAAAGAAAATACAAAATAATCAGAGTCGCAAGGACCCGACCGACAGACAATTTATAATTTCTCGTCTAAATCTAGCTGTACTGTCTGCAAAAATATCAATCTTAATTTTTTTACAGAGTATTGTATTGACGCTGGAGTCTATTCATAGTGGCGTGGTGACCAAGGTTACTCTTGCTGCCTTCCACCGAAAACGGAACGTACTTGCTAAGACGTGGCAGTTTTATGGGAACATTTAAATTTATTGAGTTTAAAAGAGGTGGACAATCTATGGCTCCGTTAATAATCTTATGTAGGAATACTTTTTACTTTTTTTTTTGGACACTTATTTACTATTTTTGAGTCTATTATTGTAATAATTTTATAATTATAATTTAACTTTAATTAATACTTAATAAAAGATTGTATTTAATAATAAAAACTGATTATTTAAATTAATATAAGTTCATTTTTATTTGAAAAAAAAAACAGACGGGCATCTATCCTCACATTGGGCAAGTATCCCCCCAACCATTTTTAACGTTAGGCTAGTATCCGCTATAGTAGGCAACTATCCTCTTTTTTAGAGGTCATATTAAACTGGATTTACTTAAAATTTATAATATTTTTATAGATAGGGTATGTTAGAAGATTAATGAACTATGTTTGAGAACACACTTTGAATAAAAAAATGTATTGGTAAACATTTTTTAAAGGAGCTTTTTAAAAAGTGTGGCAACTATCCGGCTTTTACCCTACGTTAATGCACTTGTTGTGCACAAAATTCGATTTTGTGCAGCCCATATCCTGCACAAGCAAGCACTTTCAGAGCACGAGAAGTGAAAAAATGTTTTAAAACAATTTCTCTTATTTTCAGATTACGAGGAGGTGTCAATGGCCGTGTGCACATTGTTTGAGCTGTTCAAAATGTACGGATACACATATTAAAAAACTCAAAAATACGATTTGTATGATTTTTAACCCACTTCGAAAAGGGAGGAGGTTCTATGTTCGGCTGTATCTATTTTTAACTGACTTCAAAAAAGGAGGAGGTTATCAATTCGGTTGTATTTTTTTTTTTATGTTTGTTACCTCATAACTCCGTCATTTTTAAACCGATTTCCAAAATTCTTTTTGTATTCGATAAAGTACTTATACCTACTGCAAGGGTGGTCCCATGGTCACCAAAGTCAGAATCTGATGATGGGATCCCATAGAAAATAGAGGAAAACACGAATTTAATTAAATTAGGGTTTCTTTAACTGAAAAGATTTCATTCACTAAAAAGTTAAAAATTAAAAAAAAATTACAAAAAATAAAACCGACTTCAAAAACACAAAAAACTTAAAAATAATATAAGAATAGGTACAGACAACATCACACTTCTATTCTGAAGTCGGTGACAAATTTTAACACTTTCTAGGAGATCATCGTTTGGTGCCGACTTCAATATATGTAGAAGTGTGATGTTGTCTGTACCTATTCTTACATTATTTTTAAGTTTTTAGTGTTTTTGAAGTCGGTTTTTTTTTATGTATTCTTCACCGATTACTTCTCCATTTTCAAAATTATTTTTGTAATGGAAAGAGTATACCTACTCCCGAGGTGATCCCATTGTCACCGTGTCATGATCTGATGATGGGATCCCATGATAATCGAGGGAAACCCTTGAATTTCATAGACACGTCCAAATATGTGTTTCATGTCTCTTCTTAAAATAAGTATTCAGGTATTTGCGTCTGGTAGTAATCAATGTCATGTCATGTTACTGAGCTGATGATGGATGGTTTCTAATAAGAGTTCGGGAATAATTCTTTTGAAGCTGTTTAGAGCGAAAGACGTTTCTTTTTAAAGTTATTCTAGTGTTTGCCTTGGCTCAAATTCTAATACACACGTACCTAAGTATATGTATTAACTGAAAAAATAAAAAAAACCTTTCTACAAAAAAATAAAACCGACTTCAAAACACCAAAAAGTCATAAATTAAGTATAAGAATATATACCTACAACATCACAGTTTAATATTGAAGTCGGTGCCAAGCAATGATCACCTTGATAGTCTCTAAAAAAAGTATAATAACAATTAATATGTGGCACCGACTTCAATATTAAACTGGATGTTGTATATAATCTTACATTATTTAGGTCTTTTTGTTTTTGTAGAGGAAAGGAGAACGCTGAATTTGTAGAGGCAGCGAGAAAATAAAACAATATTATCTATCAAAACAATATATTTCATTTATTTTAAAATCGTTACATTAATATTGGCCGCTATGCAGCATATTGATATCAAATCATATTACATCACATGTTAATAAACAAACAGTCTGTGCGTATAGAGAACCGTCACGGATGTAAAATGCACTAACGTCGAGGCTATCACGTGTAATCCCTTTGCCTCAATTCTCTCTAATCTGTGCTCCAAAATGTAGCGAGTGGTTAATCGAAACTAATCAAAAAGCACGAGGGACACACATTTTTGTAACGATAGAACTCAAATCCGCATTCGAGGTCATACAATTCAAACATGAATTTCTAAATACACTATTTTTGAACATTCACGTCGTGATTTCTGCAACGAGTGGTCCTACCCACTAAGTTTGATTTCTACAAGTAGAATATACGCAACGTATAAATAAACGCAAAAAATAAATAAACTGTCATTTTTCCCGGTATAGAGAAAGAGAATATATTTCCGAACGGGTAAGGTAAAGTTTATCCGACATGCGGCAAGGGTTAAAAAATTCGCAACTGTCAGTGCGAAATTCATATGACAGATTGTATCTGAACGGGCTGGGTGAAATATTCAGTCACCCTCAGTTTCACTCGGGTTAGTTTTTGAATGGCGTAGAGTAGAATACGCGCGTTCCTGCACGGTCCCTAGGGCTCAAAGGAGCGTAGTGTATAATAGTTAATGAGCCTTTTTTACATCTGTAGCTTCGCATTTTATTTCAAAATGCATTGTTTATTATTTATACATTTCAATCAACATTAAATAACTCCTCGATAGCCTAATAATGATTGGTCATGGCGTCAATATTTATGGTATCTTAGGTTCAAATCCTGCACGAGGTAATTGATTTCTCGTATTCATGTTAATGTTGTTAAATACTACTAATCGATTTACTTCATTTGAAAATCGATTTAACAGTCTGTGGTTGCCTATATCGTCGGCGCTTTACTAGATGAGCTCATCAATTTTTTATGAATTTTTCATCAACATTGCTAGAAAAATCCATTTCAAAATTATAAAAAAGGCAAAATCCATACAAAATAGAACAAAACAAATTTTGAATAAGTATCATAATCACAGCCTAAAAAATTGCGTCGCTATACATTACACAAAAACGTTCTGAAATACACAAAACAGTTTATTGCGTAAAAAGTCGTCATTAATTATTTACAGGAAAGCGAAGCGAAATCATTGAAATTATTTCATTAAAAAAATCTAAAGATATTATTTAACATAGAATAACATATAATTAACAAAGATATCATCTAAATAATTGGAAAGGCCTTATGAATTTGAATGTCTCATGAATAACTTATTTCTTATTATTACATTACGCACATCATACAATAACTCACTAGCGACCCAGAGTCACTCGCAATACAAAACCTCAAGCCGCCTGATGTTGAGCGGTCACCGCAGCCTATGGACGCTTGCGGCCAGTCACTCGCAACACAAAACCTCAAGCCGCCTGATGTCAAGCGGCCACCGCAGCCTATGGACGCTTGCGGCCAGTCACTCGCAACACAAAACCTCAAGCCGCCTGATGTCAAGCGGTCACCGCAGCCTATGGACGCTTGCGACCAGTCACTCGCAACACAAAACCTCAAGCCGCCTGATGTCAAGCGGCCACCGCAGCCTATGGACGCTTGCGGCCAGTCACTCGCAACACAAAACCTCAAGCCGCCTGATGTCAAGCGGCCACCGCAGCCTATGGACGCTTGCGGCCAGTCACTCGCAACACAAAACCTCAAGCCGCCTGATGTCAAGCGGCCACCGCAGCCTATGGACGCTTGTGGCCAGTCACTCGCAACACAAAACCTCAAGCCGCCTGATGTCAAGCGGCCACCGCAGCCTATGGACGCTTGCGGCCAGTCACTCGCAACACAAAACCTCAAGCCGCCTGATGTCAAGCGGTCACCGCAGCCTATGGACGCTTGCGACCAGTCACTCGCAACACAAAACCTCATGTTGTAGATTGGAAACAATCAATTCGTCTTCGCTTTCACGTTACTCCGCCTCCGCCCAAACGTTTTCTTTGCAAACTTAAAACTAACCGGTTTACTATCATTGAAATCCGCAACATAATCGTTCGGAAACCCCTTAACTTCTTTTGGCGCAAAGTAACTCATGAAATAAACCACCTCCCTCTTACTGCAGTGAGTTGGGAAACACACGTCAATGCGATTATCTAGCCTTTCATATGTCATGTCTTCGAGGCCGAAGTTCTCCCATTTCATGGCAGATAGGTGGACGTATAGAAACTTCTTGGTTGAGCTGTCAACAGGCAGACATTTGTGTGGGTAACTCTGATTTCTGTTCCTGCACTTGTGAATCCGTGTCGATGTGAAATCGTTAGTGACTCCGGGCACCAAGTCTTTGTAGGACCTGTAAGAGATGTGCTGTTAGCACTAAAATCAACTATTTATGCTTCACCATTAATACACTTTTGTACGGTCGGCCTCAGAAGTAGATGCTCATTTCAGTACCATGTCACACCATTTATTCTTTCAACATGGCACTAAAATAATTTTCTACTTCTGAGGCTGACTGTACCACCTCTAGTTTTTTATGCACTGAAGACTTTTATACAGGGTTACTTATTGAGCGGGAGCCAATTTCGTGAGTTCGTTCAGACAAGCAAGCTGAATAAATTTTACTATGGGATCAACCCTTAGAGCATTTAGCCTCAGGAGATAGCGAGGTTGGACGAACTCCCCTGCCAAAGTACGTTGACCATACACGTTATATAAAACTTGTTGACGCGCGGAGTGATCGCCTACTGCGCAACGGGTCGCGGGTTTGATTCCCGTACGAGACAAATATTTTGTATGATCTACAGAAATTTGTTCCGGTCTGGGCGTATGTGCATGTGATATTCTATGTTTGTAACTGCATCCACGACGCAGGAGAAAATCTTAGTGTGGGGCGAAGATTTTTTTTAAAGTAAAAGGTTATCCAGTAACTCAAATCTTCAAGACTATGGCGTTTCCTATCACATGTAAGTATAAAATATAAACTTGTTTTATTTAAGTACAAAATTGAGGTAATTTTTTTGCCGTTACGATAGAAAAATACAATGGTACGTTGGCAGCTCAACACAATACACGGCCATGATTTGGGGGTTTTGCGTAGATACACGTTAATTTAATATTACCTCACAATAAAGAAACACATCTTTATTGTGAGGTAATATTTTCATAGTGTGCGTATCTGTTTTTGAATCCTAGATTTTCGTATTAGTGTGCCATGCGTGTTTACCTCGCTTCCCGTAAAATGTATACTGCGATTTTTTCCATCTCCATAGGCTAAATGCTCTAAGGACCAACAAAAATTGTACTTAAATAAAACACGTTAATGTATATTTTATACTTACATTAAGAAACGCGATAGTCTTGAAGATTTAAGTTACTGGATCGCCTTTTGCAAGAGGAAACTGCACACTTGACCAATTTTACGAGCTCTTATTTGCGATACGAAACGACATCTAATGCTGGCGCGTCAACTAATTTTATATAATGTGTATGGTCATATGGCCAATGTATTTTGGCAGAGGGGTTTGCCCAGCCTTGCCATCTCCAGGTTAAATGCTCTAAGTCATAAAGATCTAATAATAATAATACTCTTTATTGCACACAAAGACAATGTACAACAGAAAAAGAACAAAAGAAATAAAAACAGAAATGTTACAATAGGCGGCCTTATTGCTAAAGAGCAATCTCTTCCAGGCAACCTCGGAAGTGGAAAATATAAACTCAGGAGATTCAACCGGGGGAAGGGTGCAGAAACTGGAATCGGAATTAAATGTGTGATAGGGAAAGGAAATCAGTGTCACGAAAGCAACTAAGGATTCAAGGATAGGAAGTGATCACGAACATGGTTTTTAAAAGACTCCAGCGTACGCGCACTTCGAATACTCTCTGGGAGAGAGTTCCATAAGCGGACAGCGTAGGATGGGAATGAGCATGACAAGACATGTGTCGAGTGGGGCGGGATATCAAGAATTAAGTTGAAATGAGATCGCAACATGCGATTTGAAGAAGTGAGCCGAAACGAAAAATGAGACTTAAGATATGGTGGAGACGTTGGATGAAACAAAACATTGTAAAGAAGGCACAGAACATGCATGTCTCTACGCTGTCGAATTGGGAGCCATTTGAGTTGAGAGCGATAGGAAGAAACATGGTCAAACTTTCGTAGATTAAAAATGAATCTGATGGCTACATTCTGTAGGCGTTCCAACTTATCTAGGAGCTCTTCAGACAGATCCGCCCAAACAACATCAGAATAGTCCAGCAAAGACAGTAAAAGTGATTGTGCTAAAACTGTTTTAGTGCCTATTGGGAGAAAGTTGCGGAATCTGTTGAGTGACCCATACACGGCAAAATTTTTTTTGCGAACAGCCTCAACCTGCGGTTTCCATGACAGGCACTGATCTAAAACTAACCCTAAACTTTTTACACTACTGCTAAAAGGAATAACCGTACCGCCGAATACCAGCGGAGGCAACAAACTGTAATCGATCCTTGAAACAAAGTATGGACTGCCTATAATTATTGTCTGAGATTTGCTAGGATTAACGACAAGACCATATGATTTACTCCAGTCATCGATCAAATTAAGGTCAGAGTTAGTTACAGCAACAGCTTCAGAGAGGTTAGTTAAGGCTGCCTGCGCGTAGATCTGCAAGTCATCAGCATACAAGTGATAGAGACATGAAAGCGACTGAGTAATAGAGTTAATAAATACTGAGAAAAGAAGCGGAGATAAAACGCCACCCTGAGGGACACCTGCAGAGATACCACACCACGTTGACATGGAGTCCTCAATGCGTATGCGTTGCCGGCGCCCTAGCAGGTAACTACGAAACCAGTCAACTACGGTAGGAGATATGCCAAGAGAACGTAGAACACTAACAAGAACATCGTAATCCACTGAGTTAAAGGCATTACTAAAGTCCAGTAGTGTCAGTAATGTGAGGTGTCGGTTTTCCATACCCTGGCGAATATCATGCGTGATTTTAGTAAAGGCAGTGGCCGTACTATGACCCATACGAAAGCCGGACTGTAATGGGTTTAAAAGATTATTAACATTGAGGAACTTGAGGAGCTGTCGAAGAACTAGTTTTTCAAGGACTTTGGAAAGGAATGGGAGAATTGATATAGGACGAAAATCAGAGAAGGAACTGGGATTGGATTTTTTGGGAAGAGGTATAACATAGGCATCCTTCCATGCGGAGGGAAATATGCCAGTAGCTAAAGAGGAATTAAGGATGTGAGTAATAACTGGAACAAGGATATCTAATATGGGAAGGATCATATCACGACCAATACAATCAGTGCCGACAGCACCAGAGGTTATAGAAAGAATAGTTCTCTTGACATCACTATCCGATAGTTGCTCTAAAAAGAATGGGGGATAATCAGGCATTGGCAGCATAGAAAGATCTAACTGTTTGTCCAAAGACAGCGTTTCTAACTAGCAACTAGTTAGAAACATTAGCTTTTGTCAGATCTAACACAGTTAAATTGAACATGTAAATATATATTTCGCGCACATAGCTCTTTTTGTTCAGATTGGCTGCCATGATCGAAAATCAATTAGCAGGAACCTTCGCACCATGAAGAGGAATATTTAAAGGGAAACATTTGTAAAGGCAAGCTTATTTATTAAAAAGATCTCTTCCAGCCAATCCTCAGCCTTCACTATTCGATCAAATTAATTTAACGTACCTGTACAAAAACCAATCGCTCTCGCCGACGTACACCTTCATATTGAGTCGCTTGTACAGCTCATTAAAAACGTACTCGTATCCAAACCTCGCCGACGTGTGCAACGCTACGCAATTATCGGAACCGGTATCGATCCACTTCTTGATCTCGACTACAGCACTGTCCACACTGTCACTTCTCTTCGGAAACTCTTCATAGTTTGCGTTCAAGAAAGTCGTGTCCACGTACATCTTGTCTATGGTTATCGGATCGCCCTCCTTCGTGTGCAGGTGGCCTAGTTTTGACACATCGTTGACACTCAACCGGAAGTCGCCGGTGAAGAGAACGGTCTTCGTAGGCGTTCGAAATAGGAACATGACGGAGCCGAAACAGTGACCGGCCGGTATTGTCGTCACTTCAATGAATAGTTCACGAAAATGATCTGTTGCGTTCAACTGTATTAGTTCTTTTTTGCCTGGAAATATATAATGATTGTAATCAGACAAGAACGCACTCACGCACACACGCACACACATGGACGTGGGCACACAGACGCACACACAAACACACGGACACACACACACACACACACGGACGCACACACGGACATACCCACTCACACACACACATATACACGGTTATTTTTTTATCACCCCGGAAAATTTAAGGGATGCTTCAGGTCACATTCATTATTATATAAAAAAATAAAATAAACATTTAAAAAAATCTCTAAAAATGCTGCTCTCAACTACTGCAGCATTTTTTGAATATTTTACAAAATTAATATAAAATTAAGGAGGTGAGTTATTTTTTTTATTCATATGTAAATCACTCTACTACCATGTTGTGAAGCGTCTCTTAAATTTTCGTAGGTGATAAAAAAGTAATCCTGTATAAGTAGAACAAAAGGTGCGTTCCAATTGAGCTTATAGCGATGAGAGCGGTGTGAGCGCTCACAACTGTTCCAAATGGGATATCGCGCTAACATCGACAAATGGCAGTTGGCCATTCGGAACGATAGTTTGCGCGCTTACGACACTGACGTTTGCTTGACAATTAATTTTCAGCAATAGCACGTAATTTTAGCATCTAACCATTTTTTAATGTGCAGTTATGTAGACAACAGAAAAATTAGTTCACTTCTGTATTATTTTTCTCATCCCTTACAATAAATGTTGTAGTTTTCAAACGCTGACATTGACACTTGATAGTCATATGACAAGATGGCGAATGTAATAACGTCATCGATGACGTCAGTTTGGATACTGTGAGCACGTTCACGGTGATTCGGAACGACTTTTACCGCGCTGACATCGATATCATCGTCATTCGGAACGCACCAAAAAATATTGACTTTAGGCCTGCTCCAAAATTTGAAGATTATTTATTAATTATAAGTCTCTACTAGGGTTTATTAGTACTCTGAACAACACTTACCCAGTTTCAAAACCTTCACATGCGGCTTGATACTAACGAAATCATTCGTAGCCTCGACAATAGCAGCCGACAGCTCAGACGTGTAAACGTAGACGTTATTCTCCTCCAAGTACCTCTGCAGCCGCGGACTGGTCAACCCCTGCGTGTGGTCGCGATGGCAGTGCGTTAAGAAGTACGCCCTCTTGCCAAGGGTCTCAAAGTTGTCCACCGATATCCCAGGCACCTCGGCGACGACTCCATCGAAAGCGCTGCAGATCATTTGTTATTGATCTCTGAAAATATTTTGTATGTACACATATATTTATGAAACCTTACGTATGTACACAAGAATAGATATTAAAATAAGTAAAAATAGTGACTATCATAATTTAAATTTAAGAAATATATGCAAGCTAGCAATGCCCACGTATAGGCTCCATAAAATAAGCAACTCCTTCGCAGGTTTACAAATGTTCAACACGCTGCCATGTAACATGCATGACTTGTCAGTAAATTTACTTAAATTTTAATTAAAGCTCAGTTATGCAAAAAGGCTTATTACAGTGTTAAAGATTTTTTGAATGATAAGGCAGCGTGGCGTTGAAAAGAAATGAAGTGCTCGTTCTCTGAATAGTTTTGTAATATTCACAATTTGTAAGACATTTGGCGATTTTAAGAGGTTTGGCACATGAGTTTCTAGCCCGGTTCTTCTCATGTTAGCCCCTACATTCGGAATCGGGTCGCTCGTGGCGATTACATGCGCGGCACCAACTCCCCGCATGTAGGTATGTACTTGCCACTAGCGCACGGGTTATCTTGATTTTAGTAGAATATTTTTCATGTTTCACTAAGTAATTTTGTAAAATTGACGATTTTAAGTGCCCACAAGGACCTATAAAATAAAGTACTTTTAAATTTGAATATATCATCAACATCATCGTCATTTCAGCTAAGAGACGCCCACTGTTGGACATACTATAGGCCTCCCCCGGCGATCTCCACACCGATCGGTCCTGCGCCTCCCGCATCCAGCGGCTTCCCGCGACCTTCACCAGATCGTCGGTCAAGGCTCGGAACCGGTTTAAAATAGAGAAGTAATTAAATGTGCAGCAATGATAAAGTTTGGTGAGCCACAAAAAAACAGCATTTAAATAATTTGGTCGGCATACAAAGATTTTGTTTGCAATTAAAAAATCAGACAGCAATCCTTGTTCCGCAAATAATTTTGATCATCATCATCACAGCTCACATACGTCCCCACCGAGGGGTTCGAGCCTACCCTATGTTAGGGTGATTAGGCCTTAGTCAACCACGCTGGCCCAGTGCGGATTGGTCGACTTCACAAACATCATTGAATTTCTTCGCAGATGTATGCAGGTTGCCTCACGATGTTGTCCTTCACCGTAAGAGCGTCAGACAAATGTACATATGAAATTCGAAACGAAAAACACATTTTGTATGGCGGGTCTCGAACCCCGTCCTCCCAATTGGAAGGCAAGTGCCGAGTCCACAGCGCCACCGACGCTCTTTCATAATTTTGATAATGGTCAAAAATTAAATCATAAATAGGCAGCTTACAATAACATGAGTTTGCATAAAAAACATTAAGTCCGCAAAATAACTACTTGATCAGCAAGATTTCATGATTGATCAGCAAAGAAAACATGTCTAAGCGGTGTATTTGATTGGTTTGCTTAGTTAAAACATGGTGAGCAACTAATTGGATTGCACAAAATAACTAATTATATTTTATAACAATAAAAAAAATATTTTATTAATTTACACTTCTATAAATAATACATACCCAAGCAGAGAGTATATAAGTTCCGATACTTAAAACCTAAACACAAATTGGCCTCTTTTTGAAAATAAAAAGTTTAGAAAAGTCAAAGCGTATGTAGAAACTGTAGGCGGGTCAAAAATAGGTAGCAAGGAGCGAAGCGACGAGCGTAGGTTTGAACATGAACCAAGCGCGAGCCGAGCGAGCGAAACGAGCGTGCCGCGGCAGCGGCCGGCGAAGCGCCAGAAACGACTTTGTGTATTCTCGACTTTATGCATACTTATTGCTTGTGGAAACTGCTAATTTTGAGGTTAGTTTTTCAAATTTCAAATGCTCATATCTCTGGAAGTATGTACTTCCTTTTCTCTAGCCAAATTTCATGATTTTAGGTAGGCTAAACGTTATTAGCCATTTCGTTTTTAGGTGATATGTGTTTTAGGCCAAATGTTATTTAGGCAATTAGGTTTTAAGTATAAGTGTTATACTAAATTAAAGTAAATAAATTAAATAATCTTTGTAAGGAATGCGCCCATTTTGCGCATGACAAGTATTTTTGCTACATTTATATGCAGCTCAAAATGAATTTTTTTGCTTACTATCTGAGTGCTAAGCAAAATTTTATTAAACAGGAGCAGCTCATTGCAGCTTATATAATTAATATGCTGTACAAAAATAATTACAGCCATCCAGAATGACATAAATTGCTGATTGATTTTGGAATGTTTGCTGGCCATGAGTTGCTGATCAATTAGCTATTTCTGCTCACTGATTATATTTTTCTGCTCATAAAAATACGAATACTATGCTAACTCAAACTCAAAAATCTTTATTCAATATAGACCTTTACAGGCACTTATTGACGTCAAAAAAAACATAAAAATGTTCAACCAAGAATCTAATTAACTAAATTATTTAATCCTTGTATGTACACACATCCCAACCATTATTAAGATGTGTGCAAATACAAGTCAAACGAGAAAAAAAAAAAAATTTGACTACACCTGTTCGGAAATTGGGAGAGCCTTCTCGAGAAGAACAGGCAAGAAACTCGGAAGGTCTTGTATTTTTTTTGTCTCCTCTTTTAAAATGCCAACATTACAATATTATATTTCACAAACATTTTTTAATAATATAGAAATGCCTGTCGGTGTTAGTGGAACAGTTACTCGAATGAAATTTATCCCATTATCACAAAGTGTTAACACCCTTTGAACGTCAATTATCACATTTTTTGTCAATCCCAAGCAGTTTTATCTGTCATATAATCAGACACTTTATAATATGCTTTTTTCATAAGTGCGCCCTTGATAGTGACTTTAAATTTATTCAAGTTAAGTGCTTTAATATTATTTGGGATTTTATTGTAGAAACGTACACAAAGGCCTTTGAAAGAATTATTAATTTTTTTAAGCCTAGTATTTGGTAACGCTAACATATTCTTTTGCCTAGTATTTACTGAATGAATATCACTGTTTTTACAAAACGAATGTATATTTTTATGAACATATACTATATTCTCGTAAATATATTGCGACGCGACGGTCATAATATCAATTTCTTTAAATTTTTCTCTCAAAGAGTCTCTTATTTTAAGGTTATAAATAGCACGAATAGCCCTTTTTTGCAGCACAAAAACAGTCTGAATGTCGGCAGCATTTCCCCACAGCAAAATGCCATACGACATCACACTATGAAAATAGGCAAACTATACAAGTCTTGCTGTATCAACATCAGTCAGCTGACGTATTTTCCATACAGCGTAGGCTGCAGAACTAAGTCTCTTCGACAATTTATCAATATGTGGGCCCCACTGAAGCTTTGAATCTAAAGTAATACCAAGAAATACTACGGTATCCACAAGGTCCACATTTTTATGCTTTATGTTAACAGTGGTGTGAACCTCTTTAACATTGGGTAAAACAAATTTTATACATTTAGTTTTCCCTTCATTGAGGCACAAGTTATTCGCATTAAACCAGTAAACTATTCTTGAGATAGAACTATTTACATCGTCATAAATTTGCAATCGTCTTTTAATTTTAAACATAAGTGAAGTATCATCTGCAAATAATACAATCTCATGCCTGTCTTGTACAAAAGCAGGCAAGTCATTTATATATATTAAAAATAGAAAAGGACCAAGAATTGAACCCTGCGGAACTCCCATTTTAACCGAGGCGCCCTGGGACCTCTCCCCGTTGACGTCTACTTTCTGAATCCTCTCAGTCAAATAGGAGACGAGTAGATCCAGAACAGTGTCGCTAAATCCATAGTAGTGTAATTTCTTGATCAGGGTGTCATGATGAACGCAATCAAACGCCTTGGACAAGTCACAAAAAACGCCCAGCGCATCATGTGAGTCCTCCCAGGCCTCATATATATTTTGTATTAACTCAACACCAGCATCAGTTGTTGAGCGACCCTTTCTAAAACCAAATTGTTTACAGTGTAGAAGATTATTTCTGTTAAAAAAGCTTTGCATTTGTTCCAACATTATTTTTTCAAAGATTTTGCTAAAAGTAGGTAGCACAGAGATAGGTCTAAAATTATTGGGGTCTGATGTGCTACCAGATTTGTGTCCATTTAAATAACACCCTTTAAAATATACCGGTTAATATCGGTTTATTTTGGCTTTGCTCCGATCTTTTCTTGAGAACACGAACGTTATACGTTAACGTTTGTACGTTATCCGTACCTAATTCACTTCTTCACAGTTCGAATAAGTGTTGTTTGCGTCGTAATCAAAGTATGTAATGTGCCTACCTATTATATTGTATTCTTTATATTATATTATATTAATCCATATATTTTAAACCGGTTCCGAGCCTAGTGTAATAGTGTATATTATTTACTTGTGCGTATGTGCTTCAATTTCAGAACGCTTAAGTATCTTTACACAAGGTGGGGTATATTAAAAGGCAAAAAATATTATCATTATTCAAATAAATACTCGTAAAGTTAAATAATTTTAATCTATATATGTATATATAAAAGGAGATGTTCCCATCTATAGACGCACGCGCAGCCGTAACCGCTAATGGTAGAAACGTGAAATTTGGACGGTTGTTTGAATTCAAAATGCGGACGCACACTAAGAAGGGATTTTAAAAAATGGGTTACAATTTTTTAAAATCCCCTCTTAGTGGATGAAATAGGGGTTACAAGTTTGTATGGAAGAATCTTTAAATTAGCAACGAATTTGATAAAACTTGAGATTCATGCTCTTAAAAATATTTCATTGAACACGTGTTTCATGGTTTACTGGAATTCACCCCCTTAGGGTGCAAAATCGGGGTTGACAGTTTCTATGAAAAATATTTAAAATCTGCTCTAATTTCTATAAAATTTATTATCCAGGCTACAAAATTATTTTTCCTACGGGAAAATATAAAATCCCACGGGAAAACAATAATAACGCGGTTGATGCCGCGAGCGGAAAGCTAGTCTCATGTCGGAAACGGAAACTCATATCACAGTCAGTGTTTGTTATCAATTGAAATGCTTGACCAATTTTTATGAAATTTTTCGTAGATATTTGCTAGGTCTGAGAATTGGTCGTAGGCTAACCCCCAGTTTCTGCAGGCTGATCAAAATATTTTCCAACTAACAGCCATGTCATCTTAACAGCAATGTCAAATCAATTTGAGTTTCCGAAACGTTGTTTAGTCAAAATTTATTTATCTCTAATACTTAATTTGATTTCTCGTTAGAAATATTTTTAGACACGGTCACATTGCTGAAATGATATATTTTGTTTTATTCATATCTATTTTGGAAATCCAAAATGGGTCTTTCCTTAATAATTTTGAAATAAATTTGACAGCTATCGGCCGAATACTCAAACGACACTGATATTTATGAGCTGCTCAAATAGTTGAGAGCAACTTAACTCGTACTCAAAACAAACATTAACAGCTTCTTAATTTTAGAGACGGTCTTTAACTTTAAGGTCTTTTTATCAACAAGTATGAACCAAAATCGTATACTCAAACGTCAATTATCATTTGACATGTGATTAATGCCACATTAACTGCATTAATGTCGCTCTTATTTTAAGGGAGCTTCGGACGTCGCTCAAGTGGCACGTAAGGAGTTATGATTGAGATTTTCTTATACTTGCATAGTTACCATTACTATATTTCTAAATATGTTAATACTAATAAAATTTATGTTTTTACAAACCTATTTGGTAAATGCAACTGAAAGTTGATCGTACCTTCCTATCAATATGTACTTTTTAAATTATAAAACTGATAGTAGAAATAGGTTTTTAAAAACAAGCTTTTATTTTAATGCCATAAAAAGAGGAAAATAAACTTTAATTTATAGAATACAAATAGAATAGAAAAACATTTAGTAATTTATTACTGACATGTTACATTTTTTATGAAAATATAACAATAATACAATACACTTATTTAACTTGATCTTGATATTGGTAATTCAAGAAAAAAACATTTTAGGTAAATCTTGTGACAAGATTTTATATTTTCGAATCTAACGAGCCCAAACTCGATAGAGATGTGTTGTTTTATTGCGGAGTTCCTATAGCCACCTTCCAGCTCCAGCATCAGACCCTGGTTACCATGTATGATCAAAATACTCGTCACAACGAATCAAACGAGCTCAAATTCGATAGGGTTGTGCAGTTTTATTGCGGAGTTCCTATGGCCACCTTCCAGCTCCAGCATCAGACCCAGATGGTTACCATTTAGGATCAAAGTACTCGTCAATACGAATCAAACGAGGCCAAACTCGATGGGGTTTTTTTTTTTTTTTTCATTTATTTAGAACTCATACAGTCCATATTCAAACATAATTTTATAAAAATGGTTATAAAGAGACCTGGAGGTTCATAAATGTTCATGAAAAGGTTGGAAAAAAAAATGAGCGACATTGTTAACATGAACGAACATACAAAAAACAAAAAATTATAAAATAAAAATTAAATAAAAGTTAAATAAAAGGGGCATTACATTATATACCTACAATACAGTTGAGTTACTAATAAACTAAGTTATTCGATTTTATATATTTTTTAATACTATTTAAAGAATCATGGAAAGGGTCGATATTACATAAATTCTTATTATAAAAACTGCTGGTACGTCTGAAAAATGTGTGTTGACAGTATTTGGTACGAGCAAAGCTCACTGAAAATAACGCACGAGGGCGAAGACAATGTTTTGGCACATTAAAATATATATTTTGCAAGAGGTTGGGACATTTTATAACATTTTTAATGATTTTGAAAAAGAAACTCATATCAAGATATTGCCTTCTGCTACAAAGAGATGGTACTTTAAAATGTTTTCTGGATGCAGAAGCACTATTAAAATAACAATGGGTTCTATAGGATAGTGACTTAAGAAAAATATTTTGTATTCTCTCCAAACGTTTAATGTGAAGAAATTCCAGAATGCTTCTAACAAATGAGTAATATAATATTTTAAAGGTACAGGCACGCTTAAAGGGTTGTGTCGTTTTCATCACAGTTTTATATTGAAGTTGGTGCCAACACAAAAGATAGGTAAGGATTTATTCAAAACCATATTAATTTAATATTAAATCATAAATTATTACATTAGTTGAAAAGTCACTAAAAAATATACAGAAGAAATGGCTGTATGTGCTTAAATCCGTTTGCTTCTTAAACTTGGAACACTTAAATCTACAAATGTAAAAAACATGGCGAGATTTAATTTTTGTTTGATATTATTATATTTTATGTCTTCGTGGATTTTTGAACATATGTTGTCGATTCAGAATCAATATTTTTTTTCGCTTAAGATGGTTTTCTATCGAATATGCGAAAAATTTATTAATGTGACCAGTGTACAAACATGAAGCAAATACAAATTTGTATTTGCTTCATGTGTACAAATATATAACTCTCTCTTACAAAAACGATTAAAAATTGTTTCAGTATTTCATTTAAATCTAAGACCTTAAAATTAGGAAGACCTTTAGTAAGATTATATTTAAGAAGCGTTTGAGTATTTGGCCGTAAGTCAACTAACACAGTGATAAGTTGATTTAGCTTTCAGCAACTCAATTCATAGTTAGCAATAGATTGAGATTGACAGCTTGTTAGTTAATTTTATCGCTGAACAGCCTTTCCGAAACTGGGTGTAAAGGTCGTACCCCGTCAGGGGTTCCCAACCTTTTACTCTATGCGCCACGTGGTTGTAACGTGTCGCTGACTTCGCATAGGTGGCACCATCCGCGTCGCGCGAGTTTATATGAACAGTTTTAATAAATATTTTTATACAGTTTAATTCTGGAGCTGCTCGCTGCGATACTGTTTAATGTGTACTGATACTGTAACTGTGTAATGATGTAACTCGCATCATTACACGTACTGTAAGAAGCACCAACATGAACTCTGTTGGTTCCAATGGGTGACTGGCAGAGAATGCTATTTGGAATTTAAGTCTGCCAATTGTACAGCCGGCTTCAAAGTAGATAATCATTTTTAAGCATTTTATTACCATGTCACACCAACTATTCCTTTTATTTAGTATGGTTACACGTAATATACGTGTAATATACGTGCATTGTTAATAGTTGGTGTGATACTGGTAGTAAAATGTTAATCTACTTTTGAAACCGGCTGTACATTATTTTTACTGTGCAATAAAGATTCAACAAATGAATTAATACCTCAAATGATATCTCAACTAAGCCACAGTTTTTAATACAAATCTGATATTTACTGTTATAAAAGAGTTGAGACTTTTTAGTTATCTTCAAATTTTGAGTATGTTTTGGATATTGGTATTGTTACTTGATAAATTTTCAAGGTAGCCATTATATGCAATATATTTTGACAGTTCATGTCGATTTATCGTTTTATCATATCGTGTTTCGGTCGTCATACTACGGGGGCAAGTAGTTAAAGAAAATATGGTTCATGATTGAATAATATATACACTTAATTAATACAATAATAGGAGCTGTAAACTTTACAAAATACATTAATAAAGACAAGTCTCAATAATAAATTAATTAAGAAAATCAGTTTGAGGTGTTATAATATAGTTAAAATTTATTTGCCTTCTTCCAAGCCACAATACATATACAGGATTATTACTTTTTTATGACCCCCAAAAATTTAAGGGACGCTTCAGGACACATCCATTTTTATTTAAAAATAATAAAAAATATATTTAAAAATACTGCACTAAACTAGTGCAGTATTTTTTGGATACCTATTTTAGATAATTAATTGTTCGGAATCTGTGAACTGTAGAAATAATTGTGTGTAGAATAATAAATAATAAAGTTGTACAAGACAGTTGGTTTCAATTAGGGAATGTATATTGTCTTTGCATATTGAGATAAGAGTTTTGAAAAGTGAAACCTTTTTACATATTGAGATAAGTTTTTGAGTCGAGTTTATACATTCATAACTTTGATGTTTTGTGATCTAAGGATATTGTTTATAGGAAACTAATGTGTATGTTCGCAAGTGATATAGGTATTGTTGTTTCTATTTTTATTTAGTTACCTAACACTTTGTGCACCATTATTTCTGTACAAAGGCGGACTTAATGCCTGAGGCAGTTTCTGCCAGTCAACCTTTGTTTCTATTTTTGTTTGTTATATATTGTTGTTTGAACTAAATATTAACAATTACGCTTCCACTAAATTTTAAATTGATTGTCCGTTTATTTAATTGTACTGGATTGAAATTCGGGCTAAGTTGCGATGGCTAACAACAGCCGCGGCCTTGTTGGATAGACCAGACAGACAGGAAGCCATGCTTAATAGATACGTAGATCTTCCGATTCGCATGGAAGTTGCATTATTTTTGGCAAAGAGCGGCAATATCGATGAGGCTGTCCGAAAGGAGGTCGAAAATGATGTTGACCAATGGTACGGAACTCTCGGACCGTATTGCCGAGGTTGCTCGACCCCTTCTCCAGAGTAGGGAAGCTGATCCGGAAGGAAGACAAAATCCTTCTCGAAGTCGACTCCCGCTTTATCTTTATGGTCACGTCTACCACCCCTTGATCTTAGGCACTTTTCAGGTAGACTTGAAGAATGGGAAGGTTTTTCAAATTTATTTCATAGCCTTGTTGATGCGCGGGATGATTTAACCCCGGGACAAAAATTGGCCTACCTTCTCACCGTTTTGGAAGGGGAGGCCCGCGAACAGGTTCAGCACCTGGCCCCTACGGATGAGAGTTATAAGGTGGCTATGGATATTATTACCCGACGGTATCAAAACGTGAGGAGATTAGCCGACACTCACGTGGCCAGTATTTTAGGACTCCAACGAGTTACCAGCGTGTTGCGTTTGCGGGTTGAAGTTTTGAACCCACTCCTGGTGGCCGTGAGTGCTTTATGCAGTTTGAACCTGCCTGTCGAGGAATGGTCATTTCTTTTATTACATATTGTTCTGGCCAAGTTGCCCGTTATTTGAAAGTTAGATTTGAGCAGAGATTTGGTGGGGATAGCTCCCCTTATCTACCACCCTTTAATAAACTCATGAGAGGATGAATGTAGGCTAGCGGACAATTCCGATGTGGCTAGCCCATCCTGGGTGAGGGGTGAAAATCAGGGTGTAACGTCGTCGAGCAGATTTCTTCGATCGGGACGGCAGGAACCCAAACAGCCCAAACGGTACGCTTTGGTACAGGGAGCCTCAACCTGTACGTACTGTAGGGGCTCTGGGCATAAAACGCCCAGTTGTCGTAAATTTATTGGACAGCGTGTACAGGGTCTTAGGGCTATAGCTCGCCAAAGAGGTTGGTGCTATTCGTGTTTGGGCTCACACTACCAAAGAGAATGTTCCCAAGCACAACCTTATAAATTTTGTTGTGGCATGCACCATCCTTCTATGTGTATGAATAGAAATGGAGGTGATAGTATTTCCGATCGTACATATTATAGGCCCCTTCGAGGCAATGTACGGCACCCCGCACGGGCGGGGGCGGCGCTGCGCCAAATAATCGTGTTGAAGACCGTACATAAAGGGATGCCCTTTCGAGGCATTATATGGAATCCCGCACGGGCGGAGGCGGCGTTGCGCCGAATGATTGTATTCCAAACCGTACATATACGGCTGCCCCTTCGAGGTATTGTATGGCGTTCCGCCGAATGATTGTGTGCCCGACCGTACTCGCAGGGCTGCCCCTTCGGGGCATCGTATGGCGCCCCGCACGGGCGGGGGCGGCGTTGTGCCGAGTGATTCTTCGCCGCACTGTGATGGTGAAGCGGAAGGGTCTAGGCGTTTGAACCCCTGTAGGGGCAGGAACCCCACGAATCCCCCACCATCTGCAGATCATAGAACAGCTGGCGGGCGAGTTCTGCCGCCGCTTGCTGACCATCCACGCTTAGAGCAGCGCCGTAAATGTCAACCAGGATGGAACGTGCTTGATCGCTACGAGCGAACGTTTCCGTCAGTTGACATTCCTAATTGTTAACAAGTAATATCGCCTCAGCTTTCTCCAGAGACAGCTCTTCTGCCGACGGCCTCTGTGATTGTTAGAGGGCTGAGAGGCGAAAGTGTAAAAGCACGGGCTTTGTTGGATTCCGGTGCTCAGGGGTGTGTTTTGTCTTCTTCGTTGGTTGCACAGTTAGGTCTTAAGATTCAACCTCACCCTGAGGGGATTAGGGGTATTGGTGACGTGAAAGTGCCCAAATTGATTGGTGAAGTTGAGTTCACTTTCAGCCCCACTTTTTGTTCATACCCGAGCATCACAGCGTCAGCCATAGTGTTGGATACGGTAATAGTCAGACAACCGTCATAAATCCGTTAATTTCTACGTTAACGTCTGGTCTGATACTGGCAGACCCTAAATTTTACGCCCCAAGTTCGGTTGACGTACTGCTGGGAGCACACGTCCTAGGGCGATTGTTGTTAAAGAACAAACATCTCTTAGACCCAGGTGGATTGGTTGCCGTAGAGACGGCCCTGGGATTTGTTGTGATGGGTCCCGTACAACATGATTCCCTCGCCCACTGTTGAGATTGGCGCTCGGTGGAGCATTACTTCCTCCTCATCGTGCGGTATTGAGGGGAGGTAAAATTCTAGTAGTTTTGGATTTGATTTGTGATGTGTATTTGTTTGTCTATCCAACAAGGCAATGCATTAAGAGGATTGTGAAGTAATCGTGCGCGGCGCGAGTAGGTATTTTCTAAAATGCTATCTGTTTCACACCGCTCCGCCTCCGGTCTGGCGTTTACACCACAAATACAACATGCGCAAATTTTCACGCACACTACGACACAGCAGCGCGCGACTCGGCCACGATACTCGGCGGCTGCGGCCGGCGCGAGAGCTCGAGATTATTATTCTATCGTTCGTAATGTTTTGCGTTGCTTATATTTCTGACTCCCTTTCCGATCGCAACTTCGCCATCGTTACTTTAATTTTTCGTGTGGGAATTTTATGTTTTCACATAGGAAAAAGTATTTTATAGCCTACCTATATTACTCAGTGATAATATAGCATTCTATTAGCCAAAGAATTTTTAAAATCAATCTGGTAGTTTTTGAGTTTATTCATTACAAACAAAAATACAAACGTAGGTACTTAATCTTCTTTCTTCATAATATTTTAGTAGATGAGTTTCGGAATACAGAAGTTATTTACATTTCGTAAATTATTTCTGTATTGAAATTTATTGTGAAGACACTTTCTTGGTATCCCTATACCTTATAGGATTGAGAAAATATGTATCCTACATTAAAACACTAAACATATAATAATACTTTTACATACAAACTAAATAGGAACAGGGATACAAAAATAAAAAGTAATAATAATAAATAATAATATTTTTTTGATTGGGCTGGGCAGCTTTTGCAAAACTTGGCTTTGCTTTTAATATGAGCATTAGCATAAAACAGAAAGCGCGGATCTTCAACCAGTGTGTCCTACCAGTGCTTACTTATGGAGCCGAGACATGGGTAACAACTAAGGCCATCGACCACAAACTAGAGGTGGCACAAAGAACAAAGGTAAGAAAATTGGTAGGAGTAACACTCCGGGACACGAAAACGGCATCAGGTCTCGGGCATTACACACCGCGTAGCAAAGCTCAAGTGGCAATGGGCTGGACATATAGCCAGAAAGCCGGACTCGTGGTGCAGAACTGTCTTAGAGTGGAGGCCATGGAACCGTAAAAGACCCAACGGGAGACCACAGATGCGGTAGAAGGACGACATCGTCAAGATGGTGGGCACGAACTGGATTAGAGTAGCCCAAAATAGAACGGAATGGAGAAAGTTGAAGGAGGCCTATACCGCCATGGTAGAAGAAAAGGCTTAGATGATGAATAATATTTTTTAATAATTATATGATTATTTTTGTTGGTGATGTTCACCTCAATTTTTTTAATAATAAGCCAAACGTAACATCATCTGCAACTAGCTATCTTTCCATCTATCTTTGAATTAGTCAGCAGCAAAACAGAAGTGATGTGCGTCGGTGGAATCAGGGTTAACAACAGGGCTCTCTGACTGATCCCTCTATGAGTTTCCATAATTGATCCTCAAACTCAAGATTCCTCGAAAAGCCCGGAATACCAAAGGAAAAGGTGGCTAGATGACATTAAAGAAGTAGACTGGACTGACATATCCACAATTAAAAAACGCAGCATAGGATCTTACACGTCGGCGTAAGGGCAAGGGCGTTTCATTAAGTAAATAACTTTTTTCAGAAACATTGTACATGTACAAAGTTATTAACCAAAGAATACTTGTAGTCCAGCAGTCGATGAAAAGTCTATGCTGTCAGAAATACAGGAATAATACTGAAAGTACCCCATGTGTGCGGTAAATTTGTACGAATTTCAATTTAGAGTTAAGTCATAATTATGCAACAAATATAAAATACCTCTCATTTTTATACACTAATTTCGGGTACCTAGTTATACTAATAGTTTTAAAATTTTAATTTTTACCACCTCCGTGGTCTAGTGGTTGAGGCCACCGGGTATTGATCGGGAGGTCCGAGGTTCGATTCCCATCGGGGACAGAAGCTTTTCTGATCGGTTTGGTTGGTGGTAGGGCTTCTAAGCCCACCTGGCTAGCTACCACCGTCTTACCCAAGTTTGTCGCCATAATAACATGTTAATAGCATTGCTGTGTTCCGATATAAGGCCAAGAGCTTCTCTGTCGTTTGAAAAAAAATATCTATTAGTAGGATTATATGTAATCAGCTGCTTTAAATTATATTGTTAAAATGAAAAAAAAAACGTCAAAACCGTACGAAGGGTGCCATCTCCACATAATTATATGCCTACCCTATATATTATTTACTGTGTCGTTTGTATTTTTTATACATTTGTAGATTCCATAACGCGAGTACAAATAAAATAATATTGAAAATAACGCTACTTGCATAATATAGTTTGTTACACGTTTTTTAGCTGCTCCAACTTGGTTATACGAAAATAGTTTGTGAGCAACTAAGAATACGCTAACGAACATAGAATGCATAACAAATACATATCTCAAGAAACAAAAAACTAATTTCTCTTGAGTTTGTGTCTTTGTGGCACATATCTATTATAACAAACAACTACATACTTACAATTTATTTTCTTATTTTGATTTTGGGAATTTACAGTTAGTTAACAGGCTACAGGCTGCTTACCCTTAAATAAAGTTTGTATTGAAATAAGATCCTTAAAATAAAACACTAAAATCAATAAACGTATTCCAAAAGACATTTACTTTTTCATGTAGAAGGTATTTGTGTGGACTTGAGTAATACCTTTCAGTATTGATCGATATATCGATATTACTTTCTCCTCCCTAGGCAACAATAACTATGATAACATTAAGTCACATCACTAGATTATACCCCTGCCCCCGACCCGTATCGTGCGATAGAGAGAGTTGCAAGAACTGGTCGAAATTGCCTACAATTCCTGTTTGAAATATTGTTTCGGGTGATAACTGTTTTACCCCCCTAAACCTTTACGAAATTAGACACTTCTGGTCTCATTCGATTCAGTATACCCTTAACTATGTTTGTACGTTTTGCTTTTTTTGTAATTCAGTAAAATTTAGTCAAAAAAAGACAAAAATGCTCGAGGTAGTTTTTAAGTCTAAAATATAGATATTTAGATGCTAATAATTTATATTCTAAGCAATATTTCTTTAAAATCAAAACGTACAAACCTAGATATTCATTATATACACGGTTACACTCAAAAGAGTGAACGAGATTCGGGACCTTGGCGTGGTGCATGACTCTAAACTAACTTATGAAAAACATATAGACCATATCGCCATAAAAGCTAACAAGATGCTGGGTTTTATAAAGAGGTCATGCAGTCAATTCTCTAGTCTTAAAGTAATAAAAATTCTTTACTGCTCATACGTTCGCAGCATCCTTGAATACTGTTCACAGATTTGGAACCCACAGTATAAAATCTACATAAATAGGCTGGAAAGTATACAGCATAAATTTACTAAATATTTACAATTTAAATGTAAGTGTGTTAATGAAAGCTATGAGGCCAGATGTAAAAGGCAGCACCTATTACCACTCTCTGTACGCAGAAGAACTGCTGATGTCAAGTTCTTGGTTAAAATAGCACAGTCAAGAATAGACTCCCCTTATCTTCTTGATAAGATACACCTAAGAGTGCCTGGTAGATCTGCCAGGATTCAATACCCACTTTTTATTCCGCAAAGTAATACTAATTACCGGAAAAATTCATTTTTCATTAGATCTGCCAAATTCATCAATGAACTCGGTGATATTCCCAACTTAGATCTGTTCAGTACAAGTCCATCAAGATATGCTACTGTTATCTCACAACAATGGTTCGATTCGGTTCTCTGATTGTCTGATTGTGTGTACCTAAAGCATTGTTTTGTTTTGATCCCCTTATTGTGTCATTTTTTGTTTCCTAGAATATTAATTATAGCAATCAAGCACTATAGTAACATAAATGCGAAAACTTGTCAATAGTTCATAGTTATTTAAGTAGATAATAATTAGTTTTAAGATACACTGTTTGTTTTCCAAATAAAATAAAATAAATCTACAGCATGTCCAAAAATTATCAAAATTGGACTATGTTTAGTGGGTGAAAAGCGTTATCGCTTTTTGTATGAAAATTTACAGCTTCACAATCCTCTTAAGAAATTGTGTCGGAATTGTCGACTGAAGCTTTCATAGCTACGCTTAGCAGATTTGTTTCCCCCGAGGGACTGCCGACATTAATTCGTTCCGATTGTGGCACCAATTATCAGGGTGCGAACAATTATTTGAAAGATGTTTATTAATTTATGATTGTTTGTTAATTTCTAACGGTAAACCAGGTAGACATTGGAACCGCCCTCTCTCAACGTGGGATAAGCTGGAAGCTCAGTCCTCCAGCTTGTCCGCACTGGGGTGGAGTATTTGAGGAATTGTAAAGGCGGCCAAGACTCACCTGTATCGCGTTTCCCGTTTACTCATAGAATATACTCGTATGTATAGCGTACCGTTCGTAACGGTCGGGGACGGGGGGATGTTCGGAATCTGTGGCACGCCCCCCCCCCCCCCCCCTCCCGAAAAGGAGTCGCCTTTGAGCCCGCGCGTGGAAAGGTCGTGTCGTGTCGTTAATTTATTGGCAGATTTGTATTCAAACTATGGCTTAGTAGAGATATCCGTCTGAATGCAACTATAAATGTTTCATTTTAGGTACCTAAGAGAATGACTCCATTCCTGTTACCATTGTCTAGTAAGATCTGATTTTGCTGAAAAATAAAACCTAGCTGTTGTTTAGTTAGGGCTGAAATGAAACCTAGGGCTGTTTAACCCGCCACTGGTGACATGAATTTGACTTACATCGTTGGTGACCCCGGTCTCACACACAGAGGTTTTTGACTACCAGTTTTTCAATAATTTATTGTTCATGCTTCTCTTCATTGCAAAGTTTATAAAATAAGATCTTTTTCTGTCAATAAAACATAGGTATTCCATAAATCAATTCTCTTTTATTAACATAACACAATATTTTTAGAGGCATTAAAATTATGAGATATTTTAACAATATTTATTTAAACTTAAAAGATTTCCCAACAATCTTAAATATTTAACTACAAAATCAGTCTTCTTCAGTCTTATGACATTTGAAACATAATAAAAAAATAGGTACTAAAATCACTTCTTTTCAACAGCCAAACAACTCGAACAAGTAGGTACCTACTATGTAGTCAAGGCATACATAGTTTTTATATTTATGGCAAGAGAACCTGATTTTTCGTTTTTTTTTTGCCATACACATTCGAAACAGCGACCGTTCCGCGAAGGACCAGCTTCCCCATGCACATCATTAATCTTCAAAACTTGTGAAACTCTTTGCCTTAACGATAGGTGTCTGTCGTTCTCTTGTATGTGGTTCAATCAGATTCATATCCAAATTCTCTATGAAGTGACGGCATAAAAGTTTTCAGTTTTGATTATTAGCTATGTGTATCACCTGACTCTTTATAGTACTGACATTCAACATAGTGAAAAATACCACCATAGGCCAATGCCTTGTAGCTCGAGCACAGTTGTAATTTGCAATTTGCACAGACAATCTACGACATCAACCCCAACCTTTCTGTCATTGTTACTCAAAATTATTATATGGGGCTTTTGAGTTTTGGCATCAACTTTATCATCATTGTGCATAGTACTAATCAGAAGGATGTTTTGCTTTGTTTTGCTTTTGGTTTTGGCACATTATGAAGCTAATATAATGCTAGTGCTGAAGCACCTCGAGACATTGCTTATTACTTTTGGAGGACATTACTGAAACAAAATTCATAATTTGAATGACAAATGCGTAAATATTTCGTAAAATAGCGATCAAATCAAGCAAAAAACTTACTTATCTTAAAATTATTATAATCACAATATAAAAAAAAACAACAGCCTTAGCAAAATAAGTAAAATAAAAAAAATTAATAACCATTTGACTTAGTTGGTTACGCCAGTCTCACGCACCACACCAGGTTGGCGCCAAAATTCTGTAACGTGCACCCGCGTCGCTGTCGTGGGGTAGACTTGCGGTAGGGGACATAGAATAAGGCAGCTACTCGAAATCGCAGTATAATTCGATGAACGGTAAAAAAATATACACATTTTCGAATTACCCGGTCTCACAGACATATACGTCACCAATGGCGGGTTAAGCACGAGTCCGATACTTAAAACCTAAAAACAAATTGCCTAATAATGTTTGGCCTAAAACACATTTCACCTAAAAACGAAATGCCTAATAACGTTTAGTCTAAATAAGTATGCATAAAGTCGAGAATAGACAAAGTCGTTTCTGGCGCTTCGCCGGCCGCTGCCGCGGCACGCTCGCTTCGCTCGTTCGGCTCGCGCGCTTGGTTCATGTTCAAACCTACGCTCGTCGCTTCGCTCCTCGCTACCTATTTTTGACGTTATTAGGCATTTCGTTTTTAGGTGATATGTGTTTTAGGCGAAACGTTATTAGGCAATTTGTGTTAGGTTTTAAGTATCGGATATGTTAAGCACATATCAGTATTTTATTTCCTGTAACACTGTAGTGTTCAGGAATCCAGACAAAAACATTTTTTTCGTGTGAGAATCATCGAAACAGTAATTCCCTGAACTTTACTGACAACTATTGTGACTTGACAACTATTCTAGTACGCTACGTGAGTAAATGAAAATCACGGACTTACTGTATCATGTGACTCAATATGCCACAGTCTCGTAGCCATATAGAAACCAATGGATTCTCCTGTAAGTACTGTAGTTTCAGGAAGGCATTTGAAAACTAATGTTTACAAACTCATTAAAAATTGTAAAGGATTATGGAATGAAAACGTCATAACACAAAATTACTGTCACTGTGACATTACTTTTTTTTAGTTTAATTTTAACGGCCTTGGTAGTTAGCCATCTAGCCAAATCTTAATAATTTTGTTCCTTAATCCAGTAACTTAAAATTTCAAATAATACAAATCAAAATCGGCTAAACTATAAATATCTTTCAATTTATCATTGAAATCCACTGAAAAATCTTTTTGATGCTTGAAAAAAGCGTCCAAATATCAAATTTGAAAGCTGTCAAAAAATGGTATCGGAGGACCCATCTATTAGCATGGGTATTTGATGTTAACTTTTCGTGGCAAAAATGTTTAAGTGGAACACACAAAACCAGCACGAAAAGTTAACACCAAAGGCTAATGAAACGCGTTGATGCTAAAAATGTTGAAAATGTTGCAAATCCGTGCTTAACTGGAACGGGCATTATGAACATTTTGTGGTTTATGCAACGTTGCCAACCATGCGATAACTAACGTAAATATACGATAGTTTTAGGTCCTATACGATAACAGTAATATAATTTGTGTATACCTCAGTGTATACGATATAAAATAATAACAGGGTATCGCACGATAATTTTACTGTTTTATACGAAAAATTATTAAATATTATGATATTTTTGAGAACTCTACATACGAGTACATTCATAGATTGATTGTAGATTGAATACAAAAGAGAGCATCAAATACTTATGAACATTTTTTTTTATAAATTATATTTTAGAAATTCCCTAAAGCTTAGTTATTCTTTACTTCCCTTTTTGCATAAGTACTCAAAATAATAGGTACCTAATCTCTTAAATAAACCCTATTTTTTAACTCTGGCAGAATTGTGACATCATAGACGCCCTTAGACCATTTAGTACTGGACCCGCCATTGTTGCAGAATCCGGAACATTATTTTCTGTCAATTTTTGAGGGGGACGAGGTAGCACTACATTTGCAAATACACACACATTCACAAACATAAATTGCGTCGCTATGAACGCACACTGAATGAAAAACACAACACAAATGTAATTTCACGCACACACCTTCATTTTTTTCTATTATACGTAAATTTTTAATGTCCTACTGCCATAATCTAAAAGAAGAAAGTGGGGATTATAGGGATGGGTTCCATATTGATCGAATGATATCGATATTTTTCATTGAATGGTTAAATGAATGGTTTGTCCTTTTGACATTATTAAGGTTTTGTACTCTACGTACATAATTATATTTTAACACATATTATGAACTATTATTATATTTGACATTGGTATTTTATAGCTACATTTTATAGCATAATATACATTTAATAAGAATATCAATGTCTAAAAGCAAGGCGATGCTAAGATCTACAGGAAAAATTTAATAAACATACGATCGACCCGCAGATTTCTTTTAACCGAATTCAAAAAAGGAGGAGGTATTTACGTATTCGCAGAGAAATCAGAGTCCACCAGAATTACAAAACCGTGTTGTTAATTCATCTTGCAAAATTTTTGTTTGAATTACTACTTTGTTCTAATTCAAACAAAAATTATCTAATTATCTATATCTTTACGATATTAATTTATTCACTACTAAATATATTTTCCACTGTATTAATATATGTGAATTATAAACCACACATAGAAATAAAATACATGACACATCTAATCTTGTAATGAAAGTTGAGCTCAAACTTCTGCTGTGAGGTCAGCTTCCAATTGACGACTCTGTAACATTACAGGGAGAAAAAAATAGCCCTTGCTGGTTTTCTTGCTGGTTCTTTCCAGTACAAGGTCTCCCGCCATAGACTTGTGAACCAATGGCGTAGCTGCTTTGACGTTCAAAAGAGATTGTAATAATCCAATTTGAATAAAAGATATTGAATTTGAATAAATTAAAAGAACAAGAATTTTGTTGAGATAAACGATAATATTTGCAACTTTAACAAAATCCTTTGTACAAATTACTAAACAAATGTGTACAGTTATAAAATGGGCATGTTCCTATTATTGTTGTATCGTGTAATCGACAACTACGAAGTTATGAATATTCATAACAATAATATTTTAATTATTACAAAGTTTTTCTTTATATCTACAGAAACAGAACGGTTATGTGACTAAAACTGTTCATTCAGTGCGATATTTTTATCATTTAAAATTGTTATTGCTACAAGAATTGTATGGTAAATACCACCTGTAATCAGTTGCCTGTACAATTGTATTTTTGCCCTTACTATTCTGCATGTATCTTATACAGAATAGCAAGGAACAGTAACTAGACACATAGTTAAACACTGCCCCGCGCCCTGCTTACCTCACCCACGCAACGTGTTATTCGTTTACCTTCACTTCACCATTCATTCGTGTAGTATTAATGGCGGAGCTAGCCTTTTATAAAACTAAAGATAATTGGAGTAATATTGATAAAAAGTTGCAATTAAAATGTGGCAAACTTAGTGAAGAACAAATGTTTTTTTTTCACTATACTAAACTGTGACAAATATTTGTCACATTTTGTTTTGAAATTGTAGCTCACAAGCTTCATGACACGAGACACAATGTTGTAAGCACTATCTAAACCAGTAATTGCAACATAGTACATAGCGTCTATTACAATACCTACAATGCTAGCATTGCATTAATTATGGTTCCTGTTACTTGACAAATATTGTCAGAATGGCCACTCGTATCACTTTCATGAATCATATCGATTCATAACTATTACTATCCTTGTGAAAGACAAATTGTAAAAATGTACATCTGATGTACATTTTTACAAACAAAACGCAAGTAAAACGTAATAGATGATTAAAATCAGTTTATCGGGTTAGAAATTATTTGCAACTAACTTCGATTAAAGTAGGTTATTAATATAAGCTGTATGCATGTATAAATCCAGCCTGTATCTTTATTAGTATCTTTAGACGAAAATATGAAAAAGTGTCAAATTTCGATTCATAATTTATTGTGAAAAGTTGTTTCGTTTGTTCAGTTTTTACGAAAAGATACTTTGCAAATATGATTTGGCCCACATTCACCAAAGGCGTAAAAAAATCAGGGCTCAAATAATTTAGATATGCGTAAAAATAAAATATCTCCTTTCAGAATCCGATAAATGAAGGGTTGGGATGGCTTGAGGTTTAAGTCTCCTCCTGTTATTAAGCATTTCAAAAAAATGCACCTGTTCAAAATGCTTTGAGCATTTGAGCATTGTACTCGTTCGAGTGGTTGACTCACCCATGATGGGTGCCTATTGCATGCAATGGTCCATTTTATTTTAAACGTGTGGTTCTTTGGAAATCTAGAAATGTTTGTTAAAGACACATTAACCGCAACTCGTGTTAAAAGCAGCAACTTTTTAATTCAATAGTTCGTTCTCGATAACTTGCGTCGATATAAGCACTGCACTATTCTGTTTTCTTGGCATAGAAATAGGGGTGTGGGTCATGAAATTTCTGTTCAATTAAAGTTCTACTAAGACTGCATATTATTTTAATAAATGTAAAAAATAGGTATATTTACAAAAATATCTCAGGGGTGGAAGTTTGTATGGGGAATCAATAACCGCTTTACCGATTTAGATGAAATATGGTATATGCAGATAGTTTGAGTCGCGGGCAAAAGCTATTTTTAAATAAACTTATTATGATCAATACAAAAAAAAAACCATTCCGACCGACACAATAATTTTTTTCTTGTTTTGATTGTATTTTTAAGTTTATTTAAAAGTTTACATTTTTAAAGAAAATAAAAAGGCAAAAGAATTTTTTTCTTGTATTCATTGTATTTTTAAGTTTATTTAAAAGGTAACATTTTTAAAGAAAATGAAAAGACACAAGAATTTTTTTCTTATATGAATTGTATTTTTGAGTTTATTTTAAAGTTAAAATTTTTAACTTTAAAAAAAAATAATGACTATAAGAAATAGTGTAATGTCCTTGATAAGTATGTTTACTGTTGTCGTGATTTGAAACTAATGAACCACTGCCGCTTTTAATACATTGTTTTGGGAAGATTAAGATTTTTTCCATAAAACCATTAGTTATGTTATTGTGATTTTACTATACTTCATGAGTATACTTCCTTGTTTCATAGACTTTATTAATTTACGAAGACAACTTTTGGTATAGAATCAAATGTAGGTACCTACTTCAAATTATTAGATTAATAAAATTATATTTAAACTTTGCATTATAAATTCTATTCGTATAACTAGAATGAAAAAAAAACTATTTTTAATACGGATATAATATTTCAAAATTAGAAAACAAAACAATACGTGCAAATTATTATACTCGAAACATAATATTGACAGCCCTAAATAATTAGTCTCGTGGGGAGTGCACAACTGACGTTTGTTACTAGTCTCGTAAGGAGTCGCTTTGAATGAATGTAGTCTCGTGGGGAGTGCACTTTGAATGAATGATAATAGTTTGACGGTACGATTTAAATTATCCCGATTTCGTAAAACTTAATTTTAGATGAAAATCAATAATAATATTAGAAAAAATATACGTACAAATGAAAAGATATACCACCTTTCTTTATATTTGATGTATTGGACTGATTTCTGCAGGAAAATACAGCACAAATAGGCATTTTCGTGGAGCTCTAATCTCAACCGCATTCCGAGTAATTATGATTCGAAATGGCGCCTGAAGTAGTTTTTATAAACGCATGAGATTTTGAATCTCATACTTTGACAGAGGGGAAATGAATGAGAAGGCGGGTCCAGTACTAAATGGTCTAAGTAGACGCCATTACTACTCATCATAGACGAATTATTACTCAAACAGGAATGAGCTCTTGCTTAAAAAAGTGTGCCGAGCGAGAGATAAATAACTGTACCGTTTGTCTCTTTTGTAAGTTTGTTGACCACACATTCTACAAAATAGGGTTTTTTTCTTAAAACAATGACATTTAACCTGAAAGATGCTTTGGAAAATCATAATATGCTTAAGTGCCCAACCAACGTGTGAATTTTGCTTCGGATTTTGACTATTTTCCATAATCTCGAAGTAATTTACAGTATTATTTTAACAGTGCGCCACAATAAAATACTACAGAATGCCTTCTTGCAATATTATACAATGCGGTGCGAGAAAAAACAAAAATACATCGCAATTAACTCTTCACAAATAAGTAAACAAAATTGTTAAAAATATAATTAGGAATATGTAGTTAAGGTTTCATATTCTGATTTCATTTGCCAATTTACTTGAAGAAGCGTTCAGCAGTAATATTTTTCTTTAATTGTGTAAGAATTTTTATATTTTTGATAATTTACATACATTATTAATGGGCGATAGTGAAGATACCTAAAGAGAAAATTTAATTAGTCTATCGATATATAATATTAAACGGACAGACTTACGTGCCTAAACCTAACTCACATGCAGTAACTAGAGTAATATCATTGGAAAGCTTAATAATTGATGAATTATTATCATTGTCAATTAAGTTTAGTTTCCTAAAATCCTCCATTATTCATAATAATTGAATATATAAGGTTCCTACACGACAAAGTTTGTCATAAACTTTGATTAGTAACTTACCTTACAAAACTAAAAAAAATATTTAAATTACACCCAAATTATCATACCTACTTGAAAGTAAGTACCTATCGCCTCCTTTAAATAATTTTTTACAAAAAAAAATCTATTCCTATTTTTTTTTTACAATAACATTTTCTCGCTCTTATTTATACAAAGAAAATACACGTCTATTGGTGTAACTTTATAGTCATACTAGTTGACCCGGCGAACTTTGTACCGCTTAAGTTAAATAGTGATCTTTAATAAGTTTTTCTAAGAAACTGCGTAGTTCCACAATTTGAAACTGCCTAAATATTTCTGAAACACGACTTTTCAATCAAATTATTACAATGTAGGTCCGTAATGTGCAGCCCCCCTAGACAAGATGTCTTTCGATAATCGCTAACGCAATCGCTAAATGGACAATGTATGAGATTTGACAATTGCGCTCGAAAGCTAAGCGAGGGCTTATGTCAAATCCCATATATTTTCCTTTTAGCGATTGCGTTAGCGATTATCGAAATGCATCTTGTCTAGGGGGACTGTTCAGCTAAGATCTATTTCCCTAGATATGTCGTAGATAAGTGGATTGATGAATTTGTTTAAACTTAAATTTATCGATATTGCACAACTAATACTGAGTACATCACTAGTAAAGGTAGCCATTTTATGTGCCGAAGTTTTGTAGGTAGTCACGCTGATTCTGTAAGTAGGGCCAGTCCATGTATTTGTTAAGTCATTGGTTTCCACTAACGTCTACAGTCTGATTTTTAATTCGACAGAATTCTGACAGATGTCATCCATAGACAAATCAGATATCAATAACCTTTTCTGCTTAGATTTTTTAAAAATATTATATAACAAAAAATATGAAACAGAATTAGATCAAGTAATGAAATTGTGAATAGTGTTTGTTTAGTGCACTCAATGCACACTAGCTAGAATGTAAATTTTTAAGTGCTTAATGGAAAAATAGAGTAAAAAAATATATTTCGCTAATTAAAATATTTATTAATCATCATCACTTATATCATCATTGTCGTCATCATTATCAAGTCGGATTATAAAAGAATCATGGCCGATCTCACCAACCATAACTTAGGTTAGGAAGCCCCTAAGACCTATGCTGTCACTTTTTATCTTTAATGCAAAGAATGTGACAGCATGCCACCTAAGAGTACCCTAAGCTAGAGTCTGACACAAAACATGAGCTTGGAAAAAAGTGGCAAATTCAAAAATTCTAGCTCTGGTAATACTGTCTACAGAAGGTAAAATACATTTTGATACTTGAAATATTCTAATATTTTTTTATTTATGTTGTAATTTGGGAATGGATTGTCTTTTTTTCCTACTATATTCTAATGAATATAGTAGGAAAAAAAGGAGTTTATACTTTTTTTTAATTAAATATTAGGTAATGTTTAGTTTCAATGAACTTCCAACAATGAACCTTTTATAAGAAATCGCTGTATTTTTTTATGTATGACCCGGCAAATGACCTCCTCCCGCCTGATGTTAAGCGGTGAAAGAGGCCCAAATGAGTTGACAGATAGAGTAGGGACGACATCCACTATCCTACCTGTCCGCCCCATGCCGGCCCAAAAGATGCTTTTTCACGCCTCTTTTGAAGGAACCCATGTTGTAGGATGGAGGAAACACGTGCGCAGGTAGAGAATTCCAAGTGTGGGATGAACGACAGAAGAAGGAATCTTGGAATTTCTTGGTACGGTGTGAAAAGGAGGACAGTGTATGGATGACTCCGAAGGCCCTCACGCGTGTTTCTGTTAAGGAATGGAGAGGATTTTGATGGAGGAGGAGTGTATTTGGATTTCATGAATGTTAAAATTACTTGATATCTGTAATATTTCGACAGAAATTAAGAAAAAAATATTATGAAATTGTTTATTACAAAGTATCAAACTCACCATGTTGAACTAAATTACATGGGGACATTGTATCAGTGTTGCTAATTGAAAAAAATTCTCTCATCTTTCATTAGCCAGACTCTAAGAAGAGGTTAATCAAAATAGCCATCACACACACTATCCAGCAGATCATTAAGAGGGCACATTTTATCTTCTTCTTTATTAATATGATTTATGCATTCTTGCCATTTTTCAGCTGTATTATTATATGCCCTCGAATATTAATTGTTTCACTTTGCGCAACTCGGACCGCGGTGCATGACGCGGCGTAAATAGATTTTAAATTTTAGATTTGATATCTTGTTATATTGGCTCTTAGAAGAAGCAAAAATTTTACAAACGAAGAGGTTTTTCTAAAAAAGGTTGGCAACATATGGATTATTGAACAGGGATCCCAGTAATATTTCCTTAACAATTATTGTAACTTCAATAATATGTTATTAAACAATGTGATTACCATTTTAAAATTATCGGTATTTTTTTAAGTCTTAGTTTTTCTAACTACAACCTTAAATACAAGAAAGGTTTATTTTTGAAGTGAAACTTCTTTAGGCACGCTTGACTTGGGGAGTAAGCTGGCGAACGCGTTACGAAAAGTGTGATCGGGCAAGGCGAACGGAAGTTAAGTGGGGGATATAAGCAAGAGACAGCAGTGCGCGCGCACATTTTCTTTCTCTCTTCCTCTCATAGAAGTTTCACTTCAGTCGTGTGGTCATAAGCACACTCGTTTTTTTTATTTTGCTAAAATGCTCTCCCTTTTTAGCGAGAATTTTTCAATGTTGGCAATACTTCTGAAATGTCAAAATTCCGTTGAATTAAAAATCAGACTATAGCAAGACCTATCCTATGCCTATCCTCAATCGGAAGTCAGAACGACTAAACTTACTTCAATCAACTGTTATTTTCATAAAAGTTAATAAAGTACTAAGTTTAAAAACTTTGATATTCCAATATAAGTAATAGTGGTCTTAAAAATATAAGTACAGTACACATCTATAATAATGGTAGGGTGGTAGTTTATAGTTAGTAGACGTCCGCTAAGAACGGATTTTGCGACAGGGCCGAATTAGGAAGTCTAAGGGCTCTCGCGGGTTTATATGAAAATCCTTCATTATTTGCTACAAATTTAAAATTTTGCAGGAGGTAGTTAGTAGACGTCCGCTAAGAACGGATTTTGTGACAGGGCGGGATTAAGAATAGGTCTAATGGCTCTCGCAAGTTTGTATGAAAGTCCTTCATTTTTTGCGAGAAACTTGAAATTTGGTAGGGAGGTAGTTAGTAAATGTTCGCTAAGAGAGATTTTGCGACAGGGACGGATTAAGGAGGTCTTAAGGGGTTTCGCAAGTTTGTATGAAAGTTCTTTATTTTATTGCGAGAAACTTGAAATTTGGTAGGGAGGTAGTTTTAGTAGACGTTCGCTAAGACAGATTATGCGACAGGGACGGATTAAGGAGATCTAAGGGCTCTCGCAAGTTTGTATCAAAGTCCTTTATTTTATTGCGAGAAACTTGAAATTTGATAGGGAGGTATTTAGTAGACGTTCGCTAAGAACGGATTTTGCGACCGGGCCGGATTAAGGAGGTCTAAAGGCTCTCGCAACTTTGTATGAAATCCTTAATTTTTTGCAACAAAATTGAAATTTGGTAGAGGGTAGTTAGTAGACGTCCGCTAGAACGGATTTTACGACAGGGCCGGATTAAGAAGGTCTAAGGGGTCTCGCTGATTGGTATCAAAATTCTTCATTTTTTTGCTACATACTTGAAATTTGGAAGAGAGATAGTAAACGTTCGCTGAAAAATAATTTTGCGATAGGGACAGATTAAGGTCGATTGGCTCTCGCAAGTTTGTGTGAAAGTACTTAATTTTTTGTGCTACAAAATTTAATTCGTTATTAGCAAACATTTAATGTTCGCTAAAAACGGATTAATTATGTCGAAAAAATTGGTTATTTTTAATGTAATGTCATAGGTCACTGAGAGATCTTACAGATCTGAAACTTAAATATGTATTTCTTTATATCTTTAACTAGAAACGCCAAAAACCGAAAACGCGATTTAAAGATTTTGCCTCGATACATTTTTTAAATTACCTCTTAAAAATAAGAAAATTCAGGATTACTAGTAAACGGTATTAGGTATTCATTAAAAAGTTCCATAAATAAGTAGATATCATCATTATTTAGAAGCGTGTAAAAGCAATTTTTTCTAATAATTTTTTTATAAAATAATTTGTATTTTGTCGCTTACGTCGATAATTTCTAAACGACCTGATTGCATGCGGGCGCAGTGCATTCACGACTTTGATGCCATTGATATAAAGACTAGCTACTTGAGCACGAGGGGCGCCCCGAGTTTACGTATAGACCACGCCTCCCATTGTTTGATTCATTTTCGATGTAGCGCCTTAAGCTCAACTAACAACCTTTATATGAAGTTTTAGGCTTTTTGTACCTGAAAACTTGAAGAGATATAATATAGTTATTTAGACATGGCAGGTAGGAACAGATTTTACGACAGGGCCGGTTTAAGGGAATATAATCCTATGTGTTATAGTTACTTTGTGTGATAGGCATTTTCTGTTGGATGAAATATGTAACATAATTAAACTTCATAGTACATACTTTATATCTCCATTACCACGCGGACGAAGTCGCGGTCAACAGCTAGTACATACATCAATAAAATACATACTTTTTACCTGTATCTATTATTTTCAAAATTTAATTATAACTTCTTGTAACTTGACCAAAACTATATGACCCCCCCTGACGCCAAAGCTGGATCCGCCCTTGCTTTAAGCTGTGTTGGTGTTGTACTACAACAAAGAAATATTATATTCTATTATTTCAAAATGGGTTGCGCAAAAAAATTTTATATCTGCTTTTCAATATAAGATAGGTTTTATTAATATAATAATTATTTAAAAAATAATTAATGTCAATGATTGTCTTTCAATAGATGGGCCTTTCCAATCAGTTTATTATGTTGAACCCACCGCTACATAACAGATAATCAAATATGTCAACTTGTCAAAAACGAGTCAACACTAAAATCTCTCTGTGATATTTAAATACATACCTAGTAAAAGAATGAGTAATATTTTAAGAAGAAAAGAATTAAAAACATCAGTGTGAGTCGAATTGTTTCAACAATATTTAAAAGTTTTGTAGTTTCGCCAATATTTTGAACAGAATGTTAATGCCAATTCTTTTTTCTAATAACTTTACATCGCATCGTGTAAGCTAAACAATAAATAACTAATATAAATTACTTTTATTGAAAAATGTTAAAAATTGCGATAATATTTATGTTAGGTACATACCATGTGGTCACCCTACTACAATGACAACGAAAATTACTGACATTGACAAAGAATCGTTGTTGCAATATAACATTTTTTGAATACTACCACTAGAATATTTCCTGGACGTAAAATCATAGTGTTATAATTATTAATAGTAGGCTAATATGATAATTTAATTTATTTTATGTTATAATTATTACAAAAAAAAACAATTTAGGTATTTTGGGCGTTAAAATTAATTAAAATAAACAATAATAAGATATCTTCATCTACCAATAGTTGTTTCATAACTACTAAATTATAAAATATACAACAGTAGCAACACTGTGGGAAAGGGATAAAAGGTACAGTTATTGCTATCTCTCTCGGCACGCTTTTGCACTTTCAAGTGTTTAGTCTTTATTCACATAGAAATAAAGTCAAAATTTGAACAACAATATTTTGAAGAGCTCATTCCTGTTTGAGTAATAATTCCATGTATATTACCTATATTTTATGTATTGTAACACCGTTTTTTCTTAAAATTTCATAAAACACTAATTTTGCAAAAACACTTTGGTTTCACTGTAGTTTTAACACAAATTTCACAACTAAAATCATAATTACAATAACTTTGTCAATTAATTTCACAATTTCAATGTCAAGTGTCAACGTCAACGTCGTTTCACGTCACGTCAGTGACATTTGCAATTATCTTTGGTCATTATTCACTTTTTGCATAAACAAAATAAATCTCGCGTTTATCCTGGCCTTATTTACAAAGATAGTTTTTTTTCGCCCAAAATCCCGTGCTTCCATTTAGGTGGGTTGATTTTCTCAAAATTCGGAATTTGACATTTAGACCGTTTGTTTTGATCATTTCTATAGACATATTTTAATAAAATACACTTAAACTTATAGATCATATAATTATAGTTTCGTCGAATAGAATTTGGAAAGCATTCACAATTTGTTTATGGTTAATTTTTCATTACGTTTTGTTTTTCAACCAAACTTATAACTTTAGCTGGAAATACTTATTGCATATTGTAGAATTTCGAAAGATCCGTATGTTGACTTGACACATCTTGAAGCAAGTTAAGAGTCTTACGAGTGTTATGAAATGAATTTGGTTTTAGGAGAGGTTCCGTCGCCAATACGGCGCTTAACATTCAGCAAACGGACCTCGGCTCCATCGCTTCCACATAAACGCAAATCTGCGCGCAAGTGGAGCGTTGGTTTAGTCTATCGTCTAGGTTATGACTAGTCTGTGAGACATCGATCGAAGTAATTTGTTATTGATTTGAAGATCATAAAGTTTTTATATATTTATTTCGATATGCGAAGAAAATCTATAGGTATTTCTCCCGTTTTCCGTGTGAATTTAATTCGAAAAGCCACCCTGAATTTAACAAAGTGAGTTATTTTTGTTTTCAGCTTGAAGAGTAAAAGCTCAATCATATTTATAATCGCCGGCGCGCGATTCGGTGAATTAGTTGAATAAATAAATTATATCAATAGATAATACTCCGCCCACGCTAAGGTATCTAATTAACTTACTATATTTCATGATTTAAAACAGATTTTGTTAATTTTATTTTTATTAGTGGGTATATTGATTATTAAATCAAACATATCACATTTCCAAAATTCACCTTTTTCATCCCCTATTTCATTAAAAAAACCTGATAGTAAGCGGCATTTTAGTGGGATTAATGCATATATTGAGTAACACTTGTGAATTTCATGTTAAATTCTAGATTTTCACTATATTGAGTTTCACATCATACTTTGGCAAATAACTCACAAATTAAGCTGTTTCTTTTTATTACTAGCAGTAATTATACACAAAATAGGTGCTCTCCCCTCCATATGTCCTTTTTGTTAACTAACCAATAAGACAATTTGTCAATTTATTAAAAATTATGTTTTAGAATTCCCTGTTCGGGCGCCAAATTGTAGTGCTTTTTCTTGCTAAATTGTGGAAATATAGGGAGATCGTAAAGTTGAAAGAAGAAAAACAAACTTATTCCTTTAGTCCGATACAAAATGAAAAGCTTTATTCTTGTAGGTACATAATTCACTTATTCATATGGTACTTAAGTAAATAAACTCCCTTAATGCAAAGCACTTAACTAATTGTTTAATCAATACAAGCCAAGGGCAGGATGGTTCAGGTTTGTTTGATCAATCTCGGCAGGTAAAAATCAGGTACAAATTGGGTACAAAACTACAAAATGAGGGGCAATAAAATACACGAACAAATAGTTATAGGTTTCCTTTTTTTTTAAAATTAGTAGCCTTCCCCGGAGCGGTTGTTAGTGGGTCGTACCTTCTATGCTAAGTTTCCGCGATCACGGGTCAGAGATATAATATTCCAGTTCCTTAGATTATTCTCTCTATATATGTATAATTCCACAGAATTCCTCCTTGTGTTAGGTTAGTTTGTTATGGTTTCTAGCTGTAAGGTCAAGCAGCGGAGCCCTACGGCCTCCGGTAACTGCCCTGGAGATTCATAGCACAGTGTTAGGTTAAAAATATAATTAAATATGCCTATGATCTTAGGGTCAGTGGGTCTAACACTGAGTTCTGAAGGAATCCCAGTCAATACATTTGAACTTCATGTAATAAACATAGCAAATGAATTCTAAAACATAATTTTTAATAAATTGACAAATTGTCTTATTGGTTAGTTAACAAAAAGGACATATGGAGGGGAGAGCACCTATTTTGTGTATAATTACTGCTAGTAATAAAAAGAAACAGCTTAATTTGTGAGTTATTTGCCAAAGTATGATGTGAAACTCAATATAGTGAAAATCTAGAATTTAACATGAAATTCACAAGTGTTACTCAATATATGCATTAATCCCACTAAAATGCCGCTTACTATCAGGTTTTTTTAATGAAATAGGGGATGAAAAAGGTGAATTTTGGAAATGTGATATGTTTGATTTAATAATCAATATACCCACTAATAAAAATAAAATTAACAAAATCTGTTTTAAATCATGAAATATAGTAAGTTAATTAGATACCTTAGCGTGGGCGGAGTATTATCTATTGATATAATTTATTTATTCAACTAATTCACCGAATCGCGCGCCGGCGATTATAAATATGATTGAGCTTTTACTCTTCAAGCTGAAAACAAAAATAACTCACTTTGTTAAATTCAGGGTGGCTTTTCGAATTAAATTCACACGGAAAACGGGAGAAATACCTATAGATTTTCTTCGCATATCGAAATAAATATATAAAAACTTTATGATCTTCAAATCAATAACAAATTACTTCGATCGATGTCTCACAGACTAGTCATAACCTAGACGATAGACTAAACCAACGCTCCACTTGCGCGCAGATTTGCGTTTATGTGGAAGCGATGGAGCCGAGGTCCGTTTGCTGAATGTTAAGCGCCGTATTGGCGACGGAACCTCTCCTAAAACCAAATTCATTTCATAACACTCGTAAGACTCTTAACTTGCTTCAAGATGTGTCAAGTCAACATACGGATCTTTCGAAATTCTACAATATGCAATAAGTATTTCCAGCTAAAGTTATAAGTTTGGTTGAAAAACAAAACGTAATGAAAAATTAACCATAAACAAATTGTGAATGCTTTCCAAATTCTATTCGACGAAACTATAATTATATGATCTATAAGTTTAAGTGTATTTTATTAAAATATGTCTATAGAAATGATCAAAACAAACGGTCTAAATGTCAAATTCCGAATTTTGAGAAAATCAACCCACCTAAATGGAAGCACGGGATTTTGGGCGAAAAAAAACTATCTTTGTAAATAAGGCCAGGATAAACGCGAGATTTATTTTGTTTATGCAAAAAGTGAATAATGACCAAAGATAATTGCAAATGTCACTGACGTGACGTGAAACGACGTTGACGTTGACACTTGACATTGAAATTGTGAAATTAATTGACAAAGTTATTGTAATTATGATTTTAGTTGTGAAATTTGTGTTAAAACTACAGTGAAACCAAAGTGTTTTTGCAAAATTAGTGTTTTATGAAATTTTAAGAAAAAACGGTGTTACAGTATGTGATAAAAATACGATAATTTTGTGTTCGATTTAGGATAATTTTGGATTTGCATGTTGGCAACACTGGGTTTATGGTCCGGTATTCCTGCTGGCCGGCCGGATGTTGTTAATTGTTGACTGACTGACTCGTTTGTTAATGTTTTTGTAATTAATTATAGTTTATGACTAATGTACAGTAATATGTGTTCTTTCCACAGAAAACTGGTTGTTTCTTGTTTTGCCATTATTAAATACTTAAGTATTTACTTACTTCTCGTGTTGTTACGTGGTGTTAAGTCTGAAAATAAAAGACTGAAAACTCCAAAAGACTTGAAGTAAGTAGGTTAGCTCATTTATGAATGTACTTTTATTCGTAGGCTCCATAATAGAAACAATTTGTGATCAAAGCATTTCAATTCAAACCATAGTAAATATTCAGTATTGAGATGTAATTTATGGTCAGATTTGTTTGGAGTTTATAAATAAAAATACTTCTGATAATATCATATTTCATTGTGAGTTTATTATAATGGAATCATACTATATGGGAACTGCTTGGCTTTTTGAAGCAAACTTCCATAACATTCAAACAACAACATACTTATATTTAACACTGGTCTGCAGTATAATAGAATATTGCATTGCATGTTAGAACAATGCAGAATTGAATTTTAAATAAAACACTCGTACTCCTATGCTTTCTCTCTTTGACAGATGCAAAATGTCAGCTGACGAGAACAGTGGAAAAGCTGAGACATTACCATCTCTCTTTGACAGATACAAAATATCAGCTGACGAGATCAGTGGAGATGCTGAGACAGTACAATATCTCTTTGACAGAAACAGAATATCAGCTGATGAGAGCAATGGTGACGTTGAGACGGTACCATCAGTTTTCGTACCCAAATCAATTGTCGAGCCTTCATTCATTTATATGAGTAATATACAAAAATTCCGAAAGACTCCACATAACGTGTTCAATATCAAAGATAAGACATTTACAGATTATGATCTTGACGCTACAGACCAAACCTATGAACCTCAATATAAGGAGTTTGAAGTTTATGCTCAGACATGCAACCAGCATAATGTTCAGAAACCCACAGGCTTTGTATCACATGAAGAAAATGTGTACTTTTGGAGCCCTGCACAGTCCGACGATGATAGTGGTGAGGCCCATTTACTATTACAGTAAAACTGTTTTAAGTTCTTTTTAATTTGAAGGAGAGAGTATGGGCAGATGCCAGATTGCATTTCAGCTTAACATTTCCTGTGTGGCAATTAAGTTTATTGGTTTTCATTATCAAACCTCACCTGACAAAATTAAGTTCACAAAACTGCTGCACAATTATCTGCTAGCCTTCAAACAGATTGTATGATTTACTTCTTTTTAAAAAAACTTGTTTTGCAGCAGAGAGAAGAAGGAGAATAGAGGTACCCATGCAGAGGACTGGTACCATATCTCCCTCTTCTGATAAATGCAAGCTTCTATTGATAATAAAAAAAAATAATAAAGCAGTGATATCTTACCTGTCAACACTATAACTTTCTACAATTTAAGCTTTCTTTTGCCCATCGGTTGCCTGGTAGAGATTGCTGCTTTGGCAATAAGGCTGCCATTTGTTTTCCTATTACATTTCTCATTTTGTTTTTTATTTATTTAAACAAAGTATTAATTAATTAATTTAAGCTTTGATATTAATTTAATATATGTTTTGACTTTGAAATTGCATGGTATTTTGCAATAATTTATTATTTATGTAATTTGGAATACATTGACTTTGATTTATGCAATATGTTGACTTTTATGTTTGCGATATCCTAATGAATTTTTCAGTGTTTTGATATCACCTTAATTATTTATATTATCCATAATTTGCGGACATTGTCTTTTGCGATGTGTTTATATTGAATTTTATATGTCTGTATATTAAAATGATCTTTGCATTAACTCGATTGTTACTTTCACTATTTGTCTTGATTTTGATTTTTGCAACATGTTTACATTGATTTTGCAGCAGAAATAGGTAAGGCAAATGTGCAGAAGACTCCGCTCACTAATTGTGTAAAAAAAAATTTTGCGATCGCATTCAATTTCGACAGTCAAAAGCGCATCTTTTACTGTTTTTTATCAGACCGCTAACACAGTCTTGTATTGACGCCGCAATGATTAGTAATTTCAAGATCGTGATAGATGTTTTCTTACATAATAGCCCCCCTTGTCCAGTGTCTGGCTCTGGTGATGAATGCAAGCTTTGCAACAGTAAATATACCAGGTTATTTTTCCATCAGGAGCTAAATTTTGTATGCTTGTTTAGACAAGCAAAATGAACAACTTTTACTATGGGACCAAACTCGAAATCGCGAAAAAAAAATCACCTGTTCCATACATTTAGGTTCAGTGGATATTGAACATTTGTCTGGAACAGCTGATTTTTTTTTTCGCGATTTCGAGTTTGGTCCCATATTAAAAGTTGTTCATTTTGCTTGTCTGAACAAGCATACAAAATTTGGCTCCTGATGGAAAAATAACCCATACCAAGTTATTTATATGTATATACCGGGTGTAACGGAATACCGAAATAATATTTAAGGTTGTTGATTAACAAAAAAATGTTGTATAACTATTCTTTGTATTTTTATTATATGCCTCAATTATATGTGGTGTTGATTGAAACTTAACAATTATGTATTTCACTTTTCACAGAATTCCCAGAAGCTGCAGGGAACAGTCAGTTCTTAACCATAAAAGTGACAGAGTTGGTGAAGGGTGTCATCATCAACTCCCAGGTGTACCTCGCTAAAGAAAGCTGGAACACTATCCTATCAGTAGATCCAGATTTCCGAGAGTGCATTGTATGCAATGAGCTCATACAACTAGAGAACGAGGACATCCTTCGTCACATGAATAGCAGCGAGCATAAGAGGAATTTGAATAGACACAAACCGCTGACCGCATTCGATTTGAGCATAACCCGAATGGTGAGATTTCAGTCTCTTGATAGGAAATCATATTATAGTCTATTCAAGATAAGAAGGAAGGAAGGACAGGTAGAAACTTTTCCGTTTCATGCATACTAGTTTCCGTGATTAAAAATATAATGTTTTAAAAATATAACTGATCTCTTTAGGTAATTAAAAAAAATGAAATAATGATCTCCACATTAATTAAAAACAAGAATATTAGTCCAGTTAAATATAATTATTATAATTCTGAAAAAAATATTTGTTTAAAGTTTACAAATAGAATATTTGTGTATGTAAGGTATAAGTTCCGATTCACGATTAGAATACATACTTAATTAAACAATTATTTTTTCAGAATTACAAATAATTATTTTTAACTGGACTGATATTTCTGTTTCTGTTTCTATTTAATGTAGAATTAATTGTTGCATTGTTGATAAAAATAACAGAAGGAGATGTTATATTTTTAAAACATAATATTTTTAATCATAGAAACTAGTATGCATGAAACGGAAAACTTCGGACTGTCACCGAAACCTTCTTATCTTGAATAGACTTATAATGAAATAAACTGTGAAAATATTACCTGAAAAAATTCGCAGACGCATCTAACAAGACTAGTCCGTCAGTCTATAATAAAAAAAATTTGCTTTGTCGAAATAACAAAAAAACAACTTACTTACACCTTAAATAAAATGGTTAAGGAGCGAGGACTCCAACATTTTTTAATAAACTTCATGATATTGGACAAATAGTATCTGCAGGCCAATTATGGATCTTTCATCGTATGGCATGGTATAAATTTAAGAAAAAGAAGTCATGAAATGCTGCATTTCGTATTACCGATCTCCAACGATATCATCACTATGGCATAATTTCAATGATGTCATCATTAAATAATGAACAAATGATCAAAAAATCTGACTGGAAATCGTATTTTTCGTTTTGCACGGTTTTGCAAATGATATCATATGATATCATTTGCAAAACCATGAGATCGGTAATAGGCCCTCTGATGTTTTTCAATGAAAATCAATGGACTTTTCAATGTATTTTTTATTTATTTTTTTAGATACGACATAGAAACTCTTGGTCTTCATATCACCTAATGGTAAGCGACTTAATAACTGAGGAACTGGCTACCATACCTCAAATTGTCGGAACACAACATCAACAATGTTATTGTGGTTCTCGTAAGACGGTGATAGCTAGCCAGAAGCGCCCAGAAGCACTACCATCAATCAACCGAAAGCATTTCAGTAAATCCTACCTCGAAAATGCTGTATTTATTTAAAAATTCGTAGTAGATTAGATTAATTGAGATAATAATTTTAATTTATTGAACTATCTATTTATAATGGGGCTGACAAATATGTATTGTATGAAAGCTCAATAGGCTAGATGACAAAAAAATTTTTTTTGCTTGAATAGAAGCTCATTCATATAAAAAACAGAAAGAAAAAATCGGTTTTCGAATAACTATAAAAACAACCAAGATATAAGGTATTAAAGATTTTTCTACATCTCTTTCTAGCAAAATGGCAATTTACAAGGAGTTTATATGGCCGTACTCAACTATGACGTCACGGTTGGTGTCGGATCTCTCTGTCTAATCGCCTTCAAATTAACAACTTGAAATGCTTGTATCTAATGTATTTCTTAGCCGATTTTAATTCTAATTTCACAGGACTGCATCTTTTTCCACGGTATTTTAATATTTAATGACGAGACGTAAAAATTAGAATTCAGTCATCATCCCAATCCCCTTTAAAACAATGTTGCTTGTTACAGATCCGGCAATACTATCATTGCGCAGTTTGTAACGAGCTACTACCAGTTGTCGTCGGCAACGGCCATTACCAAACTGAAGCGCACGCCGACAAACTCCTGAGGGCTATAAGCAAGGCAACTAAACTTATGGACGGCACGAAAAATGAACCTTTTAGGAGAAACTGCAACGTTTCCAAGAAAAAATCTAGGTGATAATGGCGTGATGTTTAACATGGATGAATTCGACTTTTTGTATATCTATATTATTATTTTTAATTTTTATATTATAAAGCTGAAGAGTTTGTTTGTTTGAACGCGCTAATCTCAGGAACTACTGGTTCGAATTGAAAAATTCTTTTTGTGTTGGATAGTCCATTTATCGAGGAAGGCTTTAGGCTATATAACATCACGATATTGTTATTTTCGGACATCCACGCGAACGAAGTCGCGGGCACTGCTAGTATTTTATATTCAGACTAGAGCTACATTAAATATAAACTGTTCCTAGTTATAATGATATAATTTTGACGTGTTCAAAAGTATGAAGATTGGGATAAACATATTTTTATTTAATTTCAGAAGGAAAATCAGGATCAGAAAGAACGATGGTGCTAAAGAATTTGGTGACTCGGAGAGCGATTCGAGTGATAATTTCATCGAGGATGACAGTTCTTCTCTTAAAAGTCAAAAGACCGCTTTGTCATATGCCGGAATCGTCAAAGGCGTATTAGAAAACTATAATGATACGAATATGAATAATGATTCAGAGATTAATAATGATTCAGAGATTTATAATGATTCAGAGATGTATAATGATTCATACAGTAATATCAGAAACAGCAATGATTTTGTTGCTGCGAATTTTGGTGGCTTTGATTTCGATTGGAATAACATTTTAAATTATTATGATACGGGAGAGGATGCCAATGATAATGCTTCTGACTCGAGTAGTAAAAAGCATGTTTTTTCTTACGCTGAGATGGTCAAGACCGAAAATGCACCTGAATATGTTGAATTCGAGTACAACAAGGGAAGTGTGAGAATAAGCTACGAATCATTCCACATGATAATTAAACCGAAACCGAACCAATTTTACTGTATGGTCTGCATTCATCACAATCATATTAGTTGCAAAAGGGAGCATTGCGAGGACGAGGTACATTTGCAAAAGCTAAAGCAATGTAACGTTCTCGACACACATCACAATATTTTTGTTCGACAGGTAAATCAATCAGTTGATCAATGTATAAAGCATACAATTGTTTTTAGGGTTTCTTCATCGTCTTTCTCTCCGTCCGTTTTGTGGCTCGACAAACTCTGAATCTTTGAATTTTATCGGCACAAACTACCACCTATTTTTATCAGTAAACCGATTATCGCTATGTCTTCGTTTTCGAGATCCGTGTGGCTCAGCTGGGGTAACGTTACCTCAGCTGAGTACACATATCTCTGAAACACGCAAACGACAACGACAACTCCGAAACATGCTGACAACCTCTAGACAATACAGCGGCATACTCAAACAGTCTATTTATTAGTTTTTTTTGGCCAACACTATTTGGTCGATTTTTTGATTTATTGTCGTCTTTATTGTCGTATTGACGTCTCCACCTTACGAAAAGGATATCCTACATACAATACATTCGTCCCTTCGAAGTGTTTTATATTGACATTCAATTTACAGGTGTGTGATAAGTATTATCACTGCGGCGAATGCAATAACTTACAGTTGATGGACAGAATTGACTACCATATCGAGAGGAATCACCCAAAACTTGCCAAGAAGCGGGTGGATAGTGCAGGGTCAAAGGAACCCGCCACCATCTCTATTGATAAAACAGCAATGCCTACAGCTCCAGAGGTACAGTATAAGAAGTGAACAGCAGAGATTTGAATCGTTAGATGCGCCTTGCGCTTAGGGTTACCATTTAGAAATTTGAAAAATCCTGACAAAAAGTCGGACTTTTCAATAAAATCCCGGACATTTTGGTCAAACATACAACATACACTAGAGCGCATTCAGTCTGTTCGGTTGTTTTTTACTCACTCTGATGTGTTAAACGCGTTGCAGCAATAATATATTTCATCCTCCTAATTACATTAATTTTTCATTTCTTTCTTTTTCTAGCAGATGACGTAAATGATAAGGGCCCCAATATCATCCAATCATCTAAGAGATTTTCAATAAAATTTTATTACTCTTATTCCATTTAAGCTACAAAAATCCGGACATTTTTAAAAGCCGGACAAAGTCCGGACCAGAGTCTAAAACTCCGGACATATCCGGACCGAACTAATCCGGACGGATGGTAACCCTACTTGCGCTTCCAAAAAGTGACTACATTTTATGTCTGTGTGCGTTGACACGTATATCGATCTCGCTCACGCACGTATTGTTCTGTCTCGCTCGTACAAACACGTACCGGACGCCAAATTAAGTAAGTGATTTATTTGGGAAAGTTTCGCATAAAATGTAATTCCCTGAGATTTGTTGGTATTCCTTGAGTAATTAAAGCACTTTCTAAAGACACAGGAAGGCATATTTTATTATTTTATACTTAAAATTAGGGAAAAGAAAAAATGCATTTGACGTCCAACGCTCGATGCTTTCTGCCACAGACTACGACGGAATGAGTGAGCTCACTCTTTTCAACGTTGACATATTTTCGAGCGCATTATGTATGGGAAGGGCGCATCTAACTATTTAAATCTCTGGTGAACAGTAGTAATGGGGTATTGATTTAAGACATTATAATCCCATGTGGGTCAGAAACATTAAAACTTATCTAGAACATAGTGCTGGTGGCGCTACAAACTCATTTTACTTGGCTAGAACAGTGACTGCCTTTATACATTTTTTTTCAAGATTTTTTAATTTATCTTTATGATAATCCATACGACTGTCCCGAACGGCGCTACTTACAGGATGTAGAAAAAACAATGAATGTTTATAACGGCGTAGAATTTTTTACCGTGTTATTTTCGAAAAAAATATGCTATTTATAACTTCTTTATTTATAAATACTAGAGCAATTCAGATGTTAATATTACACTAAGATTTTTGGAACAAGTACTTTTCAAATAAACCGTTAAAAATATTTTAAGACAAACCACAGATAAAATACATTCGTTTTTGTATTATTTGATGACGTAAACGATGATGTTTTACTTCGATATTTCTCATCCTAACTCGATATTCCTCGAGATTTTCTCAAGATGCCTCGAGTTGCAATTAAAAATATCGATCTTGACGTACCTACTTATTTCTTAGATCATTTAACCTAAGCTCTATGTATGAATCTTATCTTATCTTATCTTCGGGTGGGGGTGGCCCAATTATTGAGCCTTCGCACTTCGACCCACCATGGATCTTTTGTGCTACCCCTTGCCGTAAAGCTTAGTCCGTAATGCCATCGCCACCAACGGTCCAGTCTATCGTGCCCATGAGCTCAACGATGTCCTTCGGTGGTATGGCCCTGTAGTCCTCCGGTTTTGGGTATCCAATTCCCGTCAGCCTTAGTCTCCTGCAAGCTAGGGCGTCACAGTGGCACAGCAGGTGCACCATGCTCTCCTCTCCCTCCTTGCAGGCCCTACAGATTTTGGAACTGGCGTGTCCCATCCTGGTTAGCATGATCCTAGTGCCGAAGTGTCCGGTTAGAGCACCCAATAGTAGGCGAATCTGGGATCTGCTTGAGCTCAGTGTAAATTTGAGCCAATTGTCCATACCCATAAAGAGCTTGGCGTGGTTCATTCCTTTTTGATTGGCCCATTCTCTTTGGTGCCTCATTTGCAGTTGAGTTCTTATACCCGTACTGACTATTTTTGGAGTGATCCCGACAAATGGTTCCGGTCCTACCAATTGTGTTTCCGATCCCTTTCTTGCCAGGTAGTCAGCTTTCTCGTTTCCGGTGAAACCCTTGTGACCTGGTATCCAAACTAGACGTACTGTATTGGTTTTACCCAATTTGGTCAGTGCTTCGATTGTATTTAGCACTAGTTTGGATTCCACTTTGTATGACAGGAGCGCTTTGAGAGTCGCTTGGCTGTCACTGAGAATGTAGATGTTTAGGCCATTGCGACCCTTGTCTAGATTCTCCTGTGCACAGGCTAGGATAGCACATGTTTCAGCTTGAAACACAGTTGCCAGCTTACCCATGCTGAATGTATGAATGCTCTAAGACTTATTTCGATAGAACAATAGAGCTTTTATAAAAAAATCTATGGCCGTTATTAGCGTGTCTTTTTATTTCTAAGTAGAAAAAGTAATTAAATCAGTCTAGTTTTAAAAGAGGAAACAGGGGACTACGATGACTCTATTTTGTGTGGTTTTCATAGGTATCTTCGGTCCGAACTGCGGTTTTTCTATCGCGCTCAGCTAGGTTGTTCAGGCACAGGCGCACAGCGCGACAGCACTATATTTTATAACTATTTTTAAACCTCATTTTTAGGGTTCCGTAGCCAAATGGCAAAAAACGGAACCCATATAGATTCGTCATGTCTGTCTGTCTGTCCGTCCGTATGTCACAGCCACTTTTCTCCGAAACTTTAACAACTACACTGTTGAAACTTGGTAAGTAGATGTATTCTGTGAACCGCATTAAGATTTTCACACAAAAATAGAAAAAAAGCAATAAATTTTGGGGGTTCTCCATACATAGAACTGAAACCCAAAAAATTTTTTTTCATCAAACCCATACTTGTGGGTTATCTATGGATAGGTCTTCAAAAATTATATTGAGGTTTCTAATATCATTTTTTTCTAAACCGAATAGTTTGCGCGAGAGACACTTCCAAAGTGGTAAAATGTGTCCCCCCCCCCCCCCCTGTAACTTCTAAAATAAGCGAATGATGAAACTAAAAAAAATATATGAGATGTACATTACCATGTAAACTTCCACCGAAAATTGGTTTGAACGAGATCTAGTAAGCAGTTTTTTAATACGTCATAATTCGTACGGAACCCTTCATGGGCGAGTCGGACTCGCACTTGGCCGGTTTTTATGATGTCCTTATAATCCAGTTTTTTTTTGTTTAGCCCGTCAGCTGGGAGCAGCGCCGCTCAGAAATCGAACAATTCTACAAACTGGTGACCTCCTCCGTTTGCGGGTACAAGGTGGAAGTGCCCATAGTTAATTTCAACGCTGTCATGCACCTTACGCCGACCGATGTGTTTTGCGTTGTGTGCTGCGACCATTGCAAAATTACGAACCTCCGCTGTCACGTGAACAGCTTACTGCACGCCCAGTCGCTTCAGATGAATCCGTTTGTCCGCGATTTCGGCTATCACATGATTCGTTGGGTAAGTAGCGATTGTTGAGCACTTTTTTTTATTGCTACTAAGTTGGCAAACAAGCAAACTGCCCACCTCATGGTAAGTGGTAACAGTCACCTATAATACATGTGGCTCCTGTGAGATTCGCAATAGAACTGCAACCCCCACAAGAGCCACAGTGTACGTTGCCAACTTGTGAAATCAGATGTAAAGTCACGGTACCCAGTCATTTCAATGCCATATCTTACCCTTTAAATCGAAACACCAGCAAAGCAAGCACTGCTGCTTTGCGGCAGAAATAGGAAAGACATAGGTACCCAAGCACACGACCCTGGTGCAGTCTCTCTCCGGTAAAACTTTCCCTTGTCCTACTCTTTTGCAAACATGTTTGTTTTGAAAGTCAGTTAATAGACCACCGCATGAAAACCTATAGCATGGTACACAACGTATACATGATTAGTATTGATACAGACTAATAATAATAATGTCCTCCTAACCGATATTCGGTCACGGCGGCCAACCTCAACAGAGACTAGCCATCTGCGCAGGAGATATTATAGTGAACAAGTGACTGCGCAAACGCAAGTGCACTCTCTCTGTTTCATCACTCGCCTAGTCCGATGGGACGGTGAGTCGACACAAACGGTGCGAGATCAGGCGCAGGACCCACTGTTTAACGTGCCTCCCGAAACACGGAGGAGTTTGAGATGTTTCGTATTTTGGTCACCCATCATAGGACTGGCCGCAGCCAGATAGGCGAAGGCGGGCATTTGCTCAAACCAAGGCTCGGATACCCGTTAAATTTTCAAACCGTTATCATGTACCTACTTGGAGCAGAATCTTTTTATTACGGTTTCGTTCCAGTAAACCGCTTTTTTAACCGGTTCTTGCAAGAATGTTTACATAAAGGTTTGTATCAATAAACCGGTTTAGAGTAATAAAAACCGGTTAATAGAACGCAAGATTGATACTGTTTAGTTTTATTCAGTACCTACTTCACTTCTTCGCAGTTTAAATAACTGTTGTTTGCGACGTAATCAAAGTATGTACCTATATATTGTATTCTTTCGCTTTCTACTTATCTTAAATACTTACAAATGATAGTAGTTTGTAAATCCACTACGCAAATCAGACGTCAATGTATATACGTTAAAACGTACTGCGCGGCCGTACGCGTCTTTAAGTCAATAACACGATACAATGTCAATTAAACCGGTTTATTTAGGTCATAGTAAATAAAGTTCTTATAACGTTCGCGTTCTCAGGAAAAGTTCGGAGCAAAACCGTAATAAACCGATATTAACCGGTATATTTTAAACCGGTTCCGAGCCTTGGCTCAAACAATGCTCACCTAGTGATCCTGCCTTGGAGTCCTGCGTGCACGATTGCCGATCATAGTAGTGGCCATGCGGCGAGGCGGAATGCAGGGCTGACGCCTCCTTCAGCGAATAAAAGGAGGCTCAGAAAGGGAGCGGGAGGAAGGTCCTCAGGCCGCTCCCCTCGGCCACAAATGGATAGGCAGAAGGCGGGCATTCGCACAAGCAATGCCTACCTGCAGGCCTATTCTCTAACTTCGGTTGCTAACTAGAACTGTCATTTTTGAAAGAAACTTAACATATAAGATAACTAAACTAGGAATGGATGTAGGGTTTCTTTCAAAAATGACAGTTCTAGTTACCAACCGTAGTTGGCGAATAGGTCTGCTGATGACCCTGCCGCGAGTGAGGCCTGCATGCCGCCCCACGCCGCCATAAGACTTTCCGTCGGGGGATTGTCCTGGTGATGGATTGTCGGATATCACATGTACTATAGGCGACTGTTACCACTTACCATAGCCAATTTAGATGGATAAAAAAAATTTTTGGTTTTACCCTACAGTACAGTAATGAAAAATAATATTGTTTGTTTATATTTAAATTTGATATGTCATTGTATAAATAACCGTTCTTTTGAAATTTCACTTTTTTGAATTACATAAATAACGGGGACGCGTTTGGCCTTCATCTCACCTGATCGTAAGAGACGATGAGGCTAACGATAGAAAATATCTTGATAAAAAGTAGCCTATGTTATACCTTCAGACACTTCAATTTCATTTATTTGTATGTATAGATATATACATAGAAATAAATGAATAAGGGAGCGTCGGTGGCGCAGTGGACTCGGCACTTGCCTTCCAATCGGGGGGTCGGGGTTCGAGACCCGCCATGTACCAATGTGTTTTTCGTTTCGAATTTCATATGTACATTTGTCTGACGCTCCTACGGTGAAGGAAAACATCGTGAGGCAACCTGCATACATCTGCGAAGAAATTCAATGATGTATGTGAAATCAACCAATCCGCACTGGGCCAGCGTGGTTGACTAAGGCCTAATCACCCTAATATAGGGTAGGCTCGAGCCCCTCGGTGGGGACGTGTATGGGCTGTGATATGATGATGATGATGATGATGATAGATATAGAGAACTTCCGACCATGGCCACCGGAACACGATGTGATAAAACGATATATTGATATAAACAATAATATTGTTCAAAAAGTTGGATTTTTTGAACGACTTGAAAAAAAAACGTTTTGAGTTTTAGTATGTTTTGGATGTTGGTATTATTATTTTGGACATTGTTAATATAATATTATTAATGTCGATAAAATTTCAAAGTACTTAGCCTAATGGCTATCCAATATACTTTGACAGTTCATATCGATTTATCGTTTTATAAATTCGTGTTTCGCTGTTCATGCTACGGGGGCTGTAAACTCAATGTCAATTTACAGATTCGCGATATATATCATTGCGGCATATGTAATATAACTGTGCAGTTTCATATAATACACCACCATATCTCAACTGCACCTCACATACAATATTTAACGAAAGCTGTAACAGACCCGACTTCCCAGATGCACAATGTTATAAATAATCCTGTTGTTGATGACAAAGTCAAAACAAAAGACGGTGTTGAAGTTAAAAGTGAAGTAACCAATGGAAATAATAAAGTCGCCGAAGACGCAATCAATGATACAGATTGTCTGAATAACTATTCCAATGGTGTATTAACAAAAAATGAAATCGATGATACAAATAATCTGCATACAAATGATATGGTGACAAAAGATAAAGTCGATGATAAGGATATTAATTTTAATGATTGTATAATGAATGAAAATGTGAATGAATTTAAAAATGAGTCCGAAAAGAACTCCAATGATGATATTGAAAATGATAAAAATTATTTAGAGCTTCAAGAAAAAGCGTTGCAGTCCGATGTTTGCCTCGAATCACGTGTGCTTGTCGATATTGAGGATACGTATTTTGAAATATCCATAACATCGTTTCACACTATTATCGGAACGGGGAATGGTGATTTTAGGTGCTTGGTGTGTGGTCTAAGGCTGAAATTTAGTGAATTACAAAACCATTTGAAGGATGAGACACATTTGAAACACATTGATGAATGTGAATTTTTGCTCAACTACCCACTAACTTTGCTAAGACATGTAAGTACAGTTTTGTTATACGGTATAGTTTGTGTTTGGTGGTGATTAGAGATGATTAGTCTTGAATCCTAGGAGTGATTTGAATAAGTTATTAAATAAGTTACTTTCACCCCTATAGGGTAACAATGTACTATTACTCGTTACAGGTACAATCACAGTACCACTGTGGCACGTGCAACGTGGCTATCTACAGAAAAGAAATTGACTCTCACCTAAGCTGGCCCGTACACGTAGTAGAAACTGCGGGATGCTTAAGGAAAAAATTGAGAAAGAGATATCTGAAGAACTGCCAGCTGCATAAAGTGAGAACGACAACTGAAGCACTAACATCTGCAGCGGACGATGAACCAAAAATCGAAATCAAGTTCAATTATAGAATTGTCAAACATCCCGACAAGGTTGTTAAAATGAAGGACTGCGTTCTGCGGGTGCCGTTTGAAAATTGGAATGGGCTGTCGAAGGTGCAAAGTGTTGTGAAGTGTTATCTGTGCCAAGTGTTGATTGAGAATATCCCGGAGCATGTCGCGAGCGAAAGCCATTTGATTGCAATGGAGAAACCGTTCCTCAAAGGCTACGAGTCACAATTGCTGAGGGAGGTAAGAGTGCTTGTGCATTGCTTAGCATGTGGTTTTACCGGAGGGAGACTCTGTACCAGGGTCGCCTGCTTGGGCACCTCTGTCTTACCTATTTCTGCCGCAAAGCAGCAGTGCTATCATTGCTGTGTTCCAGTTTGAAGGGTGAGATATGGCAGTGAAATTACTGGGTACCGTGACTTTACATCTGATGTCACAAGTTGGCAACATACACCCTGCATTCCAGATAAAGCACTGCTACTTTCTGAGGCTAACATCTGATGTTAGCCTCGTTTTGCAAGAAACGCAAATCGAGATAAGAAATGTTGAAATTTTTAGCCGCGCTAATTGTTACAAATGAAACGCAAGGTACTGATTTTTCGTGCTGAATTTTGACACCTCACCTATTTGTCCAGCCACTTAAAATTTTTAATAATATAAATCAGAATTGGCTAATACTATAATCTTTCAATAATTTTTTTAAATCTGCTGAAAATCCTTTTTGATTCATGAAAAAAAGATTCCAAATGTCAAATTTGAAAGCTGTCAAAAAGTGGTATCAGAGGACCCATCTATTAGCATGGGTATTTGATGCTAGCATTTCGTGTTAAAAATGCTTATCTGGAACGCAGGGACAATATGGTTCTTGTTGCAGTTTTGCCGCGAATTTCACACGGGCCACATGTATTATAGGTGACTGTTACCACTTACCATCAGGTGGGCAGTGTGTTTGTTTGCCAGCTTTGTTGTATAAAACAATGTGGTCATCTTGCTGTGGTGGCCTGCGTGCACGGTTGGCCCTATTTACGCCGCCGTAAGACCCTCCCTCTGAGGTTTGCCCTGCCCCCTGAGACAAAAGCCACACGCTTATATTTCCGCAGTTAAATTAAATAAATTCTCTTGTTACATTGTCACTAGAAATGGCTTCAAATTCAAAATTCAAATTCAAAAATCTTTAATTCAACATAGGCCTTTACAGGCACTAATTGATGTCAAAACGATCTAATTTAAAGAAATCATATTAAGAGGAAACACCAAGGTCGAGAGAATTCAAAAATAGGTATTTGTAAAATGTATTGCTGTCGCGTTGTGTGTCCAAACAACTGAACTAAGCGCGATAGGGACAACTGCAGCTGGGACCAAAAATACCTATGAAAAGTACACAAAATATACGTTTCGCAGTCCCCTGTTTTGTCTGCGAAAAATAGACCGTATAAATTACTTTTTGCGTTAAAAATTAAAGCAAGGTTTTCTCTGTGTTTTGCTTTTTTCATATGATCTTCTTCAATTTGATTGTTGGACGTTTGATACAGCAGAAAATTAGGTCGATTTTTTAGGTTTTGAAGGTTTAAAATCTCTTTTAATAATTAACTTAATAAAAAAAGGAAAACATAGGAACATGCTTATAGTGGCCATTGATTTTACTGGAAAAATATACAGCAACTAGTGCCATTATCCAGGAAGGAAACAGGAGACTACGTTTGAATGGAAAAACGGCCTGTACGATTTCCTCATAACCTTGTATGTGCGTACATCCTGAACATACTCTAGATATCATCGGTTACAATCCTTACTTAATATTATACATGCGAAAGTAACTCGGTCTGTCTGTGTGTTACGCAATCACGCCTAAACTAATGAACCGATTCAGATGTAATTTGGTATAGACATAGTTTGAGTTCCAGGAAAGGACATAGGATAGCTTTTATCGCAGAAATCACCCCATAAGGGGGGAAAAGGGGGGTGGAAGTTTGTATGGGGAATCAATAACCGCTGAACCGATTTAGTGGTATGTAGATAGGTAGTTTGAGTTGTGGGGAAGGGTAAAGAATAGTTTTATCCCCGAAATCATAAAGATAGTAAAAAGGGGGGGGGGGGGGATTTGTAAATGGGAATCAATAAAAAAGGACTTTCACGCGGACGTAGTCGCGGGCAAAAGCTAATATTTTATATTATTCTTTTAATTTGATTTTTTTACCTACCCATTAGGGCGTTTGCGCACTTAAACGTATTCGGTTCTTATTCGATTCGTGTTCGGTTTTGAACCGGTTTGGCCGTACCAAATGAGTAGGTACTAAATTGCGGTGGGTTTTTAAAAACAAGAAGTGATCCCGCCATCTTGAAGTTTATCGCACAGCCGTCTCAAACACGAATCGAATACGGATAAGAGCGCAAACGCTAGGACGTAAATTTCCCTTTCGGTATTTTCACGTATCGAACACGAACCGAATACGTATAAGTGCGCAAGCGCCCTAACAGTAGCATTAAAGCTTAATTAAATTAATCGTTCAATATTTTCCAGACAACCCTTTGCCACGTACAGTGCATCATGTGCAACATGATTTTAATCGACTATAAGAAAGAAGTAAACACGCATATTCAAGGCAAGAAACATATGAAAGCGTACAAGAAGATGACCGTAAGCTTGGAGGAGATCAAAGATTTGGACGACGTCATTGACCTGTGATGGCGGGGACTGCACTACCTTCGCCTTATTACCACGGTAATAGTATAATACAGGCAATTTTATACCTACGGCAGCTCGGCATCGCTTGGTGCGTGGCCCGCGATAGGGCTGCTCGCTTACCGACCATGCGCTCCGTTTGACTCGTGCGTATGCCCTGCGGCGAATTGCATTCGTGACAGCCCTTGTAGCTATGCGATCCAGGTGCGATCCCAGATCGAGGCGCGTAGGCAAAGCGCGTGTTTCGACCGTTTCTATGAAGTCGGTCTGCTGTATACACTATTACCGTGATATAAATTAGGCCATTTCGTTGACCCTAGAATGACCGTAATGGAAACAAACGACAGCTGACGCCTAGGGTTGCCGCCGCGTAGTTTGTTTTGAAATCTATTATACTATTACCGTGTTTATGTCGTCCAAATCAACGCGGCATGTTAAAAGGATAGACACCTGTCACTCCAAATATTTTATGATGCGTAAGCGCCGCCCTAAGCTCCGCCCACATTCAGGGTTGTACATTTTTAAAATTAATCGTATGAAAATGAAAATAATGCCGTAATGTAATCAAGTGCATAATTTTAATCTGTCGGGCTAGCACGAACATTAAAATTTGCGTCGAAGTATTCGTGTCGTCATTCATGAAATATTTGTATGAGAATTGTACAGCGCCCCTACAGGGCGTACTTGGAACTAAACTTGGAAGCTCAACCTTTTGTGTAAAGATTCGTAGCGTAACGCAGGCGTAACGTTGTACGTTTGTATGAAGATTGCGAGCACGGACAAGGTTTTGACGTATACGGTATCATCAAATTAGAAGGCTGGCTATCGAAAACGTACGAATATTTCACGATTGCGAAGGTGCTTCGTACTAGCTACGTACTAGCGCCATCGTATCGTGAACTCGATACGTTAACGTTACGAATCTTACAAATATTCGTGCGTAGCGTACAGGAGCGCGTTCAGAGCCTTCGCGCGAAGTACAACTTTTCGATCTAACCCCGTTCAATTTGATGGTTGTAAAACGCTCTGACGTTTATTATTGAAATACTCTTACGTGATTGGATGATATTGGGGGCCATAATCTTAAATGTCATCTTATAGAAAGAGAGAGAAATGAAAATTCGTGTGTAAGATAAAAGATTTGGTTGCTGCAATCCGTCAACGCCTCTGAGCGAGTTAAAAAACAACCGAAGTGTAGTTGCACTCCGAGGCTCGGAACGCGCTCTTGTATGAGTGTAATTAAAGTGTTTTTCAAGAAAAAATTTTTTTTTTTTTCCTGACTATTCTTTAGTTCATTGGGGGAATGACTGAAAAGTTGATAGCGCGAAAAGTTTCTGTCGCAAAATTTCGCAAAGTTGTCACAAGACTGATATGACATCAGACTTCTAGATTTAAGAATAATATATATTTTTGCAACTATTTTAAAACCATCTGTTAAAATAGTCCATCCATACTAATTCAGATTGACTAGGGTTGAATGTCGTATTTGACTTTTCCAGTTAATTTCTTTTTTTTTTGTATTTTTGTAACACAATAAAATCTAATCTATCTATACTATCCCTGCGTTCCAGATAAGCACTGCTACTTTTTGAAGCTAACATCCGATGTTAGCCTCGTTTTGCGTTTCTTATAAGAAATGTTGACATTTTTAGCCGTGCCAATTGTTACAAATGAAACGGAAGGTACTGATTTTTTGCGCTGAATTTTGACACCTCACCTACTTACTCCAGCCACTTAAAATTTCTAATAATATAAGTCAGAATTGGCTAATACTATAAATATCTTTCAATATTTTTTTTAAATCCGCTGAAAATCCGTTTTGACTCATGAAAAAAGATTGCAAATGTCAAATTTGAAAGCTGTCAAAAAGTGGTATCAGAGGACCCATCTATTAATTAACATGGGCATTTGATGCTAGCATTTCGCGTTAAAAATGCTTAAACGAAATGCATGACAACCAGCAAGAAAAACTAGCATCACCGGCTAATGAAACGCAGAGATGCTAAAAATGTTGATATTTATGGCTAAAAACGGCAAGGAACGCGCCCTATATGACACGTTACTTATTACATTACGAAATATCCTGCATACTGTCGATATGACGTTTTCATAAATAAATAACACATAATACATTTTTAAATCTTTGTTGTCTGGTGAAGATCGCCTATTTTTCGTTGTTTTTTGAACACATAAAGAAAGGCAAAGTGTTAGGAGATACATAAGGCGCCTATTATGTGATAAGACCGCCTATTTTGTATGTTAGTTTTTAAGAGATTATGCCCAAAAAAACAATTTTGATGCTAGGTTTTAGGTAGCAAAAGGACTTCGTATTTATAAATGAGAAAAAGTTTTGTCAAAAGAAAAAGTGTTAAGGAAAATATTTCTTAAGACTCGATTTTTTAAAATTATTTTATATAAAACCGTAGTATAAGACAGTATGCATCGAATTTTATGGAAATTCTAATCGATGGAAAAATAATATTCTATGAACATTTTAAACTTGAAACGAAATCTGCCTTTTTTTTAATTTCACATACTGATTTGACGTAAAGACTAAAATATAATTCTGAATCAAATCTGTGGTTAATTTTCAATAATGAAATACCTAAACTTAATTCCTATTGATTTAATTAGAGTTAATTTACTAAAAAGAGTCCTGTTTTTTGAACAGAATTTTTTCTACTTTTTAATACTATATTAAGGCAATTTTTTACTTTCTATGATAAGTAAATAGTTTTTAATATATTAAATGAATCTATAACTTATTATCTGTATTCAAACAACGCTTTCAAAGTGTCTAGCGGTTGGAATATAAAAGTTGTTTTTTATCAATTTTATTTTATAACATTTTATTTTAACTATCAAAAGTGCCAACCTAAAACTGTTCTAAAATTGAATTTTATGAATTTTGATTGATATGACAAGTTATTAAGGTTGACACTTTCTTTTCGGTTAAATAAATATCATAATGTTTATGGGGAGTTATGAGACACGTTGTTATATTATAGATATGTAATTATTGTTCCAACTTAGGACATTTAAGAGGACTGTGAAGTGCCAATTCATGTCTCGAGTATGCACTTTCAAAAATGCTGCTTGTTGCACACCGCTTAGAGTTGAAAGTCCGCCTACATTTCTTATTGAAATATTGTTTCGGGCGATAACGGTTTTACCCCACTAAACTTTTACGAAATAAGACACTTTTGGTCTCATTAGATTCAGTATACCTTTATCTATGTTTGTACGTTATGCTTTTTTTTAATTCAGTATCATTTAGTCAAAAAAAGATAAAAATGCTCGAGTTAGTTTTTAAGTTTAAAATATAGATGTTTAGATGCTAATAATTTATATTCTGAGCAATATTACTTCAAAATCAAAACGTGCAAACCTAGATCTTCATTATATCGACAACATTTACAAAAATTTTGAAAATTGGACTATGTAAAGAGGGAGAAAAACGTTATCGCTTTTTGTATGAAAATTTACAGCTTCACAATCCTCTTAAGGAATCTGATTTCGGAAACTCGTTTTATTCTAGCGTAGTACTATTGGTCTTATGTACGTAATTGCAGGGACTTTATACTTGTACAGTCAAGGAATTTAATTTGGCACCATAATAGCTATGAATGTTTTGCTGCACTGCTTACCCGTAAGCATACATTTGACATATCTATTGGAGTTTCGTCAGTGACAAAGTAACGTCAACGAAATAGGTCGGTAATTAAATTCCTTGACCGTACTGCGAAACCGATGCCCTTGCCTCTAAGAACTACATAAACCCTATGTAGTTCATAATAACAGCTTAATATGAGTAGCGTCTGACCTAATGTAATATAAACCTTAAATATTTTGTAATAGCTATAAGGAGCGTCGGTGGCGCTGTGGTCTCGGCACTCTTGACTTCCAATCGGGAGGTCCGGGTTGGAGACCGCCATGTACCAATGTGTTTTTCATTGTACATTTGTCTGTCGCTCCTACGGTGAAAGAAAACATCGTGAGGCAACCTGCATACATCTGCGAAGAAATTCAATGGTGTATGTGAAGTCAACTAATCCGCACTGGGCCAGCGTGGTTGACTAAGGCCCGATTATTTCCGGTTTCCGCCCCCTGCTTGTCCCCCGCGGGTGGACAGAGACACAAATGTTTTAAAAACCTCTCGCTGTCCCCCAGAGGTGGAATTAATTTTAAATTATTTCCGCTGGCCACCCCGGGTGGACAAAGACACGAGTTTCATATTACTACTCTCGATGTCCACCACCGGTGGACAAAGCCACTGCTTAGATAAACATGCTCGATGTCCACCCTGGCTGGATTGGGTGTAAATAATTATCACAAAATTAATTATGTAGGTAGTTTAATCATATTATAAACATCTTTTACTTTTACAATTTGTACAAATAATTATCACAGTAATAATCATAGTCACAGAAAATATCTTTACATCCTCATCCTTTCTAAAAATAAATCAATATTAAAGTCCCCATTGAGAAGTCCCATTTGCATGTCGTGAATAAAATGATCACTTAAATAAAATATACTTATTTCCTTTTACGTTTATTGTTATTATTTATACCTTGGCTTAATTGCTTTTTCGCACTACGAAAAATGTGCATCTTCTTTAAATAGTGTAGATGCGAAATGGTAACATATATAAGTACCCGCTAAATTGCATTTTGTTCAATATACCCACATAAATTTTTGAATGAAATAATATTGTGACTTATTAATAGGTATATAGTGTTTGTATAGTTATTTAGTACTCATTAGACATTATGAGGAAAAAACATGTCAATAAGTGCCGCAACTTAGTGTCAATCAACATCATGTGTGGAAACACACATAATTGATGGTGTACTTACTCCTATTTACCCTAAAGATGTTGATAATATGATTAAACTACCTACATAATTAATTTTGTGATAATTATTTACACCCAATTCCAGCAAGGGTGGACATCGAGAATGTTTATTTAAGCAGTGGCTTTGTCCACCGGTGGTGGACATCGAGAGTAGTAATATGAAACTCGTGTCTTTGTCCACCCGGGGTGGCCAGCGGAAATAATTAAAAATTAATTCTCGTTGTCCCCCAGGGGTGGACAGCGACAGGTTTTTAAAACATTTGTGTCTCTGTCCACCCGCGGGGGACAAGCAGGGGGTGGACACCGGGAATAATCCACTAAGGCCTAATCACTAATATTGGGTAGGCTCGAGCCCCTCGGTGGGGACACGTATATGAGCTGTGATGATGATTTGAAAATATTTGACCAATGTGACTTGCAACAATTCTTGTCCTAAAAGTATTTTATCTGTGGTAAATGTACCAAAGATGTGCAGGGCAATGAGGATTTTAAATCTGCCCCAAGACATTCCAAATAATCATTGATGTACTATGGAAGAACTAGATCTAGAATCTCATGTGCCTAATAAATGTAGGAGTCAAAACTGCTCAGCGCGACGAGTGAGCAGTTTTTCTACAATTTCGCTTCGTTCACACGTGGTGACGCATCGCAACAGGGTTGCCAGGTGTCCCGATTTGAGTGGGACGTCCCGATTTTGAGAGGTCTATGGACATGTCCCGCTTTAACCATGATCGGGACGCAAAACGTCCCGTCCCGTTACCAGATCACAAAATTTTTTCAGTTTTCCATAGTAAAGCAGTGACTAAATACATTGATTGAATTATCTTCTTCTAAACTTATTAAAGGTATAATCTAGTTTTTTTTACTTTCAGCTAGGAAAGTGAGTATCCCTATTTTTAAAACGCTTCTACTCCGAAATTCCGCTTTCTAAACCTAGTTTTATTTATGCTATCCCTTTTTAGACCTGGCAACCCTACGTCGCAATGACAAAGTGTTCAGTAAAAGAACTGCAGAAACGCTTCAAGAAATGCACTTAAAATGATGGAATGCACTTACGTGAGAACCTACTCCTTCAGCATTAACTTTTTCATAAGAGTATTCGTATAAATAAATAATGTAATTTCTTTAATATGGCGTAAAGTTTCGACGCACATGTCTCTTTTTCTCGGTAAAGAGTGAAAGAGATAAACATAACTACCTCAATTTAAAATTTGCTCGAATCATACGCCAGTGTCTGTGCTGTTCGAATCTCAACTTTATCATGAAACCATACCGTCTAAAATTGTGTGAACATGTATGGCTGTTGGTCGACGCTTCTGCGAGATTGTATATTTAGTTCTTTATAGTAACATCACAATGCAACCTACAATTTTGTGTTATTTAGGAAAATCTTCCATAAAATTTTAACTAGGTATTTTGACAAAGTTTTAACTAGAAATATTAATTTTAAATTTTAATTGTTGTTCGTATTTTAGTTATTTAGTTATTTGAAATGCAGTAGTGATATTATAATGGTACCTAGTAGGTTTTAAGTAATTTTATATCTTATTATTATATTATAAGTGAACTTTATACTAAAATGACAATTATTTTGATATTATCAATAAATTATTCCCATCAAAAACTCGTTTTATTTGTTACGGCCAAGGATGATTTAAGAAATGATTTATTAATTTTTTGTCTATGGTTCTAACTACGTTCCCGAGTAGAGTTACCATATCTCAGGATTTGTCCTGAGATCTCATTCTCGGGATTGCGGTCGGATTTCGCAAAATCTCATGTGAGAATACTATGATGTTTTGCGATTATGATGTTTTGATAATATGATATTTAAAAACGGAGTGGTTGAACTAAGTGAGTGAGCGTCACTGCTACGATAACCGTGTTGCGTTCAATTTTCAATGGAAATCAGGCTTTTTCTCCGGACTTTTGATTTTTTTCATCTGGTAACCCTATTCCCGACTGAATGTGTGATATAACCGAGCCCGCGATAAATAAGTATTGTCACGAGCTTGTGGCGCATTGGCGCGTGCGCTCAGCTAACAATTGCTAAGGTGAAGCAACGTTGGTTGTGGACAGCCCTATGATGGGTGGCCAGAATACGAAATGGAATATCTCGAGCACGTCCGAGCTTGCGATTAAATAAAACGCAGGTATTTAATGGCCTTATTATTTAATAACCATCATTGAGGTTACGATAAACCAAAGCTGCCTTTTCCGCCATCTTGTCGGTGTAATCCTTCACGAGGCTCGACGTCAACAGGCTCTTCACCGCGTCGATTATTGTGTCGCTGTTGATTTCGTAAACCAAAGATGGGTTGTCGCTTTTGAAATTCACTTTTTTCGGCTCTATAAACAGTAAAATCACTAATCATTACCGATCAAAGCTGTCTGACTTGTTGGAATTGAAAAATGAATATCAATGAAGAAAAAATTTCGTCTCGTGTTCAACGTTCCTCAACCGGCGTCTTCAGCGTTCGCGGTAGAAGACGCGGTGTAGCTGACCCCAGCCGGGCCACAAAAAAAACTGTGAAAAATAGATTGTTTGAGTATGGCGCTATTAATGTCTAGAGTTTGTCCGACAAACTTCGAAAACTCAAACGTGTCCGACAAACTGCCGCCTATCTATATCAGCAAACAGATTTTCACTAGGTCGTTTCGTTTTCGAGATCTGTGTGGCCTGGCTGGGGTAACGTATCCCCAGTCGGGCCACACAGATCTCTGAAACGCGCAAGCGACAAACTCTGAAACTTGCCGACAAACTCTGACAAACTCTAGACATTATAGCGACATAATCAAACAATCTATTGTAACTCAAACAATCTAAAAATAGATTGTTTGAGTATGTCGCTATAATGTCTAGTTTGTCAGAGTTTGTCGGCAAGCTTCAGAGTTTGTCGCTTGCGCGTTTCAGAGATATGTATGTGGTCCGGCTGGGGTAACGTTATCCCTACCATTCCTATCCATTTCATTACCTATCCATAAGATGGTTATAGGTAATCAAACTGTTTTCCGCAACATGATGAGGAAAACAGAATTATGAAATCTAGGTATAGGTACGATAAGTGATTGCCAGTACCTAAGCTGTCGAATCTTCCATCTAATCTCGGCCACTAAACCACAGAGGCGAGTAAAATTCACAGTTATAAGAAACATTAACTTACTCAAATTAAGAAAATTCGTTCTCAGCAAAAGATTGTCCAGGAACAGTTCTCTCACAGCCTTAACGGCGGCCCGTTGTATATCCCAGATGTCTGATTTTTTCTCAGCATATTTACTGCTTCTAAACACTGGCTTAGGATTCGTTTTCTTCGGAACAGTGATCTGTTTTCTAGATAAATCTTTCGCCAGTTTATCGATTTCTACTGAAGGGACCACCCTATGTATCAGCGCATCCACATTGGATCTATTGTGCTTGTCTTTGCTTATTTGGAGTAATACGTAAGAAGGCGAATGTTTCAACATGCAAACTGTAAGCAAAATTAAAAAAATAAGCAATAAATTGACGGCAACCACAGATAATATAATACGGCAACTAAGTTTTATTACTTACCTGCCAATTTAATTAAGACTTAAATCTACCAGTAATTCTGTAAGTTTCTTGGGAACAGCCCGAAACATCTGAGCGACACCCAATATAGTTTCACATGAATGCTGTTTTATTGTATTTTTAACCGACTTCAAAAAAGGAGGAGGTTCTCAATTCGATGCGTATGTTTTTTTTTGTGTGTAGGTATGTTACGCGATTACGCCGCCAGTTGTGGATCGATTTTCAAAATTCTTTTTGTGTTCGATAGAGTATACTCCAAGGGTGGTCCCATGGTCACCAAAGTCAGGATCTGATGATGGGATCCCATGAAAATCGAGGAAAACCCTTAAATTTTAAGGTTTCCAACGTGTTTTGTGTGTATGTTACGCGACTACGCCGCTAGTTGTGGGCCGATTTTCCAAATTCTTTTTGTATTCGATAGAGTACACTACTAGGATGGTCCCAAGGTCACCAAAGTCAGGATCTGATGATAGGATCCCATGAAAATCGAGGGAAACGCTAATACGCGGGAAAGGCTAATAATTTAATACCAGCTTCATTCACTAAAAAGTTTCAAGATCATCGTTTGGCACCGACTTCAATATAGAAGTGTGATGTCTGTACCTATTCTTATAATATTTTAAACTTTTCAGTGTTTTTAAAGTCGGTTTTTATTTTTTGTAAAATACTTTTAGGGTATCATATCTGAAAAGAAAAAAACGGATCCCTTGTTGCTGCACGCAAACAAACGATGCTCAGTTGCTCTTCACTAACCAGCACTTTTCCTAGTTTGCTTATACTTAACAGTGACAAGAGCGTCGGTGGCGCTGTGGACTCTACACTGGCTTTCTAATCAGTAGGTCCGGGGATCGATCATTTGTCCGATGACGCTCCTATGGCGAAGGAAGACATCGCGAGGCAACCTGCATACATCTGCGAAGTTCAATTGTGTGTGTGAAGTCGACCAATCCACTACTACTAGGCCAGCGTGGTTGACCAAGGTCTAAAACACCAACTTAGGGTAGGCTCGAGCCCTTCGGTGGGGACGTGTAAGAGCTGTCACATTTGATCCATGACGGTGGGTATGTGGATGCGATAAAAAAATAGGTAGGTACTTACATAACAACAACAAAATATATTTACAAAACATCTCTATATCACCGCCCTCACACTGGCCTATCGAGAGAAAACCATAACACACTATTTATTGGCTGTAAAAATGAAGCAATTTAATCGATACAATAATGTTGCCGGTTACGTTTCGTTGAAGGAAACAATTCTTGAACACATTTAGTTAGCTACGTGTTCATGTTAAGGTTTGCGAACTTTTATTCTACAATATACCTTTTTTTTTTTTTTCTCGGGGGGAAATGCGTAACCGCACCGTACCCGCCGTTGGCTAGACGGCGAGCGTGTGTGGGGCTCTCCCGGAAAAGTACCAGTCCTACCCACTAAAACCCCCCGGTGTTCTCCCTGCCCTTATGAGCGCGCTAGGTAAGGTCCACACTGCGACTCCACTACCCACGCGCCCGGGCAAGCCCGACCAACTGGTCGGGCTATCGCCAAGGGGGGATTGCCCGAGAACACCAGGGCAATCCCCAGACGGAGGGCCTTACGGCGGCGTGCACGGGGCCAACCGTGCACGCAGGCCTCCACGACAGGGTCATTAGACGGGCATCGCTTGTGCGAATGCCCGCCTTCGCCTGCCTATCCGTCTGCGACGGATGGGAGCGGTTTGAGGATCTACCTTCCGCTCCCTCTCCGCGGCCTCCTTCTGCGAAATTACGTCCTCGCAGAAGGAGGCGACAGCCCCCCATTCCGCCTCGCCGCGGAGCATGGCCACGACCATGCTCGGTAGCGAGAGGTTTCCGCCTCCCAGCGCAGCGTTGAGTTCGCTGCGCTGGCATCGCCAAGCCGGGCACACCAATAGTGTGTGCTCGGCAGTGTCGTCGGGAGCGTCGCAGTGATGACACTGCGGCGTTTCCTCCCGACGGGCGACCCGGTGCAGGTAGTGACCGAAGCAGCCATGCCCGGTAAGTACCTGCACCATGCGGAATGTTAGGCTGCCCTGCCGGCGCCCAACCCACTCCTCCAACACCGGACGAATTGCCTCAATCGTCCGGTGGCCGGCAGCTGGGGAGGCGAGTGCCTCACCCCACTGGCGCAGAGCCTCCCTCTGCGCCAGGGTACGAACCCGCTCCACCTCCTGTGGAGCAGACCGTCCCCCCCGCTCTCGTACAGCAACCCGATGTCGATACACCTCCGAATGGACGCGTGCATCGACATCCCACGGCGTTTGGCCCGCAAGAACACAGGCCGCGCCGTGGCTGACCGTACGATAGGCTCGCACGGCCCGGGTTGCTATGACCCTCTGCGGACGTCGCAGCAGGGCCACCGTACGGGGGGAGAGGCACTCCGCCCATACCGGGGCTCCGTATAGTGCCATCGACCGTATCACCCCGTGATACAGCCGACGGCACGCCGATCCTGGTCCTCCCACGTTGGGAAGGACCTTCTACAATATACCTACGTAATTTTATTTCAGTCTGTGACGCCAGTGGCTAGCCACTGTTTTTTCGACCCGGCTAAGCGTTCCTGGCCCCCCTAGACAAGATCTTTCGATAATCGCTAACGCAATCGCTAAATGGACAATGTATGAGATTTGACAATTGCGCTCGAAAGCTAAGCGAGGGCGATAGCGATTATCGAAATGCGTCTTCTTTAGGGGGGTTGTAGTCTCGCCGCCGTCCCCCGCCCGGATTGGGGGGCCAGGGTGAGGGTGAAACCGTGGGTGTGCACTATGCAAAGGGGTGAAATGGTGGCTTTGCAAAAGCTAAAACAAACATCTCTTGTGTATAACGTATTAGTTATTCATACCACAAGATGTCATCTATACGATTTAATCCCCGAAGATAACTTTTATGGGTCGAGGAATAAAAGGCGGTTAGAATATCATACAAAGATACAGGGTTGCTGGTTACTGGGACACAAAGTGAATATGAACTGTTCTTTCCCCTGTAACACAATTACATATTGGCGTGTCTCGAACATGGGCCTAATTCTACTAATCTTAACGATGTTAGCGTGTCTTGATAGCTTTTTAATAAAACTGCTTTTGCCACCGCGACGATAAGACCGGATGTGGAAGCAAGCTTCACATAACCACAATCGCCCAAAACAATATTGAAACCGCGCTGAGAGCGGGATGGCGCTATACGCAGCAAGAGCGGTGTCTCTGTTTCAATATTGTTTTAACCATGCTATAAGCGGTCATGGTAAGGCCCCAGGACTCTTCAACAACTGAGGAACTGTCTATCTTATCTCTAATTGTCGGAACTGTTATTAAAATTCTTATTAAAACCGGTCGCAATAATTTAAATATAATAAAGATTCAAGTGGAACTAGTGAAATTAGTGTTTTAATAATTAATAACAAGATACCATGGAGTTCCATCAAGAAATTACAACACAGAGCTTTAACTATTCTTATCATAGCTTCAAACTTAATTAAGGCGGTGGTGGTTGTGAACCGACCCCCGGACTGTCAGATCAAAACAGTCACACACAGACGTCACTCAATTGTACAATAAAACATCAAATTATACTTCAAAATAGTTTTATTCAAATATCAGTACATTGCCTGTCCTGCTCATTTTACTTAGATACCTCCTACTCCTACTCATTCATACAACTTCGTAGTTTTACGAAATTGCCAAAATATAACACAATAATTAGGAAAACACGATAAATTTTGGCAAAGGTGGGTCCCTGGGTGTAGTGACGACCCCATCCCACCCATCATCATCGGCGTCATGATTCCCTCAATATACCCACCCCAAAATAATTGGTTGGGACCCAAAGTATAACCTTATTTATACCAATGGCGCATTTAGGGCTGCCACCTTTTTTAGAGAAAAAGTATTTTTTAATGAACAGAAAAGTTTGGTAGGTAGCGTAGGTACTTATTTAATTTGTTACTTATTCAGCTTACAAAAATATTTTATGTTGCTTATAGCAACATTCAATAAATATTTGTCTTTTTTAATCATACCTACCTACAGCATCTTTACAATCAAAACCTAAGATAAAATATGGGTATGGTCACGGACGCTTGATCACTTCAAAATTTCTATGCGCACTGTCCACGCAGCCGCTGCAGTTCATCACTGATTGGCTATTTATTTTACTGCGTTTACTATAGTCAATATGAATAAAGGTGTAACAAAATACGCATGAATGAATTTTTGAATGTTTGTAAACAGTCAGCATATGCATTGCGTTAAGACGACGAGTTCGTTCTTGTTCGTGAAAATTTATGCAAGCTATTTTGTCCGTAACGCTAATCAAGCGTCCGTGTCCGCGATAGTACAATCATCTTGTTTTTAATCAAGTTTAGTGAAGCTTTGTTCCTTTCGTCTCTCGTTCGTTTACGTTACGTCCTAAATAAAGTATTTTAGCGTAGGTACTCTATTGGTATCATAGATTATATTTGTATTTCTTAATGATAGTTACAGCATATTAACCATTAAAATAAAATAAAGGTACAGTCAGGTCGTTGTTTAAGTAATTCTAGGCAATCTCTTTCTTTCGTTACTTTGTTACATTACGTCCTAGATAGTGACTATTATAAAGTTAACCCACACTATTATAAAGCACACCTGCACGAAATAGTCTAATTGAGGTTGGCAACCCTAGACGCATTGTACGCTACGCGACGTCGTATTGTCAGCATATGTTGCGGTCCATAATTAGATAACTGTGCAAACGTTTGCATGCATGCGAACAACCCGTTCAAATCGTTAGCACTGCTCACGGACGTAAGCAGTCAAATCAATTTTGGACCGAGCTTTTGTTTTGTGATTCTGGCATGTTGACAGTCAATCATATTTGGAAAGAAAAATTGGAGGAAGACATGTATTACGCCTCTATAGTATCTTCACAGAGCATTTCTGTATTTATTGTAGATATTCTAATGAAAAAATTAATTCGAACAAACTAAAATAAAAATAAAACTCCGCGGGAAAATGATGTTGGGTTTGACATTGACAGTTCTGGAGACAGTGCACTACCACTTTTCTGGTAGCAGTGTCAGCATCAATCGGTGACGTCATCGATTACGTCATACCACTTACAAATGCGCACATGAGCGATTTTGGACCGACCGTTTGCGTGCAAAAAGTGCACACGAGCGCTAATAGCAAATTTTGGACCGCACCCACAGTGTTAGCCAAGGAAAGTAACTTCAGATTTTCAACAACTGCAACAGATAATGTATAGTCAGCAACACGTCATGCTTTACATTTGCATTACTAAAGCCGCCGCTATTACGAGCGACATAAGGGCGGTCTCAAAAGAGCGATTAACATTATCAATTCTTTTTTCAATGATATCGTCAACTTTCACCAAAACTAGAGTGAACGATACTTAAGGTTCTTACGGTACCATTCCAGTGCCCAAAGGATTGATGGCGCGGTATGAAAAATGTAAATCTAATAAGTCTCGTCAGTTAAGAAAATAAAAAAATTAGAGACACGTATCTTTTGCTCTGTCGAAATAACAATAAACAACGGAGATAAGGCGATTTAATGTTGAGAAGTGTGGGGGGGGGGGGGTTGTTTCCCTACGTCACAACGTGCTACAAAACGTACTTAGGCGTGACGCCAGTCGCAAGTTTTTGATTAGGTAGTTAAAAAAATGCGTGTCCAATTTTTTAAAATAATCTACACAACATACTTACTATTACGTTAAAATTAAAATTTCAACATCATCTCAAATTATAAATAGTAAGAAAAAAAAACAATTTAATTTCTTCCTTAATTTATACAAGGTTATTTTTTAGTTAGGCACTAAAAAAATGTGTGTTTGTGCAAACTGAACAACTTTCACTATGGCTGTTCCATACATCTAGGTTCAGTGAATGTTGAACATGTGTATGGAACAGCTGATTTTTTTTTGCAATTTTAAATTTGGTCCCATAGTGAAAGTTGTTCAGTTTGCTTGTCTGAACAAGCCACACAAAATTTTTTCAGTAACTAAAAAATAAACTTGTATAGGTAAGTAATAGGTATATTTTCTAATACAAAACAAACTACAGTGTGTCGCCAACGCCGAACTGCTGGAACAAGACGCAGATCTACAGTCCGGGGGATGCGTATACTCGAACTACAGAGACCGAAAGTCTCATTAGTTCAATTAACCGAACTACTGACATAGGGGTATTCAGATTCCGAGCTGCTATCGAGTAAGCTTTGGCCCGAGGCGGTGATCGAACCTTGGGACTTCATGATTGGCAGTAGCACTTGTAAGTTGTGACCAAATAAGCCCCTGTGGCATTTATACATAAATCAAACATGAAAAAACAAAGACAAATATATCTGAAAAATAAAATAACAACAAAATCATAATGTAATAAAGTTATACACGAAGCGCAACTTTAAAAAATAGAAAAATAAATTCATACAAGTAGTAATAAAATAAATTGAAAACTTTAATATTACCTAAAATAAAATCACAATTAAAACATCCTAAGCACCTTCCAAAACGGAATTCCTTAAGTACTATATTTACACTGACGTTAAAAATATAGGTTAGGTACATTTTTTTTAAATATTACAATTACGACGTAAACATCTCTTATTATTTATATTTAGTATAGTGGTCTGGTCTGTATTTACGTTGTAAACAACAATTTTCCTTCTACGACTTTCAAATAATTCATTGAAATATACAAAACAATGACGCTTTACGGCTTCACACAAAGTGGAGATGTGAATACGACAGAAAATGAAAACACAGACAATACTTACTAGCTAATACTATTAATTTGAAATGAATAAAAGTTACTTGTCATCACAGACGTATAAAGGGAAGCAGACAACATAATTGGGATGATGACTAAATTCTAATTTTTACGTCTCTCGTCATTAAATATTAAAAAACCGTGGAAAAAGATGCAGTCCTGTGAAATTAGAATTAAAATGGGCGTAGAAATACATTAGATACAAGCATTTTAAGTTGTTAATTTGAAGGCGATTAGACAGAGAGATCCGACATCAACCGTGACGTCATAGTTGAGTACGGTCATATAAACGGAGGAGTTTATAAACTCCTTGTAAATTGCCGTTTTGCTAGAAAGAGATGGAAAAAAATCTTTTATACCTTATATCTTGTTTGTTTTTATAGTTATTCGAAAACCGATTTTTTGTTGCTGTTTATTATATGAATGAGCTTCTATTAAAGCAAAAAAAAATTTTTTGTCATCTAGCCTATTTTACTCACACATTTGTCATAAGTAATGTATATCGTATTTACTTTCACTCCAAAGTGACATGATATATCGCCATTTCTGTTTTGTCATGGCAATACTAACGCACACATAAACATTTCCGAAGCCGTTGCAGACGCCACGTGGACGCCATGTTTAGCTTTGTCGAAATAAGAGACAAATGGCGTCGTGACATTGTTATAATGTTTTGTTTTGTGATTATAAATAAAAACAACTGCTAATCGGACAAAAACAATGATAAAGTGCTATGCCTCGAAGTGTTCTAACGCATCATAAAATAAAACTCCAGAAATTACAATAAAATTAAATTAATATTGTTTGTGTGTGAGTAATGTTTACATGCGGCAATGTTGCCACGCTTTTTAAACGCTACGCTTAGTCCGCTAACGCTAACTAACGCTTAGATAATAACTACCGTCCAATTACTATACTATCATGTCTTGACAAAATAATGGAACGATATATTAGTAACGAGTTAAATAACTATCTCAATCATAATCAATTAATAAATAAAACACAATTTGGCTTCCAGAAAAAAAAAGTACCACACAGCTTTTGCAAATGTTCACAGACGAAATCAATTATCATTTAAATATCAAAAAACATGTATTAGTTATTTGCATTGATTTCAGCAAAGCATTCGATGTTTTGAATTTTGACACCTTATATGACAAACTGTGGCGATGTGGTATACAAGGGCCCTTTTTAGAATTATTAAAAAATTATCATACAAACCGATTTACGGCTGTTAAGATTGCCAATACGGTCGGAAATATGATTGAAACAGTCAGAGGTACGGCTCAAGGTTCGATAATAGGACCTACAGAATACCTGTTGTATGTTAATGACATGGCAAATGTTATAACTAAAGGCACTGTTTATCAGTTCGCTGATGACACCTGCCTAGTTGTTGCTCGCAATAATGTAGAGGAAGCGCAAGCTGATATCCAGAGTAGTTACGACATGTTGTGTAAATGGGCGCACGACGTCGGACTGGTGGTGAATGCACAAAAAACAAAGCTTATTCATATGTACTCTTCTCACAACATGGCCCTCACCAGACCGACGATCGTGTCCCATAGCCACAGCTGCCTGCATAAAATGACATCTCCATGTACATGTCATCAGATAGACGCTGTGGATAGTCATACTTATGTTGGGGTTATTATTGATAACAGATTATGCTGGAGAACACACAAGGATCATGTCTGTTCCAAGCTACGTTCAGTTATGAGTAAGTTAATGGTCTTAAAATATAAATTACCGTATAAAACGCTTAGACTTCTATATATGGCCCTAGCAGACTCTGTTATCAATTACGGACTCAGTAGCTACGGAAGAACTTTTCCAACATACATTCACGACATATATAAAATGCAACGTAAAATAATTAAAAATATTGTGCCTAGATATATAAGGAATCGATATAAGAATAGTGACAAAGAACTGTTTAGATATTGCAGAGTAATAAATGTTTATGATAAAATTAAATATAATATTTTAACAGAAGTTAACAACCCAAAATATTTGATAGAAAGAAAAAGGCCTGAAAATTTAAGGAATTTAACTGACAAAAGTAAATATATATTACCTAAAATAAATAATTTTTATGGGAGTAGAATGTTAAACTTCATTATACCATACTTTCTAAATGAATTGACGGAGGAACTTCAAAATATGTATGCTAATGAAAGCAACTATAAAAATAAGCTAAAATTATATTACATATTAAATCAACCAGGATGTATCACATAGTACTTATATAATATATTGTGATAGATGATTATGTTTTATAAGGACTTAAATGTTTTCAAAGTTATTGTATGTACTTATATTTTTTTTTTGTGTTTTATGGTTGTAATATTGTAAGACGACCCGCAGGCACAGATAAACCCTAGAGGTTTACGTGCCTATGTTATGTAACAAAATGGATTAAATAAGATTAATAAACATTATAAAATAAAAAAAAGTCTGCATCCCTTTATACGTCTGTGGTTCCATCACTAAACTGTTCCGTAGTTTTATTTGATTTTTTAAAGCAATTTTTTATCATTAATGTATTTCGAGACAGGGTTATTAGGTGTATACAAGTAATAAAACAGTCGTATCAACGTCTCCATCTTGTATCATATTACAGCTCGGCAAAAAAGTTGTGAAATTTATGGAGACACCACTTTCTTTCTTTGCCAAAAGCCTGTCTCGAGTGGCAACACCGCAATCTGTTGTCTTTTGTATGCTGAAATGGGGGTGCTGCAATATTGAAAAAAAAACTTTTCTAATCTTTTTTCTTAGCTGTATTCCTCCAATAGGTAGAAAAATAAAGTAATCAACATATTTCAAAAGTATAGTTAGCTATTTGACAAATATGTTTAAAAAAGTAATAGAACAAAAATTGTTATTGTATGCTGTATGGACTTAATCCCTTCGATTTCTCAAAATAGAAGTGTAAAATGAGTTAGTACACGCACGCATAATTTTCGACATACAGAGTCACACCACAATATGTGTGTCACTCAATTTATCATAAAGACGACTACTACTGAAGTCGATGGCAGTATGAGCTTACATCCGTTTGCCTTCCCCTAACAATGAGGTGCCAAAATTGCAGTAGAGATATTATGTAATGAAACGCATCTTAAAAAAACATTTGTGGTAACAACGCGACTAAGAGAAACAATTTATTTAAAAAATCGGGAATAAATCCATCTCCCATTGGTAACCCAGCTGTAGTTCATTTGGGAATAATGAATGACATAGGAAAAATAACATTTGAAAAAAGTATCCTTAGAATAGAGACTAATAAATTAAAAAATATATGGCATTAAGAATTTTTAAGTCGTTTAACGTTAAAAAATATATTTTTGACTTCAGCTCAGTTTTAATGTATGCGACAAGATGTCGGATCAGTTAACGACATTCAAATTTCGCAATGCGTCACTAGAGGGCGCAATTAAAAAAATTAGGGTCGAAAATTGTGTCTATCCCGACGAAAAACCGGATCTGAATCGTCTGTACCGACATCTGTCACCTGCACGCAAACAAGCCTACGCGAAACATTTCAATAAACCCTAATAAGTAGCAACCAGGCGAACTTAAAATTAAATAAAATTTGACTAACATAATTATAAATTGATTTAAATCATTTTCCATTTCATATCAAAGTCTTGTCACTCAGCTGAATAACATTAAAACTCATTGAATAAATAACAATATTAAGTCCTTTCAACTATCTTCCGTGTCTTGTCAGAGGAATGTCAAAGTTAACAAGATGGCCGCCGACAAGATGGCCGGCCTCGTGACGGCGGAGGAACATTTCAAAATGTCGTTGGGATACAAATTCGGAGGCATCGCTTCTTCGCCCACCTTGCAATACTCACTGCGACTCTGTAAATAATGTTGGAATACCTACATTGCTGAGCAAAATGCGATTATAGTATGTGTGAAAGAGAACTGTTACGGCCAAAAATTGAATTTATGTTATACACCCAGAGCCTCGGTTTCATAGTACGAAACGGGACAGTGTTCATTGATTAGTGTGCATTACCGCAGCAAAATGTTGTGCTTTAGAGAAGTGAGAGTATATCAAATAATTAGTTCATCATGAGGAGAAATTAGTTCATGAATAGCAAAATTTGTTCGCATTGTAGTTTTAAAGTTATTCGAGAAAAACAGATTTTGCTGGAGTAATGTTCGAAACGTTACCCTGGCAAAATCTTTTTTTATAAAATCGTTTCCATCCAGAACCAAATACATGAATAGATAGATTTTGTTGCGTATTAAATGTTTGTGAATAGCAAAATTTGTGCATGTTGTATTTCTTAAGTTATTTAAGATTTTGCTGCGGTAACGTTTTAGGATATCCCAGATCTCGAAATCGGTTGAACATAGAAGTTTGAGAAAAATATCAATAATAGACCTTAATTTGTTCAAATTTGTTCAAGCATTAGTTTTTGATTTGCTTGATGAATACCAATGTAATTAAATATTTTCAAAAATCAGAAAAAACGAATTTCACATTAAACCAGTACACTTACAATAAAATAAAAGGCTGTAACATGTACCCTTGATACACCTTTATAACGACAGTAAACTTAGATTATGTAACTTTACGCAATAGGAACATATACTAGAGAATTTTAAAAAGGTTTTTTTAAGTCATCGAATTGACTTCATCATGTCGACTAAGACCCGCATATTCAATGACGTCTCAGTGATCAATTCGTTTAACACGGGGAGCGATCACCGAATGTTACGAGGCGCATTGAATCTTAACATAAAAGCGGAAAGGTATCGACTGGTGAAGTCTGCGCTCCGTCCCGAAGCCATCCAGATCCAAAACCCCGAGCGCTTTCAACTCGAATTACAAAATCGCTTCGATTGCCTGGAGGACTGCACGGATGTGGACACTTATAATGACAGGGTTGTGGAAGCTGTCCTTACGGTGGGTGCAAAGTTTTGCAAACCCAGCCGTACTAAGCAACGAAGTAAGATCTCGGAGCCGACAGCTAAGCTGATGGAGGAAAGGCGTGGAATGGGTCGGCAGTCTTCTGAAGATGCTCGTCGGCGACTCAACAAACAGATCTCTAAGTGCCTGACTCGCGACATACGCCGATTTAATACGGAACGTATTAAAGAGGCCATTGAGCAGAACAAGGGCTCCAAAGTGTTCGCAAGAGATCTGTCACTCGGTCAGTCTGCTGACGAAGCTGAAGACAGAGGACGGCAGAGTCATTACATCCCGACCTGAGCTTATGGCCGAGATCGAACGCTTCTATGGACAGCTTTACGCAACATCACAGGCACCTGTTATTCCGGCTATAGACCCTAGAGCCAAATTGACCCGGCACTATACCGAAGATATCCCGGACGTCAGCCTGTACGACATTAGTGTGGCTCTTAAACAGCTTAAAAACAACAAGGCACCGGGTGATGATGGAGTTACAGCCGAACTCCTAAAAGCGGGTGGACTACCAGTCCGGAAAGCGCTGCAGCGGCTATTCAACTCCGTCATACTCGAGGGCAAAACGCCTAAAGCATGGCACAGGGGTGTGGTGGCACTTTTCTTCAAAAAGGGCGACAGGGCCCAGTTGAAGAACTATAGACCCATCACGCTCCTGAGTCATGTTTATAAGCTATTCTCGAGGGTCATCACGAATCGTCTCACACGCAGGTTCGACGACTTCCAGCCTCCCGAACAAGCCGGATTCCGAAAAGGCTATAGTACCATAGACCACATCCATACGCTGCGGCAGGTTATACAGAAGACCGAGGAGTATAATCTGCCACTATGCTTGGCGTTTGTGGACTATGAGAAAGCTTTTGATTCTGTCGAGACCTGGGCCGTACTTAGATCACTCCAGAGGTGCCAAATAGACTATCGGTACATCCAAGTGTTGCAGTCATTGTACGAAAACGCCACCATGTCAGTCCGCCTTCAGGACCAAAACTCGAAACCAGTACGACTTCAGCGTGGTGTGAGACAGGGTGACGTTATATCGCCGAAACTGTTCACAGCTGCGTTGGAGGATGTATTTAAGCTGACTGGAGGGGACTCGGCATCAACATAAACGGCGAGTATATGACTCACCTTCGTTTTGCTGATGATATCGTAGTCATGGCTGAGACCGTGGAGGATCTAGGCACAATGCTCGAAGACCTCTGTAGAGTTTCCCAACAAGTGGGTCTTAAAATGAACATGGACAAGACTAAAATAATGTCGAATTCCCGATGTAGTACCCACTCCTGTGAATGTTGGAGGCTCTACGCTGGAAGTTGTTGACGAATATGTTTACCTGGGGCAAATATTCCAGCTCGGTAAGTCCAACTTCCAGAAAGAGGTAAATCGGCGAATCCAACTCGGCTGGGCAGCGTTCGGGAAGCTACGCAGCATATTCTCGGCCCATCTACCGCAGTGTCTCAAGACGAAAGTCTTCAATTCGTGCGTGTTGCCAGTGATGACATACGGAACTGAGACGTGGCCGCTTACAATGGGTCTCATCAGAAGGCTCAAAGTCACCCAAAGGGCAATGGAGCGGGCTATGCTCGGGGTTTCTCTACGTGATCACATCAGAAATGATGAGATCCGTAGAAGAACTAGAGTTACCGACATAGCCCAAAGAATTGCAAACCTTAAGTGGCAGTGGGCAGGACACATCGCTCGTAGGACTGACGGCCGTTGGGGCGGAAAGGTCCTCGAGTGGCGGCCGCGTACCGGGAGACGCAGTGTTGGTAGGCCCCCCACAAGGTGGACCGACGATCTGGTGAAGGTCGCGGGAAGCCGCTGGATGCGGGAGGTGCAGGACCGATCGGTATGGAGATCCTTGGGGGAGGCCTATGTCCAACAGTGGGCGTCTATTGGCTGATATGAAGTCATCGAATACGCAGCTTCCATTAAACAAGGAAACATGGCATACTATGAACAAATTAAAATGTTCCATCAATAAACAATCCTGTTAATTCCAGCCTTGAATTACGGCTATTATGAAAGTTATATCAAAAATAAGATATATCAGTGATTTGTCAATAAGCCGACCGAATTATAAAGGTTGCGTAAAAGCGACCGCATCATACATAAGGCTAACCATTTTAAATGAACGGTCAAAGTAAATCAATTTACTACCAAACGTAGATAACGCATGAACGTTCGAAAAGTGGGCCGGTGAAGAACTGCCCAATAGCGATTCGTGCAGTTCTTTTCCATAGCTGTCGGCACGTCAACATGCCGAAGTGCTCATTCAAAAGTTGCGGTAATGATAATAATGTAGAATAAGGTTGAATTCGGTAAATACGGAACTTTCTTTATGGTAATTTTAATTCGGACGGGCATATTCAACTATATATCAGCAAGTACAAATGTATACTCGATTAGGTGACAGATTTCAAGCGCGTTTTTGTATGAAGCGCTCTATCTACGTTTGGTAGTAAATCAATGTGAACGGTATAATATTGATGTTTCGTTAGTACAGTTGCGAAGAAAAGGGTATAATAAAATAATGAAACGAGAACGACATTTTTTTAATTAAAAATCAGTCTTATACAAATGATATTTTTTACTTATTAAAAATCACAGATAATTTTTATAAGGCACGCATGCACATTATACGTGAATATAAAATTATCGGATTGGTAGAGTGACATTAATCTGTTGAGCCGCGTAATACTCCCGGGAACATTAAGACAATGAAAATATCCTTCATACAGAGCCATGTTTGTGCGATCTGAGAAACAAACTATACACGGTGTTTAATAATAACCAATAAATAATTAATGCGTTATCTAAAAATATTAGGTTAGGTTGGGGAAAAAGTCTTTTCGCATTATAGTATGTATAAACTTGTAATAAAATCTCTTTGGCTATACTATTTGTATCTGGCTGGTTTTGGTATCATTGAAAGTTTAAATTTTAAAGAACATAATTCCAAATTCAAATTAGGAAAATGTGTGATTTTCATTTGTTTTTCGTACCGCCAAGATGAGTGAATCTAATGAAGAAATTCGATACATTTTAAAATTTTACTACAAAAAAGGTAAAAATGCAACGCAAGCCGCGAAAAAAATTTGCGATGTTTATGGACCTAGTGCAGTGTCTGTGAGAGTAGCACAAATTTGGTTTAAGCGTTTTCAATCCGGAAATTTTGATGTCAAAGATGCACGTCGCTCTGGTCGCCCTATTACAGATAAAATGGATGCCATTTTTGAAAAAGTGGAGCAAGATCGGCATGTCAGTAGTTACGACGTAGCTGAAGAACTGGGCATTGACCACAAAACAGTTTTGGCGCATTTGAAAAAAACTGGGTACACAAAAAATCTCGACATTTGGGTACCTCACGAGCTCACTGAAAGAAACCTAATGAACCGTGTACTCATTTGTGATTCTTTATTACGACGTAATGAAACCGAACCATTTTTGAAGAAACATTTTTTCACGTACGACAAGAACGTGCGAAAAAGGTCGTGGTCAAAGGCCGGTCAGGCTTCACAGACTGTGGCGAAACCCGGGTTAACTCGCAACAAGGTGATGCTGTGTGTGTGGTGGGATTGGAAGGGCATTATTCATTATGAGCTGTTACCACCAGGCAGGACCATCGATTCTGAACTCTACTGCGAACAACTGATGAGATTAAAGCAAGAAGTTGAGAGAAAGCGGCCGGAATTAATCAACAGAAGGGGTGTGGTTTTTCATCATGATAACGCTAGACCTCACACATCTTTAGCCACTCAGCAAAAATTAAGAGAGTTTGGCTGGGAGGTGTTAATGCATCCGCCGTATAGTCCTGACCTTGCACCTTCAGATTTCCACCTGTTTCGGTCTCTTCAGAATTCTTTAGGCAGTGTCAGGTTAACATCACGAGAGGACTGCCAAAACCACTTGTCGCGGTATTTTGACCAGAAGTCCCAAAATTTCTATAGCAATGGGATCATGTCCCTACCTACAAGATGGCAAAAAGTTATCGAACAAAATGGTACCTACATACTTTAGTTAAATGTAAATAAACTATATTAAAAAATGTTTTGAATTTTCTTAAAAAATGTGAAGAAACTTTTTCCCCAACCTATTAATTATTAAAAATGTGTTTACACGTAATGTCATTTAACCCAATATTTTCATGTATATCATAGTATCATCATCATGTCTATGATTTACATGAAAATTTTGGGTTGAATGACATTACGGGTAAACACAATTTAATAATTAGTTTTAGATAACGCATTGATGATTTATTGGTTATTATGAAACACCGTGTATAAAAAAAATCATGCAACGCAAATTGATACTTGGCGAAGAATCTTAGATTAATTACCATGTAACACAATATTAGATGAAATTTAAAAAAGGAAACCCTACTAGCTAGCTTGAAATCCAACAATCATTTCATTCGGCAAGAACATAGCCATTTACGGCAATTCCTGTTAGCGTGGTGACTTATCGTCTTGTTTACCGCGATGATTGGGGCAACGGGGCAACATTTCCATTTTTAATGTTAATTTGGTTTTAAATATACAGGGTGGAAACTTTCAGCGGGGCAGTAAGGAGAAGTACCTAATCTGTTCCAGCTACACGAAAATGGTCTTAGGAGACTATCCATAATTTTTTATGGAATTTTGATCCCCATTCACAGATTTTCAAAAAAATTACAGTTAGCAAGAAAATAGCAATTTTACATAAAAACACTTTTTGATGCCAATCGATCCTGTTTCTAATACTGATTAAAAACTTCTATGGGACCAACCATCCTTGGAGTACACAAAAAGTCACAAATTGCAAAAAAACTTTTCTCCTACATTTTGTAAAGAATTTGTGTAACCGAAATACAAAAAAATAAAATAATCACGTAGAATTTTACACATATCAAAAAGAGGGCGTATTAATTTTCTTTTTTTATTAACTAACATAACTTGATGATGTTATTCGTATTTAAAATCTTGCTGTTTCTTGCCCTACGATATCAAGTGCTCGAAGTGACCGCCATTTTGACGAATACATAAATTGATTCGTTTCTGTACCGACCTAGTGGCTGCTGACAACTTATTTGAATGAATTCCATACAAAATTGTGGTTAGTGAGTCTTTAAGTTCTCGAACACTATCGTATTGCTTTTTGTAAACCTCGCAGTTTTCAGGTAGCCCCACAAAAATAAATCTAGAGGCGTTCGATCTGGACTACGCGCTTGCCAAGAAATAGGACCATGTGTTCCTATCCATTGATCACCAAATTGTCAAGATTGTTTTTTATTTAATAATAACGAGTTCGAAATTGTTTTTAAACTTATCTTTTTATTCAGTCAACAAAAAGATCACAAAATAAAAAGGAACAAAAAATCTTGCGTAAAATTTTCATACAAAATGTACGGGAAAAGTTTTTTGCAATTTGTGACTTTTTGTACTCCAACGATGGTTGATCCCATAGAAGTTTTTGATCAGTATTAGAAACAGGATCGATAGGCATCAAAAATGTTTTTATGTAAAATTGCTATTTTCTTGCTAACTGTAAATTTTTTTGAAAATCTGTGAATGGGGATCAAAATTCCATAAAAAATTATGGATAGTCTCCTAAAACCATTTTCGTGTAGCTGCAACAGTTAAGGTACTTCTCCTTACTGCCCCGCTGAAAGTTTCCACACTGTATACTTGTCATTAAATTGTATAATAATACTGTTGATTATCATGATTGCAATTTACAAAAAAGAAAACTGGTAGAAATATTTAAAAATCGGTTGTCCGAATTACTATTCTACCCGACTCTACACTACGTCACATACTACGCTGCTAATTTGCGAAGTATACCCGTATGTATGGTGCGGTCGCTTTTACGTAACCTTTATAATTCGGTCGGCTTATTGACAAATTACTGATATAGGTATCTTATTTTTGATATAACTTTCATAATAGCCGTAATTCAAAGCTGGAATTAACAGGATTGTTTATTGATGGAACATTTTAATTTGTTCATAGTATGCCATGTTTCCTTGTTTAATGGAAGCTGCGTATTCGATGACTTAAAAAAACCTTTTTAAAATTCTATATATGTTCATATTGCGTAAAGTTACATAATCTTAGTTTACTGTCGTTATAAAGGTGTAACAAGGGTACATGTTACAGTCTTTTATTTTATTGTATGTGTACTGGTTTACTGAGAAATTAGTTTTTTCTGATTTTTGAAAACATTTAATTACATTGGTATTCAACAAGCAAATCAAAAACTAATGCTTGAACAAATTTGAACAAATTAAGGTCTATTATTGGTATTTTTTTCAAACTTCTATGTTCAACCGATTTCGAGATCTGGGATATCCTAAAACGTTACCGCAGCAAAATGTTAAATAACTTAAGAATTACAACACGCACAAATTTTGCTATTCACAAACATTTAATACGCAACAAAATCTATCTATTCATGTATTTGGTTCTGGATGGAAACGATTTTATAAAAAAAGATTTTGCCAGGGTAACGTTTCGAACATTACTCCAGCAAAATCTGTTTTTCTCGAATAACTATAAAACTACAATGCGAACAAATTTTGCTATTCATTAACTAATTTCTCCTCATGATGAACTAATTATTTGATATACTCTCACTTCTCTAAAGCACAACATTTTGCTGCGGTAATGCACACCATTGATTAGTATAGTATAGATAACTTATAGTGCCAACCACAGACGTATAAAGGGAAGCAGACTTAACATAATTTTAGCCACACATTTGTCATAAGTAATGTATATCGTTTTTAGTTTCACTCCAAAGTGACATGATATATCGCTATTTCTGTTTTTCGTCTATGGCGATACTAACGCACACATAAACATTTCCGAAGCCGTGGCCGACGCCACGTGGACGCCATGTTTAGCCTTGTCAAAATAAGTGACAAATGGCGTCGTGACATTGTGTTATAATAATGTTTTGTTTTGTGATTATAAATAAAAATAACCGCTAATCGGACAAGAACAACGGTAAGTGCTGTACCCTGAAGTGTTCTAACGCATCATACAATAAAACTCCAGAAATTACAGTAAAATTAAATTAATATTGTTTGTCTGTGAGTAATGTTTACATGTGGTAAAGTTGCCACGCTTTTTTAACGATACGTTTAGTCCGCTTCCCTTTATACGTCTGTGGTGAAAACATACCCCATCAAGCCAAAACCTACCCATGTTAACATAATGATATAATACGAGTTGTTATGGCGTTATTGAAAAAAAGAAATTATAAAATTAATTTTCTAATTCCCCATACAAAATTTTTGATAATACCATAAGTTTTATACGATTATGTTAGCATGGGTAGGTTGCGACTTGATAAGGTATGTAATGTAACAAACTTACACCTTGTATATCGACCTACAAGATGGAGGGCCCAAACACATTTGACCGCAACTCTCCGGCACCCTTCATTAAATGATCCATTTTGCATTGATATGCAAATAGATTGCGAATAGGGTGCAAATAGGGAGCGTCGGTGGCGCTGTGGACTCGGCACTTGTCTTCCAATTGGGGGTCGGGGTTCGAGACCCGCCATGTACCAATGTGTTTTTCGTTTTGAATTTCATATGTACATTTGTCTGACGCTCCTACGGTGAAGGAAAACATCGTGAGCCAACCTGCATACATCTGCGAAGAAATTCAATGGTGTATGTGAAGATGACCAATCCGCACTGGGCCAGCGTGGTTAACTAAGGCCTAATCAACCTAACATAGGGTAGGCTCGAACCCCTCGGTGGGGGACGTATATGAGTTGTGATGATGATGATGATGCAAATAGTGTGCAGTGATAATAATAATAGTACTCACAGCAAACTCTTCAGCGCACATTTCCCTGCAGGGAGGACACACCACCCCTCCCTTGTGAAGCCACCCCTTCTTAATTATCCTAATTTGCAAAACTTGCCCCGCGTGGAAGCACGTGTACGAATAGTTCCCGACCTGGAACAGCAAAAGCCTGTTTTTTCAATCACTGGAAAAGGCAGCACTAAGTAATACATTGCTACCCTGGGAAACTCGAGGGCAGTAATGTTGTATGAAATTTCATTAATGACGCGTTCAACATTAATAACACCCTGTTGTGTTTTTTTTCTCAATAACCAAGATGTCACAATAAGATTCATATGAAATGTAGGCATTTTTCCAAAGAGGTTTGAGACTGATAAGATATCACGAAAAAATTAGGTACTCGTAGATAAGACCGTACAAAGTAAATTGTATTAAAAAAGAGAGGCAATTGGCTTCAATGGTGACGGTTAGCTTTTATTTTAATAATGCAAAAATTGTATTCGACTGAACATTGTTTTTTTGGTGCACAAATATTCATATTGACGCTAAGAAATAAGGGTTTTATGGTGTACATGTCACCACCTTCAAGATAAGGTTTTGTTTAAGTAAGAACCATTTTTTTTTATTTTTGTTGTCTAAAATAAGTAAGTTATTCCACAGTCAATTTCAGATTTTTATTTATTTTTCATATGTAGATGTAGTTGAAAGAGAATCAGATTACGCACCTCGTAAGTGAGCTATTAATGACCTTGGGTACTAAAAATCTGCGAGCATTGATAGCTCACTTAGCGCTTGGTGTAACAATCTACCATTAATCCCCCCACTTGCCACCAAGCGAGATGGAGGCCGAGGCTTTCCCGTCGTCAATAAAAAAAATACTTACAACAATGTGCAATCGCCCGCTCTCGCACTTGTACTTGTAACACCCGGAGCCCCAGTGTTGCCATTCTCTTATCTGTAATAACAACCAAAGTGATGTTTTAAAATGTACTACCAATTTTGTTCAATTCCTTATTGGCGTGTGTGCCTGTGTCTGTGCGCACATATATATGTATGTGAGGATATGTGTATGTGTGTATAGGCGCGTGTTTGTGTGTTTTGTGGAGCTCAGTTTCATAGCTGGGCATTAACTCGTTAATCCGTTAATCGTTAATTAACGAAGTTAACATTTCTATTAACGGATTAACTTTTAAGTTAACTTTAAAAATGTTAACGGACTCGTTAACTTCCGTTAAATTATCCTAAGTCCGTTAATCGTTAATCCAGTAGGTAGGTTTTATCAGAGAAGTATATTTTTTTTTCCATTTAAGTAATATTATTTGTACTGAATAACAATAAAAAAAAAAACCTACTATTGGGGTGCGATGTCAGAACACCTCCTCGTGGTGCACCCTGGACAACCCGGCAGATTTTCTGTCGCGGGCTAAGAGTCCGACGAGAGGCCCCTCATGGAGGGGGGGGCGTGGGATGGCTGGGTTCAACTCGGCGGGCCACTTTGTGTGGCCAACCGCTTCATGCGGTGCAGGGCGAAGTCCCCTCTTCTTTTCTTAAGAAGAGGTGTGGCTTTCGCCGGAAGCCGGTTTTCGGCTGCTGCCTTCTGTGGCAGCAGGGTTGTGGTGAATTTTCTCACCATGGCGCTCTGCGCCTGCAGGGGATCTCCCTGAGCTTCAGCTCACTCGCGCGGCGGTGGATCCAGTGGGGTCTGCCGTCGGGCAACCCGTAGGCCGCATTGAGCGGACACGGGGGTCCGGCGCACTGAGCGTCGGGCCGCGTGGAAGATAGTAGGAGATAGAGACGCAGGAATGAATATAGAATTTTCATTTTTTTTACTTTATTAGCCTTGTTCTAATGTACCCCAGATACCGTTTCATTGTACCCCAGACCTGGGGCTCATTGAAACAGAAGAGGCGTTGAGCAAAAACGCAGTTTTTTGTAAAGTTAATTTTTTAACTTATTTTTCTTCTTAATAGGTCGATTATAAACCGTTGTTGGTCGTTCTAAACAAATATAATCAAAATATAAAGCACAGTTTTTCTAAAAAATAAAAATGCTTTTTTCGTTTCACTGTACCCCACCTGTCCCTAAATTTATACACTGTCTTTTTTTGAACCTAACCTATTAACTTCTAGAACCCAAAACAACAGTTTTTGTAAGTAGATCACTAACTCAACGATATAAAAAATGCAATTTTAATCACGTGTTAACGGATTAACGATTAAGGTTAACTTGCGTTAAATCTTCCGAAATGTAACGTTTTAACTTTTAACGAAGTTAATTTTTTTAGTAAAGGATTAACGATTATCGAAGTTAACTATTTGATTAACGGTGCCCAGCTATGCTCAGTTTCTAGTTTTTTCAACTCATCTTGAGAGCGATTTTGTCTTCCAACGTGCACTATTACACCTTCCGGGCAGTTTCTATTGAGTTTTGTTTGGTTGATTTGTGTGTGTGTGTGCGTGTGCGTGTCTCAAGCAAGAAACAGGTGTTCGTGCTTTATATAACAGCAAGCAAATATCTTCACGTTATAATATACGTACTTGTCTACAAGATTTCTGCTCCCACACCCTGTCGCTGTGGTCGAAGCATTTGGAATGCTGCCCGTAGTTCTCTAACGCGAAATTTACATCAGTCTCTGAAAAAGGAGACGTTTCGTTCAAAATCAACTACTTAGTACTACTGGCCGGCACTAAGAAGTTGCTCACTAAATGTACGGTCAAGGACACGTTTCCATTTTAGCGTCACCATTTTTTCACGTTAACATCAAATGGTAACCATGTTTTGCATTCCTTTTAAGTGTTAACATTTTTAACCTAACCTAAAAATCAAGATATTGTTTAAATGGAACGCATTACGTAAATATAAGATGCTAGCCCTGCTTGTGTCAAATCTAATGAAATGCGATGATGCTAAGAATGTTGAAAATGCTGCAAATCTGCGCTTAAATGGAACGCGCCTCTTGTCAGTCTTTGCATTTGCAATATGAAAGCTATTGCAAATGCAATATTTGCAATACTTAAGAGTGACATAAGGGCTATCTCGAGGTAGATATGTATCGTCTGACGTTTTGCTCTGTGTACATCTCTATAAATAAAAATCAATGCATTACTATGTTTGTTTGTCCTCTATGCCTTCCGAAACCATCAGATTGTAATGAAACTTTGGTAGGGTGTTATGGGGACACCCGTGAGGGTTCCTAGCAAAAAAAATTTACGTGGCATTGCAACGCATGCCGGGTACTTATTAATTATTTATTAATTATTTAAATAAATATTCAAATAAAAATAACGAAGATACTGGAAAGGGGGTTTAAAATTTCAAATCAAATGGTCTTACGTAATATGTCGGATACAGTATTCTGCCCTCCAGGGTGCACATATTTAAACGTTTTTGTTTACTTATACAAGGTTATTTTTTAGTTACCAAATAAATTATTCAATTCAACAGGTATAAGAGGAAACTGCCTAAAATGGTTTAAGTCCTATCTTGAAAATCGCTCACAGTATACCGAAGTAGAGAATATAAACTTCGAAACAGGACTAATTCAAAAAGTAAGATCAGAACAAGTATTCATTAAAGGATCAATCCCTCAAGGTTCGGTCCTAGGGTGTATCCTATTTTTGATATACTTACATTAATAGTATTACTACAACATTAATTGACCACTGCATTCTGTTCGCTGACGATATTTCTATTATGATACCCTGTTCAGATACAAATGAATTGGAAAATAAACTAAACGTAACTTTAGACAAAATAACAAATTATCTTGATTGTCACAATTTAATTCTCAATTTAAAAAAAACTCAACTTATCCAATTCTTATTGAAAGGCTCCACTTCAAATAAATTATAAATATAAAAATTTAGTATTGATTTGGACACAAACTTAAGTTGGAAACCCCATGTACAAAATCTTTAAAAAAAACTGTCATCATTTATATATGCGCTTTACAATTTGAAAAAAGTAACGGACTTTAAAACAGCCCTGGCAGCATACTATGCCTACGCTCACTCAAGGCTTACCTACGGTATAATAATGTGGGGTAACTGTGCTGATATTAATGATGTATTTGTTCTTGGTACTCGAGCTGACCAAGTTCTGAAGTCCTGTCATTTAATATTTGACACGGTAATAGTATATACAGTAGTCCGACTTCATAGAAACGGTCGATACACGCGCTATGCCTACGCGCCTCGATCTGGGATCGCACTCGGATCGCATGGCTACAAGGGCAGTCACGAATGCAGTTCACCGCAGGGCATACGCACGAGTCAAACGGAGCGCACGGTCGGTCGCGGTCGGTGTGTTAGTGAGCGTAATATTAACGTAATCATGTAAGCGAGCAGCCCCATCGCGGGCCAACACACCAAGCGATGCCGAACGGCCGTGGGTATAAAATTTGAAAGTGGGGCCGAGTCGACATACTGTATATACCACAGACGTATAAAGGGAAGCAGACTTAACATAATTTTACTCACACATTTGTCATAAGTAATGTATACCGTTTTTACTTTCACTGCCAAGTGACATGATATATTCGCTATTTCTGTTTTTCGTCTATGGCGATACTAACGCACACATAAACATTTCCGAAGCCGTGGCAGACGCCACGTGGACGCCATGTTTAGCTTTGTCAAAATAAGAGACAAATGGCATCGTGACATTAATATAATGTTTTGTGATTATAAATAAAAATAACTACCAATCGGACAAGAACAATGGTAAAGTGCTGTGCCCCGAAGTGTTCTAACGCATCATATAATAAAATTCGATTTAACGAAGTTAATGCTTTAATTTGAGAGATATTGTTTTCCAACTAAATTCGATAACATTTTTTGTTGCAGAAGCACTTCAAGTGCTTATTAGTTGACCATAACTAAACGTGGAAGTCACTTACTTGGTGATACAGGCAGTAATCGGTCTGGGAGATCCATCACCTTTTCGCTATCTCTCTTATGTCTAAGCGAAACTGATACTTGGCTTATCCTCCTCGTAGCAGCGCCGGCTACCTCTGACCAGCATATTCTCGTGTTTTCACGTGAACTCTTGAAGCTAAGGCAGTAGTCAGCCATATAGACCCAGGCAATGTTTCTATCTTTCTTTATCCTTGATGGCTAAACGCGATAATTACTTATTTGGTGGTAGTGGCAGTAATCGGTCTCAGAGACCCATTACTTCGAGACTGATACTCACTTGGCGTATTCTCCTCGTAGGAGCACCGGCTACCTTGGACCAGCACACTCTTGTGTTTCAGCGTCAACTCTTGGAGCTAAGGCAGTAGTCAGCCATATACTCGTAGACCCAGGCAATGTTTCTATCTCTCTTTATCCTTGATGCCTAAACGAGATAATCACTTACTTGGTGGTAGTGGCAGTAATCGGTCTGAGAGACCCATAACTTTTTTCGCCATCTCTTGTGTCTAAGCGAGACTGACACTCACTTGGCGTATTCTCCTCGTAGGAGAACCGGCTACCTCGGACCAGCACAATCTTGTTTTTCCACGTGAACTCTTGGAGCTAGGGCAGTAGTCGGCAAGATAGACCCCCGCAATGTTTCTATCTTTCTATGTCCTTGATGCCTAAACGAGATAATTACTTACTTGGTGGTAGTGGCAGTAATCGGTCTGAGAGACCCATCACTTCGAGACTGACACTCACTTGGTGTATTCTCCTCGTAGGAGCACCGGCTACCTCGCACCAGCACACTCTTGTGTTTCCACGTGAACTCTTGGAGGTAGGGGCAATAGTCGGCCAGAGAGACCGAGCCGCCGTAGTGCGCCTCGTCTCCTAGCGGCACGTTGGGTAACAGGTCGAAGTGCTGGGAGCAGAGGCAAAAAAATAACCTTACGCATATAAACAATAAAATCTTTTTATGAAATAATATCTACATTTTAACTTTTGTAAATTTTATCAAATTTGTCCACATGTTATTAAAATAGCGCAAAACCTCAGCAACGGCTGGGACTGATTTTTCGTAACTTAAAAAACTTTTTGGGTTCATGAAAAAAGTGTTCAAATGTCAAATTTGAAAGCTGTAAAAAAGGTATTAGAGGACCCATCTAATAGCCTGGGTATTTGATGCAAACTTTTGGTGGGAAAAAATGTTTAAGTGAAATAAAACGAAACCAGCACAACCTAATGAAACGCGTTGATGTTGAAAATGTAGCAAATAACCGTGCTTATCTGGAACGCGCCTATTGCAAAAAGATTTTTGAGTCTCGAGTTTTTCATTATTTCGAGAAAGCAAAAAGTACATGAATTATAGTTTTATATTATCTAACTGACCTTCGAAATACCTTTTTTATTTTCATACCCTCTGTTAACAATCATCATGCATATGAGTTTGTTTTTTTTTATTGCAACTAAGTTGGCAAACAAGTAAACTGCCCACCTGATGGTAAGTGGTAACAGTCACCTACAATACATGTGGCTCCTGCGAGATTCGCAGCAAAACAGCAACCCCCACAGGAACCACAGTGTACGTTGCAAACTTGTGACATCAGATGTAAAGTCACGGCACCCAATAATTTCACTGCCATATCTCACCGTTCAAACCGGAGCACAACAATGCAAGCACTGCTGCTTCGCGGCCGAAATAGGTAAGACGGAGGTCCCCAAGCAACCGACAACTCAACAATATTATCGATCACCGCTTCAACACGTTACCTGGTGGTTAATAATAGGTTGGGGAAAAAGTTTCTTTGCATTTTTTAAGAAAATTCAAAACATTTTTTAATATAGTTTATTTACATTTAACTAAAGTATGTAGGTACCATTTTGTTCGATAACTTTTTGCCATCTTGTAGGTAGGGACATGATCCCATTGCTATAGAAATTTTGGGACTTCTGGTCAAAATACCGCGACAAGTGGTTTTGGCAGTCCTCTCGTGATGTTAACCTGACACTGCCTAAAGAATTCTGAAGAGACCGAAACAGGTGGAAATCTGAAGGTGCAAGGTCAGGACTATACGGCGGATGCATTAACACCTCCCAGCCAAACTCTCTTAATTTTTGCTGAGTGGCTAAAGATGTGTGAGGTCTAGCGTTATCATGATGAAAAACCACACCCCTTCTGTTGATTAATTCCGGCCGCTTTCTCTCAACTTCTTGCTTTAATCTCATCAGTTGTTCGCAGTAGAGTTCAGAATCGATGGTCCTGCCTGGTGGTAACAGCTCATAATGAATAATGCCCTTCCAATCCCACCACACACACAGCATCACCTTGTTGCGAGTTAACCCGGGTTTCGCCACAGTCTGTGAAGCCTGACCGGCCTTTGACCACGACCTTTTTCGCACGTTCTTGTCGTACGTGATCCACTTTTCATCACCAGTTATTAGCTTCTTCAAAAATGGTTCGGTTTCATTACGTCGTAATAAAGAATCACAAATGAGTACACGGTTCATTAGGTTTCTTTCAGTGAGCTCGTGAGGTACCCAAATGTCGAGCTTTTTTGTGTACCCAGTTTTTTTCAAATGCGCCAAAACTGTTTTGTGGTCAATTCCCAGTTCTTCAGCTACGTCGTAACTACTGACATGCCGATCTTGCTCCACTTTTTCAAAAATGGCATCCATTTTATCTGTAATAGGGCGACCAGAGCGACGTGCATCTTTGACATCAAAATTTCCGGATTGAAAACGCTTAAACCAAATTTGTGCTACTCTCACAGACACTGCACTAGGTCCATAAACATCGCAAATTTTTTTCGCGGCTTGCGTTGCATTTTTACCTTTTTTGTAGAAAAATTTTAAAATGTATCGAATTTCTTCATTAGATTCACTCATCTTGGCGGTACGAAAAACAAATGAAAATCACACATTTTAATAATTTGAATTTGGAATTATGTTCTTTAAAATTTAAACTTTCAATGATACCAAAACCAGCCAGATACAAATAGTATAGCCAAAGAGATTTTATTACAAGTTTATACATACTATAATGCGAAAAGACTTTTTCCCCAACCTAATATATCGCATAGCACAATATTATAGCGCGCTATCCTTTCATAGCGCTCATCGCGCGCTATGTAACTATGTAGGTAACAGCTATATCGCTATAACGCTATGTAACTATGTAGGTAACAGCTATAACGCTATGTAACTATGTAGGTAACAGCTATATCGCTATAACGCTATGAATAAACAGGGCGATCTGAGATCGCGCGCGGCAAGCTATATAGCATAGCGTGTGGGCAGCGGCAGGCTCATGCTAGCAGTAATCACGTGAGCGCTACAGCTATTAGACGCTATGCATGCTGCTACGTTTGCTCTTGCTGTGCGCTACACTTAGAGCATTAGGTTAAATGATATAGGGCGCAACATTATCGCGCGCGATTGATTTAATATCCAACTAGCTACATGTAACGTAGCATGCTACGAGCCTCCACACGCTTCCTAAAATATAGTGCGCTATAACATAGCGTTTTCAATAGCGTGCTAGAAAAGTATAGCTAATAGCAGATAACGCGCTATGACTTTATAGCCGTTTTGAACAACTCTACCTGGTATGCCCTGGGCAGTATAGTGTCGTGCCTGACCAGGTTGCACAGCACGACAGCGGTGCGGTGCGGGGAGCACTCGGTTCTCAGCGGGTTCCCTTTGATTCGCTCGCAAAATGGCGCCGGATTCTTGCGCCTGCAACACGAATGCGGCGTGTTACCTACCGAAGACAAGTTTCAGCCACCACAGACAACACCTAAAACATAGCATTTCTGACATGGCTACACTACTGTGCCAACTCATCTGTGAAGTGACAGAAAAATTAAAATTACTGTTGTCACATCTTGAAATTTAATTCTGTTGACTTCATGTTATTGTGATATGTACGAGTATTATTAACATCTGTTAACTGAAAATTAACATGTTTCTAATATAATTTATATCAGGTTGTTTACTAAAGATAAGTCAATCAACGTTTTGGCTGTATAACTTCATAATCTCTTGCAGTCCTATTGCAGTTGGGCCAACTGCATTAGAACTGCAATTCGACGTGCAGTCCGAATGCAGTCGGTGTGCAGTCGTTAGAACTGCACACCGACTGCAATTAGACTGCAGGGTTGGTTTGCAGTTTCGTTGCAGTTGTACCAACTGCATTCAAACTGCATCTAAACTGCAATTTTGCAGTCGGAATGCAGTTAAAATGCAGTCCCTCTGTCAAGAGCCTTAGACAGATTGACAAATAAAATAGTGCACATATAATTCAATTCAGTCTTTTATTTGTTGTCAGCAAGAAGAATTTGAACCCGCTGAGCAAGGGGTCCGGGTGTCAACGAGGGGAGGTGCTTTGATTGAACCCGCACCCATCCACGATTCCTCTTAACAACATCATGCTAAAATTTAAGAATCTATGCTAGAAATATAACCTAAAAATTGGGTATTTTTTCGAAGGAGAATTTCCAAGAAGCTGGCCATATTTTTCAATATGGCAATATCGTTTAATTCGGTTTTTCTAATATGGTATGGTACCGTAGCGTTAGCTAGTGAACGCAAAGGATGGTGAATCTCAGTGTTCACTAAAAATTTAAATAGATTTATGTTTTACTGTTTAGAGTTAAAGAGAGTTAAACAAATGTATATTATTCCGTAAATAAATTCATAAATCCCTCGCTCAAAGCGCCACAAGCGCCGTTCTTCGAGTCTCAGATAAGTTGCACTTATAGTTGTACAAGATCTACAATACTACAACCAATCATGAAAAATCGTACTGTAGCTTAAAGTTGTATACAAAGAACAAAAAACTAAACTGCGTGAGTCTTGCTTCCCTTGCATTTTTCATTGCAAAAGAATCTGACAAGAAAACTATGGCACCTATTTTTTCTTTACCAACGTAGAGCGGTGACACACCCACATTGACCTGATCTTCCAAAAAAAATTATCCTTTGACAATATAACACATTTATGCATGCAAAACCACACCAAGAAACAATGGTAAATTATTTATTTCTATAGACTTGTTTACATGAGCTTATGCGACAAGAGAGCCGTTGCGATCAAAAAAATTACTATTCTTTCTAATCTTGTGCTCTAAAATGTGGCGAGTCGTGAATGTCAAGAAGAAACTGGGAAGTAGCCAATACGATACGTTTAGTCTACAATTTTTATTGTTATCCATCCTTACCATCGATCAATGTACTGTCGACAACGCATCACGCTTGACACTGTCCCTACGAAAATTGTGGCTTGCACCAAATTTCCAACTGTATGTTGTTGTGTGTACTTACACAATCCCTTCCGTATCCGTTGCGTTTGGGTTGCTTGCAAAACATTGAACATGTTGAAATAACAATTTCACTTAAACAAAAAGTAGCAGTTGTGACAATACAAAATAATGAACTTAGTTAAAGTAGCGGGTGAAAATAACAGTTATTTGACCAGTGAAAATATCATCACACTTCACATTATTATTAAAAATTAAGTGAATGCAGAAGGTCAACAATACCAAATCACTTTATTTACTGATTTAAATTGGTCAAATAAATTAAATTTGAGCTTTCCCCCTAAGTAAAGAGACATGATATTTATATAAAAATTGTATACTGTGCAGTTAAATCATCGACGAATAAGTATATTTTACTATAAGTACTTAAATATAAAAATTATGTGCCACTGAAAAAAGGTAATTAAGGACACCAGCGCCCTCTATTACTTTTGGTCCTCTTTTCACATCATGGATACATGCACTGTCGACAGCAAGTCACGCTTAACACTAGTCCTACGAAAACCGTTGGCTATTACTAAAGGTATAACTGTGTAATCTGGCATGTTGTCCTAAGTATTATACTTACACAATATCTTGGGCATCCGTTGCGTTTGGGATGCTTGTAAAACATCGAACATATTAATTAAAGTAACAACTTAAGTTTAATAATTTAATAAAAAGTTGCAGTTATGATGACATAAATGATACAAGTGAGTAAATGTAACAGTTGTTTGACCAGTTAAAATATACACGGCTTCACATTACTATCAAAACCGAAGTGAAAGCTGAAAGTCAACAACTACACTCTACTCAATCACTTTAATTATACTGATTTAAATCAAATTGGGCAAATAAATAAAATGTTGCCGTTTCATCTATCTAAAAAGGGCAAGGATATTTACATAAAACTGTAAACTATGCAATTGAACGTCAAGTAATTTTTATATTTTGTTATAAGCAAATAAAAGTTAATTAAGGACCAGCACCCTCTATTTCATGCGGTTATCCTTTCGAACTTTTAAAACAAAAGTTATAAGAAATTGCAGCCTCACGTAAAATTGAGCTTATATTATTCAAAACATTTAAATATTCTTCTTTCCTGTTTTAGTTATGTTGATAAGCATTTATCAAATAAAAATATTTGTATTTTGTAAAACCTGCCGCCTAATATCAAAGTTCTAGCTGTAAAGTTCGGACTGTTGTCCTGTGCACTTACACAATCCCTTGGGCATCCGTTGTGTTTGGTTTGCTTGTAACATATAAAGGTAACACTTTAGTTTGATAAAAAGTAGCAGGTATGACGAAATTAACGAAATAAAGTAACGGGTGAAAGTAACAGTTATTTCACCAGTTAAATTGTCAGGTTTCACATTACCGTACGCTCGAACGAATAGCATTAAAGAGAAGTGAAAATCTCAAAGTAGGACGGCGCGGCAACGCGACTAACCGACCTGACCATTCATTCATCCAAAACCATTCAGAATCAAAAAACTGTTCTGTATCCATACATTTTACTTATTTATGATACACCTAAGTGAATCTTGTTAACCCTTTTTATTAGGCGCCTTTTCCGGTCCCTGGGAAACATGTATTGTGCCTCCAGTATCTTCACAGAGCACTTCTGTATTCATTGAAGATATTCTAATAATAAAAAATTTAAACAACCTAAAAGCTCGGCGGGAAACGGATGTTGACTTTGACATTGACAGTTCTGGAGACAGTGCACTATCTTTTATCTGTTCGCACAGTCAGCATCAATCGGTGACGTCATCGATTACGTCATACCGCTTACATAAATACGCACATTGAGCAATTTTGGACTAACTGTTTGCATGCAAATTGCGCACACGAGCGCTGATAGCAGATTTTGGACCGCACTCATTGTAGCACAATGTGACGTAGCGCGCCCCCACTTCTTAACTTTAAATCGCTTTATACCAGTAGTTTTTTTTTGTTATTTTAACAAAGCAAAAAATACGTAACTGATTAATTTTCACTGTCTAGCTGACTAGCGAAATAGATTTTTCTTTTTGATACACCCTGCCATCATCTCTATAAGTCAGTGGTTCCCAACCTTTTAATATCCATTTCTTCGCCGTTAGCCGGGTCCGTTATGTACAAAAAAGCTCAATCAATTTTAAATCATAATATTGTTAAATACTTGTGTCATAACATTCATCTTCTACAAGTTCATAGGACGAATATTATTGTTCGTACCAACCGGCAAATGATCATAAGCTCTCAGTCGATTCGGACCTTGTTCTATTACCAACAAAGACATGCTCCAAGAAGTGAGTTTGCATTCGAGGTCCACTTTTCTCCTTCAGTAGACCAGCAGGCTTATTCCCTAACTACGGTTGGTAACTAGAACTGTCATTTTTGAAAGAAACTTTATATACATTACTAGTTTATTGATGTTATGTGTTACGGCGGCATTCATGATAGCTGTAATGAATGTTAAATTTCTTTCAAAAATGACAGTTCTAGTTAGCAACTGAAGTTAGAGAATAGACTTGCGTGAGTGGTCGGCGAAACACTGACTGGGAACCGCTGCCATAGCTCGACAAACAATATGTGTGACAATGTTTTATATACTCACTCGTACATATCCATATCATCATCCGTTTGATCGCTTGAAATGTAAAATTGAAATATAAATATGACATTTGGCAAAAAAAATATGTCTGTACATGTATTTTTCATTGATACAAATGTAGTTAGACAAATGGATAAAAAGTTAATTGGGTACAAAACACATTAAATATCAAAATAGATGGGATATAAAACTACATTTTTAAAAATTCGCATGTGTGTTGAAGTAGGTACAGCAGGGATATTTTAGGCTCTCTAAAAAGAACAAAAACACTGATTTTCAGTCATTACTCCAGTAAAGTTGATAGAGAGGCTGAGGGCATAGAGAATAGACTGAAACGTAATGCCCTATCCTAAAAACATTCCCCTGAAACAAGTTCGTATCTTAATGTCGTGGCTCCACATGCGCCTATCGTCCCGAAGCTTCGTGCTATGACGCGATACGCGCAATGGGACCAGTCATATTCGGCTATCGTCGCGAATATTCGTACTTCTTATGTGTTACCGGGCATGTGGCGGTACATCAAAGGGTTTAAGCGCGCTAACTATTCGCGTTGCGTGGTCACACTAGCGTTGTTCATTTCGGCGGTTGCTTTCATTTGTTAAAAACGTGTGCGAATGACTCTAGTAAATGAGATAAAATGGAGGATGGATAAATGCATCGTATAATTATAAGCACACATGTAGAAGTAAAGAAATTCGTCGTCTATAATTAAGCGTCTAGAAATTTCGGCAATCTTGGATTATTGCACGATTATTGGACGATAGTTGGTGCAAAATGACGAAGCCGCCAATGAGACCACAGTATATACGCGATAACTTTTTAGCGTACAAAACGTCCGAAGCTTCGGCACGAATTGATTCGGCACGATAGGCGCATATGGAGCCAAAGGGTAACACTATCACATATTATTATTATGAAGTGTACTTATCATAATTATTTTTATTATATACTAATTGTGTTTTGAAATGATCTAACAGTGACAAGACCATGAACATAAATAATGGTGTAAGCGACAAACTGTTAAAAAATGTGTGAATGAAGATGAACTTGAATTTGGTAATTCTATAACCACTGGGCAAATCAGAACGTAAATAAATATAAATGATTATCCACAAAAAAATAAACATAATAACCATCGTTTTATACTTTGTCTAAAATGGACGAACATCTGACAGGTCACGCTTGGAAGCATGGCGGTGCATAATCATCTTTGTACCGATTCGATTCTCGATTATGAACCTCATGTTACTTAGAATCAATAGTCTTCCTAAAACGTTTATTACTATAACCGTTTGGACGTTTATAAACTAGCAGATACAATTTTTGATATTTTTTTCAAAATAGCCCATGATTTGATTTCTACCTTAAACAAAGCACTACATAAATAAAAATTATTATTTAAAATTGGGGAATAATAAACAGGTAGCGACTGATGATGAGATACTATTTTAATAACTTGAGCGGTATGAATTTGAGTAAGCGAAAAATTAACTAAACTGACGACGAATATTAATTAATAATAAAATCCAGAATGAGCTTACAAAAAGTGTGTTTAGAATAATCGATTTTGGATATTAAAATTTTAAACGTGCGACTAAATAAAGCGTTCCTGTGTTATACCAAAACCACTTAATATCCCTAAATATCACTCAAAGTTCTTCCACAAATCCTTTACAGTGCATGCTGCTCAACTGTGGAATGCTCTGCCGGTTGATATCCGTAAAAACACTTGCATAGTGTTATTTAAGAAGGAGCTAAAAGCTCATCTGCTCTCGAATTTGTCATAGTGATATATATATACCTGTGTGTGTGTGTGTGTGTTTGTGTATGTTACTTATAATAGTAGTAAGGTAAATTTATAAATGTACACCTCGTCCCGCATCTACTTAATTTTCACTTCCGCTAGGGTTGGCTGGAAGAGATCTCTTCAAGAGATAAGCTCGCCCTTGTACATGTTTGTTGTATAATATGTTTCTATCTGAAAAATGTGTGTACAATAAAGAATATAATAAATTACTATATGAGCGACTAGAAATACAGAGACGGTATCTTTTGGTATAAAAAAGGGAAGGGGTACGGGGGGGCGCAGCCCCCCAACAGGGGGTTCGGGGGGAGAAGCCCCCCGCCATCACAAAAAAATAGAGGACAAAACCTCACCTGCGCACGTGTTTCCTCCATCCTACAACATGGGTTCCTTCAAAAGAGGCGTGAAAAAGTATTTTTTGGGTCGGCAAGGGGCGGGCAGGTAGGATAGTGGATGTCGTCCCTACTCTATCTGTCAACTCATTTGGGCCTCTTTCACCGCTTAACATCAGGCGGGAGGAGGTCATTTGCCGGGTCATACATAAAAAAAAATGCCTAATGTAGGTTAGGTTAGGTTCAGAACATGACGAGTGAATTCGCGCTCTGGACGCCGTCGAGAGCACACGCGCTCACCGAGACGCTTCGCCGGTCGTATGCAATAGATTGCAAGTGTCTGTCTCACCGGTCCTGGTCCCGCTGGTCTCGGCCCCGGTCCCGTTGGTCCCGCTGGTCCCGCCGGTCCCGCTGGTCCCGCCGGTCTCGCCGGTCCTGGCCCCGGTCTCACCGGTCTCGGCCCCGGTCCCGCCGGTCTCGCCGGTCCTGGTCCCGTTGGTCCCGGCCCCGGTCTTGCTGGTCCTGGTCCCGGACCAGTTGATAAAATTGGTGTGGTTTTGTTGTGAGACCCCCGAACACAAACTAAGTGTCGTGGCGAACACGTAAAGTGAAGTGCTAGTGTCCTTACAACTTCGACAAGTGTTGATCTCGCCGAAGATAGGAAGAACGGGCCAAGCGTTGGTCCTGGTCCTGGCCCCGGTCTCGCCGGTCCTGGTCCCGGTTCTACCGGTCCTGGCCCCGGTCTTGCCGGTCCTGGTCCCGGTCCCGCCGGTCCTGGCCCTGGTCCCGGTCTCGCTGGTCCTGGTCTCGCCGGTCCTGGTCCCGCCGGTCTTGGTCCCGCCGGTCCTGGTCCCGGTCTCGTCGGTCCTGGTCCCGGTTCTCCGTGCTGGTGTTGGCACTTCCGGTGCCTAATAGTGCTGTGCAGTGTGGTGGCGACCCCGGCGCTTTTGCGTCGGGCGAACGCGGTGTTTTGTGTGGTGTGGTGCTGTATCGTGTGTGCGCTGCTGTGCAAACAGGACTGCAGTGCGGCCGCATCGTGCGCATCAAGACTCCATATAGACCGTAAGTGTTAGTCTATAAGGTAGTTGTAAGGACAATTTTGTGGACCCTAGTGGCGTAGTTTTTAAGTTACAAACACTAGAGTGCTTAATTTTAAGGTAGGTTAAGTTTTATCTTTAAGTTGTATATTTGTGTATTGCTCATTTGTACAATTTTGTGTGTCACGGGCTAGGCCCGTAGCTTTGTCCCACTATGGACAACTTTAGCGTCTCCGAAGCCTCCGAGGCGACGGACGTTGAAATCAGGGACCTGATGGTGAGGCCCCTTTCGGGAGTTAGTGTTCAGGTGGTGGACGCCAGTGTGTCTGATGTCAGGACCCAAGAATGGGTACTAAGGTCAGAAACGCCGGCGAGCCGGAAGAGGCCCTCCTTGGGCAAGTTCTTCAGCGCCAGCTCTGGGACTGACTCAGAGCTGGAGGTAGAGACTGAGGTCGAAATGGAGGCAAGGGCTAGGACCCCGTTGCCGAAAGTTGCGCGCAAGGCCCGAAAGGCCAAGAAGAATAAGGGCGTTAGCACCCCCGATGACGCGGGAGATTCTTACCTCCACACGACCGGACTCTCCCAGGCCCCTAAAGAGCTGGAGGAAGGCCCGGCTGAAGCAGACGTCCCCAAGTCCCCAAAAGGGAAAGGCAAGGGGAAAACCTCAAAGAAGGAGAGGCCTCCCTCACCAGAGGGCCTCACCAACGAGGAACTCCTACACAGGGCGGAAGCGAGCGCCTCGCTTATTACGGAGGTTGCCAAGAAGTCTGGCAACCTCAAGGGTACGTGTGTGAGGGACCTCAAAGAGGCTTCCACATCCATCCTCGGGGTTGCCAGAACTCTGGCTGATAGGAAGACCTCCGAGGAGGTTCGCCGCCTACAGGCCGACAATCGCCGGCTGAAAGGGCAGCTCGACGCGATACAGTCAGAGCTTGTGGCCCTAAGAAGAGACTACTCGGAGCGGGGAGGGGGGGCGAGCCCACCGCCAGTGGCGGTACCAGCTGCAGCAGCAGCAGAGGCCCCGAAGGGGGACATCGTGACCCGGGACGAGTTCATGTCATTCATGGACTCGTTCCAATCGGACATGATGTCCCTCTTCGGGAACATGTGTGCGGCCAGGCTGGATGGCCTGCAGGTGGACGGGCGCCTCTTGCCGGCCAAATCGCACAGGCCCCCATTGGCTAGCGACAAGGCTGCTGAGAGTCAGCCCGCGAAGCAGGCACCCCCCGCTGCTGATGCGGAAGCAGCGCCAGCACCCAGCGGGGGTAGGAAGAAGAAGGGAGTGACCACCCTGGCCCCCGAGGCGAACCTACCGAAGAATGCCAGGGAGGTAAGGCCGAAGAAGGCCCCGGCGGCTCCAGCCGCGACTCCTGAGCCGGTGGCGGGCCCTTCGAGGCCTGACACCTCCAAGCCCCCCGAAAAGGAGGGCTGGAGCACGGTGGTAAGGAAGGGGCGCAGGAAGCCAGCCAAGACGGCTGCGGTGACGGCCCCGGTCAAGTCCACGCCCCCTCCACCCCCAACCACCGCCGCAAAGCCGAAGATGCCTAAGGCACCCAAGACTCTGGCGGTGGTGATTAGCCTGTCGCCCGAAGCGGTGGCAAAAGGCGCCACATACGCCGCCGCCATTGCAACGGCGAAAGGCAGCATCAAGCTGGGGGAGATGAGAATTGTGGGGAGTCCCACGTTCCGGACTGGGGTGACGGGAGCTCGGATCATGGAGCTCCCGAAGGGCACTTCGCCGGAGCAGGCTGACGCGCTCGCCACACGCATAGCGGGGGTACTCGGCGACGCCGCCAAGGTGGTGCGTCCGACCAAGACTGCGGACATTCGAGTCACCGGACTGGATGACTCGGTGACCGCAGCGGAGGTATGCGGGGCCTTGGCCGCGTTGGCGGAGTGCCCCCGCTCTGCAATCAGGGTGGGCACTGTCCACCCTGGCCTCAGGGGCATGGGAGCCGCCAACGTGTCAGCTCCCATCGAAGTGGCCAAACGCCTCGCAGGCGCTGGCAAAGTCGCGGTCGGATGGAGCAACGCCTCCATCCGCCTGCTGGAGCAGCGCCCCATGCGCTGCTTCCGCTGCATGGGGATCGGTCACCCTGTGCAGCGGTGCCCCTCCGCCAAGGACCGCAGCGCGCTCTGCTTCCGCTGCGGTTCGGACGGGCACGCAGCCGCCACCTGCCAGGGGCAGATAAAGTGCGCCGTGTGCGCCGACGCCGACAAGCCTTCCACTCACCGGATGGGGGGCCTCAGTTGCAACCCCCCGCCGGTGAGGGGAAGACTGATGCCGAGGGCTGCCACAGTGGCGGCTACCGGGCGGGCAACACTGTCCGCCAGGGAGGAGATTTCCATGGACATCGCCAATGGCCAGTAGGTCCACAGGGAATCTCCTCCAAGCCAATATCAACCACTGCGCCGCGGCACAAGATCTCCTGTGCCAGTCGATGGCGCAGTGGCAGATAGACCTGGCGGTGGTCGCCGAGCCGTACGCGGTGCCTCAGTCCACGAGGTGGGCTGAGTCCACCGACGGCTTGGCGGCCGTTGTGGTGCCGCCCACCAGCTCGGCCCCCCTCATCTCGGTTAGAGAGAGGGGGCCGGGTTACGTGGCCGTCAAGTGGGGAGAAGTGGTGGTGGTGTCCACCTACTTCTCCCCGAACCGCAGTCGGGCAGACTTCGAGGCCTACCTGACTGCGGTCGAGGGGGTGGTAAGGAGGGCGGCGCCCCTGCAAGTTTTGGTGGCGGGCGACCTCAACGCGAAGTCGCGCGTGTGGGGCTCGCCCGCCACGGACGTCAGGGGTCGTTTGGTCGAGTCCTGGGCCACGAGCCTGGGCCTCGACGTCCTCAACCGAGGGACCACCCCGACGTGCGTGCGGTGGCAGGGTTCGACGATCGTCGACGTGACCCTAGCCACCGCACCCCTCGCCGCAAGGGTGAGGGACTGGAGAGTGGAGGCAGAGGAGGAGACCATGTCGGACCACCGGTACGTCCGATATTCGGTCTCCCCCTCGCACGCCTCCACGTCTCCAGCGGGGACGGGTGCCGCCTTCCGCCGGTGGGCGGTGACGCACCTCCAGCCCGACGTGGCGCTGGAGGCGGCGATGGTGCGGGAGTGGTCTGAGCTGCCCCCGCACCTCGCCGGCGACGCTAACGGCATGGCGGTGCACTTCGCAGAGGACCTGAGAGTCGTCTGCGACGCCGCCATGCCGCGGGCGAAACCTGCCGCCCGCAAGCGGCAGGTATACTGGTGGTCGCAGACCATCGCGGATCTGCGCGCCACCAGTTGTAGGGCGAGGCGCGCCTACCTGCGGTGCAGAAGGCGCGCCTACCTGCGGTGCAGAAGGCGCGCCACCAGGAGGACGCCCGACGAAGAGGAAACCCTGCGTCGGGCGTACAGAGAGGCGAATAAGGCCCTCAAGACGGAGATCTCGAGGGCCAAAACGGAGTCGTGGAACTGTTTTATAGAGCTCCTCGACTCCGACCCCTGGGGACGGCCGTACCGACTGGTGAGGGGGAAGTACCAAAACGGTGCTCCCCCGATACACCAGTTGGACGAGGGGCTTGTACAGAGGGTTCTAGGGTCGCTCTTCCCCGACCCTGGACCCTTCGAGCCCCCGAGGATGGTCGCCCCCAGCGCCTCCCTCCAAGTGGAGGAAGCGGGCCCTCCCGTGTCGGACCTCGAGTTCGACGCGGTGAGGGAGCGGTTCCGGCGCAAGGGGAAGGGGAAGGCGCCGGGACCGGACGGGGTGCCAGCGAGGGTCCTGTGCCTGGCACTGGGCCCCCTGGAGGAGCGGTTCCGGGCGGTGCTCAATACGAGCATCGCCTCGGGCCGTTTCCCTCAGTGCTGGAAGGTGGGGCGACTCTGCCTTCTGCGGAAGCCGAATCGCCCCGCCGATGCCCCGTCGGGGTACAGGCCGGTGGTGCTGCTCGACGAGGCCGGGAAGTTTTTTGAGAAAATTCTCGCTTCCCGGCTCGTCGAGCATCTGGAGGGCCCGGGACCGGACTTGGCTGAGTGCCAGTTCGGTTTCCGCACCGGCCGGTCCACCGTGGACGCCGTGGCCCACCTCAAGAGGTGGACTGAGGGGGCCACGTCGGCGGGGGAGGTTGTCGTTGCGGTGTCATTAGACATCCGCAACGCATTCAACAGCCTCCCCCACGAATGCATAGAGGAGGCACTGCGTTTTCATGGAGTGCCCCTCTACCTCCGCTCCCTCATCACCGATTACCTCCGCGGGAGGGAAATCGTGTATGAGGGGGCGGACGGTCGCGTCCACAGGTGGCCGATGGCGGCGGGAGTACCCCAGGGTTCCGTGCTGGGCCCTCTGCTCTGGAACCTGGGGTACAACTGGGTTCTGCGGGGCAATCTCCTGCCGAACATGGAGGTTGTCTGCTTCGCCGACGACACCCTTGTCGCGGCGAAGGGGCGCACGTATGAGGAGGCGGTCCACCTGGCGTCGGTCGGCGCGACGATGGTCGTCCGGCGCATCCGCCTCCTCGGGCTGGACGTGGCCGTCGAGAAGACGACGGCCGTTTCGTTCAGGCCGCCGCGTCGCCGCAGACCCCAGGCGGGGCTCCGTGTCCGAGTAGAGGGGGTGCAAGTCCAGACCGAGAGCTCGATGAAGTATCTCGGTCTGGTGCTGGACCCCCGATGGGATTTCGGGGAGCACTTTAAGCTCCTCGCCCCAAGGCTGTGTGCCGCCGCGGCAGCCCTCGGACGGGTCCTCCCCAACGTGGGGGGACCAGGCGCAGCGAGCCGTCGACTTTATCAGACGGTGATAAAGTCGATGGCGCTGTACGGAGCCCCGATTTGGGCGGAGCGTCTCGCCCCCCGAACGGTGGCCCTCCTGCGTAGGCCGCAGAGGGTCATTGCCACCCGGGCCGTGCGGGCCTACCGCACGGTCTCTCACGGGGCGGCCTGCGTTCTAGCGGGCTCGCCTCCGTGGGATGTCGAGGCACGCGTCCTTGCGGCCGTGCACCGACATCGGGTGGCAGCGAGGAGTCGGGGGGAGCGCCCCCTCCCGCAGGAGGTGGCGCGCACAAGGCTCCTGGCGCAGAGGGAGGCTCTCCGCCAGTGGGCCGAGACGCTCGCCCACCCAGCTGCCGGCCACTGGACGATCGAGGCCGTTCGTCCAGTGTTGGAGGAGTGGGTTGGGCGCCGGCAGGGCAGCCTCACCTACCGGATGGTGCAGATGATGACCGGGCACGGCTGCTTCGGCCATTATCTGCACCATGTCGCACGGAGGGAGGAGACGCCGCAGTGCCATCACTGCGGCGCTCCCGACGACACGGCCGGACACACCCTCTCGGAGTGCCCGGCCTGGCGACCCCAGCGCGACGCATTAGCCCTCGCGCTGGGCCTAGGTAGGGGTGCGCCCGTCGTGCTGGCCAACGTCGCACGCGAGATGCTGACCAGCGCGACGGCGTGGGAGGCTGTCGCCTCCTTCTGCGAGGAAGTGATCTCGCAGAAGGAGGCAGCGGAGCGGGCGCGAGAGGTTGACCCTCTCGCCGCACCGCTCCGGCGCAGGCGGTTGGGTAGGAGGAGGCGCGCGTTCCTGGACGCGCGCCACCAACTCCCCTAAGCAAGCTGGGGATGAAATGGCCCGGCCGGCCGACAACCGGTCGGGAGACACCTTTCTACCCCTGGCCTGCCCGTCTGGGGGGTCGAATTATTGCACTTGTCGACCCCCCCGTAGAGGTAAGACCTGGCGCTTGCGTCAGGCCTACAATCCAGGGGGCGCACTCGGGGAATGGCTAACGCCGATCCCGAGTGTGTCTCTACGGAGGTAGAAGTTGCTCTGGAGGGTGGTTTAGCCAGGTATGGGGTTACCCAGGTAACCCGAGTCCAATGGCATATCCTTGGGGCGGCTTTGTCAGCTTTCAGCCCCTTGTTGAATCGTAAAGAGATTCCCCCGCCTCAAAAAAAAAAAAAAGGTTCAGAACATGACCGTGCGCAGCGGAGCGAGCGAAGCGAGTGCAGCGTCATACCTACTATTCTATGGGAACATATACCACCGAAATCATATTATTAAAATCTTCCAATTTTAACATCTTTTAATTCTTAAATAGGTTCAAGGTGCGGCACAAACATGATTAACTTATACACAACCCAACCTTTTCCCATACTTTTTGAGATTAGGTTTGTGAAAGTATTAAAATTAATTTAATATCTCGAAAACTATGCATCGCCGAGAGGGGGGAGAGTGGTACAGGGGGTGGCTCCAATCCTCCTCTCGTTATTAATTTTCAAAAATTTATTACAATGATTTAAAAGAAATTAGAGCCAAAGTGCTCTGCTCATTATGGTATTTTTCAATGTGGTTTTTCTATTCGAAACACCTCATTTAAGATAAAATTTGTTTGAGTGTCACTCAAACAAATATTAAGTCGTTCAAATATTATGAAGCTTCTCATTTTGTATTTGAAGTAACTCGAATGAATGTTTATAAGTTACTGTTCTGTTCATTTATCGTCATTCGCAGTCAGTCGCTCACTTAGCAATACAATAACCCAAATTAATTATTTTTGTATCTTAAAATTTTCATTCACAGTCACTCGTTTAAATACTACCCTTTAAAATTAATTAAAAAATACTTCTTTGTTATCAACAAAATACTTTAGAATTATCAAAATACATTTACACAAACAATTTCCTTTTTATATGTTCGATTTATTTGATTTCTAAATTGACTTTTAATTGTTAGAATATAATAAAATACTTAATGTAAATAAGGGCACTGACTAAGAGTCTGTGGAGTAAATAAAATAATAGAAATAAATAAATAATAAACTCTAATTGTTACTCATTATCCGGGGCTCTTCACTATGTATCGGGCAGTACCCACAATATTATCTATGGTACATTTCTCGAACAAAAAAAAAGGAAATGAAACAAAAAACACAAAACTTCATGGGCGTGATCTGTCAAAGTTATCATCTCATCTTATTCTTAAATATATTTATTTAAGAATAGAATAGTAAGTATTAATTACCTACATATTTCTCTACAGTCTACATTATACTGCGAAATATCTATAACAAGTAGATGAACTTGCTAAGTTGCATACTTCATTCGCATCTTGGAAAAATCATGTAACTTTTACTAAATATGACAACTTTGTGCCAAAATCGACAACTTTGCGCCCAAATCGACAACTTTGCGCCCAATTCGACAACTTCCTCGCAAATTTGACAACTTTACGTGGCCAGATTGCGTGTGCCCAGTGGAAAACGCTAAGCTACGCTAAGAGTTAGTGGAACGGCAGCACAGCATCAGTGCCAGGACCTGAACCTTTGCGCGTTGAGCCACTCCTTGCACGACCTCATCGCGAACCTGCACCCCAGCCCGCGGCCCCAGTGGAGCGGCGCGGCCAGCTGGTACGCCGCCCTGTACCACCCGGTGTCCTCCAGCGCGGCGAACGTGACGCGGCTGAAGACCGAGTTCTGCGTGTGCGTGCCCGTCATCGCTTCGTTCTAGAATTCAAAGAGAATTCCGCTCAGAATACTTACACAGTTAGATGAGTGTGAGTGATATGAAACGGCGCGGCGCGGCGGAGAGAATGAGTAGAGAAGAAGACTGAACTTTTTTAAAGGACACCATGTTGACATAAAAGACCGAATCGAGGCAAGAAACTATTATCGGCTAAATCTTATCTATATATATATAAATAAAAATGGATCTTCGAAATGTATGTACTTTCGAACGACTGCACCAAATTGGATGATTCTTGGTTTTATTTATTTGTTATTGTTAGGACAAGGTTTGTGTAATATCAAAATTACAATAATTTAAACAAAAACTTCAGTAATTTTGTTAAAAAAACATGGCGATACAAAGTAGGCCGGGTCAGCTAGTACATACTATACAAATAAATAAAATTAAAGTGTCTGTTGTTCCCGCTAATCTCTGGAACGGCTGGACCGATTTTGACGGGACTTTCACTAATACATAGCTGATTATATAAGGTATAAGATAGGCTATTTATCAAGATCGGTCCAGACGTTACTATTTTACGCAGACGAAGTCGCGGGCACAGCTAGTGAGAAGTATATCGACACTGTCAATAAATCCTTACCATACGCGGCATTAGACTCCCAAGAAGAGAATGGTGTCAAATAAACAGAGTACGGACTGGATGCGGGTGGAGTAATGCCTTCTTGTACATGTGCGGGTGGAGGAATTCACCAAGGTGCGAGTGTGGAGCAGATGTTCAGAGTGTGGAACACACGGTCCGAGAGTGCCCCCTTACAAAATACCACGGCAGCCTAACGGACCTGTTCACCCTTGAAAATGACGCTATCCCATGGATTCAGCAGTTAAAGGAGCGAATATTATTATAATAATTTTTTATTGTGTGTGATTATTTATTTAATTTTATTTTGAATTTGTGAACGACATTAAGCCATACGAATAATAATAATACGCGGTAATATTTGTTGTAATCTATATATATATAAAAAAGGTCGCCTAATGATATTTTTTTATATTTTCCTTAAGACACAAATAAGGAAGGAAGGCAAACGTAAAAGTTGTGTGGAAAATAGTAAAAACAATACTTTTCTTTTCCCATACAATTTACAGAGTATAAGTTAGGTTAGGGTTATTTTTCCAGCAGGAGCCAAATTTTGTGTGCTTGCTCAGACAAGCATAATGAAGATCTTTTACTATGGGACCAATCTCGAAATCGCGAAAAAAAATCAGCTGCTCCATACAAATGTTCATCATCCACTGAACCTAAATGTATGGAACAGCTGATTTTTTTTGCTATTTCGAGTATGGTCCCATAGTAAAAGTTGTTCATTTTGCTTGTCTAAACAAGTAAGTACACAAAATTTGGCTCCTGCTGGAAAAATAACCCGGTATATCTTTTGTCAGAAAAAAGTCTGTCCGGGCAGCTAGCTAGTAAGTACACAATAAAATTTCTTAACATTTTTTAATGAGTGATGTCTACAAATTAATACCAAGCATTGGCATCATTTAGATGATAGGATCGCAAACTGTTTTCCAATGCTGCATGCATTGTGTAGTAGATTATCTGCAATTTTACAAAACCATGAAGACTGCTCACCTCGAAAACCCTCTTCTCCCAGTGCGTTAAATGAGTCCCATCGCCGCCCTGATCTTCCAGCTCGGCACCTTCTAACTCTGAACAGTTGAAGTGATCGCGCACCTATAAATGTTGGCATAGATAAGTAGAGAGGTATGGCATAGAGATGTAGACGAGTATGGCTGAGAGATATAGAGGTTAGGCATAGAGATGTTGAGGTGTGGCAACAGATATCCATATTGTTTTATGTTTTTGAGTTATTCTAGGCCCTAATTTTAAATGTTATATGGAAATTGCTAGAAATGACTAGTCCGACATTTTTGGCGGTCCGCTATACTGGATTAAGCATGAATCGATTGATTTTCGTATTCTTCTCAGCGAACCCTTTCTATTGATACCCATATAATGGGAGTGCACAAAAAATAACCAGTCCGCCATCTTGGGCCGTCCGCCATTTGGCGTCAAAATGGCGTCACTCAGCTAACCTTGCAACGTTATCCAAACTATACATTTATGCAAAAAATGTATCTCAATCGATTTAGAATAACTGCTTTAAGAATCTCAAGCAAGATTTCATGCTAACAAACATTAACACATCCAATATTGAGAGTTAAAGCTTGTAAAAAAGCAATGTACCCTCACCTCCTTAACGACCCTGGGCGTGACCATCATGTGCAGCGTTCTCTCCATGTAACCTCCCCTGATCATCCACTTCTTCCTGGTCACGTTGCGCACCACGCGATCCGACCACTTGTGGATTTGCAGCCTGTCGGAATGACAAAACGCACGTGGCGTGGGGTGAGCATGATGATCGGGGCGCGAAATCTCCCGATTTTTGACCAGATCACAAAAATTTGACAATTTATCATAATAAAGCAACGGTGTCGATTCAGACACACACAACCTAATTAAACTAAACTAAAATGACAGGTCTAAAAATAAAGCCGTCACTTTTAATCCTTTAGAGAAAAAGAAAGATGGCGATAGTTTTAATCCTGTTGAATTAGTTTAGATAAATTAAGTTGTGTGTCTGAATTGATACCAGTGACTAAATACAATGACTAAATTATCTTAGAATATTTATCCCCGAAATATTTGAAACGAATAAACATACAAGTATTGCTATAAGAGTTGAAGCAAAGTTAAAATCTTCTCTTAACTTTCATAGTCATTTCAAACTTATTTTAATCTAATATTTTTACTGGATCGACTTGAAAGTGATAATCCCGTTTTTAGCAAGCGTATACGTAGACGTTGTTGTTACAGCGTTGATGTATTTTGTATGGTCCTAATGTCAAATACCTTTCACCAGTAACCGAGTCAACAGGTATGTAGATAGTAGGCGCGTTCCAGATAAGCACGGATTTGCAACATTTTCAACACTTTTAGCATCAACGCGTTTCATTAGCCTTTGATATTAACTTTTTGTGCTCGTTTCATGTGTTCCATTTAAACATTTTTGTCACGAAAACTTAGCATCAAATACCCATGCTAATAGATGGGTCCTCTGATACCATTTTTTTGACAGCTTTCAAATTAGGCATTTGGACTCTTTTTCTCAAGAATCAATAAGGTTATTTAGCCGATTTAAAAAATAAATAGAAAGATATTTATAGTTTTAGCGGATTCTAATTTGTGTTAATTAAAATTTTAACTTACTGGGCTAAGTATTCTGCAAGAAAAATCAGTTCCTACCTTTCTTTAACTTAACATTTCTTATAAAAAAAAAAACGCAAAACGAGGCTAGCATCAGATGTCAGCACCAGCAAAGTGGTGATGTTTATCTGGAACACGGCTAATATATTGCAACCGGTCTTGACACAAATTATCGACTATTTTAAACATTACAGTTCAGCAACCGCCGAAAGAATGAGTTTTTGACAGGTCCTGTCAGATTCTTGTGTAGGTACAGCTGCCTGCACTTAAATTGGGATGAGAACTGAATTCAAATTTTTACGTCTCGTCATTAAATGTTAAAATACCGTAGAAAAAGACGCAGTCCTGTGAAATTAGAATTAAAATCGGCTTAGAAATGCCTTAGATACAAGCATTTTAAGTTGTTAATTTGAAGGCGATTAGACAGAGAGATCCGACATCAACTGTGACGTCATTATTGAGTACGGCCATATTGACTCCTTGTAAATTGCCGTTTTGCTAGAAAGAGATGGAGAAAAATCTTTAATACCTTATATCTCGGTTGTTTTTATAGTTATTCGAAAACCGATTTTTTTCTTTCTGTTTATTATATGAATGAGCTTCTATTAAAGCAAAAAAAAAATTCTTAGTCATCTAGCCAATTGGCAAGGACAGGTGATAATATGACTAATTAATATTGGCTCGAATGGTGGACACTATGAATGAAGAGTGAAAAGAAAATAAAAAGCAGTAACCACAAAGTTATGTGCCGGTGTAGTATTTGGCCTAGGTTTAGGCTGTCTACGAGTACATAAAATATTTCGTAACGGGAGTCGAACCCGATCGAACAAAATAACACTAATTTCTTCACACACAGCACTACACGATAGATAGGAACATAAAACATAACACGCAGGACTGAGATAAGCAATTATATTGACGAACATAACTACATAATTACAAAGATATAATCGAAATTAAATATTAGAAGCTTAGCATACAATAAACAAACAGCGGTGGTTAGCGAAAAGCAAGTGAGTTGTAAAGCGATTCCTTCATTCAACGGCTATTGTTTTGTAGTGACGTCGCGTCGTGAGCAGGATAGTCAAAGCTAGCGCGTGGTGCGTGCGATAGGGACATGCATACGCGCAGGCGCCCGGTTCGTGACGTCGAATGCAGCGAGCCGTTCGTCTAAGTCGCATAAGCGGAGCTGTTTTGCACTTTGTTAGGTGGTGGCCCAAGTGATGTTCTAGAAGCGGGATGGTCGCCACACCGGCTATTATACATAGAGTAAGGGCCATTTCTGTATTATCCAAAATGCAGCTCTCGAAAATGAACTCTAATTATACTAGGTAGGCATAAGGGACTGGCGGGCCTTGTCAAAATTCATTCATTCTTCCGGCGGCTAAACTGTAGGTCAGTTAACTCACTCTTCATCTAAAGGAGGATTTCCGGTGTCCGGCCGCCTCTCCGTCAGCGGCTCACCGTTATCGTCCCTGGAGTAGACAATGGATTACTGTACAAAATAAATTACACTCCATAATCTATACTAATATTATAAAGCTGAAGAGTTTGTTTGTTTGAACGCGCTAATCTCAGGAACTACTGATTCATATTGAAAAATTGTTTTTGTGTTGGATAGTCCATTTATCGAGGAAGGCTTAAGGCTATATAACATCACGCTACGACTAATAGGAGCTGAGCATCAATGACAAATGTTGCAAAAACGGGTAAAAAATATACGGCGAAACGTAGCTCGCTGGCACAGCTAGTCTATAATATATAAAGCGCACGCGTTCGATTGATAGGTTATTATCACAGCTCATATACGTCCCCACCGAGGGGCTCGAGCCTACCCTATGTTAGGGTGATTAGGTCTTAGTCAACCACGCTGGCCCAGTGCGGATTCGTCGACTTCACATACACCATTGAATCCCTTCGCAGATGTATGCAGGTTGCCTCGCGATGTTTTTCTTCACTGCATTGGTAGTTATTACGTAGGACCTTCATAATCTAATCAAATTAATATTCACAAATAAAGAAAAAGACTTTTTATACAAAATCGACACACAAGAATATACAGGATAATTTGTTGAACACCTGCAAGCTCCCAGGATTAGATAGCTAACATCATAAGCAACGACGTTTGTTCTACGACTTTTGATAATTCGTTCGATTTTACATTCATGCAAAAATAAATATTAATTTAATGCACCTCTAGAATGTTTGTAACACTTCGCGCACAGCGCGCGAGCGTAGCGTCGTCTTCCATCGTCGTTTATAAATGAAACATAGACTTATCAATGTCACGACAGTGCAATAAAAACTTGAAAATTGATTTTTGATCAATTTATTGGGTTATCTTAAAACTCGTAAAACAAACGTTGCAGTTAATGATGTTAGCTATCTAATCCTGCGAGGCGCCCGCCTGATTGTCTCAGGCAGTGAGTTGCATAATCGATTAGTTTGCTGGGCAAAAGACTTGGATGCAAAGGAAGAGTGATAAGGGATATACAAAGAAAGATTGTGGGAACAACGCAAGTTACGTACATTAACTAGTGGAACAATGGATAAATCTTTCTTTGAGGTAAGGTTGATATTAATAATTAAATTATTATTAATCACCTGTAAAACGCGAACAGGGACACGCTGAATCCGAGAGCGTGCAGCATCTCGTGTTTCACCGTCGACAGCACCGAGGGCAGGTCCCTGTACTTGGTGGACAGTTCCCCCGGGCAGAAGTTAGCGTGGCCAGCTACCGGCCTGCAGGGTGGTACATCCTTTTCATTGCAAATTGGCAATGCTACCATTATGATAGAAATAAGACATAGCCCCGCGAGAGAGAGATTTTGTTTTTTACACAACAAAGTTGTCAAAAAAGGAGGCAACCCTGCAGGCGTAGCACGGGCTGCCAAGACTGGACTCGAGTCACGCATTATCTCACAATTCCAGTGACATAATGTCTATGTCTTAAAGAGTAGCACGGTGGCGCGTATTAAGTGGGACTTACGTGATAAAAATTTCTTGACGCACGTCAAGGGACACGTGTGACTGAGTTTTTTCACAAATGTTTTGCTCTCCGACTGCTGCTATATCATCTAAGGTATTTAAGCCCTTGCTACAACCACATCAGTTGGCGCACAGGTACGCCAAGAAATTTATGATAAAACTCAGTCACAAGTGTTCCTTGACGAGCGTCAAGAAAATTTATCACGTCAGTCACACTCACACTAAATACGCGCCACCGTGCTACTCTTTAAGACATAGAGATTATGTCACTGAAATTGTGAGATAATGCGTGACTCCAGTCCAGTCTTGGCAGCCCGTGCTACGCCTGCTGGTAAGTGGTTACAATCGCCTATAATACGTGTAGTTTCTGTTACGTCACAGTTAGGGCTATCATCTTTTCTGAGATAAAGTAATGTTTCATTTAGGCAGAACAAAAATAAAATACACAGCTACTCGTAATTGTTATTTATTTTTTCCATATTTGTCTTTATAAACAATTGTTTTATTGAATTTCACAACATTTTACGAATATTTGTCTCTCTTAAAGATAGCCACAGCACCTTTGCAATTGAAATTTAAATTAAATTAAACATTCACCTCGTTTTTAATTAGGTCTATCGAAGCTTTGTTCCTTTCGTCTCTCGTTCGTCTACGCTACGTCACGTCTTAAATAGAGTATTTTAGTCTCAGAAGAATAACTAAAGCATGATTGTTCTGAGATTTTAGCGCACTCTATTGGTATTATCATAGATCACAAAACTCTACTAGTCGAACGGGAAAGTAGCGCCTTAAGTGCTGCCGCCCATGGAGAAACTATGGTAACAAAATAGTTACCCCAAATTATTTCCTTATTCAGGTTTTAGTATGAAATTGGGTATCTGTTCTAATATACGTAATCTGTGGTATTGTTATATCTGCTGCTACCCTCGCCTGTTTAAGTCAAAGTCAAAGTATTTATTCACACAAGGCATGGTAAAAATGGTAACAAAATGAGTAGCTGAACAGCACGTCTTACCAACTTGTGGCATTTGAATGTCAGTTTACAATTACATAAATAAAATTTTCGTGTTATATTTTGTATTATTATTATATGTCATGTTACTAAATTACTATAAGTACCTAATAATTATATTATTCTTACATGTCAATTAAATTATTATTATAAAATGTCAGTCACTTTTAATATCATTTCGTCAAATAATCTGTAACCGAATCAAAACAATTTGTAACTAGCCAATTAAATAAAGTTTTGTTAAAAAGATTACCGTTAAGTTCTTTGACACAAATAAAAGTTTTGACATCACGTGACATAAATAAAGTTTTGTATTAAAAAGTTTACCGTTAAGTTTTAAGGCGGTCTTAACCATGCTATATGAAAAATATCAGAAATATTATCTATGCAAATACCCTCACCTGTCTAACGCAGACTCCTGTTGACAGTGGGAAGCGTACGCCACGGTGAGACCTCGTCTACATCTCTCCGTCTCTACCGCGCTGACGTACAGCACGAAGTCCGTGTCCTCGACTCCGACCACGTCTTCCGGATCCAAGGAGTCTTCTGGAAGAGAGGTTAGAGTTATTGGGGGAGTTATGCGTATGAGAAGACCGTTGGCAAACAACCTCGCATCATATCCTGGGTTATACAGGTTTTGTGATGCGAGTGAACCTTTTTTTGGGGAAGGTGGGCAATTTACGAGTATATGCGATTCGACGGGGCAAAGCTGAGTAGACCGCCCACTTGGATAATCCGGGACTCGGTTCACCATTGGTTATTCCGCTGGTGTACCCCGGCCGATGGTCGCAAGCGTCCATAGGCGGCGGTGACCGCTTAACATCAGGCGGCTTGAGGTTTTGTGTTGCGAGTGACTGGTCGCAAGCGTCCATAGGCCGCAGTGACCGCTTAACATCAGGCGGCTTGAGGTTTTGTGTTGCGAGTGACTGGTCAAAAGCGTCTACAAGCTACGGTGACCGATTAACTTCGGATGACTTGAGGTTTTGTGCTGCGAGTGACACAAGCGTTCACAGGCTGGGGTTTGAGGTTTTGGGTTGTGAGTGAACCATCACGCGGTGTTCTTGCTGCACGGTCTACACCTTCAAGCGTATTACCTGCGTGGTCATTTGTTTCTAAGGGTAGGCCATCGCTGTCGACCACGTCGTCTTCGGGCACCCTGACGCGCACCCTCGGCAGCACCCGGCAGTTGTGTCCCGTGCTGTTGCACACGTAACACGGCTGGAAAGAAATTCGAACCATTATAAAAAGCTATTATCCATTTATTTGGAACAGGAAAGTCGAACTGCATCTCGTGATAAGAGGAGAGGATCCACGTTCTAGAGACTGCGCGTCGTGGATGCTCTCGCTAGAGGCGTAGACCACCTCCGTGGTCTAGTGGTTGAGGCCACCGGGCGTTGATCGGGAGGTCCGGGGTTCAATTCCCCACGGGGGCAGAAATTTAGAAATTTTTCTGCTCGGTTTGATGGGTGGTAGGACTTCCGAACTCGCCTAGCTAGCTACCACCGCCTTACTTAAATTTGTCGCCATATACCTAATAATAACAATGTTTATAGCATTTTTGTGTTCCGACAATTAGAGGTAATTTGTATTGAGTGCGCCGTTTGTGAACGCCCTCACATGTGGTTTCCGTACCGAGCTAGATACTGACTACACGAGTGCTCACCATCCACACTCTCTAGATCCGGCATAGGGTCGAAGACGGAGGCACCCACCGAACGATTGTTAAAAACTACTGCTCTCGTGTGGCGTTGAGAACCGGACCTCCAGCGACCTCCATATGGTCTTTACCACTAAGCCGCGGATATGGCATTGAGCCTCTAGAGACCTCCAGGTGGCCTTAACCTTAAGCCACGGGTGCGATAATGAACCCAATATGTTCGAAAGTTATGAACTACTTCAAAGATTTCGTTTGTTTTCGATTGATGGCAAGAGTTCCGCCCACCTGGTTGGTCTATAGTCTATATCTGGAACCTCCAGCCGCCTTATTCACAACTGTCCGAAAGCAATAGAATCATGGAATCTCTATACCTGACACTTTCTATGTGGCGGCGCATTGAAGCGAGACGAGACGTGTCTTCCCGAACCGAATCCGCATTCCGACATTTGTGAATAGAAGAGCTTATCAGAATCAGATGATCTCAAACAGCCACAGATGCGGTTATACACCAAATAAGGTCGAAAGTTATTGTCTACTTCAACGAATTGTGTGTTCATTGATGGTAGGATTTCTGTGCCCACCTGGTCTAGCCTCTACCATATTCCCTTTGTGCAAGAATGTGTTAACTATTATTAACGACAAATAAAACGTATATCAAACTTTAACAAATACAATTAAATACAGCTTTCCACCATTACAACCACACATTAGTTTATTTGGAAAACTTTCAGTACATATCTGTTTAGTTACATTAATTGAAATGATTTCCACGATCGATCGCAGTATCTATATTAACTAAAGAATTCTTGTCATTCTCGACTGCAAAACCTTTTGAAATAAGTTTAAATTTTCCAATTAACTCCAAACACTTTGCTTGCAAAATATAATAAAATATTTTACACGCGCATAAATACGATTGCGATAAAACTGCGCCTAGTTATTTGCCATCTCGTGTTCCAGTGCGTATAAATAAATATGGCGATATGTCTCAAAAAGGTTTCTCTTTGTGAGTACCTGACGCTTGCATTTTGTTGGATTCGTCCATTGTTCACTGTGATTTTATTGAATAACTTACATTTTAATAATTCATCCATAGGCGTAGGTATTACTTTTCGATGGGGAGGGGAGGGGGGGGGGTCCAGTTGAAGATCTCAATTTGCCTAGTGTATACTGATACAAAACTTATATTTTGGGGTAAACTTCATTCTATCTAGATACGTTGATTTTCAATGGAGGGTGTCCGGACCCCAAGCCCCAAGCCCCTCCCCCCTTACCTACACCAATGATTTCATCCGACATAAAAGCGTTTCGTCTCTTATGAGGTCGTATCAACTTAGATATCAGCGGCAATTCAAGCACAAAACGTAATATTAATGTAATGTACTACCAAGAGAAATATGCCCTAACTCGCTTTTCGCCCTGGAAAAGTGACAAGGTTGCGTATAAACTTGCCCCCACATTCTATTTAGGAGGGGAGCCTTCTCTCTCTGGAGCGGGACTCATGATATTCGTCAACGTTAAATATCAGTTTTTTTGATCAAGCATTTTTCGTTATTTCTTGATTGTCAGGGTGTAAATGAAAATCTGACCTCGAAACAGATAATTATTGGGATATGTCTCCAAGAAAACGTAAAAGATTGATTGACTTATTGGGACACAATAGTTATCTAATATTAGTTTAGATGAGCTCCATTATTTTCTTAATTTCTATCTCTGTTTTCCTCATTATTCTTTCACTTTTCTGAGTTCAGCTTTAACTCAAAAAAACAAACAAAAATAATGAGGAAATTGCTATAAATCCAGTGACCAATAAAATAAGTTTTTGTGTTTAAGCATATAGGTGTCTGCAATACTGTTAAATTAATCAAACTTGTAAAGCATATTCACCGCTAAGGAAAGAATACAAAGAATATGAAAAGGATGTTGTTAAAATTCTATTAATTGTTTCAGGTTTTCATACGATACTCCTGGCTAACATAGCAGAATCAATGGTACTCTTAACCGCCAATATCGAAGATATCAAGAAAATTGCAAGAAAGTTCGTCCCCGAATCATTAGTAGAAAATATTGCGGATATGATAGCAAAAGTTAGCAACAGAGAGAAGAATATATCGGAGGAGAATGAAAAAATCTCGCACCTTCGTGAAGGCTATAGAGATAATATACACAATAATATGGTTAAGATAGATAAAAAACGTCAGAGGAAAATATCAGAGGACGCTAAGGCAAAATATAAAAATCTATACAATCTACAAGAAAATGTGAACAATATGTGGCAGAAACAAGACATCACTCCGCTATTTCATATCACAGATTTTATTTACAACCTTCTACGCATGAACACAACAGGAGAAAGTCATCCAGATACTACAGTTGAACTTGACGCCGCAAAAGACTCTAAAGGAATACGAAAGTTATCTAAAAACAAAGTGCACAGATTAAAGCAAAAACTGCGCAACAAAAACCAAAGTGCATACAGTACTGCGATGGCTGACTATGCAATGAGCGATACTGAAAAAACTCGATTTGATAAAATCCCAAACCAAAGCATAGAAGTTATGTATACGGATGATATGAAAACGTACGATGACACTTTGTCGCCACTAAAAAGCAAGGGCGATTCAGTATTTAATGACGATCACATCGATGGGAGGGAGAGGGCGGAACTCACAACAAGGAGGACCAAAGAGGAATTTGATCAGTACGACTACACGAAATATCCGAAATCCATTTTCGTCGCCACCAGTGGAGATGTGGCGCTTCCTCAACTAGCTTCGGACTCGCGGTGGTATGACAACGGTGATAATTACGATGGCGACGACAAACTCAACCAAGAAAGTCTTGCAAGAAAACACAACAAGAGAATATTCTGATTTGTTCTATGAGTTTAATTTTACATAATATACTGCTATATAATATACCGCGGCTTCACTTGAGTGTGGTCACAGAGGTACTAACACATTACACGAGTATTGTAAACTTTACTCGGCATATGAAGCTCACCTATAATAATAGACTACGCGACAAGTATCCTTTTATTAAGCAGTGGCCAGTGACAGATGTTCTTCTATTTCTAATTTAAGCAATAAAAGAAATTGTTTTTCTTTTATTTCTGCTTTTAATAAGGGTAAACGGAATCGATTTTTAATAGTTATTTGTTTCACAAAAGGGCAAAGTTATGTTTTGCCGCGACTACAGCTTTGAGCTGACGGCTCTTTTCGTGTTGGAGAGATGAAAATGCATTCACAATAGTAGCCACATTATCTAGTTGGGTGTCGTCGACTCTTCGACCATGTACTTCTTTGTAAGTCACCGACTGACAATGGCCTAGTGATGTGTCAACTCGATTTATTAATCGAGTTGACTCGAATTGGGCTGAATTGAAACAGAGCCACCGCCCTTGCTGCGTATAGCACCATCCCGCTCTCAGTACGATTTTAATATTGTTTTGAGCGATCATGGTTAGGGGGCAGGTGGTCTGCCCGCATGTTTGCCAACTTTGACTTATAAAAAAATCTTCTTCGTCATAACAGCTCATATACGTCGCCACCAAGGGGCTCGAGCCTACCCTAAGTTAGGGTGTTTAGGCCTTAGTCAACCGCGATGGCCCAATGCGGATTTGTCGACTTCACATACACCTTTGAATTTCTTCTCAGATGTATGCAGGTTGCCTCACGATGTTTTCTTTCGCCGTAGAAGCGTCGGACAAATGTACATATTATGATATTCAAAAACACGTTATTACATGGCAGGATCGAACCCCGGACCCCCCGATTAAAAGGCCAGCGCCGAGTCCACAGCGACGCTTAGCTAAAAAAATACTCACATTTAAATGGTGTTCGGGAACCCTGACCTCGCCGCACATAGTCTCAGCGTTGCACGAGTCGATGCAATGCGACCTGCCGGCGCGGACGAACACTTGTCGAGTCGGGCACTTTCTGAAAAAAAAAGCAATTATACCCACTGGATGAGTTATATTTCAAGGTTATACTTAATATTCATTATTTCACCAAAGCTTTCACTGTTTATCTTTGCTTGAAAATATGGGAAACGGTATCTGTTATGACACTATGCTAGAAAACAATGAGGTGACGAGTTATACATATTTTGTTGACTTATTTTAAAAAAAATTCAATTTTCATGGGCGTGATCTATCAAAATTATTATCATAAAAATTAAATATGGCGCAGCGCGTGTTTGTTTGCACACACAACAAGCACCCTCATACATACACACACACACACACACTCACGCACTCACACACACTCACTCGCACACACACACTCACTGACTATAGATATTTTCTTTTTATTTTTGTTTCTGTTTAATTATTTAATAAAAAAAATTTAAAAATAAAAAAAAATGTAACTACGCTTACGACTTTTTATGCTATAGCCTGTTATGGAAGAGCGGTGCTTCTTCCTAGCACAAGCAAATTCCTTGCTTAAAAGGAAGCACCAGCCACAACAAACTGTATTAGACTGTAAGTTACAAAATAAATATTTTTTTCATCCCCCCATCTCGGAAAGAGTATTTTTGCTATTCGAAATCTGACCGCCAAAGCCGTTTTTATCCGCTTGAGGTTAAAGTAAATTTGAATTAAGAACATCGCGTGCAACTAGGTATGTGATTTCAAAACATCATAAAACCTATTTACTTCCATCTCCATGGTGCCGAATTTATTATACAACTTTTTTTAAATTTGTTAAAAACTCAGACTCTGAACCTCCTTGGTGTACTTTTGTTTTTGATTTGCTTTGCGCGCGCCATTTTGTTTTGACGTCGTATTATTATAAATAAGAAACTTGAAAATAAGAAAAAAAAACGTATTATTTGTTATACATAATCTAAATATTTTTCTGTAATACTTACCTATCATAATGTTGTAGTAAATATGTACCTAAACTGAAATAAAAGTAAGTATCTTGTGATTGTAAATGTTTTATTTTGCATTTAGTCGTTTCCTCGCTGAGGGGGGATGAAAAATTACGTGCTGCACTCGAGTGCAAAGATTTTTCACCTTGTGCTCTTTTGATTCCCTCGCTGACGCTCAGGAATCTAAATTTTGAATTTTAGAATCCTTTGCTTGCTCGGTCATCAAAGTTGAGCACGCGGTTAAAAAGCAACTTTGCACTCATGTATAACAAATAACTATTGTATTTTTTGTTTTTTTTTTGTTTATAAAAGAGATGGATAACATCATGACATAATTAAAAAGAACACGACGTTTTATTTCACGAGCAGTAAAATGCAAAACTTTAATGCATTTGATTGGTACTAGTATTAATCGACTGAATAAAGTTTGTGAAAATTTTCTAGACGTATATTATCACCGTAGGATCCAATTACTAAATTGGATCCAATTAGGCACGAGTACTTTTCAAAAAACATACAATACTCAACCTATTGATTTGAATAAATAAAATAACTACTTGTAATACCTACCACCACTCTTCTCATCTCATTTACACAATAACACTGAAGCTCTTGGCCATTATCTCACTTGCTGGTAAATGACGATAGGCCGAAGGTGGAAGCGAGCTTCACCTGGACTCCTCAACAGCTGAGGAACTGGCTATCTTACCTCTAATTGTCGGAACACAACAATGCTATTTACATTGTTATTATGGCGACAAACTTCAGCAAGACGGTGGAAGCTAGCCAAGCGGGCTCAGAAGCTCTACCATCAACCAAACCGAGCAGAAAAACTTCTGTTCCCCTCGGAATTCGAACTCCGGACCTTCCGATCAACACCCGATGCTTTCAACCACTAGACCACGGACATCGACGTAAAATACATCAGAAGACAATTGCAGCGAGACTTTGGCTGGTGAATCATGGGGGCAAAACTGTGAACTCTTTAGATGGTGCGGCTTTTTTACTTATGACGACATTCGAGGAAAACACGGCGGCAGAAACGTGGCGAAATAATAATAAATTCGGATGCGAACTTTGCAAGGGCGACAACATACAAACAAACCTCTATTTGATAATTAGGTATGTCGCGGAGCGTCGTCAGAATCGGGGAAAAGTTTAAAAGTCCATAAAAAAAGAAGTGCTACTTGGACTCGCGCCGCGGGTTTCGCACGAACTTGTCGAAGTATATTTTATTTTGAAAAGTGAAACAAACAAAAAAAACGTAATATTGGACGGTAATAATTTAAACGGTAAAATTGAACGGTAGGACGAGGTTGTAAAATTCAACTAAAGTTGCGGCACGCTATGATGGCCGTTTTGACAGCTGTCATCCCCATAGTTTATCCGTCAGTTTTAACAATACACTATGGGGATGACAGCTGTCAAAACGGCCATCATAGCGTGCCGCAACTTTAGTAACTAGTGGACTTCTATATACTTACGTTTCGATAAAGGGGCTTCACCGCTGGTTTTATCATCATCACAACTCATACGTCCCCACCGAGGGGCTCAAGCCTAACCTAAGTTACGGTGTTTAGGCCTTAGTCGACCACGCTGGCCCAGTGCGGATTGGTCGATATCACATTGAATTTCTTCGCTGTATGCTCTATGCAGGTTGCCTCACGATGTCTTCCTTCACCGTAGGAGCGTCGGATAAATTTACATGTGAAATTCGAAAAACGAAAACCACATTGGTCATGGCAGGTTCGAACCCCGCACCTCCCGATTAGAAGGCCAGTGCCGAGTCCACAACAGCACCACCGACGCTTGCTATTTTTACAATTGATGAATGATTGATGAGTAATCGCGTACCGGTTTTTATTTTCACGGCGAGAAACGGTATCTAATATGGAATTTGTTTTTAACAACAACACTGAATTCGAGTGACTTAAAACTCCTTAAAATTGCAAACAGTAGATAATTATTTCGCACGTGACTTATGTATTCGTGTTCGAATTCAAGAATTCATTTCTAATGATTCAAAAATCATTAAAAATTAATCGTCTCCAGCTACTTCGTGTCACAGACAATTTGTCGATTGTCAAAAGAGCGACATAGCCGCGACATAGACCCGACCGACCGGTTACACCGTGTTTGTTGTCAAATCATTAGTATACGCAATTATGCGAACTTTATCTTCGATCCCACACGTCTGAGCACGTATGATACGATAGCGAGCTTATCAAAGTGATAACATTCACTCAGTACAACCATACCTTCATACCATTAACATGTGTTAATAGAAACGAACCAAAAAAAAAGGTGTTTTAACGTGAACCTCAAGTGGCAAAGTGTTGGAGAGTAAAAGTGTTAGTGACGTAAACTAAAAGAAAGAACGAGTTATTAAAACACAATTGAAACTCATCGGAAGGATTGCACAATATCTTCTGGAATGTTGTGCAAAATCGAATGTTAGTGTTATCTGACGATCTCAGCGGATAACATACGTAAAGGTACTTTCTTTTGATATTTTTTGGACAGTTTACACTGACGTTCGAAATAAGTAAACACGCCCAATATTAGAAGTTGTACACTTGTACCCAACTAGAAAAATAATACATGCCTGCAGGGTATCGACTCAACAAAGAAAATTATTTTTTCTATTTATAATGATCGATATAAAGGAACGTCTTCACGATCAATGATTTTATTATTTAATAAGTATATTCTTCGACGATGAGAATGGGCTCACTGTCGCTATCGCTAAAAGCGAAAACGTGTGAGATTTGACAAATGCCTTAGCTTAGAAAGCTAAGCAAGGGCTTATTTCAAATCATACATTTTCCTTTTAGCGATTTATTGTTTTAACCAGTCCCCCACTGGTTTCGCTTTCGGCCTCTTCCAGCTTTAACCTGAACCCTCCCACGGTCCTACGCCACGACAAGAAAAACGCATACATAAATTAAAAAGAAGGTACTCAATTCGGGAATCGAGCCCGGTCGTATTGAAAAATAAAACTTACTACATTATTTCTATTGGAATGTCGATTGTGTAGGTCATAAACAGTGAATGTTACTATGAAACATGATATCTTAAATGATGACAAGGTTTAATAAATAAATCTATGCATCCAATTTTTGTTATCAATAAATTCGATGACACGGTTCCTAAGAACATATGCAATGTTTGTATGTGCTATAGCTACAGACTGTGCCGTCTTGTATAACTGACGGGCAATGTTTGTATGTGCTATAGCTACAGACTGTGCCGTCTTGTATAACTGACGGGCAATGTTTGTATGTGCTATAGCTACAGACTGTGCCGTCTTGTATAACTGACGGACAAAACAGAATTTTATTATTATAATAATCAATCTGCACGCCTGTTGGCACAGAATAGATAACTGTTATCGGGTTAGAGGGAAAGCTTTTATTGAGCAGAGGACGCATCTTTGAAACAACGGAATTGGGATGATGACTGAATTCTAATTCTTACGTTTCGTCGTGAAATATTAAAATACCGTAGAAAAAGATGCAATCGTGTGAAATTATAATTAAAATCGGCTTAGAAATACATTAGATGCAAGCCTTTTAAGCTCTTCATTTGGAAGCGATTAGACAAAGAGATCCGACATCAACCGTGACGTCATTGTTAAGTACGGCCATATAAACTTTTGCTAGAAAGAGATGGAGAAAAATCATTAAATCTTGGTTGTTTTTATATTTATTCGTAAACCGGTTTTTTCTTTCTGTTTATTATATTAATGAGCTTTTATTAAAGCAATATTATTTCATTCACCTAGCCTATTCAAATCCGCATTCGAAATCGTAGGTACGATTCGAATACGAACTTCCAAATTCACCATTTTTGAATATTCATTTCGTGAATTCTGCAGCAAGTGGTCCTACCCACTCATCTTGGATTTCTACTAGTAGAAAATACACAACGTATATATACGTTCCGTTTTGCGATCGATTCAGACTGTTTTAAGGGTTCCGTAGTAAACAAGGAACCCTTATAAATTCTGTCTGTCTGTCCGCGGTTTTACTCAGAGACTATTAGTACTAGAAAGCTGTAATTAGGTTAGGGTGTGTATATTAATCATGCCAAAAAAGTGGTAGAAAAATATATTGAGAAAATATATTTTTTTTATACTTAGCTAACTCAAAATAATCCTGTAGAATTTGTTTTTAATGACTCGACTAATGACTTTACTGAATACGAATCATTCGAAAATCTTAAACATTGGAAAGATTAGAAAATATTTTCGCATTTCGTATTCGTCTTCGAATTCAAGATTCACTTCTAATGATTTAAAAATGCGTCTCCTAGGACGAAGTGCTAATGGGACAAACTGCGAACGCGGGACGTCGACGTAGTGCGAACGCGGGACGAAGTGCCAATCGGACGAAGTGCGCATAACCCCAATCATCATACATAAACACAGCTTATATACGTACCCGCCGAGGGACACAAGCCTACCCTACCTAGTTAGGGCGATTAGGCCTTAGTCAAACCACGCTGGCCCAGCGCGGATTGGTTGACTTCACATATACCTTTTAATAATTATTTCGCAGGTGTATGCAAGTTTCCTCACGATGTTTTCCTTCACCGTAGTAGCGTCAGATAAATGTACCTACATATGAAAATCGTAAAACGAAAAACATATTGGTATATGGCAGGATCGATCGCGGGCCTCCCGATTCTACTCGGAGCACAGTCCAGAGGCCCAATTCAGCTAATAAGCTACAGCCGAATCGAAACTGAACCGTTGCGATCGACCAATCAGAACGCCACATTATCACGTCATCGAGCAGTTGAAAGGCAATATAAGCGCTCCGATTGGTCGACCGCAACGGTTCAGTTTCGATTCGGCTGTAGCTTATTAGCTGAATTGGGCCTCAGTGCCGAGGCCACAGCGCCACCGACACTCGACGACGACACGACGATACAAGCCATTGCACGCTAATTCAATATTTACTCTTTGCGGTCGCTGCCGATGTTGCGTAACTGAGTTATTGCCCGAGTACGCCGAGCCCCGAGGCACCTGTCCCGGACGACCCGGAATACTATAGTTTGATTCCAATTTGTCTACATTGCATTTAAATTACAAAAGGGAGTGTTTTCACTGTCAACAAGATGAACAGCCTTGCTTCCTACACATAAATTATGTGTAAGTTCCAAACGAAAATATTTTTGTTTTAAAAGGTCGAGCGCTAGTAGCGCTACCCGAGAACTGTACGGTTCTATATTTACTAGCAAAAATCTCTAAGGTATAAGTCCGATTTACTTGTTTTGTCAGTGCAAATCACATTGTTATTGATTAAAACAATCACAAAAGGTGGTTTAGTCTAACTATTTAGTAATCTGTGGTTTAGTGCATGTTAAACATTTTGCATGGAACAGCTGATTTCTTTCTAACAATTTCAAGATTGGTCCCATAGTAAAAAAGTTGTTAAGTATGTTTGGGCACACATAATTTGGCTCGTAACTAAAAATAATCTGTATAACACGTACAGATATTAAATTTTTCAAGTGTGCCTGGATGGCCAAATACGGGACTATTACCATGGTTTATTGTTAAACTGTGCTATTATAGACAGAGAAAAGTACCCAAAGAGGTCTTGGGACCGATTTTGATTAAAACCAAAACTGCATCATTAGATTTTTGATAAATTGATTTTCCTTGCCGGGAATCAACCCGCTCGGGGGAAAACAAAACAGGGGACTACACTACGAAATGTATATTTTATGTAGGTACTTCTCGTGTCGTGGCTCCACATGCGCCTATCGTCCCGAAGCTTCGTGCTATGACGCGATACACGCAGATGGGACCAGTCGTATTCGGCTATCGTCGCGAATATTCGGACTTCGTATGCGTTATCGGGCGTGTGGCGGTACATCTTACATTACATTTCACATGTACATTTCACTGGAGGGAGACTCTGTACCAGGGTCGTCTGCTTAGGTAATGTGCTATTATGACAGAGAAAAATACTCAAAGAGGTCTTGGGACCGATTTTGATTAAAACCAAAACTGCATCATTAGATTTTTGATAAATTGATTTTCCTTGCCGGGAATCAACCCGCTCGGGGGAAAACAAAACAGGGGACTACACTACGAAATGTATATTTTATGTAGGTACTTCTCGTGTCGTGGCTCCACATGCGCCTATCGTCCCGAAGCTTCGTGCTATGACGCGATACACGCAGATGGGACCAGTCGTATTCGGCTATCGTCGCGAATATTCGGACTTCGTATGCGTTATCGGGCGTGTGGCGGTACATCTTACATTACATTTCACATGTACATTTCACTGGAGGGAGACTCTGTACCAGGGTCGTCTGCTTAGGTAATGTGCTATTATGACAGAGAAAAATACTCAAAGAGGTCTTGGGACCGATTTTGATTAAAACCAAAACTGCATCATTAGATTTTTGATAAATTGATTTTCCTTGCCGGGAATCAACCCGCTCGGGGGAAAACAAAACAGGGGACTACACTACGAAATGTATATTTTATGTAGGTACTTCTCGTGTCGTGGCTCCACATGCGCCTATCGTCCCGAAGCTTCGTGCTATGACGCGATACACGCAGATGGGACCAGTCGTATTCGGCTATCGTCGCGAATATTCGGACTTCGTATGCGTTATCGCGCGTGTGGCGGTACATCTTACATTACATTTCACATGTACATTTCACTGGAGGGAGACTCTGTACCAGGGTCGTCTGCTTAGGTACCTCCGTCTTACCTATTTCTGCCGCAAAGCAGCAGTGCTTGCATTGCTGTGTTCCGGTTTGAAGGGTAAGATATGGCAGTGAAATTACTGGGTAATGTGACTTTACATCTGGTGTCACAAGTTGGCAACGTACACTGTGGTTCTTGTGGGGGTTGCAGTTTTGCTGCGAATCTCACAAGAGCCACATGTATTATAGGTAACTGTTACCACTTACCATCAGGTGGGCAGTTTGCTTGTTTGCCAACTTTCTGCAATAAAAAAAAAAAAACATCAAATGATTTTAGCACGCTAACTATTCGCGTTGCGTGGTCACACTAGCGTTGTTCATTTCGGCGTTTGCTGTCATTTGTTAAAGACGTGTGCGAATGACTCTAGTCAATGACATAAAATGGAGGATGGATAAATGCATCATATAAGTAAAGAAATTCGTCGTCTATAATTCAGCGTCTAGAAATTTCGGCCATCTTGGATTATTGCACGATTATTGGACGATAGTTCGTGCAAAATGATTAAGCCGCTAATGGGACCACAGTATATACGCGATAACTTTTTAGCGTACAAAACGTCCAAGCTTCAGCACGAGTTGATTCGGGACGCATTCGAAATCTTAAGATTCCGAATACGAATTTCGAAGTTCACCATTTTTAGGGTTCCGTAGCCAAATTGCAAAAAACGGAACCCTTATACTCGTAGATTCGTCATGTCACAGCCACTTTTCTCCGAAACTATAAGAACTACACTGTTGAAACTTGGTAAGTAGATGTATTCTGTGAACCGCATTAAGATTTTCACACAAAAATAGAAAAAAAGCAATAAATTTTGGGGGTTCCCCATACATAGAACTGAAACTCAATTTTTTTTTTCACCAAACCCATATGTGTAACCAACCCAATAATAACCCAAAACCATATCTAATCTATGGATAGGTCTTCAAAAATCATATTGAGGTTTCTAATATCTTTTTTTTTCTAAACTGAATAGTTTGCGCGAGAGACACGTCCAAAGTGGTAAAATGTGTGTCCCCCCCCCCCCCCCTGTAACTTCTAAAATAAGAGAATGATAAAACTAAAAAAAATATATGATGTTCATTACCATGCAAACTTCCACCGAAAATTGGTTTGAACGAGATCTAGTAAGTAGTTTTTTTAATACGTCATAAATCCTACGGAACCCTTCATGGGCGAGTCCGACTCGCGCTTGGCCGGTTTTTGAACATTAATTCCGTGAAGTTTGCAACGAGTGGTCCTTTTTTTTTCGCGGGGAAATGCGTAACCGCACCGTACCCGCATTGGGCTAGACGGCGAGCGTGTGGGGCTCTCCTGGCAGAGTGCCAGGCCTAACCACAAAAAACCCTCGGTGTTCTCCCTGCCCTTTAGGGCGCGTGTGGTAGGGTCCACAATGCGACACCACTACTCACTGCAACGAGTGGTCCTATCCTCCTACCTACCCACTGGTTTTTGTTTTCTACTAGTACAATATATACGCAACGTATCTACATACGTTTCGTTTTACGTGCGATTTATCGCAAATTTTTTAAATTAATGAGTTAAATATTGCCATGTCACTGCGTACTGGTTTTCATTCTACCACGTGAAACGGTATTTGATATAGAATTTGTTTTTAATGACAATGCTGAATTCGAATGATTCTAATTTTTTTTAAATTGGAAACAGAAAAATATTAGTACGCGATATGTATTCGTGTTCGAATTCAATATTCACTTTTAATGATTCAAAAAATGCGTCTCCAGCTTGTTTGTTGTGCACCAACAACGCGACAATAATAAATTTTTCAACACACTTGCTCGTAAAGTATTCCTTATTACCTTGCATTTAGACCCGTTATTCAGTATATTAAACACGAGTGCTTTTCACTTTACATAATCGCACAAGTGCGGTAATCTTAACACGACAAATTCTAATTTGTTCAAGATTGCAAAGTAAATCAGTGCGCTTTCTTAAATTAGTCGCTTAATACTTTTTTTTTAACACGACTTTATGCGGCTGCCAATTGGAAACAAATGAACAGCCTACTACTGGTTACTTAAATATTAAATTAACAACGACATTTAAACACAAACTTTTAAAAACAATAATTAATAACTATAATTAAAATAACTTATTAAAATTTCACACAAACTTGTTTATTAAAAACTAAAATATTCGGTTTATTTAGTTTTGAATTTTGGCTGTTTGGTCCTTTTTTGTTGGCTGTATGAAGAGTTTAGCCATGCCTGGGCTGGCGCGAAAAAAAAAGACGCCCGGCATTTTCCCGCTATTGAAATTTTTTGCCTTTTTGTTGTAATTGATTATCTACAAATATGTCGAGCCCAAGTGAAGAAGAATCCATATTATTAACTCCGCCGGAAATAATTGTGGAGGCGCAAAGAGCGAGTAATAGTTTGTTGCCGCCAAAGTCAAAGGATAAATACTTGACGGCATACGATACTTTCATGCAGTGGAAGATTGATAAAAAGCGCAGTCATTTTCAGAAAAATATGAATACCACTTGATCTTTTATTTTCCTCACAAGTGTGTTGAGAAACGTCGTATGATACACGCGCGCATTGGTCATTACGTACTCTGCTTTCTTGTCGCGCTTGCCTGCGGCTCGTGCACAATATCGCCTCGTACGCAATATCCGACATAGCGCGCTCGTATCATAATGTACTATTACAAATACCTATTTTTGAATTCGATTTCAACCTTATGTGTTTCCTCTTAATTTAGCACTTATAAATAGCATAGGAAATGCAGTCACAATATTTTTTTTTAAATCCACAAACCGCCGCCGGCAGGATGTACAACTGCGGCGAGGGGACCAGCTCGGGCCGGCCGTACCAGGGCTACCCGTACGTCAACCCGACCGCGGTCGACGCGCCGAGCATCGACGCCGACACGGCGGCCCGGTGGGCGCATCTGCCGCGGAGGCCCGCCTACGGGAACCCCGACGCCGGGAGAGCGCAGGTATACCAGAGGCACACCCCGGACACTCCATTCAACGTTCGCAAATCAATTACCTATTACTACTACATAAACAAATGACGTTCGTACACGCGCAAATGTGTGCGTGGAATCTAGTAGGGCTGAGTGAGCGGTTATCAATCGAAATGACCCGGGAAGTGCGGCGACTGCCTTCTCTTTCACCCGCATAGCGCTGTCTCTGTTATCGGCCGGCGCTCGCGTCTACTCGTCCGAGCGATCGCGCGCGCCCTTGTTTATGTGTCAGTGATGTCTACAACGAAGTGCCGGGTAGGACGAGGTATTTGAAATGAGTGCGGGGAGGTGAGTGGCCGTTCTGTACGTAGTACTATTATCTATTCTGTGCCAGAGGCAGAGTTACAGAATATACACGGTGTTTCATAATAACCAATAAATAAATCAATGCGTTATCTAAAACTAATTATTAAAATGTGTTTACATGTAATGTCATTCAACCCAAAATTTTCATGTAGATATCATAGTCTCTTCTCTTTAAGAGATAAGCTCGCCCTTGTACATGTTGTTCTATACTATATCTGTTTTAAAAAATGTGTGTACAATAAAGAATTCAATAGTATCATCATCCTGTCTATGATTTACATTAAAATTTTGGGTTGAATAACATTACGGGTAAACACAATTTAATGATTAGTTTTAGATAACGCATTGATTATTTATTGGTTATTATGAAACACCGTGTATAATAGTACTCCATACAGAACTGCCACTCACCTCCCCGCACTCATTTCAAATACCTCACCCCACCCCGCACTTCGTTGTAGACATCACTGACACTTTAAACAAGGGCGCGCAGGATCGCTCGGGCGAGTAGACGCGAGCGCCGGCCGATAACAGAGACAGCGCTATGCGGGTGAAAGGAAAGGCAGTTGCTGCACTTCTCGCGTCATTTCGATTGATAACCACGCACTCAGCCCTACTACATACCATGCACACATTTGCGCGTGTACAAACGTCATTTGCTTATGTTTTAGTAATAGGTAATTGAGGTTCTCACCTTGGCCCAATTTTATTTAACTTATATGTCAATGATATACCAGATCATATTAAGAACTCAAGCCCCTTTATGTATGCTGACGACTTAAAAATATTGAAAGTAGTTGACACTGTATCTGATACTGCAGCCTTACAAAATGACCTAACCGAGCTTGTGACATGGTGTAGAATGAACGGCATGCGCCTCAACCCTAGTAAATGCTTCCACATTAATTTCACTCGCAGCACTAATAGAGTTATAAAAAATGATTATAAAATAGGAAACCAAGTACTAACTGAAGTGGAATCAATACGCGACCTGGGTATTCTGTTAGACAAAAAACTAACGTTCGTTCCACACCTAGATCATACCATATGTAGAGCATCAAAAATACTTGGATTTGTGATCCGTAACATCAAGGCTTTCCGTAACCCAAAGACCAAAATTATTCTCTATAACAGTTTGGTAAGGAGCATGCTAGAATACGGGTCTATCATTTGGCGACCTCACTATGCTACTCACATGATGAGAATCGAAAGAATACAAAAGAGATTCTTATGGCATTCGACGTTTGCACAAGGCGAGTCTAAGAAATATAGATCCTACACAAGCAGATTAAAGCGGTACAACATGGTTAGTCTCGAACAAAGAAGAGATATACTGGACTTGACGTTTTTATACAAATTGGTTCAAAATTTGATAGACTGTCCACAATTGTTGAGTGCTATACATTTTAGAATTCCCTATCGGTATCCACGTAATAAAATCAACAAGTTATTGATGCCACCTCAGCGCAAAACTAATTTCGGACGGCACTCACCAATTCCACGCCTTTGTGATCTTTACAATAAACATTGTAATGATATTGACCTTTGTGACACTATTGCAAGGGTTCGGAATACACTGACTAGTCGTTTAGGCTAAATTATAGAGTAAAATCTGTACGTAAAAAGAATAAGTATATTTGCTGTAGTTTTAAGTGTCTAGTATAGAAAATTAGTGTTAAGGTACCATTGGAATTTTTTTATGCATGTTGTGTTTGTCTGTAAGAGGTTATACAATTAGATCCTTTTTATTTATTTTTTAAGTTATGTAATTTTCGTTGTATTAACTGTAGACAAACCAAAAAGAAAAAAAAAATTGCGAACGTTGTATGGAGTGTCCGGGGTGTGCCAGAGTCGTCGGCTTGGGTACCTCCGTCTTGCCTATTTCTGCCGCAAAGCAGCTGTGCTTGCATTTCTGTGTTCCGATTGGAATACGGCAGTGAAATTACTGGGTACCGTGACTTTACTTCTGATGTCACAAGTAAGCAACGTACACTGTGGTTCTTGTAGGCGTTTCAGTTTTGCTGCGAATCTCACAGGAGCCACATGACTGTTACCTACCACTTAACATCAGGTGGGCAGTTTGCTTGTTTGCAACGCAATAAAAAAAACGTCAACCGGCTCGGATACCAGTTAAATTTTCCAACCGTTATCATGTACCTACTTGGAGCAAAACCTTTTCATTATGGTTTCCTACTAGTTTACCTTTTTTCAATATTTCAACTCACTGCCATAGAGAATGCCAGGCCTACATTGGCAGTACCTACGTACCTACAGTAAGTCTATCCTGTTCTTTGATTGTGTAGTACAAACTCACGCACAGGTGGTCAGCCATACATTGAGAGCGGAACCAACAAGTAATTATCAACCGTACTACAACAAAAGTAGTATTCTTAAATGCTCTAAGATTTTATGTTAAAGTTCTCTTTTAGATGGTAACACCCAAAAAGTGATTATCATACGTATTGCTCTAAGTTGGGAGTACCTACTCAGTCAATCCTACACCTTCATTGAGCAGTTGAGCTTAGTATTGCAAGCTCACCGACGCACAGGACATCAGCCCTGCCTACATTAGGGAGTACCTGCTATTAGCAGGTTGCTACGGTCATTCTGCTCCTTCATTGTGTATTTCAAACTCACTCACGTACAGGTCGTCAGCCCCACAGTAGGAGTACCTACTACGGTAAATTTTACCCCTTCATTGTGTGTTTCAAACTCACCGGCATACAGGACGCCGGCATACAGCTTTACATACCATCGATATGCTATTTGCTTCCGCTGCAATCACCAGATTTCTTCCGCTATTAGTCTTATTTAACTAGACTGAAATATTCTTGCTTCTATTTGATGTGGAATTAATTATTGCACTTTTGATAAAAATAACTTAAAGTTATATTTTTTTTTTAATCATGAAAACTAGTATGAATATAAAACAGAAAACTTCGACCTATCTGTCACGGGAACCTTCTTATCATGAATGTACTTAACTATAGTTAAGCCGAAATAGATTTTACTCACTAATTAATAGCCACGTATCAACGGTCAATTTAGAAATTAATGATTGTTTACAGATTTCCGTTAATCGGGTTAAGAATTAAGTAAACTTACAAATGTAATATTTTTGTATCTGCAGTTTCTTTAAAAAATGCTGCCTAAATAAGTACTTAAATTAACAAATTCCGAGTCATATTTTTTTCTTGTATGGATTTATTCATGTATCAATTTTCTATAAAATGCTAAATAAATAGCTTTGTATAGCAATAGAAATGCTTAATAGCATTTTTATAGAAAATTAATGAACATTAAGAATAAACAAAATCCCGACAGCCGAGCGCGAGCGGCGTTGGGTCGCAATTGCAAGCCTCTTCGTCGAAGGCGGACCCGGATTCGAATCCCGTCGTGTACATAGACCTGCCCGCCACGAACGGGAGTGACGTTGCCGAGCCCAGGACCGCCGGCAGCGAGGACGAGGCTTTCGTGCAAGTAAGTATTTTAGGGCACATACTCGTAATTTTAATAGACGGAGACTCAGTACGTCTGTGTGAGGTGCTTGGTGGCGCATTGGCGCGTGCGCTCAGCGAACGATTGCTAAGCTTAAGCGACGTTCGCTATGATCAGTCCTAGGATGGGTGACTAAAATACGAAACCTCTCAAGCTCCTCCGTGCTTCGGAAGGCACGTTAAACAGTGGGTCCTGCGCCCGATCTCGCCCCGGTCGTGTCGGCTAACCGTCCCATCGGACTAGGCGAGTGAAGGAACAGGGAGTGCACTTGCGTTTGCGCAGTCACTTGTGCACTATAATATCTCCTGCGCAGATGGCTAGTCTCTGTGGAGATTGGCCGCCGTGACCGAATATCGGCTAGGAGGACATTACGTCTGTCTGCGCCGGTAGAACACGTCTAAGGCTTTGGTCTCTTGATTGAGTATGTGGAGTAGACCAATCCGCACTGGGCCAGCGCGGTTGACTAAGCCCTAAACACCCTTTTTTTTTTTCTCGGGGGGAAATGCGTAACCGCACCGTACCCGCCGTTGGCTAAACAGCGAGCGTGTGTGGGGCTCTCCCGGCAGCATGCCAGGCCTACCCACTAAAACCCCCCGATGTTCTCCCTGCCCTTAAGGGCGCGCTAGGTAAGGTCCACACTGCGACTCCACTACCTACGCGCCCGGGCAAGCCCGACCCACTGGTCGGGCTATCGCCAAGGGGGGATTGCCCGAGAACACCAGGGCAATCCCCAGACGGAGGGCCTTACGGCGGCGTGCACGGGGCCAACCGTGCACGCAGGCCTCCATGGCAGGGTCATTAGACGGGCATCGCTTGTGCAAATGCCCGCCTTCGCCTGCCTATCCGTCTGCGGCGGATGGGAGCGGCTTGAGGATCTGCCTCCCGCTCCCTCTCCGCGGCCTCCTTCTGCGAGATTACGTCCTCGCAGAAGGAGGCGACAGCCCCCCATTCCGCATCGCCGCGGAGCATGGCCACGACCATAAGCCCTAAACACCCTAACTTAGGGTAGGCTCGAGCCCCTCGGTAGGGACATTTGGGAGCTGGGGTGATGATGATGCTGATATACTTAGATAACTTTGAACAGAAACCTCGGTGCGCGAGTTCTGCTTGCACTTGGTCAGTTTTACAAGCTTTTATTTGCTTTCACCTGTCCAGTGTATGTAATGAAATTGTTTACGCTCGAGGATGAGCGAGTGGCAACATGCATTATAGTCTGTGCAGTGAGAGCCTGTGGCGGCCGGCCGCATGTGACATGTCAGTCGAGTCGAAATGTCATGACATTGATATAGGTTAGGACCGGGCAGCAATAAAATATAATATAAAATATCTAACAAATAGTATTGCGCGGCGCACCAAGTGATTGTTGGTGCGAGGTTCCGCCAAGTTTTAGTGTCGGTGAATAGTGGCAAAGTTTTAGTGTCGGCGAAGTTCGGGTATTGGTGGCCTAATAGGCCTATGTAGTGCTCCGGTCTCCATCGTTGGATTAACACCAACCCTTCAGGAGCCGCGACTTCCTTCGAGCTAGCTCAGGAAGTCCACCGGCTACATACGGAGACCAATTGGAATAGGGGTAAGCCACAATGTTTTCTAGGAGCTGGTAGTAGGTTATTAAATTCAGCAGTTTTGTTCGGTGAAACGCCGACGTGGTGGAGTCTACTTTGGGCACCACCAGAAATCTTGCAAGTTAAATTTGACCCACTTCCCTGTTTCATATGTTTATCGCGTGACAATGCAATTATATGATTATATACTGATCTAATGCTGGGGAGCTGAAAGGTGGCCATAGGAACTCCGCAACAAAACGACACAGCCCCATCGAGTTTGGGCTCGTTTGATTCGTATTGACGAGTACTAAAAGCTTGTATATAAAAGGTTTTTTTGAATAATTTTACTTGTTTTATGATTATTATTATTTACTTTCACCTGTCCCGGTGTCTGTAATGAAATCTTGCAAGTTAAATTTAACCCAATTACCAGTTTCCGAATAAGCTGAAATTTTGCACGCATATGTATATCAGGTGACAATACAATATTGTGATGACATGGAGCTGATCTAATGCTGGGGCTGGAAGGTGGTAATAGGAACTCCGCAATAAAACGGCACAACCCCACCGAGTTTGGGCTCATTTGATTCGTTTTGAGGAGTACGAAAAGCTTGTATTGAACAAAGTTGTTTTGTTCTTCTATATCATTAATCTTGTTTATTATTAGATTCCGTTTTTCACACTCCGTCCGCGCCCCTATTTCAGGAGACGATCTTCTACGACCAGTTCAAAGACAGGCGGATAGACCTGGACAGGTCGGACTCGGAGGGGGGTTCGAGCGCCGCCTGCGGCAGTCCGCAGTCGCAGCACAACACTAGGCCCACGCCGCCGGACTCCCTCAGCCTGAACTCTCCATCCAGAGGTAAGCAATCAATGTTTTAATTACTAAAATTGATTACCCACCACAACTATTGAAGAAAGTTCCAGTGAGACTTCGCGTTATATGATCAGCTCTCTGACCTCTCTACACGCACCCTTTAGGCTAAGCCAAGGAGCAATGCGGACATATCCATGATTGTTTAAGCTCAGGTGTAAAATTTTGAAGTGAGAACTTCTTTAGCGGCGTTGTACACTTTTTTTGTAATGGGTAAAAAATTATAAACTCGCGTCAGGATCACGTGACACTGATCGAAAATTCGTAAGACCAATTAAAATTGAAATGGCCGCAGGAACTGTCGAGGTGCGGTGAGGGGTCCACGTAAGCCGGCCGAGAACAATAGCGGCTGGCAAAAGTACTGGAAGTCACACGTCACTTGAGACAGTTTTAATCAATTTATTTACTTTGTTAGGAAAAATCTAAATTGTGCTTTTATTTGATTTTGTTGTAAATATTAATTAGGTAAATTAGTATAAATTAAATATTATTTATTTGTTATAAAAAAACAACTGTATACCTACATTACCTACAAATATTATAAAAAGTAGTTTGTGGGTTTGTATGTTCGCGATAATCTCAGATACTATGTACTGATCAGACTTTGAAAATTCTTTCACTAATAGAATGTCTTATCATCGCTGAGTAACATAAGCAATAGCTTTTTTAAACGATAATACGCAGGCAAAGCTACAAACGGTAAGCTAGTAAATCAAGTAGCCAAAAATATTCAAAATCAAATCCATTCCAAATTCCAGGACCCAATGCCGCCTTCATGCCACCGTCGCTGTCAAAGGAGACTTCCGTGTACGGCTCCATCAGATCACCTGAAGAGGTCTTCCCGACTTCCCCTGGGAACTTCCCTGAACCACCGCCTGCTTACTCAGAGCGGGATAGCAGCGTACATGGTCTAAGCTCAACGACCCCAGGGTCTGTGCCAAGCCCTATCACTCCCGTGGAGCAGCCGAGGACACAGGTCATCACCACAGGTACGGAAGATACATTTTATTTAGCTCTTCTATAATGTTTCTAGATATAGGCACCAACAGCTTCCTTAGTAGGGAGAAACAACACTAGCTTACTTGTAGAAAGGTCACCTGAGGAAGTCTTACCAACGTCTTTCGGGGAATTTCTCCGAACAGTCCGATGATCCCAGGGTCCGTGCTAAGCCCTACCACTCCCATGGAGCAACCTAAAACACAGGTCATCACCACAGGTATCGAAGATCAAGTCATTTCATTTAGCTCTTCTGGAATCTTTCTAGAGGCACTAACAACTTCCTTAGAAGGGAGAAACAGGGGTAAAGTCTTAATTTAGTCACCGAGTTTTCTCAGCTATCACTAGCTTGCTCAGAGTAAGACAGCACCATCATGTATAATCTGTATAACAATAAAAACCGTGCAAACAAGTTACAAGAGAGAACATTTATTAGACAGTCTCAAAGCCTATTAATATGCGTCAACTGCACATTTCTTAACAGTCTTAGAAACTGCCAAAGCCAAAATTTACTATGAACTGTTTAGAAGCGCTTTGAACTTGCTTACAAACTGGACAGCTAGCTGTTCAGTCAAGATGTTGTTCAGAACCTATTACACCCCTAATTAACATGGCCAAGTTGTATCAAACGTACCACTGTGTTACAGGCAACGGACAATTCCAGAAGTATTTGTACTGCTCCTGCTGCGGCACCAGGACCCACACGCTGGTGATAAAGCAGACAGGACCGTTGACGCATCTTATCGCGATCCTGTTCCTACTTTGCGGGTAAGATTTATACAGCAATACATAACTAATTTCCTAGCTATTCAGACAGTCACCTGACTGGAATACTATAATAAGCCGCCTTATTGGTAGCTTAGCTCTCTCGAAGTTGATCTCCAATGGTGATTGACTGATTTTAACGTTATCTGAATAGCCAGCGACGATTTGTAACGATGTTCCTGTCTCCTCTTGGATTCCAGAGCAGGCATGCCGCAGGGTGGTATGTTGACACCCTTATTATTTTCGATTTTCATAAATAAATATCCCATCCATATAATCTTCTTCCTACCTTTAAAATTTAAAATTAAAATTAAAAGAGGATTGCAAATGAATGACGATGTAAATAATTCTATCTCAAGAATTGTTCATTGGTTTAATGTAAACAACCTGTCACTTAATGAAGGGAAAACAAAATGTATAAAATTTGTTTTACCCAATGTAAGGTTCACACCACTGTAAAAATAAAGGATATAGGTGTTGACCACGTGGACACCACAGTATTTCTTGGGATCACACTTGATTCTAAGCTGCAATGGGGCCCACATATAGATAAATTGTCAAAGAGACTTAGTTCTGCAGCTCACGCTGTATGGAAATTACGTCAGTTGACTGATGTTGATACAGCAAGACTTGTATATTTTTCTTACTTTTATAGTTTGATGTCATATGGTATATTGTTGTGGGGAAATGCTGCCGACATTCAGATCGTTTTTGTGCTCCAGAAAAGGGCTATTCGAGCTATCTATAACCTTAAAATGAGAGATTCTTTGCGAGAAAAGTTTAAAGAAATTGGTATTATGACAGTAGCGTCGCAATATATTTATGAGAATCTAATATATGTTCGTAAAAATATTCATTTGTTTTGTAAAAATAGTGATATTCATTCAGTTAATACTAGACAAAGGAATATGTTAGCTTTACCAAATACCAGGCTCCAAAAAATCAATAATTCTTTTAGAGGCCTGTGTATACGTTTCTACAATAAAATCCCAAGTTGTATACAAGAACTCAGCTTAAACAAATTTAAAGTTGCAATCAAAGATGTACTTATTAAAAAAGCATATTATAAAGTGTCTGATTACATGACGGACAAAAAAGCTTGGGTTTGAACTCTCATTTCTAATATTTAACAATGTACTGCGTTTTGTTTCAAAGAAACATTCAGTGAGAGCAATTTATAAGCTAAGTTCACGCACTTCTCTCAGAAATAGCTTATATAATGTGAATTAACACATCTCTTCTTGTAATGAAAGTTGAGCTCAAACTTTTGCTTTGAGGTCAGCTTCCAATTGACGACCCTGTAACAAAATCAAAATTGTAAATGGCGATTTAAAAGAGGAGATAAAAAATTTTTGACCTTTCGAGTTTCTTGCCTGTTCTTCTCGAGAAGGCTCTCCCAATTTCCGAACAGGTGTAGAGTCAACTTTTTTTTTTTTTTCATTCCTACTTGTATTTGCAGACATCTTGAGTATATTCAGGATGTATGCACATACAAGGTTAATATGATTTCATTAAATTAGATTGTTTTGCTTTGTTTTGACGTTAATAAGTGTCTGTAAAGGCGTATGTTGAATAAAGATTTTTGAATTTTTTGAATTTTTACCATCTACATATATGTAGTGTCAGCAGGGGTAGATAAAAAGTCGCATCTTATGCCTGCCGAATATGAAAATAGGAAGTATTCGCACTCCACAACTATAGTATCCGGCGGTAAAAAATGCGCATGCTTATTTGAGTTTCATGGAGTAAATTAATCACACTAGATGCACGTCAATGTTACGTTTGCCGCTATTATGGTAATACATACAGAGACATTCAAATCCCTCAACTTTAAATTCTCCAATCTAAAATTTAATTATTTCAACAGCTCCTAATGGTTTCGTGCTACACAAAAAATGCTATTCGAAGCCGAAACTAGTCGATTATCTCTCCAAAGTTCCTAGTTACTACCTTATATTGCCGAGCACTTTATGCGAGTATGTACCTACTAATTCATCAAATTTACCTTCCAGATTATTCCCTCTGACGATACTCATATACTGCACGGACGTGTGCAAGTACCACAACCACTATTGCAAGCAGTGCAACGAACGGATCGCGTACGAGATACCAGCCCTGTGCCAGGAGTTGACATACGTGTCCAATCAATAGTTTGATCGAATCGCAACTCGAATGAATTACAATCATCAAAGTTTTGACGTGACCAAACGACCGTGGTCCAAAAGAACTGACATTTGTGCCGGTGCCAGATATAGCTTCGAAGCTTTGAAATTTCTTGTGTGTTACTTGTATGTGTGGAAGAGATGAGTAGTTTAGACTGCTAGGAGTGATTCGAATAACTGATTCTGACTTCGATATCGGAATCGATCCTCTTATCGACACCTCTTCACTTGGGATCGGTTCCGTACGGTCGGTTGCGCATACGAATATCCTATACTAGGGTACTACTAACAGTATTCGCATATGCGAACCAGATTAGTAAAGGATATTTAAGAAAAATAAACTCCAAATTAGAGTGTAGGTGTATTAGTAGTGTATAGCGCGTACTTTGTCATTGCCCATTATTGTTTATATTAGTCTCAAAAAAGAAGTGGACCATTTAGAGCTAAAATAAAAAAAAATGATTTGAAATGACGAAAGCTACTGCTGATAAACTGTTCCACAGTTTGGCAGATTAAGGTTTTTTTACAGATAAAATGAAAAATAATAACATCAACACAACTGTAACAGCAAATTAAAAAGCGCTTTTCATTTTTGAACAATTGAAAAGTAAACAAACTGCAAACAAACAAAACATTTCACGACTTGTTGGCTGTTGCACACGGACACTCCGGAATTCGACCCTGAAGTTATTCAGCCCCTGTAACATGACCATCAAAACACGATATGATAAAGCGGTTTATCACGGTAAACTGTCAAAATACGACAAAAATGTATTGTATTCTGACAGTTCACCGCAATAAACTGCTTTATCATATCGTGTTTTGGTGTTCATGCAAGGGGGCAGGTCGATAACTCTGTGAAGTCGATATCTCCATGGCGTGGAGTCGAAGGTTTTGAAGGATTCCATAAGGTATTCAGCACCACTTCTGGAATTGAATCGTTTGAATCTCCGACTCCGGGGATTTACCCGTCTCTCAGGCATTTGAAAATACGAGACCAATATTGTTTAATAATCAAAATATTGTTATCATCCCATTTGTAATGAGATTATACTGAATAAAAAATAATGAGACTAGGTATAGTAAACGTATGACATTATTCAATTAAATGTGTGTAGATAATGTATTTAATTTTTTTTGTATGCGACATAATTTCTGACTTTCGCGTCACAATTATCCATATTGTGATATTTATTAAATGTAACATAAAAGCTAACATGATCAGATTGTTCTAATTCAAATTTGTAGAAATATATTCTTTTAAAAATGTTTATATTTTTTCCAAAAGAGATTACAGTTGTTAACGTATAACATTGTCTGAAGAAATCTGTAGATAATGTGACTAATATGTTCTCGTATGCGACATAATTTTTGACGTTCGCGTCACAATTGTCCATATTATGATATTTATTAAATGTAACTTAAGTCCCAACATGGTCAGATTGTATTAATTTTAATTCGTAGAAATATATTATTTTAAAAATGTTTATAGATATTTTTTTTCCAAAAGAGATTATAGTTAACGTATGACATTATTTAAAGAAATGTGAAGAGAATGTGAGAAATATATCTCTAAGTATGCTACATAATTTCTGACATTTGTCACAATTATCGATATTGTGATATTTATTAAATGTAACTTATATGATAACATGGTCAGATTGTATTAATTTTAATTTGTACGAATATATTCTTTAAAAAATGTCCATAGATATTTTTTCCAAAAGAGATTATAGCTAACGTATGACATAATTGAAAGAAATGTCTAAATAATGTGAGAAATATTTGTTTTAGTATGCCACATAATTTCTGACCTTCACTTCACAATTATCCATATTGTGATATTTAGCCAGATTGTATTAATTTAAATAAGTACAAATATATACTTTCAAAACAGTTAATTTATTATTTTTTCAATGTTTTAAAACCGTGGTCTCTTTGGTAATTGGTATTCGTCAATCGACTGCTGGTCGCAAGCGTCCATAGGCTGCGGTGACCACGTAACATCTGGTGGCTTAAGATTTTGTGTTTGCGAGTGACTCTGGTCACAAGCGTCCATAGGCTGCGGTGACCGCGTAAAATCAGGCGACTTGAGGTTTTGTGTTGCGAGTGACTGCTTGCGAGCGTCCATAGGCTGCGATGACCGCTTAACATCAGGCGACTTGAGGTTTTGTGTTGCGAGTGACTGCTCGCGAGCGTCCATAGGCTGCGGTGATCGCTTAACATCAGGCGGCTTAAGGTTTTGTGTTGCAAGTGACTCTGGTCACTAGCGTCCTTTGCTATTATAACGGGTATTAAATGAACACCAACCTGTTCAGTCTGATCGGACCTGCGGTCTTCCTCACTTTCAAGGCCAGCTCCCAGAATTTCACTGCTTCAGGTAAAATTGTGTTCTGGAATAAAAAACAAATGTACATTTGTTTCACTAATTAAAATTCGAGATAAAAAGTACCCTAGGCATGTACTTCTTAAAATTAGCTATCTCTGTACTAAATTACATTTGGTTCAGGTTTAGATGTGAGAGTGTAACAGACATATAGAGTTACTTTTGCTATTTAGAGATATGAGAAGGGACCAGTAGGTATTAACGGATTAAATAATAATTAACGGATAATAACAACTAATGGATTAATAATAACAATTATACTAACGAATATAATAACAATGGATTCATACTCACATTAATTAAGTCGAATTTCTCTGGTTCTAATCTGGAAACCGAAAACAAACAACTGTTAATAAAAGAATTATTGTTCACTTTATACCTAATAATATTGGCGTGGTTGTTGGCGTTAGTGAGCCCGAAAAGTTTTATAGGCTTTTAGCCACGACACGACTCAGCACCATGTTGTATATACAAACATATGTATATAAATCCTATATTCATTGGCGTATCTAGAGTATTTTTCTGGGGTGGGCCTGGCCCTTTATTTTTGTTTGAAGCTATCACTATTTGGCACCTATCATAGAATTTTGAAACGGTCCCCCCTCTATATACGCCTATGCCTATATTGAAGACAAGCAAACAAACATTTCTTAAAAATTATGTAATGAAGGTGAGCTTATCTTTAGTGAGGTCGCTGCCAGCCAACCCTTGCGGGGTAGTGGGAGTGTAATAAGGAAATAACAAGATAAACATAAGAGTAACATACAACCATTTTGTACACAACCACTTCTTTACACAATATATACAAAATAAGTATTGTGTATGTAACAAAATAAATATATAATCTATACATATATACCGGGTGTAACTGAACACCCCAATAACATTTAAGGGGCATATAAGTTAGATACTAAATAGACCTTCGGCGCTTGTCTGAGACCTGGAAGTAAATACTTTCAGAGTTATTTGATTTTAAACTAAAAGCAAAAACTTTCAAGTGACAACCATAATCAGCTCTTAACACAAAAGAAATTTAAAAACAAAATGGCACGTGATCACGTGACAGACGTGAGCGTAGTATTCCTCGTAAGCTTACGTAGGGCTGTCGGCACTTAATACCAAAAAATAATTTATTTAGTTTGTATGACGTGAGCGTAGTATTCCTCGTACGCTTACGTAGGGCTGTCGGCACTTAATACAAAAAAAATTATATTTAGTGTGTATGGGAAAAAAAGTAAGTTTGTTAGCCCTAATATTTTTCTTAGAGAATCTTTACTTCTGATGGATTCATACCCTTAGGGGTGTTCAGTTACAGCCTGTATATAAGAAAGTCGTGTTAGTTACACTATTTATAACTCAAGAACGGCTGAACAGATTTGGCTGAAAATTAGTGGAGAGGTAGTTTAGAATCAGGAGACGGACATAGGATAGCTTTTATTCCAGAAATCACCCCTTAAGGGGAGAAAAGGGGGGGTGGAAGTTTGTATAGGGAATCAATAACCGCTGAATCGATTTAGATGTTTGGTATGATGGAGATAGTTTGAGTTGTGGGGAAGGATGAAGAATAGTTTTTATCCCCAAAATTATTCCTTAAGGGTGTAAAAAGGGTGGGGGGGGGGGGGATTTGTGAGTGTCATTACATTGCTCACACTTCACACAATGCAATGGATTGCAGGCTACATCGCTCAGAGAGCAAAAGCACTACTCCTCGATATGCTCCGTGAACATTACCATGCAGCAGTGTACGTGCGCTAACACAAGCGCCGAAGCCACTGCATAAGGCACTTTATGAGGCGCGCGACATGCTCGAAATATTCGGTCACCCATCTAATCTGTGACCATGGTGAGAGTCGCGTCACAAGACCCAAAACCTATATCTGTCAGTAGATTGCGTCAATTGATTAATTAAACAGAAAACAGCTGAGGTTACGTCAGCACAAACCCATTAACGGTTCAATCAAACGGTCGATTAACTATTGCTACTAACTGTATCGAAATTGATATTTTTTTTCTAACTAACGATCCACCCCGGCTTCACACGGGTATTAAAGCAAGTATGCCTACAGTACACTACATAATAACAGTAATGGTAATCGTGAGTTAAGCCTAACAGATAATTCGTAAAGAAAATTTTTGAACTACAAATTCTCTAATTTATAATTTTTAAGTAGGATCTCATAAGGTTTGGTCTGCGTTTGCGACGACATGCTTGACAGATATTATTTTTTTCTATTCAATCAAAAATTTTATCAGCGGACCTAAAAAGGCCGCATTGGCAGAATCATTAATGATCATAATATGATTCGTATTATGATCATTATGATCATAATATGATTCGTATTATGATCATTATGATCATAATGTGATTCGTATTATGAATTGAGTGCAATCCGTATGCAATCCATTTTAAGCAATTCTATTTGACAGCTTTGTATGAATATTCATCAAATGGTCCTAATTGACACTAAGGCAATGCCTAATTTGTGTACCATTTTACGAATATTCACACAAAGCTGCAAATGGAACAATTGCTTTATTAATCCGTTTGATTTTTTAACTTAGAAAACCAAAACCTACAAAATTAAATGTAAAACACGTGGTGAATTAAAATTTTTGTTTGATTTTATTATATTTTAGTATCTTCGCGGATTTTTGAGCTTATGTTGTTAATTCAGAATTATTTTTTTTCGCTTAACAATATAATTAAGGGGTCTATGAAAATTTAAGTACTTTTTGTGTTCCAAATACTTTTATCCCTATGGAAAGAAGGGAATTCAGTACAATATTCAATCCCCATTTTTTGGGCTTTAAATGACTTACTTGATTTTGTGTCTTGAAGGATTTTTGAGCTCATGTTATCAATTCAGAATCATTTTTTTTCGCTCAACAATATAAGGAGGGATCTATCAAAATTTAAGTATTTTTTGTGTTCTAAATACAAATAAATTTCGTCCCCATGGAAAGAAGGGAATTCAGTACAATATTCAATCCCTGTTTTTTTTCACTTTGACGTCACGCATTCATGGTCTATTGAGATCGATAGGCTGACGATATCATATTCAATGCCTTAATAAAAAAAATAAATCTTGTCAGAAGCATAAATGTTTTGTAAACATCTCCTTTGTAGGAATGCACTATATCGATCATGAGCGAGATCATACTTCGTCTCGCATTTGACCGATTTTCGGGTGCCTCTCTTACCCATCTGTGACCACAACCTTTTTTAAGGGTTGGATCCGCGCCTGGCTTTATGCTCATAATCTAATAGGTTGGGGAAAAAGTTTCTTCGCATTTTTTAAGAAAATTCAAAACATTTTTTAATATAGTTTATTTACATTTAACTAAAGTATGTAGGTACCATTTTGTTCGATAACTTTTTGCCATCTTGTAGGTAGGGACATGATCCCATTGCTATAGAAATTTTGGGACTTCTGGTCAAAATACAGCGACAAGTGGTTTTGGCAGTCCTCTCGTGATGTTAACCTGACACTGCCTAAAGAATTCTGAAGAGACCGAAACAGGTGGAAATCTGAAGGTGCAAGGTCAGGACTATACGGCGGATGCATTAACACCTCCCAGCCAAACTCTCTTAATTTTTGCTGAGTGGCTAAAGATGTGTGAGGTCAAGCGTTATCATGATGAAAAACCACACCCCTTCTGTTGATTAATTCCGGCCGCTTTCTCTCAACTTCTTGCTTTAATCTCATCAGTTGTTCGCAGTAGAGTTCAGAATCGATGATCCTGTCTGGTGGTAACAGCTCATAATGAATAATGCCCTTCCAATCCCACCACACACACAGCATCACCTTGTTGCGAGTTAACCCGGGTTTCGCCACAGTCTGTGAAGCCTGACCGGCCTTTGACCACGACCTTTTTCGCACGTTCTTGTCGTACGTGATCCACTTTTCATCACCAGTTATCAGCTTCTTCAAAAATGGTTCGGTTTCATTACGTCGTAATAAAGAATCACAAATGAGTACACGGTTCATTAAGTTTCTTTCAGTGAGCTCGTGAGGTACCCAAATGTCGAGCTTTTTTGTGTACCCAGTTTTTTTCAAATGCGCCAAAACTGTTTTGTGGTCAATTCCCAGTTCTTCAGCTACGTCGTAACTACTGACATGCCGATCTTGCTCCACTTTTTCAAAAATGGCATCCATTTTATCTGTAATAGGGCGACCAGAGCGACGTGCATCTTTGACATCAAAATTTCCGGATTGAAAACGCTTAAACCAAATTTGTGCTACTCTCACAGACACTGCACTAGGTCCATAAACATCGCAAATTTTTTTCGCGGCTTGCGTTGCATTTTTACCTTTTTTGTAGTAAAATTTTAAAATGTATTGAATTTCTTCATTAGATTCACTCATCTTGGCGGTACGAAAAACAAATGAAAATCACACATTTTCCTAATTTGAATTTGGAATTATGTTCTTTAAAATTTAAACTTTCAATGATACCAAAACCAGCCAGATACAAATAGTATAGCCAAAGAGATTTTATTACAAGTTTATACATACTATAATGCGAAAAGACTTTTTCCCCAACCTAATATATATATTTAGAGATGTTCCCATCTATAGACGCACGTACAGCCGTAACCGCTAATGGTAGAAATTCAAAATGCGGACGCACACTAAGAAGGGTTTTTAAAAATGTTAACCCTAAAGGGCCTAAAGGGATGAAATAGGGGTTGCAAGTTTGTATGGAAAAATCTTTGAATTAGCAACGATTTTAATAAAACTTGAGATTCATGCTCTTAAAAACATTTCATTGAACACGTGTTTCAAAGGGTGCAAAATAGGGGTTGAAAGTTTCTATGGAAAATATTTAAAATCTGCTCCAATTTCTATGAAATTTATTATTCGGACTTAAATAAGCTACAAAATTATGTTTCTATGGGAAAATATAAATTCCCACGGGAAAACAATAATAACGCGGGGGAAGCCGCGAGCGGAAAGCTAGTACCTAGATAAAGTTACTTTCTATTGAGTTGAGAGCAATAGTAAACTTTGAAAGTGTTAAATAATTAGCATTGACTTTTAAAACTAACTGACAGTAACTATGCGACTATAGTTTCTTGTCTAAATTACAAAATTACTCTAAGCGTTTACGGCACGTAACAAGTAACAATACAAAGACAATACATGATTATTTATTTACTTACAACCTTTTAGAGACAATCAGACAAGAAAAAGAAAAAAGGAAAAGTAATAAATACAAAAAAAACTCTTTATTTGGTGGTTGGGACTTTTATTGACACACATAGTACGTAGTAGCAGTACCTATCCATATACTAAGTTCAATTCACTTTAAATATCTAAGAGATAAAAAATCTATTTTACTTGCGATTATTATTACTTTATATTATTGTATATTACAATATATAATTGTAAATTACAACTTACTCGCAAATAAATACAATCATTATAAAATCATATAAAACGAAAAATAAGATTTTCGCTCAGATTTTTGATAATTCGGTCAAACGTTATGTTTGACCGAATGATCTGATTTGACCGAATTATCATGATGATCATCGTTGAAATTATGCCATAGTGATGATATCATTGGAGATCGGTAATACCAAATAGACCATTTTATGACTTCTTTATCTCAAAATTTATACCATGTCATACGATGAAAAATCCATAATAGGCCTGCGGAACTCAGCGGGGACAGAACTCTCGCACTGGCACATTGGGTCGCCACTAAGGGAGTGAGTCTGAACTCTGGTCGCAAGCATGAAGCAAATACTTTGTATTTGCTTCATGGTCGCAAGTGTCCAACGCCAACGACCTTGAGACACGAGTTTGTACTGGATTACGGGCGCGGTGCGCTATTGAAATTGAGCGAAAAAATCAAAATATATATTTTTATAGAAACTAGTAACTTATTTGAAGATATGAAACATCAATATTATCAAATTAAGTGTAACGATTTCTTGAAAATCATTAAATAACATTTGTTAAATAACTCGGATTTTCTTCTCGAAGCTGTTTTTGGCATTTTTAACGAGAAATTTTTATTAAAATGTGTTTTGGGGCCATGGATATTCTCAGAAATATTTTCAAGAGTAACATATTTTATTTTACTACGGTAAATTAACAGGATTTGTTAAAAAGTTTTAAGTGAGGCTCGGTGAGCTGAGCTCAGAGTTGATTTAAGTCTGGGGAGACGCATTTTTGAAACAATAGAATTTAAATTCCCTTTCGAAATCGTAAGATCCACATACGAATTTCCAAATTCACTATTTTTGGATATTCATTCCGTGAGTTCCGCAACGAGTGGTCCTACCCACTCGTTTTTGATTCTACTAGTGGAATATACGCAACGTATATATACGTTCCGTTTTACATGCGATTCATTCTGGTTTTAGAAGTTAATAAGTTATTACTATGTTATAGCGTACCGGATAAATTTTTTTCTGCGTGTAACGGTTACTAATTTAGAATTTGTTTTTAATGACAATACTGAATTCGAGTGATTCAAAAATCTTTAAAATTGGGAACAGTAGAAAATAATTTCGCGCGTGATTTGTATTCGTTTTCGAGTTCAAGATTCATTTCTAATTATTCAAAAATGCGTCTCTAGCGTCCACGGGCTGCAATCACGGCTCAGCATCAGGTGTTTCGAGGTTTTGGTCACCGAGGGGGGAGGGGAGTAAACAAATGTCAGCAGTAAGTATATCAATAAGTCACGTAGTATGGGTACGTTCCCTAAGGACCTAGGTGGCTCGAAGTTTTTTGTAGCGAGTGAGTCTGGTCGCAAGCGTCCATAGGTTGCGGTGACCGCTTAACATCAGGCGGCTTGAGGTTTTGTGTTGCGAGTAACTGGTCGCGAGCGTCCATAGGCTGCGGTGACCGCTTGACATCAGGCGGCTTGAGGTTTTGTGTTGCGAGTGACTAGCCGCAAGCGTCCATAGGCTGCGGTGACCGCTTGACATCAGACGGCTTGAGGTTTTGTGTTGCGAGTAACTGGTCGCGAGCGTCCATAGGCTGCGGTGACCGCTTAACATCAGGCGGCTTGAGGTTTTGTGTTGCGAGTGACTGGTCGCATGCGTCCATAGGCTGCGGTGACCGCTTGACATCAGGCGGCTTGAGGTTTTGTGTTGCGAGTAACTGGTCGCGAGCGTCCATAGGCTGCGGTGACCGCTTGACATCAGGCGGCTTGAGGTTTTGTGTTGCGAGTGACTAGCCGCAAGCGTCCATAGGCTGCGGTGACCGCTTGCCATCAGGAGGCTTGTGGTTTTGTGTTGCGAGTAACTGGTTTACTGGTCGCGAGCGTCCATAGGCTGCGGTGACCGCTTGACATCAGGCGGCTTGAGGTTTTGTGTTGCGAGTGACTAGCCGCAAGCGTCCATAGGCTGCGGTGACCGCTTGCCATCAGGAGGCTTGTGGTTTTGTGTTGCGAGTGACTGGCCGCAAGCGTCCATAGGCTGCGGTGACCGCTTAACATCAGGCGGCTTGAGGTTTTGTGTTGCGAGTAACTGGTCGCAAGCGTCCATATAAAGCAGCGGTGACCGGTCTACATCAGGTGGCTTCGGGTTTTGTGTTGCAATGAAGTTCTATGTTTATAAATACTCACCTATACACTGAATGGTCATAAAAAATACTAATTCTTAAAGGTTGGTCTATACTTCTTTTCTTAACTAAATGAGCCTCTTCTATGTGAACACCACGTACAACCTGCAACAATAAAAAGAGTAATTAGACTACAAAAACGATGTCTACGAAATAAGAACACTAGCACCGAACAGCGCCGTAGGCCGTTACACTGTACAATGTCGTAGCACTCATCACATTTATGCGATACCGCACACTACAAGTAAAATTAAGGTGGACCACAGAAATATCTCTCAGCAACCATCTCTACTTTAGCACAGCCTCCGACACAGACGTATAAAGGAAAATTTTACTCACACATTTGTCAGTAAGTAATGTATATCGTTTTTACTTTCACTCCAAAGTGTCATGATATATCGCTATTTCTGTTTTTCGTCTATGGCGCTACTAACGCACACAAAAACATTTCCGAAGCCGTGGCAGACGCCACGTGGACGCCACACAGTGGTCCGGATTTTCAAAAAGGTAGACGTAGGATCGAAAATGCATATTTAGCTTAACAAAAAATTGTTTCGTATAGGAAATTTAACGCTGATTAATACTTATTTCTACAACTTTTCAAAAAAACTGCTCCTTCACGTCAAAAAAAAATATTGAAAATAAAAATGTATGGGAGAAAATCTATTTTATTTTTTTTCTCCGTTCAGTATCAAAGTATAGCAAGCAAACCTTATATTCTGGTAAGTACCTATTGTTCTTAATACGACGACATATAAATTGCGTGCGTATCCCTGCGGCCTTGACGCCTACGACGATTCAAAGTTTAAAATTTCAATTGGGTTTTTTTTTAATTATTATCGAGTTTTTCAATTATGCTGAATTTAAAATATAATTTCTTAATTATATAAGAATTAAAACATACGCATTCCAGCATTTGTTTCAAACAAATAGTAATAAAAGTCTTCAACAACAGTCACGTGCTGATTCGTTGCCTATTTGTAACTGACTGAAACGACTCCTGTGATATAAGAATCATTTACCCCCACCACCGGAGACATCGACGACGCTGATTGGCTGTTGAAGATGTGGTACTAATTTTGTCAGTCACTACTTGCGCGCGTGTGTTTGTTATAAATATCTGTGCATGAAACAATTAAAGGCACTTGTTTCTCAACCCTTGAGGAAGCAACATATCTAATTATCCGTGCTGTGTGAAAGTTTAGTGAGTTTCGTTATGGCTGCATTTGTAACAAACTTGGACATCTTTATGTTCCTCCGTGTTGAAGGAGATATGAAAAATTGGGCACGACTCTATGAAGCTATTATTCTACATATCCCAGTTGAAACATGTTCACAAGATTTAGAAATAATCAAGACCTTTTTGAAGAACTACGTCAGTAATATCAATCGCAGATGGACAAGTGCTTCTAGAAATCAGAAAACTTTCATGAATAGACATGCTGCGTGGTTACAATCAAATATTAGTTGGCCAAATTGCACTACTGTTAATTTATCCGAGATTTTTCAAGCCCAAGATGAAGTTATCGAAAACATATCGTCAGACAATACTTCATTTGACATCGATACTACAACAGCTGTGATTCCGTCGACATCTAGTACAACAACTGTGGGCACATCTACCGAAGTTCAGATTAGGAAGCCTTTTGTTGACCTCAGCAACAAACAGAAGAAAAGACGTTCAGAGTCTCTTTTGGACTATTCGCCGGAAGAACTTACTTTTGCATTAGTCGAAAGACTTAGGATAGACAAGAAGAATGACTTAGCTCGTGTTATTGACCATATAACGAAGAACCCTGATAGTGTTGCTATCGTTCAAGCCACATTGTTTAAGAAAAATACGAAAAAAACTTTTGATGGAGATTATGCTCTTGGTCTTTATACATCATTGAACCTGTCAAAATGGAAATACTTGTGTTTAAGGAAAGCGCTGTTAGATTGTGAAGTTCCAGTGTTACCATCGTATCACAAACTCCTTGAAGCTAAAAATAGATGCTATCCTCATGATTTAGAAATTACTGAGAGAGGAGCCAGAGTGAAGCTTCAAGCCCTATTGGATCTGACAGTCCAGAAGATTCTTCAAATTACTGGTACCCAGATTGATTCGTCAACTGAAGGATTGAAGTTAATTAGTAAATGGGGTTTTGATGGTGCTTCTTCACAAAGTACCTACAAGCAAAGGAGTGAAGATGTAGACTTCAGTGATTCATCGGTTTTCATGTCAAGTCTTGTCCCTCTTAAATTAGTTTCTAATAATAGCACCATATGGGAAAACCCAACACCTTCTTCAACATATTATTGCAGGCCCATTAAGTTCGAGTTTTGTAAAGAGACAGCAGAATACATTAAGCAAGAAGAAGCTGCATTGAAGGAAGAAATAAAAAACATCGATTCTACAAAATGGGCAGGGCTAGAGATTAGTCACAAGCTTCATATGACAATGATCGACGGAAAAGTGGCCACTATTATAACGGATACTTCGTCTGCATCTGCCTGCAATATTTGCCTTGCTAAGCCAACTGAGATGAACAAGCTGTCAGAAGTATTTACAAGACCTGTTCGAGAAGATGTTTATAAATATGGACTTTCTACTCTTCATATGTGGATGCGTTGTATGGAGTGTATTCTACACATATCTTACAACATGGACTTTGAGATGTGGACTGCACGAGGTGCTAACAAGCAACTAAAAGCTGCGAAGAAACATTTGACACAAGAAGAATTCAAACAGCAAATGGGAATACTTGTGGATTTTGTGAAGCAAGGCTTTGGAACCACAAACGACGGAAACACAGCCAGAAGGTTTTTTAGAGATTATGAGAAATCTTCCGAAATAACCAATGTTGACAAAGACCTGCTGAAGCATTTTGCGGTTATTCTTCAAACGATTTCATCAGGATGTGCCATAGATATTGAAAAATTCAGGACTTATTGCAGAGAAACAGCTGAGATCTTTGTTCATCTATACCCATGGTTTTATATGCCCGCAAGTGTGCACAAGCTACTCATACACGGTGCAGACATTTGTCATCACTTTGGCCTCCTACCAATTGGCATTCTTTCCGAAGAATTTCGAAGAGTTCGTGAGTCTCACACAAGAAAATTTAACAGGATAAAGACCAACGAGGACTTGCTTCATAATTTTTTAATTAGTTCAGACCCATATTTATCACATATTCGACCAAAATACAGCAACTCAAAGCAATTCGATTTTTTTCCAGATGTTAAAGAGCTTTTGTTGTTGCCTGAGGTAGTAACAGAAGAAACCGAAAATATAGATCTACAGGAGTTGCAGTCTGAACATGATCCATTAATGTAAACGTGACAGATTTAGTGATGTTGTAATTGTTAGAATTGAGTTTGTTAGTAGTAGTAGTTAAGTTGTGGTCCTTTTCAGGACTACTTAAAATAGTCAAAGGGTCGTGATATTCAGCCGTATCCGGTTAGACTGGAAGACAAGTTATCCCGGTTGCGACCTTACGGGCCCGGGGTCCGCCCGGCCCGTAAGGTCGCAACCGGGATAACGCTCGGATGATGATGATGACTTAAAATAGTCATTTTCAAGACTTCAGAAAAAGCCCTTTTCAGGGCTAAATCTATTTCTAATTGTTTCTTTCAAGATAAGTCACACTAGTAGTATAACCACCAATATCAACCATGATTTATCAATAGGAAATATCAACAGATGAAAGAATAATCAACAGAAGATTATTTAAAACAAAAATAAGCAAAAATGCTTATTTTATCATATATTCCCCGAAGGCAAAGGTGTATACTACACTATAGTACACTGTAATTTCGCCAGTTATATTTAAGTCCCAAGTAATAGGGGGCGAGCCTAATAAAAGGATGGGGCACGCGGGGGACTTGTTTTATTAAAAAATATATTTTGGATTAATTTTAATAGAAAAACTCGTTAATAATAATAAGATAATTCATAAAAATTAATAATAACATAAAAATTTTAAACTTTATAGCATCGTAGGCGCCAAGGCCGCAGGGATACGCAAGCAATTTATATGTCGTCGTATTAAGGACAATAAGTACTTACCAGAATATAAGGTTTGCTTGCTATACTTTGATACTGAACGGAGAAAAAAAATAAAATAGATTTTCTCCCATACATTTTTATTTTCAATATTTTTTTTTGACGTGAAGGAGCAGTTTTTTTGAAAAGTTGTAGAAATAAGTATTAATCAGCGTTAAATTTCCTATACGAAACAATTTTTTGTTAAGTTAAATAAGCATTTTCGGTCCTATGTCCACCTTTTTGAAAATCCGGACCACTGTGCGCCATGTTTAGCTTTGGCAAAATAAGAGACAAATGGCGTCGTGAAATTGTGTTATAATGTTTTGTTTTGTGATTATAAATAAAAATAACTGCTAATCGGACAAGAACAATGGTAAAGTGCTGTGCCCCAAAGTGTTCTAACGCATCATCATATAATAAAACTCCAGAAATTACACTGAAATTAAATTAATATTGTTTGTGTATGAGTAATGTTTACATGTGTGGTAATGTTGCCACGCTTTTTGAATGATACGTTTAGTCTGCTTCCCTTTATACGTCTGTAGTCTCCGAATAGTTGCTGATCTGCGGGGGGAGTTGTTACATGTCACTGCTTCATAGTAACAGCAGATTCAGCGTTTACTCGAATATGGAAAGTTACAGCCACGAGGTGCTGACGCCGCATTTCAACATGGCCTCAATTTCATCGAAGCTGATTAACGTGGAAGCATCGGACTGCACTTTTTGTTCTCACATCGAACACATTAGTCAAAGCAAATTGTTTTTTTTGCGCTCTTCGGCAGAGGAATCTATATCACTTGTCGGCTGTAGAAGCCGACAAGTAAACAAGTTAGTTGACACAATGTAAAACAGTACTAATAATTTAGTCGAGGAATCCGTGTTTACCTGCGTGTGACGTCACCAGAGTGACGTCCAATCATAAGCGTTTCCGACACAGATAAAATATGAAAAATTATTTGAAATTTATTTCGCGAAATATCAAAAAAAAACATTAATTAGCGTGAATAGAAATTATGGTTTTTTATCCAATTATCTAATAGGATGAGTGGATGACCATATTTGTAGTATACTGTCAATGTTGTCGAATAGTCTATTAGGACAGATAGTACGCACTAGTAGTCGCTAGCATACCCGGAACAATAACTATAGCCGGTTCTTGTTCTCAGCTAGCATAATCAATTGATTGACACTTGACATTGTTGAAGCGTTATTTACACGCGTATTGTTTCGAGCATAAAATTTAATGACCAGCTCGTGCATCACATGCAGCTTCGACCCTGATCCTTAATTGCAGTGTTAAATGGTGCGGCGGTAAACGAGCTTCATATTTCGCACCAGTTGTTGCCCGCGTCTCCGTCTGTGCATGAATTTCAGTGATTTACGAGTTGGGTTATGCTTATGTCAGCCCCCCTAGCACGTCCACCAAAACACGATATGATAAAGCGGTTTATCGCTGTGAACTGTCAAAAGACAATAGGGTTTCGTCGTAATTTGACAGTTCACCGCGATAAATCGATCTATCATATCGTGTTTTGGTGGACGTGCTACGGGGGCAGGTGCTCCCTAGGAACTTATTAAGAGGAATCACTAACGACCGCATCAAATTTACGTTAACGATTTCGTAAAAGTAACAATAAAAATACGTAAGTATTACACCATAATCTAGTTTCAATTGTAGTTTTATTTCATCCTTTACGTTTGAAAAGTTAAATGTACGGCGCGAATCATAATATTATATTTAGGTATTAAGTTGTTACTTTTTACGAAATCGTATAATGTAAAACTTGGTGCAACCGGCTGTAAGGGTGGAGAGAATTCAAAAATAGGTATTTGTTAATTGTATTGCTGTCGCGCTTTGTGCCCGAACAATCGTTCTGAACGCGATAGAGGCAACTGCAGTTCGGACCAGCAGGCGTAGCACGGGCTGCCAAGACGGGACTTGAGTCACGCGTTATCTCACAATATCAGTGACATAATCTCTATGTCTTGAGGTGTAGCACGGCGGTGCGTATTTATGCTGCGGTCCGATAACAGCACTCACAGTGCGAACGATTATAATCGCCTGGTTCAAATTAAAAAGAACACTAAAAATGCTAACAACGCTATCGGCATGCTTACGATTCCGGTCCGGGGTTTTAGCGTATCAATTTATCAAACCAAATGTCGAGTTAAAAAATTGATTTAAGTAGCTCATTTTGCTTTTGATTGCTTCTCATTATTTTTGTTTTGTAGATTTTAATTACAACGTTGTTTCCCCTGCTGCCAATCCAGAACAGGTACAGTCATTTTGAAGCGAAAACACAATTTATCTAACCTCAGACTGACAGTTCGTTTAGTGATTTCACTCCAGAGCATTAGCGCCGTAAATTCACGATGGCGTATGACGTTAACGATGGCGTCATGTGGCTCTTCATGCCGGCTAACATAAGCGCGCACACTATTTCGGAACGCGTTTGAGCGCGCTAATAGTGACTCTTATTGATTTTCGGAACGCAGCCTTAGTGACTGACTTGACTTGATAAAAATTTCATGACGCTCCTCAAGGGATACGTGTCACTGAGTCTTATCACAAATATCTTGGCAGCCCGTGCTACGCCTGCAGGGGGTCAAGACAAAGTGACAGTTCAAAAACGATAACGCAGTTCGTTATGAACAAAATCTATGGTGGCATTGACGTATACCATCTAGACTTGTGCAGAATATATCACTGAGAAGAAAAGAGAGATATATATCTTTTGGAGCTGCTGATATATATCACTATATCACTTTTATATCGCTCTTTAGCTCAGTTCAATAACTCAGTATCTCAGTGTTTCTTTATTTTGTCAATGAGATAATGAATGTGTGCTCTGTGTCTGTCAATTTCTGAATTAAAGATTTATTAAATTATTAATTATTATTTGTTTAGCATTCATTCATAAGTAGATTTATAATTAATTTGTATTCATAATAATATATATTCTGAATCATTTTCTCAATATTGCTGTGATTATGAAATTCAGTCATCTGATTTCCTTTCATACTTGGCAGGCTTAAGACTACATTTACTATATCAACGCTCTCGGTCTTTTGAATTCGTTGAGTGAACCCTGTTGAGTGAAAGAAGAGTTACTGAGTTACTGATACAATGCCGTTTCCATGCTCTCGGACATCTCAGGCGAGTGAAAGAGTTACTGATCTACTGATATATTCTAAACTGAAGTGATATACTGATATAATCACTCCTTGTGTCAGATATATATCTTTTGAATCAATCACTCGTGAGTTACACAACTCTAATACCATCGCTAAATAACATGGCGAATCGATCAAAGTTATCGATCAAAGTTATCGATATGTAAGTTGGTAGACAAATTGATTCGCAACGAACGAAACGATGAATTGGCGTATTGTTTTATCGTAGCTTTCACACACTACTCAAAACAATTCAGTTTTCATAAATATTAAATAAAAATATTAATTTTAATCATTTATTTCACCATTTTATTCCGTTTTAGTCTCAGTTTTGAGTACTTAAATAATTAATAAGTATGTTTTGTTTTCTTGCAGACGAAACAATTCGATTTTTAAAGATTTAAATATTTAATTTAAGAAAAAGGGAAGACATATAAGACATGCTAATAGTCGCCATAGATTTTAAAAAAAATACTATTTTGCCATTATCCAGGAAGGAAAAGGGGGCCTATGTATATATTGTATTGTATGTAAAAAATGGTCCTTACGATTTCCTCTTAAAATTGGGGATACAATGTAGACTTTATCCTTCCTCAGAATCTAAGCTGAGTATCTCCAATACCAAACGTTCAAATTGGTTCAGCCGCTTAGGCGTAAAAGCGTCACAGACAGTCAGTACCTATATTCCACGTCACATGTCAGCCAAATGACGTCACAATTTGTTCCTGAGTGACGTCAGAACTCAGGACGCTGGCAGTACTCCTGCACTGGCACAGTGCGATCGTGTATCACCAACGTGATGCGAGCCGGTTGTAAAAGGCCATAAGATATGCATCCATCTCATCCAAAAAAAAATCCCGTAACACCCATCAAAGAAATTCGCATACCTTATAGGAAAAGAAGGTTCACCCAACTGTATGTGGAAAAGTAACGATGTTCAACTCATGGAATGTAACTTGAATCAATGACGGAGATGAGTATTTAAAAAAAAAAACAAATTTGTTAGAATTAGAATTCAGATCATAACAGCTTATATACGGTCCCGCCGAGGGGCGCCGAGGGGCTTGCCTACCCTAAGTTAGGGTGTTTAGGCCTGGGGTGCGATGTCAGACAACCTCCTTGTGGTGCACCCTGGGCAACCCGGCAGATTCTCTGCCGCGGGCTAATAGTCTGACGAGAGGACCCCCATGGAGGGGAGGCGTGGGATGGCCGGGTTCAACCTGGCGGGCCACTTCATGTGGTCACCCGCCTTATGCGGGGAAGGGCGAAGTCCCCTCTTCTTGTGTTAAGAAGAGGTGTGGCTTTCGCTGGAAGTCGATTTCGGCTGCCGGAGGTGAGGCGATTCTTATCGCCATGGTGCTTTGCACCTTCTGGGGATTTTCCCTGAGCTTCGGCTCACAGTGTGGCGGTGGATCCAGTGGGGTCTGCCGTCGGGCAACCCGTTACCCGCACTGAGCGGGCCGGGGGTTCGGCGCACTGAGCGTCGGACCGCGTGGAAGACAACCACAATAAAAAACCAACCGGGGTGTAGAGCGGCGCAATTCTGTGCCGCTCCACAAAGTAGCTGAGCCAGATGGAGAGTCCGGCAACGGACATGTCACAGGCAGGGGGTCAGTGGGAATAAGGCCTGGCTGTTGTCCCCTTCCCTTTGTCTTGTGACGGACGGAGGAGCTGCTGGGGGGTTTTTAGTGGGTAGGCCCGGGCCGTGTACGGTCTGGGGAGTCCCACATATCCTCGTGGTTTGGCTCGACCACGAGGAATGCGTAAATGCATTTTCCCCCCTCCCAAAAAAAAAAAAAAAAAAAAACAAAAGGGTGTTTAGGCCTTATTCAACCACGCTGGCCCAATGAGGATTGGTCGACTTCACATACACCTTTCAATTTCTTCGCAGATGTATGCAGATTGCCTCACGATATTTTCCTTCACTGTAGGAGCGTCAGACAAATGTACATATAAAAATCCGAAAACGTAAAACACATTGGTAAATGGCGGTCTCGACTCGACCCCGGACCTCCCGATTCGAAGGCAAGTGCCGAGTCCACAGCGCCACCGAGGATTTTTTTTAATGAAACTAAGTTGGCAAACAAGCAAACGGCCCACCTTATATGGTGAGTGGTAACAGTCACCTATAGTACATGTGGCTCCTGTGAGATTTGTGGCAGCAAAACTGCAACCCCTACATGAAAGAACCACAGTGTACGTTGCCAACTTGTGACATCAGATTTAAAGTCACGGTACCCAGTAATTTCACTGCCATATCTTACCCTTCAAACCGGAACGCAGCAAAGCAAGCACTGCTGCTTTGCGGCGGAAATAGGTAAGACGAATGTACCCAAAAGTAGACGACCCTGATACAGAGGTTCACGAATTTCATATGTACATTAATAAATGTACGCTCCTACGGCGAAGGAAATCATCGTAAGGAAACCTGCATACACCTGCGAAGCGAAGTAATTAAATAAACAAAGGTGTATGTGTAGTCAAGCAATCCGCACTGGGCGAGCGTGGTTTGACTAAGGCCTAATCGCCCTAAGTACTACTAGTTAGGGTAGGCTTGTGCCCCTCGGTGGGGACGTAAATGAGCTATGATGATGATGATAGGGAATCTAGCCCCGGAGGTCCAGATTAATACTGGGTGGTCTAGGAGCCGGTTGAAAGTGAGAGAAGGCGGTAAGGTGTGAACAGTAACCTGCCTCTAACTAAAGCAATATTCTCGAGAAAACGTTTTTACGCACTCGTAAAATAGTTTTAGGAGCACCGGCATTATTATAGCGATCAGAAAATGTATTTTCCATATGAAGTTGTTGCAGTTATGCTGTTGATACGTAAGGTTATTATTTTTGGCCACCTCTTTTTCTTTCACGAGGAGAAATTCTCCTATTATTAGATCGCGCCAAACTCTACTCCGCTTTGAACATAGCACCATTCGCGTCGCAATATACATATTCATTGCCTGTCTTCATAAGTTATAAGGGGTGGATGAATGTCACATCACTAAATAAGTTTTAGCACGATAAAAATAAGCTTAGTATATTTTATGTGCATGAGAAAGAGGCGCGAAGCAACTTCAGAGCGGACTAGAGGTTTGGCGCGATCTGAATCTGTGTAAATTAATATAATGTAATGCTATAATCTATGTATGTACCTATTTGTTGGCGCTACTCGATATAAATTAAAAATATGAAATAATATTAACTCTTTTTTAGACATAAACATTGCTTCTACCGCGTTAAGCAATATGGAGGAACCAACAGCTCAAACAGACAAAAACAAAGAAAGACATTATCAACGAGCTATAACGAAACATAAGGACACAAAACAAAGTACACTGATTGATTTTAACGCAACCGGCGCAAGACGACGCCATGAACAAATCAAAAGTTCGTTAGATAGCTTCAAAATGGTTAGAAAACTTACGCATTTTAAAATACCCGAAACGGCTATCGAAAATGTTAATAGCGATGCAAAGCAGTACAAAAACGTCGAACACGGTTCTAGTATTGGTATTTTCAAACAGATACCAAAAGATAAAACTATATTTAATAAAGGATCAAAAGCGTGTACTGAAATTAACCCAGCATCAGAAAGAAACACCAATGCATTACGATCAATTCATCATAAACAAGAAGAGGCTTTAGATATCGATTACTTTGATAAAAAAGCACCTTTAGAAGCAGCCAATCTATCAAATAATAATTTAACAAATTCACATGAATCTGACGTCAATGCTAATGGGAACAAAGACGAATATGCCAATGACGATTTCAAAACATCGCTCGCAGAAGATCCTCGACTGTTCAACGTACTGCGCACGCAAGCATCATTAGTCGAAAAGCTGTTAAGTTACATAGAGGCAGAAAAAGTCGCGCAAAGGATCAACGGCGATTTCGAGAAGCTTCTCGACGAGCTGAATGAGAAAGAATACGAGGACGTATCGATAGAACAGGACAGAATCAACACTGCAACTACAGCGAAGAGAGAGACAACTATACTGCCCACCGTTATGAATTTGATCGACGAAACTGAAGTCCGAAAGGCCTTGCAACGGGATCCGTTTGTGAAAAGAATTCTGAAAATGGCCGCCAAAAAGAGGAAGAATTATCTTAAAAGGATAAATGATATAACAAAGAAGAATAAAAAGACAATTTGATAGCTGCTCAATAAGCATCTTTATCTCAGCTAAGAGACGCCTACTGTTGGACATAGGCTTCCCCCAAGGATCTCCAAACCGATCGGTTCTGCACCTCCCGCATCCAGTCACCTCCCGCGACCTTCACCAGATCGTCGTTAGTACTATTATATGTTCTGTGTCGTCGGTCTACTGTGTGGATCTTTCCGCCCCAACGGCCGTCAGTCCTGCGAGCTATGTGTCCTGTCCACTGTCACATATATTCGCAATTATTGGGCTATGTGCAGCCGCCGATAGTATGCGTTTTTGACAGGGCCTGTAAATTCCTTATGCCTAATAAGAGTTCATTTTCGAGAGTTGCGTTTTGGATAGTCTTAAAATGCCGCCTATTCTATGTATACAGTACAGGGTAACTTTTTTTATCCCCCAGAAAAATTTAAGGGACGCTTTAGGACACCGTGGTAGAATGATCTAAATATTAATAAGAAATAAGTCACCCATTTAATTCTATATTAATTTTCTAAAATTTCCAGAAAATACTGCACTAGTTTAGTGCTTACAATATTTTCAAAGATTTTTTTTATATCTTTAATTTTTTATGTTTTTTTTATATAATGAATGATTGATGTCCCCTGAAGCGTCCCTTAAATTTTTCGGGTGATAATAAAAATGTAACCCTGTAAAAGAATCTGACAGGGCCTGTTAATATCGCATTCTTTCGGCGGCTGAACTGTAAATACAATGATTAAACAAAAATCTTAAAATACTAAAAGAGAATTAATCTTTGAAAAAAAATCTATATTACTACGACCTTATTCATAAAAATTTTACTTCCTGGATCATCCTCGGATTAGTAACTCTGTGTTTTGTCTTGTTTCCGCACATGTCGGCTGTCATATTATTATGTCAAAATAAGACAAAACATGGAGTAACTAATCCTAGGATGATCCAGGAAGTAAAATTTTTATTAATAAGGCCGCTATACTCGTAGCTTATTTTAATTTGTTATTTTTCACATTTTTGTTTTATCCTATCGACAAATCCTACCAAGACAACCTATCCAACTGAAAGTGGAGTGTTATTACTGCAAATAATATTGTAACATTGGCAGCAAAAAAAAATCCAAAAAGAAACTTTATAATAATGGAATAAGAATATTGATATTAAGTTTTTTTATCGCAGCACTAAGTCACTCCATGACGGTCTAGGAGGGCAGAAATACTCGTCTTTGTTAAAAATGAATTTTAAAAGGTTGTAGGTACTGTTCGATATTCGTGATATTTCTACTGACAACGGCATTTACAGTTCGCATTGAACTTTGATAATAATAAGGGCTTGGCTAACGCAGTTCATACCTAGTATAGTAAGTCTTATAAGTACTGTCAGCTCAACTGAGAGATTGGTTCGGTGTAACACGTGCTAAACTTAAGCAAATTCCGTTTAAGTAATCACCCTGATTGGTTACCAAAAATAAACACCCCGAGGAGCTCATATCTGTGCTTCGCAAGGCAAGGCTTCAATGTCACCAGTGACATTAGAACTACGGTTCTAATATCATCTGTGACATTAAAACGAGTGCATCGCTATTAGCTAGAACATCGGTGGCGCTGTGGCCTCGGCACTGGACTGTGCACTGGAGTGTGTACATTTATCTGACGCTCCTACGGTGAAGGAAAACATCGCAAGGAAACCTGCATCCCTGCATACACCTGCAAAGTAATTCAAAGGTGTATGTGAAGTCAACCAATCCGCACTGGGCCAGCGTGGTTAGACTGAGGCCTAATCGCCCTAACTAGTTAGGGTAGGCTCGAGCCGCTCGGTGGGGACGTATATGGCTTTTATGATGATGATGATATTAAAAATATGAATTAAGCTGAAAATCAATGTCGCCTTGTACTCTCCGGGCATCAACACTGAGTCAAGTCAAGAGCCTTTTAAACTGCAGCGCACACTTGAAATTCATATATTTGTAAAATATTTAAATTCAAATTCAATATCCTTTATTCAAATTGGATTGTTACAATCTCTTTTGAACGTCAAAGCAGCTACGCCATTGGTTCACAAGTCTACGGCGGGAGACCTTGTACTGGAAAGAACCAGCAAGAAAACCAGCAAGGGCTACTTTTTTCTCCCTGTATTGTTACAGAGTCGTCAATTGGAAGCTGACCTCACAGCAGAAGTTTGAGCTCAACTTCCATTACAAGAATAGATGTGTCAGTTCTCTCCTTACTACTTATTACCAAAAATAATAATATTTGTTTATACAAATGGTTATACATAACAACACGATTCATTATCTGAAAAATTAACACCAGGCATTGGCATCATTCAAATAATCGTTGACTTTATAATATCCTTTACTCATAAGAGTCTTTTTTACATGCGCTTTAAACTTATGAAAAGGCAAGTCGGTAACACTTTGTGGAAGCTTATTATAAGAGGTTATACATTTCCCCATAAACGAGCCTCTAGTTTTTTGAAGCCTGAATGTTGGAACGGCAAGTTTATTTTTGTATCTTGTGTTTAGATGATGAATTTGGAAATTGGTTTTAAATGTATTATAATTCTTATAGACATAAATCAAATTTTCATAAATGTACTGTCCTGCTAAAGTCATTAGATTAATTTCTCTAAATAAGTCCCTTAAAGAATCTCTTGCTCGTAAATTATAAATAGCGCGAACCGCTCTTTTTTGAAGTACAAAAATACTTTCAATACTAGCAGCCGATCCCCACAGTAGTATTCCATATGACATGACACTATGAAAATAACTAAAGTAAATCAATCTTGCCGTTTCAACATCAGTAAGTTGTCTTATTTTTTTAACTGCATATGCTGCAGAACTAAGTCTGTTAACCAAGGACTCAATATGTGGATCTCACTGCAATCTAGAATCTAGTGTTATACCCAAAAATTTAGTAAAGTCGATAAATTCAACAATTTCATTATTCATTTCCACTATGGTATCCACTTTTCTTACATTTGGCAATGAGAATTTAATACATTTAGTTTTACGTGAATTTAAAGATAAATTATTTATAGTGAACCAATGCAATACTTTAGAGAGAAAATTGTAAATATATAACTCTTTTTTATATTTTTTTCATTTTAATTGACGTACTTAATTGTATTTAAATGTATTCTCGTTATGTGTGTTTGTGTTCTTTGTTTATCTATCTATCTATCAACTGGGGGCCTAGACGTTTCACAGCGAAACGATATCTAAATTCGTCATCGTCTCTGAGATAAAGAAAACTAATTCCTAGCCAACGTATACGTAACAGGATTGTAGCGTTCGCTGTGTCGAATTGTTCTTACTAAAAGAAAACAAAATACTGGTTACCTACTCAAACAAAATAACGGCCACCATATTATCATAGTTATTAGTATTCTAATAAATGATTAAATTAAATATTTACATTTCATTTTTAATGAAAAATCAGTTATTTTAAGTAGTACATGAAAGTAACGAAGAAACAGTTCGCTTCTTTATCGATTCGTTCCGAATCAATACATCGTCTACCAATTTACATATCGATGACTGATAGATTTGCCACGTGATTCAACGATGGCATGTGTCAATGCATTTTGTTCGTTTCTAACTTCGTCATCGTTTCTGAATTGTTACTTTTTTCTAGGCCCCCTGTATTAGGCGAATAAGGCCCCAGGCGAAGGCGGGAATTCGCACAAGCGATGCCCATTTAATGACCCTGCCGTGAAGGCCTGCGTGCGCGGTTGGCCCCGTGCACGCCGCCGTAAGGCCCTCTGTCTGAGGATTGCCCTGGTGTTCTCGGGCAATCCCCCCTTGGCGATAGCCCGACCAGTTGGTAGGGCTTGCCCGGGCGCGTGGGTAATGGTGTCGCAGTGTGGACCTTACCTAGCGCGCCCATAAGGGAGAGCGCAGGGAGAACACAGGGGGGTTTTAGTGGGTGAGCCTGGCACTCTGCCGAAAGAGCCGCTCGCCGTCTAGACAACGACGGGTACGGTGCGGTCACGCATTTCCCTCCGAAAAAAAAGGCGAATAAGGCCCCAGAACAATCGCAGCAAAATTATCAACGCTATCACCGAAAGCCACTCGACCTCTGACACCATAACATTAAGTTAAGGCACGTCAACTTAACATACATAACACATAATTAAACCGTTTCTTCAATCACTTAGCATTATTACGCAACGGTATCACATAATCAAAATAAGAATGTTGGACATTTCTTTTCATGTGCATTATAGCAACGCAGCAGAACGCTTGTATGTTGTATATGAAATTAATGAATTGTCTGTAGTTGTTCCGATGGTCGTTTGGGAAAACAGTTTCAAAGCGAAGAGTTTCGACCAACATCTTAAGAGGATCAGCATCTCGCTTGCTGATGAATCAAGGGTCAGAAGGGCTCTCAATTCGCCGGAGGGAGACTCTGTACCAGGGTCGTCTGCTTGGGTACCTCCGCCTAATCTATTTCTGCCGCAAAACAGCACTGCTTGCATTGCTGTGTTCCGGTTTGAATGGTAAGATATGGCAGTGAAATTACTGGGTACCGTGACTCTACATCTGATGTCACAAGTTGGCAACGTACACTGTGGTTCTTGTGGGGGTTGCAGTTTTGCTGCGAATCTCACAGGAGCCACATGTATTATAGGTGACTGTTACCGCTTACCATCAGGTGGGCAGTTTGCTTGTTTGCCAAATTAGTTGTAGTTATACTTAAATAAAAAACTCGGTTTGGGAGCTTTGTATAACTTCGTAGTTTCGCTGCGATTTTTAACCGATTTTCAAAGCCGAAGTTAAAACCAAACACCGGTTTTAATACCGGTTAACAAAAACTATGTAACCATGCAAGTTTAAGTCAAGAAGGAATTACCGGCAGAGCCAATGCGAGACTCTGTACCAAAGGGCACTCCATACAACGTTCGCAAATCAATTACCTATTACTACTACCTAGCAAATGACGTCGTATAGCATCAAATACCCAGGCTAACAGATGGGTTCTCGATAAGTCGATACCAGCTTTCAAATTTGACATGTTTTTTCATGAAACAAAAAGACTTCAGAGGATTTTAAAAAATGTATAGTTTTAGCCGTTTCTGATTTTAACTATTTGAAATTCCGGTCGGTATGGAGATCCTTGGGGGAGGCGTATGTCCAACAGTGGGCGTCTCTTGGCTGAAATGATGATGATGATGAGTTGAAAAAGTTCATTGAAAAATTATAATTATTGTATCTTATTTTTTGACAACACCTTCTTTGACTATTTTGAAAGTTTGATGCGGGTGTTTATTACGAAATAAATGGAGGTCAGATTGATGTCAAAATTAGAAAAGTCACTATTTTTGAGAATTTGTTTTTGTCAACTTCAATTCAGTCAGCGTCAAATACTTTTGATGATGTACTTTTGACGCTGACTGTACGTAACACCGTTGCGTGGGCGTGCGCCGTAGTTCATCAGCGGGCCTTAACTGAATTTCATTATAACCCGCTGGTGAATAATGTGATTTGAATTTGGAAACGCAAAATTACTATGAAAACTTATCAAACCTGCGTGCTCAGAGACGAGTATGGATAATGAAATTACGGGAGATGAAAAGGCAAAAGCATTAAAGGCAATGAAATTAGGTATAGGCCTATTTTCTAACTTCGGCTGCTAACTAGAACTGTCATTTTGAGAAATAAACTTTATATCCATTACGGCGAGCGAACACGATCGACTTTTAGGGTTCCGTACGTCCGAATAAAAAAAACGGAACCCTTATAGGATCACTCGTGTGTCCGTCTGTCTGTCGGTCACAGTTAATTATCTCCGAATCTACTAGACCGATTAAGTTTAAATTTGGTACACAATACACATCAATTTCTGTGACCCAAACGCAGAGGTGTGACGTAAAAAGATGAAATCTGTATATGGGAGGTCATTTTTGGGGGGAAGGTGGAGAATTAAAAAAAAATTGAAAACTGCATCGTGTGAGTGACATATCAAATGAAAGGTCTTGTTGATCTTAAATGTATATTTTTGTAATATTAAAATAAATAGTTTCCAAGTTATTCAGGAAAATAGTCGAAAATTGACCATCCAAATCTCCGAAACTACTGAACCTAAAATTTTGAAAAAAATACAGAAATTAGTTTCCTACTTAAAAATTATAGGAAAACCTATAACAAGTCCATGATATTAAAATAACATGGTAAATCACTCAATATAGGTAACATCGCACGGAACCCTCTCCACGCGAGTTCAACTCGCACTTGGCCGGTTTTTTTGTAGGTACGCGCGATAAATCGGCCCGATTTTTCCGACCGACTCAACGCATACGTTTATCACTTTGTCCGTGGCCGACTTTTTGTAGTACGTGTGCCTTGCAACGTAGAACAAAGAGCTTGGTGGCGCATTGGCGCGTGCGCTCAGCGAACGATTGCTAAGGTTAAGCAACGTTCGCTGTGGTCAGCCCTATGATGGGTGAATAAAATAAGAAACATCTCAAGCACCTCCGTGCTTCGGAAGGCACGTTAAACAGTGGGTCCTGCGCCTGATCTCGCCCCGGTCGTGTCGGCTAACCGTCCCATCGGACTAGGCAAGTGAAGGAACAGAGAGTGCACTTGCGTTTGCGCAGTCGCTTGTACACTATAATATCTCCTGCGCAGATGGCTAATTTCTGTTGAGATTGGCCGCCGTGACGGAATATCGGTTATAGGAAGACATTAATCACTAAACTAGTAATAGTACTGGATATTAAAAAAATTCTTTTAAAAATGTCAGTTCTAGTCACCAGTCGCCTGCAGAACGGTTACCAGTTTTCACTTACACAGCGAAGGTTGCAAAGACCCGATGATAAATGCGCTGTCGTATTAATTTCGGCGTGAACATCTTGACATCTGACCTCCTCAGTTACGAGTTCTCGACTCGAGTAGTTATAGGACCGCTATGGTTATGTGTGTTGTATAATCTTCCGGTTTAATGTACTCGCGCGCATATATTATCATACTAATCGTTGATACACTGTCGAGATAGAATTAGTGGGCAGTGACGGGAGTTAGTGCTATAACAAAAGGTAAACAAACAAAATAGTATCTCCGCTGTAACAAACCGTAACATGCCGCCCGCCGTGCAGTTTGGCAGATAGATTTAAACTAAACACATTGTTTTCTAGTATAATATACATTTAATTTATTATTTCATTTATTACTAGCTGCGCCCGCGAACTACGTTTCGCTGTTAAAGACTTCAACGCGTTCTTAGTTTCGTATCTTCTATATTTTTCCCGTTTTAGCAACATTTTTCATTGGTTCTCCTCTCCTATTAATTAATAGCGTCGTAGCGTGATATTACATAGCCTAGACTTCCCCGATAAATGGACTACCCAACACAAATTTTTCACTTCGGATCAGTAGTTCTCGAGATTAGCGCGTTCAACCAAACAAACATACAATCTCTTCAGCTTTATAATATTAAAAAAATAATAATAATAAAATAAAAAAAAAAGTAATAGTATAGATCAGCCTTTCCTAAAGTGGGCGATAACGCCCCCTTGTGGGCGCTGCAGGCATAAAGGGGGGCGGTAAGAGACCCAGAAAAAATGGGGGCGTTGTGTAGAGGCTTGGGGGGCGATTTGTAATTTCATCTAGCTAGGAAGACTCTTACACACCGACTGAGCTCTCGACTCTCGACTGCAACTTGTGAACATCAACCTCGTAATATTAATTAAGAGATTGCCCTGAAGTTATAGTGGTTTTAAAGTAGGTGAAAAAATGGGGGCGCTAAAAGATGATTTATTCTCAAAGTGGGCAGTAGACAAAATATGTTTGGGAGCCCCTGGTATAGATTATGATATTGTAATGTTGGCGATTTAAGAGATAGAAATTATAATCTTCCTAATTTCTCGACCGTTCTTCTCAAGAAGGCCACTAAAGTTATCATTCTATTATTTTTGACTATTTGGTGTTTTTGAGTTGATTTTTTTGAGATAGTTATTATTGGCTAACTGATCTGATAACTAAGTAAAAAAAATCACTTTTGACTTATAATTTGTTACTTGCACCACGGAAAGCGTGGTGCAAGTGACAACTGCTTTTGTCGCTTGTAAAAGCGACAAAAGCAGTTTTATTGAAACGTCATCAAGACACGATTAGACGTCAGATCTTTGAGTTCAGCGGCAACACAGCAGAGCACGCGCACCGTTCATCCCCTCTCCTCTATTCGCTAACTTCAGTTACCAATCCAGAACTGTAATTTTGAAATACACTTCAAGTCCATTAGTAGTTTATTCAACAGCTTATTTGTGGCAAAGTACCTACTCTGTGGCAGTCATTTTTAATATAATAACAAAGTATAACAAAGTTTGCGAATAGAGTGGCTGCACCTTTCCATCGTTCCTTTGCTTTCACGAATCACCACACTTCGCAGCATGAAGAATATAGAGAAGGAGTCCGATCTCTGTATGGAAGCATTGTCCCGAATTTGTAAAAAATAATAGTAAAAATAATAGTAGTAGTCGGCGCACAGAGTGGGTCGGTCGGCGTCACTAAGTTTCAGAAGGAAGGGGCAAATTTTCGGTACATTAATTAAACATACAACATTTTACAACGATCTTTGTATGTAAACGTTGTCCCGATTTTTTTTAATTATAGAGGGCGCGCAGAGGGGGCCCGCGTCGCTAAGTTTCAAGAGGAAGGGGGAAATTCCCGGTAGATTAAACGTACAACATTGTATAACAAACAACAGAATATTTTACTTATTTCTTAATATTATTATTTTGTAAGGAATTGGTTTCTTTGTCACAATAATTTCATAAAGCTTTCACCGACAAGAAAGGTTTATTTTTGGCACCGTTTTTTTTTTCGAAACTAGTAAATCGTCGCGCTACTGACATACAGTTAATTTGACTGGTCACATCTGCGTGTATCGCGTCATAATAGCACGAAGTTTCGGGACGATAGGCGCAGGGGGCCAAAGCGTTATACAGTTAAAGATTATTTGGAGAATAAAACTGTTTGGACATGAAGTCAGCTCTATACCTGATAATTTATTTTTCATCCCCCCATTGCTTTTTGCTAGTATTCGATATCTGACCGCCAAAGCCGTTTTTATCCGCTTGAGGTTAAAGTAAATTTGAATTTAAAACATCGCGTGCACTAGGTATGTGATTTCAAAACATCATTAAACCTATTTACTTCCATCTCCATGGTGCCGAATTTATCATACAACTTTTTTTAAATTTGTGAAAAACTCAGACTCTGAACCTCCTTGGTGTACTTTTGTTTTTAATTTGCTTTGTTTCATTTCCTCGCTGAGGGGGGATGAAAAGTTACATGTTGCACTCGAGTGCAAAGATTTTTCACCTTGTGCTCTTTAGAATCCTTCGCTTGCTCGGTCATCAAAGTTGAGCACGCGGTTAAAAAGCAACTGCACTCATGTATAACAAATAACTGTTAATTGATATGTAAATAAAGTCTGATGTTGACTTAATGTAGGTATAATGTGAACTGACACGTCTACTTGTTAGGGAAGTTGAGCTCAAACTTTTGCTTTGAGCTGTCACTATGCATAGAAAAAAAATAGCCCTTGCTAGTTCTTTTCAATACAAGGTCTTCCGCTTTAGACTTGTGAACAATTGGCGTACCTAGCTTCTTTGACGTGCAAAAGTGATTATGTTGTAATCAATTTGAATATTGATATTGAATTTGACTTTATAAAAATTGGACTCCTTGTTTATTATCTTCATGTTAGGGAACGGAACACGAGATTACAGACAATAGAGACAAAGGGATTTCACTTGAAAGCCGCGACGTCAGTAAATTTTTTGGTCGCGATACGCTTTTCTTTCGTAAACTTTGTGCTAAAAACAAACACGTAATTGCAATGTATTGTCCGTACTATAATGTTGTCCTTCACGCCGCTCCTTTTTCTAAGATTGTGGCGTCGAACCAATGTACGGTTCTTGCGTGATGGCCGATCACGACTGATTGAACGTCAGGGTTGTCGAAATATTTTTTTGTTATTACTTCGACTAATTGCTCTATTTAGAATATTCGACGACGACAGTCTGGATCAAACCAAATACCTAGATGAAGTTACTTTCTATTGGGTTGAGAGCAATAGTAAACTTTGAAAGTTTTAAATGATTAGCATTCACTTTTAAAACTAACTGACAGTAACTATGCGACTATAGTTTCTTGTCTAAATCCCATCCTCGTCGCCAATGATAAATGAAACAACCGTTCGGAATTACTGTCATGTATTCACTGTCTCCATTATACAAATCTTATTACTACCTTACAACTAACTTATAATAATATGTAACACTTACTCTAAGCGTTTACGGCACATCAGCTACTTGCTGCATTACGAGTGCTGAGAAAATAGGTGACACTTATTATAAGTAACAATACACGATTATTTATTTACTTACAACCTTTTAGAGACAATCAGACAAGAAAAAGAACGATGATCTCCTAGAAACTCTTAAAATTTGGCACCGACTTCAATATAGAAGTGTGATGTTGTCTGTACCTATTCTTATATTATTTTTAGCTTTTCAGTGTTTTTGAAGTCGGTTTTTATTTTTTGTAAAATATTTTTTATTTTTAACTTTTTAGTGAAAGAAACCTAAATTAAATGATTTTTAGTGAAAGAAACCCTGATTAAATACCAGCTCACATCAGGGTTTCTTATTTAATAAGTTTCTTATTATATAGTTTCTTATTAATTAAGCGTTTACCTCAATTTTCACGGGCTCCCATCATCAGAACCTGACTTCGGTGACCTCGTAACCGCCCTAGGAGTATACTCTATTGAATACAAAAATAATTTTGAAAATCGGTCCACAATTGACGGAGTAATCGCGTAACATACACACAAAACACGTTGGAAACACCTTAAAATTTAAGGGTTTTCCTCGTTTTTCATGGGATCCCATCATCAGATCCTGACTTTGGTAACCATGGGACCACCCTTGGAGTATACTCTATCGAATAAAAAAAAATTTTGAAAATCGGTCCACAACTGGCGGCGTAATCGCGTAACATACACAAAAAAACATACGCATCGAATTGAGAACCTCCTCCTTTTTTGAAGTCGGTTAAAAAGGAACAGTAATAAATACAAAAAAAAACTCTTTATTTGGTGGTTGGGACTTTTATTGACACACCTAGTACGTAGTAGCAGTATCCACAATTTATGTTCAAATCACTTTAAATATCTAAGGGATAAAAAAGCTATTATATTCCCTGTTTACGTGGAACTGAGTAGCTCTGTTCGAATAGAAGTGATAAAAAAAATTAATCGTGTTTCAAAAAAGAATCATGCTTTAACGCAGTTGGCAGCCCTGTCAATAGATTACGAATGGCGTTGTTACAATATGGAGCCATTGTTTTGTCTTATTGCTTTATAGGGGCGAGTCAAGTGCGTTTCGGTTCATCACAACTGTCAAAGATCATGACGATATGCTTCTTTTATGTTCGGGATCCACCTGCGTCGTAAGCTCGCAATGTAACGCCTTAATAAACGCAACAATTTTCATCTCACACATATGTGTTTACCTTAAGAAAGGACAACTGCCCCCCAATCAAACTGGGAAACGATGTTCTTCCCCATCAAAATTCCGCAAAATACTTAGGCATGCATCTTGACAGGAAACAAACATGGAACACCCATATCCAAAAAAAACGTGAGGAGCTAAATATAAGGCTGAGAAACCTTAACTGGCTAATGGGCAGAAGTTCAAACGTCACCATGGAAAACAAGATACTCATCTATAAAACAATAATTAAACCTATCTGGACTTATGGCATCGAGTTATGGGGATCGGCAAAAAATAGCAACCTGGAAATCTTACAACGGTTCCAGAATAAAGCCCTTAAAATGATAACCAATGCACCTCTGTTTATCAAAATCAGTGAATTGCATGAGTACACAGAAATGAGAACAATCAAAGAGGAAGTAGAACACAGAGCAATGGCATACCAAAACCGAATAAAAACACACACAAATACCCTAGCAACTGCGTTAGGTGAACCACTATGTGACAGAAGACTCAAAAGGCAACACATATGGGACTTTGCTCCTAAACAAAGCCGGAATTAAAATGAAAGACAGCTTCCTCACAGGAGGAACAGTTCTTACCTGACAATAATCCACAACAAATCTGCTAAGGGCTTGTAAAGCCGATCGCAAGATAATAACATTAAGAAAAAAAAAAAAAAAACATATGTGGCCATCGGCCTAGACTCTAGAGCGTTGATTATGATTAGTACCATCATCATCACAGCTTATACACGTCCCCACCGAGGGGCTCGAACCTACCCTTAGGGTGTTTAGGCCTAAGTCAACCACGCTGGGCCAGTGCAGATTGGTCGACTTCACATACACCTTTGCATTTCTTTGCAGATGTATGCATGTTGCCTTACGATGTTTTCCTTCACCGTAGGAGAAATTCGAAAAACACTTTGTATTGGTTCATGATAGTGCCGTGTCCACAGCGCCACCGACGCTCGCTAAGTGGTATCTGGCTGAGTAATGCCTTGAGACATGATTTGTACTGGATTACGGGTGCGGTGATGCGTTATTGAAATTGGGCGAAAAAATCAAAATATATACTTTTTTAAAGAAACCCTGTAACTTCTAAAATAAGAGAATAATAAAACTAAAAAAAATATATGATGTACATTACCATGCAAACTTCCACCGAAAATTGATTTGAACGAGATCTAGTAAGTAGTTTTTTAATACGTCATAAATCCTAAGGAACCCTTCATGGGCGAGTCCGACTCGCGCTTGGGCTGTATAGTTTTTATATCAAAGTTAATCCAATAAGATTTCCAAATTTAGTTTGTAATTGTATCATTAAAATAAAATATCTTTTCTTTCTTTCTTCTTTCTTTCTTTCATTACTTTCAATTATACAGTGGTGAAATTCAGTACTACGTTTTATTTGAAGTCTGTTTCCCCGCACACTGCGCGTCGTTGCGATCTCGGCCTAACAGTATGAAGTAAGGAGATAATCAATCCTTATTACATTAACTTACAACTCATTGAATTCCTCAGTATGGATGACATCATTAAACCTGCCATATAAGTAGCTAGTTAAGTAAGTACATAATGGCCTGTTGGCTTCATTTCCCTGTCTCGTTCGTTTGTCGACTGTCGAACCATTCAGGATTCTATACTATTTTCCTCCTTACGAAGTTTACGACATTTCTGATGATGGGAACATACAACTTTTCAATAACCGCCTCCATGATTGAGCCCACCGAGTGTCGATCAAGAGGTCCAGGGTTCGATTTCCCATGGGGTGTTTTTTAAAATTTCATAAAACACTAATTTTGAAAAAATCACTGTTTTCACTGTTGTTTTTACACATTCATAATTCCAGGTGATCATATTTACGACACTCCTTGACAGTTAGTCTAGTCTCACAATGTCAATGTCAACGTCATTCTTGCACTTTACAGTTGCAAGTACATACATCCTTTTAATCATTATGCCATTTGTGCATAAACAAAATTAAATAATCGAAATTTCGCATTTATCCTAAAGAAGTTAAAGCATCCATCAATCATCGCGAACTATTTCATATATCAATCATTATAAGACGGCTTCTTTCAATAGCCTCTAACACTAACGCCGCCATCACAAGCATATGCGCACAGAAAACGAAATTTACGCTTGAATAACAAAAACAGAGCTGAACTCAATTAGACAGGCATTTATTGCGAGCAACAATAGCATGCAAATGAGGTGTTTAGTTGGAGAATGCGCAAATAAGAATTAACGACATCAGTGGAGCGTGGTGTATTAGTATTTGGACTGTGACGAAGATATGCAAATTCATCATGGCGGAATCGTCTAGACACAATGACTGAATTTATTACGCTTCATAACTCACAAATTGCCTGGATAATTAAGAGAGGTTATTTGATTTTTTTATTCAACTATGTTGGCATTGGCAACAAGCACACTGGCCCACCTGATAGAACGTGGTGACAGTCACCTGCATGTGGTTCTTGTGAGATTCGCAGCAAATCTGCAACCCCCACGAGAACCACATTGTGACATAAGCCAACTTGTTCACACGTTATCATCGTCATCTTATGTCACACGTTGCCAACTTGTGACATAAAAATCACGGTACCCAGGGTAAGATATGGCAGTCAATTTGGACGGCTCCGCTCAGTACCTCCTCGATGCTCTGGACAGATTGCAGCGTCGCGCTATTCGCATAATTGGCGATGTAGAGGCAACTAACACCCTCGAGCGTCTACAACTTCGTCGTAACATCGCCTCTCTTAGCGCCTTTTACCGAATGTTCCATGGGGAATGCTCTGAGGAGCTCTTTAACCATATCCCTCCCTCCATTCCTTAACAGAAACACGCGTAAGGGCCTTCGGAATCATCCGTACACTGTATCCTCCTTTTCACACCGTACCAAGAAATTCCAAGATTCCTTCTTCTGTCGTTCATCCCACACTTGGAATTCTCTACCTGCGCACGTGTTTCCTCCATCCTACAACATGGGTTCCTTCAAAAGAGGCGTGAAAAAGCATATTTTGGGCCGGCAAGGGGCGGGCAGGTAGGATAGTGGATGTCGTCCCTACTCTCTCTGTCAACTCATTTGGACCTCTTTCACCGCTTAATATCAGGTTGGAGAAGATCATTTGCCGGGCCCTCCATAAAAAAAAATTCACTGCCATAAATTACCCTTTAAACCGGAACACAGCAATGCAATTATAGCTGATTTGCGGCAGAAATGCTTAAGACGAAGGTACCCAAACAGGCGACCCTGGCACAGAGTCTCCCTCCGACAGATTTACGACAGAGAAGCTCTTAACCTTAATATCACCTGATGTATGTGGCGATAAGCTGAGATGGAAGAGGGTATCACCTGGATTCCTCAACAACAGATAAATTGACCGTCACGTCACTGCGAACCGTCGCAGATAGGTGATCGGATGAAAAGACACTTATGGCCGTTTTCACCAACCTTAACTTAGCTTAGGAAGCCTCTAAGACGTATGTTGTCACTTTTAGCCTTCAATGAAAAGAATGTGACAGCATGCCACCTAAGAGTACCCTAAGCTAAGAAGAGGTTGGTGAAAATGGCCATTAGTGCTTTATTCATAAAAATATTTAAGCAATGTTTAAGTTAAACAATGTTGCTATCACTTTCAATCTCATTACAAAAGAAAGGACATCAAAAGAGACAGCAACATTACTTAAGTTAAACATTGCTTAAATATTTTTATGAATAAGGCCATTAGAGTACTACAAAGTTCGTCTTGAAAAATCTAAGGCACTGATATACTTCTATGTTTTGCTTTTTTTATATGATCTCATCAAATTTGTTTACCGTATGTTTGGATACAGCCGAATATCTGGTAAATTTTTTAAGTTTTCTAATGATTAAATCTTTTTGGTGAAAACAGAGCGAAATTGCCATTATTCAGGAAGGAAACGGGAGACTACGTTTGTATGGAAGAACAACCCGTATGGTTTTCTCTTAAAACTCAGAGCATTCATCACGATCATTACCCCGTCATATACGTCCCCAACGAGAGGCTCGAGCCTACCATATGTTAGGGTGATTAGGCCTTAGTCAACCACGCTGGCCCAGTGCGGATTGGTCGACTTCACATACACCATTGAATTTCTTCGCAGATGTATGCAGGTCGCCTCACGATGTTTTGCTTCACCGTAGGCACAGAATATATAATAGTACTCCGTACAGAACGGGCACTCACCTCCCCGCACTCATTTCAAATACCTCACCCCACCCCGCACTTCGTTGTACACATCACTGACACATAAGCAAGGGCGCGCGCGATCGCTCGGGCGAATAGACTCGAGCGCCGGCCGATAACAGAGACAGCGCTATGCGGGTAAAAGAGAAGGCAGTCGCTGCACTTCCCGCGTCATTTCGATTGATAACCGCGCACTCAGCCCTACTAGATTCCACGCACACATTTGCACGTGCACAAACGTCATTTGCTTCAGTAGTAGTAGTAGGCAATTGATTTGCGAACGTTGTATGCAGTGTCCGGGGTGTGCCGTAGGAGCGTCAGACAAATGTACATATGAAATTCAAACCACACAGGTACATGCCGGTATCGGACACCGGACCACCCGATTGGAAGGCAAGTGCCGAGTCCACAGCGCCACCGACGCTCCTTAAGAGTATTACTCAAGTTTATTCCATGCAGCAGGCGTAGCACGGGCTGCCAAGACGGGACTTGAGTCACGCGTTATCTCACAATTTCAGTGACATAATCTCTATGTCCTAAAGTGTAGCACGGCGATGCGTATTTATGCTGCGGTCCGATAACAGCACTCACAGTGCTAACGATTATAATCGCCTGGTTCAAATTAAAAAGAATACTAAAAATTAGCGCCGTAAGTTCACGATGGCGTATGACGTTAACGATGGCGTCATGTGGCTCGTAATGCCGGCTAACATAAGCGCGCACAACATTTCGGGACGCGTTTGAGCGCGCTAATAGTGACTCTAATTGATTTTCGGAACGCAGCCTTAGTGACTGACGTGATAAAAATTTCTTGACGCTCCTCAAGGGATACGTGTCATTGAGTCTTATCACAAATTTCTTGGCAGCCCGTGCTACGCCTGCTGATGTTTGTTGTGTACAACCACAAGATTTATGAGTGCTATTAACTGGCCTCTGCTCAGCTGGAGCTTCCGCATTGCGGCTCCGCGTGAAAATTCCCCAACGAGCATTTTCGAGCACAATAAGCCTGGGAACTGGTTCCACTAACGTCCGTTTAGGCTCTGTACCTAATCTCTCTTTCTGGTAGCCTTCGAAATGCCTCACGCTCGTACTGGTCCGATAAGAAAGTATTCAGATCCGCGTCCGGGTTTTTTACATACGACAGGGAAGCTGTTGGCCTTCATCACACCTGTTGGTAAGTAACGATAAGATGGAGGGTGGAGGCGAGCTTCACCTGGACTCCTCAACAACTGAGGAACTGGCTATCTTACCTCTAATTGTCGGAACACAACAAAGCAATTAACATTGTTATTATGGCGATAAACTTAGGTAAGACGGTGGTAGCTAGCCAGTCGGGCTCAGAAGCCCTACCACCAACCAAACCGAGCAGAAAAATGTCTGCCCCCAGGGGGAATCGAGCCCCGGACCTCCCGATCAACATCCGATGGTCTCAACCACTAGACCACGGAGGTGGTTAAAATCTATATTTAAACATCCAACTGCATAATCTATACAAAAACATCCCAGCCAAGCGTAACACATAAATCCCCTATCAAAGATGTTTCTATTCCTCTGAAATCCCACAAGTGCGTACAAAGGACACATACGTAAATAAAATAGTATTACATACCTATTCGACAAAAATATGTCCTTTATAAACCTCACGAAAACAGGATTAGGAGCGCTTGCCTCAGATTTATCCTTCACGTATGTTGTCAGTCAATACAATGTATGTGTAAGATTATTCCAAATAATACTATTTGGTCAGACTCGCTATATAGGTTGGTACCCATTTTTTTTCGAGGAAAATGCGAGACCGCACCGTACTCGCCGTTAGCTAGACGACGAGCGTGTGTGGGGCTCTCCCGGCAGAGAGCCGGGCCTACCCACTAAACGCCCCGGTGTTCTTCCTGCCCTTATGGGCGCGCGTGGTAGGGTCCACACTGCGACTACCACTACCAACGCGCCTAGGCTAGTTGATAGTGGTAATCGCCAAGGGGGGATTGCCCACGAACACCAGAGCAATCCCCAGACGGAGAGCTTTACGGCGGCGTACACGGGGCCAACAGTGCACGCAGGCCTCCAAGGCAGGGTCATTAGACGGCGATCGCTTGCGAGAATGCCCGCTTTCGCCTGCCTGTCCGGACCGGAGCGAGATCAGGCGCAGGTCCCACTGTTTACTGTGCCTTCCGAAGCACGGAGGAGCTCGAAATGTTTCGTATTTTGGTCACCCATCGTAGGACTTAGCAATCGTTCGCTAAACGCACGCGCCAATGCGCCAACAAGCTCCTCAGACGCACTAGCCAATATGCCGCGGGATCGACAGAGCGGAGTGCGGGAATTGTACCCACTAAAAACCCGACAGCATCCTGCAACCGCGAAGCCTTAGGGAGTCAACTTATTATCTTACTAGCTTTCCACTCGCAGCATCACTGGCGTTATTTTTGTATTCCCGTGGGAATTTTATATTTCCCGCAGGCAAAAATAATTTTATAGCCTATGTTAATCAGGAATAATGTAGCATTCTAATTGTGAAAGAATTTTTGTAATCGGTCCAGTAGTTTTTGAGTTTGTTCGTTACATACATACATACAAATCTTTCCTCTTTTTTTTAATAATAATAATTTATTGCACAAAACTTCTTTAGGATACATATACACACAATAAAACGCTTTAATTGTGCATAAGGAGAATGTTTCTTTAGATTGCACAGAGGTTCCCAAACTAGGCAGAGCCTGTGTCTTGGGCAACCAATGAAATATGTAACAACAATTCATATTACTCTTCAAGATGTCTTCTAGACATACGAGTATGCTGTTGCTTAGACATATGATAACTATTTATGAAAAATACTACTATGCAAGGCAACGCAACGATACAAAGTTCACTGTAAATGCTACTTCTGATAAAGCTAGTAAGTTTCTTGATAGCGCCCGTTCTTTTGCTTACTGTAGACAACTACGTATCAACATTCAGATTAGGAATATTTACAGATTTCTTGAAAATTGGTTAAGAATAAAGCAAACTACAAATTCCTCTTTCAGCTTTCAATTATGCTAAAGAAAATGCAAAGTGACATATAAGAGGACATTATTTAAATGAATTAAATATGGAGTGAGATGAAAAACTATCAACAGAGAACATATAATAAATAATAATAACCTGACCTAACCGCCTCGATAAACGGGCTGCGCTTCGGTGACCTTTTCGGGGAAACCGAGGGTTTTGCCTGTGCAATTGCAGACGAAGTAATGATGACGAACAACTATAGAAAATATATCCTGAAGGACGGTACAGTCGATATCTGTCGGGCATGCCGCCGTCCCGGAGAGTCACTCAGGCATATTATCTCTGGTTGTTCTCATCTTGCTAACGGCGAGTATTTGCACAGGCACAACCTAGTGGCCAGGATCATCCACCAGCAACTTGCCATTCGATACGGCCTTGTCGAGTCTGAGACGCCGTACTATAAGTACGTACCAGTGCCAGTCCTTGAAAATGGTCGTGCGTTGCTCTATTGGGACCGCTCTATCATCACGGACAGGACTATTGTTTGCAATAAGCCTGATATCGTGGTGGTCGACCGGTCCCAACGCCGAGCAGTGCTCGTCGATATCACTATTCCTCATGACGAGAATCTCGTGAAAGCTGAGAAGGACAAAGTCAGCAAGTACCTTGACTTGGCTCACGAGGTAACCGCCATGTGGGATGTTGATTCAACGGTCATTGTTCCGATATTTGTTTCGGCGAATGGCTTGATAGCGAAGAGTCTCGACAGACATCTTAAGAGGCTCTCGCTTGAGGAATGGATCAAGGGTCGTATACAGAAAGCAGTGATTCTCGACACGGCACGTTTTGTTCGGAGATTCCTCTCTCTGCAGCCCTAACCACCGGCAGCTTGGGCCTTGCCTCGCTGTTGGCGGCATACTAGGTTTAAGTTTTTTATAATATTTTGTTTTATATAGATATAATTATTGTAAAAAACTTAAATTTAAGAATATTTTTAAATAAATGGATAATAATAATATAATAATAATATATATATTTAATAATATATATATTTGTGCGTGTGTGTTTGTGTGTGTAGTTGTTTAAACGGGTGCGTGTGCGTTTATAACTATTGATTATATACAAAATATTTAGCTTTAATTTATTACTAAAAGAAAAAAAACTATTGTAATGGAATTAACACGCTCTCAGTTTCATGGTATAATAAAATAGTAATTTATAATAATAGTGTAGATAAAGATGTACTCAGCAATTTCGCTGTCTGTCCTACCCTTCAAACCGAAACAGCGATGCTTGAGTAAACACAAAAAGAGTTGAACCTAATAGTTTCAAAATCATCACTTTTACCAACATCCACAGATGATTTGACACGCCGCCATGACAGTTTCCGAATCAAGAGCTATGTCAAAGATTAGGAAGCCGTCGACCAAAACAAAGCCGAAATACAACTTCGCCAACTTTTCACTAAGACTCTCGCACAGTTCTCCCGATTTCACGGTGAACGTTGCAAATCGGTCAGGGGCATTACTGTGATCGCTTTCATCGCTTAGAGATAAAACAATATTGGAAGAGAGACACCACTATAGGTATAGAGCGCTGTCTCGTTCTAGCTGCGGTTTGGATACTGTTTTAAGCGATCGCGGTAAGTAAACAGATTGGTACTTGCAAAGTTCAAAGCCAATGTCGCGCAATGCAATCGTTCGTTACGTACTGCGTTACAAGGTTACGCCACTCTCGATTTTCAACGGAAAAAGCGAGACCGCGCGCTTATTGTTTACAATTGGAAATGCGATTGAACAAAACGCGCTTGAGATGGTATTGGTTAATTGAAATTCACCGTAGAGGATCTGGCTGTATGGTTGGATCATTTGCTCGATTTATAATGACATTGCGATCGAAACGCTTTCATGTTTTATTATCTATATTGCCAAGACTGAAGACAAGTACAGTCGCCGAAAAAATGGTTTACCACCCTAAGATTGAAATTCAATTTAATGACATAAAACAACACAGTTGACTTTACAATAGCACACTGACAGCTACCAAGGTATAATAAGTACTTTAACGATAACGATACACTTCCTTATTCTGAACTAATCCTAAGTCAAAAACCGTAATTCTTTCGTACGTACGTTAGCATAAATATCGAATGTGTTGCTCTAGAGGTTCAAGGACAAAGTACATAATATACCTACTAACACTAAACTCGCAATCAGAAATAACATCACATTTGCAACACCGTATCTCTGGATCATTGTCAAGATAGAACTATGTAGACAAGACCATCTCTCACACATGGACTAGCGATGAATGCGTTCACTTTTATAACAATTCTTTAGTATTGTCCTAAGCTAAGGCAAGTTTGGTGAAACTGGCCATTAATTTGCCAACGGAAATTCCGGTCTCGCGCCCACTCATAACCAGAAACTCATAACTGGAATAAAATGTGGCGACTCATACCTGAATTGAGGACCCACTCATAACCATGGTTATGAAATTTATTTTAAACTTATAAAATATATAATTTAGAGGAGTAACTCATAACCGAACATAAAAAAAGCAAATACCTAAACTGTGAACTACTTTAAAGTACATTTGAGACCAATAGTGCTTGCTTACTATTATCTTGCTTACTATACTCGCATACTAATTTTAAAGTAGGTACTTTTTGTTTTATTATTTCATACTAAAAAGAAATATTAAGTTATAGTGCAAACGGCAACACAGTCTTAACTGTCATTTCAAGACGCAATACACAAAAAATCCAGTCCTTGCCCGTGGTACTACTCACGTGTCCGGTAGTACTAATTATTGACAATCAAATGACCATGTGGGTAACTATCGGTTTTAATATTTATATTATTTTGAAGAAATTAAGCAACTTTAACGCAACTTTTAATTGCGAGTCATTTGATTTTTTAACCGACTTCACAAAAAGGGGGACTATATCATTTCCATGGTATGTTCTTTTTTTACGTTTGCTACCTCATAACTCTGTCATTTATTAACCGATTTGGAAAATTCTTTTTTTGATTTGAGTTCTCGATTAGTCTCATTGTCACCAAATCCGGGATCGGGCAACAAAAAATACCCGTAATACTATACTAACAGTATTACCCGTGGTACTACTCACGGTATACCACGGGTAAGCACTAAACAAATCTTAGTGCAAGGAAGGCAAAAAATAGTTTCTCTCCGTGACATCTTCAACAAAAATAACAATATTGAGAAGTGATTGAGAATTAGTTTGTCCTGATAGCTACATCTCATCTACTCTTTCAAGCGCCGCATAAGGGAATACTATCTAACCAAGTCCAATATGATATATAAACATTTTAATAATATTCATATTATTTGTGTAATAGGTATTTCTACATATTTTTTATTTAGTATGTTATATAGTATGGTTTTATTTATATATATTTTTTACAATTAGATCGCCTTCTAAGCTGCTATACACGCAAATTCTAATATATTACAATTTCTCCTTTCGCAGGTCTGCTGGAAGAAATTTCATGTATGAAATAAGCAGATCCTTTTTAACGGACTTCAAAAAAATAGATACAATCGAACATAGAACCTCTTCCTTTTTCAAAGTCGGTTAAAAAAGGAGGTTCTCAGTTTGACCTGTATGTTTGTATGTATGTTTATCTGCGATTATCTCGCGTTTGGCTGAATCGACTTTGATGCGGTTTTCAGAATAGTATTTAATTTTGTTACATTTAGGATAAGGTTTTGGTATTTTAAATTAACTAAAAAGATAGAAAAGAATTTTTGTTTACAAAAAATAAAACCGACTTCAAAAACACCAGAAAGTCATAAATAATATAAGAATACAAACAACATCACTGTTTTATATTAAAGTCTTAATCTTAAAAAAATATAAGTACAAGTTAAAATTTGGCACGAACTTCAATATAAAACTGTGATGTTGTTTGTATTCTTATATTATTTATAACTTTTGGTGTTTTTGAAGTCGGTTTAATTTTTTGAAAAAAAAATCATTTTGTCTTCTGTATTGTTTGTGCTGCCTAATTTTAATGCGGAAGAGATTACACACCGCAATAGCCACCCTCACCTTGCCGACCTGCAAGATGCCTCTTTACACCTCTTTTATACCAAGCGTTTTACTTTGATTTAGAATATTATTCACCTTTTTTTGTTAATGTTGTTAATAATTATTAAAGCGACTGTACATAATTGTGTAGTTGTGTTGGTTATGAGTTTCGTCTTCTCACATCAGCAGTTATGAGTGGGACCTTTACGTATTGGTTATGAGATTTTTGGTTATTAGTGGGCGCGAGACCGAAATTCCCTATTCCAATTCATTTCTGACTTGTACGAATCACGAAATTATCTGACTGAATAAGTCAAAAAATTTTTTTACAAAAAATAAAACCGACTTCAAAAACACAAAAAACTTAAAAATAATATAAGAATAGGTACAGACAACATCACACTTCTATATTGAAGTCGGCGCCAAACGATGATCTCCTAGAAAGTGTTAAAATTTGTCACCGACTTCAATATAGAAGTGTGATGTCCAATATAGAAAGTTTGTTAAGAAATGAATAATACAGAAAATTGCCCTGAGTAAGAAGTAAACCCAAACACCATTTCTCTTTAATTAAATTACTTTTAACAAATAAAAAAAACATTTTCTTCAGATACACTTACATGAAAACAAATCTCTCTCTAACCAATTAGATTTAATTAATCACTGAAAAGCTAACGAAGTTAGTGACAGACACTCCCGTCAGTCGTTGAGACATTGTTATTTAATTAATGTTAACACGAGCTAATTGTTGAATGAAAACGAAACCGTGTGCGAGTGTAAAGTCTAAAATTCAATTGCAAATTCAATGTAAATAAAACGGAGGAACAATCACACCAATTGCAACGTTTTAATCAAATCAGAAACGTTTTTTTCGGTCCCATACACTTTGACAACACCTTGACTTGACAGCTGACAGAGGTCAAATTGTATGGAAACGATTTGGTTATGGTTAAGGGGAAGTTTCCCAGGACATCCACTCGTGCGGCGACTGCTTGAATGCCTGAATCCTGGATCCGTCTCCAAGAGGTCTCGACCCGGCGATCGAGACCCGTGATCACACTCTTTGTGAATCCAAAGAGAAAAACCTCTATCGATTCTGCTATCCTGGTACTTGGCACCGACAAATGTTAATTCCTTCATCTCAGTTGAGACCAAAGCCCAACAGTGGGACGTATTTGGGTGAATATGATGACGATGAAGACGTATATGGGCGGATGATGATAAAGAATTGAACTGTTTTTCTCCACGCGAGGTTTTGTGGAGAAAACTAGTTCAATTATGGTTAAATTGCACTGTTTTTTTTTCCACGTGAGGTTTCGTTACGCCCTAGTAAATAAACTAAAATTACTGTAAGCAACGTCGCTGATATTAGTCATTTATTTAATGCGGTGCCTCCCGGGGACCTCCCGGTGACCTCCCGGGGACGTCCCGGTGACGACCCGGGGAGTGGTTGATTTTGTGAACTTACTCTCTAAAGCTATTACAATATTTGATGATTATGACCGTTCTACTCAAGTGCGGCACGAACATGAGATTGGTTACTCAAACTCATAAATCTTTATTCAACTCAAAAAAGTCTATAAGTATCTAATTGACGTCAAACAAAGCTAAAAAAAAATGGAACGACTACAAAACGTGTGATTCGTATTTAAGGTCTATTCACACACATCCGGGCCGTGCCCGGGACGTGACCGGGCCGTGTCCGTGGCAAGACCGGAGATCCTTGCCACGTCAGGGCCACCAACTTCAATCTGTACCTCTTAAGCACCATTTACGGAAATCAATACGCATTATGACTTTGTTTAAAACTGCAGAGATGCATATCGCTTCTATTAATAACTCGTCATTCATTTTATTTAATAAAACTCGGACGTGTACTGGTAATATCGGGCCGACACCGTGACGTGCGCCCCGTCACGGTGTCGGCCCGGGCACTGAAGATCCGTCGCCGGCCCGGACACGGACGTGTGTGAACGAGTTCATATAAAAAGAACGCAATGATATTTTTTCAAGCCACTGACAGAACACGTCCCGTCCACGTCCCGGGCACGGCCCGGAAATGTGTGGATTGAGCTTTTCGCAAATACGATCATGTCTCTGAATTCTACATATAGTTTCTTATTTATAATCCTACTTCTCCTAAATATCTTAAAGATCCTCAATAAATATCTTATCGTTTCACTATTAGGTCCTCCTGTCATGATGGCACCTTACATTCCACGAATACCTTATTTCTTGACATACCTGTTCAGTGTTCACACTACGGATTATTATTCATACTCCTTTACTGTGCATGCTGTCCGTCTATGGAACAGTCTCCCAGAATGCATAATAGGGGCCAGATCCTTGAATATCTTTAAAAACCTAGTGCGGGGACACTATCGATCATAAGTTTCTTAATTTTGTTACATACCTTTCGTTGTTGTATTATTTTATATTATGTATTTTACTAATTTTTATTAGAATTAATAACCTTGATTTTCAGTTAGCTTTTTGCACTACTCTAATACTCTTCATATCATGTACTGTCTTATTTCAAAAGTTGCCTGGAAAACATTGCTTACTAGCTATAAGGCCGCGAGTTACACCTTTACGCGGGTACTAAGGCCCCTTAGGGCCTTATCATACTAGCGGTTTGCGAGCGGCTTCGGGGCGGAGCGGGCGCGTAGCGAATACGTCGCGAACACGCCGCGGCTGCGCAGCGAGGACGTCGCGGACGCGTGGCGGATACGCAACGTTTTCGTCGCGTGTTCGCAGCAAGTTTACGACGTACAGTACATTCAGCAACAAAATGGATTCCGACAAGGAAACACTACTGTTGGTTTTGTTACTTCGAAGACGCAGGAGACGAAAACCAAAGCATCGACGATTTTGGGAGGATCCATTATCAATTAATCGACTGGAAGAGAGTGATTACTTTGTTGTTTTGCAAAGGAATAAAAAATTATCAATTTATTATTTTTTAGATTAAATTTTATCTTCATTTACATTAATAATTGCTCAAATCATACTTTGAAATTTTAATCGTTTGTTTTATATATTTATATTATTGTATTTCGCGTACTTGCTTCATTTTTCTCCTTGACTGTTTTTTCCGTAAAGCCTTAAATAAATAAATTGCAAATCTCTTATCATGCTTTTTATAAAATTAAATTATATCACCACAGATTTCGTGGTCCGTTAAATCACGTTTTTTTTTTAAATTACAATCGCTGTATTCTCTTTTTTTTACGGATTTTTTAATTTCACTTATAAATAACTCTGTATCAATATCTGAATCTCCCAACGATGCTATTATGATACGTCCACTCACATTCGTGTCTCGTTTTGAAATGAAGTGAGGCGAGGCGGACGGGCTGGCATTTGTACGAGAGTGTACAAAATGTCGTCCACGCTGCTATTCGCGGCGATTTCGTTGCGCGTCCGCGACGGCTACGCTGCGCATGCGCGGCGGGTTCGTTGCGCGTCCGCGACGTATTCGCGACGTGCCCGTCCCGCCCTGAAGCCGCTCGCCAACCGCTAGTATGATAAGGCCCTTAAAGTGAACAGACCTGGTGAAGGTTGCGGGAAGCCACTGGATGCGATAAGTGCAGGGCCAATCGGTTTGGAGATTCTTAGAGAAGGTCTACGATAGGCGTCTCTTGGCTAAAACCACGATGAAGAAATACAAATAAAAAAGTACTATTGTAATAAAATATAATATACACCAGTATGGAAATCGGTAGTAATTTCACGAGTAGAAAAGTACAAGCAAAAAACTCGTAGAGCTGTTGTAGTTCTAGCAATCTATATTTATATATAAAGGAGATGTTCCCATCTATAGACGCACGCCATTGATTTACTACCAAACGTAGATAGAGCGCTTCATACAAAAACGCGCTTGAAATCTGTCACCTAATAGACTATACATTTGTACTCGCTGATATATACTTGAATATGCACGCCCGAATGAAAATTACCATAAAGAAAGTACCGTATTTATCGAATTCAACCTTATTCTGCATTATTACGGCAACTATTTTAAGTATAACCGTGGGAAGTTACATCATTTCATATCTGGCCACAGATACAACGACGCTTTAGTAATTGCTACAAGAAAATATCAACTTTATACTCTCAAACATAATGCTTGAAATTGCTTATCGCGTTATCACTCCAACGCATGAATGAGATAACACATCGTGATACGACGCCCGTGCGAGCGAGACGCTTGTGATGTACTGACACTGACGCGAAGCGACATGTTTATGATTAAAATAATTGTTTTTGATTGGTTTTTATGTATAAATCGAATATTTGAATACATGATAAGATGTGTAATGAGTTTACTTACGCAAAATATGAAATCCCGTCTTTTTTCTGCCGTTTCTGGCTATTGTTACCATAACTTTTGAATGCGCACTTCGGCATGTTTATATGCCGACAGCTAATCACTCACTATGGAAAGGAACTGCACGAGTCGCGATTGAGCAGTTCTTCACCGGCCCACTTCTCGATCGTTCATGCGTTATCTACCTTTGGTAATAAATCAATGACGCACGCACAGCCGTAACCGCTAATGGTAGAAACGTGAAATTTGGTTGTTTTAATTCTAAATGCGGACGCACACTAAGAAGGGTTTTAAAAAAAATTACCCTAAAGGGATGAAATAGGGGTTGGAAGTTTTGTATGGAAAAATCTTTAAATTAGCAACCATTTTGATAAAACTTGAGATTCATGCTCTTAAAAATATTTCATTGAACACGTGTTTCATGGTTTATTGGAATTCACCCCCTTAGGGTGCAAAATAGTGGTTGAAATTTCTATGGAAAATATTTAAAATCTGCTCCAATTTCTATGAAATTTATTATCCGGGCTTAAATAGGCTACAAAATTATTTTTCCTATGGGAAAATATTAATTTCCACGGGAAAACAATAATAACGCGGGCGAAGCCGCGAGCGGAAAGCTAGTGTCAAATATAACCGCCAAAGACAATATAAGAGATAGACCGACAATACGCGCGGCCTCTAAGAAACCCCCTTCAACCACACAGCGGTCAGGCGGCCGCTACTCATACTGTATTTGTACTGCATACGACTGTCGAGCGCGAGTCAAGTTATAAAAATACTTAAACAAATAACTTCGTTTTGTAGTGTAAAAACGAGCAGTAATAAAAACTAAATCACATTGTAACATTATTTATTACCGATGAGTCTTAATTATGCTTATTTATTTAGCTATTATCATATCAAAATTGGTTGAAGGGGACTTCATATATTTCGTTTGCATTGTTGGTCTACTCTTATAATGTCTTTGATAACCGCTTATTCGGTGACGGACAGATTCTGGTTTGGGCAGACTCTTAGCGTTAGAGAGTAATGAACGCTGACGAGCAACTAAGCAATTTTTAAGGTGTTTACAAACACAGTCACCGTTAAATTTATACGTAAACAAGACGAATCCAAAAATAAATTAATCATTAATTGCTTGTTGACCCAGTCTGGCGTGATACAGACTCATACATGTAGGATGTTTCAAAAAGTTGTGACGATGTTTAATTAAACAGGTTGTTCAGGGGGTCAATCGCGCTAATTTACAGTTCGAACGGACCGCTAAGGTTCAATTCCAATCCAGTTCTAATTACAATTCAACTTTGGACAAAATTGGTATCGCGTTAATTTCTACTTGAGATTTGAACCGCAAGCGAAGCTGAATCGCATTAGGGACTCTAGAGATACCAGAAAGAGAGAACAGAAAATCACTGAACACTGAAAAAAGCCAAACGTCAATCAAAAAAAGTAGATCGCATGAACCTCAGATTAAGTACACCAATGGATTCGCAATGTTATTATATTATGTCTCAAATAAATTTGCGTCCAGTTCAGTCCGCCATTACAAAGCACCGTGTTTGTTGTTGTGCTAAAATATCAGTCGGTGAGCATTATTTGTGAGTGCATTTTACAGTTATACGTTTTTTATTGATTTTTTAAATGAATTCTATAAAGAAAAACATAAAAAGTTTTTTTCCGCCATCTTAGAGCACCCCAAATGTTGACACGCTTTTTTCGTAGGTATTTCATGTCTATTGGTATCTATAGTCTAAGGCATGAAATGTGTATATTGACAGCGGTTGCATTCCAATTTCAATGGGGTTGCGTTCCAATCTTCAGTCAAATCATTACCGCGATACGAAATGTCATAATAGTTGTAGTTCAATTCCAATCAAAACTAAACGACTTTTACTATAGAACCAACTCTCTGTTCCATACAAAAATTAGAGATCTTGGAATGTAACCATCTGCGTGGTCTATAGTAGGGTTTTCCGATACCCGGACATTTTTCGTACCCGGGTATCGGGTATTATTTTTTTGATACCCGGGTATACCCAGGTACCCGGGTATTACATTTTTTTCAAGTAAAACAACGCATAATTTGTCGCAGTATGCTTATTTTTATTAGGAATGAAAAAAAAACCAAAATCAAAGTGAAAATATTGAATGAAACCAAAACAACGAACATAGTTTGGTTATTTGAACCAATATTGTTTGTTGCTCTGTGATGTGAATGCAAAAAACAATAAAAATAATGAACATAACGTACGTACGTTCATAGTTTATTGAACGTACGTAGGTACGTTATGTTCATTATTTATTTTCTAGTTACAACTAGAAAATAAATGTCAAAACAAATAGAAAACAAAACATTCTTGTTGAACTTAAAATAATGTATGAAAAAAACAATTAACAATTAACTTAAAAATGAAATATTTTAGGAACATAGAATAGGAGATCAAAGTTTCAAATCACATTTTTTTTACTTTAGTGAAGTGACTAAGATTTTAAAAATACTAAAACGGTAAGCGAGCGATCTGACAGCTGATTTCTTGCTTTTGTTACAAATCCACCCGCCACTGAAAAAACCCATTCGCTCTCGCTTTCTAATTAACATCAGGCGGTTTTTTTTTGTAAATAAAAAATGTTTTGTTGTGATACGCGGGTACCCGGGTTTGTCGTCAAATATTGCCTGGGTTTGAAAACACTCAAATACCCGGGTATACCCGAACCGGGTACCCGGTTCCGAAAACCCTAGTCTATAGTAGACTTATCCGGCATTAATCAGCAGGCGTAGCATAAACAGTGGACAAACGGGACAAGAGACTGATGACGTTTCCTCTCGCTCTCTCATAATATAACAATGAAGCGAGACGGAAAGAGGGTTAATCACTTTCCGTTCTTTAGTCCACCTCGCGCCGTGCTAGGCCGTGTTGGTCCCGGATTCGATTATTCAGGGATTATAAAAACAAGTGAGCGCTATGAAACCCAACGAACTGTCAAAATATCGGTATTATACGACTAAATAAAAATAATTCAGGTTGAGAATGCTATCATTAGATCCTCAGAAGAATAACTAAAGCATAGAAACCTAGCAAAAATAGCTACTGAACTTAATATATTTGACTCACTTTGACATTAGGCGCTGCTAATAGAAGTTAGACAGAGACACGTATATGCAAGATGTTTCGAAATTTTGTAGGTCGTCACTAATTCTCACTTGTCAGTTCTTCTCCCAGTGATGTCGTGCTCATCACTCACCTAGTTTCAACGTCGATAATTATATTATGTAGGTATTTAATAGATCCCTAATACTAAAATGTCTTTATTACGAGAAATATAACATAAATAATTAAGGGTAGATTTTCTTATGTAACTTATCCAGGTAATAGCTGCTGTGTCTCTTTGGTATGGCCCAGCTGGCTGTTCATGAGACTAAAAGCGGGAAGTGCGAGTCGGACTCGCCCACCGAGGGTCCCGTATAAAATTGTAGGTTATACTTTAAATAGAGACTAAATTTTTTATGATTTAATTACAAATGTGGAGTTTGAGATTTTCCCTGACTTGTAGTGTAAGACTATATATTTCAAAGTTCTAGCTAGATCAACGAAAAATACCCTATACATTTTGATGCCCGTGAGAATGTCGAAATATAGGTTTTTGGCGACATAAACGGCCGTACCTTTTTTTGTTAACTTAGAAGTTTGATTTTTCACATCTTCAAGGGACTAGAACTTGTTAGTGTAGAACTGAGTAATTATATGGTTTTAATTTCAACTCGATACCTTCACGCGTTTCCAAGATAGTCTTGACAGACAAACGGACAATAAAGTGATCCTATAATGGTTCAGTGTTTCTTTTGAGGTACGGAACCCTAAAATTTGGACTATTTAAGTGACGGGTATTTCCCGTTATCTAAAATGTTGGAATTTTTCTATTGCAGAGATTCACAAATTCTATGGAAAGGAAATCAAAGACACACTGCTTTTATTTCATCGCTTAGATTTAATTCTTTTTTTATCGCATCGCTTAGAGGTACTTGAGGTTAATCTCATATTTAATTTACTTACCCGAAAATTTAACCCTCATGGATTTTGAACCTTGGATAAATTCGTGAATGCTAAAACTATTATTTGTACATATGCTTGGAAATTAAACTAAAAACATTAATATTTGACCATAATTTATTGTTGATATTTTTCGATAGATTTATTAAGCTTGATGTGCGGCCGGGCTTAGTTAGAATGTAAATTTTCCGAAGGCGGCGTTTTGATATTTTACCTTTTTGACTCTTTCAAGTTCTTTTCTTGATCTAATATTTTAATTCTTAGAAAAAAATCATCTGTACTGGTTGTTCTTGGCATCCGTGTCAAGGATTCCTTAAAGAAATAGTTAAGAAATGAAATACGTTTTTATTTTCATAAATAATATTTTAGTTTAAAGATTTCCTTTCATTAAATAACTTGACTTACGTCATGACGTCTCCATTTCATAGTTTTACTACTAAGTACATACAAAATTAATCTGATGGAAAATATCTGGAGCAAATTTGACTATGCTTTCTTGGACTTCAATTTCGTCTGACAATACACTTTATCCATATGTTTTTTATACATTGTCTTTAGGAAATCTTATTTTCCTTTCGCGACGAATGAGACTTGCAGGCCCAAACTACACAAGACATTGTGTTACGGAGTGCACAAAAACACACTATTTGTAAATACCTAAAGAATTCTTGCTTTCTAATCACTTAAATATTAATAAAATATCATCAAAATATTACTAGCCACGGGACGCACAAACAAATATTATACGAACAATTCAAATAATTCAAACTCGGATGGTCTATCTTCGATACAAGGTGCTATAGAATTTAGCCGTGTTATATATTTTTAACCAATTTTAATTTTTAACCAAAATGACAATTCAATCAATTCATATACTGACCACCTCGTGATATACCAAAAGACAAATAGTACTCATCTCTTACATTTACACAGTTTTGTGCCGTATGTTAGAAAGAGATAAATAGCACACAATTAATTCTTGTTTTAATCTTCCTTCTATGCTGTAGTGATTGTTCTGAGATTAGATCAACCTGCGGCCCGCAGGACCTATGTGGTTGGCCCATCTTGAGTAACAAAATTGTAATCCATAGAGAAACTGGGGCGCACCGAGGTAAAAAAATAGGTGACTATATAGATAGACCACGGAGGCTCGACCGCTGACCTAGAATCATAAAATTTCGCAAGAAGCAATAATCTTCTAGAATCAATAATAATCAAAGCACATAATAAGGAAAAAACTAGTTAGGATCTTATACATATACTTGGATAAGCATTGACGTATAACGTCAATGTGTATAAGTTTGTATGGAGCCCTCTCGGGGCGCGAGTCCATCTCGCACTTGGCCCGTTTTTTACACACCAGCAGCAGGCGTAGCACGGGCTGCCAAGACTGGACTCGAGTCACGCATTATCTCACAATTTCAGTGACATAATCTCTATGTCTTAAAGAGTAGTACGGTGGCGCGTATTAAGTGGGACTGATGATAAAAAGTTCTTCACGCTCGTCAAGGGACATGTGTGACTGAGTTTTATCACAAATGTTTTGCTCTCCCACTGCTACTGCATCTTCTAAAGTATTAACGCCCTGGCTACAACCACAGCAGTCGGCACACAGGCACGCCAAGAAATTTGTGATAAAACTCAGTCACATGTGTTCCTTTACGAACATCAAAATTTATCACGTCAGTCACACTCACACTAAATACGCGCCACCGTGCTACTCTTTAAGACATAGAGATTATGTCACTGAATATTCGGTTTAGAAAAAAAATATATTAGAAACCTCAATATAATTTTGAAGACCTATCCATAGATACCCCACACGTATGGGTTTGATGAAAAAAAATAATATTTGAATAAAGCTTCAGTTCTATGTATGGAGAACCCCCAAAATTTATTGCTTTTTTTCTATTTTTGTGTGAAAATCTTAATGCGGTTCACAGAATACATCTACTTACCAAGTTTCAACAGTGTAGTTCTTATAGCTTCGGAGAAAAGTGGCTGTGACATACGGACGGACAGACAAACAGACAGACAGACATGACGAATCTATTAGGGTTCCGTTTTTTGCCATTGGGCTACAGAGCACTAAAAATCAGTTCTCACTTTTTTTTCTAAAATTGTTAATTCGTGGTTGGAACTCAGCCGCAACGCAAATTTCCATAGTTAGATCTAATCTTCACATCCTTTGTCGAGTTTTGGGTATACGATAAAAATGTATCTGCAGGGGGTCCACCGGATCCAGAAAAAATTTGAAAGTAGTCTATGAGAAAAGAAGTTTAGGAACCTCTGACACAGAATAGATAATAGTACTACGTACAGAACGGCCACTCACCTCCCCGCACTCATTTCAAATACCTCGTCCTACCCGGCACTTCGTTGTAGACATCACTGACACATAAACAAGGGCGCGCGCGATCGCTCAGACGAGTAGACGCTAGCGCCGGCCGATAACAGAGACAGCGCTATGCGGGTGAAAGAGAAGGCAGTCGCTGCACTTCCCGCGTCTTTTCGATTGATAACCGCGCACTCAGCCCTACTAGATTCCACGCACACATTTGCGCGTGTACGAACGTCATTTGTTTAAGTAGTAGTAATAGGTAATTGATTTGCGAACGTTGTATGGAGTGTCCGGGGTGTGCCTCTGATCTAGACAATCTAGATTTTCATCTCCAACTAACTCGGCGTGGCGTGCACGTCTGCAACAGACGGCAAGTGAGTGCCCAATCGAATTCCACGCGTCCAGCCGTGCGTTCAGTTGTTTATGGACCGATACAATTTCCAACTTCGTGCGGAGAATATAAGGAGAAATTATCATGCGACTAGTAACCGCGCGCGGTTGCGTTCACGCGGCTTCAGCGGCGGCACATAGTAGAGGGAATATGAAAAACCATCTGAACAAACTTGTCTAAGTATAAATGAACTAGCTGCGCGCGCGACTTCGTTCGCGTGGATGTCGGAAAATAACAACATGTCGTAGGTACATTTTTTTCCGCCGTTTTTGCAACATTTTTCATTGATTCCCAGCTCCTATAGCCTGTAGCGTGATGTTATAGCCTACCTATAGCCTTCCCCGATATATTCATTGATATTTCTTTCTACAGAAAAGGTTCACATCTCCAACTCACATATTTATGTAATATATTGTGATTATATGTAATAAATGTGTACTTACATATTTAATATGTAAATTATAAACTAGTTTGCAAGCCTATTAGCTCATAATTGGTATTTATAGTGGATACTTAAAATTCTATTTTCTTTTTGTATAAACATAATACCTATGTAAATAAGATAATTTAATATTAACTAGTTGATTTTCGTGATTTGCAGGAGTAAATTAGTACATGCTCTAGTTTAGAGATCGTACATGTAATGTTGTAAATTAACTCAGCTATACATCTTTATCGTGCAATTATCTTATCCTTTAGTTATTTGTCTGGTTAAGTTGTGTACATTTTTTTTGGCTATTGCTGTTAATGTACCTATTAAATGAATAAAAGAATAGAATGAATAAAAATAAAATTCGAGTCAGTAGTTCCTGAGATTGGCGCGTTCAACCAAACAAACAAACAAACAAACAATCAAACAAACTCTCCAGCTATATAATTGAACTTCAATTGGATAGTCCATTTATCGAGGAAGGCTTTAGGCTATGTAATATCATGCTACGACCAATAGGAGAGGAGGATCAAAGAAAATTGTTGCTAAAGCTGTAAAAATATAGAAGATATATAACTAAGAACGCGTTGAAGTCTTTTATAAGGCGAAACGTAGTTCGCGGGCACACCTCCTGCAAAAGGCGATCCAGTAACTCAAATCTTCAAGACCATGGCGTTTCCTATCACACGTAAATATACATTAACGTGTTTTATTTAAGTACAATTTTGATGTAATTTTTATGCCGTTACGATAGAAAATACAGTGGTACGTTGGTGGCGCTAACATAGTACACGGGCATGATTTGCGATTGATTGCGTAGATACACGTTAATTTGTCGATGTGTGTGTGTTTCTTTATTGTGAGGTAATATTTTCTTAGTGTGCGTATCTGTCATTGAACTCTAGATTTTCGTAAGGCTCGTAATAATAGTCGCATCTCAAGTCTGAGGTCGGTAGGCTCGTGTTAATGAACGCGTCTCAAAGTTGAGATCAATCTTAAGCTGCAGTTTTGACGTTTAATGTATGGAACATCCGTCAAAAACAGTATCTTAAGATCGATCTCATTCTCGAGTTGCAATTATTAATACGAGCCTTAGTGTGCCATGCGTGTTTACCTCGCCTCCCGCCAAATCTAAATATGCCAGAATATTCCCGCCAGAAAAATATACAGGGTGTAACTGAACACCCCAATAACATTTAAGGGTATGTATCCATCAGAAGTAGAGATTCTGTAGGAAAAATATTAGGGCTAACAAACTTACTTTTTTTTCCCACTCTGTCACGTGTCATTTTGTTTTTCAATTTCTTTTGTATTAAGAGTTGATTATGGTTGTCACTTGAAAGTTTTTTCTTGCAGTTTAAAATCAAATAACTCTGAAAGTATTGGGGTTCCAGGTCTCAGACAAGCACCGAAGGTCCATTTAGTATCTAACTTATATGCCCCTTGAATGTTATTGCACTGAAAGAAATTTTTAGTAACAAATAACAAACATTTGAGTAACCTATTACATAAAAATAGTGACTTCACAACTAATGTTACTAGTAGCCAAATTCAGTTTTGTAAAAACAGTTATGTTATCTATAGCCAAACAAAAATAATTACTTCCCACCAAATATATAAACCATAAGTTACCAAAGTGTTTCGAGTAAATTACTAATATAAATGTATTAATAACAAAACTTTTAAGTAAGAATAGACCACATCTATGTTTACTATTTACGAAACTGTTTTGTTATAAATAACTATTTCTTCAATATTAGCATCACTAAACTGTTATCACAACTAAACTATTTTGCTATCTGTTACTAAACTTTTGATTAATTATAACTAGATTCTCAGATTAGTATAGCATCAATATATTGTAATCATGACCAAACTAATTTGATACCTGTTACTAAACTTGTGATTAAAATATAGCTAGAGTTTCAGATTATTTACAACATCACTGTTATGTAATCTGTACCTGAACTTTTCAGTTAATAGTTACATTACTTTTATGTTACTATAGCGGTTTTTTCCTACAGGTTTATAGCTTGTAGCCAAAACTAATAATATGAGAATTTTCAGCAAGAAAGGCAAGCGCTATTGAAACTCCTCATATATTAATTTCGACTACAAACTTGGGACAAATTAAAAACTAAATTGATTTGTTCAAATAAGTGAGCATTCATTAATTAACAAATTAATTAATTACAGAAAACTTTTAAATATATTGATCAACAAAAGAAATAATCACAGAACTATAAATAACTACGCCTCAACACTAGGCGCCAATCCTCTTTTGGTATCCTTGTCCAAAATATTGTTGGAGCTGACAATGCTACCAGCGTGGTGGCATCGGAGATCGTGGTCAATTCTAGTGACTTGTACAATTATTATTTGAAATCGTCAAAACGGCATAGTCCAGTAGCTCTTCATATGACTCTGTAAAATAAAATCATGTTTAAGTTATCTGCATTAAAATAAGAAGCAAATGAAAGAAAAATATCACTGGGCCAAAAACACCAGCTCCCTCATTCGCTAACTTCGGTTGCTCCGTGCTCTGAACTCCGAACTGTCATTGTGATATACTACTGAGTGTATTACACACAAAACTACTCGCTGAAATAGCAATGGCAACGTGAGTTTTGTTATGGCAGGGTTCATTATAGCAGTATGATATTGTGTTCAAAATGACAGTTCGGAATTGGTAACCGAAGTAAGTGAATAGCTGAGTACACATTAGTCGCACAACTGTACGAAAAACGGACAAACATTTTGTTATAAAAATCAAAAAAGTTTTGTTCTGTTCACTCACCATCCAAAAATTTGAAATAGTCATTTCCAAGCCTCACCTTAACCTCAGATAGTAGGAAATTTTTCCGCAGGTTCGTTTGCTTCGGGGGGGCTGCATTCATGAATACGGCATCACCATACAGTTTTGACTCTTCATGTGTACCATGATTCTTCTCTATTTTTGAAAAATATCACAAAGTTACCACTAAATGCCACTTGCTTTCTGTGAACTAATTTAAGTTTAGCCAACTGCATGTTAGAAAATACTCTAAGTTTGTTCAATTATAGCAAAGTACTGTTATGTTACAAGGTACCGAAGTCGAGTTTGACAGTAAATAACAAAAACTTTAGAAGTTCATAACCAAAATTAAATAACTGAAATGATTTTGTAAATTGTAACAAGCCAGGTGATCTAAACATAAATGAAATTAATTTAAAAGTTAACAAAGTTTTGCTAATCTTTATTTAACTCAACTAGTTTAGTTAATTACTTTTTTCAGTGTGGGGTGTTCAGTTACACCCGGTATACTGCGATTTGTTGCGCATCATCTCCATAAGGGTAAATGCTCTAAGGCTTAACGTGACTTAACTCGTTACTCGTATAAAGTCAATAATTATGTACAATGCGGTAAACTAAACGCACCATTAGTTCGTACACCATGGCTGTTGTATACTGTACTCTAGCATTCCGCTCGCAGCTTCGCCCGCGTTGTTTTCGTTTTCCCGTGGGAATTTTATATTTTCCCGTAGGAAAAATAATTTTATAGCCTATGTTCATCAGGGATAACGTAGGATTCTCAATGTGAAAGAAATTTTCAAATCGGTCCAGTAGTTTCGGTGCCTATTCAATGCAAACAAACAAACAATCAAATCTTTCCTCTTCATAGGCAAAAATCTCAATTCGACTCGCATAAGAATAATTCTAAAGAAATTATGTAAGCACGGTTATATTATTATATATCCAAAAAATTCGAGCTCCGTTTTCGACTTCGTAATGGAGTTTACGGGCTGTTTTGTTTTCCTCCAAATTTCCATAATAATTTTTCAGTCGTTTCAGTATTCGCTTGGCTATCGGAGCATATAATATATTATAATGAAAGATTAGTTTATCATTTGGAACGGCGCAAATAGGCTGGTCTCAGTGGAGATTACGTATTTGCGCCATTTGGAGTTAAAACACTGGGACCGCGGGGACCGGGCGCCCATTCTCTCTACAACAGTGGCTCCCAACCTTTCAATCTCCAGGGACCATTTGCGACAATTGTCAAAAAATATATGAAAAATGTCATATTTTTTGAAAATTATCGCACCTGTCAGAGATGGTGAAATAGTAATGGGGGCGAGGCAGGCGTTTTCTTTCGCAGACGGAGCAGCCTGTATGGAAATGACATTAGCTTGCGACAACCTCACGCAATTTTTTCCGCAGCTAATGTCAACTCCATACATTTATGCGCAACGACTGCCGAAAAGATAGCGTGTGGCATTATTGTCTAGGGGGGCTAGGAGGATAAATATGCTAGAGAACGCCTCAGGCCTTAAGTCCGCATTTTGTACATCTTTTGTTTTATGTAAGTACGATAAAGATTAGATAAATAAATAAATAAAATATCGTCAGGGAAGATGCTTATCACGTGCTGTCCCATGCGTGTCTCGTCCCGTCCCGTCCGCGGTCTGACGCGTATACATATGTACGGTTGCTATGCTACCATTGACGTCTGTTGGTACGTAGTGACGGCATACGTCACGGACGCAGATGGAACTGGGGAGGGGGGGGGGGGGGGGAGAAATATCTTCGGTGACGATGCTAACCACTTGCTGTCCCGTGCGTCCCGTACGTGTCCCAGCCCGTGAGTGTACCGTCACGTGCGTGTCCCGTCTCGTCTGCGATCAGACGCGACATTTCCAAAACTTTCCGTCCCGTACGGGGCCTAAAATATTTCTCATTTCTGTTATAACTAATAACCCGTCCTTCCAGAAGGGCAAACGATTAATTTCGTCACCAATCACCTAGAAACTCTTATCAATAATCTGACTAGAACGTGCTTGCTTACTAGTTATTTTTCCACTCGGTAATTAACCTTAAGGCGAAGCACTCAAGGAGCACAGACTCCATAAGGAATTAGACGACATTACGTAAGTATTAACTTTCGAGTTAGAAACACGGTATAAATAAATTAACTGGTGTAACTTTATGATTTTTCATGATTATATTTAGGTTTTCATTTTCGTTTTCTTTAATTTACTAAACAACCCTTGCTTAGATAGCATTAGCCTAACGCTATCTAAGCAAGGCCGGATTTACTATAGTGGCCAAGAGGGCCCGGTCTCATAGCGGCAAATTTTAATAGGCAGTAAAATAAAACGGAATTCAGAAAATATTATTATTTCAATAGGTAGCCGCCATTTTGAAAATGTGATACACATTAAAAATACTTAATTAATTATCTAATCTGTTTTTTTCCACACTTTCCTCGAATCCCGGGTAAAAAGAAGATGCCTACATCAGTGACACTACAGTAAACAAACAATTTAATTCTCGGATTGAGATAATAGCTCCTTTTGAACACTCGTCCAACAATCCACGATTCCTGCATGCGCCTTAACAAGTAAACGGTCACTTTCATTTCTCGTGACATAGGAAAAAGTAATACTTATTACATTTAAGTTATCTGCGCGAGTTATATCATGCCTTGTGGTTGGGTTTTCTGCACCGTCACAGTAAACAGAGTTCACTAAACTAGGAAAAATGAAAGTGATCACATATTTCTGGACGATTGTCGCTGAAGTAACAACTTATTACATTACTCAACCCATCTACTTTGACATTTATGAAAATGCAAGTCACAATTAATATATATTTTGTAAGTTTTCCTTATTCTCAACCAGTTTCATGATCTCTGTAAATATTTCTGAATTAGATGTTCAGATTTTATTCTGCGTAAGCAGTTGGTGTAATTGGTCATGGTGATGACACGGCATGTTATGTTATTAGACACAGGCTCGAATCCTGCCGGTGAAAAAAAAATCTGATATAATTTATTTCTTTAGACTTCAGGAGAATTCCCGATAAGCATCAGAACTTTGTTGGTGATAAGATCTGAGGTTAAGCCTCGTTTTGCGATTCATTTAGGAAAAGTAACATTTTTAGCTGAAATGAAACGGGAGGAACTGATTTTTCGTGGTGAATTTTGACACCTCAATTAGTCCAGTAACTTCAAATTACAATTCAGAATCCTTTTCCTCTGAAAAACCTTTGTGATTCATGAAAAATGTCTTCAAATATCAAATTGAAAGCTGTCAAAAAGTGGTATCGGGCGACCCATCTAATAACATGGGTATTTAATGCTAATTTTTTGTAGCAAAAATGTTTAAACGCAACACACAAAACCAGCACGAAAAGTTAACACCAAAAACGCGTTGATGTTAAAAATCTTGAAAAGGTTGCAAATTCGTGCTTATCTGGAACGCGCCTCTTGTCAGACAGCATACCTACGTGTCGTAAAAAATGTCTTTCACCAACAGGAACGCAAAACTAGAATAACTATACCGTGGATAAAAATATACTCTACATTTATTCTCGGATAACCCATTTTACGTTTCACCACATTTGGTTTAACTATTCTTCCAAATAGAGTTTTATTTTATCTATGTGAACGAATGAATGATAATGCTGCGAAATTAAATAGTACATTCTCTCCGTAAATCACATAGCCAATTAGCTGTTTTTAAACTAGTAGGATTATACGTCAGTTACGACTACTGTCACTTTAGACAGCTTGCCAATCAGCTGTTCATTAGACGCCATCTTTCTTATTTATCCTAGTATTAAATCTGTTATACCGTCAAATTCGACGGTATAAAACCTATTCTCGGATAACGGCTTTATTCTAAGTACAAGTATTTGGTGAAATTAAAATTGGTCTATCTGAGAATAACTCATGACTTTATCCTTGGCATAAAACTTATCTGACCTTGGTGAAATCGGGCCGAGATGGGATCTCTGTAGGTAGATGACAATCAGGAATTCCATTCTATTCGAGTGTGTCGGTCAGACTAATCTCACCCTATGCCGGACTATGAAACATCATCTTCACCATCATCATTATCATTTCAAGCAAGAGACGCTCACTGTTGAACATAGACTTATCCAGGATCTCCAAACCTGAGGATTGCCCTGGTGTTCTCGGGCAATCCCCCCTTGGCGATAGCCCGACCGACTGGTCGCGTGGGTAGTGGAGTCGCAGTGTGGACCTTACCTAGCGCGCACATAACGGCAGGGAGAACACCGGGGGGGTTTTATTTATTTATTTAATTGTTTATGTACAAATATTGTTGTACAGAGGCGGACTTAATGCCTGGGGCATTTTCTGCCAGTCAACCTTCGGGTGATGCAGAGAAACAATGTGGTAGATGTACCGAAAAACCGATAAAGAGAAAAATAAATATTTGATGTTAATTATATAGATACTAAAATACATATATTGACATATACTTATGTAAGAATAAATAAATCCTAATACATAAATAAAATATATAAAATATAGGTACTAATTATTTGCCTAATTTTTTTATAACAGACTACATATTTCCTTACTTAAATAGCCTAAGTTTTGTTGCTTAAGACGAGGTTTCCTAGAAAATCTGCTGCATGGCGACTGTTTTATTGCAAATTAATAAAGTTGATAATTGCATAGCTTCTAATGTCGCTTACGCGCGGTGACCGAACTAAAACGTTACTTTTTACACGTTTTAATCGATTTTTGGAAAACTGGGGTAGGTACAAAATAAAAATTGGACTTCGCAATTTTCTAGATAATAAAAATGCACGTCTATTAGTAAAAAAAAAATATGCCATTTATTATTGTATTTTCTGATTCACAGCAGTTTTAAAATATGGAACAGAGTGATATTTGAATTTTATTTCTATCGAGTGAAATATCATTAATCATGTTTCTGTCTTTAAGAATGTTTTGATAATATGTTAAACAATATCATAAATGAATTTTAGAACTGTGTGTTTTATTTATATTTGTTGTGGCGCTACAGTAATTCGAAATAGTTCGAAATCAGAAAAAAATGGCCGCTCGTATCGGATCGGAACGCCAAAGCGCGGGAGTTCCTTTTATCTCCGAATCGTTAGCATAGATGCAATATCTCACCTGCCGTCGCCCTGCTACCTACTCTATGGTCCATTTTTCCTTGCGTTTCGTTTCATTATTAAGAAGTTATGCGAAGGTCGACCTGCCAGCGTTGCCAAATTGGAAAATGATTATAACAATGGCGCGAAACGAGCGAGCTAAATAGATTTTGAAATATCTTTCGGAACTGGGAGGCCGGACGGTAAGAATATTTTTGTTATTTTTTAATAAGCTATGCAACAATGCCGTCCATCTTCTCTGGCTTGTTAAGAAATATGGAACAAGAGCAGCATGTAGGTAATATTGAAAAACACCGGTCTAATTACAAAACGTGGCCATATACAGCTTATTTTTTTAAAAATATAGTATGGTAAGCCAATATACACACATCAACACGGTCTAGGGATATTAAAAAAAATGTGAACAATAACAACAATTCATGTGTTAATAATGTCATATGACATCCTTATATTGAAAGAAGCAAAATTTAATACCCTACCAGATAAAATTAAAAAACTTTTGCTTAAGTTACAATTCCAGGATTTGATGAAAAAAAAATTAAACATAGACCAAAACCGGGTGTAATACATTGATTTACTATAAATCAATGGTGTAATACGTAAATTCGACGCACGAAATCGCGACAAAACATAGAAATTTGGTTTATTGCGATTTGTCGCGCTAACGTGCATCGAGATAGCGTGTGCGTATGGATTGAGGAGCCACATCACGAAATCAATCGAAATTCCCGCCCAGATTTAGTAGCAAATTAGATAATTTTGTAGGCGAAATCTTGGAATTTGTAGCAACACACATCAAGAGTTACATCAATTTAAAGGTGGCTCCTCAATTCAAACATCTGGATTGAGGAGCCACCTAGAACTCGGACACTATTATATGTACATGTTTGAAAATTTAGTATCATTTAGTAGTAATTTTGTCTGGAACCTACAAAAAATTTGGTTCGGATACTGCTGAAACTCTAGAAGATACAATACAAAATGTGTGGCTCCTCAGTCCATACACGTACAAAACTTGTCAACGTGAATTTCCACTCAACTAATTGAGCAATTTTATTTTGGAGTGCATGATCATTTAGTAGTAATTTTGCTAGAATTTGTAGTATAGAAATAATGTTGGAGGACTTAGTGAAATTAAAAATATAAAGCAATATATGTGGCTCCTCAATCCAGACGTTTTGCATATAAATGATTGACTGTATCTTCGCGAAATCACAATGGAATCAATAGCTTGGGGCGCCAACATTTAGTAGAAATTTCTACTAAATAACTACGTACAATTTATCAGTGTACATATTAAGGATCTGAAGAAAAACACACTTTCCGATATTCCATAGGAATTTGCTGTTAAGGGTGACCATAACGAGACTAAAATCTAGGACAAACAAAATAACAAATTGTTATTTTTGTTTACATACAACAGGCAAGTTCTTGGCCTTCATCTCACCTGATGGTAAGTAATGATAAAACCGAAGGTGGGAGCGAGCTTTATCTGGACTCCACAGCAGCTGAGGAATTATAATGTGTATTAATACATGCTATTATGTTATATCTATCCACATAGCATAATGGCCGTATTTTTGGCAAAACATTCGACATTTTGGCTTACCGACGTTATTATACCTATCGTGTACCATAATGTTGAAGAGGGAGATACTTCACGCGTTAAGTATTACTTATTTTGAAAAAAAAATTATAAACGCAAGTAAAACATTATTTCATAGGTTAAGAACCAACCATGAAGCAAAAACCAACTACTTACACAGGCAAACTTAAGGTATAGCTTTTGCGTAACAGGTACTAATAGTAGGTGTATATTGGGCATTCTAAAACAATATTCGTCAAAACACCGAAAACGAACGGAGTGAGATTTGAGCTACGCTTCGCTGCGCTCTAGCTCCGCAAATCTCACTCCGTTCGTTTACGGTGATTTGATGAAAACAGTTTAAGATTGCCCATTATACATTATATAGGGTTAAATGGAAAAGGGGATTTTTTATTTCATTTCATTTCAATTCTTCCGTGTTGATTCAGATACAGTACTCCGCCACGGATATTATGTTGTCTGTAGCTTTGAAGGTTTTCGCGTGTGCAGGTATTGGGATACGCTTGGGATGGGCAGGAAAGCAAGTTTTTACTTGCCATCGAGCCGTGGTGAAAGGATCAGCCAGTCTGCGTTACCGAGTCGTCGTTCATTTTTTTTTTCATTTCTTTTCATTTCAGTTCACTTTTATATATCCTATTTCTACATATAATGAAAGCTCTTTTTTACCATACACTGCACATACATCGATGGCTGCAATAGCAATCTTCACAGTTGGAGTCTCACTTACACTGACATAGGTGGGTGCCCACCACAGAACAGCATACTATGCTTATCTTCTTTCCTTTAATATCTCCTCCGAAACGGCTTGACCGATTTTTATGATTTTTTTTTGTGTACTTATATTCGGTTGGTGGTGCCCAAGGTAGACACCACCACGTCGGCGATTCACCGACTTCTGGGTTGCTGATTTTTATTAACCTACTACCAGCTCATAGAAAACATTGGTGCTTACCTCTATTCCAACTGATCTCCGTATGTAGCCGGTGGACTTCCTGAGCTAGCTCGAAGGAAGTCGCGGCTCCTGAAGGGCTGTTTTCTGACCGAATCGGATGGTACACTTGCCTATTAGGCCACCAATACCCGAACTCACCGATAAAAGACACGAAAACTTGGCGGAACCTCGCACCAACAATCACTTGGTGCGCCGCGCAATACTATTTGTTAGTTAACTTATATTACATTTTATTGCGGCCCGGACATAACCTCTAACAAATGTCATTCCGTATTCGACTCGACTGACATGTTACATGCGGCCGGCCGCCAAAAAGCTCTCACTGCACAGACCACAATGCAGTGTTGCCACTCGCTCTTCCTCGAGCGTGAACATCCCCCCGCTCCGGACAGTCCCGGACTGTCCGCCAAATCAGTCTAAGGGGAGGCGAGAAAGAGTAGCGACCGCGCGCTTCAAAACAGAATCCCCAACTAGGACCTCGGCAAACCTGGGCACACCATCAGACCCTAGAGTAAGTTGGACAATGCGTCCGCGACGCCAACGTAAGGGTGGCAGGTTTGGGTCCTTCACTAACACGAGGTCTCCAACCCTCGGTGGGTTTGTCTTATCTGACCACTTAACGCGCTGTTGCAAAATGTGTAAATATTCAAGGTGCCAGCGGCGCCAGAAACTCTGGGTAAGCTGCTGGAGCAACTCAAACCGCGAAAGGCGTCCGGGATTGATATCTCTATAAGGATACTCGGGCAGGGCGTTAAGTGATCTGCCTATCAAGAAATGGCCCGGCGTGAGGGCCTGCAAATCGTTCGCGTCGGTAGACAACGGACATAACGGACGCGAGTTGAGAACCGCCTCAATCTTATGAAACACCGTCGCGAGTTCCTCGAACGTGAGAATAGTCTCCCCAATAACGCGGCGAAGGTGAGTCTTGGCGGCCTTTACAACAGATTCAAAAATCCCTCCCCAGTGAGGGCAAGACGGCGGGGAGTATCGCCATGTTGCCCCCCTACGGGAGAGTGTGGATCCGATCTCAATATTATTTTTATCTAAAAATTCACAAACTTCTCTTATATGTCTATCAGTGCCCTTGAAGTTCGTCCCACAATCGGACCGAATTAGAGAAGGCAGTCCCCGGCGGGAGACAAATCTGCCTAACGCTGCTAAGAAAGCGTCCATGGTGAGCGCACTCACCACCTCCAAATGAACGGCTTTAGTGGCCAAACAAACAAACACACACAAGTAAGCCTTTTCAGTCTTAGCATTACGGAGTCGCGACGTTTTTATAGTGAATGGTCCCGCAAAATCAGTTCCAACTCCTAAGAAGGTCATCGATTCATTCACACGATCAGCAGGCAAATCACCCATTTGGGGCTGCATCGTCTCGGGGCGTAAACGATAGCAGGGCAGACATCGAAATATAACAGATCGGATTATTCTTCGCGCTGACAAAATCCAAAACTCCCGTTGGAGGAGCACGGTCAATGCATTACATCCGGCATGAGCATTCTTCACATGGCGATCAATGATCAACAATCGCACCAATGGTCCGTCCCTGGGGAGCAACAGGGGATGACGTGATCTATAAGGCAAGTTAGCGTGCCTCAATCGGCCTCCTACACGCAACAATCCTTTATCATCCAGAAAGGGAGTCAAACGCACCAAGGGTCCCTTCAATTTGGACGTCCCGGTACGGAAAATCTTAAGTTCCGGTTCAAACGCTCTAGACTGGGTCATACGCACCCAATGCAAAAGAGCATCTTGGCGCTCCTGCGGAGAGAGGACCGGACACAAATCTTTGTCCTGAGGCCGTCGACAATTTCGTATAAATCTTTTTATACAAGCGGTCACGCCGAGCAACTTGTCCAGAGAACTGTAGCGGTCTAATAAAAATTCCCGCTCTGGAGCCGCCATAGTCTCGACAGCGTGAACACGCAAGCCCGGATTTGGTACCTTCACCACAGCTGGTGTGGAAGGCCAAGACGGCTGTAACAACCATTCGGGACCCCACCACAGAGTGTGGTCAATAAGCTCAGGGGCTTCGCTGCCACGTGATGCACAGTCAGCAGGGTTTATTTCACCTGGCACGTGGCGCCAAATCAACGGGGCCTTCGAGGCCTGTATTTGGGATACCCGATTGGCCACAAATACCTCCAGGGAGTGGACAGAGTTCTTAATCCAACATAGGACAACCTGACTGTCGGACCAAGCAAAGAGCGACTCAAAGTCCACACTACGTCCCAAGGTGTCAACAACGTGGTTCATCAACCGAACCAGAAGAGTAGCTCCAGACAATTCTAACTTCGGAATCGTTAATCGAGTCCGAAATGGAGCAACCTTACTCTTAGCAATTAACAAGTGGAGCTTAACAGCTCCTCTATCATCGACCGTCCGGATATATACGACGGCTGCGTATCCACTCTCAGACGCGTCACAAAAGCCATGAAGGCTGGCCGTAAACCGTCCCTTAGGCAGTATATGTCTAGGGATACTAACACGGTTAATGTCGGGGAGAGACGACATGAAGGACTCCCAATCTCGCAGCAAACGGCCCGAGAGGGGCTCATCCCACGACACTTCGGCTGACCAAAGTTCCTGTAGGAAGCACTTCATCCAAAACACTACGGGACTAATCCAGCCATTTGGGTCAAAGGTACGAGCTACTGTAGACAAAACCAACCGTTTCGTCCAGACCTTGGGGCTTGGCAGCTCCAATCGATAGGTGAACGTGTCCTGGACAGGTCTGTATTGCACTCCCAAAACAGATAGCAAATCTGGAGTGTTGGCATTCTCAAAAATATGAGGCTCCTGCTGGTGGTCGTCTGGCAAGTCACACAAAAGCTGAGGTGAGTTGGACATCCACTTCCTCAGTTCATAACCACCAGCCCCGAGAAGAGCAATTAGTTCATCTCGCAAAATCAAGGCTTCCTCGACACTAGAGCCCGTACAAATATCATCCACAAATGCATCCTCCTTGAGAACCAAGGATGCGCGAGGGTATCGTAACCGCTCACGGTCAGCGAGTTCCACAAGTGAGCGAATTACCACAAAGGGGCTCGAACGCAAACCGTATGTATTGGTGTTCAGCTCGTAGACCAGCATGGGATCTCTGGGATCCTCCCTCCATAATATGAGCTGATATCGCCTATCGTCCGGGTGAATTACAGTCTGCCGAAACATCATCCGGATATCGGTCACAAAGACGACGGCATGGCGACGGAAGTTGGTCAATACATCACCCACCTCGTGGTGCAACTTCGGTCCAGCATGCAGACATTGATTCAGCGAAACTCCGGTAGACGTGGGAGCTGACCCATCAAAAACAACGCGTATCTTCCCAGTGGAAGGTTTCAAAACCGCGTGGTGAGGAAGAAAATTATGTTCCTCGTTTCGCCAGTCCAGTCGCGGGACCGACATGTGCCCCAGTTGCTCATATTCTCGCATGAAGTCGACATACTTCTGTTTGAAGTCGGAGTTCCTACTCATACGACGCTCCATGGACAGCAGTCGCTTCTCGGCCAACGGCCGGGAGCTGCCAAGTGAGGGGCGAACTGACAAAAAGGGCAAACGAGTGATCAGCCGTCCCGAGTGAAGGCGACCTGTATTGTTCTGGTAGAATAACTCACACTCCTCGTCTAAGGGGTTCACTCGCTTCACGGTAGGTGGCTCTTCCACCTCCCAAAACCGTTGAAGGACATCCGATAAGGTGGAGCTAACAGTTATGTAACTGTCCACCGATGGAGATGGTGGGTTATGCCTAACTGGTCCCATCACTACAAACCCAAGCGATGTAGATAAGGCTACCAGCCCACCCTTCTGTAACTCTCTTCTCTTCCCACAATACACGCGGCCTAGAACATCGGCACCGAGCAATAAGTGAATCGGACCGGTTCGGTGGAAGGAAGGGTCAGCCAAGGTCAATCCTGATGTCGCATCAACGACAGCGCGCGAAACGTGCTGTTGCGGAAGCTGACCAACAACCTTCTCAAAAACAACCGCGGTAGCGCCAATTTTGGGCGCAGAAGAGAAGTGGGGGGAAAAGGAGAACAAAACCTGACCGATCGGATCCGGGATCCGCAGGTCTCCGATTCCTCGTACCGATTCAAGGTATGGAGATGTGTTCAAACTCAACTGCCGGACCAGCCAGCTGGAGGCAATGCAACCCTGAGCTTCCGTATCCAAAAGGGCGCGAACTAAAACAAAGGTGCCCCTCGGGCCCCACACCTGTACGGAGGCTGTTGGTAACAGCACCTGCTCCTGTGGGGGGGTTGCAGCCGACAGTTGGTTTAATGAAAATCCTCCCGCATTCCCCGCAACGGAGGGGAAGGGGGGTCCAAAGAAAAATGCGTGCGCGGCGGAGGAGTAGGGCGCTCAAGGCGCTCGAGCGGGTCCCAATCCGGCACGTGCACACCCCGACCAAAGCTGCATCGGGGGGCCGGGCGGTGCCCATGATGGGCGAAAGTTGGGGGAGCCCGTGACAACCGGGGTCTCTCCATCAGAGGGGGAGAGAAGTGTATCGGCTCCCGGCGTGGCTCCCTAATAACCGCGGCCCAATCCCGCGGTGGCGCCTCATAAGCGGCGCGACGATCCCCCCCGCCCGTAGGGGGGGTGGGGCGCCCAATCCTCTCACTGGAGGGGGGGCGCCTGTCCAATCTCCGCGGAGGGGTGGCACGCCCCTCCGATCTCCTCGGAGATGTGGGTGACCTACGAGGGCCCCCGCCCGTGTGCAAGTCCCTCTCTCACCACCTCACGAGTGTCTCTATTATTAAAGCACAAGAGGGGGTGATGGGCCCCTCCACAACAGTGACAATCTCGTGGGTGGGGGCAAGCCGATGCCATATGAGCCCCCAGGCAGCGGTAGCACCAATTCCGCTGCTTGGCCATATTTCTACGCCCCTCGGTGCGTAGGCCAACATATATAGGAGCCAGATCCAAGTGGTCGGTCATCCGACACTCATCCTCCAAAAATCTGAGGAGATCCGAGAAGGGGGGGAGGTACGAGGCACTATTGCCCCCGTATCTTTGTTCAAAGCGCCCTTTCATCTCCATGGGAAGCTTATTGAGGATGAGGTGGAGCAAAATAAAGGACCACTGGTCCACCGGTAGATCAAGTCGTTTGAGCGCGTTAATAGCGCTTAGCAGCGGGTTCAAAATCTCCTTCCTCAATGAGGAGACCCGCGATACTCGTGGCAGCCCTAAAATGGCAGCCACATGTGTGTCCGCTAGCAAGCGAACATTCTGATACCGGGCGGTCAACAACGCCCTTGCAATATCATAACTGTCATCATTGACAGGTAGATGCTGGACAAGTACACCAGCCTCTCCACGTAAGGCAGAGAGCAAATAGGCCAATTTCTGGCTAGGGAACAGGTCGTCCCTCGAGTTGACCAGGCTATCAAAGAGGTTAATGAACCCCATCCAAGCAGCCAGGTTCGTATCAAAGGTTGGGATGTCTAAAGTGGGCAGTCTGCCCAGCAAGCCGGCCGGGGTAGGCTTGACCTCCCCGGGCGTGCACGACTCACCCCTCCGGGCGGATAGGATTGCCTGAGCCTTGTTTATAATCACATCCGCCTGTTCAAAACACTGATCATAATCGGCATTAAATTGGTCGACTGCCCGCAACTCAGCGGCACCCTCGGCTGGGTGGTCGAGCAAATATTGTTGATGAACAACAAAAAGCTGCTCCAATTCCTTCAAGCGAGCAGGTACTCCCTCATGCCGAATTAACAAGGCCTGTTCTCGGTCTGGTCGGTCTACCAAGGCGACGGCACTAGCAAACCATCTCAAGATCTTTTGTGCACCCGCGCGGGCACCACTAAGCGGACTGACTGGCGGGACCATTTTGCACCAAAATTAATATACACTATAATAATACACGGACAAACAGACCGACAACCGCAGACAATAAAACAGATCGGGAGGAAATTCAAAGGCAGAACAAAATATATAAACAAACCAAAATCAAGTGTAAATGCTAGAACTTAACTAGAACAACAAAGGCATTTAACAACAGAATTCTCAAACAAATTAAATTCAAGTATTAAGTCAATAACTTAACAAACATAATATTCAAAGTCAAACAAAACAAAATCAAATGTAAATGCTAAAACTTAACACAGCAAGATAGTGTATTACAACAACAGCAAAGTCATTTAGCAGCAAAATTTTTTAAACAAATTAAATTCAAATATAAGTTTACAACTTAACAAACAAAATATTCAAGGGCAAAACAAAGATATGAAAAAACAAACCAAAATCAAATATAGGTGAATGCTAGAACTTAACTAGAACAACAAAGACATTAACCCCAATTTTTCATATACAATGACAATTAGTTAAGGAGATCGGTCCACAAATGAGATTGTAGTCGGTTTAAAATCAGCAATCAAAACCAATTAATATGTATTGCCCGTTTGGACAACCAACAAGATTACAATATTAATTGTACAATACTAATCAACCACTCAAATCTAAAAACCACGCTCTGCTACCAAAAGATGGTGGTGCCCAAAGTAGACTCCACCACGTCGGCGTTTCGCCGAATGATGCTTTGATTGCTGAATCCAAAAACCGATACAGATAATGTTTACCTTGGATCCGATTGGTCTCCGTTCAGTCTGCGTATGTAGCCTGTGGACTTCCTGAGCTAGCTCGAAGGAAGTCGCGGCTCCTGAAGTTCTGCGGTGGATCCACCGGTGGAGACTGGAGCACTACAAATGCCTATTAGGCCACCACGGCTCACACACGCGACGATAAACTTTTGCACAACACAAAGCGGGCTTTCGCACCAACAATCACTTGGTGCGCCGCGCAATACTATTTGTTAGTTAACTTATATTACATTTTATTGCCCGGACATAACCTCTAACAAATGTCATTCCGTATTCGACTCGACTGACATGTTACATGCGGCCGGCCGCCAAAAAGCTCTCACTGCACAGACCACAATGCAGTGTTGCCACTCGCTCTTCCTCGAGCGTGAACATCGGTAAAGCCTGAGAATAGGTCGTAAACAATTTTTAAGAACCCTATGTAATAAAGGTGTTTTTTAATTATTATGGCGAAACGTTGTTCACTGGCATACATGTCAATGACTATAAAATAAAACCCATTTTATTTATTAAAGGAAAATGTTTATTTATATCAGTACTTAGTGTGAAAGCTGTAGACATTTCATAATACGCCGTCCAAATCCAGAGGAAACGTCATAAATAGGTGTCCGAAGCCTCCCAAGCAGCGGTTATAATGTGGCAAATGAAACAAAGGAGAAAAAATCTAACACAACATCAATTGTTAGAACGTGGTCACGTAACAGCGGACCTATGACACAGTACAATTGCGATGAAAATTACGACTTACCATGTTCTCCATAGGTTTTATATTTTAAGAAGTATCAAAGTATCAGAGCGTCGGTGGCTCAGGGCCATCGACGCTCTGATACTTCTGATACTTTTGGCCTTGGCACTGGACTGTGCTCCGAGGAGATTCGGGAGGCCCGCGATCGATCCTGATATGTACCAATGTGTTTTCATTTCATGAATTTCATATGTACAATTATCTGACGCTCCTACGGTGAAGGAAAACATTGTGAGGACACCTGCAACCACCTGCGAAGTAGTTCAAAGGTTTTGTGAAGTCAACCAATCCGCACTGGGCGGGCGAGGTTTGACTAAGGCATAATCGCCCTGAGCTGTGATGATAAGTATCAAAATATTAAGTCCATCTCATTTTCGAGCGGCTGCTCTTCCATGCCATAAAACGGGAAAAGACCAGATTTATCCTACTTCATCATGAAGAGGTCATTATTGCAAAGAGAAAGTGGGGTTGAGAGATGGGTCACAACTCAACCACTGGAAATACTATCGATACACTAATCAAATGACGACATATGTATAGGTAAAATACTCCAAGCATAGTATATGTAGCTGGAATTAATTAAGTATCAGACCCCCTAGACAAATGCCACACGCTAACTTTTCCGCAGTCGTTCCTCAGAAGAAAAAATGTATGAAGATGACATTAGCTGCGGAAAAAATAGCGTGAGGTTGTCGTAAGCTAATGTCATTTCCATACATTTTTTCTGTGGAACGACTGCGGAAAAGTTAGCGTGTGGCATTTGTCTAGAGCCTCTGGGCCGATTTGCCACCTTGACGAGAAAAGGAAAATAAAATAAATCATTTAATGAGAAGTTTTAAAGCACATGAATGCACTTTTGATAACCGCCTACTTGATAAGACGCTATTTCTTGTAAATCTATACCGCGGCACTAATTCCACAGATGATCAAGACAATAATATCCTATCCACGGACTCAACATTAGCCAACAAGATTGTTCACAGAAAGAAACCAAATTGAAGGTGTTGTTCATTTAAGAATAAAATGATTATTAACTAAGTAAATATTCTGTTCTATTCTATACATAAAAACCGGATACAATCTATTTTAGTTCACCTAAAATATTTACATGATTATATCAACTCGGAGCAAAAGGAAGGCATAAAATTATTATTAACTAAGTGAATATTCTGTTCTATTCTATACATAAAAACCGGACACAATCTAATTTAGTTCACCTAAAATGATTACATGATTATATCAACTCGGAGCAAAGGGTAGGCTGTATGGCGGTGAACCTTTGCTCACAAAGAATGAGAAAGTTGCAAAAAAAAAACTACAACAGATGTCAGCGCTGTCATAACAATGATAAATAAAATTCTTTTGAGATTATAACGAATGTTTTTGATGAGCTCAATGTTGAATACTTTCATTTCAGAATATTAAGAAAAGTGCTATAATGTCACTAATTCATTATAGCGAAATCAACGTTATTTTTATATGACTGATGTTAAAACATGAAACAGTTATCCTGATTTCATTAATATTATGGTCACCCTTAACAGCAATTTCCTATGGAATATCGGAAAGTGTGTTTTTCTTCAGATCCTTAATATGTACACTGATAAATTGTACGTAGTTATTTAGTAGAAATTTCTACTAAATGTTGGCGCCCCAAGCTATTGATTCCATTGTGATTTCGCGAAGATACAGTCAATCATTTATATGCAAAACGTCTGGATTGAGGAGCCACATATATTGCTTTATATTTTTAATTTCAGTAAGTCCTCCAACATTATTTCTATACTACAAATTCTAGCAAAATTACTACTAAATGATCATGCACTCCAAAATAAAATTGCTCAATTAGTTTCGTGGAAATTCACGTTGACATGTTTTGTACGTGTATGGACTGAGGAGTCACACATTTTGTATTGTATCTTCTCGAGTTTCAGCAGTATCCGAACCAAATTTTTTGTAGGTTCCAGACAAAATTACTACTAAATGATACTAAATTTTCCAAAATGTACATATAATAGTAGTTTCCGAGTTCTAGGTGGCTCCTCAATCCAGATGTTTGAATTGAGGAGCCACCTTTAAATTGATGTAACTCTTGATGTGTGTTGCTACAAATTCCAGGATTTCGCCTACAAAATTATCTGCTACTAAAACTGGGCGGGAATTTCGATTGATTTCGTGATGTGGCTCCTCAATCCATACGCACACGAGATAGCGTGTTTCGAACTTATGTATTACACTCCTTTTTGTGCAATTATTGTGGCGAAATGTAGTTCGCAGGCACAGCTAATCTTCTTCTGAAATTCTGGAATCGGGACCGGGTCTGCATGCTCTTACCGGTTACCGATCAAAGTTTTGACTTGCGCAAAGTTAATTGAAAGAAGATAACTCTTTTTTTGAGTTATCTTCCTTGTACCAACATCATTAAATCGCGAAAAGGAAAAGACATGTTAGATTTATGAGTGCCTATTATTACAATTTAAATAAAATAGCGTCGGTGGCGTTGTGGACTCGGCACTTGCCTTCCAATCGGGAGGTCCGAGTTCGAGACCGCCATGTACCAATGTGTTTTTCGTTTTCGAATTTCATATGTACATTTGTCTGACGCTCCTACGGTGAAGGAAAACATCGTGAGGAAACCTGCATACATCTGCGAAGAAATTCAATGGTGTATGTGAAGCTCGAGCCCCTCGGTGGGGACGTATATGAGCTGTGATGATGATGATGATGAAATAAAATACGGCATTTTTGATTTGGCAGCACGAGGAACCTAGTAGCTGTCCTGTCCGCGCAGTCACACCTGCGGTCGGCCTCTGGGGCCCCTCCCCCTTTGAGCGAGGTTGGGCTTATCCCACGAACACCTTATGCAACTTCAACGATGGGGAAGTTTTTAATTTAGTGGTACTGATGATCCCATCGCCTGCGCCTCCCCGGTTATGGTAGTGGGAGCGAGTTGTATTCTCGCTGTCTCCTATGAATTGTTTCAGCCAAGTGCTCGTTTTGCCGGGCCCTTTCCGAGGTTCCTTCTGGGTTATGACTCGCTCGCAGAAAGACTCAATAGCGTGCCAGCATTTCTTACTGCTAGCCCTGACTAAGGTCGGCAATGACAGGCACCCACGAACCCAACGAGGACACTACACTGAGCATAAAATAAAGAACACTTTTCTAATGTATGCTGCGCCGTGTCATCGTCGGCTCCTGACTCGTGGCATCGTTGACTCCGTTCTCTCCTGGCAATCCTAAATAGGAAATGTCCGAAACATCCGTGACCAGACAAAACCTGCTTGTGCACGGCATGCTCATAATGAGGTTGTCGATGTCTGCTTGCAGAATATTGTCCCAAGTACGTCCTTCTTAGGTGCGCAAAAAGTTGGTCTGCTGTGACCAGATTTTCGGGAACTTCTCTCATAGATCTTCTTTGTAGCATATCCCATGCGTGCTCAATAGGATTCAGATCTGGGGATTGCGCAGGCCATTCTAAAGCCCTAACATCATTAACCTGTAACCAAGCCGCTACCGCTCTTGCTGTATGTGGTCGGGCGTTGCCGTGCATAAGCACAAAATCTTGCCCCAGTTGTATTCTGTGGGGCAAGATTATGGGCTACAGTACCTCTTGGCGATATCTTTCGGCCGTCATATTGCTCCGCACCCAAACGAGGTCCGTCCGTCCTCCAAGGCCCGGAATTCCTGCCCAAACCATAATTGTCCCTCCTTGGTATGGGTGGACTTCCTGGGGGTCCTGGAGTCGGTTCCAACGCCCAGGAACTCTCCAAACACGCGTTCTTCTTGAATCCGGGTGCAAGCCAAACCTAGATTCATCCGTGAACATCACATTGGACCATTGCCGACGGCCCCAGTTCTCGTGGTTCCGAGCCCATTCCAATCGTCGTCCGCGATTACCTCTCCGTGACGGTGGAACCCGAAGAGGTCTAGAGAGCGTAGATTAGCTTCATGTAGTCGTCTCCTTACAGTTTGGTCACTCACAAGCACTTGGTGTTCCACCTGCAGCCTTTGGACTAATTGAGTCGCCGTTACATTTGGTTGAGCTCTTGCAGCAATTTGCAAAAATCTGTCTTGTCTGGGGGTAGTGATGCGACCTGGCCCCCGATGCCTCTCCGCTACTTCCTGTGACACGGTACCGTGTCCACAATCTTGAAATTACGTTTTGGTGGGTCCCTATTGCTTCCGCGACATCCCATCCATAAAGACCCAGTCACCCAGCTTCCAGCATTCCTACGGCTCGTAACATTTCGTCCCTAGTTAAATGTCGACGTGGCATGGCTAGAAAAGCTCAATTCCCACTTTAAGTCTTCAAACGAAAAAAAAACGGTGACTAAACGCAATTTGTGTTTTTTCGATCTCGCTGTTATGTGAAAAATCGCTCTCCTACACCTCAAGACATTTTTTGCCACGAAAACAAAAGATTTATGAAATTTTTGAATTTGGAGCGATTGTCAGATAAGTGACGAACAAATTGGTGTATAAAACTTATTAATGCAGCCAGTACTTTTTGAGTTATTTAACAGAGTATGAAATATCCCTAAACCGTGTTGATGTGTGTAATTTTAATATGTAAGTAAGGTATTTAATATCATGCAGAAATCATAATCGTCAGCCGTTCCAAAAAATGCTTAGAATGTAAGTCAGTATACAAAATTCATCAGATTGATAAAAAAAATTTTACAAAAAATAAAAACCGACTTCGAAAACACTGAAAAGTTAAAAATAATATAAGAATAGGTACAGACAACATCACACTTCTATATTGAAGTCGGTGCCAAACGATGATCTCCTAGAAAGTCTTAAAATTTGTCACCGACTTCAATATAGAAGTGTGATGTTGTCTGTACCTATTCTTATATTATTTTTAACTTTTCAGTGTTTTTGAAGTCGGTTTTTATTTTTTGTAAAAAAAAATATTTTAAACTTTTTAGTGAATTAAGTCTTTTTAGTGAAAGAAACCCCAATATAATACCAGCTCACCTTCGGTGACCTGGTTTTATATTAGGGTTTCCCTCGATTTTCATGGGATCCCATCATCAGATCCTGACTTTGGTGACCTTGAGACCACTCCAGGAGTATACTGTATCGAATACATAAAGAATTTTGAAAATCGGTACACAATTGACGGAGTAATCGCGTAACATATACACAAAACACGTTGGACACACGTAAAAATTTAATGGTTTTCCTCAATTTTTATGGGATCCTATTATCAGATCCTAACTTTGGTGACCATTGGACCACCCTTGGAGTATCCTCTATCAAATACAAAAGGAATCATCAAAATCGGTTCATAAACCACGAAGTTATCCGCGAACAAACATTAAAAAAAAATTACGGGTTGCACTCCGGGAGTGCCGGCAGAAGTGAAAACTTAAGTATTAACGTTGTGCGTTTTGGATATTTTGGAATGATTATGGAATAATTTTGCACGAATTGCTTTAATTATCAGAATAAAAGTACTATCTTTTATGTGGTAGAATACAATATTTATTTATTGCGCTATCGTACACAAACATGACAATTTATATTACATTAAAAAGTTTATATATTTAATTTATTATAAATAATTTTATTTATTATAAAAGTTTATATATCTTTTTTTTTATCCCTCAGAAAAATCAACTTCCTGTTGTAACGTTGTGCGTACATAATTATATAACTAGTAATAATGAATCAAAATATTTACAATTAAATTAAAAATATGATCAAAACAGACATTAATGTACTACTTAAAAACGTAATTTTATAACAAATAAATAATATTTAATTTATACTAACTTACCTAATTAATATTTACAACAAAATCAAATAAAAGCACAATTTAGATTTTTCCTAACAAAGTAAATAAATTGATTAAAACTGTCCGTAAAAAACCGATTAACGGGCCACTGTGCGGCGATGTTCAAGACTGAAAATTTTAAATTTTCAGAGTGTCTTCACCGATCAACCTTTTCGCCCGGCGCTCTACTGAGTCAAGGGCAGTCAGCTGGTACTTAGCAGAGCCTTCCCAAAGGTGGCTGCAGTGTTCCATGCATGACCGGACCTGTGCTTGATATAGTGTAAGCTGCTCCGGCGTAAAATACCGCCTAACCTTCGAGAGTATGCCAAGTTTTTTTTTTGCTTTAATAGAAGCTCATTCATATTATTATGATAAACGGAAAGAAAAAAATCCGTTTTTGAATAACTATAAAAACAACCAAGATATAAGGTATTTAAGATTTTTCTCCATCTCTTTCTAGCAAAACGGCAGTTTAGATGGAGTTTATATGGCCGTACTCAACAATGACGTCATGGTTGATGTCGGAACTCTTTGTCTAATCGCTTCCAAATTAACAGCTTAAAATGCATGTATCTAATGTATTTATTTTTAAGCCGATTTTAATTCTAATTTCACATGATCGCATCTTCTTCTACGGTATTTAAATATTTTATGACGAGACGTGAAAATAAGAATTCAGTCAAGTAAGATAGCCGGTTCCTCGATTGCTGAAGGATCCAAGTGAAGCTCGCTTTCATCATCGGTCTTGTCGTCACTTATCATCAGGTGGGAAAAGGGTCAAGAGATTTCCCGTTGTGGGTAAGACACCTGTACAGAGAGGCAATCGCAGTATTTTATACAACGTTTTAATTTAACTAAATCAGAAAAGTTTCCGTTCCCATTCTCAGACCAAATAAAGCAGTGGACTCGCAATATATTAACTACTAGCTTCTGCCCGCGGCTTCGCTCGCGTTAAATTCGCGGTAACACGGAAGATTTCCAAAAAAAATAAGGCAGGTATTTTTCGTTGGTAACAAAGAGTCTGTGTACCGATTTTTAGCTTCCTACCTTGAAAATTGCGAAAAGTCCCATATAAAATTTCACCCCCTCTTTTAAGGGGTTGGGGGCAGATTTACAAAAAAAGAAATGATGCACGATCTTTTTGTTAGTCACAAATAGTCGGCATACCATTTTTAGCTTTCTACCTCGAAAATTGCTGAATGCTCCATACAAACTTCCACCCCCCATTTTAGGGAAGTGGGGGTTAGAAAGAGACAAAAAGTTGCCTATGTCACTCTCCATCCCTTCAACTATCTCCACTTAAAAAATCACGTCAATTCGTTGCTCCGTTTTGCCGCGAAAGACGGTCAACCAAACAGACACACACATACACTTTCCCATTTATAATATTAGTATGGATGGCGCGTATAAATTTGCGGCCAGTCCCCCGCTAAAATATCAATCAGTGAGCGTTGTTTGTGAGTGCATTTTACAGTTATATCTTTTTCATTGATTTTTAATAGAATATTGGATGCGGCGTTCCTAGTTTTTTCCGCCATCTTAGAGCACCACCATACATTGTTGGCACGCTTTTTTTGTAGGTATTTCATGTCCTTTGATTTTCTTGGTCCGAGATATAATTTCACATCTGACAGCTGTCAACAGCTGACAACTTGATTACTTACTAGTCTGTGCCTTGACAGCTGTTAGATGTCAAAACATTTGGGAGCGATAACGATCTGGATTTGGTTAAAACTTTGGTAAATGTTGCGGTAAGGCCCCGGTCAGCTGACATACGCCTTAAGAGTAACTCTATGCAATTAACTCTCCCCGATTGCTAACTATGCTTCCTCTGCAAGATCTCAATTCGCGATCTTGCGTAAGTGTGGTCTCGCAATATCCTATGCTCTAAAAAAGAACATTTAATAAACCGGTCGATGGAAATTGTAGTTTGTTGGTTCACTTGAGTACAAAATCATCGTAACTGTCAGTTACAAAAATATATACTCTATCATATCAACTCTATCCTAATGTAATGTTAAGTCAATAAAGTCTGCCAATCTGGTTGTGTGCTCGGTGCTGTCAATCAATGTATACTTACCTACATATTTTTGTAACTTTGTCAGTATCAATCATAGGTATTGTGCTCGAGTGTACAAAAAATGTAATCTAAGAAATGTCAAGTCCACAGAATGTATTATATTCCATCGATATAGGCAAAGGAATGTGTTAATTTTGGCTAAAGGACTTTGAATTTAAAACTAAAGACAATAATATTATTACTATTATTTTGGACGCATTTGTGGCGCTGGCGCCACGCGAAGCTATTACACATAATTTAACTTCCAATGTTTTCGCCAGTTAATTTAAGGAAAATATTTCTTACGATCAACCAAAAAAATTTCGCCAATCTAAGGACATATTTCACAATGTACTTACATGTAAAACTTCAAGTAAGCTAACCATTTTTTTTTTGAGGCGGGAGAATCTCTTTACCATTCAATAAGGGGCTGAAAGCTGACAAGGCCGCCCCAAGGATATGCCATTGGACTCGGGTATAAGCCCCATACCTGGTTAAACCACCCTCCAGCAACTTCTACCTCTGTAGACACAATCGGGATCGGCGTTAGCCATTCCCCGAGTGCGCCCCCTGGAGGGTAGGCCCGACGGTGAGCCAGCATAGCTGAAGTAAGCTAACCATAGATTAACCTAATTTGAAGGAGTGACATTGACAAGTGGAACAATAAAAATATAGTTTTATCCCATCAGATCACACTATCTAGTCGAGCAAATAAAGCATATAGAATAATAACGCATGCGTTATTATTCTAAGGTTTCAGTTAAAAATGATCTTATTTTTTTACGCGAATGTCGCCTGCCATGTCACACGGATTACGAACATCTCGCGCGTTTTGAACTAGACTAGATTATGATAATTGTTACCTCGAGGTAGGTAACAAGTATCTTAATCTAGTCTAGCATTCTATAGTCAAAAGTATTCTACGACCGCTCGCTGCCCTGACCCTTACGTGTCCCTGACCCACATCCCCACTGAGTCAATAACCCAGCGTCTCCCCGGTGAGCTCTCATCTCATGTCACTCATGCAAGAACACAACGTGACGTGATACCTCCACCAAACGCAGTCGTATTGTTCATAGAACGATAAACGATGTGTTCAACTAGGTACTTACCTACCTCTCTTAATATATTCAACAAAAATTCGACATTTCCATGAAAATATATGATTGTCACTGTCAGCTGATTTAATTGGGCAATAAATAAAGGTTTCCATTTCGTGAACTGTCAAGCTATCTAAGGTCACAGTTCAAAATTCAAATTTGATCTCCGCACACCGCCGAACGTCGAGCGTTGCCAACATATAAGCGCGCGAATAAAAATCGATATCTCACCTCGTGGTTGCGCAATACCAACGTAACAGCGCCAACGCGGGTGAAAGTGCCGGCTTGTTCCGCGGCTTTTTATCGACGCTTTGACATTGACGAGAAAAATTATCGATATTCCATTTTTTGTATTTTTTCTCTCGCAATAATACCGATTGAGCTCTAAAATGGTTACTGTTTAAATATAAAAAAAGTAAACAACTAAACTAAACTAAATTTAAGACGCAGCGCAGGTCCGTAGCCGAGGCCCGAGGTGATTTTTTTGGCTTTTTGCATTTTATTACCATGTCATGTCATTTGTCATTTCATTGAAATCTTTGTTTTTATTTTGGTATCAACTACAAGTTACAAGACTGAACAAAACAAACGCAATACTAATCGACATGAAAATTTATGCCTGTGTTGATTTTGCAAATTTCTCGTCATATTTCGATACGAGTTGTTAATTTGGGCGGAATCCATTGTTTGTACAAACATTGCGGCCGCGGCCTTGGGTCGATTGCGCCGGTAAATGTCATAGAGCAATATCGGAACAGACACAGATTACATACGCACGGAGAAGACAGATTAATCGTCAATGGGAAATACCATGAAGTTATATAAACCTCATGGGAAATACTCATTGTAATGCTAGGGCCCCACCTGTGGTAATAGTTAATGTTATCACCTGCGTCGTACGTAATACTGATATTAAATGCGTTAAATAACAGGTAAATGTAGTGGCCACATCTGCGAAGTTTGACACAAAATCTCTTAGCGTCTAACGCCGCCGCCGCCGGCCGCTAGCAATGCCGCGTAGAAATTAACGCGTTACACTGTTGGCCACATCTGTGTAGAGGTCCCGTAATGGTATGGCTTTTCATAATACAACATACATAGTAACATTCCTTATTGTATTACAAAAATATGTTTTTTAAATCACGAAGTTATAAACCAATTTGCATCAACTGATTTTATTAAATCCGCCGCTGCCTACGGACAGGCTGTGACGTCAGTCGACACTATCCGCCGCCGCCGCGCGCCGCACTATGGGATGAAAGCGTGAGTTGCGTTTCAAAAATTTGCAACTTTTTTTCTACTACAATACGGATACAAAATTTTGCATACAGGATCTCCAATATATAAGCTATGAAATGATACTAGAATCTTTATATATTTAATTTATTATTACACATAAAAACATACAAAATAAAAAATCGCTACTTTTCCATACAAAATTACTTTTTCCGTTTCATTGATTGCTTATTACGAGAATATGAAGGTGATAAAGGAAATAATGATATAATATTGTTATTATATTACTATTATATTATATCACTAAATGACGTGATAGTTGACTAAAATACACTATAAGGGCATGGACCTACAAGAATCTTTTATTTAGGTCTGTTTATTCAGGAGACATGTTTCCCTCAAAATGTATAAAGTTAAATATAATATTACCTTAAAGTTTATCGTTGTTTGTATTCACTTTGCCCCGATGAACTAACACCTCCCCATTTGCTAAACCTGAGACGTATTTGAGAAGGTCTGTAAACACCTTTTATCATCAAAACACGGCCAATAGTATGATCCAGCAAATCTTGTAGCTTTACTTTAGCACTTGTGTATGTTACTTCAATACTCGAAGCAGGCAAATAGTACGTTTTTTTTTTTGCGTCAGATACTCGATATGTTATAATAATGATGGAAACATGACAGAGTTCTTTTCTATAAATTTTAAATGTTAAAAATGTGTACTAGCTTTTGACATCCAAATCTTAAAAATGTGTACTAGCTTTTGACAGATCCAAATCCCCGTAGAGGGCCAAAGCTTCATCTGCAGAGAAACTTTTCATATTGATGGTTGCATGAAATATTTTTCTTCGTCACCTTTTTCTCGTTTGTATTAGAGCTTCGCATTATGGCAACAATCGAAGCTTTTTCCGACCCGCCTTCGTCTCTCAATTCTTGCACATAAGCGTTATTCGAACCTAATGCACCGTTCAGCCATGTTGAATGTTTAGTTACAAAACGTTCGGCTTGTTTTGTTAACGCGATCTTGAAATTTCGACATCAGTTGTTTTTGTTTCCTTTACTTACATAATAGATTATGTTGCCTGGAAGATATTGCTTATTAGCAATAGCTTTCCGCTCATAGCTTCGCCCGCGTTATTTTTGTTTTTCCGTGGGAATTTTATATTTTCCCGTAGGAATATTACCCTATGCCCTTCCCCTGGTCTCGAACTATCCCTATACCAACTTACATCACAATCGGTTCAGTACTTTCGAAGCCTATTCAATACAAACAAACAAACAATCTAATCTTTCCACTTTATAATATTACTAGCTTTCCGCTCGCGACTTCGTCCGCGCTATTTTTGTTTTTCCGTGGGAATTTCATATTTTCCCGAAGGAAAATTACCCTATGTCCTTCCCCTGGTCTCGAACTATTCCTATACCAACTTTCATTTCATCCAAATCGGTTCAGTAGTTTCGAAGCCTATTTAATACAAACAAACAAACAATTAAATCTTTCCTCTTTATAATATTAGTATAGATTAGTATATTAGTATTAGTATAGATAAGGCCGCCTGTGCTGAACATCTGTGTTGTTTTTGAAAAATTTCTGTTTCTATATCTTTGTATGCTTTGTGTGCAATAAATCATTTATTATTATTATTCTTGAATGAATTTTTTGAATTTTGAATGAAATTGTTGAATGTTTTCTTGTTTAGTGCTACAATCAAAGAAAAAAAAACTCTTTGTGGCAGGCAGGGAGACTTGTATCCTACCTACAGTAAACGAGTAGAGAGAGACTAACCGTTGTATGAGTCCATGCAATATTAGACCGTATAATGATATAGTGAATCTATTTGTGTTCTGACGTTATTCTGGCTTTAACAGTGCACAATGTGGCCAGTTCTCTTTACTTGCACCTAACCTACGGCTTCATCTCCATAAGCTGCACGCCCAGATTGAAGAATGGAAACATTTTTTGTAACGGTAACATTCATAGATAGGTTTACATACATACATATATGCATAAAATCACGCTTATAATCCCAAAAGGGGTCTAGCAGAGCTGTAGGTAACACTCTGTTAAAACTAGGTTTTACACTCAAAGCCACATCTGGCAGTATGGGCCATACAGTACTCCAGCCTGTCGCCTACACAAAACGGGCACTAAAGCCAAGTGTTATCAATTTTTCAGTAAACAAATCAACTAAAACCAACGACCACGGCTCTAATTCCGCTAATCTTAACGTCGTTGTCGCGTCGTGATAGCGTTTCAATAACACTGCTTTTGTCGCATTTTCTGCTACAATTTATTTGTGCTACAATTTCTTGATAAGTCAATAGTTACAAATGTTTTAGTAAGTATTCGGTTAACCAACAATAACTGCCTCAAAAAGCGATGCTATTGAAGCGTTATTGACACGCCACAAATGCATTAACGCTAGCAGAATAAGGCCTCAGGACATATGTTACACTCAAAATCATCTCAGCAGTCCAGGGGGGCTACTGCCTAACTCATAGCGATCACTCGCTATCGCTTTCGTGACATTAGAACAACAGTTTAAATGTCACCTGTGACATAAAAACTATTGTTGTAATGTCACGATAACGATAGCGAGTGTTCGCTTTTAGGCGGTACGGCCACGGGTACGGATAGGATAGGTTTAGGTATCAGGAATAATAAAAAATGTGTGTTTTAAAAGAGAAAATCAAAAGGGAGCGCACGCTCATAGTGTAAATAAAGAATATATTCCGCGCTACGCTGCACCCTCATTGTGTGTTTCGATCATAACATCACCACCATATTATGAAATCCAGACCGCCCAAAACTGTCACTTTGCGATCCTGAAGACAGCCGTGTTCATTCGTTCGTACATTTTACGAAATAGACCTACCTACTCATTTTGTGCTCAGAATACCAACCTATACTTACCTACATCAAAAAATACTCAAGAACCAAAGAAATACTCAAAGGTAAATACTAGTTTATAACTTAGCGACATAACTTTAGAGGTCAATAACTTACATATTATTACTCTAATTTTAAAATATGTAGCTTTATTCACTTACCTTTGAAGTTTCCAACCACGGATTTCGGCACTGGTGTACTTTAAATGGGTAAGTAACCAGATTCCATAAAAATGTCAAAAATAGGAATTTTATCCGATTGACCTTACACAAAACCGATTTCTAGTTTATTACTCATTGCTCAAACTGTACTGAACCTCTTGAATACTACTACTACTACTATTACATAAAAAAACAATATAGGTATGTAATACGATTTCGCATGAAACGCTGCGCGCGGCTACTAGTCGAAAACTCGGGAGTGATAGCACGGATGCGGAGTCTGCCTAGAACGTGTCGTGTGACGTCTCACGCCTGCCAGGCGGCCGCTTGACGGAGCGATCTGTTTTTTCGTTATAATTTCGTCAATTTTCATCGTAGAAAAAAAAAATTGGTACCATTTATATTGTTTTTTAATTGTCTACAAAGCTACATTTATAGTTAAAATCGTTACGGAACCTCATTATCCTGTATGATAGATAACGCGCAACAGCGCAGGTGGAGCCATAGCGTAAACTCAAACTCAAAAATCTTTATTCAATATAGACCTTTACAGGCACTTATTGACGTCAAAATAAAAACATAAAAATCTTCAACCAAGAATCTAATTAACTAAATTATTTAATCCTTGTACACACACCCCAACCATTATCCACTGGAACGTCCGTGGGGACTATAGTCCCCAAAATCTCGATCTTCTCGATCGACCTGGGTACTATGGTACCCAGTTCCCTTTGCGTAAAACCGCGCGGTGTGATAAAAAAATCGCGAAAAATAAAATATTTTCTCTATGGCTTTATTCCTTTGTCAATAGTCTCTTTCATAAGTTGACAGGTCATGTCCAATTTATTTTTAGTCTTAGATTGAAATAAATTTGTCATAGTCTGCGGTTTAACTTACTTGGCCGTATCCATACGTTTCTTACTCCATGACCGATGAGATTTATTGCGTACTTACTTAGTCTGTATTAGTATTTTCGTAGAGTGTTCTATATCAAAATAAACTAGAAGAATTGGGCTACATTATTATGTATGGTTTATGATAGTTTATAGTGTTATATTGCCACACTAAACGTTTTTTTCAAAAAGTGAGTATTTTTGAAATTTTAAGCACTTTAGTTACTATTCTCGTCATTATTCATTCAATTATGAATCCTTATCTAATTAACTATTATAAGTTCATTCCTGATTAAATTAGCTTTCCATACGTATTTTTTATTTAATTTTAGACACAATAATTTATTTTTTGCATTTTTTTTAAATTTGAGGTCGCGCGTGCGCATCTCGCGTATATAATTACGTAATTAATCGATTTTATTATTTTTTTCTTTTTTCATTAAAAATATTACCCAAAACTATTATATATCAAAATAATCTTCAAGAATAGGGCTATAATAATATATATGGTTATTTAAAGTTTTATAAAATAGTTTTTGTGCAAAAATTTTTTTAAAAAAATCGGGTCTTCCGCGACCTTCCGAACATTTTCGCGCTTCATTCATTTAATTATTAATCCTTATCTAATTAACTGTTATAAGTTCCTTCTATATTAAATTACCTTTCCATACGTATTTTTTGTTCTCTTGTAGACAGTATATGTCACTCTCCGCAATTTTTTGAACACTCCGTACGCGCCGGGTGAGTCATTCCGCAATGGCGGCACCTTTGATATTTGAGATATACTACTTTTTGCTTTTGAAACCCACCACGCTTCGCGTGGCGAGCGTTCCAGTGGGATGTGTGCAAATACAAGTCAAATGAAAAAAAAAAAATTGACTCTACACCTGTTCGGAAATTGGGAGAGCCTTCTCAAGAAGAACAGGCAAGAAACTCGGAAGGTCTTGTATTTTTTTTGTCTCCTCTTTTAAAATGCCAACATTACAATATTATATTTCACAAACATTTTTTTAAATAATATAGAAATGCCTGTCGGTGTGAGTGGAACAGTTACTCGAATGAAATTTATCCCACTATCACAAAGTGTTAACACCCTTTAAACGTCAATTATCACATTTTTTGTCAATCCCAAGCAGTTTTATCTGTCATATAATCAGACACTTTATAATATGCTTTTTTCATAAGTGCGCCCTTGATAGCGACTTTAAATTTATTCAAGTTAAGTGCTTTAATATTATTTGGGATTTTATTGTAGAAACGTACACAAAGGCCTTTGAAAGAATTATTAATTTTTTTAAGCCTAGTATTTGGTAACGCTAACATATTCTTTTGCCTAGTATTTACTGAATGAATATCACTGTTTTTACAAAACGAATGTATATTTTTATGAACATATACTATATTCTCGTAAATATATTGCGACGCGACGGTCATAATACCAATTTCTTTAAATTTTTCTTTCAAAGAGTCTCTTATTTTAAGGTTATAAATAGCACGAATAGCCCTTTTTTGCAGCACAAAAACAGTCTGAATGTCGGCAGCATTTCCCCACAGCAAAATGCCATACGACATCACACTATGAAAATAGGCAAAGTATACAAGTCTTGCTGTATCAACATCAGTCAGCTGACGTATTTTCCATACAGCGTAGGCTGCAGAACTAAGTCTCTTCGACAATTTATCAATATGTGGGCCCCACTGAAGCTTTGAATCTAAAGTAATACCAAGAAATACTACGGTATCCACAAGGTCCACATTTTTATGCTTTATGTTAACAGTGGTGTGAACCTCTTTAACATTGGGTAAAACAAATTTTATACATTTAGTTTTCCCTTCATTGAGGCACAAGTTATTCGCATTAAACGTAAGAATATAATTATACAGTATGACTGATAGTATGTAGGCATAGGCACCAATAATAAATGTAGGAATTGCAGGACCTACGGAGATATCACACTGCACGCTGCCAACAACAATGGGTGCGAAGTATCAACTATCGAATATAATTATTATGTAGAAGTAGCGATCACCCCATTCTTTGTAGAAGGGGAAAATATTAAATAATGATTTAATAACTGGCTAAGAATAATCAAAGCTAAACAAATTAAATCTACAAATTATCAAAGGAACTCTAATACTTCATGACGAAAGAAACAGGATATTGACCCATTTCAAAACTCTTCTAAGACTTTTCTAAAATTTATTAAAAATAAAATTTTCCGTTTTCTATTTACCCACTAAGAAATACTACTGAATTATAATTATGTAATTTTTTATTATAAATTTGATATTGGTTTCTAAACAAAACAAATAAAAACAAGAATTGTGTACAGTAAGCTCCTTGTGAAGCTATAAGTACTGTTTGACTGTAGCACCGTTCATAATTATGTCGCTCGAAATAGTGGCGGTTTTCGTAGTGTAAATGCTTTGATAATTAAAGTGTAAATTGTAAATGTAAAGCTTGAATGGGAGCTTACTATATATTTTACAAAAAAAGCTAAAGTTACTTATAAAAATAACTTAATCTATACAAATAAATAAAATTGAAGTGTCTGTTTGTAATGTCAAAATAACAAGTTTTTACTAAATGGGTATGAATGTAATCGGGTACCAATAACAAAAACACAATTAAAAATTTTTTTGTCTGTCTATCTGTCTGTCTGTTTGTTCCAGCTAATCTCCGGAACAGCGGTCCAGCCGTTCCGGAGATTAGCGGGAACAAACAGACAGGACTTTTGACGGACTTTCACTAATTAATAGCTAATTATATAAGGTATAACATAAGCTACTTTTTGCCAAAAATTATTTCTCCACGCGGACGAAGTCGCGGGCACAGCTACATACAAATAAAATACTTATTACCCTTCAATAATTATGTAAGTAAATTTAATTTTAAAATAACTACCTACCTACTTACCTTGATCGCTCATTGCTTTCCCTATTTGTATTCGTCGCATAGGTACTGAGTATTTTTTTGAGCTCAGTGGTGAACGGGACGTGGACTGGTGGGTCACAGGGGGTCATGCCTCCACATCGCGCTACAAACCTCGTGACCTATTTCAAGATTATCGAGAAAGATCTCATCCTCATTTCCATCCGATTTTTTAATCAAACCAATTGCTTTCTTAATTCAGAGTCATTCTATCTAACAGACTTGTACATCTGCGTTTCCCAATCGCAGCCACATTGGCCCACCACCAGCTTTACACTGAAGATTATACTGCGGTTTTAATTTGTCAAAACAACTCGATCTAATGGCTAAGTAAGGTACAGTACGGTTAACAATAAGAAAGATATTCAGTTATTCGCTGTTTTATTTATCTATAATCTATACACGATGTTTCAAAATAACCAATAAATAATAAATTCTTTATCTAAAACTCATTAAAATGTGTTTACTAATGATTAACTAAGGGTAATGTAATTCAACCCAAAATTTTCATGTAAATCATAGACATGATGATGATACTATGATTTACATGAAAATTTTGGGTTGAATGACATTACGTGTAAACACATTTCAATAATGAGTTTTCGATAAAGAAGTGATTAAATAATTATTAGTTATTTTGAAACACCGTGTATAAATGTAGTATAAACAAAAATGAATCATCGAAATGTATGTACGCGCATAACTTCAAAATGACTGCACCAAATCGTTTAATTATTATTTGTTGTGTTAGATATTGTTAGGATAAGGTTTGTATAAAAGAAAATGTTTAAAAAAATATACCCAAGAAAGTAAAAATCATGAATATAAATATTTTCAAATAGTTAAAGCTTTGTGTTGTAATTTCTTGATGGAACTCCATGGTATCTAGAGAGAGAGATAAGATAAATATTTTTATATAAAAAGTTATGAAATTGCCAGATTGACATTCAGCCTCAGGTTATTCCAAATCTATGGTTTCTTACATTGTTCTAATGTCAAAAGGTTTTTTTTATAGAAGGCCAAGCAAATGACCCCATTCCACCCGATGGTAAGTGGAAGTAGAGTCCAAATATATTCTTTATTGTTAACAATTATCATTAATTTCAGTGATAGTGACAAGGGCTTATCTCTTAAAGATATCTCTACCAGCCAACCCTGACAGGTGTAGGAAGTGTACAGATTATAAAAATATTTATAAATAATATAAGAAACGTATACGCACTATACATATATGTAATAATAAACTAATATTTACTGCTATAAACTATGAACAAGAATATAATAGTATACTAATAAATATAGTAAGTTTTATGATGAGTTCGAGAGAAGATAATCTTTCACTTTTAATTTGAAAGACGTGATTGTCTGACTCTCACGTATATATTAAGGCGCATAGTGGTCCCAATGACCTTGCGTCGATCGTCCCGCACTGATTACATAGGAGTGAGTGAGTGAGAGTGAGGGGAATATTTAAGCAAACCTTTACGCGTAAGATGAATTATTTCAATAAAAAATTAATAAAGGCGAATAAGAAAAATCTAAAAAGACCATCCCCTAGAATATTGTTCACTTTATTTATTGAAATCGAAAGTATGTGATTTAACCTAATATTTACGAAGCGATTAGGTTTATAGTTTTAAAATCGAGGCATGTTTGGGTCACATTTTAACCAAGTTTTAATTAATTTATCAAAAAATTAAAAAGACCATCCTCTGAAGAATGTGTTGAATAATAACATATCTTTTTTAAAGATTTTTTTATTCAATATTTATGAAGAGAACCGGTTTTTTCTGCAGTAATTTTTTATGATTGACGTTACTATGCGCCTTAACTGACAGTCGGTTCCACAGTTGGGCAGCACGGACGGACAGTGAAGGAGTTATGGAAAAATTTGCTGTTTGAGGGTGGAAGCGTATTTAAGACATATTATGCACGCTTGGGGCGACTACTTGGTAGATGATGGAAACGGATTCGTAGATATTCAGGGAAATTGGGATAATTTAGGATTTTATACAAAAAGGAAAGGATGTGCATATCTCTGCGAAGCCTGATAGGAAGCCATTTGAGCTGTTGACGATATAGAGAAACGTGATCATATATTTTCGGAGACCAAAAATAAATCGAATAGCCAAATGTCGAAGACGCTCCAGCTTATTCCATAATTCTTAAGTTGCATCTTAATACCATACCTCAGCGTAGTGGAGAATAGGAAGAAAGAGGGACTGAGCAAGCTTATTAGGTGTTGAGGCCTTAGTCAACCACGCTGGCCCAGTGCGGATTGGTCGACTTCACATTACACCTTTGAATTTCATCGCAGGTGTATACAGAGGTTGACTCACGATGTTTTCCTTCACGGTAGAAGCCACGGACAAAATGTACATAATTATGAAATTCGAAAAACGAAAAAACCACAGTATGTACTGTACATGTCTACTGTTTTTGTTCCGGACCTTCGATAAGAAGGCCCAGTGCCTAGTTCACAACGCCAGCGACGCGACGACGACACGCGCCGACGAATATTCATGGAAATATCAGAGATTTAAATCTCTGGGAAATATAATAAGCTGCGTAACGATCGATTACCGTCAGCGGACTGACTATACGTTTGAACACATCTTTATTATTTTATGTTAACTGTTTAATAGATACCGCTAAAAATAGAGTGCGTGGGTACAAAATCTTATTCCATAATAAATCGCAGGCTATAGAAAATACTAGAGAACTACGCTGTACAATGGAAAAATACTCACTGGAGCGCACCAGAATAAGCTGCTTAGCCGTCACGTCACAAGAATATTTTCGGACATTTCTATTTTAACGTGAAGCTTTCATAATTCGAAAAATATCACAATGAAAAAAAAACAATCATAAAAACAGTTGAGTTGAGTTTTATTCTATTTATTCTGAAGTCCTAGAACCAACCACCAACCAAGTCAAGGTAGAAAGTTCTACCGTGGGAAATGGCTCCCTGTGTATCCATCCAAATACTTCAAACTCAAGACACATTACATTTTAATGTTACGTTAACATCATAGATAAATTGATACATTACATTTTGCAAAGAGTATTCTTTTTATTACATGTTTGTATGAAAAAAGGCAGATTTTTATTTTAATAGTACCGTCAAGCACGCGCTATAGCTCGTGCGTGGGTTCAATACGTATTTTGTGCTATATCAAAATTTTAATTCTAAATATTTTGATGGAAGTATTTAAAAAATGCTCCTTCTTAAACAACGTAAGTGCAGCCGTAGGACTTTTGCAGGCTAATGCCATTGCCAAAATTTTAAAAAAATAACGTTAGTTATATGAATATTACTGCAAAAAGTTTAGTTTCAAAACTGGATGGCAAATACATTCCAAGTTGGACCTTAGAGTTTTTAAAATATTTCCAAAATAATAGAGCCTGAATTTTTTTTAAACTGCTTGAATCCTATGAATAGGTACTACACCTATTCATAGGATTCGAGCAAAGTCCAAATGATTTTATAATTTGTATGTACCCATGTCTTTCAAGGTTTTCGTAATCAACAACGAACCCTTATTGTTTCGCCATGTCCGTCTGTCTGTCTGTCCGTAGTTTAGCTCAGAAACTCTTACTTCTTCTACTCTTAGTACTAAGAAACTGTAGTTTGGCAATTTAGCATATTTTGGGTGTGTGAACACCATTTTTCGATTCAGCATATCCATTTGTGAAATGTTGAGTTTTAAAGTGATATTTTTTGTTTGAGTCAAGTGTCCCTCCCCTGCTAGCTAAATGGTTGTTTATGGATACGTGAAAAAATTCACAGTAGTTCTATCAAATTCAATATCTTTTATTCAAATTGGATTGTTACAATCTCTTTTGAACGTCGAAGCAGCTACGCCATTGGTTCACAAGTCTACGGCGGGAGACCTTGTACTGGAAAGAACCAGCAAGAAAACCAGCAAGGGCTATTTTTTTCTCCCTGTATTGTTACAGAGTCGTCAATTGGAAGCTGACCTCACAACAGAAGTTTGAGCTCAACTTCCATTACAAGATTCTATTACAAGATATCTATACCTAATAATTACTTACTTACTTACTTTTATTATAAAGCTGAAGAGTTTGTTTGTTTGATTGTTTGTTTGTTTGGTTGAACGCGCTAATCTCAGGAACTACTGATCCAAATTGAAAAATTATGTTTGTATTGGATAAGTGCGGTCGCACTAAATGATGTCAATTGTCCTATTCCCACGATTGTCGCATAAGGGTACAATAAGCACCTTGTCAAGTTATACTGTTTGCCCACTGCAGGCGTAGCACGGGCTGCCAAGACTGGACTCGAGTCACGCATTATCTCACAATTTCAGTGACATAATCTCTTAGAGAAATGATCTAAAAGATCTTTAAAGAGTAGCACGGTGGAGCGTATTAAGTGGGAGTGACGTGATAAAAATTTCTTGACGCTCGTCAAGGGACACGTGTGACTGAGTTTGGAGTTTAATTACAAATTTTTTGCTCTCCGACTGCTGCTACATCTTCTAAAGTATTAAAGCGCTTGATACAACCACAGTCGGCGCACAGGCACGCCAAGAAATTTTGTGATAAAACTCAGTCACACGTGTTCCTTGACGAGCGTCAAGAAAATTTAAGACATAGAGATTATGTCACTGACTTTATGAGATAATGCGTGACTCGAGTCCAGTCTTGGCAGCCCGTGCTACGCCTGCTGGATCGTTCTTATGTCGCACGTAATAGTGGTGGATTTATAGTGCACATGTATAGCTTAAATGGGAGCTTACTGTACAAGATGACTTTGCCACTTACATCACGACATAATTCAGCCGAACACAATGCTTTTTATTTAATGTAATGTAACTACAGTTTCTTTTATGCGTATTGTTACCGAGAGAGCTCTTACACCTTGAGATGATGTTTACCCGCATATTCATTTCGCCGCGAATAGCAGAGAAACTATTAAAATATGGGAACAATCTACGAAAAAAGAAAATACGATCCAAAATAAGGTATCTTATTAGATTTTGATGAATGCATTATACAACTGTTAGCACATGTCATTGTAGAAGCAAAAAAGTCATTGTCCATAGTTCAAGGTCTGGAATTCTGGAAATGACGTCGGCCATCTTGGATTATTGCACGATACAACGTGACCATAGCATATACGCGATAACTTTTTGGCGTACAAAACGTACGAAGGTTTAGCACGCATTACTTCGGGACGATAGGCGCAGATAAGTCTTAGCTTAAGGCGCATAGTAACGTCAATCATAAAAAATTACTGCAGAAAAAACCGGTTCTCTTCATAAATATTGAATAAAAAAATCTTTAAAAAAGATATGTTATTATTCAACGCATTCTTTAGAGGATGGTCTTTTTAATTTTTTGATAAATTAATTAAAACTTGGTTAAAATGCGACCCAAACATGCCTCGATTTTAAAACTATAAACCTAATCGCTTCGTAAATATTAGGTTAAATCACATACTTTCGATTTCAATAAATAAAGTGAACAATATTCTAGGGTATGGTCTTTTTAGATTTTTCTTATTCGCCTTTATTAATTTTTTATTGAAATAATTCATCTTACGCGTAAAGGTTTGCTTGAATATTCCCCTCACTCTCACTCACTCACTCCTATGTAATCAGTGCGGGACGATCGACGCAAGGTCATTGGGAGCACTATGCGCCTTAAGTGTTTTCTTTTAACACCACATGGCGCCTTTAAAAGCCTGATGCGGAAGTCTGCATTTCCTCAGACGATACTGTTATGGGTAGTCTTATGTCAGTACACTACGCTCACTAGCTCACCGTACATCATAGATAAATTGATACATTACATTTTGCAAAGAGTATTCTTTTTATTACATGTTTGTATGAAAAAAGGCAGATTTTTATTTTAATAGTACCGTCAAGCACGCGCTATAGCTCGTGCGTGGGTTCAATACGTATTTTGTGCTATATCAAAATTTTAATTCTAAATATTTTGATGGAAGTATTTAAAAAATGCTCCTTCTTAAACAACTTAAGTGCAGCCGTAGGACTTTTGTAGGCTAATGCCATTGCTAAAATTTAAAAAAAATAACGTTAGTTATATGCTCATATGAATATTACTGCAAAAAGTTTAGTTTCAAAACTGGATGGCAAATACATTCCAAGTTGGACCTTAGAGTTTTTAAAATATTTCCAAAATAATAAAGTCAGAATTTTTTTTTAAACTTTGCTTGAATATTTAATCTTTGTCTGAATTTTTTTTTAATCTTTGGTACTACACCTATTCATAGGATTCGAGCAAAGTCCAAATGATTTTATAATTTGTATACCATGTCTTTCAAGGTTTTCGTAATCAACTTATTAGATTTTGATGAATGCATTATACAACTGTTAGCACATGTCATTGTAGAAGCAAAACAGTCATTGTCCATAGTTCAAGGTCTGGAATTCTGGAAATGACGTCGGCCATCTTGGATTATTGCACGATACAACGTGACCATAGCATATACGCGATAACTTTTTGGCGTACAAAACGTACGAAGCTTTAGCACGCATTGCTTCGGGACGATAGACGCAGATAAGTCTTAGCTTAAGGCGCATAGTAACGTCAATCATAAAAAATTACTGCAGAAAAAACCGGTTCTCTTCATAAATATTGAATAAAAAAATCTTTAAAAAAGATATGTTATTATTCAACGCATTCTTTAGAGGATGGTCTTTTTAATTTTTTGATAAATTAATTAAAACTTGGTTAAAATGTGACCCAAACATGCCTCGATTTTAAAACTATAAACCTAATCGCTTCGTAAATATTAGGTTAAATCACATACTTTCGATTTCAATAAATAAAGTGAACAATATTCTAGGGTATGGTCTTTTTAGATTTTTCTTATTCGCCTTTATTAATTTTTTATTGAAATAATTCATCTTACGCGTAAAGGTTTGCTTGAATATTCCCCTCACTCTCACTCACTCACTCCTATGTAATCAGTGCGGGACGATCGACGCAAGGTCATTGGGAGCACTATGCGCCTTAAGTGTTTTCTTTTAACACCACATGGCGCCTTTAAAAGCCTGATGCGGAAGTCTGCATTTCCTCAGACGATACTGTTATGGGTAGTCTTATGTCAGCACACTACGCTCACTAGCTCACCGTACCGTAACAGCTCCCACGACGCGACGGACCAGCTATTGTTTGCACAGTGAAGCGGCTGATGCGACCGAGTAATTAAAGCGTAATGCGCAATTAGAAACAATACCCGACCGCCAAAGTCGACGATTTTCCCTTTGCATTGTATTAAAAAAAATACTTTAAAAAATAAATCATCATTTCATTGGCTCTCTTCTCTTTCATGAGTTGGGCAGAGGGATACAACATTATACACCACAAATCAGTTGTACAGTGAGCTCCTTGTCAAGCTATACTGTTATGGACCGTTCTTATGTCGCTCGTATATTTGTTCACGCTCGAGGAAGAGCGAGTGGCGGCACTGCATTCTAGTCTGTGGAGTGACAGCTTTTTTGGCGGCCGGCCGCATGTGATATGTCAGTTGAGTCGAGTCGAAATGTCATGACATGCTTAGAGGTTATGTGCGGGCCGGAATAAAATATAATACACAATATTCAAGCAAATAGTGATTTGCGCGGCGCACCTAATATCGGGGTGCGAAAGCCCGCTTTGTGTTGTGCAAGGTGTCAAAATCGCGTGTGTGAGTCGTGGTGGCCTAATAGGCCTTTGTAGTGCTCCGGTCTCCACCGGTGGATCCACTGCAGAACTTCAGGAGCCGTGACTTCCTTCGAGCTAGCTCAGGAAGTCCACCGGCTACGGAGGAGACGGACGGAGACAATTGGAACCAAGGTAAGTAATACCAATTTTCTAAGAGCTGGTATTCGGTGAATAAAATTCAGCAATACAAGTCGGTGAAACGCCGACGTGGTGGAGTCTACTTGGGGCACCACCATCTCTTGGTAGCAGAGCGTGGTTTTTAGATTTGAGTGGTTCTTAGATTTGAGTATTTGATTAGTATTGTACAATTAATATTGTAATCTTGTTGGTTGTCCAAACGGGCAATACATATTAATTGGTTTTGATTGCTGATTTTAAACCGACTACCAGCTCATTTGTGGACCGATCTCCTTAACTAATTGTCATTGTATATGAAAAATTGGGGTTAAATGTCTTTTGTTGTTCTAGTTAAGTTCTAGCATTTACCTATATTTGATTTTGGTTTGTTTTTTCATATCTTTGTTTTGCCCTTGAATATTTTTTTTGTTAAGTTGTAAACTTATATTTGAATTTAATTTGTTGAAAAAATTTTGCTGCTAAATGACTTTGCTGTTGTTGTAATACACTATATTGCTGTGTTAAGTTTTAGCATTTCCATTTGATTTTGTTTTGTTTGCCTCTGAATATTATGTTTGTTAAGTTATTGACTTAATACTTGATTTTAATTTGTTTGAAAAATCCTGTTGTTAAATGCCTTTGTTGTTCTAGTTAAGTTCTAGCATTTACACTTGATTTTGGTTTGTTTATATATTTTGTTCTGCCTTTGAAGTTCCTCCCGATCTGTTTTATTGTCTGCGGTTGTCGGTCTGTTTGTCCGTGTATTATTATAGTGTTTATTAATTTTGGTGCAAAATGGTCCCGCCAGTCAGCCCGCTTAGTGGTGCCCGCGCGGGTGCACAAAAGATTTTGAGATGGTTTGCTAGTGCCGTCGCTTTGGTAGACCGACCAGACCGAGAACAGGCCTTGTTAATTCGGCATGAGGGAGTACCGGCTCGCTTGAAGGAATTGGAGCAGCTTTTCGTTGCTCATCAACAATATCTGCTCGACCACCCAGCCGAGGGTGCCGCTGAGTTGCGGGCAGTCGACCAATTTAATGCCGATTATGATCAGTGTTTTGAACAGGCGGATGTGATTATAAACAAGGCTCAGGCAATCCTATCCGTCCGGAGGGGTGAGTCGTGCACGCCCGGGGAGGTCAAGCCTACCCCGGCCGGCTTGCTGGGCAGACTGCCCACTTTAGACATCCCAACCTTTGATGGGAACCTGGCTTCTTGGATGGGGTTCATTAACCTCTTTGATAGCCTGGTTCACTCGAGGGACGATCTGTTCCCTAGCCAGAAATTGGCCTATTTGCTCTCTGCCTTACGTGGAGAGGCTGGTGTGCTTGTCCAGCATCTACCTGTCAACGATGACAGTTATGAGATTGCAAGGGCGTTGTTGACCGCCCGGTATCAGAATGTTCGCTTGCTAGCGGACACACATGTGGCTGCCATTTTAGGGCTGCCACGAGTATCGCGGGTCTCCTCATTGAGGAAGGAGATTTTGAACCTGCTGCTAAGCGCTATTAATGCGCTCAAACGACTTGATCTACCGGTGGACCAGTGGTCCTTTATTTTGCTCCACCTCATCCTCGATAAGCTTCCCATGGAGATGAAGGGACGCTTCGAACAAAGGTACGGGGGCAATAGTGCCTCGTACCTCCCCCCCTTCTCGGATCTCCTCAGATTTTTGGAGGATGAGTGTCGGATGACCGACCACTTGGATCTGGCTCCTATGCCGGGACCGAGTACAGGCCGCTATGAGGCGACCCGGGCAGCAGTACAAGCAGTATACTGCAGTGCGGCAGAACTCTCCACACGGGGAGAGGCCGAGGCCTTGCAAGTGTTGCAAGCGGGATGGCCATCGTTTGCCGGCCTGTCCCAAATTTGTTGGCCTACGCACCGAGGGGCGTAGAAATATGGCCAAGCAGCGGAATTGGTGCTACCGCTGCCTGGGGGCCCATATGGCATCGGCTTGCCCCCACCCACGAGATTGCCACTGTTGTGGAGGGGCCCATCACCCCCTTTTGTGCTTCAACAATAGAGACACTCGTGAGGTGGTGAGAGAGAGGGACTCGCACACGGGCGGGGGCCCTCGTAGGTCACCCACATCTCCGAGGAGATCGGAGGGGCGTGCCACCCCTCCGCGGAGATTGGACAGGCGCCCCCCCTCCAGTGAGAGGATTGGGCGCCCCACCCCCCCTACGGGCGGGGGGGATCGACGCGCCGCTTATGAGGCGCCACCGCGGGATTGGGCCGCGGTAATTAGGGAGCCACGCCGGGAGCCGATACGCTTCTCTCCCCCTCTGATGGAGAGACCTCGTTTATCGCGGGCTCCCCCAACTTTCGCCCATCATGGGCACCGCCCGGCCCCCCGATGCAGCTTTGGTCGGGGTGTGTACGTGCCGGATTGGGACCCGCTCGAGCGCCTTGAGCGCCCTATTCCTCCGCCGCGCACGCATTTTTCTTCGGACCCCCCTTCCCCCCCGTTGCGGGGAATGCGGGAGGATTTTCACTAAACCAACTGTCGGCTGCAACCCCCCCACAGGAGCAGGTGCTGTTACCAACAGCCTCCGTACAGGTGTGGGGCCCGAGGGGCACCTTTGTTTTAGTTCGCGCCCTTTTGGATACGGGAGCTCAGGGTTGCATTGCCTCCAGCTGGCTGGTCCGGCAGTTGAGTTTGAACACATCTCCATACCTTGAATCGGTACGAGGAATCGGAGACCTGCGGATCCCGGATCCGATCGGTCAGGTTTTGTTCTCCTTCTCCCCCCACTTCTCTTCAGCGCCCAAAATTGGCGCTACCGCGATTGTTTATGAGAAGGTTGTTGGTCAGCTTCCGCAACAGCACGTTTCGCGCGCTGTCGTTGATGCGACATCAGGATTGACCTTGGCTGACCCTTCCTTCCACCGAACCGGTCCGATTCACTTATTGCTCGGTGCCGATGTTCTAGGCCGCGTGTATTGTGGGAAGAGGAGAGAGTTACAGAAGGGTGGGCTGGTAGCCTTATCTACATCGCTTGGGTTTGTAGTGATGGGACCAGTTAGGCATAACCCACCATCTCCATCGGTGGACAGTTACATAACTGTTAGCTCCACCTTATCGGATGTCCTTCAACGGTTTTGGGAGGTGGAAGAGCCACCTACCGTGAAGCGAGTGAACCCCTTGGACGAGGAGTGTGAGTTGTTCTACCAGAACAATACAGGTCGCCTTCACTCGGGACGGCTGATCACTCGTTTGCCCTTTTTGTCAGTTCGCCCCTCACTTGGCAGCTCCCGGCCGTTGGCCGAGAAGCGGCTGCTGTCCATGGAGCGTCGTATGAGTAGGAACTCCGACCTCAAACAGAAGTATGTCGACTTCATGCGAGAATATGAGCAACTGGGGCACATGTCGGTCTCGCGACTGGACTGGCGAAACGAGGAACATAATTTTCTTCCTCACCACGCGGTTTTGAAACCTTCCACCGGGAAGATACGCGTTGTTTTTGATGGGTCAGCTCCTACGTCTACCGGAGTTTCGCTGAATCAATGTCTGCATGCTGGACCGAAGTTGCACCACGAGGTGGGTGATGTATTGACCAACTTCCGTCGCCATGCCGTCGTCTTTGTGACCGATATCCGGATGATGTTTCGGCAGACTGTGATTCACCCGGACGATAGACGATATCAGCTCATATTATGGAGGGAGGATCCCAGGGATCCCATGCTGGTCTACGAGCTGAACACCAATACATACGGTTTGCGTTCGAGCCCCTTTGTGGCAATTCGCTCACTTGTGGAACTCGCTGAACGTGAACGATTACGATACCCTCGCGCATCCTTGGTTCTCAAGGAGGATGCATTTGTTGATGATATTTGTACGGGCTCCTCTAGTGTCGAGGAAGCCTTGATTTTGCGAGATGAACTAATTGCTCTTCTCGGGGCTGGTGGTTATGAACTGAGGAAGTGGATGTCCAACTCACCTCAGCTTTTGTGTGACTTGCCAGACGACCACCAGCAGGAGCCTCATATTTTTGAGAATGCCAACACTCCAGATTTACTGTCTGTTTTGGGAGTGCAATACAGACCTGTCCAGGACACGTTCACCTATCGATTGGAGCTGCCAAGCCCCAAGGTCTGGACGAAACGGTTGGTTTTGTCTACAGTAGCTCGTACCTTTGACCCAAATGGCTGGATTAGTCCCATAGTGTTTTGGATGAAATGCTTCCTACAGGAACTTTGGTCAGCCGAAGTGTCGTGGGATGAGCCCCTCTCGGGCCGTTTGCTGCGAGATTGGGAGTCCTTCATGTTGTCTCTCCCCGACATTAACCGTGTTAGTATCCCTAGACATATACTGCCTAAGGGACGGTTTACGGCCAGCCTTCATGGCTTTTGTGACGCGTCTGAGAGTGGATACGCAGCCGTCGTATATATCCGGACGGTTGATGATAGAGGAGCTGTTAAGCTCCACTTGCTAATTGCTAAGAGTAAGGTTGCTCCACTTCGGACTCGATTAACGATTCCGAAGTTAGAATTGTCTGGAGCTACTCTTCTGGTTCGGTTGATGAACCACGTTGTTGACACCCTGGGACGTAGTGTGGACTTTGAGTCGCTCTTTGCTTGGTCCGACAGTCAGGTTGTCCTGTGTTGGATTAAGAACTCCGTCCACTCCCTGGAAGTATTTGTGGCCAATCGGGTATCCCAAATACAGGCCTCGAAGGCCACGTTGATTTGGCGCCACGTGCCAGGTGAAATAAACCCTGCTGACTGTGCATCACGTGGCAGCGAAGCCCCTCAGCTTATTGACCACACTCTGTGGTGGGGTCCCGACTGGTTGTTACAACCGTCTTGGCCTTCCACACCAGCTGTGGTGAAGGTACCAAATCCGGGCTTGCGTGTTCACGCTGTCGAGACTATGGCGGCTCCAGAGCGGGAATTTTTATTAGACCGCTACAGTTCTCTGGACAAGTTGCTCGGCGTGACCGCTTGGATAAGAAGATTTATACGAAATTGTCGCCGGCCTCAGGACAAAGATTTGTGTCCGGTCCTCTCACCGCAGGAGCGCCAAGATGCTCTTCTGCATTGGGTGCGTATGACCCAGTCTAGAGCGTTTGAACCGGAACTTAAGATTTTCCGTACCGGGACGTCCAAATTGAAGGGACCCTTGGTGCGTTTGACTCCCTTTCTGGTAAAGAATTGTTGCGTGTAGGAGGCCGATTGAGGCACGCTAACTTGCCTTATAGATCACGTCATCCCCTGTTGCTCCCCAAGGACGGACCATTGGTGCGATTGTTGATCATTGATCGCCATGTGAAGAATGCTCATGCCGGATGTAATGCATTGACCGCGCTCCTCCAACGGGAGTTTTGGATTTTGTCAGCGCGAAGAATAATCCGATCTGTTATCTTTCGATGTCTGCCCTGCTATCGTTTACGCCCCGAGACGATGCAGCCGCAAATGGGTGATTTGCCTGCTGATCGTGTGAATGAATCGATGACCTTCTTAGGAGTTGGAACTGATTTCGCGGGACCATTCACTATAAAAACGTCGCGACTCCGTAATGCTAAGACTGAAAAGGCTTACTTGTGTGTGTTTGTTTGTTTGGCCACTAAAGCCGTTCATTTGGAGGTGGTGAGTGCGCTCACCATGGACGCTTTCTTAGCAGCGTTAGGCAGATTTGTCTCCCGCCGGGGACTGCCTTCTCTAATTCGGTCCGATTGTGGGACGAACTTCAAGGGCACTGATAGACATATAAGAGAAGTTTGTGAATTTTTAGATAAAAATAATATTGAGATCGGATCCACACTCTCCCGTAGGGGGGTAACATGGCGATACTCCCCGCCGTCTTGCCCTCACTGGGGAGGGATTTTTGAATCTGTTGTAAAGGCCGCCAAGACTCACCTTCGCCGCGTTATTGGGGAGACTATTCTCACGTTTGAGGAACTCGCGACGGTGTTTCATAAGATTGAGGCGGTTCTCAACTCGCGTCCGTTATGTCCGTTGTCTACCGACGCGAACGATTTGCAGGCCCTCACGCCGGGCCATTTCTTGATAGGCAGACCACTTAACGCCCTGCCCGAGTATCCTTATAGAGATATCAATCCCGGACGCCTTTCGCGGTTTGAGTTGCTCCAGCAGCTTACCCAGAGTTTCTGGCGCCGCTGGCACCTTGAATATTTACACATTTTGCAACAGCGCGTTAAGTGGTCAGATAAGACAAACCCACCGAGGGTTGGAGACCTCGTGTTAGTGAAGGACCCAAACCTGCCACCCTTACGTTGGCGTCGCGGACGCATTGTCCAGCTTACTCTAGGGTCTGATGGTGTGCCCAGGTTTGCCGAGGTCCTAGTTGGGGATTCTGTTTTGAAGCGCGCGGTCGCTACTCTTTCTCGCCTCCCCTTAGACTGATTTGGCGGACAGTCCGGGACTGTCCGGAGCGGGGGGATGTTCACGCTCGAGGAAGAGCGAGTGGCGGCACTGCATTCTAGTCTGTGGAGTGACAGCTTTTTTGGCGGCCGGCCGCATGTGATATGTCAGTTGAGTCGAGTCGAAATGTCATGACATGCTTAGAGGTTATGTGCGGGCCGGAATAAAATATAATACACAATATTCAAGCAAATAGTGATTTGCGCGGCGCACCTAATATCGGGGTGCGAAAGCCCGCTTTGTGTTGTGCAAGGTGTCAAAATCGCGTGTGTGAGTCGTGGTGGCCTAATAGGCCTTTGTAGTGCTCCGGTCTCCACCGGTGGATCCACTGCAGAACTTCAGGAGCCGCGACTTCCTTCGAGCTAGCTCAGGAAGTCCACCGGCTACGGAGGAGACGGACGGAGACAATTGGAACCAAGGTAAGTAATACCAATTTTCTAAGAGCTGGTATTCGGTGAATAAAATTCAGCAATACAAGTCGGTGAAACGCCGACGTGGTGGAGTCTACTTGGGGCACCACCATATTAGTTGCTATTTTCGTAATGTAAATGTAAAGCTTGAATGGGAGCTTACTTTACCTAACAATAGGAACAATTTATTGATAAGTACTATTAAGTACAGAGTCAGTTTTCGCTACCACTAACGCCTATTTATGATTTTTGAGCTTCCTGTCAAGCTATATTTGAATAAATAAAATTTTGATTTTAAATAGGTATTTCAGCCGAGAGGCTGTTCGACGTAAAGTGTCCCCACCCACCCAGGGTCCTAATTCCGCTAATATTAACGTCATTGTCGCGTCGTAATTAGCGTTTCAATAAAACTGCTTTTGTCGCTTTTATACGCATTTTCTGGTGCAATTTATTTGTTTGTACTATATTATAATTTCTTGATAAGTCAATAGTGACAAATGTTCTAGTTAGTATTCGGTAAACCAACAATAACTGTCTCAAAAAGCGATGCTATTGAAGCGTTATTGGCACGCCACAAATGCGTTAACGCTAGCAGAATAAGGCGCCAGGCCTCAGGGATCGCCACACCAATCGGGTCTCACGGGTCTGTTACAACTCGAGATCGCCGATCCTTCTACACAATAGGAGTACTATTTGGCGCGAACGCACACGCCCGACTATCGGCGACCGATTTTTTGACGGTGAAACTGAAACAAATGCGGCGTTATTACGAAACCTGGTTTTAACCAGCAGGCTTACTTTCGAACTAATTGCGATCGATCGACATTGGGATTGTGATTTTTCGTACCCTTTATTTGCATTGGCGCCAAATTGGATCCTATTGCGCTGATTTGAGTGCATCAAACTCGGTGAAATAATTTTCTCAAAATTCGGATCCAATTTGGCGCCAGTGTTGCTACTCAAGCGTACGAAAACTCACAATTCCAATGACAATCGATCGGAATTGATTCGAGAGAAAGCCTACTGGTCTAAGGTTAGTCTTGGTTTAAAACTACTGCGGCTTCGCTTGTGTTAATTTAAATTTCAAAATTCTATGATGAACGCCAAACAGTGATAACTTAACAAAAATCAAGGGCCAGGCCAGGCTCACCCCAGAAAAAAACTCTAGATACGCCAAAGGGCACAGAGTCTTATGTTCACGTCGCAAGGACTACCAAATTATAAGCGATCGTGATGGAATTTTTTCTTAGACAATAACCCACCTGGTGTCGTAAACCAGGACTAAGTTTAGACCATGTTTTGTAATAAGACGGATAGAGTTCTACGTTGCAACGCGAACAAACTACAAAAAGTCCGCCAAAGAAAAATCGATGAATCCTGGCCGACCCGATTACCGGTGGACAATGCAACATTCGTATGTAAATGTATTCGGTCAACGATAGTCGGTCGTGTGCGTTCGCACTTAAACAAAGTATTGTCCTCTATTTCGTGCGCTAAAACCAGGGATTGAAAAGGTTCCTAGAATACCGGTACAGAACCGGTATTTAACGGTTTCGGTGCTAGAACCAGAACCGGAACCGGAACCCAAACAAGAACCTTTAAGAACCCTTTTATACCGGTTCTTGACAAATTAAGTCCGTACTAGTCGGACTTCAATAGGAACGATACCGAGGTGCAGGTGCGTCGTCGGCGGCCGACGACGGGAGTGGGGAGAGAGAGGGAATAAAAAATAAAGTACCTATTTTTTATTACGTCTTATACATTGTAAAAACCTCGCGATTTTAATTCTTATAACTGTCAGTGAAATTAATAATATATAATATAAGTAATATAATATTCTGTTTATTTTAATTTTATGTTAGTTTTATTGGGTCATTACTAACTGACTCTACAATACTTTATACCAACTATAGCAAAATAGACTACTTCTTTAATTTTAATTATTTACTATTTTACGGCGAGCATCAACTTTATGTTCATTTCCATTGCAGATGAAAACGTTACCGTGTAGGTATATTATATGGATGGGTGCCTCAGCCTCTGCCCCCGCGCCTTCCACTCAGCCTACCCTGCCCCGCACGCGGACCGGCTACGCGGGCTACGGCCCGAGAACACTAGGGCAAACCCCAGACGGAGGGCCTTTACGGCGGCGTGCACGGGACCAACCGCACACGCAGGCCTCCACTTCAGGGTCATTAGACGGGCATCGCCTGTGCGAATGCCCGCCTTCTCCTGCCTATCCGTCTGCGAAAGATGGGAGCGGCTTGAGGATCTACCTCCCGCTCCCTCTCCGCGGCCTCCTTCTGCGAGATGACGTCCTCGCAGAAGGAGGCGACAGCCCCCCATTCCGCCTCGCAGCGGAGCATGGCCACGACTATGCTCGGCAGCGAGAGGTTTCCACCTTCCAGCGCAGCGTTGAGTTCGATGCGCTGGCGGCGCCAATCCGGGCACACCAATAGAGTATGCTTAGCAGTGTCGGGAGCGTCGCAGTGATGACACTGCAGTATTTCCTCCCGACGGGCGACCCGATGCAGGAAGTGACCGAAGCAGCCATGCCCGGTCAGTACCTGCACCATGCGGAATGTGAAGCTGCCGATATGCCTTCGAATGGATGCATGCATCGACATCCCACGGCGTTTGGTCCGCAAGAACGCAGGCCGCGCCGTGGATGACCGTGCGATAAGCTCGCATGGCCCGGGTCGCTATGACCCACTGCGGATGTCGCAGCAGGGCCATCGACCTTATCACCCCGTGATAGAGCCGACGACACGCCGATCCTGGGCCTGCCACATTAGGGAGGACCCGCCCAAGTGCGGCTGCGGCGACGCACAACCGTGGAGCGAGGAGCATAAAATGCTCCTCGAAACTCCATCGGGGGTCCAGAACCAGGACGAGGTACTTGAGATGCGCCTCGACTGGTATGCTAACCCCTTCCACTCGGACTCGGAGCCTCATGTGAAAACTCCTCGCGTGGAAACTCATGGCCCTCGTTTTTTCAAGGGCCACATCCAAACCCAAGAAGCGGATGCGTCGGACAACCAAAGACGTGCCGACCGACGCAAGGTGGGCCGCCTCCTCCTCCGTTTTAGCTCTCACCGCGACGAGCGTGACTTCGGCGGAGCAGACGACCTCCGTTCGTGGCAGGAGGCCGCCTGGCAGAACCAACCCAATTGTACCCCATGTTCCATAGTAGAAGATCTAGTACGGAACCTTGGGGTACACCTGCCGCCATTGCCCACGTATGGACGCAACCATCCGGCCCCTCGTAGAGAACTGACCTGCCTTCCGCGTAGCTGTCCACGAGGGCGCGGAGGTACGGAGGCACCAATGTTGCTTAACCCTAGCAATTGTTTGCTGAGAGCACACGCCAATACCTATCAGGTTAATGTAACCTGGTTGTAGCAATAGTCATAGTCATATTTTTTTTCAATGTAGGCTTTAAAAGCACTTTTGACGTCATTAAAACAAAAACGAACATGAGTTTGAAACTTTGTTAAAAAAACGACTACCTCAGTAAAAAAAACTATTACTAGTTAAAACTATCGCCTGTTTTAACTGCATTAACATGTAAAATTCATTGCCAAGGATGTTTGTCTTCGACGAAGTCTTGTACCCTATAATATGCTTTAGCAATTAATTTTGTTTTAATTTGTTGTTTAAATTGTGTATCCCTCATAATTAAGAGTTCGTCAGGTATTTTATTGTAATAACCTTACGCTATTCCCTATAAATGAATTTTTACTCTTTGCAAGTCGTAGATCCGGGACCACTAATTTATTTTTGCTCCTAGTATTCAAATCCCTAACGTCACAATTCTTTTTAAAGGTATGTATATTTTTGCGGATATACATAATATTTTCATAAATGTAGAGAGACGGAAATGTCAGAATATCAATTTCTCTGAATTATTTCTTAAGGAGTCACGAGGCTTCATTTTATAAATAAATCGTTTCTGTAATATAAAATTTTTTCGACGTCAGCTGCAGATCCCCACAGTAAAACACCGTATGACATGACACTATGAAAATACGCAAAGTAAACCAATCTTGCAGTCGTCTCATCTGTTAAGTTCCTAATTATTTTTACAACATATGCAGCCCAACTCAATTTATTTGCCAAAATTACTAAATGTGGCTTCCATTGTAATTTGGAGTCAACATTTATACGCAGGTTCGGCCTCATATGGAATACTGTTCTCATCTTTGGGCAGGGTCACCCCAATACCAGCTTCTCCCACTGGACCGCATTCAGCGGAGAGCGACTCGAATCGTCAACTGCCAGGAAATTTCTAATCGGCTTGATACCTTGGCGCTGCGTAGAGATGTCGCCTCACTATGCATCTTCTATCGCATATATTACGGGGAATGCTCCGAGGAATTGTTCGGTCTCATACCTGCCGCCTCTTTCCGCCATCGTTCCACGCGACAAAAAATCCATGCCCATCACTTAGATGGTTGGCAGTCTACAACTGTGCGTTTTTCTCGCAGTTTCCTGCCTCGTACAGTCAAACTTTGGAATGAATTGTCACCTTCGGTATTTCCGGACCGATACGACCTTCAAACTTTCAAGAAAAGAGCGTATTCCTACCTTAAAGGCCGGCAACGCACTTGTAACTCCTCTGGGGTTGCGGGTGTCCATGGGCGACGGTAATCACTTACCATCAGGTGATACGTTTGCTCGTTTGCCCCCTATCCCATAAAAAAAATACCCAAGAAAGTAGTATTATCAACTATTTCTAAATTATTTCCGTGCAGTTCAACATTTATGGGGTTATTTTTTGTATTTGGAGGTAGAAATCTAACACATTTTGTTTTCTTTACGTTAAGAACCAAATTATTTGACGAAAACCAATGAGAGACTTCTTTTAGAGTGTTATTTATATGCATTTTACTATGTTTGGCATTTAATCTATCTGAAGAAAAAATCAACGAAGTATCGTCTGCAAATAATACGATATCCGACATATCCTTCACCATAAAAGGAAGGTCATTTATATAAACAAGGAATAAAAATGGCCCAAGAATCGATCCTTGTGGTACTCCCATTTCAACCAATGAACCATCCGAGAGAACCCCCTTTATCCCAATTTTTTGCATTCTATTCGAAAGATACGATTTTATCACTTCTAAAGCAACACCACAAATACCGTAATAATTTAATTTTCGAATTATAATCTCATGATCAACGCAGTCGAACGCCTTGGAAAGGTCACAAAATATTCCTACCGAGTCACACCTTTTTTCCCAATTTAAAAAATATTATTTATTAATTTAGCCTCTGCATCCGTAGTTGATAGACCTTTTGTAAATCCAAATTGATTTTTTGAATTGAGAATAAATTATTCGTTCAAATATTTTACTTAATACAGATAGCACAGATATTGGGTGATAGTTAGAAGGATCGTGTGTATCTCCTGACTTAAATATTAGAGCTACCCTACTTTCTCTTCGTTGATGATTGTTGACCATGTTGTTTTAATTTTATTGTTTGCTCTAATGATTTTCTTCCTAATGTAATCTGATTTTACTTGTCTGCAAACATTCTTAAAAATTTTTGAATATTGCCTGACATATTCTTGAAACTCAGTTAAATATATACGATTTTTTATCGTACAAATCATATAGGTGTTCTCTACTTTTCCTGATACCTTTTGTTGCCCATTTGTTAAAAACATTTTTTCCCTTTAGTTTTGTTTGTTTAACCTTAAATGTTCTATCAAATTCTTTTTTTATTGACATAAATAATGTATTATAAGACTCATTTGGGTTATCAAAATTAAAATTAGCAGACGTTAGGGATGTTGCAATATTTTCTCTAAACTTATTCAACTTATTTTTTGTCAAAGGCCTATAACTAATAATTTCATTTTGTGTTCTATCACCATCAATTTCTATTTTTAAACCTTTGTGATCAGACGGTACCCCACTTATCAGAGACTTACTTTTAATTCTACAATTAACAATAATATTATCAATGCAAGTCGAAGAGTTAGGGGTTATTCTGGTTGGTTCGTTGAAGAGACAACCTAAGTTAAAACACTTTAGCAACGTCAGCAAGCTATCTTTTTCATTAGAATCACTGAGAAGATTTATATTGAAATTACCGCAAATAACAAGTGGCTTAGTATTGTTTGATACCTTGTTCAATATGTCCTCTAGGACACCAATAAAAGAGCTGAAATTTCCTGATGGCGGTCGGTAGACACAAAGGACAAGAAACCCCTCTATTTCCGCACCAGCCACCTCACAAACATGTTCAACAGAATACCCAACAAGATCCTTACGTTCTTTATAAGTTATTGAATCTTTAACCAGTAAAAGGTTGCCTTTTAGCAATAGAAGAGATTGCTTTTTAGCAATAAGGCCGCCTATTTGTACATATATATATTTTTTACATTTGTATCCCATTGTAATACAATTTTTGTACAATAAATTGTTTATTATTATTATTATTAAAAGACAACCTTCACCCATAGCTGACACTCTATTAAATATACTAGCAATTTTTTAGTTTTTTATATTAAAGCACATATTTTCCGGTTTTAGCCAAGTTTCTGTTAAGCATAATACATCGATACTAAACTTATCTAATAAAAATTCAACGTCAATAATTTTATCAGAAAAGCGATTTACGTTTTGATAAACTAAAGTTAATAAATTTGTACACTTCTCATCGGTCATATTTACATCACAAAAAATGATTAGTCTCAGGTCTAATAGAGTTAACCTTACTAATAGGCACTGAGTTGTTAATGTACGCTTTATTTAAATTATGAGCTAAGACAGAAGATAAATAATTTATAGATCGTATATCCAGATACATATTGTAATCCTTCGTCATCTTAATTTTATTACTAAATAAATTTATGTCAAATAATTGGAAGTCACCACTATGACGACCGATCAAATGATGTAAGGTCTTATTTAATTTATAAATTTTGTCATTTTGAGAAGCGGAAAATGAAGAACAATATGAGTATTACAAGTATCATCAAAGTAATAATAACCTTTAAATCAGTATCAATCAGTATAAATCAATATCTAGCAGACTACATGATGCTGTCGCATCATATCCGGGGGGGTTATTATCTAAGAAAAAATCTATCGTGATCGCTTACAATTTGACAGTCGCCGTCCATCCATCGCTCCTTTCCTTTATAAAAAGATGTCGGCGCAGAGTCTTGTATTCACGGCGCAAGGGTTGTCAAATTAAAAGCGATCGTGATTGTTTTTTTCTTAGACAATAACCCACCAAGTTACCATATCATGGAAATACCACCAAAGAAACAGTATATTACAATAAACTTTAAATCAGTATCAATCAGCAGTAGAGGAGTTGGGTATCTAGCAGACTACTTATGAGTATCCTTATGGTTTTATTGATACACTGATGACCAATTTCACCAACTTGTCTTAGCTTAGGATACTTACTCTTCGGTGGCATACTGTCACATTCTTTTATTAAAAATAAAAAGTGACGGCATACTTCTTAGGAGTTTCATAAGCTAAGGTTAGTGAAATTGGCCCTTAACTACTATCCAAAGTTCTACTTATCTAATTATAACTTTTTATTTTTTTATGACGTCGTCTTTATTGTTTTCCTATTATAATAAATTTCTTGTCAAAATTCATTTCATCATAAAAAATTATATATCCATATAAATAGGTGGGTATGTACACCAACATCATACACTGGTACAACACAAAAATAATACAATACAATATAACTTTCCTTTGTCCATTCTAATATTAAATTATTACAGTGTAGCCTGTGTTAATTCAGTCGTTAGTCCAGGATAACTAAACTACTAATATTATTTAATTACAATACTATCACTAACTCTACACCAACATACAGTGTCCAGAAAGTCCCAAATAACTAAAATTACAAGCGTAGAAGAGACGTGCCGTGCCGAACACAATATATGGAACCGGTATTAGAACCTTTATTTATTATTAGTTTGAACCTGTATTAAGAACCGGTACTTTGGAACTTTACCGGAACCGGAACCGAAACCGGAACCGCACCGAAAAGAGAACCCTTTTCAAGAACCTAAATGAAGAACCGGAACCGAAATTGGAACCGGTTTTCAATCCCTGGCTAAAACACTATTTAGGATGTAACTTAGTCGAACGAATGACAAAGGAACATCCTAAACTTAATTAAAATTTTGCTGGCTGAACGTATACATACAAATTTTAACTTAAATTTGAATTGATATATACAATACAGACAGTGATGTTGAAGTGCCAAGCTAATTATTTATAACATAAATTAACGTAGAAAGGAGGAAGCAATGGACACATTCCCAATCAGGCAGGTTTTGTCACTGGGTAATTAAACCAAAAGGCTGTATGGTAAGGTAACGCCTGATTAAGCCAGCAGTATTCAGTGCAATAAATTATGCAAAACGAGTGTGTGCATTCAGAACACTGTCAGCGTGATTAGCGCACTAGCCTCGCGTTCGGCTGCAACTGGTTTGGATAAGGCAAAACTGTATTTTAATTAGTCACATGGCTCATAAAACCACTATCTTTTCAGAAACAAACATATATTCACCTATTATGTAAACCTATAGGTACAAACGTTTCACGTACATTGTATTGATTGCAAACTGTTACTAAGCATTTCATTATCATTTGACACTTTTATAATATTACCTACGCGTTTTTACAATTCAACTGGATTTTTTATATCTTTCTAAACATGAAAGTAATATCCAATGACAAGATTGGCGGCTCGAGAATTTCAATCTATATAATGCTCTATATAAATATGGCATTCCCCTACCCATTTATTTGGGTTGCCTCCTAACCATTAACTCTAAAGCTAGTATTTATTTCATTTTTAATATTACAATATTAAGTTATTCATAATCCTAAAATGATAATTCTTTATAGGTAAGCAAATTACAAAAAATTTTTGAAATAGTATACCTATGTTTTATTATAATGCGTTTGTTCCAGGTGGACGGATCTAACCAAACTAACCCATATTAGTATCTCACAAGCTAAATTATAGTCTAGACTAGAATACACTACTTATATTATCCAAACACATGCTCGGTTAATTCACAGTAGACGGTCTATTTACTTAGCTAACTAAGAGACACATCGCTGGCAGAATTGTTGTCACAAGATAACACATTGGCACGCTTTCTTTATTTTGTAAAAATTCAAGGTAATAGAAACTTGTGATTTAAATCCTAACTTCAAGTAGGAACCTTGTCAGGATGCCGACGACCTAAACCACCTAACACCAGTACAACAAAAGGAAGACTGTCAGGCCTCTCACTCCGTCACTACGCACTTAGGTACAAGCACCTACCGTTCCGCGCAGGGGCGGTTCTACCTAGGGGCTTTTTGGGCGTTAGCTCAGGGCCCCGTGGATACAAAGGGCCCCCAACCCCCGTAAAAACGATAGTCGGTACTTATTATGTAAAAAAACAGATCGATCAACCGGTGTACGCGGCTATAAAACGAAACACGGAATTCCCCTGTCGCTTGCCTATTTGACAGGTATATTTATAAAAAAATGTTGTAGAATTTGTTTGTACAGTACATAAACACGAACTCTTATTGATTATTTTTTCCATTTTTTCCCTATACCGTACATCTATATATCACTATAGAAACAGTTTATTGACAAAATGAGTAGTACCTATTAGCCCAGGGCCCCACAAATTCACGATCCGCCCCTGGTTCTGTTCTGGTTGTAAAAATAAGATTTCACGAAGTTAGGCAGTAGGGCCGCCGGATTGAAGGGCAACACAGGCTTTGACAACAATGACTAGGTGCTGCGACCTGATAACTATTGGCACAAGTTGGCAACGTACACCTCATGAGGGAAGCAAGTGAATTATAGGACACTGTGGACAAAATTCAAGGTAATAAAAACTTTATCACTTATTTATTTTTGATAACGCTTAGCTTCGGGTAGAAACTTTGCTAGCATCCCCCCCCCCCCCCAAATGTAATTATGATTTTTAATCCTAGCTCCGAGTAGGTGATTGCTAAGAGTTAGGCGGTAGCCCCCTGGATCCGCCCATGCAGTGGGCAGCCTGCTTGTTTGTCAGCTCTGTTGGCTTAAAAAAAGGGGAGTTACTTGTACAAGTGTTAGATTAATGTTAGTTTCTGTGACTTCAATACCTTGCACTTTACTATAATTTACAACTAGCACACGCTTCATGGCAGGTCAAAAAGAGAGTCATTTTGAAAACAGAGTAACAATTGTTAAACTGTGACTGAGTGCAGTTTTTGTGCCTTACCCAGCTCATTTATTGCTGGGGCGCGTGGTAGTGGTGTCGCAGTAAGGACCATACCATACGCGCCCATAAGGGCAGGGAGAACACCGGGGGTTTTAGTGAGTAGACCTGGCACTCTGCCGGGAGAGCCCCACACACGCTCGAAATCTAGCCAATGGCAGGTACAGTGTGGTTTCCCCCAAAAAAATGGTCAAGTATAGTGTAAATATAAGGTTTTTTATTATAATTGCAATATAATTATTTAATCCCTTTTCTGAAAATAATGGTAAGTACTAAAATTCAATCAGGTAAGTACAAATTAATGTAAATAACATTCAATATAATTTCTCAAATAATATAGTGTGGTGCTGCATAAAGTACACATACAGGGCAGGGGGATAAAGGTAATTCAGTGAGAAAAAAAAATAGAAAAAAAATCTCATTTTTTGTATTTTTAGGGCCTATTAAATTTTTTTACCATCCGTTGCGAACCTGACGCATAAATCGTTGTTACTCTTGAATGAATAGACAAATATCAATTAAATAAACTCTAATGTGATCCTTAAAGTGTCCAATAGTGCTGTCAAAACACAAATTTTGTCAATTATTATCACACACAATTAATCACAGACGATTATTAAGGGAGAAAAAAGTGTTAATTTTGTTTTTTTTTTATTAAATCCAATTTTTATACAAAAAAATACCCCCTATATGGTATTGTTTTCTAGTGCTTTTTTCAATGTGCATCATTTCAGCTATCAAACACCACATAAATCGCGTCTCTAGGTCAATTGTAACAATAGCTATGATCGTTAGAATCGAGGTATTGGAGACCGCAGTACCATAAACTTCGCAAATATTTATAGTATTCCATTTTGTTTAAAAATGCATAATGTCCTATCCTTGTGGCTAGCAACCATGTTTAAAATCCTGCCCAATTTGAAATTTTGCTGGTATAAAATTTGTTAGGTAGTCATTTGAATTATCAGTCTAGATAGGTATTTAAATAGCATCATAGTTCTGTAAAATCTATTATATTGCCAACATTTTAATAGGTACCTGCTGTATTCATTACAAAGCTTAATTCACTTCTTTGACTAGATATAGTAATCTGCCATTCATTTACTGAAAATTAACAAAAGCTTAATTGAATAACCACAGTTTTTTCCGCAACTTAAAAATTATAAAGAAAAAAATCTGACTAAAAACTTTCTTTGTAGCAATTGCAAGCATTGCAATGCAAGTGCAAGCAAGTGCAAGGATAACCTGAAAATTTTCGAGTACAAAGGGAACAGTACTCCTTGGCCAACGTTTTTATGAATTATCCGGGCTAAAATAAAAGCAAAGGAATAATCATTAAAGGTTAACTTACTTGATCTTCATTAGGATGTTCATGCGTACAGTGTACATGTTGATGTTCACTAATTAATGTATTTGAAAACACATATTTTAAATTAACAAAGATCATAATAAGAACACATAGCACTCTCACGCAATCCGCCATTGTTTCTGTAGTTATAGTTTAATAGCATCAATGAGTAATTTCACTCAAAATACAAGCAATGTTTGTTTACATCTTAATTTCTATAGCAATGAACGTCCTGCCTTGAGCCATTTCGCGACGTTACTGAACTAAACTGTCAGTATCAACTGACAGACGATTTGTGTTGTGATCAGTGTGACCATCTCAGAAACAGCAAATCTTCCCGACACTGGCTTAAAATCTGCCTGCCTGCCAAACGCGACTCAAGAAAATGAAATGATATGCCGTCTTCTTATCGGCTTCGTAGAAACGGAATTACGAGAATATATAAATATTTAGGTATACATCGGTAGGTATGTGTAGGTACCTACATACCTACCGATGATTGGCCGCTTTATCCAATCATATGTTTCATATGTTTTGGGATGACACGTTGTTCTTAAAATGAAGATAATCTTATTATTACTAAAATAAAAATTTAACATCAGGATCCTCGTTAGATCTGATAATCCAAGAAAAAAGCAGTGGGTCTTGGAGGGTTAATAGGCCACATTTGACAGTTCATCTTTCAATGGTAGCCCTGCAATGGCGATCACACAATATTATTTATTTTTGATAAAATCGCATTTGTTTTAATTGCCACATATTTTTATTATCGAAATGAAAATGAAGACTAATGTAACACTTATCTTTTTCAAAAAGGTTTCCTCAATCAAATAAATAATTTAAATCGACGGAAACTTGACGTCATCACAAGGTCATAGGCGAAAGCCAATTTTCTTTTTTTACACTTACTAGGGATGCTACCTATGCAATTGAACCAATTGTTTGGATCATTCGTTTCGTTTCTCGGGTAACATTCGAGTAACTAAGTGGAATATACACTGTAATTTATTTTGATGTTCTGAGAATATGATGTTTAGCGATTATGATATTTTGATAATATGATATTTAGAGACTAAGCCATTACAGGCAAAAGAGGGACACCGTTTACAGATTTGCGTTTAAAATAATCGTACAGTTTCGACACCATTCCTCGTGATTGACTTTTTAGCATCATTCCTCGTTTCGATATCGTGACAGAAACAAAACACAAATCGATAAGCAATTGAAGTCCAAATTATATCAAATTACAGGTAAATGCGAAAAGCTGAATTTAATGAGAAAGCCGGATCAAAACAAAAGTAAATAGACTACACCAACCACGCACAGTCACTTCACAATATACAAATGAACGTAGTTGTGTGCTGTGTAATGAATAACAAATCCACCCACAAGAAACTGCCCAATGTTCTAACTTTAGTATTGCCATATAAAATAAGGTGAAGTAAAACAAGGAATTTCCCTGCCGTAAAAAAATATCCTCACTTCTTCTTCTTTTACTAGGGATCTTTAACGATCTTATATACCAAATTAAAAATGTCTCGCATACAAATAATTTTCCAACCGTATGGAAAATGACTTCATATCTTTCCAGGAGGACATTAGTCTGATTGTAAGAGAACCAAATGCCTCTTAATATAGATAACTGTGTCAAGTAATAACATTTCCAAAAAACAATTCACCTTCTGCGAAGACGTTATCTCGCAAATGGAACCTCCTGCAGGGTATTGAATCCTAAAACCGGAAGATTACATGGCCATGCCACCGAAGGACATGATCAAGCTAATAGGCATGATGGACTGGACCGCAGGTGGCCATAGTCAGTGGCGTAGGGGGGGCACCCGCTTGGGGGTGACACCCGTTTGGGTTGAAAAAAATAAATAAATTGTATAAATCATGACAATGTTTATTAATAACTACCTGTGCCCGCGACTTCGTCCGCGTGGAATAGTAACTTTTGTTGAAGTTGATAAAAAGTTGCCTATGTTATGCCTTATATAATTAGCTATCTATTAGTGAAAGTCCCGTCAAAATCGGTCCAGCCGTTCCGGAGATTAGCGGGAACAAACAGACAGACAGACAAACATTTTTTAAATTGTGTTTTTGTTATTGGTACCCGATATACATTCATACCCATTTGGTAAAAACTTGTTATTTTGACATTACAAACAGACACTTCAATTTTATTTATTTGTATAGATAATTAATAAATCACAATCATGTGAAAGAAGTTTTAGCAGTGTGGCCCTGTGTGGCTGACCCCAGCCGGGCCACAAAAAAAACTGTGAAAAATAGATTGTTTGGGTATGTCGCTATAATGTCTAGAGTTTGTCGGCAAGTTTCAGAGTTTGTCGCTTGCGCGTTTCAGAGATCCGTGTGGCCCGGCTGGGGATTCGTTACCCCAGCCGGGCCACACAGATCGCGAAAACGAAACGACCTAGTGAAAATCTGTTTGCTGATATAGATAGGCGGCAGTTTGTCGGACAAGTTTGAGCTTTCATCGGGATCGCGTTTAAGGGGGCTGTTACCCCAGCCGGGCCACACAGATATCAAAACCAAACGAGATAGCGAAAATCTGTTTGCTGATATAAATAGGCGGCAGTTTGTCAGAGTTTGTCGGACAAGTTTCAGAGTTTGTCGATCCACCATTTCAAAACTCACCTGCAACAAAGTTGCTGCAACTGAGCTAGCTGGATCTCGAAAACAAAGCGACGTAGAGAAAAACTGTTTGCTGGAATAGTGAAGCGGTGGTTTGTCGGAGTTTGTTAAACAAGTTACACAGTTTAAGACATGCGCATTTCCGAGATATGTGTGGCCCGGCTGGAAAAACGTTACCCCAGCCGGGCCACCTGGATCTTGAAAACGAAACGACCTAGCAAAAATCTGCTTACTGACAATGATAGGTGGTAGTTTGTCGATACATTCTTCAAAGATTCAGAGTTTGTCGACGCTGGTGGTGCCCCAAGTAGACTCCACCACGTCGGCGTTTCACCGACTTGTATTGCTGAATTTTATTCTCCGAATACCAGCTCTTGGAAAATTGGTATTACTTACCTTGGTTCCAATTGTCTCCGTCCGTCTCCTCCGTAGCCGGTGGACTTCCTGAGCTAGCTCGAAGGAAGTCGCGGCTCCTGAAGTTCTGCAGTGGATCCACCGGTGGAGACCGGAGCACTACAAAGGCCTATTAGGCCACCACGACTCACACACGCGATTAGAACACAAAGCGGGCACTCTTTTGCACAACACAAAGCGGGCTTTCGCACCCCGATATTAGGTGCGCCGCGCAAATCACTATAATGCTTAATTATTGTGTATTATATTTTATGGATGCCCGGACATCATCCTAACCTAATTCAATGTCATGACATTTCGACTCGACTCAACTGACATATCACATGCGGCCGGCCGCCAAAAAAGCTGTCACTGCACAGACTAGAATGCAGTGCCGCCACTCGCTCTTCCTCGAGCGTGAACATCCCCCCGCTCCGGACAGTCCCGGACTGTCCGCCAAATCAGTCTAAGGGGAGGCGAGAAAGAGTAGCGACCGCGCGCTTCAAAACAGAATCCCCAACTAGGACCTCGGCAAACCTGGGCACACCATCAGACCCTAGAGTGAGTTGGACAATGCGTCCGCGACGCCAACGTAAGGGTGGCAGGTTTGGGTCCTTCACTAACACGAGGTCTCCAACCCTCGGTGGGTTTGTCTTATCTGACCACTTAACGCGCTGTTGCAAAATGTGTAAATATTCAAGGTGCCAGCGGCGCCAGAAGCTCTGGGTAAGCTGCTGGAGCAACTCAAACCGCGAAAGGCGTCCGGGATTGATATCTCTATAAGGATACTCGGGCAGGGCGTTAAGTGGTCTGCCTATCAAGAAATGACCCGGCGTGAGGGCCTGCAAATCGTTCGCGTCGGTAGACAACGGACATAACGGACGCGAGTTGAGAACCGCCTCAATCTTATGAAACACCGTCGCGAGTTCCTCGAACGTGAGAATAGTCTCCCCAATAACGCGGCGAAGGTGAGTCTTGGCGGCCTTTACAACAGATTCAAAAATCCCTCCCCAGTGAGGGCAAGACGGCGGGGAGTATCGCCATGTTACCCCCCTATGGGAGAGTGTGGATCCGATCTCAATACTATTTCTATCTAAAAATTCACAAACTTCTCTTATATGTCTATCAGTGCCCTTGAAGTTCGTCCCACAATCGGACCGAATTAGAGAAGGCAGTCCCCGGCGGGAGACAAATCTGCCTAACGCTGCTAAGAAAGCGTCCATGGTGAGCGCACTCACCACCTCCAAATGAACGGCTTTAGTGGCCAAACAAACAAACACACACAAGTAAGCCTTTTCAGTCTTAGCATTACGGAGTCGCGACGTTTTTATAGTGAACGGTCCCGCGAAATCAGTTCCAACTCCTAAGAAGGTCATCGATTCCTTCACACGATCAGCAGGCAAATCACCCATTTGGGGCTGCATCGTCTCGGGGCGTAAACGATAGCAGGGCAGACATCGAAAGATAACAGATCGGATTATTCTTCGCGCTGACAAAATCCAAAACTCCCGTTGGAGGAGCGCGGTCAATGCATTACATCCGGCATGAGCATTCTTCACATGGCGATCAATGATCAACAATCGCACCAATGGTCCGTCCTTGGGGAGCAACAGGGGATGACGTGATCTATAAGGCAAGTTAGCGTGCCTCAATCGGCCTCCTACACGCAACAATCCCTTATCATCCAGAAAGGGAGTCAAACGCACCAAGGGTCCCTTCAATTTGGACGTCCCGGTACGGAAAATCTTAAGTTCCGGTTCAAACGCTCTAGACTGGGTCATACGCACCCAATGCAGAAGAGCATCTTGGCGCTCCTGCGGTGAGAGGACCGGACACAAATCTTTGTCCTGAGGCCGGCGACAATTTCGAATAAATCTTCTTATCCAAGCGGTCACGCCGAGCAACTTGTCCAGAGAACTGTAGCGGTCTAATAAAAATTCCCGCTCTGGAGCCGCCATAGTCTCGACAGCGTGAACACGCAAGCCCGGATTTGGTACCTTCACCACAGCTGGTGTGGAAGGCCAAGACGGTTGTAACAACCATTCGGGACCCCACCATAGAGTGTGGTCAATAAGCTGAGGGGCTTCGCTGCCACGTGATGCACAGTCAGCAGGGTTTATTTCACCTGGCACGTGGCGCCAAATCAACGTGGCCTTCGAGGCCTGTATTTGGGATACCCGATTGGCCACAAATACTTCCAGGGAGTGGACGGAGTTCTTAATCCAACACAGGACAACCTGACTGTCGGACCAAGCAAAGAGCGACTCAAAGTCCACACTACGTCCCAGGGTGTCAACAACGTGGTTCATCAACCGAACCAGAAGAGTAGCTCCAGACAATTCTAACTTCGGAATCGTTAATCGAGTCCGAAGTGGAGCAACCTTACTCTTAGCAATTAGCAAGTGGAGCTTAACAGCTCCTCTATCATCGACCGTCCGGATATATACGACGGCTGCGTATCCACTCTCAGACGCGTCACCAAAGCCATGAAGGCTGGCCGTAAACCGTCCCTTAGGCAGTATATGTCTAGGGATACTAACATGGTTAATGTCGGGGAGAGGTGACATGAAGGCCTCCCAATCTCGCAGCAAACGGCCCGAGAGGGGCTCATCCCACGACACTTCGGCTGACCAAAGTTCCTGTAGGAAACACTTCATCCAAAACACTACGGGACTAATCCAGCCATTTGGGTCAAAGGTACGAGCTACTGTAGACAAAACCAACCGTTTCGTCCAGACCTTGGGGCTTGGCAGCTCCAATCGATAGGTGAACGTGTCCTGGACAGGTCTGTATTGCACTCCCAAAACAGACAGTAATTCTGGAGTGTTGGCATTCTCAAAAATATGAGGCTCCTGCTGGTGGTCGTCTGGCAAGTCACACAAAAGCTGAGGTGAGTTGGACATCCACTTCCTCAGTTCATAACCACCAGCCCCGAGAAGAGCAATTAGTTCATCTCGCAAAATCAAGGCTTCCTCGACACTAGAGGAGCCCGTACAAATATCATCAACAAATGCATCCTCCTTGAGAACCAAGGATGCGCGAGGGTATCGTAATCGTTCACGTTCAGCGAGTTCCACAAGTGAGCGAATTGCCACAAAGGGGCTCGAACGCAAACCGTATGTATTGGTGTTCAGCTCGTAGACCAGCATGGGATCCCTGGGATCCTCTCTCCATAATATGAGCTGATATCGTCTATCGTCCGGGTGAATCACAGTCTGCCGAAACATCATCCGGATATCGGTCACAAAGACGACGGCATGGCGACGGAAGTTGGTCAATACATCGCCCACCTCGTGGTGCAACTTCGGTCCAGCATGCAGACATTGATTCAGCGAAACTCCGGTAGACGTAGGAGCTGACCCATCAAAAACAACGCGTATCTTCCCAGTGGAAGGTTTCAAAACCGCGTGGTGAGGAAGAAAATTATGTTCCTCGTTTCGCCAGTCCAGTCGCGAGACCGACATGTGCCCCAGTTGCTCATATTCTCGCATGAAGTCGACATACTTCTGTTTGAGGTCGGAGTTCCTACTCATACGACGCTCCATGGACAGCAGCCGCTTCTCGGCCAACGGCCGGGAGCTGCCAAGTGAGGGGCGAACTGACAAAAAGGGCAAACGAGTGATCAGCCGTCCCGAGTGAAGGCGACCTGTATTGTTCTGGTAGAACAACTCACACTCCTCGTCCAAGGGGTTCACTCGCTTCACGGTAGGTGGCTCTTCCACCTCCCAAAACCGTTGAAGGACATCCGATAAGGTGGAGCTAACAGTTATGTAACTGTCCACCGATGGAGATGGTGGGTTATGCCTAACTGGTCCCATCACTACAAACCCAAGCGATGTAGATAAGGCTACCAGCCCACCCTTCTGTAACTCTCTCCTCTTCCCAAAATACACGCGGCCTAGAACATTGGCACCGAGCAATAAGTGAATCGGACCGGTTCGGTGGAAGGAAGGGTCAGCCAAGGTCAATCCTGATGTCGCATCAACGACAGCGCGCGAAACGTGCTGTTGCGGAAGCTGACCAACAACCTTCTCATAAACAATCGCGGTAGCGCCAATTTTGGGCGCTGAAGAGAAGTGGGGGGAGAAGGAGAACAAAACCTGACCGATCGGATCCGGGATCCGCAGGTCTCCGATTCCTCGTACCGATTCAAGGTATGGAGATGTGTTCAAACTCAACTGCCGGACCAGCCAGCTGGAGGCAATGCAACCCTGAGCTCCCGTATCCAAAAGGGCGCGAACTAAAACAAAGGTGCCCCTCGGGCCCCACACCTGTACGGAGGCTGTTGGTAACAGCACCTGCTCCTGTGGGGGGGTTGCAGCCGACAGTTGGTTTAGTGAAAATCCTCCCGCATTCCCCGCAACGGGGGGGAAGGGGGGTCCGAAGAAAAATGCGTGCGCGGCGGAGGAATAGGGCGCTCAAGGCGCTCGAGCGGGTCCCAATCCGGCACGTACTGGCCCCGATCAAAGCGGCATCGGGGGGCCGGGCGGTGCCCATGATGGGCGAAAGTTGGGGGAGCCCGCGATAAACGAGGTCTCTCCATCATAGGGGGAGAGAAGCGTATCGGCTCCCGGCGTGGCTCCCTAATTACCGCGGCCCAATCCCGCGGTGGCGCCTCATAAGCGGCACGTCGATCCCCCCCGCCCGTAGGGGGGGTGGGGCGCCCAATCCTCTCACTGGAGGGGGGGCGCCTGTCCAATCTCCGCGGAGGGGTGGCACGCCCCTCCGATCTCCTCGGAGAGGTGGGTGACCTAGGAGGGCCCCCGCCCGTGTGCGAGTCCCTCTCTCTCACCACCTCACGAGTGTCTCTATTGTTGAAGCACAAAAGGGGGTGATGGGCCCCTCCACAACAGTGGCAATCTCGTGGGTGGGGGCAATCCGATGCCATATGGGCCCCCAGGCAGCGGTAGCACCAATTCCGCTGCTTGGCCATATTCCTACGCCCCTCGGTGCGTAGGCCAACAAATTTGGGACAGGCCGGCAAACGATGGCCATCCCGCTTGCAACACTTGCAAGGCATCGGCCTCTCCCTGTGTGGAGAGTTCTGCCGCACTGCAGTATACTGCTTGTACGGGCGGCGCTCTCTCCGTGGCGCTGCCCGGGTCGCCTCATAGCGACCTGTACTCGGTCCCGGTATAGGAGCCAGATCCAAGTGGTCGGTCATCCGACACTCATCCTCCAAAAATCTGAGGAGATCCGAGAAGGGGGGGAGGTACGAGGCACTATTGCCCCCGTACCTTTGTTCGAAGCGTCCCTTCATCTCCATGGGAAGCTTATCGAGGATGAGGTGGAGCAAAATAAAGGACCACTGGTCCACCGGTAGATCAAGTCGTTTGAGCGCGTTAATAGCGCTCAGCAGCGGGTTCAAAATCTCCTTCCTTAATGAGGAGACCCGCGATACGCGTGGCAGCCCTAAAATGGCAGCCACATGTGTGTCCGCTAGCAAGCGAACATTCTGATACCGGGCGGTCAACAACGCCCTTGCAATATCATAACTGTCATCATTAACAGGTAGATGCTGGACAAGTACACCAGCCTCTCCACGTAAGGCAGAGAGCAAATAGGCCAATTTCTGGCTAGGGAACAGGTCCTCCCTCGAGTGGACCAAGCTATCAAAGAGGTTAATGAACCCCATCCAAGCAGCCAAGTTCCCATCAAAGGTTGGGATGTCTAAAGTGGGCAGTCTGCCCAGCAAGCCGGCCGGGGTAGGCTTGACCTCCCCGGGCGTGCACGACTCACCCCTTCGGACGGATAGGATTGCCTGAGCCTTGTTTATAATCACATCCGCCTGTTCAAAACACTGATCATAATCGGCATTAAATTGGTCGACTGCCCGCAACTCAGCGGTACCCTCGGCTGGGTGGTCGAGCACATATTGTTGATGAGCAACGAAAAGCTGCTCCAATTCCTTCAAGCGAGCAGGTACTCCCTCATGCCGAATTAACAAAGCCTGTTCTCGGTCTGGTCGGTCTACCAAAGCGACGGCACTAGCAAACCATCTCAAAATCTTTTGTGCGCCCGCGCGGGCACCACTAAGCGGGCTGACTGGCGGGACCATTTTGCACCAAAATTAATAAACACTATAATAATACACGGACAAACAGACCGACAACCGCAGACAACAAAACAGATCGGGAGGAACTTCAAAGGCAGAACAAAATATATAAATAAACCAAAATCAAGTATAAATGCTAGAACTTAACTAGAACAACAAGGCATTTAACAACAGAATTTTTCAAACAAATTAAATTCTAGTATTAAGTCAATAACTTAACAAACACAATATTCAAAGGCAAACAAAACAAAATCAAATGTAAATGCTAAAACTTAACACAGCAATATAGTGTATTACAACAACAGCAAAGTCATTTAGCAGCAAAATCTGTTAAACAAATCAAATTCAAGTATAAGTTTACAACTCAACAAACAAAATAGTCAAGGGCAAAACAAAGATATGAAAAAACAAACCAAAATCAAATATAGGTAAATGCTAGAACTTAACTAGAACAACAAAAGACATTTAACCCCAATTTTTCATATACAATGACAATTAGTTAAGGAGATCGGTCCACAAATGAGCTGGTAGTCGGTTTAAAATCAGCAATCAAAACCAATTAATATGTATTGCCCGTTTGGACAACCAACAAGATTACAATATTAATTGTACAATACTAATCAAATACTCAAATCTAAGAACCACTCAAATCTAAAAACCACGCTCTGCTACCAAGAGATGGTGGTGCCCCAAGTAGACTCCACCACGTCGGCGTTTCACCGACTTGTATTGCTGAATTTTATTCTCCGAATACCAGCTCTTGGAAAATTGGTATTACTTACCTTGGTTCCAATTGTCTCCGTCCGTCTCCTCCGTAGCCGGTGGACTTCCTGAGCTAGCTCGAAGGAAGTCGCGGCTCCTGAAGTTCTGCAGTGGATCCACCGGTGGAGACCGGAGCACTACAAAGGCCTATTAGGCCACCACGACTCACACACGCGATTAGAACACAAAGCGGGCACTCTTTTGCACAACACAAAGCGGGCTTTCGCACCCCGATATTAGGTGCGCCGCGCAAATCACTATAATGCTTAATTATTGTGTATTATATTTTATGGATGCCCGGACATCATCCTAACCTAATTCAATGTCATGACATTTCGACTCGACTCAACTGACATATCACATGCGGCCGGCCGCCAAAAAAGCTGTCACTGCACAGACTAGAATGCAGTGCCGCCACTCGCTCTTCCTCGAGCGTGAACAGACGCCTCAATCCAAAGAACGAAAGATTTCTTTACTTGGGTAAATAGTCTAGGAGCCTGGAGTCCCAAATGTGCGAGGTTACGTTATTTTTTATGTACTTACTTACAATAAGAAGTTAATGTAAAATAGTTAATTGAATTCAGTGATGAAACAGTAACCGTTAATATTTAAATTTATGTAAATCCTTGATGAGTGATTGATATTTTTTAAATGTATTATTTAAGCAACATTTGGCATCTGGTCTCCTTGTCTATCTATATGAAGTAATGTACAGTCGCGTACAACTTTCTTTAAAAAAGTATTGTATTGTATTATATTAAATACGTACCAAAATTTTGACATTTTGACGAACTCCCGCCTATCTACGAAGATTTTCACTAGGTCGTTTCGTTTTCGCGATCTGTGTGGCCCGGCTGGGGTAACGAATCCCCAGCCGGGCCACACGGATCTCTGAAACGCGCAAGCGACAAACTCTGAAACTTGCCGACAAACTCTAGACATTATAGCGACATACTCAAACAATCTATTTTTCACAGTTTTTTTTGTGACCCGGCTGGGGTCAGCCACACAGGGCCACACTGCTAAAACTTCTTTCACATGATTGTGATTTATTAATTATCTATACAAATAAATAAAATTGAAGTGTCTGTTTGTAATGTCAAAATAACAAGTTTTTACCAAATGGGTATGAATGTACATATATCGGGTACCAATAACAAAAACACAATTTAAAAAAATGTTTGTCTGTCTGTCTGTTTGTTCCCGCTAATCTCCGGAACGGCTGGACTTTCACTAATAGATAGCTAATTATACAGGATGTCCCAAAAAATAGTGTCAAGCGAAAGTCCAGAGTTAGAGCACCTCTTGGAGTACCCGAATCACCCCCATGTATGGTCCGCGATTATTCGTAGTTTTAGAGTAATAATTTTTTTTCAGACTTTTTGAAAATTTCGATCTAAAGAACTTAAAAATTTTTAATAAAAAAAAGTTGAACATATTTTAATGTTTTTCTTTATGCCACTGAATTATCTTTAGTGCTTCTTTTATGTCTAAAATAATCAGCTTCGTAACTTTACTGGAAATTTAGAAAACAGTAGTGTAAAGTCAAAATTTGAATGTTAGTGAATAATTACTTAAAAATTCATCTTTAAATTAAAAATCTAAACAGGCGAATTCATGGTTTCTAAGTATGTGTAAAAACTTCTCTAGACTCTCTGCTTTCATAATAATTAAAAAAAAAAGTACTTAATAGGGCTACTTTGGCTTAAATCGGCCATCAAAGACAGCAAGGTGAAAATTTCATAAAACTCGACTTCTGAATATTTTTTTTTTAAATTCCAATTATTTATTAATAAACCAAAAATGATTGTAGAAAAGCTAAAAATTTATTATTTGAAGGTCAAAAATAACTGTTCCTGCTGCCATCTTTAATAACCTTTGAAGGTTTATTATAACTTAATAAATGAAACAAAACATTATTTTCAAAGTATTTATTATTCGATCGCTTAAAGAAAGTTTTCAAAATGACGACCTTCGTGCTCAATACATATTCTACATCGTCTAAAAAGTTTTCTTTTAAATTTATAAATGCAATTCTGTTGTTTTTTATTGTTTCTTCCGCTTGTCTTAATTTTGTTCTTAACACTGTGACGTTTGTAATGTCCTTGGCGTATACTAATTCCTTGTAGTATCCCCAGACGAAAAAATCTATGGGGTTCAAGTCGGGGGACCGTGGCGGCCACGCAATGGGCCCTCCACGACCGATCCATCTGCCTGGAAATGTTTCAGACAAATGTTGTCTAACATTTCTAGCAAAATGGCATGGATCGCCGTCGTTTTGAAAAATCATATTTCTCCGCGTTAATAGGTCTACATCTTCTAATAAAACGCCGAGATCACGTCGTAGAAATTGCAAGTAGGCCTCGCTGTTCAGTCGGTCCGGTAGTTCGAACGGACCAATCAGCTGTCCGTTTAGGATGCCTGACCACAAATTGATACTAAATTGTTCTTGGAAATTAGATTCCCTTGGGAGGTGTGGATTTTCAATACTCCACGAATGGTAGTTATGCGCATTAAACACCCCACATCGCTTAAAATGTGATTCATCAGTCCATAGAATATTTTTAAAGAAATTTTCGTTTTCAGCTTGTCTCCGTAACATTTCCTGACAAAATGCCACCCTTCTCGGGTAGTCTGCGGGCTTAAGCTGCTGAACTTTCTGGATGTGATATGGGTGAAAACGCTCTTGATAAAGTATTCGATGTGCTTGTGATTTCGGAATTCCGATTCGACGTTCTATTGTTCTTACACTAACTGATGGATCTCTCACCACTTCTTCGACCACTGATTGGACAGTATCTGGGTCACTCATTTCATATGGGCGCACCGATCTTCTACCTGGTAGGCGTCCTTCCATGTAAGAGTTATGTACTCTTAAAATCATGCGATGATCAGGCCAAGTTTCAGGCTGAGGTCCACCTCCATTTTGTACTTGCTGCCGGAACAACCTGGCTGCTTCAGAAGCATTTCCTCTTGCATATCCATAAAAGTAATGCATAAGAGCATATTCTTGCGATGAAAAAGACATCACAAAATGAAGAGCTTGAAAAGTCCGTTAAGAATGCCAAATTTGTCAAAATCCCGTATTCACACAAAACCAAATCGTAATCGCACTCAAGGTCCGTAAAGAAAGCAAAGTTCGTCAAATAATCACAAATGAGCGTATCGTACGTAAGGGGCAAACAAAAGCAGGCAAACGACTGGCGCCAGAACACAATAGGCGCTCGGACTACACCCCCCGCCTCATCCCCTTGTCACAAAGAATAGCATTCCTCAGTTACAGTTATCCATTTCGCCAATGAGAGTGAGAGCGATAGCAATAATGCGGTCTCTTTCATATCCTCTCACTCGGGCAATTTTTTAGCAGGTAAGTACTGCGTTACATCCAACACTACAACCGATGTGATCCGCGAGAAAAATATTTAAATATGGGTTTCATGTAGTTAATTTTTGCTAAATTGTAATTAATCTGAACCTTAGAAATTATAAAAACACCAGATATTTTTTTTATCATCTGATAGGAATTTGGTAAATTTTATGAAATTTTCACCTCGCATTAAGTACTTCTTTTTTTAAATGATTATGAAAGCAGAGAGTCGAGAGAAGTTTTTACACATACTTAGAAACCATGAATTCGCCTGTTTAGATTTTTAATTTAAAGATGAATTTTTAAGTAATTATTCACTAACATTCAAATTTTGACTTTACACTACTGTTTTCTAAATTTCCACTAAAGTTACGAAGCTGATTATTTTAGACATAAAAGAAGCACTAAAGATGATTCAGTGGCAAAAAGAAAAACATTAAAATATGTTCTACTTTTTTTTATTTAAAATTTTTATGTTCTTTGGATCAAAATTTTCAAAAAGTCAGAAAAAAAAATTATTACTCGAAAACTACTAATAATCGCGGAACATACATGGGGGTGATTCGGGTACTCCAAGAGGTGCTCTGGACTTACGCTTGACACTATTTTTTGGGACAGCCTGTATAAGGCATAACATAGGCAACTTTTTATCAACTTCAACAAAAGTTACTATTCCACGCGGACGAAGTCGCGGGCACAGCTAGTTATTAATAAACATTGTCATGATTTATACAATAATAAAACACACAGCCCCCTTAAATGTGCGTGCCCGATGAAAACTCAAACTTGTCCGACAAACTTCGACAAACTGCCACCTATCTATATCAGCAAAAAGATTTTCACTAGGTCGTTTCGTTTTCGAGCACCTCTGAAACGCGCAAGCGACAAACTCTGATACTTGCCGACAAACTCTGAGAAACTCTAGACATTATTATATTACATACTCAAACAATCTATTTTTCACAGTTTTTTTTTGTGGCCCGGCTGGGGTCAGCCACACGTTTTAGCAAACAGAATTAATTAAAAATTACTTACTTATGAGCATCAATGACCGAAGTAAGAACGAACAATCTGGTTATATTACCTATAGGACACGAGGCCACACAAAATATAAATTTTGAAAATATCATCAACGAATTTGCAGCTGTTAAAACTAGGAAGAAGAGTTTTTGGGCATTTATATGTATACGTTTGTATATGCTTTAATATACGACCAAGGATGATCTTCGTCTATGATACAACTCTCTCAGTTGTATTTCAATTAATAAATCGTACTTTATGTACCTAATACCGAATTTTTATTATTTGGTAGGGTGATCATCTTGGGGTGAGACCACAATGTCCGCCCCGGGTGCCTATAGCTACGCCACTGGCGATAGCTTAACGAACTAAAACCTGAGGAAGCACAAAAGATCCATGGGTTAAAATGCGATGGCTCATTAAGATATTATACATTACCCCACTTGGGATGACTTATCGTCATGGATGACGCAAGCAAGCATAAATCTGCCATTAAAACGGCCATAACTCATGTTCTAATAAAAGTATTCAGGACGCGAAGGAACTGACTTATGTAATAATGCGCGATGAATTAACAATTCTAGAAAGTGTAAACAAACACGCTCTTCTAGTAGGTACTGCACGTGTACGCGTAATGAGGTTATGGTGAGTACGAATCAAGTTATGTGCAGAATACACAATGTGTAACCTTTTTACACTTATGAGATCGAAAGTATGATCCGGAAGTATTTATAACTCGGTAGGCAGAGGACTCGTTTGGGTCGGTACCTCTATCTTACTTATTTCCTTCTAACAGAGGAAGACTCAGGAGGCGATGGAATCCTGGGAATCTGTTACGATGCCAAGGCCCAAGACAGGCCTCCGTCCCTGCGCGCCTAGGTACAAGTTAAATACAACTCGTGCGGTTAAAGAATGGGATTAGAAATGGCGGCGCTGTATTCACTTCTGGCTCGCATACTATTTCAGTCTATACTCACACTCGTGGGTAGCTGACGGTACCGGCTCGATGAGCCGCTATTTCTAATCCCATTCCTGCCCCCCTAGCACGTCCACCAAAACACGATATGATAAAGCGGTCTATCGCGGCGAACTCTCAAAATACAATAGGGTTTCGTCGTATTTTGACAGTTCACAGCGATAAATCGCTCTAACATATCTTGCACGGGTTGTACCTATTGTTCCGCGCACAGAGAGTGCGCAAGCAGCGGGGCTGTCGCGCTCATGGGATTAATGCATTCTCACAACACAATGTATTGCGACGACGTTTCGCGCGCTGATTATACTATACCATCAGCAACAACCCTATCGCTCGAGCACGTAGCGATGTGAGACTAGAATTTTATAATAATACTTATACGCTTACGAGTGGCGTTAAGGTGTGAGCTTGAATAGGTACTCAAAGTTTAGTTATTTAATTAACACCTCAGTCTTTCAAGATCACAAGGGGACCTCTACACGTAGTACTATTATCTATTCTGTGGTCAAGGGGCTAGGATTAGGCCGTCAACTTGGGTATGCGGTAGGACTCGGTCTTCCAGTGGCTAAGCCTAAATAGGGAAGCCCATTCGACCTAAAGTAACTTTTTGTTAAGCCTCAATTTCGATTTTGAATATCTCAGCCCCCCTAGCACGTCCACCAAAACACGATATGATAAAGCGGTTTATCGCGGTGAATTGTCAAAATACAATAGGGTTTCGTCGTATTTTGACAGTTCACAGTGATGAATTGCTTTATCATATCGTGTTTTGGTGGACGTGCTACGGGGGCAGGTGTGCATTTAATTTGGTGGGGGAGGCAACCCTAAAAATCGTGGGTTCGTACAGTTCTACTGAGGTAAGATAGCCGGTTCCTCATTTGTTGAGTAGTCCAGGTGAAGCTCGCCTTCATCTTCGATCTTATCGCCACTTACCATCAGGTGAGATGAAAGCTAGTGGCTCCGCTGCTGCGTATACAAAAATATCCGTTTGGACCCTACTAAATTCCTTATGGCCGGTATACACTTTGTATAGTTAAGTGCTTAGTGTTTAGTACACTGTTTAGTGTTAAGTGATTAGTAGGTGCTGTCCCTACACTGTTTAGTAAACGGTGTTTAGTTTATTTGTTCATTATATGGACTAAACACTAAACAGATCTGTCCAGACGTGTTTAGTGAGTGTTTAGCTGCAAGTGAGGGGCGAAGGCGGGAGTGCGGGAGGGGCGACTCGCAGAAAAAAATAGAACGCGTTCTATTTGCTAAACACTAAACAGAAGCTGTCCGAACGTGTTTTTTACTAAGCACTTAACACTAAACAAGCCACTCGCACTAAACAATAATCAAAGTGTATACGGGTCATTACATCCAACGAATATGCCCGTGTTCTGTTATAGGGCATTTATAATTTTTAAGTAGGTAAACAAGCAAACTGCCCACCTGATGGTAAGTGGTAACAGTCAATACTAGTGGCTCCTGTGAGATTCGCAGCAAGCCTAGCCGCAACCCCCACAAGAACCACAGTGTACGTTTCCAACTTGCGACATCAGATGTAAAGTCACGGTACCCAGTAATGTCACTGCCATCTCCTACCATTCAAACCGGAACACAGCAATGCAAGCACTGCTGCTTTGCGGCAGAAATAGGTACATTAAAGGTCTATCCGCACACATCAGAGCCGATCAGTGACGTATTCATCAGTGTCAGTGAAAAATGATATTGTAGCATACATTTTGTACGACGCCATCCGTCCTCGTCAGTGTCAGTGACGTTCCGTGATCTTCAGTGCTGCGCCGACGCTCGCCGCGAATTTCTCAGAGAGAATATGTTCACTGCCAGCACGAACGATTTCAAGCATTTTAAGATTGATGACAAAAAAATATATAGAATTGGTTTGATCACATACTGTTTTACATGTGTTTTACGCAAGGTTTACTAAAAAGTAGACCTTGCACATAGAAAATTCTTAGACACCAACTTTAAAATTGCCTTCTATGACTTATGTTATCATCTTCATTTAATAATATAGCAATTGCTACTAACTGGGCTATTGTAAATCGAGGCATTTTTGAAATAACAAACTCAAAAATGTTTGTGCAACTGCATCTGCTAAGGTCACAGCGCGCGTCGGCACTGATCGTCACGTGTCGGCATTGATGTGTGCGGATAGACCTTAAATCCGTAAAAAGGTGAGAGTAATAAAAAGCATATAAGTAACGTATAAAAACATTTTATTAAAATTAAACTATAAACAGTACACCATAGACAACACAAAGAAATATAGAACAAATGCGTATAAGAATCAGATCAGATAAAACTAGTTCCATTTGGTAGCTACCATTCGCTGGGCATTTACGGCCGGGTGAACAGAAAATTGAATGTGGTGATGTAAATAAAACAACGCTTCTCAGTCAGTTAATAGAAATATTGCCTTTGTGTCAGTAGTTACATAATTAATTAAAAAAACTATTTTTAAAAACAAACTTAAAAGGATCAAAGTACCTGTCAATACGAATCAAACGAGCCCAAACTCTGCCAAATTGCTTAACAGTTGTTGGCAGATTGCACTCTCACTTCCTTATGGTTAATTATTTACTTAACATCATGCAAATGGAATTAAGCAAAACTTTAAACAAACTAAAAGAAAAGAGAACAGTGACGTCTTCATTTGCGATTTAACTTATTATAAGTATTACACATAAGTTACTCTAAAGATTTTTGTCGTTTTATTGCGGAGTTTCTATAGTCACCTTCCAGCTCCAGCATTAGATCAGTCATCATAATATTGCATTGTCACGCGATATACATATGCATGCAAAAGAAGTGGAAGGGAAGCGGGTCAAATTTAACATGCACGATTTCATTACAGACACCGGGACAGGTGAAAGTAAACAAAAGCTTGTAAATATAAAAAAAATAGAATCGTTCCGTATGAATCATCCGAATTATTGCCAAAAGTGGCCACTTTTAGCAATAATTCGGATTATGATTATTCCTATACATTTAATCTATGCCTGAATAGCTCAAAAAATCTGAAATATCTGTATTTAGTAGTTGACTGATCTATTTTTTGTAGAAACTTTAATTTATCATAATTAATAAAAAACGAATGGCGGCGCTAGTAGTAGGTACTGTGCCCTCTTAATAGAAGCTCATACATTATAATAAACAGAAAGAAAAAAATCGGTGTTCGAATAACTGTAAAAACAACCAAGATATAAGGTATTAAAGATTTTTCTCCATCTCTTTCTAGCAAAACGGCAATTTACATGGAGTTTATATGGCCGTACTCAACAATGACGTCACGATTGATTTCGGATCTCTCTGTCTAATCGCTTCCAAATTAACAGCTTATTTGTTTTTTGTTTATTTGTTTATTTTGAATTGGCCGAGAGTAACATTTGTGTCACATAGGCAAGTCAGTATTTACAGATTAATATAAGCTAAATCTAGTCTTCTAAATTTTCACCACAACATGTCATGTCATTAAATACAATAAAAAAAAATGTCATATCCATACAGTAAAACAATAAATAATCAATAAACAAAATAATTTGGCAAATTCGTACATAAAAAATTATTCATCAACAGGTAAAAACAAACGCTCAGTCAATCGAAGGGTCATAAATTCATTCAGTGAGTACATAGGATTTTCCACGAGAAAACATTTTAATGTTTTTTTGAATGAAGGATCATCAAGTTTTGTCACTACTGGTGGCAATTTATTATACATGGCAATTTTGTTATAAATGCCTTGTTTCCGGACTTTGGCTAATCTAGTTCTTGGCTGTAGCAATTTATTATTATTTCGTAGGCTGTGGGTATGTAAGTCACCTCTTTTTAATATATTATGCCGTTGTTCGTGTATTTCTATAAGACTGTTAAATATGTATAGCGATACTACAGTCATTATTTTATTTTTCTTAAAATATTCTTTAGCCGAGGACCGTTTCTTTAGAAAATTAATTATTCTTATAGCTCTTTTTTGTTGCCTCAAAATGCATGTAATATCTGTCGCGTTGCCCCATATTGTGATGGCGTATCTTACAAGGGAATGGATGTATGCATAGTAAACTGTGATAAGAGTTTTTTTGTCGATAAGTGGTCTTAATTTCAGGAGTGCATAGTTTGCACTGGCCATTTTTTTGCATAATTTTTCAATATGTGTTGAGTGAGTTATGGTATAGTCTATATTATAGCCTAGGAAAATTGTGTCTGTGGTTTTAATATTCTTGTCATCTTTTTTTAGTCGATATTCCATAACTACACTTTTGTCAGCATTTAGTATGATGCCATTAGCATTAAACCAGTTTTTAAGAATAGTAATAGCGTTATTAATTTTTTTTTCTAAATTTTCTATTTTATTATCTTTACAACCTACATGTGTATCATCTGCGAATAGACTTACATATGCCCAGTCTGGCAGAGCATTTACCAAGTCATTGACGTATATCAAGAACAACACTGGACCTAGTATAGAACCTTGTGGTACACCGATGCAAACATCACCAATATAGGAGCTTTTATCATCTATGTTTACAATTTGACATCGGTTGCTCAGATAGCTTTCCATCATTTTAAAAGCTGTATCTTGAAATCCGTAATATTGCAGTTTCATTAACAAAAAGTCATGTCTTAGACAGTCGAAAGCCTTTGATAGATCGCAATAAATACTGGCACATTTCTCCGAGTTATCTAGAGAATCAAGTACGAAATAAATCACATTTCTGATTGCTATTTCAGTCGAGAGCCCCTTACGGAATCCGCACTGAGATTTAGTAAATAAGTTATTTTTCTCGAAAAATCCTACTATTCTATTTTTCAAGATAGTTTCCAGTATTTTTGAGAAAGTAGGCAATATGCATATAGGCCTGTAATTTGACAAATCATTTGATTCGCCTTTTTTATACAACGGTATTATTTTGCCAATTTTTAACGTTTCTGGAAATGTTCCTTCTTTAATACAAGAATCCATTACTAAATATAAGAGATGCATTAAATTATCATTGTCACGTACTATTTTTATCATGAATTCCGAGTTTAAATCATATATATCCTTAGTTTTCTTTTTTTTAATTTGTTTTATGGAGAGTGTCAATTCATGTACATCTAATGGTTCTAATTTGAATACATTTAAAGGTTTTATTACGTTTCTTAGGTATTTCATAGATTCTTCTTTGTCAATATTCAGGTTGGTTGTTAAATTATAAGCTATATTCCTAAAAAAGTCATTAAATGAATTTGCAATCAACTGCGGATCGTCAATATTTAGACCATTGTTATCCCTTATAAAGCTTATTTTCTTCTTTTGTTTATTTTTTTTTGCCGTAGCACGATTGTTCCTTTATAATTTTCCAAGATTCTTTGACCTTGTTTTGCGAAGAATGTATTCTATACTTATATTGAAGTTTTTTTGCAGTCGTCATAACTTTTCTCAGTATTTTTCTATATTTTTTAATTTTGAGTCTCGTTTGTTCATTCGGATAGTGTCTTTGCAAAATTTCCATTTTAATCAAATTATTTTTAGAAACCTCTATGCCCTTTGATGTTCTTTTCCTTGGCTTAGTAGTGCTTACTATTTTCAATATCTTTGGAAAGGCAATATTGTAGAAGTGTATAATAGCATCGTGAAGAATTTTCATTTTGCCATTAGAATTTTCACATCTAATAATTTCATCCTTCATTTGAACATATTCTTTATTTAATAAGTAGTGAAAGTAATTGAAATTATCTTTAGAAAAGTTTCGAGTGGTATATCGTTGAAGTTTTTCGTTTTTGTCTACGTTTTGAAATGTCAATTTTATTACATTATGATCTGATAGCTTATAATTTAATACGAGGCCTTCGCAGTAATCAAAATTTACTATAAAATTGTCGATACAAGTCGCACTAGTACCTTGAATTCTAGTCGGTGTACTTATGACCCACTTGGAATCAAAGTTAAGAAGAATACTTTCAAATTGTTTAATATACCTATCCCTACTCAGAACATTCAGGTTGAAATCACCAGCTATCACGATTCTCTTATTTTCACGGCTTATCCTATGGAGTACTTTGGATAAAATATCAAAGAACAATGAAATATCCCTATGCGGCCTATATAAAGACACAATAATGATCCTACAAGAAGTAATTTCAATTGCAGACAGTTCACAGTTCATCTCAAATGACAATTTAGTCAAATCTTTTCGTTCCTTATATTTTATATCATTTTTAACATATATAGCTGTACCTCCGTGATCAAAAATTTTTCGATTAAAATAGGATGCTAATTCTAAGTTTTCTAGATTCATAGAATGTACCTGATAATCTTTTCCCCATGTTTCCGTCAAACATAGAATGTCGCAATTTAGTTCTTCAACCACGTTTTCGATTTCTACGTATTTGTTGTGAATGCTTTGCACGTTTGCATGGGCTATTATCCATTTTTTATGTTTTGTTGTGACTTTAGAAAATTTTCATTAAGACTATTAACTGGACTTTTTTTGGACTGTCCCTCGCATTCTATGAAGGTTAGTGTCGATGTTGGCTGAAAGTTTTTCAAAGCTACCAACAGAGATTTTAATAGGTTCTGTTTTTCGGTTCTGTAACTATATACGTCTCTATAATTAGTATTTAGACTATTTGGGTCTAAGTATTTCATATTTTTATTTAGGCTGCAGAATTGAGAAATTTTACTATTTAACATGAAGATTTCTCTATCACTTTTACCATTATAGGTCAGTCCTGTTAGTATGATGTTAAAATTTCGATTTGGATTTTTGATTACATTATTAATTTGTTTAAGATACGACATGCGATATTTCATCATTATATCATCGTATTCGGTTATAAGTATCACGAATGTATCTTGTTTTCCAAGGTTCTTTATTTTCTCATCACAATTTTCTAAAATTTTATTAAAGCCAGCTTTTGGTTTACATAAGTTCTCGATGTCGATTTGACTGTCAAGTTCATTGATTATTTTACCAGCCAAACCTATGCCAGAGCTATCTGAACAAATCAACAGTTTTTTAATGTTTTTTTCTTTGACTTTTAACTTGTCTTTGGGACCGATCTCTGTCTTTTTACATATTGTCTCATTGCTATTTTCTACGTTTTGTGTTTTATTACAATAGTTGTCGTCGGAATTCCTTTGCATTCTGTTTAGTTCAATTATTTTGTGTTCCAGTATCATATTAAGTTTTTTTAGGTTATTGTATTTTTTTTGAAGCTTTTTTGTACGTCGCAAGACCCGTCGCAGTTTTCTCGATGTAATATTTTTGTGTACTTTCCTTCCTTGGATATGTTTAAAAAGTTTGACAATCTTGTTTGGTAATGTTTGGTTCTCACTAAGCTTCAGTTCTTTATTTTCCTTGGCGTTACTATCTGACCAACTTTTTAGTTCATCTATAGTTTTTTGTAGGTTACTCATAGCGGTTATATCACTATTTTCCTTGGGTGTACATAATGGTGGTTCAAATACTATCGATTGATAGGTGCCGAAGGAAGTTCGTGGCCTTTTTCTCTTCCTTCCAATAATAGGAGTGCTATGGACATCACTAAAATCTATCTTTTTGTACACCTCTACTAGTTTACTCTGGCGTTCACATTCGTTTTTGAGATTTTTATTCTCCATTAGTAAATTGTCAACTTCATTATTGGCTGACAGAAGTTGACTTTGCAGATTTTTTATTTGCTGATGTAGTTCAAGAACAGTGTCACTTTGATCTAAGAATGAGTTTGGAAGACTCAGTGCAGTAGTTTGAAATAAGGAAGAATCAGAGAGGTTGCCCAGTGATCCAGCCCTTTGCTGTCTATATACTCTGACAGTGACATTATCAATGTCCATTCTCGTAGGAAATTCTGCCATTTGTTATGTAAAAAATGAGTGGAAAATCCTATGTACTAAAAGGCAAAACACAAACAAAAAAAAAAGTTCACTTTAAAATAACACTTAAACATTACTCGATAGGCTAGAAATCATGATGTCATATTTAACACTCACTAGACTACATGTAATATAACTTGACAATGAAATAAATAAATTGTATCAAATAATTAAAATAATAAAAAGTAGATTTTTCCATACGGCATTTAAGAAACGACCAACGTCAAATTAGTAACGGCCTATAGATCTGTAATTTCATGTCTAAAAATACACATTAAGAAAGTAGCGATTACAAACAGCAATTCATTTATCTATGCAAAGTATTATGTGGTAAGTATGTACTTATATTTTAATTATAGGCAAAATTAAGCATACCAAAAAAAGCACGGTTAAATCAAAAATAAATGATTTCCATATCTAAAGCGAAAGCAGTGGTAATATGAAAGTTGATAGAAGATAATATCAGCAGTTTACATAGATTAGTATTCAAACCAAAGCCGGCATTAGCAAAAAAACAGTATGACAGTGATATCATAACACTCTGTGCCACAAATTAAAAGTTAGAGAAAAAGTTAGTCTAAAAATATCTACTTATACAAATTTTATTGTGTAAGATTTTAACAATTACAATTTGTATTATTGAAAAGTGCAAACTCACTCCCTATATTCGACGTCCATATCATAATTATAGTAGGTAATGAGATGAGTGGTAAACAAGAAAAGTGGCCATGGATGTAAAGGGTAAATGCATTCAAAATTTCTCTTTTTATATCAATTTTTCGAACTACTTATATCGCTTTCAGCAATTTATCATCACTGACAGTACAAGTAGATAGGTACAGTACATGCATACAAAACTTATAATAATTATAATCCTTTTTCAGCAAAATATTAAAAGTATTTCATTACAACTAGCATCAATAACAGTAAGCAATTTTTTTAAGCAAAAAAAAAAAAGAAAAAGGAATATAAAAAATAAAAAAAACGAAAAACAAAAAATCGTTCACTAGTTTGGTTTTGAACCGTAGTCCGCAGTTTCACCGATGTGCGACGCCTATTTCCAGCCGTTCAATAAGAAAATATAAGGCAATGCCATAAAATCATCTATTTTAGATTCCACCAACTCAATTTCTCTGTAAAGTATAAGTATTGAGTTCCTTCTCGAATATACTTATCCAATCACACTGATTACCTTATAAAGCGTTTACCTACTCTTGCGGATTATCATGTAGAAATTCACTAGCGCCCTCTTGCGGTGAGCAGTAGATTTGAAAAGCGGTTCTAGTAGCCTATTGTGATAGTTAGGGCTTTAAGTCGTTTGACGGCGCTAGTTGTGTATGCCAAATCAAACCTACGTCCTCTTGCGGTGAGAAGTAATATTATATGATGCTTCGAGTACTTGTTAAATGCAACATTTTGTCGGTTGATGGCGCTAGTTTCTATGCGTTTAGATATTGTTTTTAAGTGCGTCTGCGTCCTCTTGTGTCGAGAAGTAACACTTAATGATACGTCAATAGCGTTACCTTCAAATTTTGAAAAATAACGAATCACACATTTCTATTTTATAAAAATTTGCACTAAACAACACTATCGCCTCATTCACATGTTAATATGCATAATCTGATATCATTATCTTATTTAAACTTTGTATTACCGAAGTTCTTGCAGGATTTTTTGAAGAAATTCTGAACAACTGCGCTGATTGATCTTCTTGAAAATTGCGTCCAAATCACCAAAAATACATCGAGATAACGTTTACACAGTTTGCTTCCAACTTGGGACACAGATATATCACTTTTTCACTATGTGCAATCTCTTTAATAAATTATAAATGTAATTAAAACAGAGCACTGACAGCCGATTTGACCACTTGCTCAACTTCTCTTCTCTTCTTCACTTGCTTAAAATGCTTGTATCTAATATATTTCTAAGCCGATTTTAATTCTAATTTGCAATCATGCATCTTTTTTTACGGCATTTTAATATTTTGTGACGAGACGTGAAAATTAGAATTCAGTCATCATCCCAATTATGACATTGTTGAACGTTTTATTTAAACATTCTTGAAGACAGAAATTACAAAACATCTAAAATATTTACCACCACGAAGTGAATTTACAAAACTTGTAAATAATTGCCACCACAAATTGCTTTGTTGTGACTATTAACACTTTTTGATATAAAATACCATAAAAACTACTGGACAACAGGGATTTTATAAACTATTTTAGGTGACCACAGACTATTAATTGGCTTGAATATTGTAATCAGTGTTGCTAACGATGAAAATCTTAGTTTCTGATTCCACGAAAGCTGACGAAAGAATATTATCTTTTGATAATTAATATGGTTAAAGCTTATGTCACCCGCCAAGTGGCGCCCCCTTTTGGTTCACACTTATTAACAGTCTTATAGATAGCACTCAGCGTTCTATTGCACAATCTTTAAAGCACTCACAGTTTTATACAAAAAAAAAGTCACCCATACTGAAGTTAACAAACCATAGAGTCACACAGCTTCAGAGGTAACATTCACGATTTTTGCGTTCCAACGTAATATTTTACAAAATGGCGGATTTTTTACAGTTTGCAACCAGATTTTCGATTACAAACCCTGTAGGCCCGTGTGGATTTTGAAGGCAGTTGATTGACCAACAAAAATGATTTCATAAACTCATAAGTGTATTAACAACATCACATACTACGCCGCAACTGTCTGTGCGTTTGAATCAGTCGAGGTGCAGAGCTTTTTAAAGAACTCCTTGGAGCTGTGGCAACGCTGGCTGGTGCAGTGAGGACATCTGAAACAGAAAACGAAGAAAAAATGCACTTAAAGTGAACGCGCACATATATGCACTGAACAGGGCTAAATAAACTAAATTTTCATCGACTGCATGAAAATTCATTGGGTGTTAGTAACAAAACCTGGTTTACATTTGCTAAATTAACATGTATTTTGGCATCCTATTCTAACGTGCTAAAACTGAAAGCATGCTGTTTTAGATACACTTATAGCTCAATATACATTTTCTATACTTATTCCGTCAGAAAGATATTCAATGTATACGTTATGCTTTTCTAGAAAAACTGTTAATTTAAAGTTCCTTGTAAGAAAACTCTTAACAAACACGTGTTTTTCAAATTCTGTAAACAATTTCCTCGTTATTCGTTCGTCAACTTCACGTGCGACACTATTTTTAAAAAGCACAAGGCTTAATAAAAGAATCTGCCAGTCGACCCGATTTTTCAGCACGTATAAAAGCCCAGCACATGTCAAATGTGTGATTGTTAAGTCTATCGTTTTTATCTCATATCGGCGGCGCGATGGCTAAGCGACAACGTCGCACCATAGAGTTTTGAATTTGCAAGAAATGCAACAAAACAAACAAAAATGGAAATATCTTCGTAAATAATGAGCGAAAATTTACTTTTTTATAATTAATTATAATAAAAATAAGTTGTGGTGTCTGAGCTCTTGCGCTGTAGGGCTAGCACGCAGGAGAATCGAAAATCGAATCGAAATCCGAATCGAGGAGTTTGTATGGCAATTTAATACCGACACGGCGGTGAGTAGCAGAACTAAAATTTGGAAGCACGAAGGCATGACGTTTTCGAATGTATTCGATTCGAGCTCACTCGATATCGAATTCTAGCTGTTTGTTTGACAATCGGTAGCACGGACCTCCATTTGACGTACGGTATCGGACAATTCGATGCTTGTGTATCGAAAACCGTCTCACTAGCAATTTTATAGTGAGAAGTAATACCTTTATTTTTCGAAAAAATATTAAAATAAAATGTGTAAAATGCTCAGAGGCCCCCTTCCGAGCTACTATATGGCATAGCGTATGATAGAAGCACGAAGAAGAGAAAAGGAACAAATTAGAAGGCGAATTTACGTTTATTACATTGCTAATAATAAGCGGTTGTTTTGTGTGATGACTTTGTTATTTTTTTAGTTAACCAATGGTTTCAGTGCAAAATTATTCCCGTATCGTTTCAGGGACATTCACTTAAGATTGTTACTTTTTGGATAAAGTTTTACTCATTTTTTTTGTTAGTAAAACTAATTCCACTCTCGATTCTGAACAAGATTAATTTCAGGTTTTGCGTAATTTCATTAGCACGTTGTATACACCAGACTTTACGCTTACCTGGTCAAGAACTGTCTGTTGACAGCCGGTCCGTTCCTTAGATGGGTTGCCACTACATCTGCCAGAGCCGCAATGAAGGTCGGATGGTCGTTCGGGGCAGCAGCTCTCTCTATCTGAGTGACTCCAGCCTGAAAATTCAATAACGGAGTGACTATTCGGACTCGGGTCCCTATGGAAGTCAATTGCTATTCGGACCCGGGTGCTTATGAAAGTCAATTGCTACACGGACCCGGGGGGGCTACCGCCTAACTCATAACGATCACTCGCTATCGCTTTCGTGACATTAGAACAATAGCTCTAATGTCATCTGTGACATAAAAACTATTGTTCTAATATACACTTTTAAACTTTCGCGTTGCATTTTAAATTACTAAGGCCCGATTTCACCAAAGTCAGATAAGTTTTATTCCAAGGATAGTCATGAGTTACTCTCAGATAGGTCAAGTTTAATTTCACCAAATACTTGTACTTAGAATAAAGCCGTTATCCGAGAATAGGTTTTATACCATCGAATTTGACGGTATAACAGATTTAATACTAGGATAAATAAGAAAGATGGCGTCTAATGAACAGCTGATTGGCAAGCTGTCGAAAGTGACAGTAGTCGTAACTGACGTATAATCCTACTAGTTTAAAAAACAGCTAATTGGCTATGCGATTTACGGAGAGAATGTACTATTTAATTTCGCAGCATTATCATTCAGTCGTTCACATAGATAAAATAAAACTCTATTTGGAAGAATAGTTAAACCAAATGTGGTGAAACGTAAAATGGGTTATCCGAGAATAAATGTAGAGTATAAATTTATCCACGGTATAGTTATACTAGTTTTGCGTTCCTGTTGGTGAAATCGGGCCTAAAACTTTTACGGGAGCTATCGTTCGGAATAGGGACACTGTTAGTGTTGTGTGCGGGGGTAGTTGGAGAAATAGTGTGACGATGGAGGAAGATTCTTCATCGGACACTGAGGCGTAACATCGCTGCTACAGTCAGCCCGTGACCACGGCCGGTGAAACCTGGCCGAAACGTCGGAGTCAAAATAAGGTACCAAAAGTGTTTTAATCCCGTAAAAGTTTTAGTATTGTTCTAATGTCACGATAACGATAGCGAGTGCTCGCTTTGAGTTAGGCGGTACGGCCGCGGTACGTCCCTATGGAAGTCAATTGCTATTCGAACCCGAGTCCCTATTGAAGTTAATTACTATTAGGACCCGATAGAAGCGTAATCGAAAAATAACTTATAGGATAAAATTGAAAACTGTTAGGCTATACATTGAGACCACACAGCGGAGCGAGCGGAGCATGAAACTGCATGTTAAATGCTCCGCGCGCAAAAATGAATTATTAAGTAAAATCGCTCTCGTCGCCATTTGCTGTCTCTGGGTCCGAATAGCAATCGACTACTAAGGGGACCGGGGGGGCTACCGCCTAACTCATAGCGATCACTCGCTATCGCTTCGTGACATTAGAACAATAGCTCTAATGTCATCTGTGACATTAAAACTATTGTTCTAATGTCATGATAACGATAGCGAGTGCTCGCTTTGAGTTAGGCGGTACGGCCGCCGGTTCCGTATGGAGCGAAAACGGAAATGGGGACCCGATAGTGAATTGTTATCGATAAATACTTATAGAATCAAACTGAAAAGTATGGGTTAGGTTAAATATTATGACCAGACACAGAATGAAACTGAAATAAAACTGCATGTTTCATGCTCCGGGTCCGAATGGCAATCAACTTCTATTGGGACTCGGGTCCGAATAGACACAGCAATTCAATAATAAAAATCGTCAGACCGTCAGCGTCAGCCTCGTCAATACTCACACGCTATGACCCCATCGCATGATAAACCCATTTTGAATAACCCAGTATAGGCTAAAAATAACTCAATAGATTATTTATTATTTACGCTCTCATCAATTTTCTGCCTTATCATCGCTTACCATCGGCTGCGATGATGACAGTTTATAGGAAACGAAAACTAAAAAAATACCCTGGCCCACGCATGAGCGATCACCCATTGTGACCCCACGCGACACATGGGAGGAAGACTGCACCAGTGTCCCTTGCATGGGTACCTCCGTCTTACCTATTTCCGCCGCAAAGCAGCAACGCTTGCATTGCTGTGTTCCGGTTTGAAGGGTAAGATATGGCAGTGAAATTACTGGGTACTGTGACTTTACATCTGATGTCACAAGTTGGCAACGTACACCGTGGCTCTTGTGGGGGTTGCAGATTTGCTGCGAATCTCACAGGAGTCACATGTACTATAAGGTGACTGTATTATACATACATTTTTTTAAATTGTTATGCGCGTCAATATTGCACTTTGGTCGCACAATTAGCAGTGCAATGAACTACGGTCTGTTGTCGTGGCACATAATTATGCAGATTATTTTTAGATTAGTGTTCAATAGGCTAGATGAATGAAAAAAAATTATCGCTTTAATAGAAACTCATTCATATAATAAACAGAGAGAAAAAATCGGTTTTCGAATAACTATAAAAACAACCAAGATATAATGTATTAAAGATTTTTCTCCGTCCCTTTCTAGCGAAACGGCAATTTACATGGAGTTAAATATGGCCGTACTCTACAATGACGTCACGGTTGATGTCGGACCTCTCTGTCTAATCGCTTCCAAATTAACAGCTTAAAATGCTTGTATCTCGTGTATTTTTAAGCCGATTTTAATTCTAATTTCACACGATTGCATCTTTTTCTGTGGTATTGTAATATTTTATGGCGAGATGTGAAAATTAGAATTCAGTCATCATCCCAATTAGAAGTCTTGACAACTACTCTCGCCTTGCAAAGTCAAAGTCAAATTATTTATTCGGTAGATAGTAGACAGTATTATACTATACATTAAAACAGTAGATTTAGGTTTCAAAGCTTAAAACTATGTCTTAGTATCTAATAATAGATTCACTCATTGCATTGGCATTAGATTAAGTTGACATTTAAGTTTAAGTTGCATTCCTTACAGTAATGCAACTTTAATTCACCATCAGGTGGACTGCGTATGCTTGTTTGCCAACTTGGTTGTATAAAAAAACACACACACACACACACACACACACACACACTCTTACCTCCTTGGCGAGTTCGTCACAATATTCGATGTCCAACTCATGCAGCGTTTCTATGTGTTCGTTGACGAACGCTATCGGGACCAGGATTAGATGCTTCCTGCCCTGCTTTGCGTATGCCTGGAGGAAAAAAAAAGATGGCGACCCTGTAATACCAGAATCTTCTGCGTGGGTACCTATCTCTATCTTACCCATTTCCACTGCCAAGCAGCAGTGCTTGCATCGCTGTGTTCCGGTTTCAAGGGTGACGCAGGCAGTGAAATTACCTCAGACTACACTAATGGACTCGCAATGTTTAACTATGGCACGAATAAATTTGCGTCCAATCCGCCATTACAAAGCACCGTGTTGTTGTGCTAAAATATCAGTCAGTGATCGTTATTTGTGAATGCGTTTTACTGTTCTATATGTTTTTCATTGATTTTTTTATGAATTGTATAAAGAAAAACATAATAAGTGCGGAATCTTGGATGCGGCGTCCCTAGTTTTTTCCGCCATCTTAGAGCACCAACACAAATTTTGGCACGCTTTTTTCGTAGGTATTTCATGTCCTTTGGTATCCATAGTCTATGGAAATTACTGGGTACTGTGACTTGACATCTCATGTCACAAGTTTGCAACATACATTGGCCTCCTTGTGGGGCTTGTACATTTGCAAGTGTTACAGAAACCACGCGTACTATAGGCGCCTGTGGCCACTCACCATGAGGTTGGCGACTTGTTTGTTGCCAAATGTTTGTAAAAAAAAACCTCAAAAGCATGTTGGGGTCAAATATTGCAAATGATTTTCAAAGCGCTCTGATTCTTAACCGATTGAGATGTAATTAATTTTGCACGCACGTTTATCTAAGTGACGTCATTCTAAATCTAATATGGCCGACCACCCAAGATGGCGGACCGGGTTAGTTATATTGTCTAAGAATAAACTTAAAAATAACTGGGGGGTTATTGTCTATAAAAAAAAATCTATCACGATCACGTTTAATTTGACAGCCATTGCGCTGTGCACACAAGACTAAGACTTCCTTTAATAAAACAGTGATGGATGCACTGCGACTGTGAAATTGTAAGCGATCGCGATAGGTTTTTTCTTAGACAATAACCCCCTCGTTATTTTTAAGCGTTAGCATAATATGGGTAGCAAATGAAAGGGTTTGCTGAGAAAAATACGAAAGTAAAATGTCTACACTCTAAATCCAAAATGGCGGTTTACCCAAGATGGCGGACTAAGTAGTAATTTTTAAGCATTCCCATGATATGAGTTTTAAATCAAAGGGTTTGGTGAGAAAGTTTAAAATGTTATTTAACAAACCGATACGGGCCGGAAATTGTTACGAAAATAAATCGATTAGATTTCCTTCGATTGAAAAAAGTGCGGTTGGAAACTTCTTTGACATTTTTAACAAAATGTCGACATTCTAATTTAATACCTACGTGTGTTCGAATAAAACCCCGTAACGACATTTTTCAAACAGGAAATATCCTACGTGCCGCGAGTGTCCGTCTGTTGAAACAACTTATTCGGAACAGTCACTTCGAACTAGACAGTATACAGAGTGAACTATATAGGTTACATTTGGAATGCAGTGTGGATTTGTGTGGTGATGACTTTGATAAGTGTGATCGCGTAATATTTTCTAAAACATTGCGGGTGCGGGAGTTGCGGAGCTTGGAGCATGAAAAGAAATTACAAAAATTGCTTGACACCCAGCGTCGACGTATTGACGTGCCTTGCCGTAATGAATCAGTACAATCGAGCGCGCGTACTGTAATCAACTTGTCAAGTCAGGTGCTTGATAAATCCGCGACTGAAGTACTGGCGAAAGGGTTAAATTTTGCTTTAACACCACAGCGAATTCCGTATGAGGACGTCATATGTAGCATAGAGGACGTAATAACAAAAAACAAAATTCCATCTGCGGATGCAGACGTTCTAAGACAAGATGTGGCAGTTATACTACGCAAGTCCAAGCTACCTAGCAGTAACTTAAAAACGGAGGAACGACTAGCACTAAGGTCTCTGAAAAATAATGAAGATATTTTGGTACTCAGGGCCGACAAAGGGAACGCCACCGTTATTATTGATACTGCTGACTATGATGTGAAAATAAGGAGTTTGTTGTCAGACACGAATATTTATAAACCGGTGTTCTATAACCCGACCGCTAGAGTGACTAAGCGAATTCGAAACCTAATTCAGGACAACCGGGACCTATTCACAGATGAGGTTTACACACAGTTATACAGACCAAAAAACACACAACCACCTAAACTATACGGTTTGCCTAAAATACACAAAGACAACATACCACTGAGACCGATTGTCAGTCAAATAGACTCGCCAACTTACGACCTGGCGAAACATGTCGTCGGAGTGTTGCAGCCATTGGTTGGAAAAACCTCATCGTTTGTGAAGGATTCCTATCACTTTGTGGACATCATTGAAACGGTTGGACTGGAGCCGGGTGACACTATGGTGAGTTTTGATGTCCAGTCATTATTTACTAATGTACCTCTCAAAGAATGCCTAGAGGTTATTAAAGACAAGCTGATGGACTTTGAGATACCTGATACTTACATTACCCTTCTGGAAAATTGTCTCGACGGGAATTTCTTCATGTACAAAAATGAATTTTACCTCCAAATTGATGGCGTTGCTATGGGAAGCCCAGTAGCACCGATAATTGCCAACATTTGAATGGAACATTTCGAAAACCTTGCCCTACCTGCCGTGGCTCACACCATAAAATTGTGGAAGAGGTACGTAGATGACATTTTTTGTATAGTGAACGGTGGTCAAACAGAAGTGGAGCAACTTTTGGGGTACTTAAACTCTATTCACCCGAAGATCCAATTCACTTCTGAAGTAGAACAAGATAGAAGTTTAGCATTCTTGGATGTCAAAGTGATAGTGAACAGTGATGGTTCCATTGGACACTCGGTATACAGGAAACCCACGCACACTGACAGATACCTGCACGCGTCATCTCATCATCATCCACGTCATTTGCAATCTGTATCAAATGCCCTTACGAACCGTGCCTACAAGCTATGTGACCCTGAACATCTCAAGTCCGAACTCGCCTATGTTCAGGAGGTACTTAAAAATAATGGATACAGTGTAAAGAAGCGTTATGGGAGGAAACAGCAGAAGAAGGAGATGCGATCTGATGTGAGTCGACGAACGGCATTTCTGCCTTATGTAAAGGGCATAACGGACAAAATTGGATCAGTACTAAGTAAATACTCCATAAAGACTGTATATACTCCGTTATGTAAAGTAGCTAACCAGTTGCGCTCTCCTAAAGATCGAATACCTTTTCAAACATCGGGCGTATACAAAATCGACTGCAGTTGCGGTAGTTCTTACATCGGACAAACAAAGCGTTCAATCGCTGAACGAGTTAAAGAACATATCGCAGCTGTTAAAAACCGACAGACGCAGAAATCAGCGGTAGCAGAGCATCTTATAGACTCGGGGGTCAATCATTGGATGGAGCTACATGATCCCAAAGTCCTCTCCACAGATCGACATTACAATAAAAGAATTGTTCGTGAAGCGGTTGAAATTAAGAAGTATAAAAATTTCAACCGGGAGGGTGGCTTTAAATTGTCACCATCATGGAATCCTGTGATAGCCAAATGCAAACCGCGATTTCATACGTCTAGAAATAAGCTCGATTGTGTCAGTGTTGTGTGTCGAAGCGACGACGGTAGGACTGAGAATGACAATCAAAGTGCGAGGGTAGAAGAGAATCACACCGGCTCTTCTGACAGGCGACGGCACGGGGCACCAGTTCGCTCGTGACCACGGCCGCAACAAGGCGACCGAAACGTCGAGTAAAGGTACATAGTATTTCAAGAGTTACTATGCTAATATTGTGCGCGTTTAGACCCTACATAATTAACTAAGTCAATAATGCAACGCGAAAGTTTAAAATGTTATGAAATGAACAGGTTAAGAAATATTTTAGCGACAATGAAGCGACTTGATCAAGACATACCTAAGAAATCCAAGAAGAAAGTATGTATTTTATAAAATAGCTAAATACATCTGCATAAAAAAAATTCCGTGACAAGCTTTTATATCACTTTTTTTTCCTTGTTTTGTCTTGAGTTTCTATCTCTTAGCAGAGGTGTTATGGCGGTAAGATTATTATACAAATCTCAAAATATTAAAGGGCCAGTATATGACCATTTTAGCTATTATTTATTTAATTTTTTTATGCCCTAGATTGATGAGGAGAGTGGTGTAAGGACTGGTACCTAAGACGTACTTAATTATGTTTAGCTTTTAGTACCGTATCTACATCATTATAATCTTTATTTTCAATAAAACCGTTTAACTTAAAAATTGTTTTTTGCATATTTTTCTCCTTAATAGCATCAAAATCATAGAGTATAGAGTACCTTGATAGCATCATCGGTGTATGGCTGCAACCAAGGCAGAGGGCCCACCTTAGACTGCCACACGAGACGGTGGGGATTGCGTACCCCCAGCTTCCTCATACAGGCTGCCACAGTACCGGCCACTTCGTGGGGATACGTGTCCCCTCGAGACACTGCCTGACAAGAGAATCGTGTGTATTTCAATTCAATTTCTTGCCAGTTAAGTGTATAAATTGATTACAGGTCTAAGTACGTCCTTATAGAGCCTTTAACAGGCACCGCAGTAATAGCTTGACGTAGAGAATCTATACAAAGAAATAAAATTGAAATGTCTATTTGTAATGTCAAAATAACAAGTTTTTACTAAATGAGTATGAAATTGTATATCGGGTACCAATAACAAAAACACAATTTAAAAAATTTTTGTCTGTCTGTCTGTTTGTTACCGCTAATCTCCGGAACGGCTGGACCGATTTTGACGGGACTTTCACTAATAGATAGCTAATTATATAAGGTATAATAATATAGGCTACAAACATCAAAATGCTGTCAAAAGTTACTATTCCACGCGGACGAAGTCGCGGGTCAACAATAAAATACAATAAATACAAAATAAGCAAAACATATCATAACAAAACGTACAAGAGTGATTATGAAAAAACTCATTTATTGTATAATAGCATTTTTCTTAGGGCATTAAGGTTAATGCAGATAACATGATGGCGTCCATAGGCTGCGGTGACCGCTTAACATCGGGTGGCTTGAAGTTTTGTGTTGCGAGTGACTGGTGGCAAGCAAGAAAGTATTAAATAAAAAATATATAATATACTAGTAGTGTAGTTATATTCATTTTTACGTTCACTCTCGAAACGAACATATTTTATTGTGATTTTTATTAATGACTAGTGGGCCCGGCAGACGTTGTCTTGCCCGATTCCAGCGCCACCTACCGGGTTCATTATTATATTATTATAAGCCTTTTATTCAGACATTTAACATTCAAATTACATCCATCAAATTCAAATAATATTCAAAATAATTCACTAATGTCACAGAATAAATATTTTAAAATTAATTTGTTGTTTTTTTATTATTATCGTTATTAGTATTCATGTATTTACCGTTTACTTATATTTTGTATGTATGTTTGCCATGTGGCAAAGGCCTCCTCCAACCTTTTCCATTCTTTTCTATCCCTAGCCACTCTACTCCATGTGAGTCCTACTACTTTTCTTATATCTTCATCCTATCTTTTCTGTGGTCTTCCTCTCTTTCTTTGTCCATCCCATGGGTACCACTCAGTTATTCTTCTACTCCATTTATCCTTTCCTCTCATTATATGTCCAGACCATTTCCATTTTAATCTTTTGATTTTCAGTGTTACATCCTGAACTTTGGTCATGGACCTGATATGTCTACTTTCAATTCTTATACCGGGTCCAACTTTGCGTTTAAACCTTCCTTGGACCTATTCAAATACACACAGAAAATTGCGTAAGAATCTGTCTAGCCGTTTCTGTGTTTTAGCGAGACTAACACACAGCGTTTCATTTTTATATATAAAGAAGATAAGGCTGCTGGAAGGTCATTTCGCCGAGAAATAAACAATACCTCCTTAGAATCTATCCATTATTTACGTAGGCCTATGTCATTATTTATTACTAGCTGTGCCCGCGACTTCGTCCGCGTGGAATAGTAACTCTTGGCAAAAAGTAGCCTATGTTATACCTTATATAATTAGCTATCTATTAGTGAAAGTCCCGTCAAAATCGGTCCAGCCGTTCTGGAGATTAGCGGGAACAAACAAACAGACAGCCAATTTTTTTTAAAATTGTGTTTTTGTTATTGGTACCCGATATACATTGATACCCATTTAGTAAAAACTTGTTATTTTGACATTACAAACCGACACTTCAATTTTATTTATTTGTATAGAGTATAGACGTATTCTTACTCGTACAAGATCTCACCTTCAATGGAAGACTGTGCGCCGTGAACAGTATGAGGACATCGTCTCTCACCGCTCCATCGAACAGCTCCAACTTCTCCCGGATCCTCTCCGCGAAGACCTGCGCCAGCAGCGGATGGGTGCCCCATCTCTCTATCATGCTGAACCTCACACCGCTCGGTATCGACCTGCGTATATAGCGAATTGGGATCATGGACAGACAGAAGTCACAAGATTCTTTTTTTCGGGCCTGGGCTCTTAGTTCCCCACCGCCATTTTTTTAACCGACTTCAAAAATGGAGGAGGTTCTCAATTCGATGCTTTTTTTTGTGTATGTTACGCGATTACGCCGCCAATTGTGGACCGATTTTCAAAATTCTTTTTGTATTCCATAGAGTATACTCCAAGGGTGGTCCCAAGGTCACCAAAGTTAGGGTCTGATGATGGGATCCCATAAAAATCGAGGGGAACCCCTAAATTTGTAGGTGTGTTCAACGTGTTTTGTGTGTATGTTACGCGATTACTCCGCTAATTTGGGACCGATTTTCAAAATTATTTTTGTACTCGATAGAGAATACTGCTAGGGTGGTCACAAAGTCACCAAAGTCAGGGTCTGATGATGGGATCCCATGAAAATCGAGAGAAACCCTAATTTAATACCAGCTCAAGGATAAATTCACTAAAAAGATAAAAATAAAAAATATTTCACATAAAGTAAAAACCGACTTCAAAAAGACTGAAAAGTTAAAATTAATATAAGAATAGGCACAGACAACATCACACTTCTATATTGAAGTCGGTGATAAATAAGACTTTCTAGGAGATCATCGTTTGGCATTGGCACCGACTTTTGAACGCTTTGTCCTTATGATCTTGAAGTCCTAGAATTTTTTTTGTGAGTGTACTCTGCCGCATAAGCTAATTTTCTGCAGTGAAGACATACAATTCAAGAAGTGATGTGGAAAAGTATGACGTAGACTTTGTTTGCATTTATAGGTTTTTAGGTAGATACAAACCACAAATGTTTTTACAATACTAAGCACAACTGTTAAGCACAACTGTTACTCACACAAGCTAATAAAATTATGGATTGTAATGTCTGAAATAAAGAATTTATAATTATTAAGGTCTGTATAATATACCCAATTTTATGATTTCATTGTTACTATAAGTAAAAAAAATTTAAAAACTTTCTAAATTGGAAACTTTCCTGAATCTTTCCATCAAAATGGCAACCTTCCAGGTACATGTCAACTCTAGTTGGGAAACGCTGCTTTAAAGTAAACAGATCACAGAGAAATTCCACTGCCCGGATACTATTAACTCGCAGGGCATGTCCACATTAAAATTTCGTCATGAATAGGCTAGATGAATGAAAAAAAAAATTGCTTTAATAGAAGCTCATTTAGGAACCTCAATTAGGGAAGCGTCGATGGCGTAGTGCGTAAGGCTGTCGCCTCCCAATCGGGAGGTAGCGGTTCGAACCCGCCACGTACCAATGTGTTTTCAAATTTTGAATTCATATGTACGTTTATTCGACGCTTTTACGGTGAAGGAAAACATCGTGAGGAAACCTGCACACACCTGTGAAGGAAGAATTTCTTTACAGGTTGTGTGTGAAGTCGACCAACCCGCACTTGGCCAGCGTGGTTGACTAAGGCCTAATCGCCCTAGTTTAGGGTAGGCTCGAGCCTCTCGGTGAGGACGTATATGAGCTGTTGTTGATGATGATGATGAGAAGCTCATTCATATAAAAAACAGAAAGAAAAGAACGGTTTTCGAATAACTAGAAAAACAACCAGGATATAAGGTATTGAAGATTTTTCTCCATCTCTTTCTAGCAAAATGGCAATTGGGATGATGACTGAATTCTAATTTTTACGTCTCGTCATTAAATATTAAAATACCGTGGAAAAAGATGCAGTCCTGTGAAATTAGAATTAAAATCGGCTTAGAAATATTATACATTAGATACAAGCATTTTAAGTTGTTAATTTGAAGGCGATTAGACAGAGAGTTCCGACATTAATCGTGACGTCATTGTTGAGTACGGCCATATACCTAAACTCCTTGTAAATTGCCGTTTTGCTAGAAAGAGATGGAGAAAAATCTAATGTATCTAATGTATTTCTAAGCCGATTTCAATTCTAATTTCACACGATTGCATTATTTTCTACGGTATTTTAATATTTTATGACGAGACGTGAAAACTAGAATTCAGTCATCATCCCAATTACGTGAACATAGAGACCGCAGCGGACATACTTACCTGTTCTTGTAGAAATCAGCGACGGCGTTCAAGCTGGAGCCGGTGGTGGCGCAGCTGTACTGGGGGTATTGGGAGAATATCACGGCGCGTTTGACCCCGTCCCTGGAACACGGACATTGCATTATTCGACAAAAATGAACCTTATAGAATTGGTGATCAGGAGGTACATAGCCAAAGTTCCGGCAATGATGTTAACGACAACGAAACGCTCCAACGACAATGAGCGCAGCCGCAGCGGAGGCGACAACATCCTGAAGATGCCACGTGGTGTTGAAACGTGGCCAATTTAAGTACGACGGTTGTCCCAAAAATAAGGTCTCCAGCGCTGCCGTTTCCGAACGCGCAGTGCTAGGTGAAATCCGGCAACACTGTCGTGTTCCTTGGTCTCCCCTCTACAATTCCCCACCCGGCGGACCTCTCTACGACGCTCAATCTTGGCACAGCAGCCATGGACATGGTGGTCGCCGTTCCCGCCAAGTGCGAAGTGCTCTCTGTTATTCGATTTTTGCACCACAAAGGGACTTCACCCATCGAAATTCATCGGCAACTGACCTCTACGTACGACCCAAACGTTATGGATATCGAAAACGACTCTTGCACGACAGCGCCCGCCCCCATGTTGCCAGGAAGATCCTGGAGCTAAGTGCCAAATTCAGATGGGACATCCTGGATCATCCTAGCTACAACCCTGACGTTGCCCCCAGCGAGTGTCACCTATTCCCGGCCCTTAAAAAACACCTAGCAGGGATCAATTTCGAGACCGACGAGGAAGTTATGGAAGCTGTGAAGGGGTATGACGCGGGCATCAAGAAACTCCTGCACTGACTCCAAAAGTGCATCGATCGGAACGGGGACTACGTTGAAAAATAGAGATAGGATCAGGCTTTTTGATAGAGTATTTAATTTTGGAAGTTAATGTTGTTTACTATGAAAAAAAAATAGGGGACCTTATTTTTGGGACAACCCTCGTATTTACATGTTGGTGTAGTACTCATCATAATCATTTCAGCCAAGAGACGCCCACTGCTGGACATAGGCCTCCCCCAAGGATCTCCATACCGATCGGTCCTGCGCCTCCCGCGTCCAGCGGCTTCCCGCGACCTTTGCCAGATCGTCGGTCCACCTGGTCGGGGGCCTACCCACTGAGCGTCGTCCGGTTCGTGGTCGCCATTCAAGAACCGTTCCACCCCAACGGCCATCTGTTTCTCGCTATGTGTCCCGCCCACTGCCACTTCAGCTGAACAATCCTTCGAGAAATGTCAGTTACTTTAGTTCTCCTGCGGATCTCCTCATTTTGGATCCAATCACGTTGGGAGACCGCAAGCATTGCTCTCTCCATTGCCCGCTGAGCGACCTTGAACCTTCGGACGAGACCCATAGTGAATGGCCACGTTTCGCTTCCGTAGGTCATCACTGGCAACACACACTGGTCAAAGACTTTCGTCTTAAGACACTGAGGTAGGTAATTTGGACGCGAAGATTTTCCGTAACTTATCTTAAGTTCCGTTTTGCGTTCATTTCATTCACTACATCGCAGTTCATCTACATCTACTGTTTATGGTATTGTTTGCTCATTTCATTTCTGAACGAAAGACTGAAAAATCTAAACGAATGACTCACGCAGGAGAAGGAAAATCTATTTATGATTTTTTTATTATTTCCTAATTTAATTGTAAAAGCTCCAATATTACACAGATTCCCATCGTTTTGAAGTTTAAATTCAGAAGTGACAAATTAAAATCCTTTGAGTATACTGAGCGAGCGATTTGCCAACGCGAACTAAATGAACTAGTGAACTAGATGAACGATGCAGTTCGTGATACCGTAAGGAAAGGTATTTTTTCATCGTAGTGAACAATGATTCGCAAGACTAATTATGAATATGTTTTCAATGTGAAATAATAATAATAATTAAAAATATTTCGACGCCCAGTGAAGTAGGAGGCCACTAACCTTTCAATCTGTTCGAACGCGTCCTCTGTAAATGGGGGCACGTATCTGAATGCTACGTAATGTTTGTGCGGCGCTGACTCCGGCAGCATTTGGTCCAGAGCCTGGGTCAGCAGTTTGCCTGGAAGAAGAGTATTTAAAATGTTACAGAAATGAAATTAGTCCAGTTTAGTTATTCATAAAATATACTGCGTTAGAATTGTGTTGTGGTATCAAGCTATTGGGGTTTGAAAGTCTTAACGTATAATATTTAAATAAATTTACAGCCCTGAAAGTGGGCTTAGGCGACAATTACGCATCATAATATATTTAAAGTGACAGGAGTCCACCCTTTTAATATGCCGCTTAGATTTGAATGAGATAAATTACGCCATTTTGTTGACCCAGGTATGACCGTACTGCAAACAAACAACAGCTGTCAGCTGATGGCTAGGGCTGCCACAGCACAGTTTGTTTGAAATCTTTAAAAAGTCTTTTACTCCAATAACCCAGTAAAGACAAGGTTTTTTTTTTAAATTGGCAGAGGATGAAGCTCGCTCATTGGGAATTTCCGTTACAATGTCGTGTGCACACGACTGCACCTTAATGTTACGTCATAACAGTCAACACACTACCATGTCTTGATAGCACTCGCCTTATGAACAAAAGGTCATAATGAGGCGAGGGGCCTTGCAGTTTGAAATAATAAATTTGAAATAATATTATTTTAAGCACACTGATTGAACAGTACCTGCATTAGTCGAGAGGCCATGTCGCAGTTATTAGTGCACAATATACGTGAAAAAGTGATGGCTGATTGATTTCAAACCTGAAATTTCTTATTAACTTAAAGTCAAATAAATCAATAGGATTTATTTGTGTGGTGTATGTATATGTGTGTGCGTGCGTGAATGCGTACGTGCGCTCGTGCGTGCGTGTGAGTTGTGCCTATGTTATTTCATTTTAGTTAATAAATATTTCCACTTTATCGTAATCAAGGCTAAGGAGTCATTTATTTATTTTATTTATTTATTTATTTTTATTTGGAAAACAAACAGCATATAAATTATATCAAATAGACTTAAGAATAATAGAATACAAATGCTCTAAAATGTTTTCGCTTATAGAGAGAATACTACTACTAACATATTAAGTAATTAAATGTATACAATGCATTTACATAAAATTATTATAAGGGAAGTGGCTACAACTTTGCTATCTCTCCGTTGTATTGATGAAATTTTATTTGTTATTATTAGACTATAATTCCCTTCGTTTTTTTTTCCAATTCCGATAATTCAACATTGATATTGTGACTTTCTGCATTCTTGAATTGCGGAACTAGCACCGAATTGCGTCCATTAGATCCGTATATCAAATCGCACTGATCTTGAATGAACTAAATAACATTCGAGAACAATTCAGATTTCATGGGAAAGCCTGCTGGTCTGAAATCAAGACTGGAATAGTCACAGACCTCTCCAATAGACAGGAATGGAGTCTCCATTACAAGCCATATCGCTAAGCCAGACAAAAAGGTACAATAAAAATTCATACCTTGCGTATTTGTCCACTTGAGGATAGGCGAGCCACCACCAATCTCCGTGTATTTCTTCTTCACCTCCTCCGTTCTCCTAGTTGCGATCCATGGACCGAGCTTGCTCTGCACCGGCAGCTGTATCATGTCTCTGTCTGTCATTATACGGTGGAGGTAGTCACCAACCTGCAGAGATCACAATAGATTACATGTTAAGTGGTTATTAAATAATATTAAAACTAAGTTTATTGGCCCCTGTATGAGGGTAGGTAGATAATTACTTCTGAAAACACAGATTTTTATTTTAAATTTGGAGCACATAATCCTCATGTGTTGCGATTATCAGTTTGAAATAAATTGATTTAAAAATTTTTGGATTTAAATATCATAGACACAAACAAGAATGAGAAATATGAGTTTAATAGCCCATGAAGCGCTGGAACCTGGCAAAACAATTGTTTTACTACACCCAGACGTTCATAAAGCAAGTTAGAATTTAAAATTAAAATAGAAGGTGGAACAGAAGGAAGAAAGACAAGAGAGAGGAAGAGACTGGCTCTGGTAGAAGATTATCTACTGAGTTGAGCTGAACTTGATGCCGCAGAGCATGGCACATATAAAGCAGATGAGTTTTTGAGGACTGTTACTTAGGATTGTTATAATAGAACAATTAGGAAAATTACTAGTGATATGCTCACTCGTCAATGACATCCAACAGTAGATATGGTACCAGAAAGAAGAGAGGCTGCATTCACAAAAGCTTATAAATTTTGATATACCACTGACTCCAACTGAGTATTGAAATCAGTTTTTGAACATGAAAATAGATAAATACGTAATTTATCATGCCTACACTACAATCCATCTGCATTCGTAACTTTATTTTTAATTTTGTCATTTGATTCCTTTTATAGTTGGATTTTCTCAATACACCAGTTCTACAAACCCATGTCTCGCTCTACTGTATGTTCTCCTTTTTTATAATTATTGCCAATGTTAAGTCCAGGATAAAGTCTCAGAATAAGGCAAGACTTAGATTAAAGAAACTGGACTTAGAAATTCTTATGAATTTATGATTGTTTAGATTTAGAGTCATTATCATTCAAATAAAATTTTCAATAGCCTTTTTTATATATATACAGGGTAAATTTTGAGGTACCGGCAACCTCACAGGATTAGATAGCAAGCCATTAACTACAACGTTTATTCTACGACTTTTGATAATACGTTAGATTTTACTTTCATACAAAAATAAATATTCATTTAATATACCTCTAGAATGTTTGTAACTCTACGTGCAGAACAGCGCGCGAGCGTAGCATTGTCCTCCGCCGTCGTTTATAAATGAAACATAGACTTATCAATGTCACGACAGTGCAATAAAAAGTTGAAAATTGATTTTTGGTCAATGTATTGAGTTATCTTAAAACTCGTAAAACAAACGTTGTAGTTAATGATGTTAGCTATCTAATCCTGCGAGGTTGCCGATACCTCAAAATTTACCCCGTATATGTTATCAAGTTACCTGATCCGTTGTCTGCGGCCCTCCCATATTGAGCATGATTATAGCAGTCTTTGGTTTAACATCGCTTGCAACTGCAGCACTATATGCTGCTGCGTTTGGTGGTAGTGCAATATTTAGGCGACCTGGTGGATTATTTTTTTTTACTTTAGCCAAGGAATTAACTAATGTTACAACATTACAATAGTTATGTATCTAACCTACTAAACATTTCTACATAATCTAAGAAATATTTACAGTGAAATATAGACCGAGGGTTAATTTTATCAACAACAAATTGTCCTTAGGAACATTTGAACCCTTCCTAAAACTCTAAATTAGAAGAAATGTGATATTAACCTCAAATTAATGAATTATTGTGAAGAAACTAAAATTTCTCCAATGCACAGCGGAAACTTCAGAATTGTTTAGTTTTTATTTACTTACACAATCGAGAAATCATGTTGTGAGTGTCTAAGTGATATAATATGAAGATTCTTCAGCGTATTTTAGAGATTTATGTAATATTTTAAGAGCATAATTGATCAGAAATTCAAGTTTTAAAACCGGAAAAATTTATTTTGTCTATTTTGGATTGAAAATAGAGAGAGACAGACAATAGTCTAGTACTTACTACAAGGTACACTAAGCCTCGCGATAAAGACTCTTTGACCTTACCGCTCCTAATAGCTCCCAATAGAGATGGTTTTGGTAGTATAAGTGTAGAGTTTGACGTGGCACCTACTGTACAATCCAATGACAAGCAAAAGCAATCTGAAGGGTTTTATAATTGCGTTCACAAGAGTAAACAATTTGCAGAATAGATCGGACGAACATTTTTGAAAAAAGAATAAAAATTTAACGTTCAGGAATTTAGTAACAAAATGTTTATAAATATGCTAAGTTATTCTACGATATTCTGAAAAAATCTGGAATAATTTTGAAAAGTTCTCAATATTTTTAATATACACAAAAGCGTTTAATCCCCTAGCAAGCATTGGCAATCTCGACTTTAATTATGAGCCGTACAATGAGCTACGAAACGATGGAAGCACCCTCTATCACACATTACCACTTCCACCCAGCGTAAACAAATTCCCATAATTTCAAGTGTAGACCAAAATCCACCACTCACTACAACGTCTGCAACTATGAGTGGGTGACATTTATACATAAATAGATTTAAAACAATATATTTTAAGAAAATATAAATATAATAGCAATAAAAGAGAAGACCCTACGTATTTTGCAGAGACGTTTCTTACTTCTTAGCGGAGATTTAGAATTTTACTTGATTCAAATAAATTCTCAAAATGTTTGTTATCTGGAATGCATCTAATCTTGATAAAATAATCTATAGCTGTATCTCTATGTAGTCTATGGCTGTTATTGACAAAATCGTCAACGTCAAAATAGCAATATTTTTGTGGTTTTGTAAATAAAGAAAACCAAAAGTATTAATATTATTTTTTAGGGAATTAAAATGTCTTGCCGACATGCATCTCACGCTGGAAGTTGGTACACTGAGAATGGTAAGTACCTAACTTTAAATTAAGAATTCGGCCTTTTAATATTATTACTATTTAATAAAATAGATGTGGAGGTATATTTGAAAGGAATTACTAATATTATTCTTAAAAGCTAGGGCATTAAAAATAGTCGTAAAATAGTTTAAATCTACGAATAAAGTATTTTTATTAATAGTTCAGCCAGCCGTAAGGTGAATGACCTTTCTTTTGTTGTTATACTTCCGATTTTCTTTGTATGCTAAACAAAGATTCTAATCCTTTGTCAATTACTTCCATAAATTACCTACAATTAGCACTAAAAAATACTAACAATAAAATTCTTATCAATACCGGAGAGAGGTCAGTTTGAATTTGTACTCGAAACATTTTAACTCAATTTTCTAGTAATTTACTCTGTATTTGTATTTTGTACCATAATGTTGTAATTTTTTATCTAAAGTTTTCTTTTTATAGTTCATAATTAATAGTTTTCTACTATAAACTTGTGATTCTTCGCGATTTTTATTAATTATTAGTTGCCTGCTTGATTGATTTTTTTTCAGTCCTTCAATTGACTAAACATTCCGTTCGGAAACAGTTATATATTTATGATGCGTTCCGAATTGCGATAAAAGCGATAATATCGCGGATCCGACCAAATTAAATCGTCACAAAATATAAGGACTATTGAATCAATAGGTTATGTTGTGACTTTGGTCGGATTCGCGATATTATCACTTTTATCGTTTTACGGAACGCAGAGGCGCGTTCAGCGCCTTCGCGCGAAGTACAACTTTTCGCTCTAACCCCGTTCAATGCCTTCGAGCGTGACAACCGGGTGAAACAACCGGCCCGTTCAAGACCTTCGAGTGTCGGCGCGAGTTACAACCGAACAACCATCGAATTTGATGGTTGTAAAACGCTCTGACGTTTATTACTGAAATACTCTTACGTGATTGGATGATATTGGCGGCCATATTCTATAATGTCATCTACTAGAAAGAGAGAGAAATAAAAAATCATGTGAAAGAGGGAGATAAAAGATTTGGTTGCTGCAATCCGTTCAACGCCTTTGAGCGAGTTAAAAAACAACCGGACAACTATACCCAGAGGCGTTGGACGCGCCTCCGGGTTAGTTGTCAACGTCATATTGACCTTGAGGTGGGTACTGACCAGTGTTATGGGACATGAATGTAACATGCCACAAACAAAGCGAGCATTCGTGTAATCTATCGTACCGGTAATTGTGTAATGACGGCTCCACATTAGTGCCGTGAAGCCCCGCGAACAGGCGTGAACGCAAGTGTACGGGTTTCGCGGAGTCGGTATTTTGTCCCGCGACAAAGGGTTCGCGGCACGTTCGCGCGGCGTTCACGCGTATACATTCACGGCGCTCCTCCAGCTTTCTCCTGGCTACAGATGCGTACGGACGGATGTGTGCAGCTAAAATATTGTAGCTTTGTGTTGACATTGACATGTATTTGGTTGCAATAAACATTATTATTATTATATAACAATCTTTCCTTAGTCCTAGTTCTGCACCCTTTCCCCTATTAAATATGCTGTCTCATACTTTTGTCCTAAGATAGCCTGGATAAGATTGCTTTTTAGCAATAAGGCCGCCTATTTGTACTGGTCTGTTTTTTGTGTAGAATATTTTATACATTTTCGTTCCTTTTTCATACATTTTTTGTGCCATATTCGATTTTAAAAAAAACTGCTTTTAATTTCTGGAGGTGCTGAATTATGGTTTAATCTTTGGCCTTTTTGGTAATCAAAGCCAGATTTTGTCTAAACTAAGCAGGTATCAAAATTTTGTTTGGTATCAAATAGTACCAAATGAGTACTAAATTGCAGTGGGTTTTTAAATTCAGGAAGTGATCCCGTCATCTTGACGTTTAAGCCGAAATTAGACGGACGATTGGAACCGTCTCAAACATGAATCGAATACGGGTAAGTACGCAAACGCTAGGACCTACATTTCCCGTTTGGTTTTTTCACGAATCGCACACGAACCGAATACGTATAAGTGCGTAAGCGCCCTTAAAATGAATAGTCCCGCGATTATGTGAATGGTAGCTCGCGATGGCACTCGTGCACGAATGGTTCGTCGAATATTTCGACGAGTCACGTGGCAAATAGCGAGCGCGAATGCGTATGAGAACAGGCACGAACACTCGACCAACGAGCCGTTAGTTTCTGGTTCTAGCGACATTAAATTAGCTAAATTCAGTGTAATAATGCCGGTAGCACTCCGCCGCGGAACTAACAAGGCGAAATCGCGAATCTATTTCCGCATCATAACCCCTATCATATCAAACTCGTGAAATTAAAACGATAGATAGGTAGGGACGCTGGCAACACATTCCACGTTCGCCGTGAGTGAAACCGCCAGTCAACAGTCAGTACGCTAACCAAATTAACGTACGTAATATGATTTAGGTAATATTGATTGTATAAATAAAAAAAGATAATAATATGAGTATTCCTTTTTTTAATCATACCTTCTTCATTTAATTCTTTTGCGATTGTCCACAGGCTAAAATATTTTGTGTATACATTGGCAGGATGGCTTAATAAATAAATTAAAGGTCTTTTGCGGACCTCACCGATTAATTTCTCTGTAAGTTTAAATATTGCATACTATATAGTATAGGAACTCCTATAATGTAATAACGAAGAATTATTGCTTTCTTCTTAATTTGGATTCTACAAAAATTTTATGGAATCAAAAGTCCCAATACAAACTCAAACATCTTAACTTTAGAGTGGCTTGCAAATCTGTACCATGGCCGAGAAAAGAATTTGAAACAAATATGTTACATAGATTTTGGCACATGCCGTAACATAACATCTCGTTGAGAACATTACATTACGACCCGTGGCGCCAGTCAGTCACCTTTACATGATACGTACGCTTCGTTCGACTATGACTATTTTACGATATTGCTGGACGTTAATGATTTTACACCTATCGTCGCTTAGTTTTTAAATAGTAAAATAATTGTAATCATTACTTTATAAAAATATTTATATTTATATACCTAGGAGTGATAACAACTCAATTGTTATCACTTCCTATCGTTGAAACATTGTAACAAAATTTCCGAACGCACCGGAAATACTTCTCTCAATTTTTGATTGTTGTTGACGTTTTGGCTAACTGACTTTTACATTTCGATTCAAATAAATAAAATTTCAAATTACATTTTCGATTTGCGATCGACAAAACAAACGGTTTCAGTGGTTTTATTTTTTATTTATAACCATGTCGGACAAGAAAACCTTTGCGGCTCCCAAAGCCGTAAAGCCGAGGCGGCCGTCTAGCGTTAACTTGCCGACCGCGTCCTCCCGCAAACCTGTGAAAATTTTAAAAGATAAACCTTCAAAGATCGCGGTACAGAGAAACGCTACTATTGTCGGCGATGCTGATACCACTATATGCCGGGAGAGCGTGATGCCAGAATTTGACGCTGAGTACCGACAAATAGCGTATGGCAAATTTTTGCGTGCAATGCTTGAGGAGTGCTTGGTTGACGAAAAGGTGGAAAGAGAGGAGTCGCATTTAGATCTCCAAATAGCTTATTTAGCGGATCGATTCCAGAACACTGTAGATCAACTGGACAAGACCAGCAGGAGACTGAAGGACATATCTTTTGTTGTTGAACAGAAAAGGTCAGTCATGTCATGATTCTTGTAGTTTGTTTCATAATGATACACCATCAAGACACTTATTTACATTATGCAGTATAAGGTGTAGGGGTTGTTCAATAAGAGCCCCATTATAGGATGCACAGCATTTCCAAATAAAGAAAAAAAAGGATATATCTTTTATTATTGACAATTCAACACATTTGTTGTACGAGGTGGACTTAACGCCATAGGCAATAATATTGCAAAATTCCAATCAGCCATTAGTTATTCTGAAAGAATTTAGGTAGATGTAAAAAAAGAAGTGTATAAATAAAATTTAATGACAGTAAACTAAAAATGTAATAATACTTAGGCAACAAAAATAGAAAAAGCATATCATCATCATTTTTGGTGCAGTGACCCAAAATGTGTCCTACTAATAGGCACAATTAAAAATATACATATAATGAATGTAAAGAAAAGTATGCAATTTATAATAATCTATACTATATGTATAAAGCAGAAAGAAAGAATAATATGTGATCAGTCAAGCAACAATTCACTGAAGTACAACCTTTTTTTATATAAAGGGCTCAAAATCCTGTAATATTGAGAGCTTAGTAATTAAAGTTCTCAACATTTTTTCTTCAATGTATTACAAGATTATAAAATTTTATTTAGTTAGTGCATGAATAAAAATTAGTTCACTGATGATGAGTCACCTAAGTCAAGGACAACTTGCAGCACATTTTATAGCCACCATCTGCATATGTGTAATCGCAATGCATTCATAATAATTAATGTCATTTCAACAAGGGAGATTCAATAACACCTTGTGCTGTTAACTGTACAGTTTTATACAAAAGCCAGTAAAATAAATAAATTTAAAAAACTAAAAAACCCACCTGCATGAAAAGACAAGTCAACTGAAAAGATGGAAACATGTTACATGTTAGTTTATAGAACTTTTGTTCATCAGAATAATAAGCAGTCGGAGACATGACTCAATGAATGATTAGCTGTGCCCGTGAACCATGTTTCGCCATATATTTTTTCCCGTTTTTGTTACATTTATCATTGATGCTCAGCTCCTATAAGTCATAGCGTGATGTTAGCCTAAAGCCTTCCTCCATAAATGGAGTATCCAACACAAAAAGAATTTTTCAATTTGAATCAGTAGTTCCTGAGATTAGCGCGTTCAACCAAACAAACAAACAAACTCTTCAGCTTTATAATATTAGTAAGTATAGATTTGACTTATCATTGCAATTCTATTCCTCTGACTGTTTGTTATTCTGTTGAACAAATGTTCTAAAAACTAACATCAGCATGTTTTAAGTTTATCTTTAATATTTGACCCTGTTTCCCTCTTTTCACTTGACTTGCCTTTGCATGTTATTTATTTGTTATTGATATCTTTTTAGTTATTTTTATTGTATTTTTTACATATAAAACGGTTGTGATATATCGTTCTAAAATCCTTATGACAAGCCCTTTCATTTGATACCCATATTGCAGTATTCCAAAAAAAAAATTTTTTTACACTTCTAATAATAGCACCTCACAGCCACTATGTTGGTTTTTTTAACATCACTTACCTAAGATACACTTGGGCTGTCAAGATAAATAGAATAATATGAGGTAATAAGTAATATTACATGTAAACATACAAGATAGGTGCGAAGAACTTAACCCTATCCTTGCAGTTGGGTAAAAAGATTATTCAACTTCAATAAAAAGAGGTAATAAAATAATATCTGAAATAGACGGAGGTACAGTCTATTTCAGATATTATTTTATTATTATGATAGTTGTAATATTATTACAATTAATTTTAAATGACCTACTTGAAAGTGGTTGCAAAAATACTCACTTTTTATAAGTGTCCGACTGTAACAGGCTTTTGAGCCAAAACCAAACTTTCTTTCCAATTTCAGTTTAAAAAGAAACTTGTATATTTATCTGTTATATACTTATTTATTTGCTTTTAGGTTGCTAGACCTGAAGAACTCTGATTCAGCACAATTCTTCTCTATGACAGACAGCTCAAATGCTACAGAATTGCTGTCCAATCTCAACAGAACAGAACAAGCTTGCTTGGACAGACTCGAGACAAAAAACATTGATTTCGGATACAGCAAGGAGAGTGGACACCACCAGCTGCTAGACGCAGTCAACGATGCTATAGACGGGCTCAATGAAATCAAGAAACATTCAAACCTTAATGTAGATAAGTTTGAGGAATACAAGAAGTCACAGAGTACTATCGGAATGATTGAGAGAGACAGGTTGGATCTGGAGACATTGAGGACTGAGTTTGAGGAAAAGTTTCCGAGATTCAGTGAGAAACTATTGAAAGAAGCCTCGGAGAAGATTGCCAAAATGAAAGACACTGATGATGACGATGATTAGTTTTTATGTTAATTATGTTTTTCATTGTTATTTCACATATTGCTAATACTTTACTATTATGAATGAATCGGACCTTTTTTAAAAAATGCAATTTGTGAGTTATATACATAAATTTTATCTATTTCTCCTTATATTATTATTCGCTTGTTAAATATTAATTACATTTCCATTGTACATATATAGACTATGTTTTCTTTGAAGGTGAGTTGAGACGCCGTGGGACGCCATTGCTACATTAATCATACATTATTTAAAAATCCAGCTTCAAATTCATACCCTTATTGAATAAATTAATTAAGCTTTAAATCTTTTTAGAACGAAAGCAGTGAGAAAAAGGAATATGGTTTGGTATTTTCAAAATAAAACAAAATTTGTTGGAAAAATAAGCAATAATTTATTGTTTTTATACTTCTTAAGGCATACTTTGAGGAGATGAACAGGTGAACTACTGATAAGCGAATGATATGGTTAAGGGCTTAGAGGATATATTACAGTTGTAAGTACTACTGTAATATATCTTTTTTATTTTTTTTTAATGATGCGATGGTACTTAAAACTGTTTGAATAAGATAACAGTGTGAATTCGGTACGAACGATGTTTTAAGTATATTATAAATACACTTTTTTTAAACATCTACTTTTAACCGCCTCCGTGGTCTAGTGGTTGAGACCACCGAGCTTTGATCGGGAGGTCCGGGGTTCGATTCCCACTGGGGGCAGAAATTTTTCTGCTCGGTTTGGTTGGTGGTAGGGCATCTGAGCCCGCACGGCTAGCTACCACCTTCATAGTTAAGTTTGTCGCCATAATAGCAATGTTTATAGCATTGTTGTGTTCTGACAATTAGAGGTAAGATAGCCAGTTCCTCAGTTGTTGAGGAGTCCAGGTGAAGCTCGCTTCCACCTTCGGCCTTATCGTCACTTACCATCAGGTGAGATGATGGCAAAGAGCTACCCTGTCGTATGTAAAAAAAATCTATGTGTGGTCGCTTACACTTTGAATCGATGTCATTGCTTGCAATTGTAGAATGAGAACCAGAAGAAAGGAGAAACAAAATGGCATAAAATATTACACATTTATCTGTGCTCTGTCCCATTCCAACAAAGTCAAAGTTTACAAGATTTTTTGGTCCCTCGCTTCTCGGCGCAAAGTTCAGGAATTTGTATGCCTTTATACTGCAATTGTACTGCAAATGTCCCAAAAATACCCCTGATCAGTCAGTGAGTCAGTCAGTCAGTCAGTCAGTGGTAATCCAGCTTTATATATTATAGATTCATTCTGAGATTGACTCGCCCTCATTACTATCCCTACTTAATTTCAACACTAGATTTAAAGCTCGAAATCCTTCACCTCGAATATTTTGCCTCCAGCGGCCGCACGTACCGCCTTACTCAAAACGATCATTCGCTATCGTTATCGTGACATTATTAGAACAATAGTTTTAATGTCACACACAGGTGACATTTGAGCTAATGTTCTAATGTCACGAAAGCGATAGCTAGTGATCGCTATGAGTTAGGCGGTAGCCCCCCAGGTCTATAGGAACAATAATACATCTTATTACAATCCAATAGTCAAACTGTGTCGACTGTTTAACGAATCTGTATCTGCCCCCCCTTTTTTTTTTTTTTTTTTTTTTTTTTGAGGCGGGGGAATCTCTTTACGATTCAACAAGGGGCTGAAAGCTGACAAAGTCGCCCCAAGGATATGCCATTGGACTCGGGTTACCTGGGTAACCCCATACCTGGCTAAACCACCCTCCAGAGCAACTTCTACCTCACTCGGGATCGGCGTTAGCCATTCCCCGAGTGCGCCCCCTGGATTGTAGGCCTGACGCAAGCGCCAGGTCTTACCTCTACGGGGGGGTCGACAAGTGCAATAATTCGACCCCCCAGACGGGCAGGCCAGGGGTAGAAAAGTGTCTCCCGACCGGTTGTCGGCCGGCCGGGCCATTTCATCCCCAGCTTGCTTAGGGGAGTTGGTGGCGCGCGTCCAGGAACGCGCGCCTCCTCCTACCCAACCGCCTGCGCCGGAGCGGTGCGGCGAGAGGGTCAACCTCTCGCGCCCGCTCCGCTGCCTCCTTCTGCGAGATCACTTCCTCGCAGAAGGAGGCGACAGCCTCCCACGCCGTCGCGCTGGTCAGCATCTCGCGTGCGACGTTGGCCAGCGCGACGGGCGCACCCCTACCTAGGCCCAGCGCGAGGGCTAATGCGTCGCGCTGGGGTCGCCAGGCCGGGCACTCCGAGAGGGTGTGTCCGGCCGTGTCGTCGGGAGCGCCGCAGTGGTGGCACTGCGGCGTCTCCTCCCTCCGTGCGACATGGTGCAGATAATGGCCGAAGCAGCCGTGCCCGGTCATCATCTGCACCATCCGGTAGGTGAGGCTGCCCTGCCGGCGCCCAACCCACTCCTCCAACACTGGACGAACGGCCTCGATCGTCCAGTGGCCGGCAGCTGGGTGGGCGAGCGTCTCGGCCCACTGGCGGAGAGCCTCCCTCTGCGCCAGGAGCCTTGTGCGCGCCACCTCCTGCGGGAGGGGGCGCTCCCCCCGACTTCTCGCTGCCACCCGATGTCGGTGCACGGCCGCAAGGACGCGTGCCTCGACATCCCACGGAGGCGAGCCCGCTAGAACGCAGGCCGGCCCGTGAGAGACCGTGCGGTAGGCCCGCACGGCCCGGGTGGCAATGACCCTCTGCGGCCTACGCAGGAGGGCCACCGTTCGGGGGGCGAGACGCTCCGCCCAAATCGGGGCTCCGTACAGCGCCATCGACTTTATCACCGTCTGATAAAGTCGACGGCTCGCTGCGCCTGGTCCCCCCACGTTGGGGAGGACCCGTCCGAGGGCTGCCGCGGCGGCACACAGCCTTGGGGCGAGGAGCTTAAAGTGCTCCCCGAAATCCCATCGGGGGTCCAGCACCAGACCGAGATACTTCATCGAGCTCTCGATCTGGACTTGCACCCCCTCTACTCGGACACGGAGCCCCGCCTGGGGTCTGCGGCGACGCGGCGGCCTGAACGAAATGGCCGTCGTCTTCTCGACGGCCACGTCCAGCCCGAGGAGGCGGATGCGCCGGACGACCATCGTCGCGCCGACCGACGCCAGGTGGACCGCCTCCTCATACGTGCGCCCCTTCGCCGCGACAAGGGTGTCGTCGGCGAAGCAGACAACCTCCATGTTCGGCAGGAGGTTGCCCCGCAGAACCCAGTTGTACCCCAGGTTCCAGAGCAGAGGGCCCAGCACGGAACCCTGGGGTACTCCCGCCGCCATCGGCCACCTGTGGACGCGACCGTCCGCCCCCTCATACCCTCCCGCGGAGGTAATCGGTGATGAGGGAGCGGAGGTAGAGGGGCACTCCATGAAAACGCAGTGCCTCCTCTATGCATTCGTGGGGGAGGCTGTTGAATGCGTTGCGGATGTCTAATGACACCGCAACGACAACCTCCCCCGCCAACGTGGCCCCCTCAGTCCACCTCTTGAGGTGGGCCACGGCGTCCACGGTGGACCGGCCGGTGCGGACACCGAACTGGCACTCAGCCAAGTCCGGTCCCGGGCCCTCCAGATGCTCGACGAGCCGGGAAGCGAGAATTTTCTCAAAAAACTTCCCGGCCTCGTCGAGCAGCACCACCGGCCTGTACCCCGACGGGGCATCGGCGGGGCGATTCGGCTTCCGCAGAAGGCAGAGTCGCCCCACCTTCCAGCACTGAGGGAAACGGCCCGAGGCGATGCTCGTATTGAGCACCGCCCGGAACCGCTCCTCCAGGGGGCCCAGTGCCAGGCACAGGACCCTCGCTGGCACCCCGTCCGGTCCCGGCGCCTTCCCCTTCCCCTTGCGCCGGAACCGCTCCCTCACCGCGTCGAACTCGAGGTCCGACACGGGAGGGCCCGCTTCCTCCACTTGGAGGGAGGCGCTGGGGGCGACCATCCTCGGGGGCTCGAAGGGTCCAGGGTCGGGGAAGAGCGACCCTAGAACCCTCTGTACAAGCCCCTCGTCCAACTGGTGTATCGGGGGAGCACCGTTTTGGTACTTCCCCCTCACCAGTCGGTACGGCCGTCCCCAGGGGTCGGAGTCGAGGAGCTCTATAAAAGAGTTCCACGACTCCGTTTTGGCCCTCGAGATCTCCGTCTTGAGGGCCTTATTCGCCTCCCTGTACGCCCGACGCAGGGTTTCCTCTTCGTCGGGCGTCCTCCTGGTGGCGCGCCTTCTGCACCGCAGGTAGGCGCGCCTCGCCCTACAACTGGTGGCGCGCAGATCCGCGATGGTCTGCGACCACCAGTATACCTGCCGCTTGCGGGCGGCAGGTTTCGCCCGCGGCATGGCGGCGTCGCAGACGACTCTCAGGTCCTCTGCGAAGTGCACCGCCATGCCGTTAGCGTCGCCGGCGAGGTGCGGGGGCAGCTCAGACCACTCCCGCACCATCGCCGCCTCCAGCGCCACGTCGGGCTGGAGGTGCGTTACCGCCCACCGGCGGAAGGCGGCACCCGTCCCCGCTGGAGACGTGGAGGCGTGCGAGGGGGAGACCGAATATCGGACGTACCGGTGGTCCGACATGGTCTCCTCCTCTGCCTCCACTCTCCAGTCCCTCACCCTTGCGGCGAGGGGTGCGGTGGCTAGGGTCACGTCGACGATCGACGAACCCTGCCACCGCACGCACGTCGGGGTGGTCCCTCGGTTGAGGACGTCGAGGCCCAGGCTCGTGGCCCAGGACTCGACCAAACGACCCCTGACGTCCGTGGCGGGCGAGCCCCACACGCGCGACTTCGCGTTGAGGTCGCCCGCCACCAAAACTTGCAGGGGCGCCGCCCTCCTCACCACCCCCTCGACCGCAGTCAGGTAGGCCTCGAAGTCTGCCCGACTGCGGTTCGGGGAGAAGTAGGTGGACACCACCACCACTTCTCCCCACTTGACGGCCACGTAACCCGGCCCCCTCTCTCTAATCGAGATGAGCGGGGCCGAGCTGGTGGGCGGCACCACAACGGCCGCCAAGCCGTCGGTGGACTCAGCCCACCTCGTGGACTGAGGCACCGCGTACGGCTCGGCGACCACCGCCAGGTCTATCTGCCACTGCGCCATCGACTGGCACAGGAGATCTTGTGCCGCGGCGCAGTGGTTGATATTGGCTTGGAGGAGATTCCCTGTGGACCTACTGGCCATTGGCGATGTCCATGGAAATCTCCTCCCTGGCGGACAGTGTTGCCCGCCCGGTAGCCGCCACTGTGGCAGCCCTCGGCATCAGTCTTCCCTTCACCGGCGGGGGGTTGCAACTGAGGCCCCCCATCCGGTGAGTGGAAGGCTTGCCGGCGTCGGCGCACACGGCGCACTTTATCTGCCCCTGGCAGGTGGCGGCTGCGTGCCCCTCCGAACCGCAGCGGAAGCAGAGCGCGCTGCGGTCCTTGGCGGAGGGGCACCGCTGCACAGGGTGACCGATCCCCATGCAGCGGAAGCAGCGCATGGAGCGCTGCTCCAGCAGGCGGATGGAGGCGTTGCTCCATCCGACCGCGACTTTGCCAGCGCCTGCGAGGCATTTGGCCACTTCGATGGGAGCTGACACGTTGGCGGCTCCCATGCCCCTGAGGCCAGGGTGGACAGTGCCCACCCTGATTGCAGAGCGGGGGCACTCCGCCAACGCGGCCAAGGCCTCGCATACTTTCGCTGCGGTCACCGAGTCATCTAGTCCGGTGACTCGAATGTCCGCAGTCTTGATCGGACGCACCACCTTGGCGGCGTCGCCGAGTACCCCCGCTATGCGTGTGGCGAGCGCGTCAGCCTGCTCCGGCGAAATGCCCTTCGGGAGCTCCATGATCCGAGCTCCCGTCACCCCAGTCCGAAACGTGGGGCTCCCCACAATTCCCATCTCCCCCAGCTTGATGCTGCCTTTCGCCGTTGCAATGGCGGCGGCGTATGTGGCGCCTTTTGCCACCGCTTCGGGCGACAGGCTAATCACCACCGCCAGAGTCTTGGGTGCCTTAGGCATCTTCGGCTTTGCGGCGGTGGTTGGGGGTGGAGGGGGGGCGGACTTGACCGGGGCCGTCACCGGCTCAGGAGTCGCGGCTGGAGCCGCCGGGGCCTTCTTCGGCCTTACCTCCCTGGCATTCTTCGGTAGGTTCGCCTCGGGGGCCAGGGTGGTCACTCCCTTCTTCTTCCTACCCCCGCTGGGTGCTGGCGCTGCAGCGGGGGGTGCCTGCTTCGCGGGCTGACTCTCAGCAGCCTTGTCGCTAGCCAATGGGGGCCTGTGCGATTTGGCCGGCAAGAGGCGCCCGTCCACCTCCAGGCCATCCAGCCTGGCCGCACACATGTTCCCGAAGAGGGACATCATGTCCGATTGGAACAAGTCCATGAATGACATGAACTCGTCCCGGGTCACGATGTCCCCCTTCGGGGCCTCTGCTGCTGCTGCAGCTGGTACCGCCACTGGCGGTGGGCTCGCCCTCTGGCGTGGGCTCGCCCCCCCTCTCCGCGTAGTCTCTTCTTAGGGCCACAAGCTCTGACTGTATCGCGTCGAGCTGCCCTTTCAGCCGGCGGTTGTCGGCCTGTAGGCGGCGAACCTCCTCGGAGGTCTTCCTATCAGCCAGAGTTCTGGCAACCCCGAGGATGGATGTGGAAGCCTCTTTGAGGTCCCTCACGCACGTACCCTTGAGGTTGGCAGAGGTTGGCAACCTCCGTAATAAGCGAGGCGCTCGCTTCCGCCCTGTGTAGGAGTTCCTCGTTGGTGAGGCCCTCTGGTGAGGGAGGCCTCTCCTTCTTTGAGGTTTTCCTCTTGCCTTTCCCTTTTGGGGGCTTGGGGACGTCTGCTTCAGCCGGGCCTTCCTCCAGCTCTTTACGGGCCTGGGAGAGTCCGGTCGTGTGGAGGTAAGAATCTCCCGCGTCATCGGGGGTGCTAACGCCCTTATTCTTCTTGGCCTTTCGGGCCTTGCGCGCAACTTTCGGCAACGGGGTCCTAGCCCTTGCCTCCATTTCGACCTCAGTCTCTACCTCCAGCTCTGAGTCAGTCCCAGAGCTGGCGCTGAAGAACTTGCCCAAGGAGGGCCTCTTCCGGCTCGCCGGCGTTTCCGACCTTAGTACCCATTCTTGGGTCCTGACATCAGTCACACTGGCGTCCACCACCTGAACACTAACTCCCGAAAGGGGCCTCACCATCAGGTCCCTGATTTCAACGTCCGTCGCCTCTGAGGCTTCGGAGACGCTAAAGTTGTCCATAGTGGGACAAAGCTACGGGCCTAGCCCGTGACACACAAAATTGTACAAATGAGCAATACACAAATATACAACTTAAAGATAAAACTTAACCTACCTTAAAATTAAGCACTCTAGTGTTTGTAACTTAAAAACTACGCCACTAGGGTCCACAAAATTGTCCTTACAACTACCTTATAGACTAACACTTACGGTCTATATGGAGTCTTGATGCGCACGATGCGGCCGCACTGCAGTCCTGTTTGCACAGCAGCGCACACACGATACAGCACCACACCACACAAAACACCGCCCCGACGCAAAAGCGCCGGGGTCGCCACCACACTGCACAGCACTATTAGGCACCGGAAGTGCCAACACCAGCACGGAGAACCGGGACCAGGACCGACGAGACCGGGACCAGGACCGGCGGGACCAAGACCGGCGGGACCAGGACCGGCGGGACCAGGACCAGCGAGACCGGGACCAGGACCAGGACCGGCGGGACCGGGGCCAGGACCGGTAGAACCGGGACCAGGACCGGCGAGACCGGGGCCAGGACCAGGACCAACGCTTGGCCCGTTCTTCCTATCTTCGGCGAGATCAACACTTGTCGAAGTTGTAAGGACACTAGCACTTCACTTTACGTGTTCGCCACGACACTTAGTTTGTGTTCGGGGGTCTCACAACAAAACCACACCAATTTTATCAACTGGTCCGGGACCAGGACCAGCAAGACCGGGGCCGGGACCAACGGGACCAGGACCGGCGAGACCGGCGGGACCAGCGGGACCGGGGCCGAGACCGGTGAGACCGGGGCCAGGACCGGCGAGACCGGCGGGACCAGCGGGACCGGCGGGACCAGCGGGACCAACGGGACCAGCGGGACCAACGGGACCGGGGCCGAAACCGGCGGGACCGGGACCAGGACCGGCGGGACCAGGACCGGTGAGACCGACACTTGCAATCTATTGCATACGACCGGCGAAGCGTCTCGGTGGGCGCGTGTGCTCTCGACGGCGTCCAGAGCGCGAATCTGTATCTGCCCCCCTAGCACGTCCACCAAAACACGATATGATAAAGCGGTTTATCGCGATGAACTGTCAAAATACAGTAGGGTTTCGTCGTATTTTGATGTCGCATTTACACATGCGTGTTCGCCATTCGACGAAACATTCGACGAAATATTCGACGAAACATTCGACGAAACATTCGACGAAACATTCGTGTGGCGTTTACACATTCGTGTTCGCTATTCGCCTCGTCATTCGACGAAACATTCGTACCTACGAGTGCCACCGCGAACTACTGTTCACACATTCGCAGGTGATTCATTTTGATATTAGCACACGAACACGGAGGACGTGAAAATAATGGCGGCATGCGTGCTACATTTTAGTTTTTAATAATTTAAGCTTTAATGTTACAAACATATGGCGGACTTAGCGATAAACATCGCTCTCTACCAGTCAACCATTAGGCTAAGGAGAGAAAGTAAATGACGGCATAAGAAAATAAATGTAATAAATGACAATAATTGTTATATTCAAATAATATGATATTAAGAAAAAAACATACATACACGCACATAACACTCACATATACATATTATATATGTGTGTGTGTGTAAGTGTTATGTAAGTAATGTGTATGAATGTGTTTATATATACACATACATACTTGCATATACAGCGCGCGACAGAGCGTCGGTGGCGCAGTGGACTCGGCACTTGCCTTCCAATCGGGGGGTCGGGGTTCGAGACCCGCCATGTACCAATGTGTTTTTCGTTTCGAATTTCATATGTACATTTGTCTGACGCTCGTACGGTGAAGGAAAACATCGTGAGGCAACCTGCATACATCTGCGAAGAAGTTCAATGATTTATGTGAAGTCGACCAATCCGCACTGGGCCAGCGTGGTTGACTAAGGCCTAATCACCCTAATATAGGGTAGGCTCGAGCCCCTCGGTGGGGACGTATATGGGCTGTGATGATGATGATGATGATGATATTGAAGTCAGTACGAAACGATGATCTCTTATAAAGTCTTAAAATTGACACCGACTTCAAAATAGAAGTGTGATGTTGTCAGTACCTATTCTTATATAATTTTTACCTTTTCAGTGTTTTTGAAGTCGGTTTTTATTTTTAACCGACTTCAAAAAGGGAGGAGGTTCTTAATTCGATGCGAATGTTTTTTTTGTGTGTATGTTATGCGATTACGCCGCCAATTGTGGACTGATTTTCAACATTCTTTTTGTATTCTCTGATAATGGGATCCCATGAAAATCGATGGAAACGCTAATGAAATACCAGCTCACTGATGAGCTGGTATTAAATTAGGGTTTTTGTTTTTACTAAAAAGATTTCATTCACTAAAAAGTTAAAAATAAAAAATATTTTACAAAAAATAAAAACCGACTTCAAAAACGCTGAAAAGTTTAAAATAATATAAGAATAGGTACAGACAACATCACACTTCTATATTGAAGTCGGTGACAAATTTTAAGACTTTCGAGGAGATATCGTTTGGCACCGACTTCAATATAGAAGTGTAATGTTGTCTGTACCTATTTCTTATATTATTTTTAACTTTTCAGTGTTTTTGAAGTCGGTTTTTATTTATTGTAAAATATTTTTTATGTGTAATTATGATTGCGATGTTTTGGGTTCCAAATGAGCTCTTCTCTATAATAAAGTTCTAGGAATTCTAAAATTCGCACTTTACTCCACTCTAATTTGTCTACACGTTCGGTTGGGTCGGGCGCTAGCAGTCAACTAAATGCATGCGAATGTGTAAACAGTAAGTTCGTGTTCGCCATTCGTGCCCTTTGATTCGCGTCCAAAAAACCGCTCCCGACGCGAACTCACGAATCGCGAGGCGAATGGCGAGGCGAATAGCGAACTTACTGTTTACACATGCGTGTTCGTTATTCGCCTCGCGATTCGCGCGAATGTGTAAACGCGCTATTTCGCGCGAATCTCGAGGCGAATTGATAGGCGAATAGCGAGGCGAATAACGAACACGCATGTGTAAACAGCTAGTTCGTTATTCGCCTCGCTATTCGCCTCGCGATTCGCGCGAATGTGTAAACGCGGTGTGACAGTTCACCGCGATAAATCGCTTTATCATATCGTGTTTTGGTGGACGTGCTACGGGGGCTGGAGCACTCTTTTTTTGGATATTTTTGGTACAAAATTATGTTTATTGAAAATACAAGTTTTTAAATTTATTTCAGGTCATGATTAGATTCATCTTGTTTATTACACTCAATTACTTTCTGTTTTCAAAACTACTAACATTAAATATAAGTTACATGAAAATATATTTATGTAAATTATTAACCCTCTTAACATTTCATTACATACAACTCATACTGTGCTTACATGTTAAGAGGCTATCGAGCAAAATCAGGCAAAACAATGTTCACGGTTTCGCCTTAGTTATCAATTATACTCCGGTAAATAACACAATAAACACATATTTGAAATCACAGAGAGTGTCAGAACAGTATTGAGAAGCTAAATTTAAAACATACATAAACGTGTAATTAGAAAAAATATTCAAATGAGAGCAATATTTGGAAAACCGTGTTTGGAATTAAATTGATTTTATGTACATTACTAAATAATTTAATTGTAGACTTATACTAAAATAAACTTAAATGTATGAACTACAACTCCACCGTTTCACATTTGTTAATTTTGCCTCAGTAAAACTATAATGATTTATTTTCTCTAATTCTCCATACGTTTTTACTATGGACGCGCGGGGCAGTTAGGCCAAATCAGTCGGTCGAGAGCGCTCAAGGAGAGGACACGCCGCTTTACGTCTCGTCCGCGCCAAATTATTCGATCGCGATCTTATACTCGTATATGCGTATAGGTACTCTGCCCGCGTGGCAATATTATGTAAGTATCTTTTTACTTTTTTTTCAGTAGCTATACTTTTTTTACATGCTTTTATTTAACTTGCAATGTAAGTATGTAAATATGTAAGTATGTATGTTCGGGTGAAATCTTGCAACTCAATTTCGAAGCAGATATCTTTAACCGATTGAGCTGAAATTTTATATACACGTTGAGTTTGGATGACAATGCATGGTTGACTATGTGACGTCATTCTAAATCCAAGATGGCGGCATACCCAAGATGGTGGACCAATTATTTTTAATGCACCCCTACAATATGGGTATCAAATAAAAGGTCTTGCTAAGAGTAACTCGAAAAATAATGTGACGTCACTATTAATCCAATATGGCGGACTTCTAAAGCTTGAAAATCAATTTTGAAGTAGATATCTTTAACCGATTGAGCTGAAATTCTGTATAGACGTTCCGGCAAACGACCTTGCAACTATGATGCGTTGAATGAGATGAACATACTGAGAAACGTGTCCAGTGATATCTAAAAAGTAAAAAATACTTAAATTAAATGTAAAAAAACCTTTTTAAAAACAAGCTTTTATTTAAATGCGCTAAAAAGAAAAAATAAACATTTGACACAATTTATATGACATAAAAGCTTGTCGCGACATTTACTTTTGTAGATCAACAAGTAAATTAAATAATTAAATAAGAGTCGGTACTTAAAAGTACTCTTTTAAGTACTTTTAAGTTACTACACACAAGTAAATCTCGCGACAAGCTTTTATGTCATATAAATTGCGTCAAATGTGAAATAACGTTATACTTAAAAGTTTTAGTGTAAATGTTTATTTTTTCTTTTTAGCGCATTTAAATAAAAGCTTGTTTTTAAAAAGGATCTTTTTCGTATTATTTATTTTAAGGTACACTAACAATTTTGTTACTGTTGTAGTGCAATGGGAAAGCGAAAGGAAAAATATTACACAAAGAAATGTAGTACACTCTTCAGAAGAAAGAGGATACCTCATAAAAAGTTAGTATAAAAAAATGTGTTAATAAAAGTTTTTGCGACTGATACATAATAAGGGCCCTTAAACACGAGTAATTTTATGAAACCAGTAAAAATAAAAAATATTCTGCGCCATATGGTACCAATTTATATATTTATTATTGCCAAAATATTTTTTTATACTCAAATTAAAGACAAAACCTGACTTTTTGATGATATTAATGAATTATTGAATTTATAGGGTTTTTTCTGCAAATGAAGCTAGTAGTTATGAGGACAAAACTTCCAAAATTGATCTAGATATGCCCCCTAAAAATAACGAGGTGAGTAAACTCTGCATAAATCAAAACCAGTTTGTATAGTATGTTAAGAAATCATATGATTGATGATCTTGCTTTTATTTTAGGAATCATCTATACGAATTGATTGTCCAGAGTTGATTTTAGAAAACAAAAACGTAGAAGAAGACGAAGACGAAATCATGATAGAGGGAAATAGAATAGTAGACTTTATGTATATATTTAAACAACTTCAAGAAATAAGCAATCACAACTCTCCATTTGGTTGTAACCTGGGTTGTTTGATGCTTGTAAAGGAGATAAAGAAAGGGTTTCTCTCCAAATTCTTTTTTCGTTGTCGAATGTGTAATGTCAAATTAGAATTACTGAATTGCAAAAAGCCAGACAGCTCTACAGAGCTCAATATTAATGATAATGCTGTAAGTAGCTTTATGTCCATAGGCTCAGGATTTTCAGGTTTGGAACAAGTTTCAGCTTCCCTTAATGTACCATGTATGTCTGATAAGCTTTATGCAAAGTGCCACACCAAAATATGTGAATTATGGGAACTTGCCAAAGAAAAAAGCATGGAGGAAGCAGCTAAAGAAGAGTATAATTTAGCTATACTGAATGGTGATGTGGACGCAAACGGAGTACCTATGATCACTGTGGTAGCCGATGGTTGCTGGTCAAAGCGTTCATACAGGAAAAACTACAACGCTTTATCGGGTGCTGTGGTGATTATAGGATATAGGACAAAAAAAGTTATTTATATGGCAGTAAAAAATAAATATTGTATGGTTTGCGCTCGGTCTCAAAATAGGGAAGAGATTATTCCAGATCACATTTGCTTTAAGAACTATACTGGTTCTTCAAGTGGTATGGAGTCAACAGCACTAGTCGAAGGATTTAAAACTTCTATGGCGACTCATAAACTTATATATTCTAGGCTGATAGCTGACGGTGATGCAAGCACATACAAAAATATAGTAAGAGCAAAACCATATGGAAACTTATTAGTGGAGAAGGTAGAATGCACCAATCATTTACTGCGAAATTACTGCACCAAACTGGATGAGCTGACTAGAATAACTACCTACCCACTAAAGTATCGTAAAATAGTACAGAACAATATATTACGCTTAAGGCGTGCAGTTACTGGTGCCGTAAAGCATATCAAAGCCCAAAATGATAAGACGTTTCCACAAAAAGTTCTGGAGTTGAAGCAAGATCTGTTGAATGCCCCGCATCACGTTTTTGGGAATCACACTTCATGTAAATTATACTATTGTAAAAAACTACAAAATGGGAATGAAGTACCTTCCGAAGAAAACATGGTTACAGCTATGAAAGCAAAAGAAGGAGGTTTCATATTTGCTGAAATATTGAAATTTACTTCCAGGTTGGTGAACAATGCGACAAGCCTAATGTATAACGTGAATAGCAATATAGCAGAAATTTTTAATAATGTTATAGCGAAATTTATCGGTGGAAAGCGAATTAATTATTCAGGCAGGCAATCTTATGCAGGTCGATGTGCCGCATCTGTGGTATCCTTTAACTCTGGACAACCACAAACTTTTTTTTGCAAAAATGTTTTACTACGCAGTCCAAACAAATTAATTAAACGACTCGAAACAAAAAGAAAAACACAGAGATTAGTGTCAGCTAAGCGCAGAATATATAAATCGTTTACCACAAAAATCAAGCCCACTAATGGTCATTATGACAAAAATTATGGTGAAACGTGTGAAAAACCTGACTTATCTGAAGCCGATTTTAATTTTGCAAAGACAGAATTCATGAAAAATATAAGTTTGTCAGAACATGATCGCCACTCACTAGAAAGGAGAACTATTCTGCAGGCTGAATCTATTGAATGGGGTCAAGAGCGAAAACTCCGTCTCACGGCTTCTGTTTTCGGTAAAATTTGTAAAAGAGGTTTGATTAAATGCGCACCGCTAGTAAAAAATATACTTACAGATAAAAATTTTGGTCATGTGAAATCAATACAACACGGCCAAAGCCACGAAAATATTGCACGTGGTCAGTTAGAAATCAAACTCAATACGTCCATAAAACCGTGTGGTTTATTTATTGATCCAGATTTACCATTCTTAGGAGCAAGTCCAGATGGACTTGTTGACGATGATAAAATAATAGAAATAAAATGTCCATATTCTGCTAGAGGAATTAGTGTCGTCGAAGGCATTAATAAAAAAATAATCACATTTTGGAGAATAGATAAGGACAGTAATATGAAAATTAATAAAAAACATGACTGGTATTTCCAGCCACAAGGACAACTACATGTTGCACGAAAAAAAATATGCATATTTGCAGTTTGGACTAACGTAGATATGAAGATAGGATTCATAGAAGACAAAGAGTTTTGGAGCGGCATGGAAATAAAGTTAAAAAAGTTCTATTTTGATTGTTTACTGCCAGAAATCATTGACTCGAGGTTAGACAGAAATATGGAAATTAAAGAACCTAATTATATAATAGATGCAATAAAGAAAAGGGAAAATGAAAAATGTTCTAAACGGAAAAAAGCACAAAGCAAACTCGAAAATAAATCGAAACGTACAAAACCTTAAACTACTCGTAAATATTAGTTTACCTTCGTCCTCCTCGTAATAAACCTCGTCTCCGAATGGGGCTCCAACAATCTTGTTGAGTTCAATGCTAAGAAAACACAGGTGTGCGCGTTTTCGGCGAAAAGGTCACCTTTCCTCCCCCTTCCTTCTCTTCAGGGCACAACCCTTCACACACAGAGCAACATCACCTTGCTCGGAATGAACATTCGCTGCGATCTGAACCCCAGAGACTACATCGAATCCGTCATAACTACTGCCTCACGGAAACTCGGTGTCCTGAACAAGGTGCGTAGGTATTTTGCGCCGGACCAACTATGCTTGTTGTATAAAACTCAGGTTAGGTCTTGCGTGGAATATTGCTCGCACCTTTGGGACGGCTCCGCTCAGTACCTGCTCGATGCTCTGGACAGATTGCAGCGTCGCTCTATTCGCATTATTGGCGATGTAGAGGTAACTAACACCCTCGAGCCTCTACAACTTCGTCGCGACATCGCCTCTCTTAGCGCCTTTTACCGAATGTTGTCAGGTTGCTTCGCGCTGACGGAAAGTCGCGAGACTTACGAATAAAATGTTCACTTCATAAATTTAAATAAAAGACAAAACTCTCATACTCTATACTAACTACATTTAAGCCTACTAATTCTTTATTGTAACTAGGTAGGAAAATATAATATTATTACCTTGTCTTTTCACATGTCGATCTTGTAAATATACACAAATTCTTGTAGCACTTATTGATTCATGAATGTTTGTAAAGCACTAACTGATTATTTATTTGAACTTCACTTTGTATAACGCTATTATTCACAAGCGATAAATATTTGTAATATTTATTAGTCATTTATTGTATTTTTCTATATTTTCTTATTATAATTGTTAGCGTCCGACATTTGATCTCAATATTGTAGCTCAATGCCTACGTGACTGACAAATGTCATATAATTATTTTATTGTTCAAAAATCTTTCGCTTGACAGCTATGTAGTTGTCTATTGTTATGGCCAGTATAAAAGCGGACCAGGGTCATTAGGAAGCCAGTCTACTACCAGCTCTGATATTGAACGCTAACGGCTAAGGAGTAGCTAAGCTCCTTACACCGGCTTGGAACCAAACCAGCACCGCCTGGCCTTCGTGATCATATCACTTCGTGCCGGTTCCTTCACGCGTCTCCACCGCGCCTGCTACGTGGGCCTGCTGCCTACCTGACCACTCCGTCGCGCCTTCTACTGGTCCCTGCTACCGCCTATCCTGAGGAGCGCCGTTGGGGGTGCTCTGGCCCTCCTACCTGCATAACGCTGCCGCCGGGTGTTCCTGAGCCGTCTGCCTACTGCGTGCCGTTGGGACGCTCCTATGCTGATTACCTGACCTGCGCAACCTATCCTGCCTGCTGCGTTGCCGTGCCTACTCCTGCTCCGGCTAACCGGCGGAGCTGCTACTCGTCCCCGCGTCCTACCCTGGCCAGGCTAGATTATATTATTCTGTTGTACATAGTTACCTTTTAGGCTAATTTAGTTATATAAGTCCTGTCGTGCCCTCCTAATATTATTCCTCCCTACCTCTGCCTTTTCTTGTTTCCGTTTTCTCTTGTAAATATACCGTGTTAATTATCTAACTTGTTTTCTTTTAGCTTCCTCCTCTCTTTTTTTGTACGAAGCCTTCCGCTTCGCGACAATGTTCCATGGGGAATGCTCTGAGGAGCTCTTTAACCTTATCCCTTCCTCTCCATTTCTTAACAGAAACACGCGTAAGGGCCTTCGGAGTCATCCGTACACTGTGTCCTCCTTCTCACACCGTACCAAGAAATTCCAAGATTCCTTCTTCTGTCGTTCATCCCACACTTGGAATTCTCTACCTGCGCACGTGTTTCCTCCATTCTACAACATGGGTTCCTTCAAAAGAGGCGTGAAAAAGCATCTTTTGGGCCGGCAAGGGGCGGGCAAGTAGGATAGTCGATGTCGTCCCTACTCTATCTGTCAACTCATTTGGGCCTCTTTCACCGCTTAACATCAGGCGGGAGGAGGTCATTTGCCGGGTCCTACATAAAAAAAAAAGTTTAAGTTTTTTTTAACGTTTGGAATTATTTTCATTTTTTAGGTGTTTTAGACACATAAAAAAGTAGAATTATAATAGAAATGCTACTGTAAAACTTTCCTTTATTGGTTGTTGCAATTTTTTGTTACATTTCAGGCTTTTTACAATTCGTTATTTTCTGTAAAATTAGACTTTGGTTATATTGGCACATGATTAAACTACACCCCATCTTTCTACCACTCTCTGTGTTTTATAAGTTTTATACCTACTATAGTATAGTACGGTTACGTTAATATTGTGGTTACAGAAACTTGAAGGTGTTTAAATATTCATTTACGCTACTTACGAGTATATTGTGCTAAAACTTATCTATACAATTTTTATTTCATTACTGCCATCGTTAATTAGTAAATAAATTTCATTTGTATACAGAACTTCGCATTTTTAAAATTACAATAAAAACCAACCTATCTATAATACAACACATTTTCGTATTTATGACTTGCAGCGTTTCGCATTGAAATCCCGAGCCGTGCTGTCAGCCAGTCGGGCGGCCGGTCTGTGTGAGTTTCCGCTACGCACACAATCAAGTCGCGCGCCGATATACCTAAATCTGTGCTATTTCAAACACTCGATGCGCTCTTAAGAGTTATAGTCTACTCTAGACCTTCGTTTTTGTACAAAGTATATACCTATTTTGTGACTATAATTTGTTTTGTGAGCCTTAAATAAATAAAATAAAATAAGAAAGAATGAGACAAAACAAATGCACTAAACCAGACCTAGTGTCTATGAATAAATAGTCTTTTTATTTGAAGTTATAGGTCATTCTCTTTCCTTCCCTTTTACGGTGGAGCCACACTGTGAATTAAATCTAGCAAGCGAATCGAGTTGGTAAGAGCTGGCTTTGGCAGTCCCCACTGCAGGCGTAGCACGGGCTGCCAAGACTGGACTCGAGTCGCGCATTATCTCACAATTTCAGTGACATAATCTCAATGACTTAAAGAGTGACACGTTGGCGCGTATTTAGTGTGACTGACGAGATAAAAATGTCTTAACGCTCGTCAAGGAACACGTGTGACTGAGTTTTATCACAAATTTCTTGGCATGCCTGTGTTCCGACTGCTGTGGTTGTAGCAAGGGCTTTAATACTTTGAAAGATGTAACAGCAGTCGGAGAACAAGAAATTTGTGATAAAACTCAGTCACACGTGTCCCTTAACGAGTGTCAAGAAATTTTTATCACGTCTGTCACACTAAATACGCGCCGCAGCGCCACTCTGTAGAGATTATACTCGTATGTCACTGAAATTGTGTGCGTGACTCGAGTCCAGTCTTGGCAGCCCGTGCTTCGCCTGCTGGTTGGAGGCTTCGATGACGCGTCCCCAAGCCGAGCTCTGGCGATCCAAATGAGGCACAGACACAACATGAAGATATTTGTCGTTGCAGGCAGCGAGCTCTCCCGGCAACTCGACCTGTGGCTCTCCAAGGCCGACCTAACGCACGGTCCGGCTCGGGCGATTATTGCACCGTGAGTATAGTCCGGATCGAGCACACCCCGGCCACTCCGTACGACGTTCGCAAATCAGTTACACACTACTAGGTACACATTCATAATAATATATGTCTTGTGTCACAGTGTTTGTCCTTCGAAACTACTTAACTGATTTTGATGAAAATTGTATGTAGGTAATTTGCTCCAACTTAAAAGATGGTTCCGTAGCCAAATGGCAAAAAACAGAACCTTTATAGATTCGTCATGTCTGTCTGTCTGTCCGTCCGTATGTCACAGCCACATTTTCTCCGAAACTATAAGAACTACACTGTTGAAACTTGGTAAGTAGATAGGTAGAATAAATTTTGGGGGTTCTCCATACATAGAACTGAAACCCAAAAATTTTTTCATCAAACCCATACGTGTGGGGTATCTATGGATAGTTCTTCAAAAATTATATTGAGGTTTCTAATATCATTTTTTTCTAAACCGAATAGTTTGCGCGAGAGACACTTCCAAAGTGGTAAAATGTGTCCCCCCCCCCCCCCCCCCTCCCTGTAACTTCTAAATGATAAAACTAAAAAAAATATATGAAAAATATATACATTACCATGTAAACTTCCACCGAACCGGCTTCCACTTGGCCGGTTTTTTATCTCTATTAGACAGTCTGAATGTCTGAATAAAGGCTTATTATTAAAAAAAAGCTACTTTGTAACTGTTTGATTCTGAATGACAGATCAGCCACACTGGATATTGGAATTCAGACAAATCAAAATTGGTCACATCTTGAGCTGTCAGTAGTTACGTCTATACGTCAGTATATTCTATGTTCATCATCTCAGCCGCACGACGCTCACTGTTAGACATAGGCCTCCCCCGTGGATCTCCACAACGATCGGCCCTGTGCTGCCCGCATCCAGCGGCTTCCCGCGACCTTTGCCAGATCGTCGGTCCACCTGGTCGGGGGCCTACTACCCACTGAGCGTCGTCCAGTTCGTGGTCGCCATTCAAGAACCGGTCGACCCCAACGGCCATCCTCGCTATGTCCCGCTCACAGCCACTTCAGCTGAGCAATCCTTCGAGCAATATCGGTTACTTTAGTACTCCTGCGGACCTCTTCATTTCGGATCCGATCATGCAGGGAGATCGAGACCGCAAGCACTGCCCTCTTGTGTGTCTCAGTGGCCTTGAGCCTTCGGACGAGGCTCATAGTAATATAGATTTGATCTAACATACTACAAGTACTGACTCACGGCATCGCGTGGCAGTGTCAGCGAGTTACCTACAGGTATCAATTTGAAGGTTGTACTCATTGATTTACTACCAAACGTAGATAACGCATGAACGTTCGAAAAGTGGGCCGGTGAAGAACTGCCCAATCGGGCCTCGTGCAGTTCTTTTCCATGCGTTGGATATGCAATTTTGAGCATTATGTTTGAAAGTATAAAGTTTATATTTTCTTGTAGCAATTACTAAAACGTCAAATTTAATGTGGCTAGGTATGAAATGATGTAACTGCACACGGTTGTACTTCAAATAGTTGCCGTAATAATAAAGAATAAGGTTGAATTCGATAAATACGGTACTTTCTTTATGGTAATTTTAATTCGGGTGTGCATATTCAACTACCTATTTAACAGCGTACAAATGTATAGTCGATTAGGTGACAGATTTCAAGCGCGTTTTTGTATGAAGTGCTCTATCTACGTTTGGTAGTAAATCAATGGTTGTACTGTACGGCATGTGTACGGTTAATCAAAATGAAAAAAGCGACACGTATTGTAAGTCCGTCCCGTCGCCTCAGCGCAAGTACAAACTATCCCCTTATTATGAATTTCAAGCTAAGGAGATTGTCATTCGACCCATATGTATGTAATATTCCGAATTACATAGTTTTTGTATACAGGGTTAGTTTTGTTTGAAGCTGGAGCCTTTTGTGTACTAGTTCAGAAAAGCAGACTTTTATTTTTAACAACTTTTAGGTATTTCAAGTCTGGACCCATAGTGAAAGTGTCCAGTGTCCAGTTTGCTCGCCAGCATAAAATTTGGTTTCTGCTTTAAAAGTAACCTTGTATATTCCTTTTATGAAACTAAGTTGGCGATCTAGCAAACTGCCCACCTGGTGGTGAGTGGTAACAGTCAGCTATCATACATATTGTGGCTCTTGTGAGATTCGCAGCAAAACTGCAACCCCCACAAGAACCACAGTGTACGTTACCAACTTGTGAGATAAGATGTCACGGTACCTAGTAATTTCACTGCCATATCTTACCCTTCAACCGGAATACAACAATGCAAGCACTGCTGCGGAAGTACCCAAGCTGGCGACCTTGTGGTACAGAGTCTCCCTCCGGTAAAAAAAAATAGTCTGTGTCAGCTTTTTTTTAAACGACCGACCATTTTTTGGAGGTCGGTGCCAGCCTTAGTTTGAAAGTAATATTTGCTCGAGTACCTAACTACTTGTCGGAAGAGGTTTTGTAGTAAAGGAGAAGTCATTATAGTTTTCTACAAATAATTTGGGTTGTCACTTGAATTGACATCTTCTAGTTTTGTTTTTTGAACGGTACATTATATCTTATGCAAAAAGCTAAAAATTGTTTGATTAAGTCTCCCACGAGATCCCACGAGAGCCCCACGTTGGGCCCCATATGTGAAAATAATGAGGTGGTCGAAAAACACAAGGATTTGACTTCATAAATTCATAGTAAATATAAATAGCAGGGAAAATACAATATAATTATAAAACGGACATAAAAAAACAATCTGAGTAAGGTACCTACTTAGTGTTTGCTATGTCCGTTTTATAATTATTCTAGCTTTCCGCTCGCGACTTCGTCCGCGTTATTTTTGTTTCCCCGTGGGAATTCTATATTTTCCCGTAGGAAAATTACCCTATGTCCTTCCCCTGGTCTCGAACTATCCCTATACCAACTTTCATCAAAATCGGTTCAGTAGTTTCGAAGCCAAACAAACAATCAAATCTTTCATCTTTATAATATTAGTATATATTGTATTTTCCCTGGTATTTACAATGAATTTATGAAGTCAAATCCTTGTGTTTTTCGACCACCTCATTTCACACTACTGTATAATATGTACACAGTAGGTATGAAACTAAAAAGAAATGTGGAATACCAAGTGACAACGCTTATTTTAATTATTATAGCTGGCACCAGCCTCAGAAAAATAGTTGGCATATTTACTATGGATCTTTTATTTCTCCCTTTTTAGTTATTAATGAAATAAATAACAAATTTGAAGTAGGATTGATTTTTTCTATTGTGTTTTCGCAGGCATGCCGGTTACTCGTACTGCGGCGCGTGCGCAGCCTTCGCGTACAGACAGATCAGTCCTGTGGTCGTGTAAGTGTGGCACTAGTTTTTTTTATTCACTAAGACTCAAAAGATTTTAACTCTACCGCAGTGGGAGTGGGGCCCGCCTGCGGTTACGCGGGACTCCGCTAATGAGGCTTACTCACAAAATATACGCTGACGTTCAAGTATTACGCAACGTCAAAAAGGGTGGCGGTCCTGTCCCCCTAGACAAATACCATAGGGCAAGGAAAATAAAAGGAGAGTTTTATCGCAATTATGAAGAACAGAGACATATCCCGACAAATTCTACGACTATACCAGAATGAGTGTAGAAACTTTTGACTACTTTGTTGTCCTATATCGGTGTCCTATCAAAAATAGCTAAAATAATTTGCTCCATCACGTCCGAGGGACATTCCGAAACGTCACAAAAATCAATTTCACAACACTATCAATCCCTGCGTTCCAGATAAGCACTGCTACTTTGCTGGCGCTGACATCTGATGTTAGCCTCGTTTTGCGTTTCTTATAAGAAATGTTGTCATTTTTAGCCGCGCTAATTGTTAAAAAAGGAAACTCAACGTACTGATTTTTCGTGCTGAATTTTGACACCTCACCTACTTAGTCCAGCCACTTACATTTTTTAATAATATAAATCAGAATTGGCTAATACTATAAATATCTTTCAATGAATTTCTTAAATCCGCTGAAAATCCTTTTTGATTCATGAAAAAAAGATTCCAAATGTCAAATTTGAAAGCTGTCAAAAAGTGGTATCAGAGGACCCATCTATTAGCATGGGTATTTGATGCTAGTATTTCGTGTTAAAAATGCTTAAATGAAACGCATAACAACCAGCAAGAAAAACTAGCATCACCGGCTAATGAAACGCAGAGATGCTAAAAATGTTGATATTTATGGCTAAAAATGCTTATCTGGAAAGCAGGGAATGTAGACGTTAGAGCTCATTATGATTTTGTTATTGACAAATGCAACCAACTTCTAGGTTTTATTTTTAGAGCTACCAAACCGTTTAAAAACCAGAATTGTCTTATTATGCTTTGGTGCAGCTTGGTGCAGTATAGCGCAGTATATTGGAGTATGCATCGGTAATATGGTCGCCTTTCTATCATACTCACATTGACCGGATTGATAACATACAAAAGAGGTGTCTGAGGTTGGCTTGTTACCGATCAAAGGTTTCCACTCGAGGGTTGTCGTATGAGGATTTATTGCAAAAATTTAAGCTGACTAGTCTGCAATTGCGCAGGCTTCACGCAGACCTCTTCTATCTTTATAATATATTGAATTCGCATATCAATTCACCTACTCTATTGTCAGCTATAAGTATCAACACTAGATATGTAAGTCGCGCGCCTAAATTCTTTACTCTGAGTGTATACAAGAATAATACGTCATTCTACAACCCCATTGTGCGTATGTGCAGAGTTTATAACCAAATGGTGGCTAGGCACCCGGAGTTGGATATATTTGTGCGTGGGTATCCGGCATTTAAGCGATGTGTCAAAAGGACAATTGACTCGGTCTAAAAACACAGGAAACTTTTGTGCTATCTTCATTTAGTTTAGTTTTTTCTTTTTAAGTTTTATATTTAGGATGTTTTTATTCCCTATTTTCTCCCCAATATTATTGCTATTTAAAGTAGGTTTCATTTTATCTTAAGAATTTATAGGTAGTTTTATTTTGTTACTTTCAAGATTTGTTGTTGCGAGCTGTGTACATATGTTTGGGTTGCATCCCAGTTCAATACCACTTAAGTTATATTTAAGCCTATGTTATGGATGTGAGCTGTTTATGTACCAAATCATAAATAAATAAATAAATAAGTGAGAGACCAATCTATCAATCAATCGTCAGTTCTGGAACTGAAATCTCGGTAAAAATAGTCCGAGATTCCGGAATTTCGGAGTGATCGACTGAACTTGATAAAACTCGCACTAACCACTCAGTTATTTCACGCTTCCCTCAGGGAACTCATTCATCATCCTCGCAACTCATATGCGTCCCCACCGTGGGGCTTGAGCCTACCCTATGGTCTGAATGCGTGGACGCGGGCTATGGGTCTTTTTACTTTAAATTGTTGTCCATTTTTGTATACTTTCCGTCTTTTAGTTACATAGTCTAAGTGTAGTCATGATTAAAACCTGACTGTGTCTTTATTTTCTATTATTAACACAAGTGAAAGAGCACCAGGTTTGTACCAAGACTAAGCTTAGACCAGCAGCCGTACCGCCTAACTCAAAGCGGTCACTCGCTATCGTTATCGTGACAAATATTGCGTGCGTTTGAAAACGAGTAATATTTACTCGGGGTAGAGTGAATTTCACCTGATAGCGTTCGAGAACCACCCGAGTGAAACCGAGGTTATCCGACGAATTACTCCGCTCGTATTTCTGAACGCATTAGTGCAGAGTAATTTTCGCCTGACAGGAGTGAATTTCTCACGGCTCTCAGTCAGCGTTAAATTTTACCTGACATTGACAGTTGACTGTTCTGTGATCTGTGGCTACTGATTTCGTTTTTATGTTGAAGTTATAGTTTACAAATGTTAAGTAAAGCTTTGTGCAGTTGTAACATAAAGCTAGTTTGCGTTGCAATACACAAGAACTCTTCTTTTCGTTTTTAACTGACAGAACCCGTTTGAAAACTCGTGAAGTGCGAAAATCACTCGCTAGCGTTTGAAAACCAGTTAAACTTCTCTTTCTCGCAATATATCTATCCTTTTCTTTTTTACCGAGTGAAAACTTCACGGGTTTTCGAACGGCCCCTAGAACAATAGTTTTAATGTCACAATTGACATTTGAACTACTGTTCTAATGTCACGAAAAGCGATAGCGAGTGATCGCTATAAGTTAGGCGGTAGCCCCCCAGGTTTTGTAATAAGACGTAATAATGTAATAATTCGCCTTCCTCTGTCCCAATCCCAACTGACTGAACGTTTACTTTATACAGGAAGCGAATCTTCATCTTAGGCCCCTCGCATCACGTGAGGCTGGGAGGCTGCGCCTTGTCCTCCCTGGACAAGTACCAAACGCCTCTTTACGACCTCACCATAGACAAACAGAGTAAGTGTTACACATTCCAAATGAGAAGGGGAATAAATTGTCTATGGTTTCAGCCATATTGTGAAAATATAGCTGTCTCGTTTTTTTTAAATTTTCTTATAATTTTATTCAGTTTATCTAACATGCTATATTGTTATGATTGCCTAACTTATTATAATCGTTGGCAGACTAGCCAAAGAAGAAGCAAGAATTTTAATGTTGGCCATCTCCGCATCTCTCGGTCGCAGGACGAAAGATACTGACAACGAAAAAATGCGTTCTTTTTTGTATATTTTTGCAATTTTAACCAATTTAAAAAAAAAGGAGGTTCTATAGTCGACTGTATCTACTTTTTATGTAGGCATGTTCACCGATTACTCCGCCATGTGTACTTCAAAATTCTTTTTGTCCTCTAAAGAGTATACCCGAATATAAAGCGATGATTCGCTGAAACTTTAAAAAAAAATAAGAACTGAAAGTTGAAATTTCGCACGTACTCTTATATTTTCTTAGTGTTTTTGAAGTAGGTAAGTAGGTTATTTTTTGTAAAATATTGAATAAATTCAATTGTTTTATTTTGTCCCTTGGCCAGTATACGCGGAGCTCGAGGCGACCAGACAGTTCGAGTGGATGGACGTGCAGACAGATGAGGACGAACACTCTATAGAGATGCATCTGCCCTACATCGCCAAAGTTATGGAGGAGTGAGTACCATTTTTGTCTTGTAAAATTACATATTTTAAGTTTTTTAATCTTTGTGTAACAAATGCCGAGCGATTGGCTATCCGCCGCGGAATACATAAAAGCAAGAGCGCGTTCAGAGCCTTCGCGCGAAGTACAACTTTTCGCTCTAACCCCGTTCAATGCCTTCAAGCGTGACAACCGGGTGAAACAACCGGCCCGTTCAAGACCTTAGAGTGTCAGAGCGAGTTACAACCGAACAACCGTCGAATATGATGGTTGTGAAACTCTCTGACGTTTATTACTGAAATACTCGTACGTGATTGGATGATATTGGGGGCCGTTATCATCAAAATGTCATCTGATAGAAAGAGAGAGAAATAAAAATGGATGTGAAAGAGGGAGAAAAAAGATTTGGTTGCTCAATAACACAAGAACACAATAGCTGTTCCAGATAAGCTTCGACACTTTGCTGGTGCTGTCGTCTGATGTTTGCCTCGTTTTGCGTTTCTTATGAGAAATGTTAACGTTTTTAGCCGCGCTAATTGTTGCAAACGAAACGGAATTAACTGATTTTTCGTGCTGAATTTTGACATCTCACCAACTTAGTCCAGTGACGTAAAATTTCTAATAATACAAATCAGAATCGGCGAAAACTATAAATATCTTTAAATTTATTTTTTTATAATTCATGAAAAAAAAGAGTGCAAATGTCAAATTTGAAAGCTGTCAAAATATAGTATCAGACGATCCATCTATTAAATTAGCATGGGTATTTGACGCTAACTTTTCGTGGCAAAAATGTTTAAATGGAACACACGAAACCAGCACGAAAAGTTAACACCAAATGCTAATGAAACGCGTTGATGCTAAAAATGTTGCAAATCCGTTCTTATCTGGAACGCGCCTTAAACTAAAGGTTCTGAACAAGGTTTGAGCGAAAAGTTGTACCTAGCGCAAAGGCTCCGAATGCACCGTTGCGGCACAGAATATATAATAGTATTTCATACAGAACGGCCACTCACCTCCCCGCACTCATTTCAAATACCTCACCCCACCCCGCACTTCGTTGTAGACATCACTGACACATAAACACCGGCGCGTGCGATCGCTCGGGCGAGTAGACGCGAGCGCCGGCCGATAACAGAGACAGCGCTATGCGGGTAAAAGAGAAGGCAGTCGCTGCACTTCCCGCGTCATTTCGATTGATAACCGCGCACTCAGCCCTACTAGATTCCACGCACACATTTGCGCGTGTACAAACGTCATTTGCTTAAGTAGTAGTAATAGGTAATTGATTTGCGAACATTGTATGGAGTGTCCGGGGTGTGGTTGTGGTACTAATGGCGTGACTGGAGCCGAATTTGACACTGCGTTCACTCAGTTATGTTGAACAGTTCTACTGAATCCGAATATCGACACGGCATTCGCTCAATTAGGTTCAACATTTCGACTGGAGCTGAGTATAGACACAGCGCTCGCTTAATTAGGTTCAACATTTCTACTGAAGCTGAGTATTGACACAGTGTTCGCTAAGATAATATCTTATGTTCAACATGACTACTAGAGTCGAGTATCATCACAGTGTTCCCTCAATCAGGTTCAATCAACATTTCTACTGGAGCCGAGTATCGACAAGGCATTCGCTCAATAAGGTTCAACACTTCTACTGGAGCCGAGTATCGACACGTAGTTCGCTCACTAAGGTTCAACATTTTACCGCAGAAGCTGGAACTCAATTTTAAGGCCTTTTTTACAACATAAATGTAAAATTAATTACAATAAATTATGCTTTTTTTCTGTTTTAATGTATTTTTTCCGTTGAAGGTACAAAACTGGATTCACCATAATACCAATCCTGGTCGGTTCCCTGTCTCCTGAAAAAGAAGCGAGGTGAGTCTCCCACTTTAGAAAATTATATTTGCTATAAAATAATCTTTTTTTAAATTAAAAAAAAAAACATGTTAAACATAAAACAATTAATTAATATATTGTTTAAATAAAAAAATGAAAACTACGTTTTATATAAAAAATAATAATACAAAAACGACTGGCCTCGCGATTATTATCTGCAATCATGATAATAAATCGTAACTTAAACCTACTTACATACAGGGTGTTTGACTAAAATTCCCTCTCGTCAGATATGGTTCAATACTGGCCCCGTACCTGGCCGACCCCCAAAACCTGGTGGTGGTATCGTCCGACTTCTGCCACTGGGGCCAGCGGTTCAGGTACACCTGGAGAGACAGCTCCCGGGGACCTATACACCAGAGCATCGAGTGGTTGGACAAGCAGGTGAGGTTTGAATCTGCGGAATGAATTTGTTGCAATAAGCTATCAAATTAGTCTGACTGGGCAAATGATATTTAAAAAATTATTAAAACGCAAAATTGTTAGTAGCGGCTCAAGTCAGTGTCAATGTCTGTCAGAGACATATAAAGGGAAGCAGACTAAACGTATCGTTCAAAAAGCGTGGCAACTTTACCACATGTAAACATTACTCGCACACAAACAATATTAATTTAATTTTATTGTAATTTCTGGAGTTTTATTATAATATGATGCGTTAGAACACTTCGGGACACAGCACTTTACCATTGTTCTTGTCCGATCAGCAGTTATTTTTATTTATAATCACAAAACCAAACATTATAACACAATGTCACGACGCCATTTGTCTCTTATATTGACAAAGCTAAACATGGCGTCCACGTGGCGTGTGCCACGGCCTCGCAAATGTTTATGTGTGCATTAGTATCGCCATAGACGAAAAACAGAAATAGCGATATATCATGTCACTTTGGAGTGAAAATAAAAACGATACGCATTACTTATAACAAATGTGTGAGTAAAATTATGTATAAGTCCGCTTCCCTTTATACGTCTGTGATATCAATGAACTCGCCCACGATTACTTGCGGCTTAAGCGATAGCGATAATGAGACGTATTCCGCCTAAAAGAAAAAGTTGAAGAGACATTTTCTTTAGGCACGTTTGGAATGGGGAAAGAGCAATGAACTCGTGTGACCGCCACGCTTAGACTTCAAAAATCTTTATTCAACATAGGTCTTTACAGGCACTTAATGACGTCAAAACAAAGCAAAACATTCTAATTTAAAAGAAAAATATTTATTATTTAAAATAAATATAACATACAGGGTGTTAAAAAGACCGAACGCGAAGACGAACCCCACGTATTAAACTTATCGTCAATAACATTTTTGTTTTCTATCGAGATATTAAAGTTTAAAGTGACAATAACTATTTCGGGGTGTTTATATAAAACTGTTTGGAACATTATTTTCGTTCAAAGAAAAAACCAGTATTTATTAGCAAATCAATTTTTTTATTTACAACGCGTAATGTATAATACATTGCGTAATACTTCTCGGAGTTGTTTTTTAAAACCTAAAAATAAATTTCGTTTCCCTAAAAATAAAGATAATTTTGATTGTCTGAACGCTTAGGCAGGCGCGGGCATCGTTATGGGTCTTTTTACACCCTGTATACAGGGTGTAATGGAACACCGACATAATATTAAAGGGTATTTATCCGTCAGAAGTGGAGATTCCGTAGGAAAAATGTTGGGGCTAATCAAGCTACTTTTTTCATAGTACAAAATACAAAACCAAATAAACTATTTTTTGATCCCAAGTATCGACAGCCCTATATTTCTGTTGTGTTCATTCCATAGTCACTTGAATGTGTTTGCTTTCAGCTTAAAGTCGATTAACGCGCAAAGTATTAGGTTTCCAGATCTAATACAAGCACCTAAGATCCATCCAATTCTAATACCTAAGCTATATGCCTCTCAAATATTATTTCGGAGTTGTTTTACACCCATTAGGTACATTGATATCAATATATGAATAGAACAAAATAGTTTTATACAAAAAATATTTTTAATATTGTTATCAAGAAAATAATTACTCCCCAAAAATATTTCTTAACAACCCAAAAATAGAGTTCACAAGTTTGTGAAGCTAATAAGTTTTTGCCTTCTGATGCATATAGGCCAAGAGCCACTGAAACCTACCGGTAAAGATTCTCCTCCCGGTACCGGTACCGGTTTTCTCCCGGTACCTGTAACTGTTCTTTTCCCCGCGTAACGGTCTCGGAACCTTTACCAGGAGGGTTCATGAGCTCTCAGTCGAATAGTCTTACAACTGACTATTTTTTAAACATTATTATGTAAGTATAAAATAAAAATATCATTTTTTCTCGTAATCAGGGCATGGACATAATAGAGAAAATGGAGCCGCGTGCGTTCACCGAATACCTAAATAAGTATGGAAACACCATATGCGGCAGGCATCCCATAGGGGTGTTACTACAGGTATGCTCACCATAATTTGTTCATCATCATCACATCTCATATACGTCCCCACCGAGGGGCACGAGCCTTTTTTTTTATAAGAGGGAAAATACAGTCTTTACGGTATTCGACAAGGGAATTGAGCTGACTAGGCCACCCCAAGGATATGCAGGACTCGGGTAGAAGACCCACTACAGGCTAAAAACCCTCTAGATACTTCTACCTCCGTGGAGACACAATCGGGATCGGCGTTGGCCATTCCCCGATTGTGCCAGCTGGAGGGTTGCCTGGCGCACGCGCCAGGACTTACCTCTACGGAGGGGGTCGACAAGTATCTTGAGAAATTCGACCCCCCCAGACGGCCAAGCTAGGGGTGAAAAGTATCTCTCGGCCGGTGGTCATCCGGCCGAGCCGTTTCAGCCCCCAGCTTGCTAGGGGAGCTGGCGCGCGTTGAGGAACGCACGCCTCCTCCTCCCCAACCGCCTGCGCCGGAGCGGTGCGGCGAGAGGGTCATCCTCTCGCGCCCGCTCCGCAGCCTCCTTCTGCGAGATAACGTCCTCGCAGAAGGAGGCGACAGTCTCCCACGCCGCTGCGCTGGTCAGCATCTCCCGTGCGACGCTGGCCAGCGCGACGGGCGTACCCCTACCTAGGCCCAGCGCGAGGGCTAAGAGGGGCACGAGCCTACCCTAACTAGTTCGATTAGGCCTTAGTCAAACCACGCTGGCCCAGTGCGGATTGGTTGACTACACACACATACACCTTTGAATTACTTCGCAGGTGAATGCAGGTTTCCTCACGATGTTTTCCTTCACCGTAGGAGCGTCAGATAAATGTACATATGAAATTCGTGAAACGAAAAACACATCGGTACGTGGCAGGATCGATCGCTGGCCTCCCGATTCTACTCGCGGCACAGTCCAGTGCCGAGGCCACAGCGCCACCGACGCTCTAAGAAACAAATAAATTAAAAAAATGAAATCTTCATACTGGATTTTTTTTATTTCAGGCCGTAGCGAAGCTTCAGTCGCAGAGCAACGCTCCACGTATGTCAATGAAATTCCTGAAGTATGCACAGTCTTCGCAGTGCATGAACATGCAGGACTCTTCGGTTTCCTACGCAAGCGCATCCCTGGTATTCGAGTAAATAGACTGAGAATAGACGTAGCGTGGCAGCATGGGGTCTGCATTCCTTGTGTGAGTTTTATAGTTATTGAGCTGAATCTATCTCGTCGACCGGTTTTTTAATACCTACATAGATTAGTAAGTCGTCTTGTTTCCAAAAAGTTGTCATAATCAAAAATCAATTAATAATCTTCACTCAAGACAGGTCTTTACAGTAGGGTAGGGCTCGGAAATTATTATTTATTAAGCGGTTAATAAACCGGTATCGATTACAACGAATGATTCCGTTAACCGGTTAAAACAGAGAACGTAATTTAGAGTGCCAACCTGAATTAACCGGATTAACTTAAAACAACCACCGCGCGATACGCGGCACGGGCTTGCGAGTCTACGGGAGCGAAAGCTAAGGCTCTGTTCATGTATACTTACAAAATATTTAATAACAGATGACGGTGTTAGTACTCACTTATGTTATCGAAAATCGATCACTTTTTTAAGTAATTGTAATACGTGAAAAACCGGTTTCCCACTTTAACCGGTAAATAACCGATAATTTCTTAATAACCCTGTAACCGATAACCAAAAAATAATAGTTTATTTCTCTATTATTATTTGAATTCTAGGTGTAAACAAGTCGTGTAAACCTTTGTATAACCAAGTAACGTGTGAATTCGCGACGCTTGAAAAAAGCAGAGTTTAATGTTGTGTCCAAGAAAAACCTAACTAAGCATTTTAAGAATACTGGCAGTTGGCGGAATCCTTAAAGGCGGCGCCACCGCGCAAACAATATATAGATTTGTACAGTATAGTAGCAATTTATATTTTCTAGATAAGATTTTTCAAAATTGGCTCCTGTAGCGTACACTATGTAGGTATAATATCGATAGAAGATTAGTTGAATCTCATCTCCCAACAACATGTTTGCTCGACAACCATCAAACTCATAGTAAGGTCGCTGAGAAAATGTTTTAATGAAATCTAGTTTTAATAATTATGATAAAATATAATATACATACTTCTAATCCTTGGTCACAAATATTTATTAGTTGGAGGATTTCTTTCATCTGGTATTCGTAACCGATGATCAATGATCTTGTTGTGTGATCGCAAGCTGCGATGGTTGTGTTAAATTCTTGATGCATTTCGACAATTTCGAAGATAAAAGAACGTAACGTAATAAATTAATTTTGAGGTACCGGCAACCTCGCAGGATTAGATAGCTAACATCATTAACTACAACGTTTGTTCTACCACTTTTGATAATTCGTTAGATTTTACTTTCATACAAAATTAAATATTAATTTAATATTCTTCTAGAATGTTTGTAACTCTACGCGCATCTCCAGAATCACTTGGCGCGCGAGCGTAGCGTCGTCACAATATAGAGAACGATACAGTAGCCCGACTCCATATAAAGGGACGAATCGGCGCACGCACACATACAAACATCGTTTACACGGCCGCCAAGCATTAGAGATGAGAGTAATGACTGTTTCCAAATAACGAATAACAGTGCTGTGTTATTTCTATATAGCTGTTATTGTAAACTGCTGTTCGTTATCCTGTTATAATGCTGTTTTGCACAATGAACAACAGTGTATTCACACTGTTACCAACATCGAAATAGTTCCAAATAGGAGCGGTCGGGGCTCGTATTCTGCGCATTTTTAATATTTAAAAATACTTAACACTAACTATAAAACAATTATTATTTACACTTATGCTAACTTTTAATTACGCACTTACACACTGAAATAATTAAATCGTAACAAAAAATAATCACAATTTCTCTAATTGGATCTGTTGCTGAACTGAACAGAATTGAACGAACAATAAAATTTTAAACAGCAATCTCATTCAAAACAGCAGTATAACGAATAATTATTATTCACCTGTTATTTCAAATCGTCGCGATCATCAAATATTTTAAAGTGAACTTTACGTCAATGTGAGAAAGCACAAAAATTAGTGGTTCGCGATCATCGTGTCGTGAACTCGTGACTCGTCCAGTTTATATTGCTATCTCCCGTAATCACCTATTGCGCTCTCGCTCTTTGCTTCACTCTCGCGTCACGTTATCGGCAACAGCGCGGTAGCTGGAACGTCAGTCATTGCGCTACAACGCTACAACATCAACAGCAGTTTATAACGATAGCAGGATAATCCGTTGCTCAATAATGTGTTATTCGTTACGTTCATATAATGCATTATATTATCTGCTGTCGTAATAACGACCATCTCTACTCTGAACGGCACAGCGACGCAGTGTCACGCCGCGCGCCGGCCGAGATTGTTGTGCTCTACGTGCACGCCGCGCGTGAGCGGCGTGTACGTATACGTTCACCGATTTTTGTGTAGGTACCAACCCTAGCGCCCAGTTCAGCTTTAGGTACAAATTTTAGAGACACACCTGAGTCGGCCTACTGTATCGTTCTCTATATTGTGGAGTCGTCTTTCATCGTCGCTTATAAATGAAATATAGACTTAACAATGTCACGACACGACAGTGCAATAAAAACTTGAAAATTGATTTTTGTTCAATTTATTGAGTTATCTTAAAACTCGTAGAACAAATGTTGTAGTTAATGATGTTAACTATCTAAGCCTGCGAGGTTGCAGGTGCATTAAAATTAAAAAACTGGTAGAGAAAGTATGTATAATATTATTTATACCACTGTATGTTAATTGTGCATTATTCTTGGGCAATTAAATGACTGTCCCAAGACTCAATATTATGATTACTATCGAATGTGAAAATGTCCATTTAAAACCAATAAATTTCGGTCTCTTTAATATGTGCATAAAAATATTTTTTTTTTGACAATTCAGACTTTTCTTTATTTGTCTATATCAATTGGGATGATGACTGCATTCAAATTTTTACGTCTCGTCATTAAATATAAAAAAGGCGTGGAAAAAGATGTAGTCCCGTGAAATTAGAATTAAAATCGGCTTAGAAATACATTAGATACAAGCATTTTAAGTTGTTAATTTGAAGGCGATTAGACAGAGAGATCTGACATCAACCGTGACGTCATTGTTGAGTACGGCCATATAAACTTCATATCAATTGCCGTTTTGCTAGAGAGAGATGGACAAAAATCTTTAATACCTTATATCTTGGTTGTTTTTATAGTTATTCGAAAACCGATTTTTTCTTTTTGTTTATTATATGAATTTGCTTCTATTAAAGCAAGAAAAAAATTTTGTCATCTAGCCAATTGTATGAAAATTGTTGACTTTTAATTAACTAGTTACGTGCTTATTCGATAATAAATAGAAATAATTTAGGGTACGAACGCAATATATTAATTTCCCTATACTCTTGCAACAATCTACTTATATTTATAGGAAAAATATACACATAGTTACTTTTATACATAATATGCTATGTTATAAATTTATTTAATTGTTTTAGACAATTATCTGGAATGTTAGTTATTTCTTAGTAAAGATTAATCAAATTAGGAGATATTGTGTTGATAAATTAAGATGAAGCGTTGTGAGTTGCAATAATAAGGTCATTAATTAATGGCAAAGACTTACTATTATACAAAAACACTGCCAGCGCCATGTCAGCTTTTTATTATTAGAAAAACGAATAATTAAAAGAAAAGCCGTCGGAGAACCTCCCCTTGAAATAAATGGAAAATACAATTATGTACTACCTAAGTAAGTTGGAAGAAGATTATAGAGAATTTGATAAAATCTTAATTTGAACTTTGATTAAATATATAAAATGATGGTAGTTTATAATCTTCCCACACCGGCAGAGCTAAGGGTACTTATCCTAAATACTTACATCCTAGATGCTTTTTAGTCTTATGGTTTTCATAATTTTGACACTTTTGGATTTATTCATTATAAAAAATGTAAAGTACGTGGATACGGATAAGAATGAATCTGAATGTAGAATATTTTCATGTCGCATTTAACTTTAAAAATTACCTGAGCAGATCTTTTTGGCATCTCCTTTTGTACCTTTTGTACCTATTCTAAGAATAAATTAAGTTTTATGATAAACACAACAGTTAGCAGAGCGTTAATTTGTGTTACATTTTAGGTAAGGGCGCAGTAGATGTTGTAAAATTAAAATATATTTTCGTAAATTTTCAAATAACCGTTGCATCTGTTGTAACTTTCATAATAAAATAGCTAAATATAATAATTCTGAGCACAGAGAGTTGTTTTATTTTGAGAAACCTATACGCCATCACATATTTTTATGTAATCTCTATTTTACAGAGAAAGTAAAAACAAATTGTTAACAATCTTGTGTTTTATTTTTAAAATAGGTTTAAATGATGAAATTCATTGTTAACACAACATTACTTTATTTTATATGATTTAAAAAAATATTTTACAAAAAGTAAAAACCGACGTCAAAAACACTGAAAAGTTAAAAATAATATACGAATAGGTACAGACATCACACTTCTATATTGAAGTCGGTGCCAATGCCAAACGATGATCTCGTAGAAAGTCTTAAAATTTGTCACCGACTTCAATATAGAAGTGTGATGTTGTCTGTACGTATTCTTATATTATTTTTTCAGTGTTTTTGAAGTCGGTTTTTATTTTTTGTAAAATATTTTTTATTTTTAAACTTTATTGAATGAAATCTTTTTAGTGAAAGAAATCCTAATTAAATACTAGCTCTCGCGTTTCCCTCGATTTTCATGGGATCCCATCATCAGATCTGGACTGGTGACCTTGGGGCCACCCTAGGAGTATACTCTATCGAATACAAAAAGAATTTTGAAAATCGGTCCACAATTGGCGGAGTAATCGCGTAACATACACAAAAAACACGTTGGACACCTTGAAATTTAACGAGTTTTCCTCGATTTTCATGGGACCCCATAATCAGATCCTGACTGGTGACCATGGGACTACCCTTGGAGTATACTCTATCGAATACAAAAAGAATTTTGAAAATCGGTCCACAAATGGCGGCGTAATCGCGTAACATACACACAAAAAAAAACGCATCGAATTGAGAACCTCCTTTTTTGAAGTCGGTTAATAAGGAATGTTGTGTTTAATACTTATTATCTCGATTGTTAACATTTTTCTTGATATCGAGATTGTTAACATTTTGCTTTTTTACTGATATGCATTGACGGGTTATTGCCCGTGGTTCACCTGCGTAGTCCACCTATGTGTACCACGGGGAAAAAAAACTTCCCTTGGTTCACCAGTATGTCCATAAGCATTTAATTATAAAGTACGAAAGAAAATTGAGGATTGGCGTTATAACTAATGTGTTTTGTACTGTTAATTAAACACACATTGCAATCAAAATATGCTTTTAATTAAATAAACTTAAAATGAATTACAGTTAACACGCAATAAATCAAGAGAGAGAATGATGCAACAAGACGCCATCTTAAAAGTTGCGTTCCAAAATATTCTACATACATAACAAGATTGCGTTCAGAAATCTTAATACATAACAATACTCCCCCCTAAAGGTTGAGCCGTTGCGGAGGTTTAATTAATCTTTTGGGGCGAATTTCTTTAGCATTTGAATTAACAACTTTAGAACTTTGTTCAGAAACTTCAGAGTCATTGCCTTTTTCCTGATTGTTTACACTAGATAAACTTGAATTTAAATTCTCACTTCCATTACTACAATTACTATTATGGTTAGAAACAGGCAATGGATTAAACATAATTTGCTTTTGAACATCACTACTACTAGGAATTAATGTATCTCTAGAACAATCATCAAATTTACTATGCATGTTACTTCCAAAATCAGATACACTTTGCTCTTTACTATAATTTTTGTGATTACAACGATTAACAATATCTTCATTAAATCTGTCATTATCATTTAACAAGTTTTGAGGCAAAGAACCAATAATTTGATCAACATGTCTTTTCCATATTATATTTTCATTCATTACTTTACATAAATATGTTCTTTGTCCCAAGACTTCATCAATAACACACTTTACAAATTGTTTCTTGTTTGGATTTCTATAATCTCTACAGTAAACTATCTCCCCTTCTTTAAATTTTATGTCCCTACTTCCTTTCAGAATTGTTTCATTTTTATCCTCCTTATTACACAATAAATCTAATCTAGTTCTAAGTTTCCTTTGAAACATTAATTGTGATGGTGTTAATTCTGTAGCAATATGAATTGAATTTCTGTAATGAAATAAGTAACGATTCATTAATGTTTCAAACGATACACTTACATTATTTTTGTCTTTCAGGGCTTTTATTAAACCATACTTGAAACTTCTAACTGCATTTTCTGCAAAGCCATTTGTGGCTGGGTGAAACGGTGGAGAGGTTTCATGCTTGACCCCATTCTTACTTAAAAATTGTGAAAATTCTTTAGAACAAAATACTGCTGCATTATCAGTAACTACTATTTTAAGCAATCCGAATCTACAAAAACACTCTCTAAATTTTTCTATAGTACTCTGAGAATCTAAACCTTTCATGACAAATGCCTCTGGCCATTTAGTAAAAGTGTCAATTATTAATAAAATATTTTTACCATTTATAGGTCCTAAAAAATCAGCATGTATACGTTCATATGGTGATTTTGTTTTAGGCCATGACATAACTATGGATTTAGGTGGTTCAGGACGCATTGACATACAAATATCACAACACTTCACAAAATTTTCAATGTCCTTGTCTAGATTTGGCCACCAAAAGTATGACCGTGCATTATTTTTCATTTTGACTATGCCCTCATGAGTAGCATGCAACTCTTTTAACAAATTATTTTGTAATTTCTTCGGAATAAGAACTCTGTATCCCCACATTATTACACCTTGATCTATGTACAATTCATTTTTTTTATGCAAAAATGGCTTTAAAACATTATTCTCTACATAATCAGGAAAACCATATCTGATCATATTAAATACTGTGCTTAAAATGGAATCTTTCCTAGTCTCAGACCTTATTAAATGTAAATCAATTATGTTCAAATTTTCAACTAAATTTATGTAATCAAATTCCCTTTTATGACTTGAAAAATTATTAATATAATTTATTGGCAATCTGGACATGCAATCCGCCTTAACATTTTCAGTGCCTTTAATGTGCTTAAAAACATAATCAAATCCTGCTAAATATAATGACCATCTTTGCAGTCTGCCCGCAGCCATTTGAGGTAAACTTTTGTTCTCCCCAAATAAAGCTTGTAATGGTTTGTGGTCAGAATGCAACTCAAACTTAGTACCAACTAAATATTGATAAAACTTTTTAACTGCCCAGTAAATGGCTAATGCTTCTTTATGGATCATAGAGTAACCTTTTTCAGCCTTTGAATACACTCTAGATATAAAACTAATTGGTTTTTCTGAACCATCAGGCATTGTATGACTTAAAACTGCACCAATACCACTTTGTGAAGCATCACACGCTAACTTTAAAGGTAAATCCCTATTAAAATGTGTTAAAACATTGTCAGAAATTAAATCTTTCTTAATTATATTAAAACTTTCCTGACATTGTTTTGACCAATGAAAATGAGAATCTTTTTGTAACAATTCATATAACGGTTTCAATTTAGTTGCAAACTGTGGAATAAATTTCGAATAATAGTTAACCATTCCTAACCAAGATCTTACCTCAGACAAATTTTTAGGAGCAGGTGCCTTAACAATTGCATCCACTTTTGACTTATCTTTCTTCAAACCATCTTTTGAAATTATATGGCCTAGATATCTAATTTCGTCTTGGAAAAATGAACACTTCGACTTGTTTAATGCTATACCAATATTTTTAAAACGCTGCAGAACCTCCCTTAAGTTTTGCAGGTGGACCTGGTCATTGGGTCCTGTCACTAATACGTCATCGATGAAATTAACTACTCCTTTAGCACCTAAGAGTACTTTTTCTAACTTTGCTTGAAAAATTGCGCTTGCAGGCTTTGTACCATAAGGAAGTCTATTTAATTTAAAAATACCTTTGGGTGTTGACCATGCCAAAAGCTCCCCAGTATCATTATCAACTAATAATTGGTTGAATGCATTTTTCAAATCTAGCTTTGTGAATTTCTGGCCACCCTGAAGTGCTGAAAAAATATCCTCAATACGAGGCAAAGGATGATTAAAATCTTTTAAATATTTATTAATTGTAATTTTGTAATTTGCACACAATCTAATCTTACCATTTTCTTTTACTACAGGGACTAAGGGTGTTCCCCATTTCGAATTTTCAATTTTAGTTATAACACCTTCTTTTTCCAATTTTTGTAACTCAATATCAACACTATTTTTAAAAGCGTGAGGAACAGGAGATGGTTTATGAAAAATTGGCCTTACCTCTTCATTAATTAACTCCAATCTCACCTCTTCTCCCCTTATTACCCCTAAGCTATTTTTAAAAACATCATCATATTCATGTAATAATTGTTCTAAATTTTGATTCTGCACACTTATAGAATTTAATGAAATGAAGTTTGAAATGTTTAATTTAAATTTTTCAATTAAGTCTCTGCCAAACAAACTTCTACATCCCTCTTTTACTATTAAGAAAGAACAATTCTGTGGCTTTATATTTTGTATACTTACAGGAACAATGATCTTACCAACAGGTTTTAATACCTGACCATTATATGTTTTCAATTCAGTGTCCGTTTCTTGCAAAGTATATTGACTAAGGTCCTTTAAATAAATTGACTCTGGTATACAGGACATAGCAGCTCCTGTATCAATTTCAAATGGAATTTCTTTTGAATTTATATGACAATGAATTAAAAATGGACTTACATAGTTAACATTGCTAAATTTTGTTTCCGTAACAAAAATGTCTAAATTATCACTGTCAACACAAACATTAACACTATGAGTTTGCTTACTTTTACATACTAATGCTAAGTGTCCAATTTTTTTACATATTTTACAACGGTATTGCTTATATTTACATTTTGCAAAAACATGATTAGGCTTTCCGCAATGAACACACTTTAATTCGCTTTGCTTATTTTCATTTTGAAATTTCTTCTGCATCATATTAGGTCTGTTGTCCTTCAAGTTTTTGTTTGAAACTGCATTCTTAAACACCTTGTTTACATTTATTGATTTTTCCATTAATGTTGCCTCCTTGTTTAGAGCAATGTCCAACAGTTCTGTTGCCGTTTTTGTAAGTGGCTCTTCACACAGGCGTTCCTGTATACAACCTGGTTGCATCCCTGTAACAAATTTATCCTTCACCCTTTCCTCCAGAGTGGTTGTAAATTCACACTCAGCTGCTGTCTCCCTGACACGCTGGTACCAATTATTGCAATTTTCTCCTTCACTTTGACACATTTTGTCAAACTTTATACGCCTTCTGAAATGTGAGATTCTTTTTTCGTACCGGACTTTCAATGCTTCTTGCAATTCTTTTAAACTCTTATCTTTCAACGGATTTGGATAAAAAATAGTTTTAAGAGTTTTATACACACTTTCTGATAATGAAATCAATAGAATGGAAATTTGCTTATCCTCCTCTGTGACCTCCGAAGCATTGAATTGTTGCTCCAGCCTTTCTAAAAATACATTAATATCATCCCCCTCGGAAAAAATTTTAAACGTTACTGTACCTGTCGAGGCCATCTCGACGTTCCAATTTATCTCGTCGCCAAATAATGTGTTTTGTACTGTTAATTAAACACACATTGCAATCAAAATATGCTTTTAATTAAATAAACTTAAAATGAATTACAGTTAACACGCAATAAATCAAGAGAGAGAATGATGCAACAAGACGCCACAGTGTTGCCAGATTTTTTCCACCTTCCCCCCCAAATACATTTAAAAAACCCCTAGTTTCTCCAGTTTGGTTGATAAAAAACCTCTGACTATTTTGGCCATGTCATATACATAAGCTTTCTAATATTGACAATAAAAAACTTAGATGTTTTCTTCAAATTACCTATTTTAATTTATTTCACATACATAGCCGTGTGTCTGTCGATTCGGATTTTTCGTTATAAATGTCTGTGTGAGGCTGTGGAAAACAGTCTTTTAGCCGGAATTATGATAAACAAGACAGTTCAATGGTAACATAAGTGTTGCCAGCTAATACTCGTAAGTTTTAGTGTCCCATTCATTCTATTTGGTGAATAAATTGTCGGTCTTGTCTGATATAAAAAGGAATTTGCCATTTGGTTAGAATAGTAGAAAACCTTCAGAAAATCCCCTAGATAAATTTCGTGATATCAAAACCTCCAAAAAACCTCAAAGACCTGCAAAAACCCCTAGGATTTAGGGAAATCCTCTGAATTTGGCAACACTGAGACGCCATCTTAAAAGTTGCGTTCCAAAATATTCTACATACATAACAAGATTGCGTTCAGAAATCTTAATACATAACAATAACATTTCATCAAATGACTGCTGTGTGTTAAGAGGCAATCGTACAGGCCGTTTTTCCATACAAACGTAATCCCTGTTTCCTGCCTGGATAATGGCACTAGTTGCTCTATTTCTTCCAATAAAATCAATCGCCGCTATAAGGATATTTCTATGTTTTCCTTTTTTTATTGAGTTAATTAATAAAGGAGATTTTAAACATTCAAAAACCTACAAAATCGCCCTAATTTTCTTTTGTATTCAAACGTCCAGCAAACAAATTGAACAAGATTATATGAAAAAAGCAAAATATAGGAACACAGAAAAAGTCTTGCTTTAATTTTTAACGCAAAAAGTAATTAAATTGGTAAATTTTTTGCGAAGAAAACAGGGGACTACGAATTCATATTTTGTGTACTTTTTATAGGTATTTTCGGTCCGAGCTGCAGTTGTCCCTATCGCTCTAAGTTCGGACATACAGCGCGACAGCAATACATTTATATTTATACAGCAATGCATATATATACAAATACCTATTTTTGAATTCTCTCGACCTTGGTGTTTCCTCTTAAAACTAAGATATAATCAAAGTTGTTATAAATAATCGGTCGGATTTAGACGAGTCGCCTGAATTTAAGGATACTGAATGTGTAATGGGATCAAGAAAGCTCGACTAAGACCCCCCAGAATAATGTTTCATACCACCTGCTCGACAATGTTCAATTATAACCCCCTTGACTTGAACGTAAAGCAAAACATTATATCCCCGGGGATATAATGTTGTATGAAACTCCCAAGGGATTAAAGTAAAATTCGTATTAAATTTTAGCATAGATGCTAGCTTAGGAAGGCAAAGGTTCTACGCCCATACAGCAGTAGCGTACCTACATCCACTAGAGACAAATAAACATTCTACCTGTGTAAATAATGTTTTTGTAAAATCTAAATACATAATTTCTTTACTAAAATTAATAAATATTTACCTACATAATACTGCAAGCAAAAATAAACAATAACACTTCACTTTATTTTTTATTGATAAAATACTATTTATGCTAAAAGCGTCATCTTTTGACGGCCATCATTAATTATCGATAAAAACGAATAAAAGCAGAGTAAAGCAAGAACACGAACTAAATGCTTACATTTGGAAAAATTACACGGCATATTTAAAAATAAAGAATGTTTCTACAATTTGTTCCATAATGTGCACCAACGGTACTCCGTTGTATATTGTTTTCATAGCTAAAACTTTGCTATTATATTGCATTTAAGAAATGTAATAATATCTTGTTGCTTATGGCCGGTACATACTTTGTTTAGTGTTTAGTGCGAGTGGCTTGTTTAGTGTTGTGTTTAGTGAAAAACACGTTCGGACAGCTTCTGTTTAGTGTTAAGTGTTTAGCGAATAGGAACGCGTTCTATTTTTTCTGCGAGTCGCCCCTCCCGCTCTCCTGGCCGGTACACACATTGTTTAGTGTTTAGTGCGAGTGGCTTGTTTAGTGTTAAGTGTTTAGTAAAAAACACGTTCGGACAGCTTCTGTTTAGTGTTTAGTGTTAAGTGTTTAGCGAATAGGAACGCGTTCTATTTTTTCTGCGAGTCGCCCCTCCCGCTCTCCCGCCTTCACCCCTCACTTAACACTAAACACTCACTAAACACGTCTGGACAGATCTGTTTAGTGTTAAGTCCATATAATGAACAAATAAACTAAACACTGTTTACTAAACAGTGTAGGGACAGCACCTACTAATCACTTAACACTAAACAGTCTACTAAACACTAAACAAAGTGTATACCGGCCATCCTGCCTTCACACCTCACTTGCAGCTAAACACTCACTAAACACGTCTGGACAGATCTGTTTAGTGTTTAGTCCATATAATGAACAAATAAACTAAACATCGTTTACTAAACAGTGTAGGGACAGCACCTACTTATCACTTAACACTAAACAGTCTACTAAACACTAAGCACTTAACTAAACAAAGTGTATACCGGCCATTACGTTAAAAGTGCTTAGTGAAATGTGTTGTTTTGTGGCATCAATAGTCTTTTTAGAAGTCTATTCAGTGTATTATTGATTAAAGTTAAAAACGTATCTCCACAACTCCGAATGATTGTCGAAATTAACAGATATATAATTTTTACTTTATAATATTGACGCCCGGCAAAAAATAGGACTTATGCCTCCTTTTCTCCGAATGAAATCGAGCTCTTCGGGGGCAGACATGGTGTTTGCAGATTATTACAAATTGCCTTTACTAGTAGTTAGGTATATTAAATAGATATGATAATAATTGTACAATACGATGAATCGTACAATGACAATCATTGACATCCTTCTATAATAATAATAATTTGTTTGTCATTAAATGTGGTATTACATATCGATGTTGGTTATTATATAGTATATGTTGTAAAAGCTCTCACATTTAGCTTCAGTTAGCATACAAATATAAAATTTTCATATAAAAATGTCAAAATGTCTTACTTGATAATTTCACCCATTAAATAAAATATTAATTACAGAAATGATAAAATAACATTAATGTCCTTATAATTTAAGTATTGGTCAATATCATAGAATGCCTCATGTAGCAACCATCTACGTAGCACCCGCTTAAATCGAAAAAATGGCAACTCTTTTATCAAATTAGGAACCTTATTGTAAATTTTTATGGACATGGAATAGCATTTTTTTTAAAAACAGACGGTTCTAGGAGTCACCTCCAAAACAAGTCTGGTGGGATTTCTGGAATTTGTCCTGTAGACGTCCTTCGCTTCAGTAAAAATGTTAAAGTTTAATTTAACAAATGTAGAAATCTCTAATACGTAAATGGATGGTACTGTTAATATCCCTAATGATATAAAATAGTCTTTACATGATGTATCAGATGGTATACCACATATAGCTCTAATGCATCTCTTTTGTGCTAAGAATAGATTTTTTATACCTACACCATTTCCCCATATAACGATATTGTACCTTATTACCGATTCGACATACGCGAAGTAAGCCATTTTAGCTATATCTTTGTTCGCTAAGGATGTTAGTTTATATAGTGCAAATGAGATTCTAAAAATTTTGTTTTTAATTTGAAGTCACGTTGAAAATAAAGAAAATTATAAATGAATGCGAGCAAGAGCAACCTCTTTATCAAAAATAATTAAGATAAATACGAGTGGAGGACCACGGGAATAATTGACTTCCGATGGTCCACCTAAGTGGACCACGGGAAAAAATTTCTTCCTGTGGTACAACTGGGTGAACCAAGGCACAGATAATATAATACTACAGTACCAAGGGAAGTTTTTTTTTTCCCGTGGTACACATAGGTGGACTACGCAGGTGAACCACGGGCAATAACCCGCATTGACATAAGTATATTATGTAGCCTAGACAAGCTGTTGCGAACAAAAATTGTGTCACGACTCGGGGCAGCGCTGGGTGAGGTGTGGACAGTAGCGTACTCGCTCGCTCGTATGAGAGTAAAAGAGACAGCAATACTAAGGTCAAGCGTTCAAAGTCAAGGCGGTCGAGCGAAGATCGCAGTTCGGAAACCATTTTTATTTGTTTTAATCAAGATAATCAATCCCCCACTTGCAAAATTCACTATCTAAATTTGAAGAAAACCGTATCCGCCTTACAACCATCAACACACATTCTGCTTATACTATTTTAAAATTCTGCGTATTTATACCTAAATTCATTTATTACGGTGTTGTCCAGTTTGGAAATTTAATAAGCTTTTAGATTCTGCCGACCTTTTAGTCAAAAAACAAATTGAAAAAAAAATTAATATCAAGTTTGAGGACCAAGCCTCTCTTCCTAAAGGTATGGTGGTCTAGGGTTAAGAAAAATTTCTGAAGTAAGCTTACCTGCCTTTCTATCCTCCACACATGCTACAGACAAACTTGTTAAAAAGATTTTGAGTCCATCCTTGTTCCCGTTTGAGATAGCATGTATGGAGGATGCAAGGAAAGCCTGGAATACTACAGTTCCAAATTGCCCTTCTCCTTTAAACCCCTGCAGTCAGAGGAGCTGGGATGACATCATATGCTCACAAATATATGACCGCCTTCTCCAAAACAGTACTGACATTGACACAGCTAGACTACGAGCGGTCCGCACCTGGGAGTCAGGTCAGTGGTTACAAGCCCTGCCATCTCCCAACATTGGCACATTTTTAGATACTGAGACCTTACGACTGGGTATCGGACTGCGTCTAGGTGCAAATGTTTGCGCACTCCATTTCTGCAGTTGCGGTGATGCTGTTGGGCACACAGGTGTTCACGGTATTCCGCGGCACGCAGCTCTCAATGACATCCTACATCGGGCGCTCTCCTCCGCTCACGTACCGGCTATTTTAGAGCCGAACGGTATTGTGCGTAGCGATGGAAAGCGTCCGGACGTCACTGGTTCCGTGGAAGATGGGACGAGCGCTGGTGTGGGACGCAACTTGCGTTGATACATTGGCTCCGTCACATCTACACGGCACCACTAACAATGCAGGGGCTGCTGCGGAAGCGGCTGAAAATTCTAAATTTAATAAGTACGTGGGTATCGGCACGGAATATCTATTCATGCCTTTCGTTGTCGAAACCCTTGGACCGTGGGGACCTTGTGCTCATCGGCTCTACCGAGAAATTAGGAAACGCCTACTCGAGGTGACTGGGAACCTAAGAGCTGGCAGCTTTCTCGCGCATAGGCGATTTAAGCATCGCAATACAAAGAGGGAACGCTGCCAGCATTCTTGGAACTCTTCCGCGGCCACCACGTTTGGAGGAGTGCTAAAATGTTTTTTTTTAAAAAATTATTTTTAGTTGTGTAATTTATAAAGGCCTTATAATAATAAAAAACCAAATAAAAAAAAATCAAGATAATATATAATTATTCACTAATACAAACCTTAAATACATATTTTACGCAATATTTGCGACACAATCTTCACGGCAGCTCGGCTACCTATCACGATGGACTCAAGGACGGACAATTAAATCTAGGACGCACAATTAGACTCAAGGACGGACAATTAAGGGGCTATGTCGAAAAAATTGGTTATTTTTAATGTAATGTCATTGGTCACTGAAAGATCTTACAGATTTGAAACTTAAATATGTGTTTCTTTATATCTTTAGCTAGAAACGCCAAAAACCGGAAACGCGATTTAAAGATTTTGCCTCGATACATTTTATTTTTTAAATTACCTCTTAAAAATAAGAAAATTCAGGATTACTAGTAAACGGTATTAGGTATTCATTAAAAAGTTCCATAAATAAGTAGATATCATCATTATTTAGAATCGTGTAAAAGCATTTTTTTCTAATCATTATAGTTATTTTTTTATGAAATAATTTGTATTTTGTCGCTTACGTCGATAATTTCTAAACGACCTGATTGCATGCGGGCGCAGTGCATTCACGACTTTGATGCCATAGATATAAAGACTAGCTACTTGAGCACGGGGGGCGCCCCGCGTTTACGTATAGACCACGCCTCCCATTGTTTAATTCATTTTCGATGTAGCGCCTTAAATCTAGGTTACATTTCGTAGCCTAGATTTAATTGTCCGTCCTTGAGACCTAAGCAGCTTTTCTCTCACGATAGGCGCTTGGTCGATCTTTCTTTATCTGTCTGTGTCAATTGAGCCGATGCCAGCCTCCTCACAAGAGAAGCGCAACGGTCTAGATTCAATTGTTTGTCACGCCAAAAATCCCTCATTTCGTCCTCTACCACTGACTGCCGATTGTGCTGTACAGTTTGGGGACAATTAACTTCTTCAATTGGTTCCAAGCATAGAACTATTACCATCAATTATTAATGAGAATCACAATTAACACAGGGCACCCAATCACAAAACATTTAGCCAGCGTCGGTATAATAAATTATACACTGTGTGTAATACTTTACACGTCTTTGGTTTATCACATCATCATCATCACAGCTCATATACGTCCCCACCGAGGGGTACGAGCCTACCCTAACTAGTTAGGGGGATTAAGCCTTAGTCAAACTACGCTGGCCCGGTGCGGATTGGTTAACTTCACATACACCTTTGAATTACTTCGTAGGTGTGTGCAGGCACGTGCAGGTTTCCTCGCGATGTTTTCCTTCACCGTAGGAGCGTCAAATAATGTACATATGAAATTTGTGAAACGAAAAACACATTGGTACATGGCAGGATTGATCGTGAGCCTCCCGATTCTACTCGGCGCACAGTCCAGTGCCGAGGCTACAGCGCCACCGACGCACATAGGTTTGGTCTATCTATATGAATAAAAAATCAATCTATGTGTATGTTTGTCCTCTATGCGTTCCGAAACCATTCATCAGATTGTAATAAAACTTTGGGTGTGGCTGACCCCAGCCGGGCCACAAAATAAACTGTGAAAAATAGATTATTTGAGTATGTTGCTTTAATGTCTAGAGTTTGTCGGCAAGTTTCAGAGTTTGTCGCTTGCGCGTTTCAGAGATCTGGAAGTGTGGGTGGAAAGGACAACAATTTTTAACATGAAACAATGAATTCGTAATAAACTTTATGGATGCTTTATAAAAAAAATATTCTTTTCAGCATATACATATAACAAACAAAACCTCATAAAACTTACTTTGCATGCACTTATTAAAATCGATTTTTTTAAAGAAAGTTGTACGCGACTGTACATTACTTCATATAGATAGACAAGGAGACCAGATGCCAAATGTTGCTTAAATAATACATTTAAAAAATATCAATCACTCATCGAGGATTTACATTACTGTTTCATCACTGAACTCAACTATTTTACATTAACTTCTTATTGTAAGTAAGTACATAAAACATAAAAAATAACGAAATCTCGCACATTTGGGACTCCAGGCTCCTAGACTATTTACCCAAGTAAAGAAATCTTTCGTTCTTTGGATTGAGGCGTCGACAAACTCTGAATCTTTGAAGAATGTATCGACAAACTACCACCTATCTTTGTCAGTAAGCAGATTTTTGTTAGGTCGTTTCGTTTTCGAGATTCAGGTGGCCCGGCTGGGGTAACGTTATTCTTTGGATTGAGGCGTCGACAAACTCTGAATCTTTGAAGAATGTATCGACAAACTACCACCTATCTTTGTCAGTAAGCAGATTTTTGCTAGGTCGTTTCGTTTTCGAGATCCAGGTGGCCCGGCTGGGGTAACGTTTCTCCAGCCGGGCCACACATATCTCGGAAATGCGCATGTCTCAAACTGTGGAATTTGTTCGACAAACTCCGACAAACTACCGCTTCACTATTCCAGCAAACAGTTTTTCTCTACGTCGCTTTGTTTTCGAGATCCAGCTAGCTCAGTTGCAGCAACTTTGCTGCAGGTGGGCTCTGAAATGGTGGATCGACAAACTGAAACTTTTCCGACGAACTCTGACAAACTGCCGCCTATCTATACAAGCAAACAGATTTTCGCTATGTCGTTTGGTTTTGGAGATCTGTGTGGCCCGGCTGGGGTAACGTTACCCCAGCCGGGCCACACAGCCCCCTTAAATGCGAGCCCGATGAAAACTCAAACTTGTCCGACAAACTTCGACAAACTGCCGCCTATCTATATCAGCAAACAGATTTTCACTAGGTCGTTTCGTTTTCGAGATCTGTGTGGCCCGGCTGGGGTAACGTATCCCCAGCCGGGTCACACAGATCTCTGAAACGCGCAGGCGACAAACTCTGAAACTTGCCGACAAACTCTGACAAGCTCTAGACATTATAGCGACCTACTCAAACAATCTATTTTTTACATTTTTTTTTGTGGCCCGGCTGGGGTCAGCCACACTTCAAACTGTGGAACTTTTTTGACAAACTCCGACAAACCACCGCTTCACTATTATATCGAAACACAATATGATAGGTAATATCATATCGTGTTTCGGTGGGTGGTTGTGCTAGGGGGTAGTACAACTGCACTCGGGAAATGGCTAACGCCGATCCCGATTGTGCCCCTACGGAGGTAGAAGTTGCTGGAGAGTGGTTTAGCCAGGTATGGGGTTTATACCCGAGTCCAATGGCATATCCTTGGGGCGGCCTTGTCAGCTTTCAGACCCTTGTTGAATCGTAGATTCCCCCGCCTCAAAAAAAGGGGGGCAGTAGAACTAAGTTATCGGTCCACGGACAACGAACGTAAGTATATTTATACACGTATATTACTTTCGAACTGTGTGTAGAACGTAAAATGTCGCCGCCATCTTTTTTATTCTGTAGCAAAACAAAAATAAACTTTAATAGCTTACTAATGGAGTTACTTACATTACAATGTCTTATGTGCTATGCATGTTAATAGTTTTATGTTTCGATAGATATGTATAATGAACCTTGCGAGTTGTAAGTAAAATCATTATTATTATAACACAAAATTCAGGAAGCTAAATGAGGATTTTAGGAAACAGGTATAGTAAGATTTAAGGACGGCTAGAATTCTTAATGGTCAACTATCTATTAGGATTTCTTTGAGGGATATATTACTCTATAAGAGAGCCCCTAAATCTACCTAAAAGGGAAAGACTGAGGAATATAGATAAAAAATAAAAGCAAAGGAAACATGTTCCTTGCAGCCAGTATCTTCGACTAGAAAGGAATGTATGCCTTTCTTTTTATTGCCATCTGTTCAGTTTCATAAAGCTATCTTCCTGAAATGAAAATTTTAAGGTGTCTAATGTACAATTTAAAAAATAAAACCATATCATTAGTAAAATATAAACTTTACTTTAAATCATTGTTGTTATTGAAACATACACGTTCATAAATATTGTCGAAAACTTAACAATAACAAATTTAAACAAAAATAAACAAATAGTGCATGAAATGGAAAGTAGTCACGACCAAAGAGAAATTTTTGTCTGTGTAATGTGATGTCCAAAAAATTCAAAAATTCACATGAAAATAAAATATTTATTTCAAGAAAATTACAAAGTATATATCTTAAAAAATATAATTATCGCACCTTTATTAACCAACAATTTTTTTTACAACCATAGATTAGGTACTTACGATAAGACCACGATATTAAATTATACAAGGAAGTGCCCTAACTATGAAATTGGGAGTTAACGCCGCTAGCTATCCTCCGCCTCGAAACTCATAAAGAGAAAAAAACTGCAAGACGAATTTACCAGCGCAACGGTACTACACTATGGCAAAACTCATTAAAATATAGAGCGAATACTTCACTCATCCCGCTCTATGGTAGTACGACCTCTCTTACAGTATACGTATTCATATTCATTTATTTACTCATATGTAGTATCTCTATGTAGTCTGTGCTTACAGTATTCTGTACGAAAGAGAGGTCGTTCCACCAATTCTGCATTTTTTTTTGATAATGGCTTTTGTTACTATGTGAGCGACAATTCCGCCAATGTCGAGTTCGGAAAAGACCCGTAATTCGGCATTATTTCGCGTTTTATGAATGGATTCGAGCCGGGAGTGTGCTATACATACAGACGACAACAGTGCCCCAATACCACAATAGTTATGGTTATCGTAATCGTATTATTTGTATGAAAACTATAGCAGCGACGCTGCGGTCGTAAGGAACTAGATGGTATTATAATGGTAAGTGTTTAGTTAACGAGAGCTAAAGTATGAGAATCGTCAGCACGAACTCACTTTTCACATGTCGTATCGTTTTATTCGACAGCTAGCTATCGTGATATCTGTCACCGAGTATTTTACAGCGAGAGAACTATCGTTACGTTACGAGCTCACGATAGTCTTACGATGGTGTTTCTAGCTGTCCATTTAATATCTCAATCGTTATTGCATTGTAAATGAATACGATTACTATACTTTAACGAGAGTGGTTCGTGCTAGGGGTTCAGGCGCCTTATTCTGCTGGCGTTAGTGCATTAATGGCGTGTCAATAACGCTTCAATAGCACTGCTTTTTGAGACAGTTATTGTTGGTAACCGACAATAAATAAACATTTGTAACTTGAATTATCAAGAAACTGTAGTACGAATAAAAGTGAAAAAGCGGTTCTATTGAAACGCTATCAAAACACTATAATTAGATTAGCAGAATTACGCCCCAGCGGCGATTTTCGTAGCGTCACTGTTAAAATTGACGTGTTGTCGAATGTACATAACTCGGTAATAAAGTAGGCATGACATAGTTTCAAACTGAGATGTATACATATATCAAATATATAAAAAAAAACATTTAAATATGATTGATCATAGCATGAATAAGTTCTTTATTCGTCTGTCTGTAATGAATTGTCTTCCTATTTTATTATGTAATATAATGAGCTTCGAAAACAAAATACAATTTTATAGACATATTTCAGTTTTTATTTAAAATTTATTTAATACACCATTATCCTTCCCTGTGTAACAAACTTCAAACTGATTTCAATTATCCCAATTTCATATTAAAATAACTATTTCGTCATCTATGCATCTGAGTTACATACAAACTTATTTTCACAAATCAATGTCAGTACTAACAGCTGTCTATTTTTAAAATTGTTCTAATATTATTAGCTAAAATATTATAACAATCGATTTAAGTTTGACAGTGAATGTTAAATGTTTATTATCCATCACCGTTTCGTAAAAAAGGTCCTGCCTGCGTTAAACCCGCAATGGAAATCTCGTTATATTACTGTCAGTATTTCAATTATCCCAATTTCATATTAAAATAACTATTTCGTCATCTATGCATCTGAGTTACATACAAACTTATTTTCACAAATCAATGTCAGTACTAACAGCTGTCTATTTTTAAAATTGTTCTAATATTATTAGCTAAAATATTATAACAATCGATTTAAGTTTGACAGTGAATGTTAAATGTTTATTATCCATCACCGTTTCGTAAAAAAGGTCCTGCCTGCGTTAAACCCGCAATGGAAATCTCGTTATATTACTGTCAGTAGTGACATTACGTTTTCAGATGGAACATTATTTTTTTACTCTTTTTTTGAGTGCGACAAAGCGACAACTGTCATCATGTCAACTTTTAATTCTAATATTTATTATAACATTTTCAATATTAAAAATAATACTTTTTCTAAATCGAATTTACAATTTTCTATAAGTACGTCAATTATTTTGATTTGCTATAAATGTTAGTGTACTGTTGAGTGTGCTCCCAATGACTTTGTTGAAAATTGAATAAATATTGAACTATTCGAATGTAAACACCTTAAATTATTTTTTAAAGCATGCATTGTAAATCTTCCCACCATTTTACTGAACCTATTCGTGTGATATCGAAAATAAAATTTTGTCTTCTATGTCCGCATGGTTTTTCTTCCCTTTGCTTATTCACAAGAGGTGTCAAGATTCTGTCGAGTACAAAACAAAAAACAAGAAGTTCTAAAGTAACTATTTGTGGGTATAGATATCAATAAAAAATAATGATATTTTTATTGTAAAAATAAGTCAAAATTATACTAGAAGAAAATCTCAATATTATGACTATTACTCGTACTTGAATATTACTGGACTCAATTCTGCCAATACGGTTGTGTTGAATTTCAAACATCAACTTTTTTATACAAATCTATAGTATAGCATCATTGACGATAATACGTCAATACGTATAATAACGTAACCTAGACAAGCCGTTGCGGAGAAAAATTGTGTCACGACGCGAGACGGCGTGGACCTGTAGCGTACTCGCTTTAACGTAATATTACATGAGAGTAAAAGAGATTACTAAGGACATAAGATGGCGGTCGAACGTATTACGCGGTTCCGGAACTATTTTCTTTTGTCGTAATCAAGATATATGCACCACTAAAAAATAACTATCTCAACAATTTTTGATGAATAAATGGCAAATTGAGGAAAGAGTCTTTATTTATTATAAATATGCATCAAAAACTTTTTTTGGAGCAATACTATTCATGTTTAATTTAGTTTTTAAAATTGCGGAAATTTTAAAAACTAAATTATATCGACAAAGTCGTGGCCCTAATGCAATATCGTCAATAACAACGGCTAACCGAAAATGAACTTAGTGCTAATCAAAATAGGGTACAATATACTCTAGCAAGACGCCCCACTCCCCCCGCCCAACTGGGTGAGCCCAAGCGCCATCTTTCGTATTCATGGTAAAAATGACAATTGTTGTCCGTAATAAAACAACGTAAGATCTCATATTTAGGGCATATAATACGTGGACCGAAATATGGTGTGCTACAGCTGATCATTGGAGGTAAAATCGAGGGAAGAAGAGGCATAGGTCGAAGACAAATGTCTTGGTTAAGGAACATCCATGTAGGTCATCCGGTAGAACAGCGAATGTAGGTACAGGAATAAGAGCTTCGCTAGCAAGGGATAGGGAGGCGTTGAATAAGGTGATAGCTGACGTTGGGGGAACCTGACATGGCACTCAAAGAAGAAGAAGGTAAAATGCGCTACTAGGTAAAACTTAATGATTGTGTGCAGGCGCATATCGATGAGAGGTATGACTGTGTGAGTTACTTTTTCAATTAAATTAAAACAAGTTTGCTAGCGGACGTGCGTAAAGCCGTCGTAAATATTGGGATTGATCATTTTTTGAGTTTTTTTTATTAAGAGATAAATTATGCATGTTTTGTTTTTCACTTAAACTTAGAAATATCGTAATTGTAGTCGATACTGATAGCGCCGTTTTAATTTTTTAAGATAATTTTATTTTAGTGGTGTATACTCAGTGAGTTACCTTGAATTTAAAACTAATATTCACAAATACACTACTAAGACAAGGTTTTCAATCTCACTAAAGTTTTAACACTTATTTCTCGCAAAATTATCGACACAATCTTCAGAGCGCATCGGCTACATCCCACGATCTCCCGCGATCGACTAAGCGACGTGATACCAATTGGTATCAACGTAGTGAGCAATTTTTCTGCACTGGACACTGCGTCTAGGTTACATACAAGGTTATTTTTTAGTTACTGCAAAAATTTTGTGTGCTTGTTCAGACAAGCAAACTGAACAAGTTTCACTATGGGACCAACTTTGAAATCGCAAAAACAAATCAGCTGTTCCATACAAATGTTCAACATTCACTGAACCTAGATGTATGGAACAGCTGTTTTTTTTTGCGATTTCAAAGTTGGTCCCATAGTGAAAGTTGTTCAGTTTACTTGTCTGAACAAGCACACATAATTTTTTTCAGTAACTAAAAAATAAACATGTATACGTCAATGTACAAAATGAGTTAGGATAATTTAATCCCTTGCATTTATGAAAAAAATCTTATTATTTAACACAACCAGTGGTGAAATGTGAATTAGTTATGAATTGGCAACTAAGCAGCTGCGGCTGACAGTTGTCAACCGAGTTTCGCAACCAGACACTGTTCGATGATTTCACAATCGACTTTAATACAATATATACTGAGTATTACTTCCAATACAATTTTAAGATTTATCGTTAAATGTGTATAATAGGGGCGATTTTTCAATTCAATCGATAGTTAACTTTTATTCGAGAAATAAATATGACAGTTTGGACAGCTTTAAAATAGACTACCTGTCAAACCACCATATTTATTTTACAGTTAAAAGTGTTATCAAAGCGTTTCAAAAAATCAGCCAATAATTGTATAAAAAGAATATAAATATAATGCACTTATTCGCCGTCAAGGGCCGTCGCGACTTGTTGAAGGGAGCTCTGAAAAAAGAAATATTAAATACATTTTTTTATATCCACAATAAGGAAAACATTTACACTGACTTAAGAGAAAACACTAAGGGCGAGATAATTTAAAAATAGGTGTTTGTAAAATCTATTGCTGTCGCACTCTGCCCGCAAGCAAGGGAGCTGAGCGCGATAAAGACAACTGCAGCGCGGACCGTAGCACAGATACCTATGATAAAACTACACAAAATACACGTTTCGTAGTCCGTTTTCTCGTCTTAAACTGGACCGATTCAATTACTTTTTGCATCAAATAAGGGAACAAATTAAATAGAGCAACTATTACCATTATCTAGGCAGGAAACAGGGCCTGTACAGGGCCAGGGTTTGTGTTTGTTTATGGAAAAACGACTTCACCTCGATGTATCTCGTATCTCTTACACGAATTTCATTGAAAAATGAAATTGTAAACTAATTTCATGTTTTGTGTAATTTCATTATGGGAAAATAATAAGGACTTTCAAAAACCCTACTTAACCGCACTCAGAAAATCGAAAATATTTACGTCACAGTTACGTCACTGACAGCACGAATACCACGGTCAAGAATAATAACAGTTATACGGTTTCAATAAAGTACAAAAAATGCCATGTAAACATATTTAATCGACAGACTATATATATAGTCTGTCGATTAAATGTTACACAAAGGAGCGTTCAGAGGAGAGCTAAAAAACATCTGCGCCATTGGAAATAGAATGCTGGACTTCCAAATGGTTTTAACCACAATGAGTTGGTTAAAAACCCATACTTATATAATAAAAGGGAAATATACTAGGGTAGGGAGGTCCTGCTTAGTTACCGCATCCAATCTTGTGGGAATTTTGGGATAAAACGAAAGTTAAGAAAGTCTGTTTTGTTTTCAAAAGTGTATATGTGAGCATATTTCTCACCTGATATATCCGCTGTGTTAGGTTCGTTCTGAAAAAAATAAACACATATTTAGGAATACTGTTCAGTATATACAGGTGAAGGAAACCTGCATACACCTGCGAAGTAATTCAAAGGTGTATGTGAAGTCAACCAATCCGCACTGGGCCATCGTGGTTTGACTAAGGCCTAATCTCCTTAACATAACTATACTCTGTCCATTCGTTTATTTTCTTTTTAACAGCTCACGTCCATGAATTAGTTTTTATTTTCGAAATAAAGTACTACAGAAATGTCGTACTTTATTGACAGGTAACGCCCACTTAGGAAGTGCCTGTGCATAACAAACAACCACAGACTATAAGCGGGTGTTAATTAATATTTATACAAAAAAAATATTTCGATGCAATAAATCGATTGAAAGTTCTTCTTAAATAATATCGATTATTATTTGAAATCGAATCGATAACGTGCGTCACTAATTTCGAATTGTCGCGAACTGTCAAATAGAAAATAAACGAATGGACAGAGTATAGTTAGGGTAGGCTGGTGCCCCTCGGTGGTGACATATATGAGCTGTGATGATATACAGGCTTATTTTTGGACGCCCCCACCAATTCTTTTCCCGTCATTCTATAGCGCTATCAATTAATAACATTAAAAAAATAATTGTTTATTAAAATTTTGTTTATACTTTTTCGTGTGTAAACTAAAATAAAGATATAGGTATAACACCTTTTTAGTTTTAATAATTAAGCTTGCATTGATAACCAAATTTTTCCCTCTAGACATCCCCCCCCCCCCCCCAAATATTGTCACCGCTGTTCACCACTCTGCCTGAGCCGGAGATATCGATGTTCAACCCGTAGACTCCGGGTTAAACCCGGTAGGGTGGCAGCCCTGTGTATTATAACAGATACATACAGCTATCCTCGTCCTGTGCACTGTGAGGGTCTGCTGAGGCAGCGAGCAGTCAGGGGGCACGCCCAGCGAGTCGTATATCTCTCGCAGTATCAGCAACATTGTGTCTTCAGACTCCCTGACGACAGACAGAAGAGTGCTCTTGATGACACAAAGTCTACCAGTTAATTAATAGTACATTACAATATGAGTGCGTTATGGTGGTTATAACTCACGAGGTGGAATTTCTAAATGCGTAATAGAGCCTAGTGTGTATAACCAATATACGCACGTATATCTTACGAAGTTTCTCAATATACCTGTAAGGAAAAACACTTGATAAACAAAATTCTTGGATTAAATAACACAAATCATTGTTAATATGCAGACAAAACTTAATAATGGTATGAAAATAATCGTTTGAAATATCAATGCACTTCGTTGATGTCGTTTATATTACCTCGAGTTTTTAAAAAATATAGTACATCACTACTGCGGCTGGCAAGCGCAGCATTGCCGGACTCTGTGATGCGTGCCTCGGCTATAACACAGGCGTGGTTTATGAGCTGTTTTATGTATCTAAAACCGGCGAAATTAGATCCACTTTACGCGCAAGTGTGTTAAAAATTAAGTTTTCAAAACCGAATTGCGGAAGCTGTATCGCGGAAATCATTTCGTTACTTAACTATGACTGTGGATAAATTTCTAAACATCGGTTGATTCAGTAGAAAAATTATATATGTTTATTTTACTAAAAATACGTGTTAAAAATAATATGTATTTTATGCAAATTAAAAGGCTATTACAAGTTTCCTTGAAATCTTGTTGGTGTATACAGGGTGAATTTTTCACGTGAGCCTGAATGGCCAAATCCGAAACTATTACAGATATTTACCGGAGGGAGACTCTGTACCAGGGTCGTCTGCTCGGGTACCTCCGTCTTACCTATTTCTGCCGCAAAGCAGCAGTGATTGCATTGCTGTGTTCCGGTTTGAAGGGTAAGTGCAACCTTTTTTCAAACCAACTAAATAAAAAATGGAAACAAACAAAGTAAACACCATTTATGAAGTGTTTCTCTGTCCTGAAAGGCAAAGTTGCAGTGTCTGCTAGCGTTACCTATGAGTTGAAAATGAGCCCTTTCCCCTAGTTTGCAATATGTCATTATTTTCTCGATTTTTTCCATAAGTGACATATTTTTTATAAGCGACACCATTGGTTGATATAATAACACTGGTGCGGTTTTTTGAAGTGAGAACTTCTTTAGCGGCGTTGTACACTTTTTTTGTAATGGGTAATAGTACATTATGGTACAAGTGTGTAATGTTGGTGATTACCGCTGAGGCGCATTGAGGCCCGAGCCGTCAGGCGAGGGTCTTAAGAAGCCGAGGACGGTAACCATCAATACACACGTGTATCATACAACGTTTTTCAACACACTTCTGAATAAAACAATACTTAAATAAAAAACTATTTTACATAGTAGATAAAAAGTTTACTTAGAGAAACAATTCGTAAATGTGCAGTTAGTAAAATTATAATTAACTATTTTTGATGACATAGCGGTCTCATCAGATAGATTATTTATTGAAATACTTTCATGTTCTATTGTTATTTGTGATGGTTCATTATTCGTGCAGGTAGGTGAAATCCAATCATTAGACGTACTTGGTATTTCACCAGTAGGATGCGTCTCAGAATCAAGTTTAATTCTTTTTGTGATTTTTGCACAAATTTCCTTCTCGTTTTGTATGGAATCTTCTACGTATGATTCTGCTACATTGCTAGATCGCCACCCGCCATGTCGCTTCAAAGTCATTATATCAGCTCCTGAATTTGCCAGCAATGTAGCTGAAGTTCTTCTGAAACTATGTCCAGTGTAGCTCTCAGCATCTACTAAACCCAAAAACATAGCGATTTCTTTAGGCATAGAACCAAATTTGTTTATACCTATAGGCTGACAGGTACATTTACCATTCTGGTAATTTAGAAAGAAACAGTCATTTTTTGTTTTTGGCGAACGCAAACTTTCATACTTCTTAACAATATCATAGAATGGACCGTGTATGGTGAATGACCTAGGTATTTTATTTTTCGTGATGGGTATCTTCACTAAAAGCATCTGGCCATGGTTCTCTATATCTTTTACAGTTATATTTGTTAATTCTTGTATCCTACAGGCACCAGTTACACCAAATATTAAAGCAACCTGAAACAAAAGAAACAATAATTAAGGTCAACACACAACACAAGCTGCTATTAAATATTTAATTAAAATTAATTTAACTAACCTTTGTAGCCAAATATTGGTTAAATATTGGAGCATCTTTAATAAATTTTTCAATATCATCAGATGATAAAACCTTTGATTTTTTGCTTCTAAATCCATCAGATAGTCTCTTTAGATAAGCTGACAAATTCGAGTATGTTTTTAAGTCCACTCCATTCTTTGTTCGGACTGTACTTTTTAACATTGAGTAAATACACCACAAAGAGCTAGGTTTGTACTTAGAAGATAATTCTTTAAAGTACGCCATGAACACATTTTCTGAAAAAGACTGCGTATTCTTGTTGTTCTGCCATTGTATGAAATTTTGGTACGCTAATAGATATTTTTCCTTTGAGTTTTCTGGTAGTAAACTTTCCATAACGTTCTGGGCTTCACATCTTATATCGGGCGGTGTACAACATAAATCATTTTCTTCATAAATTGTATTTGCAGACATCTTAATTAATAACTAACTAAATAACTTCAAAAGAGAAAACGAGACGAGTTGTGAAAAATGTTTCGTAATGGCGGGAAAAATTAATCAGTTTTCCTATGCGCGCGCATCGACCATAGACTAAAAAATGAGGTTTCTTTTTTTTGGGCTTTCCGCGGATAGCATTTTAGCGCAAGTGTAAGCGTAACTCAACCAATAATATTAAAAAAAAACTATTACTCACTCGTGAATAATAGTAATGAAAAAGTCACAGTTTGATTATAGGTGTCATTATGTGCCTAATTGCCATGGGATTAGAGCCACTTTATGAGGAAGTGTGTTGAAAAAAATGTTAAACTCGCGTCAGGACACGTGACCGTCAGGATCACGTGACACTGATCGAAAATTCGTAACACCAATTAAAATTGAAATGGCCGCAGGAACTGTCGAGGTGCGGTGAGGGGTCCACGTAAGCCGGCCGAGAACAAGCGGCTGGCAAAAGTACTGGAAGTCACACGTCACTTGAGACAGTTTTAATCAATTTATTTACTTTGTTAGGAAAAATCTAAATTGTGCTTTTATTTGATTTTGTTGTAAATATTAATTAGGTAAGTTAGTATAAATTAAATATTATTTATTTGTTATAAAATTACGTTTTTAAGTAGTATATTAATGTCTGTTTTGATCATATTTTTAATTTAATTGTAAATATTTTGATTCATTATTACTAGTTATATAATTATGTATGCACAACGTTACAACAGGAAGTTGATTTTTCTGAGGAATAAACTTTTTAATGTAATATAAATTGTCATGTTTGTGTACGATAGCGCAATAAATAAATATTGTATTCTACCACATAAAAGATAGTACTTTTACTTTTACTTTATTATTCTGAAAATTAAAGCAATTCGTGCAAAATTATTCCATAACCATTCCAAAATATTTAAAACGCACAACGTTAATACTTAAGTTTTCACTTCTGCCGGCACTCCCGGAGTGCAACCCGTCAATTTTTTTCTTCAAATCCAGCGGGTTCGTATCTCGGGTAGGAATATAAATAAGTTTTCCAAAAATTATAGCAAAATCGGTTCCGACGCCTATTAGAGTATTTTTCGCTATATTTTTTTATTACACTAAGTTGGCAAACAAGCAAACCACCCACCAGATGGTAAGTGGCAACAGTTACCTATAATACATGTGGCTCCTGTGAGATTCGCAGCAAAACTGCAACCCCCACAAGAACCACAGTGTACGTTGCCAACTTGTGACTTAAGATGTAAAGTCACGGTACCCAGTAATTTTACTGCCATATATCTCTTATATCCCTTCAAACCGGGACACAGCAATGCAAGCACTGCTGCTTTGCGGCAGAAATAGGTAAGACGGAGGTACCCGAGCAGACGACCCTGGTACAGAGTCTCCCTCCGGTGGTTCTTCTTCTTCTTCGTGTGCCATGTCCTCATCGGACGTCGGCGACCATCTCTCGGAACTTATTCCTATCCTGTGCCATCCTGCTCAGGTTGGCAGCGTCATTAATGTTTGTCCAGCTTTTAATATTGTCCATCCAGGCCATCTTCCTTCTCCCCTTACTCCTTTGGCCCTCTATTTTCCCTTCTAGTATGTTTCTTAAAATTTGATACTTATTGTTACGGTATATGTGTCCAAAATATGAAATTTTTCTTCTCTTTACTATTTTCAAAAGTTCTAAATTTTTCTTCATTCTTTGCAAAACTTCTATATTGGTTATTCGGTCTCTCCACGATAGTTTTAGCATTCTTCTGTAGAGCCACATTTCAAAGGCGTTTATTTTTGCCTCTATGGTTCGGTTTATGGTCCAGCCTTCGACACCATACATGAATACAGACACGTAACATTTCACCATTCTCCCTCCGGTAAATATCTCTAATAGTTTCGGATTTGGCCATTCAGGCTCACGTGAAAAATTCATTCTGTATACACCAACAAGATTTCAAGGAAACTTGTAATAGCCTTTTGATATGCAGATGACGTATGAAGTTGAAAGCATATACTCACCAATAGCACACGTGGCTGCGCATTGCAAACAAGTATTCATTTATCATCTCGAAGGGCGCCTCCTGCAGCACGTAGTCAACCCTGCGGCCGGAATTCAATTCACCCAACATTTCCGGTGTTGCCTGCGTCGAGACAAAATAAAATATTGCCATTTTACAAAAGATTCAAATCTATACAGGTGACTTTTTTTTATCACCCCGGAAAATTTAAGGGACGCTTCAGGACACCTCCGTTATTATATAAAAAAATTAAATAAAAACAAAAATATCTTAAAATATCCAAAAACACTGCACTAAACTTGTGCAGTATTTTTGGATATTTTAGAAAATTTATATAAAACTAGCTGTGCCCGCGACTTCGTTCGCGTAGATGTCCGAAAATAACAATATCGTGATGTTATATAGCCTAAAGCCTTCCTCGATAAATGGACTATTCAACACAAAAAGAATTTTTCAATTCGAACCAGTAGTTCCTGAGATTAGCGCGTTTAAACAAACAAACTCTTCAGCTTTATAATATTAGTATAGATTAAATAGTTGAGTTATTTTTTTATTAATATTTAAATCATTCTACTACCGTGTCCTGAAGCGTCCCTTAGATTTTCCAGGGTGATAAAAAAGTAATAAGCCTGTATACAGGCTTTCTTTTAGAGAGGAGCCAAATTGTTTCCGTGATTAAAAATATTGTTTAAAAAATATTATTTATCTTTTTAGGTTATTTCTATCAAAAATATAATTCCACATTAAAATAAATACAAAAATATCAGTCTAGTGAAATAAAAGTATATTTCTGAAAAAATATTAGTTTATAGTTTACAAATAAAATATTTGTACCTATAAATGTAAGTATAAACAAATATTTTAAATACTTAACTCAAATAAATACTTAACAAATATTTCATCAGAATTATAAATAATTATATTTAACTGGACTGATTTTAATGTTTGTATTTAATGTGGAATTAATTGTTGCATTGTTGATAAAAATAACCGAAGTAGATGTTATATTTTTAAACTATAATATTTTTACATCTCTCATGTTCGGTTAGTAGGTCCTTATTACCCCCAAATGGGGCTTGTAGGTGACCAATAAGCGCTCTAGGGTAATAATGTAGCTAGAAAAGCCCTGAGGCTGTAAGTAATTTATATAATTAACCAGTATGATGGTTAGATGTACGCGAACTTTTTGAAATAGTGAAGTGTTTTTTTTATTACTTACCTTACCGCCCTAGGGCTTTCCAAGCTACATTATTACCCTAGAGCGCTTATTGGTCACCTACAAGCCCCATTTGGGGGTAATAAGGACCTACTTACCTCACAATCGAGATGTAAAGCAGAGTAGTTAGCTCGGGTGTAAGCACCAATTGCACCCTCGAAATATAGGCGCCCTCGGGCTGCAATTGGCTAGATGACTAAGAAAATTTTTTTGCTTTAATAGAAGCTCATTCATATAATAAACAAAAAGAAAAAATCGGTTTTCGAATAACTATAAAAACAACCGAGATATAAGGTATTAAAGATTTTTCTCCATCTCTTTCTAGCAAAACGGCAATTTACAAGGAGTCAATATGGCCGTACTCAACAATGACGTCACAGTTGATGTCGGATCTCTCTGTCTAATCGCCTTCAAATTAACAACTTAAAATGCTTGTATCTAAGGTATTTCTAAGCCGATTTTAATTCTAATTTCACAGGACTGCGTCTTTTTCTACGGTATTTTAATATTTAATGACGAGACGTAAAAATTTGAATTCAGTCATCATCCCAATTGATGCCTTACAGCCCTTAGCTACTAATCCACTATTAATCACGGAAACTAGTATGCATGAAACGGAAAAGTTTGACCTGTCAGGGGAACCTTCTTATCTTGAATAGACTATAGTAATGGATATAAAGTTTCTTTCAAAAATGACAGTTCTAGTTACTAACCGTAGTTAGCGAATAGGCCTGCAGACAAGCAAACTTAACAACTTTCACTATGGGAGCGATCACAAAATCGCGAAAAAAAGTGTATGTTGAACATTTGTATGGAACAGCTGATTTTTTTTCGCGTTATTGAGATCGGTCCCATAGTAAAAGTTGTTCAGTTTACTTGTCTGATAAATGATTATACAGAATGACTTTTTTATCACCCTGAAAAATTTAAGGAACGCTTCGGGACACGGTAATAGAATGATTTAAATATTATTAAAAAAATAACACCTATTTAATTTTATATTAATTCTCTATTTATTTTTAATTTATTACTTTCTATACAATAATGGATGTGTCCTGAAGTGACCCTTAAATTTTCCGAGGTGATAAAAAAGTAACCCTGTATAGGATACTAGCTGTACCCGCGAATACGTTTCACCATAACAGTATGCAGGTATGAAAAAAAAACATACCAAATCACTGTTTTGCGCTGCGTCGTCTTTACTTTCTACGCAAAGCTGCTCCTTCTCCATTTCTTCCTCCACCACCTATTATAGAAATAGATTCCTCTTTAACTAGTAGTATACAGGGTGATTCAAACCAATGCCTCCTTGGAAAGCAAGTGTCTTGAATATAACAAATGGCATAATAACAAAGTGTGATTTCTCACACATTTAAAGATCAGAAAGGTTTCTTTCTTATGACTAGCCCTATTAAACAGATAAATATACAGACAGACAAAGAAATATTCATACAGACAGACAAACATACATACAGATAGACATATAGTTAACATACTAAAAACATACAGACAGACAAACATACATACAGGCAGACATACACTTAACATATACAGGGTAAATTTTGAGGTACCGGCCACCTCGCAGGATTAGATAGCTAGCATCATTAACTACAACGTTTGCTCTACGACTTTTGATAATTCGTTACATTTTACTTTCATACAAAAATAAATATTCATTTAATATACCTCTAGAATGTTTGTAACTCTACGCGCACAGCGCGCGAGCGTAGCGTTGTCCTCCGCCGTCGTTTATAAATGAAACTAGGGATGTTATGGATATGATATTTCGGATCTGGATACGGATATAGGAATAAAATTATATCGGTTTCGGATGCGGTTACGGATATGTAATTATTTCGGATTATCCGTTAGTTTTGGATAGTTTCGGTAACGGATATTTTGTTCGCGCAATAAAAGTTCTTTGCACTTATCACTGTGTTTTGTTTGGAGATGAAGTTTCAGTGAAGTAGTGCCACCTCCTTTCTGAGAATTTTTTTTATGACACTGTTCACATTTTGCAGAATCTACATTAACTTGATGAAGGAATGTCCAAATTAAACTCGACTTTGGTCGCATTTTGTCTATAGAAATCAATTTAATACTTAACACACATTGATTTACTACCAAACGTAGATAACGCATGAACGTTCGAAAAGTGGGCCGGTGAAGAACTGCCCAATCGGGCCTCGTGCAGTTCTTTTCCATGCGTTGGATAAGCAATTTTGAGCATTATGTTTGAGAGTATAAAGTTGATATTTTCTTGTAGCAATTACTAAAACGTCAAATTTAATGTGGTTAGGTATGAAATGATGTAACTGCACACGGTTGTACTTCAAATAGTTGCCGTAATAATAAAGAATAAGGTTGAATTCGATAAATACGGCACTTTCTTTATGGTAATTTTAATTCGGGTGTGCATATTCAACTACCTATTTAACAGCGTACAAATGTATAGTCGATTAGGTGACAGATTTTAAGCGCGTTTTTGTATGAAGCGCTCTATCTACGTTTGGTAGTAAATCAATGTTAACACAAGACTTCCTTAAATTAAGTATCAACTGTTAAATAAAAAACTAACTAATTATGAAAGAGGTTATGTTATGAGTAGAAGTAACAAACAAACTGCAAGATTCACGTGACGCGCGTGCGTTGCAACACAAACCTGTCGAAACATGTCGTTTTATTTAAGCTCCGCCCTTATTCGAAACTATCGGAAACTTGTGAAACGGATACGGTCACGGCTACGGATATATTTTTATTTCAGATATCCGATAGTTTCGGTTACGGCGGTTACGGAGCTCCATAACATCCCTGAACGAAACATAGACTTATCAATGTCACGACACGACAGTGCAATAAAAAGTTGAAAATTGATTTTTGTTCAACGTATATTGATACGGTAATAATACAATATACAGTAGAATGACTTCATAGAAACGGTCGAAACACGCGCTATGCCTACGCGCCTCAATACTGGATAGCGACTGGATCGCATCCACAAGGGCAGTCACGGACGCAGTTCGCCGCAGGGTACGTGCACGAGCCAAATGCAGCTTTATAATATTAGATAGATAGATAGATAGATTAATACTTTATTGCACACAAAGAAAACAGAAACACTCACAAAACTCTTAAAATTAATGTGGGCAAAGGCGGTCTTATCGCTGGTAGCGATCTCTTCCAGATAACCTTTGTCTACGGATAATTATTTATATAAGGCAGTGTGCCGTCATAAAAAAAACCAGAATAATTGAACAATTAACAATCAAATACACACATATTTATATAATAAATACATGAAAAAAATTTCAAATATTATACCTTAAAAAAAATATATATATAAAATGTTATAGAATACAATACAAGTAAGTAAATAAAACAAGCTATAAATGTGACTGTGCCATGAGATGGTTATGGACCCTGTTTTTAAAAATGGCAAGCGTCTTTGACTGTCTGATATCTCGAGGCAAACCATCCCACAATTGTGCAGATTTCACTGTGAAGGATTTTTTAAAATAGCCCGAATCTGTGTAGCTACTTTCTAGGATATTATCCGACTTGGACCGCAAAACTCGTTCATGATCAGTCCCAAGAAATTGGAAACGCTCTTTCATATAAGGAGGGGTACGTGGATCATACAGGATGTTATATAGGAAGGAAAGGATATGTTCTTGCCGCCGCAACCGAATAGGAAGCCATTTTAATTGTTCTCTGAATTCAGACACATGATCAAACTTACGCAAGCCATAAACGAATCGAATGCAGACGTTTTGCAGCCGTTGGAGCTTTGTAAGTAAATCTTCGTTAAGATCAGTAAGGCAAACGTCTGCATAGTCCAAGATTGGGAATAGGAGAGCCTGCGCAAGTTCGATCTTAGTCTTTACTGGGAGCAAGTTTTTCCACCTTCTTAGAGATCGTAGCGCTGCAAACAGCTTTCTACTGACCTCTGCAATATGAGGAGCCCATGAAAGAGTGCAGTCGAATAGGACCCCCAAGTTCCTGACTACCCTTTCGTACGGCAAAGGAATGCCATTGCATACGATTGCTGGTATTTGCAAGTTATTGAGTGCAGCTATTTGCCTAGAACCACCAATAACAATTGCTTGCGACTTTTTGGGGTTAACTAAGAGGCCATAGTTTTGACTCCACTCGTGAACAATTATCAGATTCCTATTAAGTTGCGCAATCAGATCAACAATGTCTCTAACAGGGGCTTGAGAATATATTTGGAGATCATCCGCATAAAGGTGATATTGGCAAGAAAGGAAAGGAGTAAGGAAGTTAATAAAGATTGAGAAAAGGAGAGGAGATAGGACGCCACCCTGTGGCACACCAGCAGGAACTCCGCAAAAACGTGACAGTTTGCCATCCATACGGATACTTTGGTACCGACCCACCAGATAGCTTCGAAACCACTGCACCACTGTATCAGTAACCAAAAGACGTTTTAACATAGCCAATAATATGTCAAAATCAACAGTAGTAAACGCGTTGCTAAAATCTAGTAATACTAAGGCTGTAACTTGCTGATTTGACATACCAAACCGGATATCGTCAGACACCTTTGTCAGGGCGGTCACCGTGCTATGTCCAGGGCGGAAACCAGATTGGTAAGGACTGAGAAGCTGATGTCGGTTCAAAAAAACACTGATTTGGCGGTGGATCAGCCGCTCAAGGACTTTAGAAACAAAGGGAAGGATTGAAATAGGTCTAAAATGAGTAGGCTGGGAAGGATTAGTAATCTTAGGGATGGGTATGATTGCCGCTTGCCTCCAACACTGCGGGTTGCTTCCAGTTTCAGTTGAAAAGTTGAAGATATGACAGAGGATTGGGATAAGAATTTTGGAACCCAGAAGAATCATTCTGCGACTTATTCCGTCAGTGCCCTCGGCGTTAGATTTTATACTCTTTATCCCCTCTTCAACGTCTTTATAAGTAATAGCGCTAAAGGCAAATGCAGGATATTGGGGATTGATATTTTGGGAAAGGGATTGGAGGGTTGTAAGTTTGGTGCTGGGATGGATGGGGGACGGTGTTGCGAAATGTGTATTTAACGAGTCAGGATCTATTCCTGGAGGAATATTTGCTTTGTTCTTGCCAATACCGAGAGAATTGAGAAAGGACCATGTCTTAGCGGGATCTCCGTTAGAGACGGATGCGTGTATGTGTCGCCGCTGTGCATCGCGACACATTCTGTTACATCGATTACGCAGCTCCCTGTACCGATAGCGATTAGTTTCATTCGGATCCCTTCTGTACCTCACTTTAGCAGCGTTGCGCCTAAGCATTACGGCTTTTATGTCGTCGGTTAGCCAAGGAGCGGGTAGGTGTTTGAGTCTGACAGGTCGCAATGGTGCATGTACATCAAAAACACTAATAAGAGCTGAATTAAACGTTTGCAGCTTCTGATCAATATCGTCAGCCTCGTACAAAAAATCCCAGTCGATATTACCCAGGTCAGAAAGAAAGGACTCGACGTCAATTCTATTAAAATTGCGCTGCATTACAACTCGGGGCTTAGGTTTCGGGAAACGTATTTTGTAAGAGAGGAAAACGAGATTGTGGTACGAAAATGCTTCGGCAGAAAGTTGGCCATGCGTACCAACGTGATCAGTGGAGGAAACAATGACAAGATCTAGGAGGGAAGGCTGGCAACCAGGAAAGTGATGTGTTGCGTCCAACGGGAGTACATGCAGGCCGATAGAATCTACTAGTGAAAGCAACCGTGCCGACGTGATAATATTAGTAATATTATAAAGGATATAAGCTTGACGTTTCACAAAAACGGGTTTCTTGGTTCTTCACGCGATCTTTCGCCTATTTGGTTAGTAAGTGAGCGAAATAAATAAAATATATTTGCTTATTTATTATTAATTTATTATATCAATCAAAGGCATTTTAAGCATGTTAGTTTCGTTAACCTATTTAATTCATTCGTTTAGAAGTTTAGATCGACAAAGTAAGTTCTATATGCATTCTGAAATAGTATATTTCACAAATCTAGGCAGAAACTGTAAGCGCGCGGCCCTATCGCAGGCCAACGCACCAAGCGATGCCGAGCGGCCGTAGGTATAAAATTTCCAAGAGGGGCCGAGTTCACATACTGTATATACTATTACCGTGGTATTGAGTTATCTAAAACTCGTAAAACAAACGTTGTAGTTGATGATGTCAGCTATCTAATCCTGCGAGGTTGCCGGTAGGTACCTCAAAATTTACCCTGTACACATGCAGACATACAGATAAACATACATACATATAAACAAACATACATACAGACAGAGACTCATAAACAATAAGACAGACAGATAAACATACAGACAACAAAACATGCAGACAAACAGCAAAATATACAGACTGATATACATACGGATATACCGGGTTATTTTACAGCAGGGGCCAAATTTTGTATGCTTGTTTGGACAAGCAAAATGAACAATTTTTACTATGGGACCAATCTCGAAATCGCGAAAAAAAATCATCAGCTGTTTCATACAAACGTTCAACGTCCACTGAACCTATATGTATGGAACAGCTGATTTTTTTTTCGCGATTTCAAGTTTGGTCCCATAGTAAAAGCTGTTCATTTTGCTTGTCTAACTAGACAAGCCATTGATTTACTACCAAACGTAGATAGAGCGCTTCATACAAAAACGCGCTTGAAATCTGTCACCTAATCGACTATACATTTGTACGCTGTTAAATAGGTAGTTGAATATGCACACCCGAATTAAAATTACCATAAAGAAAGTACCGTATTTATCGAATTCAACCTTATTCTTTATTATTACGGCAACTATTTGAAGTACAACCGTGTGCAGTTACATCATTTCATACCTGGCCACATTAAATTTGACGTTTTGGTAATTGCAACAAGAAAATATCAACTTTATACTCTCAAACATAATGCTCGAAATTGCTTATCGCGTTGTCGCTCCAACGCATGGAAAAGAACTGCACGAGGCAGTTCTTCACCGGCCCACTTTTCCAACGTTCATGCGTTATCTACGTTTTGTGGTAAATCAATGAGACAAGCATACAAAATTTGGCACCCGATGGAAAAACAACCCGGCGCATACAGACAAGAGACTTGCCTTCTCCAATTGGCCATCGTTGGGCGGCGGCTGAGACTTCCACATGCTGCTCCACGTGGACCGCAGCGACTCGATCAACTTCTGCTTCAGATCAGCGCCCACCCTCGCCATTGTGTCTTTCAGCTCTGGAAATAACAACAAATAAATTAGGCATTATTATTATTTTCATTTATAATAATAAATAATAATAATAAGGTTTTTATTAACATACAGAAATAGGATACATTTCCTTTCTACAATCAATTTTTGTACATAGTGTGAAAGAGTATGATCAATCATAAGTACCAGAGGTTCCCAAACTAGGCCATGCCTGTCTCTTGGGAAACCAAATAACTATTACTATTCGGAATTTTATGAGGATGGTAGACTGCGATTATGTGTGTGTGTGTGTGTCTGTTTATGTGTGTGTGTTTGTGTATGTGTGTACGAGTGCGTGTTTCAGTTGAAGAGTGCAAGTGTGTGCATGTTACGAGAAATATGTTTTCTGCTGCTGTATTAATGAGTTAAGTATTACAGTTTAATGCAAACAGCTTAATGCAAAAGAGACTCTGTGAGATTGTAGTCGTACGTTGACAGCAAGTCAACTACCTTCTCCCTGATCCCCCTCAAGGAGCAATCTCTAAGGTCGCAGCGAGATGCTACCTCGTTGAAAATGGCTCGGTGATAGCTTTGGCTTTATTTTAAACAGTTCTTAAATATAATTTTTTTTATAACATAAATATAAAAGATATTAATATTTTAAAAAAACCTACACTTAGCGGGTCCATCGGCAGCGAGACAGTACCCAAACTACCGGTGGTTAGGGCTGCAGAGTGAGGAACCTCCTGACAATTCGTGCCGTGCTGAGGATTACCGCTCTTTGTATCAGGCCCTTGATCCAACCGCCTAGCGAGAGTCTCTCAAGATGTTGGTCAAGACTTTTCGCTATTAGACCATTCACGGATACGACTATCGGGACAATGACTGTCGAGTCCACATCCCATATGGCGGTAACCTCGTGAGCCAAGTCAAGGTACTTGCTGAGCTTGTCCTTCTCAGCTTTCACGAGGTTCTCGTCATGGGGGATGGTGACGTCGATTATCATTACCCGGCGTTGGGACCGGTCTATTAGCACGATTATTATTATTAAAGCTACAATGATTTTATATTTCCTTAACTTGACGTGGTTCGTAAATTTATATTCAGTGCCTACTAATTTTCAATGAAATTTTACTTTTCCGAGTACATTTTTTATAAGTTAGTCGTCTATAACTTTTAAGTTTGTACTTAGTACTCAACTCTGATAGTTTTCAAATCAAATCAAATCAAATCAAATCAAATCATTTATTTGCTATAAATAGGGTTACATTGTGTTCTTAGTTATATAATGAGTTCTAACCTATTTAGCAGATAACAATATCAGCATGCAAATGTAGGACATTTTATTAAAATTAATCAGTGACCCATCGATTATAAAGAATCGCAATTAGCTCTAACAATTTACTTATAATTTCTGTTTCATGTAGGTACCTTAATTTATCTTGTCTTATCAAATTAAATTAAGTCCGTATAAATTGATTAACTTGTTTAGCTCAATCTAGCCTAGTCTATCTAGTTAGATTATGATTTATATAACTAAAAAATCTAATTTGTTTCATTAATTTATTTAAAATCTAACCAATGTTATTTTGATTATTTTATTTTAATTCAATTGTATTTATTTTATTTCAAATTTATTTAATTCTAGCCTAATCTCTCTAGTTAGATTAAGATTTATATAACTAATTTAATTTATTTAATATTAATTAATTTAAAATTTAACCAATGTCATTTTAATAATTTTATTTAAATTCGATTTATTTATTTTATTTCAAATTTATTTGATTCACTTCAATTCATATTCTATTTGTGTGCTAAGAATTCCTCAACAGAATAAAATGTTTTCTGTAAGAGCCATTTACGTAAATGTCTGGCAAACATAATAAACGGTTGTTGCTTTAAGTTTTCAGGTATTTTATTAAAAATTTTAATACCCATTGCGTAGCTGTTTTTAAGAAAACGTTTGGTTTTTGGAACTGTGTCAAGTACAAGTTTGTTTGGGTTTCTCAAATTTCTATTAGTAACATTATTTAATTTCGTAAATAAGCCTATGTTTTGTTTGACAAACTTGCTTATCTCAAGTATATAAAGACACGGTAGTGGTAATATATTTAATGTCCTAAAGAAGGGTTTGCATGACACATCTGAGGCAATGTGGACTATAGCCCTGATACACCTTTTTTGAGCAACAAATGCATTATGAATATTTGTGCCATTCCCCCAAATTATTAGGCCATATCTAAGCACTGATTCAACGTATGCAAAGTAGGCAGTAATAGCGGTATTTTTATTTGCTACCTTTGTCAATTTATATAGTCCAAACGAGAATCTATTTATCCTGTCACAAACTGTTTCTATATGTTCTTTCCAATTAAGTTTTGAGTTTATGTCTATACCTAGAAATCTTACTTTTTCTGTATCATTTAAGATATGTCCGTCGTAATTTACACTTGTTATATTATTTAAGAAATTATTGAAATTCATTATTTGTGTTTTATTTAGATTTATTTTAAGATTATTTTGATCTAGCCATTTAATTATTTGTCCCAAAGTATGTGCTAAGTCATTATTATGTTGTTCTATATTTTGTTGCTGATCTGAAGTGACAATGACTGAAACGTCATCTGCAAACAAAGTCATCTTATGCTTTGTAACATTTGGAAGATCATTTATAACTATTAAAAATAGTACCGGCGCGAGGATACTTCCTTGGGGAACACCAAAACCATTTATTTTTAGTTCTGACTTATAATTTTTTATAATGCCTTTTTTATCAAATTGTGTTATCTCGACATATTGTTTTCTATTGTCTAGAAAGGATTTTAGCCACTCTAGTGCAGGTCCTCGGATTCCATAATGTTCCAGTTTGGTAAGTAATTGTTCATGTGAGACTAAGTCGAACGCCTTTGTCATATCCAGAAACATTACTGTGGTATAATAATTGTTGTTTACGTTTTGTAAGATATCATTTACTAGACTGAAAGTTGCATGTGCGGTCGATTTATTTTTCTGGAATCCATATTGGTTACGTTTTATGATGTCATGCTTTTCAAAAAAGGAAAGCAGTTGGTCGTGCATTGCTTTTTCGAATATTTTGGAGAATATCGAAATCAGTGTTATCGGTCTATAATTATTTAAGTCATATTTATCTCCTTTTTTATAAAGCGGCTTAATAATTGATGTTTTTAATTTATTTGGGAATGTACCTGATGTCAATGATAAATTTATAAGATAAGTCAATACTGTACATATTTCTTCCTTGCAACTCTTAATTATTTGCGTACTTATGTTGTCATAGCCTTCAGATTTTGTATTTTTTAAATGTCCTATAATTTTCTTAACGTCAGATTCGTCAATCGGTTTTATAAAGATAGTATTTGATAGATAATTTTTAGTAGTCATTTCTAAATTGTAATTTTTTTTATTTGTGTTATTTATAAAGTAATTATTAAATGTCGTAGCAATTTCTGTAGGTTTGATTATTTCTTTGCCCTCGTTTATTATTTTGTGTAAGTTAGTTATATAGGAAGCTTTACCCGTTTCTTGCTTTATAACATTCCAAGTTGCTCTGCATTTGTTTTTACTATTTGCTACATATTTTTGATTTGATACACTTTTTGCATTTAATATACATTTTTTAAGCAATTTATTGTAATGTAGATATTTAAGTCTATCAGATTTGCTTTTAGTACGATAATATTTAAAGCGCAGTGCTTTTTTATTTATAGAACTCTTTTTTAAACCTCTTGTTATCCATGGAGATTTAATGAACTGATTTATTTTGAGTTTTTTCATCGGAAAACAAAGGTTATACAGTAAACTAAAAAGTTCATGAAACTCATTAAAGGCATCATTTAAATCTTTCTGAACATACACACTACTAAAAGAAAGACTTCGTATATATTTTTTAAACCTTTCAATATTTTCATTAGAGTAGCAACGTTTGAAAGTGAAGGTTTTTTTTGGGGCCTGTTTTTTTTCTACTGTTTCAAACCTTAGTACCTGTGCAGTTTCGTGATCTGATAGGCACAAAGTGTGAATAGATCCTATAGCATGTTCAATATTGCTTAAGATGAGGTCCAGACAAGCTTTGCCTCTAGTAGGAACGGTAATATGACTAGTTAGATTACATTTTTTTAACATGTCTTCTAACTGTGATGACATGGCATTTTTTTCTATGGTGTTTATGTTTAAATCACCTGCTATAATAATTTTCTTTTTTGGATATTTCGCTAGGCATTTATCTAGTAGTAGACTGAAATTGTTGAAGAATAATTCCGTATGTCTCTTGGATTTTGTTGGGATTCTATATATGCATATTATTATAATATTATTTGCGATCAAATTTGTTGCACACATCTCAAAGTGGTATGTCGTTGAAAGGTTATTAAAGTAGGTTATGTTTTTATATTCTATTCCTTTTTTGACTAAAATGCAAGCACCCCCTCTTTTATTTGACCTTGAGTAGCTATTTGCCAATTCATAGTTATTTAAGATGCTTCGTTTTTCATCTCCGGCCTTTATGAACGTTTCTGTAAAACATAATATATCCGGATCTAGATCACAATCAGAAAGCGTTATTTCAATGAGTTCTTTTTTAGAATGTAGTCCGTGTATGTTTTGATGTAAGATTGTGAATGCGTTTTCAACTTTGTTAACGAAAAAAAGATCTTTCAGTTTCGTCAGTTATATTGTCAGGATTATTCGCTGCGCGTTTATCATTACTTTTTTGAGTTTTATTGCGTTCTAGATATGTTTTTATGTTATCGATATTTAGAAATTGTTTATGGTATTCTTTATAATCGATGTATACATTGATTTTTCTACAAGTATATTGTCGGTTTTTTACTAGGTACTCATAGTCAAAAGGATTAGAGTCAATATACGTACAATGGTCGAAGTGTTTAGTCCATACTTTCAAGCAGTAATTTAGTTGAACTGTATTAAAATAAATACTGCGTTGAATGGGCAGTAGCAGAACAGAGGAGTTATTTAATTTACTTATGGCTATACAAATATTAGCATGTAATCTATGTATGTCATCATCATGATTGCCAAATCCTAATATAACAATGTCATTTTCATTTAAAGTTTTTTGTATGGTATCACAGTGAGAAATAAATTCTGTACTAGAGGCGTCGTTCATAATAAAAGCAGATGTTTTGTATACGTCATTCCATTTCCCTTGCCTAGATTTTGCTAGATGAGCTGACAAACCTTTCAGTGTTTCGTCTCCTATTAGATAAATGTTTCGTTTTGCCCTCTTGTAATTTGCCTTCTGTGTATTTTCGATTATGGCGCATTCTGTAGACTTGTTCGATCTTTTTCCAGGTTGGTTAAAGTGGTTCTGGCTAACCTCGAGATTAGGCGTTGTATCTTCTTCTGGTGCGGGTGATTTCTCCCTATGAGTAGTTTTGTCGAGGTACATGGATGGTGAATTTAAAATACTTTTTGGCTGCTTCTTTTTTGTCAAAGTTTTCGCTGTGGGAGTTAACTTGCAAATATGTGTAAGCTGTTTTATTTTGAGCTCATAATCTGAGATTTGTTTTTTTAAATTATGATTTTCCAACAGTAAATTTTCTACTTCACTTTCTGCAATGTTTAAATTTAGTTCCAAATTTGATATTTTTTCTCTTAAGTCTTCCATCTTGTAATTATTATTTGCACGTAGCTCTGGCAAACTTCTATTTGTATCTCCCAATGGAGTTGAGGTTAAAGAAGTAAATGTACCTTCGTCAGAAAGATTTTGTAATGAGTTGTCAGTCATAATGTTTGATATGTTGTATTCTTCATTATTTTCCAGGTCATTTATTGTTTGGAGAGTACAATTTTGTAGGGTTGGTTGTTCCTTTGCTTCTGTTGAGTTATTTACATCTTTTGTTAGTTTACTTGGTATGGTTTCGTGCATATTAGGTGTGGACGATATTATTATTTCGTCACTTTTGCAAGCAGCATGCATTTTTCTGCGCGTTGTGACATATGATGGAGTTTTGATCTGTATTGATGATGATTTAGTTGGTTTATTTATACACGATTTGCATTTCCATTGCTTTTTTGAGTCTGGTTTCATTATTCGATATAGTTTTTCCGAAAATCCAGCACAGTCAAACTCAAACCTGTGGTTACATATCGAACAAAGCAATGTATCCCTTTTTGGTACCTTAGTTTTACATTTTTTGCAGGTTACTATTATCTTGCGATCATTTTCTGTATTAGTCGATTGTGACGACATTATTGTGTAAAGTAGTGAAAAGGAATAAAAGAAAAGGCTGTGTATTTTTCGCTCCCTTTGCCTTAAAACAAGATGATCAAAATAATCTATAATCTATGCTTGGCTTGACGTAAAGTTTATCAGCGTGAAGTTAGCAATATTATGTCAAAAAAGCACGTACCAATCAGCTTTGTGTGGGTTTATCACGTCACAGCTCTTCCCAGTGGATTTTGCTGGTGGAAAATGTTTTGAAGCGTAAATAGTGCAATTTTAAATAGTAACCGATTTTTTTAATATCTTCTTAACAACCATTTATCCTATTGTACATCAAAACACAGCTGTTTTTATGTCGCGGTCTTACAACTTTAAGGTTATAGTAGTTTTCACAATATTGCAACGAGTGAAAAGTGCACTAGTTCAATTAAAATCTGATTTAGTATTCAAGAGCAATTACAGTCAGTGTTTACTTATTCGCGGACGTGACGTGGTCCCTGACGTGACGTGACGTGACGTGGTTTCCTTTAAACTTCGTTATATATGTATAGTACTGTTGTAATTTTTTTCACGTGTCCATATATAACTGTTTACCAGATAGAGTCCCCCCCCCCCACTTACCTCTAACAAAAATTTGCACGTTAAAACCAAATATTTCAGAAACGGATTCCTAAATCGAAAAATGGTGTTCTGAACCTTACATTATTTTTTAAAGACCTATTCAACAATACCCCACGCGATGGGTTAGTTAAGAAAAAAAATACTCCCTCCCACTTTACTTGTATGGGAGATACCGTAAAAAAAATTGTTTTCAATGTGTTTTTCCACTACTTTTTTGCCATGATTAATATACATACCCGTACCAAATTACAGCTCTTTAGTACTAATAGTCTCTGAGTAAAACCGCGGACAGACAGACAGACATGGCGAAACTATAAGGGTTCCTTGTTTACTACAGAACCCTAAAAATCAATCTTTCAGAAAGGTATGAACAAGCGCGACAGTTGTGAAATGTATACAACGCCCTGAGGCCTAATTCTGCTTTATTCTTTATTGTGCATGAAATTCAGGTACATAATGCAGATCACATTGCATACAAAGAAAGAACACCAAAAATCTATCTTCACAGACGTATACACAAGATAATAATTAGATACAGAACAATACAGAACTATTTCTATTTCACCCATTGACGTAATATATGTTAATGATTTCACAAAATAATTACAAATAGTAAGTCTTAAATTATCATAGGTGAATTAATCTATTTATAATTAAAATATTCCGGAGTACTATAGAAACATCTTTCAGCAAGCCAATATTTTGGTAATTTTCTAAATTTGTGATATTTGTGATTTTTGAACGAATCTGGCAAATTGTTATATATTTTTATGCACATTATAAAACCATTGTTACTAACAACGCTAAGATTTGTTTTTGGTCTATAAAGCTTGTTTTTGTATTTCGATCTTAACTGACGATTACTAATTTCCTGGTTTTGTTGAAAGAGGCTTCGATGTTTGTGTACAAACAAACACATATCCATTATATATAAACAGGGCAATGTTAAGAGTTTATATTTTCGAAAAAATGGTCTGCAAGAATCAATTTGTCTTAATCCAAAAATTGCACGGATACATCTTTTTTGCATGATAAAAGCCCTGTCCAATTCAGTGCTATTGCCCCATAACACAATACCATATCGTAGGATACTGTTTACATAACCGTTGTAGGCTGTGACTGCAGCCTCCTTACTCGTTGTTTGGCTTATTCGTCTTAAGGCATAAACAAAACTATTAACTTCATTAGAGATATTATAAATATGCTCTTTCCAATTACAAAAGCGATCCATGGTTATTCCCAGAAATTTTAGACTAGAAACCTGTTCAACTAACTGTCCATCAAAATTAATTTTAATATTTTGCGGCTTGCCTTGTCTTGTATGAAATTGAATACATTTTGTCTTTTCAATATTAATTTTTAAATTATTAAGTTTAAACCAATCAATAGCAGTAAAAAGGGTCTTGTTAATTTCTGACTCGTAATTGCGTATGTCTGTTCCTCTAACGATAAAAGTTGTGTCATCTGCAAACAATATACATTTCTGAGATAGGGCCTTTGGCAAGTCATTAATGTATAATAGAAACAGCAAAGGTCCTAGTATACTCCCTTGTGGTACACCATACTTATTTATAGCAAAGGTTGATCGGTACTTTTCTACATTTTTACTTTTTTCACAATATCTTAATATTTCAACACTTTGTTTCCTATGATATAAATATGATTTGATCCAGTCGTATGCTGGACCCCTGATTCCATATCTATATAATTTTGCCATTAGTCGTTTGTGACAAACTAAATCGAACGCCTTGCTCATATCCATAAATATAGTAGTCACAGGAATCTTATCGTCGATACAGTCGGTTATATATTTTATTAATTTAAAGGAAGCCAACGATGTACTTTTTGTTTACGAAAACCATTTTGTTCTTCAACCAAGATATTATTTTTTTCTAGAAAGACTATCAACCTATTATACATGACTTTTTCAAATATCTTAGATAAGGTGGGTATCAGGGTGATTGGTCTATAATTGTTCATTTCACATTTATCCCCCTTTTTAAAAAGTGGTTTGACTATAGACCGCTTAAGAATTTCGGGAAAACTTCCATGTTGTAAAGATAAATTAATAATGTGTTGTAATGGATGTAGGATTAGCCCAATACTCATTTTGATAATATGTGTAGATATTTCGTCAAAGCCAGTACATCGAGTATTACTTAAAGATCTTACAACCTTAAATAGTTCATGTTCATCTAAAGGATAAAGAAACACACTTGACTTCTGAGATTGAACACTTTTGTTGATATCTGGTATGCCTGTCCCATTAGAACAATTTTGAGTTGCAGTATTTAAAAAATAATTATTAAATAACTCGGATATCTTTTGTGGATCGTCTATATTAAAATTGTTGTAATTAATTTTTGTAATTGTCTTAGATTGAGTACTACTTGATACTGTGTGTTTCTTTACAATATTCCATACTGCTTTACATTTGTTAGTGGCTTTATTAATGTAATTGGAATTACATTTTTTTCTAGATGGGATTATGCATCGCCTTAGTATACCAGTATATGCCTTATATAATTGTTTGCTACACTTATTTGTACGACAATCTAAATATAGCCTCCATTTTGTTGTGGTACATTTTAATAGTCCTTTGGTGAGCCACTTTGATTTAAGTTTTCTTTCCAACATCTTTACCCTTACAACTGGAAAGCACAGGTAGTAGAACATAGTGTATAATTCATAGAATTCATTAAATGCTTGTTCGGGTGTGTTTGTTGGTTCGTATACTGTACTAAAAGAAAGACTCGATAAGCAATCAATGAATTTGGCCCTATTTTCTTCAGAATAGTCTCTTCTGTATTCATACCACCACTGTTGCTGTCTGACAACTGCTTTTTTTACTGGGATTTGATATGTTTGTGTAGTGTGATCAGATAATCCGAAATCATGAATTTGCACTTTTCCGTCTTCAATATTGGTATAGATATGATCAATACAAGTAGACGTATTTTCAGTAATTCGTGTCGGTTCGTAGATGCATCTGCGCAAGTTGTAGTTCTCAAATATCTGTTCTAATTCTAAAGCTATTCTTGAACATTTCAGCATATCGATATTAAAATCCCCACAGATAATATACTTCTTCCTTTTATGTCTACCGATTAAATCAAGGAGCTCTCTCAACTTAACAAAAAACAGTGAGTTTATTGATGTTGGGGTTTTGTTTGTGTAAATGCATATCACTACTATACCGTGGTCAAGCAACTCAATGCCGCAGCATTCAAATACAAATTTTTGAGCAAGAGTATCTAAATGTCTTATAACGTTATACTGTAAGTTGCTCTTCACTAAGATTGCTACACCACCGCGCTTAGAATTCCTTCTGGAATAAGATGCCGCTGTTGTGAATTTTTTTAATTTAAGGTAGTGTTCACTGCCTCTTTCCATGTTCGTCTCACAGAGGCATATTACATCGATATTAACCGCTTCTTCCTCTCTTAATTTTATTACCGTACAGTAAAGTTCATCCTGTTTGTTTAATGCCCCAGAAATATTTTGGTGCAGTATTCCCAGCACATTTTGCCCTGAACTGGATTTATCTTTTGGTTTGGCTTTAGTATATTTGGTATGACTTTTAATTGCATTCTTCCTGAAAAAACTCAATACGATTTTCTTGATCACCCTCGTTATTAATTAGTCTACAAAATTCTGTTTGTGTTTCCTGATCCACGCAAACAGTCTGATTATTATTCATATGTTTCTCCATATTTGTTTCTATTTTTATACCCTCAGTGATTATTAATTGCTGTATGTGATATATGATATTGTTAATGCCATTACTTGTGATTTTTCCAGTTTTATATGAGAACATATCAAAAGTTAATTCGGCATTGGAATCAAAACAGTATGCATAATTATATAATTGTGTATCCATGTATAACAAATTATTAAATGTTTCCACTCTACAGTTATATATAGAAGCACCGCATATGTAAGTAGGTACTGAAATAATTATATTTATACTTATTTCTAGGTTTTTCAGATATTTTCTAATAGTTTTTACAAGATTTGCATAATTTTTTGTAATTTTAAAATCTTCTTCGCCTATAACAACAATACAATAGTCATCTTGCTTAAAATCTTTTAATTTATATTTTAGGCTTTGTAATATATTAATTATTCCAGAACCGGGATAGACATAGCTACAAAATTCGTATTCATTGTAAAGCTTTGTAGATTCAAATGTTTGCAGTATTTTCATGTGTTTATTGTTAGTGAGAACACACAATTTCTTATTTTTTTGCGGGATTTCTGTCGTTATAAGACTCTTTTGTGGTTTGGTGCTAGTTGGCTTATTGGTTGGCTCATCTGTGGACATGGAATGGTCCATGAATAGTTTACATCCAGTGTCATCTATGTTTCTATCACTTTGAGTATTGGCTGATTTAGGTAATATTATTCTCTTTTTGGTTTTTTTAAGCTTAATACTACTTGTGTTTGTAATTGTTTTATTTAAAGATGGAGAAAATGCGCATATATTTTTAAGCTGTTTAATTTGTAAGTCTTGTTGACTAAGTTTTTTCGTTAATTTGTTATTTTCCTGTAGCATTTCATCAATCTGCAAATCTGCACTTTGCAGCTTACATTTCAATTGACGTATTGAGTCCCGCAATTCAATTATTTCATTATTATGTTCAGTGGATAAGTCGGGTAAACTAAAGGCTTGCAGCTCCGAGCCCGTAGATTCGAAAGATAGATCTAGTGTTTTATCAAAACTTTGATTAGCTGTTTTGTGCTTACGGAAGGTAACATTTTCAAAACTCATTGTTCGGTGGGTATTATGTAACTATTTCGATGCTGTTATCGATTTATAGTAATCGGTGAACTATTTGCTAATAAGTTACAGCTGGATCGAAACTAAGCCGTTGCAATCGATCAATCGTAGCGTGTATATTGCCATGCAACTGTTAGATGACGTCATAATGTGGCGTTCAGATTGGTCGATCGCAACGGTTTAGTTTCGATTCGGCTGTAACTTATTATTACAGAATTGGGCCTCTGAAAGTAGCCAGATTTATTATTATTATTAAATACCCAAATGCAAACAATTTATTATTAGGTATTAGTTTTTTTAAATACCCCAACTGTGATCCTTTCTTTTCGTATTAAATCTAAAAAACACATACGGAGATGCATTGCTGCCCTATTAAATTTAAAAATACCCGCACCAAGATAAATTTCTTCCCTATTGAATCTAAAGAATCTGTATTGAGATGCGTTCCATCCCAATTAAATCTAAAAATATGTACCAAGATGCATTCCTTAGCTATTAAATCTAAAAAAACACGTACCGAGATGCATTCCTTCTCTATTAAATCTAAAAAACCCATACCGAGATGCATTCCTTTTCTATTAAATCTAAAAAACACGTACCGAGATGCATTCCTTCTCTATTACATCTAAAAATACACGTACCGAGATGCATTCCTTCTCTATTAAAGCTAAAAAAAACACGAACCGAGATGCATTCCGCCCATATTAAATTAAAAAATTCCCGTACCGAGATAAATTTCTTCCCTTTTAAATCTAAAAAATCTGTATTGAAATGCATTCCTTCCCTATTAAATCTAAAAATATTATTATGTACCAAGATGCATTCCTTCCCTATTAAATGTAAAAATATGTACCAAGATGCATTCCTTCCGTATTAATTCTAAAAATATCCGTATCAAGATAAATTCCTTCCCTATTGAATCTAAAACACCTATATTAAGATGCGTTCCTTTCCCATTAAATCTAAAAATACCCCTACCAAGATAAATTTCTGTATTGAGACGCATTCCTTCCCTATTAAATCTAAAAATCTGTACTGAGGTCCATTGCTTCCCCTATTAAATCTAAAAATACTGTATCGAGATGCATTCCCTCCAAATCAAATCTAAAAATACCCGTACCAAGATCTATTCCTTCTCGATTAAATCTAAAAATACCCGCACCAAGATTTATTCCTTCTCGATTAAATCTAAAAATACCCGTACCAAGATTTATTCCTTCTCGATTAAATCTAAAAATACCCGTACCAAGATCTATTCCTTCTCGATTAAATCTAAAAATACCCGCACCAAGATTTATTTCCTTCTCGATTAAATCTAAAAATACCCGTACCAAGATTTATTCCTTCACGATTAAATATAAAAATACCCGTACCAAGATCTATTCCTTCTCGATTAAATCTAAAAATACCCGCACCAAGATTTATTTCCTCTCAATTAAATCTAAAAAAACCCGTACCTAGATGCATTCGCTTCCTGCCTTTGTGGTGCGGTATCAGGTACGGCTTCAGTCGGCCCAGTTGACTGTTCACCAGTGGCTCAATCCTGTTGACAAATTAAAAAAATAACTTACTCATTTACTTCACACCAATGTGTGTATGCGTTTCACTGTTTATCTACGTGTTTCACAGTGTTTCTCGCTGTATCTGTCCCTCTCTCTCTCTCTCTCTCTGTCTAGAGAGACATGGAGGGAAACCTGCACCAGAGTAGTCTGCGTATTATTCGCGCCAAGCAGCGCTGATGGCATCGCTGTGTATTCACTGGATACAGTGTCTTCACATCTTATGCGACATGTTGGCAACATTGCACATGTATAACTTTTTACAACAAAGTCCCACAAAGTGTAACTGACTTGGCGACATTGCTAACATGTCGCATAAGATGTGAAGACATATACATTGCACATGTATAACTTTTTACAACAAAGTCCCACAAAGTGTAAGATAGATAGATAAATTCGTAATTGACTTGCCTTTTGATAAGTTTAAAGCGCACGTATAAAAGACTCTGATGAGTAAATGATATTATAAAGTCAACGATTATTTAAATGATGCCAACGCCTGGTGTTAATTTGATGAAATTATTAGTTATAATGTAAATAATCGTGTATTTATTAAGCAGTATTGGCAAGAGAATCTTTACACTCACCGATACGCGATCGGATCGTAGGGGTGGAATATATTGAAGAATTTGCGACAGGTCGGCAAGCAGAAGTCGACGCCCAGGGATTTCACGCCGCGGATGCACTCAAACATGGCTGCGGACAGAGGAATATGTAGTAAAAACATAAAAAAAAACGACTTTCATCATCACCATAATCATCATCATCATCACAGCTCACATACGTAGCCACCAAGGGGCTCGAACCTACCTTAATCAAGTTAGGGTGTTAAGGCCATAGTCAACCACGCTGGCCCAGTGCGGATTGGTCGACTTCACATACACCATTGAATTTCTTCGCAGATGTATGCAGATTGCCTCACACGATGTTTTCCTTCAACGTAGGAGCGTCAGACAAATGTACATATGAAATTCGATACGAAAACACATTGGTACCATGGTACATGGCGGTATCGAACCCCGGACCTCCCGATTGGAGGCAAGTGACGAGTCCACAGCGCTACAGACGCTACCCTGATGGCCATAACCTTAAATATTATTTAGGTGTACCATTACACCCTGTATACTAATATTATATTAGGTTGTGTCTATTCGGGCCCGGGCCCCTTTAGAAGGCAATTGCTATTCGGACCCGGGCCCCTTCAGAAGTCGATTGCTATTCGGACCCGGGGCACTTTTGAAGTCGATTGCTATTCGTACCCGCAGCCTTTAAAAGTCGATGGCTATTCGGACCCGGAGCATAAAATACGCAGTTCCATGCTTCGCTCACATCGCTCACTGTGCTGTGTGTCTAACCTAACCTAGTCTTAATTTTTATCCTATAAGTTATTTTTTTCGATAACAATTCGCTATCGGGCCCGCATAGCAGATCCGTTCTATACGGACCCGGGTCCCGTTACAAGTCGATTGCTATTCGGACCCAGGCAACAAAAATGACGAAGAGATCGGTTTTTACTTAATAATTTTGCGAGCGGAGCATTAAACATGTAGTTTCTGTGTGTGGTCACAATGTCTAACCTGAGATGAACCTACAGTTTTCAGTTTTCAAGTTTTTTTTACGATAACACTTCTATCTGGTCCGAACAGCAATCGACTTCTAAAGGGACCCGAGTCCGAAATACCTCTCTGAAATTTATTATGTACCTCAGCACAAATCGCAAGCGCACTAGCCTCGATACACCAGAAAAAAACCTTACCTATAGGGCTGCCCAAGGCGTACATGGCATCCGGTTGGAATGCCAGCGGCGGGTATCGAACCGCGGCCTGTCCGGTACCAGCGCCGCCCTCCACGTAACTCTTCGTAGGTGAGCCGACACTCTGACAGACGGACAAGACAGTTTTCCCATTTCATTATTTTTTTGGTAGCAAACCAATTTAAAAAGATCAAGATGTAACCGAAATAATGCACACCCTAAATGTAGTTTGTAAGAGATATGCAAATGATTTAATTTCGGTCATTAATATACATTTTTTAATCTTAATATATCTTTTAAATCAGTATTAATCTAAACATAAACAATAATTTCTTGTCTTTTTGTGAAATATTTGAACAAACGTTGCAATAGAATTAACTGAATGAACAATATGTACATGAACAATATTAAAAGCCTGTATAATTTTGAATATAATTTTATTTACAATGTTTTAAAAATTACATCAAAGAAGATTACACTTCCTTTAAATCCTAAAAAAAACTACAAAAGCAGTTTTTCCTTCGCACCAAATCACGTACCTCTGGATTCTGATGGCACAGAAGGTCATAGAGGATAACGCTGCCCAGAGAGTGTCCTCCCAGGGACACCCTACCGGCGAACTGAGGATTCCGCGAAGTGAACAAACCATAGATACGGTTTATCTCGGCGCACACTGTGTCTATGATCGTCTATCAAACAAAAAAAAAAGAATATAAAAAAATACATTAGTTCTTTTTCACACTTACACTATAAACTTAAAATCGGCTCGACTAATACATTTCCAGAAGCTCTCAGCTTCTGGAAATGTAAGCTCTAAATTCATCATATGCAATCTTACGGAGTTTGGACTCCGCATCTTTATTCTTCATGATAAATAACCAATGACTTGATAAATTACAAAAAATATATAACACGACACACAACACAAAAATTGAAATATTGTATCTTTTGCTATTGTGAAATTAACAATTTGCAAAGCAGTGAGCCATTCCTCCTTGAGGTGTGACCAGCTAATAAAACCTCCTCTTTCATGGGGATTGCTTGCACTGCAATATAACATAAAATTAACAATATAAAGTGAATTTATTTACCACCTACCTACGTCAAAGACGTGTTTTTGTTACAACGAGGGACAGTAAGATCGCCGGTCACCAATCATTTCCAAAACCACGCTCGCGATCGCCTCACCTGACAGAACACGGGACTCGTGTAGAACAGCACATCCAACACTGTGTCGTTGGTGAAATTGCGTAAACGAGGAATGCTGTCCAGGGTTATCTCCGACAGTCTCTTGTCCACTCCCGTCTCTCCCGAGTGAAGGGTGGCGTGCCAGGATATCGGCAAAACCTCGAGATAAAATGAAATATAACTGATAAGGAAAATTATCGATGACGTGGCTGTATGTGTTTCGTTTCCCTTTGCCGACGATGCCAACAAACAATAAGTTCACAGTTCATTGTGGTTTTATTTTTTATGGTAAATATTATTTTAAACTAACAGACCCTAAGTATACCCTTGACAGGTGACAGATTTAAATAAACTATCGCAAAGTGTAACGTCATTATTCATACAAAATAATCATTATTACTTTATAATATTTTTTAGCTTCCTTTGGGATTTTCCCTATTTTTTTCTTTTTAAGCCACCCCTGTAATAAAGTGAACAAAAGGAAAAAAATAAATAAAAGCAATATAACATTATTATTACTTTGGCCGGCCCATATTAATAATGCCTGACGGCCCGTGGTCCATTTAATAAGGCAAGGTGTGAGATAGATCAAATTTCTCATATTTTGTACTGTAGTATTAATACTTCCCTACTTCTAGCGTTTGGGCAACAAGAAAACACAGCGTTACGTAGATTCGTGTGAGTCTTTTCAACAGTAATACGCGAACGCATTAAGTATGTTTATCATAACCAAACCTAACCACATAATTAAATCTAGATTAGATATAAGTTTAATTTCATATAATAAACAAAAACACAAGAGATAATTCATAAAATAGAGTATTCATTATTCATACTGATCATAAAAAGTGATTAGACATGCAGTGACAATTTGACACGGGCATTGTGTAAACGGACCGGTCATTTTACATAGCGACCGGGCTTCCCGAGTTGCACGTTATAGAAATACATAGATATTTATTAATTTATTTCGCTACTTAAGGAACTCACTAATGTTCGGGATAAAAAATTGCGTAGGCGATTTTTCTATACCCATCTTTATTAAAATTAATTCAGTAGTTTAGGCGTAATAGACCGACAGGCAGACCGAGTAACTTTTCGCATCTCTTATACTAGTAAGGATTTTTATAGAAAATGTAGTCAGATATACATAATGACTTTTTCATCACCCCGGAAAATTTAAGGGACGCTTCAAGACACATCCATTACCTTTTATATAAAAAAAATCTTAGTGCAGAATTTTTGGATATTTTAGAAATTTAGAAAATTAATATAAAATTAAATAGGTGACTTATTTTTTTTATTAATATTTAAATCAATCACACAATCTTGTTGAGTTCAATGCTAAGAAAACACAGGTGTGCGCGTTCTCGGCGAAAAGGTCACCTTTCCTCCCCCTTCCTTCTCTCACAGAGCAACATCACCTTGCTCGGAATGAACATTCGCTGCGATCTGAACCCCAGAGACTACATCGAATCCGTCATAACTACTGCCTCACGGAAACTCGGAAGGTGCGTAGGTATTTTGCGCCGGACCAACTATGCTTGTTGTATAAAAATCAGGTTAGATCTTGCGTGGAATATTGCTCGCACCTTTGGGACGGCTCCGCTCAGTACCTCCTGGATGCTCTGGACAGATTGCAGCGTCGCGCTATTCGCATAATTGGCGATGTAGAGGCAACTAACACCCTCGAGCCTCTACAACTTCGTCGTGACATCGCCTCTCTTAGCGCCTTTTACCGAATGTTCCATGGGGAATGCTCTGAGGAGCTCTTTAACCTTATCCATCCCTCTCCATTTCTTAATAGGAACACGCTTAAGGGCCTTCGAAGTCATCCGTACACTGTGTCCTCCTTTTCACACCGTACCAAGAAATTCCAAGATTCCTTCTTCTGTCGTTCATCCCACACGTGAAAAAGCATCTTTTGGGCCGGCAAGGGGCGGGCAGGTAGGAGAGTGGATGTCGTCCCTACTCTATCTGTCATCTCATTTGGGCCTCTTTCACCGCTTAACATCAGGCGGGAGGAGGTCATTTGCCGGGCCATCCATAAAAAAAATCATTCTACTACCGTGTCCTGTAGCGTCCCATAAATTTTCCGGGTTGATATAAAAATAACCCTGTTGGCGTGGAGATTGCTCGCCTCTATTTTAATTACCTCAACTCGATTCACGACCCCCGTGTCGTAGGAGCTCCTGTAATGGCCCTGCAGCAGCTGAAGACTGGTTGTTCTGAAGTCGTCGACTGGAACGAGATTGTCAAATATTTTTAGCAATGGCAACCCTGCAGTAGTCCGTAATTCGACACGAAGGAGACAATAGCTGTTTCCTAGTTGAGCATCACCGCTTTGCTGGTGCTAACATCTGATGTTAGCCTCGTTTTGCGTTTCTCATAAGAAATGTTGATATTTTAAGCCGCGCTTATTATAATTACAAATGAAACGAAAGGAACTGAGATTTCGTGCTAAATTTTGACACCTCGCCGATTTAGTTCAGTAACCTAAAATTTCTAATAATATAAATCAGAATCGGTTAAAACTATAAATATCTTTGATTTTTTAAATCCATTGAAAGACCTTTTTGATTCGGGTAAAAAAGAATTCAAATGTCAAATTTGAAAGCTGTCAAAAAGTGGTATCAGGGGATCCATCTTTTAACATTGGTTTTGATGTTAAGATTTCATGGCAAAAATGTTGAAATGGAACACACGAAACCAGCACGAAAAGTTAACACTAAAGGCTGATAAAACTCGTTGATGCTAAAAACGTTGAAAATTTTGCAAATCCCTTCTTATCTGGAACGCGCCTAATAAAACATGATGACAAGAAAGAGAGATAGATAGCTTTCGTGCGGCCTGAAAGCAATAGGATCTAGGCCTATACAGTCAAAGTTATTGATAAGTTTTTTTATTACAATACTCGTAAATTACATTAAAAGAATGAGCAACGTTTCAACGTGTTAAATAGAATATTCACACCTTGATTTGTCACCATACAAATGTGATTAAAAATAATGTTAATAGGCTAGAGACAAATTTTTTTTTTTGCTTTAATAGAAGGTCGTTCATATAATAAACTGAAAGAAAAAATCGGTTTTCGAATAACTAAAAAAACAACCAAGTTATAAGGTATTAAAGATTTTTCTTCATCTCTTTCTAGCAAAACGGCAATTTACATGGAGTTTATATGGCCGGACTAAGCAGTGACGTCACGGTTGATGTCGGATCTCTCTGTCTAATCGCTTCCAAATTAACAACTTAAAATGCTTGTATCTAATGAATTTCTAAGCCGATTTTAATTCTAATTTCGCAGGATTGTATATTTTTCTACGGTATTTTAATATTTTATGACGAGACGTGAAAATTAGAATTCAGTCATCATCCGTATTGTTCTGTCAGTTAGAGATAAGATCGCCAGTTCCCTACTTGTTGAGGAGTCCGGGTGAAGTTCAAATATATCTGCTGCCTTATCGTTACGTAAAATCAAATGAGACGAAGGTCGAAAACTTCCCTTTTTAATGAAAAAAAGCACCCCTACCCAATCCCTCACAGTACCGAGTCTCGCTCTTGTTAAGCCGAGGACGTGTCTTCAAACTCCCCTTTCTCATATCTGACGTGAGCGAAAGATGACCAAGAGGAATACACACGTAATTTTTATTTTCCCATTTTTTGTTTTACCTATACAAATAGATTATTGAAACTTGGTTATTTCACACGAGTTGGGAATAACACTGTTAATTGTGTTAAAAAACAATATAGAAAAAGAAACCACTTCTATATTGAAGTCGGTGCCAAACGATGATCTAGACTAGAATTAAAATTTGTCACCGACTTCAATATAGAAGTGTGATGTTGTCTGTACCTATTCTTATATTATTTTTAACTTTTCAGTATTTTTGAAGTCGGTTTTTAATTTTTGTGAAATAATTTTTATTTTTAACTTTTTACTGAATGAAATCTTTGTAATAGTAATTTGTAGGAGTCATCGCGTAACATAACAAAACACGTTGGACACACCTAAAAATTTAAGGGTTTCCCTCAATTTGTATTTGCCACGAGAACATATTTTGCCACGAGAAATTGGCATCAAGATGGGTCCTCTAATAACCCTTTTTTGACAGCTTTCTTTAACAATTGAAATAAAAAATATTTCATGAATTCAGGGTTTTCAGTTAGTCTGATTTGTACAAATTGTAATTTTAAGTTACAGGACTAGGTGAGGTGTGAAAAATCAGCAAAAAATATCAGTAGCTACCTACCGTTTTATTTGTAACAAGTAGTGTGACTAAAAACTGTAATATTTCTTAAAAGAAACGCAAATCGTGGCTAAAACTAGATGTTAGTACCAAAAAGTTGTAATGCTTATCTGCAACGCACCGCGAACGTTATTTGAATGTTAACCGCAGGTAATCAATGATGTTAGCATTTGAAAATTAGCTTTTTAGGATAAGCAAAGGCCTTTCCCAAGTATTCAGCCCAAACTTCGTATTCTGAAGTTTTTTCGAAATAACTTCATAATTATTATACCGAGTGTAACTGAATACTCCAATAACATTTAAGGGGCATTTAGGTTAGATACTGAATGGACCTCGGTGCTTGTCTGAGATCAGCAAGCCTATTCGCTAACTACGGTTGGTAACTAGAACTGTCATATTTGAAAGACACTTTATATCCATTACTGGTTTAGTGATCTTATGTGTTACGGCAGCGTTCATGATAGCAGTAATTGATGTTAAGTACTTTTCAAAAATGACAGTTCTAGTTAGCATCCGAAGTTACAGAATAGGCCTGCTGGAACCCCAATACTTTCAGAGTTATTTGATTTTAAGCTGAAAGCAAAAACTTTCAAGTGACAACCATTAACAGCTCTTAACACAAAAGAAATTTAAACACAACATGACACGTGACAGACGTGAGAGTAGTATTCCTTGTACGCTTACGTAGGGCTGTCGGCCGGCACTTGATACCAAAAAATAATTTATTTAGTTTGTATGGAAAAAAAAGTAGGTTTGTTAGTCCTAATATTTTTCCAACAGAATCTCTACTTCTGATGGATACATACCCTTAAATGTTATTGGGGTGTTCAGTTACACTCTGTATAAAAATTCTCCATACAACGTTTATTATGATAACAATGTAGCAAAAATCTCGGTTTCTGAGTGTTGGTACAGACGACAAAGTTGCCGGTCTACCAGTAGAGTTTCTTTTGGTCAGCGATATTTGAAAAAGTAAAAGCGTTAAAACAGGTTTTAATATTATCCTACTAATATATATAATAATATTATATATATTAACTAATAATAATAAATATTATAAATGTGAAAAAAATGTGGATGTTTGGATGTTTGTTACTCAATCACGCAAAAACAACTGAACGGATTTGGATGAAATTTGCCATGCCTTTGATATGGAAAAGAACATTAGGCTACGTTTTATCCCGATCCCTTAAGTAGTTCCCGAGGGAAAATTGAAAGCTAAGCCGCGGGCAGACAGCTTTGAAGTATGCATGTCACCTATGCTATGGAAAAGGACATGTACTTTATATTCCTTAATTACCTCTCAAATAGTTCCCGTGGGAAGATTACAAATTAACGAGCGAAGCTTTAGACCCAATTCTGAAGTCCACGCAGAAAGAGTCGCAGGCAGAAGGTAGTATAAAAGAGATAAATAATGCTTCTCAAAAAACTCTACTGGTATACCGCGAACTTTGTCGACTGTACCTACGCAAAGATGAAGTCTTGTCAACTGAAAAGGAACATAATGCCCGGTGATCACTCACCCACTTCTTCCACAGGTCTGAACCTCATGTCGCAGGCCGAGCCCACGCCGTGGCACAGCAGTAGGAGATGGTCGATGCTAGAGGGCTCCGAGTCCTCGATCTCCCCCTCGTCGCAACCGCGCCTCACCACCCGCGGGCGGATCGTCGATTGCTGGGGGGGAAGAACGCGGTATTTTACGAGAACCAACGGTACACATCGCGGCACACAGGTTGAACCAAAATGGCAGCCAATAGGCTAGATGACTAAAAATTTTTTTTGCTTTAATATAAGCTCATTCATATAATAAACAGAAAGAAAAAATCGGTTTTCGCATAACTATAAAAACAACCAAGATATACGGCATTAAAGCTATTTCTCCATCTCTTTCTAGCAAAACGGCAATTTACAAGGAGTTTATATGGCCGTACTCAACAATTGATTGGTTGATGTCGGCTCTCTCTGTCTAATCGCCTTCAAATTATCAACTTAAAATGCTTGTATCTAATGTATTTCTAAACCGATTTTAATTCTAATTTCACAGGACTGCATCTTTTTCCACGGTATTTTAATATTTAATGACGAGAAGTAAAAATTAGAATTCAGTCATCATCCCAATTGTAAGCCCTCTCGTGTCGCGCTATTTAAATTTCGTAGGCAAATATTAACATAACATTTATTTTTACTATTGCCCCTCCGCAGACGGCGGCCATTTTAGTTCAACTTATGTGCCGCGATGTGTACAAGGCCTACATCATTTAGCCTATGGATATAGTATGCAACAAATCGCAGTATACATTTTTCTGCCACATTTTGCGGGAGGCGAGGTAAACATGCATGGCACACTACGAAAATCTAGCATTCAATTACAGATACGCACACTATGAAAGTATTACCAAAGAAACACACACACATCGACAAATTAACGTGTATCTACGCAATCGCCCGCAAATCATGCCCGTGTACTGTGCTGAGCTACCAACGTACCACTCTATTTTTATATCATAACGGCATAAAAATTACTTTAAAATTGTACTTAAATAAAACACGTTTATGTATATTTTATACTTACATGTGATAGGAAACGCCATTGTCTTAAAGATTTGAGTTACTGGATAGTCTTTTGCAAGAGGAAACTGCACAATTAACCATTTTTTACGAGCTCTTACTTGCGATACGAAACGACACCTAATGGCAGCGGCCGCGCGTCAACTAGTTTTATATAACGTGTATGGTCATATGGTCAACGTAAATTGGCAGAGGGGTTCGTCCAGCAATGCCATCTCCCGTCTGAATTCTCTAAGGTACAAGGTTAACAAGATATACACCGTGGTCCAAAATGCGCCAACATTACTAACATTACGATCAGTGCAAACGAAGTGGACCGATACTCTGATATTTGTACTGTTTGCGCGCATTCATTTCGGACCACTTTAATAACACAATCGTGTGTGCGCACTTCTGTCTGTCTGTCAATGTCATTAATTTAAATAGTCTTGTTTAACTTAACATTACCTAAACATGCATAGCTAAAGCTTAAAAGCTTTAATAGTCAATTAATTAAGATTTTATCAAACTTAATAAAAATACATTTTTTATTCCAAATCGTCCCGACGTCAAAATTTGAATTTGACGTTTGCGCACACAGCGCACTATCTTTTTTGGTGAGCACTATAGACTTAGAATATACTGGTGTATAGACCAACTGACAGTGCGAGAAAGAATGTATAGTGTTATGAACACAGATTTAGAGTAGGCTAGATACCACCTGTTGCCCGGCGCAGCGTGCCCGATGCGTGCCCCGAGTTTGAGCAATGCTCAAACTGACCGCGCTTCTACATTAGTTGGCATTCTACCGTAACATTGACGAGTCGTGTGGTTGAAAACGTAAATATGCCAAATTGCGCAATTGTAAACTGTAAAAACTCTTCAAAAGTAGTAAATCGTGTCAATGGAGATGTATCCTATCATCCGTAAGTAACTTTGTTTCACAAATAGCTGTTATTCATTTTAAAATCAATTATTTATGATTTGTTGTGATATTCGCGTGGTACTACTGCGATAAATTCGTATTTGGGAATGTTGATATATTTATTTTACATTGCGGGTTTGGCTTTGAAAGACCACCATCGGGTGTTCTGGCCGTACGCAATGAATTTTAAACGACAGAATCACTTCATAGTAAACAAGTTTCGTGGTACAAGGACTTTTATCATTCGTCTGTAAAATTTTGCGACTAGTGATGTACAATGGTTACTTTCAAATCGATTCTAGCAATCGAGCCATCAACCAATGAGAATGCATTTTCGAATTAAGTATAGAGAGGGCATGATTGTTTTCAATTTTCCAAGCGATCCCATTATTAAATCAAAATTCAATAATGAAATAAAAAGTATGTATTGTAAGCAGCAGTAAGCAACAGTTAGTCTATAGGTGGTATCTAGCCTACTCTAAATCTGTGGTTATGAAGTTTGAGAGAGTTTGACAGAGACAGTGCATTCAGCTACTTTGTAACCGATTTTGAATGAGATCAGCCATATTGTATATTGCAATAGGGTAGTTGACTCATATCAAAATTTATTAAAATATTGTTTATTTCTAACAGTATTTGGCATAAGGTTCCACAATATACCGATTTTAATAAATAACAATGAATGATTGCTGTAAAATTTTAATTTGAAAATGCTAGAAATAATCTTTTTTTATCTCACGCCGTAAACGCTTTGATATCCTGTGGTCAGGGCCGTGACGTCAATCATATAGTAAACAAAGAAATGTCAAATTTGATTCAACAACTCGTCGATTTGCACTATTCTTTCCTAAAACTGGCAAAAAATCGTCCAAGTCTCCGTTATTATATTTGTAAATATCGTAAATTATTTGTATTAATAGCAAAATCAACCATTGATGTTGTATTTGTGAGAGCAGATAGTACAAATCTTCCGAAAATAGACAGATTGATGGTCAGGAGATTCTTTGTGTATCGCTCTAAACAATATAAGTACAGTTTCAATACTGTTATAATGAAGAACGGTTACAAGTGTACTTGTCAAGATTGTCACGCGGCAGAAGAGAGTTGCAAACATGCATTTTTGGTGTGGTTGCACCATCACAGTGAGGAGCTATTTTGTACAGCAGTTGAATGCTATTGGATAGAATTCTATCTCTCAAAAGTCAAATAAACACTAAAAATATTTACTTCAAGAGAAATGTTGAAAAGAAAACATCAGGATCATGTGTCAAAATACCAGTGTAGTACTGCAAGAATTTGTAAATGAACATAAAAAGAGAAAGATTGGCAGTTGTTCATTTGTCAAGCATGAATAAAATTACTGGGAGGAAAAATATATATACATTCACAGACACAGATTGTGACATATTTCTTAAAAAATAAAAGACCTCTTCAATGAAGAAAGAATAAAGTGCATAGAAAACTAAACCACGAATCATCAATACAGAAGTGCTCTTTAGTTCGAGCTTCGTTATAAACAATAACAGCTTCCATGTGCTATAAAGTCAGCCAGTGCATAACACATGATGGTTCTTTTGTTGGGAAGATTTTTGGTAGGAAATCTTGCAGACACCTACGAGTATAATGAAATGTGGATAAAAGTTGAAAGATGAAGATTTGGGTTGAAATTTGCAAAATGTGACCTCATTTCTGATTATACCCTGTAATAGTCCATTCAACAAACGGTATCCATAAAATTAGATTAATACAAAATTGTCATGGTCTTTTACTGAAGATAATGTTAATTATCAAAGACGGAAAACTGTGAACAGTATGCTTAACTCAAGTATAGATGCAGATGTTTTGTGCTAAAGCAAACAAAACTTATATACTTTTGTGTTGCTAGCAGTGTCATTTTGAAAACACTCAAAAGGTGACAATATTAGCTATAATAGGTATTTGTTCTAACAATCTGAATGTCAAAAAACTTATTGATTAAATAGTGTCATTTTGGAAACTATACTACATTTTTCCTAAATTATATGAAAGTATTACTTCATAATAAATCACTTTACTATTATTTTGACTTTTATTACCTGTGACCTTAAGGCAATATATACAAATTAATAAATTTGATCTAACTCTATTCAACCTATTTGTACTTTTGGAACATATACTATATTTGAGTAACAATGATAAAAATGAGCAACAAACCTATAAAATATTATAAATCTTTTAAGGTGTAACAGAAAAATAAAACACATGCATTTCAAATTAAAATATTTTGATTCAACTTAAACCTTTACAAGTCATCATTGCCAAATAAACATAGAACATTTTTTTTTGTGAAGAACATAATGACTAATGTAGTACAAAAATTTATTATGTCATCTTTAGATGTTAGTTATGTATAAAGTAAAGAAAAAAAATTTCTTTATATTATTTATTTAATAAGAAGGGTCTTGTAAATTAAGAAGAGCACAGGCTGACAACACAGCAATCACATTTAATATATTTGTATACGGCTTTAAAATGGATAACTTGCATATTCTTGCGTAAGCTGTTCTGAAATTTACCAGCCATGGTGGCTAGCAGGTTTAATCAGTGAAGATATAACATCTTTCAGTTTTACCAAACTGGACCTATTTACTTCTATCGTGCTTTGGTATATGAATACTTGAGTTATTTTGTTGACATAATGTTGTTCTAGTTGACGGGTCACATTTTGATGTTGTGGCTGAGCATGCACTGTTTTGTATTATGTTGCACAACTTTTACTGCCTTATCAATCTCGTTGTCAAGAGGAGAACAGGTTAGTACACAATAGTTCTCATTAAGTAACCACTGAAAGCAACAAATTTTAATTAGGTACTCAGTAAATTCAAGTTTTGTTTAGATAAATATATTCATTATGAAACTTTGATATTTTTGTTTGTATTACATACTTTTTAATTAATATTCAATTACATCATTATTCAATTGGACATAAGTACATATTCTTTTCCTTGAAACATCATCTAGTGTCAGTGTATAACTTAGATTAAATCAAAAAGGCGTAAATGGTCAAGTTTTCTCTCAGTTTTCTGGTCAAGTTAAAATTTGGTTGGTCGGCTGCAGCCAGTTTTCATTCTAACTGAAAGATAAAAATTTAATTAATTTACATACAGATTTGATTTTACATACAACCTAAAAACTTCTATTTTGTTTAAGTTGAAACTGAAGTACCTACACAGATTGAGTTATTTAGTTATAGTACTTACATTAATGTGATTTTCGCAAAAATACATTTGAGTTTCAGTAGATAGTTACAGGATTTCTTTAAGCGAGTGTTAACCAAATATTTCGCATGTCTATATCACTGGGTACGTCTAATCCACAGATTTCCTGGAGTCTTTGAAGAGGTATTTCTATATTACTGTTCTATTGTCCCGTTCCATATACAGTTTTACTATATTTTGTGATATTTCATAGAAAGCATTGTTTTTGTGAAAGGAACCCTCCTGCCTAAACCAAATGTTTAGGCAGGAGCGTTCCTTTTCAATGAAGCGTTTAATTTCTAAATTACAATTAATTTATTTCTCCGTTTACAATCGTTTTAGAATTTTACAGTCGAGTTAAGTATTGGTTGCTTCTCGGAAGACGTTTAAATTTGAAGTTCAATTTGTTCTGGATTATCACTCAACACTCCACGGGGAATGCGCAACGTAGGCAATACGTGTAAGGATTTTATAAAACTATCCCATTCCTTAGCGATACTTGGAGGAACAGTAGTGTCCCAATCTATTTTACATATCCACAGCTTTTGTAATAATATTTTAGGTATTATAACCGCTGGTGAAATGAGACCTAACGGGTCATAGATTTGTGATATTACGGAAAGCATTACACGTTTAGTTAACGTACTTGTATTATAATTATTTTCTACCTCGGTAGTAAAGTACCATTGATCCGAATCACTCAACCAACCCAAACCTAGCGTTTTATTTTGTGTATGCTCGCCTATAAAGTATTGTTCCGTATCACTTCTGTTACCTACATCCGAATTAAATGTCCACTTACGTAATAGAAACCCACCGCTCTTTAAAACCTTTGATGTTTTTTCGCAAATTTCGATCAAAGCGGCTTGATCGTCATGGCCCGTTATCAGGTCATCCACGAAAAAGTCATCGTTGATGGTGCGAGATATGACGTCGTCTCCACATTCAGCTGCTAGCTGACGTAAGCACCGCATACTTAAATAAGGTGCTGATGCGGTTCCGTAGGTGACAGTTTTTAACTGATACGTGTCTAACGAACTAGTAGGATTATCGCGCCAAAGTATCAACTGTAATTTTCTCTGATTAGGTTGTATGCTCACTTGGCGAAACATCTTCTCAACGTCCGCACAAGCGACATATTTGTATTGTCTAAACCTCAAGAGAATTGAGAAAATGTCGTTTTGCAACGCTGGACCAGGTAGCTGGATGTCGTTAAGTGATTTATTTGAGCTCGTTTTGGCACTAGCATCGAACACTACGCGCAATTTTGTAGTGCTGCTGCTTTCCCTCACTACGCCATGATGAGGAAGATAATAATGAGGCTGAATTGGTGGTTCGATTTTCACCATATGCCCTAAATCTATGTACTCTTGCATAAATTCGCAATATTTTCGTTTATACTCTTGTGAGCGTTCAAATTTTCGTTCAAGTGATAGAAATCTAGTTTTAGCCATCGTATAAGAATCCCCAAGTGAGTTTTCATTCTCCTTTAGGGTATGCGAACTGAAAATCTACCATCTTTTTCACGTTTAGTGGTATTTAAAAACAAATTCTCACAAAAGCTCTCATCCTTTGTTAAGACATTTGTTTGAACTGGGTTTGGAATGCTTTCTAGCTCCCAAAACCTTCTAAGCTGAGTGTCTAAGTCTATATTTTGGGAAAAATTACACTGAATTTGATTATTAATGCGCAAATTCTTTGTGTAAATAGGCCCCGACAATAGCCACCCTAACTTAGATTCGCGTAAATAAGGACCCGAAGGCAAACGTATAAAATTCGTATCTATAAGATCCCAGAATTTGTCGGCACCTATTAACAAGTCAATCTGAGACGAGACATTGAAAGTAGGGTCAGCGAGTTCAATATTATCTGGAATGCTTAGTAATTTCGCGTCGAAGTTCACTGCCGGTAAACTGCTTGTTATACGCGGCAAAACAAAACATTCGAGTTTCGTATTAAAATTGCAATGTTTAGAACGTATAAGTATTTCGCATAATTGATTTGCTTGGGTTATAGTTTGACCTACACCCGATATAGAAACAGTGGACTGTATAAAAGACGTATTAAGACGTTTACATAATTCGCTTGAAACGAAACAGTGCTGGCTGCCGCAATCAAGCAGCGCCCGCGCTGTGTGGTATTCATGTTTATTGTCTGCCACCTCTACTAACGCAGTACACAATAATACTGGCGACGGCGGTCGGTTCCCTCCGAACGTCTCGTTATTTCGCCCCCGTGCTTTGTTTACTATAAGACTGACGTCATTGCCACAGATAATGAACAGACTATCATGGCTGACCGTGTTTTCGGTCCAAAATTGAAAATCTTAATTTAAAATAGATTTTTTGCACTTTTTAGCCATCGAAAAAAATAATATTCATGTGCTATGGTCTAATACAACAATTATGAACGTTTTAAGCCCTACTTTAAAAAAGGGTCAACTAGCCTATTCAGTCACATAGTATTGGAATCGACAAATCAAAATTAGTCGCATTCTAATGAGCTGTCAGTACGTCTATACGCGAGTATATTCTAAGTCTATGGTGAGCACTGGTAGCACCGCTTCAAGACGTCACATTGCTTTCGTTGAAAATTCGGACCGGGGGCCTATCGCCTAACTCACTCGCTGCCGTTTTAGCTCTTGTTTATGACATCATCTTGTAATTTCGTACCGCCCATCATAGCAACATGAGCTAGGCAAAGGGCAGCGGGTTTTTTACACGCTATCGCTACGGCACCATTAGTGCAGAATAGCTCAATTCGGACCACGGTCATAGTTCCAATGCTATTAACTACTTTGCTCAGTCGGTGGCGCTCTCGGCGGACTCGGCGCTGGCCTTCTAGTCGTGAGGTCCGGGATCCGTTCCTGCCATGAACCAATGTGTTTTCCGTGTTTCGAATTTCATAATAATATGTACATTTGTCTGACGATCCTACGGTCAAGTAAAACATCGTCAGGCAACCTGGCATATATCTGCGAAGAAATTCAAGGGTGTATGTGAAGTCGACCAATCCGCACTGGGCCAGCGTGGTTGACTATGGCCTAAACACCCTAACTTAGGGTAGGCTCGAGTCCCTGGGTGGGGACGTACGAGTATATGAGCTGTTGTGATGAGTTCAGTTCATTAAAGCTTTCACAAATATAGATGTAAGAATTCACAAATTTTTATGTTGTCAACTAATCACAGTTAGAGTGAGAGACAAGCAGAGTCAACTAACGAAGTTGTCTTTCTTCTTCTGTTTCCTGTACTCTCCCGCGCCGTGAACCAGCAGCAGAAGGTGGTCCACCACGGGCGGCTGGTCTCGCATCACCCTTATCTTGGGAGGATTGCGGTGCACTCGCTTGCCAAACGTAAAGAACTGGGGGGACGGGGAAAGGGGGGATGAGTGAGTAGGAAAGGATTCGATTTGGTATTTACCGCAAGTCTTTGAGCATTACCACTGTCTTGAGCAACGCTTAACCGAAGATTAAGGATGCTAAACCTCAAGCCGCCTGATGTCAAGCGGTCACCGCAGCCTATGGACGCTTGCGACCAGTCACTCGCAACACAAAACCTCAAGCCGCCTGATGTCAAGCGGTCACCGCAGCCTATGGACGCTTGCGACCAGTCACTCGCAACACAAAACCTCAAGCCGCCTGATGTCAAGCGGTCACCGCAGCCTATGGACGCTTGCGACCAGTCACTCGCAACACAAAACCTCAAGCCGCCTGATGTCAAGCGGTCACCGCAGCCTATGGACGCTTGCGACCAGTCACTCGCAACACAAAACCTCAAGCCGCCTGATGTCAAGCGGTCACCGCAGCCTATGGACGCTTGCGACCAGTCACTCGCAACACAAAACCTCAAGCCGCCTGATGTCAAGCGGTCACCGCAGCCTATGGACGCTTGCGACCAGTCACTCGCAACACAAAACCTCAAGCCGCCTGATGTCAAGCGGTCACCGCCGCCTATGGACGCTTGCGACCAGTCACTCGCAACACAAAACCTCAAGCCGCCTGATGTCAAGCGGTCACCGCAGCCTATGGACACTTGCTAATGCCAACAGCTTGACGAGTTAATTGGTATGTGGCGTCATTAGGTACAATGTTGTTGTAATAAATAAATAAATACGCTTATTGTATAATATTGTCAATTATTGTGGGCTGGATTTCAATATTGATCCCATAGCAAAAGTTGTTCAGTATGCTTGTCTGATTGGTTCCCGCTTCAAAAGTACCCATGTAGGAAAAAGTTAAAATAATGTCAGCTTTAGATACACACAGACTAACGCACAGGATATAATTATGTAAAATTATTATTACGGTACAGGACTCACCGGTTGCGCCGCCAGGGTATCGGGCGGCCTCGCCAGGTGGACCATGACCCCCGGCCCGTGGAGCACCACCAGCTCCCCCCCACCTAGCTCCAAGCGGCGGTGCCACACCCCCGTCGTGACGCCTATGCGGTACTCCTCCTACGAGGGGAAACGTTATACAGGGTGACATCGCGAATAGGAGCCAAAGATGGCTAAACGACTGCCCTTATCGTGAATAAATATTTCTCAGTAGCTCGTAACATTCTCATATTATTTAATAGTTTATTGCGTGTTTAATATTATTACAGAACTTTCATGAAAAAAATTGTTAAATATAACAACTTATTTACTTGAACGGAACTTGAATAGTGCTGCACCAAAAAGAGACAATCGATTTTTTTACCGATTTCACTTTAGTGTTCTGCATTTTAATCATTTGGTTGCTTATTACATTCGACACAAATCTTTTTATTATCTATCTTTTCTATTTGCTTATTTCTGTGCATAAGCGCCTAACAAACGTTCATAGCAAATATGGTAGCTGATAGCTTTTGCGTATCTATTGACGTAAGAGTATTAATAATTATTTTTCAACATTATATATAACAACATGAAAAGTTCCTGAAACTTTTTTCATGCAAAATAATAAGTTTCAACTATTCAGCATTACATGTGACTAGATGAAATATTTATTCATTGTTAGGGCAGTCGCCCATACTGTATTTTGCCATCTCCTTTACAGGAGCGACTCGGTTTACATAAGGTAATCGATCCACGGTACGTGCGAAATTAATTGATTATACAGGGTGATGTGGCAATAGGGATCTCATGGCAATCAGCCAGGAGCCACTCAGTATTGTGTGAAAAAGGTTATACATGTTGCAATCAGCATCCAAATATAAGGAGCGAGTCAGTACAGGTAATAATCGATCTACGCGTGAAAAAATTGATTATACAGAATGATTGCAATCACCATTCAAATATACAGGAGCCACTCAGTGTCGGTAACAATAATCTCTTTTTTTATATTTGTGACTGCATTTTCTTGCAATAAAAACTTTACATTCCCTTGGGAGTTAAGCCCGCGTCTTTATCTGTTGAAGTGGCGGGTTCGATTCCCGCCCGAGACGAAATTTTCTCGCATTGATTTATTAACTTTTCAATAACAGATCATTGTTTGAAAAAAATGTTTATAAGATAATATCGTAATTAGGAGGGCCAATAATATACAGGAGGAGCGGTTCAATAGAGGAAAGATAGTCGAAGTGCATGTGATACAAAAACGGTTTATCTGGGGTGATATTGCAGTCAGCAGCCTAAATAACAGTAGCGGTTCCCTACCAATAACATACACGGAAAAGGAACTTCTTATAGACACTTTATTTAAGTTTGAAAACCTGCGTTTGGGGAGAACCGCTCCTTCTGATATATGCACTAAGCATATTGTTTATATTTACCAGAATAAGCTTAATATGAAATAGATAATAATATACCATGATGTGTACAAAATTGATTAACATACATCTTTTTTAGTAATTTATAATCGCTGCATTCCATTCTCACCTCCAACTTTTCAGCCACCGACTCGGTGTAAGGCACGTATCTCGCGTCTGTAGTCCCCTTGTAGAACCAGCTACATCTGCAATTATCAGACGACAACTAAGCATTGCATGGATTCACCGTGCGGGTGCCGGGCCCATCGCGTTGCAGATAAAAGAGCCAAGAGCAGTGCCTGGCGCTTACGACCCAGGTGCAGGTTTAAGTAGCTACTCTACAATGCATCAACATTTACCTGGAGGTGGTGAACCTCGGCTCGTCTCTCTGCCTAACCACATTTGATACGATTAAGTATTAAAAAATCAATCAATAAATAAAGTTCAATCAATGAATAAAGTTTTTTTATGTTTTTCATCACATATGTAGTACTAGCTTTTGCCCGCGGCTTCGCTCGCGTTAAATTTGGGGTAACACCGAAGATTTAAAAAAATAAAATAACGCAGGTATTTTTCGTTGGTAACAAAGAGTCTGTGTACCGATTTTTAGCTTCCTACCTTGAAAACTGCAAAAAGTCCCATATAAAATTTCACCCCCTCTTTTAAGGGGTTGGGGTCAGATTTCCAAAAAAAAAATGATACACGATTTTTTTGTTAGTCACAAATAGTTCGCATACCAATTTTTAGCTTTCTACCTTGAAAATTGCGGAATGCTCCATACAAACTTCCACCCACCATTTTAGGGAAGTGGGGGGTTAGAAAGAGACAAAAAGTAGCCTATGTCACTCTCCATCCGTTCAACTATCTCTACTTAAAAAATCATTTCAATCCGTCGCTCCGTTTTGCCGTGAAAAACGGACAAACAAACACACACACACTTTCCCATTTATAATATTAGTACCTATGGATAAAGCAGGGGTTGCCAAACTTTCCCAAGTCGTGGCACACTTAGAAAATTTGAATTTGCTCACAACAACCTAGTCATTTATTCTATTTTTTTTTATTATTGTGTTATACCTTTTTTGGAATTTTGCTTTTTAGCACTGACATCAGGGGCGCCTCGCGGCACCCCCGATCTCTCTCCGTGGCATCCCAGGGTGACGCGGCACCCACTTTGGGAACATCTGGTATAAAGCACTATGTATCAGTCGGAAGAAAGTGCGATACCCACCTCGGGTGTAGCCCACCCTCGTTGGAATCGATCACTTTGTCCTCTCGGTGAACAATGTATTATTGGTTAGTTTTCTGTTTAGATGGTTGTTATCTTTTTTCACTTCACCTGTCTGTAAGGCTTTCTGATACATAATTATTTGCTTACTAGGAAAGTCTCTACGCCAATTGTAACTACCCGATGTTAGTGACTGAAATACAACTTTTGTTTTGTCTGTTTATCTATATAACAGACAAATAATATATTTACGAGATTAAGGTCGCATAGCAAAAATGCAAATAAGTAAAGTTCACTTTGGCTTAAGAATGTAAAGGGAGTTCAATACAGGTGAGATGTCATTCAGATTGTCAAGTCCGCAATGGCCTTTTAGTCAAGGCGTCAATAGAGCACGAAAAATGTCACTTCGGACCGCAGTCTTGGACATTTATGTATCCGACCGCCTCGCCTAACCCCCGGCCGCGGCCGTAATTGCCAAGCGTTACAAAGTACCCGACAACAACCGTAAACCCAACAGGCCCCAAGTCCATCGACAGCCACCATAAATAACAGTGTGTCGAATGCCTCAGCAAAAACGAAATGTATATGACTTCGCTTACGATTTAATGTTTCGTACATTCCTTTGGTAATGGAAAAGTCTTCGAATGCTGTCCGAAGTGACACTTTTCTAATATTGATTCATTCATTTAACATACACACACCTTCTAACGTCAGTTGGCTTATCCGACCAGTACACAGGTTTCCGCGTCCTGCCAATCACGTTCACGTCGAACCTGCCACCGTCTGTCGCGACCAGCGTGTCTTCGTTGAGTTCCACTGGAAAAATATGTGTATTTTTTCATAAAGAATGTTGACGATATACACGTGTAATAGGTAAATTGATGGGGCACATACGACTAGGCGTGGAAACTGTGAAAATCATATGAAATGATTTTAATTTATCACACCTGCTTCGCTGCTACTTCCCTTGATATTTCTTAACGCTTTCGTGAAGGTAAACGCGGAGTTATTCTCGCCTGACAGAAGTAAATGTTTCGCGGTCCGCAGTCAGCGTAAAATTTTACCTGACATTGACAGTTGATTGTCCTATGATCTGTGGCTTGCTAATTTCTTAAAGTTTGCAAATTATAAGTAAAACTTTATGCAGTTGTAAAATAAAGCAAGTTTGCGTTGCAAAGTACAAGAACTCATGTCTTCGTTTTATTTAACTGACAGAACCCTTTGAAAACTCCTGAATTTCGAAAATCACTCGCTGGCGTTTCAAAGCCAAAAAACTTCACTTTCTCTCAATTTATCTTTTTCTTTTTTACCGAGTGAAAACCTTACGGGATTTCGAATGGTTCCTTAGATATGGCTTACCACTCAAGTATGCCTCCTCCAGCGCTTTGTTGTCCGTGGCCGAGAACCCCCTCCATATCGACTTCCCCTCCACTTCTACGCCATAGAACCAGTGGTGCCTAACCGGCGCGTATTCGGCCGTGACTCGATTCTGGAAAGTTTCAGACAAAACTTGAATTGTATATCTGTTACTGTAAAAGCCCGTATATTGGTAAACCTTAGGTTTTAAGTACCGGTAAATCCTAGCATTTACAAACATGAGTTGGTAAATGTCCGAATTTCTAGAGAATGGACAATTTTTCGGGCTTTTCTCAATAGAGATTGGTACATGCTAGGTTTTACCAAGGACGGTTGGTAAATGTTGATTTTGGGAATTTTTAACAGTTTCATACTCCGCTGTATGTGGTCGCAATATCTAATCTAACCTACAGTTTTCAGTTTGATCCTTTCACTATTCTGACCCGGGCGAGAAAAAATGGCGACGAGGTGGATTTTACTTAATCATTTATTTTTGAGAGCGGAGCATTAAAGATGCAGTTTCATGCTGTATATGGTAGCAATGTCTAACCTAACCTGACCTACAGTTTTCAGCTTTATCCTATGTATGATTATACCATATTTTCAACATTTACCGCGTCTTGGTGGTAAGTTATAAGATTTACCGAGTATATGATAGTAAAAGTCCGAAATGGGGAATAATCTTACAACAGTTCGGACTTTTACCAATAACAGTTGGTAAATCTTAAGATTTACCGTAGTTCGGGCTTTTACAGTAACATATCTAGAAAGCGCTATCGCCCGATGTTCATCTCTACACTGTTCAAAGGTTGACTGGAATATATCTTTGTATGGGATAAGTCCGCCTTTTGTATAAACGTCTTGTGTTTACTGTGTGTGCGTATAATGTTTTTAATTAATGTTTTGTTTGTTTGCACAATAAAGATTTTATACAATACATGCGTGCAAAAAAAAACGAGCAAAAGTTACGTCGCCAGTAATAGGGGCGGTTTTCGTAGTGCAAATGTAAATTGTGAAACAAACCCTTTTGTACGTGGTGGAGAAAGCAGCTAGGTGACAGCCGTTTGTGGAACTCCGCGCGCAGAGTGTGGATGAGATCTAACAGTGAATTTGGTTGCTGGAGATAGTAATTTGACGTTAGCTCCATACAAAATACGTCAAATCCTATCTCCAGTAAACAATACCAGAGATTGATAGGATATTTAAATCGTTCGTAAACCTACCACGATGACTTCTCCAAAGTAGGGACGATCCAGGCTCTGGGGACAATGTCTCCGTACCATCTTGGGACACCCCGCCGGCCAGTCCTAATGCATGGGAGACTTACCCCGGGTACAAAATTAAAACCCAGATGTGGAAGCCTATACTCACGCGCATCAGAAGTCACCTTAGCGTGCAGACCACATCTAGGGCGGTCATGGAAGTTGGTGGCTCATGGAAGGTTCCACCGCCCAACTAGCCGTTGTGCAAACAGGCCCATAACGGCTTAACTAGTCTTTTGAAAGACGAAGGAGCTTTTGGTCACCCATCACGTGATGGACCATTGCGAAAGCGTAATCGCCATAACTACTGCGCCACCGAATGCAATAAGACAATTTTTTTATTGTCACAGTACTTTTTGTTTAAAAATCACAACTTATGTAACGACTTTTCTCAAGTAATTACTTTGACTTGTCTATAGATACGGGTGTTAGTGAATTCGTTTTATAGGTCAGCCCCCCAACCATGATCGCCCAAAACAAGATTAAAACCGCGCTGAGAGCGGGATGGCGCTTTACGCAGCAAGAGCGGTGTCTCTTTTTCAATATTGTTTTAATCTTGCTATAAGCGATCATGGTAAGGCCCCTGTTCTGTGTTTCATTGCAGTTTGTTATGCATAAAACCAGACTAAGAAGATACTAGTACATAAACGAGGTTGGTAACACTAGTCTGTTGCGACATTTATTTGTTTTTAGGCTGACCGTGTTGTTTTTAGGCAAAGAGTAAATTAGTATATGTTTTAGGTAACCATAGTTTATGCAATTTTTGTGAAATATTTGGCACTATAATGTATACATTATAGTGTATACATTATAGTGCCTATATTTCAAATATTCTTTATTAAATAATCCCTAATATACCCACTTATTTTTGCACGCCGAAAGGCTGATTATGGGAGTTCTAGTTTTTGTTTTATATTCCATCCTGTTACTGTTCCCATGTATCCATAAGCGCAAATAAACAATTATTATTATTAATTTCTTTTCATTTCTGAACCAGCAGATAGATAGACGTTGTACAAAGCAAGAAATAATAGCCTTTTAATCACTATAAAAGAAATCATTTGAAATCGCAATTTTACTATACCTCAGTCATAGTTGTGACACCATCGCTGTCTTCACGTAAATGGTTTTCCAAAGACACTATGGCCTCCTTCTGTCTGTTGGAATACTGCTGATCCACGCCTGCATCCGGCTTAACATCGGATGTTTTATCACTATTATTGCTCTCCATTGCTTTCTTAACTTTAAAATCCGTATTAACCTCGACCCTATTCAATGTTACGATACGATTTTCAAATTTACGATGAGCACCAACACTATATTTACTATTACTACAACAATGTTTACATTCGCTTACAATTGTTTGCACATTTACATTGTCATCAGTCACATTTTCATCCAGTCCTAATATCCTAGAGTTTTGAGGCTCATAGTCTAATTGCTTTGATCCATTTTTGAACGCACTATTTTCTATTTCTACAGTTTTGTCATATTCCACTGAGAAGTAGTTTACTGTCTTAACTATGTCATTATGGGAAAAGGATATGTTCTGACTGGATGTAAGATCCGTCATGAGTGTGAGGTTAGCAAAATAAACGTCCGTGGGAATGTTTTGAAGCTGAGAATTATTACTATTTTGGCACGCGAGTGTATTTTTATTACTATCAACGCCAGAGTCAATGTTGCTTGTGGTGTCAGCGTGCCTGTAATGGTTTTGACTCTGGCTCAACTCAAAAAAAGACTTCCCATGGTCAGTTTTTGTTGGGGATGCAAAGTAACTTGCTAATCTATTAAAGCTGTTATCTGAAGCGTCTGGTGGTTTTTCTTCTTTGGATGAAAAGAAGTTTGTTGGATCGGGAAGTGTTGGTACTAATATTTTACTTGTTTCAGGTTCAACGATCGGTTTTAAGTTTCGAGTTGGTTTGTCAAATAATGAAGAAGTAAGAGTAACTCCTGAATCCGAGGTGCTATGTCCTGTGATAACTGGTGGGTTTTGCGATAATTGTGACATAATCTGCGCCGGTGGTTCTAGTGGTACTGTCGACTCGGTTTTTACATCAGAATGCGCCGTTATATCTTTATTCGTATTTGAAATATTACTATATGTTGTAACAGTAACGAGTTGTGTTTGTGTTGTAGTATCGGGAATATACTTTATATTTTCACCTCCGTCATTATTTTGACTAAGGGTATTTTGTAGAGACAACATGCCGAGTTTTCGCTTATACTCTTCTTCAAAACCTGGAGGTATTCTAAATGGCATACTAGGCGAACCCGCTTCAAATGGTAAAGTCGGCGATGAAAGAGAATTCCTATAATGTGTTTCAGCTGCGTAGTTTCCCGTGTCAAAGTAAGAAGCGAAAGAAATTCCCGTGCTTGCAGTAGTTAATCCGAAAAGTGCGTTTTTTGAAACTTCAGATTTCTCGTCTTTTTTGTCCACAAGTTCCTCCATGAGTTTAAATCTATCAACTCTATTCGTAAATGTATCTATATCTTGAATGGGATCTTCCGAATTTCGTTCTCGCTCTATATATTCTATTTTATCGTCATCCGTTTCAGAAGGCTCTATAACAAACTCATCGTAAATAGGAAAATCTTTATTTGCATCCTGTTCAATGGATTGTACGTCAAGGACGCCAGTTTCGTCTGATTTACTGTCATCTTCATCAACAGGCGGTGCGGATTGTATATTCATTGCTAAGGGTAATAACCCTGGAGAATCTTCATGAGTATTTTTAAATTCAGCTTTGATTTCATCGCTAGCATTATTTGGAATATTTTCCAAAAACAACGAATTGTTACTGAAAAAGCCTAAGGCATTAGTGTCTATCTCAAATGCATAATTGTGTTCTAATAGTTCTTCTGGTTGCACAAATGATGTTTCTTTTGTGGCCCAGCCGTAGTTTAAAACATCACGATTATTCATTTCGTCAACATTCACATCATTTAACAGTTCCGTTGCAGACTGCACTTGAATAGTTTCAATGGTTTCTTCGGTTACATGTGATATTTCAGCACACTGCCTTGAATTAAAATTTGTTTCATCGTCGACAGAAGTGCTACCTTCAGTCAGTGGAGCCACAACTGGATTTGATAGTTGTATAGGAGAGGTTATGTTTTCAATTAACTGTGCTGTTAAATCGTCAACATCTCTTTCTTCTAGTTTGTTTACTTCTCTGCACGTTTCACATATATTTAATTCAGCAGAACTTTGACTTTCCTCACTAAGTGCATTGCTATCTTCGAGTGTGTCTTCATTCATCTCGATATTTTTGCTTTCATCTGATTCCATATCAGGTTCTTTTGGAGATACTAATAACGATACATTTTTTATTTCATTTTCCAATTCACTTATTTGTTCTCCTAAAATACTTGTCGCACATAATATATGTTTATGTGGAATGTTATTATTACTTGTAGTATCTTCATTTTCTTTGAACTCAAATGTCGTATTGAACGTTTCATCATACAAATTTTCTGGAGTACTTGAAACCTCTTCAACATTCATCGTATCTTGGATATCTCCACGCTGTATATAATCGCATACCACCGGGTTACTATCGCTATTCGCTGAGTTCAGATCTTGTGAGGAAATGTTACTTGTCGTTAAAGAAACTTGAGCGTTAATAATTTCCTCTATCATTTCACTTTTAGTTAATTCATTTAATTCTTTTTTCGGGATATCAGTATACGAGGAAGTTTTATCTACTGTACCTTCTTCCACCATCTTTTTGTCCACTGTATCATTTATGCTAAGACTTTCTAATTTCTGGTTCATTTTATGGGTAAAAAGTGATTGTGATAAATCAATAGACTGCTCATCAAAAAAACTGGCTGCTGAAGAAATATTCAGTTCTGCCGAGCTCATGTTTGAAATTTTTTGAGCAGAACTAGTGTTTTGTTCCAGTGAGATATTTTCTTGGTTTTGATCACTGAGTATGACATTATTTTTATTATCTATTGAAGAAATAAGTTGAACGTCATACGATGCAATATTCTCTTGCTTATTCATATCGTTTTGTGGGTTTGCTTGGTTTTGCATTAACGATGATGTATCTGCTTGCGAATAAGGCATACATGTTGTTTGCACACAAGGGTGACTTTGTATTTGTGTATATGGCGAGGGTTCGTTGTGCGTAGAATATGAGGCTTGGATATTCAAATTATCAACATTTTGCGGTAACGGATTATAATTGTATGTAGAATATACATTTTGCGTATCTGAAGTCTGAACGTGACTACCATAAAGTTGGTTTTGATAATACTGATTATTTTGTTCAAAATTACAAAAAGCTTGTTGATCATACTGTCCATAAGTTTGAGAATAGCCCTGAGGATTATGATTCGGCCCAGGCACATAAATCTGCAAATTATTTTCTTGATTTTCATTAAAACCATACGAGTAACTCTGGCCGCAATTTTCAGGTTCTTGTGGAGTATCTTTCTTTATATCATTATACGCTGGATCAAAGAAAGTTGTAACGGAATTTTGAATTTTATTGATGTCAAGAGAACCGAGTTTAGATTTTAATGATCCAATAATGCCAAATCCTTTTGGCTCCTCTCTGGGTGGTTCAAATTTATCAGTGATCTCCCTGCTTAAATCAAACGCCGTATAATACTCTTGTGGCGTGCTACTTTGATTTTGGGCACGGTTTGAATCGTTATCGTAAATGGGAGGAGCTACTGTTTGTTGATTAATATCAAAAGATGCTGTGACGGTAGGCTCAACAGATTGTTGCTGATCGACTTCTGGAGTAAACATGGCTCCTTGGAAATATGTGGGTTCAAAAACAGGCATCGTCGGCTTAATATTATTACTTATAGCGCCTACTCCTTCAATAGGTCCTGAGTAATACTGGGGCTTCCTTTTCGCCATCCTATAGTTTATATTACCAGACAATTTGGGAGGTTCAGGCAAGGACTTTGAAATTTCTTGTGTAGGAGCCACAGGCTGACTTGTCAAGTTACTATTCGAACTTGGTTCTTGATGAGTTATTTGTTGAGATGGGTTAAAATATTGCGTTTGAAGTGCTGATTGCTCGGAAGTTCCAGTAGGTAGTGACGTGATGACATTGGTTGGAGTGAAAAACAGAGGTGGTGTTACGTTGCTTGGTTTTGATATACTAGCTGTCCCAAATATATTAGACGAAGAGACCACTGTAGGCGCTGGTTGACTTTGTGTATAAGGAATCACTGTTTCAATTGAGCTGTTTAAAATATTTGGTTCTTTGAATATATCTGATGGAATGCTAGGCATTGATAGAGGCACTATATTCTTTTCTGCGGTTATTAACTTTGTATCAAATTGTACAAAAGCTGATTGTGAACTCATGGGTAAGGTTTCATCTTTGATCGCTGCTTGCAATACTGTTGCTGTGTTCGATTGTACTGAACTTCTCGAATCCAGTGAGGGCGTAAATATATTTTCATTTTGAACTGGTGTTATTACTGTCTGCTGTTTGATTATAGGATGATTTGCACCAATTCTTCTCGCTACAGAAGGTGGCAGCACTGATTTTACGTTACTTTGGCTGTCTTTACGTGGCAAATTCGAAAACATAGGTGGGGGTGGAATGATAGGTGTAGATGAAGCTATCTGCTCTTGTCTTTCAACTGGCTTAAAGACATTTGCTGATTGTTCTGGCGGAATGCTAAGCTGGTCAACGTGAGCTGCTGCTAAATCACCTTTGCCCGGTACAGGCTTGTATGCTTGAAATTCATCGTGTCTACTTCCTAAATTAAATTGTAACTTTTCTTCCGTAGTTTGCGATTGTTGAGGTATCACTTGGGAAGGAGTATTAGGTGCATAAAAAGGGGGATTATTAGTTGCAACCATTTGGGGGTGGAAAACTGTTGCCTGCGTGGAACTGAGACCTGGAATTTGCGCATACGCTTTCTTCTTTGTAGTGATTCTGAAATTAGTTGTACCTGAAACAAAAGAAAAATTAAACATTTAAAAATGATCATGATTTAAACGACTTTGTTAATAATATTCACAAATATTCAAAGGGTAAGATGGTGGGTGCTGTCCACCATCGCAGGCGGTTTTACAAGCAGAATCAGAGAAGGTATAAGATTAAACTAGTGTTCTAGCTTTATTGCACAAATGTCGATATGAAACACAACAAAAATGTATTTTACAGCAATATGCTGATAGAATTCGAAAGTTAGGTATACATAATAATAGAGCAGACCACTATAAATAAAAATAAGGAAAAACCCGTGGTATCACTGATACTATTTTGCATTTATTTACAGTAATGATTCCATGTTATTTGTTTATTGAATCACTGTTCTTTGAGAAACCATCATATTTTAACAGCAGCTTGATAGTTTCTTGGTAACTTGTTTGCTTCTTAATAGGCTAATTATCTTTCGATCGTATTTAATCTACGTTGAGTTGAAGCGTTTTCGAGCAATGCTTGAAAACTTACGGTCAATTTCAATTACCTTGTATTAGCTTAGTACAATCCTAAATAGTATACTGTCACTTGTTGTCTCTAATGAAAAGAAAGTGACAGCATGCCACTTAAGATTGTCCTAAACTAAGACAAGGTTGGTGCCATTGGCCATTAGTTTCTTGCCCTTCTAAGCTTCAACGATATTTAAACTATGTTTTACTTGAATCGGTCCTCAGTTTTGAAAAAAAATGTGATAATACACTCATTTTGCGACTATAAATGGCATTATAATATATTGAACGTGACACGAATAGATTTACAGGTCGTTCCTAACGTACATAGTTGCCAGCTAGCTTACCAGATCAAGAGGCACGCACGCCGAGTATCCGCATTAATGTCACATAATTTTGTCAAACGCCATCGTCAGGTTTCAAAGGACTCGCCAATGGCAACAGGTTTGACTATTTACGGATAGTTATGTCGCGCACACGACACATTATTTACATGTTACAAGCAAATAATATGGAATATGCACATTTTAAATTAAACTAACAGCTTTTTATAATAAGAAAAACAACATGGTGAGTCATCACTGCAATAATTTTGAAAACGACGAAGTTACAAAGGTTGTAAAATTTTCAAACCAAGTGCTAAACCAATGTTATTATCACTCTGAACTTATCCCACTTTTGTGTGGGGTCGGCGCAACAATTTTTTCTTCTTCTATTCACCTCTATCATACATCATTTCAGCACTGACATTCTTCGCACGCATATCCTTCTTCACGCAACTTTCTTAGGTCTTCCTATGCCCTTATGTCTGTCCACATGCGTGTCCATAGCTCTTCTGCTAATATGACTGCCATCCCTCCCCATCACACGCTCATACCACACTATCACTACTTCTTATCTTCTTTGTCACTGATGCTCTCTTCAAACTTTCTCTTACATATTCATTCTCAATCTTATCCGTTCTAATCACACCGTACATCCATCTTAAAATTCTCATCTTTACCACACGGGAATTCTTCATTCTACCGTCCCCTTTTGTTGCCCAACATTCAGATTCATACATAGTGACAGGTCGATTTGTAACTAATCATTATCCAACCAAACCAGCCAAAAACTTACGATAAAGCTGTCGTACGCCACATCACGAAATCCATCAATTTCACGCCCTAATTTAGAAGCAAATTAGTTGATTTTGTTTGTAGGCGAAATTCTGGAGTTGGTAGTGCAGCAACATTTAATGGTTGTCAAACTTTTTTCAGACTTTATGACAAATTTCACTAAAAGGCTACGCAGAACTGAAGGGTTTTCTGTTGACGACTCAGGGAAGAGACTAAAGGACGGGTCTCCCTTATTCATTTTAGAGTATCTAATTGTACATATCAAAGAAGATTGTAAAGTCCCTTAATTCAATGTGCCTCCTGTCAGCCCAGCGTCTTCCTTTCCGTTATGTAGCACTATATTGTTTATAAAAAAATAACAAACCAGTAATAAGATAAGCGGCTGGAGTAACCTACAATACCTACGTATGGTTCTTATGAATTCCTGAAATCAATGAAATCGCTGCTCCTACAAGGAGCACAGTGTACATTGTACATACGTTGTCAACATGTGTACTCACAGTAACCAGTTATTTACCCGTTTCACCCTTCAACCCGTAACGCAGCAACGCAAGTAGATAAATAATTAAAAATTAATTTGGTGTACTTATTACAAGTTCAGCGGAAGCCCTGATCAAGTTTCTCAAAGCCTTACGGAAGGAACACGCGTGTTAAACATTACTCAAACGGTTCAGCCTTCGGCGCTAGGCTAGAGAGGTCGCGACCCCGTGAGAATATCCCTTGAACTAATATGTAATAAGGGCTTGGCAACACTACCTCGAGATGTACAGATAATTATAGATTTTGTTTGACATAGTAAATGACAAGCTAAAATAAAAAAAATGCTTTGTAGAGTCTTACAGACGCAAGAAAGAGGGATGGAAAATTAGTTTTTAAATTCCAACTTATTATGTTAAATTCTACATTTCCAAAAATCTTGCTTACATCCACACTGCGGGATTGTTTGAATAGTTATTTTTTATCTTTCAATGATCTATATTTATTTTAGATACATGGTCACTTAAATGATTAACCCTATCAACTGACACCATATGAAAGTATAGGTGATATATTTTTTGGATTTAGCTGGTTAGACAAGTTTTCTGGTAAAGGCTTTCACTTTCACACCAATTTTTTTCTCTAATGTGTATGAGCATAAAGTATATCGACCGAGTTCTTAAGTCCGCACATTGCCTAAAAAAGGGTGCTTAAACGGTCGATCGCGAGTGCTTCATTTGGTATTACCGATTTCCAATGTTATCATCACAATAGCATAATTTCAACCATGTCATCATGAGGTAATGAACGAATGAACAAAAATCTGACCGAAAATCTTATTTTTCGTTTTACACTATGATTTCATTATGATGTCATTTGAAAACCAAGATCGGTAATAGGCCTGCTGTTTCCGACAATTATCGTAGAAAATAAACACCTTGCTCTTGACACAGAAAATGACATAGCAAAGACGTGCTCTGTAGAGGCATCGCAGCATGCTGTACGATCATAAAGGCGCTGCTCCACTGTGGCGAATTTAGTAAGTAGTGGAAACGTCGATCCACGCGGGCTGACGATCGGACATATTATTATATGCGTCGTGAGCGTGGACATGGTGCACCGCGTGTGCCTCAGTAGAGCAGCGCCTTAAATGTAATTATAAATAGTGTTCGCCAGGGACTTTATCATCATCGCATAGAGCAAGATCAAAACAATATTAAAACACTGCCATTGCATTAAATATATTGCACTACTCCCTCTCACTGCGGCTTAAACACTGTTTAAAGCGATAATGGTAAGAGGACAAATTATTATTAGGTTTGCGATTCTTGATAAAGTGATCACCTGACGATACGACACTTTATTCATTATACTTCATTTATAAGCGAAGAAACACTTACCACCAACGGAGATCTGCGCCGGCGGTGGCGCTAACTCTTTTGGTGCACTCGGCGCTTCGGCCGTCAATGCTACACCTACTTCGGGCTTCTGAAATTGGACCTCCTGGTATCCAGAACTTTTTGGCACTACCTCATCCGGCGTCTGTTCTCTGCTCTTCATACTCAGCATGTTAGAGAACGAGCTGAAGACAGCACTAGCCACATGCGGCAGCACAGACGGCAACTGCGAAAAATTCTGCGCTATGTCCGCCGTCAAACTCTGTGCTTCAACCTGCTGCGACTTATCAGGTTCATTGAGATTAATCTCTTCGAGACTCTCATCTGAAGCCTCTAAAGGTTGCTTCTCATTAAGAATACTATTCAACGGTGCACTAACATATCTCGTGCCTTGCAATCGAGCAAAGTACTCGTTCACGTCAAAATCGTCGTCGGACTTCGCTGAAGCGTTCGACTGAGTCCGCTTTAGGTCAGTGAGGATATTTTTATATTTTTGGTCGTCGAAATAGTTGGAGTCAGAGCTTGGACGGCTGTCAGTGAGTATGGTGTTTGAGTTGGCGTCTCCGGATGGGACATTGTCTTTTTTGTGATCGGCGTTCGACAGGGTAGTGGAGTGAGACCCGCAATTTTTATCTGAAACAACAGAAAAAGGTGACTCAATTTAAACCTTATAATCAGATTACTATTTCGGAATCGTACTACATTCATCGCATCGATAGTTATTTAGAGTTAAAACATGTGAAGTCTCAGTTCATACTTTAAATGTTGCTAAACATATGAGGTAAATAGAAAAATTCTGCAATCTCACTTTCTTTTCATTGCTGGCTTATAGCCATGAATGTGAACTTCAAAATGGGTATAAAAAACGGCATTGCGTGTCCATTCTTTCTTGTGATCAAAATAAACGACGTCTAACTGGGAGTCGATCGAAAATGAGGGTCATTTTTAATTACGAAACTCAAAATCGAAGGTGTTGGTTCATTGCACAAAAAAACCCCAGAAAGGTGTTAATCGCGCTTTCAAGTTATCTCATTGACACAGTTAAGTAAATGTAGTTAAATTAGGTAAGCGAGCCTTGCCCATCTTTGCGTTCGGGTGCGGCACCGTAGGGCCGTTTTGTAACAAATAGACATATAATCGATAATAACTTTAAATAGTCATTTCAATTTGCACGATGCGCTAAGTACCTATGTACTGCCGAAAGCCTACTCGTAATTATTATTGGTGAGACAGAATATTTCATTAATAATTATCATATCTTATACAAATAAAAAAACTAAAATAACCAAAAATGGTGATGGTAGAAATATTAGTATTATTAGTCATCATCATCATCATACCAGAGGCTATAGACAAATGCCACACGCTAACGTTTCTGCAGTCGTTCCTCAGAAAAAATGTATGGAAATGACATTAGCTTACGACAACCTCACGCAATTTTTTCCGCAGCTAATGTCATCTCCATACATTTTTTCTGAGGAACGACTGCGGAAACGTTAGCGTGTAGCATTTGTCTAGGGGGTCAGGTCATATACGTCCCCGCCGACGGGCTTGAGCCTACCCTAAGATAAGGTGTTTAGGCCTTAGTCAACCACCCTGGCCCAGTGCGGATTGGTCGACTTCACATACACCATTGAATTTCTTCGCAGATGTATGCACGTTGCCTCACGATGTTTTCCTTCACCGTAGAAGCGTCGCACAAATGTACATATGAAATTCGAAAACGAAAAACAATGGTACATGACAGTCTCGAACCCCGGACCTCCACATTGGAAGGCACGTGCCGAGTCCACAGCGCCACTGCCCATTGTAATGTAATGTAATTATATTTTTGTTTTTAGTTCTACTGATAGAACCACGAACAAAGACAAAATAAGTTGCCGGTAGTTCTACCAGTAGGACCAAGGGCAAAGAATGGTGGAGTGGGTTACTAGCGACAGGTATTTGACATTAGCTCCATACAAAATACGTCAAAATCATATCTCCAGTTAACTGATCCAGACAGACAGGATATTGAAACCGGTTGCTAACCTATTTCCGCCGCAAAGCAGCGGTCTTGCGTCGCTGTGTTCCGGTACTTCCGGTTCGAAGGGTAATACAGGCGGTGAAATTAATGCGATTTGACATCTTACGTCACAAGTGTGTAACGTACACTGTGGCCCTTCAGCCATTGTAGGCGTTACATACAGATCTGCGAAAGGACCATATGCACTGACTTAGGTGACTGTTACCGCTTTGCAGGCAAGGGCGGGCATTCGCACAAGCGATGCCCATCTAATGCCCCTGCCGTGGAGGCCTGCGTGCACGGGGCTGCCGTAAGGCCCACCGTCTGGGGATTGCCCTGGTCATCATCATCAACAGCTCATATACGTCCCCACCGAGGGGCCTATCCTAAACTAGGGCGATTAGGCGTTAGTTAACCAAGCTACCTCCCGATTGGAAGGCGACGGCATTACGCACAACTTCGACGCTTCTTGTCCTGGTGTTCTCGGGCAATCCTCTCTTGGCGATCACCAATAAACCAATCAGGTCGGGCTACCCCAGGCGCGTGAGTAGTGATGTCGCATTGTGGACCCTTCCACACGTAAAGGGCAGAGAGAACACCGAGGGTTTTAGTGGATTAGCTCCGGCACTCTGCCGGGAGGGCCCCACACACGCTTGCCGTCTAGCCAACGGCGGGTACGGTGCGGTCACGTATTTCCCCCTCGAAAAAAAAGGTGACTGTTGCCGCTTGTTACCGTCAGGTAGAGTCGGCCAGTTTGCCAACTCTTTTGTTTTTATAAAAAAAAACAACGATCGGAAACTCCTCGCGATATTACATAACATGACGCGCAAACACCATAAAGGTGTGGCTGTTGACTAGCGATTCGTAATGTCCTACGCGTTTGGACGCGTGACTCCGCCGGACGAGGGTTGGTCTCTGCATCGCAATGCGCTAATGGTGGATAGCTTTTGCATATTTTTTAAATAAGACGTGGTAGCTCTTGGCTTTCATCTCACCTGATGGTAAGTGACGATAAGGCGGAAGGTGGAAGCGAGCTACAGCTGGACTCCTCAACAACTGAGGAACTGGCTATCTTACCTCCAATTGTCGGAACACAACAAAGCAATTAACATTGTTATTATGGCGACAAACTTAGGTAATACCGGTGGCAGCTAGCCAGGCGGGTTCAGAGAAGCCCTACCATCAATCAAAGTGAGCAAAAAAATTTCTGACCCCGTGGGGAATCGAACCCCGAAACTCGCGATCAACACCCGGTTGTTTCAACCACTTGAAATTACTGGGTACCGTGACTTTGGCAACGTACACTGTGGCCCTTGTGGGGGTTGCAGTTTTACTGCGAATGTCACAGGAGCCACATGTACTACGTATTATAGGTGACTGTTATCACTTACCATCAGGTGGGCAGTTTGCTTGTTTGCCAACTTAGTAGCAATTAAAGAAACCTGTTGAAACATTCGAAAATTATTAAAACTACTATTAAAACACGAGTTTCAGCGTTTCACAAGATTTAATTCCCACGGCACAGAATAATAATAATAGAAAGGTAGGAGGGGAGTGCAAAGAATTTGAAACGGCAGAAAAAATTGGAAATCATTTTATCATTCCTTACAGTCCCTCAGCAAACTCAATACATTTCTGAAGACGCGAAATGATCCTTTCAGTATCCTAAAAAAATACTTTCATTCTTCCCTGAATATTTAATGTTTATGGCCGCTTTAAGCTTTTCTTCGTCCGAAAATCGCTTTCCACCGATCTCTTAGGCCTCGTTTACGGAGACGCGGGGCGTCGCGCGTCGCGTGTGGCGTGGCGTCTCGCGGCGCGTCAGACGCTTTTTCTGTTTACGGTGGGGCGGCGCGTGAAGCGGCACTCATAATCGCACGCGTAAACACAAACATATGGCAATATACGATGTTGTTCATAGAGATTCGAGACGGGAACACCTACGGACGCGGCGGTGCCATCCGCGGGCTCGGCCGTAAAAAACGCGCCATTTCAAGCAAAGGCGTGTAAAATCGCTTCTCCGTAAACGCACTCATACAACGCCATATGTTTGAATTCTGAGCGGGCCGCGCCGCGCAACGCCCCGCGTCTCCGTAAACGAGGCCTTACCGATCTCTTTTTCCAGCTTCGGCAACACAAAAGAAGTCTGTAGGGCTATAAGGTGCATAAGCGCACTTTAAGGCGAAACATAGTACGCGAATACAGCGAGTCGCAAGCGAAACCGCACGCGCAACTAGTCGAAGATCATTTGTTTACATCTGTCACATCGAACGAGACGGCAGCGAGTCTGAGCGAGACAGACGAAACCGGGCATCTTCCACCGTCAATTAAAAACTGTAGTAAACAAATGTGTTTGAAGATCAATCTATGTAGAAGTGAACCAAGCAAAAATATTTAAATCACATTAAAGCTGTAACGCGAGATGACGTGTTAAAAATTGGAACGAACGCCTTAGTACGGACGGACGCCTTTACCGCAGGGAGACTGTACCAGGGTCGTCTGCTTGAGTACCTCCGTCTTACTTATTTCTGTCGCCAAGCAGAAGTGCTTGCACTGCTGTGTTCCAGTTTGAAGGGTAAGGTATGTCAGTAAAATTACTGGGTACCGTGACTTTACATCATGATCATGTCGCAAGTTGGCAACGTACACTGTGATTCTTGTGGGAATGGAAGTTTTACTGCAAATATCGCAAGAGCCACATGAACTATAGGCGACTGTTACCACTTACCATCAGGTGGGCAGTTTGCTTGTTTACCAACTTAGTTGTATAAAAAAACTAGAGTTAGCGCTACGACAAGCTTAACATTTGCACTACGAACATCGCTGCTATTTCGAACTACATAAGAGTGATTCAAATGTCACCCAGTATAGCTTGACGCGGCGCATATTGTACAATTTTCTCCGCTAATGAAAATGACAAATATTTAATTTCGTTATGAGAAGAGAGAGCGAACCAGAAACTTGCTGTTTTAAAAATAAATTAAAAAAAGACTTCAAAAATACAAAAATGTTTAAAATAATATATGAATAGGTACAGACAACATCACATTTCTACATTGAAGTTGGTGCCAGTTTTAGGACTTTCTAGGAGATCATCGTTTGGCACCGACTTCAATATGGAAATGTGATGCTGTCTGCAATACTTAGTAATACGTGCCTATTGTATATAAAAAACTAACCACTTATATAAAAAACTAACCACTAACTCCTAAAAGTTAAGGATCCCTCCAACATCAGCTCGGTTCGTGACTAGCAGACGTAAATACGTGAATAGCTTCAGAAAAAAACATGAAATACGTTGGACGTACCTATAAAATTTAAGGGTTTCCCTCGATTTTCTTGGGAGCCTATCATCAATAACAGTGACAATGGGACCAACTTTGAGATATACTCATTCAAGCAAAAAAAGAATCATCAAAATCGAACAATACTATAAAAAGTTACGCGTGATCATACATAAAAATATATATACGCGTCGAATTGAGAAGCTCCTCCGTTTTTCGTCGGTTAAAAAGTCTCAAATAGGTAACATATTTCAAGTCTTAACATAAAGGCAAATAAATCACAATAAACAGTCCATAGAACTGAGCAGATAACACCCATCTTTAGTAATCTATACAATACACTAATATTATAAAGCTGAAGAGTTTGTTTGTTTGTTTGAACGCGCTAATCTCAGGAACTACTGGTTCGAATTGAAAAATTATTTTTGTGTTGGATAGTCCATTTATCAAGGAAGGTTTTAGGTTATATAACATCACGCTGCGACCAATAGGAGCGTAGAATAGAAATTGACGCGGACGAAGTCGCGGGCAACAGCTAGTCTTTAATAATCCGTAATACATAATCTCTTACTTTGTAGTTAGCTCTAACACACAATTACTAATTGCTTTTACATTTATTAACAGGTAAGTTTTGAATATCGATCGATAGGAATGCATTAAACGAGTTTCCTACTCTGTGAAGCCTCGTAGAATAAGAAGCTAGTTGATTTTTGCCTCGTTTAGAATCGTGACAGTCGCCATTTCTTTCAACAGCTCAAGCGGTTTCTTGTTTCTTGTTTAAGTGAGGTGGTCAGAGCTCATTGGGGTGAAAACAGTCAGTCACTCTTGTGCTCTACAGTATAACGTTTCGGGTATGTGGCTGTAGTCGAAAGCGCCCATAGGCAAGCTATTGTTAGCATTTAATATCAATTCAATAGTTACCTGTGTGACGTCTAAAAATATAGTTCAACTGACGCTTGATTATTAATTAGCTAAAACATCGTTAAAATACAATTGTATTTTGCAACATCTTAATCTAACTACACAAAGGAAACGTAGCTTTAACACGTACTGGCCGATTATCTCTGTCACTAATAGCGTTCTAAATAACTCTTATCAGGAACGAAGCCAGCTAATGACTAAGGCTAAAAAGTATTTCCCTAGTCGGTGACTATTTGACAAATCTTTTATAGGTAAGTCACAGGTCCTATAACAGCTAATTATATTATTAACCATATTAACGTTTACTTTATTGTATGTGATAATGATCAATTATTGAAAATCATAATTCATTATAGGTGATTTTTTAAATTTATTTACTACGATAGGTACTACGAGTAATTTACCACGAAAACATTGGTCAATACAGGAAACAGCGATAAAGAAGGGTGTGCACAAAATTACATTTTCACAAAACGAAACTTTGGAACAAGTGACAAATCGAAAGCGATTTAAATCACCACCTAGTATGTTTTTTTTTAAATTATACGAGTAAGGTAGTACCACTTGCAAAATTTTGCATTACACAATTTATAATAGAGGAAGTGAAACAAGTTAAAATAGATAATCGAAAATATAACTAGTCGAAAATATAAAGTCGTACGGGGATGTCCTTTGGTGAACACGTCACTCACAATGTTTGGTTGAAATAGGACCACATTTATCTTATGATTAAAACAAAAAACTTCACAACATCTAAACTACAATACGCCGACTGCTTAGCTAAGACCCACTTGTGGGTCTTTGCACAATAAAATGGAGAACTGCAGCTGAGATATTGCGCAGCCTTTAACGTACGGACAGGGCATCTTCCATAACGCTGGCCCAGTGCGGGTTACTGGTCATTTTCTCGTGAGCCAGTATCACCGCGAGCAAGAAATTTGATTCTCAACATTCCATTTAGCACACTACTTGCTATTTTTAAAAATAATCCATTTGTGAAAATGAAATTAATTAAACGCTTGAACTCATACCTTACACCGCACCACAAAAGGGACACCGCTCAGTAAACTACGTGTACGAGGTTTATCACTAGTTTACAGCCCTAATTACAAGAAACGCTATGTTTCATAATGGAAAATTGGTGTGAGTCAATTATTGCTTATTGTCGTGTTAAGATTAAAAGTTATTGATACACTGTTATTATAATATCCTTTTACTTTCTCTTCATGTTATAAATGTTATATGTGATGTTAAAAAACAGAACGTTAAATTTTTGTGAACAGCACCATAAATACGACTTCACACAGATTCACGGGTGAGATTTTTGTCATTTAGCGATGACCCGTTTCTACAGTTCACGACAATGTTATATGCAAAGTAGCAATGCAGGGCTAATTTGGAGACATTGCGCATATTTCTTATACTCGTATAAAAGGGATAACAATAATACAACATATTTCATAGTGCAGGTCCAACGCAAGCGCAAATAGAGTAACCAAGACTGTAATAATGTGGATATTTTCGAGTAAGGCTTTTTTGATATTTTTGTACGAAACTGTTTAAAAAAAATATGTGACTAGTTATTTCAATGAACAAACGTAAATTTGCACACTGACTCAAAAATATCCCTGAATGTTTCTTCGAGAATGACATATTCTCGACTGTTAAATTGGAAAATTAATTTCGGGAGAGCTCCCGAACTTCCGAAACCAGTAAACCGATTTCAAAAACTCATGTAATGTGATAATGATTATCAAAAACTCATGTAATGTGATAATGATTATCAAAAATCAGTAGCTGTTTCAAGCGAGCGTAGCAAATATACCTCTGCTCAACAACCTCTATCCTGCTTCTTTCGGGACCAAAATAAATACACTCATCGACATATTTCACACACACATTGATGACAGATAGCGGCAAAAAAGATTTGCTAGGACAGTTTAATTACGGTTTCTTATTATGACCAACTTTAACTCAAAGTGCCTCTTACATTATCTAATCTTTATAACTAAAAGTACTCATGTCGATAAGCTTGAAAAGGAAAAGAGGTAACTAACATAGATTCACTTTCGTCACATCCACCCAACTCATCAACATCCGGCCCAATCATACTCTGGAGATAACCAGAAAATCAGACCGGAAAATGATTGTGCGTGCTTTTGCATAAGGTGGTCCGCCATTGATGGTGTTGAAAAGGCAGGTGTCGCCGCGTGCACCTCAGTTGACATCGCGCGCTCGCGTCGTACGTACGGCGGCCATTTTGATCGAGACGTCATTTTTCGCGCCAACGCAAGAGCGCGATCGTAAAACTATTGACTGACATATTGTGTTTTTTTTTTGTTTGTTTACGATATATCTCATCAGTGTTTGTGATTTACATAACCGACCGGGGACACAACTAAACAGTGGATGTTTTAGCGAAATATAGGCTCGTAAGTAACTGAAATTCAATATTATCGAGAGGTCTGCAAAAAACATCCGCGAACGAATTGAGATTGTCATAAAACCAAACTTTATAACGACACACATTAGTTTAGGTATCGAATACAAAAACGATAGAAAAAAACAAGAATTGACGATTAAAAATAACGTTGACAGAGTCGTATTACCTACTCGAGTGTTTTCAATTTGTCGTAAAAAATAAAAGCAACCTCCTTTTTATAAGAGCACACCAACATGTGAATAAATCGGACGCATACATCGCTACAAACATCACTTCTGATCACACATAATTCATCGTTTACAAAGAAAAACATCAAACACAATATTTAAATCTTTTTTTTAAATCGCTCATTGAAAAACTTCGTCACTACAATTCATTTTGTTCGTGAAATAAAAATTGTAGAGTCATTGTCCATTTTAGTAGTAAATTTGTAAGAATAGCTTCTATCTAAAGCACACCGGATTCATAGGAGAGAATTCTTTACGTTGATTGAGGAAAAAATTAATTTTCAAAATAGAACAATCGTTAATGCTCATTGTTTTACAAGAGCACTTTATAGAGCAATTCAAGCATTTACATGCATTCTCAATGAAAACGAAAGTAAATATAAAATTTTATGGGAAAACATCGAACGTTCATTATTAAAATGATATTTAATAATATTATTAAGATGATATTTAGTAACTACAGGAAAACAATTTTTTCTGCAGAGCTGGCAGACTATTAACTGAAGTCAAGTATCCTTCGGTCGACATACCTATTTAACATGAAGCCTGCGACTGTGAGGTTGATGGTGGCCGACTGTTATTTTAATTAAGTACTTAATAAAAAAATAAAGCGTTATATGTATCTGTAGTACTCAGCATCTAGTGATAAGCGTTGTTGTGTGTTTTTTTGTAATGATTATTACCTATGAAAACTTTTAAATGGCCAATAGAAATATACACTGGTACGCATGTTATTTTTAATAGCTGTAAGTTTTCCTATAAAAATTTATAAATAATAAATATTATTTTTATAATTAGTAAGTAATGAATAATTTTTTTAAATCTTTATTTAAATGAATAAAAATACAAAAAAAAATATTGTGTGGTTTTATGAAACCACGATGCAAATGAAAAAAATTTTCGGATCGCAGGAATTTGACTGAAAATTTTCGGAAAATTATTCGATTGGGGGCCAATTTTTCAATCGTCAGATATTATTTATCCAGCGAATAATGTTGAGGTTTTGACAGATTTTCTATAGATTAATTGTCAAGTTGTCAAAGTTATTCTCTGGATAAAAGTTATCTGAGGATTGAAAAATCGGCTCTTAGGGCTTGTTTCACAATCGAAAAGTAAGTATTGAATAGCTTACTTGACAGATGATTTGACGGTTGTTATATGAAAAATATGTCAAAGAATCTGTCAAGTAAGCTATTCAAAACTTACTTATTGATTGTGAAACAGACCCTTAGGGTATTAAAGTGGCGTTTTTAATCTTAACTTAAATCTTTTTCTTCTGAAAAGAAAATTATAATTGAAAAAGACTACCTAATTAAGTAATAAAAATAACCAATAAAAAAGCAATAAAAAACAAAATACAAAATAAAAACAAATAATGAAAAAATAGCGCTCTACACCAGGATCGAAACACTGACCTGCCACTCAGATTAAAAGTGGGAGATCTAACACATAGACTAATCCTGACCTACGAGATGAGATAGTGAAATTAAAGATCTCATGGTTTTGTGTAATGCAACATGCGATAGATGGACGAAAAAATTCGAGGCTATGTAAGAAAAAGTTTCACTTTAAAATGCAAAATGACATTGACAAAAGCACGGCTTAGCTGCAGTCGCGACGATTAACCGGCAATTTTCTCCTAAAATATTAAAAATCTATCATTAAGTATACAATAGTTCGGAAAATGTTGAGAGCCTTCACGAGAAAAAACAGACGAGAAACTCAGAAAGTCTATTTTTTTTCTATTCTTTTAAATTGCCATTGACAAACATACAACAAAACATTTTCACATGCATTATTAAATATTAAAAGTTAAAACACACTACAAATCGTATGTATGCTCACATACACTTTAATAAGACGGTTTATTAATAAGACGGATGTCTAAAAACCTTTATCTACACTCATGTTCAAATTCTAATATTAAGAACTCAACACTAATATTTTAAAAGCATAACTTAAAGCCCTTGGCCTTTTACAAATTACATTATAATACAGGCTCGCCATACAAAACCAGTACTTTAATGTAACTCGAATTCCAATAAAATACAGTTCGATTGACGAAGCCCGACCAAGGAGGTTTTGTCACAATTTTCTTTTGTGCCAGTACATTGTCTATGGCGCGTGCAACAGCGCATGCGCGGTAGAATGTTGGTGTTGGCGCCATTTCTCTGAATTTTTCATTCATTATTTTGCTGTTATTGGTTAAAATAATAAATAATATAAATGTATGTAGTTTTAGATTTCTGTATTAGTTTCACAATTGCACTGTTCAAAATGCAAATAATAATTAGAATAAATGAGTTTGATTTTGTTTTAATTTTGTGTCTTTTATTTAATTTAGGTAACCACTGATTGCATGAGTGTAGATAAAGTAGTGTATGAAATTGAACATAATTAGGTCTTAAAACACTCGTGTGGTACTATTAAAATTCTCGGCAAGCCTCGAATTTTAAACACACACTAGTGTTTTAAGACCCCCTATTATGTGACTATTTCATAAACTACTATTAGCCCATACCGAGTAATAACTTAAATAATCACTCACTTCATAATAACCTTAATGCACGAGTCTTTCGGGTGTAATCATTGAATTTATTAAATGGCAAGTCAATCACACTTTCTGGGAGCTTATTTAAAATCGCTCTACATTTCCCCTAAAATGAGCCACTAGTTTTACGCAGCCTGTACAATGGTTTTTTTTTCTTGTGTTCCTATTACAAGAATTGCAGTTTTTATCAAATGTGTGAAGTTTTGTGTACATGTACTAAATTGTCATAAATATACGGACCAGCCAATGTTAAATAAAACATAAATTTCTTTGAACATTTCTCTGAGCGAGTCTCGTAATTTACGCTTAATGTTTTTGTAATTCAAATTAATTCATAATGAAGCTCACGAATGACCACGGACTTTGTCGAATGTTGGAAATTAAACGTTAAAAGACAAACAATACTATGTATCTAATATATAAAAATCTCTTGTCACTGTTTGTTATCGAACTCCTCCAAATTAAGGTTTTTTTTTAAATTAATTTTTATGATTTTTGTGTGTATATTTGATAGATCTGAGAATAGTTCGTAGGCTATTTTTAGGGTTCCGTACCTCGAAAGGAAAAAACGGAACCCTTATAGGACCACTTTGTTGTCCGTCCGTCTGTCTGTCTGTCACGAGCCTTTTTCTCAGGAACGCGTGGAGGTACCAAGCTGAAATTTATATCAAATACTCAGGTCTACAGTCCATTGGAGCTGTGAAAAAATCAAACTTCTAAGCCAACGCAATCAAAAGATAGCCGTTTATGCCGCAAATTTCCGCAAATTTTCGACACTCGCAAGGGAATCAAAATATACAGGGTACTTCCCGTAAACTCAGAATCTTGAAATTTGGTACAAAGTAACGTCTTATAGCACAGATAAAGGAAAAATTGCGAAAACCGTAAATTTTGTGTTACATCATATACTAATAAAAATATTTTTAATAATTTTCTACGGAACCCTCGGTGCGCGAGTCCGACTCGCACTTGGCCGGTTTTTTTTGACAATTATAATGGCGAAACGTAGTTCGCGGGCACAGTTTCGTTCGCTAGTAGTTATATTTCAGGTACACCTTGTCCTTCCTCTGAGGTTACCTGGCAGACATTTTTATTTAAGCAAAAAGTCAGCCTTTAGGCTCTGCATTGCTTCCGTGTCGTTATTTATTCTATTAAGTATTCATTCATTCATTCAATTATGACACGCATATCTAAAGCATGCACTTATACTATGAAATATAGTTTTATGCAAAAGGTAACCACAGCGAGAAATCAAAGTGGCAATTTAATAAAAGCGTGTGAAAAAATGAATTGTATTTTTTTGTGGAAATAAAATGACACATTTTTAACTAGCTTTTGCCCGAGATTTTGCACATTGATTGAACAACAAAAAGACAGATAACACCGAACATTTCCTTCCTTTGAATACGGTTGATGAAATGTGGCCAGAGGTGTCTGTCTCTGTGCTAACATTTATATATTTATAAAAATTTATTGCAAAGTATAAATAATATACAATTGGCGTACTTTATACCATATGGCATTGTTTACCAGTTAAACATTGGAACAAAGAGTTCATGGCAGTGCTTCAAATAAAATACAATATTAATGATTTTAAACCGACTTCAAAAATGGAGGAGGTTTTCAATTCGTTGCGTTTGTTTTTTTTTTTGTGCGTATGTTACGCGATCACTCCGCCAATTATGGACCGATTTTCAAAATTCTTTTTGTATTCGTTAGAGTATACTCCTGAGGCGGTTCATTGTCGCCAAAGTCAGGATCTAATGATGGGATCCCAGGAAAATGAGACAGCTACTTCTCTAGGTCCTGGCGGTTATTTATATGGGACTGCGACAGGTTCTCCTCTAGGTTCTGGCTTTATCTACATGGGGGTGCGATAGATTCCTCTCTAGCTCCATAAATCCGTTCACCTTCTCGCTTGTCGACTGCTCTGTCATGTTGAACGCCTCAATCAGATAAGTGAGATATACTCGTAATATCAAATTTCCAGATCTATTTTCGAAGTATAAACTCGATTTCGAGATAATCTCGCATGTAGCGAGAACTGGGCCCCGGGGGCTGATTCTCGCTTATTTGAAAAATAATCGAATTCGATTTTTTTCTCGAGCAATAGTCATAGCTCAGCCAATCAGACCACTGAACATGTCGAGCTCCACCATTTTTATGGGAGTAAATTTAAATAAATAATTCTTCAATTTATATTATTAGATAAATAAAAATGAATTACTGGAATGTACGTACGCTCATAACTTGAGAATGACCGCACCAAATTGGTTAATTATTTTTTTGTTGTATTCGTTATTATTGGAATGAGGTTTGTATAAAAGAAAATGTTTGAAAAAATGTACGAAAAATAAAAAAAATGGATTTAAAAAAAGTAAGTAACCGACAAAATTGGTAGATTTTCATTCAATTGTTCAGTTTCTTATATTGTTTTATTGTGAAAAGGTCTCGAAAAATTTCCTTTTTAGTATAGGTACCCGTGTGAGACCGGGGCGGGCAGCTAGTAATACAAATACACACACACACGCGCACACACACACACACACACATAAATATTAAACTATATGCACACTACTTTATGTAATTTTTAGTTTTTTTTATTGTTAATTTTACTAAGTTGTCTTATTTCTTTTTCTTTGTGAGACTTGAACGATAGAGACTGGTTCCCACAACACAGGGAATCCTAGTGTGGGGACCAGGGCCTAGAAAATTGTAAACTACTATGATAAATAAAGAATTTATTATTAAAAAATATATATAACTTTGAATAAATAATATGTCTAAATGTTTATTTAGACAAACAAAATGCTAGGTTAAATTCTACAAGTACTTTCTAATGTAACTGAAAACAAATTACAAAATATAATATAATAGGATAGTCAAAATGGAAAGAAAATGAACTAAAAACACTATTATCATACATTAGAAATTGTCGTCGAGACAATACTAGCGATTTTCAATTAAGAAATGGCGGAGAGCTCGGCATTTGCTGTGTTCCAATTGGCTAAATTGGATCACCGCTCGAAGAAAAACTCGAATTCGACTTTTTTCACGAATCGTCCGAGAATCGGCCCCCTGGTAGGGGACCGTGCGCGGGCGCAGCGACACACGCAAATGCCGATTTCTTAATATTTGTCAATTTGGCGACAATACAAATAAAATCGATTCGGCGGCGGCCGCGTGTGCTAACGTGCCTTGGCCCACATAGCAAATGATTTGCCATTATTATAGTATAGCGCGCCAGTTGCATTTCTTCGCCGAAGTTTTTTTTTTTTTTTTTATGGAGGGCCCGGCAAATGAACTCCTCCCGCCTGATGTTAAGCGGTGAAAGAGGCCCAAATGAGTTGACAGATAAGAGTAGGGACGACATCCACCATCCTACCTGCCCGCCCTTTGCCGGCCCAAAAGATGCTTTTTCACGCCTCTTTTGAAGGAACCCATCATGTTGTAGGATGGAGAAAACACGTGCGCAGGTAGTGTTCCAAGTGTGGGATGAACGACAGAAGAAGGAATCTTGGAATTTCTTGGTACGGTGTGATAAGGAGGATACAGTGTACGGATGACTCCGAAGGCCCTTACGCGTTTTTCTGTTAAGGAATATACAACCGCCTCCGTGGTTCCCTTGGCATGCCTTTTTGACACTTCCATGACCTCGTCAGCGTCTGTTTAGGCGAACAGACGCTGACGAGGTCATGGCAGGCTCCACTCATCTCTCCGAAATGTAGAGACCTACGCTCCTGGGCGTTTGGAGCATCGACGACTGACAAAACCTGTAACCCCTATTAGGACCTCCGTGACATCAGTCACACAACCCAATAATTTTATTGCCGATCTAGTAACCTGCAAATAGGATTACCAGGCCCCGAACACCAGGAAACCGAATAGAACAGCCAGTTTAGTCGGACATTTGGTTAAAAAGGCGGGACAGACCGGCCGGCTGAGACGGACATTTGGAAAGGCCGGATGCTCTTAGTTATGAGATGTTTCTAATGTTAATTTAGTACTTAGCACAGTGTGTTTAATGTCTTTTGACCATATAACATAACACCTGTCAAAAATGACATTTTCTCTTATTTTGCGCCAAAACACACGGCGCGGGCGGAAACGATCACGTGACTGGTCAAATGTAGAGCCTAAAAAACCCGGACGGTCCGGAAACCGTGTAATTTAGCCGGACACCACCTAACTTATTAGCCGGACATGCATCTAATTTAGCCGGACACGCATCTAAAGTCTATGTTCAGCTTTATCCGGACACCTGGGGACCTAGACAAAGTGACAAGTCAAAAACGATAACGAAGCCTTCGTTAAATAACGTGGCGAATCGATCAAAGTCATCGATATGTAAGTCGGACAAATTGATTCGATGAAACAGCGAATTGTTCTTTCGTAACTTTCATATACTACTCAAAACAACTCATTTTTTCATCAAAATGCAATGAAAATATCATTTATTTTACCCCATCTTTTCCATTTCTCAGCTTTGAGTACTTAGACAACCAATACGTTATTTTCTTACGGAAAGAACGATTCGACACAGCGATCGCTACAATACGTTGGCTAGGAATTTGTTTTCGTTATCTCAAGAGACGATGACGAATTAAGTTATCGTTTCGCCATGAAACAACTGCCACTTGACTAAGCCCCCTTTTTTTCTCGGGGGAAATGCGTAACCGCACCGTACCCGCCGTTGGCTACACGGCGAGCGTGTGTGGGGCTCTCCCGGCAGAGTGCCAGGCCTACCCACTAAAACCCCCGGTGTTCTTCCTGCCCTTATGGGCGCGCTAAGTAAGGTCCACACTGCGACTCCATCACCCACGCGCCCGAGCAAGCCCATCGCCAAGGGGTGTCTAAGCCCCCTGCCTGGTAAACCTAGCCGCAAACAGAACACAGTAACGAAGACAGACACAGACGACCCCGTACCGAGTCTCCCACTTTCAAACTCGGCATACGTTATTTATATGGACCTATATGATGCAGGAAAACCGCAACGACGCAGACTAACGCGCAGGGGAGCCATAAACGCGGACGTGGAGCATATAAAGACAAGACGTTCTCGTCTCGACGTATACGACGGGTATTATAAACATGCGCACGCGCACCAATTGGTCGAATGGCGTGTCGCATAGTAATTAGCTGCAAGCCACCGTCAAGGACGTCTATAGTGTCGAGTCTAACTAAATAAGTCTTGTTTGTTTTTGTTTATTCAAGAAAAAGTGTCGATCATTGATAATACTAGTAACCAAAGACATCCCCCAATCCAATTCGAACTTTTTTCGAATCCGTGATAATCGGCCCCCTGACTTGAATTTAAATTGGCGTGTTGCATTAGAAATGAAAGAACAGCGCAATATGGAGTTCTCGCATTCAAAATACACAAACACATGATACATACAAGAAATAGCTTTTTTATTTTGATTCTACCTATTGTTATTATGTAATAATTGTCCTAATACGTATTCATCGGGAATCTGGATCAAATCTTTAAATTAAAGATAAATACCGACTTCAAAAACATCAATCACCTTTAGTACCAACTGCCAGGTAATGATCAACTGGAAATTCATAAAAATATGTTTTATATTTTTTGTCATTTTTATTTTTTGGACATTATTATGATTTGGACATTAGTAATGCAAACCGAACAATTAATGTACTTACTAAGTTAAAATTCGGCACCAACTTCAGTATGACACGTGATGTATTGTATGTACATTCTTATATTATTATTGACTTTTTGGTATTTTTGAAGTCGCTTTTAATTATTGTAATAATAATTTTATTTCAATCTTTTTAGTTAATTTCATAGATGCGTATTAAAATTTGACCCAATGCAAACACCTGCGGTCCTTTTTTTTTCTCGCGGGGAAATGCGCAAGCCACATGACAAATAGCCCGACCGGACGGTCTATTTGTCGCCAAGGGGGGATTGTCCGAGAACACCAGGACAATCCCCAGACGGAGAAGCCTTACGGCGGCGTGCACGGGAGCCGACCGTGCACGCAGGCTTCACGGCAGGGTCATCAGACAGGCATTGCTTGAGCGAATCCCCGTCTTCTCCTGCCTATCCGTCTGCGGCGGAGGGGAGCGGCCCGAGGATCTACCTCCCGCTCCCTCTTCACAGCCTCCTTCTGCGAGATGACATCTTCGCAGAAGGAGGCGACAGCCCCCCATTCCGCTTCGCCGCGGAGCATGGCCACGACCATGCTCGGCAACGAAAGGTCCCCGCCTCCCAGCGCAGCGTTAAGTTCGCTGCGTTGGCGTCGCCAAGCCGAGCACCCCCCCACCGGTGTGTTTGGCCGTGTCGTCGGGAGCGTCGCAGTGATGACATTGAGGCGTTTCCTCCCGACGTGCAACTCGGTCCTACCGCCTATCTCATATCACTCGCTATCGATATGGTGACATTAAAACAATAGTTCTAATGTCACAGGTGACATTACTATGATGACTACCAGATGCAAATACCTCAATAGCTTCGGGAAAAACATGAAACACGTTGGACGTGCCTATGAAATTTAGGGGTTTCCCTCGATTTTTCCGGAATCCCATTATCAGATCGCGACTTGGTGACAATGGGACCACCTCAGGAGTATACTCTATCGATTACAAAAAGAATTTTAAAAATCGACCCACAAATGGCGGAGTAATCGGTGAACATACATAAAAAATAGATACAGTCGAACATACTCCTAGCACCTCCAGCTTTTTTGAAGTTGGTTCAAAATTACTGGAAACTATGACTACAGTCATGTTATGTCATAAGTTGGCAACGTACACTGTGGTTAACTTGTTAAAGCTATCGTGCAACATAATTTAATATAGGAGTATCCTCCCTGAAGAACTCGAAACTGCCCTGCGAGCATGGAACTCTCGATAAACAAAATTTGACAGCTAAGATCGACATACTCGACAAAAATCGATAAATTTGACAGAAAATCCTAAGGAGTGAAAAGGACAGATGCTTTTGTCGATCGACAAGTCCATGCTCGCAGGGCTGGCTGGTCGGAGAGTAGCCGACATATTTACGTGAGTAAGGCCGTCTAGATATCTGCAAGGACACTGGTCCTTGCTTACAAGAAGTTGCAGAACTAGGAAGACACACATGTACTATATATTAAGAGGAGGACCGCCAAGATGACTATGCCTGCTTGTTCGCCGACTTTGCAAGATAAAAAAAGCATTGAAACCGCCGAGCAACCTACCTAAGCTCCCGCGTCTCTCGCGGCCTACACTTGCGCAAGAGCAGCACATTTGGTCACCTCCGTTATTAGGCGCTCGCCTTTCGCAACGCGCGCCTGATAACATCGCTTTCCCTTCAAGCCGACCGCTTTTTGACATTACTTATTAAATTTGAATCACACAACACAACAACAAATTAATCTGTGTGACGCAACAGCGACCGCAGCCGAGGAAGTCGAGGTCTCGCCTATTTCGGTCGCCGAGCAGCGGCGCTTGCATTGCTGTGCGTTCCGGTTTGAAGGGTTAAGATGTGGCAGTGAGATTACTGGGTACCGCGACCTTACTCGTACATCTTATGCCGCAAGTTAGCAACGTACACTGTGGTTCTTGTGGGGGGGGGGGGGGGGGTTGCAGATTTGCCGCGAACCTCGCAAGAACCACATGTACTATAGGTGACTGTTACCACTTCTCATCATCAGGTGGGCATATTTGCTTGTTTGCCAACTAATTTGTTTTAATAAACAACTTAGAGAAACAGGGGCGTGTTCAGAGTCGTCGCGTTTCGAGCTATAACTCTGGTAAAACAACCGGCCTGTTCAAGACCTTAGAATCTCGGCAATTCACAACATAACGACGAACCATCGAATTTGATGGTTGAATAAGGCATTGACGTTTATTGGGAGCAACCATCCAACCACTTTTGTCAAAAATCGATACCTTGGCAGTTAGCTAACAACCTTTTACAATCACCATATTATCAATATTACATTTTTTCAATTTCTTTAATAAAAAAGTGACTTAGCAAACTACAGCTTTGTACCCCTAATACATATACACGGTTATTTTTTTATCACCCTGGAAAATTTTAGGGACGCTTCAGGACACATCCAATATTATATAAAAAATAAAAAAAATGAAATAAAAAAAAAATAAAAAAAAATAAAAAAAATAAAAAAATCTCTAAAAATGCTGCTCTCAACTAGTGCAGCATTTTTTGTATTTTTTAAAAAATTAATATAAAATTAAGGAGGGGGGTTATTTTTTTAATTTTTATTTAAATCATTCTAATACCATGTCGTGAAGCGTCCCTTAAATTTTCCAGGGTGATAAAAAAATAACCGTGTATATTCTTTCTTGTACACAAAATTTATACCATGTCATACAATGAAAGATCCATAATAGGCCTGCAGTTCTAGAATAGTTTGCGCTGGTATCGCGGTGTTCCGGTTCGAAGGGTATAAAAGGGTATAATCAAAGAATAGAGGTAGGTTAGGTAGGCAAACGACTCGGATACAGCCTCCCTCTGGTAAAATTCTACAACCGTCCACACCTAGGAACAAATATTAGTAGTGATCTTCAACTCTTCACCCACAAAAAACAAACACAACAAAAATGTAGCTATCGCGGGCTTCTTATGAATTTGACTTACGTAACTCAAATTCTACCACATTCGCATTAACCGCCATTGCGGCAACAATACGAGACTGCGTGTCTACACTCCTTTATCAGACAGCGATGGATGTACACTGACTGTGAAATTACAAGAGGTGTCAAGAGATGTTGTGTTATAATACGGAGGTCGATCCACCGTCTCCCTCTCGCCCTTACCATCGGAAGCGAGACACAATGTTGATATGTTCATTCGATCGGATCCTCTTTTTGTGACGAACTTAATTGAGGCACGTGCGCGCGCGCCGATGCGGTGATGCGTCATACATAATAACATAATGCCGCGTGCTTTTTTTTCGATAACGCTTTTTTACTCCTATCTGATGTTACTATGTTATGCGTTGTATTATTGTTGTATGTAATGCGTTTAATGGTTGAGTACGTGTCGTCTTCATCTGAAGGTTTGGTTCAACAGCGCGGATCAGAGGATTGACCGACCGACCGACCGGCCGGTTCCGACCGATCGGCGGGTTCCGACCGATCGGCGTTGATAGATTGTTTATCATGTGTTCCGTGACGTCATTACATGGCGTGCTGATTTGTCGAGCGCAATTGTTGAGCTACGGTTTAGCCGATTATTGGCCCTATACGATTGTTAGAGTGCAACATTGGCTATGGTCAGGCATATGACGGGTGATCAAATGGTAAAACATTTTGAGTGCCTCTACCTATATCTCGGAAGACACGGTACGCGACCAATCGGAACGCATTGATTGTATTTTCAAATGTTCGACGATGATGTGATAATGCGGCGTTCTGATTGGTCTAAAGCACCTATATCTCGGAAGACACGTTATGCGACCAATCGGAACGCATTGATTGTATTTTCAAATGTTCGATGACGTGATAATGCGGCGTTCTGATTGGTCTAAAGCAGCGGTTCGGTCGGTTCAGTAAAATTGATCCCCGCGCCCGATCTTGTCCCAGCCGTGACGTGACGGTAACCGTCCCATACGATTCGGAACGCGAGGTGCACTTGCCTTCGCGCAGACACTTGTGCAGTGTGCACTATATTTTTCGCGCAGGTGGCTAGTCTCTGTTGAGATCGGATGTCATGACATGACACATAAGGGCAGGCAGAAGTTTTTCCCCTCGATTTGGTATGTGGTAAGGCTTGAAAACACACTTGAAAACACACTTGGTGGTAACTAGCCAGGCGTGTTAACCTAGGCGCCACCAACTCCCTTAAGCAAGCTGGCGATGAAATGGCCCGGCCGGCTGACAACCGGTTAGGAGACACTTTTCTACCCCTAGGCTGCCCGTCTGGGGGGTCGAATTGTTGCACTTGTCGACCCCTCTGTAGAGGTGCCTGGCGCTTGGGTCAGCTACGCTGGCTCAACGTCGGGCCTATTCTCCAGGGGGCGCAATTGGGGAATGGCTAACGGCGATCCCGATTGTGCCTCTATGGAGGTAGAAATTGCTTGGAGGGTGGTTTAGCCAGGTATGGGGTGTATACCCGAGTCCAATGGCATATCCTTGGGGCGGCCTTGTCAGTTCCCCCGCCATAAAAAAAAGGTTTGTTGCCATAATAACAATGACGATAATTAGAGATAAAAAAGACAGTTCCTCAATTGTTTGGGAGTCCCAACAGCTCGCTGCCATCTTCGACCATATTATAAGGATTTGGACCATCTCCACCACCCTGGTCCACAGCGTGGTGGTAAAGAGCACCAAAGTCTCAATCGATGGTCAACAGGGTGCCCACGAGGTGAAATTGTCTCGGATTTCGTAAGGTCAAGCCTTACATCCCAACTACATACTACGACCGCTCAGTTAGAGGACCTTATTACGGAATTGATATTTTTTCTAAAACAACACCATTTAACTACCAATGATTAGACGTCCCATACACATCCGCCCACCCATCCGTCTATAGCCATCGAGCACGCCCCTGCGCTATAGCGACGCGACCGCCCTCATCGCCGCTCGCCTCACTCGCGCGCACAAAAACAAATGAACGCTCACAGTTCATTAGCACAACACAAACCAATGTTTACAACATTATCAATACAACGGTGACGCAACGCGCGAGCCGGCTTTCGGTGATACTCGACGCGATGCTAAAGCCTGGTTTACATTTGCTTTTTTTTGTATACTTTTTTAGTAGTTCGCGGCATGCTCTTTCGAGGCATACTCAAGAAGCACACGTTTAGCAAAACGTGCGTTTGAAGTGTACCGTATGTACAGTAAAATTTACAATAACACATATTTTTACAAAAGCATAATTCAATGATATTGAAAATATAGTGTAAATGTCATCTCGACGTAACGTTAATCAATTCTGATCAAATAGCATAGCAAATGTGTATCGGGCTATAGAGTGTATCTAAAATAGCATGCTTTTAGTTTAAGCACGGTAAAAATGTAAACAGAGCTTTAAGAGCCTAATTGCTCCGACCGTTCTCTCATTTTGCGCTCAGCAAGATACATAAGCGATACATTTATTTATATTTTAACATCTAAAAACAGTTGACTTCATCTAACTATCGTGTGAAGTCACCATTATCAAAGCAGCGCGCGGCGCAAGCTCAAGATTATAATTATGAGGCGATAAATCTAAGTCGCGCAAAAAATCGTTCCAAACATTAAACGGACATTAGGGACACAGTTACTGACGTGAACCCAATCAGTGACATAAGCAATAGTAAAGAAGACACAAATAAAAAGATAGAAGTGTAGTAACAAATGGTTCGTTAAAGCGAATACTATTACCTCGTGTAAAATAAGACCTTTTTCACACAGTTTCTTGACACACAAACGCTGTGTTACATTATGTAATCTCTTGCGGCAGAGAGGGACCGTTTGACTTTGATACCGACGCAAGAACTTCGTTTAAGTCCATGTGAATCTCGCTTCTGACTTGAGCTTTATTATCACTTACCATCAGACGATTAGAAGTCATTTTTCAAATAACCTTCAAGTTCTTGATAAAGAAATGAGACTAGCCGCTAATTATATACTGAACATACTTAAATCGTCTATAAAAGGATTGCCAACTAGCAGGCGGGATTAATTGTTGGTTTCGTGCGGTCTTTATTTATCGGTATAGATCGCCCGAGGGTTTACGACCACATAAGGAAGTATAATTAGAATGATAAATGGTAGAATGCATTAATTTCTAACACATTATTCAAGTAACTCACATGGTAAACGTGGCTGTGTGCATTGACAAGGAATTCATATCAACAAGTACGATAAGTGTCAGAATAGCAAGTCTCAACGTATAATTTCCCAAATATGTTGAAGGTGATAAATGCCATAATCCGCTAGATCAAGTATAGATACAAGTCGAACTTTGAAATCCAAGTCAAACTTTGATTGGCCAAATCTGCTTATTATCATACAATATGGCACCGACTCTACAATCTCTACATCGCATTATTACATGCAAACCAAAGAATGTTTAATACCACTTCAAAAATTTCTATCCATATTACGCACCACAAAAAACAAGGCATCATTTTTAATTCGCAAATATAACATTCTTGTTTTTATTCCTTTCAGATCCTCAAGTTGGTCTCCGTCCGAGATGAGTCGGTGACCTCAACAGAATCAAGATGGCGTCCAGAATCGCATTCGCAGTATCAGTTTTAGTGTTAGTGACATTAATCAACAGAAACCAGTGTGACAGTGAAGTGAGGACTGAACAATTATATTCGCCAGTTGAAACAAAACTTAATGATAGTGTTGAAGTGAATAGAGCAAGAGCCGGTGATATGGAACCTGAGATAACACAACGCGATACTGAAATTCAAAGCATTAGCAATGAGACTAGTAATAATGAAGATGACGATAAACAAACGACTGCAACTGATGAATGCACAACTACTGAAGCGCTAGTTGGGACCGAAACACTAAAAACAGAAAACAATCTGAGAAATTCCAAGCCAGCGTTGATGGACAATGCCAAAAACGACGTAGATGACATAGCAACGGTTATGGACGCCACGGAATCTATTGTTTCTACGTTGTCTGGTTTAGACAATCATGTTTACAAGCGTATAGACGAGCTGAACGAGGATATTTACCAGAGCCATGTCAACAATGACAGGGTTAGTGTTGACCTATTAATCTACTTACGATACATTAATAGAAAATAACGATTCAAAGAGTTAACTTAAGCAATTCAATGATTAATTAAAAAGCTTCTTGTAAAAATATAAAGTATTCTCCTGTGTGTTTAGAAAAAGTAATGAATTAAGAATATAAAGAAAACTAACAGCCTTTTTAAGTAAATCATAAAAATATATAAAAACTAAAAAAGCATTCATACACGAAAGTGGTTTCTTTCGCTAGTAGGAAAAAGAATCTAAGAACTATAGAATGTTTTTTTATTACCACAAGTTAATAAGAAAATTTTACGAATTTTTGGAATAACCACCAACAAAAGTTTCTATCGTTTTCTTATTGTCTGCTTATAGCTTTACTAGTCCTAACGAAAATATTTCAACTGTCTTCGGTTTACAATATTTTGAATTTTTCAAAACATTTAAATACAAGAAACATCCGATTCCAGCCGGCGCTAAACACGACAACGCTACCTCCTACAACACCAGCACAGCAAGTGATACAGCCTCCATCAGTGACACCCGGCAGTGCTGAGGATCCACAGGGTCAAAGGAATCCGAAGACTGACAACAGTGAGTATGACATCACACTTTGTGTAGCAAAAAGAAAGAATTTAGCTTCGAATGCCGCTTGTTTTGTATATTTATCATTAAGCTAGCTAGGGTATCAGGAGCCCGGGCGGGTCGGTAGTGGTAGTCGCAGTGTGGACCCTATCACGCGCGCCCATAAGGGCAGGGAGAACACCGGGGGGTTTAGTGGGTAGGCCCGGCTCTCTGCCGGGAGAGCCCCACCCACGCTCGTCGTCTAGCCAACGGCGAGTACGGTGCGGACACGCATTCTCCTCGAAAAAAAAAGGGTATCAGGAGCTACAGATGATAGTGATACCTCAAAGGATCCAATTCGTTTAAACGTCAAATGGATCTCATGAAATATTATGACTGATATGATGATAGAAATCATAATCTAGGTTATTATCATCATTAATTATATTATTTAAGCTATCATCGCATCGTATCCAGAAGCTATCATCATATCACTAGTCAACTTTAGACGTATTCCAACAACGTGTCTCTGCGCAATTGCAGCCTGCAGCTGAAGCCGAAGTGACAATAAATTGCCCCACAATTATTTATTAATCCGTTATTATCTTCCGATTTGCCGCCGTTACAATGTTACACGGTACAGTAGAGGACTTAGAAACGTTTATATCTCGTGTATCCTCGTCGACAAGATCTAAAGTCGCTCCGCTTATAACATCGTTTACAATTTGTGCAAATCGTAACATAACATCAACCAAGAGAGTTTTGATTATAAGTTTCCAGACATTATTACCGTTTTCGTTGCTGCTGCACGCTAATTTATCACGTTCGACGGAACTATGCTTTCAATTAATCTATTTAATAAGTAGCTGCGCCCGCGAAAACCTTTTTGCTTTAATAAAACACAACACTGTGGCTTCTTTGTTCTTTGCATGGGGATTTCTCAACCTCCTGTGGGAATTTTGAAAAATCTTTCCTCAGTTTCTAGCTCAAATATTATAAATGCGAAGTAACTCTGTCTGTTACGCTTTATGCCTAAACTGCTTAAACAACCATCATCATCATTTCAGCCAAAAGACGCCCACCGTTGTACATAGGCCTCCCCAAGGATCTCCAAACCGATCGGTCCTGCGCCTCCCGCATCTAGCGGCTTCCCGCGACCTTCACCAGATCGTCAGTCCACCTTGTGCGAGGCCTACCAACGCTGCATCTCCCGGTACACGGCCGCCACTCAAGGACCGCACCGGCCCAACGACTGTCAGTCCTGCGAGCTATGTGTCCTGCCCACTGCCACCCAAGGTTTGCAATTCTTTGGACTATGTCGGTGACTCTAGTTCTTCAACAGATCTCATCATTTCTGATGCGATCACGTAGGTAGAGAAACACCGAGCATAGCCCTCTCCATTGCCCTTTGAGCCTTCTGATGAGACCCGAGATTCCGTACGTCATCACTGGCAACACGCACGAATTGAAGTCTTTCGTCCTAAGACACTGCAGTAGATTGGCCGAGAATATGCTGCATAGCTTCCCGAACGCTGCCCAGCCGAATCGCTTAAGCCAATTTTCATAAAATTTGGTGATGAGATAGCTTGGTAGGCGTGGAACAACCGATTTCTACAGCTAGTAATATCCACCCAGAAACCTTCCCGAAGTTACGATGATAATGTAACATATCCTTTGCTCCAGCCAAACCACCTGCAGCGGACGTGAGACCGCTGAGCCTGAAGCCGGAGCCAGCGCCGGCGCTGAGCAAGAGCCGCACCTTCAAAAGCTGGCTCGAGGACCCGTGGACCAGGTCGCCGGCGGGCATCCTCGTGCCGCTGCGGCCGTCGGCGCTTAACAGGGCCTTGGCCGTGTGGAACGACCTGGCCGAAGGTGGCCTCAACATATCCGACATCGTCATAGTCGGGTACGATTCCCACGGTGAGTTTCGTCTTTAAGCGGTTTTATTTAGCATGCCCCGTTTGTCGCTGTTGAAGTTGCTGTTGTTGTTGGTGGGTCAAATTCAAATTGTAAAAAAAACCTGTCCTGGCATATTCTCATTATAAAAACTACGTTATAAACATGGACCTACCAAAAAATACGGACGTAGTGTGGAATTAAACAAATGTGAAGCATGCAAGGTAAGACTTTATGCGTTTGTACACGACCTACACTCACACAGATGTACCAGGTAAGACAAAAAGCTGTAATTTTTTAACGAACAAGACACGCACAAATGTGTTGTCATTTGCATGCTTCACTTGTGATTCAACAACGCTCCGTCTGCCTTTTTTCAGGTCCGTGGTTAGAAAGATATTAATTCAAAAGGGGAAATACGACACTAAACCCTAGTAAGTTGTCATCCCAGTCATCTCAATAGGCATAAACCGCGCATAAACCATGCATAGACAGACTTTCTGTGTCGTTTGCTCTTTGGTTTTTAAAGTAGGGTTGCACTTCAAGAATAAATTATTCTTTTTCTTAATAAGGGTATATTTGTAACACGTAGTAATAATGACGTTTGCAATCAAGCCAGACATCAAAGGCCACTGGCTTCACAGTTGTGATTAGGGTTGCCAAGTCTATATAACGTGAAATTTCGGGGCAGTTAAGATCGGGATTATCACTTTCAAGTCAAAAATAAATAAATGGGTCAAGAAAGAAAGAAAAACTAGATGTTACCTGAAAAAAGAAAGAAGAAAAAGTTAGAAGAATGGGATTTTAACTTTAATTCAAATCCCATACAATCTAGTCTTAATTTATGTACCTGTACATTCCAAATATTTGAAGGATAAATATTCTAAGATAATTTAGTCGTATTATTTAGTTGTATTTCGCCATTGCTTTATTATAGAAAATTGAAAATTTTTTGTGTTTAACGTTTGTGTAAACATTTTGTGTCCCTCATCATCATCACAGCCCATATACGTCCCCACCGAGGGGCTCGAGCCTACCCTATATTATGGTGATTAGTCAACCACGCTGGCCCAGTGCGGATTGGTCGACTTCACATACATCATTGAATTTCTTCGCAGATGTATGCAGGTTGCCTCACGATGTTTTCCTTCACCGTAGGAGCGTCAGACAAATGTACATATGAAATTCGAAACGAAAAACACATTGGTACATGGCGGGTCTCGAACCCCGACCCCCCGATTGGAAGGCAAGTGCCGAGTCCACTGCACCACCGACGCTCCTTGTGTCCCTACCATGGTTAAATCCATGTCCATTTACCTCTTAAAATTGGGACAGCTGACAACCCTATTTGCGACATAGACGCCCATCCACGGTCACAATTACTGTCATCACACAGCGACAATCGCTGAGAAAAACAATCATTAAAATTGCCGCCACTGTTGCGCATTATAATATTTTATCGCTTCGAGCATGCGACGCGATGGCAAAAGTGTTTGATTCAGTTCAAGTCACATACGCAAATAAGATTCCGGCAACCAACTACATAAAACTATTTAGGTAAAGAGAATGAAGAATGTCTTTTTAGCTACTTTGAGACATTATGGCGGGTTGCCACCTAAGCAACTAACTCAATGCGGATTATATGAATTCAAAAATTGCAATGGAGATATATAGGCAAAATTCGGGGCAAACTATACGAAGTCATTTAACACGAAAAACACAAAGGCACTGAAATACGAAGTTAAATGTGGAAATTGATGAAAAATACCGGCACAATGCGAGTTGGACTCGCGCACAGAGGGTTTCGTACACACTTATCTAAGTTATAGTTCCCAACTATGTAAATTTTTACGGTTTTCTGATTTTTTTCCTTAACATGTGCTCTCACCTCCAGTTTCTGAATGGTTGATCAAAATATTGTTCAACTAACATCCATGTCATCTTAACAGCAGTGTCAAATCAATTTGAGTTTCCGAAACGTTGGTTAGCCAACATTTACTTATCTTTAATAATTTGATTTCTCTTCAGAAATATTTTTAGACACGGTCACATTGCTGAAATCATATATTTTGTTTTATTCATAAGTGTTTTGAAAACCCAAAATGGGTCTATCCTTAATAATTTTGAAATAAATTTGACAGCTGTGTCAACTAACACAGTGATAAGTTGATTGCTTTCAGCAACTCAATTCACAGTTAACATTAGATTGACAGCTTGTTAGTTAATTTTATCGCTGAACAGCCTTTCAGAAACTGGGTGTTAGTCTTGCCAAATTTTATGATTCTAGACCAACGGGAAGTACTCTATCCGTCTTATTAATAAATAATAAACGTAGACTAAAGCTTTATATCAGTTAAATCAAGATCTGATTTAAAAGACTATTAAATCAGTAGTAAACAATTTTAATATTAATAAACACGGAGTAAGAAAGGAGTAAGCTATTCCAACTCTACTCTTGGAGTAAAAGTTAAACCTGCCAGCTACCTAGTTTAAGGAGGGATTAAGGATGGAGTGGCGTTATCTTTGCGAATAATATAATTTGTGGGTAACAAAACTACTTACAACGAAATTAGAAAACACCAAATTATGCATTGTTGCATTGGATATAATTATAATATACATAACATCGTAATGCAAATAAAGCAAAACCAGCTTCTTGAAGATAAGGTAAAATTAGATGACGGAACATTTTCTTCTGGAAGTAACTCGGTGAATAACTCTCTGAGGGGGGAAGCACCAAGGAAAGCATTTATTAATGACAATTTTTAATTTCACTCCTAAATATACATAATTGCGACGCGATCACAAATCACAACCAAAACAACGACAAATGACACCTCAAATGACAATGTCAAACTAAAAAACTGTCACCACATTTATTTCTGTCAATGTCAAATGATGTTCAAATCGTTCACCGACTCATTCTTTTTTCTTTTAAAATGCAAGGGTTGCCATAACATTCGCGTTAATCCGAGAGTAAGCAATGCTTTGTTGGTCTGAGCTTACTCCCGTGTTTATTAATAATGGCATAAACACAAAGCTACTCTTAGCTTAAACTGGGAGTAACTACTCCAAGAGTACGTTCGGATTAAGGCAGGAATAGGCAATTTTTATTAATACGGCTGTATAGGTTTTGATTCCCTTCTGAAATAGCAAAATGGCACCATCATCATTATCATCTCAGCCGCACGAAGCCGACTGCTGGGCATAGGCCTCCCTCATGGATCTCCACAACGATGGGTCCTGTGCTGCCCGCATCCAGCGGCTTCCGGCAACCTTTGCCAGATCGTCGGTCCACCTGGTCGGGGGCCACTCAAGAACCGTTCGGCCCCAAAGGCCATCGGTTCATCTCGCTATGTGTCCCGCCCACTGCCACTTCAGCTGCGCAATCCTTCGAGCAATGTCGGTTGCTTTAGTTCTTCCGCGGATCTCCTCATTTCGGATCCGATCACGCAGGAAGACCCCAAGCATTGCTCTCTCCATTGCCCGCTGAGCGACCTTGAGCCTTCGGACGAGACCCATAGTGAATGGCCACGTTTCGCTTCCGTAAGTCATCACTGGCAACACACGCTGGTCAAAAACTTTCGTCTTGAGATACTGAGCTAATTTGGACGCGAAGATTTTCCCGTATGGCATCATAAGGGCGACGAATGTTGCCCCGACGACTTTGCATACACTGTTCACACGTAACCAGGCATCATTTGACATGTCTGTTGAAATTTTCGACCGTAATGCACAATGCATTGTCTAGCAATGTGTCGACGAAACGGGTCAGGAATTATGTTCCTTAATCGGACAGTACATCAAGATAAATAATCGGCATCGGAAAATATCGGAAACAATCATTATTAACATATCAAAGACCTTTTTTTAAAAAAAAAACGTCGCCCCACACTAGGATTTTCTCCTGTGTCGTGGGTGCAGTTACAAACATAGAATATCACATGCGCATACGCCCAGACCGGAACAAATTTCTGTAGGCCATACAAAATATATCCCGTACGGGAATCGAACCCGCGACCCGTTGCGCAGTAGGCGATGACTCAAAAGTGGTTTGGCCCTCAAAATCATTTACAACCACAAGAGCAGCTCCATATCATGATACTGCTAAGATGTGTCGGTCATCGTCGGAAACACGAATTCAGCTGATGCCCATACATAATCCATCTTGAAGTACTGTACATTGTAACAGTGTAACATTTAATGTTACAAAGCTCATATAACACAAATCACCGTAACTCTTACCGATATCTTGGAATCAAGGATCGACATTCATCAGTGATGTTTCTTACCTGCAACAATTAAAAAAAATAATACGTAAAAATTGCAATCAAAATTACAGTACAAAGAATTAAAACAAGACAAAATTTTAATACAAGCTTTTAGTACTCGTAAATACGAATCAAACGAGCCCAAACTCGATGGGGCTGTGTCGTTTTATTGCGGAGTTCCTATGGCCACCTTCCAGCTCCAGCATTAGATCAGCTCCGTGTCATCATAATACTGCATTGGCACGCGATATACATATGCATGCAAAATTTCAGCTCAATCGGAAACCGGGAAGTGGGTCAAATTTAACTTGCAAGATTTCATTACAGACACCGGGACAGGTGAAAGTAAATAAAAGCTTGTAAAAAAAACGTAATCAAAACTACAGTTAAAAGACTTAATAAAGGAAGGCAGTCAAAAGTTATCACAAAGTTTACAAATTATGACAACAAAAAACGGAACTAGTTGATTTTGTCCAAAAATTAAAATCACAAAGAGAATACTATCTAGTTCTACATAAGGTGAAGTATGCATAAGTGGCAGATGATTCGTTAATGGTAGCTCAAGTCCAACATTTGACCTCGCCCTTTGAAAAAAATATCTTCGTTCCAGTTTTAAGGATGGATATCTATATCGTCATCTCAGCCTATATACGTCCCATTACTAGGCGCAGGTCTTCCAAGATGGAAGAAACACATGAGGAATACACCACGCATAACCATAACATCACATCACCACGCTAATCCAACACAGATTAGTGGGTAGATACGGTTGCAACAGCAACCGGGACCAACGGCTCAACGTGCCTTCCGAAGGTCTATCGGTCACCCATCCAGGTACCAACCATTGCGAAGGTTGTTTCGTTTTCAATATCGAAACCAGTGCGTTCGTACCACTACGCCACCGTAGCTAAAACGATAACGATATAAAGAAAGAGCATCGTGACACCCCGCTTAGAACATTGCAGCTTTCGAGACGAGTCTAATTACTCTTCGAACAAAGAAATATATTTTTTTTTGTCCCATTGAATTTTTTGTGTAGCCCCATTAAATTGAGCTTGTCAAAAACGGGTCGTGAGGTGTGATGGCGAAAGAAAAAAATCTCGTGTATCACCGAACACACCGAACGCACGCCAGCCACGCAGACAATGCTATTTTGACCGCTGAACAAACAAGCGTGTCCAATTGACACCGAGTCTCGAAGGCAAAAACTGTATTGATGAATGTGTGATAAGAATAGCGTCATACATACATTATAATTAACCCGTCGAATGTCGGGAGATTCGTCATTTGTTTTTGTGCGATCAACAAATGGAAATCAACACCTGTCAAGATCCTGTATAATATACAGCGTGTAACAAAAATAACGCACACCCGGAAACTAGTTTGTTTGGAATTGGCTTCTGTATTTGAATTATTTAAAAAAAAGAGCTACTTAAAATATATCTAGCTTTTGCGCGCGACTTCGTCCGTGTGGAATTATTAATTTGGATAGCTTATTTTTATTCAATCTGCTTCCATACCAAATTTCATCTAAATCGCTGTTATTGATGCCCCTTACAAACTTCCACCCCCCTTTTCACCCCCTTGAAGAATGATATCTGCGATAAAAACTGTCCTATGTCAGACTATCTCTATACTAAATTTCATCTAAATCGGTTCAGCAGTTTAAGCGTGAAGGTAACAGACAGACAGAAACATTTTGGCATTTATAATATTAGTATGGATACGTAGCACTTCTGGGCACGGTTCTCACCATTGACATTGATTGGAGGAAATTGCTTTTCATCGATCAGCCCGACACCAATTTATCGATCGTCGATCGATTGTAAAATGGGTTGGCCGACTCGATCGTTTATTTCTGCCAGACCAAGGAATCGATCTTCGATGGCGGAGTACATTCGCAGATAGAGCAATGCATCGATAGGCGTCGATCAGTCAAAGCCACCACACTAATCGATCAACGTCGTTGGCGACCGTCGGCATCGACGATCGATGAATTGGCGTAGCACCACCCTCGCAATAGCTGTCATAAAATGCAGACGTTAAATTTTTTGGAATCCATTAATCCAACTATTAGATTCATAATCGCTCTCATACAGTATATACATCCCCAGTGTGATGTATATATAGTTTCCAATTTGCTACGATCCCTCTCTAATACCATCCGAGTTTCTTGCCTGTACTTCTCGAGAAGGCTCGCCCAATTTCCGAACCGGTGTAGAGTCAACTTTTTTTTATTTTACTTGTATTTGCATACATGTTAATTGTGGTTTGGGTGTACAATTGTACATACAAGGTTTGAATTCGTTGCATATCTTAGTTACTCACACTTTTAATTAATTTGTTGGTTAGTGCCTGCAAAGGATATTGAATAAAGATTTTAAGTTTCAGTTTAATAGCACAGACACCACCCATTTGGACAAACTCACGAAACCATATACAATTCCACGGTAAAACAGACATATTCGCCACTTTGCCCATGGGGTTAATAAACCGACCACAGTTTAGCCACCCGACACACGTCAGAATCAGAATCATTTGATCATAAACATAGGTACAGAGTTACTGTACCGTACAGTATAGTAAAGTTGTTGTCTAGATACAAAGAGTATATTTGCCCAAAAATTAAGCATATGAGAATAATAATTGTTAATTAAAATGGAAGATTATGATTGAGTCTAAACATATTGAAGTTGAAATGAAATCAACATTAGAATCAATACATTACAAATGGAATTGTCAAGGTAAAATGTCAATATTAATATCATTTTTAGCATTCACAAAGTCAATTACATTATAATAGCATTTGTCAATTAATATATAATTTGGTCAAAATAATTTGAAGTTTATGTCTAAATATATTTTTTACATTGTCAGCCAATTTATTGTACAGTCTGGGGGCTATTGTCACAACTCTTTCTCAACATTGCAAGCACACAGATCTGAGTTCATTAATGTAAGGCTTTCTGGTGCGAAGTCGAGGATCGAACCTAAACAAATATGCAACCTTAAAAAATGTTGAGATAATGCGGCATTAGACATAATGGGACTTTATCAATAGACACGTTTCCAAGTGCAAGCGATCACCTTCATCCACAAATAAATTTACCTTTCGTAGGCCGCGCAACAGGTTAAGCCGTCACAGTTATAAAGCGTGTCGAATGAGCTGTTTGTATACACATAATGGCATTTTAACAAAAACGCCACGAAACCTAGCATTTGTCTGTTCAATGTGTTCGGGGAAAATTTTCCGAAAGCGACAAATGATACAGTTGCAAATCATACATTACGATTTGGAGAATTCGCTTTTTCATATTATTTGGCGGTGGAACGTCGATGTACCCCATGAGGGCAGAGATTTTTCTGCACGGTTTGGTTAGTGGTCGTTTTTTTTATACAACAAAGGTGGCAAACAAGCATGTGGGTCACCTGATGGTAAGTGATCACCACCGCCTATGGACGCTTGCAACACCAGTGGTATCACTCGCGCGTTGCCAACTTTAAATTTAGATACTTCTTCACACCTTTTTTAAATAATAATAATAAATTTTATTGCACCTTTTTTGAAGAACTCCATGCTGTAGTCCTTATTGAAAACCCCAGAAGGGAGTTCATTCCACAACCTGAGCGTACGCGGGAGAAAATGTCTCGAGAATCGTGCGATGGTAAAACGTGGCCGTTGGCATCATATCGAACAGTTCCTCAGAATACACCCCGTTGTACAGACGGTAAAATACGCACAATGAGGCAAAGTCTCTCCTTAAACTTAAGGGTTTAATACCGTTCGTAACACTGGGATCGCCGACAATCCGTACCGCACGTTTCTGGGTCCCGTCAAAGGGTCCGAGCTGGTACTTTGGTGCTCCCGCCCACAGATGACAGCAGTACTCCATATGTGGTCGTACTTGGGACAAGTACCGCTTTGATCTGTTGAGCACATCAAGCTGTTTAAAGGCCAGTTGGACCTTATATTCCAGATGACCGCGGAACTGGACGTCACTGGAGATGTCAATACCAAGGATCCCAATGATGTTAGATGTTTTGAGGGGTGTGTTAAGGAACTGTAGAGCTACAGCGAATGGAGCTTTTTTGCGGTAAACGCGCAAACTTGTATCTTGCTCAGATTAAATTCGACTAAATTTAGTCTTCCCCACTCAGATACTCTAACGAGACTGCTCTCGATCTTAGACACAAGCTGTTAATGATTTCCCTCCGGTGTAGTCCGAAAGATTTTCGCATGGCCCGGATAATAGGCGTCCCCAGTGCTGTCATCCGCACAACAATGAATTCCGTCAATGGACAGTAAGTCATTGATATGCAACAACAAAAGCATCAGAGACATCACCGAGCCTTGCGGGACACCAGCATCAATGGGCATGCTATCAGAAGAAGTGCCATCAGCAACAGCTCTGATACGCCTGCCAGATAGGAAGCTAGCGACCCATTTGCATAATCACTTAGATAGTCCGTGTGCTGTCAGTTTCGTAAGTAGACCTCTGTACCAGATCCGATCGAATGCCTTAGCTATATCCAGGCTAACAGCCAATGCCTCTCTTTGTCATTCAACTGCAAGCGCCCGAGGGTGTGTGAGATACACTAGAAGATTAACAGTCGCGCGGCTATGGCGGAAACCGTATTGACGGTCGCTGATCAACTCGCGATCTTCTAGGTATCTAAGGAGCTGTCGGTTAATCACCCGCTCCATCATCTTGGAGAGAAGGGAGGTTATAAGGATGAGATTAGATCATAGATGGTCGGGCTTCTGAGCCCGCCTAGCTAGCTACCACCGTCTAACTGAAGTTTGTCAATGTTATATTGCATTGTTGTTAACTATAACCATAATAACAATGTTAATTGCATTGTTGTGTTCCGACAATTAGAGGTAAGATAGGCAGTTCCTCAGTTGGTAAGAAAGAAAACGAGTTAAATTAATTTAGTTTTATATCTTTCCTATTTGTGCAAATAAGATAGAGCGTATAGCCGGAGCTTTAGGTGGCCGCGCAGGCAGCACAGTAGGAAGTCTCCTTCTGGATTAAAAATAATTTGTTTTTCCATCATCAGACGCGATCTATCTCAGCGCACGCGCACGTAATCCGTTGACCTTGCATGGAGAGCGTTAGCAATGTAAAGGTGGGTCCACATTTGAGACACGGTTTCGTGACCGTGTCACAAACGCGTCAGTACATACAATCTCGGTGCGCTTCACCCCGAACTCAAACAGCATGGTCGAACATCGGTAGTCACGGTGAAATATGTATTGTACGTGTCACGAGCCAGTGTGGACGTGGCATTTTTTATGTAACGTGATGCTTCATCTCACGAGCAGATCCAATTGAAGTCGTTCTTTTTCAGAAGATGTCCGCGTGACCCTGTAGGTACTACGTCCACACTTGCGTTTTTGGTTGGGCACCCGTCACAGCTTCGGTCACAGCCACGATCAAAGACTATTTGGTGGATCGCATTGCCCCTATACGACATACGATGCCTTCCAATCGGAGCTCCGCGGTATGAGACCGCCATGTACCAATGTGTTCGAATTTCATCTGTACATTTGTCTGACGCTCCTATGGTGAAGGAAAACATCGTGATCGTCAGGCAACCTGCATACGTCTGCGAAGAAATTCAAAGGTGTATATGTATGTGAAGTCGATCAATCCGCACTGGGCCAGCGTGGTTTACTAATACCAAGGACTAAAACACCCTAACTAGGCTCGAGCCCCTCGGTGGGGGACGTATGTGAGCTATTATGATGATGATGATGATGATGAAAAGCACCGGCCACGGTATTTTGTTACGGCTGCCGTCTAAAGGTGCTACAAACGCGCGTGGCATGGTGATCGACAACATTATCGTCACAAACCCAGAAACAAAAAAAAACCGGCCAAGTGCGAGTCGGACTCGCGCACCGAAGGTTCCGTACAAACCTGTAGGTTAAATAATAAATAAGTAAAAGTTCACCCATATATTGATGTAATAAAAATTTACGGTTTTCGCAATTTTTCCTTTATCTGTGCTAATAACACGTTACTTCGTACCAAATTTCAAGATTCTGAGTTCACGGGAAGTACCCTGGTTTTGATTCCCTTGCGAGTGTCAAAATTTGCGGCATAAACGGCTGTATCTTTTGATTGCGTTGGCTTAGAAGTTTGATTTTTTCACAGCACCAAGGGACAGTAGACCTGAGTATTTGATATAAATTTCAGCTAGATACCTCCACGCGTTCCTGAGAAAAAGGGTCTTGGCAGACAGACAGACGGACGGACGGATGGACAACAAAGTGATCCTATAAGGGTTCCGTTTTTCCTATCGAGATACGGAACCCTAAAAACGCGTTCGGTCCGGCGAAATGTCACAAATGTGGCCGCACCGTAAACCGATCCGATCCGCTCCGTTTGACACGAACGCCCGCGCCGGAAAATTGGTGAAAAACACACGCTCTAGGCCAGAGGTCGCCAACTTGATTATACCAACCGATGATCTACTGGAGCGCGTTCAGTACCTTGTGGGAGTGTAGAGTCTGACACACGAAACATGAGCTTGGAAAAAAGCGGCAAATTCAAAAATTCTAGCTCTGGTAATACTTTCTACAGAAGGTAAAATACATTTTGATACTTGAAATATTCTAATATTTTTTATTTATGTAGTAATTTAGAATGTTATATTGTGAAAGGATTGTCTTTTTTTTCTTGAATATAGTAGGAAAAAAAGGAGTTTATACTTTTTTAAATTGAATATTAGGTAATGTTTAGTTTCAATGAACTTCCAACAATGATCCTTTTATAAGAAATTGCTGTATTTGGATTTCATGAATGTTAAAATTACTTTATATCTGTAATATTTCGATAGAAATTAAGGAAAAAATATTATGAAATTGTTTATTACAAAGTATCAAAATCACCATGTTCAACTAAACTACATGGGGACATTGTATCAGTGTTGCTACTTGAAAAAATGTCAGGTTCATGTTTCGTGTGTCAGACTCTAGTTGTTAGTTTGTTTTTTAACTCGCTCCAATTCAAATTCAAATTAGCGACCATTATTTTGACGACTTTATTTTGTCTGAGTTTTATCAAAAAATTTCTTGCTCTCCGACTGCTACTACATCTTCTAAAGTATAATGCTACAAACACAGCAGTCGGCGCACAGGCACGCCAAGAACTCGCAAATTCGGGATAAAAGTAATCCTATGTACGTTATTGGGACTTCAGCTATCTTTGCGCCACATTTCACTAAAATCGGTTTAGCGGCTTAGGACGTGAAAGCATATGAAACAGACAAAGTTACTTTCGCATTTAATATTAGTAGGGGCGTAGGCATGTAAGGCAATAAGCCCAAGAGACTTTACGAGACCCATCGGGTCAACAATGACGATGTACAAGACCTATAGAAGTGGTGTGGAAGAACCCTGGGTGGCTACGCCTCATCCATGACGCCACGGAGCGAACGGTGGCTGCACGAGTTCAGAGACCTATCCTCGAATCATTCGATTGAAATTGCATCGCATGCAACATAAGTCACCGTCGACTTCTCAGTTTTTCTGAATTTTCCGCAATATAATTGACACCAAATTTAATGTAATTAGTAAAGTTAGGAGACCGACAGAACCTAGTAAAATCAACCATAAAAATTAACAAATGACAGTGATGCATATCTAATTATCTATTACCTACTCGTCACTGTCACTCGCCTAGCGACCAGTGGCTGAGACCGCTCGTTGCAGCCACCATAACAGCTCATATACTATTTTTTTTTATTGCAATTAAGTTGGCAAACAAGCAAACTGCCCACCTGATGGTAAGTTGTAACAGTCACCTATAATACCGGAGCCACATCTCCTGTGAGATTCGCAGCAAAACTGCAACCCCCACAAGAACTACAGTGTACGTTACCAACTTGTGACGGTGTCACGGTACCCAGTAATTTCAATGCCATATCTTACCCTTCAAACCGGAACACGGCAATGCAAGCACTGCTGCTTTGCGGCAGAAATAAGTAAGACGGAGGTACCCATGCACACGACCCTGGTACAGAGTCTCCCTCCGATATACTACGTACTACTCGCTACCATGGAAGTAATTATGTACATACCAACAAGACATAACACGACATATGTTTGCTTCCACGGTAACGGCATTGGTCATGCCTGAAAATCAGCGCTTTTCGCGGCTTAACGCAACAGCAATTAGCTGAGGCATTGTCCTTTTTGGACTGCACTATCTGTAAAATTCTTGCTTATATATTTGTGTGTGTTGTGTACGCGCATCCACATAAAGCATTCTTTCTTTCTTTCTTACGTCCCCACCGTGGGGCTCGAGCTCGAGTTGGGTGTTTGGGCCTTAGTAAACCACGTTGGCCCAGTGCGGATAGGCCGACTTCACATACACCTTTGAATTTCTTCGCAGATGTTTTTAAAGACTCCCCATTGATTTACTACCAAACGTAGATAACGCATGAACGTTCGAAAAGTGGGCCGGTGAAGAACTGCTTCGTGCAGTTCTTTTCCATCCGTTGGAGCGACAACGCGATAAGCAATTTTGTGCATTATGTTTGAGAGTATAAAGTAAAGTCTTGTAGCAATTAACAAAACGTCAAATTTAATGTGGTTCGGTATGAAATGATGTAACTGCACACGGTTGTATTTCAAATAGTTGCCGTAATAATAAAGAATAAGGTTGAATTTGATAAATACGGTACTTTCTTTACGGTAATTTTAATTCGGGTGTGCATATTAAACTACCTATTTAACAGCGTACAAATGTATAGTCGATTAGGTGACAGATTTCAAGCTCGTTTTTGTATGAAGTGCTCTATCTACGTTTGGTAGTAAATCAATGAGACTCCCACTCAACCAATCATTATTATCAACGTTCTTGTAGTGGTTTATTTTGTAGGCGATTGCCCAAATCCTTAGATCATTTAACCTATGAATGAATGCTCTAAGCCCAAATCAAACGCAATTGAAACCTAGTAAATACAACCACAACACGTACAACTCGCTGTTTCTATTTCCTCATATAGCCTAAAGTGCGAGAGAGAAAATTACTTTAGCTTTCGTTTGTCTAGTTGGCAATGCCATTTTACCAACATATATAACGAACAGCACTATGCCAAAGTAACGGCTTGATCTGTGCAACGTAAGCGTAACGTAAAGGCGTCAAAGTTCCAAAAGTGACATTCCTGCACCGCTGCCAAAGTAACACTTAATATTACATGTACAGTAAGCTCCCATTCAAGCTTTACATTTGCACTACGAAAACCGCCAGTATTACAAGCGACATAAGAACGGTCCAAAGGTCAAACAGTATAGCTTGATAAGGAGCTTACTGTACCACCTGCTAGTGCGTATTAATTTCAACGTTCTCATCATGTCAGGAGTCAACTGGCGGTCCAGACACAGTCTGCAGCCGACGAGCGCCGGCAGCGGAGAGCGGGCGGTGTCTGGAGCACTTGCGAAACTGCTCCTCAAGTATCAGGTATCATTATCTCAGTCGCCCACTTCTAGGCATACGCCAAGCCAAGCGACTACATCGGTCTGTGCAAATTAATTGTAGCCAAGCCTTTCATGTCTCCGAATAGGCCCGCACTAGTAAAATCTACCTATCTCAAAACAATCAAATTGCCCTCCTAATGGTAAATGGTAACAGTCACTTATAATACATGTGGCTCTTGTGAGATTTGCAGCAAAACTGCAACCCCCACAAGAACCACAGTGTACGTTGTCAAATTGTGACATAAGATCTAAAATCACGGTACCAAGTAATTACACTGCCATATCTTACCCTTCAAACATATACATACATAGACGACACGGTTAGCGCAGAGGTCGAGTGATCGCCTACTGTGCAACGGGTCGCGGGTTTGATTCCCGCACGGGACAGACATTTTGTATGGCCTACGGAAATTTGTTCCGGTCTGGGCGTATGTGATTGTGATATTCTATGTTTGTAACTGCACCCACGACACAGGAGAAAATCCTAGTGTGGGGCGACGTTTTTTTTAAAAAAAAAGTAAAGTATAAGTTAATATACTCCTTAACGACATGTTAAGTACTTTAGTGGAGAACTTAAGACGAGAGAGATACTTTCGCAGGGTGTCAACGAAAACGCTGGCGATGGGACCATGCGTGCGCTCGCCTCCGCCGCAAAGCTGGTGCCGTACGACAGCGCACTGTTCGTGGTCACCGACAGGGGTCCCGCCGACCTGCAGAGACTGCCGCTGGCCCTGAGGGCGCTGGTGCAGAAGAGGCTGAAGGTGAAGAACAATAACACCTTTTTTTTGTTCACAACAGGAAAAATCTGATATTCATTTTAACAGCTAGCGGGAAAGCGATAAAAATGCGAGTACCTCCAAAGGTTGTCACTCGTTCTAGGGGCGCTGGTACACTGTTGATATCGAAGATGAAATAGTACCACCTTAGTTCACTTCAGAGGAACTCTTAAGTGTTTATCTATTTAAGCTGATGGGAAAGTAAAGTTAAAGTTAAGACGATCGACGTTGCCATTAGTAATGAGAGCGCTGGTGTACTAGAGGTAAATAGGACCACTGTGTTCGCAACTAAGGTACTCTTAGACTTTATTTCGGCGGGTTTTCCAAGGTCAAACGACGATAAGGGTCAATTTGGAATCGAGCTTCATCTGGCTTCTTCAAATATAGACGATCTTAGCTATCACCGGCCTCAAAACTTGTAAAAGTAGCCAAAAAAATTACGTTAAATAGCGGTTTTTTGGGGGTACATTTTTATAACGGTAAGGACTTAAAATGTTACGTTACGGTAATAATGATACTATAAATAACGCTATATTTAACTTTATAGTATTGTTACTTTTACACGTATACTTACGAGTAGAGTTCAAATTCAAAAATCTTTATTCAACATATACCTTTACAGGCACTTATTGACGTCAAAACAAAGCAAAACAATCTAATTGAAAGAAATCAAATTAACCTTGTATGTGCATACATCCTGAATATACTCGAGATGTGTTCAAATACAAGTAGGAATGAAAAAAAAAGTTGACTCTACACAGTGTTAGCCGAAGCCAAAGGAAAAAATGACAGGAAATTTTAAGCCCTGAATAAACCTCTGATGATTTGTTGCTTACCGAAAAAGGACTTCACGTAGAATAACCTTATTTTAATAACGGCAGACTTAGTAGTCACTGAAATAACGATACTGAATATAACGATATTTCAAGTATCCTTATCGAATTTTAACGGTATTCAAGCCTCTTGTTGACTTTTTGCAGGTATACACTATATGGACAAACCCTGACACGTCCACCGAGTCGGTGGCCGAGCTGCGCGCGATGAGGAACATCTCCCGACACACGGAGGGCGACGTTCTCCCCTACTCCATTCAGGTCATGGTGAGTGAGACACAGCTACCACGCATATAAAGATAGAGACGGGCCTACCTTATATTCATACAATCCCGGATTTCCATTTGAACTTCACCATTTTTTCACGCTAACATCTAATGTTTAACAATGTAAGAAGTGTCAACATTTTTAACCGCGCCATTATTCACAAACGGAACCTAACCCAAAAATCAAGATATTATTTAATTGGAACGCATTACGGTAACATACGATGCTAGCCCTGCTAAGCTAACGAAACGCGATGATGTTGAAAATGCTGCAAATCTGTGCTGAGATGGAACGCGCCTAATATTTATACCCGCATACTCCTACGATAGTGATGGCTTACATTCTGCCTCATTTTTTAAAAAGTACCAAGGCACTCTCCGGGCAGGTGTAGTACAAAACAGCTAGTTATCCGTCCATGCATGTTTGAGTGAAGATTTTATACATTTTGGTTCAGGACATCGAAGACTTGGGGAACATGGCGTCAGCGGACGACAGCGGATGGGGATCAGCGAACGCATTGAGCTCGAGGCACGGAAGGATCAACTCGCAGCTGGAGGCGGACCAATACGAGGTATGTCGCGATACTTGGAATGAACTATTTTTTTGTTGAGGATTTAATCTTTTCAAAATTTTTTTATGCAGAGGAGCCCTTGGCATTAATCTTAGCTGATGGTAAGTGACGATAAGGCCGAAGGTGGAAGCGAGCTTCACCTGGACTCCTCAACAACTGAGGTACTAGCTATTAGGAGTGGGCGACATGAATCGTGTCGGATTTTTGAAACTATATATCGTAGAAATATTGCAAATCGAATATGCGGATAAAATGAAACTTAACCAATATCGATATTTCTAATATCGCTTGGATATTAGAAATATCGATATTGGAGGTCGCATCGATATCGAGTTAGAACTTATAGAACAAACTAGCATAAATCATAAGTATATTGCTGTTTCATAGCACTCATGCTTTCTCTCCTTCTGACCTCTTGCTTGTGATTTTAAAACATGGTTCCAGTGTGAAGATAAGTTTATTTTGTAATCATTCGTACGCCTTTATTTGCAGATAAGATTTAATGTCACCAATATAACAGACGATGTTTGTCACTAGAGCTAAAATATCCCTACTAAACCGTTATAAAATCATACACGAAGAATAATATCGAACCACAGCAGTTAGCAATATGTAGAGTCTAGAGCAGGGTTTCCCAACCAGTGAGGCCTTAGAGCCCCACTTGTGACTTGGGGGACTTAGAGTGAAATTAAAACTGTTCATATAAACTCGCGCGACGCAGATGGTGCCACCTATGCGAAGTCAGCGACACGTTACCTCCGTCTTACCTATTTCTGCCGCAAAGCAGCAGTGCTTGCATTGCTGTGTTCCGGTTTGAAGGGTAAGATACGGCAGTGAAATTACTGGGTACTCCGCCTTTACATTTAATGTCACAATTTGGCAACGTACCTACACTGTGGTTCTTGTGCGGGTTGCAGTTTTGCTGCGAATCTCACAGGAGTCACATGTATTATAGGTGACTGTTACCACTTACCATCAGGTGGGCAGTTTGCTTGTTTGCCAACTTAGTTGCAATAAAAAAAGCAGGCGACCGTTCTTAAAACTCAAAGCCAAAACTTGTAGCAACATGAAAGCATGTTGCGACGACCCCACATAAGAGTTTAAGATCAGGGAGGTGATGGTTGCTTGTTCACAGACGCTCCTGGTCAGGAGGGGAGGAGGCGAGGCCCTGTCCCTGGGGATCGCTGTCGAAAACGGAGTGTCCGCCCTCAAGGTCTTCATCGAGGGGGCCGTGGAGCACGCCGTGCTTTACCCTCCGAACTCTGGTGAGTTTATTTATATCTTATCATAGCTATACACTAGCTGTGCCCGCGAATTTACTTTCCTGCGGGAACTACTTACTTTTCCGGGATAACAAGTAGCCTTTATGTTAATCCCTGTCGTAATACCCTTAGGGCGCTACGAGTACTTTCCCGTTTTATACAATTTCGATTAACTGTACCGCCACGAATATAAAACATGCAGTTCTCAAATTCATATATGATATCGTTGAACATTTTATCTAAACATTCTTAAAGACAGAAACATGATTAATAATATTTCACTCGATAGAAAGAAAATCCAAAGATTACTCTGTTCAATATTTTAAAACAACTGTGAATCAGAAAATAAAATAATAAATGGCATAAAAGTATTACCAATAGATGTGCATTTTTATTGTCTAGAAAATTGCAAAAATACATTTTTTATTTTGTACTCCAGTTTTCCAAAAATCGAATAAACCATGTAAAAAGTAACGTTTTCGTTCGGTCACGGGCGCGTAAGCGACATTAGAAGCTATACGATTATCAACTATATTACTTCGCAATAAAGAAATCGCCGTGCACGCGTAGATTTCCAGGAAAACCTCGCCTTAAGGGAAGGTCTCCCTGAAAATCTACTCGAGCACGGCGACTGCTTTATTGCAAGGAAATACAGTTGATAATTGCATAGCTTCTAATGTCACTTACGCGCTGTGACCGAAAGAAAACGTTTACTTTTCACAGGATTTAATCGATTTTTGGTTGAGAAATTTCGCTTTCTTAACCTTTCATGCCTAGTTTTCCTGCTGTCCCGACTTAAAAGTGATAATCCCGATTTTTATACGAAGCTTCTGCCCCAATATTTCGCTTTTAACGAACCTGGCAACCCTACTCATACCGCGTATACGGATCTGTAGAGAGAACCTCAAAGGAAGTCCCTATGAAGGACTCTAGGGTCGGGATCTGAAAGTTTCCAAAATTGGAAAAACCGGTGTTCCTTCCCAATCATCTATTATAAACTCGAACTCCCTATGTGGCCCAGTGGCCCAGTTCTCGATGGACAGACAGACAAAGCTCCGATCGCGATGTGAATCAAATCCGAAACAAACTCGCGTCCATGGATCACCGCATCACCTTGGACCACCTGCGCAAGCGCAATCTAATGACAATAATCACCAATTTGCCTGTCAAATAGCGAGAGAAAAAAATGCGGCGACAAAGGCAGGATGTGCCCAGCTTAATAACATCGGCGATAATGGTGATTTCACAAATTGTTATCGTAATTTTATACATTCGACGCAAAGGGACGTAAATGACGACGTGATATCACTTACGATCAATAGGCTAGATGAATTAAAAAAATATATTGCTCTAATAGAAGCTCATTCATATAATAAACAGAAAGAAAAAAATCGGTTTTCGGATAACTATAAAAACAACCAAGATTAAGGTATTAAAATTTTTCTCCATCTCTTTCTAGCAAAACGGCAATTGACATTGAGTTTATATGGCCTATTTATCTGACGCTCCTACGGTGAAGGAAAACATCGTGAGGAAACCTGCATACACCTGCGAAGTAATTCAAAGGTGTATGTGAAGTCAACCAATCCGCACTGGGCCAGCGTGGTTTGACTAAGGCCTAATCGCCCTAACATACCTAGTTAGGGTAGGCTCGTGCCCCTCGGTGGGGACGTATATGAGCTGTGATGATGATGATTATATGGCCGTACTAAACAATGACGTCACGGTTCATGTCGGATCCCAATTAAGCGAAACCTTTAACAACTATATTTTGAACTAACTAATCACGACAGGTTCAGTAGCACAGCACTTATGCCCAACAGGTCAATCGAACGCGTGAATTAATAAAAAACTTACGCAGTGTCACCTAAACATCGTAGTTTTTTTTTATTTCAACTCAACAGCAGCGACTCCATCACCGGGTCAGACAAGTTTGTGACTACAAAAGTATTAAAATACGATCCAACTGTAGGGCATAAGTATAACTGAATTCCGCACAGTTTTGAATTCCCTCTCCAGAAGATCTATCCGCTCTGATCGATCTGATCTGATCCTCGACCTAACTCGTGTTCCGTCAAACGCAGGTCCCCAAATCGACCTGTACAACACGTCCTCGGTGTCAGCGTTCTCCTCATCCTCAAGAACCGAGGGGTTCAACCCGAGGGACGTCATACTGGTCTTCCCCGGCCAGAAGATGGAAACTGACATGTGAGTGGTGATATAGAAATAATTGAAACGCTTTTCACAATCACACCATGCTACAAGGCTTGTTTGCGATATGGTATCATTAAACGTGTGCTTTGTCGTACGTGAGTGAAAAAAATTAAGAAAGTTGCCCATAGATTTTGTTCGGAAAATATCAAATTGTTTATAACATCCTTCACTGGCAAACGAGCCAAATCAGCTATGTATCTTTTATATTTATCCTTGAAGTCATTCAATATCTGTATAATGTATACTGGGTTAGTCAAAATTAGTGTATAATGCAGTGGGGGGTCTTAAAGTATGAATATTGACTAATATTTTAATTTCCATACAATAGTAAAATAATATTGTAAATTTAATTAAAAAAGTGTACAACCCTGAAAGTGGGCGAAGCTTAGGGCTTACACATCATAAAATATTTGGAGTGACAGGTGTCTTTTAACATGCCGCGTAGATTTCGACGAGATAAATTAAGCCATTTTGTTGACCCTAGATAGACCGTAATGTAAACAAACAACAGCTGACGCCTAGGGCTGCCACAGCGTAGTTTATTTTGAAATCTTAAAAAATCCTTTACTCCAATAACATCGATTTTTATTAAACGTGCTAGAACAAATGTTGTTCACTATTATGACTTGTACTTTGTCACCCCTTCGGCTTGATACAGCTTTTTAGACTAACCTCGAGTGGGTGGACCCATTCACGCGGCAAAACCTATGTTATGGGATTTGTAACATTTTTTTCAATATTCAAGGTGTCAATAAACGAGCTATTCCCAGGTTGTCAGTGTTACCAGCCGCGCCGCCCGCGTCGGACGGCTCCATGGTCGGCCTGTGGCACCTCAGCATCAAGTGCGACAGCTGCGACTACCGCCTCTGCATCAGCGCGAGGGCGCTGGTACACTTCGACATCGAGAACGAGAAACCAGGTCAGTGAGGGAACACACTCAACAACAAGATACCTTTGACTGCAGTATGCTTTAGGGGGGTTTCACGGGGCTTGAACGAGGTTGGAGCTCATGGAACCTAAACAAAGTTCACCTGATGGCGGTTATTGCAACCCAAAATACGAGACTACGGCACGCGTGAATTAAGGTGCCCTTTGTCTCTTTTTTAATATATGCGCATCCACGCTTCCTTCCTGTCAATGACACGTTACGTCAAATTGAGTCGCCCGGCTTCACCCGAGAAAAACGCGAACCTATAACTAAATCGACAAAGTGATTCATCCCGTGTGTGCACTGAACAAGCTGTGCAAAAGATCTCGAAGTACTGTTACAGGATATTTTTTAGGAAGTGACATTTCTTGACATATTGTATCCGTCAGTTTTCACAGATAAACTATGAGAATGACAGCTGTCAAGGGGCCTCTTAAAGCGTGGGGAACTGGGGACTGTTGAAGTCTAAAGTAAGAAGAAAAGTGAAAACCCACAAAAGGGACAGAACGGCCACCATCATTTTTTACACACGATACAGGAGCTCTTGGCCTCCACTGACTGGTAAGGAACGATAAGGCCGAAGGTAGAAGCGAGCTTCACCTGGACTCCTCATCAACTGAGAACACAGTTTTTTAACATTGTTACTATGGCGAAGAACTTAGGTGAGACGGTGCTAGATAGCCAGAGCTCCTGAGCCCGGACAGGAGCCCTCATCATCACGGCTCGTATACGTTCCCACCAAAGGGCTCGAGCATACCCTAAGTTACGACTTCACATACACCTTTGAATTCCTTCCAAGCTGTATGCAGGTTGCCTCGCTATGCCTTCCTTAACCGTAAGAGCGTCGGATAAATGTACATATGAAATTCGAAAAATGAAAAGCATATTGGTTGGTACATGGCAGGATTGAGTCGCGGACCTCCCTATTAGAAGACCAGTGCCGAATCCACAGCGCCACCGACGCTCAATTCAAGAGCCGTACCACCAACCAAACCTAGCAGAAAAACTTTGGCTACCACGGAGAATCGGACCCCGGACCCCTAATGAAAACGGGTGGTTTCAGCCACTACTACTGGAGACGGTTAAAATACCGTCAATCTAGGCCAGGATAAAACTCCAGGTCCCTATTTCACCAGCTCCGACAGGTTTTTTTATACAACTAAGTTGGCATACAAGCATAGCACCGCTCGCCATCGGGAGGGAGTTCATCCTCACGCCTTAGAACCAAAATGGTCGCGTACGGTACGGTTCTCGAGAGATTTTCTCCCGCATACGTTCAGGTTGTAAAATGTGCTCCCTTCTGGGGTTTTCAATAAGGACAACAGCATGGTTCTTCAAAAGAGGCGTCAAGAGGTATTGACATTTAAGGTTTGCAACGCGCAAGTGATACCACTGGTGTTGCAAGCGTCCATAGACGGCGGTGATCACTTACCATCAGGTGACCCACATGCCTGTTTGCCACCTTTGTGGTATAAAAAAATCAAACTGCCCACCTGATGGTAGGTGGTAAATTGACAAAATATATGCCATACGTCATATATTTTGACAACTATCGACATCTAAATGGTGGAATTGGGATTTGGGATAATCCGAGGTCCAAGCGAAAAGCCGACTCGCCCAGGACCTCCCCTGTCCGTGCCATCCAACAAAGATGCTTTTGACTCTCAAACCACGCCGAAGATCTGTCATGTTAGGCCGTTCACCCAGCGCAAACGATTACGGAATTAAGGCACAACGTATGCTGGCAAAAACCCAATTGCTTGCCGACCAACCGGTTCCGGCAGTTGTTTTTTTTTTTGGGCGCGTCAACGATCTTAATGCGCGAGGATGTGTTAGCACTGACCATTAGTGCAATGCGACAAAAAAACGGCTAAGCGCGAGATGGACTCGCGCACAAAGTGTTCCGTGGAAACATAGGCATCTATGAATATAACTTCCTAGTCTGATTATTAATTCGACGGAATTCTGACATTTCAGAAGTGTTGCCAACATTGAAAGCAATTTAGCAAAACACAAAATAAACCTTTCTTGAATTTAAGGTTTCGATTGGAAAAACTAAGACTTTAATTTTTTTTTATAAATTTTGAAATGGTAATTAGATATTATTGATGTTACAATAATTATTAAGGAAATTATTTTTCTTCTACAGGAATCCTTGACCAATAATAATCCTTGCAATCCATAGATTGCCAACCTTTCCTTAGGAAAACCTCCTTTGTTTGTAAATCTAAATCTTGTAAATCTTCGCTTCTTGTAAGGGCCAATACCAAGTTGCGCAAATATTACTAACATTACGGTAAATGCAAACGACGTGGTCCGAATTGAATACGGAGATATTTATTTATACTGTTTGCACGCAATTATTTCGGACCACTTTAATAGCGCGACCGTATGCACTCCTGTCAATGTCATTAATTAAATAGTAAACAATGAAAAACATAGTGGCGGTTTTCGTAGTGTATATGTAAAGCTTGAATGGGAGCTTACTGAACATATTTACAGTTTTCTTAATGTGTATGCTATAAGACCTTGCTTCGTGCTAAATTTCAGGACTCAAAATCAACGGGAGGTAGCCTATAAGTTTTGATTCTCTTGTGAAATCACAAAGGGGCTTGACAGTCAGACGAACAAACTGACAGACGGTTAGACGCACAACGTAATGATCACATTATAAGGGTTCAGTATTTTCCTTTTGAAGCCTCAAAAAAGGAAAACGTTTAGTAGTGAGACAGAATACCTATATGCTTAGTTTTGTACATACCTAGAATCTGACAGGTGAAAATTTTCAAATAAAATTAGATAAGGCATTGTTTAAAGTTTTATATGTGTAAGCGCGAACGGATTTTTTGACGGTGGTAAATGAAACACATGGAGGTATACACTCCATTTCGACGAGCGTGCACTCGACGAGATTGTCTGCTGTACTTATAGGCCAGAATAAAAATAACATTAGCCTTTTTTTAAGGCGGGGGAATCTCGTTACGATTCAACAAGGGGCTGAAAGCTGACAAGGCCGCCCCAAGATATGCCATTGGACTCGGTTATACACCCCGCACCTAGCTAAACCAGCCTCCATGCAACTTCTACCTCCATAGAGGCACAATCGGGATCGGCGCTAGCCATTCCCCGAGTGAGAATAACATTAACCTGCGACAACCTCAAGCTATTGTTCCGCAGCTAATGTCATATTCATACATTTTTTTCTGCGGAACGACCGCGGAAAAATAAGCTTATTATGGCTTCTGGTAAAGTACGTTGCCAACTTGTGACATCAGATGTAAAGTCACGGTACCCAATAATTTCACTGCCATATCTTACCCTTCAAACAGGAAAACAGCAATGAAAGCACTGCTGCTTTGCGGCAGAAATAAATGCAAGCTCTACTGCTGCACAGTAATAGGTAAGACGGAGGCACCCAAGCAGGCGACCCTGGTACAGAGTCTCCCTCCGATAACACTGTTCCAATCTAGCTCAATATACTCGTACATACGTTTTCATGCGGCTGGCTCTCGGTGTATTACGTCCGCAAAAAAACACTCATAATCATAACACTAGTGAGAAAAAAAACACAATCGTGCAATGAGCACCGTGCGTGACGATGATTCATTGAGTACTCAGAGCGTATACAAGACAGGTCAGACTTTATAGGCTTGACATTTGACCTTAGAACCCCTTATTTCGCTCATAACGGCGGCGCTTCTCGTAATGCAAGTGTAGAGCTTAACGTGTTCATCATCATCATCATCATTTCGGCCAAGAGACGCCCACTGTTGGACATAGGCCTCCCCAGGTATCTCCAAATCGATCGGTCCTACGCTTCCAGCATCTAGCGGCTTTCCGCGACCTTCACTAGATCGTCGGTCCACCTTGTAGGGGACCTACCAACGCTGCGTTTCTCGGTACGTGGCCGCCACTCGAGGACCTTTCCGTCCCAACGGCCGTCAGTCCTGCGAGCTATGTGTCTTGCCCATTGCCACTGCCAATGATCGCAATTCCTTGGCCTATATCGGTGACTCTAGTTCTTTTACGAATCTCATCATTTCTGATGCGATCGCGTATAAATACCCGAGCATAGCTCTCTCCGTTGCCCTTTGAGTGACCTTGAGCCTTCTAATGAGACCCATTGTAAGCGGTCACGTCTCAGTTCCGTACGTCATCACTGGCAACTTGCACGAATTGAAATTCGTGTTAAGACACTGCGGTAGACGGGCTGAGAATATGCTGCTTAGCATCCCGAACGCTGCCCAGCCGAGTTGGATTCGACGATTTAACACTTTCTGGTAAACATATTCGTCAACAACTTCCAGTGTAGAGCCTCTTACATTCACAGGAGTGGGTACTGAATGGGGATTTGACACAAATCGTGATATCGACTGTTCATTGACTGCTTAGCGGCAGAAATAGATAAGATGGAGGTACCCATGCAGAAGACTGGTACAGTGCCTCTCTGGTAAAATTAGTAAATTAGTCTGAGATGAATGGAAGTTATTGCAATGTACTTCTTAAACACAATAAAAAGATTGATGCGCGAACACGGAGGTTAGTACCGGAAGCAACACCCAATACGAAAAAAAAAAAGAAAAAACCTTAAACGTCACGTTGACAGCGCGGGAGTCTCCACGGCGGCGAGCTCTATCCTCGTCGATTATATTTAGTTGATTGTCCCACGTTAGAGTCATTCTTCTTCCCGTCGAATAAAACGTATCACCGACCACAAATTAGGACCAACTTTTTTTATTGTTTATGTTAACACCAACACCAACACTGAAATTTCTAGAGGCGCGTTCCACTTAAGCACAGATTTGCGGCATTTTCAACATTTGTAGCGTGATCGCGTTCCATTTAAAAATATCAGTATTTTTGCGCTAACATGGTCAACGTCAAATGTAAGCACGAAAAAATTATGCTGCTACTATATTCGCTGTATGTGGAAAAGGGTTATTTCTCACATCTCAAGTTGCTTGCCTACATGTTTCCTAGATATTTCGTATATGCCTCAAAACGTTTGCATTAAAACTGGATGTATGCATCGCGATGCAAATGCAAAACAGTTGCAGTGATTGTACAACAATTTAATGATTTCAAGTCAACATCTGTATTGTTTGCCGATGAAATTATATAAAGAACTATTCACAATTTATTAGTCAGAACCTTCGTTGGCTATTGTGTTGAATAAAAGCTTTGCCTAAAAGGCCTATTACTAACCCATGAACCAGTCTGTCCACCTCTGATTGGATGGCTAGTAATTTTTTCTCTGAGCGAATAATTTGGGTAGTTAGGTAATTGATTTTTTTTCCTTTACTGATAACCTGGTTGGTTGGTTACGATTTTTCTTCCTACCTGAAGTGACAATCTATTTGGTCAGTTGATGTTGATATTCTTTTTTTTGAACTGACAACCTAGTTAATCGTTTCTCTTGTATGTTGGAAGTTCTTTGCGAATCTCCAAGGCTACTAATAATTCAAAATTTTCGATCGTTTAAAGCTTCTTGTATATAAGAAAGAAACGAAAATATTTATTTGGTCGCACAGATACAAAAAGATATAGATAAAATTACAATACAACAAAGATATAGATAAAGGTACAAACATTGCAACAATACAAAATATGCGGGTAAAAATAAAAAGAGAGGCTGTGAGGCCAAAAAGGTTCCTGCCTCAGCTAATGCTATTGACAGCGGCGCTGATATAGCGCTGATTTTCAGTCAGAGCCCCTGCTGTGGCCATGTAAGTGATATGCATTTATTTAAGATAGTACATAATTATGACCTCCATGGCCGCGACATACGGGACATCACATACATTTTTATTTTTGTAATCTCCGTGTTGAAAGTCACAAAATTAACAACTTCTTCAATAGACAACACATTTTGCCATTACATGAACAAACTACCTCGTATCGCGTTTAACCTTTAATAAATCATAGACAAATCGACCATTGGACTATGTTTGTTTACATTGTCGCTGATTGCATACCTATCTTTAATCATCACGACCTATTAATATTCCTACCAACACGTGTTTTTATCTACTGAATGGCACTTAATCCTGTAATATTTATTATCATTTATCGCGACACATTATTGCTTGCTAAGTTGTGTGTGTTCAGATGGCTTGTTACCATCGAATCGCTTTTCAATCGAATTTACACACTAAATGTTTTCTCTATAGCATTATCCAATTAAAAAGAATTAATAGTACTATCGCATTCAAGGCAAACGGAAAAATTTCTAAAGCTCCTAAATTTGTTTTAAAAAAAAATACAATATGATGCACATCGTAAATATCATAATACACGCTATCAGCATCCTAGCTGGCGAGGCGACAATTATAAACTCACGAAATAGATGAAAAAAAAATGTCGTTCCACAAAAAAAGAACGCGCTCGTTCCAATTTCGAATTAAGAATCACCTCCGAATCAGCTGTGCCTATCGCCATAGACACTGTCGTCAATAAAAGCACAGAGTGAGCGAAAAACAGAAATGTAGCGAGCCGTTCGCCTCCGCGGAACACGGCAATGTAACTAAAATGACTCGGTTAGACTTATCGAAACGTTTGTGTGTCATCCATTATCGATATGAATCGTTTGTTAACTGTTAAACGATAGCATATTCAATACCAATGTAGATCAATTGATCCTGTGTATAGTGCTTGCGATACATTATCAAGCTATATACATTTTATTTTCAATTGCAACAATAACTCTGTTCCGTGCCGTTGCGTTATTCTGTTGTCTGGGGGGCTACCGCCTAACTTATAGCGATATAACCACTCGCTATCAGTTAAGCGGTAGGGCCTCGGGTAATAGATGAAATAAATTCTGTTATAGAGTCATAGTTCTTGAAAACAAGAACAACACTATACAATAACAATTTAAAATCAGAATGTTTAATTTTGTTTTGACGTCAATAAGTGCCTGTAAAGGCCTATGATAAATAAAGATTTTTAAGTTTTGAATAAAGAATCTGAAGCTTATTATAATTATTATTATGCTTTGGCCCCACCTGCGCCTATCGTCCCGAAGCTTCGTGCTATGACGCGATTTACCATTTACCATCAGGTGAGCCACTCACTGGCTTAACTTCCACCGATTGCAATAAAAAAACGCATTACGCAATCGTCCCAAAATCACCATACTTCATCATGAGCGTTTTGTAAATTGGGAGAACCTTCGCCAGTAGAAGAGGCAAGAAACTCGGAAAAAGAAATTTTTTTATCTCTCTAATCTCTCGAATAAATCTGTAGCTTAAAACGCACTACGCAACCACCCTATCTTTACTATATTTAATTTTCTTCATGAACGTTTTCCCGGAACCTTCACGACAAAAACAGGCAAGAAACTCGGCAAGACAAAACTTTCGCCTGCTCTCCTAAATAATATCTCTAATGAATCTATAGCTTAAAACGCACTACGCCACGACCCTAACATCACCATATTTCGTCATGAATCTGTGTATAAGGCTAGCAGTTCGAAGGGTTATCGCGCCAAGATGTAGGCAAAACACGATTGCAATAACAATATCGTCTTTATTATTATCATCAATGAGTAAGACGTTAGTAGAACATATTATGCTAATCTTGAAACCGCTCTGTTTGATCTATTTCCTAGAAGACAAATATTAATGCCACGCAAAAGCAAACGCAAAACAAGCAAGCAAACATATGTTGTTTGTAAGCATCAAAATTATATAACAATCACAAATCTTTCCTAAGGCTGGAGCACTGATCATCACAGCTCATTTACGTCCCCACCGAGCGGCAAGAGCCTTTTATTTGGGCGGGGGAATCTTTTTACGATCCGACAAGGGACTGAAACCCCTTGAATATGCCATTGGACTCGGGTAAAAATCCCATACCTGGTTAAACCACCCTGCAGTAACTTCCACCCCCATGGAGGCACGTTCGGGATGGCACTAGCCATTCCCCGAACGCACCCCCTGACCGGGCCCAAGCACCGGGACTTGCCTAGGGAGGGGGCACCAAGTTACCACACTGTAGCAGACGGGCGACCAGGGATGAAAACGTAATGTCTCCCGACCGGTTGTCGACCGGCCGGGCCATTTCGTCCCTGGTTGCTTAGGATAGTTGGTGGTACGCGCCCAGGAACGCGCGCCTCCTCCTACCCAACCGCCTGCGATGGAGCGGTGCAGCGAGAGGGTCCTCCTCCCGCGCCCGCTCCGCCCTCTCCTTCTGCGAGATCACATCTTCGCAGAAGGAGGTGACAGCCTCCCACGCCGTCGCGCCGGTCAGCATCTTGGATACGACGCTGGCCAGCGCAACGGGCGCACACCTACCTATGCCCAACGCGAGGTCTAGTGCGTCGCGTTGGGGTGGCCAGGTCGGGCACTCCAAAAGGGTGTGTCCGGCCGTGTCTTCGGGAGCGCCGCAGTAGAAAAGGAAGGGGAGCTCGAGCCTACCCTAAGTCAGGATGTTTAGGCCTTAGTCAACCACGCTGGTCCAGTGCCGATTGATCAACTTCACATCATACACCTTTAGGCGCATAACACATTGCACCGGACACCGCTGCGGTGTACGGAGGGACGAAAAACGCATGCGGCTGCGGCTGCGGCGGCACGGAACCGTGCCACCGTACGGTTTGCTCCGTATCACCGTCCGGAGCTGCGGTGCACGACGCCCCGCATCGCCGCATTATCTATGTTGAGATCTATTACGCGTATGCACGTCCTTTCTACGCCAAAATCCGTACGATACTGCGGCACAGTGTGGCATACCCCGCGGACCGCACCGCATCACCGTCCGGGAGTGCGGTGCCGTCGCGGGCGCCGCACAACCGCACGGGCATGCGATGTGAGTGTGTTATACCCTGCGGTTTTTGTATACAAATTAAGATTCTTCAGTCAAAATTAAAAACCGCAGCGCCGCACACCGGAGCGGTGTCCGGTGCAATGTGTTATGCGCCTTAGACTTCGCAGATGTACGCAGATTGCCTCACGATGTTTTCCTTCACCGTAAGAGCATTAGACAAATGTACATAGGAGATTCGAAATACGAACAACTCATTGGTACATGGCTGAATCGAAACCCGGACCTCCCGACGCGCCAAGTCCACGGCAACACCGGCAAATACCTATGCTGATAAACAAACCCACAAATAGAATTGCATCCGGCCGTTAGTTGCACCAAATCTTTGTAACCTTGGCACGATTAAGCTGCCGCGCCATATTTATTACACTTCAGTGATGTACCTTGCCGAAATTGGATTCCTTTTTTACGAGAGATGACTTATGTTGGTAACATGTATGACAATGCCTATCAAATCAATCAAGCGCCAGACTTTTTTGAGCAATTCGAGTGATTTGAAGTAGTACCTACGTCAATTGTTTCAGACATGCTCAAGTTCAGGATCACGGGACCAGTGTCCAGTGTGAGGGACTCAACGCTCATTGACGAGTACGGAACGGAACTAGCAAAGTTGTCTTACAGGTTTGTATGATAGTGTAATACTTATCTCACTGAACCAGTATTGTCTGGAGACGTCTATAACTGACATCTGGAGTTTATGCGACCATCGTCCTGACCAAAAAGAGAACTCACGTTACAACAAAGCACATGGCATTCATCTCACCTGAGGGTAAGTAACGATAAGGCCGAAGGTGGAAGCGAGCTCCACCTGGACTCCTCGACAACTGAGGTACTGCTTATGTTATCTCGAAATACATCAAAGCTATGAACATTGATACTTTGGCGACAAACTTAAGCAAGACGGTGATAGCTAGCCAGGCAAGCGCACAGACGACACGTTTAGCGCAGAGGTCGAGTGATCACCTACTGCGCAACGGGTCGCGGGTTCGATTCCCGTACGGGACAAATGTTTTGTATGGCCTACAGAAATTTGTTCCGGTCTGGGCGTATGTGCATGTGATATTCTATGTTTGTAACTGCACCCACGACACAGGAGAAAATCCTAGTGTGGGGCGACGTTTTTATAAAAAAAAAAAAAAAAAAAAAAAAAAAAAGAAACTAACCAAGCAGAAAACTTCCATAGATTAGAATCCTGGACGTTTGTTATAATACCGGGTGGTTCCAATCATTAGATCACGAAATTTTCTTTGCAATGTTGTGCTTAGAAATGTGATGTAGTTAGTTTTTAAAATGTCTCATCATCACAGCTCACATACGTCCCCACCCAGGGTCTCAAGCCTACCCTTGTGCGGTGTTTTGGGCCTTAGTCAACCACGCTGGCCCAGTGCGGATTGGTCGACTTCACACACACCTTTGGATTTCTTCGCAGATGTATGCAGGTTGCCTCATGATGTTTTCCTTCACCGTAGGAGCTTCGGACAAATTAATGTAAATATGAAATTCGAAAAAAAGGAAAACACATTGGTACAGTCAGCAACACGTCTAGCTTTACATTTGCATTACGAAAGCCGCTGCTATTACGAGCGATATAAGGGCGGTCTCAAGGTCAACATGTAAAGCCTAGCGAGTTGCCGTGTGTACATGGCAGGATTCTACCCCCGACTTCCCGATTAGAAGGCCAGTGCCGAGTCCACAGAGCCACCGACGCTCTTAAAACAAAAAAAATGTCTCTATTAGATATTTAATGACAAAGTGGTCTAAACAAAAACATGTCTTATTATCACTACCCACACCACTACCCACGCGCCTGGGCTAGCTCGAATGGCCGAGCTATCGCCAAAAGGGGGATTCTCCGAGAACACCAAGAAAATATCCCAGACGGAGAAGCCTTACGGCAGACGCAGGCCTCCACGGCAGGGTCCATAGACGGGCATTGCTTGACACTAACAACATAGCTATGGAAGCGATAAATAAATAATTGATCTAGCATCGTATGGTGTTCAGTGTTACCTCCATTCAGAATTATTTGTACTCTATCCAATATTTAACTGCTAATACCTTTCAGCTATCCGCCTATATCAAAAGAACCTGAGAACGCTGGAGAAGGTCAAAGCACGGAGCTCCTTGCTGATGTACCACTGCCCAATGTCAAAGGGTCTAGGGTTTACGCGAAGATCGTAGGCAGAGACACCAAAGGTACGCAAACAGTTATAACATTTGAGCACACCTCGATCACGCCATTTGGCGTGGTTCCATATTTAGTGATCCTGAATTGGACAGATACTTCTACTAGCATTGATTTATTTTGTATGATGGATGTTGTAGGTTAGAGTTGGACGACCAATTTACAATTTTGTTGTATCATAATTCTTTATAATATTTAGCAGGTTCCTTTTATAACTTTATGATCCAGTATGAAAAGATTTTTGAAAATTTAACCCCTATCTCTTAGGGGTTGAAAGTTCGTATGGAACTCAATCGATACAATTTTTTTTATTGCAACCAAGTTGGCAAACAAGCAAACTGCCCATGCTAAACTGTCATGGTAGGTGGTAACAGTCACCTATAAATACATGTGGCTCCTGTGAGATTCGCAGCAAAACTGCAACCCCCACAGGAACCACCACAGTGTAAGTTGCCAACTTGTGACTTAGGATGTAAAGTCACGGTACCCAGTAATTTCAATGCCATGGCTTACTCCTAAAACCACAGCAATGCAAGCAGTGCTGCTTTGCGGCATAAGTAGGTAAGACGGAGGTACCCAAGCAGGCGACCCTGGTACAGAGTCTGCCTCCGGTAATTTTCCGTAAATTTTGTACGTAATTGTTGAAAATTAGGAATGAATGAACACGTAAAATTTTTTAATTCAGCCAATAAGGAGTAAACTAAGGGTTGAAAATATCTATGGAACTCAATCACTTTTGAAGTTAGAAGCATGAAATTATGGAACGGGAAACACAGCGAGCGGAAAGCTTGTTCGCGCAGATGGGTTGGACTCTGGCACACCTCGGACACTGACTATACTATCACTACTACATTAGCAAATGACGTTCGCACACGCGCAAATGTGTGCGTGGAATCTAGTAGGGCTGAGTGCACGGTTATCAATCGAAATGACGCGAGAAGTGCAGTGACTGCCTTCTCTTTTACCCGCATAGCGCTGTCCCTGTTATCCGCCGGCGCTCGCGTCTACTCGCCCGAGCGATCGCGCGAGCCCAGGCTTGTGTATGTATCAGTGATGTCTACAACGAAGTGCCAGGTGGGATGAGGTATTTGAAATGAGTGCGGGGAGGTGAGTGGCCGTTCTGTACGTAGTACTATTATCTATTCTGTGACTCTGGTAAGATTGACCTCCGTGACAGAATATCTAATATCACCCATTGTCCTCTTCTAGGCGAACCCTTCGTCCGCCTCGCCGGCCCGCTGGCGCACCAGTCCCGCCTGGGCCGATCCGCGGCCCTGGTGTTCCCCGATTCCAGGAACGACCTGGAGCTGGTCGAGGAGGCCAACCTGAAGGCGCACTATGGACAGTTGCAGTACAATGACAGCAACATCTTGCCAAACAGCAGGGCGACGTCACAGGTACATGACTCCTTTATTGTAATTAAATGGTCCGTTTATAATCTTATAATGGGAGGGTCTTCGAGGTCTTCGGGTCTTCTCCTTAGGATCTTTATGCTGCATATCCATTTAAAAGATCTGTTACAGTAAAATGATTCATTTTTATAAATTTTGGATTTTATCCCACCTCCAGGTGCTGAACCACAGAGGGTCGCTTTTGACGGCCGTCCAAATAGGTCTAAGCACTAAATTATATGGATCTCCTGGGGACAGCTTGCAGGTATTTGTCATCTTTTATTTTTTTATTTACAACAGGTAGGCAATAAAGCTGAAGATGGTAGAAAGCTTCATCTAAATACCACGGCAACATAGGACTAGGTGCCTCTTTCACCGTACAACGATTATGGATACTTTCTGCCTGTTCTTTCCCATTGACGAGCAGCATAGCCAGTGTCCCCTCACTAAGCTTTGACTCCACTTTCAAAGGACAAAACCTGGCGATATTGGACTGCCACATGTAAGGTTGTGGGGCTTCTAGTAATAACAGCAATGTTAACCCAATGCCAATAAACACGCCCATTCGTTTAAGACGATTCGTCAAGTCTCAAAGATACTTTTTTTCGAGACTAAACAAACCGATGCGAGATCGGCAGTCTACCACAAGCCCAACAAAAGAAATTAAGGTTAACGTGCGCCATATAAATTTCGTATCTCCTATCTTTCTTATCAGTCGAACTTCGAACCAAGCTTGGTGGCAAGATCGGCCACAACGCGTCTTTGCCATTCAGTACGCTTTTTAGCGATTTTTTCCCATTCACAGTGATCAATTCCAAAAACGCCATGCTCAACCTCTTCGAATTTGCAATTTATGACAAGACTAAACATCTATTAACAATTCACCAGCAGACTTAGCACGAGCGTGGGCAATAGAAGAGAAAGAGGCACACTTACCTCATTTGTCAAACGAAAGATGGAGAAGGGTGTTATTTTGTCTCTTCACGAGTTGTCCACGTAAGAGTATTGTATGAGTAATACGAAACACCTTACTATTTCCAGCTACACTTCGAAGTGACCAACTACAGAGAGAGGGCGGTGTTCTTCAGTTTCAAGGCGACAGGAGAGCAGAGGTTTTTGACGGGCATCAATCCTGCCGTGTGAGTATTCCATTCCGTGCATCCGACATCCTGTGATCCTTTACTGCGAACCAACGACCGCACAAAATGAGCTTGTGCAGTCCCCATGTGTAGATTCCGTGGTGAGGATTACGAGACACCTTTAAGTGAATCAAGACTGCCATCTGATGATAAGGCTCTTCTCCAAATGAGGTTATAGGACCTTACAGCAGCAAATCTAATTCAAGCATGAAAATAACCTTCCACATAATTGTCAGTTTCCGTGTGTTTCAGACAAACATTACCATCTGGACAGACACAGAACGTCATAGTGAGCCTGAGAATACCAGCAACTGCTCGACCGGGGGCGAGGGACCTGATAACGTTCACCGCTAATGGTAAGTGTGTAGTTAGAATCAGATCAGAATGTTCCACAGATATAAAGTTCTTGTCAGATTGAGATCTCAGGAGACTCAGGGTTGTAATTTTTTTTCAATGCTGCTTAACTTGTCTATTCTCTTTAGTAGCGTTCCTTTTAATGGCATTCAATCTTCAAAACCGTAATAATAGGCTAGATGAATGAAAAAAAATATTGCTTTAACAGAAGCTCATTCATATAATAAACAAAAATAAAAAATCGGTTTTCGAATAACTATAAAAACAACCAAGATATAAGGTATTAAAGATTTTTCTCCATCTCTTTCTAGCGAAACGGCAATTTACATGGAGTTTATATGGCCGTACTCAACAATGACGTCATGGTTGATGTCGGATCTCTCTGTCTGATCGCTTCCAAATTAACAGATTAAAATGCTTGTATCTGATTTATTTCCAAGACAATTTTAATTCTTATTTCACATGATTGCATCTTTCTCCGCGGTATTTTTATATTTTATGACGAGACGTGAAATTACAATTCAGTCATCATTTTGTCCCTACTCCCCAGGCATAGAGGAGGTGTCCATCCCGGCGTACGTGTACGTGATCAACCCAGGAGAGGCTATCAGGGACGTGTGGCCCCCGGAGCTGCGGCACACGTTCCAGGGCACCTGCTTCGGCCGCATGGACGAGACATGCGACCAACACGTCTGGTCCGCCACCGTGGTCGCCAAGGACGCCGTCGCAGGTGTGTAGTGTACCGTGTTTGACGAGGGGGAATGGTAGGAACCACAGAGGAGAAGGAGAGAGAGAGAGAGAACGAGCTGCGTGCGTACGACAATATGCTACTCAGGGCAAGTTGTCGTTTTAGGTCAAGTGAAATGCGACAACAGCATCACGTGTTGCATGCGGCCATATCACAATGTTACTAGTACTAAATAATAAACTTCTACTATGTTTTGTGACTATGTGACACTCCTAAGGCGCATAACACATTGCACTGGACACCGCTGCGGTGTACGGAGGGACGAAAACCGCATGCGGCTGCGGCGGCACGGAACCGTGCCACCGTACGGTTTGCTCCGTATCACCGTCCGGAGCTGCGGTGCACGACGACGCCCCGCATCACCGCATTATCTATGTCGAGATCTATTACGCGTATGCACGTCCTTTCTACGCAAAAATCCGTACGATACTGCGGCACAGTGTGGCATACCCCGCGGACCGCACCGCATCACCGTCCGGGAGTGCGGTGCCGTCGCGCGCGCCGCACAACCGCACGGGCATGCGGTGTGAGTGTGTTATACCCTGCGGTTTTTGTATACAAAAATAAGATTCTTCAGTCAAAATTAAAAACCGCAGCACCGCACATCGGAGCGGTGTCCGGTGCAATGTGTTATGCGCCTATATCCTCTGATCAAAATGCGAAACATAACTCGCTCTGAATTTCTTAAAGCACAGCGGTTCCTGGTTTAAGGGTTAAACAAGAGCTCCTAAATCTGAGATCAGGTAGATTGACAACCTTAGGTATCCAGGGCTCCTACGCGAATCTTCATCTCCTGTCGCTGACTCGTAGATTACAAATTACTATGAGCCACTAAACCTTCAGTTTCGCCTTTTCCAAGTCTCATACGCCAATCCTCGTCGCCTATTCCATCTCAACGACATACTATCTAGGTTTTTCCAATGAATTACCATTAGCTACTGCACGAACTTTCCCAGTCTCAGCCATAACTACCATGAGCTACAAGTCCTAGATCTATCCCTACCTTCGTGATCCATTCCATCACAATGACATGCTATCTAAGTGTTTTCCAATGAACCGTGACCTAATATACAAACATGAAACATTCACAGTTCCGCCTTTCCTAAGTCTCCTACGCCTATCCTCGTCGCCTATCTATCTCAACGTCATACTCAAAATACTATCTAAGTTTTCTCAACGAATTAGCGTAAGCTACTGCACAAGCTTTCACAATCTCTCTCATAACTACCGTGAGCTACTTAGCGTTCAGTTTGTACCGTGAGCTAGCACACAAACATTGACAGTTCCGCCATTCGCAGGCCTCGCAGGCATCTCGACGTCATACTCAAAATACTATCTACGCTTTCCCAACGAACTAGCGTAAGCTATTGCACAAACTTTTACAGTCTCAGTCATAGCTACATACAATGAGCTACTTAACATTCCCCTTGGAGTTTTTATCGGAGGGAGCCTCTGTGCCAGGGTCGCCTGCTTGGGTACCTCCGTCTTACCTATTTCCACCGCCAAGCAGCAGTGCTTGCATTGCTGTGTTCCGGTTTGAAGTGTAAGATATGGCGGTGAAATTACTGGGTACCGCGACCTTACATCTTACGTCACAATTTGGCAACGTACACTGTGGTTCTTGTGGAGGTTGCAGATTTGCCGCGAATCTCACAGGAACCACATGCACTATAGGTGGCTGTTGCCATCAGGTGGGCAGCATGCTTGTTTGCCAACTTCATTCACCAGACTTAAGAACATTGCTCTTGTCGGTGGAGTATACGCCATCTATCTTTATTTTCAGCCAGTGCCTTGCTTGACCTCCGCATACGATAAGACGTTCATTGTTCGTTCCTCTTTTATTTGGTCCACATATGCTCTCGTCTTCTACTCCCACTTCCTCTCTTTGCTTCGAGCTTCCTTTCTACGATGTTTCTTATGAAGTCGTCATTCCGCCCTTGGCAGGCCTACGCCTATCACAACAGCTCATATAAGTCCCCACCGAGAGGCTCGAGCCTACCCTACTTAGGGTGTTTAGGCCTTAGTCAACCACGCTGGCCCAGTGCGAATTGGTCGACTTCACATACATTTCAATTCTTCGCAGATGTATGCAGGTTGCGTCAAGATGTGTTCCTTCACCCACTGAAACACGAAATATATAGACGCGATACCTCATCGTCTACTCCATCTCAATAGCATGCTATCTGGGTCCTTTCCCATTGAACTACCGCGAGCTGCTGCACAATCTTTCACAGTTCCACCATTACCAGGTCTTCTCTGACACCCTTCCTTCTTCGCCTCTTACAACACAATGACATGCTATTCAAGTCATTTTTCTTCCAATAAACCGTGAGCTAGATACACAAACATTCACAGTTCCGTTTTTTGCAGGCCTCCTGCGTCTGTCCTCGTCGCCCGTGGGGCTGACGTACGACAGCAACTTCATATCGGGCACGCGCGAGGATGTGGTCGCGCTGTACCGCGCCACGTGCTGCGCGCCGCGCGTCGTCGTCACCGCGCTGGACGCGCTCGGCAACGCCAACAGCTACGTCGTCGACATCACCAGTGAGTGCGCGGGAGGATTCATATTACATAACTAGCTGTGCCCGCGACTTCGTCCGCGTGGAATAGTAACGGCTGGACCGATCCTGATGAAAAGTAGCCTATGTTATACCTTATATAATTAGCTATCTATTAGTGAAAGTCCCGTCAAAATCGTCCAGCCGTTCCGGAGATTAGTGGGAACAAACAGACAGACAAAAATTTTATAATTTTTTTTTTTATTTGTACCCTATATACATTCATACCCATTTAGTAAAAACTTGTTATTTTGACATTACAAACAGACACTTCAATTTTATTTATTTGTATAGATTTACAGCGCACTCGCTCGTTAAGTGGATCTTATTTCACCGGTTTTAGATACATAAAGCGGCTCATTAAACTCGCGTGCGTTATAATGCAAATAGTGCAGTAATCTATACAAATAAATAAAATTGAAGTGGCTGTTTGTTTGTAATGTCAAAAAACAAGTTTTTACTAAACGGGTATGAATGTATATCGGGTACCAATAGCAAAAACACAATTTTAAAATTTTTTGTCTGTCTGTCTGTTTGTTCCCGCTAATCTCCGGAACGGCTGGACCGATTTTGACGGGACTTTCACTAATAGATAGCTAATTATATAAGGTATAATAACATAGACTACTTTTTCTCAACTGCAACAAAAGTTACTATTCCACGCGAACAAGGTCGCCGGCACAGCTAGTAATCTATAATCGCACTATTTGCGGTATAGTGTTATTTCTTTTAAAGCTATAGAGGTAATATAAACGATATCAATTAACTATATCGATTCATCGTAGGAATGTGGATACGTTATCTATCGCGAAAGTGTTCGAAAAATTGAAATTCCGCCACTATAGAGCAAACAAAGCGTTCAGCTTTGGTTTATTATTGAAAACAAAGCAACCTTCGCCATGGTTGGACCCTGGACCGAAACTTTTTTGATCTCGAGTTCTTCTGTGCTTCGCAAGGCGCGTCGAGCCGTTAGTCACGGTTGCTATTACAAACGTATACACCCATCAATCCATAACTAGTCCGCATAGAATTATTAGTCAACGGAAAGAACCTCCCCTTGATTGTGCAACTCAAATCTATCACGATCTCATTCAGTTTTTAACCGACTTCAAAAAAGGAGGAGGCTCTCAATTCGATGCGTATGTTTTTTTTGTATGTTACGCGATTACGCCGCCAATTGTGGACCGATTTTCAAAATTCTTTTTGTATTCGATAGAGTATACTCCAAGGGTGGTCCTATGGTCACCTAAATTTGGATCTGATGATGGGATCCCATAAAAATCGAGGAACACCCTGAACTTTTTAGGTGTGTCCAACGTGTTTTGTGTGTATGTTACGCGATTACTCCGCCAATTGTGGACCGATTTTCAAAATTCTTTTTGTATTCGATAGAGTATACTCCTGGGGTGGTCCCAATTAGTCCCAATTAGTCCCAAAGTAACCAAAGTCAGGTTCTGATGATGGGATCCCATGAAAATCGAGGGAAACCCTTTTTTCACAGCTGAAAGAGACCGTAGACCCGAGTAGATTTGATATAAATTTCAGTTTGATATCTCTACGCGTTACCGAGAAAATGGGTCTTGACAGACCGACGGACGGACAGCAAAGCGATCCTATTAAGTGTTCCGATTTTCCTTTAAAAATACAGAACCCTAAAAAAATAATGTTAATAACTCGCTTTCATAATTCCTTAGGCCAAAATATCCGATATCTACTGTTACGGGCCCGCCACACACTCGACGAGTGGTAGGTACGGGAAGTAGCGAGGAAAGGAGGCAGAGACGTAGTGTGGTGGGCAATATTACTCGTCACGCCGCAGGTAATGCTCCTTGCTATGCCCAGGTTTTTGAACGCGAGTCAAAGGACCGGCAATATGAGCGCAAGTGGCCGACCTCTAAATTGCGCGAACGCAGTCCTCATCGAGCGCTCGTGTACATAAAAATTAAATGACGGGCATTACGCCACAGATTTTCAAACCGTCTAATGTGACAACTTGCACTTCACCGTTCTATTCTATTGCGATTAATAGATGTCATCCAGCCATCTCCGTTGGCGAGGATGACGACGACGATTTATTATTTCTTTGTATGACATTCATATGATTTAGCTATACCAAATTTGGAAGTTGTAAAGCGAAGGCAAATAACCAAGTGCGGATCGTCGCGATTAATTGCGCGAGCAGAGCAGTGTGTAGACAGAGTGGGCAACATCGCGGCAGAGCGAGGAGCAAAGTGTGGCGAGCCTATTTCAGATGTCTATCGCGCGTGATAGGCGTAAATTTATGAATATCAAAATAACTCCACCGTCCTATTTCAGATCACATCACCGGCGCCGGCATAGCCGCCATAGTTCTGGGAGTGTTTCTGTTCATTGCACTGGTAGTGCTCATCATTGCGCTGATATACTGGTGCGTGAGGAGGCGGAAGGAGTCCAGGGAGCTCCCGTACTCGACTTCCTCCAGGAACCTCAGTTGAACTGGGCTTGGTGGAGAACGAACGTGTCGAAGGGTCCATACTACCTCAGGCAATGTGAAGATTTGTGAATAATGTCTTCGTAGAAACACAACCATCATCATTTTTATCAAAAATTAAAATCACTTCGGACTGATTAATAATAATAATCAAGTAACTTTGACAGAGCAGACAGAATCTACCATTATATCTGTTTTATGTATAGAAAATATTTGACAACTATCTGACGGTTATGTCGAATCACCAATTTGTACAGATTCATACCCTTAAATACAATTTCGCATTTTCGTAACCTGTAGTCTCGGCCCTCAAATTATATTCTCAAACTTCTAACTAGCTTCTAGCTTGCTCGGGTAGATCGTGCCAATTTTATTTTTTAACATTTTCTCGATTAAGTCCTTAGTTATAAGAGTTAACTTTTTGACAATGACATTATAACTAAATGAAAAGAAACTATTCCAATAAAAAAGTATTAAAAAATGTTGTACATTCCAATTATACCGGGTGTAACTGAACACCCCAATAACGTTTAAGGGGCATATAAGTTAGATACTAAATGGACCTTCGGTGCTTGTCTGAGACCTGGAACCCCAATACTTTCAGAGTTATTTGATTTTAAACTGAAAGCAAAAACTTTCAAGTGACAACCATAATCAGCTCTTAACAAAAAAGAAATTTAAACACAAAATGACACGTGACAGACGTGAGCGTAGTATTCCTCGTACGCTTACGTAGAGTTGTCGGCACTTAATACCAAATAATAATTTATTTAGTTTGTATGACGTGAGCGTAGTATTCCTCGTACACTTACGTAGGGCTGTCAGTACTTAACATCAAAAAATAATTTATTTATTTTGTATGGGAAAAAAAGTAGGTTTGTTAGCCCTAATATTTTTCCTACAGAATCTCTACTTCTGATGGATACATACCCTTAAATGTTATTGGGGTGTTCAGTTACACCCTGTATATGTTTTGCAGGTTTTTATCATGTTATCATGTCTTTGTCGTTGTATAAATTCACAGCTGTTTTCTGCAAATTTCGCGACAAAAGTATGTTAAGTTTGCCTATAATGTAACTGAAAAATTATGAAGAACTTAAAGAATTATTGAAGTCGAAGAAGTAATTTACTAGTTTATTTATTACCACCTACCGGCAAACATTGAAACAAATCTGTTCTACCCAAAATTTTAAGCTAAGCTACAAAGCCAATCAATGTTCATAACATATTGCACCTGTAATGGTGCACTACAGCCGTATAAGTTACACATTATCGCGGAAGATTCGAATCCCAATATAAATAGAACTAATAAATATATTGTACTAGCTTTTGCCCGCGGCTTCGCTCGCGTTAAATTCGGGGCTACACTGAAGATTTCAAAAAAAAAATAAGACAGGCTTTTATTTTTCGTTGGTAACAAAAGAGTCTGTGTACCGATTTTTAGCTTCCTACCTTGAAAACTGCAAAAAGTCCCATATAACATTTCACCCCCTCTTTTAAGGGGTAGGGGGCGGATTTCCAAAAAAAAATGATGCACGATTTTTTTGATAGTCACAAATAGTTCGCATACCAATTTTTAGCTTTCTACCTTGAAAATTGCGGAATGCTCTATACAAACTTCCACCCCCATTTTACGGAAGTGGGGGGTTAGAAAGAGACAAAAAGTAGCCTATGTCACTCTCCATCCGTTTAACTATCTCCACTTAAAAAATCACTTCAATCCGTCGCTCCGTTTTGCCGTGAAAGACGGACAAACAAACACACACACACACTTTCCCATTTATAATATTAGTATGGATATTATCATAATGTAACTCACCAATATAGTGTAATAAATATGTATTGTATTACCATATGACGAAAGGTGGTAAAACGTTTTGCACCATAACGCGAATATGCGTGTTATCGCTACAATGTGACTGCATCATCAGATTGAACCTGCTCTAATCTTGCGAGGATCCGACAGCCACGGAACGTCATGTTTTGTTCAATTCAATTTTAAAATTGCAAATCGTTCAGAGGCATCTACACTGATATTTTTCCGAAAGACAATCTTCGAGAAACACATTGAATTCTGTATTCCTACAAATATGAACATTCACCAAGTATTAACAAAAGAATGAAGAATTTTAATGTTGTCGCAATAAATAGACTAAGACGTCTGAAAATTACAAATATGGCCAAACACAAAAAGCATCAATCGTGTTATTACAGCAAATAGTAACCCGAGAATTCGAATCTGTGACCAAACTATTGCAACAGTTGGCAGGCAAATAATGGTAGTCATGCATTTCTTTACATCCAGAATGTTCTAAACATGTCGGATGAGCATGTTTTCTTGCAATAACATAGTAATAATTGTGTTCTTGAAAACTTTTTATATTTACTATTAAATCATCTGTATAAACAATGATAAATGAATTGACAGCCGAAGTTGATAGTTAACACAATTCTGTCACTCATTGTATAATAATTAAGCAACCATCTTAATGTATTGGATATTATTGTGTAACAGTTTTATTTCAGTATCATATTCCTATTAAGTACATCAGATACAGACTACAGATGATAACCTATTGTTAGTTAGTTATTGTGTTAAAATGACAACATAAGAACTAACTAACAATAAGACATTTAAACGTAAGTTCGGAAAATCGGAAATCACACATAAATGAAATATTAAATAATTTAGAGCTTATATCATAATTATCACTTATATCTTTCAATAAGGCCTATGTTTTTCACTAGAATACCACAGTGGCGCCACCAGCGGCTGATTCGGTATGTTTCGGGAGCCAATTTGAAATAGGGGGTGTGGAAGGAGACTCTTTTCAATTACCCTAAGCAGGTCGGGAGGTGTTAACCCAGTCGGATCGACATACTCGTATTACTGGGAGATATGGCCCTGACCTGGTCGCCTGTCTGGGAGTCACAAACGTATTTTAACCTGCCGACTTCTCCCCAAGCGAAGTCCCAACTTGTTTACACTGCCTCCTGCTGGACCTCCAGGAGGTTCGTTCAGTGAAATGGCCTTCCTGACTCCGAACGTGACCTACATCGAGGACGGAGAGGTTTCAGAGATATATTTAGCTGGATATGGGGAGACCAGAAGAATAGCTGCTGATGTCCCAATAGGACATCAGCTGAGGCACCTTGGTTGCGCCGCCACCCAGTAAGACATAGGCCTAATCTGCATGACTAATTTTCCTACGAAAGAAAAGGCTGATTTTCATACAAATGATTCAGTCTATAGCTAGGGAGCACCTGAATTCGAAAGGGCCTGCGACTTGGTTCTCTTTAGTTCATTGTGAGGTATCAATCGACGTATTTTGTTTATATTCATTTCTGACCATTTTTTTCAACAACCCTATAATAGTCAACATACAAATTTCTCGCCAAAACCATTCAATATTTTTTTTTTTTAAGTTACAGTATTAATAATATCATCTAATATCAGCTTCAAATATAGGCTAGTTCTAGGCGCAAATTTGTAGTCTAGGCCTAGCAGACGATTTACAAAATATGCGCCAGTAATACATCCGTCCATTCAGACAATGCAATATGATTTATTCAATGTATTAATCAATGGTGGTGATAAGATTCAAAAGGGAACTTTATTAAATGTTTGAATGAAGATTATTGTATATTTTTAAATTGTTGTATTATAATAATTGTGAATAATCCAGTAATGTTTACAATGTGAGAAGTGTTAGTTTATCTCCACAACGTTACCGTAGATAATAAGTAATATAAGAAATTAATCATAGCATATAGGTAAGTTATTTACATGATTGAATTAATTTAATGTTTGTTATACAACAATAGAATAATTTCTTTAATTGTTTACAAACAATGGGTTGTGAAAATAATATGTAAACTGCAATATACAAAGGTGGAGGCGACATTACGATAGCAACCGAAAACCCAGCTAATCTAAGTTCCTAATAGTACTTTGAAATTATACTTTTTTTGTATACACACTTTATAATATACACACGAAACACAATAGTAAGCCCAATAAGTAAGTAAGGGGGACTTGTCTGAAAGAGATGTCATCCAGCCAAACCTAGCTGAAGTAAGTCAAAATTGTATCATAGTACTTATCTGCTATAAATACAGGGTGTAAAAACACGTACATACCGAAGCCCGCGTCTATGCATTCAGAGTTCATACCATTAAATAAAGCAATATAACGAAAAATCAATGATGTGAAACAAAATTAATTTTTTTACTTAAAAAAATAACGACAATAAATACTACGCAATGTTACGCGTGCCCGCGCCTGGCTTGCGCGTCCGGATATCGCGTCGGTGTTAGTGAGTCAGTGTGAGTGCATGTAAAAGCAAGACGAGTTTAACGCGCGAGATTCCTTTTCAGTCCTAAATTTTGTTAAGAAATACTGATTTTTTCGTCGATGTTTCTTTGGACGAAAATTATCAAAATACATTTCGAACAGTTTTGTATAAAAATCTCGAAAAAAAATTGTAACTTTAACCTTGAATATCTCGGCAACCATGGTCTAGAAGACAAAAACTATAGTGATGATGGGAGTAATACGTGGGTTTCGGCTTCGGTACCGGTCTTTTAACAGTCTGTCTGCATATACATAATCGTATACGCAAAATATATAGGATAATAAACAAACGTAAATATAACAATGACATATAAATATTCAGATAACATAGTTTAAGACAAATCAGAATGGTGGTGCTCTTCTAAATTGCGTTTGAAAGATGCAATGAATTTACTCTCGCTAATAGTGAGAATTAATCTCATGAATGTCTGAGGATTTACTCTCATTACAATGTATTTGTTGTATTGTAGTCTCCACCCCTGTATTTAATTGTGCCAACCTAGACATAGAAAATGTTGAAGAATATATTGTGAACTTAGAAAGGAGTATAAAGAGATAAAGGAGTATACATGTATAAACGTTTCTCATAGATTTTCCCCACCTTTATTTCAATTCATTTGCTTGTTACATTTGATATTAATTTGTATGCCAACGTGTCTTTTATTAAGATTAGGACTTGTTCATTAAAAGTAAATCTATTAGGATCATCTCTGCTGAAATACGTCTACTGCTCGTTTTGCTAAGCATAGGCCTCCCATAAGAGGGGGAACAGGGAAATTCGGAGACTGAGACTCAGTAACAGTCGGCACGGTAACTCTATCTTACGCGGAGACTGAGACTCAGTAACAGTTGGCACGGATAACTCTATCTTGCGTGGAGACTGAGATTCAGTAACAGTTGGCACGGGTAACTCAATCTTACCCGGAAACTGAGACTCAGTAACAGTCGGCACGGGTAACTCTATCTTACGCGGAGACTGATGGCCATTTTCACCAACCTCTTCTTAGCTTAGGGGACTCTTAGGTAGCATGCTGTCACATTCTTTTCATTGAAGACAAAAAGTGACAGCATACGTCTTAGGGGCTCCCTAAGCTAAGTTATGGTTGGTGAAATCGGCCATGAGACTCAGTAACAGTTGGCACGGGTAACTCTATCTTACCCGGAAACTGAGACTCAGTAACAGTTGGCACGGGTAACTCGTATCTTAGGTATTTCTGCCGCCAAGCATCAGTGGCGAAGCTAGCATAGGTGGCACCCAGGGTGGAAATTGTGATATCACCCCAAGATGGAAAACGGTTAAAATAATAAAATTTCGATATTACATAAAGTACGAATTATTAATTGAAATACAACTGAGTGTCGCATATGAGTACGTCCAGGTCTCGAGTGGTTAAAGCATATACTCGTACAAAGGTATACATTATATGCTCAAAATCTCTTCTTCCTAGCTTTAACCGCTGCAAATTCGTTAATGATGTCCTCAAAATTTATATTTTGTTTGGCCTCGTGTTCTATAGTGTCACCCCCAAACGAGTGACACCCGGGGCGGACCACCCCCACCGCCCCCCTCCCTAGCTATACCGCTGGCTTGCATTGAAGGATATATTGAGTTTGAAGGATAACACAGTCGGTGAAATTACTGGGCACTGTGACTTGACATCTCATGTCACAAGGTAACCCTTGGCCACATTGGCTTCCTTGTAGAGATTGTGTTTTTGGAAATCTTATAGGTATGTACTATAGGCAAGTGTAGCCACTTACCACCAGCAGGCGGAGCACGTCACGCATTTATCTCACAATTTTAGTGAGACAATCTCTATGCCCTAAAGAGTAGCACGGCGGCGCGTATGTAGGCTGCGGTCCGAAACAGATAACAGCGCTCACAGTGCTCACGATTATAATCGCCCGGTCCGTAAAGCACATCAAAGTGTTAACAGCGCTAACGGCATGCTTACGATTTCGGTCCGGGGTATTAGTGTATCAATTTGTCAACCCAAAAGGCGAGTTAAAATTTGGTATGGGTAAATCATTTTGCTTCCGATTGCTTCTTGGTACTTATGTTTTGTGAATTTTTTGTCACAACATTGGTTCTGCGCTGCTCATCCAGAACAGGTACAGTCATTTTGAATCGAAAACATGATTATAAAACTTTTCAGGACCCGTTTGAGCGCGCTGATAGCGCTAATAGAACTTTTATTGATTTTCGGACTGCGGCCTTAGTGTGACTGAATGACGTGATAAAAATTTCTTGATGTTCGTCAAGGGATACGTGTGACTGAGTTTTATCACAAATTTTTTGGCAGCCTATGCTCCACCTGCAAGTGGCCAGTCTGTTTGTTTGACAACTATGTTCTATGAAAATGAAAAATTGAACAATCTCCCACCATACTGACTCAGTACAGGTTGGTGAGGAAAATCTATGATAAACATTATATTAATAAAAAGAATATGTGTGATTTATAAATGTGACTTATTTATACGGGTAGTATTAATTTCGCTATAAGTAATCATACTTCAGCCAAATGTTTTAGGCATGTTTTTGAAGTCAAAATGTATTTTAATAAATAGTTTTCATCCCATAATTTTATTTCACTGCACCTTAGTTATCGATTTGAGGAGCTCAGCATTAGCGTGTGCAGTAAGTTAATGATTGCCGAAGTTAAGCAGCATTGACCGTGGTGACGTCTATGATATGGTGACCGATAATGAGAAATATCTTGAGGAAGTGCTTTGGAAAGCACATTAAACAGTGGGTTCTGCACAAGCTATCGTCCTCTGCCACAGATATGGCTAGTCTCTGTTGAGATTGGCTGCCTTTAACGATTAAGAGGACATTATACCGGGTTAATTGTAAAACACCTGCAACCTCGCAGGATTAGACAGCTAACATCATTAACTATAATGTTTATTTTACAAGATTTAAGATAACTCAATAAATTGAAGAAAAAACAATTTTCAAGTTTTTATTGCATTGTCGTGTTGTGTCATTGATAAGTCTATGTTTCATTTAAACGACGACGAAAGACGACGCTACGCTCGCGCGCTCGCCAATAATAATGATAAAACTTCAGACTAAGTACTTAAGTACCTGATACTTTCTTCACCAAATTAAACTGCATATTTAAAACAATTGCTTGCAGGGCTTGCAGACAGTAGGGACACTGAATCTACAATCCCGTCATACTTTACCAAGCATAGTACTAGCTATATTAAACAAAGGCAATAGGTACACGGAACCCACAATCTTTTCATACTTTACCAGGCATAGGACTGGCTATATTTGTGGGTAGTGTGGTCGCAGTGTGGACCTAACGCGCCCATAAGGGCAGGGAAAACACCTGGGGGTTTTAGTGGGTAGGCCTGGCATTCTGCAGGGAGAGCCCCACATACGCTCGCCGTCTAGCCAACGGCGGTACGGTGCGGTCACACATTCCTCCCGAAACCAATATAATGTGAAAACAATCAACGAAATCTTTCTTTAACGTTTTCTAAGGTTACACTCCATTCAATATCACATATTAGTTGGTAGCCTGGGCGCATTGATAGTGCTAGTCGCAGTGTGGACCCTATCACGCGCGCCCATAAGGGCAGGGAGAACACGTTTTTTTTATTTATTTAGACACACCAACAGTATACACATTAAACATTACATAGGTACATATAGAATTTGACACAATACTGATGTGTAAACCTATAACAGGCATGTACAGCATTCTTACGGAAATGTCACGATTAAAATAGCATTAAAATGTCAGTTTACGTTAGAGTCAATAAATAAATTCTCTGGGAAATTGTCACAATTAAAATATTATTAGGTTTAGTGGGTAGGCTCGGCACTCTGCCGGGAGAGCCCCACACACGCTCATCGTCTAGCCAAGATGAGTATTGTGCGATAACGCATACCCCTCGAAAAAAAAAGGTACCTATTATTCACTTATCATTTTATACATTGAGGTACGTACGGTAGATCGATTGATAGGGCGCGGAAGATTTTGGCACACAAGGACGTGTGACGCGCGCATCAAAGCCGCCAAGGTCAAGCTAGCTCAAAGGTGCTAGCGTCGCCCCCCGCCTCCATACAGCGTAATTTGCACAAGTTTGTTTACGTAATTCTAGTGATGCACATAGACTTACAAACATTCTAGAGGTAGAATAAAATAATATTTGTATGAAAGTAAAATCTAACAAATTATCAAAAGTCGTAGAACAAACATTGTTTTTATAATGACTTTTTTTGTTAGCTAGGGTAGATGTGCCTGTTTCCCGACCACTGCCAATTTTCGACCATTTAACGGTCCTCCCTTGTTAAATGATCAAAAATAGTAATAATGGTATACTTGCATCACCAAAACATTAACAAGTAGCAACCTGAATACATTGATCCCCCCCACACACACAAACTAGAACAATTGAACGAAAGCTGCGAAAACTAACCAATTATTTGTCTGAGGTTAGCAGCGGACAGCGTCACATGTGTTGAATATTAAGAAAAAAATAGTAAGGTGCCACTACTTGTACGGTAAGTTTTTAATTAATCTTAAGTAATATTGGATTATTTATTGTTTGTGCAGCTAGTTTATGACCTTTATTGTGTGGATTAATTAGATTTTAACGTAAATTTCATGACCAAATTAATAAAATGAGGTGGTCAAGAAAGAGTACACGCTTTACTCAAAAAATTCAGTTTTCGACCGGGTGGTCGAAAACTAGGTAAGGCACCTACAAATAAGATTACTATGTTGTTTTAAAATATATGGAAAGATATTAAATCTAATTTGATAATGTGAGCTTTATTTACATATATTATCTAATGGCCAATTTTCGTCCAATATTTTACTATGTTAATATAAACTGAATATGACAAACAATGTTGTTGGTCGAAAATTAGAAATATGGTATAATCATCCCAGTTTCCGACCACCTTTTTTCGTTTAGCTAAAATCAAAAGAATTGAATTAATTATTCAAAACTATTTCAATGAATTCTAATTAACTCCCATTTCTTAATTAAAATAAATTTTTATTGTGTTTACTTTTTAAGTACCTACCTATAGTGTAAAATCATTCCAATTATCGACCGTTTTTTGGTTAGTTAAAGTTTAAAGTTAATTAAAGCTATTTCATAAATATTAATATACATTCTAATTAGAAATTCATTGTAAAAATATTAAAATTTTATTAGTAATATTCAAGCAAGCTGGGGATGAAATGGCCCGGCCGGCCGACAACTGGTTGGGACACATTACTTTTCTACCCCTGGCCTGCCCGTCTGGGGCATTATTGCACTTGGCGACCCCTCCGAAGAGTAAGGCCCTGCGCTTGGGTCAGTGATGTTGGCTCACCGTCGTGCCAGTCTGCAGTGGGCGCACTCGGGGAATGGCTAACGCCGATCCTGATTGTGCCTCTATGGAGTTAAAAGTTGCTGGAGGGTGGTTTAGCCAGGTATGGGGTTAATACCCGAGTCCAATGGCATATTCCTGGGGGGCCTTGTCAGCTTTTCAGTCCCTTGTCGAATCGAAAAGAGATTACCCCCTCATTTAAAAAAAAGGTTAGATATTGTGACCACATGAATCTGAATTAAAACTGTATGTTTTCATACTCCGGATTTGAATAGCAATAAATAGACGTCCGATTAGGACCCGTTGACGAAGTTGACCAAAGGAGTTGAAATCGGAGATTCTTTCGGAAGTTGCACTAGCACCTTCTTCAGTCAGCTGTACGCGTCGCACTCACCTCGTCCCACACCGAATGAAAAGGATCCAAGAGCCACCTTAACTAGGGTTGCCACCTTTTTTTTAGCCAAATAACGTACATTGTGGATTTCAAAGGTTGAAAAAAAGTATTTTATGTCAGAATAAAGTACTATTAATCTATACTAATATTATAAAGCTGAGAAGTTTGTTTGTTTGAACGCGCTAATCTCAGGAATTTCTGGTTCGAATTGAAAACTTATTTTGTGTTGGATAGTCCATTTATCGAGGAAGGCTTTAGGCTGTACTTATAACATCACGATGTTGTTATTTTCGGACATCCACGCGGAAGAAGTCGCGGGCACAGCTAGTGCATAATAATATGCTTAAAAAATATTTTTCGTTACTTCTAGAAACTTTATTGCACTTTATATAATTTTTATTGCACTCAATAAATCAAACAAAACAGAGATTTTTTATGAAGACCTTGACATGACAATTTTGCCATTTACGGTTAAGTAGCGTTCAGGAATGAGTTTCTTGCTACCTCTATATCTGTCGATCTATTACGCAAATATTCTTACAATAAACTTTTTTGTATATTTAATTTAAATGAATCCTAGAAAAATCAAATCACGCAAAATAAAGTATTCTCGTGTGCTTTATCGTTGGCATAAAGTATAGAGTACAATTACCCGAAATAACGTACAATACTTTATAATAAAGTACGGGTGGCAACCCTAACCTTAACCCGCCATGCAACGAAGGATCTCCCAGACATCAGCCTAGTCGAAATCCAGAAGGCTCTTGGGCAACTTAAAAATGGAAAAGCCCCGGGGGAGGATGGAGTCACAACGGAGCTTCTGAAAGCTGCTGGCAAGCCGATACTGAAGGAGCTCCAGCGTATATTTAACTCTATTCTTCTCTCCGGGAGAACTCCTAAGGCATGGCACATGGAGTTTAGTCGTATTGTTCTTCAAGAAGGGCGACAAGACTTTGTTGAAGAACTATCGACCAATTTCACTCCTGAGTCATGTCTATAAGTTGTTTTCAAGAGTCGTCTCGAACCGTCTTACACGAAGACTTGACGAAGCTCAACCTCCGGAGCAGGCCGGGTTCCGACGGAGTTATAGCACCATAGACCACATTCACACAGTAAGGCAGGTTATACATAAGACCAATGAATATAACCAACCCCTGTGCATGGCGTTTGTGGACTATGAGAAAGCTTTTGACTCCGTCGAGACCTGGTCTGTTCTAGAGTCTTTGCAGAGGTGCCAAATTAATTGGCGATATATCGAACTCCGAGTTTCATTCCAACCATTCTGGACAACGAGTACGTCCTTGTCCAGAATGGTTAAACTGAGCCTATCCTCCTGTGACGTGGTGTGAGGCCGGGGGATGTAATATCACCGAAACTCTTCTCCGCTGCGCTGCAGGATGTATTCGGAACACTCAACTGGACAGGACGTGGCATTAATATAAATGGCGAGTGCATCTCACACTTAGGATTCGCGGACGATATCGTCATTATGGCTGAAACCCTGCAAGACTTACAAGAGATGGTGAACAGCCTGGTTGAGTCTTCCGAACGCATCGGTCTCCGGATAAACTTGGATAAAACCAAGGTCATGTTCAACGAGCTCGTTGATCTGGGACAGGTCGTAGTAAATTGAGTATCTCTCGAAGTTGTACAGGAATATGTGTACCTAGGGCAAACTCTTCAACTAGGCAGAAACAACTTCGAGATCCCTCTCGCCGAATTCGGCTGGGCTGGGCGGCATTTCATAAGCTTCGACATGTCTTCTCGTCACCCATTTCTCAGTGTCTTAAGTCGATAGTCTTCGACCAGTGCGTCCTCCCAGTCATGACATACGGTGCCGAGACGCGGACACTTACGGCTCGACTAGTCCACCATTTTAAAGTCGCTAAGCGTGCTATGGAAAGGGCTATGCTCGGAGTATCTCTAAAAGACCGTATCAGAAATGATGTGATCCGTCAGAGAACCAAAGTCACCGACATAGCCCACCGAATGAGTAAACTGAAGTGGCAGTGAGCTGGCCTAATGAGCCGCAGAACTGACGGCCGTTGGAGTCGTAAGGTGCTTGAGTGGAGACCGCGACTCGGAAAACGTAGTGTGGGACGCTCTGCGACAAGACGGGATGACGATATACGTAGGCTGGCTGGAGTGGGCTGGATGAGAGCCGAAGATCGGGAGCGGTGGCGTGCATTAGGGGAGACATATGTCCAGCAGTTTACGAGTGTAGGTCGATGATGATGACCCGGGTTCAAATAGACACAGTCTTAATAAATATTAAAAGCTGATTATTTTAGTATTTTAATTTTAAAAAATATATATTCTATCATACTTTTATTCATAAAAATCTTTCTTAATTAATTGGTCGAAAACTGGTCAACAGATGGACGAAAACTAGAATTTTTGGTCGAAAACTGGTAAAATCGGCAATTTAACGCTTGGATTTAATAATAAAAGAAACTGTTAATTTGACTATTATAAAATATATAATTATTAAAAATAGACTATATGAGGAGTTACAATTTATTTTGATACAAAATACATGTCAGAACACACATATTTTTATTCCCAAAGTTGGCAACTCCACTAATTGGTTGAAAACAGGCTAATCTACCCTATATAAACCTGCAAGGTTGCAGGTGTTTTACAAATAATCCTGTATATAAGTTTATTCCCTTTTACCTACTATCCAAATTCCAAAGATGACTACTTGTATGATTGTTGTACGATTACTTGTATGTATGTATGCAAATATGAATTATTAAGGTTTTTAGTAATTAAAGTTAGGTAAAACATTAAATAAACATTTTCACATCTCTCTTGCGGCAAATATACATTTATTTTAACTTTTATTCGGTTGACTGGTAGAGAATGCCTTGTTGCATTAAGTCTGCCCTTCGTTAAGTTATTCACCTGAAAACCTTAAAATTACCTTTTTTTTTTCGAGGGGAATGCATGACATGCACCCTACTCACCATATTGGCTAGACGACGAGCGTGTGTGGGGCACTCCCGGCAGAGTGCCGGACCTACCCACTAAACCCCCCGGTGTTCTCCCTGCCCTTATGGGCGCGCGTGATAGGGTCCACACTGCGACTACCACTACCAACGCGCCCGGGCTGGCCCAACCTAACTGGTAGGGCTATCGCCAAGGGGGGATTGCCCGAGAAAACCAGGGCAATCCCCAGACGGATGGCCTTATGGCGGCGTGCACGGGGAACCTTAGAATTACCTACATAACATGTGTCTATTCCAGGTTACTGTGAGATTTGGATGCTTACTCAAGTATTTATACAAATGTATTAAATATGTATAAAAAAGCTATACCTATGTATATCTCACATAAAACATGTTAGGGTTAGACACTTACCTGGCCAAAATTATTGGTGGCTAACCTATACCGGGTGTAACTGAACACCCCAATAACATTTTAGGGGCATATAAGTTAGATACTAAATGGACCTTCGGTGCTTGTCTGAGACCTGGAACCCCAATACTTTCAGAGTTAATTGATTTTAAACTGAAAGCAAAAACTTTCAAGTGACAACCATAATCAGCGTTTATCACAAAATAAATTTAAACACAAAATTACTATGACAGACGTGAGCATAGTATTTCTCCTTCGCTTACGTAGGGCTGTCAGCACTTAATACCAAAAAATAATTTATTAAGTTTGTATAACGTGAGCGTAGTATTCCTCGTACGCTTACGTAGGGTTGTCGGCACTTAATACCGAACAATAATTTATTTAGTTTGTATAGGAAAAAAAGTAGGTTTGTTAGCCCTAATATTTTTCCTACAGAATCTCTACTTCTGATGGATACATACCCTTAAATGTTATTGGGGTCTTCAATTACTCCCTGTATATTGCCATAATTAAAGGAGAAGAAGGTCACTGTTATTGGATTTTGATGAAGAGGCAGAAGTGGCTTATTAAAATGGGCCTACTGAATAAGACATTTATCAACCAAATTTGATACTGTTACAGTGTATGAATGTGAAATGAATGAACATTAACCTGTCACCTGCTAACCGGTCTCATGAGACCGGTGTTACTTTACTCTATGTAATAATTGAAAAATACCCCCACGAAAGGAAATTTATCAATTAATACATTGCTTTTTACAGAATTAAAAATATGCTTTGGTGGTAAAATATATTTTTTGTGAAAATTTTCTATTGTGAGGGTATTTATAAAATTTTTCATTGCGTGACATCACACCGGTTGCATGCGACTGCCTGGGAGGTGAAGGGTTTAATAATACAATCCTTTTTGCCAGCATGCCCTATAATGAGTAGAATATACAATAAACAGAAATCTAGCTAGTTCATTAATCCCTGATTATACAATATAATAATTCAAACCTCTCTCATAGGGGATCTAACCTCTATCTCACGCAAAGATCCATTTTCCACTTGTCATAATTTAAACATCTTTTAGATTCCTCAACTTTCATTAGTGCTTTCATAAACTGTTTAAAAACTGTTTAACTGTTTAAAACACATTTTTGGGACATTGCTACTGCATTTTACAGTGCAAAGTATGTACGAAAATTATTCAAAAACTTACAGCAAACATATAAAAGATGTTTTTTAACCTTTATGTTTTTCAGCTGTGTAGAATAGCAAATTTCCGGTAAAAATCCGCTTTCGAACGGCGAATAACGATACGATTTATATAAGAACGACGACATTGGAAATACCTCAAACTTTTCTAGTTATTTTACACAATCACTGCGATAACAGCAAAATTAGGCTTATGTATTTATGGTGAGTTGGTCCGGTCTCGCGGTAATAATCAGAGTATACATATTCAACATTAATCACGCAAAAAACGACCCCGATCGTCTAATGTTGACGTTCCGCGGTTACACATGCGAACTAAACCGCATTTAATTTGGTCAAGTTTTGGCCGCCAAGGTCACTACATATTGGCTCTACGTATACAATAGTAATAAAAATAAAAAACAATACTCACCTTGCTCTGTGATGAGCTCCTGGCTCGAGGCGACGGGCAGCAAAACAGCATTGTATGTCAAGTCTTCAATGGAGAGACCAGTTACAGCAGTAGAAAGAAGTGGATTTTTCACCACGTTCCTGTTCAAATGATCACCAAAACTTTTGTCCGTCATCTTGTTATTAAACAGTCAACCGATAGGGAACCGGGATATTGTTATTTATTACATTTGGAGGTCACAAAAACTAAATTAAATTATGTGAAAATACGTGTCACCTGTATATTTTGACATTTCCAAGCCATTACAAATGTTTTTTTGACGGATGTTTGAAACCGTTGTCCGAAATGCGCAAACTTTACTAACATAACGCCGTGATCCGAATTCAATTCGGTGTATTTGCATTTCGGACCACTTAATAGCGCGTTCGCGTGCACACCAGTCAATCATTAATATTATATTATTATTGTTTCGTTTTACTTACTACTCTAGTAATTTCAATTGGTTATTCAGACTATCACAATAAACAAAAATCGAGAATTGAGAATTTACAGTTGATCTCACAGTGTAAGTAAACGTTGTTCTTTTTGATGGACTGCTGAAGTAACTCTTTAAATTTTAGATTAATAAATAAATTACAGTGTATATTCCACTTAGTTACTCGAATGTTACCCGAGAAATGAAACGAATGATTCAAACAAATTGGTTCAATTGCATAGGGAACATCCCTAGCATAAAAAAAGAAAATTGGCTTTCGACTATGAACTTGTGGATGTCAAGTTTCCGTCTATTTAAATTATTTATTTCATTAAGGAAAGCTTTTTATGAAGGATTAGTGTTAAAATAGTCCTCATTTTCATTTTGATAATCAATTTAATATGTGGCAATTAAAACAAATGCGATTTATTCATTCGAAAATAAGTAATATTGTGTGATCGTCATTACAAGGCTACCAGTGAACAGCGTTGATAAACTGTCAAATGTGGGCTGTGGCCTATTAAAATGGCCCAACTATAATCGCTAGTTTGGTAGCCTAAAAGGAATCAGACAACATCGACGAAAAATCTTCAAAGCTTTGAGAGTTTGACATGCTGTGCCATCACTGGAGGCTGCATAAAGACAACACCAACGCCTTTTTTTAACGTTGGGAAATGCGTTATGCATACCTCGCGTTTAGGATAGCGCGAGGTTATGTCGGACTCTCCGCGGCCACTGGGGTGAGAGCAGTGTGCCATCAAGGGACCGCGGCCTACCGACTAAAACCTAACGATACCCATCACATAAGCCCTGGTGCGGGCATGTTCATCACCGCCGCATCCCCCCATCAACAGATGAGGACACGCCGGGGAGGGGCGTGCCGCTACCAAACAAGGCCATGGGAACCCTTTCGGACACTTCCATAGGGATTTGCCTGTGGGTCGTCTTCCCTGGAGCGCTCTGCCACCTCTTTCTGTGTCATGACTTCGACACAGAAAGATTTCATCGCGTTCCAGCCCCCCTAGACAAGATGCATTTCGATAATCGCTAACGCAATCGCTAGTAGGAAAATATATGGGATTTGACATAAGCCCTCGCTTAGCTTTCGAGCACAATTGTCAAATCTCATACATTGTCCATTCAGCGATTGCGTTAGCGATTATCGAAAGACATCTTGTCTAGGGGGGCTGGCTTCCTCACTCCCGACTATCCTCGGGATCAAAGACGGGAAAGACAACACCAACACCTGCCTTGGAAAGTGATTCTAAGCATAAGCATCACGTTGCATAAACATGATCAGTGGTACTAAGTGTTGAGGATTTACATATTTTCAAATACCATAAACCGCAAACTGTTTTTTTTGTTAGCTTGTCAGGGCGAAATTGTCACTTAATTATTAATATAGAAAAATCAATAAATGTTGTTCGGCTATTTTTATAAAGTTTTATTTCATTAATATATTCAAGTTGAAATTCAACAATATCTGGCGACCGTGGGATTAAATATGGACCGTGCAAAAGCCGAGCGATCAATTGCGCGTCGTCGCTTTACACTTTGTGCGAAGAAGCTCGAAGATCTAGTAAGTACATCTAAGAATTATAATGAGATAAAAGTAGAATTTAAAAAACTTACTAATATATATAGTGATCTAGAAGTAGCTCAAAACAAAGTCCTAAATATATGGCTCGATGACGCAGAGAGAAACGAGACGCTCTTTGAACAAGATGTAGATGCTTCTGACGAATATATGACTCAATGGTACACTCTCGAACAAAAATACAATAATTGGATCGAGCTTAATAACTTTGATACATTTTCTAAGCGCACTTGCATCACCAAAGAGATTAATGAACAAGCGTCATCGAAAAGCGATCATAATAACCGGCGTCATTATTTTTTGCCTAAACTGGAACTGCCTACGTTTAATGGGGAGATTAAAAAATGGCTAGCGTTCTGGACACAATTCAAAAAAATACACAATGACGATTCCATAGATAAAGATGATAAATTTCAGTATTTACTGCAATGTATGGAGCCAGGTTCAGTAGCAAGGGATCTAATCCAAAGTTTTCCACCATGTGGTGATAATTATGAAAATGCGATTGAGCAGCTGCGTGAAAGATTTGCCAATGACGATGTAATAATAGAGCATTACGTTCGTGAGTTATTAGTTTTAGTGCTAGCTCAGGCTAAAGGTGGGCAAAAAATCTCTATTCGTTCATTGTATGACAAGATAACCACACAGATATTTGCACTAGACAGTATGAACGTAACACAAGATACATATGCAGCTTTCTTATACCCGCTAGTCGAGTCTGCCTTGCCAGAAGATCTTTTGAAAGCATGGCACAGGTCTTCTTTTCGTACGGGCAAGCAACCTAAGCCGCTTCCTAAATTGCTAGAGTTTATTAAACAGGAAGTAGAGTCGGACGAGAGAATACGATTAGCTCGCACAGGTTTTTCTAGCGAATTTGTAAATCCAGCGCTGCCGTCGACATCATGCTTCACAGCTAGCGATAGGAAAAAGCAGTGGAGTTCAAGCAAAGATAGCACAGAATATGTCACCAAGGCTTGTATATTTTGCGAGAAAACTTCTCATGCCAGCTCCGAGTGTGTAGTGGCGGTAAATAAAAGCTTAGAAGATCGCATAGCAATTATAAAACAAAAAAGAGCGTGCGGTATATGTTTGAATACCGGTCATTTTTGGAAGAAGTGCTGGAAACATCCCAAGTGCGTAATCTGTCAGAAGCGACACTTTCCCATTATGTGTAACAGTACTAGAAAGACTATTGCTACAGGAAAAGAGGGTCAGGATGAGCAAGTAGCTATTACTCAAACTTTATGTCCGGTAAAAGATAAAACTGTCTTGTTACAAACATTAAAGGTAAATATAGTTTCAGATTCAAGTGTTGTCAAAATTCGAATCCTTTTAGATTCTGGTGCTCAACGATCATTTATTAGGTCCGACGTGGTAAATAAATTAAATTTAAAGCCGATCGCTCAACAGCAACTGAGCCACAATCTATTTGGAGGCACTGTAATAAAACAATACTTGCATAATGTATATAATGTAAATATTTGTAGTTTAAATAAAAGTTATTCTTGTTGTTTAAATGTATTAGAGCAAGGCGTCATCTGTGGGTATTTGCCACAGCTAAGACATGGTGAAGTTTTGTCTCGATTAAATAGTTTAGGTATCATTGTTACAGACTGTACTGATGATATATCTGATATTGCTATGCTTATCGGTTCTGATATTCTAGGTTCCTTGCTTACGGGGCGACTAGTACGAGTTGACGATAACCTGATTGCGGTAGAAACCAAACTCGGATGGACAATTCAGGGTCCAACGGCTGGTGTCTATCTCTCAGTCATGAACATTAATACATTTTGCTGTACCGTGGAAGATTATTGGTCCTTGGAAACGGTTGGCATTAGAGACGAAGCAGAAACTTTAAGTAGGAAAAGGTTAGAGTCGGAAGCAATGCAGCATTTCAATCGTACTATTCGCACGAATGAAGAAAGGAGATATGAGGTAAGACTACCCTGGAAGGAGTCATCGAAAACATTATTGTCTAATTTTGAAATTTCACTAAAAAGACTTAATTCTACAACAGCTCGACTAAATAAATTAGGGATCCTTAAAGACTATGATTTAATTTTCGAGGAGTGGGTTAAAGATGGTATTATCGAAGAGGTTAAAGTTGATAACATTAGCATTGGTCACTATCTCCCACACCATGCAGTTGTTAAAGAATCTAGTATGACGACTAAAATACGACCTGTTTTCGACGCTTCATCCAAGGATATTAATGGATTATCTCTTAATTCATGTCTGGACAAGGGAATAAATTTAATAGAAAAGATACCTAAGTTATTAATATATTTTCGTATGAATGCGATTGGTGTCACTGCTGACATAAAAAAGGCTTTTCTGCAAATATCTCTATATCCGGAAGATCGCGGTTATTTAAAATTTTTATGGTGGTCTAATATTGACAGCACTAATAAAGAATTAAAGACTTATAGGCACAGACGTGTCGTTTTTGGAGTGACTGCGAGTCCTTTTCTTTTGTCTGCAACAATATTACACCATCTTGACAAATATGATACTGCTACAGCGACGATCTTAAAAAAATCATTTTATGTAGATAATTGCGTCGTGAGTGTTAAAAATGAAAATGACATGAATAATTTTATATCGGAGGCGAAAAATATTATGAGTCATGGGCAATTTGAACTCCGATGTTGGGTTACTGGACCTGTAATTACAGACGCTGAGATCGTTAATGTTTCTGTCCTTGGTTTAATGTGGGATCCGCTTCATGACAAAATGTTTTGTAAAATGCCACACATTGATAAATGTCATCAGACAGGTTTTACAAAAAGAAGTGTTTTATCCATAGCACAAGGCATCTTTGATCCAGTTGGTTTTACTTCTCCAGTCGCTGTCATCCCTAAGCTGGTGATCCAGAAATGTTGGATATTAAACATTAGTTGGGATCAGACTTTACCGCAGGACTTAAATAAAATTATGGAAGACTGGGTAAGTCAATTACATTTAATAGAATTATGTAGAATCCCAAGACGTTTAAGTAAATTTGATCTGGATGAAACTGTTAACACGTTGCACATGTTCAGCGATGCTAGCCAAACTAGCTACGCTTGTTGCATATTCTTACGTTCAGAAAGTCCCGTATCAGTTTGCGTACAGTTAATCCTAGCTAAAGCGAGAGTGGCACCAACAAAGCATGTAACAATGCCTAGGCTAGAATTAATCGCTGCCCTGATGGGAACAAGATTAATGTTGGAAGTTAAAGACGGGTTAAATGTAGAATGTAAAGAGTTTTATTGGACTGACTCAAGTATTGTTTTGGCTTGGTTGAAACGCAAAGAAGGAATGGGCGTATTTGTGCAGAATAGAGTTAGAGAAATTTTACAACATAGTAAATTTGATGATTGGCATCATGTCCCTGGTAATATTAATCCAGCAGATCTTCCGTCCCGAGGGTGTAATGCAGACAAACTGCTGAACAGTAATTGGTGGACTGGTCCCGAATGGCTACGAGGCTCTGCAAGTGAATGGCCCCTGTACACAGATGCACCTGATGAAAATGAGGTCCTTAAAGAGGTAAAGAAGGAATGTTTAACTAATGTAAATAATGTAAATGATATTGAACACTTTTCTGATAAACTTACCTACTTTAGTAAATATAATAAAATAGTTCGTATGATCGCTTGGTGCCTGAGATTTGTAAATAGATGTAAAGGGCAAGATCATGTTGGTGATCTTTTAGCACTGGAGTATAAACAGGCTGAAAAGTGTTTAATCAGTATAATTCAAAAAGAATCTAATACAAAAGTTAATATACGTATTGCAACAGACGATGATGGTCTTCTAAGAGTCTGTACTCGTCTAACTGCATCTGATGATGTTCCAGATTTTAAATACCCAATATTATTGCCTGGGAAGAACGTCATTGTTGAAAGGCTTGTAGCGTGGAAGCATGTCGAACTGTTACATGTCGGATCACAGACATTAATCAATAACATCCGTGAAACATATTGGATAATTGGAATCCGTAGACTCGCTAAGAGAATAGTGAAAGAGTGCGTAACATGCAGAAGGTATAGTACTAAGGCATGCACAGCTCCACAAGCACCGCTTCCTTTTAACCGAATAAATTGTGGTTCTCCATTCGAAGTTACAGGCGTCGATCTCGCAGGTCCATTATTTTTGAAGTCCAAAGAAAAATGTTGGATAGTATTATTTACTTGCGCAGTTTATCGAGGGATTCATCTCGAATATGTTTTATCGCTGTCTACGGAAGATTTTATGAAGGCCTTGCGGCGATTTCTAGCTAGAAGAGGGAAGGTGAGAGTGATATATAGCGATAATGGTACTAATTTTAGAGGCACAGCTAATATTCTTAATGGCACTGACTGGCAGGAGTTAGCGAAACGAGTATCGATTCAAGAGATTGAATGGCGTTTTATTCCGCCCTCAGCGCCATGGTGGGGAGGATTCTGGGAGAGAATGGTCCGGACAGTTAAAGAGATCTTGCGAAGAGTTCTTGGGAAAGCAGCGTTGCAGGAGAATGAATTACATACCATTCTCTGCGAGACGGAAGCTGTGATTAATTCGCGTCCTCTCACATATGTCACTGACTCTACCGAGAATTTAAGACCTTTAACCCCACAAATGTTCTTAAATATGAATAGCTCTTCAAATGCGACAGACGTAATGGACAACATTGATGGGAATATTTTAACATCACGTTGGAGATACTTAAATACTTTGAATGCTCATTTAAAACAACGTTTTCGTTCTGAGTATTTATCTCTGTTGATAGAATCTTGCAACAACAAATCCCATCAAGACTTAAAGATAGGCGATGTAGTTTTAATCGGATCAGATGACGCTAAACGTGTCAATTGGCCTTTGGGACTTGTCTTAGATGTTTTTACTGGAACTGATGGTCATAACAGAGTAGCTCGTGTGAAGACTGCATCCGGCGAAGTTACCAGGGCTCTGCAACGCTTATATCGTCTCGAAGTAAGTCAAGACAATCCAATAGTCACCAAAGAGATAGACTCCAGCTCTTCTCGATCTGCTGGCTGCACCGCAAAGGTCACTCGTTCTGGTCGTACTGTTAAACCTAATGTGTTGTTTGATGAATATATATTATAGATAGAATAACATTAATTGTAAGTTAGATATAGAGTTATTTGGATAAAGCGGTTATTTAACTTCAATTCATTTTGTCCCTTCCATCTGAAGGTCCAAGGTGGGGAGGATGTTGAGGATTTACATATTTTCAAATACCATAAACCGCAAACTGTTTTTTTTGTTAGCTTGTCAGGGCGAAATTGTCACTTAATTATTAATATAGAAAAATCAATAAATGTTGTTCGGCTATTTTTATAAAGTTTTATTTCATTAATATATTCAAGTTGAAATTCAACAATATCAAGGGAGTGAGCAAGTGGGAACGAGCCGAGGCCCTACCGCCTATCTCATAGCGATCGCTCGCTATTGCTTTGAGATAGGCGGTAAGGCCGCGCGGATCTCAAGCGACGCGACGACATCAGTTCCCGTAAAAACGGTGCAGACACTTTCTGTGTTCTGCGAAATGCTTGCGGTAAAATAAGCATATAATGGCTTTTATTCATCTAGAGCCAGAGGCACATAATATATGGGAATTGAAAAAGTATGAATACCAAAAGGTACAAGAAAAAGAACTACCGCAGAAATGGTTGTATGGACACCGTATCCTTTGCCTTCTCAGAATGGAAAATCAACCAAAAAATAATAATAATAATCTGTCAGTGTCATGTGTCATGTCAGTCAATTGAAATCTGACAATGTTTTTGTTTTGAAAATTGCTTTTAGTCTAATAGTACAGATTTTGGAATTTAATTACTTTTTAATCCAATATTAAGTTTAAGTACTAGCAATGTCAGAAAATACGGAGCCTCCACCACCAATTAAACGCTACAGACGTGAAGAGAAGTCCTCCGAATCTGAGGAAGATGTTGATAACTACGAACCGTATGTTCCTATCAAGGAGAGGAAAAAACAACAATTATTAAAGCTCGGAAGACTTGGCCAAGTTGCTGTCGAGGCTTCCGCTGACCATAAAAGCTCCAGCGATAATGATCCTGATGACGAAAGTTAGTTGATGAAAGTTGAAAGGGGAAAGTTAGCTGATGCAGCTTAAACCACCCATTCCACCATTTTTAGGGGGATATTCTTAGAAATCTTTTAAGTTGACGTCTATTACTAATTCTTTACGTCTACTTTTAAAAATTTCGAATTCAAATAAGTAAAAAAAGAACAATAAAAGAGCCTGCTAATAGAAACCTCAAATTAGATCCTGAATTATTATCATTAAGATATTCATACTTTGTAGTAAGGACTATAACACAATTTATACTAGCTTCTGCCCGCATCTTCATCTGAGTGGACTTCAGAATTGGGTCTAAAGCTTCGCTCGTTAACAATTTTTAATCTTCCCACGGGAACTATTTGAGACATAATTAAGGAATATAAAGTACATGTCCTTTTCCATAGCATAGGTGACATGCATACCAAATTTCAAAGCTGTCTTTTCCCGCGGCTTAGCTCGTAAACAATTTTCAATTTTCCCTCGGGAACTACTTAAGGAATCGGGATAAAAGGTAGCCTATGTTCTTTTCCATGTCAAAGGCTACATGCATGCCAAATTTCATCCAATTCCGTTCAGCTATTTTTGCGTGACTGAGTAACAAACATCCAAACATCGACACTTGTACATTTATAATATTTGTATATAGTAGGATATATTTTGTACAATTATCAAGATTAATCTGTAGGAATCTGGATGTCAAAGTAAAGACCCCCAATGTCTTGGTGTCAGGAAATCAATAAGTTAAAATTTAGATTATTTGAATTCTGATGGTCTGGTAATGGTTGCTAAATAAAATTAAAATAGGTATTACCTATTATTTCTTTTTATATTATTAAGGAATAATATAAAAAAAGTAAAAATAATTTACTTTTAAAAAAACAAGTCAAAGGAGAGAGACGATTCCTCATTGCAGTGTGAAACCTCCTTATGGCAGTTTTGGTTTCAGCATAGTGTCATACCTGTATTCTTTTTTTTGCTGCAACGGCTAAAATAAATTGTTTCTGACCAAATATGTTTTCATTGAGGTTGTATGATATTAATGCTCCAGTTGTTTATATGTTCTGCTACTGCAAATAAATAAAGAATCTGGTAATGAGTTGATAATTATTTTATCCTATTCCAATATACAGATGGATGCTTCTCAGAATATGGTGCTTACATGTTTTAGTATTAGAGAGTCCCACATATTCAATTAAACTAAGTCAATATGCAAATGTTTACATAGTATTTAATTAAGTAAAATCAGCATCTCAGCTGAAATATGAGTTGGTTTGGACATATGCCATGCTGTAAGTTGAACAAATGGAGCAAGCGGCTCACAATATGGTACCTATGGGATAGAAAAAGAGGGTGCCAAAGATGGGAAGAACATATCTAGCGCACCTTTGACCATATTAAACCCAGGTGGCAAGTGACAGCACAGTGTAGAAACTTGAAGGAGGTCAGTGCCAAGAGGCACAATGAATTAAACTATAAAAATTAAGTCTTTAATCTCCTAAATAGTCTCATAAAGTCTCATCTCCTAAATTAGTGTATGTATTTTATGTTGGAACATGTTTCTTTAATATGTGTAGTTTATGTATTCTATTGTTATTCTATTATTTTGGTAATTATTTAATATGATCATCACATCCCATCATTATCTCTCATTTATAATATCAATTTTGCTCCTCCTGTAGACAGAGATTGCCGCCTAGGCGATAAGGCCAGCCACCTTTTGTTAATTCTTGTTTTCTTTGCACATAATTACAGATATGCGTATTCTGTAAATAATAAAGAATTTATTCATTCATTCAAAGAAAACAATATCTTTAAAAGTCCATAAAGGGCTTCTATTATTAGAACCTAGTTCCTAGATTGGCAGAGTATATCATAAATAGATGATGTTGTCTTGGGCCATGTCAGATGTTACACCTGTGGTGTTGTGTATTTTTAATAACATCTTGCCATATTCTGACACCACAAGCTCAGAGTCAGTCAGATAACAACTAATGTTTCCTAGATTTTTTTTGTTAATATAATTGCATTGTCTGAAAATCAGCAACTGACCAACCTGAGGTATTCCGAATTTAATTTTAAGTCCTTCAGACCGATTTTTGGTTACAATGGGCAATTTCAACGGAGACCATCAATAAGGTAACCTTACTTAACATTTCACACGCAGATTCCCAAGAGGAGTGGGGCCGTCGCTACAACGTCTCATTGCTGGATCAGCACAGCGAGCTGAAGAGGCTAGCCGAGGCCAGAGCCCTCTCAGCAGCCGAACGCCAAGCGAGAGAGGAGCAGCACATCTTGGAGAGCGTCGCACAAAGCAAAGCTCTTATGGGTGTCGCTGAGTTGGCTAAAGGTAACGTTTTGTTTTATGTAGATTTTCATTTCAAATGCTGTTTGTACATTCAAGAAGTTTAATTTGCGAGCCACCTAATGTTGAATATCGTAAAGTAATATTGAGGCACCTATGGACTTAGAAAAAATATACTTTTTTTGATAAGTCCATGATGGCACCATAGGAGCTACGAATGTTACTATGACGACTTTGCATACACTGTTTACATTAGAGATGGCGTTAATGGTTGAAAAAATTATTTGTTAAAAGTTAATAGTCAAATAAAAATATCAGATACTAGCTGTACTCGCGAACTGCGTTTCGCCTTAATTTATTTTTTCCCGACATACATTTTACAAAAACTTACTAAAACCTTCCTCGAGAATCACGCTATCGAGTGGTGAAAACCGCTTGAAAATCGGTGCAGTAGTTTTTGACTTTATCGCGAACAGACAGACAGACAGACGCGGCGGGGGACTTTGTTTTATAATATGTAAGGATTTTTAATGGTTGAAAATATCACTTAATATTTTTATTCAAATACAATGTATTGGTATTTTTATTAGCTCCGTGGTGGTCAATATTTTTATTAGTTCGGTCTGTGATTAATATTATTCTTTTCAACACACTTGCTCGTAAAGTGGGTCTTATTACCTTGCATTTAGACCCGTTATTCAGTATATTAAACACGAGTGCTTTTCACTTTACATAATCGCACAAGTGCGGTAATCTTAACACGACAAATTCTAATTTGTTCAATATTGCAAAGTAAATGTATGTCCAGTACGCATTCTTAAATTTGTCGCTTAATACACTTGTTTTTAACATGACTTTATGCGGCTGCCAATTGGAAACAAATGAATAAATACTTAAATATTAAATTAACAACGACATTTAAAAAAAACAATAATTAATAACTATAACTAAAATAAATTATTAAAAATTCACACAAACTTGTTTTTTAAAAACTAAAATATTCGGTTTATTTAGTTTTGAATTTTGGCTGTTTGGCCCTTTTTTGTTGGCTGTATAGCAACTCCCGGGCAGCGCGCGAAAAAAAAAGGCGCGCGGCATTTTCCTGCTATTGAAATTTTTTGCCTTTTTGTTGTAATTGATAATTGATTATCGACAAATATGTCGAGTCCAAGTGAAGAAGAATCCATATTATTAACTCCGCCGGAAATAATTATGGAGGCGCAAAGCGCGAGTAATAGTTTGTTGCCGCCAAAGTCAAAGGATAAATACTTGGCGGCATACGATACTTTCTTGCAGTGGAAGATTGATAAAAAAGCGCAGTAATTTTCAGAAAAATATTAATACTTACCACGAGATCTTTTATTTTCCTCACAAGTGTGTTGAAAAACGTCGTATGATACACGCGCGCATTGGTCATTACGTACTCTGCTTTCTTGTCGCGCTCGCCTGCGGCTCGCGCACAATATCGCCGCGTACGCAATGACCGAAATAGCGCGCTCGTATCATAATGTACTATTATTTTTATGGGATGGGGACGGCCCAAACATTGAGCCTTCGCACTTCGACCCACCAAAAACAAACACCCATCTTTTGTGCTTCCCCAGGTTTTAGTTCATAAAACCATCGCCGCCTATAGTCCAGTCAGTAGTGCCCATTAGTTCGACAATGTCCGTCGGTGGTATGGCCCTGTAATCAGGTGCTCTATGGTTTCCTCTTTCTCCTCGCAGTTACTATAGATTTTGGAACTAGCGTATCGCATCCTGGTTAGCATGATCCTAGTATGAAAGTGTCCTGTTAATGCTCTCAACAATAGGCAAGTCTGGGATCTGCTTGAGCTCAGTATTAATTTCAGCCAAATATACATACCCATTAAATGCTTGGTGTGTCCTTTGGTTGGCCCATTTCTTCTGGTGCCTCCTTTGGGACTGAGCTTTAAGGCTTGTACTTATTGTTTTTGGAGTGATCCCAACAAATGGTTCTGATCCTTTCAACTGTGTTTGGGTGTCTTATTTACCAGGTAGTCAGCCTTTTCGTTTCCGGCAAAACCCTTATGACCTGGTATCCAGACTAAATGTACTGTATTGACTAGACATCGGGGAGAATTGAAAACCCTTAGGGCTTTAGGCTTCACAGTGTTCCATACACGACTGACAACCAGTTGTCAGCCACGGCGAAAACGCGGAAACCGGTGTCAAGATCGCTAACACTACAATACACCGGAGGAAGACTATTTACCAGGGTCCCCTGCTTGGGTAACTTCGTCTTATCTGTTTCTGCCGCAAAGCAGCAATGCTTGCACTGCTATGTTTCGGTTTGAAGGGTATGATATGGCAGTGAAATTACCGGGTAACGTGACTTTACATCTTATGTCACAAGTTGTACACGTACACTGTGGTTCTTGTGGGGGTTGCAGATTTGCTGCGAAGCTCACAAGAGCCACATGTATTATAGGTGACTGTTACCACTTACCATCAGTATGCTTGTTTGTTGTATAAAAAAACACTTCTGCTGTCTGTTCCACACTCTGTCTCTTCGACACCAGGCATCCAATACGAGGACCCCATCAAGACCTCGTGGCGTCCGCCGCGTTCGATCCTGTCGCTGCCGGAGGAGAGACACGAGAGGCTGCGTCAAGAGCTCAGGATACTCGTCGAGGGGGAGGAGATACCGCCGCCAATAAGGACTTTCGAGCATATGAAGTTCCCCAAAGGTATTTGTTTATTTACAAGGTGACTAACTTTGAAGCGAAAGCTATTCAATTTTTTGGTTTCGTTTTTTTTTAAATCTGCGCACCACGTAGGGTAACCAGAGGGGCTAGCACAAACATTTGCGTCAAAGTATTCATATACACGGTGTTTCATAATAACCAATAAATAATCAATGCGTTATCTAAAACTAATTATTAAATTGTGTTTAGCCGTAATGTCATTCAACCCAAAATTTTCATGTATAACATAGACATGATGTCTATGATTAACATGAAAATTTTGGGTTGTATTGAGTGTCCGGGGTGTGGTACATCTCCAGACAAATTGCAGTTTTTTCAATTTTTCGCGCTATATGAATGGCATCATTCAAATATGAAACTTTGCGAAAAATTATTGCCTAATCGGTCCATATGTTTTTGATGTATTTGTGTTTTGATGCAGCATTTTGATTTTAGTAGGCATTTTTAAAGGTCTTTATTAAGCCTATGTTATACCTTATATAATTAGCTATCTATTAGTGAAAGTCCCGTCAAAATCGGTCCAGCCGTTCCGAAGATTAGTGGGAACAAACAGAGAGACAGACAACAAATTTTTAAATTGTGTTTTTGTTATTGGTACCCGATATACATACCCATTTAGTAAATAAAAACCTGTTATTTTGACATTACAAACAGACACTTCAATTTTATTTATTTGTATATAGATGTACATGAACGGATCTCACGAATGTATACTTCGTTTTCCCCTCCAATAAATGTTCCGTGTCTTTCTGGTTTGATTGTCAGGTGTGCTCAGAGGTCTAGAGTCCAAGGGCATCAAGAAACCGACTCCTATCCAGGTTCAAGGTATTCCAGCGGTGCTGAGCGGCCGGGATATGATAGGCATAGCGTTCACCGGCTCCGGGAAGACGCTGGTCTTCGCGCTGCCACTGCTCATGTTCTGTTTGGAGCAGGAAACGAAGCTGCCTTTCATCAGGTAAATAAACTAACTGCCGCACTCAGAGACGTCGATTAATCCTAATGCGTAATGAGGTGACTTGTCGTCTTATACTATTACTATCGAATAGAAAGAGATAGAATTTCTTTAAGGAGAATACAAAAAAAATTAATGATGTTTCTGAGGCAGTAAATCAACGCTTATTTAAGTAATGTTTAGGACATACAGAGTCTGTTAGAAGGAACCGTCATGGATGCGGTGACCGCTTAACATCAGGCGGCTTGAGGTTTTGTGTTGCGAGTGACTGGTCGCAAGCGTCCATAGGCTGCGGTGACCGCTTGACATCAGGCGGCTTGAGGTTTTGTGTTGCGAGTGACTGGTCGCAAGCGTCCATAGGCGGCGGTGACCGCTTGACATCAGGCGGTTTGAGGTTTTGTGTTGCGAGTGACTGGCCGCAAGCGTCCATAGGCTGCGGTGACCGCTTGACATCAGGCGGCTTGAGGTTTTGTGTTGCGAGTGACTGGTCGCAAGCGTCCATGGGTTGCGGTGACCAATTATTGTTCACAAGGTCTCTGGGCTACGTTATCCACTTAACATCAGAAAATCCGTTATTTTTTTATGCAACTAAGTTGGCAAACAAGCATATTAGCCACCTAATGGTAAGTGGTAACAGTCACCTATAGTACATGTGGCTCCCGTGAGTGAGATTCGCAGCAAATCTGCAAACCCCACAAGAACCCACCACCACCTGACACTCGTTTGTGCACGTCGTGTATTTGAATTAATTGCTAAACTTTATTATACCCATATACCGTCATTATGAACAAGTGTGAAAAATGTGCTAAAAATATAACGAAAAAGTGTCCTGGCCTTGAATGCTGTTTGTGCGAAAAAATAGTTCACAACAGTACACAGTGCTCTGGACTAACAAATAAACAAATAACAGCCATTCGCGCTACAGAGAATTTAGGATGGACGTGCCACGATTGCCAAAAATCTTCCTCACGGCGCTCCTTCATCATTCCAGAGGAAGATGAAGAGGAGGAAGAAAAGAGTCCTTTAAATTCGACTGCTGCAGCGACGATTGATGTAAAAAAACTACTCAGAGATATATCGATAGAGGTGGACAAATGTGTAAACAGAGCTGTAAAAGATATACAAGAAGCGATGCAATTCCAAAATGATAAGATAGAAGAAGTCCTTGAGACAATGGATGCTTTCAAACAAACCCTTAAAGATTTACAACGCAAAAATACAGATCTCAGCAACAAAAACAAAAACCTTGAAACAAGAGTAGGAGCCTTGGAGCAGCGGTTACAGGATTATGAACAAGAAAAACTAGCTACCTGGGTTGAGATTGCAAATATTCCGTACAAAGAAAATGAAAAAGCAATAAATATTGTTGAAAAAACAGCTAGTAAGTTAGATATGCCAACGACTGATATCATAAAAGCGAGGAGACTGCCGGGAAAGCATGGTAAACCGGGATTAATTTTGGTACGTTTGAATGAAGAAGCAACCCAAGACAGATGGATCAGCTCAGCCAAGAAATCTTGCATACAGGTGATTGATATCATTCCAGAAACATCACAACCGTGCGCTCAAGAAAATATTTTTATACGTGAAGCACTTACACCCTACAATAAAAAATTACTATGGACTGCCAAACAGGAACTCAAGGATATCTATAAATTTGTTTGGTGCAAGAAAGGACTGGTAATGGCTCGCAAACAAGACAATGATAAAGTGTATGTAAAAATAAGATCACTAGAGGACATTAACAAACTAACCCAACAACTATAATAAATTAATACTATCTAAACTACCTAAAATAACTATTGAAAATTTCTTTACATACTAACAATATGCACGAGATTTGTGACTGCTCTGATATTAATTGTTTTATAAATTGCATTCCTATAAAATGTGTAAATTTGTTATGCCTTCATATAAATATTCGTTCAACTATTAAAAACTTTAGTCTGCTTGAACAAATTATCCTAACATGTAAAAAACGTCTAGATGTAGTTATTTTAACCGAAGCGAACTTAACGGAATCAACTAAATGTTTGTATAATATAGACGGGTACAACATGCACACGGAATTGCGAAAAAATCGCAAGGGCGGTGGTATTATTATGTACGTACACAAAAGGCATAAGTTTACACGAATTAAATGCAAAACGAATCACTTCGAATGTATCCTCGCAAATATCACTACGCCCTCGAAATTTTCTGCAAGTTTGTGTGCTGTATACCGGCCACCTAAAAATTGTAAGCACTTATTTGTGGACGAACTGCAAACCAATAGAAAACTGCAAAACTATCAAGAAAATCAATAGTAAAACAGATTTATACTTGTTAGGTGATATAAACATAGATTTAAAAGTAGACAGCCCTTTAAAACATAAATACAACACCATGCTATGCAGCTGGGGCCTTGAGTGCGGGGTCTCAGACTTCACGAGAATTGAAAGTAAGAAAAATAGTCATGTCAGTAAAACGTGCATTGACCACATATACGCGAGATCGCGCACTCAAGACCTGTACACAGCGGCGCTCGGAACTACACTGGCGGATCACCGAGCCGTAGTCCTAGCGTGCGCCCGTCCCTGGGGCAGTGATCAGTATACATGCGAGCAACAGGGTGTTCTAAAAACGAAAACTGTATATGACTCAAAAAAACTTACACCTCTACTAAACAATGTCGATTGGGCTCAATTTAAGTCACTAAACTGTCCAATACAGATATATAATTCTCTTAAAACAATTATGAATGACTGTTATAGTAAATCTAGATTAATAATAATTAATAAGTCCAGCACAAGATCAGATAATTTATGGATAAATAAAAAAATTATTAAAGCATGTAAATATAGGGATAACTTGTTAAATAAATGGAGAAAAGATACTAATAATATGATATTAAAATTACAGTATAAAAAATCAAGAAATTATGCAAATAAATTAACTGAGAAAACAAAAAATATATACTACAGAACCGAGATTAACAAAAATTTTAAAGATCCGAAACGGATATGGCAAATCCTAAATAGACTCACAGGACGTATTAAATCAACAATAGATAGTGTCATACTTAATTCTTTCGAAAGTAAAACTGTAACACCAACTAAAATCGCAAATAACTTTGCAAGTGAATTCGATAAGAGTATTAAGAGCATTTCATCAATTTGTAATTTAAATTTATTAGATAAAACAACATACAGAAGAATGGCCGATGTTTCATTGCGGTTTCATAAAGCGAACGCGAAGAATATACATAAGATAATAAAAAATATGAATAGCTCAAAAGCACCGGGCATAGATATGATCCGAGCTATGGATATTAAATATTTAAGTAAAAACATCAACGATATTATTGCCAAATTGATTAACTCCAGTATCGCCACTGGTAAGTATCCTGAAGATCTAAAAACTGGTATTGTAAGACCCATATATAAAAAAGATTCCCATCAGGATTACTGTAATTATCGTCCTATTACAATACTTCCAACTCTTGACAAAATTATAGAAAAATATATATGTAAACAAATATATACATTTTTTGAAGAAAATAAGATCATCACCGATAAAGAATACGGCTTTCAGCCTAACAGAAACACATCGCAATTACTATCAACTTTTACTAATAATATTAACAGGCATCTTGACAATAAAAAACATGTTCTAGTTATCTTCATAGATTTTACCAAAGCATTTGACACGCTTAGGCATGATGTGCTAATAGAAAGCCTCTCTGACTGTGGAATCAGGGGCCCTCTGCTGGAGTGGTGCAAAGACTATCTTTCTAATAGGTCTTATTATGTCAAGGTCGGTAATAGTATTAGTGACAAGGTAAACGTCTCTGTAGGTACAGCACAGGGATCGGTACTCAGACCACTGCACTATCTTACGTACGTAAATAACTTAACAAATATTATTAAGTTAACGGAAATATTCCTCTTTGCCGATGATACATGCCTTATGGCTGCCGATAACGATTTTTGCAATGCTTTGGAAAGTCTACAAAACGACTTTACTATCTTGAGTAAATGGGCCCATGATGTTGGTCTGGTCCTTAACACAACTAAAACAAAAGTAATGTATATCAGCTCTAGTCAAAACAGGCAACAAAAACTGCCTTACCTTATAGCTCATAATCATGCTTGTCTTCATAAGTCGAAATTAACATCAACTTGCAACTGCCCAACTATAGAGCAAGTAGACACATACACTTACTTAGGTGTCACTATAGATAGTCGTTTGAACTGGAAGGCTCACATAGACAAGGTTTGTGATAAACTTCGAGCATTACTGGCAAAGTTTACATTACTAAAAAACAAAGTTCCTTATTCAATTCGACTACTATTATACAAGTCATTGGGAGAATCCGTAATATCATACGGACTGAGCAGTTATGGCCGCACTTTCAAATCCCATATAGACCAAATATATAACCTCCAACTAAGGTTGCTGAAAACAACAGTGCCATATAAAGTTAAACAAAACAATAAAAACAATTATCATAATCTTTTTTCTTATTGTAATATTATGCCCATACAAGATAAAATAAAATACACATTACTTAAGGAAGAATACTTTAATACTAACCTTCAATTTCCAATAAGTCACTCTAAATATACACGCAACGTGGCGCAAAAACGTCTGAAACTACCATTGTTTAAAAATCTCTATGGCAAACGGACACTTGAGTACATGATACCTAATTTATTAAATGAACTGCCGCAAAAACTAAAAGACGAAATAAACTCAAAAAATCTTAAATATAAATTAAAAAGATTCTATATTAGCAATCTTTTAACAAAATAAACCGAAATCATAAACATCAAGAATTAATAAATGTGGAGACAATTTTTTTTTTATTTTTTTTTATATATAAATAAATCACCACAGCCTGTATAAGAAAACTCAATGTGCGCTTACCTCCCAAATTTTTACTGTCACCGATGTACGTAGTGTTTGACAGTGTTATCAAAAAATTTGAACACACTTGTGAGTAACCCATGAAATGGAGGTGGTGGTAATATATTATATAGATACATTTTTTTTTTTTGTTATTGTTCTTGTTTCTATCTTTCAGATATAGATAATTTTTCGGATAATTTTCGTTATACACGATTATTAGCCGAAGGATATATTTTCTATTGATATTTCGTTTTGTTTTTGGACTATCGTAGACAAAAAATATCTGAAGTTTGTTAGTTCGTCCATAAATAATTAAACCGGTAGGTAGGATAACCGTTCAATGTTTAGATGACGAGTCATATTGATTGGATGCGCGCTAAAACTATATTATATGGTTTATGTGCATCTTTTAACTTTACTTGCAAAATTGTATTTAACATGTACTTTTATAAATAAAAATAATAACCACAGTGTACGTTGTCAACTTGTGACATAAGATGTAAAGTCACCGTACCCACTGATTTCACTGCCATATCCTACCTTTCAAACCGGAACACAGCAATGCAAGCACTGCTGCTTTGCGGCAGACATAGGTAAGACGGGGGAAACCCAAGCAAGTGACCCTGGTACAGTCCATCTTCGGCGAAACCTTGTGTTCGTCTGCAAGCCATGTTGCGTATAACCAAGATATAACTAGGCTTATTCTTGCAGAAATGAAGGTCCATACGGTCTGATAATCTGTCCGTCCCGTGAGCTGGCCAAGCAGACGTACGACATAATACAGCACTTCGTCAAGCACGTGAAGATGGCTGGCTGCCCCGAGATCAGGACTTGTCTGGCGATCGGGGGTAAGCAACAATTGCTCATTAGAGAACTTCCATCCAGGGTCGCAGTGCGAGACCTTTTAGGGTTCCGTAGCCAAATGGCAAAAACGGAACCCTTATAGATTCGTCATGTCTGTCTGTCTGTTTGTCCGTCCGTATGTCACAGCCACTTTTCTCCGAAACTATAAGAACTACACTGTTGAAACTTGGTAAGTAGATGTATTTTGTGAACCGCATTAAGATTTTCACACAAAAATAGAAAAAAGCAATAAATTTTGGGGGTTCCCCATACATAGAACTGAAACTCAAATTTTTTTGTCATCAAACCCATACGTGTGGGGTATCTATGGATAGGTCTTAAAAAATCATATTGAGGTTTCTAATATCATTTTTTCTAAACTGAATAGTTTGCGCGAGAGACACGTCCAAAGTGGTAAAATATGTGTGTCGTCCCCCCCCCCCCTGTAACTTCTAATAAAAGAGAATGATACAACTAAAAAAAATATATGATGTACATTACCATGCAAACTTCCACCGAAAATTGGTTTAAACGAGGTCTAGTAAGTAGTTTTTTTAATACGTCATAAATCCTACGGAACCCTTCACGGGCGAGTCCGACTCGCGCTTGGCCGGTTTCTTCTTTTACTTACGACAGGGGAGCGAGCTTCACCTGGACTCCTCAACAGCCGAGGAACTGGCTATCTCACCTCTAATTGTGGGAACACAACACAACTATGCTATTGTTATTATAGCTAGTTGTTCGAAACGGCTATAAAGTCAAAGCGCGCTATATGCTTATATTATTAGCTATACATTCCTAGCACGCTATTAAAAAGGCTATGCTATATAGCGCGCTATATTTTAGAAAGCGCGGGGAGGCTCGTAGCGCGCTGTGTCTCGTAGCATGCTACGTTACATGTAGCTAGTTGGATAATAATCAATCGCGCGCGATATTATAAGAAAGCTAGTATAATATAATATTATAAGGCGGAAAGATTTGATTGTTTGTATTGAATGAATAGGCATCGAAACTACTGAACCGATTTTGATGAAAGTTGGTATAGGGATAGTTCGAGACCAGGGGAAGGACATAGGGTAATTTTCCTACGGGAAAATATAAAATTCCCACGGGGAAACAAAAATATCGCGGGCGAAGTCGCGAGTGGAAAGCTAGTATTAAATATACCTAGGAAACACAATGTATACAAGAAAAAAACTATATTCATTACTAATAATAAAAAAATAAAATAATTGGTTTATTAATTGTTTGTTCTATTAAAATGAAAAACTAGGGGGCCGTTCGAAAACCCGCGAGGATTTTACCCTGTTAAAAAGTAAACGATAGATATATTGCGAGAAAGAGAAGTTTAACTGGTTTTCAAACGCTAGCGAGTGATTTTCGCAATTCACGAGTTTTCAAACGGGTTCTGTCAGTTAAAAACAAAAAAAAGGAGACTTTTGTGTTTTACAACGCGAACTTGCTTTATTTTATACTGCACAAAGCTTCACCTAACATTTGTAAACTTTAACTTCGACTAAAAAACAATATAAGCTAGCCACAGAGCTCTGAACAATGAACTGTCAATGTCTGATAAAATTTAAGGGCCCATGGCGCGAAAAATAGCAAAAAGGCGGTTGGCGTTTTTGATATTTTACGTTAACGTTCGAGTTAATTGACCGGGAAAAAATAAATTTAAGATCTTAAATTATGTGTTTACACTATCACCGTCACCATTTTTCAAATTTACATACCATTTCGTTAAAAAATAGCATCAATTTTTCTTAAAATTTGGGTTACACCCATATGCCGTTCGTGATTTTTAGCTTCATTAATTAACCCTATTGTATTTTCATTTAACAAATATATAGAACAAGGGTAAGCAAAACACTGACACCGTGGTATTTTTTTTAATTATCGTATATTGATTTTTATATGAAATTTTTTACATTTACCGATTTTCTTACAAATACTTGGCTCGGGCGCGTCGAAATTCAGTGTGCAATCTAGACTCGAAGTGAGAGCACGTCGCTTTGAGCTCGCTCCCGACCACGTAATTATTTGTGTATGTATACGACGCGAAGTCCACCGGAGAAGTTGATAACTAACAATTTTATTTTTTGTGGCTGCCGTACGAAAGATCTTCATAAACCTTTTTACAAGCTTTTATTTAGCTTACTCGTATGTATGTTCGGGTCTAATCTTGCGAGATAAATTTGGCCCACTTCCCGGTTTCCGATTAAGTTGAAATTTTGCATGCATATGTATACGAGTATATGTATTATGACGACATGGAGATGATCTGATGCTAGAGCTGAAGGGTGGCCATAGGAACTCCGCAATAAAACGATACAGCCCCATCGAGTTTGAGCTCGTTTGATTCGTATTGACGAGAACGTTGATACTATATGGTAACCAGAGTCTGATGCTGGAACTGGAAGGTGGCCATAGGAACTCCGCAATCAAACAACGCAACCCCATCGAGTTTGGGCTCGTTTGATTCGTATTGATGAGTACTTTGGTCCTATATGGTAACCAGGGTCTGATGCTGGAGTTGGGAAGTGGCCATAGGAACTCCGCAATAAAACGACATAACCCCATCGAGTTTGGGCTCATTTGATTCGTATTGATGAGTACTTTGGTCCTATATGGTAACCAGGGTCTGATGCTGGAGCTGGAAGGTGGCCATAGGAACTCCGCAATAAAACCACACAACCCCATCGAGTTTGGGCTCGATTGATTCGCATTCACGAGTACTTTGGTCCTATGTGGTAACCAGGGTCTGATGCTGGAGCTGGAAGGTAGCCAAAGGAACTCCGCCATTAAACGACAGAACCCCATCGAGTTTGGGCTCGTTTGATTCGTATTGATGAGTTCTTTGGTCCTATATGGTAACCAAGGTCTGATGCTGCAGCTGGAAGGAGGCCATAGGAACTTCGCAATAAAACGACAGAACCCCATAGAGTTTGGGCTCGTTTGATTCGTATTGACGAGTACTTTGGACCTATATGGTAACCAGGGTCTGATGCTGGAGCTGGAAGGTAGCCATAGGAACTCCGCAATAAAACGACACAACCCCATCGAGTTTGGGCTCGTTTGATTCGCATTCACGAATACTTTGGTCCTATGTGGTAGCCAGGGTCTGATGCTGGAGCTGGAAGGCAGCCAAAGGAACTCCGCAATAAAACGATAGAACCCCATCGAGTTTGGGCTCGTTTGATTCGTATTGACGAGCACTTTGGTCCTATATGGTAACCAGGGTCTGATGCTGCAGCTGGAAGGAGGCCATAGGAACTCCGCAATAAAACGACAGAACCCCATAGAGTTTGGGCTCGTTTGATTCGTATTGATGAGTTCTTTGGTCCTATATGGTAACCAGGGTCTGATACTGCAGCTGGAAGGAGGCCATAGGAACTCCGCAATAAAACGACACAACCCCATCGAGTTTGGGCTCGTTTGATTCGCATTCACGAGTACTTTGGTCCTATGTGGTAACCAGGGTCTGATGCTGGAGCTGGAAGGTAGCCAAAGGAACTCCGCAATAAAACGATAGAACCCCATCGAGTTTGGGCTCGTTTGATTCGTATTGATGAGTTCTTTGGTCCTATATGGTAACCAGGGTCTGATGCTGGAGCTGGAAGATGGCCATATTAACTCCGCAATAAAGCAACGCAACCCCATCGAGTTTGGGCTCGTTTGATTTATCTTGATGAGTACTTTGATTCTAGCCTAGATAATATCCGTATGCAACCCCATCAATTTCTTTTGTGCGACCTTCCCCAATTTGTCAAAATATCAAATGAAAGAGCTTGAATTGTAGAATATAGTAGGTATATTATGAAAAATAATCAAATCCAAGATGGCCGCTGTTCCCGAACGTGTGTCACTGTCCATTTGATACGTTTACTCTATTACTTTGTATTCCTATTTTGTATTATTTTTTGATAGATTTGATTATTGTTTTGTTTGATATTTTTTGACATTCCATTGCTTTTATAACATTGTATGGTTCGTAATTATATTAAAACCACAAAATACAATTCTGAGTTTGTTTTAACTTCATTCAGTTACAGCCGCCGTCACAAATTGACAGATTATTTTTATGTACAATCCCCACAATATGGGTATCAAATGAAAGTGCATGACTTGTAAAATACAGTAGGTACACCATGAAAAAAACTAAAAACCAAGTTGGCCGCTATCACAAAAGATTTATAAAAACAATCTTTTATTTTAATGCCCTAAAAAGAGGAAAATAAACATTAATTTATTTTTTCATTACAATCCAGCGAATGGCTACAATGCACTAAAAAGTGCGTTGAACACAAGAAAATATTCATTTCAATAAATATTGGTAATTCTAAGAAAAAATATTTGTTTTTATATATGTATAGGTAAATCTTGCGACAAGTTTTTATATTTTATAAAAAATGTATCATGTAATAAATTTAAGTTTATTTTCGTCTTATTAGGGCATTAAATAAAAGATTGTTTTTAAAAATCTTTTTACTATTATTTTAGGACCAAAGAACTCGTCAATACGAATCAAACGAGCCCAAACTCGATGGGGTTGTGTTGTTTTATTGCTGAGTTCCTATGGCCTCCTTCCAGCTGCAGCATCAGACCCTGGTTATAATATAGGACCAAAGTACTCGTCAATACGAATCAAACGAGCCCAAACTCGATGGGGCTGTGTCGTTTTCTTGCGGAATTCCTATGGCCACCTCCCAACTCCAGCATCAGACCCTGGTTACCATATAGGACTAAAGTACTCGTCAATACGAATCAAACGAGCCTAAACTCGATGGAGCTGTGTCGTTTTATTGCAGAGTTCCTATGGCCACCTCCCAATTCCAGCATCAGACCCTGGTTACCATATAGGATCAAAGTGCTCGTCAATACGAATCAAACGAGCCCAAACTCGATGGGGTTTTGTTGCTTAATTGCGGAGTTCCTATGGCCTCCTTCCAGCTGCAGCATCAGACCCTGGTTACCATATAGGACCAAAGTGCTCGTCAATACGAATCAAACGAGCCCAAACTCGATGGGGTTGTGTTGCTTTATTGCGGAGTTCCTATGGCCACCTCCCAACTCCAGCATCAGACCCTTGTTACCATATAGGACCAAAGTACTCGTCAATACGAATCAAACAAGCCCAAACTCGATGGGGTTGTGTCGTTTTATTGCGGAGTTCCTATGGCCATCTTGAACTCCAGCATCAGACCTTGGTTACCATAATGAATCAAAATACTCATACTCGTCAATGCGAATCAAACGAGCCTGAACTCGATGGGGTTGCGTCGTTTTATAACGGAGTTCCTATTGCCACCGTCCAGTTCCTTCATCAGATCAGCTCTATGTTATCATAATATTGCATTGTCTGTCACGCGATATACATATGCATGCAAAATTTCAGCTTTCGCTTGTAAAAATAAAACTTGATAAACACATGCCTGTATTTACTATTGTTTAACACAGTAATAAACAACTATTAACATTTTCCAAAATAAACACCTACGGTATTTTGCTAGGCGGCCGCACCGATCGCTCGACCGAGTGCGCTTGTGTGCGTGAGCGACGCACACAAACGGAGACTAGACAAATTTACCTAAACTAGCTCGGGCTCGCGCGGATGGTGGGCCCTTAACGCTGAATGGGGGCCGCGAGAAATTCACTCCTGTCAGGCGAAAATCACTCTGCGTTTACTTTCACGAACGCGTTCAGAAATACGAGCGGAGTAATTGGTCGGTTACCCTCCTTGGTTTCACGCGGGTGGTTCTCGAACGCTATCCGGTGAAAGTGAAATTCACTCTACCCCGAGTAAATATTACTCGTTTTCAAACGTACCCTATGTTATTAAAAATCTCTCAAGTTTTATTTTACGGGGATTTCCTCGATTGTATTGTACAGTAAACTCCTTATAAAGCTATACTGTTTGAACTTACGACCGTTCTTATGTCGCTTGTAATAGTGGTGGTTCGGTTATCGTAGTGCACGGGAAGCTTGAAAGGGAAGCTTCACGTCATTTTTTAATTTGCTCCTAAGTTTAAACTTCTGCTCTCACGCTCACGGGGAATCGAGCCCCGAGCCCCGGGCCGCGGGGGTACGTATTAAAATACCGAAATATATTTCGGTATTTTAATACGTACCCCCGGTATTTTAATACCTTATATTATATTCTATGCCTGAAATACCGACGTCCAAAACAACGTAATTCAAAATACCGAAAGTTTTAAATGCCGATAGCCGTTATATAGATGTACGAGGCACATTGTATGTCTGTGTCAGTATTGGTAGATATATTAGTTTAGTTTAGGCAACATGTTAAACATCATTATAATTAACACACAACACACAATTACACTAATAGCATGCATTGAGGCATAGTGTAAGTATAATTTTCGCAAATAAATTTAAACTAGTTTAAAAAAAATATAAAGTGTATGTTTATTGTTATTAATTTGGAAGCTAATTGTATTGTGTAACTGGAACGCTGCTCCTATTATCTCCGAAGATGGGCGTTAGTGCTGCGACACAGTTTCTTATAACTAATGCAGTTATTAACGTAATTATAAGTGAATCACTGTATATTGTTCCAAATAAATTATTATTATTATATCCAAACATAAAATACCGATGTCCAAATGCCCGAATGGACGAAATACCTATAGAATTAATAATATGATTTCAGTGGTATAGGTTCCCCTAACTTAGAACAGTATGACGCATAGTCAATAGTCATGTTCTGAACCTAACCTAACCTACAGTAGGCAATTTCGTCACCTACTTTCTTTTGTCATGCTGCGCCCCTCCGTCCCCCCGCTCCTTAGTATGTTTTAGGCTTTGGGATGTAATTTCGGGATTTTGAACTTCGGGATATGGATCTTCGGATTTTAACCTTTCGGGCAAATGAACTTTCGGGATTTAAAACTTTCGGCTAAACAATCATTCGGCGTTTAATTTTTCGGATTTCATCCATAGTATATTAAAATTCGGTCTTTTAAATTTCGGTATTGCTAATACGTACCCGGCCGCGCACGCTTTAGCTACATTGACGAAACTTTATCTACAGGCGTTCCGGTGTCAGAGTGCATGGAGGTGGTGCAGCGAGGGGTCCACATCATGGTGGCCACCCCAGGGAGGCTGATGGACATGCTCGACAAGAAGATGGTGAGCATATAGTCTAGTTCTCTAGACTAGTTAGTCTATAATCTAGTTTAGCAACTGCGAGGCATCTGATATGTGAAGATTTTTTTTCAAAATTATATAATGCATGTAAACATGTAGCATGTAATGTATATAGTATTATTAGCCTGTTTTGTCACATGATGAATTGCTGCCTTATTTCTTTTAAGATAGTTAATTAAGATTCTATTCAACTTCTTTAACATTGTCCACACTACTCCTAATGTAAATATGTATCTAAACGTGAAGACCTTTAATTGGCTGACTGTCTCAATCTATATTTATACTCTGTATATGTTCGCTGTTGGTTTTCCAAAATTAAATAAATAAATAAAATAAATAAATATACAGGGTGTGAACGTTAAGATTGGTTTAATGATTACTCCGTAATTAAGATATTAGAAAACTTTAAACTGGTGTCGAATGTATGTTGCCTTATTATGAGTGAAGTTATTTTTTTTAAATGAAGTGGTTATTAACGAGAAATCTTATAATCATGTGCTCCCATCAGTTACAAGATAAATTATTCTAAGAAGACTTTTTTAAATACAAGCTCTTAGTACTTGTGAATACGAATCAAACGAGCAAAAACTCGATGGAGCTGTGTCGTTTTATTGCGGAGTTCCTATGGCCACCTTCCAGCTCCAGCATTAGAATAGCTCCATGTCATCATCATCATCATCATCATCAACAGCTCATATACGTCCCCACCGAGGGGCTCGAGCCTACCCTAAACTAGGGCGATTAGGCCTTAGTCAACCACGCTGGCCAAGTGCGGGTTGGTCGACTTCACACACAACCTGTGAAGAAATTCTTTCTTTACAGGTGTGTGCAGGTTTCCTCACGATGTTTTCCTTCACCGTAAAAGCGTCCAATAAACGTACATATGAATTCAAAATTTGAAAACACATTGGTACGTGGCGGGGTTCGAACCGCTACCTCCCGATTGGAAGGCGACGGCCTTACGCACTACGCCAGCGACGCTTCGACGCTTCCATGTCATCATAATATTGTATTGTCACGCGATATACGTATGCATGCAAAATTTCAGTTTAATCAGAAGTCAGGAAGTAGGTTTAAAAATTTAACTTGCAAGATTACAGACAAAAAAAAGACAGAAGTCGCAAGTTCAAACCGAAAAAATTTTCTCTATTGTTTAATTTATTATTTTTCTATTTCTTTTTTTTTATTTTCGCTATCTTTTGCTTGATCCATTATTCATGAGTCTATCTTAGCCTCTCTCGTTCATCAGGTCAGGTTGAACGTCTGTCGCTACCTGTGCATGGACGAGGCCGACCGCATGATAGACATGGGCTTTGAGGAGGACGTGAGGACCATCTTCTCCTACTTCGCCGGGCAGCGGCAGACCCTCCTCTTCAGCGCCACCATGCCGCGGAAGATACAGAACTTCGCCAGGTAGTAATTACCGGAGGATGTAATTTCAGCACCAAACACAAATACATTTAAAAAGAGACTAGATAAACATCTAGAACCAACTGTAACAAGACCAAATGAAAAGTATTGACTAGTTGGATGCAGGCTTATCAGTTGTTTCAACTGACTGCTTGTTAACCTTTAATAATAATAATAATGGTCCCCCCCCCCCACTTAAAGTTGGGTCTAAACTAGTGTTGTTCAAAAAAAATAACACATTCAATAAATATTTTCAACCGTATCGAATAAAAGTATTCATTAATTTAAGTTGATTTATCGATATATCGATCGATTGATGATGATTATTGCATTTCCGATAATAATAATAAATATTTCTTTAACTTTTAAAATGACTTGGTGGTTAAGAAAATTATTCCACACAATTCTCACAAACAAGGTAACCTACTTAAGAGGAAAGGCACTAATTGCTTTATTTTTTCCAATAAAATCAATGAGCACTATAAGCATGTTCCTATGTTTTTCTTTTTTTATTAAGTTAATTATTAAAAGAGATTTTAAACCTTCAAAAACCTAAAAACTCGACCTAATTTTCTGCTGCAATCAAACGTCCAGCAAGCAAACTAAAGGAGATTATATGAAAAAAGCAAAACATAGAAACACAGAGAAAGTCTTGCTTTAATTTTTAATGCAAAAAGTAAATAAATCGGTCAATTTTTCGCGGAGAAAACAGGGGACTACGAAACGTATATTTTGTGAACTTTTCATAGGTATTTTCAATTATTAAAAACGTGTTAATACAAAAATGTCAAAGACAAAACAATGACCCATAGGTATGTACATAAAGGAGCAGCAAATTTTCAACTGAAATGACGACACGGTTAGCGCAGAGGTCGAGTGATCGCCTACTGCGCAACGGGTCGCGGGTTCGATTCCCGTACGGGACAAATATTTTGTGTGGCCTACAGAAATTTGTTCCGGTCCGGGCGTATGTGCATGTGATATTCTACATTTGTAACTGCACCCACGACACAGGAGAAAATCCTAGTGTGGGGTGACGTTTTTTTAAAAACAAAACAAAAATTAAATGTCAAATAAAATAGTAGTAACAATCGCCCATTGCTAATACGAGCCGCGATGATGACGATTACGATGATGATGATGATGATGATGATGATGATACTGGCGCCAGGTCGGCGCTGGTGAAGCCGGTGACGGTGAACGTGGGCCGCGCGGGCGCCGCCTCGCTGAACGTGCGCCAGGAACTGGAGCCGGTGAAGGCGGAGGCTCGTACCGTTCACCTGCTGCACTGCCTCCAGAAGACTCCGCCCCCGGTACTAGTGTTCGCCGAGAGGAAGCAGGACGTCGACGCTATACACGAGTACCCTGCTGCTGAAAGGTCAGTACCTGCTGCTGAAAGGTCAGTACCTGCTGCTGAAGGTCAGTACTTGCTGCTGAAAGGTCAGTACCTGCTGCTGAAAGCTCGTACAGTGCACTTGCTGCACTGCCTGCAGAAGACTCAGCCCCCGGTACTAGTGTTCGTCGAGAGGAAGCAGGACGTCGACGCGATACACGAGTATCTGCTGCTGAAAGGTCAGTACCTACCTGCTGCTGAAAGGTCAGTACCTGCTGCTGAAAGGTCAGTACTTGCTGCTGAAAGGTCAGTACCTGCTGCTAAAAGGTCAGTTCCTGCTGCTGAAAGTCAGTACCTGCTGCTGAAAGGTCAGTACCTGCTGCTGAAAGCTCGTACAGTGCACCTGCTGCACTACCTGCAGAAGACTTCGCCCCCGGTACTAGTGTTCGCCGAGAGGAAGCAGGACGTTGACGCGATACACGAGTACCTGCTGCTGAAAGGTCAGTACCTGCTGCTAAAAGGTCAGTTTTTGCTGCTGAAAGGTCAGTACCTGCTGCTGAATGGTCAGTTTTTGCTGCTGAATGGTCAGTACCTGCTGCTGAAAGGTCAGTACCTGCTGCTGAAAGGTCAGTACCTGCTGCTGAAAGGTCAGTTCCTGCTGCTGAAAGGTCAGTACATGCTGCTGAAAGGTCAGTACCCGCTGCTGAAAGCTCGTACAATGCACCTGCTGCACTGCCTGCAGAAAACTCCGCCCCCGGTACTAGTGTTCACCGAGAGGAAGCAGGACGTCGACGCTGTACACGAGTACTTGCTGCTGAAAGGTCGGCGAGATTGACGATGTTTTTTTTCTTCACTGTTACGTATGTTTTTTTTTCGTGTACTTTGTGTAGCTGCAATGAAACGCACAGCGTGATTCTTTTTAAATCCATACGTAGGTATCTACGTGCAATGAAATCGACCCAGCTCATAGGTTTCGATTCCGAAATATCGGTATATACAGAGTGTAACTGAACACCCCAATAACATTTAAGAGTATATATCCATCAGAAGTAGAGATTCTGTAGGAAAAATATTATTTTTTGGTATAAAGTGCCGACAACCCTACGTAAGCGTACGAGGAATACTACGCTCACGTCATATAAACAAAATAAATTATTTTTTGGTATTAAGTGCCGAGAACCCTACGTAAGCGTAGAAGGAATACTACGCTCACGTCTGTCAATGATGCTTAAATTTCTTTTGTGTTAAGAGCTGATTATGGTTGTCACTTGAAAGTTTTTGCTTTCGGTTTAATATCAAATAACTCTGAAAGTATTGGGGTTCCAGGTTTCAGACAAGCACCGAAAGTCAATTTAGTATCTAACTTATGCCCCTTAAATGTTATTATTGGGGTGTTCAATTACAACCAGTATATAAAAAAATAAGATTAGACAAACAAAAACTGTTTATACAATTTGAAGTATACTTCATACATACTCTAAACATGGATTTTTTTTATTGCTACTAAGTTGGCAAACAAGCAAGTCTGAATGATGTGGTGGTACAGGTGTGGAAGCTGTGGCCATCCACGGTGGGAAGGATCAAGAGGAAAGGTCCAGGGCGGTGGAAGCGTTCAGGAAAGGGGAGAAGGACGTCCTCGTTGCGACAGACGTGGCGAGCAAAGGTAAGGTGGATTTATTACATCTGCAATGTTCTATTTATAATATTTTAGTTAATATACCGCGACACAGGCCCAATAGAAGCTCAAAGGGCAAGGAAGAGGGCTATGCTCGGGGTTTCTCTACTGTGTGATTGAATTAGAAATGATGGGGTCCGTGGAAGAACTTAAGTTAAAAGAATTGCAAAACTTAAGTGGCAGTGGGCATAGCACATAGCTTGTAGGACAGATGGCCGTTGGGGCAGAATGGTCCTCGAGTGGCGGCCGATTACCGGGAGACGCAGCGACAATGTCCCCCATAAGGCGGATCGAGGATCTGGTAAAGATCACAAGAAGCTGTTGGATACGAGAGACGCAGGACCGATCGGTTTGGAGATACTTGGGAAGGTCTTTATCGAGCTATGCGTGTCTCGGCAGATATGATGATATACCTGATACATTTATTTCTGTGGTATGCACCAATCGCGAAAGTCTAGTTACTATGAAACGTTGTATATATTTAGTTGTGTGCTGTAGTATATAAGCAATCCATGTAGCTGGGGCAGTAGTAGTAAAGTTACTCTCAACGCAAACACACGGGTTTCATTGATCTCCCCTAAGCCCAACATCAGATGGCGACCCTGCCAAACGTGACAGTGTGCGCGGGAGTGGGCTGCGGAGCGTCGTCGCCGTAGCGCGCACGCGCGCGCCCGCGCCACTCAGACTAAAATCACTAGAAAACAACATCAAACCAAAATGAACATAATTACGGACTAAAATTTATTCTTCATGAAGTGAAAATTTTTAAATTAATAGTGATCAGTGAAAATGCCAATAACAGTGGCAGTAAATCCAGTCGAAAATAATTTTGAAACAGAACTCAAAAATGAACTTATAAACGAAATAAAGATCACGACGACTAACGAATACTTGCTAATTACAATTCTATTAGTAATCTGCATCGCCTTGACAATTATTCTCATACATGTGTGTAGAAAAATATACCAGCGGCATATAAACAGACAAGTGGAAATTCATACATTGCGAAGACAATTGAGAACGAATAACGACGAACTCTGAAGAAAATGGAAATATAAGAAAGAAGAATAAATAGCAAGATTAATAAAATATGAAGTATACAGAAAAATAAATATCAAGATTAAGAAGAATTTTTTTTGCTGAGTCGCAGGCTGCCGGGAGGTTGTTGGTGACAAAGGAAAGTCGCAGCCGGGAGAAGTTCGAATCCCGAAGCAGGACGATAAATGAAGGAGCTTTATTAGAAGAATAAAAAGTGAAAGTGAAAGTTACGAGTATTTGAAGTATGTATTAAAACTCTTTACATACTTAAATGAATTATGGTTAATTATTTAACCAATATTTTATTATTAATTATGACTTTGTAATTGAAGATTACTAGCGAACCGGGACACATTGCTTTAACTACCTTACCTCTTCAAGGGACAGGTACGTGCCCCATATATATATATATAAAAGTATCTATTTAAATAAAGACGGCCAAGCCAAAGAGCTTGTGTCGCATTTTTATTGTATAACGATATAATTGTGCAACACGTTATATTATTATATAATGGAAAAATTGTGAATAATTATAACCTTGTAATGTTCATTTCAGGCTATGGAAGATTTAGAATTAGGTATAGAAAGTATAGAATCACAAATTTCGGGAATTAGAGTTGATTTACGAAAATTGGGTAGTAAAAGATTTGATAGACAAGAATACGTTTTAAGAAAATTAGAAGAAGCAAAATCATTAGTAAAACAATTTGACGATATAGTACAGACCGTAGGTGACAAACTACTTAGTTTAAAATCAATAACACTTGCCAAATTAATAAGAGAACACTACGAAAAGATTCAAAAATATTGTTTAATAGAAACTGAAGAACCTAATTTTGACCAAACCGCAAATACAAGCAAAGATATAAGAATGGAAAATTTCGACTTAAAAACGGCCAATTCATTATTACCTATTTTAGATGGAAAACAGGAAACAATACAAAAATTAATAAATACATCAGAATTATTGTTAAGTTGCATAGAACCAACACATGAAAAATATTTAATTAATTTCATATTAAAAACTCGATTAGATAAATGTGCTCAATTAAAACTAAATCAAAAATATGACTCATTAAATACACTTATTTCTGATATAAAAAAATATTTATTAATTAGGAAAAACCCAACATCCATTATGACACAAATGCAAAATACGAATCAACGTGATGGTACAATAGCACAATTAGGTAACCGTTTGGAAACGTTATTCTCGGAATTGACAATCTCACAAACGAACTCGGACGAGTCTATGGAAAAGGTACTAAGGCCGGTTAATGAAAAATACGCAATCCGACAATTCATCAACGGATTACGGAACAGACAGATAGCCACAATAATTTCAGCACGGAACTATGATAGCTTGAAAGATGCAGTTCGAGCCGCGATCGAAGAAGATGTAGAAATAAATGCAAGAAGAACAGAAAACGCGGACAGGTCGGCTATGAATTTTAGGGGTAATAACAGAGGTTTTAGTATGGGTAATAGGTCACGAGGTCATAGAGGATATTATTACCAGAGAGGTCACGGACAATACGGACAGACAAACAATCCGACCGTGACTAACCAATATAATAGGGACGCGCGATATCAGCATAGAGGAAATTATAATGCGCGGAATTTAAGATACAATAACGTACAAAACCAATTTCGTAATTCCAGAGGCAGATATAATTATAGAGGACATATATATAGAGGACGCGGTTATAACCACACGAACGCGATAGAAGCTGCGGAACCAATACCATCAACATCAAAATGTTTTCGTCCCTAAACAAAAAAAAAATTTTTTTATCTGCAATACGAACTCAAAATTTACGATAAAATTATATTTACATAATAAAATAAAAACATTTTTAGTCGATACCGGTGCAAATATCTCATTATTAAAACAAAGTGTAATAAGAATTCAAAATATTAATAATAATAATTCAACGGACGTACACGGAATAGGCGGAATAATAAAAACATTAGGAAGTCAATATATAAACCTATATATTCCAAATACTAAGATTTATATGATACAGAATTTTCACATAGTTACAACATTACCGAACGGTTATGACGGAATTTTAGGGTTAGATTTCATAAATAAATATATTTCAATAATAAACTTTTCATCAAATACAATTACATTACGAACAATAAAGGGTCAGTATAATCTTAAAGTCCACACGAACGCTTATTGCAATTCGTCGAAAACAGTGAGTCATAACAAAGTTATACCAAGAACAAAGACATTACAATGTAACAATGAAACACCTTTGATAACTTTAAATCGTCAGTGTATACCACCGCGTTGCGAAACGGTTATCGCATGCTCAATTCCAAGTAACGAACACAATGAGCATTATGATTACTTGTTAGGCACTAATGAAATAAAGCCGGGTTTACATGTAGCGAGTCAAATAGTGAAAATAAGGAACGGAAAATTATTAATAACATTTCTGAATACAAATGAAACGGAAGTAATTTTGGAAAACTTTAACACAACATTAGAGCCATTAAGTAATTACACATATTGTAATTTTGGAGAAGTAAATAATAACAGTACGAGAGCCCAACAAGTTTTGAATAAAATTAAATTAAAACATTTAAAAGGAAATGATAAGGAAACAATAGAAAAAATTTGTAGTAAATACGCGGATATTTTTTATTTAGAGGGAGATAAGTTATCGTACACAAATATAGGAACTCAATCAATACAATTAAAACCTAATATTCAACCAGTACATTCGAAACCATACAGAATACCTATATCATTAAGAAAAGAAGTAGACAACCAAATAAATAAAATGTTAGAACAAAATATAATAGAAGAAACTTCAAGTGCGTGGAACTCACCAATTTTATTAGTAAAGAAAAAACCTAATGATGACGGAACAAAATCATATAGACTTGTAATAGACCTTAGGAAAGTAAATGAATCAATCGAAAATTTATCATTTCCAATACCGAACATAAGCGATATAATAGACTCTTTGTCAGGAGCAATATATTTCACAAAAATGGACCTATCAAATGGCTTCTACCAATGTCTATTAGATGAGAATAGTAGAGACATAACATCATTTTCAGCAAACTCAAAACAGTATAGAATGGTCAGGCTACCTCAAGGTTTAAAGATAAGTCCTTCTGCCTTCAGCAGACTTATGTCGATAGCCCTATCTGGGATATCTCAAGATAAATGTTTAATTTACTGCGACGATATAATTTACATGGGCAGCAGTTTAGAAAAACACAATAAAAACTTAATAGAAATTTTTGAAAGATTTAGAAAGACAAACTTAAAACTCAATCCGCAAAAATGCGATTTTTTAAAAAGAGAGGTAGTATATTTAGGTCACTTAATCACAGATAAAGGAGTATTACCGGACCCTAGTAAAACTACTGTGGTAGAAAACTTCCCAGTTCCGAAGAATTCTGACGAAGTTAGGAGATTCGTAGCATTTTGTAATTATTATAGAAAATTTATTGAAAATTTTGCTACAATAACAATACCATTAAATAATTTATGCAGAAAACACGTTAAATTTAACTGGTCAAAAGAATGTCAAAAATCATTCGAATTATTAAAAGAAAAGTTAACACAACCACCATTACTAGAATATCCTAATTTTAGTGAAGACAACTATTTTATACTTCAGACTGACGCGAGTCAATTATCTATAGCTAGCGTATTAATGAATAAAAATATGAAACCTATAGCTTACACTAGCAGACCATTAAATAAAGCAGAAAAAAACTATCCGACAATACATAAAGAATTATTAAGCATAGTGTGGAACGTAAAATATTTTAGAGTTTATTTGATAGGTAAAAAGTTCCAAATACAAACAGATCATCGTCCATTAGTAAGTTTATTTAAAATGAAAAATCCAGAAAGTAGATTGCTAAAATATAGACTAGAGTTAGAGGAATTTGATTTCGATATAATATATATAAAAGGATCTACTAATGTCGTAGCAGACAGTTTAAGTAGGATAGTGATAACATCAGACGACTTAAAAAATATGTCAGAAAATGACACTTGCAATGTAATGACAAGGAGACAAAAAAGACTATTAGATGACGGACATAGTTCTCAAAGTAGTTCAGATTCGATGAGCTCTGACAAATCTGAAATACTGCGAAAACGATGTGACGAAAAACAAAGAAATGACAGTATAAATAACGGTATACCGATAATATCAGAATTATTACGAAAACCTATCGATAGTGTAGACTTTATTTTTGAAACAAAAAAGAATATAAATAAATATAAAAAAGAAAATAAAATAAGTCATGAAAACAAATCTTTATTATTCATGCCTAGTAAAAATACTATATTATTAGACTTAAGTTACAATCAGCACTTTACTCGAGCAGAATTTGCTGATATGTTACAAGAATTTTGTAAAAAATTAAATATTAAACATATAAATGTTATAAAAGAGGAAGATAAAATAGAATTTATCAAAGATATAAAAGAGGAAATAAGTAAAAGGAAAAAGTGGGAAGGACCACGAATAAATATTTTGTCAAAGGTAAAAAGAATAATAGACGAAAAAGAAAAGTCAAAAATATTAAATGATTATCATTTATTACCTACAAGCGCACACGCAGGTGTGAGACGCATGACGAATAGTATAAAACGTAAATATACATGGAGTAAATTAGATAAAGATGTATATGAATTTGTATCAAAATGTAAAAAATGTCAATTTATGAAACACTCCAAAAGTGTGAAACAGCCCTTAGAGATCACAACAACGGCATACAAGCCGATGGAAAAAATTTATCTCGATTTAGTTGGGCCAATGACAAAAGATGAAAATGAATACAATTATATTTTAACAATCCAATGCGAAATGTCAAAATACGTAAATGCGTTCCCAATTCAATCTAAAGATACGATCACAGTAGCACGCTCATTGGTAAATAATTTTATATTAATATACGGAATCCCAAAATGTATCGTTTCAGACCGCGGAACAGAATTTCTAAGCTCAACAATGACAGAAATCTGCAAATTATTAGGTATAGAAAAACTTCACTCCACAGCGTATAGACACGAAACAATCGGCGCATTAGAAAATACACACAAAAACTTAAGAGCATTTTTGAGAATCCAAACAGAAAATTCTCCGTCCGATTGGGCGAGATGGTTACCCTATTGGTCTTTTGCATTCAACACAACAGTACACACACAAACAAACTACACACCATTCGAACTAATTTTCGGGAAACAATGTAATCTTCCATCTTCGATTACAGACAGCACTTTAGAACCATTATATAACATAGATGATTACGCGCAAGAATTAAAATATAAATTAAAAATAGCACACAATCACGCCAGAGAAAATTTAATATCACAGAAACGATTACGAAAAGAAAAATACGATGAGTTCATTAGACCGCAATTTTATCAACAAGGCGAATTGATATTAATTAAAAACGAAACGAATGACAAGACAAAACCTATATACTTAGGGCCGTATATCGTATTAGAGGATTTAGGAACAAATGTAAAAATTTCGAAGGGAAATAAGATAGATGTAGTACACAAAAATCGTACTAAATTATATACAAGAAATGACTAAACTTATTATGTGTTAATCACGATAATACATTTTTTTTATTAAGGAGAGCTCTCCTCTCTAGTAATATATTATGGCTCTCCCGTCTATTATATCTCTCTAGTAGGTAATATATTATGTCTTTATTACCTAGTTATTAAGTACGTTCTAGATGAATATTATATAAGTTTTATGCTAGGTATATTGATAAATTAAGAATAAGTGATTAAGATAATGTCTATCAAGATATGAAGAAAAAGGTTAATTATGTTCTTATAAAATTGTATTCGACTTCATAATTAATGCGCATTAATATATATATATATTTACTATTGAAGTCAATTATGTATTTACTTTCATTACTTGATGATTTTATATGTACCTAAGTCTTACTGTAAGAAAATTAAAATGAAACGAGATGTATTCAAAGTATTAACAACATTTAATATTTCATTGTACTTTACGAACACAATCATAATATTATGAAATTGTTTTGTATACATAATTCGCAGAAGCCAGCCCAGGTGGCCAACTGAGATCATCATCACGTTGCGAAATCTGTAACAATAACAAGCGTGTTGCATTACATTGTAAACACGTCACGATTGAATAATGAGCTCTGTTTGGCAACTTACTAAAACTTTAGAGTAAGATGAATAATTTTAAGTTAACATTAATCATTTTTTTTTAATATTTTTTTGAAAACGGTGATGATGTAGTATATAAGCAATCCATGTAGCTGGGGCAGTAGTAGTAAAGTTACTCTCAACGCAAACACACGGGTTTCATTGATCTCCCCTAAGCCCAACATCAGAGTGCGATTTGACATGATACTGTTTCATTTTGCTAATAATGAAGGTACGTAAAGGCAACGTCGGTGGCACTCCCCGAGTAGAATCGGGAGGCCCGCGATCGATCCTGCCATGTACCAATGTGTTTCTCGTTTCACGAATTTCATATGTACATTTATCTGACGCTCCTATGGTGAAGGAAAAACATCGTGAGGAAACCTGCATACATCTGCGAAGTTCTTCAAAGGTGTATTTGAAGCCAACCAATCCGCACTGGGCCAGCGTAGTTTGACTAAAGCACCGATTAGACTTCACGATCCATCGGGGACGATTTGCAGAAAGGGCCCTAGCTAGTGTGGTCTAATCGCTGTTAGGGAGTTAGGGTCCCGATATCGTGCGATCGTGGTTGCCCGATCGCCCTAACTCCCTAGTTAGGGCGTAAGTCGGGAGATGTAATCGCTGTTAGGGCGCTCAGTCGCCGCACAGCGCTCGATTTGAGTGGATTGTTGCTGTATATCGGAAGCGAATATGGCCTCGTGTGCCAAGAAATATCGTCCAAAAAAGAAAAATCTGGTTTAATGCATGTTCTGGACATGTATAAAGCTATACCATACCAAACTTATTTCTCGTCGCAAAAAATTTTAGCGTCACTGCTAATCCTTGTTTATCACTTATTCGTACACTTGCTCTATGGCCGGTATACACTTTGTTTAGTCAAGTGCTTAGTGTTTAGTACACTGTTTAGTGTTAAGTGATTAGTAGGTGCTGTCCCTACACTGTTTAGTAAACAGTGTTTAGTTTATTTGTTCATTATATGGACTTAACACTAAACAGATCTGTCCAGACGTGTTTAGTGAATGTTTAGTGTTAAGTGAGGCGTGAAGGCGGGAGAGCGGGAGGGGCGACTCGCAGAAAAAATAGAACGCGTTCCTATTCGCTAAACACTAAACACTTAACACTAAACAGAAGCTGTCCGAACGTGTTTTTTACTAAACACTTAACACTAAACAAGCCACTCGCACTAAACACTAAACAATGTGTGTACCGGCCATAAATAATGTGTCATGTTTCTGAATATAATTATGGTTTCACTTAATTTAAAAGATGGTCAAATTGTGCAGAATTTATTCGTAAACAATTTTTGAAATCTTCTGGCTCTAATGAACATAAAATATTCATATTGCACAGTTTTTTTTTTATTTACATCACCTCAATTTTGTTATCTATCTATCGCATTACACAAAAACATGAGATTCATATAGGTCCAGGATTGGTCTATGCATCTTCGATTTAAATTTGTGTGGCAGTGGTTCGATCCTGGTGTAGAGCGTTATTTTGTCATAAATTTGTTTTTTTTGTTCATTTTAATAATTTGTTATTTTTTATTAATATATGTTTTTTATTTATAATTTTGTTTTCAGAAGAAAAGTTAAGATTAAAAACGCGATTTTTTAATCGAATAATTTTCAGTTAAATGCCTACCATCCGAAGAAAGTTTCACTTGCATCGTGGTTTCATAAAAGCACACAGAGATTCTCTTTTTTATTTTTTTCACATATATACCTGCAGTTGCGGCAAGGGCGATACCATTTTTTCATATTTGGAGAGTACAGGAGCCATCCTTCCAACATCACGTTCGGTTGCTTACTGAGTTAGGGAGGCGATCAAGTGCAATGTGATCAGTACGTCTAGTACGAGTTTTTAAATCGAGTAAACTACAATAGTTTTCGTTAGCTCGCCAAACTGTCAGTTTACGATGTTAACGGTAGTATGAGTTGCTCGTTTCGAATTCACGTCTAAACGATAGCGAGTTAGTTTTACTCGATTAGACAAACTTCACATTAAATATTTATATCTCTCTTACACACATGTGAATGGAAAGAGACACGCGATTCTGTCACTGTGACGTTTTCTTAGCCGTTTTTATTATTTTTAAAGCGAGTTGAATGAAAGAAAAACATAAAAGTTTTTATTTGTTGTAAATTATATTATTTTATAATGTCGCTGACAAGTAAGTCGCAATTTATTTTAACGATAATAAATTGTGTTATACACTAGCAGCCTTACAAATAAACGTGGCATAAAGTTAAACTCGAGAATAAATTAAGAATAAGCAAAATGTCTACAAATAAACCAAGAATAACTTATACTGAGTATAACATTGACATTTCTATTGATACAAACGTTATTCCGAAGTTATACCAGCCCGCACCCTTGTATAATATAAACCTAGTATAACTCGATTTGTGCTTGTTTGCTGTGGTCATTTGAGGTTATAATATTTAAATATAGTTAATGGATACAGTAAAGTAGTCTTTATTCACTGTTAAAAATTAACAAAGTTCAAATGAGATCAATCATCATCATCATTTCAGCCAACAGACGCCCTCTGTTGGACATAGGCTTCCCCCAAGGATCTCCATACCGATCGGTCCTGCGCCTCTCGCATCCAGCGGCTTCCCGCGACCTTCATCAGGTCGTCGGTCCACCTTTTGGGGGGCTTACCAACGCGGCGTCTCTTACTGGTGGTGCCCAAGGTAGACACCACACGTCGGCGATTCACCGACTTGATGCTTTGATTGCTGAATCCAAAAACCGATACAGATAATGTTTACCTTGTCTCCGATTGATCTGCGTATGTAGCCGGTGGACTTCCTGAGCTAGCTCGAAGGAAGTCGCGGCTCCTGAAGTTCTGCGGTGGATCCACCGGTGGAGACCGGAGCACTACAAATGCCTATTAGGCCACCACGGCTCACACACGCGACGATAATACTTTGCACAACACCAAGCGGGCTTTCGCACCCCGATATTAGGTGCGCCGCGCAAAACACAATTTGTTATTTAACTTAAATTACATTTTATTCCGGCCCGCACATAACCTCTAACAATGTCATGACATTTCGACTCGACTGACTGACATCTTACATGCGGCCGGCCGCCAAAAGGCTCTCACTGCACAGACTATAATGCAGTGTTGCCACTCGCTCTTCCTCGAGCGTAAACATCCCCCCGCTCCGGACAGTCCCGGACTGTCCGCCAAATCAGTCTAAGGGGAGGCGAGAAAGAGTAGCGACCGCGCGCTTCAAAACAGAATCCCCAACTAGGACCTCGGCAAACCTGGGCACACCATCAGCCCCTAGAGTAAGTTGGACAATGCGTCCGCGACGCCAACGCCAAGGGTGGCAGGTTTGGGTCCTTCACTAACACGAGGTCTCCAACCCTCGGTGGGTTTGTCTTATCTGACCACTTAACGCGCTGTTGCAAAATGTGTAAGTATTCAAGGTGCCAGCGGCGCCAGAAGCTCTGGGTAAGCTGCTGGAGCAACTCAAACCGCGAAAGGCGTCCTGGATTGATATCTCTATAAGGATACTCGGGCAGGGCGTTAAGTGGTCTGCCTATCAAGAAATGGCCCGGCGTGAGGGCCTGCAAATCGTTCGCGTCGGTAGACAACGGACATAACGGACGCGAGTTGAGAACCGCCTCAATCTTATGAAACACCGTCGCGAGTTCCTCGAACGTGAGAATAGTCTCCCCAATAACGCGGCGAAGGTGAGTCTTGGCGGCCTTTACAACAGATTCAAAAATCCCTCCCCAGTGAGGGCAAGACGGCGGGGAGTATCGCCATGTTACCCCCCTACGGGAGAGTGTGGATCCGATCTCAATATTATTTTTATCTAAAAATTCACAAACTTCTCTTATATGTCTATCAGTGCCCTTGAAGTTCGTCCCACAATCGGACCGAATTAGAGAAGGCAGTCCCCGGCGGGAGACAAATCTGCCTAACGCTGCTAAGAAAGCGTCCATGGTGAGTGCACTCACCACCTCCAAATGAACGGCTTTAGTGGCCAAACAAACAAACACACACAAATAAGCCTTTTCAGTCTTAGCATTACGGAGTCGCGACGTTTTTATAGTGAACGGTCCCGCGAAATCAGTTCCAACTCCTAAGAAGGTCATCGATTCGTTCACACGATCAGCAGGCAAATCACCCATTTGGGGCTGCATCGTCTCGGGGCGTAAACGATAGCAGGGCAGACATCGAAAGATAACAGATCGGATTATTCTTCGCGCTGACAAAATCCAAAACTCCCGTTGGAGGAGCGCGGTCAATGCATTACATCCAGCATGAGCATTCTTCACATGGCGATCAATGATCAACAGTCGCACCAATGGTCCGTCCTTGGGGAGCAACAGGGGATGACGTGATCTATAAGGCAAGTTAGCGTGCCTCAATCGGCCTCCTACACGCAACAATCCCTTATCATCCAGAAAGGGAGTCAAACGCACCAAGGGTCCCTTTAATTTGGATGTCCCGGTACGGAAAATCTTAAGTTCCGGTTCAAACGCTCTGGACTGGGTCATACGCACCCAATGCAAAAGAGCATCTTGGCGCTCCTGCGGAGAGAGGACCGGAGACAAATCTTTGTCCTGAGGCCGTCGACAATTTCGAATAAATCTTCTTATCCAAGCGGTCACGCCGAGCAACTTGTCCAGAGAACTGTAGCGGTTTAATAAAAATTCCCGCTCTGGAGCCGCCATAGTCTCGACAGCGTGAACACGCAAGCCCGGATTTGGTACCTTCACCACAGCTGGTGTGGAAGGCCAAGACGGCTGTAACAACCATTCGGGACCCCACCACAGAGTGTGGTCAATAAGCTGAGGGGCTTCGCTGCCACGTGATGCACAGTCAGCAGGGTTTATTTCACCTGGCACGTGGCGCCAAATCAACGTGGCCTGCGAGGCCTGTATTTGGGATACCCGATTGGCCACAAATACTTCCAGGGAGTGGACGGAGTTCTTAATCCAACACAGGACAACCTGACTGTCGGACCAAGCAAAGAGCGACTCAAAGTCCACACTACGTCCCAGGGTGTCAACAACGTGGTTCATCAACCGAACCAGAAGAGTAGCTCCAGACAATTCTAACTTCGGAATCGTTAATCGAGTCCGAAGTGGAGCAACCTTACTCTTAGCAATTAACAAGTGGAGCTTAACAGCTCCTCTATCATCGACCGTCCGGATATATACGACGGCTGCGTATCCACTCTCAGACGCGTCACAAAAGCCATGAAGGCTGGCCGTAAACCGTCCCTTAGGCAGTATATGTCTAGGGATACTAACCCGGTTCATGTCGGGGAGAGACGACATGAAGGACTCCCAATCTCGCAGCAAACGGCCCGAGAGGGGCTCATCCCACGACACTTCGGCTGACCAAAGTTCCTGTAGAAAGCACTTCATCCAAAACACTACGGGACTAATCCATCCGTTTGGGTCAAAGGTACGAGCTACTGTAGATAAAACCAACCGTTTCGTCCAGACCTTGGGGCTTGGCAGCTCCAATCGATAGGTGAACGTGTCCTGGACAGGTCTGTATTGCACTCCCAAAACAGATAGTAAATCTGGAGTGTTGGCATTCTCAAAAATATGAGGCTCCTGCTGGTGGTCGTCTGGCAAGTCACACAAAAGCTGAGGTGAGTTGGACATCCACTTCCTCAGTTCATAACCACCAGCCCCGAGAAGAGCAATTAGTTCATCTCGCAAAATCAAGGCTTCCTCGACACTAGAAGAGCCCGTACAAATATCATCCACAAATGCATCCTCCTTGAGAACCAAGGATGCGCGAGGGTATCGTAACCGCTCACGTTCAGCGAGTTCCACAAGTGAGCGAATTGCCACAAAGGGGCTCGAACGCAAACCGTATGTATTGGTGTTCAGCTCGTAGACCAGCATGGGATCTCTGGGATCCTCCCTCCATAATATGAGCTGATATCGTCTATCGTCCGGGTGAATCACAGTCTGCCGAAACATCATCCGGATATCGGTCACAAAGACGACGGCATGGCGACGGAAGTTGGTCAATACATCGCCCACCTCGTGGTGCAACTTCGGTCCAGCATGCAGACATTGATTCAGCGAAACTCCGGTAGACGTAGGAGCTGACCCATCAAAAACAACGCGTATCTTCCCGGTGGAAGGTTTCAAAACCGCGTGGTGAGGAAGAAAATTATGTTCCTCGTTTCGCCAGTCCAGTCGCGAGACCGACATGTGCCTCAGTTGCTCATATTCTCGCATGAAGTCGACATACTTCTGTTTGAAGTCGGAGTTCCTACTCATACGACGCTCCATGGACAGCAGTCGCTTCTCGGCCAACGGCCGAGAGCTGCCAAGTGAGGGGCGAACTGACAAAAAGGGCAAACGAGTGATCAGCCGTCCCGAGTGAAGGCGACCTGTATTGTTCTGGTAGAACAACTCGCACTCCTCGTCCAAGGGGTTCACTCGCTTCACGGTAGGTGGCTCTTCCACCTCCCAAAACCGTTGAAGGACATCCGATAAGTTAGAGCTAACAGTTATGTAACTGTCCACCGATGGAGATGGTGGGTTATGCCTAACTGGTCCCATCACTACAAACCCAAGCGATGTACATAAGGCTACTAGCCCACCCTTCTGTAACTCTCTCCTCTTCCCACAATACACGCGGCCTAGAACATCAGCACCGAGCAATAAGTGAATCGGACCGGTTCGGTGGAAGGAAGGGTCAGCCAAGGTCAATCCTGATGTCGCATCAACGACAGCGCGCGAAACGTGCTGTTGCGGAAGCTGACCAACAACCTTCTCATAAACAATCGCGGTAGCGCCAATTTTGCGCGCTGAAGAGAAGTGGGGGGAGAAGGAGAACAAAACCTGACCGATCGGATCCGGGATCCGCAGGTCTCCGATTCCTCGTACCGATTCAAGGTATGGAGATGTGTTCAAACTCAACTGCCGGACCAGCCAGCTGGAGGCAATGCAACCCTGAGCTCCCGTATCTAAAAGGGCGCGAACTAAAACAAAGGTGCCCCTCGGGCCCCACACCTGTACGCAGGCTGTTGGTAACAGCACCTGCTCCTGTGGGGGGGTTGCAGCCGACAGTTGGTTTAATGAAAATCCTCCCGCATTCCCCGCAATGGGGAGGAAGGGGGGTTCAAAGAAAAATGCGTGCGCGGCAGCGGAGTAGGGCGCTCAAGGCGCTCGAGCGGGTCCCAATCCGGCACGTACTGGCCCCGATCAAAGCGGCATCGGGGGGCCGGGCGGTGCCCATGATGGGCGAAAGTTGGGGGAGCCCGCGATAAACGAGGTCTCTCCATCAGAGGGGGAGAGAAGCGTATCGGCTCCCGGCGTGGCTCCCTAATTACCGCGGCCCAATCCCGCGGTGGCGCCTCATAAGCGGCGCGTCGATCCCCCCCGCCCGTAGGGGGGGTGGGGCGCCCAATCCTCTCACGGGAGGGGGGGCGCCTCTCCAATCTCCGCGGAGGGGTGGCACGCCCCTCCGATCTCCTCGGAGATGTGGGTGACCTACGAGGGCCCCCGCCCGTGTGCGAGTCCCTCGCTCTCACCACCTCACGAGTGTCTTTATTATTAAAGCACAAGAGGGGGTGATGGGCCCCTCCACAACAGTGGCAATCTCGTGGGTGGGGGCAAGCCGATGCCATATGGGCCCCCAGGCAGCGGTAGCACCAATTCCGCTGCTTGGCCATATTCCTACGCCCCTCGGTGCGTAGGCCAACAAATTTGGGACAGGCTGGCAAACGATGGCCATCCCGCTTGCAACACTTGCAAGGCATCGGCCTCTCCCCGTGTGGAGAGTTCTGCCGCACTGCAGTATACTGCTTGTGCGGGCGGCGCTCTCTCCGTGGCGCTGCCCGGGATGCCTCATAGCGGCCTGTACTCGGTCCCGGTATAGGAGCCAGATCCAAGTGGTCGGTCATCCGACACTCATCCTCCAAAAATCTGAGGAGATCCGAGAAGGGGGGGAGGTACGAGGCACTATTGCCCCCATACCTTTGTTCAAAACGCCCCTTCATCTCCATGGGAAGCTTGTTGAGGATGAGGTGGAGCAATATGAAGGACCACTGGTCCACCGGTAAGTCAAGTCGTTTGAGCGCATTAATAGCGCTTAGCAGCGGGTTCAAAATCTCCTTCCTCAATGAGGAGACCCGCGATACTCGTGGCAGCCCTAAAATGGCAGCCACATGTGTGTCCGCTAGCAAGCGAACATTCTGATACCGGGCGGTCAACAACGCCCTTGCAATCTCATAACTGTCATCGTTGACAGGTAGATGCTGGACAAGCACACCAGCCTCTCCACGTAAGGCAGAGAGCAAATAGGCCAATTTCTGGCTAGGGAACAGGTCGTCCCTCGAGTGGACCAGGCTATCAAAGAGGTTAATGAACCCCATCCAAGAAGCCAGGTTCCCATCAAAGGTTGGGATGTCTAAAGTGGGCAGTCTGCCCAGCAAGCCGGCCGGGGTAGGCTTGACCTCCCCGGGCGTGCACGACTCACCCCTCCGGGCGGATAGGATTGCCTGAGCCTTGTTTATAATCACATCCGCCTGTTCAAAACACTGATCATAATCGGCATTAAATTGGTCGACTGCCCGCAACTCAGCGGCACCCTCGGCTGGGTGGTCGAGCAGATATTGTTGATGAGCAACGAAAAGCTGCTCCAATTCCTTCAAGCGAGCAGGTACTCCCTCATGCCGAATTAACAAGGCCTGTTCTCGGTCTGGTCGGTCTACCAAAGCGACGGCACTAGCAAACCATCTCAAAATCTTTTGTGCACCCGCGCGGGCACCACTAAGCGGGCTGACTGGCGGGACCATTTTGCACCAAAATTAATAAACACTATAATAATACACGGACAAACAGACCGACAACCGCAGACAATAAAACAGATCGGGAGGAACTTCAAAGGCAGAACAAAATATATAAACAAACCAAAATCAAGTGTAAATGCTAGAACTTAACTAGAACAACAAAGGCATTTAACAATAGAATTTTTCAAACAAATTAAATTCAACTATTAAGTCAATAACTTAACAAACATAATATTCAAAGGCAAACAAAACAAAATCAAATGTAAATGCTAAAACTTAACACAGCAAAATAGTGTATTACAACAACAGCAAAGTCATTTAGCAGCAAAATTTTTTTTTCAACAAATTAAATTCAAGTATAAGTTTACAACTTAACAAACAAAATATTCAAGGGCAAAACAAAGATATGAAAAAACAAACCAAAATCAAATATAGGTAAATGCTAGAACTTAACTAGAACAACAAAGGCATTTAACCCCAATTTTTCATATACAATGACAATGACAACTAGTTAGGGAGATCGGTCCACAAATGAGATGGTAGTCGGTTTAAAATCAGCAATCAAAAAAACAATTAATATGTATTGCCCGTTTGGACAACCAACAAGATTACAATATTATTTGTACAATACTAATCAACCACTCAAATCTAAAAACCACGCTCTGCTACCAAGAGATGGTGGTGCCCAAGGTAGACACCACACGTCGGCGATTCACCGACTTGATGCTTTGATTGCTGAATCCAAAAACCGATACAGATAATGTTTACCTTGTCTCCGATTGATCTGCGTATGTAGCCGGTGGACTTCCTGAGCTAGCTCGAAGGAAGTCGCGGCTCCTGAAGTTCTGCGGTGGATCCACCGGTGGAGACCGGAGCACTACAAATGCCTATTAGGCCACCACGGCTCACACACGCGACGATAATACTTTGCACAACACCAAGCGGGCTTTCGCACCCCGATATTAGGTGCGCCGCGCAAAACACAATTTATTATTTAACTTAAATTACATTTTATTCCGGCCCGCACATAACCTCTAACAATGTCATGACATTTCGGCTCGACTGACTGACATCTTACATGTGGCCGGCCGCCAAAAGGCTCTCACTGCACAGACTATAATGCAGTGTTGCCACTCGCTCTTCCTCGAGCGTAAACACTTACGGATCTCATCATTACTTATCGTTCACGTAAAGAAACTCCGAGCATAGCCATCTCCACCCCCCACTCTCCTCCCCCAAATTAATGAGATCAATACAGTTAAAGATTTCGTCGGAGCTGATAAGAGCTCGGTGGTCGAAGTGGTCAAAGCGTCAATACGGTACGTTGGAGACACGGGTTCGATCCCCGCCCGAGACGAAATTTATTTATTGATTTATTCAGCATTTTTGAAAAAAAAATCAAAGTTCTTTATCGAAATTTAACTATTTTCAAATTAATATAATTATTTACACGAAAGTATAAACAAATATAATAAATATATGGAAATGAAACCAATCAACAAAACGGTCGCCCGGTCGAAAAACTGATAGCTTTCACAGATAAAATGTTACTTTTTTGTACATTTCTCTTTGATTGCGCTGTTGCCATATTGTGCATTTTGATAGATCGGAAGAATAGCTATACCGAAGATAAACCTCGTTTATTTGTCAAAAAATATTTTAGAGTTATTCTCGTTTTATACTAAGTATAACTATACCTAGTATAAGGGTGGAATAAATGTGGTATAACTAATTTTTATTTGTAAGAGTGATGAAAATAGAATTAAAAATCTCGGTTAAATTATGTGTATTTATTAACACTTTTTAAGGAATGGTGATTTAAGGCGGTAGCGCTGAGTAAAGTGTGTAAAATCGGAGATACGGCTTAAAAATGATTGTCACAGCTCTCTTCATGTGCTATTTCGTCCTGCATGGCCCTCCATGCAAAGTACCACCGTGCAGACATAATTTTAATGTCTAGAAACACAAAAAAAATGTATTTATGTACCAAACTCACATAAAAATGTAAGGTGAGATCCTAAACTACAATAGTTTTCGAGTAAACTATCAAACAAACGTCAAACATGTATCTCATACTGCCACACTATTTCGAATACGTACTTATTGATCGAGTAGTTTATTACTTTGTAACTCATACTGTCAATTCTAGTTCATTATAGTTTCCGATACAGGCGCTGGTGTGAAATGTATGGAAACAAAACTATTCGATCGTTCGAATCAGAAACTATCAAAACTCATACTAGACGCACAGAAACTATCAAAACTCATACTAGACGTACAGAACGCCCTAACTGCGCTAACTCCCGATGGAGCGTGAAGTCTAATCGGTGCTTAAGGCTTATCGCCCTTACTAGTTAGGGTAGGCTCGTGTCCCTCCGTGGGGACGTATATGAGCAGTGATGATGATGATGCAAGGCAGCGTCATCCTTAAGCCAGGACTCGGAACTGGTTGAAAAGTAATTGGTGACTGTAATATAATTTATGTCAAAAAATTATCATCATCATTCATATATTTTTACATTGAATCGATCCGGAAGCTAGTTCTAATCGAACTACTTTCGGGGCGTGCGTTATTTCTTGTTACACGCTGCTGTATAAATGAAATTGGAAAAAAAATGAACTGATTTGCGTCCGATCCCTGAACACACCGCTCCGCCACCAGGGCTCGACTTCGCGAACATCCAGCACGTGATCAACTACGACATGCCGGAGGACATCGAGAACTACGTGCACCGCATCGGACGTACCGGCCGCGCGGGCGGCCAGGGCGTCGCCACCACGCTGCTGGGCCGCGCCGCCGAGGGCAGCGTGCTGCGGGACCTGGCGCACCTGCTCACCGAGGCCGGCCAGAAGGTGACACACAGACAGACACACACACACACACACACACACACACACACACACACACACCACGCTGCAGGGCCGCGCCGCCGAGGGCAGCGTGCTGCGGGACCTGGCGCACCTGCTCACCGAGGCCGGCCAGAAGGTGACACACAGACAGACACACACACACACACACACACACACACACACACACACACACCACGCTGCAGGGCCGCGCCGCCGAGGGCAGCGTGCTGCGGGACCTGGCGCACCTGCTCACCGAGGCCGGACAGAAGGTGACACACACACAGACACACACACACACACACACACACACACACACACACACACACACACCACGCTGCAGGGCCGCGCCGCCGAGGGCAGCGTGCTGCGGGACCTGGCGCACCTGCTCACCGAGGCCGGCCAGAAGGTGACACACAGACAGACACACACACACACACACACACACACACACACACACACACACACACCACGCTGCAGGGCCGCGCCGCCGAGGGCAGCGTGCTGCGGGACCTGGCGCACCTGCTCACCGAGGCCGGACAGAAGGTGACACACACACAGACACACACACACACACACACACACACACACACCACGCTGCTGGGCCGCGCCGCCGAGGGCAGCGTGCTGCGGGACCTGGCGCACCGGCTCACCGAGGCCGGCCAGAAGGTGACACACACACAGACACACACACACACACACACACACACACACACCACGCTGCTGGGCCGCGCCGCCGAGGGCAGCGTGCTGCGGGACCTGGCGCACCTGCTCACCGAGGCCGGACAGAAGGTGACACACACACAGACACACACACACACACACACACACACACACACACACACACACCACGCTGCTGGGCCGCGCCGCCGAGGGCAGCGTGCTGCGGGACCTGGCGCACCTGCTCACCGAGGCCGGCCAGAAGGTGACACACAGACAGACACACACACACACACACACACACACACACACACACACACACACACACCACGCTGCAGGGCCGCGCCGCCGAGGGCAGCGTGCTGCGGGACCTGGCGCACCTGCTCACCGAGGCCGGCCAGAAGGTGACACACAGACAGACACACACACACACACACACACACACACACACACACACACACACACACACCACGCTGCAGGGCTAATGTCATCTCCATACATTTTATCTGCGGAACGACTGCAGAATAATATAAGCGTCTCACTTTTGTCTGGGCCCACTGGCCTCTTTTACACCATATCTGACAGGTGCGACAATTGTATATATTTTGACAATTGTCGTGAATATAATGGCAATTTTATGACATTGTCATAATTTGATGATTGCCGCACCTGTCAGAGACAGTAAAATAGGGGCCAGGCAACTTGTCTGAGCTACAATACCTGGTGGCGATATCACGGTCAGCCCCCATAGGCGTAGCATGAACATCGAAACACGACATGATAAAACAATAAATCGATATAAGCTAATAAAATATGTTGGATATAATGACTTCTTGAAATTTTATCAATATTACTTTTATTTATTAACAATACCTATTGGATATAGTTAATAATACTCAAAAATTCAAAATAGCTAAAAAATCCAACTTTTTTAACAGTTCAATTGATATATCGTTTTATCCACTCACTCCGACAGGCATTTCTATATTATTATTTTATAAAAATGTTTGTAATGTTGGCAATTTAAAAGAGGAGACAAAAAAAATACAAGACCTTCCGAGCGAGTTCCTTGCCTGTTCTTCTCGAGAAGGCTCTCCTAACTTCCGAACAGGCGTAGAGTCAACTTTTTTTTCATTTCATTTGACTTGTATTTGCATACATCTTAATAATGCTAATTAGATTCTTAGTTGAAGATTTTTTTTGACGGCAATAAGTGCCTCTATTAAATAAAGATTTTTGAGTTTGAGTTTATCATATCGTGTTTCACTGGTCATGCTAGGGGGGCTAGGGAAGAGCGGGATAATTATACCGGGTGTAAGTGACGGTGTCCCATTTCTTTTAACAGTGAGTTCAGACCAATATTATTATTCGTTTACCGATGTTTATTACTCCGGAAAAGGTTTTAAAGGAAAAAAAAGAGATTTCATTTTTAATTTTTATTCATATTACGCAATGTATCATCATTTTTGTTCCGCTCACACCTGGTGCGCTGACGTTCGACGACCCAAACAGCTGATTCCGCGCGCAGTATGATGAGAATGTAATACGATTTACATTGCGAAGTTTATTTTTGTGTAATTATTGTGGTTTTTTTTTACAGAATATGATTTGTAAACCGGAATATTTAGAAAAAAAAATGTAAAATGTATGAATTTTCCGTGAGAAAATTTCAGTTTCATTTTCAATTAAGAATCATGGTCTGGGCTCACTGTTAAAAAAAAAACGGGACACCGTCGCTTACACCCTGTATAGTTGGCTTTGTTGTTTAGGTGCCGCCGTTCCTGCTGGACATGATCGGGGAGCCCGACGTGCCGGCGCCCGACGGCCAAGGCTGCTCCTACTGCGGCGGCCTGGGGCATCGCATCACAGGTATCCTTATATACATATACCTACTTTGATCTCGTGTGTTAGATTAATAAACAATCATAGAGGTTGTCTATGATTTACTAAGGATTTTTTCACCATCGCCATAATATTTTTCTTGCTAAATTGTAGAAATATAGGGAAATCTTAAAGTTAAAGAAAAAAAACAAACTTATTCCTTTAGTCCGGTACAAAATGAAAAGCTTTATTCTTGTAAGTACATAATTATAATTTACTTATGCATATGTTAACACAATTCCTCAATGCAAAGCACTTAACTTAATGTTTAATCAATACAAGCCAAGGGCAGGATGGTTCAGGTTTGTTTGATCAATCTCGGCAGGTAAAAATCAGGTACAAATTGGGTACAAAACTACAAAATGAGGGGCAATAAAGTACACCAACAAATAGTTATAGGTTTCCTTTTTTTTTTAAAAGAAATTAGTAGCCTTCCCCGGAGCGGTTGTTAGTGGATCGTACCTTCTATGCTAAGTCTTGCAATCACGGGTCAGAGATATGATATTCCAGTTTCTTAACTTGTTTCAAGATGTGTCGAGTCAACATACGGATCTTTCGAAATTCTACAATCTGCAATAAGTATTTCCAGCCAAGGTTATAAGTTTGGTTGAAAAACAAAACGTAATGTAAAATTAACCATAAACAAACTGTGAATGCTTTCCAAATTCTATTCGACGAAACCATAATTATATGATCTGTAGCTTTAAGTGTATTTTATTATAATATGTCTATAGAAATGATCAAAACAAACGGTCTAAATGTCAAATTCCGAATTTTGAGAAAATCAACCCACCTAAATGGAAGCACGGGATTTTGGGCGAAAAAAAACTATCTTTGTAAATAAGGCCAGGATAAACGCGAGATTTATTTTGTTTATGCAAAAATTGAATAATGACCAAAGATAATTGCAAATGTCACTGACGTGACGTAAAACGACGTTGACGTTGACACTTGACATTGATATTGTGAAATTAATTGACAAAGTTGTTGTAATTATGATTTTAGTTGTGCAATTTGTGTTAAAACTACAGTGAAACCAAAGTGTTTTTGCAAAATTTGTGTTTTATGAAATTTTCAGAAAAAACGGTGTTACAACATCAGTGTCAGAGTTGTCCATGTCCATATAGCCAAAGACGTATAGAAATAATATTTTACATAATAATATAATGCTGAGTGAGCTGAGTATAGAAAAAACTTTAATTCTTTTTTATACCAAGATTGGTTATAATAATATGTATTACTGATACTGAGAAGCTCCTATAATTATGGCTCCTCTCCTCCTTAAAATTTAAACCAGCAGCCGTAGCACGGACCGTGGACAAAACGACAAGAGACAAATAACGTGTTTGTTCTCGCTCTCTTATATAACAATGAAGCGAGACGGGACGAGGGTTAGTAATTTTCTCTTCTATAGTCCACGCTCCGTGCTAGGCCTGCAGTATTTATACATATTGTGGTTTTTTAAGAGTTCCTATCAACATTTTGTTTTCCCTTGCAGAATGTCCGAAGTTGGAAGCGGTTCAGAACAAGCAGGCCTCGAATATCGGTCGGCGCGACTACCTGGCGAATACCGCAGCTGACTACTAAAGCGATTGCGAAAGTGAAGGGGCGCCACGCGTGGTCAGGTCGAGATGGTAACCGAAAGTTTAGTAATTATGACGACTTTTTTGAGCTGCGTTGCTCTCGTGATGCCGGAATTATATTATCTGTAAATATTATTGTGTAAGTAAATTGTAATAAATTATTATAAGGCTGATAAAAATTTGTAGTTTTATTTTATTTATATCTACTAGCAATTCGTGCGCCTGCAGCAAAAGTAATCTAGACTAAATCAGCAGCTTTGAAATCTATTTTCAACGTGATACGAATACAAAAAGTACATTTTTCACTTCTTATGCTCTGAAAGTGCTTATTTGTGCAGGATATAGGCTGCACAAAATGGAATTTTGTGCACAAGTGCATTAACGTATCTACTCATACATAAATGTGTCTATATTAAGACAAAGAAAATGAGCCATACAGCCAAACACAATAGGAAGTTCATAGATAGAATTTTGGTTTTCTATTATATTTACTTTAATTTATTTGCCTTATGTGTTTTTTAGGACATAAAGAAATGTTATCTTGTACTACTGTTTTATTTCCTCGCAATCGAAGTGAAAAGCAGAGTTTATAATTCGTCCACAAAACCATTTTATCCTCGATATTACTATCAGCTAAGTCTCGGATAGAAATGGTTCGTTTTGTGCACTTGTAAAATCTACTAATAACCCCTGTTTTCTAGTTTAGAAATTTTCTAAAACGCTAGAATGTGTTTAACTTTTTTTATTATTATCAGCGTTTCATGCATACTATGATACTTCATCTTTTAAGAATAGAATTTTAGAAATTCTGTCATAGGCCGATATTAGACTATCATTTAGATATGATCATAGATGTAGGGATCATATTTAAATGAAAAACCTATGATGGTGTAATAACAAAATATGAATCATATTGTCTATGATCATATTTATGGTATCCTATTTGACAGTCCGTGTACAATTAGGATCATTTTTAACCTCAACTATGCAAATATCGCAAACAATCTCGCAATTACTTTATGATTCGAAATATGTGAAAGACCTCTCGAGGATGGCATGTTCAAAATCCAAGAGTTTCGACTGGAATATCGAAACAACGAAAATATTGATGTCTTTACAAGGCAAACGGGAACGGGAAGAAATATACAACAATTTTAAGCACTACATGTTTCTGGTATTATTAATGATAATGTGCATTGGGGTATTCTGGTTTGAAACTGTAAGCTGGAAAAAGTTTCTTCGGTAGCTAAATATTTCAGAGTTACTAATAATCGATCTTTTGCACTAATTGAGCATCTAAAAAGAGTTTATTGCTTAGATATTATTGGTGCCACCTTTGACAGAATATAGTTAAATACATTCATTCGGAGGTAAATTTTGTAAGACTTCATATCTTCTAAGTTCCTTGAGTAAAGTGTTATGGATCCCTCTCTCTGAACGCCTTGCTTTCCATGATCTAACCCAAATACGTCTTTTGTTTTATTTTTAACAGTTTTCTTTATCTTTAAAGCAATTAATAAAATTGCACTCATACCAACGGAAAACGCGGCTAAATCGGAATTCATCATGATTAAATATGACGTTTTTATGACCTGAGTGTAATGAGTAAAAATGATGAACAGCATCATATAAATATGATTCTAGTATTTGATAGATATTAAATCATATATAAATGATTAAAAAATGATAGTCTAATATCGGCCATAGTGAATGTTAGTGTTATATAAATTAAATATTTCGGTTTTTTTTTCACTATTTACAAGCAGTATGAATAATTAAGATTATAGAGCAAAATTATCTTTGCATGCACAAAAACAAACCCATTTCAAATTCTATTTTATGTCAAGTAATATTTTTTATTTATTTTCTAATTTTTTCCCCTTTAGGAGCATTTAAAAATAGGTATTAATTAGAAAATCCAAATAAAACAACACATGTGCTAAGGCATTTCGATTTATTATAATTAATATAGGTATAGTCAACACCAAAAAATTAAAAACTTAATTATCTCAAAGTGCATGTTAGATAATACATACAATAAATGATATTCAGAGTAAAGTAAACCATGATGGTAGTTACCGAGTACAACTGTACAACATCCTTACATACACGAAACTATGAATAAAAAACAAATTATATCTTTTCTCTATATTATACTCCTCACACAAAAATAAATGTAGAACCAAGGATTACACTAAAAATATACATACATACTCCGACAGACATAGACAAACTAAAAATTTATTCATATCGTCTCTTTTACTAACATACATTGAAAAAATTCCAGAGAAATCAAGAGGCTTTAACGTTTAGGTCCATGGTGCCAAACACTAGAGCCAATCTAAGAAAAAAAATTCTTGACAGCAGCCAGTCCAGTTTGGTAAATAATATATGCAAGTGGTTCTGAGTACATACTGATCGGTATAAATATTTGAAAAAAATCCAGAGAAATCAAGAGGCTTTAACGTTTAGGTCCATAGTGACAAACATAAGTGCCAATCTAGGAAAAAATCTATGACAGCAGCCAGTCCAGTGTGGTAAATAATTTATGCAAGTGGTTCTGAGTACATACTGATAGCCTCGGAATAAATATCAAGAGTGTGCACAGAAACAGACCATAAATAATGCACATACAAGCTTCGGAAAGAGCGAGGTAACCGGCTAGTTTCAGCTTCTACAACGTTGTCTCTGTCAGACAGTAATTTTTTGTATTAGGAGTTGACAGAGCAATTATTTTAGTTTGCGACCTAGTCATTAAACTGATGTAGTCAATTTAAAGACCTAGGCGAAATGATACTTATTCATTTTTATGATATAGTCATTAGTTTAGTGTAGTCTTAGACCGACCCAGATTTATAACCTCTGGTATAAACGCCAACATACAGTTTCAAATTGGGGGCTCTTGCAACTCTACATAATAAATTAGGGGGAGTTACTCTCTGTCACACCATTTTGTCACACCAGTGTGACACAGAAGAACTTTTTTCCTGACAGTCACACTAACTGGCGTGAGCTGGTATGACAGGCAATAACCAATACAATTACTATGACTAAGCGTTCCGTTTGTGAAAAATAGCGCGGTTGAAAATGTTAATATTTCTTAGAAGAAACGCAAAACATGGTTAACATTCGAAGTCAGCCTGAAAAATAGGTGACGCTTAACACGTAGATAGGTGTAAAATCGATTGTAAAAGCTCACTCTTTTGGTTTTTATCTTTATTTCAATTCGTTTGAATACCCTTCAAACTTATCTGTGGCTAATGCACAAGGCGTGCAAGCCAGAAGAAAAAAGGAAAAAAACTGGTCTATTCTCTTTACAAACCTCAATGTGCATTATTTACCGTCGAACACTGCAATGTGCTGCGTATTGACGCTCAGTTGCAGCATAGTCCTTTTGATCACTAACTTATCTATTAAGTGACAAAATCCGGGATAACACTGGCACCTTCTTGGTGTTTATTATTTACGTATTATTTAATCAAGCCGAGAATTAAGAAAAATGTTGCTAGGAAAATTTAATTATTTTTTAAAAGCGATGTTCCCTAGTATTTTCAGAATAGCATAGATTAATGCAGCTGACATACGAACGAACCATAGATAATTTGTCTATGCTTCTAATTCGAACCATATGTCACATATTGAGCTATAGACAACCTAAAAAACAAAAAAAAAATAACAAAGATCTAGGTAATCTATCCTTTTCCAATATTATTTTAGTGAAAGAGACATACGGAATTTATTTGTCCATGCAACATTCGGAGCTAATCGCTCCAAATTGGGAAGTAAAATTATTGATCAACAATCTTTCCATGAAAGAGATTTACCTCCGTGAGGCTATATATACAGCATACGTTTTTGAAAAGTGCATTAAATTTTATAAAATATTAGGAACATTAAATGATTTTAAAAGCGTGATACTCGTAACCAAACGATTTTTAATAATCGAAAACATTCAATCGAATGGCAAATGCTCCATCATGAAAGATTGCAGCACAGTCACGATTTTTAACATGCCGTAGAAAATATCCTTAGATTAGATTAGATTTCGAGATCACGTCTAGCAAATTTCAATTACCTATAAGTTTTTAAAACATTAAACGTTTTGAATTGACTTTTAAAACATTTAAACATTTTAAAAACGAAAAACCCAAACAATCGATGCGGATCTAATAATTTACGTTTTTGTATTTTTTGTACACTTTCTACTTTTGCAATAGACAAAGTATAGACAAAATAATAGACAAAGACCGCAAGAAAGTACTTAGAATTTGAATTTCATACACACGAAAACTACTTACTGAATTATTAATGCTAAATAAAAAGGTTTCGTGTTAAAGATCGCGACTGAACATAAATTATAATAAAACATAATAAGACTAAACAACAGGGCAATTTTGACTGTCATTTCAAACATTACCTTAAATATATCTTATCAAATTTCTGCTTTGTGAATCAAGCTCAGAAAGGTAAAAACTATATTTAATGATGATAATTGATTAGTTAATCGACAATTAAAAGCATAATTTCAATATTTCTCCTCCATACGAAATACTCTTAAATCAATTAAAATTCATTTTAAAATCATTTCATATTCTCTTCTTATTTTTATACATTTTTTGGAACAGAACCCTCTGAAATTTTCGTGCAGTTTTAGGTCATTTGATTAATCTTTACGTCGTATTCATAATTATATCTTTTATAATAGATTGATAGTTGTGTGGTTATCCTATAAGCCCACATTTTAAATATTAACCTAAAAATTCACTAAGAATTTCCTAATACATTCTCAGACCAATATTGCACCCTAATTTATTATGTTTTAAATCGATGTTCGCCCACCTTCAACATAAAAAAAATCATACCAGTATGATATAAACAAAATAAAATGATTACAATAAAATTTAAAACGACTCTTTATTGGATTTAAAACCAACTATAAATACAAAGCATATTTATTATAGGACACTGAAAGCCATCGGTCTCAACGTTGACCCAATGAACGTTGAAATGTACCAAACATTTAACGGATTGAGTTCACGAAGAGAGCGACTCAAAAATTTTACTTCCCAACGCCGAAGCGAATTAAGTAACGAAATCATAGCCTAGATACTTTTTATTTTTTCTCCGCACCCTCGCAGCCTTTTTGGGATCATCGTAGTCCTCGTCCTGCTCGTAAGCGATGCTGTTATCTATCACCCAATCTTGGTCCGCCTTGATCTGAATCTGTTCGGGCTGCTCCCGGGCCGGGGTGAACTTTTTTTTCTTCCGTTTCCCCGAGTCCGGAGTGTCCCTCCGTTTCCGCGGTCTCTCCTCGAGCACCAAGTGCTGGTACTCCTCCACTATATAGTTTTCTGGCTCGTAGCTGGTGGTTATCTCCACACCGACCGACGGGTCCACATCGGGCAGTATGTAGTAGTTCTCGAAGTCACCGTGCAGGGTGATTTCGTTCATGTCTGCTGTGAAATGTCTCTTTTTCTTACCGGTGTTGCAATGCTTGATGTACGCATACTTCGGTTTCGCCTCCTCCGGTATGATGTTCACCATCCACTCCCGCTTGTCCGAAGCCGGTATCTCTTTCACCTCCTCCATTGAGATCTCCTGTTCCTGTGCGATTTCGAATATGTAGTTGTCCGGGATGTTGCCGTCCTCCATTATTTGCAGCACGTCGCCCTGGGCGCTGGTTGTGGCCAAGGACGTCTGCGGTACGATCTGTTGAGGAAACATTACAAGTGTTAAATATATATCTATTTATTTACTTGTTTTCTCCCGTTTATTTGATCTTTATCATACAAGTTTGTTTGTTTATTTTTTTTGTTTATTTAACCTCGATCGACTTCATAAAGGAAGTTTTCAATTCAACTGTTTTTTTTTATATTTGTTTCCTCAGAACGCCATTATTTATTAACCAATTAAGAAAAATACTTTTTGTTTGAGAGATATACTTTCCAGTTATTCCCATTGTCACCGAGTCAGGATCTAGTCAAGGGATCCCAGGAAAATCGAGGAAAATCCTTAAATTTCATATACATGTACAATGAGTTTCATGTTTTTTCTGAAACTATTTAGGTATGCGCGTCTGGTAGCATTGCCATTTACTGATTTACTGACTAAGTTGTAAAAAAAAACTATATGCGAAAACTGTACAAACGCCAGCACGTCAGACTAAACATTTCTGTTGCAATATGGTACGTATTACAACTACATAAGATGCCACAGGGTTTACCTTGATGCGCTGTCGTCCGTACATAGATATTCATTGTTACAACGAAAAATAGACATCCAACGACTTGTGAACGATGCTCTTTCTGATTGTTTTTTTTGTATTTATAACAACACTCACCTCGATGATCTGTTTGGGGTCCTGCATCTTGGTGATGACCTGTTCTGACTGGGTGATGGAGGCCTCGCTCTTATCCGACTCCACCTTCACCACCCACAGCTGCTTGCGCTGGAAGTTTTTCATTGATCTGGAGAAGAAGGAAGTCTTTTTTTATAAAGTCCAAAGCAGGGTTGTTGCTGATGCAGTTTTTACTGTATCAACAGATGCTGATGCTGATTTTGTCAGATAAATGTCAACGGATGCAGATGCTGATAATGATATTAATTACATAAATAAAACATATCCTACTATAATATTATTAGCAAACATGATATATTGTTTTGAATAAAAACAATTACTTAATAATTGTTGGAGATTTTATGAGTTTAACTTTGATTTATGGATTACAGATTTGTGATTTCGCTATGCACAGAGAATTATTGTGTGACGCTATGCACGTCACACAATAATTCTCTGGCATCCAATCAATTTACGTCCACAAAAACAATAGATTTTTTAATACTATTAAGTTGACAAACAAGCAAACTGCCCACCTGATGGTAAGTGGTAACAGTCACCTATAATACACGTGGATCCTGTGAGATTCGCAGCAAAACTGCAACCCCCACAAGAACCGCAGCGTATGTTGCCAACTTGTGACATAAGATGTAAAGTCAGGGTACCCAGTAATTTCAGTGCCATATCTTACCCTTCAAGCCGGAACACAGCAATGCAAGCACTGCTGCTTTGCGGCAGAAATAGGTAAGACAGAGGCACCCAAGCAGGCGACCCTGGTACAGAGTCTCCCTCCGTGAATAAGGGAACACGGAACACAAGTGACTTCTTTCTTTTTAGTATAACTGTCTATTGAAACTCCACTTGACTTGTGCAAGGTCCCGCCTTCAACGAACATATTACCTGATGGTATTTGACGATAAGGCCGAAGGTGGAAGCGAGCTTCACCTGGACTCCTCAACAACTGAGGAGCTGGCTATCTTACCTCTAATTGTCGGAACACAACAATGCTATTAACATTGTTATTATGGCGACAAACTTAGGTAAGACGGTGGTAGCTAGCCAGGCGGGCTCTTAGAATTGAGCCCCGACCCTTCAAACCAATACCGCGTGGTCTAAATCACTAGACCACGCAAGTGGTTAAAATGGTCTCTCAATCAGTATTTATTTATTCATATGGAAAATAACAGCTTAATCTTATAAGATACAATAACAAGAAACAGTAAAATACAGTTACAGTAAAGCCTTTACAGATTTTCACTTAATAATTTATAATTGGCATAGATAAGTCGTCGGTGGCGTTGTGGACTCGGCACTTGCCTTCCAATCGGGAGGTCCGGGTTCGAGACCGCCATGTACCAATGTGTTTTTCGTTTTCGAATTTCACATGTACATCTGTTTGACGCTCCTACGGTGAAGGAAAACATCGTGAGGCAACCTGCATACATCTGCGAAGAAATTCAATGGTGTGTGTGAAGTCGACCAATCCGCACTGGACCAGCGTGGTTGACTGAGGTCTAATCACCCTAACATAGGGTAGGCCCGACGCCCTCGGTGGGGACATATTATATGAGCTGTGATGATGACAGATAAGTAACTTAATAGACATACTATTCATTCCTACTGTTTTCACATTTTTCTGTGTGTGTGGTGTGGTGTGTGTGTGTGTGTAAAAATGTGTACTTTCAATCACATCCTCCGTGGGTTGTAGCAGAATATCAGTGTTTTGCCCATTTTATATTGGTAAAAATTCACTGAGCTATGGCCTTTTGTTCCGCTGCAACAGGCAACACACACACACCACATTATTGAAATACTCATCGATATGTGTACCTGTTTGTGAGATTGCTAATTTTATTTGGGATGTTTGTGTGTGATTGGAGCAAAAATAAACTGTTTATCTATCTATCTATCTGGAGTCAGAAGGTGTAGTCTCCAGAGGCTAGACTGTGACTTGCTCAAGTTAAAGTTAGATTCTAGACATTTCGGTATAGATCGCAAGAGTGTAACGCCATACGATGATGATGATCGATCTATCTATCTACTTACAAATATCCGAGCGTGTCCACGAGCTGCCTCACGTTCAATCTGGAGATGCTCTCGACCTCCTGCTTCTGCGGCTCGGCCGAGTAGCTGTGGTCCATGCGAACCAGTTCCGCCGCTGTGGACAACGCACGGGGAAAGTCAGAAATAGAGCGAGGTGACGCCTTAGTTTCGTGAGAACGTACCGAACGACAACGTATGAGAATAATCCCATAAGGGAGTGTTCCAGTTAAGCACCGATTTGCGGCATTTTCAACATATCACGGCGTTACATTAGCTTTTTAACCGACTTCAGAAAACGAGGAGGTTCTCAATTCAATGCGTATGTTTTTTTTTGTGTGTGTATGTTACGCGATTACTCCGCCAATTATTATTGTGGACCGATTTTCAGAATTATTTTTTTATTCGATAGAGTATACTCTAAGGGTGGTCCCGTGGTCACCAAAGTCAGGATCTGATGAAAATCGTGGGAAATCATAATTAGAGTTAAACTATATTAAATTAATGTTTCTTTCACTAAAAAGTTAAAAATAAGAAATATTTTACAAAAAATAAAAACCGACTTCAAAAACACTGAAAAGTTATAAAAATAATATAAGAATAGGTACAGACAACATCACACTTCTATATTGAAGTCGGTGACAAATTTTAAGACTTTCTAGGAGATCATTGTTTGGCACCGACTTCAATATAGAAGTGTGATGTTGTCTGTACCTATTCTTATATTATTTTTAACTTTTCGTCGGAGAGCACCAAAGGTCCGTAGTTCGATCCTCCATGTACCAATGTGTTTTTCGAATTTCATATGTAAACTTGCCGAAGCTCCTACGGTGAAGGAAAACATCGTGAGGCAACCTGCATACCTGCGAAGAAATTCAAAGGTGTATGTGAAGTCGATCAATCCGCACTGGGCCAGCGTGGTTGACTAAGGCCTAATCACCCTAACATAGGGTAGGCTCGAGCGAGCCCCTCGGTGGGGACGTATATGAGCTGTTATGATGATTAACTTTTCGTGCTAGTTTCGCGTGTTACATTTAACCATTTTTGCCACGCTTGTGGCGCTGTGTACTCGGCTCTGGTCTTCTAATCGGGAGGTGCGGGGTTCGATCCAGCCATGTACCAAAGTGTTTTTCATTTTTCGAATTTGACGTGTACATTTGTCCAACATTCCTACGGTGAAGTATTTTGGGGCAACCTGCATACAACTGCGAAAAAAGTCAAAGGTGTATGTGAAGCTTAGATTAAGATGTGAAGTCGACCAATCCGCACTGAGCCAGCGTGGTTGACTAAGGCATTAAAGGACAATGTCGAAAATCGCCCCATGTCCAACAAAGATTTGATTTACGTCATAATTATATGCAGAATTTTAAAACACTCATTACAAATATATGTATTCGACGGACAAATCAAAAATATTTAAAAGTACTTTCAGAAACAAAGCCAAATGAAGTAAAATAAACGAATGATTATTGTTACCTTTGACTAACTGAATAGAATTGAGTCAATTTTATGTAGGTATGGACATATTTTTATTTGTATAATTTATTTCGAGATTTCTTGTTCTTTAGAACGTGGCTTTAATAACGTTCTTTGACTTTTTGCAATAATAATTATTTTAGTAATTGTATGTATAGACTGTGTGTACAATACTAACGGTAGTAGTGTTGCTTCAACTAACCTCAAAATCTGATTCATTTTTTTGATATACACGGTTATTTTTTTATCACCCTGGAAAATTTAAGGGACGCTTGGCGACATTGTATTAGAATGATTTAAATATAAATAAAAAAAATAACCCCCCTCCTTAATTTTATATTATTTTTTTTTTAAATACAAAAAATGCTGCACTAGTTGAGCAGAATTTTTAGAGATTTTTAAAGAGCAGCATTTTTAGAGATTTTTTCATTTTTTTTATATTTTTTTTATATTTTTTATTTCATTTTTTTATAAAATATTGGAAGTGTCCTGAAGCGTCCCTAAAATTTTCCAGGGTGATAAAAAAATAACCGTGTATAATTCGATTTCCAAGCTTGTCCGTAGTATGTGAACGTACAGTATTTACCAATATTTAATTATACGAAAAGCATTTTTTCACTGCTGTTGGCATGGGGGCGAACAATGTATGGATGCAGAGCAATGTCCATTGTTTTGCTTTGTGTTGACATCAATAAGTGTCTATATTGAATAAAGATTTCCGAATTTGAGCCCTAGCTTGGGGTGGGCTCGAGCCCCTCGACGAATACACATATTAGCTGCGGAGGTGATGACAAGATTTAGAACTAAGTACATATTTCCATCCAGTTTTCATTTTTTCCTTAAGGGGGCACAGTCAATACACTAGCGCCGCTATTCGTTTTTTATTATGATGAATTGAAGACGTTTCTGCAAAAAATCGCACAGTCAGGAACTATAAATAAGATATTTTATTTATTTTAGATATTTTAATCTATACTAATATTATAAAGCTGAAGAGTTTGTTTGTTTGTTTGCTTGAAGGCGCTAATCTCAGGAACTACTGGTCCGATTTGAAAAATTCTTTCAGTGTTAGATAGCCCATTTATCGAGGAAGGCTATAGGATATATATCATCACGCTAAGATTAATAGGAGCGGAGCACTAAAGAAGAATGTTTCAAAATCGGGGGATTTTTTTCCCTATTGAGAGCTTAAGCTGCGTGCGCTGCGTAAACGGTTAGTTTCGCAAAAATCATGTATGACATAATTGTTCCCCTTTAAAAGTTCTAAAAAAAAGTCCGCGATAGCATATGTCTATCTTTTAAGGTTAGCTCACTATAACCTTTTTTATGCTAACCAAATTTGTTCTAAAATAATGCATTATTTGCGAAGGTGTTTTTATAAACATGATATTAGGCGCATAACACATTGCACCGGACACCGCTCCGGTGTGCGGTGCTGCGGTTTTTAATTTTGACTGGAGAATCTTAATTTATATACAAAAACCGCAGGGTATAACACACTCGCACCGCATCACCGTACGGTTGTGCGGCGCGCGCGACGGCACCGCACTCCCGGACGGTGATGCGGTGCGGTCCGCGGGGTATGCCACACTGTGCCGCAGTATCGTACGGATTTTTGCGTAGAAAGGACGTGCATACGCGTAATAGATCTCAACATAGATAATGCGGTGATGCGGGGCGTCGTGCACCGCAGCTCCGGACGGTGATACGGAGCAAACCGTACGGTGGCACGGTTCCGTGCCGCCGCAGCCGCATGCGGTTTTCGTCCCTCCGTACACCGCAGCGGTGTCCAGTGCAATGTGTTATGCGCCTTAATCCTTATCCAAATAAAAACGTTATTCATCACAAGTATTTAATTTAAAACAAAATTGCCCTTTACATCATTCAATTTAAATGAATATCTTAGGAGATATCGCAGTTTTAAAATAACATCACAGCAAAATTAATGATCGAGTACTGCGCGCACAATGTGCAAAGCCGTCGGGCAGTCATGGGGGGGAAGGGCGGTGGCCCCAGTTAGCTATCTACTTCTACCAGAAGAAAACAAAACTAAAAATAAAGTGTACGCAGAAGTACTTTAAAATAACATTAGTTTAGTTTTTTTTGAGAATAACCTGCAATCTACATGATATAAGATTATAAGACCCAGTACTTACTCACCTATCTATATAAACAAAGTCACGGGTTAAAGTTAGAGTTAGCCCAAAGTAACTATTCCACGCGGACGAAGTCGCGGGCGGAAGCTAGTAAATTATAAATGCGAAAGTAACTCTGCCTGTCTGTGTGTTACGCAATCACGCCTAAACTACTGAACCGATTTAGATGACATTTGGTATAGACATAGTTTGAGTCCCCGGCAAGGACATAGGACAGCTTTTATCGCATAAATCACCCCTTTAGGGAGAGAAAAGGGGGGTGGAAATTTGTATGGGGAATCTATAACAGCTGAACCGATTTAGATGTTGGTATGGAGATAGTTGAAAGATAAATAATAGTTTATATCTCCGAAACGATTCTTTAAGGGTATAAAAAGGGGAGGAGGGGGAGGGGAATTTGTAAACGGAATCAATAAAAAAGGAACTTCCACGCGGACGAAGTCGCGGGAAAAGGCTAGTTTGATTAATATCTCTATGCGTACAACGAAGTGATACTATAAGAGTTAAGTTTTCTCAATTTGAGGCACGAAACTCTACAAACCACCAAAGTATCTGAAGAAAACCGGGTTACACCCGGATATCCGATTTCGACGTGGCCTAAAAGCCCGATTACATCTGTTTTTTCAACCCAGTAAGCCAGGGTTTCTAGAATAAGGAATCGACACCGGTTCGGCATGCCCTAACTGTACATTCTTGAAACTAAATGTCATTACGCCAGTATCAAAGCGGAGCTGACGTTCCGACAGGCGTCAGTAGCTTGCCCGATGCAAATCGTCCTTAAACTTATATCTATAAGATCATAAAGTCACCATCTTGCTTGATTCGAGCTTTAACCGTATTACCGGAGACTGCCGAATACATAGATACGTAGAAGTTCCCGACTCACTCGACTTTCTGGGTTCGGTATTCTCGAATAGATAAACATTTTGCGTTCACGAACGAAAGACTATACAACGTAATTTTTAGCCTATGCTATCGAATGGATTTAGTTAGAATTCACCGCAGATATAGATAGGCAGGAGGACAGTGACTATGTAACAAAACCAAAATTGTAAATGGCAATTTAAAAGAGATTATTTTTTTTTTCACCTTCCGAGTTTCTTGCCTGTTCTCGAGAAGGCTCTCCCAATTTTCGAACAGGTGTAGAGTCAACCTTTTTTTTCATTCCTACTTGTATTTGCAGAAATGAATTTGCAGAATGTATGCGCATAAAAGTTTCCTTTAAATTAGAATGTTTTGCTTTGTTTTGACGTCAATAAGTGCCTGTAAAGGCCTATGTTCAATAAAGATTTTTGAATGAATGAGTGGCGAGGTATATACTTACGCTAATACTTTCGGACGCGATATTAAAACTTGAAGGGGTTGTAATAGGGACAAAATAATTGCGTTCCGCGGAAAGGGCCTACGCGAGTCCTAACGGCGCGGCGCCCCAAAGGAGTGGAGGGTTTCCTTAGGAGGTTTGACGTGGCGGACCGAAATCGAACGACATATCCAGAGGCCATTCCATCAGCAGACCAATCTGTATTTTTAATAAGTTGCCTGGCAGAGATTGCCGCCTAGGCAATAAGGCCGCCTTTTGTTAATTCCTGTTTTGTTAGCACATAATTACGGATATGCGTTTTTTTATCTATATAAATAAAAATGGATCTTCGACAATCAATCAATCAATCTTTCGTACAATGTATGTACGCCCATAACTTTCGAACGACTGCACCAAATTGGATGATTCTTGGTTTTCATCATCATCATCACAGCTCATATACGTCCCCACCGAGGGGCTCGAGCCTACCCTATGTTAGGGTGATTAGGCCTTAGTCAACCACGCTGGCCCAGTGCGGATTGGTCGACTTCACATACACCATTGAATTTCTACGCAGATGTATGCAGGTTTCCTCACGATGTTTTCCTTCACCGTTAGGAGCGTCAGACAGATGTACATATGAAATTCGAAAACGAAAAACACATTGGTACATGGTGGTCTCGAACCCGGACCTCCCGATTGGAAGGCAAGTGCCGAGTCCACAGCGCCACCGACGCTCTTGTCGATTGGTTTTATTCTTGGTTTTATGTATTCGTTATTGTTAGGAGAAGGTTTGTGTAATATAAAAATTACACTAATTTAAACATAAATTTCAGTAATTAAGTTAATTAACATGGCGATACAAAGTACGCCGGGTCAGCTAGTTAACAATAAAGAATTTATTCATTCATTCATTCAAGGTTCTTTTTTTGCTAAATTTTGTGTGCAATCTGAACAACTTGTAGGTCCTCTGGGACCAATTTTGAAATCGCAAAGATAAATCAGCTGTTCATTACATTTAGATTTAGTGGATGTTAAAGTTTTTATGGAACAGCTGATTTGGTTCAAGAAGCTTGTCTGAACAAACACACAAAATTTGGCTCATAATCATGACTAAAAATAACTTTGTATATTATAAATGTTAGCATTGTGTACTTTGTTATTGCGTACTGTGTGTCACTTAGTGACTTTGAAGGTATCAAATGTACCATGTATGGAATATAGTATCAGCAGTGTTCACATATTAATGCAAATAAAGTTTCATTCATTCATTCATTCCCTCGACAAATCGAGGGAATATCGAAATCTATTATTATTACTATTACTTTTGGAAAATAATACGTGCACCGTGAAACTTCGCGTTGATGGATTAATAAAGTTGGTTACTGACCTACGACTATTGTTTGCCGAAAATTAACTTTCTATCTATCCCTCGACCTCGACAAATCGATAGAATATCGTTATCTGTTATTATAACTATTACTTTATCTATTACTATTACTTTATGAAAATAATACGTGCAACGTGAGACTTCGCGTTGATGGATTTATAAACTTGGTCGCTAAACTACGACTATTATATGCCGAAATTAACTTTCTATCTCTCCCTCGACCTCAACAAAACGAGGGAATATCGTTATCTATTACCATTACTTCATCTATTATTATTATTACTTTATGAAAATAATACGTGCATCGTGAGACTTCGCGTTGATAGATTAATAGTTGGTTGCTAAATTAAGACTATTATATGCCGAAAATTTAATTTCTATCTCTCCCTCGATCTCGACAAAACGATGGAATATCGTTATCTATTACTATTACTTCATATATTATTATTATTAATTTATAAAAATAATACGTGAACCATGAGACTTCGCGTTGATGGATTAATATAGTTGGTCGCTGAACTACGACTATTATATGCTGAAAATTAACTTTCTATCTCTCCCTCAACCTCGACAAATCAAGGGAATATTGTCTATTATTATTATTATTATTACTATTACATTGTCTATTATTATTACTATTACTTTAGCTAGTATTATAATTACTTTATAAAAAAATACGTGCACCATGAGACTTCGCGTTAATGGATTAATAAAGTATATGAGGTATACCTTTAGAACTAGGATTGGCTTCAATGAATTTCTCAAACAAGCCCTGGTAACCGCTGGCGCTCGGCCCTGCGAACAGAGCGGTATCTTATTTATTTGTGTGTTCATTTATCACTTTAAGGTGCCTAGTGGTCTCGATGACAGAAAATCACTTGGGAATAAACTGTTTTCCTCGTAAATGCTATTGCGATTTATTCTAAAAAGATATATGAAGCTTCAAGATGAATATAATGTTGTAATTGGAACTTGATTGTTTTGATTATCATCTCAAAGAGAACCCAAAACGATTTTCAAGCTAAAAAAGATAGTGCTTTGAGTGAAATAAATCATACACTTTCCTTTTTAATAAATAAGAAGGACATTATATAAAGTTTATGTGTTTTAAGATTTTTCACATTTGCTTTTACATCTTTATCAGTTGTATTTGAACATTTCAACTATCGTGCGAGTAATTTCCAACAAATTCCCCTCATTCGCTCTCACTCACACCCTAATCAATAGAACGGGACGATAGATCCAAAGTCTTTGACACAACAAAACCGTTTCCTATCCACGATATCTCTAGACTGGGCATTTGCTGAGCGGGAACAGGATATGTAATATCGATCCTAATTGGGATGATGACTGAATTCAAATTTTTACGTCTCGTCATTAAATATTAAAATACCGTAGAAAAAGACGCAGTCCTGTGAAATTAGAATTAAAATCGGCTTAGAAATACCTTAGATACAAGCATTTTAAGTTGTTAATTTGAAGGCGATTAGACAGAGAGATCCGACATCAACTGTGACGTCATTGTTGAGTACGGCCATATTGACTCCTTGTAAATTGCCGTTTTGCTAGAAAGAGATGGAGAAAAATCTTTAATACCTTATATCTCGGTTGTTTTTATAGTTATTCGAAAACCGATTTTTTCTTTATGTTTATTATATGAATGAGCTTCTATTAAAGCAAAAAAAAATTTTTTGTCATCTAGAAAATTCCTTATTATCTGTATATTACTATACTATTCCTTGTATCCTGTTATGTCTTAAACAGTAATATATGATGTGTTAATAGGTAATAGGCATAGAATTGGTATTATAATTTTATTGACGACACATAATAAGCATAATACATTAAAAACAAACTGCATGCCATCTCTTTCTTGTAAAACTGATTTCTGTATGTATGACCGTGCGTTTGCAATGATGAAACATCCACAAAAAAACATGTTTCTGTCAATGTTTATGTGCGCGTTTCCATTGTCAACACCCCAACAAGTTGCAAAACATGTATTAAGACTTTGACAACTGACATTGCGACTGTAATCGTAGCGGGCGCGGATCCAGCTCTAAAAAAAGGTTGTGGTCATCATAGCTATCCGAGAATCGGCCGAGTGCGAGTCGGAGTATGACCTCGCTCAGGATCGTACAGTGTATCCCTACAAAGATATTTCCAAAACATGTGACACTCTGGCCAAGATTCATTGTTATTTAAGGCATTGGATATAATATCATCAGCCTATCAATCTCAATAGACCATGAAAGGGTCACCACAACTCTATTAGGGTTGTGGGCATGCCCATCGTGCCCACAACGGTGGATCCGCGCTTGAATCGTAGGTCTTGAGGCGGTACTACTGCAATCTGCAACAAATCTTAGGATTTGTTCCGAATCCAACACGATTTTCGCTAACGCAAAAGCATACACAACAAGTTTTGAGATTTGTATCATGCAACAACATTGATTTACTACCAAACGTAGATAGAGCACTTCATACAAAAACGCGCTTGAAATCTGTCACCTAATCGACTATACATTTTAAATAGGTAGTTGAATATGCACACCCGAATTAAAATTACCATAAAGAAAGTACCGTATTTATCGAATTCAACCTTATTCTTTATTATTACGGCAACTATTTGAAGTACAACCGTGTGCAGTTACATCATTTCATACCATACCACATTAAATTTGACGTTTTAGTAATTGCTACAAGAAAATGTCAACTTTATGCTCTCAAACATAATGCTCAAAATTGCTTATCGCGTTGTCGGTCCAACGCATGGAAAAGAACTGCACGAGGCCCGATTGGGCAGTTCTTCACCGGCCCACTTTTCGAACGTTCATGCGTTATCTACGTTTGGTAGTAAATCAATGTGCAACAAGCTATAAAACATTACATGTTTTATGTTTCTCAATGCAAACGTACAGTTACATTGCAGACGTGTACTATGGCGTCACAATATACTCGTATGTCAAATCTATTTATCTAGCCGGCAACTAAGAATGTTTAGTTAGAACTTTCTAGGTTTTTAAAGTTGTTTACAAATATATCTTCACCAAGTTGTTTGTCTAATAAAAAACCCGGCCAAGTGCAAGTTGAACTGGCGCACCCACAGAACACAGAAAGACGTAACGTTAGAAAGGCATTCATGCAAAGTTTGTACGGGAACCGCTGTCGACAGTTTTGCTCCCACTTCTTTTTCTAGTTTTTCTTAAACCAATAAACATAAGCTTGCGCTGCCCGCGCAAAGTCAATGAAAGCAAATCAAGAGAAGTAATCTTTGCGCGAAATCGGACTGAACCAATCACAACGCTCACTCACACAGAAACTCACTGCCTTAAAGAGCCGTGGTGTGCAGCATGTACAATTACATTAGTTTAGGGATTGACATCGATGAATAGTTATCGATATTAAATTCTGACAGCAATTTTAATATTTTAAATATTTTGAAAACCAAAAATTAATTATTACATTCATTATACCTATTAGTATGGTACTCATACAATGAATAGTACCGCACTACTAGGTACGAATATTGATTGAATCGCTCTGCTTATTAACATCGTATAGCATGTTTTTTCTGTGGCTTGTAATCTTGTTAGATTACATCGGTCTGGAAGAGTCATCTGGAAGGCGTTAAGATAGAATTTCAGAATTGCAGGCGACCAATCATAAAGTAGAGTTTTCCACTTCAGAGCTGGCGGAATGCAGAATTCACCGATAGTTATCCAGTCATTTTGCATCTCCAAGTTCATTGCATGTACCATGTACCCTATATTTGTCATTCTCATCTTGGTGAAGAAAGGATATTAGTATTACTTTGTCTTCCGGTATTTTGAGCGAACCTAACCCTAATCGATTTGATTACGCGCCAATTATGCATTTTTTATGGAATTGAAGCCTAGACTCTAGTTCAGAACTGTTATTGATATTTGGGAGAGATTTAACCGTATCGTCTTTGGATTTGCTTAAGATATGTGTTTTAGTGACTCTGATGGTCGTTTAAGTTTTAAGCCGAAATTATTGTGATCCCTAAATAGTGTTGAAGAATCAGCCGAATGCGCTAGACCTAGCCAAGACTTCAATATCTTAATGACATTGGTATCTATCTTCAAGAGACGGGTTTTATTAAATTCGTATATAAGGAAAGACCAAGTAAGCCGCGACATCAGATAGTTTTTAACCGACTTCAAAAAAGGAGGTTATCAATTCGGTTGTATTTTTTTTTATGTTTGTTACCTCATAACTCCGTCATTTTTAAACCGATTTCCAATTTTTTTTTTTATTTGATAGAGTATACTGCAAAGGTGGTCCCATGGTCACCAAAGTCAGGATCTGATGATGGGATCCCATAGAAAATCGAGGAAAACACTAATTTAATACCAGCTCACCGCTGGTATTAAATTAGAGTTTCTTTCACTAAAAAGATTTCATTCAATAAAAAGTTAAAAATAATTTTTTTTTTAAATAGAACCGACTTTAAAAACACTGAAAACTTAAAAATAATATAAGAGTAGGTACAGACAACATCACACTTCTATATTGAAGTCGGTGACAAATTTTAACACTTTCTAGGAGATCATCGTTTGGCGCCGACTTTAATATAGAAAAGTGATGTTGTCTGTACCTATTCTTATATTATTTTTAATTTTTCAGTGTTTTTGAAGTCGGTTCTATTTTTTGTAAAAAAAAAATCCTATATCCAAGCCTTTTTATTATACTTATGGGCAGTTCATCTACCTTATTTATTACCATCAATCTCATCCAAATGCTCCGGAGAACAACTAGAGGTGTAGTAGTAGTACTCCGTTTCTCTCTTGTACTATCGAGGACACTGGCACCTTACCAGTCCTACGTCGAAAGTCGCTTGCACACTGCACGATGACAATCGCGTCAGATCACGCCCCGCTCCATTCATTCACCAATAGTAAAGCGTAAAGCAGACTGACACCAAGAGTGATTTCAATGAAACCAGATGTCTGTCTATGATTGGCTGTAGTAAATCATAGTAAAAATATGTAGCCAATCAGGGATAGGTATGGGTCGTGTGGGCGTGTCCGATGCGATCCGCTTTCGAACGAATATTTCTACAAAGTGGTAAGGCACGAGAGACCTCGATAGTACCTGCTACTGGTTACTCAGCTATCAAGATACAGGTTAGGGGATGTTAAAGTATCACGTAAGGTCCCACTACCTTGCCCCACTGGTGGGACCACGAGGAAATGTTTTCACATTCCCCGTAGTCCCACCAGTGGGGCAAAGTAGTGGGGCCACGAGGAACGACCCCAATTTTTTAACATTTTTCTGTACCCCCCGTCTCCCTCCCTAAACGTTACGTTACCTCCCTAAACACTCAAGTGACCATATTTACCTGGGTCACAATTTATAAGCAGCTGCTGGTGATGCAAATCTCCCTGTTTTGAGAAAATTACAGTATAACTCACTTTAACAACACAGACTACAGCAATGCTTCTGTACAGTGTTGCCGTGTAAGAAGAATCTAGTTTGTGGCTACACATAAAAGAAATGTGGCCAGTTTTGTGGAACAAAAAACGCATTTGAAATATTGCAAGAAGTGGTTAACTATCTTAGAAGTTTCGGGCTACTTTAATAATCTATTACTATTAATAATATAATTTTATTACTATACAGGAATGGTGATAAGTGGTTCTGGGTTTAATTAATATAGTATAACAAACACACCAATTCGGTATTAAAAATATCACCACACAATATTTGACACATTTTTTTACAGCATACACGTAAACGTTATGAAATCCCGCCAAAAACTTGAATATACCGCGGTGCCCTACTAGTTTCCTTACTCCACAAGTTTGTTTAAAATCACAAATAAGAAACAAAAGGTAACTAATATCTAATGTAAAAAAAGAAATTATATTTTCACTTTTAATAAATAATCATCATGCCTATTCTTACCTTTTTTATCCTCCTCGGTGGCCACCCTTGTGACAGGGTCGGGCTCATTGGGCGTCAGCAGTTCGGGCAGCATCGGCGAGTCGATCCACAGCCCCTGTTGGTCCAGCTCAAAGTGGTAGCTGCAGAGAGAGATGGGTTACATTAGCAGAGATGCTGCAAATAATTGTTTTTTCCGGAGGCATGGAGTACAGACCAGTGCAGCAGCTTAATAAAGGGCATTCCTTTCCTTCCCCTATTGAAGCATATGATTTAAAATATTTAATATGCTTCATATACAATGTGTTAATAAAATAATGTGTAACCTCAGACAGCTCAAATTATTTTTATTATAAAATAATTATATAAATCATGGAAAAAGTCGAGGATTATATTTCTTTTTATTCTTTGTTTTCTTTTTTGTGACGCGCGCCTCCGATGAAAGATCAAGACATGATACATTTCAGTTAAAATAAAAAGTAGCGCATTTTTTTGGATGCAATCTGACCCAAATTTTTATTAGTAGAATCAATTCAACTTATGATTTTGAACAAACAAATTTTAGGTTTTGTATGATTTCATGTAGATACAATACAACACAAGTATTTGCAAATTTGCCATATTTTTTTTTGTTTGTGTTAGTCATAAATTGTCAATATCTAATCTTCTACATATGCATTTGTAGTAACCTGAAATCATCCCCTTCTGTTCATATCAAAAATTAGGGGTCATTGAAGTATTATAAGCACTACTGAGGGATGGGGTGGGAGGCTTTCATTTGCTCATTTTTGATGTCACAGGACAGTGTTTTTTAATCTGTGAGTCGCAACCCCTAGGGCGGGGGACGCCACAAAAGGTAAAAGACAACGTAAGGTTCCACATTACAATAGAACACAATTTTAGTTAGAAGGATGGACTTGTTTCATATAATTTTTTGTGTCTATGGTCCATGGAGGTCAACAGAATTTTTGAACCTGTAAAAGGGTTGTATTTGAAAAGATTGAAAAACACTGACATTGGAGATAGGGAGGTCTGGATGGTGATTATGTCAGCAGTTTTATTTAGAACTTTGCATTTTCTTTAAAAATGCAAAACAAATAAAAAATAAAACACCTCAAATGGAAGTGGGCAGGACATACGATAAGAGGACGAGAAAAATGGAGCAAAACCATTACAACATGGTACCCAAGAGGCTATAAAAGGAAGAGAGGCAGACAATTTAGACGATGGGATGATGAGATAGTAGGAACTGCTGGTAGAATGTGGACAAGAGTGGAAATTGATAGAAAAGAGTGGAAAAGACTGGGGGAGGCCTTTGCCCGGAGGCACACAGATTGAAAAAAAAAAATAGATATATTGTTAAGATTACCGTATATTAAATTGTAAATCTGAATAAAGGCTATGAATATAAATAAATAAATTGAAAATTGAATAAAATCAATAAAGAAAAAATTTCGTCTCAGATTTAAACTCACGTCTCCAACATACCGTGTTGACGCCTTGACCAACTAGGCCACCAAGCCCACCCCGACGAAATTCTTAGCCTTATTGACCTCCATTATTCTTTGTTAAGCCAAAGTAGGTCTTTATTCACTGTTAGTAACTTCGTATCAATATAAAATATAGAAAATTGGTTAAGAATAAAGCAAACTTATAAATTTTATATAGAACCTTGCATTTTCTTTAAAAATGCTAAATAAATTTTGTTGCAAAAAAAATTGACGACACGGTTAGCGCAGAGGTCGAGTGATCGCCTGCTGTGCAACAGGTCGCGGGTTCGATTTCTGTACGGGACAAATATTTTGTAGGGCCTACAGAAAGTTCCGGTCTGGGCGTATGTGCATGTGATGTTCTATGTTTGTAACTGTACCCACGACACAGGAGAAAAAAGTGTCAGGCAACATTTAAAAAAAAATTGAAAAATGAAAAAATCAATAAAGAAAAAGAAAAATACCTTAATACTCTAACACTTAAATAAATATGTCAGCAGTATTTATTTAAGCGCTAAAGTCCTCTATTCCAAGTTTATTCCTTATTTCTAGTTCTAGACTTATAACAGCTACTCGTGAATAAATAGAGATATATTGAAAAATGCATGCATGTTTACGTATGGGGGTTAGGAGCTATGACTAGCTAATGGCTGCTCCAAATTGAAAAGTTAACAGCTAAATGCGTAAGTTATCCCAACATCAAAAAAATACTAATTTTTATGCATAAATTAAAAATATGAAGATTTCATATGAAAAAAGGCATGTGTAAATTAATCACAATGCAATAAGCAAAATAAATGTCCAAAATTGAAAATTGAACATTTACACCAGTATACATCTATACAAATAAAAAAAATTGAAGTGTCTGTTTGTAATGTCAAAATAACAAGTTTCTACTAAATGGGTATGAATGTATATCGGGTACCAATAACAAAAACACAATTTAAAAAATTTTTGTCTGTCTGTTTGTTCCCGCTAATCTCCGGAACGGCTGGACCGATTTTGATGGGACTTTCACTGATAGCACACCCCGGACACTCCATACAACGTTCGCAAATCAATTACATATCACAACTACTTAAGCAAATGACGTTTGTACACGCGCAAATGTGTGCGTGGAATCTAGTAGGGCTGAGTCATGGGCTCCCGATAGGAACAAATTATAATTAGTTCTAAATAAAATCAATAGATGTCGCGGCATGTACCATACTAGAATGTAAGAACTTATTCTTACGCATTGTGTAAATATTAAACTGTAACTAACCACTAGATGTGTTAATTAAAAAGAAATTATTATTTTCAAAACAGATTTGTTAATTTTTTAAGTAAAATTGATAAGTTGCAAAATGAGTCTGCTTTGTTGTGCTTTTTTGTTTTGAACTGCCATCTATTGTGAGCTATTGTTAACATCTCGTCCAGACGTCGATAACTTTGAAATTAAAAAGTATGACTACAGATGGCAGTTGTACAGATACTGATAAACAGAAGAACTGAGTGTTTGCGTTGTTGTTGTTGTTTTCCAAGTGTGTTTGGCATTTTTATGTCTAAATCGCAGATTAGGTACATATTCTAACATCTAAATGTTATCAATTATTCGTTTGTCGTTAAATAATTTAGAAAAAATTTACATTAGGTAAGAACGAATATTAAATAAATGTTTTGATTATATTGTCATCTTTTGAACTAATTGTTTAAAAACATTGCGACTGTGAGTTTCGAGGTGAATTTGTGCTTGCTAATTTCTGATGTTTTATCGACGACCTGCAGGCCTTTTCTCTAACTTCGGTTGCTAACTAGAACTGTTATTTTTGAAAGAAACAACATCCATTACTGCATCATGAACGCCACCGTAATGCCTCCTCCAGACTACTCGCGAAGTTCCTCGACGAAGTACTCGGGAAAGTTAACCGAAGTCCGAAGTATATCGCTACACACTCGTTGAACTTCGCGAGAAACTCATTCGCGCCGCGCGGCAGTACTGTCAGGACTCGCACGTCATGAACGCTCAAGTAGCAGCTTCCAGGAACAACAGAATTTGCTCCTGCGACCACTGTGTACCACTCATAATCGTGTCGTGTGGAAATATTAATAAAAAATAATTACTAGCACGCGCATGTACCTACTCACGACTACGTATTGAAGCCAAAAAGTGAATATTTAAACTGAAGTTAGCCGAGTAGTGTAGAGAGGAACTTCGCGTAGATACTTCGTGCAACTTCGAGTCCTTTGACTCGGGCGCAAAAACCGACAACAAATGGAAGTAGCCCGAGGCGAGTCGAAGTTGGACGAAGTAAGACGAAGTGCCTCTCCACACTATTGTATTCGCTTAACCTCGTTCAACTTCGCGAGTAGTTTGGAGGCTAGGTAACACATAATATCACTAATCTAGTAATGGATATAAAGTTTCTTTCAAAAATGACAGTTAAAGTTACCAACCGTAGTTAGTGAATGGGCCTACTGGCTTTAAAAACAATTCGAATTAGGTACCACGATTATACACAATATACGACTGCCGCAATTTTGAATTTGGACTTCGACGAACAATCCACACACGACGATTATTAGGCTTTTGAATGTCGGTCGTAATATCAAATACTTTCGTAATGCACGGTTAGCGCAGAGGTCTAGTGATTGCCTGCTGCGCAACGGGTCGCGAGTTCGATTCCCGTACGGGACAAATGTTTTGTATGGCCTACAGAATTTTTTTCCGGTCTGGGCGTATAATATGTGAATGTGATATTCTATGTTTGTAACTGCACAACCACGCACGACACAGGAGAAAATCCTAGTGTGGGAAAACGTTTTTTATAAAAAATAATAATAAAAAAACGACGTGTTGCTGACAACATGTCAAGCTAACAACAAAATAAATAAAATGTCGTTTTGAAGAATGATATTTCATTTTGATATCTATCTCTACGCGTTCCTGAGAAAACGAACAATGAATCCTACACAAGTTCCGTTTTCTCCTTTTGAGATACGGAACCCTAACAATGATATTTTGAGCTTAAGTTTTCAATTCCTTTACTGATCCGTAGTATTTTTTTTATTAAGTTGGTAAATAAAGTACCTACCTAAGGCGTTTTATTTGGCCTAAGGAAATATCTTACCCTGTTAATATGAATGAAAAAGTACATCGATTTAGTCAGATTCTTCCTGGGGACTGTGGTGGAAATTCTTCTGTTATGGGCCAAAGCAATGTCTTTTTAAAAATATTATCACATCATTATTATTTCAATTAGGTACTTAGTTAGGTAGGTATAGACACTGTCTACTCTTTTCTTTATTTAATTTTATATACCTACAAAATTAGGTATGAGAAAAGATTCCTGTCGATTGGTTCTAAAAATAGTATAATAGTACCGTAAAACGCTGCAACTTTGCCAACAATGGCCAACTTTGCCTATTTCATTTAAAATACGATATTTCGCGTTTGCTAACTATTTTCTTGTTTTCTACCATTTGGTAGTATATATTGGTTATCAGGGCAACATATTTTTCATTTTTTATAATAGTAACACCAATCAGATTCTGTCAGTTTGACCACAAAAACCGGTGCGTGTGGGTGATTTTTTTTGATGTTGGTTAACTTTTTCAATTTCAACTGTAAATAAGGTGTTTTGGTAATAAAACAACATTCCAAGGTAAGTTAATACTGTGTTTTATCCGTATTGCTTGAGATTATTGTTAAAAGGACACGATTTCATCAAAATAATCTAGTAGGCAATGTTGTGTACTGTTTTGTTAACTTGAGTGACACAACTTTGCCTAGGTCTAGGGTTGTCACTAGTTGCATTTAATTAATTATATATTTTAAAGTAATTTGATTCAGTACTTTTCTCTAATATGTTTATCTGAAATTAAAACAGAGTTCCAAAAATTTACAAATTTCGAGACCAATATATTATGATCTTAGTATATGAAATTACGGTAGGTATAGGTATACCAGAATCTCATGGCACAAAAATAATTAGAAAAAGCGATATTCATACAGTATTGTCTGATCATATCATAATATGTAATAATCGTACAGATTTAGTAAAATCATAGACTACAGAAAATTAACGTTGTTAACATACCTATATCTAAATTCTTTATAATTATTTTTGTGCCATAACATTTTGGAAGTTGTATATCAAGCTACGACCATAACCCACCGAACAAGATAACCATAAAGTCATATAGGATTTAAGCTGGAAAATGTATACATATACACCTCGACAATTCTTTTGCATTTCTGGAATGTTTTGTGTTATAGATATTCAAATAAGACTTAATTCTTTTGCAGTTATTTAGCAGTTAAAAGCGAAGCAGGAGAAAACCAGGCGCTCGTAGGTACGCCGATTACTCGGGAGAAATGTTAAGTTTGGCAGCTGATCTCGTGCGAAACTAAACTATTTCCTCATATGAAGCAGAAAATCAGTTGGGGATCCCTCGACGGATCATTGTTAATATTTATTTTTTTAACAAAAAATAAATAAAAATTATTACATAAATAATCTGCATTTTTTTTGGTTCAACCCTACAGTCCACGACATTTTTGTATGGGAAGTCTGTGGTACCTGCTACAACTTTGCCTATGAACTGTGAAAAAAATAATAATACCTACATTGCATTTATTAAACGGGAGACAATAAACACGGTGTACAACGCATTCGGGAAAAAAATACTGGAAGTGTAAGCGTATTGTGAATTGCGGTATCTTTGCAGGCAATGTTGCGTCTTTTTCACACAACTTTGCCTACGTCTTTGAATACTTATAATTCAGCAGAACTGCAAGGATTGAAAAGATTTGGACTCTATCTAGCAAGGCATGAGGTCTGTTTTCCATCTAAAGCTCATTAATAGTCATAATAATGTATAGGTTTAGAGATATTCACAAAAAACTTCAAAATCCAGGCAAAGTTGCAGCATTCTACGGTACTTAAATGTCGGAATTTAACGAGATCAATTCGCGGTTTATGTAAGTATCGAAAACTTTAAATACAGCTTTACTATTTTTTGAAAATGAAAATCAATATTTAGGGTACATTCTCTTTCAGGGAGAACACCGTGGGGTTTTAATGGGTAGGCCTGACACTCTGCCGGGAGAGCCCCACACACGCTCGCCATCTAGCCAAAACGGTGCGGGTACGGTGCGGTTAAACGCATTTCCCCCCGTTACTGTAGTATTATATTATCTGTGCCCCCGTGAAAAAAAACGGGTACATTCCCTTCGTCAAAAATCTTTAATTTCCATTCTGTAGAAATAATTGGAATATTGATAGTAGGTAAGTAATCAATCTGTTATTTTAAGGGGGCAAGGGGCGACCAATGAATGAGCGACCCCCAGTGGGCCATTGCGACCTGCGGCCGTCCCGCCTAACTCAAAGCGATCACTCACTATCGTTATCGTGACATTAAAAGAATAGTTTTAATGTCACAAGTGACATTTGAACTATTGTTCTAATGTCACGAAAGCGATAGCGAGTGATCGCTTTGAGTTAGGTGGTAGCCCCCTGTACAGATCTATTTTGGCTGAACATTGATAGTGGGTAAGAATTCAAATTGACGAATTGAATAAAATGACGACTAATTAAACAAAATTAAGACTACGTTAAAAAAATTATTCACAATAGGCTAGATGACAAAAAAATTTTTTTGGTTCAATAGAAGCTCATTCATATAATAAACAGAAAGAAAAAAATCGGTTTTCGAATAACAATAAAAACAACCAAGATATAAGGTATTAAAGATTTTTCTCCATCTCTTTCTATCAAAACGACAATTTACAAGGAGTTTATATGGCCGTACTCAACTATGACGTCACGGTTGATGTCGGATCTCTCTGTCTAATTGACTTCAAATTAACAACTTAAAATGCTTGTATCTAATGTATTTCTTAGCCGATTTTAATTCTAATTTCACAGGACTGCATCTTTTTCCACGGTATTTTAATATTTAATGACGAGTCGTAAAAATTAGAATTCAGTCATCATCCCAATTCTTTAGCTAAGTTTTTAATTATTGTATTACCTACTGGGCAATAGTTCGTTATTTTACGCAATTCGTCAATTTAAATTGACGAATTAGGTGTACCGTAGAACTAATTGAACAAAATAAGTATTCATTCAAGTAATTATGTAGGTATTATTCTTTAGATAAATTCTTAAGTTAAATTATTGTATTGTATGGTCGGTGAAGATGCAATGAAAGTAAGTACACAAATTGACTTTAATAGTTTTATTTATTTTACTATACTTACCTAAGTACATTCACTTAAATTACAGCTTCATGAATCATTGAAATTCTCAAAGAATATAATGTCTTCTTGCCCATTAGAACATTTCTTATATTGGGTAAGTAGGTACCTATGTGGTGGGTTCGATTCTAAAATCTTATCCTTATTATTCTAAGATCTTATCGCTCTCTAATAGTTTTCTACGTTGAGTTTATTAGCGACGGTTTAAATATGAATTGAATTTATTTAAATAAGAAGGTAAATTAATGCTAAAGTCTAACAAATTACAAAAATTATATCATGTAGGTAAGTTGTTGTGACAGTTAAGATGCTGTTTCCGAGTATTTCCGGTTTCTCTCAGAATTCCTTGCTTTTAATTGCTTGTAAAAATACTGCCATCTATTGACATGCTTACGCAACTACGCAATAAAACGTCGATTTTGGAACCAAAGCATTGCTATGTGCTCTCTTTGGTTTTATGAACAAAAAAGCAGTGTCCAGTGCTGCCGCCTGGCTAGAAAACTATGATAACTTTTTAGTTACCCGAGATAGTTTCCTTAGGCGTGCACGGATTTGTACTATGGGATTGGGCATCTGTACTAGTATTATGTTATCTGTGGCTGAGTGCGCGGTTATCTATCGAAATGACGCGAGAAGTGCAGCGACTGCCTTCTCTTTTACCCGCATAGCGCTATCTCTGTTATCGGCCGGCGCTCGCGTCTACTCGCCCGAGTCTACAACTAAATGCCGGGTGGGGTGAGGTATTTGAAATAAGTGCAGGGAGGTGAGTGGCCGTTCTGTACATAGTACTATTATATCTTCTGTGCTAATAGATAGCTAATTATAAAATTGAAATTGCCTACAAAAATCAAAACACTGCCAAAAGTTACTATTCCACGCGGACTAAGTCCACAGCTAGTACATAAATAAAATCTCCAATAAAACAAACAGTGATTGTTGACTATACAAATAAAATTCTTGTGAATTCTCTAAACTTTTAATTCTATTAATTTGTGGAAGACAATCTGCACTGCAGTTTCTAGGATTACAACATAGAGAAGCAAGCATTTACCCGCACAGCTGTAGGCTGACGTGCCTCCATAGGCACTCGCTCTCCTCCTGCATGGCTCCCTCGATCCACTCTTGTCTCCTCGCCTCATTGTCGGACGAGACGTTGGCACTGAGGATTGCAACAAATTGATTAATTTCAATTGGGTTGATGACTGAATTCTAATTTTCACATCTTGTCATAAAATATTAAAACACCATAGAAAAAGATGCAATCCTGTGAAATTAGAATTAAAATCGGCTTAGAAATACATTAGATACAAGCATTTTAAGCTGTTAATTTGGAAGCTATTAGACAGAGAGATCCGAAATCAACCGTGACGTCATTGTTGAGTACGGCCATATAAACTCCATGTAAATAGCCGTTTTGCTAGAAAGAGATGGAGAAAAATCTTTAATACCTTATATCTTGGTTGTTTTTACAGTTATTCGAAAACCGTTTTTCTCTTTCTGTTTATTATATGAATGAGCTTCTATTAAAGCAATAATTTTTTTTCATTCATCCAGCCTATTGTAACAAATTTTATTGTTTCTGATTTAGTTTCTAAGATAAAATTTGTAGTTTTTCTCAATACTGAATTCTTTATTGCTTCCATACATTTCATACATAGATGTTCATATTCAATATTTTCCACATGATAGATATGATGTTGTGTATTACAGCTATAATATTGTGTATTTGTTATATATTGCAAAAGCATCAGTCATTGGGATTTGTATTGGGAATTTTTAGTGTGGTTCACCAGATGGACTCAGTAGGTGAACCATAGTCAGAATGGGCAATGACAAAGTAAAGAAGATGTTCTGTGTACTATGTATTTCATTTGTGTATATTTTAATATTCAAAATCATCATCATCACCACAGCTCATAAATGTTCCCACCGAGGGGCTCGGGCCTACCCAAGTTAGGGTCTTTGTCAACGCTGGCCCAGCATGGATTGGTCGACTTCACATACACCTTTGAATTTCTTCGCAGATGTATGCAGGTCGCCTCACAATGTTTTCCTTTACTGTAAGAGCATCGGACAAATGTACAGCTGGCTTCAAAAGTAGATAACTATTTTAGTACCATGTCACACCAACTATTAACAATGCAATATAGGTGTATGTAACCATACTAAATAAAAGGAATAGTTGGTGTGACATGGTACTAAATCTGCTAAAAATGCTTATCTTTTGAAGCCGGCTGTACATATGAAATTTGAAATACAATAAACACATTGGTACGTGGCAGGCTCGAACCCCGGACCTCCCAATTAGAAGGCCAGTGTTGAGTCCACAGCGCTACCAACACTCAGTTCAAGTATTGATAAATAAATTACAGAGCGCACAGAACATCTCCACTAACATATTTAATACATAACATGCGGTAATCCAACTATTGTCAATAAACTGTGCTGTAGAGCCATGTAACAACAACTGTGTATTTCCACTGTGTACTGTGTGTTTTTAATGTAGTTAGTTTTTAGTCTTTACTTTGTTTAGGTTTAGTTTTTATGTTTTACTAGGTTATTTAAGCTTATTTTATAGAGTTTTTAATTTAGATTAGCTTTTTATGTATTTCCACAAATTGTTTATAAATAAAAATGTATATTTTCAATAGTGTTTGAAATCAGTGTACATATAGGCTGGATTTTTGAGAAGGGATTTAAAGGGCAGGTACATTAACCGTTATAGTTACAAGAAAACATTGTTAGGCAACCATCCATAACTTTTAAAAATATTGTGATCTGCATTCACAGATTTTGGAAAAAAGTTATAGTCAACAAAAAAAATGCTGAGATAGCAAAACATTTTTTTCTGCCTATCGATCCTATTTCATGTAGGGATCAAAAGACTCTATGGGACCATTTAAGGTATGAGTACTAGAAACGACAGAAATCGCCAAAAACATTTCCCATACACTTTGTATGGAAAATCCTCGGATCCTATTTCTTACAGTGATCTCTCTATGAATCCTATTTCTTACTTTTAAGGGAAACTGTTATTTAAATGAATACTAAATTAAATCATTTAAACATGTATTTGAACCACTTTCTTCTAGATTCATCAAAAGGTTTTTAATTACCTTGCTTATTGGTACGTCTTTTTTTTTTTTCTCTAGTTGTCTAGTTGGGTACTTATTCACGTTCCACAGTAATGTAGCTCTCACGTTTCTATTATTAACAAAATATGCTTAATTAAGTCTAAAAATTCGCGATTAGAAGACATTTTTGATAAATCTAGAATTTTGTCAGCGCAAACACAAGAATGACTTGAAATTATTTGAAATAAATTCGAAATTTGAAAGTAAAAAATTCATTTTACTTATCAGCCAGTCCTTCCAAAAAGAAAAAGTTTGGCCAGTGTAGTGCAGATAGATTACATATTTTTGTGTTTGTTTAAAAATACATGATTTAATTTGTTTTTATTTAAATAACAGTTTTCCTTAAAAGTAAAAAATAGGATACATAGAGAGATCACTGTAACAAATAGGAGCCGAGGATTTTCCGTACAAAATGTATGGGAAAAGTTTTTGGTGATTTCTGTCATTTCTAGTACTCATACCTTAAATGGTCCCATAGAGTCTTTCAATCCCGACATGAAATAGGATCGATAGGCATAAATTTTTTTTTTTTGTTATCTCAGCATTTTTTTTGTTGACTGTAACTTTTTTCCAAAATCTGTGAATGCAGATCAGAATATCTTAAAATGTTATGGATGGTTGCCTAACAATGTTTTCTTGTAACTACAACGGTTAATGTACCTGCCCTTTAAATCCCATCTCAAAAATCCATTCTGTATACACGGTGTTTCAAAATAACCAATAAATAATCAATTCTTTATCGAAAACTTATTATTCAAATGTATTTACACGTAATGTCATTCAACCCAAAATTTTCATATAAATCATAGACATGACGATGATACTATGATTTACATTAAAATTTTGGGTTGAATGACATTATGTGTAAACACATTTTAATAATGAGTGTGCAATAAAGAATTGATGGTTATTTTGAAACACCGTGTATAAACATAATGCAGAAGTCTCATAAATTAGCTAATAGAATGTCATATATTAATAACTGTGAAATAGTCATTTAATTTTTATTTACGCACATTTATCTGCACCTTTACCACACCACATAGTTTAAACTATAGGTTACCTAAATATTTAACTAGAAATTTTGTGTATTCAATGATCTAATCAAAATCAATATTAGTTGAAGTCGTAAGCTGTTGCAATAAAATATTTTTCTAGGTGCCAATATTACTGTGATTTTAAATGCAACCATTTTACCGCCAAATGCATGTTACGTAAATAGAACACATAATTATTCCAAATGATCCATTATTAATGCAGTAATGACGTACTTTCCCAACAACAGCACATTCATGCAGAAAAAAAAATAGTTTGGCTGGAATGTGAAAAGACATCAGACCACTGATAAGAAGGGTATTGATACTTCAAGCTAATCACTAACTAGCTGCTAAAAATGTACAATGCCCAAGCTTACGAGGTCAAATCTAACAGCATACCCAGGACGAAATATACGAGACTTAGGACCGAGAAAGCAATACAAACAGCGTAAACAACTCACTTGTAGAATGAAAAGCTGCAAACAACATCATATTCAAAGTTGCAGCCTTCGACAACGCACTTCTGTGCGCACATTATGGGCAGATAACCCGAACACCAAAAATGGACACCAACTATTCACATCGTAGTTACAACGAGAAATTGTTAAAATATTATCTTTTAGCGCCTAAACTAACTTTCAAACAAACTAATTTGATAGATCTTCAGAAAATTATCAATCAAATGTCGAAAATGACGTGCTGTCACGAAAAGTCGAAAAATTAACAAATGCCGTCAAATGAATGCGTGCCATGAAATGGTGATGTAATTTCTCACTTCCGTAAATACTAGCAACACTGAAATATCGATAGGTGAGCAATCGAGCTATCAATCATAATTGAGACTTTTGTAACTACACAATCAAAACAATATGCCACAAATTAAAAAAGAAGTAGAAATAACAATATGTATTAAATGAAAATTATCACTCTTCGGAATACAAGATTTTTGGAAAGACTTGAGTAAGAAATGCCCTTCTAGCTAAGCAAATTAGAAAAGTGTTTTTACTGAGGTCAGCCCCCCTAGACAAGATGTCTTTCGATAATCGCTAACGCAATCGCTAAATGGACAATGTATGAGATTTGACAATTGCGCTCGAAAGCTAAGCGAGGGCTTATGTCAAATCGCATACATTTTCCTTCTAGCGATTGCGTTAGCGATTATCGAAATGCGTCTTGTCTAGGGGGGCAGACGTCTAATAAACGTGTGCATTTAGAACGTTCAAAACGTGTTTAGTCTTTTTGTAAGCTTGGAATTTAGTTATGTTTATTAACACGAGGTCTTATTCCTCGATGTCACAACTCAACTTCTATTAACTAAACTAAGCTTTGTTGATAAAAATAATTAGGTTTAAGCAATGTGAATAAAAATAAACGATAACAAGAAAAAGAGAGACTGATAATTAATCAATAAAACGCAAATCAATCAATCGTAAGCCCTAAGTCATGCTTTACATTTGCACTACAAAAACCACCGCTATTACGAGTGATATTAGAGAGCTCCAAAGGTTAAACAGTGTAGATTGACGCAGCGCTTATTGTACCTACACACGCAAGCAAATAACAACGGGTGATTTTTAAAAAATGTAAAGTATGTACGATTATATTTGAGTGAAAAAAAATATTTGCTTAATTCAATTATTAATAAAGTAATTCACACTAACTAGATACTTAATTATGAAGGTATTATTATTAATATTATTTATAAATTTATTCAAAGTATACAAATTTTTTGGTTAGTAGTGTCTTAAAGCCTATGTTAGGTTTGTCTAGACACTACTTCGTTCTCTAGACACAACGAAAGGAAGCACCCACAAACTTACCATGTTACCAAAAATTGTTATTGAGCGCGCGCTCGCGCACAGCGATGACGACACTAGACCAACTCCACAGCAAATATATTTTGTGCCTCGTAAAGACCGGTTGGCCAGTGCATATTGGCAACGGTGTGCTAAAGCAAGGAAAGAAAGCTGTACAGCCGTCGCAAGCATGTGCTCCAATTCAGTACACGCTGGTCAAGTAAACATTTTTTATACTTTTGATTTTGAATTTTATAACTTTTTTAACTTTTATATCTCGTCATAGCTTTCAATACTGTTACTTTATTTGAAAATATTATTTAAGTGTTTTTTTAATATTATTTTCATTAATTTTATTTTTCGTAGGTATATAATTATGAAATAACTTTACATAAAAAAACTTTGAAGTTTAAAAAATGTATTTATTATAAAGTACCTATTTAAAAGAAAAATATTCAGAGGGAAACATTCACAAATTATGTTTTAAGAATTGATTTTGTAATCATTTTGTTTAACTTTACATAATTAAAATTAAATTAAACGTCGGCTATTCTACAAATAAAAAGATTGCGTCTTCAAAACATTTCGTACACAAAGGTTAGTTTATTTTCATCCATAACTACTTAAGAAAACATTCTTTATTATCATTATGTACTAGCTTTTTCTTTTTCTATACAACTAAGTTGGCAAACAAGCACACTGCCCATCTGGTGGTAAGTGGTAACAGTCATTAATTAAATTAATAATCTTGTTTAATAAATTATTGGTCACAACATTAGTTAAACACACAGAGCAAAAGCTTAACAGTTTTTAAAGTCAATGAAATTTTTATCAATTCAGAACTTAATAAATATTAATTTACCTACATTTTTTATTTCAAATCGTCTAAACGTTGAAATTTGAATTTAACATTTACGCACACACTGCACTACCTATTTTTCATGAGCACTGATTGCACTGCTTCATGCGGTCACATTGCTTTCGCTGGCACGCATCCGTACGCTAGAGGTACCAATAGCGCCGAATAGCTCAATTTGGATCATAGTGTCGGAGTTTTGCGCGCACCGATTGGCGTTTGCAATCACGTGATCCTGGGCATTTTTTAAATATTTCTAGTTGAAGTATTTTGATTAATTTATAATGCATATTTACTCTTGCAAAATATGATTTTCAGCATTTCAATATTCACTTCTATGGTATAACATCCATATTGTACAAAAAAATCTGAAGAGGGCCCTTATCACTAAGTGCTATAAAAAATAGCCTACGACCTATTCTCAGACCTACCAAACTAATATACACAAAAAATGTCATTAAAATAGGTTAAGACGGTTCGGAGAAGTTCCATAACAAATACTGATACGCGAGATTTTTATATGTTACATAGTGCAACAAGGATTAAAATAAAAGAGGTCAAAATTGGAACCTAATTCAAACTAAAAACTAAACATTTCAAAAATTTTTGATCATTACATTAGTAAATCAATAACATTTTATGAAGGTACGTATTTTTAATAATAATGCATATGTAAATTAAACATAAAAAGAGTCAACAGAGATGTGGACATTTTCATAATATTAATTAAAATTGAGACAACATGCTCATCCTATAAAGAGCATTAAACTATTTGCCCAAGAATAAAAAAAAATCAATGTTAATTACGGTATTATGTACTTCAGTAAGATGTAGTTTTGAAAAATAGTTTTGAATGCATTCATGATTTAAATTCAACGAATTTTAGATATAAATGCATTTTTTTAATCTATTAAATTAAAATGACGAAACACCTAAATGGTTTTGTAATTTTCATGCTATAATTATTTTGAAAAGTTGTATTTTTTCCTTATTTCCGGAGGTCTTTACCTACATATATTTTTCTAATAATCTAATAACAACCTCTGAAAATTTAACAGCATCCTCATTTAGGTGTCATTCAAATTTAAAAAACTTTGTCTCATTGTACATAAACTTATGGATAATCGATAGCAAACCAACAATCGATTATTTAGTGATTCTATAACTTATGCCGAATAATACTTTGTTGCCCGTCATAAAAATACGACCATAGACCATGGGATCAAATTTTTTTATAAGACTAGCCTTATAAGACAAAGGTATTTCATTATGTAATAGCTTTGTCTTATATTTCTATGCAACTTAAATTACTGTGACAAATATCTCAATTTTAGTATTCAGACAGATATAAAAATGTAAACTTATAGCAGCAAAGTACCGCTAGTATCCTTATCGGTATAAAGTGAGGACACTTCATACGTGCTTCATACTCAGCATTTTAACCGTTATTTACCCAGGCGCCGAAGACGCCATTGGTGGCAATTCTGTTGGCACTAATTCGATTAAACTATACTAAATTTAGTTTTAGTGGTGTCAAATTGTGTTTTCAGTTAAAATTTTCGAACAAAAAACACGATTTGACAGCACTAAAACTAAATTTAGTTTAGTCTATTCCAACTAATGCCAACAGAATTGACACCATTGTTAGTGAGCAGAATGAATAAATTAATCGTGTCATAATTTACCTCGCCACGTCGGCATTTGTACACATTTAAGCAATTCAGATTAAAAAATCGGTGGAAATCGAACCCCCATTTTCAACATCGACGTCATCGTCGATGTCTCAGCCACTGGGCCATCGAGCTCTTATCGGCCCCTATGAAATAGCATGAATAGCTTCGAAGTGGTCGTTAACAGATTTCATAAGCTATAAACGTGATTTACAATAATCAGATAATTAATACGTTTTCCAATGGTTTGGAGCCGGCATTATGCCGGCGTATGTGATAGAGTGTATTTTTGCATACGTCATTTTTGATAGAGCTCAGTCCTGTTCTGATTATCAAGTCCATGATTATAGCCAACGTATTTCGGCAGAGGGGTTGGGTGAAACCTTGCCATCTCCAGCGGCCGTACCGCCGTGTTACCGCCAAACGCAAAGCGATCACTCACTATCGTTATCGTGACATTAGAACAATAGTTTTAATGTCACAAATGACATAAGAGCTATTGTTCTAATGTCACGAAGCGATAGCGAGTGATCGCTATGAGTTAGGCGGTAGCCCCCCTGGTTTAGTTAGAAAATATTTGATTGTTATATTTTCATCAACTTAATTTTCAATAGTTTTAACTGTGCCCCCTAGACAAATGCCACAGGCTAACTTTTCCGCAGTTTTTCCGCAGAGAAAATGTATGGAGATGACATTAGCTGCGGAAAAAATAGCGTGAGGTTATCGTTAGCTAATGTCATTTCCATTACATTTTTTCTGCGGAACGACTGCGGAAAAGTTAGCGTGTGGCTTTGTCTAGGGGGCAATTTTGTTGGGACTAATTGGATTAAACTAAACTAAAATCAGTTTTAATGCTTTTAAATTGTGTTTTCAATCGGAGTGGCTCGTACCGCCCAACTCATAGCGATCTGTAGCGATCATTCGCTATCGCTTTCGTGACATTAGAACAATAGTTTTTATGTCACAGGTGATATTTGAGCTATTGTTCTAATGTCACGAAAGCGATAGGGAGTGATCGCTATGAGTTAGGCGGTAGCCCCACAGACATATTTAACTTCCATATGTCTGTGGGTAGCCCCCTTAAGTCGATCGGACCCGGCAGAAGCGTAATAAAAAATAACTTATAGGATAAAACTGAAAACTGTAGGTTAGGTTAGACATTATGACCACACACAGCTGCATGTTTCATGCTTCGCTCGCAAAGATCAATTATTAAGTAAAATCCACCTCGTCGCCATTTTATTTCCATTCTATACGAACCCGCGGCCGTACCGCCTAACTCAAAGCGATCACTCGCTATCTTTATCACGACATTAGAACAATAGTTTTAATACATTGATTTACCACCAAACGTAGATAGAGCGCTTCATACAAAAACGCGCTTGAAATCTGTCACCTAATCGACTATACATTTGTACTCGCTGATATATACTTGAATATGCACGCCCGAATGAAAATTACTATAAAGAAAGTATCGTATTTATCGAATTCAACCTTATTCTGCATTATTACGGCAACTATTTTAAGTACAACCGTGGGAAGTTACATCATTTCATACCTAGCCACAGATCAATGACGTTTTAGTAATTGCTACAAGAAAATATCAACTTTATGCTCTCAAGCATTATGCTTGAAATTGCTTATCGCGTTGTCGCTCCAACGCATGAATGAGATAACACATCGTGATACGACGCCCGTGCGAGCGAGACGATAGTGATGTACTGACACTGACGCGAAGCGACATGTTTATGATTGATTTTTACGTATATATTTATATTTTTACGTAATATTTGAATACATGATAAGATGTGTAATGAGTTTACTTACGCAAAATATGAAATCCCGTCTTTTTTCTGCCGTTTCTGGCTATTGTTACCACAACTTTTGAATGCGCTCTTCGGCATGTTTACGTGCCGACAACTAATCACTATGGAAAGGAACTGCACGAGTCGCGATTGAGCAGTTCTTCACCGGGCCACTTTTCGATCGTTCATGCTTTATCTACGTTTGGTAGTAAATCAATGTTTTAATATCACAGGTAGCATTTGAACTATTGTTCTAATGTCACGAAAGCGATTGCGAGTGATCGCTATGAGTTAGGAGGCGGTAGCCCCCCCGGGTCCCTATAGAAGTCGATTGCTTGTCGTACCCATTCGAGAAAAAAAATTCGATTACGCTTCTATCGAAACATCCGAACATTTAATTAATGCTCTAGGGTCCGAATAGCAATCGACCTAGCAACTCCGATATTGTTTTAAGCCTTCTGGACTACAATGTTGAATTTGCAAAATGTTGAATTCGCAAAATGTTGAATTTGCAAAATGTTGAATCCCAAAATGTTGAATTTGTATAAAGTTGAATTTTTTGGACCCACAATGTTGAATTTGCAAAATGTTGGATCCCAAAATGTTGAGTCCTGTAGATGCAAGAGACGAGGAACCGATCCGGTGGAGGTATTTGGGGGAGACCTATGTGCATCAGTGGACGTCTTTTAGCAAATGTTATAATGAGCACAATTCTACTTCACGGGAAAATATCTGGCACTGCGGTGGTACCCACATAGACGGCCTAGGAACTTACCACCTAAAATTAGTATCTACACAAACTTATATTTATTTACGTACCTAACTAAATTTCTCGTTAAATTAAAATTATTTTAAGTGAAACCCGTGTACATCCATTACTAATAGATACTGGCCACTTACAATAAAGTGATAAGCAATTTGTCAATAACCTTTACTGTTGTCAGTCAAGTTCATAAGTTCCTGTTTTATAATTTTAAAAATACATAATATATAAATAAAGTAATTATAACTCTTTTTAAAGATATTGTGTTTAAAAAAACAGTATAAAGATCTCTTAATATTAAAAGGGCAGTGGACACTAACTAAAGACAGTAAGACGAATTATGACGGTACGACATGCTGGAAGAGCACACATCGTGAAATATGTACAGCTTCCGTAACGTTAAGCACCGATAAAACTAAAATAATTCGTTATACTAGACATAAGTGCTTGACCGATCTGCAGGCCTATTCGCTAACTACAGTTGGTAACTAGAACTGTAATTTTTGAAAGGAACTTTATATCCATTAATGCTATCATGAACACCGCCGTAACACATAAGATCACTAAACCAGTAATGGATATAAAGTTCCTTTCAAAAATGATAGTTCTAGTTACCGACCGTAGTTAGCGAATAGGCCTGCAGAACAAAATCCAAATTAAAGGGTTTTTGAATGCAATCAAACATTTTTTTAAGTAAAGAGATTTTGTTGTTTTAGTTAGGTAATGATTACAAGTGGAGTTTTTTTTAATTAATGATTACATACACCTAAAGAGTTTTTTCATTAAGAATAACATACAAGTAGAGTTTTTGTTGTTTAAGTTAATGATTACAGGTGCGAGTTTTTTTTTAAAATAAAGATTACAATTGAAGAGTTTTTGTTGTTTTAGTTCATGATTACAAGTACAAGTAAACACTCTTTATTTTAATTTTAGTTTGTTAATAAATACAAATAGACCTTCTGGATTACAATTCAATATTCTCGATAAAATACCCAACAAATTCAACATTTTGGGATTCAACATTTTCCAAATTCAACATTGTGGTCCCGATGGGAAATTCAACTTTTTACAAATTCAACATTTTGGGATTCAACATTTTGCAAATTCAACATTTTGCAAATTCAACATTATAGTCCAGAAGGGTTTTAAGCTGCCTCTACCCTTCCCTTTCCCGGGTCCCTATAGAAGTCGATTGCTTGTCGGACCTATGCGAGAAAAAAACTTCGATTACGCTTCTATCGAAACATCCGAACATTTAATTAATGCTCTAGGGTCCGAATAGCAATCGACCTCTATCTATGGGACCCCGGGTCCGAATAGCAACTCCGATATTGTTTTAAGCTGCCTCTACCATGGAATTATTACTCAAACAGGAATGAGCTCTTGCTTAAAAAAGTGTGCTGAGCGAGAAATAAATAACTGTCCCGTTTGTCTCTTTCGTAAGTTTTGTGACCACAAATTCTACAAAATAGGGCTTTTTTGCTTAAAAACAATAACATTCAACCTGAAAGATGCTTTTGAAAATTATAATATGCTTAATAATCACGATTGTTCGAGATCGCTTTTAGCGACAAGGTTGTACATTTAGTGTATTATTTATACGTTGACTTTAAACTGGTTGGTGTTGTACAACAAAGAAATATTATATTCTATTCTATTATTTCAAAATGAGTTGCGCAAAAGAACTTTATATCAGCTTTTCAATACAAGATAGGTTTTATTAACATAATAATTATTTAAAAAAATAATGAATGTCAATAATTGTCTTTCAATAGATGGGTCTTTTTAATCGGTATATTATGTTGAACCCACATAACAGATAATCAAATATGTCACCTTTTAAAAATGAGTCAACACTAAAATCTCTCTGTGATATTTAAATACATACCTAGTAAAAGAATGAGTAATATTTTAAGAAGAAAAGAATTAAAAACATCATTGTGAGTCGAACTGTTTCAACAATATTTAAAACTTTTGTGGTTTCGCCATTATCTTGAACAGAATGTTAATGCCAATTCCTTTTTTCTAATAACTTAACATCGCGTCGTGGAAGCTAAACAATAAATAACTAATATAAATTACTTTAATTAAAAAATGTTAAAAATTGCGATAATATTTAGGTTAGGTTAGGTTACATACCATGTGGTCACCCTACTACAATGACAACGAAAATTACTGACATTGACAAAGAATCGATGTTGCAATATAACATTTTTTGAATACTACCACTAGAATATTTCCTGGACGTAAAATCATAGTGTTATAATTATTAATAGTAGGCTAACATGGTAATTTAATTTATTTTATGTTATAATTATTACAAATAAAAAAATTTAGATATTTTGGGCGTTAAAAGTAATTAAAATATACAATAATAAAAAATCATCATCTACCAATAGTTGTTACATAACTACTAAATTATAAAATATACACCAGTAGCAACACTGTGGGAAAGGGATAAAAGGTACAGTTATTGCGATCTCTCTCGGCACACTTTTGCGCTTTCAAGTGTTTAGTCTTTATTCACATAGAAATAAAGTCCAAATTTGAACAACAATATTTTGAAGAGCTCATTCCTGTTTGAGTAATAATTCCATGGCCTCTACCCTTCCCTTTAAAATGGTGTCAATTCTGTTGGCATTTGTTGAAATCAATGACTTAATAAATACATGGACCGGCCCTACCTACAGAATCAGCGTGACTACCTACAAAACTTTGGCACATAAAATGGCTACCTTTAGTAGTGATGTACTCAGTATTAGTTGTGCAATATCGATAAATTTAAGTTTAAACAAATTCATCAATCCACTTATCTACGACATATCTACTGCAATAGATCTTAGCTGAACAGCCCCCCTAAACAAGATGCATTTCGATAATCGCTAACGCAATCGCTAGTAGGAAAATATATGGGATTTGACATAAGCCCTCGCTTAGCTTTCGAGCGCAATTGTCAAATCTCGTACATTGCCCATTTAGCGATTGCGTTAGCGATTATCGAAAGACATCTTGTCTAGGGGGGCTGCACATTACGGACCTACATTGTAATAATTTGATTGAAAAGTCGTGTTTCAGAAATATTTAAGCAGTTTCAAATTGTAGAACTTCGCAAATTCTAAGAAAAACTTATTAAAGATCACTATTTAACTTAAGCGGTACAAAGTTCGCCGGGTCAGCTAGTAGGTATGACTATAAAGTTACATCAGTAGACGTGTATTTTCTTTGTATAAATAAGTGCGAGAAAATGTTATTGTAAAAAAAATAGGAATAGTTTTTTTTTGTAAAAAATTATTTAAGGGGGCGATAAGTACTTACTTTCAAGTAGGTAGGATAATTTGGGTGTAATTTAAATATTTTTTTTAGTTTTGTATGGTAAGTTACTGATCAAAGTTTATGACAAACTTTGTCGTAGGAACCTTATAATTATGTTCAATTATTATGAAAAATGGAGGATTTTAAAAAACTAAATTAATTGACAATGATAATAATTCATCAATTATTAAGCTTTCCAATGATATTACTTTAGTCACTGCATGTGAACTAGGCTTAGGCACGTAAGTCTGTCTGTTTAATATTATATATCGATAGACTAATTAAATTTTCTCTTTAGGTATCTTCACTATCGCCCATTAATAATGTATGTAAATTATCAAAAATATAAAAATTCTTACACAATTAAAGAAAAATATTACTGCTGAACGCTTCAAGTAAATTGGCAAATGAAATCAGAATATGAAACCTTAACTACATATTCCTAATTATATTTTTCACAATTTTGTTTACTTATTTGTGAAGAGTTAATTGCGGTGTATTTTTGTTTTTTCTCGCACCGCATTGTATAATATTGCAAGAAGGCATTCTGTAGTCTTTTATTGTGGCGCACTGTTAAAATATTACTGTAAATAACTTCGAGATTATGGAAAATAGTCAAAATCCGAAGCAAAATTCACACGTTCGTTCGGCACTTAATATGGCGGACTGGTCACGGTAAGCAATTTTTGTGACGTCACAGAAAATACATGCCACAGACGAAACAGTATGCATCTCTTTCTACACGTGTATTTTCACTTTTGTAAGAAAGAAACAAAACGATATTTGATAGATACGTGTCAAGATATCAAAGAACAGTTTAACGGGGCATCTCCATATGTCTATCTCAATGGTTGAAATAGATTAAATTAAAAGTTTTAGTGCTGTCAAATCTTGTTTTTTGTTCGAAAATTTTAACTGAAAACACAATTTGACAGCACTAAAACTAAATTTAGTTTAATCGAATTAGTGCCAACAGAATTGCCACCAATGTCTGTGACTCTTGGTGACTCTACTCTCCATAGTCCATACGTTTGACCCCAGCTGAGCCAAAATAAAACAGCGGAAAATAAATTGTTTGCGTATGCCGCTGTAATGTCTAGTTTGTCAGCAAGTTTCAGTATGTCGTTTGCGCGTTTCAGAGATGTGTGACTCAGCTGGGGCAACGTTGCTCCAGCTGAGCCACACGGATCTCGAACACGGAACGACATAGCGAAAATCTGTTTGCTGATATAGATAGGCGGCAGTTAGTCGGACAAGTTTCAGAGATTGTCGATCTACCGTTTCAGTAGCAAAGTTGTTGCAACTGAGCCAGCTGGATCTCCAAAATAAAGCGGCGTAGCGAAATTGTTTGCTCGAATAGTAAAGCAGTAGCTGTAACTAAAGTAGTATGCCGAGCCACACTCAGCTGGGGTAACGATGCCCCAGCTGAGCCACACATCTCTGAAACGCGCAAACGACAAACTCTGATACTTCCTGAAAAACACTAGAAACTAGACAGTGGCTCAGCTGGGGTCAGCCACACTCTCCATACACCAAAAAGCGGAGTGAGTGACGCAGGTAATTGCTTCAGATAGGTATAGCAAGTGGGTTCTCTCCACTTTCCTCATTGGGCGAACTCGCGGGGGTGCCTCCAGACTCAGTTTGTATGGCAATACGCCCAAACGTGAGATATATCTCCAAGCCGGCCGGCCAGCAGTATCGGCAAATAGTAAAGATACACTCAACACATTAATCATAAAATAAAAAATATTATCTTGTCGCCCCTCATTAAAGAATTATTCTATCCTTATTAAAGAAAAACGCAAAATTACTCTTAGTATAACTTTATTTTGTCAATCACTTGGCGGGTTTTTTCGCCTCTTTCGCAACCTTCTTTTTAGGGGGAGGCGGAGGAGTTTTCTTGGCGACTGGCTTCTTGGGTTTCTTGGCCAGTGCTGCCTTGATCGACTTCCTGCGTCTGAGACGGAGTTTCTCCGCTTTTACCGCGGGGTCATCTTCAGACAACTTGATCTGTAGAACGAAAAACTTACTATAAGCAAGCACACATATGAAGACGTATGTTAGTAATCAATGGTTTTCGTAGTCAGAATTTGTCAACGTGAATGGGTAATCACTGTTCATCATAACCCAATGCTCTGAAAGAGAATATCATCATATCAAATTTTCTAGAGGGACACTGTACCAGGGTCGCCTGCTTGAGTACCTCCGTTTTATATATTTCTACCGCAAAAAAGGAGTTCTTGCATTGCTATGTTCCAGTTTGAAGGGTAAAATATGGCAATGTATTTACTGGGTACCATGATTATTACACTATGGTTCTTGTATACATGTACTATAAGGTGACTGTTACCACTTCACCATCAGGTGGGCCCGGAACCGCTTACCTTATTACCTTATTCAAGGGGGTTTTCAATTAGGTTTTTTGTTTCCAAAACCCAATCAATTCAGAAAGCAAAACGTCGACTTTCCCCTAGGGCTAAGAAAGAAGATTGGCAAGCCTGGTACCCATTAAAATATGAAATATGAAATGTAGGATACTGAATTTTGGATATTATGTAAACGATACCAGTTTACTTGTTTATCTTTAATTGTAGAATTTCTATAACTTTTGTAAAGAAAGAAAAATTGATTTCACTATTTTAGTGAATATTGATAACAAAACGCATCTAACTGACAAGCAATATTAAAACGCAAAGGTAAACAAAACAAAAGCAACTATCCAATTTGTTGCAGAAATATCGATTATTGATTAATCCACTCATTTTCAAATAATTGATCGATTAATTACAGTTACAGGACCAAAAATAGTACTAGAACATAACAATATTACTTTTCCTGGTTTTATCTTGAGGTTTTAGTTAAATAAGATGTCTAAGGAAATCTAATCTTCATCGATAAACCTATCGATATGTCGCGTGACCGACTGTTACCACTGTCAACTGTGAATGTCAACGTCACAATCACTGTCAGTGTCAGTCGTGTCGTGGGGGTGCGTTCCGAATGGAAATGATATCGATGTCAACGCGCTAAAAGTCGATCGTTAAAAAAAATCCTTCCTCAATCCACATTAACAATTACCCACTGGAACGTCCGTGGGGACTATAGTCCCCAAAATCTTGATCTTCTCGATCGACCTGGGTACTATGGTACCCAGTTCCCTTTGCGTAAAACGCGCGGTGTGATAAAAAAATCGCGAAAAATAAAATATTTTCTCTATGGCTTTATTCCTTTGTCAATAGTCTCTTTCATAAGTTGACAGGTCATGTCCAATTTATTTTTAGTCTTAGATTGAAATAAATTTGTCATAGTCTGCGGTTTAACTTACTTGGCCGTATCCATACGTTTCTTACTCCATGACCGATGAGATTTATTGCGTACTTACTTAGTCTGTATTAGTATTTTCGTAGAGTGTTCTATATCAAAATAAACTAGAAGAATTGGGCTACATTATTATGTATGGTTTATGATAGTTTATAGTGTTATATTGCCACACTAAACGTTTTTTTCAAAAAGTGAGTATTTTTGAAATTTTAAGCACTTTAGTTACTATTCTCGTCATTATTCATTCAATTATGAATCCTTATCTAATTAACTATTATAAGTTCATTCCTTATTAAATTAGCTTTCCATACGTATTTTTTATTTAATTTTAGACAATAATTTATTTTTTGCATTTTTTTTAAATTTGAGGTCGCGCTTGCGCATCTGGCGTATATAATTACGTAATTAATCGATTTTATTATTTTTTTCTTTTTTCATTAAAAATATTACCCAAAACTATTATATATCAAAATAATCTTCAAGAATAGGGCTATAATAATATATATGGTTATTTAAAGTTTTATAATTGCAAAATTTTTAAAAAAAAAATCGGGTCTTCCGCGACCTTCCGAACATTTTCGCGCTTCATTCATTTAATTATTAATCCTTATCTAATTAACTGTTATAAGTTCCTTCTATATTAAATTACCTTTCCATACGTATTTTTTGTTCTCTTGTAGACAGTATATGTCACTCTCCGCAATTTTTTGAACACTCCGTACGCGCCGGGTTGAGTCATTCCGCAATGGCGGCACCTTTGATATTTGAGATATACTACTTTTTGCTTTTGAAACCCACCACGCTTCGCGTGGCGAGCGTTCCAGTGGTTACTGTAAATCGTAATGTCAATGTCACATTCAATCTCATGTTGTGACATTTGCAATGTTTTGTTAACTATTAATAATGTTTTGTTATCTCTGTACTCTATGTACTATAGTAATTTTCAAATGCGAATATCCTTTTATTTATCAGTTGTAGCAATATGATGTGATTACCTTTTTTGTTACATTACTTAAGACAAAGAAATACCTGGTATTTTTATCACCATACACTTTGTCTGATTGCGGTACCAACATTGTATGGCTTCCTGCCAATCTTCTTTACAGTTAAATCGGGTAAGCACTTATCGAATTTAAAAACCCTATTGAGTTTACCCTATAGTAGGGTTTTAAAAATGCCTAATCAATTTAAACGCTTAGACATGTTGATAGAAATCAGCAGAAAGTGCGGAAAAGAGAAGCCCTATAGGGGTGGTAAGTGCTTAAATTTTGAAGTTACTGACACGCTATATGATTTGGTAAGCGCATTGAAATAATTGAGGTAAGTTTACCTCATCATTGACACCATCCATAGCATGTCAAAAAGGAGACCCCATCTTTGGGTAAACTTTCCATAAGGTTTCCCTAAGGCGTATGCTAGACGATCAATATTTATCACGATATTTGGATCATGATGCAGGGTCGCGATATTTATTGATCGTGTAGTCTATGCCATTGAGGGATTGCGATACGGCTCACAGAATTTCTGGATATTTCGAAATCCAAGTCCTTGATATGTATCGCGATATTTATTGATCGTGTAGCCCTGTCATCAATATTTCTCGTGATCACGCGTTTTCCATTTAATCGTCACCATTTTTGCACGCTAATATCAAATGTTAACCATGTTTTGCTTTGTTACTAAGAAATGCTACATTGTGTCGCGCTATTTTTCACAAAGAGAACCTAACCTCAAAATGGAACGCATTACGTTAACACAATTACGATGTTTAAAATGCTGCAAATCTGCGCGTAAATGGAACACGCCTTACGTATATTTTCCACAGATTAGAGAGATACTGACTGTGATTATGTACTCTGTGATACTGACGCGATCCGTATTGAACGTGTAGGGTTATCTGAGATCCATCAATAAATACTGAAAGAGAATTTTATAAATATTGAACGTCTAGCATACACCTTACAATCAGTTTAGTGAAAAACACGAATTTTCAGGTACCTACCTACCTGCATATCATTCAAGAATTAAGACCTACTGGAGTTACTTATATTGGTTAGACTAGACAATCATCCCACTCACCCCCCGTTTCTCAGCGAGCGCCAGCGCTTTATCGTTGTTCCTCCTCTGCTGGTCGAGCACTGCCCTGCGTCTCAATACGGCAGAGTACGGGTTCAGCCTCAGCATCGCCTTGGTGTTGGTCAGCGGGTTGAGCTTGCGGGTAGCTCGGACTACTCGCTTGCTGTGAACATACATGGGGGAGGTGTTAACAACGTGACGTAATTAATAAGTGGAGGTTTCAGCGGATTGTGGCTACAAATCAGTAGTTGTCAACGTGATAAGGTAATCACTGTGTGTCATAACCCAATGCTCTGATAGAGAATATCATCATATTTTGTTTGTGTTAGTTTTGCTCTTCTATAATATCTTAATAAAAAAAATGGAAAACAAAATGTGTCAAGTATTATTCGATTTTATAAAAAGAAATCACAAAAAATTTTACAGCCTGAAAATCGCTTCATCTTTTATATGTATGTCACGGGAAAATTAAGAAATCATATTGGATGGATTCATTGTGGAGCGATAAGAAGTTATTCTAATATTTCGCAGGCGTTCAACGCCTCAAGCGTTGCATTCAGACTAAACCTAACAATTTTTGTAAAATAACAATTTTCTTGTTTAACATTCCGAGGATTGATACATTCGTTCTGATTTTTTCAACAATTCTTCCAACATATTATACAGGATAATTTTTAAACCAACAACCTCCCAGGGGCTGATTCTAGTGCTCAGATTCAACAGCTTTTTGTATGGGACCAACATCGAAATCGCAAAAAAAAAACACTTCTCCATACAAACTAGGTTAGCTGATCGAGACTAGTATGGGAAAGTGATTTTTTTTTTCGTTTTCTATGTTGGCCCATTCAAAAAGTTGTTGCATCTGAGCCATTGATTTACTACCACACGTAGATAGAGCGCTTCATACAAAAACACGCTTGAAATCTGTCACCTAATCGACTATACATTTGTACTCGCTGATATATACTTGAATATGCACGCCCGAATGAAAATTACCATAAAGAACGTACCATATTTAACGAATTCAACCTTATTCTGCATTATTACGGTAACTATTTTAAGTACAACCGTGTGCAGTTACATCATTTCATACCTAGCCACAGATCTAACGACGTTTTAGTAATTGCTACAAGAAAATATCAACTTTATACTCTCAAACATAATGCTTGAAATTGCTTATTGCATTGTCGCTCCAACGCATGAATGAGATAACACATCTTGATACGACGCCCGTGCGAGGGAGACAATTGTGATGTACTGACACTGACGCGAAGCGACATGTTTATGATTAAAATAATTGTTTTTGATTGGTTTTTACGTATAAATCGAATATCTGAATACATGATAAGATGTGTAATGAGTTTACCCACGCAAAATATGAAATCCCGTCTTTTTTCTGCCGTTTCTGGCAATTGTTACTACAACTTTTGAATGCGCACTTCGGCATGTTTACGTGCCGACAGCTAATCACTCACTATGGAAAGGAACTGCACGAGTCGCGTTTGAGCAGTTCTTCACCAGCTCACTATTCGATCGTTCATGCGTTATCTACGTTTGGTAGTAAATCAATGATCTGAGCACTAGAATCAGCCCCTGGGAGGTTGTTGATGGTTTAAAAATTACGCCGTATATGCAAAATTCTTTTTTCTCAAACATTGAAACCGCAAATATGTATGTATAGACATTGAAATAAGTGTATACACAGTGTTTCATAATAACCAATAAATAATCAATGCGTTATCTAAAACTAATTATTAAAATGTGTTTCCACGTAATGTCATTCAACCCAAAATTTTCATGTATATCATAGTATCATTATCATGTCTATGATTTACATGAAAATTTTGGGTTCAATGACATTACGGGTAAACACAATTTAATAATTAGTTTTAGACAATGCATTGATTATTTATTGGTTATTATGAAACACTGTGTATATCTTGTACATCCCACTTACTTGGGTGCGCGGAGCACCTTACGGATCTCTTCGGACTTGAGCAGGCGGCTGAGGTCAGTGTTGGCCATCTTGGGTTGCGGCAGGTTGAAGTTTTTCTTCTCCTTGGACGGTGTCTTCCATGAGCCGAAGAGCGCATCTGTTGGGAATTCATTAGACAGTGACCTCAGAGTATAATATGCAGCTAAATATCCTTCCCGAATGAGACTCTTTTAGGGTTCCGTAGCCAAATGGCAAAAAACGGAACCCTTATGGATTCCTCATGTCTGTATGTCTATCCGTATGTATGTCACAGCCACTTTTTTCCGAAACTATAAGAACTACACTGTTGAAACTTGGTAAGTAGATGTATTCTGTGAACCGCATTAAGATTTTCACACAAAAATAGAAAAAAAAAGCAATAAATTTTGGGGGTTCATACTTAAAACTGAAACTAGAAAAATTTTTTTCATCAAACCCATACGTGTGGGGTATCTATGGATAGGTCTTCAAAAATTATATTAAGGTTTCTAATATCATTTTTTTCTAAACTGAATAGTTTGCGCGAGAGACATTTCCAAAGTGGTACAATGTGTCCCCCCCCTGTAACTTCTAAAATAAGAGAACGATAAAACTAAAAAAAATATATGATGTACATTACCTTGCAAACTTCCACCAAAAATTGGTTTGAACGAGATCTAGTAAGTAGTTTTTTTTAAAACGTCATAAATCGTAAACCGCAATTTACCTTTCATTCAATCAACTCAAAAATAAAAAAAAACATTTAATTTCATAAACATAAACCGTGAACCATTATTTTCTTATAATAAAAATCCCATCATTTAGGTACCTAATTATAATGTTTACTTATCAATAAGTTATTTTAACAGGGTAGCTTTTGTTTTATAGATTATGGGTAGACACTTGTCCTCATCTTGCCTGATGGTAAGCAAAGGGGACTAAGGTGGAGCGTTCCTACTCATTAGGTGCCGACTCACTCTAGTCCATAAAAGACCCGGGTTGTAATGAGGTGGGAACACAGAGGACGGCAATGAATTCCATTCCTTTGCAGTACGCATTAAAAAAGTGGAAGCGAAACGCTTCGTGCGGAGCAGTGGAATTTCTACTACGTAGGGGTGGGTCTTTGCCGTTCTCCGGGTGCCTCGGTAGTAAAAGGGAGATGGTGGAATAAGATCAAACACTCTTGGGAACAGTCTCCGAAATGTAGCCTGTAAAAAACCGATAAACGGGCCTTCATCTCACCTGATGGTAAGTGACGATAAGGCCGAAGGTGGAAGCGAGCTTCACCTGGACTACTCAACAGCTGAGGAACTGGCTATCTTACCTCTAATTGTCGGAACACAACAATGCTATAAACATTGTTATTATGGCGACAAACTTAGGTGAGACGGTGGTAGCTAGCCAGGCGGGCTGAGCCCTACCACCAACCAAACCAAGGAGAAAAACATCTGCCCCCATGGGGTATCGAACCCCAGGCTTCCCGATCAATATCGGCTGGCTCCACTAGACCATGGAGGCGGTTAGAAAGAAATCTTTCGTATGCGTTAGAAAACTTGTGCTCCTCATGTCGACACACCAACAGACGTTCAGCCGAGCTGATGTTTCCTTTGGGAGAGTTTGTCTACCCTCACTATGTAACTGAACACATACAGACGCGTCCAGTAAAGATTTTGAGGGGGAATTCAAAGAATCTCATCTCTAATCATTTGAATAACATTGTAATGCAACAAAATTCCCATAGTGTGGACGCTTTACGCGCGCGAACTGCGCATTTAACGCGCACGCGCTGCGAGCATTACAGATCGCGCGCGGATCTATAATTGTCGGAATGTCAATTTCGCAAGAAAAATGGAGCAATAAAATTGTTATGGCCATTCACCAACCTCTTCTTAGCTTAGGTGACTCTTAGGTAGCATGCTGTCACATTCTTTTCATTAAAGACAAAAAGTGACAGCATACGTCTTAGGGGATTCCTAAGCTAAGTTATGGTTGGTGAAATCGACCATTAGTCTTCTATCTTCCTATCGTCCGTACCCAGCACTTGTTTTCCACGGACTGACAACGTTCGTGAGCACACCAGGAACAGAGGCATATCTCCGTCACTTCCCGCTTAGGTACAAGATAAGTACCCACCGTTCCGCTCATTCTGAGAGTGCAACAGCAGCGGGGCTGCCGCGCTCTTGCGATTAATGCATACTCACAGTGTATATGGCAACGTTTCGAGCACTTGATTATTAACCATCAGCAATACAGATGTATAAAGCGAAGCAGACTTAACATAATTTTACTCACACATTTGTCATAAGTAATGTATATCGTTTTTACTTTCACTCCAAAGTGACATGATATATCGCTATTTCTGTTTTTCGTCTGTGGCGATACGAACGCACTTATAAACATTTCCGAAGCCGTGGCAGTCGCTACGTGGACGCCATGTTTAGCTTTGTCAAAATAAGAGGCAAATGGCGTCGTGACATTGTGTTATAATGTTTTGTTTTGTGATTATAAATAAAAATAACTGCTAATCGGACAAGAACAATGGTAAAGTGCTGTGCCCTGAAGTGTTCTAACGCATCATATAATAAAACTCCAGATATTACAATAATATTAAATAAATATTGTTTGTGTGCGAGTAATGTTTACATGTGGTAAAGTTGCCACGCTTTTTGAACGATACTTTAGTCTGCTTTCCTTTATATGTCTGTGATCAGCAACAACCCTATCGTTCAAGCTCGTAGCGACACGAGGCTTCAGAATTACTAATAACATACGCTAACGCGTGGGGTCAAAGTGTGATTCAGTGTGAATGCTCAAAGTTTGGGTATTTTTAAAGTCGGCTTTTCAAGATCAAAGCAGTGCATCTTCTGTACATAGTACTAACTATGATCTATTTTATGACAGAGGTGAGTAGGTTCATGTTCGGTTCGTGCGAATGGAGCGTCCACACTTTACGAAATGCATAGTCTCATGTTGCATTACTGGTTGCGTTGCGTATGTCTGTACCAGCTATAACAATAACTAAAAAACCTCACAATTTAAAAACCTTCACCTAACTTCATGATAAAGCCGAGAATTATTTAATAGAAACACATTAGCGCCACGACGCAACACACTGTAATAACGTGTCTCTAGCCATATTAAATGTACGCAACCGATACGCTTCTGACGCGTCACAACACAACACACCGCGACACAATAGTTTGTTTCTGTCTTAACCCTACTGGTAGTCGTCAACTCACCGAGCCTGTCGAAGGCGGACTGGGTCCAGATGATGAAGCGGCCCACGTGACCGCCGGGCGCCAGCTTCAGCAGGTTCATCTTGTCCACGTTCAGCATCTCCACGCCGGGGATATTGCGGAACGCGCGCGTCAGACCCTACGCAGGACGAGGCGACATTTTAATTTCTGTTGCCTGTAATGGTGGCCAAACGCATAGCCATTTAGGCGCTTAACACATTGCCGCCGCATCCCGCTGCGGTGTACGGAGGGACGAAAACCGCATGCGGCTGCGGCGGCACGGAACCGTGCCACCGTACGGTTTGCTCCGTATCACCGTCCGGAGCTGCGGTGCACGACGACGCCCCGCATCACCGCATTATCTATGTTGAGATCTATTACGCGTATGCACGTCCTTTCTACGCAAAAATCCGTACGATACTGCGGCACAGTGTGGCATACCCCGCGGACCGCACCGCATCACCGTCCGGGAGTGCGGTGCCGTCGCGCGCGCCGCACAACCGCACGGGCATGCGGTGTGAGTGTGTTATACCCTGCGGTTTTTGTATACAAATTAAGATTCTTCAGTCAAAATTAAAAACCGCAGCACCGCACACCGGAGCGGTGTCCGGTGCAATGTGTTATGCGCCTTACTGACAGAAGTGTAGACTTCGACAAATACATGTTTGTCGAAGTGACCATAGACTCCTCAAGTAGGTACACTGGTGTAAATATAATTTCTGTCGGCTTTATTTATGCAACAAAAAAATTGCAATCACGAAAAGAAACCGCACTATTGACTACACTCTACAGATTCGATTTTTTGGTATTGTTTCATTATTTTGTCATAAAGCAGCATTTTGATCGCAAAACGTGCGTATATTCTTATATGTAGGCACAGGCAGCTATCACTCTACCGTGTACAAAAACATGAAATCTTTAATTTCACCACTTCATATAGGAAAGATTTAGTGTATGTGTTAGATCTTAGGATTTCTTTCTTTGAATTTGGCAGTGGTTCGATCCTGGTGGGTGTTATTTTTTCATAACTTTGTTTTTTTTTTTATAGCCTCTTTATTTTATTAATTTGTTTTTTTTCTCATTCCTATCACATGTAAGTATAAAATATACAATAATTTGTTTTATTTGTGTACAATTTTGAAGTAATTATGCTGTTACGATAGAAAAATCCAATGGTACGTTGGTAGCTCAAACACGGTACATGGGTAATGATTTGCGGGCGATTGCGTAGATACACGTTGATTTGACCATGTGTGTGTGTTTCTTTATTGTGCGGTAATATTTACATAGTGTGCGTATCTGTAATTGAATTCTTGATTTTCGTAGTGTGCCATGCGTGTTTACCTCGCCTCCCTCCAAATGTGTCAAAAAAAAGGTATACTGCGATTTGTCGTGTACCATCTCCATAGGCTAAATGCTCTTAGCTAAGGGTTAGAAAGAAATCATACGTATACGTTAGAAAACTTGTGCTCCTCATGTCGACACACCAACAGACGTTCAGCCGAGCTGATGTTTAGTTTGGGAGAGTTTGTCTACCCTCACTGTGTAACTGAACACATACAGACGCGTCCAGTAAGGTTTTCGAGGGAGAAAAAAAATGGTCTTGTACCCACTGGACCTTCATAATTGGACCTTACCTACACGATAGGACCTATTCGACCCCCTATCAAAAATCTGGTGCCCATTGGACCTTCAAAATTAACGATACGTCTTATTCGACCTTCTATCAAAAACATGGTACCCACTGGACCTTCAAAATTACACATTACCTACACCATTGGATCCATCAGACCTGTTATCAAAAAGACGTATCCCATTGGACGATATGGCTCTTTTCTTTTGGAATGTTACATACAGTCATGCAGAAAAGTAAAATTGTTAAAGAAATAAAAACAAAAGATATAAATCAAAATATTTAATTAAAATATTTATAAAATTCAACATATTAATCATCAGCAACAAATCAAAAAGAAATAAAATATCGATAACCTACTATAATCACATAACCACAGATCCTTTTTTACCTTACTTTTAACGACAATAGAGAATATTTTTATAACTATAAGTTAGCCTAAATTGCCAAACAAAAATTATAAAAATATTTTAAATAAATCACATTTATCAAATAAATTTAATTGATCTGTGATTTATAACCTATATTAAAAATATTACGATTTTAATCTACCTTCGGCAGAGCTTTGACGAGTGGTACCTTAAGATAGAAAAAAATTGATTTATATAAAAACAGATTAAGCATGTATACAATTAAAAATTAATAGAAAAAAATGACATAATTACATGTCATTAATTATGTTAATTAATATTCAGTCCTGAGTTGATCTCCCATTTTTTAAAACTATAATATGGGTGTTTTTTTTTAGTTTAAGTTTAACTATTTTATTTAATCAAATGCACATTGACTATCAACAGTATACTTGTGAAGGTTTACATTGTATAAAGATTTTTGTCTTTGATTTAATATTATGTTAAAGTGCGATGTCGACAGAACCAATATAGGAGGAATGTAACTTCTAATCCTACCTACATCTTACTTAAAATCAATAGTTGACAATAACTCAGTTTTTTGTTACTCCTTTAAAGTAGCCTTTTTTCAACCCTTCAGGTAGTTTTTTGGAAAGTAAACAATAGACAAGAACGAGAAAGAAATATTGCCACTGAAAGTTGCGCTACAATACAAGAGGCGAGAGCAGGACGAATGTCGTGAGAGTGAATATCAATACAACTCTAATTGTAAGAAAAAAAAGGACGTCTGGTTTTCTCCATATTTTTTCTTCTCCGAATTAGTGGCTGTGCCGATTGAGATATAAGTAGGTACATACATAGGCTAGAACAGCTCAATGGTATTTACTTACTTTTCAATGGTATTGGCTCTATTACAGCTCCTATTAATTTCATTTTAGTCTTCAATAAATTTTCTATATGACTGTACTTTTTTGAATTAAACTGTCAATAAGGTCCAATGGTACCCATAAAAAAGGTCCTACGGGCACATTCAATATAATATTTTAGGAAGGTCGAATGGGGCATACAAATAAGGTCCAATGGGTACAGTTGCAATAGGGTCTAATCTTGAAGGTCCAGTAGGTACCAGTCGAATTCAAAAAAGAGGTCCAATGGCCGCATTGAATATAATATTTTTAGGAAGGTCGAATGGGCCCTGTAAATGAGGTCCAATAAGCACTTTTTGCTTTTGGGTCGAATCTTGAAGGTCCAATGGGTACAAGACCAAAAAAATAACCATTTCACACTTGATTTAAATTGAAAATAAATAAAGGTCAGAATTAAATTAATTCAACCATGCTATCCATTTATTGACCACTTTTTTCTCCAATGGTAACTTTTTTAAAGGGTTTTCAACATATCCTGTAAATGCAAATGTTTCATTTCATTGTAAATTTTAATTATCAAGAGACTTTCTTTGGATATCTCAAAATGCATGTTCAAACACAATCCTTTTAGCGGATGTCTACAGGGTGAAATTGAAATCATTCAACAACTTTTTTCAAATTGTATTGTAAAATTAATTTTATTGATTTAATATTTTATGTAGGATTTGTATCTCCGTTCACAGTATAGATAGCGTGTAAACATATCTTTTAAGAACTCCAATACTTTTTAATACGTCGTCCAACGTCGACGTCGAAAATAAAATAAGTATCGATAATGGTACCTAGCCGAAAAATTTGTCAATAGTTTACGATGTCACCCTGAAAATATTATATGAAAAAATTCGGTTGCACATTTTAATTTAACCCCGTTCATTATGAAAACTTTTACCTGATCCTTGTGGTACACAATGAGGGGCCCCTTGCGCTGGACGCGCCTGCGGTTGCGCATCTTACCCTTGCCGGCGCGAAGGCGCTGGGATTTGTACACCTATAGACGATGAAGACGAAATTCATTAATTTTCATTACTATTAGTAGGTCTGAAGTTGCCAGAAGAGCGGGTTGAAAATAATACTTTTCAGCCCTAGGGAGAATCACTTTCAACTGGGAGCCGCTGTCAAATTTTAAAAAAGAAACTAGTTCTATTTCACATTTCTATTACTTAAACCATGTCCCGACGTTCTATACAGCCACTCAATTACAGCACGGTGTAAAATTGAAATAACAATGTTAAGTATTAAAAGAATATATTTTTTTAAATTACCTTATTATAATTTACTTTCAACTATTTCTTTAAATAACTTAGATTTGGGCAAAATAATTACCATTTTTTCAATGACGAAAATGAAAAATAATGGCTGAATAGCTGGTCGGCTACAGAAAAAACCAAAATAAGCGGGAAAGCGGTTAAAGACTTATTTAGTCCATCGAACTATAGGCGCCCTCTCTACGCTCGGGCGCCAAACCCCGCCTCGGGACTAAATAAGTTACTTTCACCCCTGGGGTAACAATGTACTATTGTTCATTCGTTACATTTTTAAGAGGAAACACCAAGGTCGAGAGAATTCAAAAATAGGTATTCGTAAAATGTATTGCAGCTCGGACCGAAAATACCTACGAAAAGTACACAAAATATACATTTCGTAGTCCCCTGTTTTCTCCGCGAAAAAATGACAGATTTAATTACTTTTTGCGTTGAAAATTAAAGCAAGGCTTTTACTGTGTTTCTATGTTTTGCTTTTTGCATATTAATCTTGTTCAATTTGTTTGGTGGACGTTTGAATACAGCGGAAAATAAGGTCGATTTTTTAGGTTTTTTAAGGTTTAATATCACTTTTAAAAGTAAATGTAATAAAAATGGGAACATGCCATTGATTTTATTGGAAAAAAATAGAGCGACTACTGCCATTATCCAGAAAGGAAACAGGGGACTAAGTTTGTATGGAAAAACGGCCTGTACGATTTCCTCTTAACCAACTTCAAAAAAGGAGGAGGTTCTATGTTTGGCTGTATCTATATTCTTTATGTATGTTCACCGATTACTCCGCCATTTGTGGACCAATTTTCAAAATTCTTTTTGTAATCGTAAGAGTATACTCCCGAGGTGGTCCCATTGTCACCATGTCATTTTCTAATGATGGGATCCCATGGAAATCGAGGGAAAGGGGAGGTTTTTTTTTAACAATTATTATGGCGAAACGTAGTTTGCGGGCACAGCTAGTATATACCGTATAAATGCGATGTACTCCAATTTCTATATCGGGACACCATACAAATGTACTGACTGTTGTTTGGAGTATGCTCTGGTCCCAATTAGAATCTTGCATAGTATACTGTCACAGCAAGAATAGAATTTGGGACGTTATTTATAACAAGCACTGCCCTCCTAGCACGTCAACCAAAACACGATATGATAAAGCGGTTTATCGCGGTGAACTGTCAAAATACAATAGGGTTTCGTCGTATTTTGACAGTTCATCGCGATAAATCGCTTTATCATATCGTGTTTTGGTGGACGTGCTACAGGGGCTGGTTTCTCGTTCATTGCAAACAAAAATCAGACAAAATTGAACTAAGCCCTGTTTAATATATTTTTTTCAAGGACATTCGCTATAAAAAAAATGTGTCATCAACATACAAACTCAAATTAAAGTTCAAATTAAATAATGTGGATGCGATTTTTTTTGATCTTAAAGCAAATGTCAGTCTCTCACATTACAGTTGATTGATTACTTTTTAGCTGTTACTATTGTTATTTCATAAAACTGTATTGTGAAACAGCGAAAGCCTTCAAGGTGAAGGCATGTGGGTGGAATCGAAATTCCTTAGTGGACTGTAAGGCGTGGTTCTACTATACTGAGGGTTTAGTTGATAACTAATGTAAAAGGAATATACGGCTGGTGACACAAGTTAATGGATTCTATGGAAATAAAATCTGCACTACTTGCTAGCGGTGTGCTGTATGGTGGCTCGTCTCATCATCACAGCTCATATACGTCCCCACCGAGGGGCACGAGCCTATCCTAACTAGTTAGGGCGATTAGGCCTTAGTCAAACCACGCTGGTCCAGTGCGGATTGGTTGACTTCACATACACCTTTGAATTACTTCGCAGGTGAATGCAGGTTTCCTCACAATGTTTTCCTTCACCGTAGGAGCGTCAGATAAATGTACATAATATGAAATTTGTGAAACGAAAAACACATTGGTACATGGCAGAATCGATCGCAGGCTACTCGATTCTACTCGGAGCACAGTCCAGTGCCGAGGCCACAGCGCCACCGTCACTCGTCGTGGCGCTCGTCTTTCGCCGGTATTTCCTTCAGGTCACTAGCAGCGAGATGGAGCACCAGTTTCTTCAGTAATTATCACAAACAGGCACAACTGATATAGATATAGTGGAAGCGCGAATCTCCGTCCTCCATACTGATAACCGACCTCTGATAGACTGGCGGGAGCCTTGCGTTGACGCATTGCGATGCGGATATGCCATCTCTCACATAATATTTGGTGTAGTGCAGAAAGGAGATAAGTAAGGTATAGGAGATATAAGGCACAATTGTGTCACCAGAAATACAATTATTTACTTTTGTTTTGAAATAGACAATTATAAAACCTGATAAAAACAGGCGCAAAAACATTAAACCAATATACTTTTAGTTTTTTTTTTTTATATTATGGCGTTAACAATCATAAAATTATTAGTTACCTTCAGTACGTCAGACCAGGCCTTGATGCGCCTCAGAAAGATGACCGCCTGCTTTGTCTTGTTAATCTCCTGCACCTTGTCCGAGACAACCAGGGGAATCTCTGGCACTTTGTCGATGACATGTCCTGTGACAAAGAGCAGTTGTTTATAATGAAATCATCATCATTTCAGCCAAGACATAGGCATACCCCGAACGGCCACCGCTCGGGAACCTTTCTGCACACACAGACTTTAAAATGGGTTCATTAAATAATGCAAACCTCAGACAGCCAAACGTATTTCTATAATAAAAGAATTATAATTATTAATTGATTAATTCCCGCGGATTATTTACGAAGATATGTCCATCTTTATGTATTGTTGCATGTCTTGCAAATTCGAAACTCTATGGTCGCGCGCCTGCGCATACAATGTTACCGCTTAGCCGTCACGGCCGCCGCCGCCGATAAGAAGTAAAGACGACAGAGTTAAGTAAATCTAAAAAGCGGCGTAGTTAAAAATTTAATTTTGGATAAAATCTGACCCATATAAATTTTATAAGTGGGATCAGTTATCTACCCTCGATTCTGAACAAACTATATTCAGGTTTTGCACAATTTAATAGACACATTTTATAGAATATACATATAATAAAGATCATTTTCTCCTGCGAGCGATGTGTCCTAATCATTGAAACAATTAAGGGCCGCAATTTATTGGGCTTATCTCAGTTGACTTTGAAACTCTAATTTTGAGCATACGCCTTTCGATATTGACAACAAAAATAACAAACTTTATTAAAAGAACAGAGATACTAATATTCAGATAAACCAACATTGATTAATATTGCTTGTGGTAAGGATCTTGCACCCGTCCTCGCTACACAGAGCGAGCCCAGAACGCCATTTCCATACGTTGCTTTAGCACTATTCCGCAGTGACACACATCATCACGGTGGGACTGATGCATGTGGACATTTAGTGCATATTTCTGCCAGGCTAAGTAAAATGTGTACCAATCAATAGATTTAACTTACAACCAAACAAGAACTCTCCAAGGTAATGAACGTGCTCATACAGAGGTGTGTGCAACTTAATTAATTCAATTTGCTAAAAGTGAAACTGAAAATTGTGCAAGTGTGTATGTGCATGTGTTTTGTGCCATTTATGTGTGTGTGTGTGTGTGTCTTGACTTCTGTATAATTTATTTACGCGATTTACGTGAGCGTGTGTGATTTATGTGAGTGTGTGTCTTGTGTGATTTATATGTCTGTGTGCTTTTTGTTTTTTTTTTTGAGATTACGCGTGCACAGTATTATGTGATTTACGTGTGCGTGGGTTTGTAACGAGGTGCTATAAGCTAGATATAGTAACTCGTTGCATTCCCGCCTAACATGACTGCATTTTAAATCTTGTCTTTGACATAATTTAATTCGTCTCGTCCATCACTCAATTGCGGGCATCAAGACGCATGAAAGTCGCAATGCCACAATTTAATATATTATAAATATTATTAAAATAATACTTACCCAAAGACTGATAATAAAACTAAATAATGCAGTCGACATGTTCTTTTCAATAAAATTCAAGGCACTTATGTGTAAGTTTTTATTATCTTGGTAAGTTTCTATATTATTATGTTTATTTGACATAGTTTTAAAATAGTCCATAATAATAATTTTGTAACGGAAAATATATAAATCGGTGACACAATCCTGGTGCTTCATTTGGCTGACCTCCCAAACCACTGCACCACCGCGTCACCTGCTGCTCACCTGTTACAGGTTTTGTGTGATTTACGTGTGATGTGTTTTGTGTGATTTACGTATGCTATGCGTTTTTTGGGTGATTTACGTGCTACATTTATTTATTTCAGTAGCCCAACAGCGTTACAAGAAACATAGGTAAAAAATACATATTTTTAACATTAATAAGCTCAAAACAGATTAAAGAGACATTTAGAAACAACCTATATAAGAGAAAAAAAAAACACCGTATATTCGACCGCAGTTCAAGTAATAACACCTAACAAATCAACAGTAAAATAATAATAAAATACAATTCTTTCATGGCGTGCGCTTGTTTTGTGTAATTAACGTGTTGTGTGCGTGTTTTTTGGTGAGAGATTTAAGCGCGGTATGCGTGTTTTGCGCGATTAACATGTGGTGTGCGTGATTTTAGCGAGACTTACGTGCGCTATGCGCGTTCTGTGCGACCGACACGCAGCGTGCGTGCTTGCGAGGCTCACGCGTGCGTGCTTGCGAGGCTCACGCGTGCGTGCTTGCGAGGTTCACGCGTGTGTTATATATTAGAATTTTATAAAGGGTAATAATAAAAAATATAATACTCATATAATTATTTCTTAAGCTGTTTTCATTATTATCTTGTTTATTTACTTAACTTAAACATATTTTAAAGTCTAAATCATAATAGTTTCTAGAGTTATCAAAATATTGATTATACAAACAATAACTATATTTATTTTGTAACAATACGTATACCCCTGAAAAGGTTAGAACCTAATAAGAGTAATAAGTAATGTTTAACATGTATAATTGTATGTCGTATCTGTAATTACCTATTGTAAATAAGTAATTAAGATATTTTAGGGTTATGCAAATCTCAAATTAATATCATTTGACACCACGTGGTTTTATTAAATGCTAATATATATGATGTTTTAAATACATCATGAATTGGTTATTTCTAACACGTGCGTGCGGTTCACGTGTTTATCTACACTCATGTTCTAATTCTAATATTAAGAACTCAACACTAATATTTTAAAGGCATAACTTAAAGCCCTTGGCCTTTTATAAATTACATTATAATACAGGTTCGCCATACAAAACCAGTACTTTAATGTAACTCGAATTCCAATAAAATACAGTTCGATTGACGAAGCCCGACCAACCGAGGAGGTTTTGTCACAATTTTCTTTTGTGCCAGTACATTGTCTATGGCGGCGCGTGCAACAGCGCATGCGCGGTAGAATGTTGGTGTTGGCGCCATTTCTCTGAATTTTTCATTCATTATTTTGCTGTTATTGGTTAAAGAAAAGTTTAATTTTACTTAAAAAATGTCTGATAGTAGTGAAATGGAATTTAGATAACCACTGATTGCATGAGTGTAGATAAAGTAGTGTATGAAATTGCACATAATTAGGTCTTAAAACACTCGTGTGGTACTATTAAAATTCTCGGCAAGCCTCGAATTTTAAACACACTAGTGTTTTAAGACCCCCTATTATGTGACTATTTCATAAACTACTATTATGTATGCGCGTGTGTGTGTGTGTGTGTGTGTGTGTCTCACCTCGGGCCTGCACGAGCGCGGGCACGGCGGCCGCGGCGAGCGCGGCGGCCACGGCGGCGCGCCGCTGCCGCAGGTTGACGCGGCGGTGCCAGCGGCGCCAGGGCTTGGTCGGCGCGAACATGCGCCCGCCGCGGCACATGTTGCCGAACGCGCCCTGGCCGGACCTGGGCGGACGCGACGCCACAGAATAAATTATAGTACTAATGTACAGAACATTGATTTACTACCAAACGTAGATAACGCATGAACGTTCGAAAAGTGGGCCGGCGAAGAACTGCTCAATTGGGCCTCGTGCAGTTCTTTTCCATGCGTTGGATAAGCATTATGTTTGAGAGTATAAAGTTGATATTTTCTTGTAGCAATTACTAAAACGTCAAATTTAATGTGGCTAGGTATGAAATGATGTAACTGCACACGGTTGTACTTCAAATAGTTGCCGTAATAATAAAGAATAAGGTTGAATTCGATAAATACGGTACTTTCTTTATGGTAATTTTAATTCGGGTGTGCATATTCAACTACCTATTTAACAGCGTACAAATGTATAGTCGATTAGGTGACAGATTTCAAGCGCGTTTTTGTATGAAGTGCTCTATCTACGTTTGGTAGTAAATCAATGGTTGACGACACGGTTAGCGCAGAGGTCGCGTGATCGCCTACTGCGCAACGGGTCGCGGGTTCGATTCCCGCTCGGAACAGATATTTTGTATGGCCTACAGAAATTTGTTCCGGTCTGGGCGTATGTGCATGTGATATTCTATGTTTGTAACTGCACCCACGACACAGGACAAAATCCTATTGTGGGGCGACGTTTTTTAGAAAGAAAGAATGGTACAGAAGGATCACTCGCGAAGAAAAGCCAAGTGTAGGTATGAAAATTTACCTAATTCTACGACCTTCATCTGACTGGGACACGGGAAATTGAAATTTATCTCATGGCACGAGCGTTCCAATTCCGTTACGCGTCGCTGACCCGATACCGATAAGAGCGCAGGGATCCCACTCACCGATATGCAGTTGTCGTTACCGAGAAAAATCTAAATTATTGCGTGCGACGCGGCCAGCGTGCGAGTTGCCGAGCGGCAACCTTACCTAAACTGCGGAGTGAAACCCCCCTGGCGACGCGCGCGTTCAACGAACAACGTTACTAGGGGGCCGTTCGAAAACCCGTGAAATTTTTACTCGGTAAAAACAAAAAAGAAATGGATCGATATATTGCGAGTAAGAGAAGTTTAACTGGTTGGTCAAACGCTAGCGAGTGATTTTCGCACTTCACGAGTTTTCAAACGGATTCTGTCAGTTAAAAACGAAAAGAAGAGCTCTTGTGTTTCGCAACGCGAACTTGCTTTATTTTACAACTGCACACAAAGCTTTACTTAACATTTGTAAGCTTTAACTTCGACCTAAAAACGAAATCAGTAGCCACAGAACAGGCAACTGTCAATGTCAGGTAAAATTTATAACGCTGACTGGGGGCCGTAAGAAATTCACTCCTGTCAGGCGAAAATTACTCCTCACTAATGCGTTCAGAAATACCAGCGGAGTAATTGGTCGGTTACCCTCGGTTTCACTCGGGTGGTTCTAGAACCCTACCGGGTGAAATTCTCTCTACCCCGAATGAACATTACTCGTTTACAAACGTACCCTAGAAGTGCGGTTCATAATTTGATATCAGCGCTCGCGTGCGCTATTTGCACGCAAACAATCGGTCCAAAATTGCTCATGTGCGCATTTTGTATGCGGTATGACGTAATTGATGACGTCACCGATTGATGCTGACAGTGCTAACAGAAAAGAGGTAGTGCACTGTCTCCAGAACTGTCAATATCAAAGTCAACCAGTTTTATTTTTATTTTAATTTGTTCAAATTTATTTTTTCATTAGATTCATCTCCTGTAATCATTCTGAATCATCTCCTGTAATTCATATAACGCACGCTGATGATTTAAACAAGCTCAAGTAAGTGTAAAATTTTTAATGAGCTTTGAAGGGCGTAATTTTGATTTTTTGCTGATCTGTTGTTATATATTGCTGATTAATACTATCTACAATTTTAGGGCCGTTATTTTATGTTTCGTGGTTTTGAATTTAATCTTTATTATCTTTATAACTTATTCATTTTCATTGCAAGTATATATACTTAGTACGAATAATGTTGTTTGTATAGTACATGTACAGTATTTAAGAATGTTAATCGGGTGGATGGTCGCTTCTTGTACCAAGCTTTATAAAATGCAAATGGCTGTCAGGTTTTGTTTTATGCTTAATCCTACTGCTATTATTGCTATTGTTATTATAGTATTTTCTTTTACTATGGCAGAGGAGTATTTGGTAATGGTGGTTGGGCTTAAAATGTATCTAATTAAACGTATAATTTTGACATTACCATTGAATATAATTTTGACATTACTTTTGAATTTGATAGCTGTATTAATAAATAAATTGATTGTTATAATGTTTTTAGTATTTAAAATTAAATTTAGTTTGTTAATGCATTATGTGGTAGTTGTTGTGATTATTGATGAATACTAATAATGGAAATGAATTATCAATTTATTATCAAAATGTTCGTGGGTTGCGAACTAAAACAAATGTATTTTTTCATAACTTATTACAAACCAATTATGATATAATTTGCTTAAGTGAAACATGGCTACTTGATGGTATTTTTGATGGTGAATTATTTGATAAGAGATATTCGGTTTATAGAGCTGACCGTGACTACATGACTACGGGTGCCAAACTGGGTGGAGGTGTCCTTATTGCTGTACACCGTGCTTTTTCTGTTCATTCGTGTATTAAATTTCAGCTTCCTGGCGCTGCTGCTGACGTGATCGAAGTGTCTGTTTGCACCTCAGCGCCTGACGCGGGCTGCACTCGAATACACTGTTGCTATTTTCCTCATGGCCGGCTGCAATATGATTCTCTTTGCGAATACTTTGAGAGTGTTACCAACAGCATTATTAATGACTCGAAATCTAAGTTTTTAATAGTCGGTGATTTTAATATTAGCAATGCTAATTGGACCTTTGATGATACATCAATTTCTCTGAATAGTGATGGAACTGCAGGTAGTGTTGTTCAGGCCTTAGATAGTTTTCTCGCCGTTACAAACCTTGAACAGTTCAACAGGGTCTTGAATTGCAACTCTAGATCTTTGGATCTTATTATGGCAAACATTCAGTGTAGAGTCACACACTGTTCTGAGCCGTTGGTTCCTGAGGATCTACATCATCCTGCCCTCGAAATTGTTGGTCATTGTTCGCGTGATAATCAGCTCCGTGATGCGCCGCGGTCGGTCCGGTCATTTCGTACTGCGGACTACGGTATTATTAACGCTGCGCTATGGGAAATGGACTGGAGTGACCTTGGTGAATGTGATGATATAGAAGTAGCCCTTTCCATATTTTACAGTAAGCTTAATAGTGTTATAGCTGAGTATGTCCCTGAGAGGACTGCAAAGTGTGACTCTGGTTATCCTCCGTGGTATTCTAAAGCTTTGATCAAAGTAACTAGAGAGAAACTTAAATTTCACAAAAAATGGAAATTGTATGGTCGAATCTGTGACTACAATACCTTTTCACTATTACGCAGTCGTCAGAAACGACTTCAATCTGAATGTTACAATTCATATTTATATAGTTCGGAAATCAAGTTACGCAATAATAGTAATTATTTTTGGTCATTTGTTAAATCCAAAAAATCAACTACTGCTTTTCCCGACACTGTTTATTTGAACTCTGTGGCATCCACTAATGGTGAGCACGTGTGTAGTCTTTTTAATGAATACTTTCAATCAGTTTTCGAACCAATCAACCAAAACCCTCCTGTGCAAGGTCTTGTGTTGGGAACTGTTCGAGATCGGCATGATACATCTGTTGGTTGTATGGGTTCTTTAAGTAGTGATACAGTTTTAAAGTATCTTGGGGCGTTGGATGAAAACAAGGGCTACGGACCAGATGGTATTCCCCCTATATTTTTTAAATACTGTAGAACGAGTTTGGTCAAACCTCTCACGTATTTATTTAACTTATCTCTGGGGCAGGGTGTGATGCCACGTCTATGGAAACAATCTTATGTGGTCCCAATTTACAAATCTGGTGATAAACACTTAGTGCAAAATTACCGTCCCATCTCAAAGCTTTGCACAATTGCTAAGATGTTCGAAAAAATCTTATTCGATATCTTGTACCCTTGCCTATCGCCAAAAATGATAGATCAACAACACGGTTTTAGAGGAAAAAGAGGCACGGAGACAAATCTCTGTGAATTTACTCACAGTGTAGCGGGGTCCATGGACCGCGGCCATCAAGTCGATGTTGTCTATACAGACTATGCAAAGTGTTTCGACAAAATCTCTCATTTAATACTCATACGTAAACTTGAGCAAATTGGCATCCATGGTGACTTATTGCGGTGGGTGACGTCATATCTTAGGGAACGTAGTCAAGCCGTCACTATAAAAGGTTTCTGTTCCAGTTTTGTTCCTGTTACATCGGGCGTACCTCAAGGCTCCCATTTGGGACCATTATTGTTTAATTTATTTATTAATGACATAACGTAATATTTTACTTTACGCAGATGACATGAAAGTCTTTAGAGAAATAAGATCGCAGTCAGATACCTTAAAACTCCAAGACGATCTGGATTCTCTTTGTAAGTACTGTGAGCATAACCATCTATTTTTAAATATAAAAAAATGTCAGGTGATGACATTCACAAGAGGGAGGCAACCTTACTGTCACAATTATCAACTCAATAGTACTATCTTATCTCGTGTGAATGAAGTCAGAGACTTAGGCATTATTGTCGATAGCAAATTGAGCTTTAATTCGCATATAAACTCTATTGTCAATAAAGCGTATCGGATGCTGGGCTTTGTACTTAGGATGGGCAGGGAGTTTAGGAATGGTTCAACCCTAGTTTTACTATATAACTCTTTTGTTCGATCTATTCTAGAGTATGGATCTGTCATATGGAACCCACAATATCACATTTATATCAATGACATTGAATCAATTAATAACAAATTCCTAAAATACTTAAAGTATCATTGTAATAGATCTCATCAATCATTGCCTCAAGATATGTTATCCTTAGAAGCCCGTCGAAAAATAAGGGACCAAGTTTTCCTTTTTAAATTAATTCATAATCTGATTGACTCGCCTGATTTGGTAAGGGAAATTACTGTACGATGTCCCCGTGTCAATGCTCGATGTCGAGATGTATTTATTGTTCCAACCACCAAAACCAAATATGCTAGAAATATATTTTTATATCGTGCATGTCTATCTTTCAATAAGCTTTTTACAGATATTGATATTTTGGACTTCAGTCTGAACATAAATAAATTTAAATATCTTGTACGACTGAAGTCTAAAATTTAATTAATATTCTGCCTTACCCATTTATGCTAAGTGAGCTTACCTAATATAAGTTTTCTAAATGACTTTGAAATTATTATTTTTTTCTGATTTTAATTTTTTTTTAGATTATATTTGAATTATTTTACTGACATTGAATTTGATAGTATTTTTTTTTTCTATATTTGGGATTATTATTTTTAATAAATTATTTGTTTGATTGCTTAGTCCGTAATTTTTAACTATATGTGAACACTTTACTGGTTTATGTGCTGTTATATGTAATACTTGTGTGTGTAAATGTAACTGTTTGTGTTCCGAATAAAACAAAATAAAATAAAATAGATTATCTACAATTAATAGAGAATTGTGCTCTGTAAAGATACTGGAGGCACAATACGTCTCCCTCCAATTTTTCTTTTCATTTTACATTAACTGTCAACTTGACAGACTCACAAATCGAAAGCTCGGTTCAAAATTGACCTGAGCGCTTACGTCCGTGACTCCGTGAGCAGTGCTAACGATTTGAACGGGTTGTTTGCATACATGCAAACGTTTGCACTGAAATCTGATTATGAGCCGCGCCCCAGGTATGCAAAATCGTTTGAAACTTTGTCACAGTACATAGCCTTAATGTATACAAACAATAGCACAAGTCTTTATTTCATTCAAAAGGACCAAGTAGTTTTTGTTTTACGCCCATTTGAAACTCGTGTCAATATTAAATCTCGCGTGTGGACGAGCGGCCTCCGGTTGACTTTACCGGCCTTATTAATAAAAATTTTACTCCTTGGATCATCGTCGGATTAGTTACTCCGTGTTTTGTCTTGTTTCCGCACATGTCGGCTGTCATATGTCAAAACAAGACAAAACACGGAGTAACTAATCCGAGGATGATACAAGGAGTAAAATTTTTATTAATAAGGCCCTACAGGTCTGCCCCTCTAGACAAATGCCACACGCAAAGTTTTCCGTAGAAAAAATGTATGAACATGACATTAGCGTTGCATATACTAGATAGTCTTAGTTGTAAAAACGTACTTTGTGCTAGTAGTGGATTCGTCGCTGGTTGAATTCTTTTTTGGGACTCAGGGAATATAAAATCAGGATTTTAATAAAAAAAAATTGATTTTTTAAAAAAATTTCTATTCTCTTTTCTGTCGATAAAATGAAGCGTAGTATCCCCAATTTCAATATGTGCCCTTTATGAAGCCAACACTGTATATCCTTTATTGTACACAATTACAATTCATGAATGGTAAATAGCAATAAACATTTGTACAAAGGCGAGCTTATCTCTTTAAGAGATCTCTTCCAGCCCAACCCAAGCATGAGTTAAAATAAAATGTAGTTAGCGGGATCATAGTGAACAGTACCAAGTTTATGAAATATTGATCAGAAAAATTTATTTTGCGCCTCTACCAAATACATGCCAATAAATGTAGCTGTGCTGATCTGGGCAATGGAAACACATCCATTAGTACACCTATTTTTGTCCAACTTTGCTTTGCTTTCAAATGGAGTAGTACACCTATTTTTGTCCAGCTCTCCTTTGCTTTCTAACGGAGTAGTACACCTATTTTTGTCCAGCTTTGCTTTGCTTTCAAACGGAGCAGGCAGTGTATACTTTTTAAAGGCCAACATACAAGAATTCCAACTACAAAAATATACTCCTTATGCAAAAAATTGTTTACCTGTGGGTACCGCCACCACGCACACGGGGAATACGTGCTACGGCGCGACCGGTACCCCATGACTCGGCACTTGTCTGGTGACCTGATGACAAAAAATTAAAATTTAATAAAAGCTTGTTTAACATAAAGCGTTAACAGCACTTCACTTTACCACAGCAATAACAACCCCGGGCCTGGCGCTGCCAATGGCACAGATTTTGACAGGACAAAAACGTTTGGAAATGATTGTCACATTTTCCCACTCTTTGGTATAATCCATAGTAATATTATAAATGCGAAAGTAACACTGTCTGTCTGTCTGTCGCGCTTTCACGCCAAAACTACAGAACCGATTTAGATGAAATTTGGTATAGACATAGTTTGAGTCCCAGGAAAGGACATAGGATAGCTTTTATCGCAGAAATCCCACCTTAAGGGGGAGAAAAGGGGGGTGGAAGTTTGTATAGGGAATCAATAGCCGCTGAACCGATTTAGATGAAATTTGGTATGGAGATAGATTGAGGTGTGGGGAAGGATAAAGAATAGTTTTTAAGTCCAAAATAATTCCTTAAGGGTGTAAAAGGGGGGGGATTTGTAAAGGGAATCAAAAAGGATTTCCACGCGGACAAAGAAGCTAGTCCTCCATGAGAATTATAAATTATATATTTGCTTGACATCATTTATATAGGTATATTATTTCTAATGTGATTTATTTTTAGTTCTGACATAGTTTTTCATTTAATTGTGTTTTAATTTTAATATTTGACATGTTTTTAATTTAATTTTTGATATATTTTCGATTTGGGTTGAGATTTTTCATATGTTTTACTAATACTTATTTAATTTTATATACATTTTTGATGTTTTAATCTTATTTCTAATCACTCGGAGGAGATTGTTTTAAAAAATGTAAATCCGTAATTGGCTGTAAGATTTAAGCTTGATTTGTACACAATGTATTTACTCCAAGAGCTGTGGATTTTGTAATAAACAAATAAACAAACAAACAAACAATATATTTATTTCTTTAAAAAGTATGCCATTTTCATTAGAATAGATTATAAAGTTTCCTTTTTTACATATAACAGGGTAGCTCTTGACTTTCATCTCACCCGATGGTAAGTGGCAATAAAGATGGAAACAAGCTTCAACAGGACTCCTCAACAACTGAGGAACTGGCTACCTTACCTCTAATTATATCGGAACACAATAATGCCATTAGAGTCTGTCAAGCGAGTCGTGTCCCATGAAAAAGGCGGCAAATTCAAAAATGTCAAAGGTGTTAACACTGACAATACTCGGAAAAATATGTTTGATACTTGAATTTTGTAGATAAAAAAATCCCAATTACACACTATTTGGAGGCACTGTGAGGCCCATACTGCTAGATGTGACTAGTTGTGTGACAAAATGTTACCTAAAAGTGGCTACACTCGGCTCAATTTCGCACTCAATTTGAAGATTCAACGTGAGTTGATTTAACAAATTTTTTATTATCTTCTATGTCTATGAGTTGCTCAACTTAATTATCAATTGTGCTTTTTATTATTTCATCATTCAAGGTAGCTGAAAAAAAATATTTTAAAAAATGCATTAAAAATGCAGAAAAATAGTCAAACAGCAATGTATGTGCCCCTTAAGATATAACCTCATGACTACTACAATGTCAGAGTCTAAATCTAAAATAGTTTATACTTATTTATAGATGCAGCGAAAATTATAATAAATAAAATTTGATAATTAAACTAAAAGTACCAAAATAAGGTCTCGCGCCCACTCATAACCAAAAATCTCATAACCAATACGTAAAGGTCCCACTCATAACTGCTGATGTGAGAAGACGAAACTCATAACCAACACAACTACACAATTATGTACAGTCGCTTTAATAATTATTAACAACATTAACAAAAAAAGGTGAATAATATTTTGAATCAAAGTAAAACGCTTGGTATAAAAGAGGTGTAAAGAGGCATCTTGCAGGTCGGCAAGGTGAGGGTGGCTATTGCGGTGTGTAATCTCTTCCGCATTAAAATTAGGCAGCACAAACAATACAGAAGACAAAATGTTTTTTTTTTCATAAAATTAAACCGAATTCAAAAACTCCAAAAGTTATAAATAATATAAGAATACAAACAACATCACAGTTTTATATTGAAGTTCGTGCCAAATTTTAACTTGTACTTATATTTTTTTAAGATTAAGACTAAAACAGTGATATAAAACATAAATTAATATAAAACAGTGATGTTGTTTGTATTCTTATATTATTTATGACTTTCTGGTGTTTTTAAAGTCGGTTTTATTTTTTGTAAACAAAAATTCTTTTCTATCTTTTTAGTTAATTTAAAATACCAAAACCTTATCCTAAATGTAACAAATACTATTCTGAAAACCGCATCAAAGTCGATTCAGCCAAACGCGAGATAATCGCAGATAAACATACATCCAAACATACAGGTCAAACTGAGAACCTCCTTTTTTAACCGACTTTGAAAAAGGAAGAGGTTCTATGTTCGACTGTATCTATTTTTTTAAAGTCCGTTAAAAAGGATCTGCTTATTTCATACATGAAATTTCTTCCAGCAGACCTGCGAAAGGAGAAACTGTAATATATTAGAATTTGCGTGTATAGCAGCTTAGAAGGCGATCTAATAGTAAAAAATATATATAAATAAAACCATACTACCATACTATATAACATACTAAATAAAAAATATGTAGAAATACCTATTACACAAATAATATGAATATTATTAAAATGTTTATATATCATATTCGGACTTGGTTAGATAGTATTCCCTTATGCGGCGCTTGAAAGAGTAGATGAGATGTAGCTATCAGGACAAACTAATTCTCAATCACTTCTCAATATTGTTATTTTTGTTGAAAATGTCACGGAGAGAAACTATTTTTTGCCTTCCTTGCACTAAGATTTGTTTAGTGCTTACCCGTGGTACTACTCACGGTATACCACGGGTAAGCACTAAACAAATCTTAGTGCAAGGAAGGCAAAAAATAGTTTCTCTCCGTGACATACTGTTAGTATAGTACTGTTACTGTACAGTATAGTATTACGGGTATTTTTTGTTGCCCGATCCCGGATTTGGTGACAATGAGACTAATCGAGAACTCAAATCAAAAAAAGAATTTTCCAAATCGGTTAATAAATGACAGAGTTATGAGGTAGCAAACGTAAAAAAAGAACATACCATGGAAATGATATAGTCCCCCTTTTTGTGAAGTCGGTTAATAAATCAAATGACTCGCAATTGAAAGTTGCGTTAAAGTTGTTTAATTTCTTCAAAATAATATAAATATTAAAACCGATAGTTACCCACATGGTGTTCTTTGATTGTCAATAAGTAGTACTATCGGACACGTGAGTAGTACCACGGGTAAGGACTGGATTTTTTGTGTATTGCGTCTTGAAATGACAGTTAAGACTGTGTTGCCGTTTGCACTATAACTTAATATTTCTTTTTAGTATGAAATAATAAAACAAAAAGTACCTACTTTAAAATTAGTATGCGAGTATAGTAAGCAAGATAATAGTAAGCAAGCACTATTGGTCTCAAATGTACTTTAAAGTAGTTCACAGTTTAGGTATTTGCTTTTTTTATGTTCGGTTATGAGTTACTCCTCTAAATTATATATTTTATAAGTTTAAAATAAATTTCATAACCATGGTTATGAGTGGGTCCTCAATTCAGGTATGAGTCGCCACATTTTATTCCAGTTATGAGTTTCTGGTTATGAGTGGGCGCGAGACCCAAAATAAGTATCAAAATGTTTTAGTCAACCTATCAGACATTGATAAGATTTCATCCATAAGCCAGTCGCTTTTCTTTTGTCACATTGTCAGATTCAATCTTTACGTCATGATTATACTTATTAATCATGGTATATAACATACTCCTGACACTACTTTTTATAGGTTTTGCCATTATAATATTAAATATCCAACAAAAACCGTAACGCTAAGGGGTTAAAATACGAGACAATGACAATTCGATTGACGGCTAATAGTGTTGCCATTAAAAGAAATCAGCAAAACGGTCGTGCTCACGACTCCCTTGAAAGACTCTAACACTGCTATTATGGCGACAAACTTAGGTGAGACGGTGAAAGCTAGCCAGGTGGGTTCAGTACCCCGAACCTCCCGTTCAACACCCGGAGGTCTCAAACACAAGACCACAGAGGCAGTTAAAAGTTATACTCTATCATCTAGTCGCCAGTAGGCGCCAGGCCTACCCACTATAACTATACCTAGGGGATTGATATCTATACCTAGGTTATTTCACATATTAAGCAAGCTGAATGAACTAACTGAATGTGGTTTTTGTAGTAAAGATCTTGCACCCGTCCTCGCTACAGAGCGAGCCCAGAACGCCATTTCAATACGTTGCTTTAGCACTATTCTGCAGTAACACACACCAGCATCGTACAGCTTGTGCATGTGGACATTTAGTGCATAGAAATTAGGTTATTTACAACTAAAATTAGGCTAATTTAATCGCTTTCTCTTTCTGTTTGCATATTTTTGTTATCAATTGGGAATTTTATATTTTGCCATAGGAAATATAATTTTGTAGCCGATGGATGTCCATCGGGGATAATGTAGGATTCTAAATGTGAAAGAATTTTTCAAATCGGTGTCCAGTCGTTTCGGATCCTGTTCAGTGCAAACAAACAATCAATCAATCTTTATAATATTAGAAAAAAATAGATGTCCACGGGCATTATTTGCCTGGATAAATATAATTTTGTCTCCAAACAAAAATACTAATTACAGGTGTCTTAATACTACTGAATCACCTATTGTATTTTACCTTAATTGGTAAGGCATTCCTAGCTTCTTCCTACATCTATACAAATAAATAAAATTGAAGTGTCTTTTTTCGTATACCACTAAGGTGGCAAACAAGCATACGGTTCCCCTGATGGTAAGCGGTTACCGTAGCCTTTGGAAGCTTGCAACACTGGGGGTATCGCTTGCGCGTTGCCGACCCTTTAAAAACTTTTTAATACCCTTCTTGAAGAACCCCATGCTGTAGTCAGGGAGTTCATTCCACATCGTGAGCGTACGTTTGTTATGTCTGTTTGTAATGTTAAAATAACAAGTTTTGACTAAAATGGCTATGAATGTATATCGGGTATGGGTACCATTAACAAAAACAATAAAAAAAATTTTTGTCTGTCTGTTTGTTCCCGCTAAGCTCCGGAACAGCTGGACCGATTTTGACAGGACTTTCACTAATAGATAGCTAATTATATAAGGTATAACATAGGCTACTTTTTATCAAGATCTTAAAAAAAAATTGCCTACAAAAATCAAAACGCTGCCAAAAGTTATTATTCCACACGAAGTTGGGGGCACAGCTAGTCTGATTATTAAATGCCATTAAAATTTGGTATACTCACCAGCCTCCTTGTTGACGCAATAAGGCTGACGTGCATTCTTGGACATGGACACATGCACATCGTTAACAATGTCGGGCCTGATGGGGGCCTTGAAGACGAAGGGCAAGGGCAGCGAAGCACCCTGGACCACTTCGCTCTTCTCCGAATACACCGACACAAGTGGTCGGGCTACTGATAGACTCTGCAATTGAAAAAAATTTACAATGTATAATAGTTATACAGGCCTCTAGTGTATTCTTAAAATATAAATTAATTTATAATATCATTATGGGTAGTATTTTACTGTAAATTAAAGTGTTGCTTTTATATAAAAAAAAATCCAAATTTTAGTCAAAAAACCTGATATGCATAGCAAAATAGCTCAAAATATTGTTATTTTAGCAACAATTTAAGTTTATTATGCATCGCTACTACTACTTTTTTGTGAACACTTATCTAATAGTAACTGGCGTACAATAAACATATTACATACATTTCTTTTTCTTGAGACCGAATCTTGTAGCCTAAAAATGAAGATTTGTTTTTTTAAAATGCTATTTTTTTATCCCCTACAACTGTTTTTCCGACTAAGTGAAACAACAGTTAGTCAGATTTGAATGTTCACAATATTTTTTTAAATAATTCTTTATGTACAGTCAGCAACACATCAAGCTTTACATTTGCATTATGAAAGCTGGCCTTATTACGAGCGACATAAGGGCAGTCTCAAGGTCAACATGTAAAGTCTAGCGTGTTGCTGTGTGTACATTAGTGTTCAATGGCAGACTTAATGCCTGATTATTTATAAAAATAACTATTTGCCCCAACCAACTGGCACAAGAATTTAGTTCTCTTGATGTGGTCCCAGCTCTAATCTAGCCTAGCCATTTCTGTTAAATTCACCTAATTTTTACTTTTTTATTTTTATTATATTAGACTTTCATACCAGAAACTAAAGAATCTGCTCATTCTTTCTAGCTTTGTTTTTGTCAAAAATTATTTCTGCTCTGCATTGTTTTACCAACTAACATGATTTAAAAATAAATCTGATGATGTACCTATATTTGCAGTGGCAAAAATTTATTGTGTAAAAATTATTTAATTGATGATCATATAAATTGATGGGTGATAATTTCTTTATTGTTAAAAATATCCCTATATTTGATAGGATTTATAGGTAATTGGTGAAATTGTGATAATAAATATTTTATATATGCAAAAATATGTAATTGGAATAAACCAAGAAATAATAAGATTTAATAACAATAATTCAAAATGGTAAATTCATTTAAAATTAATGTTCAACACAGACTATAATTCATGTATTCCACACGTCGACTCACAATTGCCAAGACAAGCTATTGTGATTCCTAAGGGAAACATTTTAATCTACCCTGTTATGTACCAAGTAAGCTATTCTGAACAACTTGGAAGAGTTGGGGGTGAAATGCGGCAAGTAAAGTAGAATGAATAGTGTAAAACGAATAATGCATTTGTCAACACACAAGGCAAAATTATAGCAAAGCAACATAACCTCAAAACAATTTTGACGATATTAATAAGTTAGTGATCATAATGTGATAGTAACAACGAGAATAAATAATGAACACTCTACACAGATTTGTGAAACAGACGTAAATATGTAATGAATATACCACAATTACAATACATACCTATCAAACGTGTTCAATCAACATAGGTGTGGAGGTTTATGGCGGCCAAAAGTCATTATGTATGTAGTTTGGAGGCGACAACTCGATAAAACATATTTGGAATAATCAGCGAAAAATATAAGAACTCACAGGATTGTCGGTTTACCATAAATCTAAACCAAACACGTGGTGATTTAACTATAAAATTAGTATTTTCTAATGTGCAATAAATACGTTCACTAAGATGAATTTATCACTGCATCAAATCAACAATTTAGTATTCACTGAAATGAGGTGAAAACTTACCATTTCGCTCTAGTAGCGAAGAATTTCCTCCAAAAATCACAAGAAGCGGTGGCAAAAACCATCCGCCATGCCACGGAGGTGAGAAAGGAACGGAAGTGTGTGACAATGACATTTTTTTTTTTTTTTTTTTTTTTTTTATGGCAAAAGAGAAGTTTTTCTATATGCCAGTGTCAGGTAAAAGGTTAGGAAATGGTATATTTTTCAAGGAACGGAACGGAACGCGAATGGAAAGTAGGATCAGTAAAGGATTTTGTAGGTAAGAGATTAGGAATATAATAATATTAGGTATGGAAAATATAAATACATACAGCATAACTAAATCTTAATATTGTTGTGTTTTAGGAATGCAGATAGCATGTCAAAAAATTTATTAGGATACATTAATAAACAAGAAATACGTGTAGGAAGTGGAACCTGATGTTTTATCAATGAGTCCATGAAAGAGGAACGGTCATATAAGGAACAAGAGAAGAATAAATGATCCAAGTCTCCAACGCCAGCCCCACATTCACAAAGATCACTTGGAACAATTTGCATTTTAGCCAAATGGGCCAAAGTACAAACATGACCAAGACGCATGCGAGTAATAATGCTGATAGTAGTTCTACTGGAATTAATCTTATGAAACCATGGCTTGTTTAATATATTTGGTTGGATTCGGAAGTATTGATTTCCTCTTTTGTTACTGCTATCTGTCCAACACCTACTCCAAGAATCTTGAAGATGGGTATCAGCCAGACTTATCAAATCATGGCAGAAGTTTACATAAGGAAAGACATCACCGGATCTAATTGCTTCTTTTGCTAACTGGTCAGCTTTTTCATTACCACTAATACCTTGGTGGCTTGGAATCCAAGCTAGTGAAACTGAATATCCTAGAAACTGACATTCTAAAAGCTTCGTCCTGATATCGCAAATAACTGGATAACAAGGCTTCATTTTAAATGGGTACTTTTGAATAGCCTGCAAAGTGCTTTTAGAGTCTGTAAATATAACTGTAGTTTTTAGTTTCATGAGAAGAATGTATTCTAAAGCCTTGAAGATTCCAAAACATTCCCCTGTAAAAATAGATGTCTCAGGTGGAAATTTTATTTTCTGAACAATGTTAAATTGTTGGTGATATACACCTATTCCTACATTTTCTAAATTGGATGTTTTAGAAGCATCAGTAAAAATGAAATGTGCATCTTGCCAGAGCTCATTACTAATATGCTTAAATATGTACTTGGCACCAATATCATGTTTCTGAACCCCAACATCATAAAATACAAGCGGATTTAAACATAAGGATTTGTAAGAGTTACAAAACAAAGGTAAAATACGACTGTGGCAAATTGGAGCCTCAATGGCTAGAAGTTTCCTATAACTAACTATAACACATAAGGAAGGTTTATGAGTCCAGTATTTATTTATTCGTATTTGTTCATCAAGTTTCATTAATTTTATAAAAAGGGGATGATTGGAATATTGGTAGTTTTTAAATAGAAACCTATCACATAATAGTTGTCTTCTTAAACATAGAGGAGGCTCACAGCACTCCACCAGCATGGCATTGATAGGAGACGACTTCATAGCACCTAAGATTAACCTCAAAGATTTATATTGGATAGAATCTAATTTCTTGAATGCAGTAATATTTCCACCTTCTAGTAAGAATGTACCATAGTCCAACAAGCTTCTAATAAGGGCATTATAAATCAATTTTAATGTTGCTGGATGGGAACCCCACCATACACCTGCCAGACATCGCATCATATTAAGGATTTTCTCACATTTCGCTGCAACATAGTCACAGTGTTGATTACCAGAAAGCTTAGAATCTAAAATAACTCCTAAAAATTTTGCACTTGAATTAACAGGAATTTGATCATTATCATAGAAAATCTCAATTATTGGAGTTAATCGTTTCCTACTGAATAAAACAATTGAACTCTTGGAAGCAGATAATTCCAACCCATTTTGATCTAACCATTTTTTAAGTACTTTTAAAGAGTTATTCATTTGTTTAGAAGCATGTTCAACTGATTTGTTAATGGTATATAAAAGTAAGTCATCTGCATACTGTAAAATTCTAATACCATTTAGTGATGAATCAAGATCATAGGTATAGATATTGTATAATATAGGACTTAACACGGAGCCTTGAGGTAAGCCTTTATTAATTGTTCTGGTTATCCTAGAGCCATCTTTGAGATCTAAATAAATATATCTTTCATATAACATAGCCATAATAAACTTAATGATAGAATTTGGTACCTTTAAAAGTATCAATTTTTTGATTCATTCAGAAATAATAACATTATCATAAGCAGCATGAATATCCAAAAATGCAGCTAAAAGGGAATCATTATTTGAAAAAGCTAAACGAATATCAGTTACTAAAATGCTTACACTATCCATGGTACTCCTACCAAACAATGACATTAGTCATTTTGACCACAAATTATATTACTGTTACAGATAGGAATCAACCCCTCTAGCGGCCGTTTCGTAGTGAAATGACAGCTCCGTAATGATAGTGCTGCAAAACTATCGACTGCTTATTATCGACATACTGAAAATTATCGATATAAATTTACAGCCCTAATCTACTTTTTTAATTCTGATAATATTTTAGGTTATTAAAAATCAAAACAACGAAATGCGATTATCTTTTTATTGAATTTAACATACAATATGACAAAAACGTACACAATGGAACTTATTAGAACCCACAATTCTCCGCCATGCAACGCTGTGCTTACTCTGCGATTCTGAAAAGATAAATAAGCATTTGTATAAAGTGTGACGACTCTAAAATGAAAAACAGTGAAAAACCTAGTAAAAATAAATAACCTGCCTCTCCATCTGATCTTAGTCTCTCCACTTCTCAATATCTGTACACCTGTTGATACAAAAAAGATAATTATATAAGACATTACTTTGTTTTTGAAAATAATTTTGTTTTATTGATTATTTACAAAACTTCAGATTGAAGAATTGAACTCTGCAGACAATGGCAAATAGTTTAAAACGTTTGAATACATTTTGAAGAAGTTAACATTAAAAGCAATTAATTTTATAGTAGGTAATCTAACCAAACAAATCAATCTAGTTTTTAATTTTGATGAATATGTTAAGGTCAATAAGAAATGTTTTCCATAAATTAATGATATTCATTCATATAAATGATTTTAATTAGAGTTTGAAAAAGCATTTAAAAGGAATGGCATACCCATTCCTTTTGTAATGCTTTTAAAATTATGTTTATCAAACTTTCACATTCTCTTAAATAATTGTGTCAGAGTTAAATGTTCCAAATTGGTTCACTAAACTCAAATAAAACTAGATTTATTAAATTCTCATGGCCAAATGTAAGGAAAGTGGATACAATCGAATCGTTGAACTCATCAATTGTAGTTACAAAATTTTTGGGTATTACACTTGATGCACGTTTGTGGGATCAACATAGTCCTTCGCGAACAGACCTAGTTCTGTTGTATATGTAGTAAAACAATTCAAGCATGTTACTATGTTGATACGGCAAGATAAATTTACTTAGTTATTTTCAGTGTCATGTAATTGGCTATTACTGCTGGGTTTCGGCTGCTAGTATAGAAAGTATTTTTGGACTTCAGTTGGTGCTATTTATAATTCACAAGCAAAGGTTTCTCTAAGAAATATTTTTAACTAAATTAATATATTGATTTAAGCTGAACAGTCTAATTATGAAAATTTGATTTGTCTATAAAAATTATAAAACCTTTGGTACCAATTTTCGATTTCATAATCTAAACACAAGAAATAGAAAGCCACTGTGAACAAGTGTGTATTGATCTGCTCATCACGTTCTAGTCATTTTCTGATATAACCATAAAAAGTAGGTGTTATAATAGCAACGTAACATCCCATTTTTTTTTTCGTCGTGACTATTGTGATTTTCAAAGCTTATTTACTCGCAAACTATAAGACTTGAGAGAAAATTGACATGAATAAAAAGTGTTAATTTTAAAGCTATTCTATATGATACAACCATAAAAATTAGGTGTCCTAATATCAAGGCAACATCCCAAAATATCCCATCCAGTTAAATATAATTATTTATAATTCTGATAAAATATTTGTTTAATTAAGTATTTATTTGAGTCATGAATCGGAACTTATACTTTACACAAACATTTTATTTTTAAACTTTAGAATTATAATTTTATTTAATTAGGCTGATATTCTTGTTTTTATTTAATGTGGAATTAATTATTACATTTTTGATAAAAATAACCTAAGGAGATAAATTATTTTTTTCATCACGGAAATTAGTATGCATGAAACGGAAAAAATCGATTTGTCAAGGGAACTTTCTTATCTTGAATGTACTATATTTAATTTTATCACTGATTAGCCTTTCAGAAACAAGGGGTTAATAAGCAAACATATTTATGTCAAAAACAAATTAATCACCTTTTGACAGCCCACTTTCTGTTATTCATGTCCTGTTCATTGCTTGTGCAGTGGCTTATGTTCTTAGCATATTAATAAAATTGATAAAATGAAATTCAGGTCCATGGTGAGTAACCAAAGCTTCTAACATATCGAGCTTCTCTATGCTTCCGAAGTCACCTTGCGCCCAGACATGTGCACCATCAGAAGATCAATTTTAGCAGAGCTTTGCTACTCTTTTTGAGAAGAAGTGTTTTTCATTTTCATTCAATCTAAAAAAAAATTACATGTAATTTTGAACAACAACATAGTGTAGGTTATTTAATGGAAAACATAATATTAAATTAATTTTAAACTATTGTTTATTTAATGAAAAAAATATTACACAACTTTGCTCACCTATCATTATTGGATTTTTAAGTATTCCTGAATTTATTTCACTTGGAGGAAGTTATTTATTGCATACTCAACTCAAGATATTCATCTTCAAGTATTTGTGTTTCAAAATAACACTAGTTTTTCTGTGTTCATAAGTTGTTTTTATCGATTTCAAAATTGATGTGCATCCAGAAATGTAACCTCTGTTGAAGCCGATGGTCTGTAAAATATTTTAGTGGATTCATAACAATATAAAGTTCGCTCGTTTTTTAGTATGGGAAAGTTCAACTTCATACATTTTGGTAAATAACTATTAGGCCAAAGATGAAAGCGTTCTTCACCTGGATTTGCCTACAAGAGAGTTGCTGGATGTCTGATTATCAGAGTAACAAGTTGTACTCTGCACAAGTTGTACTGTCACCATGGTGATCTGATAAACTTAAGTAAGATTATGGTAGCTAACCAGGTGGGCTCAGCTATATTAGCATGAAATAGTATGAAACAATGAAAGGTCAAAAAGTTATTAAGTTTAGAAAATCACAAGCAAACAAACCGATAAAACTGCCGAATCCCTTCGTACACACAGGTACTGTTATTGAATCAAGAACAGTGAGTGTCAAAAATCTTAAAAAACATGCTTAAAACACATAAAATCTGAAGATAAATTAGAGATTTAAACAAACCAACAATGTAATAATGAAAAATGAAATGCAAATGTGTGCGTTCTACTTCTATGATGAAATGACACGACACGACACACACACATGCACCCAAAAGCAAAATGGCGTCAAAAAAAATGGCGGAGACTGTCTCAGAGCCGCTCCACTAACGACCCGCTAGTTATAGGGGTGATTCCAACGCCTGATTTTGACAGTGGTAGTGGGCAGTTGCAAGAATAAAAATATGAAGATTATAGGTACTTGGCGTGCTATCTTGGCGTCAATCAAAATGAATCTATTTCGTTCATGCGATGATGATAAGTGGAAATCTATCAGAATTTACTTTAATGAAACATTCCTTAAATTTAAAAATTAAATTTATTATACAAATTGATTCTGTACTTTATTAATACTCTTTTGAGCCCTTCTTATGTATATCCAAAATACTACACTATTTTTATCAATGAAATTGAAAGTACACATACCTAATTCTTCCATTTTTAATTTCATAGATATCAAAGGTTAACAAATAAAATGTCAGCAGGCGAACAGAATAGAAACGTCGAAGATGACATATGGCCTCTGAGCAATAAGCAATAGATAGTCAATCGCAATAGTTACCTACGAATGTTTCAACCAAATCCAAATCAAATCGTTACCGTTCCCGCTCAGGGGCCTTACCATGAGCTTTTATAAAACCATCCCTAATCCGAGTCTGGCTAATCAAAGATGAACCTGACATTGTTTCAAGTAGCAACACTGATACAATGTCCCCATGTAGTTTAGTTCAACATGGTGATTTTGAAACTTTGTAATAAACAATTTCATAATATTTTTTCCTTAATTTCTGTCGAAATATTACAGATATTAAGTAATTTTAACATTCATGAAATCCAAATACAGCGATTTCTTATAAAAGGTTAATTGTTGGAAGTTCATTGAAACTAAACATTACCTTATATTTAATTAAAAAAAGTATCCACTCCTTTTTTTTCCTACTATATTCTACTGAATAAAAAAGACAATCCTTTCACAAATTTAACATTCTAAATTACTACATAAATAAAAAATATTAGAATATTTCAAGTATCTAAATGTATTTTACCTTCTGTAGACAGTATTACCAGAGCTAAAATTTTTGAATTTGCCGCTTTTTTCCAAGCTCATGTTTCGTGTGCCAGACTCTATAACTAAAGCAATAGCAATAGCTTTAGTTACTCTTTTTAAGGGCTACCTTTCGGATTACGAATAAAAAAAGAGAATTCAATAGAACGATATTCACAATACCTACTTTTATTTGAAAGACGAGTAGTCAAAATGTAATCAAGTCTGACAAGTGACATGACATCTAAAAATTACGCAATATAAAAAGAGTCTCTGGACTTCAACAATTCTTCTGAGCCGTTCCCATATTATTTGACTTCCGACAGCTGTCTGTCAAAGTGTTGTCAAAATGTATGGGAACGCAAATATAATTTGATTAGAACAACAGATATGCAGCAATATATGTAGCTTGCTACATATATTGATCTGTGCAGCAAGCTAGTTACAACGTTGTAAGTAGTACGATTGTCCCTCTACATCCATGAAAATAAACGGATTATTTTTAAATTAACATTTTTGTTTCTGAGTAATAAATTCAATATAGATAGTCAACAATATCGAGTAACAAAGTGTTCATAAACAGATATTATAGTTCGCTAATATCGTCTGTTTATTGTTTTAGGGAAAATGGATAAAAATAATGCCGAATGTAGTCGTGGCTTAGAACAAAATATATCTACATGTTGTGGTAACGAATCGGCGGAAAATACTCCTAGAGTTGTAGAGAAGAGAACAAATCAAACAAATATGTCTCTCATAAGTCCAAGTGCTAGCATTATGTTAAATGAAAACCGAAAATCTGTCAAGCAAACCACGAGTTCCTGTTGTTATAGCCCTGACGATAATATTATCTCTTCAGATAACTCTTTTCCGGTAATGATATCAAATTTATCTGGAACTGTGATAACAAGATCTCTAATACTAGTACAACAACCGCACATAGTCTCAAATTTAACTTCACCCACTTCATTAGTGGGAAATCAACCACAATCACTATTTCTGCAAGCTTTCGCCAAATTAAACCAAAGTTCGCTCAATGTAGGAGTCACAAATCATTTTTTAAATATTCAACGAGGCTCATACAGTGCAGATCAAACAAACGTTGTCTATATGAAAGAAGTACCACCTCCGGATTCTTTGGTTAACGCTCCCCCGACTTATTCGTTCGTGTTGAGACAAATAGCGGCGAGAAGAAGACCTCGCATATTCGGCACTTTCATCCCTTCAGCATCATTTATACCACACACCCCTCCACCGCATTACGCGGCAGCTTTTGATGTTTATGTGGATAGGTCTATGCCACCATTACCTCCTAGAATAAATAATTTTGGTTTTACTCCAATGCCAGTAGTGTGCCCAAGTTGTGGTTACACTGGCATGTCAGTAGTGATGAGCAAAATTACTGTATGCACACATTTATGTGCCTTCTGTCTCTGCGTTCTTTGTTGTTGGGCATGTGCGCCGTTACCTTATATTTTGAGATCCTGTAAAGATGTGTACCATTACTGTAGGAATTGCAGACAGTTTTTAGGTATGTACTGTCCGACTAATCCGGAAAATTCATTTTCTTGAAAAACAAAATAAAATTTTAAACAGTCCATAGTTATTTATTTATGACATGAAATCGAAAATACCTTAATGATATAAGTAATTAATTGTTGGTGTTGTTTAGGTGGTCCATAAAATGCATTTGCAGCTGGTGGTGCTGGTAGGTAAGGGAGCGCCTCTAGCTATACGGCTATCTTCCCGCATGCAAATATTGGGAAAATGTATCTTAGGAACTTTGACATGACAGCTAGGGCACCTCACCTATTCCTTCCGCAGCGTTGCAAATGGCAAATCATTGGCAAATTGGGGTATTGTGTTCTGTGTGGCAAATGCAGTAATTTTGTGGAAGTAAAGAAATCTTAAAATAGTAGACTGCAGATGTTCTAATAACAAATTTAATGTTGACATAAAATTATCTGTGGCTTGCATTATGTGGTTATTGGTGTCAATTCTGTTGGCATTTGTTGGAATAGACTAAACTCATGGAATTATTATTCAAACAGGAATGAGCTCTTCAAAATATTGTTGTTCAAATTTGGACTTTATTTCTATGTGAATAAAGACTAAACACTTGAAAGTGCAAAAGTGTGCCGAGAGAGATAGCACTAACTGTACCTTTTATCCCTTTCGCACAGTGTTGCTACTGTTATATATTTTATAATTTAGTAGTTATGAAACAACTATTGGCAGATGAAGATTTTTTATTATTGTTTATTTTAATTACTTTTAACGCCCAAAATACCTAAATTGTTTTTTTTTTGTAATAATTATAACATGAAATAAATTAAATTATCGTGGTAGCCTACTATTAATAATTATAACACTATGATTTTACGTCCAGGAAATATTCTAGTGGTAGTATTCAAAAATGTTATATTGCAACAACGATTCTATGTAAATATCAGTAATTTTCGTTGTCATTGTAGTAGGGTGACCACACGGTATGTACCTAACATAAATATTATCGCAATTTTTATCATTTTTTAATAAAAGTAATTTATATTAGTTATTTATTGCTTAGCTTACACGATGCGATGTTAAGTTATTAGAAAAAAGAATTGGCATTAACATTCTGTTCTAGATATTGGCGAAACCACAAAAGTTTTCAATATTGTTGAAACAATTCGACTCACACTGATGTGTTTTTAATTCTTTTCTTCTTAAAATATTACTCATTCTTTTACTAGGTTTGAGAGATTTTAGTGTTGACTCATTTTTGACAAGTTGACATATTTGATTATCTGTTATGTGGCGGTGGGTTCAACATAATATACCGATTGGAAAGACCCATCTATTGAAAGACAATCATTGACATTCATTATTATTTAAATAATTATAATATTAATAAAACCTATCTTGTATTGAAAAGCAGATATAAAATTCTTTTGCGCAACCCAAAACCGCAAGCGATCTCTTCCTTAACAATCGTGATTATTAAGCATAATATGATTTTCAAAAGCATCTTTCAGGTTGAAGGTTAATGTTTTTAAGAAAAAATCCCTATTTTGTAGAATTTGTGGTCACAAATTTACGAAAGAGACAAACGATATTTATCTCTCGCTCGGCACACTTTTTTAAGCAAGAGCTCATTCCTGTTTGAGTAATAATGGGCTAGTTGACCCTTTTTTAAAGTAGGGCTTAAAATGTTCATAATTGTTGTATTAGACCATAGCACAAGAATATTATTTTTTTCGATGGCTAAAAAGTGCAAAAAATCTATTTTAAATTAAGATTTTCAATTTTGGACCGAAAACACGGTCAGCCATGATAGTCTGTTCATTATCTGTGGCAATGACGTCAGTCTTATAGTAAACAAAGCACGGGGGCGAAATAACCTCACAAAAACAATGCTTTCTATTAAATATCACAAAATATAGTAAAACTGTATATGGAACGGGACAATAGAACAGTAATATAGAAATACCTCTTCAAAGACTCCAGGAAATCTGTGGATTAGACGTACCCAGTGATATAGACATGCGAAATATTTGGTTAACACTCGCTTAAAGAAATCCTGTAACTATCTACTGAAACTCAAATGTATTTTTGCGAAAATCACATTAATGTAAGTACTATAACTGAATAACTCAATCTGTGTAGGTACTTCAGTTTCAACTTAAACAAAATAGAAGTTTTTAGGTTGTATGTAAAATCAAATCTGTATGTAAATTAATTAAATTTTTATCTTTCAGTTAGAATGAAAACTGACTGCAGCCGACCAACCAAATTTTAACATGACCAGAAAACTGAGAGAAAACTTGACCATTTACGCCTTTTTGATTTAATCTAAGTTATACACTGACACTAGATGATGTTTCAAGGAAAAGAATATGTACTTATGTCCAATTGAATAATGATGTAATTGAATATTAATTAAAAAGTATGTAATACAAACAAAAATATAAAAGTTTCATAATGAATATATTTATCTAAACAACTTTTACTTGAATTTACTGAGTACCTAATTAAAATTTGTTGCTTTCAGTGGTTACTTAATGAGAACTATTATGTACTAACCTGTTCTCCTCTTGACAACGAGATTGATAAGGCAGTAAAAGTTGTGCAACATAATACAAAGCAGTGCATGCTCAGCCACAACATCAAAATGTGACCCGTCAACTAGAACAACATTATGTCAACAAAATAACTCAAGTATTCATATACCAAAGCACCATAGAATAGGTCCAGTTTGGTAAAACTGAAAGATGTTATATCTTCACTGATTAAACCTGCTGGCCACCATGGCTGGTAAATTTCAGAACAGCTTACGCAAGAATATGCAAGTTATCCATTTTAAAGCCGTATACAAATATATTAAATGTGATTGCTGTGTTGTCAGCCTGGGCTCTTCTTAATTTACAAGACCCTTCTTATTAAATAAATAATATAAAGAATTTTTTTTTCTTCACTTTATACATAACTAACAGTCATTATGTTCTTCACAAAAAAAAATTCTATGTTTATTTGACAATAATGACTTGTAAAGGTTTAAGTTGAATCAAAATATTTTAATTTGAAATGCATGTGTTTTATTTTTCTGTTACACCTTAAAAGATTTATAATATTTTATAGGTTTGTTGCTCATTTTTATCATTGTTACTCAAATATAGTATATGTTCCAAAAGTACAAATAGGTTGAATAGAGTTAGATCAAATTTATTAATTTGTATATATTGCCTTAAGGTCGCAGGTAATAAAAGTCAAAATAATAGTAAAGTGATTTATTATGAAGTAATACTTTCATACAATTTAGGAAAAATGTAGTATAGTTTCCAAAATGACACTATTTGATCAATAAGTTTTTTGACATTCAGATTGTTAGAACAAATACCTATTATAGCTAATATTGTCACCTTTTGAGTGTTTTCAAAATGACATACTGCTAGCAACACAAAAGTATATAAGTTTTGTTTGCTTTAGCACAAAACATCTGCATCTATACTTGAGTTAAGCATACTGTTCACAGTTTTCCGTCTTTAATAATTAACATTATCTTCAGTAAAAGAGCATGACAATTTTGTATTAATCTAATTTTATGGATACCGTTTGTTGAATAGACTATTACAGGGTATTAATCAGAAATGAGGTCACATTTTGCAAATTTCAACCCAAATCTTCATCTTTCAACTTTTATCCACATTTCATTATACTCGTAGGTGTCTGCAAGATTTCCCACCAAAAATCTTCCCAACAAAAGAACTATCATGTGTTATGCACTGGCTGACTTTATAGCACATGGAAGCTGTTATTGTTTATAACGAAGCTCGAACTAAAGAGCACTTCTGTATTGATGATTCGTGGTTTAGTTTTCTATGCACTTTATTCTTTCTTCATTGAAAGAGGTCTTTTATTTTTTAAGAAATATGTCACAATCTGTGTCTGTGAATGTATATTATATATTTTTCCTCCCAGTAATTTTCTTCATGCTTGACAAATGAACAACTGCCAATCTTTCTCTTTTTATGTTCATTTACAAATTCTTGCAGTACTACACTGGTATTTGACACATGATCCTGATGTTTTCTTTTCAACATTTCTCTTGAAGTAAATATTTTTAGTGTTTATTTGACTTTTGAGAGATAGAATTCTATCTAATAGCATTCAACTGCTGTACAAAATAGCTCCTCACTGTGATGGTGCAACCACACCAAAAATGCATGTTTGCAACTCTCTTCTGCCGCGTGACAATCTTGACAAGTACACTTGTAACCGTTCTTCTTTATAACAGTATTGAAACTGTACTTATATTGTTTAGAGCGATACACAAAGAATCTTCTGACCATCAATCTGTCTATTTTCGGAAGATTTGTACTATCTGCTCTCACAAATCCAACATCAATGGTTGATTTTGCTATTAATACAAATAATTTACGATATTTACAAATATAATAACGGAGACTTGGACGATTTTTTGCCAGTTTTAGGAAAGAATAGTGCAAATCGACGAGTTGTTGAATCAAATTTGACATTTCTTTGTTTACTATATGATTGACGTCACGGCCCTGACCACAGGATATCAAAGCGTTTACGGCGTGAGATAAAAAAAGATTATTTCTAGCATTTTCAAATTAAAATTTTACAGCAATCATTCATTGTTATTTATTAAAATCGGTATATTGTGGAACCTTATGCCAAATACTGTTAGAAATAAACAATATTTTAATAAATTTTGATATGAGTCAACTACCCTATTCCATGACTAAACTAAAGGACATGTCCACTTTTTGTATGGAACGTGGAATTTTATTCTGAACCTTTTTTAACCAGTTTAAAAATTTATGAGGGAAATAGAACTTTATGAGAAGGATGTTTATCCATGAATATTAAAAATATTAAGGCCTGCATTTAGGAGAAAAAAAAATTAAAATGTTTTTTTTTTATTGTTCCTTTAGCAGGGCCACATTTATTTTTTTTTACTGGCAATTAAAAGGATGTCATTGTCAATGCCAATGTAGCTGTCGTTTTGACTTTTGTTTATTGTTTGTGTGTGTGTATAACCCTCAGACTAAAAGTGTTAACAGACGTTCCGATTTGGTTGGATCCAACGTGATCCAATCAAATGAGTAGCCGACGCGCCTACAGACGGTCCGATGCGGTTGGCAATCCAATAGAAGGGATGCCGTAAAAAGTATTATGTACCTATATCGATATCGATACAAAATACTATTTTGGCCAATACAAAAACACAATTTGTCTTTGCGAAACTCAAATAAATTAACACCTTTTGTTTATATTTTATAAAGTTAATAAATAATAAATAAATAGGTACAAATAGATTTCATGGTTTTCCTTAAGTTTGTCAGGTAATGTTTATTAGAGTAATTTTTTCCTGTGATCCGACTCTATCGATTGGTATCATAAAAATACAGGATATTCAATTTCTTCATTTGGCGGGTTCGATTCCCGATCCAGACAGGTGATTATTTAGCAGTCTTTTAATGCGGTTAGATTTGTTTTTGAATTTAAAATTATGAAATCTTTCCGCAGTTATATCTACGGTATCTATGGTACTTTTCCTCCATGTGGCATCGCCTTCGGATGCCTTGTATTGTATCACTGAATATTCGTTCCATTCGTTTGGGAACTATGAAGCCATAGCCAGACATCCAGATACACAGACACACAGATACACATTATGTTAAACTTATAACACCCCTCTTTTTCCGACGGGGGTTAAAAAAGTATCGTAGGTACTCGTAAAAATATTGAAACAAAAGTATCAGTACTTCAAATTCAAAGTGTAGATTACTTCAACGTCAGTCAGTGACTTGAAAACAGCAACAAATTAAGTAGGTGCGTATAAACAATAATAAAAAAGCAACTGTAAATTCACAAATCAAAGTTTATTATATTAGGTAGGTACTCATAAAAAGGGCAATGTTTGTTAATTACTATTTTTATAATCCACAGCAGGATGTACAGTAAGCTCCCATTCAAGTTTTACATTGACACTACGAATACCGCCACTATTACAAGCGACATATGAACGATCCAAAGGTCAAATAGTATAGCTTGACAAAGAGCTTACTGTAAAATGCGTAACTAAACGTGCGAAAATAAATAAATAACGAAAACTCTATTAAAACACAAACAAAAAATAAACAAAATTTTTGCAATACATTTTTTTTCTCTACTTTGTGGTTTGGCAGGACAGCAGTCGAGTCATTTTAGTTTGGGCCGATTTTTCAATCATATCAGATATCAGATAAAAGTCAGTTAACTTTTATCTGAGGAATAACAATGACAGTTTGACTGCTTTTGTATAGAAAATCTGTCATATCGCCATATTTATTCAACAGTTAAGAGTTATCTGACAATTGAAAAACCGGCCCTAAATTATTAATTTATTACTTTAAGCACACATAATTAAATTAAATAACAAAGTATCGATACTTTTGTCTTTTGTCGTGTCCCTACTTGTCGGATGAGCGATCGGGCCGTCAAGCAACCAACAAGCTAATAATAATTATGTCGGGCCGACAGCCGTACACACGTTCCAATTTGATCGGGGTCGGACGGTTGGCTCCAATCAAATCGGATCGTCTGTTACGGCTATAAGGAAAAAAGAATAGACATGAAATACCTACGAAAAAAACGTGCATACCTAAATGTGAATCTGGCACAAAGATGGCGGCTTGCTTGCTCATGCGGCAGCCTAACACACTGCACTTACCCATAATAAATGCAGTATTATGCAAGTTCAACACTTTAAACAAGCAAAATTTTCGCCTAATAACAAAATTTTCTTCAAAACACTGAAACAAACAAGTCGCGATGACAACTGATGTACTTGTTGTTCATTGTGAGTACTGTGACAAAACATGGCGACCAGCCGCAGTGAGGTATTCTGTGACGTCGCCAAGATAATGTTGCCATTTTTGGTAATGATAAAACGACTGTTGTCCTTTTTTACTTATGATTATCCTCATAAGTTAAAAAGAGATGCCAATATGTCAGAAACTATGCCGTCGAAATACATCACATTCCTATAACTACGTTCGTTATGCCGAGTCCTCTTTTTTTCTATAGTCTGAGGTATAACCTTCCTTCCTTTCACAAAATAGTATCTTTTATTTTTTACAGGTATGCTCAGGTTCTTGATTTTACATGTGATTTAAATATTGGCTTGCTAACTGGACTAAGTTTTCTCGTAATTTGAACGTACGAACGTACGAAGTAACCAGACCCAAGAATTGAACAACAAAATGTTATACTTCCAGGTTACAGTCGCACTCCTGATACAACTTCTCATTTTTTTTGTACCAGAGTGCTATAATTTGGAATGTCGAAGGGTACCATTATATTTAAGAAAGAAGATCCTCGGGGATTGTAAAATATTCGTAAAGTAATGCCAGAGTCTGTGAAAATCACATGAGTCAATATGATTTTGCATTTTTACGGTAATATAAGTTCACTGTATTGTTTACACCAAATAATTCATGCTTGACTCACTAACAATAAAATCAAAGAACAAACTAATTGAATTTGAAAATATAGAAAATTCCACTGATATAGTATGTAAATACTGGACAGGTTTAACAGTCACACAATTTGTTTTATTGTTCTCTTGCTTAACTCAATTAGGTGAGGTTTGTTCAAAGCCTAAAAAGGCCTTAGGTTTATAATAAGTCAGACTATGGGCTAAGGAATCCCTTTGCAGAATTGCTTCTCGGGTATGCATTTCAAAAACTCATGTTATATAAAAAAGTGTTATTGCTTCAAAAATCAATATGCACCTTTACATTTAGGTATAGCCCACATAAGCAGGGAAAACCTGTCCAGTAGAAATCTAACTATACCTTATACTCTTTGGGTCTGATTCAAACAATTCCATTGTTTTATTAGAGGTTACTAACATTTTACTTACAAAAGTCCTCTCATTACCTATTTCAAAAGAAATCTTATAACTTACACTGCTAGCTGCAGTAAGCGACCAACCGACCTGGTGGTCAATCTATTTTAAATAGGGCATTAGAAGCCATCTTTGTACATATTGATGCTTAAATTCCACACTTGAATATGTTCCCCGGAATGAAAATATTCAATTTAATTTTAATCAGTCTTGGAATATATTAAATTATTAAGCAAGCTAAGTCATATTTTGGGGAACATATTCAAGAAAATGATCCATCACATGAGACTGCTTATAAGAGGAAAAATCAAATGAAATCCATGAATTTAGGATGGGCTCCGCACCAAACTCATATAACACCACTGGCTCAATTTTGAAATTACGTACTAATGAGGGAAGATGTTGAAATTGAATAAATAAAAATTACATAATTTCTAGGTTTTATTTCATACCTGCAACCAGTTTCTATATTACAACTCTTTCACATAGTTTCCACTATTATAATTATTCAACACTTCATATTACATATTTAGTACCCATGATAAAATCGAGGGTATGTAGTCATATAGAAGTAAATATTTACACTTTGAATTAGCATTATAGTCATCTTAGAGAATTTTGCACTTAGTTCATTATAATGACTTCATTAATTAGCATTTGTTTTGTAAAAAATCTTGTGTTATTGAAATAGTAAAACTGTAGCATTCTTAAGAACAAAGAGGACATATCCTTTGGTTATCTCTTATAAGTCTGTTATTTAGTTTTAGTGCTGTCAAATCGTGTTTTTTATTCGAATATTTTAACTAAAAACACAATTTGACAGCACTAAAACTAAATTTAGTTTAGTTTAATCGAATTAGTGCCAACAGAATGAGTCACACCAATGATTTTTGTTATCAGCATATCTAAAAAATAGGTAACTCGAAAAAAAAGAATATGTTTTTATTTTTTTTTCTATCTTCAAAAATGACTGAGATATTAAACGTTAAATACGGCCTCCGCGGCAAAATCCGGCTAAGCGACCGCGCCAACGTGTGACGTCACGCTGCGAGCTGCGAGTCGGTGCTTGCGTACACCTACATACTGCGCTCTCGCGGTTTTTAAAACTATTGTTCTTGTCACGATAACGATAGCGAGTGATCCCTTTGAGTTAAGCGGTACGACCACTGGGGGGCTACCGCCTAACTAATGTCACCTATGACATATAAAGGGTAGATTATACGTCTGTGGGCGGTACGGCCGCTGGGTCCGAATAGATACACCGGCGACCCTACCTACCGCCTATCTCAAAGCGATCACTCGCTAACTATTATTATTATTCCACGATAACGATAGCGAGTGATCGCTATGAATTAGGCGGTAGCCCTCCCGTTTGGGGGTGACACCCTCAGATTAAGTACACCAATGGATTCGCAATGTATAGTAGAGGGGGTTTTCGAGGAATAAAATAAAGTTATTATGTCACTGTAAAAACTATATTCTCATTACTATTTATACTAGCAACGAACACTAAATTAGGTATACTCTAAATTAACATCACGATCTAACTTCAAAGCACACTCAGTCTCAATGGCCGACAATTCCCGCCATTCGTCTCTCTCAGACCACGAACTGTCATTGTGCCGTGTCGTATGTATCTACCGACTCCGTTCGGAAACGACGCGGCTTCGTTCCCCGTGTGGCGCGCAGAGGGAGCCTACTATGCGCTGTATTGCCAGGGCTTACCGCTACATACTCCCCCTCCGGTACATCAGAACGTCCTCGTTGATGAACCGGCACAAAAGGCTCCACTATTACATCCCGTTCAATTTCACCATGGGCATTTGCTGTGGTGGCATGCTGACGTTGTGGACGACCACGATTACGTTTAGGAACTACAGGGTTTGGACTTGGAGAACCCTGACGACCATGAAACAACGACATCTCCTTAATATGGAATTTTCCCAAACACTTTTCGGGTTCTTTTACTGAAGCAATCATATAAGTGGTTGGAGACACTTTCTTCGTCACAATATAGGGTCCATCCCTTCGAGGAACAAACTTTGAGCTGATGGACTTTGAAGCGTCACTTAAAACGTGAATATTCAAGAGAACTTTATCTCCCACGTTAATCTCTTCTCCGATCCGGCGACTTTTGTCAGCGTACTCCTTACGTTTGTCTTGTTGACCTTCTACTTGCTCTCGTATATTCGCAAGAGAACTTATAAAGCTTTTTAAATATGGTGTAATCTGGGGAACAAAATTTTCTTTTTCCAAGATCATCCTTGCATCATTCCGCACTTCTAAAGGTGATCGTAGTTCCCTCGCAAAGGTCAAAAATGCAGGAGTGACACCCGTCGACTGACATCTTGCCGTATTCATGGCAAATCTCACTGAAGGTAAGTGGCTTGGCCACGAGCTATGATTATTTTCCACTAATTGTGCTAGCTGTATTTTGAGGTCTCTATTTTTCCTCTCAGCGGGATTTGCTTCAGGGTGATAAAAAGGCAGTAACTCCTGTTTGATGTCCAGAATAAACATGACTTGTTGCATAACGGCAGAGATAAATTGGACGCCGTTGTCGGATATCACTCGACGAGGGAGTCCGTAACGCAAGAAGCATTCTTTGATTAGCATGCGTGCACAGGCTTCTGATGTTGCTTCTTTTAGTGCATATATCTCTACCCATCTTGTGGCAGTATCTTCGACAAGAAGAATCCAACGTTGCCCTTTATCCCCTAAGGGCAATGGCCCAAAAAGGTCTATCGCCAGAACTTCATTCCTTTGGTTCATCACGGGCGTTTGTAGCAAGCCAGGAGGCTTATCATTCGATACCTTATAGCGTTGGCACGTCACACAAGTCTTGATGTAATCCGTTATAGCTCGTCTCATGCCAGGAAAGAAAAATCTCTGGGATATTTTCTGGAAAGTCCTTTCTATACCCGGATGCCCTGCGAGAGGGGCATCATGGCATTCCTTCAAAATTTCTCCTCTGAGATCCATCGGTATTGCGAATTGCGGCTCTTCACTGTCTGAATCTGGATTATAATGATAAAGAACCCCTTGTTCCATGATGTAGCCTCGTTTTAACCAACGACATGCATTGACCTCAATATCTCCTTCTAATTCTTCAATTATTTTCCTCAGATCAGGGTCACCAAGCTGACGTGTTCTCAGCTCCGTGGGAGTTCGCGCGGGTAAGTCAATGACAACCGAACAAATACCGCACGAACTTGCCGTTTCTTCGTCGCAGTTAGGTCTGCTGAGGAAGTCGGCGACCCGGTTGGTTCTTCCTGGAGTATATTCAATACGGAGGTCAAAAGCCTGTAGCTTTAATGCCCATCGAACGAGGCGTCCAGATGGAGACTTTAATGTCAACAACCATTTCAGGGGTTGATGGTCTGTACCGATGATGACTGGGTGGCCTTCGATATATCCGCGAAAACGTTCTACTGCCCATACTACTGCGTGAGCTTCGCGCTCTGTTGTCGAGTAGTTTCTTTCGGCAGGAGTCAATAAGCGGCTAGCGTATTCAATTGGCTTCTCGTTGTTACCTTCACCTTGTAGAAAAACACCTCCCAATGCATAATTGCTTGCGTCTGTTCGAAGTATAAAGGGTTTCTCATAGTCTGCCTGAACCAAAATTGGTGCGGAAGTAAGTTTTCTTTTTAACTCTTCAAACGCAGTCATCTGTTCCTGTCTCCACTGCCATGGCATGTTCTTTTTGGTCAATCTTGTTAGCGGTATGCAATTTTGGAGAAATCAGGAATAAATTTCCGGAACCAGGAGCATGTCTGGAGGAAGGTTCGCAGGTGTTTCATCGTTGATGGCGTCTTCATTTCTTTCACTGCTTGCACCTTTTCACCGTCCGGTGATATTCCAATAGATGTAATTACATGACCCAGGTATTTCACTGATTCTCGAGCAAACTTACACTTCTTTAAATTGCAACGCAAATTGAACATGCGCAGTCCTTCGAATACGGCGCGTAGGTCTTCTATGTGTTTTTGCATATTATCTGAGATTACTAAAATGTCATCAAGATACGCCAGAATGGTGACATTATTTAGAGAAGCACTACTGCGGAAACGGTCTATCAATCGTTGAAAGGTTGCTGGCGCATTTTTGAGCCCAAAAGGCATGCGATTAAAACGAAAAGTACCAAACGGTGTTGTAAAAGCCGTTTTGTCCTTATCTTCATGGACTGGTACTTGCCAGTAACCAGACCGCAGATCCAGTGTACTCATAACACAGCCTTGTTTGGTGGATTGTAGCAATTCGTCAATCAAAGGCATTGGATATGTGTCAGATTTAGTAATTGAATTTATTTTCCTATAATCTACACAGAAACTGTACTCTCCTTGTTCCTTTTTTGGAACCAACAGTGTAGGTGCAGCCCAAGCTGATTCACACTCTTCGATGATGTCTTCGTTAAGCATCCGGTCAAGTTCTCGCTTCAACAGCTCCTTCTTTTTGGGATTGAGCCGATATGGTGGCACCGCAATAGGAGGATGATCACCCGTGTCAATTCTGTGAATTGCAAATTTAGTCGGTGGTCCAGTCTCTTTGAAAATATCAGAGAACTCAGCAAGAATTTGGGAAAGCGCATTATCATTAGAATTGCTGTTAAGCTTATTACTGCTGCAAGAATTTGCTTCAAACCGCATAACCCGCTTTATGTTATCGTCAGCAAACCACCACCTTGCATTACAAAAATCAAAGATAAGCCCTGCTGCAGTGAGAAAGTCAATACCCAATAATGTATCGTTATTTTGTGCATCTGGTAAAATTATAAAATCAGTAGGTATAATTTTATGTAAAAGCTTGACTTCAACCCGAGAAATAAAAATTTTCATCAACTGAGCAGAACCATCCGCAAGCTTTATTTGCCTAGTTAAAGGTTGAAGTGGATGTCCCTTTGATTTCAGGTGAGCATGAAGCGACTGTCCTGCAACACAACCCTTAGCACCGGAATCCACTAAAGCAGTCCCTTTTGAACCCAAGATCTCTATCTCTAAAATAGGCCGGCGATAAGGTGTAGAAGGGTGGACTGGGTGAGCTTTGCTCTGTACACCTGAAGCCGTATTTGTGTCCAAAGCCCCAAAATATAAACAGTCATCTGTTGGCCTCTCTTTGTCAGGATTAGTAAGCTCCCCCTGCACAAAACTTTCTTTTCTTACTTTTAAGTTCTCACCTAGTGAGGTAAGATAATTAAAGTTTAATGTTAAATTACACACAAAATATTTGGCACCTCTGCCGAATTCATCGTTTAGTTTTACATTATCTCCCTGTAGCAAGACATTATAAAAATTAGAGCTGTGCGACGAACATTCAACACCACTGCAAAAAGCATTAATCAAATCTGTATTATTAGTCATAGATAAAAATTATTTAATTTTAAATCGTGCTCAAAATGTTGGAAAACACTGGCTCTTTCCATATTCAATTTAAAATTATCAGCTAAAGCCAAAAAAATGTTTAAGCTTAAAGCATGTGAAAAATGTTCATCACCCCTGGCCATTTCCATGTTCAATTTAAAATTATTGGACAAAATCGAAAGATCAATTAATTTAGAAGCATGCAAAAAATGTTCATTACCCCTGGCCGTTTGTATTTTCAATTTCAAATCATTAAACAATGGATAAAATTTATTTAAATCCAAAACAAGTAAAAAATGTTTATCACCACTGGCAGTTTCCATTTCCAATTTAAATTTATCAAACAAAATCAGAAAATAATTTTCTTTTAACCCTTGTAAAAAATGTTTACTACCCCTGACCGTTTCACTATTCAATTTCAAATCATTAAATAATGGATAAAATTTATTAAAATCGAAAACAAGCAAAAAATGTTTATCACCACTGGCAGTTACCATTTCCAATTTAAAATTATCAAACAAAATCAGAAAATCATTTTCTTTTAAACCATGTAAAAAATGTTCACTACCCCTGACCGTTTCACTATTCAATTACAAATTATTAAACAATGGAAAAAATTTATTAAAATCCAAAACAAGCAAAAAATGTTTATCACCACTGTTGGGTTTAACACAATCTAAGGACTTGTGATCAATCAAGCAAATTAATTTATTCAAATCTGAGCCGCATGATAAATTATCCTTGCCCTTGTCAGCCTTTTCACAGTTTAATTTAAAATTGTTTGATTTTAAGAGGTCATTAATTGGCATAAAATTATTAGAATTTAATTCACATAAAAAATTTTCAGAACCACTGGAGACCAAATTATTTAATTTGAAGTGGTCATTTGTTGGCGTAAAATAATTAGAATTCAAATCGCACAAACAATTTTCAGAATTACTGGGTACCAAATTATTTAAATCACCACCAAAATGTTGAGAAACACTGTCACTACCAAACAAATAAGACAAATTGTAAGAATCACAAAAATCATTGCTTTTATTCATATTAATTGACTGTGAGTTACATAATTGAAAGTTTAATTCAGACTCATCTTGAAGAGTATCCTCTTTCAAAATATTGTCATTATGATCAATAAGAAAATGATGACTTTGTTTGATATTGGCAGTGGGACATGAAATATCAACAGTGTTAAACAATAATTCGGAATTACTTTCAGAATCATATAAAATATTATAAGAATAGTTACATGCACATACAGTTTGACAGTCACAACCTTTGAAGGTAGAAAAAACATTAGCACTACTGGCACACTTAGTGCAATTTGCCCGCAGAACCCCGACTTCACCACAGCCATAACAAGCCAATTGTTTTTGTGAATTAGGCTGTTCATCTTTAACTTTTAACTTTGGACATTCACTTTTAATGTGGTTATAACGTTTGCAGTAAAAGCAAAAAAGACGTTTGACAGTACCTTTCTTTCCGTTTGAGTCACCTGGTTGCTGCGAAGAGTCCAGGACGTGCGATGCTGCCAGCTGCTGCTCGGGCTCTCGGCCTGCATTGGAGTTAAACCGTGGAGCACCCAAATGTGTATGAGCACCTTGTTGCAAGTGAATTTCTCGAGGTGCCCAAAGGCCTCTCCCGGAGGGGTATTGATGCTCCGGCTGACTGTAACCCACGGGGCTGTGATAACTTCTTCTTCTTCTTCTTTTAATTTTGGCGTGCAGGCTGGTGTTGCCATTTGCCATATGCAAGTTTTCTTGTTTGGTATCGATTGCGGTGAGAAGAACTCGATTGACTCGAATATGATTCGTTTTTGGGAAGGTGTAACGTAGGGAGAGGATTTTTAATACAGTTTTTATAAAAAGCAGGAAACGAATTATTAATAAAAAAGGTAAATTGAAACGTATAGGAAAGGAACAGCGGGTGGATAGGTAAGTAATGATATGGTAAAGATGAAATTTAATGATACAATAATATGTGAAATAAACATGAATAAAAAACGCGTAAATCAAATCTTTATATCATTTTTTCTGATGAACTTTGATAATAGTTTATATATATCTGGATTTATATTGTGTAAAAGAACAGGAATGGACGTAGGATGTGATAACTTCAATCCACGGTTCTCTTTCAATGAGTCTTCTACACTTCTAGCCCTCTGTAGTAGCTGGTCAAAATTTTCTATATGTTGTCTATCTAACCTTTTTCTTATTCGAATATCTAGTAATCCATAAATCATATCAATTTGAGTTTTTTCACTAAGTTCTCCAGGGGGTATTTTTGAGAGCAAGGCTCGTGCTTGAGCAACAAACAAGTCTGCACAAATTATATTACTGTTACAGATAGGAATCAGCCCATATAACAGCCGACTCGTAGTGGAATGACATGCTCAGTAATGATAGTGGTGTAAACTATCGACTTCTTAATATCGACATACTGAAAATTATCGATATAAAAGTTACAGCCCTAATCTACTTTTTTAATTCTGATATTTTAGGTTATTAAAAATCAAAACAACGAAATGCGATTATCTTTTTATTGAATTTAACATACAATATGACAAAAACGTACACAATGGAACTTATTAGAACCCACAATTCTCCGCCATGCAACGCTGTGCTTACCCTGCGATTCTGGAAAGATAAATAAGCATTTGTATAAAGTGTGACGACTCTAAAATGAAAAACAGTGAAAAACCTAGTAAAAATAAATAACCTGCCTCTCCATCTGATCTTAGTCTCTCCACTTCTCAATATCTGTACACCTGTTGATACAAAAAAGATAATTATATAAGACTGCTTTGTTTTTGAGAATAATTTTGTTTTATTGATTATTTACAAAACTTCAGATTGAAGAATTGAACTCTGCAGACAATGGCAAATAGTTTAAAACGTTTGAATAGATTTTGAAGAAGTTAACATTAAAAGCAATTAATTTTATAGTAGGTAATCTAACCAAACAAATCAATCTAGTTTTTAATTTTGATGAATATGTTAGGTCAATAAGAAATGTTTTCCATAAATTAATGATATTCATTCAGATAAATGATTTTAATTAGAGTTTGAAAAAGCATTTAAAAGGAATGGCATACCCATTCCTTTTGTAATGCTTTTAAAATTATGTTTATCAAACTTTCACATTCTCTTAAATAATTGTGTCAGAGCTAAATGTTCCAAATTGGTTCTGGCCAAATGTAAGGAAAGTGGATACAATCGAATCGCTGAACTCATCAATTGTAGTTACAACATTTTTGGGAATTACACTTGATGCACGTTTGTGGGATCAACATAGTCCTTCGCGAACAGACCTAGTTCTGTTGTATATGTAGTAAAACAATTCAAGCATGTTACTATGTTGATACGGCAAGATAAATTTACTTAGTTATTTTCAGTGTCATGTAATTGGCTATTACTGCGGGGATCGGCTGCTAGTATAGAAAGTATTTTTGGACTTCAGTTGGTGCTATTTATAATTCACAAGCAAAGGTTTCTCTAAGAAATATTTTTAACTAAATTAATATATTGGTTAAGGCTGAACAGTCTAATTATGAAAATTTGATTTGTCTATAAAAATTATAAAACCTTTGGTACTAATTTTCGATTTCATAATCTAAACACAAGAAATAGAAAGCCACTGTGAACAAGTGTGTATTGATCTGCTCATCACGTACTAGTCATTTTCTGATATAACCATAAAAAGTAGGTGTTATAATAGCAACGTAACATCCCATTTTTTTTTCATCGTGACTATTGTAATTTTCAAAGCTTATTTACTCGCAAACTATAAGACTTGAGAGAAAATAGACATGAATAAAAAGTGTTAATTTTAAAGCTATTCTTTAGGATACAACCATAAAAATTAGGTGTCCTAATATCAAGGCAACATCCCAAAATTTTCTTGTCCTGCGGCCATTGTAATTTTCAAAGCTGATTTACTCGCAAACTATAAGACTTGAGAAAAAGTGAATAAGAGTAAAAAGTGTTTATTTTAGGCTATTCTATATTATACAACCATAAAAAGTAGGTGTCATAATAGCAATGCAACATCCCAAAATTTTTCTAAGTCCTGCTGCCATTGTGATTTTCAAAGCTGATTTACTCGCACACTATAAGATTTGAGAAAAAATGGACAAGAATAAAAAGTGTTTATTTTTAGCTATTCTATACGATACAACCATAAAAAGGGACCTTGCGCACCGTTTCATTCACCCCAACCGAATTTTGAAATATTTTCTTTAATATAGGGGCATATAGTATAACACTGATCTTGACTTATAGATTTTGAAAGAAATTTGGCAGCTCTGTCAACTGACACAGTGAATCAATTGACAGTTAACTTAAGATTTATCAACATTAAACTGTATTTTATTAAATGTTTTATTTGTGGTGCTTTTGAACAACAACATAGTGTAGGTTATTCAATGGAAAACATAATATTAAATTAATTTTAAACTATTGTTTATTTAATGAAAAAAATATTACACAACTTTGCTCACCTATCATTATTGGATTTTAAAGTATTCCTGAATTTATTTCACTTGGAGGAAGTTATTTATTGCATACTCAACTCAAGATATTCAGCTTCAAGTATTTGTGTCTCAAAATAACACTAGTTTTTCTGTGTTCATAAGTTGTTTTTATCGATTTCAAAATTGATGTGCATCCAGAAATGTATCCTCTGTTGAAGCCGATAGTCTGTAAAATATTAGTGGATTCATAACAATATAAAGTTCGCTCGTTTTTTAGTATGGGAAAGTTCAACTTCATACATTTTGGTAAATGACTATTAGGCCAGAGATGAAAGCGTTATTCACAAGAGAGTTGCTGGATATCTGATTATCAGAGTAACAAGTTGTACTCTGCACAAGTTGTACTGTCACCATGGTGATCTGATAAACTTAAGTAAGATTATGGTAGCTAACCAGGTGGGCTCAGAAGTCCTAGGTACTACTAACCAAACCAAGCAAAAAATCTACCCCGTGGGGAATCAAACCCCGAAACCGTCATTTCTTACACACCACTGAAATATATTAGTATGAAATAGTATGAAACAATGAAAGGTCAAAAAGTAATTAAGTTTAGAAAATCACAAGCAAACAAACCGATAAAACTGCCGAATCCCTTCGTACACACAGGTACTGTTATTGAATCAAGAACAGTGTCAAAAATCTTAAAACATGCTTAAAACACATAAAATCTGAAGATAAATTAGAGATTTAAACAAACCAACAATGTAATAATGAAAAATGAAATGCAAATGTGTGCGTTCTACTTCTATGATGAAATGACCACAAATTATATTACTGTTACAGATAGGAATCAACCCCTCTAGCGGCCGTTTCGTAGTGAAATGACAGCTCCGTAATGATAGTGCTGCAAAACTATCGACTGCTTATTATCGACATACTGAAAATTATCGATATAAATTTACAGCCCTAATCTACTTTTTTAATTCTGATAATATTTTAGGTTATTAAAAATCAAAACAACGAAATGCGATTATCTTTTTATTGAATTTAACATACAATATGACAAAAACGTACACAATGGAACTTATTAGAACCCACAATTCTCCGCCATGCAACGCTGTGCTTACTCTGCGATTCTGAAAAGATAAATAAGCATTTGTATAAAGTGTGACGACTCTAAAATGAAAAACAGTGAAAAACCTAGTAAAAATAAATAACCTGCCTCTCCATCTGATCTTAGTCTCTCCACTTCTCAATATCTGTACACCTGTTGATACAAAAAAGATAATTATATAAGACATTACTTTGTTTTTGAAAATAATTTTGTTTTATTGATTATTTACAAAACTTCAGATTGAAGAATTGAACTCTGCAGACAATGGCAAATAGTTTAAAACGTTTGAATACATTTTGAAGAAGTTAACATTAAAAGCAATTAATTTTATAGTAGGTAATCTAACCAAACAAATCAATCTAGTTTTTAATTTTGATGAATATGTTAAGGTCAATAAGAAATGTTTTCCATAAATTAATGATATTCATTCATATAAATGATTTTAATTAGAGTTTGAAAAAGCATTTAAAAGGAATGGCATACCCATTCCTTTTGTAATGCTTTTAAAATTATGTTTATCAAACTTTCACATTCTCTTAAATAATTGTGTCAGAGTTAAATGTTCCAAATTGGTTCACTAAACTCAAATAAAACTAGATTTATTAAATTCTCATGGCCAAATGTAAGGAAAGTGGATACAATCGAATCGTTGAACTCATCAATTGTAGTTACAAAATTTTTGGGTATTACACTTGATGCACGTTTGTGGGATCAACATAGTCCTTCGCGAACAGACCTAGTTCTGTTGTATATGTAGTAAAACAATTCAAGCATGTTACTATGTTGATACGGCAAGATAAATTTACTTAGTTATTTTCAGTGTCATGTAATTGGCTATTACTGCTGGGTTTCGGCTGCTAGTATAGAAAGTATTTTTGGACTTCAGTTGGTGCTATTTATAATTCACAAGCAAAGGTTTCTCTAAGAAATATTTTTAACTAAATTAATATATTGATTTAAGCTGAACAGTCTAATTATGAAAATTTGATTTGTCTATAAAAATTATAAAACCTTTGGTACCAATTTTCGATTTCATAATCTAAACACAAGAAATAGAAAGCCACTGTGAACAAGTGTGTATTGATCTGCTCATCACGTTCTAGTCATTTTCTGATATAACCATAAAAAGTAGGTGTTATAATAGCAACGTAACATCCCATTTTTTTTTTCGTCGTGACTATTGTGATTTTCAAAGCTTATTTACTCGCAAACTATAAGACTTGAGAGAAAATTGACATGAATAAAAAGTGTTAATTTTAAAGCTATTCTATATGATACAACCATAAAAATTAGGTGTCCTAATATCAAGGCAACATCCCAAAATATCCCATCCAGTTAAATATAATTATTTATAATTCTGATAAAATATTTGTTTAATTAAGTATTTATTTGAGTCATGAATCGGAACTTATACTTTACACAAACATTTTATTTTTAAACTTTAGAATTATAATTTTATTTAATTAGGCTGATATTCTTGTTTTTATTTAATGTGGAATTAATTATTACATTTTTGATAAAAATAACCTAAGGAGATAAATTATTTTTTTCATCACGGAAATTAGTATGCATGAAACGGAAAAAATCGATTTGTCAAGGGAACTTTCTTATCTTGAATGTACTATATTTAATTTTATCACTGATTAGCCTTTCAGAAACAAGGGGTTAATAAGCAAACATATTTATGTCAAAAACAAATTAATCACCTTTTGACAGCCCACTTTCTGTTATTCATGTCCTGTTCATTGCTTGTGCAGTGGCTTATGTTCTTAGCATATTAATAAAATTGATAAAATGAAATTCAGGTCCATGGTGAGTAACCAAAGCTTCTAACATATCGAGCTTCTCTATGCTTCCGAAGTCACCTTGCGCCCAGACATGTGCACCATCAGAAGATCAATTTTAGCAGAGCTTTGCTACTCTTTTTGAGAAGAAGTGTTTTTCATTTTCATTCAATCTAAAAAAAAATTACATGTAATTTTGAACAACAACATAGTGTAGGTTATTTAATGGAAAACATAATATTAAATTAATTTTAAACTATTGTTTATTTAATGAAAAAAATATTACACAACTTTGCTCACCTATCATTATTGGATTTTTAAGTATTCCTGAATTTATTTCACTTGGAGGAAGTTATTTATTGCATACTCAACTCAAGATATTCATCTTCAAGTATTTGTGTTTCAAAATAACACTAGTTTTTCTGTGTTCATAAGTTGTTTTTATCGATTTCAAAATTGATGTGCATCCAGAAATGTAACCTCTGTTGAAGCCGATGGTCTGTAAAATATTTTAGTGGATTCATAACAATATAAAGTTCGCTCGTTTTTTAGTATGGGAAAGTTCAACTTCATACATTTTGGTAAATAACTATTAGGCCAAAGATGAAAGCGTTCTTCACCTGGATTTGCCTACAAGAGAGTTGCTGGATGTCTGATTATCAGAGTAACAAGTTGTACTCTGCACAAGTTGTACTGTCACCATGGTGATCTGATAAACTTAAGTAAGATTATGGTAGCTAACCAGGTGGGCTCAGCTATATTAGCATGAAATAGTATGAAACAATGAAAGGTCAAAAAGTTATTAAGTTTAGAAAATCACAAGCAAACAAACCGATAAAACTGCCGAATCCCTTCGTACACACAGGTACTGTTATTGAATCAAGAACAGTGAGTGTCAAAAATCTTAAAAAACATGCTTAAAACACATAAAATCTGAAGATAAATTAGAGATTTAAACAAACCAACAATGTAATAATGAAAAATGAAATGCAAATGTGTGCGTTCTACTTCTATGATGAAATGACACGACACGACACACACACATGCACCCAAAAGCAAAATGGCGTCAAAAAAAATGGCGGAGACTGTCTCAGAGCCGCTCCACTAACGACCCGCTAGTTATAGGGGTGATTCCAACGCCTGAGCTGCGTTCAGAACCTACACTCGAGTGCACTCCGAGTGCACTCTGACAGCAACCGACCCGTTCAGAGCCTCTGGGTAAAAAACGCTCTGACAGGCGGTTAGTACACTCTGTGCCCGTTCCGAAGCTTCGAGTGATGCAACCAAACAACCATCTCGAACGTGGGGTGAAAAACACTGACAGATTTTATGTCAAAGTCGATGTCAAAAATACGCTAATTATTTATTATTTTATTAAATAACACTACTTTGAACTCTTTTCAGCCTAATACAAGGGAAATATAGTGATTTAGATGTGTTGTAATTATTTTTAAGCAGAAAAATGGATATTGAGTGTTAATTTCATAGTAAGAATTAGTAATATTTTGCCCTTTGCTTGATCTTGATCGGCAAGATACAAACTAAAAAAAAAGATAGCAACCGACCCGTTCTGAACCTCTGAGCGAGTGTGAAAAACACTCTCGGTTGCATTACTCTGACCCTCGGAACGCAACTCTGGAAATGACACACACACATGCACCCAAAAGCAAAATGGCGTCAAAAACACAGAACATGGTCAAAAATGAGCCGCTCCACTAACGACCCGCTAGTTATATAACTTCATGGTTATAGGGGTGATTCCAACGCCTGCAAGTCTGTTGTCTTTGTCCCTTTTTTTTTTTTTAATGTTATTTTTACGGCTCTGGTATCACCCATTTGGCCAAACTTTAGTACAAAAAAAATGTTAATTCAGATGTTCTTCACTTTGTCTTTGTCCCTTGTGACATGGCAAAAAGGTCTTTGTATATCTGAAAAGGAGGGCGTCTTTCCCCAAACGCGCTCTGCAGATACTCTATGGCTTGTGCCCATGACCTTACTGTGGGTTTGATCCCCTGCCACCAGACTCCTGCTTGGTGGGACAATAACAAGGAAAGGCCCCTCAGTGCACTCTCGTCCGAGATACCTGTTGCTGACTTGTATATCTCCACAGCATCTATGAAATTTTCTACAGACTCATCAGTAGCACCGGAAAATTTAGCCTGGCGAAGTTTGCGCCCACTGATGAAGTTATTTGTTCTAGCACGGGCGTCGATTCTCGACGCGAGCCACGCAGTTCGGATATTAGACGTGAGCACAAATCTGCCTGTGATCGTTGCATAGTCAACATAAGCGCTGAGAGGTTTTCTTGTGACATAATATATGAATCTTCCAAGCTGGGCTGTCGTGTGCCAGCGGCGAATGGATCGGCAACGGCGGCGGCGGCGGCATGTGCGCCGACGGCCTCCGAGGCGCCCCTGGGCTACGTTCCAAAACATCACCCGAGTGCACTCGGTCACCCGAAGTATGTCCTAAAACATTTCGGGTGCACTCGAGAGTGTTGGAGTGGCGTGTCGTAAAACGCTACGGAGTGCACTCGATCGAGTAGAATCTCACCCGCATAATATAGCAAGGTGTAATTTCACTCGATTGGATTTGGCGGGAAATTGTGTGGATTTCAAAGTTGTGTGTGATTGTGATAACAAAGATTTCATATTCACACACAATTTGTGCATCTCGGAGAGCGAGGATGCGCTTCGTAACGTCGACAATAAGTTAATTTTAAATTCAAAAGACTATAGGTATCGTAAGTGACACGATTGTAAAATTGGCCTTCATTTCCGCTGAAGCTAGGTTAGGCCGCGATTTAACAGAATTCATGTTCTGTTGGTTTTAGCATTTTCGTAGATGAAACAGAGGAATGTAATCCATGCATTAAAACGAACGGACGCGCAGATGAATTATATATTTTCTTATTTTTGTATATTTGGTTATGTAAACAAAGCAGACAACACTTGCCGTTCTAAAACAACCAACACTCCGACCACCCTAACCGGCCACTCTCCCCCCACCACCTACTCACTCCGGGTGATGTTTTGGACCGTAGCCCTGTTAGCGGACACATCACGTGTGCGGGTGCCGGCCGGCGTTCGACGATTCTCATCTTGATCGCAATCCATCCTACTTTCATCCTTATTAAAATGTTTGCCACTGCGCGTTTCTGGCATTTTGGTGCAGTTTTTCACGCGATCACACTTTGATTTTTAATAAATCTACAACCCCGGAGCTTGGAGATAACACGTTGGTGCGCCAATATAGTAGGGGGGGTTTTCGAGGAATAAAATAAAGTTATTATGTCACTGTAAAAACTATATTCTCATTACTATTTATACTAGCAACGAACACTAAATTAGGTATACTCTAAATTAACATCACGATCTAACTTCAAAGCACACTCAGTCTCAATGGCCGACAATTCCCGCCATTCGTCTCTCTCAGACCACGAACTGTCATCGTGCCGTGTCGTATGTATCTACCGACTCCGTTCGGAAACGACGCGGCTTCGTTCCCCGTGTGGCGCGCAGAGGGAGCCTACTATGCGCTGTATTGCCAGGGCTTACCGCTACAAATGTTATTATATGTCTCAAATTTTGCGTCCAGTTTAGTCCGCCATTACAAAGCACCGTGTTTGTCGTTGTGCTAAAATATCAGTCGGTGAGCATTATTTGTGAGTGCATTTTACAGTTATATGTTTTTTATTGATTTTTTTAATGAATTCTATAAAGAAAAACATAAAAAGTGTGGAATCTTGGATGCGGCGTCCCTAGTTTTTTTTCGCCATCTTAGAGCACCAACGCAAATGTGGGCACGCTTTTTTCGTAGGTATTTCATGTCTATTTGTATCTATAGTCTAAGGTGATACTCGACAGTTGAAAAAAGAACTTGTACAAATCATGACAATGTTTATCAATAATCACCGACTTGAAGGCCTTAAACCAAGCATTTAATAAAATTACAGTAATAAATCATTAGATGTTTTTACCCGATTGCAAGGAAAGGGTTATGTTTATCGCGTGTATGTATGTTTATATGTAATATTCTTTATTAAATAGGTATACCATTAACACGGAAGTGTATGTACAGTTAACTTTTCGTAACCCTATGATTTGATCGGTTAGGGATAACAAAATTTAGTAGTTTGAATATTGTTATTAGCTCTAGCCAGTGCTGCCACCTTAGCACTTTTCGGGCTAGAAATGTGATGAGCTGCCCCCCTAGACAAATACCACATACTAACTTTTCCGCAGTCGTTCCTCAGAAAAAAATGTATGGAGATGACATTAGCTGCGGAAAAAATAGCGTGTGGTTGTCCTAAGCTAATGTCATTTCCATATAATTTTTCTGCGGAAAGACTGCGGAAAAGTTAGCGTTTGGCATTTGTCTAGTCTAGGGTCTCTGATGCAAGAGGTATACGAATTTTTAGTCGACTGACTTTAGTCTTACCCATTGTATTTTGTTTTAGGATCAAGGATGTGTCATATACTAAAAAAAGAGTACAGAATTTAGTGATCCCAGTCATAAATAGTCAATTTTCCTGCCTAGAATAGAATATTTTTATTTGTCTTTAAAAAGGGTACATAGAAGGTGTTGTTGAATGTTTGACCACCTATTCAGCCATAAACAATAGCACACAAATATAAATATGAAGCCTCACAATTACGAGTACAATCAATAAAAATAAACCTTTAACAACAATATAGGTATTATAGCCAGTTTTGGATTGTAATATCTATGGTAACATTTTCCAAAATTACAGACATTATTCAATTTTAATATGTTCATCATATTTTTGGTTTGCCTGTGCATTGCTGGTATGTTATAGTTCTTTATAATCAATAAATTCTTGAACAGTGTAGAATGCATGATCAATTAACCATTTGTGCAATGCTTTTGTAAATCTATTGAAAGGCATATCTTTCATTTGTTGTGGAATCTTATTATACAGCGTGACAGGAAAAGTCGACGTATTCCTTGAAAGGGGTTATAGTACAGCTCATAAGCAACAAAAAAGCCCAGGGGTCAAGAACAGTTGGTTATCAAGCTACGACGGTTTAATATTTTTTGAGATTTTTTTCGATTTGTTACCAAAAAATATAAAAAAAAACTAAACCATTTACAATGACAAATTGATTAATTGCGGAAAGCTGAAAAATGGGCAGTTAATTTAAATTAAAATTGTTGTCAAAAACATACATAATTTTGGAAATAAGAGGTCTTTATTGACAATTAAGTCGATTAATTTTTTATCTTTCTGAAAATCGACGTCAATTATTGAGAAAAAAAATGTATGACAGTTGGCGTAAAAACTACTAAAATAACTTGCTGGTTTCATAAGCTTTTAAAAAAGGTAAAAATATTATTTATTTTTATTAGTTAACAATTTAAATGCAATTCTTTACATTTAAACATACTATAAGAACTTTTATTAGTAGTTTTTACAGTAATTAGCAAAAAGTTGCGCTGTAGGTCAAAATTCATAATTTCATCTTTGAATAAAAATTGTCTGAAAAAGGCAAAAGTACGAAGTAGAAATAAAGGAAATTGCTTCTAATACATAAAATAATGAAAAATACTAAATTACAAAATAATACTACAAGTTCTGTTCAAAATTGTCTAAGGCTATGGTTTATTTAGATAATTTCCATGCAACTTAAAAGAAATCATGGCAGTACGTCATTATCCAGCCTTTTTGGTTGAACTGATTGAAGCAGAACGAAGTTTGCAATCCTTTTTGGATAGCAAACCTCTTTGCTATCCAAAAAGCTGTAACCTCTTTGGATTGACCTAACCACAGAGGTTGCATAGGTTTTGGACGTTTTGGAACATGATTGATTAGGATTACGAATGTTTCGACGACATCATTCATTTGTTTTCCTGATTGAAATTGTTTGTTAAGTTTGAAACTACTTTTGAGATTACGGACAAACTTTTGATAACAAATAAACCGATACGCTATTTTGAAATGGCTGCTTTCGAAAACGAAGAATACGCAGATATTTTGTTTTATTATGGTTTTTGTAATGGTAACGCCGCTGAAGCACAAAGAGAGTACCAAATCAGATTTCCTGATCGCCGTTTGCCTCACGTGAGCGTGTTTGGTGCATCCTATTAGCGCATTCGAGAAACGGGCTCAGTTCAACGACGACAACGCGATCTTGGTAGACCGCTCGTTGGGATTGTTGGTGTTCACGAGGACGATGATGAAATTATTCGAAGTTTCAGAGCAGATCCTACTGTATCCACAAGGCAAGTAGCAAGAATACATGGCATATCACAATGGAGAGTCTGGTTTGCCGCATCGCGTACAGCACAACTGTATCCATTCCATTACACACCAGTTCAAGCCATTGAAGAAGGTGACCTGACCCCCTAGACAAGACGTTTTTCGATAATCGCTAACGCAATCGCTAGAAGGAAAATGTATGCGATTTGACATATGCTGTCGTTTAGCTTTCGAGCGCAATTGTCAAATCTCATACATTGTCCATTTAGCGATTGCGTTAGCGATTATCGAAAGGCATCTTGTCTAGGGGGTCTGGTGAGAAGAATTGATTTTTGCAGATTTTTAATCAATGCTGAGATTGAAGATCCAGATTATCTAAAGAAAATCCTGTGGACCAATGAATCTGCGTTCGATCGCGATGGCATCACAAACTACCACAATATTCACTTTTGGGCCCCTAAAGGTCAAAACCCAAGAAAAAGCTAAGAAAGGGCTCACCTGAGAAGATTCTCACTAAATGCGTAGATGGGGATTGTTCACGATAATTTAATTAATTGATTGTACACGATAATAATGTATTTAATTTTTAAAAAAATTTGGTAACAAGTTGGAAAAAATCTCAAAAATTTTTAAACTGTCGTAGCTTGATAACCAACTGTTTTTGACCCCTGGTTAATTGGGCTTTTTTTGTTGCTTATGACCTGTACTATAACCCCTTTCAAGGAATACGTCGACTTTTCCTGTCATCCTGTATAAAACCATACACATATAATAGCAGTTTTTCTTGAATCGCGCACTTTTTATGACAAAGTGGACAGCTAATCTGTTACCGTTTCTTGTATTAGTGGGATATACATCTTTTGCACGTTTAAAATAACTGAGATTTTGCTTGATAAATTTTCCTACTTCCAATATGTATAAGCACGGAAGAGGCAAGATGTTCATTGACTTGAATACCGGTTTACAAGACTGATAAGGTGCCAAGCTACAAATTGCTCTAATGCATTTTTTTGTGCAATGAATACTTTGCGTGCATCAGTACTATGGGGATGCAAGATGTTTGTGTATTCTCCACGTTATATTGTTAATGTGAGAAATAATAAAAACAGTTCAACTTACAAGGTGGTCTATTATCCGATCACAATTCTCACATGTAAATACACAAAATACGGAAGGAGTACAGATTTTACGCGCACAATCACAAGCACAATATTGTTCACAAGCAGAAGGAAGAACATACAATAATAGACGAACAATACTTGTATTACACAAGGCGGAAAGCAGTTAGGTACGCTAACGTATGAGCGCAAGGTCAAGTGCGGTAGCGGAGGAACAAGCGGTTCGCGTCGTGATAGTGTCTCGACTGGCGAACGTGCGCGAGCGCCGCCGGCTTGTCTTGCCGAGGCGACTACGCCATTAGCGCGAACAATAGGGTCGGTTTGAAACGCGCGTTTCCAAAGCACGGCACGGTCGGCACGTCTACCGGTCTGATACCTATTAGGAATTGTGTATGGATTGAGTAATTATGAAATTAGTAATTATAAATATGTAATAACAATAATATATAATTAGGGTGTATTGCTATGTATATAATGTAAATAGATATTATTATGCTATAATAAACAAAGAGTATATATTAATGCAAATATTAACCATATAATTATAATATAAGTATGTAGATGTACATATATAAATATGGGAATTGTAGGTAGGTAGCCTACACCACCCCCCTCCAGAGACCGTCAAGGGCGATAAAAATCTGGAAACCTTACATGACGTCCACTTCTTGTAATTCGCTCCTTTGGAACGTCAGGCTCTGGGGAAAAGTCATCACAACGATCGGAAAGTATGTAAGCCGGTTTCAGCCTATCTATACTAACCGTAACTTCCTTACCGTTAAGTAATATTTTAAAAATTTTGTCATCCCTAGTCAACACCTTATGTGGACCAGAGTAAGCCGGAGTCAAAGAACCCCGTGATGAGTCATCACGAAGGAAGACAAAATCACAGGTACTGAGCTCCTTAAAAATAAATATTTTTGGGCTGCTATGACGCGAGGCTGGTACAGGGCGCAGATTTTTCGCGAAGTCTCGTATCCGCGCAGAAAACTCTGACATGTCGGTACTACCGGGAACAGACGGCTCAAAAAATTCACCGGGTAGTCTCAATGGCTCCCCGTACACCAGTTCAGCCGAAGAAGCTTGTAGGTCTTCTTTGAAGGCTGTTCTGACACCTAACAAGACTAACGGCAGTGACTCAGTCCATCTGTCGTTAGCATGGCATACAATTGCCGCATTCAGCTGACGGTGGAAACGCTCCACCATGCCGTTACACGCCGGGTGGTACGCCGTCGTGCGTTTATGCTCAAATCCGGCTATTTGAGCTAGGCATTGAAACAAAGCCGACTCAAATTGCCGACCCCTGTCGGTCGTTATGGTCGTAGGGCAGCCGAACCGAGCAATCCACGATGAGAGTAGCGCCTTAGCCACAGTTTCAGCGGTAATATCTTCGATCGGTACTGCCTCTGGCCATCGTGTAAAGCGGTCAATGGCAGTAAGGCAGTATCGATAGCCCTGAGACATTGGAAGTGGCCCAATAAGATCGATATGGACCTGCTTGAACCGCGCTCGTGGTAGATGGTAGGTACCTAGTGGCGCTGTGACGTGTCGGCTTACTTTGGCACGCTGACATGCCATGCAAGCACGTGCCCAAACCTTGCAATCTTTCCTGACGCCTGGCCAGACGTACCGGTCCGCGACTAATTTAGCGGATGCATTGGCGCCAGGATGACTGAAGGAATGCAAGCTGTCAAATATTCGCTTGCGGAAGCATTTTGTTACAAAAGGCCTGGGGGTCGGGTTACTGACATCGCAGTAAATTGGAATACGACACCCAGGTATTTGACGTTTTTCCAAGCGCAACGAGCAGTTACTGCTTAAAAGCTTGGAGAGTTCAGGGTCTGAGGTTTGACTTTCGGCTAGTGACTCGAGGTTAGTAGGCATGCTAAGTTCTTCAATGCGCTATAGAGTATCAGCCACGACATTATCCTTACCGGATATGTGGCGTATGTCCGTCGTGAACTGCGCAATGAAGTCTAGGTGTCTATACTGCCTAGGCGAACAGTTCGTTTTCCTTTCGTGAAAAGCGAAACTGATGGGCTTATGGTCAGTATAGACGACGAAGTGCCTAGCCTCGAGCATGTGCCGAAAGTGTTTTATTGCCTCATAAATGGCAAGCAACTCTCTGTCGTACGGTGAGTACTTCTCCTGAGACGGGCTTAGCTTCCGAGAGAAGAAAGCCAATGGCTGCCATGCGTCGTCCTTCAGCTGCTGTAATACAGCTCCGATGGCTTTATCCGACGCGTCGGTAACCAGTGCAAGCTTGGCAGCACAATCCGGATGGGCCAATAATGCAGCTTTGGACAAGCTCTCTTTGCAGGCGTCGAAGGCTACCAAGGTGTCCCCTGTCAAACTAACAGGATGAGTACCTTTGACATTACCTGTGAGAAGGGCATGCAATGGTGCTTGGGTTTGGGCCGCTTGTGGAAGGAAACGCCGATAGAAGTTCAGCATTCCCAAGAAGCGCCTAAGCTGCCGTACGTTGGTAGTGACCGGAAACCCTTTAATGGCCTGAACCTTATCTCCCAGTGGTCGGGTACCGTGCTCCGAGATATGATATCCCAGGAAAGTAACCTCGCTTACCCCAAAGATGAACTTAGACGTGTTGATCAACATGCCATACTTCTTCAGCCTTTCAAATATGACGCGCAGGTGCTGCTCATGCTGCTCCACTGACCTTGAGAACACCAGATAGTCATCAAGGTAACAAAAGACGAAATCGAGCCCCCTGGTCATTTCATCCACGAACCTTTGGAATGTTTGACCCGCATTACGTAGACCAAAGGTCATGAACGGAAATTCAAACAATCCAAAGGGCGTGGTGATCGCAGTTTTCGGGATATCTTCGGGACTGACTGGTACTTGGTTATAAGCCTTCACAAGGTCGAGCACGCTGAAGACTTTGCATCCTGAAATCCTCTTGATTATGACGAAGACCCAAATAAATTGTATGAAAACTTTTTTAACACATTTTGTTGTGAATTTAAAAATATCTTTGTTCCAAAAACCATCTCAGTCAATGGTAGATTAGCTTTTAGTGAATGGGCCACACCAGGTATTCACAAAAGCAGAATAAAACTTAATGAACTTTACAATGAGCGTTCATTAAATACTAGTGATCAATTTAAATTGTATGTAAAAACTTATTCCAAAGTATTTAAAAAAGTTTGTAAATTTGCAAAGTCCAATTATTTAAGCTCTAAAATAAAAAATAGTAGTGACAAAATTAAAACGACATGGAACATTATTAATAATGAAACCGGAAGAGTAAAAACTAATAACAACAATTTTTGTTTAAATATTGAAAATAAGAAAGTTACAGTAGATATTGAGGTAGCTACAGAATTTGAAAAATTCTTTACTGACATTCCAGTTTCAATCACAAAATCTTTGGATTCCTCCCGCACTGTAGCCGAATCTATTCTAAAAGATTATGTTAAAACTTGTGATGATAAATTTAAATTTGCCCATATTTGTGCAAATGATTTAATAAAGTCATTTAAAACGCTGAATAAAAAGAAAACCGTGGATCTGTGGGGCAACTCTGTAGATGTTTCCCAATCTGTAATAGAAACAATAGCTCCAATACTTGCTAGTATTTTTAATGATTGCATTGACTGTGGTGTGTTTCCTGATCTAATGAAACTGAGTAAAATTATTCCATTACACAAATCTGGTAGCACATCAGACCCCAATAATTTTAGACCTATCTCTGTGCTACCTACTTTTAGCAAAATCTTTGAAAAAATAATGTTGGAACAAATGCAAAGCTTTTTTAACAGAAATAATCTTCTACACTGTAAACAATTTGGTTTTAGAAAGGGTCGCTCAACAACTGATGCTGGTGTTGAGTTAATACAAAATATATATGAGGCCTGGGAGGACTCACATGATGCGCTGGGCGTTTTTTGTGACTTGTCCAAGGCGTTTGATTGCGTTCATCATGACACCCTGATCAGGAAATTACACTACTATGGATTTCGCGACACTGTTCTGGATTTACTCGTCTCCTATTTGACTGAGAGGATTCAGAAAGTAGACGTCAACGGGGAGAGGTCCCAGGGCGCCTCGGTTAAAATGGGAGTTCCGCAGGGTTCAATTCTTGGTCCTTTTCTATTTTTAATATATATTAATGACTTGCCTGCTTTTGTACAAGACAGGCATGAGATTGTATTATTTGCAGATGATACTTCACTTATGTTTAAAATTAAAAGACGATTGCAAATTTATGACGATGTAAATAGTTCTATCTCAAGAATAGTTTACTGGTTTAATGCGAATAACTTGTGCCTCAATGAAGGGAAACTAAATGTATAAAATTTGTTTTACCCAATGTTAAAGAGGTTCACACCACTGTTAACATAAAGCATAAAAATGTGGACCTTGTGGATACCGTAGTATTTCTTGGTATTACTTTAGATTCAAAGCTTCAGTGGGGCCCACATATTGATAAATTGTCGAAGAGACTTAGTTCTGCAGCCTACGCTGTATGGAAAATACGTCAGCTGACTGATGTTGATACAGCAAGACTTGTATACTTTGCCTATTTTCATAGTGTGATGTCGTATGGCATTTTGCTGTGGGGAAATGCTGCCGACATTCAGACTGTTTTTGTGCTGCAAAAAAGGGCTATTCGTGCTATTTATAACCGTAAAATAAGAGACTCTTTGAGAGAAAAATTTAAAGAAATTGGTATTATGACCGTCGCGTCGCAATATATTTACGAGAATATAGTATATGTTCATAAAAATATACATTCGTTTTGTAAAAACAGTGATATTCATTCAGTAAATACTAGGCAAAAGAATATGTTAGCGTTACCAAATACTAGGCTTAAAAAAATTAATAATTCTTTCAAAGGCCTTTGTGTACGTTTCTACAATAAAATCCCAAATAATATTAAAGCACTTAACTTGAATAAATTTAAAGTCGCTATCAAGGGCGCACTTATGAAAAAAGCATATTATAAAGTGTCTGATTATATGACAGATAAATCTGCTTGGGATTGACAAAAAATGTGATAATTGACGTTTAAAGGGTGTTAACACTTTGTGATAGTGGGATAAATTTCATTCGAGTAACTGTTCCACTCACACCGACAGGCATTTCTATATTATTTAAAAAAATGTTTGTGAAATATAATATTGTAATGTTGGCATTTTAAAAGAGGAGACAAAAAAAATACCAGACCTTCCGAGTTTCTTGCCTGTTCTTCTTGAGAAGGCTCTCCCAATTTCCGAACAGGTGTAGAGTCATTTTTTTTTTTTCATTTGACTTGTATTTGCACACATCTTAATAATGGTTGGGGTGTGTGTACATACAAGGATTAAATAATTTAGTTAATTAGATTCTTGGTTGAAGATTTTTATGTTTTTATTTTGACGTCAATAAGTGCCTGTAAAGGTCTATATTGAATAAAGATTTTTGAGTTTGAGTTTGAGTTTATGGGCAAAATCATGAATGTGCCTGATTGGGTACATGTCGGGTACAGTTCGAGCGTTGAGTCTGCGGTAATCACCGCACGGTCTCCAGCCGTTATCCTTTTTCGGTGTAAGGTGTAGGGGTGAAGCCCATGGACTCTCTGATGGACGAGCTGTACCGTTAGCCAGCATCGATTGGAACTCCTGTCGAGCGATCTTTAACTTATCGGGAGCTAGGCGTCGGGGAGAACAAGATACGGGGGGACCAGGTGTGGTACGGATATGGTGTACAGTGTTGTGAGGTGTGGTGCGATGAATACCAGCTGGACGTGTTATGTCTGGAAACTCACCCAATATTTTGTGGTAACGAGTATCACCAGTTGAAACCTTCACGGAGAAAACATTACATGAAGCGAAGCTAGCTACAGTAGATACTGAAGTAGTATTATCAATTAACATTTTATTTCTAATGTCTACTATTAATTTGTAATAATTTAAAAAATCGACATCAATTATAGGCTTGGTAACGTCAGCTACAACAAAGCGCCAAGCAAAGCTTCTACGCAAACCAAAGTCTAAGGTAAAATGTACATAACCGTATGTTGCGATACTAGACCCGTTGGCTGCACACATATCGAGGTTGTTACGGGCACGACGTTCTCGTAGCGAAGACCGTGGAAAGACACAGAGGTCGCTGCCAGTATCGACCAAGAACTGTATCTTTGTAGAACGGTCCGTCACGAAGAGGCGACCCGATGATGATGATGAGCAGTCGTCAGTCGCCATTATCGACTGCTCCCGGCGTTTCCCGCCTTGAAGTCACAAGGCCGGATGCACTTCTCTGCCTTGTCGCCGAACTTGCCGTGATATCAACACAGCGGGAACTTTCGGTAATTGGAGTTCGACCGCTGCCTCGGGGTGGATGAAGATCTGCTCCTGGATCGACGAGAAGGTCGGCTTCGTTGTCTGCCGCTCCTCTCAGACATGAGTTTTTGCATTTGCCTGGTCAATTCGGCAACCTGCTTTGTAAGTTCCGTGATAGCGGAACCGGGAACGGTATCACTCACTGCAGCAACTCTCGGTGTGCTAAAAGCCAGGGGCCCGATTCTCAGTTTTTTAGAGATATCTCTAATTCGACATATCTCTAATACTTTGCATCTCTACTAAAAATCTCTATGATATGAAAAAAATGTCGATTGCTATCTACCACTAGGCATAGACATTTCTCTATCGTGACATTTTGAGAATACGGAAACTGTGAAATATTCGACATCCGCCATTTAATTTCGACATATGTCGAATTCGACATTATGTCTATGGCTTGAGAATCGGGGGCCAGATCGTGTACACGATCGGCGAGATCCGCTAGGTCATCTGTTTTGCTGGTGGACGGCTGACCAGCAAGCACCGTCTGTACGCCATGTGGAAGACGACTGGTCCAAATAGTCTTCAGGAACTCATCAGTGACGTCACATCCAGCGAGCCCCTTAAGATGACGAAGGAACTGAGACGGTTTACGGTCGCCCAACTCTTCATGCATCAGTAATTGCTGCAATTTCTTTTCATTTGAAGCCGTCAGCCTTTTAATCAGTTCCGTCTTCAGCTTCAGATATTTGTCAGCAGCGGGAGGATTGATAATGATGTCCTTGACCTCTCTGGAGAACTTGTTATCGAGCTGACTGATAACATAATTAAATTTTGTGGCGTCATTTGTGATTCCGGAAATTGAAAATTGACCTTCGACTTGCGCGAACCAAATTTCGGGCTCCTCAGGCCAAAATGGAGGCACTCTCACGCCTACTTTAAAAACTTCCGACATTCCGCTTGTAGATTGACGTCCGTCAAAATTGTCGTCCGTGTCCATGGGAACGCGCTCATCTGTGGCGTTGCTTCGTGCGTCGTGGAATGTTTTTTCCATGTTCGTGCGGGGTCACCAGTATGGGGATGCAAGATGTTTGTGTATTCTCCACGTTATATTGTTAATGTAAGAAATAATAAAAACAGTTCAACTTACAAGGTGGTCTATTATCCGATCACAATTCTCACATGTAAATACACAAAATACGGAAGGAGTACAGATTTTACGCGCACAATCACAAGCACAATATTGTTCACAAGCAGAAGGAAGAACATACAATAATAGACGAACAATACTTGTATTACACAAGGCGGAAAGCAGTTAGGTACGCTAACGTATGAGCGCAAGGTCAAGTGCGGTAGCGGAGGAACAAGCGGTTCGCGTCGTGATAGTGTCTCGACTGGCGAACGTGCGCGAGCGCCGCCGGCTTGTCTTGCCGAGGCGACTACGTCATTAGCGCGAACAATAGGGTCGGTTTGAAGCGCGCGTTTCCAAAGCACGGCACGTCCACCGGTCTGATACCTATTAGGAATTGTGTATGGATTGAGTAATTATGAAATTAGTAATTATAAATATGTAATAACAATAATATATAATTAGGGTGTATTGCTATGTATATAATGTAAATAGATATTATTATGCTATAATAAACAAAGAGTATATATTAATGCAAATATTAACCATATAATTATAATATAAGTATGTAGATGTACATATATAAATATGGGAATTGTAGGTAGGTAGCCTACAGTACTATTACCCCAATGTACAAGTCTATAACGCATTACTGATTCTACATATGCAAGTACGCCGTGAGGGCTGTACCCCTTGTCGCTATTTTAGTTAATTTATATAAAGCAAATGAAAATCGATTAATTCTATTACATACATTGTCAACGTGTTGTTTCCAGTCAAATCTATGGTCAATATCTATACCTAAGAATCATACTTTATTTGAATTTTTTGTCCTTGATAATTTATATCCAGAGTATGGTTTAGGTTAGTATAATTCATAAAATATATCTTGTCAATATTAGTTTGTAAATTATAATATTTTAGCCAGTTCACTATAGTCTTTACAGTTTGATTTACTTCATCAATATGCTCATTCAAGGTTTTTTTTGAATTCGTCGTGACTACTACTGATATGTCGTCAGCAAATAAAATAGTTTTATGGCTAATAATACTTGGGAGATCATTGACATAGACAAGAAATAAAAGGGGCCCAGGCACACTTCCTTGTGGCACTCCAAACCTGCTTAAAGCTTTGAATTCCGATCTGTATTTCTGTGCTACTTGACCAGTATATAGTTTAGTTATTTCAACAGACTGCATTCTGTTTTCTAGATATGACTTTATCCATTTTAGTGCTTATTTGAATAATTAATAAAATATAAATGAAAATCCCATGACATCGTGTATTTCCAATTAATAACTTATATGCATTTATGTGTAGCCCCATTCAAGGTTGGTATTGCTGTGTAAGTGTATGTATGTAATATTACATACATACACACCGAATTTTTATTATTATTTTTACACAATTACCGCCCCGCGGTCGTACCGCCTAACTCTTCTTCTTCTTCTTCTTCTTTTGATTATGGCAATGTGTTATCTTTTTGACAACAATTCTGCCAGCGACTTAACTTAGCATGTGTTTGGAGAAAAATATGTTCAAACCGACAGAGAGATGATCCACTTGTGTGATAAATAAGTTAACCCAAGTTAGCATGCAACCGCAACCTGAAATACAAACAAAGATGACGTCACAGTTGGATATTATTTAATAAATTTAATAAGTACATATAGGACATCACATGAACCCACAGTTAATAAATATGCAAAGTTAATAGGGAGGGGAATTTTTACATTACTCAGTGATTCATAAACATCTAATTTACTTTTATATCTAATACATTCAAAGAAAATATGGTCTAAGGTGCCTTCCGCTAAACCACATTCACAAAGGGAGTTATCCCGAACTTTAATTTTATGGAGGAAGACAGGAGTACAGCAGTGACCTACCGCCTAACTCTAAGCACACGACCGATAGAACCGTTAGAACAATAGTTTAAATGTCAATTGTTCTAACGTCACGAAAGCGATAGCGAGTGATCGCTATGAGTAGGTGGTAGCTCCCCTGTTCAAAATGTTGCATTGCTCATAGACGTAAGCACTCACATGACTTTTGGAATAAGCTTTCCTTCTGTGAGTCTGTTAAAGTTGTCAGTCAATGTCATTTGAAAAGAAAAATTGGAGGAAAATGTATTGCGCAGAAGAATAACTTAAGTATCAGACTTAGACCTCGTGTATTTTATTAAGTTGTTTTATTTATTGAACATGATACAGTGACTCGCTATCGTTTTAATTTCACGAGTTTACTATGATAGGCGGTACGAAATTAAATGATTAGAGAGCTAAAACAGAGCAAAAAAAATAAAACTAACGAGTGAATTAGGCGGTGGAGCCGCCGCCTATCATAGCAAACTCTTGAAATTAAAACGATAGCGAGTCACTCGCTATCGCAATCGCTAATCGATATGAGCTAGGTGGTAAGGCCGCCGTTAACGAAAACAGATAAAAATAGAACTTTTGCTCACGTTTCTTCAAACCGAACGATGCATGTGTAAATTTTGCATTTTTAATGGTTATGTTTGACATCGCGATGCCATCCGAACGCGCCTAATATTGTAAGCTAGTTTGTGGTTCACAAATTTGAATAATAATTACATATAAGTAACCATATTTATATCACGTGGGTATTTTAAATTAAATGTTTGTATCTTTATACATGCATGATAAAAAGTATTAATCACGTGGTTTTTATCGACGTCTCTTTATTATACTTCCCTTTGCTTTCTCACAAAGATAGAAATATTGACTGCTCTATGGCATTTTGGCACTTTTTGGCACATTTTGACAGCAATGTGATCGTCGATAATGATGCATTCAGAATTTTTGTCTTCTGATATCGTCATTGTGCCATTTTTATAAGAATATTTTCAATATTTTATGATATACATGAGTGTAATTTTTCTGAATTATACTCATAAGTGTGAAAAACTGTCATCATATACCTTTCGGCTTATGATTTTTTTCAAATTATAGCCTAAAATTGTTTTATAATGTGATCGCGTCGGTTCTGAGCTGAAATTTAGCGCCATCTCGCGGCAAAATGTCGCTGTGTAAAATTAGAAGTCATAGCCTTCCGCAAGTTCCGTGTGTGTTGCGGAAAAATCCCTTTTTGGGCGTCCGACCACATGTGAGAATAGTGAACAAAATATGGTTCTTTAGTGAATTTCTGTTCGGAGTAACCGTTTTTGGTGTGAATTAAGCCCGTTATCGACAGATATTGTGTGAACAGATCGCTTGGTGGCCCAGAAAGGTTGAAATTGTCGGACGGAAGTGAGTTTTTTCGATGTAAATACGGTCCATCGAGGGTCAGTCCGGTGTGCCCCAAGAAGTCGCGCATATTTTTCGGCTGTCGTGTACTACGCTGCGATTTGAGATATTGTGCGTAGTTTTCTGCGTGTTCGACCTTCGTTCTGTGCATCGGGGTCACAAAGTGCGTGCGGTATCGAAACGTTGGTTAGCTCGGCAGCATGCCGTCGTGTTGAGGGCTATGGCGGCGCGCTCGTGATCCTCGGTCGGCGCGGAGCGCGCGCCCGGTCTTACATAACGAAGGTAGCGACGGCGGTATGGCCGCTCGCGTGTCGGCGGAGGCCGCTGGGCCCTCGTACGCGTCGGTGCTGAACTTTAGAAACGAGAACAAGGAGAACATCGAAGAGTGCTCGGAGGAGGTGGCGGATGCGCCGCCTCGTCAGGATGATGAGGAGGAGGAAGGGTTCGTGCCGGTGATCGCTCACGGCCGCCGTCCGGGCAAGGGTCGCAGGGAGCGCGAGCGCAGGGCGCCGCCGCGGCCGCACAAGGCGCCACCGCCGCACACTGAGCCGCAACCCGCCGCCGAACACCAGAACCAGGCCGCGGACGCTCAGCCCAAGAAGTTCGTCGAGGCACCCATCCCGAAAGTGAACCCTTGGCAGGTGAGAAAATAATAGTACTATGTAAGGTAGTATGTAAACAAAAAAAACAAATGTCACACATGATGTGCAAGCATTAATCTTAAGTTTGAAACTATACTGTAGCAAGTATTCATCCTTACTTCTTCATCAAAGGATGTTTGTAAATCCAACATCCTTTGAAAGCAGGTTCAGTAGATTTCACCAGACTTATTTCGTTTATAATTAATAAAATTTTGTACCTAATTATACCTTCATTTTGCAATCTGGTCATTTTGCTCTCTAGCATTTTGAGATGTAGTAGTTTTGCTACCAAGTCATTTTGAAATGTGATCATTATGCTACTTACTAATTCTGATATATAGACATTCTGCATACATAGTCTTTCTCTGATGTGGACTTTGTGTTTTCCTGATTAATTTGTAGACGAAGATGTTTTGATACTAACCCTCACGAACATGGTTATGCTGCAATTTGGACTTACTCCTTGGTCTAAAGGGCACAATAGCTAGTTCCATGAATGTCAATTAGATGTTACTCTTTTTTGTTCCTATTAGGATATTACTATTATAGATAAACATCTGTATAAACATACAGCATTAAACTTTTAAAGTGAGAATATTATGCTCTCAAATGTAGGTAAATGGTACAATGAATAAACATTCTACGCTATTCTAGTATATTGCTCCGAAACACATACCCTTATTGGGAATCCTTGACATTTTTACATATTTATATTTCTAAAATTAGAGTATGAGAAATTGTTGTTAGTGGTTGTGCAATATTATACTTATTACTTTATGTTGCACAAATTTTTTGAATTTGGGGGGGTTATTATATATTTTTGTTACAAATTTCAAGTGTTTAGTGTTAGTTCAAAATCATGATCTGGTTGATAGTTTTGTTTCCAATTTTCTTACTCTTACTGTCTGTAACTTATCTTTCGTTTAAACATCTTGATGATGTATGAAACTTGATAATCTATTATGGCTGCTGTACACCTTCGTCGAGACACTCCGAGAGAGGCTGAAAGCGAGTGTACATGGTGCTCTTGTCTTGTCTCGTTCTCTCACACCTCGCCGCGGTCGGTCTTAGCATCATGTCGGTTTTTGTGCCCGAGTCAAAGGCTCTCATTGGATCTCATGAGGAAAACAAGAGCGAGCATGTACACAATCGTTCATCTAGTTGCATGCCGACTATGTTTGTGTGAAGACTTTATTCTATAAATTAGATATTTATAGATTTATTTTCAGAGTAAATCAGAGATTTCAGTGTCATTATTGTAATACTTGAATAAAAAACGAATTTTCCAACTTTTTCCCTCCCTAGTAAAATATTCCCAAACACTATCTTTTTGGGAGGCATTTATTCAAATTATGAAAGCACAAAAACACATCCACTCATAAATGAACTCAAAGTTTACTCAGGGATTCCCCGAAAGCAAGGGGTATGTTCCATTTACGCAAAAAAGTTGCTTACTTATTAAAATTAGTGATGAAATATTAAAAACGAAAAAATCAAAAAAATCATGATTGATTAGGATTTATTCAATAAATCATGATTAATTGGATTTTATTTAAAAAATCATGATTTTTTCCAACCCTGGTTGCAAATAAGCAAGCAAATTGAAATTCCCTTAACAATGTAAACAAAATGATATTCTCGCCACATACCGTGACCTTAAATTGTTTTACAAAAAGTAAAATGACTTTAAAAACACCAAAAAAATCATAAATATTATGAGAATACATGCAACATCACATTGTTAAATTGAAGTTTGTGGAATAATTATTAATATTTATACCATATTATGTTATGTCTTATATGACTTAGAAAGACTTAATTCTGAGATTTGTTGTCAAAGGCAACAGAAGCCAATTTTTTTTTATAAAATGAACAAAGTATGCATATTGACCGAGCGAACTGTGCTGGTGAATGAAGCTACTTGCAGACCATCTCGAAGACCTGCATGAACCTCTTTATTGCACCAAAAGCAATCGAATGACTCAGCTGAATATTCAGTTTGGTACATTTTGGACTGAATATTTGTATTCAGTCATGTAATATTCAGCACATCTCTAGTTTCATCCAGAGTGTTATGTTTGATAAGTGATTTCTTCGGAACCTATTTAAACTTGTGCTAAGTTTCTTCATCACAAGACTTGAAAAACTAAGTAATCATTAATCTAATACATAAAAATCTCCTGTCATAGTGTTTGTTATCAAACTCTAGAACGGCTTGACTGCTTTTTTATTGCATTTTTGTGTACATTTTCTAGGTCTGAGAATAGGTCTTAGGTTATTTTTTATGTTCCCAGTTGGAATCCAGAATCCAGAAAGTTATTTGATAATTATTTATTTTTTATTTATTTGTGCTCAGGCAACTTAGGCCCATACATACATACCTTATAAACTAACATACATTATATCTATAAAAAATATACAATTTGGTTAGTATACATGTAATGCTTAATAGGCAGAAATTAAGATGGTGCAGAAATAGCCTATTATATCATTTTACTAACATATAGTAAAATGATATAGGCATTTTCTGCACCATTCTGGTGGTGTTTGGAAATTATGATGACGAAAGTCGACAGCTAGTGTTTTACATAAAATTTCCACATTTTTATTTGACCTTTTCCTTTTCATAATTTTCATGCAATCATTCCTCTCAGGTTGTGTACCTTTTAAAAAAATAAACTTACCAATCACATTTATTTAGAAGACCCTAGTTGATGTCCTGATAAAATTGGCTTTGAGTTGCAGTATCAAACTACAGTACAGCCATAAGGCATGTGCAACTTAGAAAAGACAGAACAACTTCGTTTCCTCACTTCTTTATTTAGTTATTTATAATAAAGTACAAGATACCATATTTTATAATTAAATACATAAACATGCTATGAAACTCTGTAATTGGCTTAAGTGTTGGTCTATGTAAACTAGTCTTTAAATTGTAATACAGCTGTTGAGTTTCTTAATAAATAAATAAATACAATATTCTAAGAGCACCGGTGGTGTAAAGCCTGAGGCCGGTGGTGCTGTGGACTCAGCACTGGCCTAATCGGGAGGATCCTGCCATGTACCAATGTGTTTTTCGTTTTTCGAATTTCATATGCACATACATTGTGAGGCAACCTGCATACATCTGCAAAGAAATTCAAAGGTGAAGGGCCAGCGTGGTCGACTAAGCCCTAAACACCCTAATTTAGGGTTGGCTGGATGGGGACCTACATATTGAACTGTTAAAATACAATATATTATTTGGTGATCTTGCCATGGGGGCTCAACTAGTGTAATGATTGCTCCTCTTTATTACTAGATGTCATCCTATAAATTTAAAGGAGATGGCTAAATACAGTGTATGGGCGACTGCCCTAACAATGATTAAATATTTCACATAGGTAGTAACATGTAATGCTGAATAGTTGAAACATATTATTATATTGCATGAAAAAAGTTTCAGAAACTTTTCATCCTACTAATATTATAAATGTGAAAGTGTGGATGTTTGGATGTTTAGATGTTTAGATGTTTGGATGTTTGTAACTCAATCACGCAAAAATGGCCAAACGGATTTGGATGAAATTTGGCATGCATGTAGCCTTTGACATGGAAAAGAACATAGGCAACCTTTTATCCCTATTTCTTAAGTAGTTTCCGAGGGAAAATTGAAAATTGTTTACGAGCTAAGCCGCGGGCGGGCGGGCTTTTTGGACTGAATTCTGAAGTCCACGCAGACGAAGTCGCGGGCAGAAGCTAGTATTGTTATAATGTTGAAAAATAATTATTAATACTCTTACGTCAATAGATCCGCAAAAGTTATCAACTAAATATTTGCTATGAGCGTTTGTTAGGCGTTTATGCACAGAAATCAGCAAATAGAAAAGATAGATAATAAAAAGTGCAGCACTATTCAAGTTCCCTTCAAGTAAATAACTTATATTTAACAATGTTTTCCATGAAAGTTCTATAATAATATTAAACACGTAATAATTTAAATAATATAAGGATATTACGATCTACTGAGAAATATTATTTATTCATGTTAAGGTCAGTTGTTTAGCCATCTCCTTTGGGGTCATATCATAATAGCTTGTGTCGATCTGTAAATATATTAAGTGCCAAATGTCAATATCAAATGTGTGTGATGGATTGCTCTACAATAGTGAAACAAGCAGATTCTTGTTCCAAAGCTTAATTTTGAAACTATTTATTCAAATCTTTATCTCATGTAAAGTGTTATTGTATCTTGGGGTCACTTTCAGCTAAAATTTAAGATACATATTATCTTTATAAATATATTTTTCAAATAATATAGTAGCTTTTGACTTTTATCTCATTTGATAATGCTAAGTTATGGAAAGGTCAAAGGCAAGGAGCTCGACCTAAATTCCTCCAGCAAAGAACTAGTTAACTACACTACTAAAATAGTACAGTGATTACTATCATATTGTTGTGGTGACGATTTACTTTGGGCAAGTTTCTGGCTCCTGTTGGATTTTTGATGTCAGTGCTTAGCCATAACTGGTATCATGTTTACTGGTTTCAAGGCAGACATTGATTCAACTACTGACTTAATGTTAATGGTATAACTCGGTCTTCGGTGCCAGCACTGGAGCCTGTTACTGAATCAATGCCTTAATCTGCCTTTAAAGTATAGTGGAGTAAATAAAGGTATGGTGAAGCTGAGAGATGGTAGTAAAGCATGCAGCACAACAGTTTTATTTCAGTTTCTCAGATTTGTGCTCTTTATAGGTTGTTGAGTTAGTTACTAGTTTCAGTCACGTTACCAGTTTGAATCACGTTACCAGTTCAAGTCATGCACGTTACCAGTTTGTGGTTCAGGCTCAACATTCGATTTAAATGCGGTGTGAAAAATGTCTGCTTTGTTTTTTTTTGTCATAGCACTATTGAGGCGCGTTCAGAGCCTCTGGGTGTAGTTGTCCGGTTGTTTTTTAACTCGCTCAGAGGCGTTGAACGGATTGCAGCAACCAAATCTTTTATCTCCCTCTTTCACATGGTTTTTTATTTCTCTCTCTTTCTAGTAGATGACATTATAGAATATGGCCGCCAATATCATCCAATCACGTAAGAGTATTTCAGTCATAAACGTCAGAGCGTTTTACAACCATCAAATTCGATGGTTGTTCAGTTGTAACTCGCGCCGACACTCAAAGGTCTTGAACGGGCCGGTTGTTTCACCCGGTTGTCACGCTCGAAGGCATTGAACGGGGTTAGAGCGAAAAGTTGTACTTCGCGCGAAGGCCCTGAACGAGCCTTTGCTATATCTGCTTGTCTAGCTAACCACCATCTTACTGTTTCTTTTTTTTTACAATTGTGAATAGCCACTTGCTAATTTCTTCTTTTTCACCCATGCAAGTCCTGGTCCTGTGGGAATTTTGTAAAGATTAAGTGACATGATGTAGCCTGGATCTACAACTATTTCCAATTCCATATTGAGTGGTATTTATGGTAGTTTTTGCAAAAAACGACCATCCCACCTACAATCTTTCACATTTAATTCCCAATAGAGGCGCAAACTTCACCAAACGAGTTTTATTTTATACACCAAAGCTGGCAAACAAGCAGACTGAGGTTAAGTGGTCATAGCCTTATGTCACACATGGTTGCTGTGGGGCTCGCAAATCTGCAACCCTATCAGGGGCCACAGTGTTTACTGCCAACTTGTGACATAGATGTCAAGTCGTCGCAATATCCAGTAATTTCATTGTCCATCTTACTCCACAAAGCAGGCTTTGTGTGAAATACTTAGTGCGAAAATACTCACCTTTCCTGTTAATAACTGGAATGAATTGAATAGTGATAACAGCTCATGTTTTGCCATTATGAAAGGTGTTAATTTAATTCATGTAGTGTCCAAATATTGGTGCAGCTGTTTCCGTCAATGGACGTGTCACTCAAACATTTTGTCTGGTACGAACCCCCCAATACTGAGTTGCTTTAATGACGTTTTGTCGACTTTTTTACACTATCACATGGCTAGTCTGTGGGATTCACTGAGTATGGGGTGTATTCACAAAACTATCTTGATTGTTTATTGTGTACTTAGTAAGGTGACCTGCAATCGACAAAACCCAATTCCCTGGACAAACCATACTGTATCTACATTTTACCAATGTATGCTTACCTTAGGTCTATATTTATACCGAAATTGCCATGTTATTTGCACATAATAATATGGTGACAAAATTAAAAAAATTACCAACTGCAAGATGGATTCCTGCACCAAGGGTTCTATACAAACATCTATGTATACTAAGTACACATAAAACATTGCTTTTTTCGAAATTTCATGATTTCTAGGTCAACAGGAAGCGTTCCCCTAACCATTTAGGTCAACAGGAAGTGCACCCCTCACAATTTAGGTCAACAGGAATTGAACCCCTTACCATTTAGGCCAACAGGAAGTGCACCCCTCACCATTTAGGCCAACAGGAAGTGCACCCCTCACCATTTAGGTCAACAGGAAGTGCACCCGTCACCATTCTAGGTCTCAACTCATTAAAATTTTAAAAAAGGATAAAAGTGAACTATTTTATTCCCAAGGGCTTAAGCTATTCCTATACCAAATATCGTTAAAATTATAGTACAGTGGCTTAGGCGTGAAAGCGTAACAAACAAACACACTTTCGCGTTTTTAATATTAGTATGAGTTTTATATATGTAATTATGTATATGTCGTGACCAGATTGTAAAATTGATCACTTTATGATGTGGCCAACCATTTCATGAAATGGTAAATTTTACGATATGGCTACGACATATATGTATGTACATATGTCAAGATATATTAGTAGCTTAGTAGATAGAGTTGCTCATTATTTTGGTACGTCCATCCTCTAAATTCTCGGCATCTCCTAAAGGTTGATTGGCAGATAATGCCACAGGCATTAAGTCCGCATTTATATCGAAATTTTGTACATCATTAAAAAATAACCATATTCCAAATTATATTAAGAACTTAGCTACACCCACCCAATTTACAAAAAAATTAAAACAGTTTCTAATTGATAAATGTTACTATAGCCTAAATGAATTCTTGATTGACAACACGATGGAACATCACGATAAAACATGAATACGAATACCAATTTATTATTTTTGGCAACTGACATAATTTATTGTTAAAATTAATAAGTATCAAATTTTTTTTGACATTTTATTTATTGATCTGCAATGAATTGTATTATGACATCATAAACCTGAATATTATTTTTTTATTATGTTAAGAATTTTATTAGAATTTTATGTATTAATTTTATTTGACATTATATTATGTTAATTCTTTATATTTCAAGTATTAACCAATAGCTAATAAGTCGTGACATTGAATACTATTGTTATTTTATAAAATTGTTTATTAAGTTCAATGCATGTCGCATGCACACAATATTGCAATGCCCTAGCAGGGTGTCATACTGAACTGTTATTTCCTTTTTAACACCATGTAAACTATGACAGGCAATAAAGAATTTGAATTTGAAATAACAATATAGGAAGGCAAGTGCTATTGCGCAAGTAAATTTTCTATCAGCACGCGTAGCACAAGGATCGCGAGAGTATCTTCTCGGCCTATTTCTCTCCACCGAAATGTCGCGTTTGACAGTAGCGAATGAGATAGCTATTGTTTGGTGTCGAGACATATTTATCTCGGGGTCCTTGTGACGCGCGCAGGATGGATTATGATTTGATAGTAATCATTGCGCCGTCAAAACAAGATTCTGTGTCGACTGCCCCTTACAAAAGCGGCGATGGACGCAAGTTGACATCCAAAATTGTTTGGTGATCGTGGTGATGACGATGTTTTTGTGTTGAACAACAGGGAGGTCGATTCGCTTCGCTCCGAGCATAATATCGCGCGCATACGGTCGATAGCGATATGACATAAGAGTTGCGAGCGCCGAACACGTGACCGTTTTTTGAGGTTAGTTCTTTAGGCGAAGTCTTGATTTATCATCGTCTGCGCTGACGATGACGATATGCCAAATGGGTGATAAGGGTGTTACACGTTAAATGCTATGTGTCAAATTGCGTGGCCGATGTTATCGCGTTTCGAGTCGTGGCCGATTTGCCTATTGGGAGAATGGCGATTCGAGAAATTCGATTTTTTTTACATATGACCGGGAGGCTCTCATGGCCTTCATCTCATCTTTTTTTTTCTTTATACAACTAAGTTGGTAAACAAGCAAATTGCCCACCCGATGGCGAATGGCAACAGTCGCCTATAGTACATGTGGCTCTTGTGAGATTCGCAGCAAAACTGCAACCCCCACAAGAACCACAGTGTACGTTGCGAACTTGTGACATATGATGTAAAGTCACGGTACCCAGTAATTTCACTGCCATATATCTTTCTTACCCCTCAAAGCGGAACTCAGCAATGCAAGCACGACTGCTTTGCGGCAGAAATAGGTAGGACGGAGGTGGCCAAGCAGACGACCCTGGTACAGAGTCTGATCCCTCCGGTAGAAACCTACTTGCAAATAAATCTGATGGTAATGGTAAGTGATGATAAGTGATGATAACATTGTTATTATGGCGAAATACTTAGTTAAGAGGATTTTGAAGCTTTAAATTTTTATACAAAAAGCGATTACGCTTTTCTCCCTCTTTACATAGTCCAATTTTCATAATTTTCGGAAATGTTATAGATATAATGAAGATCTAGGTTTGTACGTTTTGATTTTGAAGTAATATTGCTCATTAAATTATTAGCATCTAAATATCCATATTTTAGGCTCAAAAACTACCTCGAGTATTTTTATCTTTTTTAACTAAAATATACTGAATCACCAAAAAAAGCAAAACGTAAAAAACATAGATTAAGGTATACTGAATCTAATGAGACCAAAAGTGTCTAATTTCGTAAAGGTTTAGGGGGGTAAAACAGTTATCGCCCGAAACAACATTTCAATAAGAAATGTAGGCACTTGCCTCGGACATTCATCTCTAAGCGGTGTGCAACGCATTTTTGAAAGTGCATATTCGAGCCATGAATTGGCACTTCACAGTCCTCTTAAGACAGTGGTAGCTAGCCAGGCGGGCTCAGAAGCCCTACCACCAACCAAACCGAGCAGAATACTGTCCCCGTGGGGAATCGAACGCCGGACCTCCCGATCAACACCCGCCGTTATCAACCACTGGACCACAGAGACGGTTAGATGTTCTTTTTCTTTTGTTAATTACTACCAGCTAATTCTACCAGCTCCGTGTCTCTGGGTTGGTAAATGGACTGTCAGCTTGCGTATTAATCGAGCATCATTCTGTTTGCACGACTTAATGTATTTTACGTCTTAATGTAATTGAGCTTGTGTGATACTACTGTGGGTTAGTTTTTTAAAATACTTCAGTAGCAAAAAATAAGAATAGGCACTATAAAGTGCGTATGATTTATATTTACATTAAATTAGGTAATTAAACCCGAGAAATAAAAAAAATCTTGCCATTCCAACTTAAAAAAATAGAGGATCTTTAACAGGGAAATGTATATATACCTTTAAGGCGCATAGTGGTCTTAATGACCTTGCTCGATCGTCCCGCACTAATTACATAGGAGTGAGTGAGTGAGTGAGAGTGAGGGTAATATTCAAGCAAACCTTTACGCGTAAGTTGAATTATTTCAATTAAAAATTAATAAAGGCGAATAAGAAAAATCTAAAAAGACCATCCGCTAGAATATTGTTCACTTTATTTATTGAAATCGAAAGTATATGATTTAACCTAATATTTACGACGCGATTAGGTTTAAAGTTTTAAAATCGAGGCATGTTTGGGTCAAATTTTAACCAAGTTTTAATTAACTTATCAAAAAATTAAAAAGACCATCCTCTTATGACTGTGTCGAATAATAACATATCTTTTTAAAATATTTTTTTATTTTTTCTGCAGTTATTTTTTAATGATTGACCCTACTATGCGCCTTAACGGAATTCCACAAAGTGTTGCTGCATTTCCATAAGATGATCCTGAGCATGTAAAAAGGCTCATTGTAAAAGGTTATTTCAAAAGCTTTTGGGGTTAATCTGCACCACTTTAAAATAATTACAGTTGTAAAGCAATCTACTTAATTGTGTATAAGACCGTAGCCAGAAAAAAATTGGGTTGGGGGTTTGGGTCACGTAATTTTGCCGCTCCCTACTAGGTACAAATGTCGCTGCGCCGCTATTTGCTACGTATCTTCGTGCGAAATTTCGGTGGGGGGGTCAATCCCTTTTGATCCGCCTGCCCTGGCTACAGCCTTGATTGTTTATACAAATTCAATATCTCTTTTGCACGTCAAAGCAGCTACGCCATTAGTTCACAAGTCTGCGGCGGGAGACCTTGTACTGGAAAGAACCAGCAAGGACTGCTTTTTTTCTCCCCGTATCTCCCTATATGGTAACGACATTAGTTATTATTGTGAATAAAGCTGATAAGTCTCTTGCGCCCATTCATCTTAACAGCTAAAAGACAGCTTATTTGGACGAAAAGGAAAAAAATTGGCTGGTCCAAGAGGTTTTTATAAAGTCCTATCGTATATGAATAAAGATCATTTTAATATAGATAGTATTTTACTCATTTTAAATACAATTAACTCGGGTCTATTTCGCGGTAAACAATAACTATATTAACTTACTGTTTCCCGACTTTCCCGAATTACATCAGTCCGTGGTCACGGGATGACTGCCGAGGCTCAGCGACGACTACCTATTATAATAATAATAATAATAATAAATTTATTTCACTAAAAAGATTTCATTACATTAGTTACTATTGTATTTAAAATTTTTACAAATCGCGGAAGTCTAAAAACTTTGGTAGTATTTTACTCGTTATTGCATAACTAGCTTTACTTTACGCAGCTTCGCCCGCGTGGTTTTTGTTTTCCCGTGGGAATTTTATATTTTCCCGTAGGAAACATAATTTAGTAGCCTATTTTAATCAGGGATAATGTAGCATTCTAATGGTGAAATAATTTTTGAAATCGATCCAGTAGTTTTTGAGTTTATTTGTTTATATGTACATATATACAAATCTTTCCTCTTTATAATAATAGTGTACATAGTGTAGATAACTTGGGGAACGCAAAATGATAAATGTCGAACTCCCATACATACTTTCAATCCCTATTTCACCCTACCGGTAGAATTTTCAAAATTCCTGCCTCAGTGGGGGTGTCTATCTATACCGGAGTCCTATATAATCTATATAGTCCACCGGAGGGAAACTCTGTACCATGGTCGTGTGCATGGGTACCTCCGTCTTACCTATTTCTGCCGCAAAGCAGCAGTGCTTGCATTGCTGTGTTTCGGTTTGAAGGGTAAGATATGGCACTGAAATTACTGGGTACCGTGACTTTACATCCTAAGTCACAAGTTGGCAACGTACATTGTGGTTCTTGTGGGGGTTGCAGTTTTGCTGCTAATCTCACAGGAGCCACATGTATTATAGGTGACTGTTACCACTTACCATCAGGTGGGCAGCTTGCTTGTTTGCCAACTTAGTTGCAATAAAAAAAAACACTGAAATCAGACTACTGACAAAAGTTTGCGGGACTAACTCCAATAATTGTTAACGCTCGGCGATGATAAATCAGTCAGTGAATCGAGACATGTTATTTTATAAGTATAGGTAGATCGCCAGTTTCATAAGCGGAGGTCCCAGCCCAGCGTCTTAATTATATTTATCAATCGAACGTTAGTTTCGAAACTGTGACATTGTGCAATAACTATAATTCTGGCCGCGAAGAAATAAAAGAATTGTGCAGCCAGCCAGTGAAAGTGCATGCGTCGGCTTAGACAGAACAGGGTCGTATTGGGTCGAATAACTATATACTCGCTAATTGCCCAATCGGAATCCTGTTTTTTGTGCGGCCGATTGGCGAAATGAAAGTCATCATCGAGCCTGTTTTCTAGCCGAAAGATTGAGCCGAGTCTATTTTTTCCTCGTTGCCCGCGTTACTACCGATCCGTTCTATCAGTCAAATTCACTTACTCAACATAGGTAGGACTTTACAGGCACTTATTGTCATCGAAACAAAAACAAAATTCTTATTTCAAGTAAGGCGCTGGCCACATGGGAAAAGACGTTACTATCTGTGTTGTGTCGCGACGCTTCTATACATTTTGTATGAAAGTAAACTAAATGGGCGCCTCGTCTGCGCCCTGTCCGCTACGCGTCCTCGCCCTACGTCTTTTCCGTGTGGCCAGCGCCTTAGACGTTTAACCTTGTATGTGCTGCCTGCATACAATCTGAACATAACTAAGATGTCTGCAAATACAAGTAGGAATGAAAACAAGTCTACTCTACACCTGTAAGGAAATTGCGAGAGCCTTCTCGAGAAGAACTGGCAAGAAACTCTGAAGGTCTAATTATTTATTTCCTCTTTTTCAATGTTGGTTTTGTCACAGCATAGTCATGATAATTATTGCAAGATAAAAAATACAATCGGTGTGCTTTACACACACTTAGAATGTTATAAACATATGACACTAAATTATGTACTAACTAGCTGTGCCCGCGAACTATGTTTCGCCTTAAAAGTAAAGAAAAAAAAACTGTTAATCTACTTTCTCGCGGGAACTACTTACTTTTCCGGAATAATAAGTAGCCTATATGTGAATCCCTGTCGTAATCCGTCTACCTACAAAATTTCATCCAAATCAATTCAGTAGTTTTTGCGTGAAAGAGTAACCAACATCCGTACATACTCACAAACTTTCGCGTTTATAATATTAGTAAGGATTACCAAACATGTTGTAAGCAAATTCTGGATCCGCCCCTGGCCACAGTAACGGCTTGAAATCGGGTGGCTTTAGGTTTCGTGTTGCGGACGACACTGGTCGCAAGCGTCCATAGGCTGCGGTGGCCGCTTAACATCAGGTTGTTAGAGGTTTCTTGTTGCGAGTGACTGGTCGCAAGCGTCTATAGGCTGCGGTAACCGCTTAAAATCGGGTAGCTTTTTTAATTTCATGTTGCGAGTGAAACTGTCACGCGGCCATAGACGGCGGTAACCCTTGAAAACATGTCTTTAGGTTTCGTGTTACGAATAACACTTGGTCACACACAAGCGACCATAGGCTTCGGTAACCCTTTTGCTGTATGCTTGTATCCGCGTCTTTGCAACACTTTTCTAATAATCTTAAAGCATGCTTTCATTCAGCTAACACTGACGTCAGATGTTACCATTCGCGACCGTTCTGTACTGCCTCGAAACTAGTTTACACGGTTAACTAACACTGGCTTCGGAAATCTACCGGTGTCGCAGTTGGTTTTAATCTGCTTTTGCCCTCACATTGTTCTAAGCGTTCGTGGGATTCAAGATCGTCGAAAAGAAGCGATCAAGAGCCGATGCCCATTATAACTGTAGCAGTTACGCATTGACAAATTCGCGTACCTTTATCCGTTGGCGTTGTGCCAAGCGTGATCGTCACGTAATGTCAACGCCTCATGGCGTAACGTGACTTTGAAATTATTTATTTTTGTTTGTGTTTTTTTTTAATATATACAATTTGGGCGACAAACAAGCGTACGATCCACCGGATTTTGAGCGATTACTGCAACTCATAGACGCTTGTGACCAGTCACTCGCAACACAAAACCTCAAGCCGCCTGATGTTAAGCGATCACCGCAGCTTATGAACGCTTGAGACCAGCTTCACCCGCAACACAAAACCTCAAGCCGCCTAATGTTAAGCGGTCACCGCAGCCTATGGACGCTTGCGACAAGTTTCTTGCGCGTCCGCGACTCTGAAAACCACGCCGACGTCACATCCCCTACCTACAGCATGCCCCCAATGAGCACCGACGTCATAACTCTACTTTTTTTTTTGAATAAAGGGAATTATGCGTGACCCCGCTGTTTTGATCGCGCTGGAGACCTGCCAATGTTTGTTTATTAATACACCGGCGTGTCATCGAAACGCTGACTTGTTGTTTCTGCGCCGACGACGACGCCGCGCACATTGGAGTGGTCAAGAGCGGAACACCAGCCCCCTAACCATGATCGCTCAAAACAATATTCAAACCGCACTGAGTGAGAGTAGGATAGCGCTATACGCAGCAAGAGCGGTGTCTGTTTCAATATTGTTTGAACCTTGCTATAAGCCAGAGGTTCTCAACCTTTTACCCTATGCGCCTCACTTAGCATTGTGCTAAAATACTACGCCCCCCTAGGGGCCGAAATGGGGTCTTAAAAAAATAATTAAACAAAAATATTGCCGTGCAAAGCACTTTTTTAACCAATTGGTGAATTTTTAACTTCATAGTAGTCAGTGCACAGCGAAGATCATTTTTCTCAATACTGTATATTGAGAAAACCTCGCGCCTCACTGGTTGGGAAACCCTGCTATAAGCGATCATGGTGAACCCCAGGCTGTCATATTCAATGATGGATTGGAAATGCTAGACATGTGATAAATTCTCCAGGCGTTCAATAGTCGGTGGCTAATAGGAGCGTCGGTGGCGCTAATAGGAGCGTCGGTGGCGCTATTAGGAGCGTCGGTGGCGCTATTAGGAGCGTCGGTGGCGCCACGGTAATAGGTGGCGCTGTGGACTGGACACTGACCTTGTAATCGGGAGGCCCGATCGATCCTGTCATGAACCAATGTGTTTATCGAATTTCACATGTACATTTATCCGACGCTCCTACGGTGAAGGAAACATCGCGAGGCAACCTGCGTACATCTGCGAAGAGATTCAAGGGTGTATGCGAAGTCGATCAATCCGCACTGAGCCAGCGTGGTTGACCTTAACACCCTATCTTGGGTGGGCTCGAGCCCCTCGTCGGGGACGTATATGAGCTGTGATGAACTGTGATTATATATATAAAAACCGGCCAAGTGCGAGTCGTACTTGCGCACCGAGGGTTCCGTACAAACCTGTAGGTATATAAGTAAAAGTTTACCCATATATTTTTATTATAATGATGTCACTAAAAATTTACGGTTTTCGTAATTTGCCCTTTATCTGTGCTATAAGACATTACTTCGTACCAAATTTCAAGATTCTGAGTTCACGGGAAGTAGGTTTTGATTCCCTTGCGAGTGTCGAAAATTTGCGGAAATTTGCGGCATAAACGTCTGTATCTTTTGATTGCGTTGGCTTGGAAGTTTGATTTTTTCACAGCTCCAAGGGACAGTAGACCTGAGTATTTGATTTAAATTTCAGCTTGATACCTCCACGCGTTTCTGAGAAAAAGGGTCTTGACAGACAGACAGACGGACGGACGGACGGAGGGTTCCTTTTTTTCCTTTCGAGGTACGGAACCCTAAAAACTAACAAACTAAATCAACACCTATAGCATGTTTAATCAACTTTGACATGCTATATAATAAACATATAAAAATTATATTAATAAAATATATGTCCACTTGCTGTGGTTCCCGCGGTTGTCGGAAAATAACAACATGCTTGTCGTAAATTTTTTTCCCGTTTTGGCAACATTTTTCATTGATGCTCAGCCCCTATTAGTCGTAGCATGAGTATATAGCCTTAAGCCTTCCTCGATAAATGGACTATCCAACACAAAAAGATTTTTTTAATTTGAATTACTAGGTTCTGAGATTAGCGCGTTCAACCAAACAATCAAACAAACTTTTCAGCTTTATAATATTTGTATGTATGTATGTATTGTATGTAAGTTGTAGATACCGATATTTACCGGAGGGAGACTCTGTACCAGGGTCGTGTGCTTGGGTACCTCCGTCTTACCTATTTCTGTCGCAGAGCAGCAGTGCTTGCATTGCTGTGTTCCGGTTTGAAAGGTAAGATATGGCACTGAAATTACTGGGTACCGTGACTTTACATCTTGTGTCGCAAGTTGGCAACGTACACTGTGGCCCTTGTGGGGGTTGCAGTTTTACTGCGAATCTCACAGGAGCCACGTGTATTATAGGTGACTGTTACCACTTACCATCAGGTGGGCAGTTTGCTTGTTTGCCAAGCCAACTTAGTAGCAATAAAAAAAAATAGATAAAGTTCCGGTTTCGATCGAAACTGATATCAGTAGGCGTACTAGATACGAATACTTTGACGCAAATGTTCGTGCCAGCCCTACTGAAACGGAAGGTTCGGTTTCGGCCGACGAGACGAGACGGCCGAACGGTGGAGCCGTTTCACAGACGAGACGATGCACATGCCGCCGCTTCGCACACGCGCGACGGACGCGCAAAATCACCCAAACCAGTGGCCAGTTATAGATCGGATCGGATCGTTGTGTTGTGTAATTGACTAGTGACGCAACGTGCGGTAATGTCAAGGTAACACGCGGTCGGTGCAATGCTGCAATATTGATAGCGGGGCGGCCGCGGTGTCTTTATTTTTTACTAGCTGTGCCAGCGAACTACGTTTCGCCGTATATTTTTTTACCCGTTTTTGCAACATTTGTCATTGATGCTCAGCTCCTATTAGTCGTAGCGTGATGTTATATAGCCTAAAGCCTTCCTCGATAAATGGACTATCCAACACAAAAAGAATTTTTCAATTTGAATCAGTAGTTCCTGAGATTAGCGCGTTCAAGCAAGCAAACAAACAAACAAACAAACTCTTCAGCTTTATAATATTAGTATAGATTTTTTATGGGATAGGGGCAAGCGAGCAGACGTATCACCTGATGGTAAGTAATTACCGTCGCCCATGGACACCCGCAACCCCAGAGGGGTTACAAGTGCTTTGCCGGCCTTTGAGGTGGGAATACGCTCTTTTTTTGAAAGTTTGAAGGTCGTATCGGTCCGGAAATACCGCAGGCGACAATTCGTTTCAAAGTTTGACTATGCGAGGCAGGAAACTTCGAGAGAAACGCACAGTTGTGGACTGCCAACCATCTAAGTGATATGCATGGATTTTTTGCCGCGTGGAACGGGCCTCGGGCCGGATGGGTTGTTGTCTAAGAAAAAATCTATCACGATCGCTTAAATAAATTTGACAGCCATTGCGCCGTCAACACAAGACTCCGCACCGACTTCCTATTATAAAGGAGCGATGGATGGACTGCGACTGTCAAATTGTGTCAATTTTTTCATAGACAATAACCCCCCGTTAGCCGACGGATTCGTGCGAAGCTCCCGATGAATTGGACGGTTGGTTAAACCTACTGTCCACTGAGGCGTAGCTTCATAGACGCGTATTCGACATTATACGCTTGCTGTTAGCTTCCTTGCAGCTTACATACAAAACTATGAAACTCTTTAAACGAAGTGGCAGCGTAGCGCTCGCGTCGCTGCATGCGGGCATCATGACGTCTGCCGTACTGCATGTTATACGCCTGGGCGTACACCGAGTAAATGCACGTGTAAATGGCGGTTAAATTTTTTCAAATAGTAGAATAATACCAGTGTTTGTATAATAGAATCTGTCCTTAGCTGAATAATCGTAATAATTGAGGTGAATATGAGGTGGCGTACGAAATTAAATGAACGAGTGAGCGCCTACCTTTATTTATTTTGTACTTTTTAAATATTTAATAACATAACATTTTTCAATGTCACTGTATGTACTAGTAATAAACCAAAATAATGTCTTCGTCGTTCAACTGCATCGTCACAAATTATTGAAACCGTACGCGTGCAATACGCCTCGTGGACGGAGTTTAGTACGCCGGCCGGGCGGCACAAGCTGCACGGCGTATTTTGTTTGAAGCGTCTATGACGCTACGCCTCCGTGGACAGTAGGCCTTTTTTGTTCTTTCGGAACTTCCTCCACCACGGCTTTGAATTTGACAGTCGTCACTGTATATCCTTTCCTTTTCCGGTTCTAGTGACTCTTCAGCCCTGGAGGTCGGACAGATGTTTTATCTGCATCTGTTTAGCGGTCCACGTGGTTCTGATATGGTGGTATAGGCCTTTTGAGATCGCCTTCTTGTAAGTGCCTGCGTAGGGGGCGAAGAGTCCGAAGGGAGGTTAAGCCGGGTATAGGGGTGCCGGCGGCATAACCGCTGATGAACCAACCCTAAGGCATACCCAAAGGTCTTAAATGGCGATATAATCAGTTTAGCTTCTCGGCGTCGTCGCGCTGGGATAAAGTGGTAAATACAGTGGCAGCACTGTATTTCCAACTTTATCGCCATATTGATCTACAGGCCCGGGTCTCAAGTCCCAGTGCTGGCAGAAATTTTTATGCTTTTCGTCCTGGTTTGGTTGGTGGTAGGGCTTCAAGCTGCGTCAGCAACAACCCTGGTTCCGACACAAGGTAACATGGCTGTCATAAAACATTGTTGAGTTCCGGCACTGAGGTAACATTACATGGCTGTCCTTCTTCCTGTCTATCTTGTAGGTTCGCTTTCATTTTAGGCCGTATCTCACTCACCATAAGATCGGTTGAATGAAAGCCACGAGCTTCGCTGTCGTAAGTCGTAATTAAAAAAATAGTTGTGGGTATGCGATGAACGAAATGAACGTAAATACAACGCAAGATGATTTGCGTTGCGAGGCTATTTGAAATTTGAATATCGTTGCTCGCTCGCGGCTGGACTTTGGTTATCGGCGACGGTTGGGAGTTGGGCCTAGATCACACGATGAAATGCAACAGTAATAAAACTGCAACTCTGGTTACTTTTAAGTTTATATTATATTCATATTCATTTATTTACTCATTTTCATTTGGTTTGAGTTAATGTTATGGAGCATTATAACATTATCTCTATAATATAGAATAGGCCATGTGTACTTGAGGGAGACTCAGTACCAGAGTCGTCTGGTACTGAGTTAACTCCATCTTACTTATTTCTGCCGCCAAGCAGCGGTGATAGCGTTGCTGTGTTCCGGCTGTCCTATGTTATAAGTTGGCGACTGACGTATCTACATTGGGGGTCCTTGTGGGGGTTTAAGTATATTTGCAAATCATACACGAACCACGCGTACTATAATATTGTATAGGTATAGGTAACTGTCAGGTGACACTGACAGATTTATTACCGACCTTTAGAGGCAGTTGCAATTGCTGCGATTGTACATTTATTGCTTATGAATCGCAAAATTGTGATATGGAACGTTGGATTGCGCTACGACAGCGCCACGTGCGAGCGACTGACGAACTAAAAATGCACGTCAACGCTTGGACACAGCCACAGATTGTTTTAAATTTGGTTGTTGATCACAGACCACTCAGAGATACTTTGTTGATTGCGTTGCCTTTGTACATACAATTAGCAACCGGTTGCTTTTTTTACCGACGAAAAAACGGAGGAGGTACTCAATTCGACGCGTATATATATATATTTTAATGTATGATCACGCATAAATTTTTACAGAGAACTCCGATTTTGATGATTATTTTTTTATTGGAAAGGGTATACCCCGAGGGTGCTCCCATTTAAAATTGAAAAAAAAAATCCTACCCTAGGGATTTCCTACCCCTAGGGGTAGGAAAACAGGAAATTATTGTTGATTTACTCACTAATTGTGATCAATGACCACGCATTACTTTTTACAGAGTGATCCGATTTTTGATGATTCTTTTTTTATTGGAAAGGGTATACCCCGAGGGTGTTCCCATATAAATTTGAAAAAACAATTCCAACCCTAAAGGTACAAAAACGGGGGATAATTTATGATTCACTCACTGATTGTAAAATTAATAGACGAGTCACAAAAAAAAACTTTTTAACAAAAAATTGAACCGCCGAAAAAACTAAAAAGCAAAAACACTGAAAAGTTAAAAATAATATAAGAATAGGTACAGACAACATCACACTTCTATATTGAAGTCGCTGACAAATTTTAACACTTCCTAGGAGATCATCGTTTGGCACCGACTTCAATATAGAAGTGTGATGTTGTCTGTACCTATTCTTATATTATTTTTAACTTTTCAGTGTTTTTGCTTTTTAGTTTTTTCGGAGGTTCAATTTTTTATCCGTAAAAAGCCGGCGGCATGCAGCAACTACGTTTCGCGTTTTATTAATTTGAACTGGACGTACTGCTCTACAGACAGAGAGAACTATAATTATTGCAAGATAATGTCATCACATTAACGTTGCGCCGTATGTGGAAATTGTCTGAATTTGATTTGAAAATAAAGAGTTGCAGTTCCTTGCAGTTGCAATAGTTACAGTGTCACCGTGTGTTCTGGCCCTTACGAGTAATATTATCATTTATGCCGGTGCGCTCGTGAAGTTCACTGGCTCGGGTTGGCACTTTGGCAGGTTGTCCCACTGAAATAACAGAAACTGTTTACCCCCTTCAGCAGGCGTAGCACGGGCTGCCAAGACTGGACTCGAGTCACGCATTATCACACATTTTCAGTGACATAACCTCTGTGTCTTAAAGAGTAGCACGGTGGCGCGTATTTAGTGTGACTGACGTGATAAATTTTCATGACGTTCGTCAAGGAACACGTGTGACTGGTTTTATCACAAATTTCTTGGCGTGCCTGTGAGCCGACTGCTGTGGTTGTAGCAAGAGCTTTACTTTAGAAGATGTAGCAGCAGTCGGAGAGCGAAAAATTTGTGATAAAACTCTAGTCACACGTGTCCCTTGACGAACGTCAAGAAATTTTTATCACGTCAGTTCCACTTAATACGCGCCACCGCCACTCATTAAGACATGTGAGATAATGCGTGACTCGAGTCCAGTCTTGGCAGCCCGTGCTACGCCTGCAGTAGTGACATCGATGAAGGCTAGTGGCTGGTCCAATTGTCTGCTGCGGTCGCTGGTCCAATTGGAACGTCCTGACTATGGACAGGCCCCCGTCACTACGCGCTTAGGTACAAGATAGGGAGCTATCGTTCCGCGCACACTGAGAGTGAAAAAAAGCAGCACGGTTGCCGCGCTCTGCCCTGAGTATATTGTTCTGTGTGCCGCGGTCTTGGCACAGGTGTATAGCAACGTTTCGCGCGCTTGATTATTTACCATTAGCAGCTCAAGCTCGTAGTGACGTGATGCTTCAGAATTACCAATAGCATACGCTAACGCGTGACGTTAAGGTTGGTGGATTCAGCTCGGATGCTCAAGGTTAAAGTATTTAAAATGTCGGCTTTTTTCAAGATCAAAGGAGTGCAACTTCTGTACGTATTACTACTACCTATTCTGTGCTGCGGACAAAATTGACATGATCGTCATCGGCGGGTATGATTCAAAACAGCATTGCACCACTTCAAGGAGACATTGGTAGAGGAGATGTAGTCATCGTGCCTCATCACACTGGCGTAATAGCACAGAATAAATAATAGTACTATGTACAGAGGTACGTCCTTTGATCTTAAAAAATGCCGACATTTTAAATAACTTGAATCACATAGTACTATTATATCTTCTGTGCTGTCAGTGTGCGCGGAACCCTAGGTACTTATCTAGTACCTAAGCGCGCAGTCAGGGGGGTTTCACTCCCCCAGAATGGTCCCCCCGGATACTCCTCCGGTGGAGGTGGCTGCCGCCGTCCCTCCCGTGTCGAACGTGGAATTCGACACGGTGAGGGACCGGTTACGGCGCAAGAAGAAGGCGCCGGGACCGGACGGTGTCCCAAGCAGGGTTCTGGCCCTCGCCCTGAGACACCTCGAGGAGCGGTTCCGAGCGGTGCTTGACCTATGCATCGCTTCGGGCCGCTTCCCCAGTCAGTGGAAAGTAGGCAGGCTCTGCCTGATAAGGAAGGAGAGCCGCCCCGCGGATTCCCCGACTGGGTATCGGCCGGTGGTGCTGCTCGATGAAGCCGGGAAGTTTTTCGAGAAGATTCTCGCTTCCCGCATCATCGAGCACCTAGAGGACCGGGGGCCGGACTTGGCTAACAACCAGTTCGGCTTCCGCACCGGCCGGTCCACGATGGACGCAGTGGCCCTCCTCAAGGGGTGGACTGAGGGGGCCACAGCTCGTGGGGAGACTGTCATTGCGGTGTCTCTTGACATCCGCAACGCCTTCAACAGCCTTCCCCATGAGTGCATAAAGGAGGCACTCCGTTTCCACCGGGTACCTCCGTACCTCCGCGCCCTCGTGGAGAGCTACCTTGAAGGCAGGTCAGTTCTCTACGAGGGGCCGGACGGTCGCGTCCATACGTGGGCAATGGCGGCAGGTGTACCCCAGGGATCCGTACTAGGTCCTCTACTATGGAACCTGGGGTACAATTGGGTCCTGCGAGGCGGCCTCCTGCCACGAACGGAGGTCGTCTGCTTTGCCGATGACACGCTCGTCGCGGCAAGAGCCAAAACGGGGGAGGAGGCGGCCCACCTTGCGTCGGTCTGCACCTCTTTAGTAGTCCGACGCATCCGCCTCCTGGGCTTGGCAGTGGCCCTTGATAAAACGAGGGCCATGAGTTTCCACGCCCCCCGTCGCAGGATCCCACCGGGGCTCCGAGTCCGAGTGGAGGGGGTCCGTATACCGGTCGAGGCGCACCTCAAGTACCTCGGCCTTGTTCTGGACCCCCGATGGAGTTTCGAGGAGCACTTCAAGCTCCTCACTCCACGGCTGTGTGCCGCCGCAGCCGCACTCGGACGGGTCCTCCCTAATGTAGGAGGGCCAGGATCGGCGTGCCGTCGACTGTATCACGGGGTGATACGGTCGATGGCACTCTACGGAGCCCCGGTGTGGGCGGAGTGCCTCTCCCCCCGAACGGTGGCCCTCTTGCGACGTCCGCAGAGGGTCATAGCAACCCGGGCCGTGCGAGCTTATCGCACGGTCAGCCACGGCGCGGCCTGCGTTCTTGCGGGCCAAACGCCGTGGGATGTCGATGCACGCGTCCATGCGGAGGTGTATCGACATCGGGTTTCTGTCAGAGAACGGGGGGGACGATCCGCTCCTGAAGAAGTGGAGCGGATTCGTACCCAGGCGCAGAGGGAGGCTCTGCGTCGATGGGGTGAGGCGCTCGCCTTCCCAGCTGCCGGCCACCGGACGATAGAAGCGATACGTCCGGTGTTGGAGGAGTGGGTAGGGCGCCGGCAGGGCAGTCTCTCGTTCCGCATGGTGCAGGTACTGACCGGACATGGTTGTTTTGGCCACTACCTGCACCGGGTCGCGCGTCGGGAGGAAACGCCGCAGTGTCATCACTGCGACGCTCCCGACGACACTGCCGAGCACACCCTGTTGGTGTGCCCGGCCTGGCGACGCCAGCGTAGCGAACTCATCGCTGCGCTGGGTGACGGAAACCTCTCGCTGACGAGCATGGTCGTGGCCATGCTCCGCGGCGAGGCGGAATGGGGGGCTGTCACCTCCTTCTGCGAGGACGTCATCTTGCAGAAGGAGGCCGCGGAGAGGGAGCGGGAGAATGATTCTCAAGCCGCTCCCATCCGCCGCAGACGGACAGGCAGGCGAAGGCGGGCATTCGCACAAGCGATGCCCGCCTAATGACCCTGCCGTGGAGGCCTGCGTGCACGGTTGGCCCCGTGCACGTCGCCGTAAGGCCCTCCGTCTGGGGATTGCCCTAGTGTTCTCGGGCAATCCCCCCTTGGCGATAGCCCGACCAGTTAGGTCGGGCTAGCCCGGGCGCGTCGGTAGTGGTAGTCGCAGTGTGGACCCTACCACGCGCGCCCATAAGGGCAGGGAGAACACCGGGGGGTTTAGTGGGTAGGCCCGGCTCTCTGCCGGGAGAGCCCCACACACGCTTGTCGTCTAGCCAACGGCGAGTACGGTGCGGTCACGCATTCCCCTCGAAAAAAAAAAAAAAAAAAAAAAAGGGGGGTTTCACTCCGCACTTCCGCAATTTAGGTACATTTGGCCGGCGCACCGGCCTGGCCGGTGTATGGCAAGGGTTGCCGTTCGGCTAGCACGCTGGCCGCGTCGCACGTAATAATTTAGATTTTTCTCTGTAATTTCTGTAACGTCTAACTGCATAACGCTGAGTGGGAACCCTGCGCTCTTATCGCTAAATCGGTATCGGGTCGGCGACGCGTAACGGAATTGGAACACGCGTGTTATGCAACAAATTTCAATTTCCCGTGCAGTCAGATGAAGGTCGTGAGAGTAGGCAAATTTTCATCCCTAAACTTGGCTTTTCTTCGAGAGTGATCCTTCTGTACTTTAGTACGATTATTTATTCTGTGGCGTAGTGACGGAGGCCTGATAGTGGGTGGGTTGGTGGGTGTAGAGTCACAGTGCATCTGTAGTTCCGTCTGCGTAAATATTAAAACGCGCACTTATTCAATTTGGGGCACAGCTTGGTGTCGCCGATTGGCTCTTCGATTCAGCTGGCTAAACGGCGGCGCGGTGCCATGCGAAATGTGACACAATAGGCAAGTCGTCATGGAATCATCGCACAGACGACATTATATATATATATATATACACACTTTTTTCGTATTTACGTATGTGCTGTTTGAACAGCTGTTGTGTTATTCTCTGCGGGAAATCATTCTCGTTTCGAACTTGTGTCGGGAGGAGTGTAAAACTCATTTCTTGCATTCGTCAAGGGTTATTAGTGCGAACAGCTTTGTATCGATCGTACCGCACTAAAGAGTTGTGTGTGTGTGGGTGAGAATGAGGGAGGAGGAGGAATTTGCCCTTGAATATAAGAAAAGCAAATATGACAAATGTTAAACAAACACCACCTTATATTATTATTATTATTAACTTTATTAAAAAAAATGATAGTGTGTCTCGTATTCGCAATTACTACGCGAATGAAACCATAAATGTCCCGGGTCCCGGAATTGAGGAAAATGTCCCGGAAAATTTCGACCGAAATACGACTAAATATGGGGGGCAGAGTTAATGAGGAAAGAGAATTGGCCCAACCTTGGCAGGGCTGGTTTCGTTTATTTTGTCCATTCCTATTAGCAATGCTTTTTTTTTTAATTTTTTAAAATGGTATTTAAAAAATTTAAAAAAATTTAAAAACAAATAAAAAAATTAGTTTTAAAATTAGTTGTTGTTTTGTGTCCCGGATTCGACGCCAGCAAATCTGGCAACCCTACACGAGCCGCATTTTTGAATCATTAAAAGTGAATCGTGATATCGAACACGAATTCAAATCGCTTGCGAAAATTATATTCCAGATTTTTTTAGATTTTTGAATCACTCGAATTCCATGTTGCCATTGAAAACAAATTCTATATTGAATACCGTTTCACGCGGAAAAAATAAAAACCAGTACGCAGTGATGCTCATTAATGTAAAAACTGTATATACGTTGCGTACTATATTCAACTAGGAGAAATCAAAAACGAGGTAGGACCACTCGTTGCAGAATTCACGGAATGAATGATCAAAAATGGTCAAATTCGAATCGTAAGATTTCGAATGCGAATATGAATTCTATTGTTTCAGAATTACGTCTCCTGAATCTCGAGGTGCGAGGGATGCGATCGCGTACTCATTTACGTGGCGACGCAAGGCTAGGTCGCCGTTATGCCGTGTCGCTTGCGTACAATGTGGTTGGTCTTGTCAACTGATTGGCAAGAGTCATGGTCCGCGGCCGTACCGCCTAACTAACTCAAAGCGATCACTCGCTATCGTTATCGTGACATTAGAACTATAGTTTTTTAATGTCACGGGTGACATTTGATTGAACTATTGTTCTAATGTCACGAAAGCGATAGCGAAGGATCGCGACATTAAAACTATTGTTCTAATGTCACGATAACGATAGCGAGTGATCATTTCGAGTTAGGCGGTAGCCCCCCCCGTTCTTGGCGTTGCGGGGATGGCTGGGCGGCGATGGTTGAATTGTGTCGCTCTAGATCACAGGGTTGTTACGGATGTAAAAATTTTTATATCCGCACACGCGGATGCGGATTATTAGAGGGTCACTTCCGCCGATGCGGATGCTGTTTTTTAAGATATCTTAATTTTTAGTATACAAATATATGAAAATCGATTTAATTATAATATGTTTTATTTAGTCATATTTTGAGGACATAATTTAAATAGTTTTTATAACAACAGACACGCGCAAGGCACGTGTCACGTGCTACTCTGGTCCCGCCCACTTTTTACATGGCGTTACTTGTTGCAGATATGAATCCGTAAAAGCTCCGCATTAATAGATGAGGATGCATATGTCTGAATTAATGTGAATATTTTTTTATTGCAAATGTTAGCAAACAAGCAAACTGCACACCTGATGGTAAGTGGTAACAGTCACCTATAATACATGTGGCTCTTGTGAGATTCGAAGCAAAACGGCAACCCCCACAAGAGCCACAGTGTACGTTGCCAACTTGTGACATCAGATGTAAAGTCACAGTACCCAGTAATTTCACTGCCATATCGTACCCTTCAAACCGGAACACAGCAATGCAAGCACTGCTGCTTTGCGGCAAAAATAGGTAAGATGGAGACACCAAAGCAGACGACCCTGGTACAGAGTCTCCCTCCAGAATATTCCGTAATTGCGGATGCGGCTGCGAATATCCGTAACACCCCTGCTCTTGATCAGTGCTGTGTCTTTTAATCTTTTTGGATACGCGACCCCACACAAAAATTACGGAACTCTAAAAATATTCTTCTTCCCTGTTATAAGACTGATACCTGACAAGACTTAGATTTCAGACGTGCCCAATAATAATGAGTAAAGCGCCTTCATAATCCAGTGTCAACGACCACGTTAGTTTGGCGGCAAAAAAGGTGGGAGGCCATCTTGAATTTTTATCGATAGTCTTGAAAAGTTTTGGCGTGCGGCCACGAAGTGCGCGCTTCTGTAGCCTATCGCGCAATGATGCCACTTGAGTAGGCGATTGTGATTCGAGTTTTCGAGTTGACTATTTACACTCGCAACAACACGCGTATCTGAGCACTAATATGTTTTTAAATTTATATTTTAAAAATAGTATATTTTGTCTTTTTTTGTTTATGCTTTTCACATAACTGTAATTATTTAGATTAATTTATTATTGTTATGTACGCACAACATTACACTGTGCAATAAATTTATGAAGCATTTTCAATAATCGGCACACTCATTTTGTACATTTTTCTTAATTTAAGGCTGTCTGGAAGACATCGCGTTTTCCTATGTTATTTTTTATAAAAATATATCAATAAATACTTAAAAAATATTAAGATTTTATCCTAGATGTTGTGCTTTTTAATTATAATTTCAATGTGCAAAAAATAACGTTTCTATGTAATAAATTAGAAACGGTTCGCACACGACGTAGACATAATAAAGTGATAATTAGCACTCTCTCAGCTTAAATTGACATGCTTTTAGTATAGTTGTGGCGTGGGGTCAGCTGTCAATTTCGAGCGTATTTTGCTCTAGCTAGATAGATCCGAGATGTATGTGCTGACGCTACATCATTCTTCCCATAAAAAAATCATTGATTTGTCCCTTAGTAATAAATTGACTGGATCACACCAAATAGTGTGGCTGTGAAGAATAAATTGCTTCTGTATATCACAATGGTGTGATAAGGTGGTGTAAGAGTCACCAATTCGCCATCCAATGAATAATATCTCCGCACTCCTGTTTGATTTTTATCCACCCGGCTTAAAATCAAACAGTACTTAATGTATTAATTTCCTTCTACTAAACCGGAAACTTCAAGCATAGCTGAACATTTCACACTTCAGTCACGCTTTACGGATCACACCCATTGAATAAACGTTAGCGATCGCATCAATTATAAAATCGCGTTAGTAATATTTAAATCGTATATTAACGCGATCGAATTATGCGCTCGCTCTTTTTGTGGCCCAACGCTTGTGGAGCAAAAACGTTCGCTAGCCTTTTTATTAAGCGGCCAGTGTTGGTGCTGTAGGTAGTAAAAAGAGGTGTTTCGAATACAGCCGCCGTCTCTTTCCCTCCATACTAAGTTGTACTCTAGCGTGTTATTGTGTATATGTAACAACAATCTTACACCCGCTTATGATTCGATAGTCATTGCGCCGTCAATACAGGACTTTGCCGGCTGTCCTCTTCACAAAATGGCGATGGTTGCACGTTACCTGACAAACGTGTTAGCGCTCGTAATAGATTTCGAGTTACACAGTCAAAGGGCCGATAGGTAGGACATATATTATGGCATGTTGGCATATTATTATTTTTTATTGGATTTTGATGACTACGGTGCTTGCGATTTGAGAGGTGGGTACAGATCGCGCCAAACTTCTAGTTCGCAGTGAAGTTGCTTCGCGCCTTTTTCTCATGCACATAAAATATCATCAGTATCATCATCATCATCATCACAGCTCATATACGTCCCCAACGAAGGGCACGAGCCTCGTTGGCGTTAGGCCTTAGTTAAACCACGCTGGCCCAGTGCGGGTTGGTTGACTTCACATACACCTTTGAATTTCTTCGCAGGTGTATGCAGGTTGCCTCACGATGTTTTCCTTCACCGTAGAAGCGTCGGACAAATGTACATATGAAATTCGAAAAACGAAAAACACATTGGTACAGGACGGAATCGAACGCCGGTCCTCCCGATTAGAAGGCCAGTGCCGAGTCCACAGCGCCGACGATCGCTCGTGACGTGGCGCCTACTGTACTAATAAATGGAACTGTCGGTGTGGGAGACGAACACAGGTCGACTATGTGACGTCATGCGGCGTGAAAAAAAGATATTGTGTTTGCAAGTTGCAAAAAAAATTGTTTTTTTTTTTGCCGCTGATCAACTTTTTCATTGATTACGATAGTGTGGTGGGTGACGCGTTACGGACTAATTGGACCGCCTCCGTGGTTGAGATCACTTGGGGTTGATCTGACTGAAGGTTCGGCGTTCGATTCCCCAAGGGGGGCAGAAGTTTGCTGCTTGGTCTGGTCGGTGGTAGGGCTTCTAAGCCTGTTTAGCTACCATCCTCTTACTTTAGTTTGTCGCCATGATATCTGATCTTATAATGGTGGGAGGGGAGGGTGTGGGCCCTGCACTTCGACCCCTGAGGATCTTTTGTGCTGCCCCAATTTCTTTGTTGATCGGTTGCTATTTTACCATTTATGGACTAATCGAGTTCACTCATAAGTGTCACAATAATTGGTCCAGGTGGGATAGTCTTGAAGTCTTCAGGGTTTTTGATATCCACTCTTAGGGGATCGCAGTGGCACAATATGTATTCCATGCTCTCCTCTTCCTCTTTAAGGTCCTGTAGGTTTCGTGTGGCCATGCATGATGACAATGTTTACATTGTTATTTTCCGACAATTAGAAGTTATATTTGGTGTCGATATCTCATGTGACGTCCAGTTCCGTAGTCACTTGGAAGACAAGGTGAAGTTGGCATCAAAAAACTTGGTGTGCTTAATCGAGCTAGGTTAGCTAGGCGATATTTCTCACCGGGTCAAAGACTGTTACTCTACATACAAGTCGCAAGTCAGACCCCACATGGAATACAAGACAGTTTCTCATTTATCGAGTCCAGGGGGGTGTGTTACGACGTCTTAATTCCAGGCAGTTTTCTAAATTGTTATAATGCCATTTCTTTCTTTCTCTCTGTATAATGAGTAACAGAAAGGCACTAATAGCAATTCAGAAAACTGACTGGAATTAAGATGTCATAATACACCCCCTGGCTAAGCTCGCTTCCCGTCTTCGACTTTATCATCACTTACCATCAGCAGGCGCGGGCCGCGGATCCACCCCTCAAAAAAGGTTGTGGTCGTAGCCACCCGAAAATCGGAATCGGCCAAGTACAAGCCGGAGGAGTCTGGACTCGCTTATGATCGATATAGTGCATTCCTACAGGAGATGTTTACAAAACATATCACGCCCTGACCAAAATTAATTGTTTCTTTTATTAATGCACTAGCTTCTGCCCGCGACTTCGTCTGCGTGGACTTAAGAATTGGGTCTAAAGCTTCGCTTCTTGTTAACAATTTTTAATCTTCCCACAGGAACTATTTGAGAGATCATTAAGGAATATAAAGTACATTTCCTTTTCCATAGCAAAGGTGACATGCATACCAAATTTCAAAGCTGTCTGCGCGCGGCTTAGCTTGTAAACAATTTTCAATTTTCCCTCAGGAACTACTTAAGGAATCGTGATAAAAGGTAGCCTATGTTCTTTTCCATGTCAAAGGCTACATGCATGCCAAATTTCATCTAAATTCGTTCAGCCGTTTTTGCGTGATTGAGTAACAAACATCCAAACATCCACACTTTCACATTTATAATATTAGTAGGATTACATATAATATCATCAGCATATTGATCTCACTAAACTGTGAAACTGTGACGTCACAAGTCTATTAGGGCTGTGGGCATGCCCATCGTGCCCACAACGGTGGATCCGCGCTTGACCATCAGACGCTTACCACCCGCGACCCTATCGACTAACTCGGCGATAAACGATAGCGATAGCGAGCCATTCGCTATCGTTTTCATTTCACGAGTTTGCTATGATAGGCGGCACGAAACCACATAGATAAGGGAGCTAAAACTATAACGAGCGAATTAGGCGGTAGAACCATGAAGCAAATACAAAGAGGAGGTGCCCTATTGCGTTTTCCGTATGAAATCAAGTGAAGCCGGAAATCGGCGTGCGGGGGGAGGGTGCGCGACGCCACTGTCACCTTGTAGCGAGTAGAATTACTAAAATTCCAGCATTATTGACGTTAACATAAAAGTTCCGCTATACATTACTAGGTGGCAGCAGTGCTAAATCTATGTTAAAAGATACATTCGTAGGAGAAAGATAATTTATTAGGTGCTGTGTCAATATAATCTAAAAATAAAAATCGTTATAACTGCTTATATTAATTCACGTGTTTTGTTTTCGCCCTTAATACATCCTACGTTTTCGTTAGTATTTTTACTCGCCACTAGAGGGCCTTTTGTGCTTTATCGGGACATTGACAGAAGCGTTCATGTGGCGTCGAACATTCTAGAAGCAATACGTCAAGTAATAAATTAATAATGCTTGTTTAATGTACTTACAAATGGAAAGAGATTTTTTTTTCGTTCACTTTGTTTCTGTCGTCTGTGTAACTTTTGCACGATAGAATACAACATTTCATTTTGTATTTAGGTAATTTAAAACTAAAATAGAGGAAGAGCGTACGACGTACTAATCCGACAGATAAAAAGATCGACTGATGTCAGCGCCTCTGGCGTTAAGTAGCTAAAACTAAAAATGCGTGACGTCAAGACTCTGGTGATAGGAGCTGGACCTAGTTGCTTATAACATCTCCTCTTTGTATTTGCTTCATGGGTAGAACCACCGGTAGCGAGTGCCTCGCTATCGCCATCGCTAATCGCTATGAGTTAAACGGTAGGGCGGCAGGTGCATCGGGTGGAAGCCCAAAAGCTTTCCTGACCGTAGTAAATAAAAAAAATGTTGTAACTCAATCCTAGGTTTAAAAAGTTATATGGTTGTATTGTATCCACGCCGGCCGTGTTCGAAAAGCGTTCAATCAGTCAATGCGATACACAGATCGGTGACTACTTTCATACTTTAGGTAACAGTCGCACGCCGATAACCTGAAACTTGAACTCGACGTTTAACGTGACATTTCGGCTGGGACTCGAAAAAAATGTAGTCGCGCCAATCGCCTAATGAAAATTCGATCTTATGTCGATATCGGTAGAGGTGTTTTCGAACGGAACACGCTCGAGAGTAAATGTAACAGTGAGTGACGCAAACTGATACGTCGCCTGCATTCTGTGCGCGGCGCAAGCTGTAGGCGAGGGCGGTGGTGCGAGTGCAATTGACGATTTTGAATTTTTATCGTCACAGTTACGAATCACGATACGCTCAGCGCTCATTGATGGGGATCGTCTCTTATAACTACGTCGACCCTGGGCGCGGGTGTCTTTGGTCACGAGGATGAACAAAACAAACTTGTCCACTACAGGCAGGTGTTGGTAGATAGGGTTTTGATTCGAGTCTTACGAGGTGCAATTGAGGTAAAATCTGTTAGTCGGATCTCACGACATCCACGATAATAAAGAGAGCTACTTAAAACAGTAACGCACGAAATATTGTTTGCGATAGGTCTGCCCCAAGGAGTTTGAGCCGTTCTCCATCACTTTGGTTTAATACGATCGCTTCAATATAATCTGTCACACTTCAGTAAAACCTAGTTATTAAATAGCTAATAGCTATCGATTTAATTTCACGAGTTTGCTATGACTAGAAGCTTGGCGCGATCTATAATATGACTCTCATCCCTCTCATATGCCCGTACCACGTTCACCTGTTACTGACTTAAAGCTTCACCTCGAAATACAGACTGGGTTTTTGAACAGGGGCAGTAAGGGGAGGAAGTTGTGGTAACTTTCTGATAAATTGTCATTCTCATTTACAGTTATAAAAAACATTTCACACAAAAACTTTTTGATGTTAGTTGAGTTTGTTTCTTCTGTTACTGAATGTAAACTTCTGTCGAACCAACCGAGGATGGTGTACACATAAGGAGTACCAATTTATAAAATCTCTCATTAGATTAGCTGATAATAAGGTGGAAAAGATACTTTTAATTTCGATTCGATTTTTGAGGTAGAGATTTTTAGTTTGCAATGTAGTATTAATCATCTGGGGTTTTAGGGATTCCATCGCACAGAATTTAAGTCTAATGGCCGATTTCACCAACCTTGTCTTAGCGTAGGATATCTACACGAGGGAAGATAATTCTTACGGTATTCGACAAGGGGCCGACTGACGAGGACACCCCAAGGATATGCCGGACTCGAGTAGAAGACCCCATACCGGCTAAAAACCCTCCAGATACTTCTACCTCCGTAGAGACACAATCGAGATCGGCGTTAGCCATTCCCCGATTGTGCCCCCTGGAGGGTTGCCTGGCGCACGCGCCAGGACTTACCTCTACGGGGGGGTTGACAAGTATCTCCAAATTCGACCCCCCAGGCGGCCAAGCTAGGGGTGAAAAGTGTCTCGACCGGTAGTCAGCCGGCCGAACCGTTTCAGTCCCCAGCTTGCTAGGGGAGTTAGTGGCGCGCGTCCAGGAACGCACGCCTTCTTCTCCCCAACCGCCTGCCTTTTGGGTTTCCTAAGCTAAGATAAGGTTGGTGAAATTGGCCAGAACTCACCTGGACATAATGCACTCTGTACAGCCCAAATCCTCCCATTCTTGGAGACGCCTGTGCCCAGAAGTGGGCCAATTACTGCCGATATGATAATTTTCATAAACCTAGAAATAATCTGAGCTCTGTACATATTTGCTATTACATTACCAATTACGGCCGATATGATAATTTCCATTAACCTACAAGTAAGTAAGTAATCTTATCTCTGTACATATTCGCTCTTACGTCACCAATTACTTCCGATATAATATTAATTTTTGTAAACCTACAAATAAATAATCATAGCTCTGCAGTCTGCACATATTCGCTATTTCATTACCGTACCGTAACTACGGTAACTTCAACAAATGCCTCAAGCATTAAGTTTTTACATACATCTCTTTTAACGTTGCACGATAAAGATAAAAAAAAAAGGTTTAGGTTTGGGATGTTAATAAAAAAAATTACGGTTGCCTCCAAGCGCGCGAGATCTCCAGCGTCCTATCACTTGGGCCACACACAGTTTCGCACTTTTTGATATGGAAACACGTTTCGTTCGTGTAGACCGGTTCTCTGACGGCAAATTGCAAGTGTGATAATTGTTGCCGGTCCACCGGCAGACCAAGCGACCCTTTCATAACTCGACCCGCGGGGGCTGATTCTCGCGGATTCGAAAAATGTTCGGATTCGTATTTTTTCTCGAACGGTAGTCATAGCTCAGCCAATCAAAACACTGGATACCTCGAGCGCCGCCATTTTTGAAGAAACGACGCTGGGCTCGACTCGAGTAGAAGGATCGATATTTCAACTCTTCATTTTTCAATGAGACAACTATTTATTTTAGGTAAATAATTCTTCAATAATATAATTTTACTTTGAATAAATATTTCGTGTGTTTATTTAGACAAACAAAAGTCTAAGTTAAATTCTACAATTACTATCTCAAGTCATTTAAAATAAACTACAAAATATATAATAGGATAATCAAAAAAGAAAGAAAAAGAAATCATACTTAAAATTAACTTACTTAAAATCGAGGAGACAATACTAGTGACTTTCTATTAAAAACTGACGGAGCTCAACATCTCCTGTGTTCCGATTGGCTAAACTGCGATTTATCGTTCGAGAAAAAATTAGGAATCCAACTTTTTTACGAATTGTGCGAGAATTAGCCCCCTGCACTGGCAGTGTTGCTGGGTACTAATATGATCAAGATCTCCGATGTAGAGTAAATCCTTCGCCGCGGGGACCTTCGATAACTCAGTAAGCCTACAGAGGCCCGATTCTGATACTAAGTTTCAGCCGAATTGAAACTGCACCGTTGCAATCGACCAATCGGAGCGCTTATATTTATATTGCCGATGTTAAACTGTTCGATGACGTGCTAATGTGGCGTTCTGATTGGCCGATCGCAATTCGCAATGGTTCAGTTTCGATTCGGCTGTAATTTATTAGTGGAATTGGGCCTCAGATCATATAATTGGTTATGTTTAAATATAGCGTTCTGTCAGTTTTTATGCTAGCTCTTCACTCTCGGCGAAATTCGACGAGGTTGTGAGAGTCGAGGTGACGACGCAAGGGATGTCTGTCCACACTCTCGCCTTTGCTCAGTTTTTCGGATCCCATAAAATTGGTTCCGCTTGATATATCTCCACAAACTTAATCAAATTGTCCCGGGTCCACTCGTTCGCCATTACTCCGCCGGCATGAAACTTGGCAACGTCGTCCCACTGCAGTCTTGTGGCGTACCGAGAATGTGGGGACGCCGCACGCACCTCGTGCCCTTTTTCTCGTGCCCAAAAAATCGATTCCAGCGCGAGAGAACGCGAGGCGAGGCGACCACACTCTACTAGACTAGCTAGTTTTCGGTCTCATCCGGCTGTGATATAATCATATTTGCAATTCGACGCGATCAAAAGATAATTATGACTGTTTATGTCATATATTTAAGTAAATTTTGCGGTTTCACAAGGGAATCAAACCTTCCCGTTGACCTCGAGTCATGAAATTTGGCAACAAACAGAGTCTTACCGCACATGGTAAATGAGAAAAAATCGGAAAGCCGTGAATATGTTGTTAGAAACATAGATAAGTTTCTACGGAACCCTCGGTGCGCGAGTCCATTTCGCACTTGCCCGTTTTGTTTTATTCCGTGGGTATAATGATGTCATGTCTTGTCATGTTAGTATAATGATGTCATGTCTTGACCGGTTTTTCCCCCCCATGAGTATAATGATGTCGTATCTCAAGTGTGCGTTGTTTCCGTCAGGTTCGCGGCGGCAGCACCGGCGTCCCGCCCCCCGCGGCGCCCGCCCTGATGATGGAGGAGAAGAGGTCCCCGCTACAGCCCCAGCAGCAAGGCCGAGCGCCACCACAGCCAGCGGGTAAGAGTCTCTCATAATATGTGGGTGACAGAGAGGTGCATCACGGACCACCTGATGTTGAGTACCGCAGCCTATATGGACGCCTGCGACCATTCTGTCACTCGCAACACGAAACCTCAAGCCGCCTGATGTTGAGCGGTCACCGTAGTCTTTTGACGCTTGCGACCAGTCACTCGCAACACAAAACCTCAAGCCGCCTGATGTTAAGCGGTCACCGCAGCCTATGGACGCCTGCGACCAGTCAGTCACTCGCAACACGAAACCTCAAGCCGCCTGATGTTAAGCTGTCACCGCAGCCTATGACGCTTGCGATCAGAATCACTTGTTTAATTTTTATGTCACCAGCGCGAACTTTGGTTAAGGGCTATAACGACACAGTCGCCTGGTGATGGCGATCAAAATTAAGGCAACTGGAAGAAGAAGTAGACCAAGCCGTGCGACTTGCAAGTTTCGGTATATCCCCTTGTATGTCTGGTCGATGCGGCAGTTGCTCGCAGTGTGAGCGCTGCCAATTAAATCTGTGGTATTCAGTGTTTACCGCCGGCGACCGGCGACTGTGGGTCGCTACTATCCGGCGAGTCGCTTAGACGACTGGACGATCAAGTGCGTAAACTCAATATTGAAAACAATCACTATGGCCCCTGTCGCCGTCGACCACCGTTCTCCTATCGCCAGTGCACAAAAGGTCTTATTCTCCAAATATTAATGCCTCACATTATTTTATTAGTCTTAAGGATTTCTGTGGTCTAGCTATAAAGCGGTAAAGGCTACATGGTTCAGAACTTCAGACCTTCAGGTTAGGCTAATGATTCCCTGTGATTTGGACTGTGCGACGCTCATAGTGTTGCATTTATTTTCCGTTAAGCTTCTGCTCCGATAGACAGTCAGTGTTAGCCATTTCGAGATAAGAATTTGCCCCCCAACAGAATAACCGTGAGCATAGCTCAACAACGGATCTCTCAATATCTTTAAAGCATTATGTCAACCTAAAAGAGGACGTTAATGCGAGCGAAAATGTCTTTGATATTGGTATAATTTTGTTTAACCACCGGCGCGGCGTCATTATCCTGTTTATCTGTGGATTTCTTTACTGGAGATAGAATTTTGACGTATTTTGTATTGAGCTAATGTCAAATACCTATCGGTAGTAACTAAATCTATAGATAAATGTTTAGCCAAAATAGCTTTTCTATTAATGGATCTGTTTGTTTGCAGAACCAGTAGTGCCTCCGGCACCCAAACCACCTGTGGTTAAAGCGAAGACCCCAAAAGTTAACCAGAAGGTAAGTTTTAAGTTAATGTTTTTCTTTTCTTTAAAATTACTATCAGCGCAAGAACAGAACATCAGTTGTCAAATTCAACGGACAAATAGACCCCATTTCATCCTGTTAAATGGAAATTACGTAGAAATTATTGACAAAGGCGTTGTGCAAGGTTCCGTTCTAGCTCCCTTTTTAATTGTCCCAAACTAAAAGAGGACCTAAGTCCTTAGAATTGGGGTTTCCCGTACCCGGATTGCCCTGGAACAAAGACAAATGGACATTGAGGTTAGTTTAGAGGGGGTAGTCACCCTATATGCGGGAAGAGTCCCCCATAATACGTCTGTCGCGATTTGCCATCAACAATCTTTATTCAAGTAACGCTTTTACAGGCACTTATTGACAAATCGGCAGCTATGGTGATATGGTGTAACGAAAAGATGTAACAATAGGATATTTCTCGCACTACACAGAGCCGTTGCGTTGCGATATGTTGTAGTGTATGCTAAGCTTTTGATAAATCTTAACTCAATTCTTGCGAGAGTAAACTTGATTGCTTCACCCATTCGAGTGTATCAATCGTTAAGTTTAATCTTATCTGACTCGAGCGGCGAACACGAAAAAATGGAGTTTCGTCACGATAGATCGGGAACGGAAATGGCACTTTTGCATACCATTACTGCGCCGTCCGTGCCTATCTTATATAAATGTAATAGCCTTTTTTTCGTTAATGCAGCACTGATTGACAGTGACATCACTACCGCACACCAAACCCGTTGCAGAAAAAGACGTACCTACCTAACGATTCGTTTGAAAGGGCCCGACGATTAAAACACTTTCTCCTTAGATGGTTTCGCTAAAAAAGCAACGTTCCAAAGGGTCCACGCGTATTGGACCGTGTCTTTAAGTATTTGTGCCAATCGTTTAGAAAATCAACTTTATAGTGTTGTATTTCTAGTAAATCTTTACAAGAAAATGGCTGGAGCCTGATTTGAGTTAATTAGTTCTAAACCAAATACTAGACCAGAGTGGACTCTGTAACAGGATCGCCTGCTTGGGTACCTCCTCTCCGTCTTGCCTATTTCTGTCGCAAAGCACCAGTGCCTGCATTGCTGTGTTCCGGTTTGAAGGGTAAGATATGGCAGTGAAATGACTGGGTACCGTGACTTTACATCTGATGTCACAAGTTGGTCAACGTACACTGTGGTTCTTGTGGGGGTTGCAGTTTTGCTGCGAATCTCACAGGAGCTACATGTATTATAGGTGACTGTTACCACTTACCATCAGGTGGGCAGTTTACTTGTTTGCCAACTTAGTGTCAAAAGGGGAATAGATTGAATGAATGAGATCCTTTTGCTTTTAAACGTATATGCAACAGTGTGTAAAAACTTTTAACATCGCTGTCATGACAACACCCTACTTCGTCGCCTCCTTTTCAACAATTTTCGCATTGTTCGATCGCCTTTACACGTACAATATAATAAATAGGTATGTATACTGTGCACATTGAAATTACACGGTCGATTCGATCCAATCCACGTGTCGCATCATCGGTCGGTTGCCATGCCACGCGTAGCAAGGAGCCCCATCCATCCATCTCGGCTACTTCAGTGCTACGACGGTCCACAGCGCGCACGGTCGCGCGAGCGCGCCTACTACCGAATCGCGGATTGGCAAATTCAAATTTTAAATCGGGGCGTTCTATTTTCGGATGCACGCATCGGAGCTGTCAGTTTTTTTTCTATTTGGCGTTTTGTTTATTTTGTTTTCTACTTGACCGCGAGCGGTGTCCAGAGGGGTTGCGCCCGCGGAGTCCCCGCGATTGTTTGATTGTTATCGTGTGTGCAGTAAATAAGTAGGTGTGCGACGAATTGATCGCGCCATTAGTGTTTGTTTCGAAGGAATGTATGTGCATTCTTTAGTGCCCGGATTGGTTACGGCGCCGGCGATGCGTTAGCTGCGCAGTAATGCACTGCACGCGGCTTCAATCCTCCACGGTGCTACACACTTCGTTATTGTGATGCGATAATTTTTTAATTTATTCCTTACTAGCTTTTGCCCGCGGCTTCGCTCGCGTTAAATTCGGGGTAACACCGAAGATTTCAAAAAAATAAATACATAAGGCAGGTATCTTTCGTTGGTAACAAAGAGTCTGTGTACCAATTTTTAGCTTCCTTCTTATCTTGAAAACTGCAAAAAGTCCCATATAAAATTTCACCCCCTCTTTTAAGGGGTTGGGGGCAGAACTCCAAAAAAAAAATGATGCACGACTTTTTTGTTAGTTACAAATAGTTCGCATACCAATTTTTAGCTTTCTACCTTGAAAATTGCGGAATGCTCCATACAAACTTCCACTCCCCATTTTAGGCAAGTGGGGGGTTAGAGAGAGACAAAAAGTAGCCTATGTCACTCTCCATCCGTTCAACTATCTCCACTTAAAAAATCACTTCAATCCGTCGCTCCGTTTTGCCGTGAAAGACGGACAAACAAATACACACACACACACACTTTCCCATTTATAATATGAGTATGGATAGTGTTCGCGGTCCGCGGTGTGATGTCTTGACACGCTCGTCACTCACAGCCGTATTGTGTAAAGGCTAGGCGGTTTGTTGAACGTTTACGTTTTGTGGTTCGGATGTCTATTTATTGATATTGGCAGTCTACTGTCATACTGTCTATCCGGTATCTAGTATTCGAGATGCAAGTTCAAACCTACATTAAGCTGTCGCGGTGTTATTCTATTTATAATTGCAAAAACAACGGATCTCCACTTCACACAAACATTTTTTCCTTATTTTACAATATCAGAGACATTAAGGATAATATTATACAGCAGGATAATTTTTCATCGCTCTATAAATGAATTCTGTTCACCAAATTAATGATTAAATTAAGTAATGTTATATTATTAGTTTAAATAATATTTATGAGTTTTTTGTTTTCGAATTCCATATGTATGTACATTTGTCCGACGCTCCTACGGTGAGGGAAAACATAGTGAGGCAACCGGCATACATCTGCGAAGAAATTCAATGGTGTATGTGAAGTCGACTGGGCCAGCGTGGTTGACTAAGGCCTAAGCACCCTAACTTAGGGTAGGCCCCTCGGTGGGGACGTGTATAAGCTGTTATGATGATGATGATGATTTATGAGTTGGAGAGTTGAGAAGCTCGGTGGCGTAGTGGTTTGAACGCTTTAGTTTCAGGCAAAGAAAAACCTAGAATACCTACCTATATGTTGTTTTTATCGTGGCTTTAAACTTTTATGGGTTACTGCGTCGTCGTCACGATAAGAAACAAATGTGAACAGAATTGGTTTTTAGGTGTAACATTCATTACTTTTGCGTCATACGTTGGCATACCAGCAGTGCCGGATTTATCATAGAAGCTGAAAAAGCTGAAGCTTAGGGCGGCAAAATTAGGGGGGCGGCAAAAAAAAATAAAAAGGGAATTAACGTTATTGTGAACAGTGTATCTAAATTTCGAGGTCAGTAGGGGCGGCAAAAATTGTATAGCTTTGGGGCGGCAAGTGTGTAAATCCAGCAGATACCAGCCTTCTGGCGACCGCCCTTGCTTCTATCCCTTATTAAAATCTCTTTAGTGGGAGAGCGCTTGCATCTTTCTGGGTAATAAGACGCTTAACCTATATTTAAATAAAAAAAAACATATTCAATTAGCCTACATACTAATTTTATACTCCTTAGTTCTTAGACTAAAATTGTTGTCATACAAACTTCACATCCACTATTTTATCCCTTTAGAGAGAGATTTCTTCAAAATTCTTTTTTATCTAACGGCTGTTGCTTAATATTTTATCTGCTTGTCAAATTCCGTCGTTAATTTTTCAAATATCTTGTTTTGGAGATTTTGTGTTGTCAATGGATGAATGCGTGATCACCCTTTGCCTCTAGATTTGTGCTGAAATTGAAATAATAATGCCAATATAAGATTGCATTATAATGAAAATGTCGCGAATTGTTTGTTTATTCAGTGAAATAAGTATGAAATCGGATCAAAATCTAAAATGTTTAGCATACTCGAGCCACGAGTTGGCACTTCACAGCCAGGCCCCTCTTACCCATTGGGCACAATGGGCACGTGCCCAGGGCCCCCGATGGACTGGGGCCCCCTAGTCCCTACTCGATTAACAAAATTACAGCCACCTGTAAAATTGTATGATAAACAAACTAACATTAGGTAAGTACTCATTTCTTTACTCATTTCTTCTCTGTGTTTGTTTATTGGTTTTAAGGTTCCGAACGTTTTTGACGACAAATAAATTAAGTGCGTACCTAATATAAATAAGCAATTGTGTATGTCCTCTTTGCAGGTATCAACTGGCAAAGTAGTTTTAACTAATATAAATAAATAAATAAAATACACCTACACATTGTACTTTCACGATCCATGTCAAGAAAGCAGTCTTACAAGGGCATTACCATCCATCTGAAAAACGAAAACTGAGCAAAAAACTCGATTCTGGCGAAATCCAAAAGGGAAACGCCACCAAGCAAAAAGAAGAAGATTCTATTGAAAATCAATAAAAATAATAGGTGGCTCTTATTTTCTTTTGAATAGATATATGTTACTGTAAAAGTCCTTATATTGGTAAATCTAAGATTTTGTCAGTAATAGTACATTGTTACCCGAGGGGTGAAAGTAACTTATTTAGTCCCGAGGAGGTGTTTGGCGCCCGAGCGTAGCGAGCGCACCAATAGTTCGAGGGACTAAATAAGTCTTTAACCCGAGGTAAACACTGTGCTTTTCATTACGAATACAAGGAAAGTAAAAATAAAACAATGAATTACGTAAAGAAAAAACGTGTAAATTGTATTTTACATAAATCAACAACTTCTGCTTTAGCCCACTTTCTTTTATAAAATCAGGCGTTAACTCCATACCTGAATCAGATGAACTCATTGTGTTAATTATTAACACAATGTTATACAAATATAATTAACAGTTAGTACAAATCTAAGCTATGCGGAAGTATTAACAAAACTCTACAAATGGAAAAAACAAATGAAGATCGCATTGCCGCTTTCCCGCTTATTTTGTTTTTTTTTTTTCTGTGGCTGGCCAGCTATTCAGTCAGTATTTTTCATTTAGTAAATATTTTGCCCTAATCATGTCATTTTAAAGTACTACTTGAAAATAAATTATAATAAAGTCATTTAAAAATATATATTCTTTAAATACTTAACATTATGTTATTTCAATTTTACACCGCGCTGTAATTGAGTGGCTGTATAGAAAGTCGGAACATGGTTCAATAAAAATGTGACAAAAGAACTAGTTTCTTTTTTAAAATTTGACAGCAGCTGTCAGTTGAAAGTGATTCTCCCTAGGGCTGAAAAGTATTACTTTCAACCCGCTCCTCAGGCAACTTCAGACCTACTTTCAGAGTATGAGTAATGAAAAAAACATTATTATCCACTTTGGACCTGATGATGTCTAGAAATGAAATATATTTTAATATAAAGGTGATTTTATAGTGTATCTGTTACTGTAAAAGCCCGTATGTCAGTAAATCTTAGGTTTTGCCGGTAAATCCTACATGAGCTGGTAACTGTTAGGATTTTAAAAAGAATAGATGATTTTTCGGGCTTTTAGACTTTGGGGTATGCTAGGTTTTACCAATGACGGTTAGTAAATATTGGTTTTCGGAATAAAAGAATGTGTATTTCTGTCGTTTTTCTTTTAAATTTAACTATGAGTCAGCACCTTACAAATTAATTAAGTTACGAATCCACCTAGACTGTACAAAACGACACAGTTACATGCGACCTGTAATTGTACACATTATAACTAAACAAAGTCTAAATTAAATACTAAATAAAAAATTGATAATTATCGTTATGATAAAACATTTGTTATTGTAATTATTTATATTTATTTTTAAATCTATACTTATATTATAAAGACGAAGGATTTGATTGTTTGTGTCTTTGTATTGAATAGGTTTCGAAACTACTGAACCGATTTTGTTGAAAGTCTGTATAGGGATATATTTCGAGACCAGGTGAAGGACATAAGGCAATTTTCCTACGGGAAAAAATTCCCACGAGAAAACAAAAATAACGCGGGCGAAGTCGCGAGCGGAAAGCTATAGTAACTTATAAAACATAATTTTAAAACACCTTTAAAAAAACAAAACAATTCAAAAATGAAAATCCTCCTTTTTAAAGTCCGTTAAATAGTGCTTTATTATGGTCATAGGGGGCCCACTATCCTAATGTGCCCAGGGCCTCTAATAGGTGAAAGACGGCCCTGTTCACAGCCCTCTCAAGTCCAGCTGTTGCAGTTATAGTGGTCCATCCGATAGTCTGTAGTTTTTTTTTTTGTAGTTTTATATATTGTGTGTAATGCGCGTATATGCATGTGTATGTCCGTATACATGCGTATATATGCATGTACAGTATGGGGACGACAGAAACTCATGTTGTGTGCACTAATTATTGGGTTATAGTTGACCACAATACTTATTTTAATGTATGTATATTTGTTTTATATGATTTAACTGTAATCTGTGCTGTGTACCGTTTATTAAATAAATAAATAAAAGTAAATATCTATTTGGTGATAACGTTTAAATCTATGCAAGCGAGGTCGCGAGCTAGGCTACTGTAAAGTATTTCAATTGGAAACCAGTTTTCAATAAATTTTGTACGTAAAAAAAAACTATGTACGTATACAACTTTTAAACTGTGTAGAACCGCTGACGACGCGAGCGACGCTCGGTCGGTAATTGGTTAGACCTTCGCAGCAACATACATAGTTGCTACAAATTGTTTGTCCGTCCGCTGCTGCTACAACTGGAATTGTTCGTTCGTGTCGTAGTCGTGCGTGATGCGAACAGCTTGGACATTTTAAAGTGAAACTTTTTATTTCATTACTAGTGTCCCCGCGTGCAGTTTCGACTGCGCTATATTCGCGTGAAATTTCTGTATTTCACCCCCTAAGGGGTGAACCGTTTGAGGGTAAAATTTTCGGGAACGCATCAACTAGTTTTTTCTCGGTCTTAAATATAAAATGTCATGCTACGAGTACTAAGCTTTAAACCTAACGAAGTTTTATTCAACCTTTTCATCCCTGTGTTACCCCTTTGGGGGTTGAATTTTCAAAAACCTTCTGTTATTGGATTCAAATGTTAGAAAAGGTGTTTTAATAGCTTAGGCTCGGCATTGAGGAATTAGTCAGTAACACATGTAATGTAATTTTATTATATTTAACTTCTGTAACTATCCTTCATTCTACACACATCAAAATGTCACTCATACTCTCACGCGTAATAAAAAAATCTCTTTTGAATCGTCAAAATTTGAATAACATAGCTGTTGAGCGTCGCCGATCGTGGCGAGTTGAGATTGAGATCCCTTCAGATCGGTGTCACCGTTCAGTGTGACTTGAGATCTCTTCTCCGCTCAAGAGTTGGTATCCGTTTCGAAGGACCAAGATGTTCAGAGTGGACTGTATGTAGGTACTTGCTAGGGATGTTACTTAAACACTGGTTTCTAGATGATCCCTTAGGAGCTTTATTGACTTGTTTACAACACGACTTTAACTAACCGACTACAATTTTACAATATTTGGCCCTATATTTATAGACTATCCCTTGGTCCGCGGGGGGTCATCCCGCCCGCATTAAATTATGACGCGGTTCGTGGGGAATGGGGCGCGCATAGGCTTCGCAGTCGCTTACGTCCGCCGACTGATAAAATTATCGTAATGAATAATTTCAATCACAGACCGAACTAATATAAATATTGACCGCCCGCCACGGTGCTAGTAAAAATATCAATATAAATTGTATTTGAATAAAAATATTAATTGATATTTTCAACCATTAAAATTATCAGATATTTTATTTTCTTGAGCTAGTAACTTTTAAGTAATAATTTTTTTCAATCATTAATGCCACTTCTACTCACAGTGTATGTATGTACAACAACGTTTCGCGTGCATGATTATTTACCATCAGCAACAACCCTCTCTCAAGCTCGTGGCGACGCGAGGTTTCGGAATTATTGCTAACTAGCTGTGCCCGCGACTTCGTCCGCGTGGAATAGTATTTTTAGGCAGCATTTTGATTTTAAGAGGCAATTTTGTAAAGATCCTGATAAAAAGTAACTATGTTATATCTTATATAATTACCTATCTATTAGTGAAAGTCCCGTCAAAATCGGTCCAGCCGTTCCGGAGATTAGCGGGAACAAACAGACAGACAGACAAAAAATGTTTAAATTGTGTTTTTGTTATTGGTACCCGATATACATTCATACCCATTTAGTTAAAACTTGTTATTTTGACATTACAAACAGACACTTCAATTTTATTTATTTGTATAGATAATAACATTCACTAACGCGTGGCGTTAAGCTGGACATTGACGATCAGTTTTTCGCGTCAGTCTAGATGTAAAACTGTGGCGTCACTCCAATGGTTTTATGCCAACTAGATTTGCCCATTCACTGGCGTCACTCCGGCTCTTCAGTTTTCGACCGGTCGGGCTGTTTAAAGAACGTGTACTACCTATTTGTGTCGAGAAAAAAGTGGATTCTGATCCTGAAGAAACATTATTTCTTACTGCGGTTACTCTTTGTTGCCAAATACTTACCAAAAAGCAAAAAAGAAAGCAATGGATGAATGTCAATTAAAATAGGAAGCAATTCATCTAGAGCTTTTTGTCGATGCTGTTTTGTTTTATAGTTTTTGTCCGATACTTTCCACAAACATTCAGAATGTTTATATTTTTCAATAAATTCTGTCATTATGACACGTCTAGAGGACAGCGACGCCGTCATTGTATCAACAAAATACCATACACAGCGGCACAGCACGCTAAATCACCGCGCGGCGCGGGCGCTGCGCACGAACTGACGCGATTGGCATGTGTGCATTACCGCAGCAAAATGTTGTGCTTTAGAGAAGTGAGAGTATATCAAATAATTAGTTCATCATGAGGAGAAATTAGTTCATGAATAGCAAAATTTGTTCGCATTGTAGTTTTAAAGTTATTCGAGAAAAACAGATTTTGCTGGAGTAATATTCGAAACGTTACCCTGGCAAAATCTTTTTTTATAAAATCGTTTCCATCCAGAACCAAATACATGAATAGATAGCTTTTGTTGCGTATTAAATGTTTGTGAATAGCAAAATTTGTGCATGTTGTATTTCTTAAGTTATTTAAGATTTTGCTGCGGTAACGTTTTAGGATATCCCAGATCTCGAAATCGGTTGAACATAGAAGTTTGAAAAAAATACCAATAATAGACGTTAATTTGTTCAAATTTGTTCAAGCATTAGTTTTTGATTTGCTTGATGAATACCAATGTAATTAAATGTTTTCAAAAATCAGAAAAAACGAATTTCTCAGTAAACCAGTACACTTACAATAAAATAAAAGGCTGTAACATGTACCCTTGGTACACCTTTATAACGACAGTAAACTTAGATTATGTAACTTTACGCAATATGAACATATAGAGAATTTTAAAAAGGTTTTTTTAAGTCATCGAATACGCAGCTTCCATTAAACAAGGAAACATGGCATACTATGAACAAATTAAAATGTTCCATCAATAAACAATCCTGTTAATTCCAGCTTTGAATTACGGCTATTATGAAAGTTATATCAAAAATAAGATATATCAGTAATTTGTCAATAAGCCGACCGAATTATAAAGGTTGCGTAAAAGCGACCGCATCATACATAAGGCTAACCATTTTAAATGAACGGTATAATATTGATGTTTCGTTAGTACAGTTGCGAAAAAAGGGTATAATAAAATAATGAAACGAGAACGACATTTTTTTATTTAAAAATCAGTCTTATACAAATGATATTTTTTACTTATTAAAAATCACAGATAATTTTTATAAGGCACACATGCACATTATACGTGAATATGAAATCATCGGATTGGTAGTGACATTGATCTGTTGAGCCGCGTAATACTCCCGGGAACAATAAGACAATGAAAATATCCTTCATACAGAGCCATGTTTGTGCGATCTGAGAAACAAACTATACACGGTGTTTCATAATAACCAATAAATAATTAATGCGTTATCTAAAAATAATTATTAAAAATGTGTTTACACGTAATGTCATTTAACCCAATATTTTCATGTATATCATAGTATCATCATCATGTCTATGATTTACATGAAAATTTTGGGTTGAATGACATTACGGGTAAACACAAATTAATAATTAGTTTTAGATAACGCATTGATTATTTATTGGTTATTATGAAACACCGTGTATAAAAAAAATCATGCAACGCAAATTGATACTTGGCGAAGAATCTTAGATTAATTACCATGTAACACAATATTAGATGAAATTTAAAAAAGGAAACCCTACTAGCTAGCTTGAAATCCAACAATCATTTCATTCGGCAAGAACATAGCCATTTACGGCAATTCCTGTTAGCGTGGTGACTTATCGTCTTGTTTATCGCGATGATTGGGGCAACGGGGCAACATTTCCATTTTTAATGTTAATTTGGTTTTAAATATACAGGGTGGAAACTTTCAGCGGGGCAGTAAGGAGAAGTACCTAATCTGTTCCAGCTACACGAAAATGGTCTTAGGAGACTATCCATATTTTTTTATGGAATTTTGATCCCCATTCACAGATTTTCAAAAAAATTAACAGTTAGCAAGATAATAGCCATTTTACATAAAAACATTTTTTGATGCCAATCGATCCTGTTTCTGATACTGATCAAAAACTTCTATGGGACCAACCATCGTTGGAGGAGTCCGATACTTAAAACCTAAACATAAATTGCCTAATAACGTTTGGCCTAAAACATATCACCTAAAAACAAAATGCCTAATAACGTTTAGCCTAAATAAGTATGCATAAAGTCGAGAATACACATAAAGTCGTTTCTGGCGCTTCGCCGGCCGCTGCCGCGGCACGGTCGCTTCGCTCGCTCGGCTCGCGCGCTTGGTTCATGTTCAAACCTACGCTCGTCGCTTCGCTCCTCGCTACCTATTTTTGACGTTATTAGGCATTTCGTTTTTAGGTGATATGTGTTTTAGGCCAAACGTTATTAGGCAATTTGTGTTTAGGTTTTAAGTATCGGACATTCGTTGGAGTACACAAAAAGTCACAAATTGCAAGAAACTTTTCCCCTACATTTTGTAAAGAATTTGTGTAACTGAAATACAAAAAAAATAAAATAATCACGTAGAATTTTACACATATCAAAGAGAAGGCGTATTAATTTTCTTTTTTTATTAACTAACATAACTTGATGATGTTATTCTTATTTAAAATCTTGCTGTTTCTTGCCCTACGATATCAAGTGCTCGAAGTGACCGCCATTTTGACGAATACATAAATTGATTCGTTTCTGTACCGACCTAGTGGCTGCTGACAATTTATTTGGATGAATTCCATACAAAATTGTGGTTAGTGAGTCTTTAAGTTCTCGAACACTATCGTATTGCTTTTTGTAAACCTCGTAGTTTTCAGGTAGCCCCACAAAAATAAATCTACAGGCGTTCGATCTGGACTACGCGCTTGCCAAGAAATAGGACCATGTGTTCCTATCCATTGATCACCAAATTGTCAAGATTGTTTTTTATTTAATAACAACGAGTTCGAAATTGGAATTGTTTTTAAACTTATCTTTTTATTCAGTCAACAAAAAGATCACAAAACAAAGTCACTTTTGCGTAAAATTTTCATACAAAATGTACGGGAAAAGTTTTTGCAATTTGTGACTTTTTGAGTACTCCAACGATGGTTCAACCCATAGAAGTTTTTGATCAGTATTAGAAACAAGATCGATTGGCATCAAAAAATGTTTTTATGTAAAATTGCTATTTTCTTGCAAACTGTACATTTTTTTGAAAATCTGTGAATGGGGATCAAAATTCCATAACAAATTATGCATAGTCTCCTAAAACCATTTTCGTGTAGCTGCAACGGATAAGGTACTTCTCCTTACTGCCCCACTGAAAGTTTCCACACTGTATACTTAAGTCATTAAATTGTATAATAATACTGTTGATTATCATGATTGCAATTTACAAAAAAGAAAACTGGTAGAAATATTTAAAAATCGGTTGTCCGAATTACTATTCTACCCGACTGTACACTACGTCACATACTACGCTGCTAATTTGCGAAGTATACCCGTATGTATGGTGCGGTCGCTTTTACGTAACCTTTATAATTCGGTCGGCTTATTGACAAATTACTGATATATCTTATTTTTGCTATAACTTTCATAATAGCCGTAATTCAAAGCTGGAATTAACAGGATTGTTTATTGATGGAACATTTTAATTTGTTCATAGTATGCCATGTTTCCTTGTTTAATGGAAGCTGCGTATTCGATGACTTAAAAAAACCTTTTTAAAATTCTCTATATGTTCATATTGCGTAAAGTTACATAATCTAAGTTTACTGTCGTTATAAAGGTGTACCAAGGGTACATGTTACAGCCTTTTATTTTATTGTAAGTGTACTGGTTTACTGAGAAATTAGTTTTTTCTGATTTTTGAAAACATTTAATTACATTGGTATTCATCAAGCAAATCAAAAACTAATGCTTGAACAAATTTGAACAAATTAACGTCTATTATTGGTATTTTTTTCAAACTTCTATGTTCAACCGATTTCGAGATCTGGGATATCCTAAAACGTTACCGCAGCAAAATCTTAAATAACTTAAGAAATACAACATGCACAAATTTTGCTATTCACAAACATTTAATACGCAACAAAAGCTATCTATTCATGTATTTGGTTCTGGATGGAAACGATTTTATAAAAAAAGATTTTGCCAGGGTAACGTTTCGAATATTACTCCAGCAAAATCTGTTTTTCTCGAATAACTTTAAAACTACAATGCGAACAAATTTTGCTATTCATGAACTAATTTCTCCTCATGATGAACTAATTATTTGATATACTCTCACTTCTCTAAAGCACAACATTTTGCTGCGGTAATGCACACGATTGGCATGACGATCACACACTCACGTTCAGTATGGCGCGACGCGCCGGGTTGGATTTATGGTAGCCCCGGAAATTTCGTGGAGCGTCGTCAGTTAAAATTCTGGAGTGATGATTCCACACTCACGATCAAATTTTGGATGGACGTCAGTTCAACTGACGCGCAAAACTGATCGTCAATGTCCAGCTTTAAGGTGTGATTCAGTTTGAATGCTCAAAGCTTAGGTATTTTAAATGTCGCCTCTTTGCAAGATCAAAGGAGTGCAACTTCTGTACGTAGTAAGTACTATTATCTATTCTGTGGTCGAGGTAATAAAAAGTTTACAGGGTCTACACTAGTTACTAAATAGAGAAAACTCCGCAAATTGAGGTAACGCCACAAAATCCCCTGTAAACTTTCCCGAGATCTAAATGCATTATAGTAGGAGGTATTTCAGTTTCAGTAATCTCGACTAATAAAATCGTCTCGAGGACGAATTGTGATATTTATTGATATCCAACTGTTGTGCTACACACAATGTCGTGTTGACAGTAAAACCGCGCGTTGTATTGTATAACATAAAAAATCGGGAGTTGTTGTGGCGAGCGAGGCGCCCCGTAACACAACTCAACATGTGCGTAGTATTTTTGGAGCTGGCAACGGGTCAGCAGTGTGTCCGTAGTGAGGTGCGCGGGGACGTGTGTGTGTACGCTACGCTTAACGTTCGATTGCTCAAGTTAAGGCGCATAGTAAGGTCAATCAAAAAATTCACTGCAGAAAAACCGGTTCTCTTCATAAATATTGAATAAAAAAATCTTTAAAAAAGATATGTTATTATTCAACGCATTGTTTAGAGGATGGTCTTTTTAATTTTTTGATAAATTAATTAAAACTTTGTTAAAATGTGACCCAAACATGCCTCGATTTTAAAACTTTAAACCTAATCGCGTCGTAAATATTAGGTTAAATCATATACTTTCGATTTCAATAAATAAAGTGAACAATATTCTAGAGGATGGTCTTTTTAGATTTTCTTTATTTGCTTTTATTAATGTTTAATTTAAATAATTCATCTTACGCGTAAAGGTTTGCTTAAATATTCCCCTCACTCTCACTCACTCACTCCTATGTGATCAGTGCGGGACGAAAGACGCAAGGTCATTGGGAGCACTATGCGCCTTAAGCAGCGTTCGCTATGGTCTGGTCTATGATGGGTGACCGGACTCCCTCTTCCGCGCCTCGGAAGGCACGATGAACAGTGGGCTCTGAGCGTAATCGTGTCAGTGAGACGTTGCAGTGAAAGCAAAGAGAGAGAGAGATCGATGTTATACCTACCGGGTTATTTTTCCATCAGGAGCCAAATTTTGTATGCTTGTTTAGACAAGCAAAATGAACAACTTTTACTATGGGACCAAACTCGAAATCGCGAAAAAAGAATCGGCTGTTCCATACATTTAGGTTCAGTGGATGTTGAACATTTGTATGGAACAGCTGATTTTTTTTCGCGATTTCGAGATTGGTCCCATAGTAAAAGATCTTCATTTTGTTTTTCTGAACAAGCACACAAAATTTGGCTCCTGCTGGAAAAATAACCCGGTATACTACTAGCACAAGCATTCCGTCCGCAGTTTCGCTATATTTTACCGTGGTAAAAACAATTCCAAGCTATGAAGCAAAAGCTTTTTAGAAAAGTCCCGTTGAAATTCGTCAAGCAGTTGTTAGTGTGATACTCAAGCAAAAAAAACTATCAACGCCTATTTCACATTTTTAATGCTAAATTAGGTATTCTAATTATCGGTTTAAATATAAAATGGAAACCAAATTTCAAAGCTGTCTGCCCGCGGCTTAGCTCGTAAACAATTTTCAATTTTCCCTCGGGAACTACTTCAGGAATCGGGATAAAAGGTAGCCTATGTTCTTTTCCATGTCAAAGGCTACATGCATGCCAAATTTCATCCAAAGCCGTTCAGCCGTTTTTGCGTGATTGAGTAACAAACATCCACACTTTCACATTTATAATATAAGTAGGATAGATAGATAGATAGATATGTAAATTTTTTGAGGAATAAGTCACGAGTTACCCATATACAGACGTCTCAGTCAGTCCTGCGAGCTGAGTGATCATCTGTCACTGTGTCTCCATCTGGTGACATCTCATCGGGCGTGTCCACCAATCCCAAGTTCCAAGCGAAGTCAGTCACCGTCTCGAGAAAAGGGATATTGATATTGTGTGACCTTGAGCGGGCCTAGACTTTAAAAAAAAATTTGGATCGGAAGCCGCGCCGCGAAACTAGTCCAGTGAGACTGTGTCTGTGACCGGTCCTCGTGTGTCTAGTCAAGTGACATTTTGTAACATTTCCACCGGGCGGCCGAACGGCTAACGGCGACAAGGCTGCGCTGCGCGTGCGCATGCCCGATAGTAATAAATTAATTTATCAATGCTGTTGAGAAATAGCTATGTTTGAATTTTTTGTTTTTTTATTGTTACTAAGTTGGCAAACAAGCAAACTGCCCACCTGATGGTAAGTAAGCGGTAACAGTCACCGATAATACATGTGGCTCTTGTGAGATTCGCAGCGAATCTGCACAAGAATCACAGGGTACGTTGCCAACTTGTGACATCAGATGTAAAGTCACGGTACCCATTGACATCAGTAATTTCACTGCCATATATTACCCTTTAAACCGGAACACAGCAATGCAAGCACTGCTGCTTTGCGGCAGAAATAGGTAAGACGGAGGTACCCATGCACAGATTTGATTTGATTTGATTTGACCCTGGTACAGAGTCTACCTTATTTTGTTTTAAACACAAATTCAGACTTAAATTTTTGTTTCTTCAAGATGGGCTGTTGACTTTTGTATTAAAATTGTTAAGGTGTAGGTTAGGTATGTAGCAAATCTTCCGACAAAAAAATGTCGGTAGTTGGTACTATATATACTTACTACGCAGGCCAATGGTGCACCGCCCGATCTCCCTCGATGGTATGCGACAAGGGAATATCACTAATATGCAAATACTTGGATTCAATGCGTTTCGCGTTTGTTTTTCGCGCCATGAAATCACAAGACTAGAGAGCTCAGAATCTGACTATAACGTGTGAATTAGGCGGTAAGGCCCCCGCCTATCATAGCAAACTCGTGATACGATAGCGAGCGGCTCGCTATCGCCATCGTTAATCGCTATGAGTCAGGTGATGGTAGGGCCGCTGCTGGTGTGAAATCAAATCGATGTAGCATTGCGATATGGTTGATTATTGCATGCAGCTTTAAATGTCGCTACTACGCTTCGAACGAAACATTACGTACCGACTGTTTAGTACAGTCAGCAAGACGTCAAGATTTGCATTGCGAATGCCGCCGCTGTTACGAGCGACTTACAACAGCTAGGGTTGCCAGAGACAAATTTTGAAGTGCCTGACAAAATTCCTGATTTGCTAAATAAAATTCCTTACATCGACTCTATCGGTCTTATTACAAAACCTGGTTTAAACCTGGTCTAAAGTTAGTCTTGGTTTAAACGTAGTGCGCTTTCACTTGTGTCAATATACATAGACAGAGACAGCGTCAACTTAGTCCTGTGGATCTAAAAAGGCCGCATCGTAGAATCATAATACGAATCATATTATGATTCATATTATGAATGAAGTGCAATTCATCATAAGCAATTATGCTATTTGACAGCTTTGTATGAATATTCCTAAAATGGTCCACAAATTGGGCATTGCTAAAGTGTCATTTGTGACCATTTTACCAATATTGATACAAAGCTGACAAATAGAATTTGCATATGATGAATTGCACTCAATTCATAATATGAATCATAAAATGATTCGTATTATGATTCTGCGAGGCGGCCTTTTTAGGCCCGCTAGTTTAAACCAGGACTAACTTTAGTCCATGTTTTGTAATAAGACGGTATAGGTTTAAATTTACAGAAGTTTGTAAGTGATGAATGAAAAAAGAAGTACAGAAAAGGGGTCTATTTGGTATTGATTTCAATAGAAAAAGGTATATTGGAAAATAAACATTTAGTCATTGACAATTCCTGACATTTTTCTTATTTCGGCCGCATTCCAGACAAATGACGAAAATCACTGACATGTCAGGAAAATTCCTGACCTCTGGTAACCCTACTTGCAGCGGTCTCAATGTGTACCACATGTAAAGTCTGGCGTTTTGCCGTGTTTACATTTTAAACATTTGAAATACTGGATCTTTTACCAAATCATATATCACTGTCGTTGAAAATTTCGAAATTGTCAACAATTGCACGTCTATTTTTATCCTCAGGATGTTATTCAGACTTAACAAACTATTTTAAGGTTTTTGTGTTTCTTTGTTTCATTTTTAATCCACAAACAATGTTTGCTTAGCAACATTCTACATAGTTTTGTTACACTCAAAGCTAAAACATAATTATATATCTTATCGTAAGATTTCGTAAACTGACCTTGCCTTAAGACCTTAAATACGCCAAAGCGATATGATATTTATAATTATCTAGCTAAAAACAATATTAGGAATACACGTGTGAAATACACGGATTATATAAAATATATTCCGTCCTTAGTGCGGCTATTCTATTATGCATACAAATTACGTGTTTTTTTACTCTTGGTTTCGTTGGAGCGATCGCCGGCCGCCGCCATTTTGACTTCTAGACACACGTGGTCGATCGAGTCGCGGCCTTCGGGTCAGTAAGAGGGCTATTATAATGATAATGTTTATTTGCCAGATCCAGAACATGGTACATGCATTATTAAGTTCAACATATTCTGTTGTTAATCGAAGTGCAAATATTTCATATAGATTCATTTAAATGGTACTAGACCAGGTTACTCTCTAAGCCCGCAGCCAGTTTCCAAATAGAATGTCGATTCACGTTGGGTTAGTTACTGTCGGTAGCCAGCCACACCCACACACTCATTGCGAAGAGTGTGAGTGGTCATCCCTAATCTTGGGCGGGCGGCCCCACCCCCCTGCGGTAGATATCAATTCTTTTTCACTAGGTTAAAAAAAGTTACATTGCTATGCAGACGACAGTACAGTGCATGGGGGATATCACGGAGCCTCGGGGGCTGCTCGTGGTGATATTGGTAGGGAAAGGCAGAATCTTATCATTGAGCTCAACAGGACGCTGGACCTCGTCTCCGAATGGGGCTCCAACAATCTTGTTGAGTTCAATGCTAAGAAAACACAGGTGTGCGTGTTCTCGGCGAAAAGGTCACCTTTCCTCCCCCTTCCTTCTCTTCAGGGCACAACCCTTCACACACAGAGCAACATCACCTTGCTCGGAATGAACATTCGCTGCGATCTGAACCCCAGAGACTACATCGAATCCGTCATAACGACTGCCTCACGGAAACTCGGTGTCCTGAACAAGGTGCGTAGGTATTTTGCGCCGGACCAACTATGCTTGTTGTATAAAACTCAGGTTAGGTCTTGCGTGGAATATTGCTCGCACCTTTGGGACGGCTCCGCTCAGTACCTCCTCGATGCTCTGGACAGATTGCAGCGTCGCGCTATTCGCATAATTGGCGATGTAGAGGCAACTAACACCCTCGAGCCTCTACAACTTCGTCGTGACATCGCCTCTCTTAGCGCCTTTTACCGAATGTTCCATGGGGAATGCTCTGAGGAGCTCTTTAACCTTATCCCTCCCTCTCCATTCCTTAACAGAAACACGCGTAAGGGCCTTCGGAGTCATCCGTACACTGTGTCCTCCTTTTCACACCGTACCAAGAAATTCCAAGATTCCTTCTTCTGTCGTTCATCCCACACTTGGAATTCTCCACCTGCGCACGTGTTTCCTCCATCCTACAACATGGGTTCCTTCAAAAGAGGCGTGAAAAAGCATCTTTTGGGCCGGCAAGGGGCGGGCAGGTAGGAGAGTGGATGTCGTCCCTACTCTATCTGTCAACTCATTTGGGCCTCTTTCACCGCTTAACATCAGGCGGGAGGAGGTCATTTGCCGGGCCATCCATAAAAAAAAAAAAAAAAAAGTTGCGGGGCATGTTGATGCACGCGTCCCTTCGGAGGTGTATCGAAATAGGGTTGCTGTCCGTGAACAGGGGGGAACGAACACCTCTCGTGGAGCGGACTCGTACGGTCACTGCCTGCACCGGGTCGTGCGTCGGGAGTAGGGTTGCCAGCTCGCCAAACCTAATAGCCGGACAGACCAGCCAGTTTGGCCGGACATTTGGGTAGAAAAGCGGGACACCCTACATTATTAAGGGATTTTGTCTCAGTATTAATAGGTACAACAAAAAAAAAATGAATGAATTGAAAAAACTTGATTTTACACCTTCAATCAAGCTTTTTTGATTATTATCATAAATCTTGTTAAATTCTAGTGAAATAATAAATAAAATCGAATGCCAAATCAGTCTTAGGTACCTATGTACTTTATTATTAATCAGTCAAATAGTCATCAGTCAAAATTAAATTCTAGATGCTTAAACATTGAACAATACCGACAGAGCGCAGGGGGCGAGCGACGACGGGCGGCACTTCGGCCCTCCGCTAGGAGTAATTATGTATGTCTGTGCTTCGGCCTGCGTGAGCGACCGACAGTCGACTCTCGTCGCCTGCGCTCGGCTCGGACGGGCCGGACGCAGTCAAATTTGGCCGGACAAGAGGTCAAAAAGCCTAACCCTGTCCGGCTTTATCCGGACGCCTGGCAACGCTAGTCGGGAGGAAACGCCACGGTGTCACCACTGCGACGCTCCCGACGACACTGCCGAGCACACCGTATTGATGTGCTGGCGATCACAGCGCAGCAGTGAACTCAGTGCTGCGCTGGGGCACGGTAATAGTATTATATATTATTACCGTGTCCCATGTAATATTATATTATACTATTACCGTGGCTGTGGGGCGGAGACCTCTCGCTGCCAAGCATTGTCGCGCGCGGTCATGCTCCGCGGCGAGGCGGAACGGGAGGCTGTCGCCCCCTGCGAAACAGTAGCAATTCATCTTATGCAATTATTCTATAGGACAGCATTGTACGAATATTTGTAAAATAGTCCCAATTGGGATGATGACTGAATTCTAATTTTTACGTCTCGTCATGAAATATTAAAATACCGTGGAAAAGGATGCAGTCCTGTGAAATTAGAATTAAAATCGGCCTAGAAATACATTAGATACAAGCATTTTAAGTTGTTAATTTGAAGGCGATTAGATAGAGAGATCAGTTCCAGGTTCATATCTAGACTGGAGCATCAGAACCTTCATCCCGTAATTTTTGATGGTGAAGTTATCCCTTTGAGCAACAGTGTCAAGGATTTGGGGTTGCATATAGATTCAACGCTCAACTGGCAACCTCAGGTAACTAACGTTTGTCAGAGGGTTACTGGAACTCTGAGATCTCTCTACCGACTGAAAAACTTTCTGCCTATTGACATCAAAAAAATGCTTGTACAGTCTTTAATTTTTCCTATAATAGACTATGGTGATGTGTGCTATTTCGACCTGAATGCAGATCTACTCAACAAACTTGACCGACTTCTAAATAACTGCATTCGATTCGTCTTTAATTTAAGAAAATATGATCATGTTTCGGCATTCCGAATGCGCTTAAAATGGTTACCTATTCGGCAGCGTAGGCAGATGAGAGCCTTAATGACTTTATACTCCTTACTTCATAACCCTAACACACCCTCCTACCTCAAGACACATTTTCAGAACTTATGTACCTCTCATAACAAAACCCTTCGTTCTGCCTTCAATGGTATTCTCATAGTTCCTCCTCATCGCTCTGATATTGTTCACTCATCCTTTTTTGTCCAATCTATTCTTTTATGGAACGCCCTCCCTCTAGAGGTAAGTAACGCCCCAAGCAAGCTTAGCTTCAAACATAAATTGCGAAGGCATTTTGCACAACAGAATTGATTTTTTTTAGACATTGGCAATCAAATGATTGCAATTATGGTATTCGTAGGCATTTTAGATAATATATATTAGTTTATTTTAATTATTTTATTTGTGTAGTAGAATTTTATGTTATATATAATATTCTTAATAAGCTGTTCCATTTCTCGGTACATCTACCGCATCACCCTTTTCTGCACCACCCTAAGGTTGACTGGAAGAAAATGCCACAGGCATTAAGTCCGCCTTTGTACGAACATTGTGTACATAAAGAATAAATAAATAAATAAATAAATAGAGAGATCCGACATTAACCATGACGCCATTGTTGAGTACGGCCATATAAACTCCTTGTAAATTGCCGTTTTGCTAGAAAGAGATGGAGAAAAATCTTTAATACCTTATATCTTGGTTGTTTTTATAGTTATTTGAAAACCGATTTTTTCTTTCTGTTTGTTATATGAATGAGCTTCTATTTAAGCAAAAAAAATTATCATCTAGCCTATTGACGCTTAAGCAATTCTTAATGTCAGAACAAAAGGACAAAGTTGCAAAAAGCCCTTGAGGCATTAACGAGATGAAAGTATAACGACCTATTAGTAAACCGTCTGAAATCGAAAATAGTGCTAGTAGTAGAACGTCTGAAAGATTATAAAATACTAATGATGATGGCTGTATGTACTGTACATGCCTTTGCCTGTCTCAATTTTGAAAACGTCATGTTAGGCAAAGGGGCTGGATGAGAGCAAGTTGTCATAATAAAAACAATAAGATATGTCTATGAAAATGTCAAACTAAATGTCAAATCATGTTTAATTCAAATTGAAACATCTTTATTCAACATCTTTAGACCTTTACAGACTTTTATTTGGCCTCGAAACACATAAAGAACGGTAAGGTATTTCGTTATTTTCATTTGAATGTTTTTTTTTCCATCCACTTACTTACGGCCTGAGATCACTAATATAAATTTTTTGGCACCACCTGCTCAAAAATTACATATTCTGTCATGTAAAGTCAACATAAGTCATTTACAGCCTCTAAAAAACAGGGATTAAATATTGTGCTGAATTCCCTTCCTTCTCTAGGGATAGAATTAATTTGTATTTGGAACACATAAAGTACTCCAATTTTGATAGAAACCGATATTATATTGTTAAGCAAAAAAAAATAATGATTCTGAATCGACAACACAATGTTCAAAAGTGAAACCACTAAAATATAATAAAATCAAACAAATATTTAATTTCGTCATGTTGTTTACATTTTTGTAGCTTTTAATTTTCCTAGTTAAAAAGGCAAACGGATTAAGGCACATACAGCTTCGCAGGTGGTGCGAGAAGTAGACCCTTGCTGCGCTCGTTAGTTAAGCATAGAGTCCTACGTTACGCACGCGATTCAAGTCTACACCCGTGACATAAGACACGGCTTTATCCCCTTGGTTAATAATCTACTATTCTCTCCCCGTTTAATCAATTTCTCTATAATATAACATGGTACTGAACTGACCTTATTATAATATAATACAAATCGATTTAAGGTGGGCACACACGATATGCATTGTCTCCGTGATAGAATCGACAATATTTTATGCTGACACGCACAGCGAGACGAGGTGCGGTGAGGATGCTTTTTAGGGTTCCGTAGTAAACAAGGAACCCTTATAGTTTCGCCATGTCTGTCTGTCTGCTTTTTTACTCAGAGACTATTAGTACAGGTACTAGAAAGCTGTAATTTTTATGGGTATGTATACATATTAATCATGCCAAAAAAGTGGGAGAAAAAATATTGAAAATATTTTTTTTATGGTAGCTCTCATACAAGTAAAGTGGGAGTAATTTTTTTTTCTCGACTAATCCATCGTGTGGGGCACTGTGGGATATTGTTGAATAGGTCTTTAAAAAATAATGTAAGGTTCAGAACACCATTTTTCGATTTAGGGATCCGTTTCTGAAATATTTGGTTATAAGTGCAAATTTTTGATAGAGATAAGTGTCCCCTCTCTGTAAGATAAGTGTTATATATTTTGACACGTGAAAAAAATTACAACAGTAGTATACATGGTTATTTTTTTATCACCCTGGAAAATTTAAGGGACGCTTCACGGCATGATATTAGAATGATTTAAATATGAATAAAAAAATAACTCACTTAATTTTATATTAATTTTCAAAAAAAAAAACAAAAAATGCTGCACTGGGTGTGAGCAGCATTTTTAGAGATTTTTTTATTTTTTTATAATAATTGATGTGTCCTGAAGCGTCCCTAAAATTTTCCATGGTGATAAAAAAATAACCGTGTATATAACGAAGTTTAAAAGAAAACTATCAGAGCTGAGTACTAAGTACAAACTAAAAAGTTAAATATCAATACGACCAACTTATAAAATGTACTCGGAAAAGTAAAAACTCATTGAAAATTAGAACTGAATATAAATTTACGAACCACGTGAAGTTAAGGAAATATAAAATCGTTGCAGCTTTAATAATAATGTCTAATTTAATAGCAACGTGTTGTGCAGGTGTGAGTGTGAACTCAAAGTTGGCATTTGCAACTACGGAACCCTACACTGCGCGTGGCCCGACACGCTCGTGGCCGGTTTTTTGTTTTCATCTTACGACGGTTGTGATGATACTGGGTCTTTTTTACCTTCGACACAACGAAATCTTATGAATTGAATATCGATATCTCAACTCCCATCGTTAATCGTTCGGGAAATCGTGCGACGTGCACAATCCATACAATCGTCCATCGAAGCGTCGGGTGACAAAGCAGCTCCAAAAGATACATATACACGGTTATTTTTTTATCACCCTGGAAAATTTAAGGGACGCTTCACGACATGGTATTATAATGTTATAATGTTTTATATATGAATAAAAAAAATAACTCGCTTACTTAATTTTATATTATTTTTTTTAAAAATCCAAAAAATGCTGCCTTAGTTGAAAGCAGGATTTTTTGAGATTTTTTTATTTATTTTTTAATTTTATTTTTTTTATTTATATATAATAATGGATGTGTCCTGAAGCATCCCTGAAATTTTCCAGGGTGATAAAAAAATAACCGTGTATATCTCTTTTCTTCTCGGTGATATACTCCGCACAAGTGTAGCCTCAACTGACACGTCAGCGCGTAAGTAGAGACTCGTGTTCGTCGGAGAGTCGATTACTAGGATCACAGCTCGCGCTCTGCTGAACGTGTTGCACAATGCTGTTTGTGGTGGTTCGCGCCCGCCGCCGCCGCCGCGGCTATCCAAGACACAACATTGATTGTCTAACAATAGCGTCGCGAATGGTATTTGCGACGGGCGTGCGTAAGGTATCGTACAGAATGTCAACTCGACACTAAACGTCGACGTTCGGCGTCTCGGAAGTTTACAATGCCTTCGCTCCGAATGGAACGATCACAAATGACAAATGTCAGACAGCCATTGTTTTATTAACACCAATCTATCAGTAATAAACGAACAAACGGTTTGTTTGACTGTTTGTTTGGTTGAACGCGCTAATCTTAGGAACTACTGATTCAAATTGAAATATTATTTTTGTGTTGGATAGTCCATTTATCGAGGAAGGCTATAGGGTATACAATTTCGACTTTCGTCGTCGCTTATAAATGAAACATAGACTTACCAATGTTACGATAGCGCAATTAAAACTGGAAAATTGATTTTTGTCCTATTTATTTAGTTATCTTAAAAATCGTAAAACAAACATTGTAGTTAATGATGTTAGCTATCTAATCCTGCGAGGTTGCAGGTGCATTAAAATTGATCCTGTATACACGGTGTTTCATAATAACCAATAAATAATCAATTCTTTATCGAAAACTAATTATTAAATTGTGTTTACACCCGTAATGTCATTCAACCCAAAATTTTCATGTAACATGAAAATTTTGGGTTGAATGACATTACGTGTAAACACATTTTAATAATTAGTTTTAGCGCTGGCTCAATCCCATACAAATTCGCACTGGGCACTCTGTACGGTGCTTTATCCTCGCTGTGGTCACTTGCGTGTCTGACTGTCGTGTGTCGGGTCGGGGAGATGTGTGCGCCGTAGTCGAGTCGGTAACTATATTGGAAACAACCTTAATTGTGTACGTTCATCCTCACCAGGGTAAGTTTTACGCGGGGACACATCTTTCTGTGTTCTGTGTCTAGTCTAGTACGAGTATCTAAGCGCGTAGTGACGGAGGCCAGGGACGGAAAAAGTTTCGTTTTTTCTATTATTTTTAATTATCCTATCAGTATTTTTGTCGGAATAAACACTTCAAAATACTGATTTATTGAAATTGTTAATTTATATATTTATTAATATAAATAATGATTTTATAGAACGATAAAAAAGTTTAGAACCGATCCTACTGCTCAAGACAAGTCAAGTGACGTCCTTCAAATAATGGCGGACCTCGATACGTCCAGTCCAGTGATGTGATTGGTTGAGCTGCATTTGCATTGTATCACAATTCACAATCAACTCAACGGTATTGGGGGATGCTCGTCCTCAACCGTGTGAGCAATTTCCCTGCACCATAAGGCATATCTAGTAAGCACAGCATAGAGAATTCGCAACGTGGCAGCCACAGTAAAACCGGTGACTATTTATCTAAGTTTATTGCGATAAGGAGCCGGCGGGCGGGCGCGAGAACCGCCTCAAGGTCGCGTGTCGTAACTCTATTTACTAGGTGAATTGAATGCGGACGATAAAAATATGCTATCGTCATTTATTATGTGCGAGCGTCAATATAAAACTCCGCCGACCGAGCGTCGAGAGTCCGACATACGAATCGAATTGGTTCGAAACGATTTGTTTTTTTTTTGCGTCGTTTTCTTAGTTCTTTCGTTTTTTGCATAGAATCACATGTTCGAAAACACTTGCTATTTTGTCGAGAAAAAACTTGGCGTCACACTTTTCAGTTGTACCTATAATGAAGTTAAAGATAATAAAACTGTCATGAGTGGCAGACATTAAAACACAAACAACGCGCATACATGTATGTAAAAAATTTTCTGCAGTGATTGTCGCGCTAAAAAAAGGAATACTCCAAAACAAAAGGGATAAAATCAGAGTTACATCGACTAAACCTTCTCTTGGTGGTTACGAAAAGTTACTAAAACGGAAAGAAATGTACATGCACAAAATTTAAAGAATCCAAGTCACGAAAATGAAAAAAATACGTGTTGTACTGGTTATGAAACGTTTGAAAAAGGATCATTTTTGCAACTGGCTATGAAACTGGTTACGAATGTGTCCGAAGGGTTAGGTGGTGCTATATGGCGTTGAATGTTTGCCTCGCCTCGCACAGCACACCCAGCTGCTTACTATGGTTGCCAACTTTTTTTAAATCATAAACCATAGTATTTTAAAAACTAATCTCCAAAAATATAGAAATAAAAACAAATATAGTGTGACCAAAGTGAAACATAATTTATAAATAAACATCTTTTCTCTTTTGCTATTTAATAATTAAAATTTTATTCTCAAGAATAGTTTCATAATAGTGTGTTTCATTACACTCCAATATTCCGTATTGAAATTGAAAAATAATACCATCAATTCTGCTTATCATCATCGCAACTTATATACGTCCCCACCGAGGGGCACGAGCCTACCCTAACTAGTTAGGGTAGGCTAACTAGTAAATTCTGCTTATATTTAATTTAAATTGGCCCGATTATACTCATCTCACCAATTTTTTTTCATAACGGAAAAGATGTGCTCCGTAAATGCAGAAGTTGCTGGTACCGGAAGAAGAAATCGAATAATGATCTTTAAACAATATCCAATTCTGACTCCACACTCTTCTGATTCAATTTGAAATGGATAATTAGAAAAATATAGTTGTGTCGCCTACTGTACCGGGTGTAACGGAATACCGAAATAATATTTAAGGTTGTTGATTAACAAAAAAAATGTTTTATAACTATTCCTTGTATTTTTATTATATGCCTACTTTTGATTTAATATGCTTAACTGTTAAGCGTCTTAAATCGAAAATAGGCATATAATAAATATATTTCGAAAATATAGTATTTGACCATGACCAACAAACATAGTAGGACTAGGTATATTATTTAGTATGATTGGCAACCATAGCTACTACACGTAGTGATAATGAATCCTGTGGTGTAAGTTTCTGTGTCCCGTGGCGATCTCCAATCACTCCCCCGCTCACAGTAATCGCCTAGTTCAATGCAATGTAACCGACTTTGTTGCTTGGAATTTGTATTTTGTTTACGTCGTGATAACGGATAAATAAACACACGTAATAAGTACCTAGTACACGAAATATAAACAATATTGACCCCGAGAACAAGTTATAAATAAATAAAAATCTCATTTATTTCTTTCACAATGGCTAATGGTAGTTTACAATGTATTCTAAAACTTATCACATTAAAAAAAATATATTGCTAGCCATCGTGAGAGAGCAGAACCTGTACTAGGAATCCCTGTGTTACAGAGTTCTGGCCCTCCCGCAGACTGACATTATACAGTACAGTATAATTATTATAATTAACATACTTTTTTAGTTTGTTTTTGGCGGACCAATATTAAGACAATAATCTTTTTCTCTTTATTAAAATTTGACAGCACTAATAATATTATTTACAACTATGAAAAGAGCGTGTATCAGTGTGTGTGTCTGTGTGTGTGTGTGTGTATGTGCGTGCGTATGGTTGAGCGCGTGTGTGTATGGTGTGTGTTTTGATTCAAGAGTTCAAGAATTTTATTTTACCTACTTTATTGTTTTCAGTAAATTTTCAACTTTTTCGTAGTTTAATGTACGTAAGTATTTAGTTACTATTTGCTTACATTTAATGCGCGTCATGTGATATATGTGCAGAATGTGATTAAGTTTATTATATAAAAATGGACCTAGAAATAGCTGATGGCGTTTTGCGTAAGGAGACCATATGGTAGTAGTATTCCTGAAAATACGGTGTTTTCTTCTAACATTTTCGAGGATCGCTGAGTTGTAGATAGTTTTGGAGTGAGTGTATAATATTGTATTTAGCACAAACAATTGCCTTACAGTCAGTAAATCTACATCGGCGTACAATTCATCTGTTGGATAACGATAAGGTCTGAAGGTCATTACTTTCAATACTGCTCTCTGAACTCTTTCGACATGAATCAGGTAAGTTTTACAGGTGCCACCCCATGAGGTTACGCAATATGTTATTATTGATTGACACAATGCGAGATATGTTGTTACTAACACTTTACGGTTGGCTGCAGATCTCAATCGTTTGAATATGACAGTGAGTTTACGGACTCTTTTGGTGAGTATCTCAATATGCTGTTTCCAGGAAAGGATGGAGTCTATGTAAACACCTAAATATTTTATGGTATCAAGGCGTTCCAAAGTCATGCACGAACAGTTACTGTGATAGGATGTCAAAGAGCAGGCATGAGCTTTCAGTTGTAGGTCTGCAGGTTGGAGACGACTTAACTTTGAGAAGGCAATGTATTTGGTTTTGCTCACATTAATTGTGAGTAGGTTTTGCCGAAGATCCAGCATCATTTTCCCAAGGCCATGTTCAGCTATTTGCTTTAATTTGGGCCAGGAAGAGCTGCTAAAAACTATCGCAGTGTCATCGGCATAGGCAAAAATTTTGGCGTTATCAAGTTGGAGATTGCACAAGTCATTCATGTAAACGAGGAACAATGTCGGGCCCAGTATACTCCCTTGTGGTACTCCATAAGAAACCAGGAAGGGATCACTCACAAAGTTATCAATTTTTACCCGTTGGTATCTGCCGCTCAAATAGCTTTCAAACAATTTCAATGGGCCGCCTCTGATTCCTATGTTCTCTAATTTATTCAGAAGCAAGGGGATAGAGACAGTGTCGAAGGCTTTAGCTAAATCCAAGAAAATTGAAAGGCATTTTTTACTCTTTTCTAATTGTTGTATAATATGTGAGGTTAGGTCGTTGACTGCTTGTTCAGTTGATTTTCCCTTTGTGAAGCCGTACTGGTTATCCGAAATAATTTTAAATTTATGTAAATAATTGTTTAGCCTATTATTTATAAGTCGTTCTAGAACCTTGGATAATGATGGTAAAATAGAGATTGGTCTATAATTACCGACACTAGCTCTATCCCCTGCCTTATGTATTGGCTTTATAAGAGCTGTTTTAAAACAATCTGGAAAGATAGATTGCTTGAAACTAAGGTTGCAGACGTGCGTTATTACCGGTACAAGAGTAGGCATTGCCATTTTAAAAACCTTAGTAGATATGCCATCAATACCAGAAGCGGGACTGTTCTTGAGATTACTTATGACAGTTTGAACCTCAGAAATATCGGTATCAGCCAGTACAAATGAGTTTAGGAGAGAGTTATCAAATCCATCAGCCAGAGAAGTATAGTTTGTCTGAATTTTCTCAGCGAGTTGTTTTCCAATAGTAGCAAAGTATCTGTTGATTGTATTTACAGAAGATTGTGGATTATCGTTCAGCTTTAGGAGCTCCTTAAGATCATAATTGTTTTTATTATCAATTTTTGCTATATTTTTAACAATATCCCAGGTTTGTTTTATGTTATTTTTTGCTTTCACTAATCTATCTTTATTATATTCACTTTCTACTTTCTTCATGAGATCGTTGCAAAAGTTTCGGTAACGTTCATATGTAGCCACTACAGTCGAGTTGTCAGGATATTTTTTACTTTTTGTATGCAATCTGTCACGATTTCTTATGCAGCGCAAGATGCCAGGCGTGATCCATGGCTGTATAATTTTTTTCCTATTGGAAATGGATTTGACTTTAGTATTTTTATTTATAATATTTGTTATTACAGCTATCAAAGATTCAGCAGCTTTATTTGCATCGTTACATTCTAAAATATGGTTAAAATTTGTTTTGTTTATATTGTCAATGACTGAGTTGAAGTCGGTAAATTTGTATGTTGTCTGGTGAGTCAAACTTACAGCGCACTATGCAACACTATATTTTAGTTATGACAAAAATTTTGTGTGCTTGTTCAGACAAGCAAACTGAACAACTTTCACTATGGGATCAACTTCGAAATCGCAAAAAAAAAATCAGCTGTTCCATACAAAAATGTTCAACATTCACTGAACCTAAATGTATGGAACAGCTGATTGTTTTTTTGCGATTTTAAAGTTGGTGCCATAGTGAAAGTTGTTCAGTTTGCTTGTCTGAACAAGCACACAAAAATTTTATCACAATTAAAAAATAACCTTGTATAGGTATCTTATCCTTAACGTTAAGTAGAAAAACAAACGGCTAATTTCACTAGCCTTGTCTTAGCTTGGACAATCCTAAGTAGTATGCTGTCATTTCTTGTCTTTAATAAAAATAATGTGACAGCATGATTGTCCTAAGTAGGGTTGCCATCTCCTAAAACGCAAAAGCCGGACATTTGGCCCTCAAGTTCGGACATAGTCTTCGTTTATACTTTATAGTCAAACTAGCTGTGTCCGCGAACTACATTTTGCCATTGTATTGTTGTACACAAAAAAAAAATCATAAAAATCGGTCAAGCTTCGGAGAAGTTCGCTAACAAACACTGCTACACGAGATTTTTATACACGTTATTTTTTTTATCGCCCCGAAAAATTTAAGGGACGCTTCAGAATACATCCATTATTATATAAAAAAAAAAAGTAAAAAAAAAATCTCTAAAAATGCTGCTCGCAACTAGTACAGCATTTTGGATATTTTAGAAAATGAATATAAAATTAAGTAGGTGAGTTATTTGTTTATTCATATTTTAATCATTCTACTACCATGTCGTGAAGCGTCCCTTAAATTTTCCTGCCCCCCTAGATAAGATGTCTTTCGATAATCGTTAACGCAATCGCTAAATGGACAATGTATGAGATTTGACAATTGCGCTCGAAAGCTAAGCGAGGGCTTATGTCAAATCGCATGCATTTTCCTTCCAGCGATTGCGTTAGCGATTATCGAAATGCGTCTTATTTAGGGGGGGCTGGGTGATAAAAAAGTAAACCTGTATATTAGAAGACGACGATCGCCATTAACTGAATGATATAGAAGGCGCGCGCTACGCGTTCAAACTTCAATGATCGACTAGCTGAACTGATGGTGGAATTATGCGTTTACCGCATTGGGTCGTCGCGTCGACCAAAAAGCCTAGATACCAAAAGTCAGCCACTACCGACATGTACACATTTGGTCGGACACTACTGAAAAAAGCCGGACATGTCCGGCTAAATCCGGACAGAAGGCAACCCTAGTCCTAAGCTAAGACAAGGTTAGTAAAATTGGCCATAAGTTTATTATACATTTTACTCAATTTTGGCTAAACTATTGCACTTAGCCGTAATAAGTGTCTATTAGTGGTTTGGTAATACGCGTGAATGATTATTATTATGAACGATTGGCCTGTAATCACTCAATTGGGTACTTACTTCATTTGAGACATATTTCGGTAAAGCGTTGCCTAATAGCGCTATACCTTTAGCCTAACCAGATATTATCGGCCTTACCACACGGCTTTAAAAACGACAACGCGGTAGAATCGTTCCGCGGTATCGCTATTACAAACAGTTCCGAGGCGGCGGAGGTGTGTTACCGGCATTAAACTATCGGCACGCTATGATGGCCGTTTTGAAGTTTGTCCACTCATGAAGTTTCGTATTAATTAATAATTACATTTGAAGGAGCGAATTGCTGTACTATTCGGAGCAACATAATAGAGCAACTTATAGATTTGATTATATTTTTTTCGAGAATAAATTGACATTTCACGTCATTATTGTAATATGTCAAACGGCCATCATAGCGTGCCGCAACTGTAGTATTTATAGATCAGAAAGAGTATGAGAAGTGTGGTATTGAAATCTCATTGAGGAATGTTTGTCATATTAAACGATATTATTAATTATCTATGTCATATGTTTTGTATACGCTGTCTACACTGTCTAGTATCTACAAATACATGTTATTAATGTATGATAATATTATATTTACTATGTGCTAGATAATTGGTGTAAATGTCACAATGTAGGTATAGGGAAAAAGTATTTGGATTTAAGATCGCATGCATGTCTGTCTTACTAGTGATGCGAAGTTATTGCAATAGGTATCGATAATTCATATTTGTGACTGCATTTTATTTAAAAATGATTAATAATTTGAAAAAAAAAAATGTTTGTATTTGATTTATTTTCATCAGGTATCGATATTGATAAAATCGAACATTTATACTGATACTAGCTATCTCCGCTGCTTTGCTTGCGTGATATTCAACTAGTTCGTAGCGTGGTGTTAATATGGCCTTCCTCGTTAAATAGGCTATACAACGATTAAAGAATTTTTCAATTCGAACTGAGACTAGCGCGTTCAACTAAACGAAATCTTCAGCTTTAAGTAGGTATAGATTTTCCCACCAATAGCTTCCCTTATGTGTATAAAAACATATCGATCATCGATATGTTCGATGTCGTGCGCTCTTCTTTAATATTTTCTTCAATTCAATTTTAATTTCAAGTGTTAGTTTAATTTTAATAAGCACATTTATCCTGTTAATGGAGATGCCTATACGCTTATTCATGCTTAATGCAGCGTGTTTTGCGAATCCTGACACTGCGCAGCTAAGTTGCACAATTAAAACCGCTCACGTGCACACACACACACACACATGCATACACATTTATGGCACATTTTTACTTCCTAACTAATGTACTGTACTTCGCTTTCGTACATTAATATTTATTTATTCTTTGAATACAACTTACTATTTATGTTTGTTCTGGGGGCACGACAGTGCCCCCGCCAAGTCGAGCGAGAAGCAAACACTGCCGTACCATCCTTTACTGGAACCATTTCGCCGCATTTTCAGGCCCCTATTTGAGAACCTCTGGATAAAACCAGAACGCAGAAATTTTCGTCATCCAGTAAGCTATAATCACGTACTTAAAATCCAAAATTTCAAGTCTGTAGGTCATTTAGTTCCGAAGTTAAGCGAAAGCAAAGTTTCGCATTTATGACAGATACTCACTCACTCACTCACTCATGATCATCAAAATAGAACTAGTACTTCCCATAAACTCAGAGAGCTGAAATTTGGTACAGAGTTAGGGTTTAATGGCCACATAAAGGGAAAACTATAAAAACTAGGATAATCGAAGATCTGGAGTACCTGGTGACCCTGATTAGAAAACATAAGAGCCCAACCAAACTATTAGAGATATCGACATACCGCCTTTACAAAAAATATTCAACTTGGTGGGCCGCTTCCAATAAAGAAAAGAAAAAAAGAAAAGAAAGATTTGTAATAATAAAAAAACTACCCCTAAAAAGAAAAAACTGTGTCGAATAAGAAAATCTAATAAAATAAATCAATAAGCTCACGTTTCTACAAAAAGAAGTGAAATCCCACCAAAAACATTCTGTAAAAAACCTTTTTAAAAACAAGCTTTTATTTAAATGCGCTAAAAAGAATTAATAAACTTTTACACTAAAACTTTTACTTATAACGTCATTTCACATTTGACACAATTTATATGACATAAAAGCTTGTCGCGAGATTTACTTGTGTGTAGTAACTTAAAAGTACTTAAAAGAGTACTTTTAAGTACCTACTCGTATTTACTTTGAAAATTGTAAGGCGCATAACACATTGCACCGGACACCGCTCCGGTGTGCGGCGCTGCGGTTTTTAATTTTGACTGAAGAATCTTAATTTGTATACAAAAACCGCAGGGTATAACACACTCACACCGCATGCCCGTGCGGTTGTGCGGCGCGCGCGACGGCACCGCACTCCCGGACGGTGATGCGGTGCGGTCCGCGGGGTATGCCACCACACTGCGCCGCAGTATCGTACGGATTTTTGCGTAGAAAGGACGTGCATACGCGTAATAGATTTCGACATAGATAATGCGGTGATGCGGTGCGTCGTGCATCGCGGCTCCGGACGGAAACCGTGCGGTGGCACGGTTCCGTGCCGCCGCAGCCGCATGCGGTTTTCGTCCCTCCGTACACCGCAGCGGGATGCGGCGGCAATGTGTTAAGCGCCTAATGTATAAAATTATTCACATCAAATTATTTAATTTTCTTTTTATCAACAAAAGTAAATCTCGCGACAAGCTTTTATGTCATATAAATTGTGTCAAATGTGAAATGACGTTATAAGTAAAAGTTTTAATGTAAAAGTTTATTAATTCTTTTTAGCGCATTTAAATAAAAGCTTGTTTTTAAAAAGGCTTTTTTACATTTAATTTATTTTTTACTTTATCACTGGACACGTTTCTCAGTCTGTTCATCTCATTCAACGCATCATTGTTGCAAGGTCGTTTGCTGGAACGTCTATACAGAATTTCAGCTCAAGCGGTTTAAGATATCTACTTCAAAATTGATTTTTAGCTTTAGAAGTACGACATATTGGATTAATAGTGACATCACTTAATTTTTCAAGTTATTCTTAGCAAGACCTTTTATTTGATACCCATATTGTAGGAGTGCATTAAAAATAATTGGTCCGCCATCTTGGGTATGCAGCCATCTTGGATTTAGAATGACGTCACACAGTTAACCTGCATTTTCATCCAAACTGTGTGTATACAAAATTTCAGCTCAATGTTAAAGATATCTACTTCAAAATTGATTTTAAAGCTTTAGAAGTCCGCCATATTGGATAAATAGTGACGTTACATTATTTTTCGAGTTACTCTTAGCAAGACCTTTTATTTGATACCCATATTGTAGGGGTGCATTAAAAATAATTGATTCGCCATCTTGGGTATGCCGCCATCTTGGATTTAAAATAACGTCACACAGTCAACCATGCATTGTCATCCAAACTGAACGTGTATACAAAATTTCAGCTCAATCGGTTAAAGATATCTGCTTCAAAATTGAGTTGCAAGATTCCACCCGCACATACATACATTGCAAGTTAAATAAAAGCTTGTAAAAACTAGCCAAGTCCCGATGGAGCTGCTTCTTTATCTCTAAAAAGTAATGAAATCTAGACAAAGTCGTGCCAAGTCTAAGGTTCCTTACTGCGATTTCTTTATTATTATAGTTAATGTTGTGTGACTTGGTCGTTGAACATTCTTCATACGTTAGTGGGTACAAGTCAACGGCCAAGTCACACAACATTAACTATAATAATAAAGAAATCGCAGTAAGGAACCTTAGACTTGGCACGACTTTGTCTAGATTTCATTACTTTTTCGAGATAAACAAGCAGCTCCATCGAGACTTGGCTAGTTTTTTACAGAATGTTTTTGGTGGGTTATATTTTTAGTTAACAGAGATTATTTTTATCGAATTGTAATGTAACTTGAATTATTATGCTGCAGAAACTATAGTAAATAAATATATTGACGCAATTCCGAGTCGGTGAGCCGTATCGAGTCACTACACTAGTTACGTAAGATTTTTAATGACTGTTTTACCGATATTCATGCATAGGCAGGTAGAGATATAGAAAACCTAGTATCAATAGAAAACCGATAATTTCTCTCTGATGTTATCGGACGTTATCGTCTCTGCGATATATGGTCGCAGCCGTGCGTGTCATTGAGTGGCGTTTGATTAATATTTCAATGAATGCACGAACACTTGCTGTATCAATATTCAATTGAAGGGCACCACTCTTGACCCACATAAATACTCTGTTGGCTTCGTTCCGCTTGTATATATTATTGTTTTGTGATCTTTCATTGCTTCCATAGTAACTAACTTTTGACGTTGCGTAGTCAACAAGGAGCCCTTATAGTTTTGCCATGTCAGTCTGTCCGCTGTTTAGCTCTAAGATTTGAGTACTAGAAAGCTGTAATTCGGCATGGGTATATTAATCACGACGACAAGTAGTAAACCGAATTTTGAAAAAAAAAAAATAGATTGCCTCCCCTACATGGAAAGTGGGGATATTTTTTTTATAAGTTGTTACTGAAATAATGTAATGTCCTAACCGATATTTGGTTACGGCGGCCAAACTCAACAGGGACTATAGCCCATCTGCGCGGGAGATACTCGTATTATAGTGCACATGTGACTGCTGCAAGTGCACTCTCTGTTCCTTCACTCGTCTAGTCCGATGGGACGGTTAGCCGACACGACCGGGGCGAGATCGGGCGCAGGACCCACTGTTTAACGTGCCTTCCGAAGCACGGAGTAGCTTGAGAAGTTTCGTATTATGGTCACCCATCACATCACCGACAACAGCCAACGCGCTAATGCGCCACCGAGCTCCTCAAATCGTTAATCGTTAAATACCAGTTTAAATTTTATTTGCCTGGGCCGAGATTATTCAAAATTGTCTCAACTGTAGGCGTGAAAACGTAACACACACACACACGCACACAGATAAGAGTTACTTTCGCAAATTATTATATTAGCGAGTAAAGTTTTATGAATCGTTAAACTGGTTGCGATCGACACGCGTTGCCCCGCAATTTCTTTAACGAAGTTGGTCGATTAACAAAATATTTATTTCTCTATCGTTTCGTCGAACTTAGTTGTTTTCGCCAGCAACTATCCGAAGATGGCAGGCAGGGCTATGCTTCTTTGTCGAAATGCTGTCGAATTGTTATAAACGCATGCGAAAGTGACATATATCCGATAAGGCACGCGTGTACCGTGTACCGATGGCGTCGATTCATGCCAGCGTAGCGTATCCGACATTTCGAGGCGGAAACTTTTACAATCGGGTTTTTTTTTCACTTTATTTGGGAAAACAAACAGTAAACAAAGTACATATAACTTATATAACATTATTAACTTTGCAACCAGCATCGTTTACCACGTATTAATAGCTTAAGTACAATTGAGAGTGGATATTAATAAATTTAAAGTTATAAAAATCAGGGTAAAATATTGAACTTCCTACTTAACAGTATAAGATTACAATATTACAAGACGTACCATACAATCTAACTAAGCTGTGAAAAGTCGTCAGTGCTGCGAAATATCGATCGTGAACATCATCGAAGTGTGTTAGTGCCGCGAAGTTACGATCCTCAATACCATCAAACCTCAAGTGGACTTGTTGTGTGCTAAGTGAAGTGCGTTATGAGGCCGTGCCGCTAGTGAGCGACGACGGTCGGTGTTATTATGACAGCCGGCGTCGCAACCAGGAGGAAGTCGAGGGCGAGACGCAGCTGGGCGAAGGTCGAGAACGATGGACAGGTGAACCGCGTTGCACTCATAGATTTCCGATAAGCAAACAAGCAAGAGCGCCCCTGTCTATTCACATCACATCCAATGTGTTATCTATACTAGCGGATATAACTAGGATTAGTCGAGTTGTCGTGTCATCATGACCACACTCAACCAATCCTAGTTATATGGGCTCGTTCGCGGGTGATGCGCGCGTGACCTGCGACTGACTTCGTGACACCTTTATCTTATCTCACGATGACCCTGTGGACCCTGCACTCTCGACCGCTTTCGATCTTCTGTACTTCCCCGGTCTGATTGGTTTGTTCATTGTTATCACTGACATAGCTACACCACTTAATGTTAATTCCTTACAAGTTAGTATAAATCTGTCTCCGTTATCTGTATGTCTAGTATCGCGCACTGCATTTTGGGGCGAATGCGCGCATGTATGCCTTCTGATCGTGGTACCACGGTCCTTGCCTTCTTGTCTCTAGGTCTTGTCAAGACGGCAGTCTTGTCTTTCTTAGCCCACTCCAAATCTTATGTCCTTCAATTCTTAGCGTTGTCCAATGTCAGTGACTCTTTTGCATTACCCAAAGATCTTTGAACTGGTCTTGTTATTCATTCAGTCAACCGGTCGGCTATGAGACTGGAAGTCGGTCCGCATCCGCAAGTCTGTATGTCTTCGGCAATAGTTTCCCTAAGTTTGTCATTGATCTTTGAGTACTTGTCAGATGATTAGCCTGGCAGGTGCTCGGGGATCGATGACTTTTTAACCTTTTTAACCTAATGCTTAATCTAATTTTAATCTTATCATACCTTTGTCTTCATGTCAGTGCTATGTACGCCGTTTTTGTGAGGCATATCAGAATTGCTTCCAAAATTATGTATCTCTTATTATTGTAATGTATTAATATGTATCATGTGGCTTGTGTACAGACTTATTTATTGATTTATTATAATAAGTACTTATTATAATAAATCAATAATTAAGTCTGTACTGAATGATTAGTAAAATCCTATCCTTGATCAGCAAGGCACAGTTCACCAAACAGCCTTATTCTAAGACTATAATGAAACTACGCGGAATTGTTTTTTTTTTATTTTAAAGGCCTTAAAAATGTCAATGTTGGTTTTTCTTCGCTGAACATACGTGCAATGAGGCATTGCATTATATTTGTAGTCGAATGATTGCTCATGTAAATGCTTTAATGTTCTAGGAATTGCTGTAAGCGTTTTATGTAGTAAGGTGTTTCAATTAATAAGTATCTATTTTAATTGTTGTACACAAAACGACAGGACAGACTGCAATTTGATATTGGAACATTCTTATGCCTCTCGTAATAACGGTGGCTCTGATAGTGCAAATGTAAAACTTATCGTGCTGTCGACTGTTCCTAATAAATACATTATAATAGTTGTCTGCGATTATAATTGGAGTAGTCTCAGAAAGCCGTTGCTCAATTAATGACTTGCATTTCATTCGGCATTTTTAATTAAGTTGCAACACATGTTTATGATTATTATAAATTTATACATTAGCAAACAGTGACTTATTTTTTACCGATTTGTAGATCACTGAATACAAAAGGATGAACATGTTTTTTGTTAATAATGTTGGTGTGTTTCTTATTTCAAAAGTTTTATCCAATGGGTTCGATTTCAGTTACCATATAATTTTCATGATGGTAGTTCATCATTTACTTATGTGTTATTTAATTAATCGAAACGCGTCATGTATCCATTGTGTCATGTTTACCTAAATATCTTGAGATATCACACGGACCAGACAGTGCACCACAAGGGAGCATTCTGAGCTCAAATATTTTTTTGCATATCAAATCCTTATTTAATCCAACAAATCATATAAACTAAAATGTGTTCGTCGTATCTATTGTTCCCAGGCGTCGGATTTCACCGACATCGGAGACTGGCCGACGCTGAGCGCGGCTGTCGCTGGCGCTAGGTGTCACTCCACGCCGCCACCTCAAGACGCGGACCCGGCACATCACAATGGAAACGCGGTGAGTGAGGCATTACAATCACCGACATCACTATATTTATCAGCAGTAACACACTTATTCGTGTTACTTTATACATCGACCTTATACGCCAAGTGTCCAGTGGCCTTGATTTGGGGTGCCTTACAACTAGGGTTGCCAGGTATCCCGATTTAAGCGGGATCTCTCGATTTTCAGAAGTCGTTTTCGGAGTCGAGATATCGACACGTCCCGATTTAACCATGTTCGGGACACAACATATCCCGATTTTTCACTAGATCACAAAAATTTGACTATCTTCCATAATGAAGCAGTGACTAAATACTATGGCTGAATTATTTTAAAATATTTATCCCTATAAAAGACTAGGCTATATGGGAGTTGAATCAAAGTTAAAGTCTTCTGTTTACTATCTTATGTTAAAATCTAGTTTTTTTACTGTTGAAAGTGATAATCCCGTTTTTTACAAGCTTCTGTCTCGAAATTTTGCTCTTTGAACCTGGCAACCGTACTTACAACCCCTTGATGTGAACACTATTTTTTTCATTATTTTTATACGCCTCGGACACGTGGACATTGAAGCTTAGAATAAGGGACAGAATCGACTCATTCGATATGTGGTGCTGGCGTAAAATCCTTGGCATTAAAACGAACAGAGAAACTCAGAATTGCGTCGATTTTTGACCAATTTAACTTTTGGACGCGACTTTCCATCATCTGTACGCAACGTGTTCTCCAAATGACGGCCACGGGTGACGATGACCACTTACCATCAGGTCTGCTCGTTCAACGCCATTGATGACATAAAAAAAAATTCTTTAGTCTCCCTTTACGAACCCTCAAAGGGACAGGTGGCGATGCGACTCTTTAAACGGACACCATACGGTGACGATACTTCGGAGTGTGTGCTACAGGCCCATTAAGTCCTTATGTTGCACATCCGTGCTTATCCGTCCAGATAAGCACGGATTTGCAACATTTTTTAGCATCAATGCGTTTCATTAGCCTTTGGTGTTAACTTTTCGTGCTGGTTTCGTGTGTTCCACCTTAATATTTTTGCCACGAAAAGTTAACATCAAAGACTGAGGCTAATAGATGGATTGTCTGATACCACTTTTGACATTTTTCAAATTTGACATTTGGACTCATTTTTTTTTCATGAATCAAAAAGATTCATCAGCGGATTTAGCCGATTCCGATTTGTATTATTTGAAATATTAAGTTACTGGACTAAGTGGGTGAGGCGTCAAAATTCAGCACGAAAAATCAGTTCCTACTGTTTCATTTATTTGTATCGACTAGCGCGGCTAATAATGTAAACATTGCTCATCATAAGAAACGCAAAACGAGGCTAACACCAGATGTCGGCATCGGCAAAGTGGTGATGCTTAACTGGAACGCAGCTACTGTGAAATATCGATAATAAAGTAATCGTTTCTTTCGCGTCACTTGCAGGACCAAGAGAGGAAGCCACCGGAACCCGAGCAACAACAGCAACAGCAACCGGCACGAGCGGAGAGGGTTGAGCCGCTCGCGAACCACCAAGCGGAGAGACAGGACAGGAGTATGGACAAATCTAAGAACGCGGGTGGGTGTTGCTTTGTACCTAGGCGACGACGGTCACGATTTAAGAGGACTGTGAAGTGCCAATTCATGGCTCGAGTATGCACTTTCAAAAATGCATTTTGTTACACGCAGCTTAGAGTTAAAAGTCGGAGACTAGTGCCTACATTTCTTATTGAAATATTGTTTCGGGCGGTAATTGTTTTATCCCCCTAAACCTTTACGAAATTAGACACTTTTGATCTCATTAGATTCAGTATACCTTAATCTATGTTTGTACGTTTTGCTTTTTTGTAATTCAGTCAATAAAAGATAAAAATGCTTGAGGTAATTTTTAAGTCTAAAATATAGATATTTGGATGGTAATAATTTATATTCTGAGCAATATTACTTCAAAATCAAAACGTACAAACCTAGATCTTCATTATATCTACAAAATTTCCAAAAAATTAGGAAAATTGGACTATGTAAAGAGGGAGGAAAGCGTTATAGCTTTTTGTATGAAAATTTACAGCTTCATAATCCTCTTAAGGCTTTGTCAAACAGAGAGCGTGGCTGGGCTCGACGCTAGCGTGGCGTGTCCTTAGCGTGCTAACTTACTAAGAAAATATAATGGAGGTCGTCACACAAAACACGCCACGCTGTCAGTGTGACGTGAGCGCTAGCGTGGCATGTTTTGTGTGACGACTTCCACTTCCAAAGTAGCTTCTTGCTCTACGATGCTTCACACAGTAGGGAACTTTGTGGACACCTCGAGTAACACTCTGCTATGGCACAGCAATAGGGATATTGACGAATTTTTTGGGACTGTTTCTATTTAAAGGATAGACATAGTTATGTGTCTATCTTTTAAATAAAAACGATACGAAAAAATATTTTTTTAAAAATTATTCAATAATTTCAAATGAAAAATCAGATTAAATTTGTTCATTCTTTAAATTTCGCGTCTAAACGCACCAAGCTGTCATCTGGATTCTGGATCATGATGTCGTCACAATGTGATAAATAAACGAATTAATGTTAGGTGGCGTTCCGAATTGCGATAAAAGCGATAATATCGCGAATCCGACCAAATTAAATCGTCACAAAATATAAGGGCTATTGAATCAGTAGATTATGTTGTGACTTTGGTCGGATTCGCGATATTATCACTTTTATCGTTTTACGGAACGCTGGGTTAGTGAAAGGCGTAGATCAAACATAACATGACAGTTTGACAACTTAAGTGCGTTCCATGGTTCCAGATAACCATCATATAACGTTGATTTTAAAAATGTTGCAAATCTGTGCTGATGTGGAACGCGCCTGTTGTCTCGGGGTTTTTCTCACACCGTGACGTAACGCATTCCGATTGGCGTTTACAGTCACACGATACTGGGAATTATTTTATATATTTTTGATTATAATTAATAAATTTATCACGTATATTTACCAACATATTTCTAATATCAGTAATATCAGTTGTTGTAAAAGCGACTACACATTTGTTTTCGTTTTTACAACAAGATTCCTAATCCACTTACCTCTTAATAAATTCAAAAATAATGCAAACAAAAATTGTGTCCTAAACGCTTACTAGAAAGTACCGGATTACCTTAACGATAGTAATTCATGGATACAATCTGCTTGATTATATAACATGGTTTTTATTATATTTTTTTTCCCCATTTGAAAATGTAACTTTTTGCAAACTTTGTAACTTATTTAAAAGAGCAACCCTCCTAAGTTTGTGGCTCACTCGTCTCGTTGAGGTCAACGTTCCGAGCAAGCGAGTAAACATTTCCAATTCTGGTAGATTCATTTTTTTTTATGAATAAAGGTCTATCCACACACATCAGGGCCGTGCCCGGGCGGTCATCCGTGTCACGTCAGGGCCACCGACTTCAATCTGTACCCCTTAAGCACCATTTACGGAAAACAATATACATTATGACTTTGTTTAATATAGAAGAGATGCATACCGCTTCTATTAATAACTTGTCATTCATTGTTTTCTGTCTCAAGACGAAAGTCTTCAATTCGTGCGTGTTGCCAGTGATGACGTACGGAACTGAGACGTGGCCGTTTACAATGGGTCTCATCAGAAGGCTCAATGTCCCTCAAAGGGCAATGGAGAGGGCTATGCTCGGGGTTTCTCTACGCGATCGCATCAGAAATGAAGAGATCCGTAGAAGAACTAGAGTCACCGACATAGCCCAAAGAATTGCAAACCTTAAGTTTCAGTGGGCAGGACACATAGCTCGCAGGACTGACGGCCGTTGGGGCGGAAAGGTCCTTGAGTGGCGGCCACGTACCGGGAGACGCAGCGTTGGTAGGCCCCCCACAAGGTGGACCGACGATCTGGTGAAGGTCGCGGGAAGCCGCTGGATGCGGGAGGCGCAGGACCGATCGGTTTGGAGATCCCTGGGGGAGGCCTATGTCCAGCAGTGGGCGTCTCTTGGCTGAAATGATGATGATGATGATGATGATATTTTTTCACGTCCCGCCCACGTCCCAGGCACGGAAAAGTGGATCGAGCTTTAATAATTGGCGTTTTCAAATGTACGCTCAAAAATATTTTCTTGTTCTCGTTTCTGTAATATTGCAAAAGGCTTATGAGAATTTTGTCGACAACCGTGCTCTGCGTTTCCAGGCGCCGGCAAAGGCGGCAGCAAGTCCGGCAAACACAAGTGGGTGCCATTGGACATCGACGTGAAGGGGACCCGCCCCGGCAAGCACCCGCCGCCGCACGCCGCCAGGCCCGACCACGGTGAGTCCCCCCCCTTCCCCCCTTCCCCCCCCCCCCCGTTAAATTGATCGACATCTCTAATTAACAATTACACGAAATTTGGCTTCTGCTTCAAGAGTAATCTTGTATGAGTAATTACGAGTATTTGTATCTATCCCGTTATTTAGACCTCTTCTTTATTCAATAAAGATGCCGGGTTACGCATGCGGGTACACTAAGATTTTCCAGTGATTTTATTAATGGTTTGAATTCGTGATAAGCTTACCTATATTTCACACGAAATACATGGACTTTGATTTATATATTTGTTATAATTTATGACTATTTCATGCATTATATATTATTGAAAATGTTCGCATAAAAATTGTATATCTCGATGATTGAAGCATACAGGCTAATTGACTTTAGGCAGATTTCGGCGTAAGCGCCGACAATGGTACAGTGTTATTCGGTTTCAAGTCAGTACTGTAGTGCCGAGGGTGCTGATTCGACCACTGACCCAGTGTGAACAGCTTAAGTCAAATTTACGCCAGTGGCTTCAGTGCGTGCTAGGTATCCATTACTTAGACGATAGATTTGTTGTTAGTCTTGATACAGTAGCTGCTGTGTTTGACTTGTAAATAATATATAAACTAATGTGGTTTCTGCCGTTTCCATAAAGTTAATTTTAGTCATGATCAGTCGCTTGGGATGTATGTACATACAAGGTTTAACTAATACATAGCTTATCTTGATTTGTTGCATTTTTTAAATTAAGTTATTGGTTAAATTGATTCTTGTAATTTGTTGATATTAATAAGTGCCTGTAAAGTCCTATATTGAATAAAGATTTTTGATTTTGAGTTTGAGTTCAATAGTTACAGTAATAATAAATATTTTGTTGTGCTGCATTTATATGTATTTATTATGTAAGGTAGTTATTAGATTATTATTGCGCTGCAAGTAAAAGACGACCCAAGTTTCGTCGGACGCAGCTAGCCTAGCTACGCTCTACGCCTTCCGGCTTGGCCATCAATGCAGCCCTTGCTGTCCTCAGTGTAAAGGCCTCGACCTACGTCTCGGGCTTTATCTCAGCTCGTCCGTCGAGTGCTGCACGCTGACCGCGCTGTGTCGGCCTGGAGCTGCGCTGTCGGCCATCATCAGCGCGACCAGCATAGTAGTCATCATAGACCGCGGCAGTAATGTACTGTTTCGCCGCGCAGACTCGGTGTCGCTGAACGGCGAGGAGGGGCGCGGCAGGGGTGGCGGCCGCGGGAGGGGCGCGCCGGGATTGGGCGGCGTGGGAGGGGGGCGCGGAGGGGGGAGGGGGGGCGGCGGCGCGAGGAGGCGGCCCGCCTCCGCGGCCGCCGCGCACGCGCCCCACCACCACTACCACCGCGACTACCATCACGACATGGCGCAGGTCGGTGGACACACACACACACGCGCACACACACACACACACACACACACACACACACACACACACACACACACACCGAGAGAGAGAGAGAGAACACAAGGAGATAGGTGGGAATTTAAGCAGGGGCGGATCTACCCAAGGGCTTTTTGGGCTTCGGCCCAGGGCCCCGCGGATACCACAGACGTATAAAGGGAAGCAGACTAAACGTATCGTTTAAAAAGCGTGGCAACTTTACCACATGTAAACATTACTCACACACAAACAATATAGATTTAATTTTATTGTAATTTTTGGAGTTTTTTTTTTTATTATATGATGCGTTAGAACACTTGGGGGCACAGCACTTTACCATTGTTCTTGTACGATTAGCTGTTATTTTTATTTATAATCACAATACATTATAACACAATGTCACGACGCCATTTGTCTCTTATTTTGACAAAGCTAAACATGGCGTCCACGTGGCGTCTGCCACGGCTTCGGAAATGTTTATGTGTGCGTTAGTATCGCCATTGACGAAAAACAGAAATAGCGATATATCATGTCACTTTGGAGTGAAAGTAAAAACGATATACATTACTTATGAAAAATGTGTGACTAAAATTATGTTAAGTCTGCGTCCCTTTATACGTCTGTGGTGGATACAAAGGATCCCCAGCTCCCATTAAAAACAATAGACGATACTTGTTTATAAGTGCAGAAAAATATGTAAAATAAAAAAAAATCAATCATAAGTTTGCCAGCCCAGGGGGTTTATTGTCTAAGAAAAAAACTATCACGATCGCCTTTAATTTGCCAGCCATTGCGCCGTGGACACCGGACTCTGCGCCATCTTCCTTTTATAATCCTCTATGAAAGGAAGTGATGGATGGTATGCAACTGTCAAATTGAAAGCAATCACGATACCTATATTTTTTCATAGACATAATAAATTTACTGGAGGGAGACTCAGTACCAGGGTCGTCTGCCAGGGTACCTCCGTCTTACCTATTTCTGCCGCAAAGCAGCAGTGCTTGCATTGCAGTGTTCCGGCTTGAAGGGTATAAGATATGGGAGTGAAATTACTGGGTACTGTGACTTTACATCCTGTGTCACAAGTTGGCAACGTACTTAGGTATTAAATGATGCATAGCTGGTATTTAGGTATTAAATGGTATTAAATTAGACAAATTTTAACACTTTCTAGGAGATCATCGTTTGGCGCCGACTTCAATATATAAGTGTGATGTTGTCTATACCTATTCTTATATTATCTTTAAGTTTTCAGTGTTTTTGAAGTCGGTTTTTATTTTTTTGTAAAAAAAAAAATATCGTTGACGAACGCTCGGCGTATGCGCAGGTGGGAGTGCCTGTGGCGCCTATGGGCGTCGGTCTGGGAGTGGGAGTGGGAGTGGGGGTGGGGGTGGGAGTGGGCGTTTCGCCGGCCACCGCCGGCGGAGTAGTGCTCAACTACGGCGCCCTCGCCGCGCCGCCGCTGCCTCACTCGTTCTACTACGGCGCGCCGTACGCGCTGCCCGTCGACCACGCGACGCTCAAGGACCTCATCAAGAAGCAGATGTGAGTACCGCTCAGCGATGGCACTGGAGCCGTGTTTCACTCGAGTAGCTTTTCTTTCACTCGCACTCGAGTAATATTTATAACAACTCGATTTACAACAAGTGACTCGAATGAACTCGAAAGACTTGGACCACTCGAGTAGCCTACGCCGACTCGGGTGAGAAATTTAAGAAAAATATATGTTTATAGTAGGTACCTAATTAAGATTTTTTCTGATTTATTTAATAATTTTTAAAATAGATAAAAGCTATGAAAAATTAAAGATTTCCGTTAATTGATTTATAATTTTGTTTGTTTTTTTTTATTTCATTTACTTTATAAAATTTTAATAGACTAGAGTCTCATCATAACTCGAGTGGCACTCGAGTGACTCGGCTTTGACAGGCGAGTAAATCGAATGAAAAAATGAGATGAGAGAGAATGAAGAAATGAGAAAAAGAATTTTGAAAATCGGTCCACAATTGGCGGAGTAATCGCGTAACATACACACAAAACGTTAGCGCAGAGTTGACATGGTTAGCGCAGAGGTCGAGCGATCGCCTACTGCGCAACAGGTCGCGGGTTCGACTCCCGCACGGGACAGATGTTTTGTATGGCCTACAGAAATTTGTTCCGGTCTGGGCGTATGTGCATGTGATATTCTATGTTTGTAACTGCACCCACGACTCAGGAGAAAATCCTAGTGCGGGGCGACGTTTTTATAAAAAAAAAACACGTTGAACGCACCTAAAAATTTTAGGATTTCCCTCCATTTTTATGGGATCCCATCATCAGATCCTAACTTTGGTAACCGTGGGACCACCATTGGAGTATAATCTTGAGAATACAAAAATAATTTTGAAAATCGGTCTGCAATTGGCGGCGTAATCACGTAACATACACAAAAAAAAACATACGCATCGAATTCAGAAACTCCTTTTTTGAAGTCAGTTAAAAAATACCTATTAGTATATGTAATCAGCTGCTTTAAATTTTATAGTTAAAATGAAAAAAATAACCTTCAAAACCGTACGAAGGGTGCCTTCTTCCCATATATGCCTACCCTGCCTACCCACCTTTAGTACAAAGTACCTAAATAATATACATACTCGTATATTATTTAGGTACTTCGTTTGTATTGTATTTCTCGTTTGTATTTTTTATACAATCGTAGATTCCATAACGTGAGTAAAACCTTAGAGCCCAGCTTTAGAGGAATAAAATTCAAATAAAATAATATTAAAAATAACGCTACTTGTAGTCTATTACACGTTTTTAGCTGCTCCAACTTCATACATTGTATAACAAATACCTATCACAAGAAACAAAATACGAATTTATTTTGAGTTGGTTTCTTTATGGCACATATTTATTATAACAAACAACTACTTACATACTTACATTTTTTTTCCTTTTTTGGTTTTGGGAATTTACAGTAAAGTTAACAGGCTACAGGCTGCAAACCCTTAAATAAGGAAATTTGTATTGAAATCAAATCTTTAAAATAAAACACTAAAATCAATAAACGCATTCAAAAATATATTTACTTTTTCATGTATAAGGTATTTGTGAAGATTAATAGTTCCGACTTGAGTAATAACTTTCACTATTGATCGATATATCGATATTACTTTCTCCTCCCTAGGCGACAATAACTACGATAACATTTGTTGGGGTTAATTAAAAAGCGTGAAATATAAACAGTAGTACAAACGTATATTTTTCAAAAGTCTCATAATAACATGACAAACTGTAGTGACACGGAACATCAAAACATTATTTTATAAATTCCAAATTACAACCAACATAAAAACTCATTTCAACACACCCCTTTAATTTGGACTTTATAAAAAAAATAAACTTTACTAAAAACCTTAAGACAAAATCCCTAACATAAGCATACATACGTAATGCTTTATTTTGGGTAATGACTTAGTCAAGATATCTGCAGCCATTTCATTAGTTGACAAATATCTCAAAGTAATGTTTTTATTAGAGGCTAAAATATCTCTAATGAAGTGATACTTTATGTCTATGTGCTTGCAACGACTGTGATGCACTGGATCATTGGCAAGTGCTAACGCTCCTTGATTATCCACATGTAATACTACTCGTGAATAGTGCACTAAACCAATCTCAGTTAGTAAGCTGTTCAAGTATACGGCCTCTTTCATACTTTCGCATAAACTTACATACTCTGCTTCACATGACGACGTTGCCACGCATTTTTGTTTTTGAGACTTCCAGGAAATACATGCTCCTCCTAAAATAAAAGCATAACCCGTATAAGATCGTCGGTCCATCACACAATTGCCCCAATCAGCATCACAATATCCTACAATAGGCTTACCAGTCTTTTTGAAAACTAATTTATAGTCGATAGTTCTTTTTAGATATCGAAGCACTCGTCTTGCTGATTTCCAATGAGAATCATTCGCGCAATCTGTGAATTGAGCCAACTTTACTACACTGTTCGTAATATCGGGTCGTGTTCCAGTTGATAAATACATTAAGCTACCTATTAGCTCGCGATATGGCCACTTCCCACAATCGTCTTCACTTTTTACTAGCTTTTGTCCAACTTCCATAGGAGTACTTATATTTTCCTTTGTATTTTCCATGTTGAATTTTTTCAAAACATCCAAAATATATTTTCGCTGTGAAAGCTCAATAGTGTTGTCTTTTCTGACAATGTCAATGCCTAACATGTATTTGGCAGATCCAAAATCTTTTAATTCGAACTCTTTAGCCAGTTCTTTTTTGAAGTTTACAATGCAACCTATGTTCTGCGAGGCTATTAAAATGTCATCAACATAGACAACAACAAAAAGTTTCACGTTGTTATTAAATTCTTTAAAGTAAAAACAATGTTCATTTTGCGAAACCTTAAAATTCATTTTTTTTAACTTTTCGTCTAATTTAATGTTCCATTGACGTCCCGCTTGCTTCAAGCCATACAAAGATCTCTTCAAAAGACATGTATCCCCTCCGGATTTTAGATCAGCCAACATCTTTTTAGCCCGATTTACAACGTTTTCACTATTCTCAGAATTTATTATTTTAACTAAACTCTCTTTCAACAGCTCCGGTACTTGCATATAGATCTCTTCGTTTAAACAACCATTTAAATATGCTGTATTAATGTCTAGCTGATGGATTTCCATTCCAAGCTCTACAGCAAGAGCAATCAGCATCCTAACTGTATCAAGTCTTGCCACAGGAGAGTACGTCTCGTGATAGTCGATTCCATAGCATTGGCTGTAACCTTTCGCCACGAGTCTCGCCTTCTTCTTCTCAGTTTTATCTACATTTAGTTTTGTAGTAAGGACATATCTACAACCTACGACAGCTCGATCTTTTGGTTTCTTAACTATTTGCCAAGTATCATTTATCAAAAGGCTCTTTATCTCTGATAATATAGCCTGTTCCCAATTATACTTTTCAGCACCGCTTAGTGCTTCTTTCAAGCTTACTTGACCAGCAAAATCCTCACAATCTACGAAATTTTCTTCCTCAGCTTCGCTTTCCTGACCAACTTCGACCATACGATAAATTTTACGAGGTCTACCAACGTGTCCTCTCTCTATCCTTGGTCTTCCAGGAGCTCGCTTCCATACTTGTGAATGTTCTGATGTTGAAGGAATTGGTTCAGCTACATCCAAAACATTGTCTTCGCTTGGCCCTGCTGTAGATAATTCTCCTGGTAATACGTGAGGTTCTTCTTCGCAATCTACATCAGATTGGCTTCTCGAATCTCGCGTAGTTTCAATAGATCGTAACTCTATTTCAATTGTCTTTGGTTTCACCTTTACCTCTTCGACGTTTTCTTCTATGCAAGGATCAAAGACACCATTCTCATCGATTGCAATAGGATCATCAGCATGAAACCTAATATCCCTTGACACTATAAGTTTTCTACTCTCAGGTATCCATACTCTGTAACCTTTCGAACTTCTCGGGTATCCTACGAAAACACCTAAAACACTTCTTGGCGCAAACTTATCCTTTCCCTGTTCTTTATTTAGCACATGCACCTTAGCTCCAAATTTTTGTAAATAGCTAAGCTTCACGGGTGTGTCAAAGAATTTTTCAAAAGGAATTTCGCCACCTAAACTGCTAGTCGGACATCGGTTACGGACATGACATGCTGTCACAACAGCATCTGCCCAAAAACCTTGCGATAAGCCTGACGACAGCAACATGCACCTTGCCATCTCAACAAGTGTCCTGTTCATCCTTTCTGCCACACCATTCTGTTGTGGTGTGCGAGGAACAGTCAATCTTCTTTGTATACCCTCTTTTTCTAAAAATTCATCAAATTCACGGTTACAATATTCACCTCCATTGTCACTTTGTAAAAACTTTATTTTCTTTCCTGACAAATTCTCAATATAATTCTTATAAGTCTTAAAAACTGTAAAAACACTACTTTTATTACGTAATAAATAAACCTCACACCATCTTGTACAATCGTCTATAAATGTGACGAAATATTTTGCGCCTCCTAATGCCTCAGTTTTCATGGGACCTACTACATCTGAGTAAACGATTCGTAACATTTCCTTACAAGGACCACTGGATTTTGAAAATGGCAACGTAGTCATTTTACCCCTCGCACAAATATCACAATCGTACAATTCATTCATTTTCGTATCTGTCATTCTTACATCCATGCCAGAACGATTTAGAAGCTTTGTAAGATCTTTGACATTCAAATGTCCTAACCTTTCATGCCAACCTCGAACATCTACACTTTCCCTATTAGACACTATAGAAGCTAAAGCATTAACTTCCTCAACGTAATATAAATTACCCTTCCGCTCCGCCTTCAGAACAAACTTACCAACAGGATTAGTAATAGTAGCTGAGTCTTTACTAAAAGTAACGTTAAATCCACTATCAGCAATTTTTGCTACAGATAAAAGGTTACTTCGTAAATTGGGAACGTAAAATGTGTCTTGAAGCGTTATGATATTCCGCGACTGATTAGTACATGTGGACAATCTTACCATACCCTTGCCTGCAATATCCGCGCTTGAGTCAGTTGCCAAATTGAGTTTCCCTTTATAAGAAAACAATTTATCAAACTTAGTCGCATCGTTACACAAGTGTGATGTGCTACCACTGTCAATGATCCAGCTTACAACACATGTTGCCTTCTCACCTGAAAAACAATTAAAAGATATCAAATTGTCATCAATATTTCCTAATGTTACAATATTGTCATTCACACACTTTGAAGAGTTTTCTGTTTCTCCCTTCTTCACTGTGCATTCAGATGCTTTATGTCCTAATTGATGGCATTTAAAACATTTATATTTAAAAATTTTCTTTGCACAAATCGTAACTTTTTTATCAGACTTCTTTTTTGCCATCATAGCTCTTTCATTACTTGTACCCTGGTGTCTGGATAAGTCTTCCTCTAGAATTTTGACTTTTAACGCTTCTGGTTCCGGCAGCTCATCCCGAGACTCTATCGCACAACGGAAGTTTTCATAATTTGATGGTAAACTGTAGAGTAGCATTATAGACAACAGATCATTATGAATCTTTACATTCATGTCACTCAACTTATCTACCGCATCGAAAAATTCCTCTATATGCTTACGAACATCGCCACCCTCGATCATTTTATGTAAAGTTAAGCGCTTTAATAAAGTAGCCTTCTTGGCAGGACCTTTAGAAGCATAAATTGACTCCAATTTTAACCAAAGCTCGCGGGACGTAGAACATCCTCTTACATGTCTAATCTCACCTGGACTAATGGATAAAATCAAATCCGCCTTTGCTTTTACGTCACCAGCTTCCCAAATCTTTGCAGCTGCGGGCTCGACTGGTTTTGGATTACTTCCGTCAACGTAACTCCAGGCATCATTTTTTATGAGCAATGCCTCTACTTGAATCCTCCAACTATCGTAGTTGTCCTTGCAGAGCTGTTCAATACGTACATTCGCCGATGACATCATGTATGGTGAACAAACCAACAGAATCACTTTTCACAACCACTCTTTTCAACTTGTGAAAAAATATATAATTATACATACAACTGTTTATTTTAGATATCCCCAGGATAATCTACTGAATTTATCTGGACTTCCTGGGCCCATAACCTTTGTTGGGGTTAATTAAAAAGCGTGAAATATAAACAGTAGTACAAACGTATATTTTTCAAAAGTCTCATAATAACATGACAAACTGTAGTGACACGGAACATCAAAACATTATTTTATAAATTCCAAATTACAACCAACATAAAAACTCATTTCAACAACATTATGTCACATCACTATCACTACATTGTACCCCTGCCCCCGACCCGTATCGTGCGATAGAGAGAGTTGCAAGAAATGGTCGAAATTGCCTACAATTCCTGTTTGAAATATTGTTTCGGGCGATAACTGTTTTACCCCCCTAAACCTTTATGAAATTAGACGCTTTTGGTGTCATTAGATTCAGTATACCTTAATCTATGTTTGTACGTTTTGCTTTTTTTGTAATTCAGTATAATTTAGTCAAAAAAAGACAAAAATGCTCAAGGTAGTTTTTAAGTCGAAAATATAGATATTTAGATGCTAATAACTTATATTCTGAGCAATATTTCTTCAAAATCAAAACGTACAAACCTAGTTTTTCATTATATCTACAAGATTTCCAAAAATTATGAAAATTGGACTATGTTTAGAGGGAGAAAAGCGTTATCGCTTTTTGTATGAAAATTTACAGCTTCACAATCCTCTTAAAGCGAAATCAGTATTCGCATGTAAATATTTTAAATGAATTAAAGTTCCACCCAAAAGATTGGCACAACTATATGAGAATGACGGAACCTGCTTACCTAAAGTTATTGAAACTAGCATTATCTAAAATACAGAAGCGTGATACAAACATGAGACAAGCTGTCAGTAATCACGAGCGTCTTAGTGCAACTTTGCGTTTAGTAGCCACTGGACGATCTTACGAAGATTTGAAGTTCTCATCGATAATTTCACCACAGTTATTGGGAAATATCATCCCAGAAACCTGCGGCGCCATTTACGAAGCATTGCACGACTATTGTAAGGTACGTACTGCAATAAAAACGTGCTTCTTGCCGTGCGGCTGACGTCAGACTGAGACAAAAATCTATTCGTTGATCGTCGAGCCAACATACACCGTCGATTCATCGTTACGATAATTCATGATCGCATGGATTTTCTTTGCGATCTCCGATGTCGTCTTGGGTGAAGTATATCGTTCACGATCTTGACATACACTGTCGATTCGTCGTTTCGATCGGTCTGAAACGACGGAACGTACAAATCAATCGTACCGTATATGGGGCCCTTAACTTCAGTCGACGTCAATCTCGTTCATTCGGCGCGAACTAACGAACTTCGAAATGGGGAATGAAGGAACTAGTTCAAGTAGTTTGTCTATAGGAGCGCTCTTACGACCTAGTTCGTTCACGAACTACACAAGACTACAGACAGATGTGCACGCGCACTCTACGCATTGCACCTTACGTGCACCCGTTTCTCTTACAATTTTAATTTTAAAAACACAAAGTTGAAAAGAAAACTTTGTTTATACCATTCCCCCTCCAAAAAGCTTATTTTATTCACTGAAAACAATGAATAAAAATCACTTTTATTCACTATTTTGGTGCTTGAATTTAGAACACACCGATATATTCGACCTCTCCATCTCAATGCTATACAACCTCCTTGCGCAAAAAATATACGATTCAAACTCCTTGTGCAGTGAATATTCGACATACAATTTAATTGATCGACATTTTCTTCAAGGAGTTTGGCATTAGTATAATATTACACTTAATTTTAGTAGTTAATTGTTCCAATTTTAATGTGCGATTTAATTAATTTAACCTATCTTTTTTCTTTATTTAATGTCTATTTTTGCTTAAATCTTTCTTTTTCCCGTTGTCATGGTATAAAGTATAGTATGCAACTCTTGAATAAAACGGATTTATATCGAGCGCCATGAATGACTCACGTCGCTCAGGATTCTAACACTTGAATCTCACGAGTCCCTACGGTCGTGATTCAGTCATTAGAATCCTTCACTTGCTCGTGATTCATCTATGGCCCTCATTTTAAATCCGTCCTTTATTCACTAGTTGCATAATATACTATTATAACTACCATCTCTATCATCTCTAAAAACTTATTTTATTCACTGGAAACAGTGAATGATTAAGAGGACTGTGAAGTTGAAAGTCCGAGGCAAGTGCCTACATTTCTTATTGAAATATTGTTTCGGGCGATAACTGTTATACCTCCCTAAACCTTTACGAAATTAGACACTTTTGGTCTCATTAGATTCAGTATACTTTAGTCTATGTTTGTACGTTTTGCTTTTCTTGTAATTCTGTAAAATTTACTCAAAAAAGATAAAAATGTTCGAGGTAGTTTTTAAGTCTAAAATATGGATATTTAAATGCTAATAATTTATATTCTGAGCAATATTACTTCAAAATCAAAACGTACAAACCTAGATCATCAGTATATCTACAACATTTCCAAAAATTGGATTATGTAAAGAGGGAGAAAAGCGTTATCGCTTTTTGTATGAAAATTTAAAGCATCACACAATCCTCTTAATTATTTATCTGTGTCACACACACTATTGTCCGCAGCGAGTACTACTTCAGTCCGGACAATCTGGCGCGCGACTTCTTCCTCCGCCGCAAGATGTCCGCCGACGGCACCATCCCGGTCACGCTGATCGCCTCGTTCCACCGGGTGCGAGCCCTGACCGCGGACGTGCACCTGGTCCTGGACGCAATACGGGCGTCCGATAGGTTGCAGCTGGTCAATGGGTTCAAGGTAAGGGTTTTATAGCCGTACTGTACTGTACTGTCACTACGTTTTACTATATTCTTGCAACTTGGGAATGTTCAAGTATTATGGCCACACTTTGTTTAGTCAAGTGCTTATGACCGGTATACACTTTGTTTAGTTAAGTGTGGTGGTGCCCAAAGTAGACTCCACCACGTCGGCGTTTCACCGAATAATGATGCTGAATTTAATAACCGACTACCAGCTCCTAGAAAATTGGTATTACTTACCTTGGATCCGTTCGGTCTCCGTATGTAGCCGGTGGACTTCCTGAGCTAGCTCGAAGGAAGTCGCGGCTCCTGAAGGGCTGCTGTCTGACCGAACCGGATGGTACACTTGCCTATTAGGCCACCAATACCCGAACTCATTAACGGACACAAAAACTTTGGTACACTATTCAGCGACACTAAAACTTGGCGGAACCTCGCACCAACAATCACTTGGTGCGCCGCGCAAGACACAAATCTTATATATTTCTCGAAACGAAAACGCGCTGCCCGGTCCTAATCTATTTCAACGTCATTCCGTATTCGACTCGACTGACATGTTACATGCGGCCGGCCGCCACAGGCTCTCACTGCACAGACTATAATGCAGTGTTGCCACTCGCTCTTCCTCGAGCGTAAACAAAGTGCTTAGTGTTTAGTACACTGTTTAGTGTTAAGTGATTAGTAGGTGCTGTCCCTACACTGTTTAGTAAACGGTGTTTACGTAATAATACTTGAACGCCTCCTTCCCTTGGCTAGTTCAAAGTTTACCTTGGCGTGAAGCTGTTACGCTTGATAATCGTTTGTAGCTCACTCACACATCATTGTTCTTTTTACTACACATTTTTACAGTCTATGATGGTAAAAGTTTGTGTTGCAGCAGGTTACAGCTTATAATGAATTAAGTCGAGGTTTTTTCACATTTTAAAAATTTACCAATATTGAAACAATTTATAGTCATGTAAGGTTACTACGATTAGCATGTAGGTAAAGATAATTAGATTCTTGCAAGTGTAATAATAATATAATCTAATCAAAGTACTGCATTTTGCAAACACTTGACCTACACTTGCTACACTATTACTTCATATTTTCACTCTTTACCAAATTACTACACCGTACTTGTTATAAACTAGGATAAAGTATTGTGATCAATTCACAGGTATGTCATAGACCTGCAAAATATCTGCACCTATGAGGATGTGCACTCCACATTCAAGGGATAAGAACTGTCCGGTTAGATTAATCACGATCATTTCATTTGACAGCCAACATCGCTGCATGTAGACAGAAGGCCCACCTGATGATAAGCAATTACCGCGGCCATGGATTTCGCTAATATCAGGAACCCAAGCTCTAACCCCGTTCAATACCTTGGAGCCAGGGTTGATAAAAATCATGATATTTTTGTTTAAGACAGATTTTTTTATTTTTTGAAATAAATAAAAAAATCTTGATTAAAAAAAAAAATTTAGAAACTTCAAGGAAAAGTCATGATTTCTTATACTTATATTTTTTTAACGTCATTTGGTAAGTTTTTATTTATTTCTGGCAACTTTAATAGAAGTCAGGCCAAAAAATAATTTAAATTAACAACACTCCCACCCAAGTCACGTCAATCAAGTAAATAGAAAACACAGGGAATTCCCTAATTCATTTCATGTTGATATTAATTTGGAGTTATGGTGTAAAGTAAATATCATTACAGTTTTTTAAATATCTTCCTAATACCAAAAAAATCATATTTGATTTAAATAATTGATTTTTTAAAATAAATCACTTGATTTAAATCAGTTAACCCTGCTCAGAGTGTGACGATTGGGTGAAACAACTGGCACGTTCAAGACGGGACAAGGACAATTTAACACATTGACAATTTGTTCCAGGTCCGCACTGCTTTCGAGCCAACGAAATGGCCGCTGCTAGACATCACCTTCAACGCCAGCAGCGACCACGACGTCACAGAGAGGAGGCCCGACGACAGACCCAGGGTTGAACAGGAGCAGCTGCGGGTTGAAACCGCAACAAACCATCAGGAGGATGCCAACACAACGCCAGAAGTTAGCGCTTTGATCCTGTCTCAACCGGAAGACAGCGTCTCATCGTCCACTCGGCAAGAGGTGAACGTTCAAACCACAGCAGAGCCAGAAGTCAGCTCTTCGATATTGACGACTCAACCGGAAGTCAGCGCTTCGATATTGACGACTCAACCAGAAGTCAGTGCTTCGATTTTGACCCAACCGGAGGTCAGCGCTTCGATATTGACTCAACCGGAAGTCAGCGCTGTGAATTCAACACAGCAAGGTGCGGTTAGCGCGTCGTTGGTGATTCATCCTGAAGTCAGTGCTTCCATTCTAAACGAGCCAGAGGTGAGAGGTTTGAGTTCGCCTCAGCCATGCGAGAACGCAAACAACGTACAAGTGACCGAAGCGGTGGTTGAAAAAGAAAAAGTAGACGTTGTAGAAGTGGAACAGCAAGCGATTGCAACGGAGTTGCACAGTGCGAAGGAGTCGAACAGTATAGAAGGTAGTGAGAGGAATCAGAGGCAAGAGGATATTGGCACATTGGACATAGCGGCGTCTGATGATACGGTACCGTTTGTAATATTATTGTCTTTTATTTCGACGGCCCCCACGTATACTATCGAAATTGAAAAAAATACATTTTCGTTTCATTGCATTAATAGCAACCAGAGATAAAGATCTATAATTCTATATATAAAATATGTGCAAATTTTAATACCTTCAACTATTACCATTGAACAGAATCGAAAGTGCATAAAATGAACGCATTAAAACATTCAAACTAAACCTTAGAATCGCTCCCCTGTGAAGTAGAGGATTTACAGTTTCGATAGTTTACGTGGGGACCATCGATTTGTGCTAATAACTAGAAAGGATTTTTTCGTCAACTGGCGAGTGTTAAACTCGCGTCTGATGCGCGCGGGTTAACACATTCCGATTTTTTTGTCGTCAATTCGCGTGCACATTATAGAGTCAAATAAAAACGGAACAGGAAACTTTTATAAAATCTAAATAGTGTTATGTATGTAGAATTACTTGAATTCTATTTCCTAGTTTTCATGACCTAGAATAATTATAACAGAGAAACCCACGTTAGTTGGGGACTAAAATAGTAAGGCATAAACCATGAAGAGGTTTTCTCCTGGCGATCGTGACCCGTCATCAAACTGTGTGTATTTCACACAGTTCGTGTATTTCACAGAACTGTCGCGGCCACGAAGTGAACTAACTAAACGGCTTTCACACTATAAATTTTAATCTCTATTTCGTAATCGTAATTTCGACCTACTAATAAATGGACCTCAAATCCACTTCAAAATACAAGAAAAATGTGTAGTGACATATACAATGTGTTAATTAAATAATGCGAACTTATCTTTATTCAAAAAGAATTATATACATTAAAAAATAAGTAAAATAAATAGGCACATACATGGGTAAAGACGACAGAGTTAAGTAAATTTAAGAGATGGCGCTGTTGAAAATTTAATTTTGGATATAATCTGCGCCATCTATATTTTTTATTCATGGAATCGAATCCACTCTCGATTCGGAACAATCTATATTCTGGATTTGCGCAATTTAATTAACACATAATTATATTCTAGTGCCTATGTAATCTATACTTACTAATATTATAAAGCTGAAGAGTTTGTTTGTTTGTTTGCTTGAACACGCTAATCTCAGGAACTACTGATTCAAATTGAAAAATTCTTTTTGTGTTGGATAGTCCATTTATCGAGGAAGGCTTTAGGCTATATAACATCACGCTACGACTAATAGGAGCTGAGCATCAATGAGAAATGTTGCAAAAACGGTTAAAAAATATACGGCGAAACGTAGTTCGCTGGCACAGCTATTATAAAATATAAATATTTGAATTTAAGCAATATTTTCATGATGATAGTACTTCACCTTGCCCCTTGTTTGTTTGTTTGTTACTTGGTAGGTCATCGGGTCGAAAGGATTAAAAAGAAACATTTGCGTTCTAGATTCACACAGACTATATAGAGTGTAAAAAGATCCATAACGTAGCCCGTGTCTACACATTCAGACCACAAAATCAGAGGCCGTACCGCTTAACTCAAAGCGATCACTCACTATCGTTATTGAAACATTAGAACAATAGTTTTAATGTCACAAGTGACATTTGAACTACTGTTCTAATGTCACAAGTGACATTTGAACTACTGTTCTAATGTCACAAGTGACATTAAAACTATTGTTCTAATGTCACAAGTGACATTTGAACTACTGTTCTAATGTCAAAGTGACATTAAAACTATTGTTCTAATGTCACAAGTGACATTTAAACTATTGTTCTAATGTCACGAAAGCGATAGCGAGTTATCGCTATGAGTTAGGCGGTAACCCCCCAGCTTGAGATGTATTAATCATTGTAGTAGTAGTAATTGATAGTTAATGGTATTTTTTTTTATATATATTTTACAGACACCTGTGTCGAGGGAAGACAATGACATGACCGTATCAAGGAGTGAATCGAACGAGGACCCTCCGCTGCAGCAGGAGACTGTGGAAGAAAGACCGCTCGAGAGACGGTAATGTTCATTGATTGGCTTATTATTCTATTTATTATATTATTAGAGTTTTTTTTATTGTGTTGTTATTAGGACGCGGTTACTAAGCAATATCAAATAGATTAGGTTTAATAATAATAATAAAAGCTCTTTATTGCACACAAAGACAAAATACAACAGGAATAACAAATGAAATAAAATCAGAAATGTGACGATGGGCGGCCTTATTGCTAAAGAGCAATCTCTTCCAGGCAACCTCGGAAGTGGGATATATAATTAAACACAGAGGAGATGAGGGTTTAGGTTTATTTATTTCATGTTTCTAAATCATTTTATAACATTTTACAACTTGTTATTAAAACACTAATTTCACAAGTTCCACTTGAATCTTTATTATATTTCAAGATACCATGGAGTTCCATCAAGAAATTACAACACAAAGCTTTAACATTTTACAACATTTACAAAAAGTATGTAAAAATGATTGTCAAGATACTAATAATAAAAATTGAAATAAAACAATATTATGTAAGTACTTATAAAAAAAAAAAATAAAGAATAATAATATCAGTATATTTGTTTCAATGAAGGAATTCGATTCACAAATTCATTGTTAAATTACAAATGTCTAACTAATACAATAGTACGAGTATACAAATAAATTTCAAGTAAAATAGTATTTATTATATAAACAAAAATATCAAATAAAATTGTATATTATTTTGTGAATAAATTTAAATCTAACAAATTGTTGCTCCCACAGACGAAAGAAGCAGATGGTGGGAATATTCCCGCTGGCGACTATGTCGGGACCTCTCGTGGCTCCCGTTTCCACCCTGCTAAGGGGAGTCCCGCCGCCACCCTTACCAAGGTAATTAATTATGCATCATCATCATCATCACAGCTCATATACGTCCCCACCGAGGGGCACGAGCCTACCCTAACTAATTAAGGGGATTAGGCCTTAGTCAAACCACGCTGGCCCAGTGCGGATTGGTTGACTTCACATACACCTTTGAATTACTTCGCAGGTGTATGCAGATATTTCCTCACGATGTTTTCCTTCACCGTAGGAGCGTCAGATAAATGTACATATGAAATTCGCGAAACAAACATTGGTACATGGCAGGATCGATCGCAGTCCAGTGCCGAGGCCACAGCGCCACCGACGCTCCTTTTTTATATCACCTTAATTTTTTTCGTCCATCTATCGCATTTCGCATTACACAAAACTTGAGATCTTTAATAATTTCACTACTTCGTATAGGTCAGGATTGGTCTATGCGTTAGATCTTCGACTTTAAATCTGTGTGCCAGTAGTTAGATCCTGGTGTAGAGCGTTATCTTTTTCATGAAATTGTTTTCTTTTATTATTTTGTTTTTATTTATTGCTTTTTGTTAATTTTATTTGTTTTTTATAAGTAACTTTTTTATTTATTAGTTTTTTATTTAGGTATAAGTACTTTTCTTTTCAGAAAAAAAAAGATTTAAGTTGAGCTTTAAAAGACGCGATTTTAATACGCTAAATCGAATAATTCTCCGAAAATTATTAGTTAAACGCCCACGATCCGAAAAAAGTTTCTTCACTTGCATTGTGGTTTCATAAAACCGTACTACAATGATTTTTTTGTCGCAGAATGTTCCGAACGACGAGACTGATGCAGCCGCCCCACGACCCCTCGCTGAACCCCGACGTACCCGAGTTCATACCGCTCGCGCGCAGACTGGGTAAGTGGTGAATATTTACTCGCAGGGAACTATTGGGATGATGACGGAATTCAAATTTTCATGAACCGTTTTCATTTCCGACATGAACCGTGACGTCATTGTTGAGTACGGCCATATAAACTCCATGTCAATTGCTAGAGCTGTTTTGCTAGAGAGAGATGGAGAAAAATCTTTGATTCCTTATATCTTGGTTGTTTTTATAGTTATTCGAAAACCTTTCTTTCTGTTTATTATATGAATGAGCTTTTATTAAAGCATTTTTTTTAATTCATCTAGCCTATTTAGAGGAAACGCCTCCCGCGCGATAGATAACGCACACGCAGCCTGAATGTGCCCGACGATCACAGACGTATAAAGGGAATTAAGGGAAGCAAACTTAACCATAATAATTTTACTCACACATTTGTCATAACTCAAGTAATGTATATCGTTTTTACTTTCACTCCAAAGTGATATGATATATCGCTATTTCTGTCTTTCGTCTATGGCGATACTAGCGCACACATAAACATTTCCGAAACCGTGCGCGGCAGACGCCACGTGGACGCCATGTTTGGCTTTGTCAAAATAAGAGACAAATGGTGTTGTGTGTGACATTGTGTTATAATGTTTTGTTTTGTGATTATAAATAAAAATAACAGCTAATCGGACAAGAGCAATGGTAAAGTGCTGTGCCGCGAAGTGTTTTAACGCATCATACAATAAAACTCCAGAAATTACAATAAAATTTAATTAATATTGTTTCGTGTGTGAGTAATCTCCTAGCACTTGAGAGTCGTCGTGATGTGCTTGATATGTGCTTTCTGTATGGATATCCTAAACTATAATTTGGACACGCCTAACCTACTTTCAGATATAGTCTTGTCTTTTTACACCTAAATATCGAACCAGACACACTCCTCTGTTTCAAATACCTAACCACCGCACCAACTACACTAAGAATGCAGCAATGACCCGCTTACCTAGAACATATAACTATAAATTCAAACACATTGATATTTTCAACATGAGCAAAACCAATTTTAAAAAACATTTACTTAAAGTGAATAAGCTAACTGGGAAAGATTAAGGAAAGTAGATTAATATTTTGATCTTTTGGTTGATTATATTCATAATACGTATATTCTACTATTTTCAGGTTAATATTTACTATTCATATATATTTATATCATATATACCTATTTATTTTGTATTCTTATATATATTTATTGTTGTCCCCTATTGGAATCAAAAACGTAACTCATTGATCATAACAAACTGGGTAAATGTCACCATATTTACATAAACATGCTATGAAACTCTGTAATTGGCTTAAGTGTCGGTCTATGTAAACTAGTCTTTAAATTGTAATACAGCTGTTGAGTTTCTTAATAAATAAATAAAAAATGTTTACATGTGGTAGAGTTGCCACGCTTTTCGAACGATACGTTCAGTGCGATTCCCTTTATACGTCTGTGGCGACGATAGCCGATAATGGCCGGTTACATCTGCGCATATCGTGTCAGCGCGAGGCTTTGTGACGGCATACACGCAGGTGCGGCCCAAGCATAACAAATACCCTGATTGTAGAGTTGTGTAGCTCAGCTCCCCCAGCACGTCCACCACAATACGATACGATAAAGCGGTTTATCGCGGTGAACTGTCAAAATACAATAGGGTTTCGTCGTATGTTGACAGTTCACCGCGATAAATTGCTTTATCATATCGTGTTTTGGTGGACGTGCTACGGGGGCATGAGCTATTGATGCAAAAGAGATATATCCGACGCAAGGAGTGATTGCATCAGTATATCACATCAGTTCAGAATACATCTGTATCTCAGTAACTCTCGCGCGCCTGAGATGTCCGAGAGCATTGAAACGGCATTGAATCAGTAACTCAGTAACTCTTTATCTTTCACTCGGCAGGGTTTTACGAGTACAAAAGGCCGAGAGCGTAGATAGTCAAAGTAGTCCTGTCAAGCATGAAAGAAAATCCTGGTGACCGGTTTTCATATTCACAACAATATTAAGAAAATTATTCAAAATAATTGTTATGAATACAAACTAGTTATAAATCTTTTAATGAATTCTTAGCTAATCCTAATAAATAAGTTAATAAACATTAATTCAGAAATTGACAGACACAGAGCATACATTATCCTATTGACAAAATAAACAAAACACTGAGTCATTGAATTAATTATCTAGTTCCTCGAGCATCAATGCCTTGGCAATGGCATGAATTACTCAACTGAGGTCTGAGGTAAAGTGATATAAAAGACTGATATATTTCAGCAGCTCCAAAAGATAGGTACCTATCTCACTTTTCGTGTCAGTGATATACTCCGCGCAAGTCCACCAGACTGTACCTGTGCATTGTCCGTAGAATCGGGACCGGAGAAAGCGACGACGGAGAACGTTCCCGAAGCGACGAACTCGAACAGCACTCCGACGCCGGAACGCAGCGGGACCGACGCTTGGACAGAGGTGAGTATTGTTTGTACAAGTTTATTTTTTAATTATCACAAAAAAATTGTATGCTTGTTCAGACAAGCAAACTGAACAACTCTCACTATGGGACCAACTTTGAAATCGCAAAAAAAAGTCAGCTGTTCCATACAAATGTTCAACATTCCTAGATGTATGGAACAGCTGATTTTTTTTGCGATTTCAAAGTTGGTCCCATAGTGAAAGTTGTTCAGTTTGCTTGTCTGAACAAGCACACAATTTTTTTGTGATAATTAAAAAATAACCTTGTATAGAGTCTGAATCTGAATGAACCTGACATTTTTTCAAGTTGCAACACTGATTCACAGTGTCCCTCTGTAGTTTAGTTCAACGTGGTGATTTTGATACTTTGTAATACACTTGTTACTTTGGACATTTAAGTTTCGATTTTGGTGCAGAAGCACAAATCAGAGCCAGTTTATGAGGAAGACGAAATTTTAAGGGAGCATGGTCATGAGGTTTTCAGAATTCATCCATACTATTGTGATATTAACCCTATAGTTAGAGGTCATTTGGAGTTTAGGCAAGTACAAGGTTGCATACAAAAACATGTCTGTGTCAGCAGCGGAATTAGAGGAAATTATAGAAATAGCTTTTCATAAAAAATACAAAGCATTCGCTTCCCGTTAAAAACCGCTATAAGAGCGGGGCCTATCCCTGCTCTTGTACCACGGAAGAGATGGAGCAATTTATAATAAGCGTCAATGATAATGAATTAAGCAACTCAGATGAATCGGATATGGGTGTTGAATATTTGCAAACTGTTCTTTTTTACAGTAAATAAATAAAATGTATTTTGATTCTTAACATCTTTATGTATCTATTGACTTCCCAGATAGCAATGGCTTGTCGTGCAAGTTTGAATCAAACTTTCTAGTTCCCATTGAGAAATTTTTGTTTTTTTCGGTAGTATACAATGTTGCAATGTACATACAATATTGCCCCAACAAACTTTAAAAAGCGACTAGTTTGTTGGTACAATATTGTATGTACATTGCGTCATTGAAAAAACAAACATCATGCAAGCTTAAAACAAACACGATGCAAGCTTGTTGTTGGGAAACTAGCAAGTTTTTTTTTTGTTCACAACTTGGTACATACACATAACATGGGTACACATTAACAAATACAAATATACATTTAAGTGTAGTACCTTCAGTGAACACAACATGTACTATTGATAGCGTATGAATAGCACCTAACTAATAAAATATATTCTACAAAATATAAAGATCCTTATACAAAATGATGAAATCAAACATTATTATTACATTTTAAGTTGTTTAATCAAACATCATTATTATTACAAGTTAGATTCAAACTTGCCTCAAGTTTGGCAAGTTTGCATGCTATCTGGGTTAAGGGGGCACAGTCAGTCCACTAGCGCCGCCATTCGTTTTTTATTAATGATGATGAATTAAAGACATTTCTACAAAAAATAGCACAGTCACGAACTCAATATAGATACTTCAGATTTATATTTACGTATTTTGTACACATTAACCGTATAGAATAGTCGAAATCAGAATTATTGCTAAAAGTGGCCACTTTTAGCAATAATCCTGATTTCGACTATTCCTATACTTTTAATCTATGCCTGAATAGCTCTCAAAAATTTAAATATCTATATTGAGTTCGTGACTGTGCTATTTTTTGTAGAAACGTCTTTAATTCATCATAATTAATAGAAAACCAATGGCGGCGCTAGTGGACTGACTGTGCCTCCTTAAGTCTTAATTTATAACATTTCATAATATTTTTTCTTAATTTTTGTCGAAATATGACAGAAAAATAAGTATTTTAAATTTTCATCAAATCCAAATACCGCGAGTTTTATGAAAGGTTCATTGTTGAATTTTTTTTGAAACTAAACCTTGATATTTAATAAATAAGCATCAACTCCATTTTTTCCTACTATAGTCGGTATTGCCCTCTCCAATTTTTAAAATTTCTCGCGTTTTGCTAGTTTTAGCTTTTTATTAGCCACACTCCTCATTTGGTCATTCACTCAAAAAGTAGACTTCCGTGACGTGTGTGTTTAGCGTGCGGCAAAATATTCCTTTCGGCACAACTAGTGCTTTTTGTTTACCTTCCGCGTACAACCTCTTAAAGTGCACACTATCTCACGGCGCGTGGTTGTCCAGGTGAAGCGTCGCACCAAGGCGGGGTCCCGCGAGAGGGTGGCCGCTCCCCCCGCCGCCCCCGCCGTCCCCATCGACGCCGCGGCCGGGGAGGAGCCCCGCGAGGAGCTGCACTTCCAGCTGGACGAGGAGCTGGACCTGCCGCCGCCGAGGCACAACACCTTCACGGACGCCTGGTGAGTGATGCACTGCTAACCTGCTGAGATAGGCATACTTATCTATCGGGGCTGGGTGGGATATTAGTCATACCTGGCCGACGGAACGCTATACATGTGTATGTACCCAGCTGATGATGGGACGCCACACTTGTACCTAGCTGACGGGTCGCCACACGTACTCCTACTTAGCTGACGGGACGACACACGTATTCTTACTTAGCTGACGGGACGACACACGTAATCATACCTAGCTGACGGGTCGCCACACGTATTCTTACTTAGCTGACGGTATGACACACGTAATCATACCTAGCTGACGGGTCGCCACACGTATTCTTACTTAGCTGACGGTATGACACACGTATTCATACCTAGGTGACGGGTCGTCACACGTTTTCTTACTTTGCTGACTGGTCGCCACACGTATTCTTAGCTGACTGGGCGCCACACGTATTCTAACATAGCTGTCGGGACAACACACGTATTCATACCTAACTGACAGGTTAAACAGGACTGTCAATCTTACTAACATAACTGATACCTTAGTGGCTGTAAACGAGGATCTCGCTAATATAGCAGTTTGGGCCGATTCTAGTTCTTTATACCTTAATCCTGCTAAATCAAAATTTATGGTCTTAGATTCAAAATCGCAAGTTAATAAAATTTTTACTCATAACTTACAGTTGAAGATTGGCGATCAGGCTATTGACAGGGTAATCGAAGCCAAAAATCTGGGTTTGATTTTCGATTGTCATCTGCGTTTCGAGTCACATATTATGAGTGTTGTGAAGAGTTGTATGTTCCGGTTAAAAGTTCTATACAAAATTAGGAACATTATCAGCGAGAAAACCCGCACTTTATTGTGTGATAAGATAAGATAAGATAAGATATTTATTTCGCTAGAATGTGGTACATACTAAGGTCTTAAAATTATTTTTTTGTATCAGACACATTCACCAGAAACTGGCATGCAAAAATTTTCCGTGATTTAATACGATTTACAATAATTATGGTGAATATATAATTACTACTATGTTATACTATATTTCTATATTAGTCAGAGCTTAACAAATTTCTTAAATACAATATCACAACAATTTTCATAAATAATGTCACTATCTACTTGACCTTAAGTTCTAGATATTCTTTAACACTGTAGAAACAATTTTCAACAAGCCAGGTCCTAAGCCTTATTTTAAATTGTCTGTGAGGCAAGGATTTTATTTGTGTCGGCACCTTATTGTAAATTTTTACAGCCATGGCGTATGAATTTCGAGACCGAAGTGTGGTTCTCATCATTGGTAGTATTAGTTTGTTTGGATATCTAGAGACAGCACGTATACCATCACCAAATTTCATGAATAAATTTGGGTGACTTTTCACGAAATTACAGATTTCATAGATGTATAAGCAAGGGACTGTTAATATGCGTAAATATTTAAACAATGGTTTGCAAGACACCAAATTGTCAACATCATATATCGCTCTGATACACGATTTTTGTGCAATGAATACTTTATTAATACTATATGAATTTCCCCACAACAATATTCCGTATCTTAATATTGAACCTACATGTCCATGGTATGCTTGAATAGCAATTTCTCTGCTGGCAATTTTAGCAAGCCGCCATAAAGCGTAAGAAAAGGGATAAATTTTCTTACATAAATTTTCTATATGCTCAGTCCATGTCAAATTTTCGTCTAGTGTAATGCCTAAGAATTTTATCGTGTTCGTTTCTTGAAGTAGATTGTTTTCGAATGCAACTTTTATGTCACGTTTCCTCCCTTGTCTGTTTATAAATTGTATGTATTTAGTTTTTTCAATATCTACTTTTAAGTTGTTTTTCCTCAACCACAATATAATGGACTCGACAGTTTTATTTATGTCAAAATTATATTCGCAAATGTTTGTACAAGGCACAGTAACAGATAGGTCATCGGCAAAAAGAATACAATCGTGATCTGTCATATCGGGCAGGTCATTTATGTGCAAAAGAAATAATAAGGGGGCTAGGTACTACCTTGGGGGACACCAACATCATTTAATTTCAAATTTGATTTATATATTATTTCTTCATTTTTATCGCTTAGTTGAGATATTTCTATATATTGAGATCTTTTATTTAAATAAGATTCTAACCATTTATTTGCTAAGCCGCGTATGCCATACATATCACACTTGTGTAACAGTAATTTATGTGGTACATAATCAAACGCCTTACTCATGTCGAAGAATATAGCCGTTACAGGTACAGGCTTATCGGTATGGTCCAAAATTTTGTTTACTAGAGAGAAAGCGGCAAATGAGGTTGATTTTCCTTTTTGGAAACCATATTGTTCGGGTTTTATAATTTTAAATTTATATAGAAAGTCACTTAATCTATCATGCATTGCCTTTTCAAATATCTTTGAAAATATTGGTAACAAGGAGATTGGTCTATAATTTTCCACGTTTCCTTTCCCCTTTTTAAAAATCTGTTTCACTACAGATATTTTAAGACAATCGGGAAATTCACCTGAGCTAAAAGATAGGTTTATTAAGTAACTTAACACTGTTGCAATCTCACTTTTGACTGTTTTTACTATTTTTGTAGAAATATCATCATGGCCGGTAGAATTTGTGATTTTCATCGAATTTATTAATTTTAGAATTTCATAATTGTCAATTGGTATTAAAAAAATACTAGAATGATTTACATTAATGTCCTTAAGTGCATTATTATCAAAGTCAGTTTTTGTAGAATTTGTCAAATTTATAAAATAGTTATTAAAGTAATTTGCAATGTCAGTTGGATTTTTAATGTCTGTTTTATTTGCAATAGAATGTAAATCTATGTTATTTTTCCCATAAACAGGGTTTGTCTTATTATTTATTACGTTCCAAGTAGCTCTCGTTTTATTTTTAGCGTTAGATACATATTTTTCATTTGTTATTTTTTGTGCCTGAATAATGCAATTTTTTAGAAGTTTATTATATTGGTGATATTTATTTCTAGATTTGCAATTTTTATTTTTGTAGAACCTAAATCTAAGTATTCTTTTAGTAATCGTTGATTTTTTAATTCCACTTGTAAACCATCTGCATTTTAGGGGCTTGTTTGTGTATTGTTTTTTCACAATGGGAAAACATAAGTCGTAAAATAGTCGAAAATCGTTATAAAATAAATTAAATGCTTCGTTTAAGTTATTTTGTACATATACTTCAGACCATGTAAGTGAACGCAAACACTCTTTGAATTTTAGTACGTTATCATTGCTATAGTCACGTTTAAAGCTAAACCAGATTTTAGGTAAGTCAGGTAATTTGTTTATATAAAATGTTAAGGTCTGAGCTGTATTGTGATCAGATAAGCCCAGATTATGTAGTTTAGGTTTGGCCTCAGGAATGTTGCTCAGTATGTGATCTATACATGCATTAATCCTCGTGGCATCAGATATATGAAGTATTAAATTAAATTTTGTGGCTACACATTTCAATTCAATAGATGCGGTGGTTCTTTTTAATGTGTCAATGTTTAAGTCACCTGTAATTACTATTTTATGTTTAGTTTTATACCTAAGTCTATTCATCAGGGTATCAAATTTTTCAAAGAACATTTTTAGATTCGAGTTAGGCGTTCGGTAAATACAAATAATTATTATTTTGTGGGATGGTATTTCTATGCCACAACATTCAAATATGTAGTCTACTGAAAGTTCTTTGAGAAATCTCAATTCTTTTGTAACAATGTTTTTTTTAATAAGGATACCCACTCCTCCCCTTTTCTGATGTTCCCTAGAGTAACTAGACGCTAATTGGAAGTTATCGAGGCACATATTTCTTTCACTGCCTAGTTTGATGAAAGTTTCAGAGAAGCATAGTATGTCAATATATGTTTTATTGTTTTCTAATTCTGCGATAGAGAGTTCAATGAGTTCCTTTTTGCTCAAAAATCCAGCAATGTTTTGATGGAAAATCGTGAAGGAATTACACTCGAAAAAACTTTTCAGATTTCTGTGGTGATACGGCATGTTGTCCCGGGTTTAATGTGCTAGAATTATCAAGCATGCTTTTTTGCAACTGGTTTTCTGGGTTGCTGAGTCTACTCTCATTTATATTTTCACTAACCCCATTTCTATTTATAAGTGTGAATTGAGTCATGTGCTCTCTAGTAATGTTATATTTATTTCTATTTTTACTTGTCAGCAAGTATCTGCATTCATAGTCAATGCTGTCGATTTGTGTACTTATTTTCTTACAAATTATGCGCATCGTCATAGATTTATGAATTGAATTTTTAAAATAATTACTGAGTGATATAAAATTACAATTGTCAAATAAATTACATGTCAATTTTATGTTATTATTTAGCATTGTTTCATTTTGGTATGGATTATTTAGTATGCCTAATACTATGACAGAGTTAAGTCTAAATTTTTTTAACACAGTATACAGTTCTGATGTTGTTTTTAACGCATTTTTATCATTTTCTCCGTTACATAAAATAATTTTATCATTTATGCTAAGTGTTTGGTTATAGAGTGGCTTTAAAATTTCTTCTGTTGTTGCATATGGTTTGGTTTCAGCAGTTATTATGTAGTCTTCATACTTCGTGCTCTTGCGCAAGTTTGTTATTTGTGACGCTATACCTGTACATTGCTGAGACCCATATATAAGAATTTTATTCTTAGGTTTTTCCTGTGTGGGTATGTCGAGAGTCATCATGTCGTTGTTTTCAATGTCGACTTCATTGTTTTCGTCTAAGCTATGTATGTCCGTTTCAACATTATTTTCTTTGGCGTGTGTTATAATCTTGGCAGATTTAATCATGGTGACTGCTAAGTCTGGCTTTTTGTTCTTTTTTGGTTTCTTAGTAGTTGAAGTACAAATTTTGGTTAATTGTTGAATTTTATGTTCTTTCTCTTCTAGTTGTTTTTGTAATTTCCTGTTTTCGATATTTAAATTTTCAATTTCGCTGTTTGCACTTTCTAATTTTGTGTTCAGATCGCTAACAAGTTGCCTGATTTTGTTCAGTTCATCGCTATCTCTAGTTGAAATATCAGGAAGACTTCTCGCAGTTAAATTCGAATCGAGCGATAAAAAAGAGTGATCAATATCATCTGAGTTTTGTTCATGGATTGTATGATTTGAGATATCTGGATCAAACCCTTTTTTGGTATTTCCTAAACTTGACATATTTACCTTTTCAGTTGTTTCATTTCTATTTACTTTTAATTTAATGATAGGTGTATTTGTTTGATTTTTACTGTATTTTGTTGTATTTTTTTCTATACATATTCGACGTTTCCATGTTTGTTTATTTTCTGCAGTCATTAATTTAAAACGGTTGTTTGAGACATTCCCGCAATTTATGTCGTACGTTTCATTACAAATGCAGCATATAATGAAGTCTCTCTTAATAATATTTTTCTTGCAAACAGTACATGTTTTTTTGTTTGGAATATTTTTAGTCTTTGGTCTTGCAGTTGACATTTTGTAGTAGTAGAAATGTTAGGAATAAAAAATTGATACACAAAAAGACAAAGCAGACTGAGGATCGATCCACGAGCCTATTGATTTATGTCTATACTGAATCCGGTGTGTGCTCCATTCAGCCAAACTAACATATGTTTGACTTCTGAATATGTGATTTAGTATAATGTCCCTTCATTTATTTTTAAACCGGTTTTTTACTTGTTTGCACCTAAATTTAGCAACAGATCACTGTTCATCACTGATTTGAATCGTCAACGGTTTTGACGTTTGATATTTTTCCGTGTTTTTTCACTTTTATTCACTTTTCTTTTTATATTTATGTCACTTTTTTGTTTTCAATACGTATTTCACTTGAATTATTCCTTTAAAACTTTCACTTGAATCGTTTTCTTAACGTTTTTACACATTTATTGTTTTTCTTGATTTCCACCGTATTTTGAGTTTTAGATTTTCACAAATGATTGTTCTCTTAGTTTTAATAGTAAGCAACTTAATTTTAATAAATAAACTGACATATCGTGTTTTAAAATATTTTTCCAGCAAGATAAACACAGAGACGATGTTGTCGTGACGGCAACGCCATCTCGATCGCCATCGTGACGGCAACGCCATCTCGATGTGAGTCGTTAATACTCTCTAGGCTGAACTATGGAGATGTCGTGTTTGGTCCTCGATTGTTGTCTCGAACTCAGCGTTTAATTCAGCGTGTCCAGAATGCCTGTTTTAGATTTTGCCATGACGTTCCTCGCTTTAGTCATATTTCTCCATTTCTGAATGCTGTGTCTGTGCTTAACATGGAGTCCCGTAGACATCTCCATCTCGCTTGTCTCGTTTTTGACATTATTAAACTGAAGCAGCCCGGGTACCTCTTCGATAGACTCCAATTTCATGTCTGGTACTCTTCTAGGGGCATTCGAAAGCCGCTTCAGGGGTACTCTTATAAGACTGTAGCTTTTAGGGGCAGCTTCCGTTTTCAAGCTACTAAGTGCTGGAATGATTTACCACCGCCCCTGAGGTGTTTGTCTTCTCGGAATACTTTCAAACGCTTTCTTACCCAGCACATACTCGAAGTTCAGAGAAGAGGGATTCCTAAAGGTTTTATGTCTTAGTTTGACTAACCTGTTCCTTTGCTTTAACTAGTTTGTTTAATTGTTATATATAATCATTGGACTAAGTCTGTGGAATCTGGAGCTCATGTTTTGTTCTACATGTCAAATATTACTTTCCTCTTTAATGTTGCTAGCTTGGAGTATAATTGATTTAGGCCTAAATATACTTTAGTAATCATCTAAATCTTAAATGCACATGATGGATGAGCTTTCGTGTGTTATTATTGTTGTTATTAATATTTTTTTATTTTTTATTATTGTCAGTTTATTTTTCAATTATTTCCCTGTGGTTCTATGTAATGTAACGGATCGCCGACCGATTCCCACGGGGTGATGGCTGAAAATCAGCGCTATGTCCTGTGACATTAACGTCGCTGAGTCTTTGACCCTTTGCTTGCTTTAGCACGCAAACATGATGACGATATGTGTATTGTAAATCTGTATCTCTGTCTGTGAGTTTTTATTCAATGTTTGTGTGTTGTTTGTAAGCAATAAACGTCTACTACTACTACTACATATTCATACTTAGCTGACGGGTCGCTACACGTATTATTCCTTAGCTGACGGGACGACACAAATATTCATACCTAGCTGACGGTTCGCTACACGTATTCTTACTTAGCTGACGGGACGACACACGTATTCATACGGAAGATGCAGTGTTTGGTATCTCCCATAATGTGGACCGACGATCTGGTGAACGTGGTGAGAAGCCGCTGGATGTAGAGACAAGCAAGACTGATCGGCTTGGAGGCCTCATATAATTATCTCCCGTTAGGGCGTAAATACGCCTTTTGTACTTTTCTATTATGCTACTAATGACGGGGACAGATTACAGAAACTCTTTTTAATATCATCACGATCTTGTTAATTGACAGTTGTTTTTTTATCTAGTGATGTTACATAAAAGCAATATTGTACCACTGTAGCAAAATCTTTCTCTGACGTCACTAGGTCGGACGAAGAGTCTGACGCTGAGTTCACCGACCGGGACATAGGGCGGCTGCTTATCGTCACCCAGGGACCGCGCGCGCCCAAACACGACGGGCACGACCGCCAGGGGGACTACACCACACGGACCAAGATCACGCAGGACCTGGAGCAGGTAACACGCGGGGGACTACACCACACGCACCGAGATCACGCAGGACCTGGAGCAGGTAACACGCGGGGGACTACACCACACGCACCGAGATCACGCAGGACCTGGAGCAGGTAACACGCGGGGGACTACACCACACGCACCGAGATCACGCAGGACCTGAAGCAGGTAACATGCGGGGGACTACACCACACGGACCAAGATCACGCAGGACCTGGAGCAGGTAAGACGCGGGGGACTACACCACACGCACCGAGATCACGCAGGACCTGGAGCAGGTAACACGCGGGGGACTACACCACACGCACCGAGATCACGCAGGACCTGGAGCAGGTAACACGCGGGGGACTACACCACACGCACCGAGATCACGCAGGACCTGGAGCAGGTAACACGCGGGGGACTACACCACACGCACCGAGATCACGCAGGACCTGGAGCAGGTAACACGCGGGGGACTACACCACACGCACCGAGATCACGCAGGACCTGAAGCAGGTAACATGCGGGGGACTACACCACACGGACCAAGATCACGCAGGACCTGGAGCAGGTAACACGCGGGGGACTACACCACACGCACCGAGAGCACGCAGGACCTGGAGCAGGTAACACGCGGGGGACTACACCACACGCACCGAGATCACGCAGGACCTGGAGCAGGTAACACGCGGGGCACTACACCACACGCACCGAGATCACGCAGGACCTGAAGCAGGTAACATGCGGGGGACTACACCACACGGACCAAGATCACGCAGGACCTGGAGCAGGTAACACGCGGGGGACTACACCACACGCACCGAGATCACGCAGGACCTGGAGCAGCTAACATACTGGGGAATAGCAACTACATCTAACTAAATCATCCTGCAAAATGAGAGCCGTACTATCTACATTTTAATAACTAGGCTAAAAGTGCATCTGCTACTAAAACCTCCCATAATCACTGTTAACAATTATTTTTTCTTTACCCAGGTCATAACGGACGGGCTTAAACGGTACGAAGAGGACCTGTGGAATGATTCCGAGTATACATCGGTGAGTTTGTACTTATATTTCTAACATAATGCCAGTCCTTTTAACTTTAAAAATTGGCCTTATTCATTCCTCCTAAACTGATTTATTGTTAAATCGAAATAAAATAGTTTTGTTTAAATACATGTAGGTAAATTAGTTTTGTTATTCAAGTAATTATAAACCCCTTTATTGTCTGCATAAGAAATTCGCTCCAGTAATAGAAAGATGTCATATACAAGAAAGCAATAATAAATTATCATATCATATTATATAAATGATAGCCAAACTCTTGGGTAGATTTAAAATCTTTTTCTCAAACATGTTCGGAAATGTAGGCATTATTGTAGTAAAATGAAGACACGAAGTTTGTAATTCTTGGCTCATGCATTACTTTACCGGCCTAGGCCAGGAAAGTAAGTATGAAAATTCATTTTTGGCCGCTGCTCCAATGTTTTTTAATCAATCTATAACTTAAATTATGTAACTTGTCATACAGCCAATTTCTACCACATTATAAAAAATGCACTCTTCGAGCGTGCATTTTTCACCGTGTCTCATATCTCCTCATAAAAATTATAATATTTAATTTTATTTAAACTATCAAAAGTGCCAACCTAAAACTTCTAAAACTGAATTTTCATAAAGGTCTTCAGTATTTGCCCAAAACATGTACCGGGGTACAAATTATATGAAATGAAAGATAATAATGTGTTGAAAATGACTCAAGGGCTAAAATCTTTTCAAACTCAATAGATTTTACAAAAAAATAAGATAAAAAATGATAAGTGAATGCGAAACTTCGTGAAACGAAACGTGATTAGCTATGGACGTCAAGGTTTGACATTGACAATTAGTCATTGTTATGGTCGCTTCATAATATGTTCACTTAGAATCTCTTTCTTATTATAGGTATCTAAAGAAGTTGAAGTTCTTCTAATTAAAAATCTCGAGTTAGTTATGTGTGTGTGTGTGTGTCAACATCTATTGCGATCGCTTACAAATCACCAGTAATTGTGAATTTGATACGTCAAATACAATACATATCCTAATGTCTTCACTTTCTTCTATTTTTTATTGTGTATTGTTTGCCAAAATAAACATTATACCACAGATTAGTGACACTTATTAAAAAGATTTATAACGCTTTGGAATATGGACTTGTTACGAGTTTTATTGTAATATTTGTTATAATTAAGTTAAAACCATATTTTTATTATTTTAATAGTTGGAAAACCTTTATTAAACAGGTTTGGAGAATACACTACGCTAATACGCTTTATTTAATATTGATGCTATGTTGCCAGTTATCAAAATGTTTAAGTCATAATTTCAGGTGGTACAAATGGTTTAAAGAAATTATTTTTATTATTTTATGAATTTTCAGATTTTTTTACATAGAAAAATGTAATAAAACCCGAGGTACGTGTTTTGGGCATAGTTGTATGGAAGAAAAAATGGATCCTTTGACATTTAAATTCGATTGATATGACAAGTTATTAAAGTCGACACATTCTTTTCGGTTAAATGAATATAATAATTTTTATGGGGAGTTATTATGAGACCAGCAAAGTAGTCACTATAGACCGCGGCATGTAATGTACTATTCTTACCGTTAGTGTGCCCACCTAATTTGTCTGTTACTCGGCCCCCGACAGTCGTACGGCAGCCAGAGCCAGTACCGCACCGTGTCGCTGATCAGCCGCGAGCAGTTCGAGGCCGCCGTGCCGCCCGGCCGCCACGCCAACCCCGCCGAGCCCCCGCCGCCGCCGCCGCCCCTCGCCGACCTCGCCAAGGTACCGTACCGCGCCACTGTACCGCGCCACACTGTACCGCCCCACACTGTACCGCGCCAACCCCGCCGAGCCCCCGCCGCCGCCGCCGCCCCTCGCCGACCTCGCCAAGGTACCGTACCGCGCCACTGTACCGCGCCACACTGTACCGCCCCACACTGTACCGCGCCAACCCCGCCGAGCCCCCGCCGCCGCCGCCGCCCCTCGCCGACCTCGCCAAGGTACCGTACCGCGCCACTGTACCGCGCCACACTGTACCGCCCCACTGTACCACGCCACACTGTACCGCCCCACTGTACCGCGCCAACCCCGCCGAGCCCCCGCCGCCGCCGCCGCCCCTCGCCGACCTCGCCAAGGTACCGTACCGCGCCACTGTACCGCGCCACACTGTACCGCCCCACTGTACCACGCCACACTGTACCGCCCCACTGTACCGCGCCAACCCCGCCGAGCCCCCGCCGCCGCCGCCGCCCCTCGCCGACCTCGCCAAGGTACCGTACCGCGCCACTGTACCGCGCCACACTGTACCGCCCCACTGTACCACGCCACACTGTACCGCCCCACTGTACCGCGCCAACCCCGCCGAGCCCCCGCCGCCGCCGCCGCCCCTCGCCGACCTCGCCAAGGTACCGTACCGCGCCACTGTACCGCGCCACACTGTACCGCCCCACTGTACCACGCCACACTGTACCGCCCCACTGTACCGCGCCAACCCCGCCGAGCCCCCGCCGCCGCCGCCGCCCCTCGCCGACCTCGCCAAGGTACCGTACCGCGCCACTGTACCGCGCCACACTGTACCGCCCCACTGTACCACGCCACACTGTACCGCCCCACTGTACCGCGCCAACCCCGCCGAGCCCCCGCCGCCGCCGCCGCCCCTCGCCGACCTCGCCAAGGTACCGTACCGCGCCACTGTACCGCGCCACACTGTACCGCCCCACTGTACCGCGCCACACTGTACCGCCCCACTGTACCGCGCCAACCCCGCCGAGCCCCCGCCGCTGCCGCCGCCCCTCGCCGACCTCGCCAAGGTACCGTACCGCGCCACACTGTACCGCCCCACTGTACCGCGCCACACTATACCGCCCCACTGTACCGCGCCAACCCCGCCGAGCCCCCGCCGCCGCCGCCGCCCCTCGCCGACCTCGCCAAGGTACCGTACCGCGCCACTGTACCGCGCCACACTGTACCGCCCCACTGTACCACGCCACACTGTACCGCCCCACTGTACCGCGCCAACCCCGCCGAGCCCCCGCCGCCGCCGCCGCCCGCCCCGCCCCTCGCTGACCTCGCCAAGGTACCGTACCGCCCCACTGTACCGCGCCACACTGTACCGCCCCACTGTACCGCGCCACACTGTACCACACCGTACTATACTGTACCGCGCCTCACTGTACTGCGCCACACTGTACCGCACCAACCCCGCCGAGCCCCCACCGCCCCCCGCCGACCACGCCAAAGTACCGTACCGCCGCACTACCGCGCCACACTGTACCGCCCCACTGTACCGCCCCACTGTACCGCGCCACACTACCGCCCCACTGTACCGCGCCAACCCCGCCGAGCCCCCGCCGCCGCCGCCGCCCGCCCCGCCCCTCGCTGACCTCGCCAAGGTACCGTACCGCCCCACTGTATCGCGCCACTGTACCGCCCCACTGTATCGCGCCACTGTACCGCGCCTCACTGTACCGCGCCAACCCCGCCGAGCCCCCGCCGCCGCCGCCGCCGCCGCCGCCGCCCGCCCCGCCTCTCGCCGACCTCGCCAAGGTACCGTACCGCCCCACTGTACCGCGCCACACTGTACCGCCCCACTGTACCGCGCCACACTGTACCACACCGTACTATACTGTACCGCGCCTCACTGTACTGCGCCACACTGTACCGCACCAACCCCGCCGAGCCCCCACCGCCCCCCGCCGACCACGCCAAAGTACCGTACCGCCGCACTACCGCGCCACACTGTACCGCCCCACTGTACCGCGCCACACTGTACCGCCCCACTGTACCGCACCACACTGTAACGCACCCCGCTACACTGTACCGCGCCTCACTGTACCGCGCCAACCCCGCCGAGCCGCCGCCGCCCCTCACCGACCACGCCAAGGTACTGTACCGCGCCATACTGTACCGCCCCACACTGTAACGCACCCCGCCACACTGTACAGCACCCCGCCACACTGTACCGCGCCACGCCCCACTGTATCACGCCCCGCCACACTACCGCGCCACACTGTACCACACCGCGCCCCTCTGTACCGCGCCACACCACACCGCCATACCATGCGCAAACCCGCCACGCCGCCGCTCGCCACGCACGCACTGCTCGGTACGGACGGACACACTTACCACCACACCGCATCAAGGTACAGACAGACACCGTCGTCACCAAGGTACGTACGCACGATATACACCACACTACATAGACGTACTGGCACTCAGGTCATACCGCGCATATCATATATAAGGTATGGACACGCTCGACATACCGCACCGAGGTAAGAAAGAAACAAGGAATGTTACTAATATTACGTCTAAAATTATGATTTATGGTTTTTTGGAATACACAATTAAAAGATAATGGTGAATTTGATTAAGTTTTTTGACAACTTACTCTTATACAGGTTTACTTTTTTATCACCACGGATGAATGGGTTACTTTTAATAAATAATAATAGTTATTTTATAAATATTTTTTGGATATTTTTAATTTTAGAAAATGTATACACGGTTATTTTTTTATCACCCTGGAAAATTTTAGGGATGCTTCAGTACACATCCATTATTATATAAAAAATAAAGAAAATGACAAAAAAAAATCTAAAAATGCTGCTCTCAACTAGTGCAGCATATTTTGGATTAAAAAAAAATATATAAAATTAACTAAGTGAGTTATTTTTTATTCATATTTAAATCTTTCTAAAACTCTGTCGTGAAGCGTCCCTAAAATTTTCCAGGGTGATAAAAAAATAACCGTGTATAAAATCAGATAGGGGGTTATTTTTTATTAATGTTTAAATCATTCCACTACCGTGTCTTGAAGCGTTCGTAAAATTTTCCGGGGTGATAAAAAAAGTAATCCTGCATAAATCCATGTTAAGCTCGGCTACTAAGTGACTCTTTTGTACAATTGGCTTGCTAAATTGACACTGTATTGAATATTTCTAGCCGGAACTGAGCGATGGCGGCGGCAAGACTAAGAGGCCGCGTCGCACGGCGAGGTTCTACGTCGCCAACAAGGATCCCCACGCCACTGACGTCATGTGAGTGTCACGAGATTTTTTTTATTGCAACTAAGTTGGCAAACAAGCGAACTGCTCACCTGATGGTAAGTGGTAACAGTCACCTATAATACACGTGGCTCTTGTGAGATTCGCAGCAAATCTGCAACCCTCACAAGAACCACAGTGTATGTTTCCAACTTGTGACATCAGATGTAAAGTCACGGTACCCAGTAATGTCACTGCCATATCCCTTCCTTCAAACCGGAACACAGCAATGCAAGCATAGCTGCTATGCTACAGAAATAGGTGAGACGAAGGTACCTAAGCAGACGACCCTGATACAGAGTCTCCTTCCGGTATAATTCACGTTAACGCTACTTTCAAGTCACAGTTAAAACTGTGACTCTTGTGCAAACGTTTCAGCCCCTTGATTGTGTAAATCGAAATCTATCGCTATCGCTTTCAATACGCAGTATATTCATCTTTGCTTTATAAAAGGAAATCGGCGCGGAGTTTCGTGTTGACCGCGCAATGGCTGTCAAATTAAAAGCGGTCGTGATAGTGTTTTTCTTAGAAATAACCCCCCAAGTTCTTACTACTCACTTATTTACATTATGTTTAAAATAGCTTGTAATCTAAATCGGACTGTTTTTCTCAATATGTAAAGGTCTTGAATATTATTGGACATGTTATCAAGAAAATTGGAATTCAGTTTCAATGCATATTCCTTATCCCCTTTGCCAACAAATTAATTACTATTACACTGGGTCGTATTTGTAGTTTGCTAATATGTGGATAATGTTGTTGGTTGTACATTGAATTACTTTGCAATTTATACAATATTGTAGACTCTTAATGTATAACTGTTTGTTATCCCAAAAAAAAAAAAAAAAAAAATACTCTTGTGTGTTGCAATCAGCACTTTCATGTAACAGTCAGAACCGCTACCATTATGTAGGTAGCAGTAAAGTGCACCTTTTAACAGTAAAAACGCTACTTTTAAATAACAGTAAATATGTTACTTGTAAGTAACAGTAAATATGTTACTTTTGGTAGCAGTAAAGATGGTACTTTAATTGCTGAAAAGTCAAAAATAAATGAAAATGAGATACGACTTTTCGGGATTTATAATACCAACCATTTTTACTGTTGCTCAAGAGTAGCATCTTTACTGTTACTCAAAAGTAGTATTTTACAGCTGCTACTTTTTTGTAGCAGTAAAATGCTACTTATACTTTTCAGTAGCGTTAATTTCTACTTTTAAATCTCGGAAAATCATCTCCCCTTTTAAACGGTTTTATTTAGCTTGCTCTATTTGTTTGGGTCAAATTTTGCAAGTTCAAGACCCACTTCCCAGTGTTCATGTACCCACCTTTAGTTCCGATGACAATGCAATTATGTATAATTATTATTATTGTAAATCTTGAAAGGCGGATTAAAAACCGTTTAACTTAAAAAAAATTCTTTAGTTATTCCTTATTTGTTTGTAATAATAGGTTGTTTTTTGTTCATGTCGGGCAGCACGAGCCGCAAGCACAAGACCCGGCACAGCCTCAACCCGCCCGTGGAGCACCACGTGGGCTGGATCATGGACAGCCGCGACCACAGGCCCCGCACTCTCAGCGCCGGGTGAGTTCACCGCCTGCTGATGTCACGCCGCGGGGCTCAGTACAGTACAGTACAGTACAGCTGGCGAGCCCGGGACCGACACGTGGGCTGGATCATGGACAGCCGCGACCACAGGCCCCGCACTCTCAGCGCCGGGTGAGTTCACCGCCTGCTGATGTCACGCCGCGGGGCTCAGTACAGTACAGTACAGTACAGTACAGCTGGCGAGCCCGGGACCGACACGTGGGCTGGATCATGGACAGCCGCGACCACAGGCCCCGCACTCTCAGCGCCGGGTGAGTTCACCGCCTGCTGATGTCACGCCGCGGGGCTCAGTACAGTACAGTACAGTACAGTACAGTACAGTACAGTACAGCTGGCGAGCCCGGGACCGACACGTGGGCTGGATCATGGACAGCCGCGACCACAGGCCCCGCACTCTCAGCGCCGGGTGAGTTCACCGCCTGCTGATGTCACGCCGCGGGGCTCAGTACAGTACAGTACAGTACAGTACAGTACAGCCGGCGAGCCCGGGACCGACACGTGGGCTGGATCATGGACAGCCGCGACCACAGGCCCCGCACTCTCAGCGCCGGGTGAGTTCACCGCCTGCTGATGTCACGCCGCGGGGCTCAGTACAGTACAGTACAGTACAGTACAGCTGGCGAGCCCGGGACCGACACGTGGGCTGGATCATGGACAGCCGCGACCACAGGCCCCGCACTCTCAGCGCCGGGTGAGTTCACCGCCTGCTGATGTCACGCCGCGGGGCTCAGTACAGTACAGTACAGTACAGCTGGCGAGCCCGGGACCGACACGTGGGCTGGATCATGGACAGCCGCGACCACAGGCCCCGCACTCTCAGCGCCGGGTGAGTTCACCGCCTGCTGATGTCACGCCGCGGGGCTCAGTACAGTACAGTACAGTACAGCTGGCGAGCCCGGGACCGACACGTGGGCTGGATCATGGACAGCCGCGACCACAGGCCCCGCACTCTCAGCGCCGGGTGAGTTCACCGCCTGCTGATGTCACGCCGCGGGGCTCAGTACAGTACAGTACAGTACAGCTGGCGAGCCCGGGACCGACACGTGGGCTGGATCATGGACAGCCGCGACCACAGGCCCCGCACTCTCAGCGCCGGGTGAGTTCACCGCCTGCTGATGTCACGCCGCGGGGCTCAGTACAGTACAGTACAGTACAGTACAGCTGGCGAGCCCGGGACCGACACGTGGGCTGGATCATGGACAGCCGCGACCACAGGCCCCGCACTCTCAGCGCCGGGTGAGTTCACCGCCTGCTGATGTCACGCCGCGGGGCTCAGTACAGTACAGTACAGTACAGTACAGTACAGCTGGCGAGCCCGGGACCGACACGTGGGCTGGATCATGGACAGCCGCGACCACAGGCCCCGCACTCTCAGCGCCGGGTGAGTTCACCGCCTGCTGATGTCACGCCGCGGGGCTCAGTACAGTACAGTACAGTACAGTACAGTACAGCTGGCGAGCCCGGGACCGACACGTGGGCTGGATCATGGACAGCCGCGACCACAGGCCCCGCACTCTCAGCGCCGGGTGAGTTCACCGCCTGCTGATGTCACGCCGCGGGGCTCAGTACAGTACAGTACAGTACAGTACAGTACAGTACAGTACAGCTGGCGAGCCCGGGACCGACACGTGGGCTGGATCATGGACAGCCGCGACCACAGGCCCCGCACTCTCAGCGCCGGGTGACCAGACGGTTCACCTCCAAAGACCTTTAACAAGCAAACTGCCCACGTGATTGTAAGTGGTAACAGTCACCTAAAATACACGTGGCTCCTGTGAGATTCGCAGCAAAACTGCAACCAACCCTCACAAGAACCGCAGTGTACGTTACCAACTTGTGACATCAGATGTGAAGTAATTTCACTGCCATATATCTTATCCTTCGAGCCGGTATACAACAATGCAAGCACTGCTGCTTTGCGGCGGAAATAGGTAAGACAGAGGTACCCAAGCAGGCGACTCTGGAACAGTCTTTCTCCGGTAAATGAATGAATGAATATAGCTATCTTGCTGTAATATATAAAAATTTCGTGTCACAGTGTTTATTATTGAACTCCTCAGAAACGGCTTGACCGATTTTTATGATGTTTTTTTATATTTGGTAGGTCTAAGAATAGGCCCGTAGGCTATTCTTATAAGGTTGGCCATCTCCAGAATTTTTTTATTGGTATTTTTTTATGATTTTGCTTAAAAAAATACTTTTATCCTAAGTTTACATTCTTCTACCACACCAACCCCCATTTTTAAATAGCGATATTAGTATTTTCACTGCCGAATCGTAGTTCGCGGGTTACAGCTAGTATCTATATCAAAATCGCGCGTCACCGTGTTTGTCACCTCGTACCATTTCGTAGAAGCTAAAGATTTCTACCCACGCAATACGAGGAATTGCGATAGATTAGTATTTGATTTTGTTCCAAATAGTACTCGAATAAAAAAAAACTGTTTTTGTATGTGTGTATTGATCTTTAATAAGATTCCTCGACATATAAAACACTTGTCTTTCAATCTGTTTAGGAGTACATTGCGTAAGTGGCTGGTCGAGCGGACATTTTATTCCGTACAAGAGTTTTTAAATTATAAGGAAAATTAATTTTAAGTAAATCATTAATGTCAAGGAGAGTGAACTTCCGCAAATATAAAAAAATAATAGTTAATATTTGTATGTTGATAAACCTTGTGCAATGTTGTACTGTTTGCATGCTATTTGTTAATGGTCGGATAGGTGATCATAATATGTGTCATTGTCGAGCTTCTGTACACCCTATTCAAATGCAAATAAAATAGATATTCTATCCTATTGTCCGGGTCTAACTCCGAAACTACTTAACGGCACCAAAAAAAACGTACTTCTAAGCTAATAAATAATAATGGGTAATAATTAATAATACACCTTTCACGTGCGCGCGCAGGTCATCGCTGGGCACATCCCCAACGCTGGGTTCCTCGTGCGGGTCCGTCGGGCAAGCGCTGCCGGCCTTCCATCACCCCAGCCACGGCCTGCTGAGAGAGAACCACTTCACGCAGCAAGCATACCACAAGTACCACTCGAGGTGCCTCAAAGGTGACTTGGATTCATGAAATTTTACAATATGTAATTAAAGTTAATGTAGATTATTTATATATGTAATCATGGGCTGTTATTTTTAAGAAATCGTAAAAATTTGTCAAATCATCATTATCAGTTTAATAAATGTGACATTGCTGTTGTTTCATATCTTATCTTATGAATATATTTCGGACTTTACATTTTCAATATGGGAGAAATATTTTTCTTCCTAAATTCTTGAATGGACTTATTCATATTTTTTTGTTATTATTGCAATTAAGTTGGCAAACAAGCAAACTGCCCACCTGATGGTAAGTGGTAACAGTCACCTATAATACATGTGGCTCCTGTGAGATTCGCAGCAAAACTGCAGCAGCCAGAACAAGAACCACAGTGTACCTTGCCAACATGTGACATTGGATGTAAAATAACCCAGTAATTTCACTGACATATCTTACCCTTCAAATCGGAACACAGCAATGCAAGCACTGCTGCTTTGGTACAGAGAGCTTTGGTAAGAAGACCCTGCTACAGAGTCTTCCTATTGTGTTTGTATAAGTGAGTTTCTAATTGTATATTTTGTTTCAGAACGCAAGAAGCTCGGCAGCGGTCAGTCGCAAGAGATGAACACCCTGTTCCGATTTTGGTCGTTCTTCTTGAGGGATCACTTCAACAGGACCATGTATAACGAGTTCAGGTAATTTTATTTGGCTTATGTTTAACTTATCACCAGATATAGTAAAATATAAGAGTCAAAAATAGTAAATGATCACCAAAATTAAAATTGTATTTTAATGTGAAATTATAACCAAAGTTTTTACATCTCGCTATCCTATTAAAGCAAATGACTTCAAACAAATCATAGTTAACCCAAAAATAGTTAATGAACACCAAACTATTAACCACATTTTAATTTAAAATGACATGCAAATATTTAACATCTCGTTATCCTAAAAGTAATAATTATTTACCCAAACATAGTAAATACACTTCTAAAGTTTGACCCTTTACTATTGTAAAATAATGACTAAGGTCTGAGGCTGAGCTTTAAGAAAAAATGTTTTTCTTGAGAGTTTATTTAACCAAATGCCTATACCAAAGGTTAAATAAAAAATAAAACTCATAGAATTTCAATAATAGTTTTATTAAAATTTAAACAAACATAAAGAATCAGTCTTCTTTAAACTAATAATAAATATTTTAAAATCTTAAGAAGAAGCAGTCTTCTGTAATAATTTTATGACAATCATAGAGGTTAATCTAGGCAGAAATAGGGCATTCATTTGCTCGCTAAGATTTGGTGATCATTTACTACATTTGGTCTTTGAATACAATTGGAAGTGCAGTCGTCACTAAAGCAGCTAGAACTATTGTTATTTTAGACTTTGTTTTTTTTTGGTGTTAAGTATATATTTTTGGTAAAAGAATTTAGGATATCAAAGTGTTTTTTGGTGGTTATTATATTTAATTCCATTATATTTGATGTACGCTTGTGTTTTTTTGTATTTGGACATGATAATTGAACTGTTTCGGTATGTTGTACTTACAGACTGTGTTGTTGTCAGTATAATCATTAGATTACTGGCTTCTAAAAAAAAAGATTGCAGTGTATTAAAGTTAACCTATCCTTTTCTATGATCAAAATTCAACTTGACTTGGTTTTATGTAAGGATCAATTCATCCTAAGAGTGACAGCAAATGACTGAATCAAGACTTGTGTGTTTTCACAGTGGACTGACACACAGACATGAATAAATACACTAATCATTTCTTACATGCAAACTGGGAACAAGGAATTCAGAACAAGGCTTTATTTTGGCAAAATGTTACATTTAATAGTCCACAACAAAGTTTATTGTCTGAGTCGAATTTTGATTTTTCAAGTTTATTAATTTAGCATATTATTGAGTATAAAACTAGCTGGAATACTTTTAAATAAACGAAATCCTTAAGTTACAGCATCACTACACAAAGAATAGAATAGATTATTTCTAGTGTTATTTTTATTCAATCGTCTTCTTGTTACTTTTTTAAGTAAATTAATTTTATTTCTGTCGCAAAGCAGCAATGCTTTCATTGCTGTGTTCCGGTTTGAAGGGTATAAGATATGGCAGTGAAGTTACTGGGTACCGTGACTTTACATCTTATGTTAAATTGGCAACGTACACTGTGGTTCTTGTGGGGGTTGCAGTTTTGCTGAGAATCTCACAAGAACCACATGTACTATAGGTGACTGTTACCACTTATTTGTATAAAAAAAAATCGGCCATGTGCGAGTCGGACTCGCGCACCGAGGGTTCCGTACAAAATTATTAAAAATATTTTTATTATATGATGTAACTAAAAATTTACGGTTTTCGCAATTTTTCCTTTATCTGTGCTATAAGACGTTCCTTCGTACCAAATTTCAAGATTCTGAGTTCACGGGATGTACCCTGTAGGTTTTGATTCCCTTGCGAGTGTCGAAAATTTGCGGCATAAGCGGCTGTATTATTTGATGGCGTTGGCTTAGAAGTTTGATTTTTTCACAGCTCCAAGGAACAGTATACCGTATTTGATATAAATTTCAGCTTGATACCTCCACGCGTTCCTGAGAAAAAGGGTCTTGACAGACAGACAGACAGACGGAACCCTAAAAAACAACTGAAAGTGTCATAACCTTTTATTAAGGAAATAACCTGCTCTTATACAGTTCAATTCCTAAGCGATTTTTTATTTCAGATTAATTTTTTTGTTTTTATTTTCATTTTTTAATCTGTCCAACGTATCGCACTCAGGACGTTGGCCAACGAGGACGCGGCCGCCGGCTTCCGGTACGGGCTTGAGTGCCTGTTCCGGTTCTACTCGTACGGCCTGGAGCGGAAGTTCCGTCCGGAGCTGTACCAGCACTTCCAGCTGGAGACCATCGCCGACTACGAGACGGGTAAGTTAAGTGCGGGTGTTTTTTTTTTGTTCAATATTGCTAAGTAAGACTGCGGTCCGAAGACCAATAAAAGCCAATGTCCCGAAAAGTAGTGGCTATTCGGACTTAGGTCCCTATAGAAGCCTTAGAGCATTCATACGGGAGACGGCAAGGCTGGGCGAACCCCTCTGCCAATTTACGCTGACCATATGACCATACACGTTATATAAAACTAGTTGACGCGCGGCCGCTGCCATTTGGTGTCGTTTTCGTGTCGCACTAAGAGCTCCAAAAAAATGGTTAATTGTGCAGTTTCCTCTTGCAAAAGGCGATCCAGCTACTCAAATCTTCGAGATTATGGTGTTTCCTATCACATGTAAGTATAAAATATACATTACCGTGTTTCATTTGTTTACAATTTTGAAGTATTTTTTATGCCGTTGCGATAGAAAAATACAATGGTACGATGGTAGCTCAACACAATACACGGGCATTATGTTATCTGTGACTAGAGATGAGAGTAACGACTGTTTCCAAATAATGAATAACAGTGCTGTGTTATTTCCATATAGCTGTTATTGTAAACTGCTGTTCGTTATCCTGTTATACTGCTGTTTTGCACAATGAACAACAGCGTATTCACACTGTTACCAACATCGAAATAGTTCCAAATAGGAGCGATCGGGGCTCTTATTCTCGGCATGTTTAATATTTAAAAATACTTAACACTAACTATAAAACAATTATTATTTACACTTACGCTAACTTTTAATTACGCACTTACACACTGAAATAATTAAATCGTAACAAAAAATAATCACAATTTCTCTAATTGGATCTGTTGCTGAACTGAACAGAACAGAATTGAACGAACAATAAAATTTTAAACAGCAATCTCATTCAAAACAGCAGTATAACGAATAATTATTATTCACCTGTTATTTCAAATCGTCGCGATCATCAAACATTTTAAAGTGAACTTTACGTCAATGTGAGAAAGCACAAAAATTTGTGGTTTGCGATTATCGTGTCGTGACGTGACTCGTGCAGTTTATATTGCTATCTCCCGTACACACCTATTGCGCTCTCGCTCTTTGCTTCACTCTCGCGTTGCGTTATCGGCAACAGCGCGGTGGGTGGAACGTCAGTCATTGCGCTACAACGCTACAACATCAACAGCAGTTTATAATGATAGCAGGATAATCCGTTGCTCAATAATGTGTTATTCGTTACGTTCATATAATGCATTATATTATCTGCTATCGTAATAACGACCATCTCTATCTGTGACACGGACATTTGCTTAGTGCTGGGACAACGGGAGTGAATGATGCTAATTCATATTTTTATTTATCATTCATTCACTCCGGAGTTTGTTTATTGTTTAACCAGATATAAGATTAAAATAGAAATTCAAGTGGAATTTAATTGAACAAAAAATATCAAGAAAATATTACTTATTATTTTGCTTCAACTTTGCTTTATAGATTAAACAAAACTTTTTCTTTAGGTACAATATACCTACTCTAAACAATTTTTCGACTGCGTCTCACTTGATTTTAAGTCTATTAAATAATATTTATTGGTATTTTACAAAATGCAATGTAAGTTAACCCCTAGAGATGGCATCATCACTCGTGTTTACTCCAGATGGAAAAATGTCATATAATGTCCTCTTCATTTTATGTTGTAGTTGAGGTCATAAGTAAAAAAAATTAGTTATTTTTTTTGTACTTTCAGTTTTTTTTGAAAGGCTGAAAAGATGCAAAATGTTCATAAACTCTCAAGTATATTTTATTCAACTGTACTTCTATTTAATTTTGTACGTTGACTGCCAGACAGCAGACAAAATAGAAAAACTATTGTTTGCGGTCACCGTTAACCGCGTTTTCGTTTCGTTTCCGCGTTGCATTGCGGTTTCATGCCACCTGCTCTATGCAGCAAGTTGTTGGGGACATCAGTAAAGAGCACAAAGCAAGTGATTGTCGTCATCATCGTCATCAGAGAACATTTTAATAATGTAACACAATTATTAAAATCACACAATAAAGCTTTATCTACTTATTTTAGTGGCTTTGAAGTTTGTACGGCCAATGTAAACAAAAACACTTTCAACGTCACGTTATGACAAATGACTAACATGTCTTACTATATCTAAATAAAAACTTTCATAGTAGTAAACATCTACTAAGCTAAAATGGTAGAACTAACTCCACATACGTGTAGCAAGGAATTTTATGTTTACTTTAACTCACATTTTTTGGTGCAACTTAAAGGAAAATGCCCGAATTCGTCCCATGCGTTATAACACGTTGGGCCCTATCGCAAATGAAAGGTTTTCTAAAACACTAATTTTGTTTGTATGGCGGTAAGTTGCTATGTCGTGCTTTTTACTTGCACGAGATAGCAAATTACTACCATACGAGCAAAGCTAAACGAAAAAGTATCTATCTATTAAACATGTTTATAACTATGCAGTATTAGGTCCTTACCTATGAAATTGGCGTTTTACCGTACTGGCAACTGGCACTTTGATCTCAAATATCTCCTCTATGGTTAGGAATTCCAAATTCAAATTTATACACCTATTTACTCATGTATTTGTGTTTCGAAAATTATAATTCACTTGTTTTTTCCTTAATTATTTTGGTCTTTTCAATCAATTGTTTTGTTTTCATCTTTTTTGGAGTCAATTTTCGCTTGGGGCATGGTTTGGCTGGTTCGGCAGGATTCAGCCATTGCGATGAGCGCTTCCGATTATCGTACAGGACCCACTTTTCATCACAAGTAATGATTCGATTAAAATTTTTGAAACACAAATATATGAGTAAATAGCTGTATAAATTTGAATTTGGAATTCCTAACCATAGAGGAGATATTTGAGATCAAATTGCCCAGAACGGCAAAACCCCAATTTCATATGTAAGGACCTAATATAATAAAATTAGAAATTAGTTCTTGGTATATTAACAATTCTCACGTAAAACATCCAAGACATTCTCGGTATAACTACACCCCGCGCTAACTTGTTTCGACGTGTTCAGATAGAAGCGTGGCGCAAGTCAAGTCACACTAGTCATTGTTTTGATTGCACTCCGGAGTGTCGTTCTGTTATTTGTTTACTGACTTTTCATGGTACCTTTATTTTACTTTGACCATGACTAATTACTTGACGTATTTTAATGTAAATAAACCAGTTACATTTATCATAGTGTGTGGTATTCTACCAGTCAAGCCCTTTCATTTAATACCCATATTAAGAGAGTTGTAAAAAAATACGTAATCCACCATTTTGTGGCTGCGGCCATCTTGGATCGATAGTCAGCAGACATAGCTAAGAACACTCCCGACTAATTCACCTTTCAAACAAAAAAAACAAAATCAAAATCCGTTCATCCGCTCGGGAGCTAAGATGCCACACACACACCCCCACACACACACACACATACACACACACACACAGAGAGAGACACGTCAAACTTAAAATCAGAAATCAACGCGGACAAAGTCGTGAGCAGAGAGCTAATTTTTTTTTAAAAAAAAAACGTCGCCCCACACTTGGATTTTCAAACATAGAATATCACATGCACATACGCCCAGACCGGATCAAATTTCTGTAGGCCATATAAAACATTTGTCCCGTACGGGAATCGAACCCGCGACCCGTTGCCAGGAGGTGATCACTCGACCTCTGCGCTAAACGTTTGAGTAGAGAGCTAAAGTCTGTTCCCCGAGAGCTGATAAAAATTATGATTACGCATCGGAGCGCTTACTGTGTTTCTGTAACTGAAAATAGAAATTCGTCCCCCCCCCCCCCCCCTTCCTCATCAAAACATTATACCTACGCCTATGACTGAAAATATATATTTATTTCAGTCGATCAGCTAAACAGCAAGTGAAATTGCTGTATTTGACACATAAACTAATTAAAGCATTTTAATAATAATTAGCGGGCCTCGCTTTGTACTAATTTAAGAAACCCTGTCTTCATTGTATTTTTATCAACTCTAGCCGAACAGGGTATAGTAATAAAAATACAATTTATTGTAACATTTCAATCATTCACTCACGACGACCCAAATAGTTACTCATTCTTTGTGACACATCACTAGGAACATTCATTCTTTGTGGTAGGGCGATTGCGTAGATACACGTTAATTTGTCGATGTGTGTGTGTTTCTTCATTGTAGGGTAATATTTTCATAGTGTGTGTTCGTAAACATAAGAACAACGTCTCTGTAAGTGTATTCTACATTTTCGTAGTGTGCGTGCGTGTTTACCTCGCCTCCCGCAAAAAGTGGCAGAAAAATTTACACTGCGATTTGTTGCGTACCGCATCCATAGGTTAAATGATCTAAGATAGAAGCCGATTGCTATTCGGACTTTAGAGCATTCAGACGGGAGATGGCAAGGCTGGGCGAACCTCTCTGCCAATTTACGTTGACCATATGACCATAGACGTTATATAAAATAAGTTGACGTGCGGCCGCTGCCATTAGGTGTAGTTTCGTATCGCAAGTAAGAGCTGTATGAAAAAAGCAAAACATAGATACGCGGCCTAAGACTTTCTTCAATTTCAACGAAGAAAGTAATTGAATCGGTCTAGTTTTAGCGGAGAAAACAGGCGACTACGAAACGTATATTATGTGCATTTTTCATAGGTATTTTCGGTCCGAACTGCAGTTATCTCTATCGCGCACAGTTCGGTTGTTCGGGCACACAGCGCGACAGCAATAAGCTTTACAAATACTTAGGCGCTGCGTAGAGATGTCGCTTCGCTATGCATCTTCTATCGTATTTATTACGGGGAATGCTCCGAGGAATTGTTCGGACTTATACCTGCCGCCTCTTTCCGCCATCGTTCCACGCGGCAAAAAATCCATGCCCATCACTTAGATGGCTGGCAGTCCACAACTGTGCGTTTCTCTCGAAGTTTCCTGCCTCGCACAGTCAAACTTTGGAACGAATTGTCGCCTGCGGTATTTCCGGACCGATACGACCTTCAAACTTTCTAAAAAAGAGCGTATTCCCACCTCAAAGGCCGGCAACGCACTTGTAACTCCTCTGGGGTTGCGGGTGTCCATGGGCGACGGTAATTACTTACCATCAGGTGATACGTCTGCTCGCTTGCCCCCTATCCCATAAAAAAAAACTTATTTCTGAATTCTTTCAACCTTGATGTTTCCTCTTAAGTGTCCATGATAATATCATAGATATTGTCAAGACCTGCCTTGTTATTATTAAAAAATGTATTTATATTTATAGTTTATTATTTATAAATATTAGTTTAACATTTAATGTCCCGTTAAAATGCCTCATACCTCTTAACTCATAGGGGTGCTGAGTTACGCATACGGGTATAGTGAATTGCCTCAGGACCAATGAGATTATAGTTCTCATGCAATATTCTTGAAGTTCTGAGATAGACAAAACTACTAACATTTTACTTTGAAATAAAAGCGTTTTATGTATTGGTTAATTTTATCAATAGCAAAGTTGCCTGGGTGACATTACTTTTAGCAACGAGACCGTCCATTTGTACTTATATGTTTTTTTTGCATTTTCTTTTGTCGTATATCGTCTCTTTATATCATCATCACACCTCATATACGTCTCCACCGAGGGGCTCGAACCTACCCTATGTTAGGGTGATTAGGCCTCAGTCAACCACGCTGGCCCAGTGCGGATTGGTCGACTTCACATACACCATTGAATTTCTTCGTAGATGTATGCAGGTTGCCTCACGATGTTTTCCTTCACCGTACGAGCGTCAAACAAATGTACACGTGAAATTCGAAACGAAAACCACATTGGTACATGGCGGGTCTCGAATCCCGACCTTCCGATTGGAAGGCAAGGTATTTGTATATATTACAGTATTTAATAATTTATGAATTCTTAAAATTCTGTTGCGCAGGCCAGCTGTACGGCCTGGAGAAGTTCTGGGCGTTCCTGAAGTATTACAAGCACGCGGGTGCGCTACAAGTGGATCCCAAGCTTCAGGGATACGTCTCCAAGTTCCAGAGCATCGAGGACTTCCGGGTTCTTGAGGTGAGCGGCGGCAGTTCGAACTTATTTATTTTAATAGCCACCATGTTGGTTTTTTTTTAATGTCACCTGAAACACTTGGACTGTCAAGACAAATCTAACGATATCTTAAATGTAGAAATCCGTTCAGCCGTTTGAAATATTAGTGAGGTAAAAAGGATTCATGATACGTGTGAAAAACATTACCCTTTCCTTGCAGTCGGGTAAAAACATAGACACAAACACTGTACAAAGATACTGGTTATCACCTTGTGAAATGTCGCCCAACAGCCCCGTGAAGGTAGTTAAGTGTGTAAACATAATCAAACAAGACAAAAATAAAGAATAGTTGTGGTTTAAGATATTTATTCATAAGAATTTTACAATTCATTTACATGAGAAATACTTCAAAACAATATAACATAATATAATCACAACAATCACCGAGCGTTATATGAATCAAACAACATATAATATACTAATATTATACAGGATATTCTTTTAAGCGGGAGCCAAATTTTGTGCGCTCGTTGAAACAAGCAAATTCAACAACTTTTAAGTACTATTGGAGCAATCTTGAATACACAAAAAAAAATGTTCCATAGAATATGTTCAATATCCACTGAACCTAGATGATTATTATAGTATGGAACAGTTGATTTTTTTCCGATATTAAGCCTTTTCCAATATAATTCTATTATGCCCCCTGACTGGCTCTCCCTTCAATAGTTAACACTTCACGCCACAAGTTGGCAACGTACACTGTGGTTCTTGTGGGGGTTGCAGATTTGCTGCCAATCTCATAAGAGCCACATGCACTATAATAATACTTACCATCAGGTGAGCAGTACGCTCGTTTGCCAACTTAGTTGTATACCGGGTGTAACTGAACACCCCAATAACATTTAAGGGGTATATAAGTTAGATACTAAATAGACTGATGATGATGGTCTGAGACCTGGAACCCCAATACTTTCAGAGTTATTTGATTTTAAACTGAAAGCAAAAACTTTCAAGTGACAACCATAATCAGCTCTTAACACAAATGAAATTTAAACACAAAATGACACGTGACCATGAAGCAAAACGTGACAGACGCTTACGTAGGGCTGTCGGCACTTCATACCGAAAAGTAATTTATTTAGTTTGTATGGCAAAAAATGTAGTTTTGTTAGTCCTAATATTTTTCCTACAGAATCTCCACTTCTGATGGATACATACACTTAAATGTTATTAGGGTGCTCAGTTATATCCTGTATACACGATGTTTCACAATAACCAATAAAATAATCAATTCTTTATCGAAAACTAATTATTAAATTGTGTTTACCCGTAATGTCATTCAACCCAAAATTTTCACGTAAATCATAGACATGATGATGATACTATGATATACATAAAAATTTTGGGTTGAATGACATTACGTGTAAACACATTTTAATAATAAGTTTTAGATAACGCATTGATTATTTATTGGTTATTATGAAACATCGTGTAAACAAGGTTATCTTTTAGTTACTAAAAAAAATTTGGGTGCTTGTTCAGACAAGCAACTGAACAACTTTCACTATGCGACCAACTTTGAAATCGCTAAAAAAATAAATCTGCTGTTCCATACATCTAGGCTCAGTGAATGTTGAATATTTGTATGGAGCAGCCGATTTATTTTTTGCGATTTCAAAGTTGGTCCCATATTGAAAGTTGTTCAGTTTGCTTGTCTGAACAGGCACACAATTTTTTTTTGGTAATTAAAAAATAAACTTGTATAATCGTTTAGCAGATAGAGTGGGGGGGGGGCACTTACCTCTACCAAACATTTCAGAAAGGGATCCCTAAATCGAAAAATGGTGTTCTGAACCTTACATTAATTTTTTAAAGACCTATTCAAAAATAGCCCACACGAAGGGTTAGTCGAGAAAAAAAATTTACTCGCATTTTACTTGTATGGGAGCTACCCTAAAAAAAATTCAAAAATAATTTTTTCTACCACTTTTTTGGCACGATTGATATACATACCTATAGGTACCAAATTACAGCTGTCTAATACTAATAGTCTCCGAGTAAAACCGCGGACAGACAGACAGACAGACAGACATGGCGAAACTATAAGCGAGGGTTCCTCGTTTCACTATACGGAACCCTAAAAAATGACCGTCCTCGCTATGTGTTGCAGCCGCAGCTGAACGAGCTGCTCGCGTCGCAGGGCCCGCGCGCCCCGGGCCGCGGCCCCCACGCGCGCCCCTACGACCGCCACCGCTCCGTCTCCGAGAGCGACCGCGCCGCCGTCACCGTCGGCGCCGCCCCGCACGTGCCGTGAGTATACGTACACCCCCTGTATGTGTGTGTGTGTGTGTGTGCGTGCACACGGATACACCCTGTATGTGGACACGGACACACCCTGTATGTGCGTACGTGAACATCCTGTATGTGCGTACGTGAACATCCTGTATGTGCGTACGTGAACACCTGAATGTGCACACGGACACATCCTGTATGTGCACACGGACACATCCTGTATGTGCACACGGACACATCCTGTATGTGCACACGGACACATCTATATGTGCACACGGATACACCCTGTATCTGCGGAAGTGAACACCTGTATGTGCTTACGTGAACAACCTGTATGTGCTTACGTGAACATCCCGTATGTGCACACGAATACATCCTGTATGTGCACACGAATACATCCTGTATGTGCACAAGGATACACGCTATATGTGCGTACATGAACAGCCTGTATGTGCGTACGTGAACAACCTGTATGTGCGGACGTGAACATTCTGTGTGTGCGTACGTGAACACCTGTATGTGCGGACGTGGACACCTGTATGTGCGGACGTGGACACCTGTATGTGCAGACGTGGACACCTGTGTGTACGGACGTGAAGATCCTGTCATCCTGTGTGTGTGTGGACGTGAACAGCCTGTATGTTAGGACACCTGTATGTGAGGACATGACAATCTGTGTGTCTGCAAGTGGACATGGACACACTGTATATGTGGTCATAACAACTTATAAATGTGATGACATGAATAACTGTATGTGTACTTGTACTGCTTCAAAAGGCCTATTCGCTAACTACGGTTGGTGTCATTTTTGAAAGACACTTTATATCAATTACTGGTTTAGTGATCTTATGTGTTACGGCAGCGTTCATGATAGCAGCAATGGATGTTAAGTTCCTTTCAAAAATGACAGTTCTAGTTAGCAACCGAAGTTACAGAATAGGCCTGCTGGACACATCTATTAATGATATAAAAAAAATCTTTAAAAATACTGCACTAGTGCAGTATTTTTTGGTTATTTTAGAAAATTAATATAAAATTTAAAGCTGGACATTGACGATCAGTTTTGCGCGTCAGTTGAACTGACGTCCATCCAAAATTTGATCGTGAGTGTGGAATCATCACTCCAGAGTTTTAACTGACGACGCTCCACGAAATTTCCGGGGCTACCATAAATCCAACCCGGCGCGTCGCGCCATACTGAACGTGAGTGTGTGATCGTCATGCCAATCGCGTCAGTTCGTGCGCAGCGCCCGCGCCGCGCGGTGATTTAGCGTGCTGTGCCGCTGTGTATGGTATTTTGTTGATACAATGACGGCGTCGCTGTCCTCTAGACGTGTCATAAGGACAGAATTTATTGAAAAATATAAAAATTCTGAATGTTTGTGGAAAGTATCGGACAAAAATTATAAAACAAAACAGCATCGACAAAAAGCTCTAGATGAATTGCTTCCTATTTTAATTGACGTGAGTTAATTGATTTGTTTTTTTAAGTCATTCCTTCGTCCATTGCTTTTTGTTTTTTGGTAAGTATTTGGCAACAAAGAGTAACTGTTTCTTCAGAATCAGAATCCACTTTTTTCTCGACACAAATAGGTAGTACACGTTCTTTAAACAGCCCGGCCGGTCGAAAACTGAAGAGCCGGAGTGACGCCAGTGAATGGGCAAATCTAGTTGGCATAAAACCATTGGAGCGACGCCACAGTTTTACATCTAGACTGACGCGAAAAACTGATCGTCAATGTCCAGCTTAAGATTGAAATCATTCTACTACCGTGTCCTGAAGCGTCGTCCCTTTCATTTTCCGGGGTGATAAGAAAGTAACCGCCTGTATAATAATTATTATATTCCAGACGAAATCTAACCGCCAACAACGCCAATAACCGCGGCCGCGCCGGCTCCTGCGGCTCGCAGAGCGTCGTCGCCAAGGCGCGGCCTAGAGGTGAGAATAAATCTTTATAAATAACTATCTTATCTTATCTTATCTTAATACAGGGGTGGCTCGATATGAGAGCCTTCGCACTTCGACCCATCGTGGATCTTTTGTGCTTCCCCGTGTTTAGTCCTTAAAGCCCTCACCACCTTCGGTCCAGTCAGTCGTGCTCATGAGCCTGACGATGTCCTTCGGTGGCATCGCCCTGTAGTCATCCGGTTTTGGGTATCCCATTCCCATCAGCTTTAGTCTCCTGCAGGCAAGAGCATCGCAATGGCACAGGAGGTGCACCATGCTCTCCTCTTCTTCCTTGCAGGCCCTACAAATTTTGGAACTGGTATGTCCCATCCGGGTAAGCATGATCCTAGTACCAAAATGGCCGGTTAAGGCACCTGCCATCAGACGGGTCTGGGATCTGCTTGAGCTCAGTGTAAATTTGAGCCAGTTATCCATGCCCATAAAGAGCTTGGCGTGTGTCATTCCTTTATGCTTGGCCCATTCTTCCTAGTGCTTCCAGCTAGTTATTTATAAATAACTAGCTGACCCGGCGAACTTCGTACCGCCCGCCATACTGGCTGAACATCATCATCATCACAGCTCATATACGTCCCCACCGAGGGGCTCGAGCCTACCCTATGTTAGGGTGATTAGGCCTCAGTCAACCACGCTGGCCCAGTGCGGATTGGTCGACTTCACATACACCATTGAATCTCTTCGCAGATGTATGCAGGTTGCCTCACGATGTTTTCCTTCGCCGTAGGAGCGTCAGACAAATGTACATATGAAATTCGAAACGAAAAAGACATTGGTACATGGCGGGTCTCGAACCCCGACCCCCCGATTGGAAGGCAAGTGCCGAGTCCACAGCGCCACCGACGCACTGTGGCTGAACAACTGAACGTCAATTTGTCAATATATTGAAGAACTCTCACTGTCTTCTGTCTCATTCACTCACTCACTTTTCATCTTATGAGATTTAAAAAACCCGGTAAGATATTTTAAAATTTTCATTTATAGAAATCTTCTCCATGAATCAAAAAAAAGAATAATGCAATTTGTCGCAGTCTTTCGAAAGTTATGGGCGTACGTACATACATTTCGAAGATCCATTTTTATTTATACACGGTGTTTCAAAATAACCAATAAATAATCAATTGTTTATCGAAAACTCATTATTAAAATGTGTTTACACGTTATGTCATTTAACCGAAAATTTTAATGTAAATCATAGACATGATGATGATACTTTGATTTACATGAAAATTTTGCGAATAGCATAATCAGATTGCCAAGTCAGCTGAATGGTCAGTTAAAAAGAGTGTAGAGAAGTTCAGTTATTAAACTGTATTTAATTTTAATCGTTTGTGTCATTCACAACAAACACTAAAACATAGAAACATTTACACATTTAAGGTGTAGTATTTGCCTTCCAATCGGGAGGTCCGGTGTTCGAGACCGCCAAGTACCAATGTGATTTTCGTTTCTCGAATTTCATATGTACATTTGCCTGACGCTCCTACGGTGAAGGAAAACATCGTGAGGCAACCTGCATACAACACTGCGAAGAAATTCAAAGGTGTATGTGAAGTCGTCTAATTTGCACTGGGCCAGCGTGGTTGACTAAGGCCTAAACACCCCTAACTTAGGGTAGGCTCGAGCCCCTCGGTGAGGACGTATATAACCCGCCCTGAGAGCATGGACTTGTTGATCGACAAAAGCATCTGTCCTTTTCACTCCTTAGGAATATCTGTCAAATTTATCGATTTTTGTCGAGTATTTCGATCTTAGCCATTGATTTACTACCAAACGTAGATAACGCATGAACGTTCGAAAAGTGGGCCGGTGAAGAACTGCCTCGTGCAGTTCTTTTCCATGCGTTGGAGCGACAACGCGATAAGCAATTTTGAGCATTATGTTTGAGAGTATAAAGTTGATATTTTCTTGTAGCAATTACTAAAACGTCAAATTTAATGTGGCTAGGTATGAAATGATGTAACTGCACACGGTTGTACTTCAAATAGTTTCCGTAATAATAAAGAATAGGGTTGAATTCGATAAATACGGTACTTTCTTTATGGTAATTTTAATTCGGGTGTGCATATTCAACTACCTATTTGACAGCGTACAAATGTATAGTCGATTAGGTGACAGATTTCAAGCGCGTTTTTGTATGAAGTGCTCTATCTACGTTTGGTAGTAAATCAATGATCTTAGCTGTCAAATTTTGTTTATCGAGAGATCCATGCTCGCAGGGCTGTTATGATGATGATGATTTTAACAAGCTTTTTTTCTTCCACAGCCCCTCCGAAAACAAAGCCTGAGCCTCCGCCATCGACCGAACCGAACCCGATCGCCGCCAAAACGCAGTGAAAACGCGCGGCGACGATCCACTAAGTATATAGGAACGACAAGACGTTATCGCAAACAATAAATCAGTGCTACTTATTTAGTGTGTAATAATAATACAACTCACGAGAGCTATGCATTTTTTTAACGGTAAATTTTCAAGCGGCGATTGAATACGAGTCGCTAAATTAAATTATCATTACGAAGTGAATAGTGTTGAAAAAGAAAAAAAAACAAGTGTTAATTGTGAACAGTGAAAGCGGGTTCGCGCTAGTGTGTGTTTGTATCAATGGACTGATTCGGTCTCATCGCGTTCGGTGTGCAACGGTGTCTGGGTTTGCAGGCTGATTATAGTTTAAGCCAAGGTGAGTTTAAGGATTTTTTTGAAGATTTAATCGGATATAGTAAAACAAAGTCTACGGAGATAAAGATGAGGATGAAATGGTGGCACCACTTTCAATGCCGTGTGCCCTTTCCAAGTTCTAAAAGTATGACCTGTTGTATGGGACAGTGCAGGCTATACTTATACAGGGTATACTTATACAGGGTATAAGTGACGGTGTCCCTTTTCTTTTAACGGTGAATTCGGACCATGATCCTAATTTAAAAATCACTGAAATTCTCTCCCAGAAAATTCATACATTTTCCGAATTTTTCTATTATTTTCAAAATTTTGTGGTGTAATATAACTAAGTTTACAAATCATATTCTGTCAAAAAAAAAACAATAAAAACACAAAAAATTAACTTCGCAATGTAAATTGTATAACATTTCCATCATAGTGCGCGCGAAATAAGCTGTTTTGTTAGGTCATAGAACGTCAACGCACCGGTGTGAGCGGAACAAAAATGATGCCGGCGCGCCATACATTGCGTAACATGAATAAAAATTTAAAAATTTTTAGTTTTAACTTATACAGGGTATAAGTGCTTTTCCGGGAAAAATAAACACCGGTAAACAAATATTTAACATTGGCCTGAACTCACTGTTAAAAGAAAAGGGACACCATCACTTATACCCGGTATATTTTATCTACATCTATGTTGTAAATTCTCTATAAAACTTTCTGAAACAGTTGGCTTATTGCCAACATAAAAACAAACACTCGTAATAACTGTAATAACATCAAATGAGTGTTGTTCCAAATTTCATTATGAATCTCTTTTGGATTTTTAAACAGTTTAGATCCCTTCCGCGCAAAGGTATAGTCATCAAACAGCCACATTCTTACTGCTTAATTCGTTGTATCTTTATTCTTCAAATACATCAAAAAGTCATATTGTAGTTGGTTACAACATCCACAAAAAGATTGAGAGCCATGTCACATGAATGTGCTCTAAATCTATCAGTACCTTCGCCATCAAAGACCAATGATCAGGGGCCTTAACTCGGTCCGGTCTAGTTTTAGCGTAAAATAAATCTGTCTAGTTTTAGCGTAGAAAACAAGGGATTACGAAACGTAAATTCTGTGTACTTTTATAGGTATTTTCGGTCCGAACTGTGGTTATCTCTATCGCGCTCAGAACGAATTACAAATACCTATTTCTGAATTCTCTCGACCTTAGTGTTTCCCGTTAATTCACCTAAGTGCATAGTTACAAAAATACTTTTTCATCCCCCTATCTCGGAAAGAGTATTTTTGCTATTCGATATCTGACCGCCAAAGCTGTTTTTATCCGCTTGAGGTTAAAGTAAATTTGAATTTAGAAGATCGCGTGCACTAGGTATGTGATTTCAAAACATCATTAAACCTATTTACTTCCATCTCCATGGTGCCGAATTCATCATACAACTTTTTTTAAATTTGTTAAAAACTCAGACTCTGAACCTCCTTGGTGTTTGTTTTTAATTTGCTTTGTTTCATTTTCTCGCTGAGGGGGCATGAAAAGTTACGTGTTGGACTCGAGTGCAAGAATTTTTCACCTTGTGCTCTTTTGATTCACTCGCTAAAGTTCAGGATTCTAATTTTTGAATCATTTAGAATCCTTCGCTTGCTCGGTCATCAAAGTTGAGCACGCGGTTAAAAAGCAACTTTGCACTTATGTATAACAAATAACTATTAATGGCAATATGTACTAAGAACTTTCTCATTTTGTTCCAGCTTGTTCGCAAAGACAATAAAACGCCGCGCAACAAGCCACCACAATGGATTTAAAGTAATGACCTGTAGCTTGTAGATTAAGAATACAATAACGACCTTTTACACTATAATATTGTATGTATTCATATATTTTTGACATTGTACTATAAGTGACCAGAGTTCAAGTCAAGATTTATAACGTCCTATCCATTTATATATTCGAAAAAAATGTTGATTTAATTTTAAGTTTTTCGATTATTTCCTTTTTTTTTTGTTTCATTCGAGGTATGGCAACACTGTATGTTTGTGGTGCTCAACGGTTTTTCTTACCTGTTCAATGTAAAGCTGTTTGATCTCGCGGTCGGGTCGATTTTCGTTTGAATGCCTGAATTTTCTTATTCGTGTATCTAGTGTTTTTTAAATTCCTTCCTTGGTGTCTAATGTCTACTGCAAATCTTCATCTGCATCGATAGACCTTTCTTCGTTTTAATATTTAAACATATCTGTAAATATTAACATCAAAATTTTGCTACCAACTCATGTATGTGTGCCGTTCATAAAACTTTGTGTATTCATTCAGAATCGACCCCTGAATTTTTTGGTACGAAGTAAAAATTGAGAAGGTACAGTTGTTGTTGATATTTTACTTCCCGTAGTTGAATTTTATATAATGATAATGATGAAGACGAAAATGTATAAAAACGTCAGAAAGACTGGCTAAATGCATCTTTTGGGGGGGAAAAGTGTAAAAATAAAAAAATGAGGTTTTTATTGTATATAAAAATAATTAAATTGCTTGTGGTTTTTTGAACTGTGTATGCACTATAGTTTATTTTTACTGCGGACCTTTAGGTGTAACAATTTTGTAGTGTGAACAGTTTAACCTTTATGTGTAGTAGTTATATTGACCGATGGTTTGATAATTACCTATTTAGTATCTATTTACAGGTCCGATTCACTGCCACTTAAATGTTTGACACACACAACCAAGCACACTTTTCTGGCAACTAGTAATATGTCCTTGTATTTGAATGTATGATTTTTGCGGAGAACGCAATTACTTGCCGATTGTTAAACCGTATGTACGGATAATATGAACGCATCGAAGAGATTATTACCAAATTGCTATTTACCAAAATGATTTCTGAAAACCACTTATTTTTCAATAAATTATGTAATTATTCTAAAATTATTATTATTATATTCAATAAAAAGCCACTGGTATTTTTCGTCATATCATGTGCATCAATTTTATTGAATTTCATCGATTTGATATATTAATTTTTACATTGATGATGTCATCATGTTGGCATGCGATTTTCAGCTACACATTATTTTCTCCGCACATTTACTACATTCTCATAAGAATTTTAGGATCGCGCCCCAACGAATGATTCTGAAAGAATCGATACTCGATATTGGCGGTGGCTTAGTCGATACAAGTCAAGTAAAATCACTAACTTGCTCAATGTATATCGATTAATTTAAATTCACTGGCGTGTATGTGTCCATTGACGTGATTTGTACATTATCCAAATCAAATCGCCGAAAATCCGGTCTTTTTATGTTTCGGGATCAAATCTTTGACGTTTCTTTTAGGTCTAAAGAAATCAATTGTTTCTTTGTCACACAATATTCGTATATTAACACAATGAATGAATGTTACTTTTATAACAAATGTAGCACACATATTGTAGTTATATTTCACTTGCCAATCGAGATTGGGTTTGGATAATATGCTGTCAATATTTTAATTGAACGCTTGTACTGTATAATATATAAAAAAATAAATAAATGTTAAACGATAATAAACGTGTAAGGTGTGCGAAGATACTTTCTTTTAGGGTTTAAGTGTGCTTTTATTTTTTACTAAGCGAGCCGCGACGGGTGTGCCAACGTTACGATTTTGTCTTTTTTCACAAAAAAATGCTCGACCATTTATATGAGTTACCCGCTCTAAGGGCAGCTTGTGGCGAAAAGAGGATTCATTAGAAACCAATATTTCTCCATACTCCGCCTTCAATAATCTACTTCGCCTACTTGTGCCGTGAGGCTGCGATGTTTGCATCGCCGTATTAGTTTGAAGGGTTATCCTGGCAGGAACGTTCCTGGGGGGCTTCAACTAGGCATCTCATGTCACAATTTGGCAACGTACCCACAGGGTAGGTCTCGTGTGGAGGATGCAAACTTGTACATCTTAGAAGAACTGCATGTACTCAAGGTGACTGAAGCCACCAAGCCATTTGGTGGGCAGTCTGCTTGCCTGCCAACCTCGTTGTATTAAAACCCCATCGGTGGGAGCTCACTTGACTGGTTAAGCGATGAGTGAATAGTTGATTATATGTTACCTATAAGAATATAGTCATTGCTCGCTCGTCGCGTTCGTCGTGTATTCGATAACTGTTAGAATTAATTGTATTAAAATTATTGAATAGGGTCTTCGTGCTTAGATCGCTTCAAATTAAAATAGTTCCTATACACGTAACATTTAGATAATATAGGGCACATGAATTGATAGTCAACGAAAATTAAGTTTGTGGTTTTCGTGTATTGTAAAATATTTTTAATGGTTCGACAGTGGTACTCTTTAAAATAACAGGAGCATTGCTTTTGTTGATGAGTCCTTCGTAAAATGGTTTTTTTTTTTTGCTTGCATCTTAATATTGATTGGTGACAATAAAAATTAGAATGGATCGTGCGATTGTCTTGTGGGAGCTTAATATTTAAAGCGTGTTTATGTCTGTTCATATTTTGGTTGTGAATTAAATATGTATCTCGATTCTGATGATTTGAGTTTTGGTGATCAAAAACTATTTTTAAGAGTCAGGAGTCGCTTCGAAGATTTACTTGTCTGTTTCTGGTCTTTTTCCGTTATTATGTACTTCATTAATTTTATTCACTAGTTGTTGGTGGAATTTTGGGCACTTTGTCATTTGAAATTGCACTGTCTTCATTTTAAAGATACCACTTTTGAATAGGTTTTTATAAAAGATTAAAATAAAAATAAAAATTTAGGCTTAAGGCCTTGCATAGGTCAGCATAGAATCGCTTAGCATTTTTTTATATTCAGTATAATAGATATGTCTGTTTAAATTTCAATTTGGGTGTGACTTAAAAAGTAAAATTGAAACTAAAATTTGCTTTATAAACACCATAACATGATGGTCATAAGAACAGAACTCCAGTCAGAAGTAGGATATAAAACAACCACATTGGTTCATTGTAAAAAAAGTCAATGCTGACAATAAATTAATCGTGTTTATGTCGCCCTATCATAATTGGTTAGGGTAGGCTCGTGCCCCTCGGTGGGGACGTATACGAGCTGTAATGATGATGATGTGGTTTTTGTAAAGCATGATATGTAGTTTTATTTTTTAAGTACATGCTATACACTACACTGTTTACAATGCCAAAACATGGGCTTGAGATTCATCAATGAGCTGAGCGATCTATGTTAGTTTTGTCATGTTGGCATCAAGCTCTGAAATGGAAAGACGTCACACGTTATAACCAGGTTTACAAACTGTTCACTGCCCCACTCAACATCATAATCCAATTTGCAATAGTGGTAACAATGGAAAAGGCATAAAGTGTATTACATACTACCAACCTAAAGATTTAACTTCTCAGTCCCCAATTTTCGTTAATAAATTTTAATCCATCAATCCCTTCCCTTATCTCATAATGCTTACGATTACTTATTAATAATTAATCGAAACAGAACTTGAGTCGAAACGAGAGAGTAAGTGAATAGTAAGCATCTCTTGCTCTCTCTCTAACTCGACGGAAATATGTGACGTCCTTCAACTTTATTGCTAAAGCAGTACTTAAAACGAGTGGCGGTGTTGGTACCAACGTCGCTATATGCCCGTCCCGCTTTATTTTAGCATAATACACATTAACCATAGCTTGGATAAGAAGCGATCGTGTAAGCACGGAATTGTGTTCACTCACCGACAAGACATGCATTTTTTATGGGAAATTTTCAAATCGCATCTACCTGTTAAAACCGAGAGATGTCAGTCAACGCATTCGCCCGAGTCATGTTGGTATCATTGTTTTGGTCACGTGAAGGCTTGGTTGGCGCTAAACCGCCATTTTGTTAAATGTCAGGTTTCAAATAAAAATGGCTACCTCGTAATAATACACATGTTTAAACGTATGCATACGAAGTCAGTTTATTTATTTATAAGTAAATTAATTTTTTTTGGTCGGGCAACAGAACCAATAAAAATGCACACAGTAGACTCGAGGAAGAAAATAGCGGATGGTCCGAAGCCGCTCAAGCTCTCAGCTCTTTTTTTTTAAATAAAAGATGAGAAATTATTACAGTTTTGTTCTCGAAGCTATGCATACGTGACGAAGCTGCGGATCGAACACGTTTGATAAACTGGTAATTACAGAGTATTTCGCGTATTTTATTAATATGTAAAGCGTCCAAGTGAGAGCGGAGCATGACGACACTCTTGTCAAGATTTCCGAGCAATCCACGTTGTTATATACCTAAGGTCCTCCAACAGACGATGGGAAACACATAAGTAGCGCATTTATAAAACCATTTATATTTTTAGTCTGTGCATTTGTTTCACTACTTTTGATTTTAATAAAAAGTATTTTCAAAGCAGCTACCACGATGATTGTCTTGTTGTTTCCCGTGAACACAATTCCGACCTAGACTACTTATGACGCGTTATTTTAATTTTTGTTAAGTTTTTTTAAGTTACTACGTGAAATTGTTGCAATTTTTTTTCTTTCTTACGTAAGTACGCCAAAGGGGTCGACTTGTGCTATTATAGTAACACATAAAAAAGTATAATAAAATTAGGGTATGTAATAAAATTGTATAAACGAAAAATATACAAAAAAAAGTCTTGGATATAATAATAAAATTAATTAATTATGGTGTATAAAAATTAAGATGTTTCTTTTTCTTCATTATTTTTGTTGTGTATTTTGTTTTTTTTTTTTATATATATGTAGTAAGATCAATGATTTTCATTTGGCTGCGAGAGGATGGACGGTTTTTTTATTTGTCGTCACCGTTTCGCATATTATGAAAGATAAAATTCGGTTGTTGTAATATAGATACTTTGAGTAAAATGTTCATAGGCGTAGTTTTCTAGGTTGGTACCCGTGGAGTGTTGTGGACATTTTTGTAGTGACGCCATGACGTTTGTGCGTTGTAGTGGGTAGTTCACACTTTGTTAGGAAGCAAGTGCAAGTGTTTGAAGGTCACTTCAAGTGCTAAATGCAAGTGCAGTGTATAAAGCAAGGCATTTTCACTTTTGATTTCCTCAGACCCCCAGCCTGTATTAAATTGGATTTGAAAGCAAATATAATACTTATACAGGTGTAGCAAGAATGTGAAATAATATTTAAGAGGCGTAAGAGGCTGTCAAATATTCTCCATAACTCCAACCTGGCTGACTAAAACTCTTGAATTCTAGACATAAACTTTCGAACGACTTCGCTATAGCCAGCTGCCAATGCTAAATGCACTTCAATATAGCTATGGGGAGCGCAATAGCTAAATTCTCATACAAAAGTTAACACTATAAACTACGAAACATTTCCTATTATTATGCTATTTAAACAATTTTTGTCCCACGCTTAAATAATTTTGAGCATTTTTGTTACATACAAACGCTTCGAACGTTACTTGCTTCGTAACAAACTGTAAGTTAGCCACGCAGGCTCGGCCCGGGAGCCTCCGCTTCACTCGGGGACCTAGTATATAAGCAGACGCCATTGGCGCGCCACGTGGCTGTAAGTTATACATTATATACATATTATTATATTGATAAATAAATTAATAATAAAACCGCAGAGTTTCTTTTATTTCTCTTTTTAGATTTCAGGGTTTGGGTTGTCAAAATGTGCTGCCATTGGCGTATTTACAGTATTTTCTCACGGGGTCTGTCCCATGATTTTTGTTGTAGTCGGGCCCCTCTTACCCATTGGGCACAATGGGCACGTGCCCAGGGCCCCCGATGGACTGGGGCCCCCTAGTCCCTACTCGATTACCAAGCGATAATTGATAGCTACTCTACTTTCTCATTATACATACTATATTATATACTACTCAAAACAACATTACAGCCACCTGTAAAATTGTATGATAAACAAACTAACATTAGGTACTCATTTGTTTGCTCATTTCTTCTCTGTGTTTGTTTATTGGTTTTAAGGTCCCGAACGTTTTTGACGACAAATAAATTAAGTGCGTACCTAATATAAATAAGTAATAAGACTCTATTGAAAATCAATAAAAGTAATAGGTGGCTCTTATTTTCTTTTGAATAGATATATGTTACTGTAAAAGTCCTTATATTGGTAAATCTTAGGTTTTGTCAGTAAAGAACATTATTATCCACTTTGGACCTGATGATGTCTAGAAATGAAATATATTTTAATATAAAGGTGATTTTATAGTGTATCTGTTACTGTAAAAGCCCGTATGTCAGTAAATCTTAGGTTTTGCCGGTAAATCCTACATGAGCTGGTAACTGTTAGGATTTTAAAAAGAATAGATGATTTTTCGGGCTTTTAGACTTTGGGGTATGCTAGGTTTTACCAATGACGGTTAGTAAATATTGGTTTTCGGAATAAAACAATGTGTATTTCTGTCGTTTTTCTTTTCAATTTAACTATGAGTCAGCACCTTACAAATTAATTAAGTTACGAATCCACCTAGACTGTACAAAACGACACAGTTACATGCGACCTGTAATAGGCTAGATGACAAAAAAATTTTTTTTTGCTCTAATAGAAGCTCATTCATATAATAAACTAAAAGAAAAAATCGGTTTTCGAATAACTAAAAAAACAACCAAGATATAAGGTATTAAATATTTTTCTCCATCTCTTTCTAGCAAAACGGCAATTTACATGGAGTTTATATGGCCGTACTCAACAGTGACGTCACGGTTCATGTCGGATCTCTCTGTCTAATCGCTTCCAAATTAACAACTTAAAATGCTTGTATCTAATGTATTTCTAAGCTGATTTTAATTCTAATTTCACAGGACTTCATCTTTATTCACGGTATTTTAATATTTAATGACGAAACGTAAAAATTAGAATTCAGGCATCATCCCAATTGTACACATTAAAACTAAACAAAGTCTAAATTAAATACTAAATAAAAAATTTATAATTATCGTTATGATAAAACATTTGTTATTGTAATTATTTTTGTTTATTTTTTAATCTCTACTAATATTATAAAGAGGAAAGGTTTGATTGTTTGTGTGTTTGTATTGAATAGGTTTCGAAACTACTGAACCGATTTTGTTGAAAGTTGGTATAGGGATATATTGAGAGACCAGGGGAAGGACATAGGGTAATTTTCCTACGGGAAAAAAAATCCCACGAGAAAACAAAAATAACGCGGGCGAAGTCGCGGGCGGAATGCTATAGTAACTTATAAAAAATAATTTTAAAACACCTTTAAAAAAACAAAACAATTCAAAAACGAAAATTATTTTCTTACAAATGCCTACGTTGGCCTGTGGTAACTGAATCATTATTTATAACTTACTTAATTAAAATATTTGACCAATCTAAATAGTCCCACGTTTTATGCGTCTCAAGAGAAAACACTAAGGTGAGGAGAATTCAAAAATAGGATTTTTTAAAATGTAAGTATTGCTGTCGCGTTGTGCCCCCAAACAAACGAGTGCGATAGAGACAACTGAAAAATACACAAAATAGACGTTTCGTAGTCCTCTATTTTCTCCTCTAAAACTTGAACGATTTAATTACTTTTTTTTAAATTTAAGGAAAGGTTTTGGTTATGTTTCTGTGTTTCATATTTTTTCATATAATCGCGTCAAATTTGTTTGCTGGATGTTTGAAACAGCAGAAAATTTTTGAAGGATTAAATCGCCTTTAATAGGAGAACGTAGGACCATGTGCATAGCTTTTTTTTGTAAAAATAGGGCAACTATTGCCACTATCGAGGAAGGAAACCCGTATGATTTCCTCTTAAGAATATTTTCAACATTGACCGCGTCTTGGTGTTGGTGGTAAGTTCTAGGATTTACCGGGTGTATAATGGTAAAAGTCCGAAATAAACAATGATCACAGAACAGTTCGGACTTTTAAACATTAAGAGTTCATAAATCTTAGGTTCTACCGGAAAATGTTAGGATTTACCGTAGTTCGGGCTTTTACAGTAAGATATACACAAAACACGTTGGAAATACCTATACAGTTTAAGGGTTTCCCTCGATTTTTATGGGATCCCATCGTCAGGTCCTGACTTTGGTAACCTTGGGACCACCCCAGGAGTATACTCTATCAAATACAAACAGAATTTTGAAAATCGGTCCACAATTGGCGGTGTATCCGCGTACATACACACAAACAAAACAACATACGGGTCGAATTAATAACCTCCTCCTTTTTAAAGTCGGTTAAATAGTGCTTTATTATGGTCATAGCGGACCCACTATCCTAATGTGCCCAGGGCCTCTAATGGGTGAAAAACGGCCCTGGTTGTAGTTATCACTATTTGGTGTCCATCATAGAATTTTTAAACGGTAACCTAACATTCAGTGGTGGGCACGTGCATGGCCGTGCCCACCTTGTCCTTATTAAAGCGGGGCATTGTTAATCAAGATCGACTGTTTTGTAACGTCAGCTAGCGATTATGACCGCTTTAGCGTGGTCCTACTAATTTGTCCTACAATAGGACCATCAGGAAGCCTGGTTCCTCGTGGTCGTATGCCTATTAATCTTTGCCTTGTATACAAATAGAGATCTTTCACTTCACTAAAATTAAGTAAATAATTTTTTATACTAAATAATACTGCTGCAACACGGAGACATAGATATTAGTCATTTTCTAGAAAAGTTTCTTAAACTAGTGTGGCCGACCCCAACCGGCAAAAAAAAAAGTGTGAAAAATAGATTGTTTGAGTAGGTCGCTATAATGTCTAGTTTGTCGGACAAGTTTGAGTTTTCATCGGGCTCGCGTATAAGGGGGCTGTGTGGCCCGGCTGGGGTAACGTTACTCCAGCCGGGCGTCACAGATCTCCAAAACCAAACGACATAGCGAAAATCTGTTTGCTGATATAGATAGGCGGCAGTTAGTATAGATAGGAGGCACACAGATCTCTGAAACGCGCAAGCGACAAACTCTGACAAACTCTAGATACTATAGCGACATACTCAAACAATCTATTTTTCACAGTTTTTTTTTGTGGCCCGGCTGGGGCACACGTTCTTGACAGTGCTGCGTCAACGCTCATCAGCACCATGCTGTTCGCGTTCAGGGCCTTCGCGCGAAGTACAACTTTTCGCTCTAACCCCGTTCAATGCCTTCGAGCGTGACGCGCTGGTGAAACAACCGGCCCGTTCAAGGCCTTTAGTGTCGGAGCGAGTTACAACCGAACAACAATCTAATTTGATGGTTGTTAAACGCTCTGACGTTTATTACTGAAATACTTTTACGTGATTGGATGATGGGCTATAATCTAAAATCTCATAGAGAGTGAAAAAAATTTATGTGAAAGAGGGAGATAAAAGATTTGGTTGCTGCAATCCGTTCAACGCCTCTGAGCGCGTTAAAAAACAACCGGACAACTACACCCTGAGACTGAACGCGTTCCTGTCCGTACGAGCCCATCTCTGGGAAGCTGCACACCTTGTTCACCATGTCCTGCACCAACGTTCGCCAGAATCATACCATGCTGTCCGCGTGAGCTCTCCACATTTTCATACGCTGTCAAGTCGAAATCTGTCCATCTGAACATAATCATATAATAGCTATAATAGGGCGTCATTGAAAATTCGGAATTGTCAAATTAATTTTCTCATTCCCCGTCATTGATTTACTACCAAACGTAGATAGAGCACTTCATACAAAAACGCGCTTGAAATCTGTCACCTAATCGACTATACATACGCTGTTAAATAGGTAGGTGAATATGCACACCCGAATTAAAATTACCATAAAGAAAGTACCGTATTTATCGAATTCAACCTTATTCTTTATTATTACGGCAACTATTTGAAGTACAACCGTGTGTAGTTACATCATTTCATACCTAGCCACATTAAATTTGACGTTTTAGTAATTGCTACAAGAAAATATCAACTTTATACTCTCAAACATAATGCTCAAAATTGCTTATCGCGTTGTTGCTCCAACGCATGGAAAAGAACTGCACGAGGCAGTTCTTCACCGGCCCACTTTTCGAACGTTCATGCGTTATCTACGTTTGGTAGTAAATCAATGTTCCCCGTACATTTTTTGACAGACATTTTATTTGCATGGGGTATTTCAAAATTGATTTTACAAATCTATAGTACATTACTGCCGCGGTCTATAATGACTACTTTGCTGGTCGCGCTGATGATGGCCGACAGCGCAGCGTAGCGCAGCTCCAGGCCGCAGAGCGCGGTCAGCGTGCAGCACTTGACGGACGAGCTGAGATACACAAGGGCTGCAATGATGGCCAAGCTGGAAGGCCTAGAGCGTAGCTAGGCTAGCTCGAGGCAATCATAGCGTGACCAGCGAAGCAGTCCTTGTGGGCCAAGGTTTGTATAGTGCTTTACTCAAAAATGCAAGTACCTAATCTAAATATAACCAGCAAGTAATTTAACGGCAAAGAAAAATTAACGGCTAGGTCGACTTTCCTCAAACAAGGTTGTCAAAATAATGATCACATTACATGCATGTTTGAGTTAAATATTTAATAACACTAACTAGGGGCGTGGGTACGTTGCATGTACCAAACATGTGTATTATTAAGGCGCCGACCCCACTGCATGCGGTCTAGCGGTCAGAGTTCCGAGTTCTGCGTTCCGCGTTCACATCAGCGCACATTGAGCGGTCAGCGGTCCCAAAATCTGGAGTTCAGTAATCTTTACTACTGGTAACACGGCACACGCTCTTTCGCTTTAAAATGTCACTAGATTTTGATAGTAATTCATCTTTGGAAGATGAACTTCTATTATTGAGGCCTTGCACATTCGAAGAAAAAAAAAGTACTAGATTAGATGTATCCCATTAATGAATTGAGAGAACGTGATAGAGAATTCTATAATTCTCGTCACTCAAATTATAAATATAACATGTTTTCGCACTAATTCTATAAATTCTTCGATGTCGTCGGACATCGTGATGTTTTAAAGCTCACAAAAAATGTAACTCCGACGGAACGTGCGTTCACGTTGACCGTCGCGGTCTGCCTGCTCTTGTAGGTATGTGTCGGATTCTAAGCCACTGCATAGATTACAGTGAACGCAGAACGCAGAACTCTGACCGCTAGACCGCATGCAGTGGGGCCGGCGCCTAACTAATATACAGGATTACTTGTAAAACACCTGCAACCTCGCAGGATTAGATAGCTAACATCATCAAACAAACATAGTTAATGTTTGTTTTACTAGTTTTAAGCTAACTCAGTAAATTGAACAAAAATCAATTTTCAAGTTTTTATTGCACTGTCGTGACATTGATAAGTCTTAAACGACGACGAAACATGACGCTGCACTCGCGCGCTGTCCAATAATAATGATAAAACTTCAGACTAAGTAGGTATGTACCTAACACTTCACCAGATTAACTGCATATTTAAAATAATTGTTTGCGGGGCTTGCAGACTGTGCTGTGGCCCTGTGGGTACACTGAATCTACAATCCCGTCACACTTTACCAGACATAGGACTGGCTACAAGGGCAGAAGGTACACTGAATCCACAATTTTGATGTTTTTAAGTGACCTTTTGCACACGTAATAAAAAATATTTTTCATTACTCATACTCTGAAAGTAGATCTGAAGTTGCCAGCGGAGCGGGTTGAAAGTAATACTTTTCAGCCCTAGGGAGAATCACTTTCAACTGACAGCTGCTGTCAAATTTTAAAAAGAAACAAGTTCTATTTTGACATTTTTATTGAACCATGTTCTGACTATACAGCCACACAATTACCTACAGCACTGTCTAAAAGTGAAATAACATAATATTAAGTATTTAAAGAATATATATTAGTTTTTAAACGACTTTAAGTATTATAATTTACTTTCAACTAGTTCTTTAAAATAACTAATATATTTCTTTTGGTGAAGACCTGTAATTGACTTTTAATTATTATATAAGAAATCTTTTGTGTTAATAGCTGTTGGATTTCCAAAAATAAATAAATAAATAGATTTGAGCAAAATATGAAAAATTTCTTCAATGATGAAAATGAAAAAAATAATGGCTGAATAGCTGGCCGGCCACAGAAAAAAAGCGGGATAGCGGCAATCCGATCTTCATTTGTTTTTTCGAGTTTTAATTGTTTATTCCTCCGTATAGCAGAGATTTCATTGATTAGAGAAGATGCAAAAGCAGAAGTTGTTGATTAATAAAATAAAATTCTCTCATAATATGGTCTTTTGCTGATTCATGTTTTTATTCTTACTTTCCTTGTATTCCTAATGAAAAGCACAGTGTTTACCTCGGGTAAAAGACTTATTTAGTCCCTCGAACTATAGGCGCCCTCTCTACGCTCGGGCGCCAAAACCCGTCTCGGGACTAAATAAGTTACTTTCACCCCTAGGGTAACAATGTACTATTACGTGTACGCCGTTAACCTGGTGTGCATTTCACATTTGTCAGGGCATCTTACCTTTTTCCATCAAAACTACACATCAGATACTATAATACATTTATTAACAAAATATAAGCTATGTTTTTGCTTCAGGTAGCCCCAAAAGTTTTCTGACTGCGGTTGCATAATTCCTCACAGTCTCGTCACTCTCACCATCATTCATTAAGCTTGCAACAGCATTTTTATACTCTTCCCCATTCGCTATCTTAGAAATATCATATTCTACATAATCTGTGTCAGATAGTTCATTAGGCATATCATTAGCCTTCAAGTACCACTCAATCATGCTTTTCTTCGATGCGTTCTTGTCCCAGTCGTAATATTCCATGTCCTCCTCGGTTTTTTCAAGTTCCCAATCCTCCAGACTCCACGACTCATGATAGCACGCCATTAGTAAATAGTTCACGTAATCCAAATTTTGCTTGCGAGCCGGACACCTGTCCGCCGTGATGGTTACCAAATCGGTTACGTCATCATACCTCTCTCCAACGAGCCGAATAAATTTGTCCTTAGCGTGTTTATTTAGTTTCAGTATTGATAATTTGATACGTAATGTTACTATGCGGGCAAGGGGGTTCCGGATAGTGGGACTGGCGTGGCAGTAATCCGATGTGATCGTTTCGACTGGGTAGTGAGTTTCTATTGCCTCTTCGGAGTTTAACAAAGGTGGCCATTCGGTGCAGAATTGTTTTAGGGCTTCACACTGTGCTCTTACTACGGGCGGTGTGAGGTGAAGAAAGTTGGGTATTTTCATAAGCTCGGCGTTTGCTTTTTTGCCTGGTGGTGCTTGGCCCTTTGGTACATACCCTTGGCGAAGTGGCAAGGGCACCGTAGACGGATGGAAGGTTTTTGGACCGGGCCAAACATTACCCCATTTCTGAAAATACAGATTATTTATTACACATTTATTTAAAATATTGCGCTTTGACTGACAGCCTTCCTACACATACAATATAAAATTTATGTGGTGATTGATTTTATACATTCTAGTATCTTAAGAAGTTCATTATAATGTTTAATCCTTTCATAGAAACAATATATATCTACCGGGTGTAACTGAATACCCCAATAACATTTAAGGGGCATATAAGTTAGATACTAAATGGACCTTCGGTGCTTGTCTGAGACCTAGAACCCCAATACTTTCAGGGTTATTTGATTTCAAACTGAAAGCAAAAACTTTCAAGTGACAACCATAATCAGCTTTTAACACAAAAGAAATTTAAACACAAAATTACACGTGACAGACGTGAGCGTAGTATTCCTCGTACGCTTACGTAGGGCTGTCGGCACTTAATACCAAAAAATAATTTATTTAGTTTGTATGACGTGAACGTAGTATTCCTCGTACGCTTACGTAGGGCTGTCGGCACTTAATAACAAAAAATAATTTATTTAGTTTGTATGGGAAAAAAGTAGGTTTAGCCCTAATATTTTTCCTACAGAATCTCTACTTCTGATGGATACATACCCTTAAATGTTATTGGGGTGTTCAGTTACACCCTGTATATTCACTACGGTATTAGTTGAGATATATATGGTAATTTAGTTTATTGACTATATGGTAGTTTTTAGGAAAATAAACATTGAATCTAAGTGGTCTTAAAGAAAAGGAATTAAAATTATATATAGCTTTCCAAAAATATATCTGCCTTGATAACACCATAACACCCAGAACAAGCAACGATAGACACTCACTCACCAGGTCATACCTTCTCATCATTTATTTATTTATTAGTTCAACATAAGCAATTCACATCACTAAAGTATTAAACTGGGATGCGACCCAAAAAAGTACACAACTCGAAATAATAAATTTCAAAAGTAACAAAATTCATAGTTAATATAGCTATACTAATATTATAAATGGGAAAGTGAGTCTGTCTGTCCCTCTGCTACCTCATCACACCTAAACCGGTGAACCGATTTAGATGAAATTTGGTCTATAGATAGGCTACATTTTATCCCGAATTTTAAAGAGTTCCTCAGTGCACGCAGACAAAGTCGCGGGCAGCAGCTAGTAAATCTATAAATTCTTAAAATAAAACCTGGTTTAAATATACAAATAAAATCATTCCATCTGTATCTGATACTATTGGGCGTTGGTTGCTCGAATTGGATGGTAAATAATTTTCACTGTTTAGACATGTTTATTTTCAGAGATGTAATATGATGGTATTAACAGCACATTCTGATAGATCCATCTCTGATGTTATGGATAAAGACACCAACACAGAAGCATATACTACCAGTTTAGTAGGTTATTTTTATTACTGGTATTGATTTTTCACTGGCAACACTAATTTTGGTTGTCAATGTTGATGTTGTCAATTTAGAGAAAAGAAAAAAAAATACAATTTTGTCTGGTCATTTAATTATAACAGCATTTTTATACAGTCCACTCTTTTATTATACCACGCTTCTACAGAGCAATCTTTCGATTCTGCTGTAAGTTGGCTGCACTGTAATATGCTTCAATATGATTGCACTGTAATATGATGCACCAATCGATAGAATAACATGCCATGGTGGCATGGTATTCTATCGATTGGTGCATCGAGAAAAGGTATTTCTTTCGTACTCCAATCTAGGATTGTCGTGTGTGTTTTTCCTATGTTGCTTTTCCATAGTCCCTGCGATCTTAGTCTTAGGGCTGCTGCTTTCGCCTCCTCTTGTATGACTAGATCTAGAGGTCTCAGTTGTAAGAGGTACTCTAGGGAAGCTGATGGAGTGGTTCTCATACATCCACTGGTTGATGTCGTTGCTAAGCGTTGCAGACTTTGGAGCTTAGCTTTTGCTGTGATCAGTTGGGTTCTGGGCCACCAAACCACTGATCCATAGGTTATAAAGGGTCTGAAAACTGCAGTGTATAACCATAGTGTGATTTTTGGATTGAGACCCCATTTCTTACCAACGAGTCTCCTACATTGGTTAAACGCCAAGCACGCCTTCTTTGTTTTTGTTTCTATGTGACTCACCCAATTTAATTTGTTGTCAAAGATTATGCCCAGATATTTGACTTGTGTTGAGAGGGAGAGTTTGGTGTTAAAGAATTTTGGTAGTTGTAGTTCTGGTAACTTTCTTTTGTTGGTGAAAAGTATAAGTTCTGTTTTATTTGGATTTACTGACAGTTGATGTTTGTCACAGCAATGTTCTACTAATACTAGGGCTTCACGCATTTCCTTGCATAATATGTTTTCTGCGGTCCCATTTATCAGTATTGCCAGGTCATCTGCATAACCAATAGTAGTAGAGCCTCTATCGTTTAATTTCCTTAGGAGGCTGTCTACTACTATGTTCCACAGAAGTGGAGACAGGACCCCCCCCCCCCCCCTGGGGACATCCTTTAACCACCTTTGCTCTGATGGTGTTATTCCCCACTATCTGAACCACCCTTTTGCTTACCAGCTCAGTGATCCATTTTGTTATTGCTGGTTCTATATCGTACTTTTGAAGGGCGTGGTTAATGCTGTTGCGCATTGTTTTGTCGAAAGCTCCTTCTATGTCTATGAAGGCGCCTAGGGTTGAGGATTTATTTTGTATACTCTATTTTACGGACCACCATATGTAGTGCCGACTCTGTGGACCTGCCTTTCCTATATAGGCGTGCTGTTGGGGATGTAAGGGTCTTTCATGGAGTACTCCATCCCTTAGGTGTCAGTCTACCAATCTTTCCAGTGTTTTGAGCAGGAATGATGTTAGACTTATTGGTCTGAAGGATTTCGCCGTAGTAGACGAATAGGAAGCCACTTAAGCTGTTTTCGGTACAACTAATAGACACAGGCTTCAATGAAATATTGATTGAATACTTTTTTGTAGCACACCTCGTGATGGCCGGTATTGCGGGCTCTTTAGCAGCCATCCAAATTAGCGGTGCATTCTTGCTACCTAATCTAAGCGACATCAAGGCAGATAACAAACAAGTTGTAATGTAGATGCTAATTAGAGATGAAATGGATAGCTGTTTGGCCGGACACCGAAAACCAACTATACTATATTATACTGGAGGGAGACTCTGTACCAGGGTCGATTCGATAACCAAAAGATTGACAAAATTGTTAACCAATGGAAAACAATATATTTTATAGAATGGGAAACTTCGGGAGATAGTGTTAAATTCTGGGCTCAAGTGTTAAAATATAAGAATGCAGCAGGAATTAATACATTTCAGGAAATAGCCGACTTGGCTATTGCTGTATTGTATCTGCCTCACTCTAATGCGGAAGTGGAAAGGCTCTTTAGCGTCATGAACACAGTTAAAAGTAAATTAAGGAACAGATTATGTGCATTAACGTTGAACTCCATAATTATGATAAGAAATCAATTAAAGATATTTAAAAAATCTTGCCACAGTTATACTTTGCCACCTGAAGTTTTAAACAAAATCACGAAAACGGTCAAACTGAGACAAACCGAAACTCCATCCACATCCACATCCATTGAGGAAGATATTCATGATGTTTCAGAAGACATCGTGGAACTCCAAATTAATTTTAAATTTTTTTACGAATAAATAATTTAATTGTTACCCACTCCATACTTTTTAATAAATCTTTTAACTCTTAATAAATGCTATTTTAATTAAATTGTACGTGTCCTTCGGTACCAATAATAGATTATAAATATTGTTAATTTTATATTTTATTTAGCCACTTTTAGCATTATTTTGAAAGCAACTTTTTACGAAAACTAGCCATTTTTTCTAAATGTATAGCAACAAATTAGATTCTCCTAACGGCAACACTGTGGTTAACCGAATACTAACTAAAACATTTGTAACTATTGACTTATCAAGAAATTGTAGCACAAATAAATTGTAGCAGAAAATGCGCATAAGAGCGACAAAAGCAGTGTTATTGAAACGCTATCACGACGCGACAACGACGTTAAGATTTGCGGAATTAGGGCCCTGGTCGTTGGTTTTAGTTGATTTGTTAACTGAAAAATAGATAATTTTTGGCTTTGGTGCCCGTTTTGTGAAGGCGACAGGCTGGAGTACTGTATGGCCCATACTGCCAGATTCGGCTTTGAGTGTAAAACCTAGTTTTAACACAGTGTTATCTATAACTCTGCTAGACCCCTTTTGGGATTATAAGCGTGATTTATGCATATATGTATGTAAACCTATCTATGAATGTTACCGTCACAAAGAATGTTTCCATTTTTCAATCTGGGCGTGCAGCTTATGGCGATGAAGCCGTAGGTTAGGTGCAAGTAAAGAGAACTGGCCACATTGTGCACTGTTAAAGCCAGAATAATGTCAGAACACAAATAGATTCACTATATCATTATACGGTCTAGTCTCTCTCTACTCGTTTACTGTAGTGTAGGTAGAATACAAGTCTCCCTGCCTGCCACAAAGAGAGTTTTGTTTTTTTTCATTGATTGTAGCACTAAACAAGAAAACATTCAACCTTACTTAAAGGAATAATAATAATGAACGATTTTTTGCACACAAAGATATAGAAACAGAAATTTTTCAAAAACAACAGATGTTCAGCACAGGCGGCCTTATCTATACTAATACTAATAATATTATAAAGAGGAAAGATTTGATTATTTGTATTGAATAGGCTTCGAAAGTACTGAACCAATTTTTATGTAAGTTGGTATAGGGATAGTTCGAGACCAGGGGAAGGGCATAGGGTAATATTCCTACGGGAAAATATAAAATTCCCACGGGAAATCAAAAATAACGCGGGCGAAGCTATGAGCGGAAAGCTATTGCTAATAAGCAATCTCTTCCCGCAACCTTGGACCAGGGAAATACATAAAGGAAATTAAAAAAACACCATAATCTATTATGTAAGTTGGGTAAAGGATACAAAAACAACTGTTGTCGAAATTTGAAGACTGCATTAACAAAACAAGCCGAACGTTTTTGTAACTAAAAATTCAACATGGCTGAACGGTGCATTAGGTTCGAATAATGCATATGTGCAAGAATTGAGAGACGAAGGCGGGTCGGAAAAAGCTTCGATTGTTGCTATAATACAAACGAGAAAAAGGTGATGAAGAAAAAATATTTCATGAAACCATCAATATGAAAAGTTTCTCTGCAGATGAAGCTTTGGCCCTCTACGGGGATTTGGATCTGTCAAAAGCTAGTACACATATTTAAGATTTGGATGTCAAAAGCTAGTACACATTTTTAAGATTTAAAATTTATAGAAAATAACTCAGTCATGTTTCCATCATTATTATAACATATCGAGTATCTGACGCAAAAAAAAACGTACAATCTGCCTGCTTCGAGTATTGAAGTAACAGACACAAGTGCTAAAGTAAAGCTACAAGATTTGCTGGATCATACTATTGGCCGTGTTTTGATGATAAAAGGTGTTTACAGACCTTCTCAAATACGTCTCAGATTTAGCAAATAGGGATATGTTGGTTCATCGGGGCAAAGTGAATACAAACAAGGATAAACTTTGAGGTAATATTATATTTAACTTTATAAATTTTGAGGGAAACATGTCTCCTGAATAAACAGACCTGAATAAAAGATTCTTGTAGGTCCATGCTCTTATAGTGTATTTTAGTCAACTATCACGTCATTTAGTGATATTATAACAATATTATATCATTATTTCCTTTATAATCACCTTCATATTCTCGTAATAAGCATACAATAAAACGGAAAAAGTAATTTTGTATGGAAAAGTAGTGATTTTTTATTTTGTATGTTTTTATGTGTAATATAAAATAAATATATAAAGATTCTAGTATCATTTCATAGCTTATATATTGGAGATTCTGTATGCAAATTATGTATCCGTAGGTGTAGTGGTAAAAAAGTTGATTTTTGAAACGCAACTCACGCTTTCATCCCATAGTGCAGCGCGCGGCGGCGGCGGATAGTGTCGACTGACGTCACAGCCTGTCCGTAGGCAGCGGCGGATTTAATAAAATCAGTTGATGCAAATTGGTTTATAACTTTACATCGGATAGACCGATTTTGGTGATTTAATAAACATATTTATTGTGATACAATAAGGAATGTTACTATGTATGTTGCATTATGAAAAGCCATACCATTACAGGACCTCATTGTCTCACATTTTTTTAAGGTAATACACATGCTTTTGTTATTTGAAATGCTTTTACGAGGCATTATTATAAAATAAGGAGACTGACACTATGAAAATATTATTTTGATAACATACATATTTACTTATAATCACATTCATTATACACCACTCTTCTATCTCTACAACGCTCCATGCGAATCTTCCATGGTTCGAAACAATGCTGAAGGTCTTCTTTTGTCAGCTTCTTCACGACCCGAGCCACTTTAATTTTTACAACTTTCCCTCGCACAATTCGAGTCTTTTTTTCTTATTCTTTCACAGAACTCAGCAAAAAAGTCAAGGTCAAGTAATGTTGCAAATGTAGATCGAAAAATTGCCGATTTTTGAGATATTATTATCCGTTTTTGACGTGAAAGGGCGACCCGGGCGCGAATCATCTTAAACGGCTTCTTGGCCATCTTGAAATCGCATAAAAAATACCGGCACGCGATAGACATTGTTACCATATTAACATTTTTATGGTGAAGTAAAAAAAACAACTTATGCAAACGAAGGCTGCTACTATACGTATTTGTTTTCAGAAGCAAGAAGCACTGCATGTGAAAGCATTTCATTTGTAGCAGCACCAGTCTTGTTATTTTACCTTGTATCTAATTCTTTTTTACCTATAGATGGCTCCCTTAGTATATCCCGTACATATATCACAGGTGGCCGGGAATATATGTATGTTTTTTTTAAATCCGGTATCCGACGGCCGGTTAGGACTTGTTATCCGGTACAGGCCCCTCTTACCCATTGGGCACAATGGGCACGTGCCCAGGGCCCCCGATGGACTGGGGCCCCCTAGTCCCTACTCGATTACCTAGCGATAACCGATAGCTACTCTACTTTCTCATTATACATACTATATTATAAACTACTCAAAACAAAATTACAGCCACCTGTAAAATTGTATGATAAACAAAACTAACATTAGGTACTCATTTCTTTGCTTATTTCTTCTCTGTGTTTGTTTATTGGTTTTAAGGTCCCGAACGTTTTTGACTGCGTACCTAATATAAATAAGCAATAAGATTCTATTGAAAATCAATAAAAGTAATAGGTGGCTCTTATTTTCTTTTGAATAGATATTGTAAAAGTCCTTATATTGGTAAATCTTAGGTTTTGTCAGTAAAGAACATTATTATCCACTTTGGACCTGATGATGTCTAGAAATGAAATATATTTTAATATAAAAGTGATTTTATAGTGTATCTGTTACTGTAAAAGCCCGTATGTCAGTAAATCTTAGGTTTTGCTGGTAAATCCTACATGAGCACATTTCGGGCTTTTAGACTTTGGGGTATGCTAGGTTTTACCAATGACGGTTAGTAAATATTGGTTTTCGGAATAAAACAATGTGTATTTCTGTCGTTTTTCTTTTCAATTTAACTATGAGTCAGCACCTTACAAATTAATTAAGTTACGAATCCACCTAGACTGTACAAAAGGACATAGTTACATGCGACCTGTAATTGTACACATTAAAACTAAACAAAGTCTAAATTAAATACTAAATAAAAAATTTATAATTTTCGTTATGATAAAACATTTGTTATTTTAAATTTTTTTTTTATTTTTTAATCTCTACTAATATTATAAAGAGGAAAGGTTTGATTGTTTGTGTGTTTGAATAGGTTTCGAAACTACTGAACCGATTTTGTTAAAAGTTGGTATAGGGATATATTGAGAGACCAGGGGAAGGACATAGGGTAATTTTTCTACGGGAAAAAAATTCCCATGAGAAAACAAAAATAACGCGGGCGAAGTCGCGAGCGGAATGCTATAGTAACTTATAAAAAATAATTTTAAAACACCTTTAAAAAAACAAAACAATTCAAAAACGAAAATTATTTTCTTACAAATGCCTACGTTGGCCTGTGGTAACTGAATCATTATTTATCTTATTATTTGGTATTTTATAACTTACTTAATTAAAATATTTGACCAATCTAAAAAGTCCCACGTTTTAATGCAAGTATATGCAAAATAAATAAAAAAAATAATAATAAAAAATGCGTCTCAAGAGAAAACACTAAGGTCAGGAGAATTCAAAAATAGGATTTTTTAAAATGCAAGTATTACTGTCGCGTTGTGCCCCCAAACAAACGAGTGCGATAGAGACAACTGAAAAATACACAGAATAGACGTTTCGTAGTCCTCTATTTTCTCCTCTAAAACTTGAACGATTTAATTACTTTTTTTTAAATTTAAGGAAAGGTTTTGGTTATGTTTCTGTGTTTCATATTTTTTCATATAATCGCGTCAAATGTGTTTGCTGGATGTTTGAAACAGCAGAAAATTTTTGAAGGATTAAATCGCCTGTAATAATTAATGTAATAAAAAAAGGAGATCGTAGGACCATGTGCATAGCTTTTTTTTGTAAAAATAGGGCAACTATTGCCACTATCGAGGAAGGAAACCCGTATGATTTCCTCTTAAGAATATTTTCAACATTGACCGCGTCTTGGTGTTGGTGGTAAGTTCTAGGATTTACCGGGTGTATAATGGTAAAAGTCCGAAATAAACAATGATCACAGAACAGTTCGGACTTTTAAACATTAAGAGTTGATAAATCTTAGGTTCTACCGGAAAATGTTAGGATTTACCGTAGTTCGGGCTTTTACAGTAAGATATACACAAAACACGTTGGAAATACCTATACAATTTAAGGGTTTCCTTCGATTTTTATGGGATCCCATCGTCACGTCCTGACTTTGGTGACCTTGGGACCATCCCAGGAGTATACTCTATCAAATACAAACAGAATTTTTAAAATCGGTCCACAATTGGCGGTGTATCCGCGTACATACACACAAACAAAACAACATACGGGTCGAATTAATAACCTCCTCCTTTTTAAAGTCGGTTAAATAGTGCTTTATTATGGTCATAGCGGGCCCACTATCCTAATGTGCCCAGGGCCTCTAATGGGTGAAAGACGGCCCTGATCCGGTATCTAGCCAGATGGCAATTTTAGGCCGGATAAGTCGGATACCGGATAGTTCCCTTCAAAAATGCCTCTGAGAAAGTTTGGCTTGATGAAGTACTTACTTGATCGGTAGGCATACGATCAGCCCTGTCCGGCTGAATGTCGTTTCGCCTGGAAACTTTCTTTTTCGCTCGCTGTCTCGACTTCAAAATATCTAGCACTCGAAATTCTTCCTCTTCATCGCTTTTCTTACTAGCTACATCAGCACTTGTTGAATTCAATCGCCATATCCTTAAGTTTAGCCCTCTAGTTGTACCGAGTGACCGATAATGTTGTAGAATTACACTCATTATAATCTACCAATAAAATAAACTCAAGTAAGTATTTTTATAACGGCAAAGGTTTTTTATTAGAAAGACATTTTGCCAGCGTCACGTCAGCTGATAATATAGTAATGGTGAATTTGATACGAATTATATTCAACATCACTTTAATTTATTTACCTGGAAGACTTTTTTAGGATGAGGTTATATTATAGATTATCAAATAAATTTATACTCTGTTCAAATCAGGGTTGGATTCAGACCCTCACAAAATTATTGTCTATGGAAATGAAAAATATACTACTTGTCAAAAATTATACTACGTTCCGTTTTTTTTGGCAAAATGAGTCATTGGCAATGGCAAAATGGAGAGATTCAATCAGTGGCGTAACCCCCCCCCCCCCCCCCCCCCGTCGAGTGCCGACTAAACGAAAAAAATAGTAAAACACTATGCAAGGAATCCCCGGCTGGAGCTTGTCGCTGGGGCTGTTTCGATGGTGCCATACATATACATACAGAACATAACTTATATTGTAGGGTAAATACTTTGATTATTTGTTAAATAATAAAAACGAGAATGATCGAACCAACAAAAGTTGTCAATCGAGCTGAGGGTAAAATTATGGTACGTTCGCGTAGTATCCTGGCATTACGATACTACATACTACACATCATGAAATAATGGTACAAATAGTATAATTATACTACGAAATCCAACCCTGGTTCAAATAGTTTGGTGATTTTGACATGTTAGGCCCGTTCCAGATAAGCATTTATAGCCATAAATACCAACATTTTTAGCATCTCTGCGTTTCATTAGACGGTGATGCTAGTTTTTCTTGCTGGTTGTCATGCGTTTAATTTAACCGATTCATTGCGGCGCCCATTTTTGAAAACTTTTCGCCATGGCTGTGAACAAATTTTCCATGACACGACTGGTGTAGCATTCGCACTGTGGAAACAGGTGGCTTTATGCTACTCTGGGTAGACCATCAGGTCTCGCGAAACGATTTAAAACACGAGGTTCAAAACTTGAAGAATAGGCAACAACAATACAATGCACGTACGTACCTCGGATCCTTGTCGCCCCGCTGATCTTCCACTTCACTTTTGATTCACACACTAGCTAGTAATAATGATATACGCAGATTTCGAGAGAGAAGTAGTGGGCACTTAATACGATGGTTAACGGGTAAGTAAGTCTCTCAAGCGATTAGCGTTACTTTTTGATGTACGGAGAAGCAGCCCTACCCCCGTAATCCTAAATAACGTCGTGCATAGCAGTCTGATTTTGACTGCATTGTGCTGCCATCTAGTGAGCTAAGAACCTCGATTATAAGTTGTTTGTAATTAAAAACATTAAACTACTACGATAACAGAACATCCCGCCCACCAAAATATCTGTAGGTATTTTCTGGTTAACAAAAAAAACAAAAAACATATTGATATAAAACTACAATAAGAAATAACTAAGACTACTTTTTTATAAACTAATAATGCTTATAGAATAGCGTTACGCCTCTACAGGCAGAGGGCATAATTTGACTAATGGTCGCTTAACAACGTTATTATTGGCAGTCTTGACTATGGCGATTCGGACTATACCGTCAGCGCCAACGATAAGTTCCTGTACCCTACCAAGAGTCCAATGTAATGGGATGCGGTTATCATCTTTGATGATGACCATAGAGCCTACCGATAACGGTTTTGAATCTCTGGTCCATTTGGCGCGCTGCGTTAATGAATTTAAGTATTCGTGTTTCCATCTGGACCAGAAACTCTGATGAAAAAGCTGAACCAACTGCCACCGATGAAGCCGATTAATATTAATAGAAGTAAGATCCTCATCAGGGACAGCTGTTAAAGCCTCTTGAGTTAAAAAGTGACCTGGGGTCAAAGCTGCCAAATCATTAGGGTCAGAGCTCACAGGACACAGAGGCCTTGAATTTAAAACTGCTTCGATTTGAGCAAATAACGTTATCAATTCCTCAAATGTTAACACTTGGTCACCGACAACGCGATACAGGTGAGTTTTGGCCGCTTTAATTTGAATCTCCCACACACCACCAAAGTGAGGCGCAGAAGGGGGATTAAATTTAAACTCAATTTGTTCTGATTCAGTGGCATTTTTCATAAGAGATACTAATTGATTTCTTGCGCCGATAAAATTTGTTCCACAGTCCGAATGAATAACGTTGCAGCGACCACGACGTGCGACAAAGCGACGCAGAGCGGCAATAAAGCCGTCCGCAGATAAAGAAGAAACCACCTCTAAATGAACCGCCTTTGTGGCTAGGCAAACAAATAAACAAAGGTACGCTTTGTCTATTTTTGCCCCGCGGTGTGATCCAAGTTTAATACGGAATGGTCCGCCAAAGTCTACGCCTACCACAGAAAAAGCCTTAACTTCATTAACACGATAGGCAGGGAGATCGCTCATGAATGGCTGCAACGGCTGTTGGTGCAACCTATAGCACTTAATGCATTTCGAAAGGCAACGACGAATTGCACGTTTTGCGGAAATCACCCAAAACTGCTGTAGCAATAAAAAGTGTGTAGTATTTATACCGGGATGACAATAATTACGATGAACGAAATCAATTATCAAATTGGTTAACGAATGATCTGATGGCAAAAGAGCAGGATGCTTATGCTCGTATTCAAGCCCTGCTCGGAATAACCTACCGCCCACCCTGAGTACACCGCGATTGTCAATGAAAGGATTGAGCTTGCTAAAAGGCTTTGCTAAAGATTTTTTTGATTTTATATTTCTTATTTCATTTTCAAAAGCTTGATATTGTACATGTTTAACTAATTGCATCAATGACATATGGCGCTCCACGTTATCAATATGTAGGTTTGGTTTTCGATGATGACGTATAAAACGATTTACATATGATAAAACATTCAAAAGTTTTTGTAGTGACGAATAACGACAAATTAATTCGTCAAGAATATTTGCATTATTTTTGACACTACACACCAGATCTGTAATTAAGGTAACTGATTTTCGAATTTCAGCCTGAATAACGATTTGATCATCATCAGAAATAGGACTTACAGATGAAGGCCACGATTGAATTTCCTTTGATAGCCAAGACGGTCCCATCCACCAAATACTATTGTGAATGATTTCACTAGGAAAAAGTCCACGGGAACAAATATCAGCTGGATTGTCTTCAGAGGAAACGTGGTGCCAGCTATCAGAAGGAGTAATTTCTTGGATGTGGCTCACACGATTTGCCACAAAAGTAGCCCAGCGAGAAGAATGCGAGCGAAGCCACGATAACACAATTGTGGAGTCAGACCACAAAAAGACTGACTTGATGGCAATATGAGTAAGGTAAGTGTCGTTGACGAACTTGTAAAGATCAGCCAACAAGACTGCAGCACACAATTCTAATCTAGGAAGCGGAATACGTTTTAAAGGAACAACTCTTGCCTTAGAATACACAAAAAATGTTTTAATGTTGTCAGCTTGATCTACGCAACGCAGGTAGATTACACCTCCATACGCTTTTTCCGAACTATCACAAAACCATGCAATTCGTAATATTTAGATTTGGAACAGGTAAGTCTACGTGGAATTCTTAATTCAGCCAGTTGCGATAGTTGATCTTGGTAAGATTTCCATGTACGAACAACTTCGAGAGGTGGCGATTCATCCCAACTAACACCGAGTATCCAAAGTTTTTGGATTAAGCATTTAGCTTGGATTGTGATTGGAGACAAAAAGCCTAAAGGATCGAAAATACGAGCCAGTTCACTAAGAATAGAACGTTTTGTGCACGCTTGTGAAGATGGTATTACTGAAAAGAAAAACTCGTCAGTCAAGGAATCCCATTTAAGGCCAAGAACCTTTAATGACGACAATGAAGAAGGGCTCTCAAGTGATACGGAACCATGCAAAAGATCTTCGATGGGTAAGTCTGACAGTAATTTGCTATCATTGCTGACCCATTTACGAAGCTTGAAACCTCCGTGACTAAAAAGATCAATAAGTTGCTTCTTTGCTAGTTGGGCAGTTTCTAGATCATTGAAGCCGCTGACCACATCATCAACATATACATTTGACAAAATTATCTCTTTAGCTAAAAGATACTTATCTCCTTCATCATCAGCAAGCTGTCGCAATGTACGGCATGCGAGATATGGAGATGCAGATACACCGTAAGTAACAGTATCTAAACGGTATTCTCTTACTGGTTCTTCGGGAGAAGGTCTCCAGAGAATACGTTGATAGTCACGGTGTTCAGGCGCAATAAGTATTTGCCTATACATTTGGCGAACGTCAGCCATGAGAACGATTTTATGCTGTCTAAAGGACAAAAGAATCCCTTGAATTTCAGGTAGTAATTTAGGACCTGTTAAAAGAGTGTCGTTTAATGAACGAGCACGTAAGTCTTTGGCTGATGCGTCAAATACAACACGGAGACGTGTTGTCGTAGATTCGGGTCGTAGGACGCAGTGATGTGGGATATAATATTTCCCGGTTCCAATTTGTTCTATAGGAACAAGCGACATATGCTTAGATTCGATATAATCAGATAAGAACTCGCAATACTGTGAATGCAGCTCTGGATCTCTTAAAAGTCTCTTCTCGATGGCATGAAATCTTCGTAAAGCTACTTCGCGAGATCCTTCAAAAATAGGTTCACAATTATCTTTGAATGGATATTTAACTACATACCTTCCTGACGGATTACGATTGTGCTCAGCGACAAATTTTTGTTCGCAAAGAAGTTCATCCGGCGTCAATGAACATGCTTGAGGTAACGTTTCTAATTCCCAAAATTGTTTGACTAAAGAGTTTAGTTCGCTATCAAAATCCGATGCTGATGACGAAGAGGTAAGCAGAGACGTTGTAGAATTTATGTGCGTTTTACCAAGAAGAAGCCAACCGAATAATGAATTAAAAGCGGTAGGTTGATTTTGACTACCCTTGATTTGCTCATTTAAAAGTGACTCTGCGAACACGTCAGCAGCTAACAACATGTCTACTGGACTTGGAATGTCAAAACTAGGATCTGCTAAATTTAGTGATTGTATATGAGACCACTTTGTGGAATTCAATTTCGCTACGGGCTGTTCACCACAAATCTTTGAAATTATGTGCATATTTAATTTAAAAATAACTTTATCGTTTGTCCCTATGAAACAAATGACGTCACCGATTATAGGAGCAGAAGATTCACCAAGACCACTAACATTCACTGACGTTGGTTTAGGTATCAATTGTAAACGTTTTACTGCTGCCTCTGTTATAAAGTTACTTTGACTACCAGTATCAAAAAGAGCACGAATTGAATGAAAATTGCCAAAGGCATCCCTTACTTGCACCAAAGCTGTGGCTAGCAAAACTGTTGCCTTGGATTGTGACCTTGAAATTAACGACGAAGATGCATCCTTTGGTAACTCATTATCAGATAGTGTTATATCACGATGAAGCAATGTATGATGTTTGCGCTTACAAGAACGACATGAAAATAATGAATTACAATTTTTCAATTGATGTGATGTTTTTAAACAATTAAAGCACCATTTTCTTTCTTGCGCAATTTTTAGGCGCTCATCAATAGAATGCTTTAGAAACTCAGTGCATAAAGTAATTGAATGGAATTCGTTACAAAATGGACACTTATTCGAATAAGATGATTGCTTTGGTTTGTCATTGTTACCAACAATAGTAGGCGGTGGCTGTTCATTTTTTGAAGCAACCAATGCGTGCGATAAACTGTGGCGTTTAACCGGTGATTTAAAATCTTGTGTTTTTTGTGGTTTAAATGCCCTTGGTTGTTCGTTAAAATGAGTGTCACGCATGAGAGCTTCACATTTTGACTGTAAGAAAAGTTTCAACTGATCATAAGTAGGAAACTCAATATCACAATGTTTCTCTTCAAAACTGCGGCGCATATTCGTATCTAATTTTGACAAAATATGATAAACCAAAATGAAATCCCAATTCTGAACTGGCAAATTTATTGTTTTTAAAATACTTAAATTTTCTTCAAAAATATCAAGTGAATTTCGAAATTCTTTTGCATCTCTGCATTTAAATTCTATAGTAAGAATATCACGCCAGCAAGTAAATGCGAGATCACGTTTATTTTTATACCTATTGCATAAGGTGCTATAAGCATCATTATAATACTCGTGAGTTAATGGAAACGCCTTAACTATAGACAATGCTTCCCCACTCAGTGATGACAATAAATAATGAAACCTTTCTGTGTCGGTTAGTGAAGAAGAATGATGGATCAGAGAATTAAATGTGTCAAAAAATTCTGGCCATTGCTTGATGTTTCCAGAAAAATTAGGGAGCGTTATTTTCGGTAATCGAATATTAATCATATTATTTTTCGAGTGAGAGGAACAATCATTTCGAGACAAACTACGATAAATTGAATCAACTAAATAATAAGTTTCATCAAATTGCTCTTGTATCTTACAATCATTGTCACTAGGCTCTTCCAAAATGTCCAAAATGTTAAAATGTGCTTCTTCGAAAACCGCAGCGATTTGTTTAATATCGTGATGGTAGGAGAAAAATAAGTCGCGCTGCGATGCGTCGCTTGTCGCTAACTGGCCAATGTCTAAGGCCTTTTTTAAACGATTAAAAGCAAGTGTTCGCTTTCTACGTAACGACGGTAAATCTTGTGTAGAATATTCTATGTCTACAGATTTTGATTTCGATTTTTTAAGCCCAATGGCTTTTTTTGTTGAATGTTTGCTTAACAATGACATTATTTTACAATATCAACAAAACAAAAGTAATTTATGAACAAAAAATTAATAAGCAAACAACACCAGTGTGTGAGCACCTTTATGATAGCTGAATATAAAAGCAACCTAGTAGGTTCTAATAATTTGTTAATGTGAGGTGAAAAATTAGGAAATGTAATTAAAAACACACGAATATATAAATTGCACAAATTAATTCTCTGTTATTTTTAATTTTAGCTTTGATTACAACTCAATGATTGAATGAATTTAGTTAAATATATCAATACTCATATCCACATCTTATAGTGCTAATTATATTTAATCGCACTATGACCGTTACCATAAATATCGATGCACAAAAACGTTGTTGACTTTAAAGCTGAAATGAAATTATTATTTAAGTTTGCAAATTATACTCAACACTACATTAATTCCACAACAGCTATACGAAAAATATAATTAATTATGATTTTGTGATATACATATGTTTTATGTTTAGCAATTGACACACTTTTTTAAAAATAAGTAAGTATGTGACTGAATTGCGCGGTTAAATATGTAAGTAGGTACGATAGAAATTAATCAAGTTCCCACAACATTTTTGATTAAACGTTAAAGCGATGTCGATGACCAAATCTTAATAGAATTAATGCAAGCCGATAAATAAGTTTTAAGCACCGATAGATAATAATGATTGCTTAATTTGTTCTTGCAATAATTCAAAGACAAGGTAAAACGATAAAAATGTGTTATGAATCCCGTTATAACTTTATAACTTACTATATTGATGCCTGCGAACACTGGCACCAAACGATATTTTATGTATATTCTGATTAAATTTACATTGAAGTAAATGTAGAAAAATATAACTACAACGCAATTGGTACAAAATTTGTGATCAAATATCGTATTAACCAGAAATACCACAAACGGTTTTGATGTTCAGTACCTACACGAAATATATGGACAGATCCCGGGTTTCGGCACCACAAAGATGTAGCATTCGCACTGTGGAAACAGGTGGCTTTATGCTACTCTGGGTAGACCATCAGGTCTCGCGAAACAATTTAAAACACGAGGTTCAAAACTTGAAGAATAGGCAACAACAATACAATGCACGTACGTACCTCGGATCCTTGTCGCCCCGCTGATCTTCCACTTCACTTTTGATTCACACACTAGCTAGTAATAATGATATACGCAGATTTCGAGAGAGAAGTAGTGGGCACTTAATACGATGGTTAACGGGTAAGTAAGTCTCTCAAGCGATTAGCGTTACTTTTTGATGTACGGAGAAGCATCCCTACCCCCGTAATCCTAAATAACGTCGTGCATAGCAGTCTGATTTTGACTGCATTGTGCTGCCATCTAGTGAGCTAAGAACCTCGATTATAAGTTGTTTGTAATTAAAAACATTAAACTACTACGATAACAGAACAACTGGCGTGTCACTCGCCATAGAAGTTGATGGCACGCGTAACGTGCCATCAGCCATGTATATAAAACTACATGCTTTTTTTGCTTTTTCACTGATTTAGACTTGATTCAAGTTTAGTTGACATCAAACTATGGTAGTAAGTATACGGCATGATACGTTAATTAAATCGGTTTTGAAGAGGTTAAATACGTGTTTTCCCTGAAATGGAAGGTAAGTGACTTTACTTTTTCAGATGTTGCAAACCTTTTGTGATGTTGTTTAATTTCTCTGTTGTATTTAACGAATTGGTAAAAAAAATAGAAACATTTTATTCGACTTGGGGATTATTTATTTTTAACGAAAGACAATTTTTAACGAAAGACATGTGTGGGAATTCACATGGTGAGTGGGGTATCTTGCTTTGGGGGAGGAGGGTTGTTATTACTTACATAACTACAATGGATGGACAATAGATTTTTGTATCAAAAACTCATTTCTGATTTAATAATAGCAAAATGTTTCCATGTTTTTTACAGTATGTAGTATGTTACAGACAAAGTGATAAATCAGATATTATGCACTAGCTATTATACACGGTTATTTTTTTATCACCCTGGAAAATTTAAGGGACGCTTCACGACATGGTATTAGAATGATTTAAATATAAATAAAAAAAATAACCCCCCTCCTTAATTTTATATAAATTTTTTAAAAAATACAAAAAATGCTGCACTAGTTGAGAGCAGCATTTTTAGAGATTTTTTTATTTTTTTTATATATTTTTTTTAATTTTTTATTTCATTTTTTTTATTTTTTATATAATATTGGATGTGTCCTGAAGCGTCCCTAAAATTTTCCAGGGTGATAAAAAAATAACCGTGTATATAATATCTTGGAAGACTTGGATAAAGTAATAAATACAAGTAATTTAAATGGTTAGGGTTAAGAATGGTATTGTCCATGTAATATATTAGGTTAGGGTTATTTTTGTAAACCATTTATAGAAATGTTTAAAAGGTAATAAATCACTTTGACTGTAACATAGCGATGGGCGATTGTTACTAAAAACAATAGAATTATTCGATGTTTATTCGAATGCATTCGAATAACTGTGGTGTTATTCGATTATTGCGTCGATTGTCGGTCGCAGGCGCGGACTGGCCGGGCGCGCGACTTACAACAATTTATTCGAGATAATCAATGCTTGGTCAATTGATAATTTATTATAGCGCGAGAGACAAAATTCACTCGAAAAAGCGGCTCTTCCTCAAATTTTTCAAAAAGTTCCAAACTATTGATGCTTTAAAGTTATTAGGAATAATTATTTTAAAATTCACGCGTAATGAATATACTGTTGCGTGCGCACTTTGTTTACTTATGTAGTGAACAAATGATTAAATAATGTCATTTTTTACTCTTTTATTTTAAAAAATCGTTTACACTTAACTGGGACTCATCTTAATTACTATTATAATTATTTATTTACCCGACACTTACAATAATCAACTACTTGCAATAAATAATTTCAATATTTGTGAAATTCCCTAAAACATTGGAGACACAGTTACGGCTACCTTAGACTTAAACAATTTTATTGTAAGTCAGTTATAACCATTTTTCACAAAAATAAACAAACCAATGGCGAAAACGTATGGGTCTTTGAGACCAAAGAGTACCTACTTTATTTGAGACGCTCCAGAAAGTTGTTTACAAATTGTGTCTTTTTGGTCGATCACGGATGGCAACACGATATAAGTATTTTTCCATAACTTTATGTAGCAAAATGTGTTTTTTTAACCGACTTCGAAAAAGGAGGAGGTTCTATGTTCGACTGTATCTATTTTTTTTATGTGTGTTCACCTATTACTCCGCCATTTGTAGACCGATTATCAAAATTCTTTTTGTAATCGAAAGAGTATACTCCCGAGGTGGTCCCATTGTCACCATGTCATGATCTGATGATGGGAATCCATAAAAATCGAGGGAAACCCTTGAATTTCATAGGCATGTCCAACGTGTTTCATGTTTTGGCTGAAGATGTTCAGGTATTTGCATCTGATAGTCATCAATCATGTTACTGAGCTGATGATGGAAGGTTTCTGGTAGGTTAGGAGTTCGGAAATAATTCTTTCAGTAGTTTCTGTTTAGAGCGAACGACGTTTTATTTTAAGTTGTTCTGGTGTTTGCCTTGGCTCAAATTCTAAAACGCATGTATTATAAACTAAAAAGATTGAAAAAAAATATTATTACAAAAACATAAAACCGACTTCAAAAACACCAAAAAGTCATAAATAATTTTAGAATACATACCACATCACAGTTTTATATTGAAGTCGGTGCCAAGCAATGATCACCTGGAAAGTCTTAAAAAATGAAAAGAACAATTAATATACCTACTTAGTTACTTTGGCACCGACTTCAATATAAAGCTGTGATGTTGTATGTATTCTAAAATTATTTATGACTTTTTGGTGTTTTTGATTGTCGAAACTAACGTCACAATGCACCTAAAAAAACCGCACTCGTTTGGTAAAAAATTATCGTCACACACACATTGTATTAATTATCTAAAAATGGAAAAAAAGGTACTTTCGAAATCATGATAGTTATGTTCTAGGTAACTTTCCTTTAAAATTTAATTTGAGGGTGTTACAATCAATTCAAAAATGACACGCCTATCGTGTCATGCGCCACACGTTAAAAATAGTTCAATTCAACTTATGAAGGTTGTCAACCCCTGCAACTTTTGAATTCACACAATATCCAGAAGCTAACACAACAGGCTAGATCTACGTGGAAAAACGTGATTGTTTTGTTCTAGTGTAACAATCATTAAAAAAATGACACGCTAGGCGTGTCATAAGTCACAAGTTAAAAAAATTGATGACACGCCTGTCGTGCCATCAGCAACGAATCGGTTAAGCATTTTTAACACGAAATGCTAGCATCAAATACCCATGTTAATAGATGGGTCCTCTGATACCACTTTTCGACAGCTTTCAAATTTGAGAGAGAGAAGTAATATTCGTCCAAATTGGACAGGCAAAGGTTCGACCATTTTCAAATTTGACATTTGGAATCTTTTTTCATGAATCAAAAAGGATTTTCAGCTGATTTATAAAAATTATTGAAAGATATTTATTATAGTATTAGCCAATTCTGATTTATATTATTAAAAATTTTAAGTGGCTGGACTAAGTAGGTGAGTGAGTAGGTTCATGGGATCCCATCATCAGATCCTGACTTTGGTGACCTTGGGACCACCCCAGTAGTATAACACTATCGAATACAAAAAGAATTTTGAAAATCGGTCCACGATTGGCGGCGTAATCGCGTAACATACACACAAAGAAAAACATACGCATCGAATTCAGAACCTCCACCTTTTTTGAAGTCGGTTAAAAAACGAAGTTGATACTATTTATTAAATATTAATGTTTAGTTTCAACGGACTTCCTACAATTAACCTTTCAAAAATCGCGGTATTTGAATTTAATGAAAATTAAAGTTACTCAATTTCTGTTATATTTTACCAGAAATAAAAAAAACATATTTTATTTCATTCACTATAATAAAAAACAATTCCAAATATAAAACACCCATGTCTGATTCATCTGAGCTGCTTGATTCATCACCATTGACGCTTATTATAAATTGATCCATCTCTTCAAAAATCGGTAATTCTACAAGAGTAGAGATAGGATCACGCCGGCTCCACACGTTGGCCCCAACGCTGGCGCCAACATTACTCGTCCAACGTGTGGATGCAGAAAAATGACATTGGCGCCAACGTCGTGTCGGTTTCATCAAAGGAATCTGCGCCAACGATGGCGATCAGTCCACACGTTGGCGATTTGCTCAGTCGTGTTTCAACACGCATCCAGTGCGTGCGTCGAGCAAGAATGGCTTCCGCATCAAAGAAATCGCTACCGGCATGGACAAATGAAAAAGTTATAGAATTTCTAGAGCATTGGTTCGCTTATAAGCTCATGGACAGCTCATTAACTATGATAAATTACATAATCCAATAATGTTGTAGTTGTGAATTCACGTATGTAGGTACCTAAATCCACCTACTACTATTTGTAGGTTCTAACCACATCCGTGGTGGAGTTAATGGTTGAAAAAAAAAATTAGTTAAAAGTTCATAGTTGAATAAAAATATCTGATCATTTTAATGGTTAAAAATATCACTGAATATGTTTATTCAATACAATATCTAAATGTTTTTTAACAAGTTTTGTCCCGACGGGCAGTCGCGAAATCTCACATAGGTAAATATATTAATAATACTGGCAATACTGAAAGAACGATTAGCGCCAATTTATCTGTCAAAAGTAAACTTCACTTTGACTATAATTTGTCAATCGAACTTTAACATAACCTTAGCTTAATTAAATAAAGTGCCCCTGCTGCCGTCAGCTGTGTGCCTGTTGCCACTGCGAGAGGGATTCTATGTCAGCTATCTATTCTAGGCTAATTTCTATTCTAATTTGGTGACTATAACGATTGCATATTGCCTTAGAGATGGCTTGTTCAGATATGTAACTAGCAACGTGCCGGGCCCGGGACTCTGGTATTGATTCTCGTTGTTTATGTGAGCTCACTAATTTCTATACCCAATGAGCGCTAAAAGGTTGCGCGGGGTTCGGTCGGGTGTTAGTACCGAGCCCCATGGCAGGTTGACGTGTTGTGTCTGTCGGCTTCAGGCCGTGTGACAGAGTCTAGGAACAGAGATACGCTGTCATATAAGGGGACCTTGTTATAACATCATTAGGTGGAACCTTGTCGAGGTCACAGAGTAAGGAGTATAATCATCAGTTCAATATCTTGGTATATGTGTAAGAAAGGATTATAAAAGGTGTAGATATTTCCTAGAATGCTTAGTGACTCAAGGCAGATGAGTACTTTAACATTACAGGTGGGAGCGGAGAGAAGGCAACTCAGAGAGGGTGAGACTTGATACACTAATATTCAGAGAAGAGGATCGGGGACATGGGAACACTTGGTGAATGTTCCACCCTTCGTCCTGTCGTGGGTTTCAGATGCGAAGCAGATTAAATTGTTCAAAGACTAAGGTCAAATTACAAAGAATATAATTGTTATTGAATTTCCATAGTTCTTATTCGTTCCTATTAATTGGTTACACATAACATATTATATTGTTTCTTTATACGACACACGGCATGGCGACAAGTTTCTTTATTGTAACTACGATTAGAGCTATATCAACTGGTGAAATGATATTTAAAATGAAATGATATATATCTTTTCTTTCAATAATATATTGAATATTTTGTACTCAGTACTGTAAAAGAGACATAAAGCAATGAGGTCCCGTAATGGTATGGCTTTTCATAATACAACATACATAGTAACGTTCCTTATTGTATCACAATAAATATGCTTTTTAAATCACCAAAATCGGTCCATCCAATGTAAAGTTATAAACCAATTTGCATCAACTGATTTTATTAAATCCGCCGCTGCCTACGGACAGGCTGTGACGTCAGTCGACACTATCCGCCGCCGCCGCGCGCCGCACTATGGGATGAAAGCGCGAGTTGCGTTTCAAAAATCTGCAACTTTTTTCTACTACACCTACGGATACAAAATTTTGCATACAGGATCTCCAATATATAAGCTATGAAATGATACTAGAATCTTTATATATTTAATTTATTATTACACATAAAAACATACAAAATAAAAAATCGCTACTTTTCCATACAAAATTACTTTTTCCGTTTCATTGTTTGCTTATTACGAGAATATGAAGGTGATTATAAAGGAAATAATGATATAATATTGTTATTACATCACTAAATTTCGTGATAGTTAACTAAAATACACTATAAGAACATGGACCTACAAGAATATTTTATTCAGGAGACATGTTTCCCTCAAAATTTATAAAGTGAAATATAATATAATAAGAATTTCTTTACAGTTTGTGTGTGAAGTCGACCAACCCGCACTTGGCCAGCGTGGTTGACTAAGGCCTAATCGCCCTAGTTTAGGGTAGGCTCGAGCCCCTCTGTGGGGACGTATATGAGCTGTTGATGATGATGATGAAATATAATATTACCTCAAAGTTTATCGTTGTTTGTATTCACTTTGCCCCGATGAACCAACACATCCCCATTTGCTAAACCTGAGACGTATTTGAAAAGGTCTATAAACACCTTTTATCATCAAAACACGGCCAATAGTATGATCCAGCAAATCTTGTAGCTTTACGTCTACTTTAGCACTTGTGTCTGTTACTTCAATACTCGAAGCAGGCAGATAGTACGTTTTTATTGCGTCAGATACTCGATATGTTATAATAATGACGGAAACATGACTGAGTTCTTTTCTTTAAATTCTAAATCTTAAAAAAAGGTGTACTAGCTTTTGACATCCAAATCTTTAAAATATGTACTAGCTTTTGACAGATCCAAATCCCCGTAGAGAGCTAAAGCTTCATCTGCAGAGAAACTTTTCATATTGATTGTTTCATGAAATATTTTTTCTTCATCACCTTTTTCTCGTTTGTATTAGAGCTTCGCATTATGGCAACAATCGAAACTTTCTCCGACCCGCGTTCGTCTCTCAATTCTTGCACATAATTAATGATTAAACGAACTTACCAAGTGAAGTTCTATCATAATTATACGAAGCGCTTCGTCCGAAGAGATTAGTATTCCCTGTAAATAAATAATTATTAACAACATGTAGTTACGCATAAGTGACACCGCTTTGCACTATAGTTGAGATACAGTAGGTACTTTTTTTTTTTTTTTTTTTTGTGGGTATAGTTGAATCCTAAGCTAGCTATTAAATGTCTCTAGTAGGCACCTCATTTATTTTAGAGCAATATCATCATAACATTTCACTTTACAATAACTTGTCAGCATTGACTAATATTTTCCCGCTGGTTTTGGGGATTGGGTGGGCGGGGGTATATACTAATCTCTTCGGACGAAGCGCTTCGTATAATTATGATAGAACTTCACTTGGTAAGTTCGTTTAATCATTAATTATACTTCGCGCTTCGTCCTCGAGATTAGTATTCCCTGTAAATAAATAATTATTAACAACATGTAGACCTTGAGAGTCATTCAAAAGGGGAAATAATTATGTCAATGAAAAACATTTAATTTTACATTTAGTGAAAATTTTATTTCAATTAATGATATGAATTTCAATCAAATTTCTAATAATCAATTAGTATCCTTCTATAATCTATAATTGAGTATAATTATTATTATAATAATTACAACATTATGATAAAACCATTGACTTTATTATAGGTACTACGTACAATTATTTAATATTGCCCTAGCAAAACATGAATTATCGCTGTTAACAACATTTCTATTATAGTATTTAGCGAATGTGTTTGAATTACCACTCCAGCCAGCAGTACTGCGAATAGTGTCAATGGTGACACCTAGCGAGTGTGCACGGGAAGTTGCTGCATGTCTTGTGCTATGAGCAGAGAATACGGTAGTATCCAGCCCACACTCGCTTAAGGTGCTTTTGATCCAGCGACTCAGCGTCTGTGTGGTGACAGCTTTATATGGTTTGCTTATACTAATAAAAAGTTTATTACACTTCCGTAAAGATGATGTTTTATTTATGTAACATTCTAACGTTCTTGCAGGGCAAATAGAGGGCTTTTCATGAAAGTACGGTAAAAGAAGTATTGGCTGTGTCGCACCTGGACGAGAAGTTTTGATGAAATCAGGGATTTTTATTAATATTTGCTCATTAGTAATCATTACATTGTTTACAAAGATTTTTGAAAGAGTTTGCATTCTGTGGGCTGTTGTAAGGGCTAGCAAAGTAATAGTCTTTTTCGTTAATTTGCTTAAACTTAAATCTTCATTAGGATACCAAGTGCTTAGTTGATTTAAGACAGAGTTCGTGTCCCAGGTATAATTATATCTAGGAATAGGAGGCCTAATGCGGTAAACTCCTTTCATAAACCTTTGTAGTCTATCGTCTTTGCTCAATGTTGGCCCTAGTGTTAGTGTAAGGGCAGATCTATATGAATTTATAGTCGCATACTGACATCCGCTAATAACCATTTGTGTAAGAAAAGAAATAACAATTGGAACTGAGGCGTGGTAATAATCGATAGAGTTGGATTGACAATATAACCACCATTTCCGGAAGCACGTATCGTATTGTTTGATTGAGTTATCTGATAATGATGAAATCATGATATCCAATGAGCCTCGAGGGATTGATCTTCTTGTAAGGGCTTCCCGGATAACACTCCTGCAACCAGGGTAAGGGAGGAGCTGATCCGCTGACAACTGGAATGGCAGAGTAAGACTTTGTCATTTGGAGAGAACGTCACAATTTCAGAAACGAGAAGGCTTTTAAATACAGGGTACCAAGGTTGTGTAGGCCACAGAGGGACGACCATGATACCGTATGCCTTATCAGATATAATTTTTCGAAGCGTCTTGAGGATCACTGGGAATGGTGGAAAGGCATAAAAATAATAGGGTGACCAACTCACAGTGAATGCATTAATAGCAAAAGCGTCTGGATCGCGATGCCATGATATAGATTTTTGACATTTATTATTTAACCGGCTTGCAAAAAGGTCTATATCTGGTGTATTAAATTTCATAGTTAATTTTTGAAACGCCCAGTCCGCTAATTCCTATTCAATATCTGGATGAGACTTACGTGATTCTGCATCTGCAATAACATTATCACTAGATCTTATATACGATGCGAAGATAAAGAGTTTTCGAGCTTCACACCATTGCCAGATTTCCCTGGTTAAGGATGAAAGGTGAGGAAATTGTATGCCGCCCATACGATTTATATAAGATATCGCGGTAGTGTTGTCGATACGTAAAAGTATCTGGTAATCATGTAGATCTTTTGCAAATATCTTTAAAGCTATAAATGCAGCAAGTAATTCTAAATAATTAATATGTCTTTTTTGTTCACTCTGTGACCACTGTCCGTTAGCAGTATTATGGTCACAGTGAGCACCCCATCCCGTTGTTGAGGCGTCAGAGAATATTTCAGTAGCAAAGATGTCGTCTCTGATGTAGTGTACTGAGTTATCTATAACATGTAACCACCAACGAATGTCAGGTAAAATGTTCTCAGGAATGTTCATAGTTCTGTCATAATCGTTATGATCTTTTAAGTTTACAAATTTGCAGCGTTCTAGTTCTTTTGTATAAAGCCACCCGTATTCAACAGCTGGGCAAGCCGATACCAACAACCCAACTATTTGAGCAAATTTTCTTATTTTACAGCGTTTTAGTCGACAAAAATTGATTAGCTCTGTTTTAATACGAACTATTTTTTCGTTCGGTAAACTAAGCGTCATATTATGTGAATTTATTAACATTCCTAAGAACTTACATCATCTTGATGGTATTAAGCAACTTTTCTCTTCATTTATGATGAAACCTAAAGAAGTGAGACATTCCTTTGTTGTGGCAATATTTATAAAACACTCGGAATATGAATGGCCTAATAGAAACCAATCGTCTAAATATAGGGTTGAAAGAAAACCCGCCGAACGCAGTAGTTTCACAACCGGCTTCATTATTTTCGTGAATATATAGGGGGCAGTACTAATACCAAACGGTAAGACGTTAAATTGAAATAATTTTCCATTAAAACAAAATCGGAGGTATTTTTTGGAATCATCATGGATTTTAATTAAAAAATACGCGTCCTTTAAATCGAGGGTTGCCATAAAACAATTTTTTGTAATTAACTTTACTGCAGTTCGTAAATCTTCTAGCTTAAAATGATTAGCAGTTATAAATTTATTTAATTTTTTAAGATTGAGAATAAACCGCATAGTACCGTTTGACTTAGGGGTCAGAAAAAAACTTGATAAATATTGCCCGTGACAAGGTTCACATTCAGAGATAGCACCATTTTGTAATAAATTATTAATTGCATTCATCATTTGATTTCTTTCAAGATCGGTATAGGTACACTTAGCTGGTACAGTATTTTGTATAACTGGACTAGAAAATTCTATTTTATAACCTTTTATCCATGATAAAATGGTTCGATCATTTGTAATTTGTGACCATTGCTTATAAAAAAGGGATAAACGCCCAGCATACTTAACTGTACTTAATACCGACGACGGGCCGTTGCTGGAGGTCCCTGTCGGGGAGGCGGCGGTGGTGGGGGTGGTGGTGGCGGCTGCAGCCATGATGTCCCGGAGTATTGTGCGTGCGGCGGCGGGAGAGGCGGGCGCGGGGCTGCAGACACGCGGCTCCGAACTGGCGCTCCCGGCTGTCTGCGTGCCGGTGCCGGAGCTCGCCGGTTTAAAGATCGTGAAGCTGTGGGGTTCGATCTCTTTGGCTGACTTTTAGTGCTACTGTCGCCTTTTAAGTCCACACCAGATTTGTTGACAGCCCTAGCAGACTTAATTGTTTCGGCGAAGTTTTCCCCGAACAAAAAACAATCAATCTTTGTGTTTGTTAAGTGATCTTTCATGTCTTTTTTAACCGATGATAAAACAAAATGTTTTCTAGTTACCGAGTCACTGTGTTGTATGTCACAAAAAATCCTAGTCGCATCCATAAGCTTTTGAAGCAAAACATTATTTTTGTCTTTAGATTCTAACTGTGTGTTTATAACTTCTGCTAGACACGAGATGACAGCAGCCACTTGGGCTTGTTTAGCCTCGATGCTTTTGTCTCGCTTTATAGCAATTTCAGCGAGGGCCGCTTTTATTTCCAGGTTCATCTTAGGGGCGCCTATGAATAAACAGTTAGATGGTAAAGGATATTTAGAGGTCAAGCTCTTTCTAATGTCTTTATTAAGACCTTCTTGAGCTATATGTTGCAGTCGTGTAGCTAACTCTGTACGAATATTATTTCCGTATTGGTTTACCGATGCGGGGTCCTCCCCTAAAATATCTAAAACATCAGTGTCTAACTGAGGCTCCTGAGAGGTAGAAGCCGAGTGGTTGATTGCGTTTTCAGAATTTAGTTCCATTGCTGGCCCATCATATGATAAATCAATATTACGAGTATCTTCTGTAATTTGGGTATCAGTAATATTATCATTTACGAGGGTATCTGGCATCCAGGTGTCTGGTTCCGACTCTGTAAGTTGTACCATACACATTAACTAACAGTTTTTTTTTTGTGTAGGTGGGTCAGCAATAGCATATTTTCGATAAACGAAAACCAATTATGTTTGTGTGCTCGCCCTGGTGACGGCATGGATTTCTTAGCGTGAATACGCTATAAAATAAAGCGATCAGACGTAATACCTCAATGATATAATATATCTAATATTGTAATAATTATTTATGATTCGTGATCAATGCTTATCTACCTAACTTATATTTGTATTATTATAAAAAAGCAATTTTTCGAAATAGAGTTTAATTAAAATTTATCAATTATTAATTTAATTTAAAAATAAAACTTTAACGAGGTATTTTGGACACCAAGGTATTGTACAACTCCCGCTGAGTTGTACGGGTTACCGGTGTAGTTTGAATGCGATGAAATTGTCCCGCTGACTATTTCGGATGCATTCGTCTGAATGATTCAATAATATTAAATAATAGATTACATACCTGGCTCCTGAATCACGCTCTGTATACGTTTATCTCCAATTGTCCGCATTTCCTCCTGGGAGTCGGTACTGCGATCGCTTTCTTTGTTGTTGTGTATTTTTCGTTTTAATCTTTTCATTTTCCGCATTAAATGAGCTAAATCTTCCTCTAAATTCCGTTTTCTTTTAGGCATTTTTAACATGAATAAAGTTACTTGTAGTGTTAAGCGGCCGGGCACTAAAATGCGAATGAGGTGCCTACTAGAGACATTTAATAGCTAGCTTAGGATTCAACTATACCCACAAAAAAAAAAAAAAAAGTACCTACTGTATCTCAACTATAGTGCAAAGCGGTGTCACTTATGCGTAACTACATGTTGTTAATAATTATTTATTTACAGGGAATACTAATCTCGAGGACGAAGCGCGAAGTATAATATGCGTTATTCGAACCTAATGCACCGTTCAGCCATGTCGAATTTTTAGTTACAAAACGTTCGGTTTGTTTTGTTAATGCGATCTTGAAATTTCGACAACAGTTGTTTTTGTATCCTTTATCCAACTTACATAATAGATTATGGTGTTATTTTAATTTCCTTTATGTATTTCCCTGGTCCAAGGTTGCCGTGAAGAGATTGCTTAATAACAATAGCTTTCCGCTCATAGCTTCGCCCGCGTTATTTTTGATTTCCCGTGGGAATTTTACATTTTTCCGTAGGAAAATTACCCTATGTCATTCCCCTGGTCTCGAACTATCCCTATACCAATTTTCATCAGAATCGGTTTAGTAGTTTCGAAGCCTATTCAATACAAACAAACAAACAAACAATCAAATCTTTCCTCTTTATAATATTAGTATAGATTAGTATTAGTATAGATAAGGCCGCCTGTGCTGAACATCTGTGTTGTTTTTGAAAAATTTCTGTTTCTATATCTTTGTGTGCAATAAATCGTTTATTATTATTATTTTAAGTAAGGTTGAATGTTTTCTTGTTTAGTGCTACAATCAATGAAAAAAAAACAAAACTCTCTTTGTGGCAGGCAGGGAGACTTGTATCCTACCTACAGTAAACGAGTAGAGAGAGACTAACCGTTGTATGAGTCCATGCAATATTAGACCGTATAATGATATAGTGAATCTATTTGTGTTCTGACGTTATTCTAGCTTTAACAGCACCTAACCTACGGCTTCATCGCCATAAGCTGCACGCCCAGATTGGAAAATGGAAACATTCTTTGTGACGGTAATATTCATAGATAGCTTTACATACATATATGCATAAAATCACGCTTATAATCCCAAAAGGGGTCTAGCAGAGCTATAGGTAACACTGTTGAAACTAGGTTTTACACTCAAAGCCACATCTGGCAGTATAGGCCATACAGTACTCCAGCCTGTCGCCTACAGAAAACGGGCACCAAAGCCAAAAATTATCAATTTTTCAATAAACAAATTAACTAAAACCAACGACCAGGGCCCTAATTCCGCTAATCTTAACGTCGTTGTCGCGTCGTGATAGCGTTTCAATAAAACTGCTTTTGTCGCTTTTATGCGCATTTTCTGCTGCAATTTATTTGAACTACAATTTCTTGATAAGTCAATAGTTACAAATGTTTTAGTTAGTATTCGGTTAACCAACAATAACTGTCTCAAAAAGCGATGCAATTGAAGCGTTATTGACATGCCACAAATGCATTAACGCTAGCAGAATAAGGCCCCAGGACATTATGTTACACTCAAAATCATTTCAGCACTGCAGCTACTGCCTTAACTCATAGCGATCACTCGCTATCGCTTTCGTGACATTAGAACAAAAAACTATTGTTGTAATGCCTAACGGTAGCGAGTGTTCGCTTTGAGTTAGGCGGAACGGCCGCGGGTACGGATAGGATAGGTTTAGGTATCAGGAATAATAAAAATGTGTGTTTTAAAAGAGAAAATCAAAAGGGAGCGCACGCTCATAGTGTAAATAAGGAATATATTCCGCGCCACGTTGCACCCTCACTGTGTGTTTCGATCATAACATCACCACGATACTATGAATGATCCAGACCGCCCAAAACTGTCACGTTGCGATCCTGAAGACAGCCCTGTGTTCATTCGTTCGTACATCTTACGAAATAGACCTACCTACTCATTTTGTTCTCAGAATACCAACCTATACCTACCTACATCAAAAATATATATTTGAATGTTTTAAACATAGATAAGAACCAAAGAAATACTCAAAGGTAAATACTAGTTTATAACTTAGTGACATAACTTTAGAGGTCAATAACCTACATATTATTATTTTAATTTTAAAATATGTAACTTTATTGACTTACCTTTGAAGTTTCCAACCACGGATTTCGGCACTGGTGTACTTTATTTTATTTTATTTTATTCAGAAACCAACAGCATATTTATAATACAAAATTTACATATTATAATACATTTTAGAATGCCAGTAACAGGTTTCACAAAAAAGTACTGTACTGTAACTAAGAACAGACTAAAATTTACCAATTAGAGAAAAAACAGTGAAGTACAAAATTTTACATAATCCCATACAGGGTACGAATGTAAGTTGTGTGTTTTTGTGTATGTGTATGAGTGTGTGTGAAAGTACTTGTGTGTGTGTGAGAGAGTGTAAAGGGGCGCGGGGAAGGGGGGGGGGGTGTACAGATAGCGAGCCTCAAATATCCGATGTAATTGTTTTAATAGCTCAATGTGTTAATGGTTAAAAAAAATTTTTTTATCAGTTTTTGAAATGTCTTAGAAGAGTATTAAAATGGATCAATATCGGAAAATTGTTTGTCATAAAGTGTGAATATACGAGAAATAGGAGAGTACCTTGCGTATTTTGTTCTATAATATGGTATCTGGAACAGTTTTAATTTTGCATGTCTGCTGCGGCGCAGAGGTATATTCAAGTTAAATTGTTGTACCAGGTAACTGTTGTTTATGTACCCGTTAACAATCCCATGCAGCAACGTCATATCAACTAATAATCTACGATCCTCAAGAGGCATAATCTTATAATGTTTGCATCTATCCTTATAATTATCGAAATAAGTTTTATTTCTGAATTGTAAGTACCTTAGAAAACGTTTTTGTAATGATTCTATACGTTGTATATGTACAGCCTGGTAGGGTGACCAAACACTGCTAGCATAATCCAGTATACTCCTCACATATGCAAAATATAAAACTCTTAAGCAGTCGTTATCCTTGAGAGGCTTACAAGATCTTAATATGAACCCTAGATTTCGGTACGCTTTTTTAAATATATGTTCGATATGCGTCGTAAATGTAAGTTTAGCATCAAGAATCACGCCTTAATAGTTATCCTTAATAGTGTCAACTCTTTCAATAACTGTGTTGTTAATAGTGTATACGAAATTTATTGGCGAACAGCGTCGAGTAAAAGATATGCATTGGCATTTGCGGAATTTACTGCGATTCTATTATCTTTGTAGTATTTTGAGAGAGATGACAGATCAGCCTGTAATTTGAGACAATCACTAATATTACTGATATCTATAAATACTTTTTTGACATCAGCATATAACAAATAATTTGATTTTTTTATGCACGTGTAAATGTCAAAAAGGTAAGCGCAGTAGAATAAAGGTCCGAGGTGGGAGCCCTGAGGAACGCCTGAAGGAATTGATACGTAATCAGACCTATATCCGCCTATCACAACTGCCTGGGAGCGTTTACTTAAGTAGGATTTCACCCAACGCAGTAGATCGCCGTGGATTCCAAGTCGTTCCAACTTGATAAGCAGGATGGTGTGATCCACACGGTCGAATGCTTTTTCGAAATCAGTGTAGATCACATCAACCTGCCTACCCTTGTCCATATGTTTGTGTGCGAAATCGATCAACTGAAGTAGATTAGTAGAGGTAGAGCGTTTCTTCAGGAAGCCGTGTTGCTGAGATGTAACTCCACTCTCAATGTTAGGGTAAATATGATCGTATACTAATTTTTCAAATATTTTTGCTATACAATTGAGAATAGAGATAGGTCTATAGTTCGTCACTTCAACGCGAGCACCCTTCTTATGTATGGGCACAATGATTGCCTTCTTCCACATAGAAGGAAATATGCCCTCACTCAACGATTTAAATGGGTAAGTAATCCATTTAAAGTTGTACTTTAAATGGGTAAGTAATAAAATATCAAAAATAGGAAGTTTATCCGATTGACGTTGCACAAAACCGATTTCTAGTTTATTACTCATTGCTCAAACTGTACTGAACCTCTTGAATACTACTACCACTATGACATAAAAAAGATACAATATAGGTACGTAATACGATTAAGCATTAAACGCTGCGCGCGGCTACTAGTCGAAAACTCGGGAGTGATAGCTAGCACCGATGCGGAGTCTGCCTAGAATGTGTCGTGTGACGTCACACGCCTGCCAGGCGGCTGCTTGACGGAGCGATCTGTTTTTTCGTTATAATTTCGTCAATTTTCATTGTAGAAAAAAAATTTTGGTACCATTTATATTGTTTTTTAATTGTCTACAAAGCTACATTTATAGTTAAAATCGTTACGGATCCTCATTGCGATTTCTGTACCGGACATCTTCATGTTGGCCCTGACGGGACAGCCCCCCTAGACAAGACGCATTTCGATAATCGCTAACGCATTCGCTAAAAGGAAAAAGTATGCGATTTGACATACGCCCTCGCTTGGCTTTCGAGCGCAGTTGCCAAATCTCATACATTATCCATTTAGCGATTGCGTTAGCGATTATCGAAAGGCATCTTGTCTAGGGGGGCTGAACTAATATAATAGCCAACGTGTGTATGCCTGATCCAACGTTGGCCCCAACGTTGGCGCCAACGTTGGGGCCAACGTGTTGAGCCGGCCTTAACACTTGCTCTTTCCAAGGAGTGTTTCCCATCCTTAGACTACATAAGGTGCGTTCCGAATTGCGATAAAAGCTCAGATTAAGTACACAAATGGATTCGCAATGTTATTATATGTCTCTTTTGCGTCCAGTTCAGTCCGCCATTACAAAGCACCGTGTTTGTTGTTGTGCTAAAATATCAGTCGGTCAGCATTATTTGTGAGTGCATTTTACAGTTATACATATTAAATACTTAGATAATATATATATACTCTTTATTGCAAAAAAACACACATGGGGAAACACAAGTAATAAACAGAAGATGCAATGGTGGACTTATCTCTAAAGAGATCTCTACCAGCCAACCTGTAATTGTGTGGGAGATTCCATTTTATTAATGGGAGACACCAAGATAAAATAAACATAATTATTGATATTAAAAATATAAATATATACATAGGATATTAAAAATATAAATAAATATATTATATACAAAAATATAAATATAAAAATACAAATAAACATAATAAAAACATTTTCATAATAAATTTATACATATTACATTATTATTTTTTATTTTTATTATAATACGTAATTAGATATTCTAAGCTTCGGGGTATTACCTACTAGAAAATAACCTATAGTTATAGGTTATTTTCTATTCTATAAGATGTATTACGAGGTTTTTTGGTGTAATGTCTTCTTTTTGCCACTTTTTAAACCACAATAGGTATGTATGATTAAATATGTTGACTTTTGTTGACGGTAAAATGAAGGTACATACCTTCATTTTACCGTTAACAAAAGTCAACATAGGTACCCAATTTTATAGAAAAACTAGCGGCCGCCCGCGGCTTCGCCCGCTTGGTGTTTGGTTTCTTTATCGCGCCACAGCAGCGCCTTCTGGCGAGGCAATGAATAGTAGCTGACCTGCTGAGTGTTTTACGTAAATCCTGATGGAACTTTAATTTTTTGCTGGACGAAATCTCTTTTTTTGTAGGTACCTCTGACAACGTGTAGGGCAGATGACCCGGTTTTGGCCATTTTAAGAGATTTGTCCACTTTGATGCCTTCATAATCTATAGTTTTTGTTAAGGACATACTTAATTGTTTCAAAAAGTAATCAAAAATATGTTGTTCTTTCTAAGCAAAACATTTTTTTTTAGAAATTTAAATACCTACATACATAAAAATTTTAAAAAGAAAAAAATGACACTTTGTGCCACTTGTGGCCAAATTTACCCCATTTATGGCCACATTCCGTGCCAATTCTGGCCATCAAAAAATAAAACAAATATATTCATAATATTCTAAAATTTATTATTCAGTTACTACTAAATTTCAACTTACAAATTAAAGAGATCAACATTGAGGTAAGTGCCTACCAATCTTTGATATTAGTTTTGTTGTGCAATTTTTTTATTTATTTAAGATATTTATTTAATTATAAGTTGAAAAGAACTTTAGTTGTAGTTATTATAGTTCTACTTAACCTATAAGAATATCTCTTAACATCTAAGAATACTTTGATATTTTTACTAAATATCTTTGGAATTAGTTTGACTCATCACATCGTACTAACATCTTTACCTTTGTAATAGTTTTATACTTTGTAATAATTTTCTTTTCACATCATCTGCTTTCTTTTTCTTCGAAAGCCTGAACATTTTGTTTTTCTGAAAATAGCGAAAACTATCAAAACACACATTAAAAAGTCAATAACAAAAATATGTGGCCACAGTTGGGGTTCCTATGTGCACCACTTTTGGCCAGCTGTGTGGCCAAAGATGGTGAATCTTATAATTTAGGTACCATTAGTGGCCACCTACGCATAACCTCGCTTTTTAAAAGCGTGGCGGTAAAATAACTTTACTTCTATTGAGACAATATGTTTCTTATGTAATATTAACATAAACATCAAAAAAATAAATAAAGATACCGAAAATTACAACTGATTACTCACCCGCTCGCCCTATTGTTTTCGCTAAGATTAATCAAATATTCACGTCCGTCTACAAAAATGGCTTATTACATCAAAGTGAAATGTCACACATTTCCAACTGTCACCGGTAAAAGTGTTGCTATATTTCAATACTTTAAAAACCATATAGCATAAAGTAATACAACTGTCTATGCCTTAATCACATCGCTCTGAAGTCCAAAATGGCCAAAAAGGGGTCGGTGGCCAAAACCGGAGCATCTGCCCTATATGCAAAATTTCAAGATGTACGGTTGAGCATTTCAGGTGTGAAAAAGTAACAAAAATAAATCAACAAACTAATTCACTTTCGCATTTATACTATTAGATGGGATTAGGATACGATTCATGTTACCTAAACATGTACACCTACCTATAGACACTCACCCGTTAGTAGGCACCTACTAACTTTTGAATGAGTATCTTAGACCTGCGGGTATTTGATTTGCTTGTTGGTCCTATATAGGTACGTCTATAGTATTTACCATTTCCTAGCTTTTTTTTTTACCAAGCTGAACGCTTTTTAATAACTCTCCCGACGTTGGGTGCACGACGAGATCTCCTGGGGTTCTCCACCCAAAAGGACTCATCCTAGAGTAAGGCCTTCCCGGGTACAAACCCCTTGGATGTACTCTCTGTCTCCGGAGGTCCAGCGGTAAACGGTACCGATGGCGGCGATTGCGCCATGGACACCGTTTGCCTACCTACCTAATCCTAAATAGGTGATACCTACGTATCTATTCTGTTGATTAACTTTTATTGTAACTTCATAAACTTGTTAACTTTCAAACCATTGGCCATTTTTTGCCGAAAGCATCGGTAAATATTTGGCCTTGACATTTTTTGTATGAAAGTTGCTAAGCGCAACCTAGGCAATACCAAAGAACACAACTGGCAATCTGGTGGCACCCCTTGGCGTGACCTGGCGGCTAGTCCGCCAGGATCGTCCCCGGTCTGATGGCTCGGAGAAGTGGCCTTCCCGATCCCGAGTTATTTTACCATATGGGGCGTAAATCAAATCAAAATAAAATCAAATCAAAACTACAAAAAAATATTTAGCTATGCATGTAACTTTTATTTCAGATTGAACATGACATGGAAAATTAGATCAAATATAAATTGGTTGGAGGAAGACTAGTACTAAAAAAAAGATGCTTGTCCTCTTAAGTTTTCTTATCAGCAAAAGACAGTTAAAAAAAATTAACGATCTGTAGTGCAAAAACGTAGGCAAAAAGAACTGATTCACAAGATACTCCATGAAGATATCCCGAATCCGATCACTTCCGAACATATTGAGGAAATATTTTATTTCAGTTTGAGTCCTCGCATTTCCGCTGCTATACAGGGTGTCTCAGAAACAATGGATAAACCTTTAACTGTTGATAGGTTTCGTCGAGACCTCTCTAATCTCAAATTTTGACTTTAGTAAAAATATCTCGGTTTTCAAGATATTTGATAGTTTATGATTTTTTTAAAAATCCCACTTTTGGTTGGTTTTTAATGTGCCATTTTTACAAATACGGACTTTTTCTGATTCAGTTTTTTTTAGCTTCTAACGGAATAGTTCAGCTATCAATAACAGTGGTTAAAATTGAGCTAGCTAATCACAAAGTGCTTGGAAAAAACAATGTTCCAAAAAAAATTAAACAAGAAATTATTTTTCTTCGTGTTTGGTCAGCTACCATGTAAAAAAAATGTATGACGCTCATCGTGCCCATTATCTTAAAAAAATGCTTAGTTATTCTAGTTTCAAAAAAGGTATGATAAATTTATGCTTAATGTATCTCTAAACTTTTATTACTGCTTGAATAGCAAATGGTATGAAAATTTTAAAAAGATTGTTTGTCGGATTAATTATTTTTCGGATTAATTTTATTCGGTTAATTTAGTTTTCCAGTATTAAGTTTATGCTATCTTGACTTTCTGACTGGTTGAATAGCAAATAAAATGAAAATTAAAAAAAAAAGTTTTTTTTTCACTAATAAGCACTTAAAGCTTATTTGTAAACATTCGTTTGCGAGTCACAGAGTTGAGAAACGTGTTTTTTTTTGTGGCCCCTGCCTGCCATATGTCTCATCCACTATGCGCAATCAAAAAGGAGCCTTATCATTAACAGCACATGAGCCATAAGCAAATGCAACCATACCTGCTATCGAATTTCCTGGAAGGACTTTTTTTACCTGCGTCTGATCATTGGGTTCTTTGTTACGATTGTTAGTGTCCTTCTGAACTCCGGTTGTGACCCACGTGTGTTTTCTGTATTCGAGAGATTCGATAGAGCTTCGATGATTTTAAACGACATTTTGCTGTGATTTTGGACTTGACTAGCTTTGCGATTCGGATATTGTTTGTGCTGTGAAACCTAACTGACAACCAATACATAACACTGAACATGCCTAGACATCAGTACACGTCGCGCGAATATGCAAACATGCATTTCGTTTATGGCGAATGTCGAGGAAATGCTAACGCTGCTGCTCGTCTGTACGCAGAGAGGTAAGATTATTTATTTTCTCTTTAATTCAATCAATCTTATTTTTTTTTAAATCACACACATTTATTGCAACTTTAGTTAAACGTATCAGGATGGGTCTTACATTATGTTATCCTTCTAAAAATAGTCACACGCCGTGTTTAATTAGATTTTAAAATTAAATGAATTAGTAAATTTAATAACGTCATTTTTTGTATTAGGTACCCCAACGCACGTCACCCGGACTATCGAGTTTTTGCTCGGGTACATAATTCGTACTGCGAAGGGAGGCTTCCAGGAAGAGGCATTGGTGGTGCAGGGCCAGGAAGACCAGAAAGAAACGACGATGAAGAAGTAGTAGTCCTCGACGAAATAGAAGAAGATTCAACACGTTCTGTGCGTGGAATTGCACGTCGAACCGGCATTAATAGAAGCAAAGTGCATCGCATATTGAAAAAATACCTTTTGCACCCTTTCCATATTCAAAGGGTCCAAACTCTACAGCCTGCTGACTATCCGCGCAGGATTGTATTCTACAGAATCATGTTAAATAAAATAAGGGAGGACCCGCAATTTTTCAATAAAATTTTATGGACGGATGAATCCTCATGCCGGAGAGATGGATATTTCAACATCCACAATCTACATAGCTGGCAAGTTGAAAACCCACATTTGATGAGGGAAGATCGGTCCCAAGTTCAATTTAAAGTTAACTTGTGGACTGGGATTATTGACGGACAGGTGATCGGGCCATATGAACTTCCAGCTACACTGAATAGTGAAATTTACCTTAATTTTTTACAAAATGATTTACCCGGCATGCTAGAAGATGTCAATTTAGAAGTGAGGCGGAGAATGTGGCTTCAAAATGATGGGTGCCCAGCTCACTACGCAATAGTAGTAAGAAATTATTTAAATCAACACTTCCCACAAAGGTGGATAGGCCGGCTCGGCCCTATTTTATGGCCGCCCAGATCGCCGGATCTAAATCCCTTGGATTTTTTTTATTGGGGATGTCTGAAAGACCTTGTCTACGCGAGGCCAGTATCCTCAATAACAGAGTTGCGTACTCGCATACAAAATGCAGCTGCACACATAAAAACGTCTGGTTACGCGCGCCGCATCAAACTTTCTTTTATAAAAAGATGTAGGGCGTGTATCAGAGCGCAAGGACGCCAATTCGAACATTTATTATTTAATAAAAAATTAAAATTTCATGTTGTTTTATTTCAAATTCTTTATTCAAACTAAGAATTAATAACTATTCCGAAAAAAATCTTTTTAAAATTTCATACCATTTGCTATTCAAGCAGTAATAAAATTTAAGAGATACATTAAGCATAGGTTATCATACCTTTTTTGAAACTAGAATAACTAAGCATTTTTTTAAGATAATGGGCACGATGAGCGTCATACATTTTTTTTACATGGTAGCTGACCAAACACGAAGAAAAATAATTTCTTGTTTAATTTTTTTTGGAACATTGTTTTTTCCAAGCACTTTGTGATTAGCTAGCTCAATTTTAACCACTGTTATTGATAGCTGAACTATTCCGTTAGAAGCTAAAAAAAACTGAATCAGAAAAAGTCCGTATTTGTAAAAATGGCACATTAAAAACCAACCAAAAGTGATATTTTTAAAAAAAACATAAACTATCTAATATCTTGAAAACCGAGATATTTTTACTAAAGTCAAAATTTGAGATTAGAGAGGTCTCGACGAAACCTATCAACAGTTAAAGGTTTATCCATTGTTTCTGAGACACCCTGTATAATCATTATTTTCGGAAAAATATTGAGCCACCATAAAACTGTCTACTTTTGGTAAACCACTGATTGACCTTGTGGAAATCCTTTCTCCATTATTGTAATTAAAAGACTAATAAACAATAAAAGTCAAGTTACACGGAGCGCAGTAGGTACCTATGTACGACACAAAACGCAGACCAACTGCGACTAGCGAGCGAGCGGCTGCCGGCTGTCGATGTGTGACGTCACCTACTTAGAGCGCGCGTACTTGAAAATTTAAATAGCGACCGTAACTTTCGGCGTTAATAACTTTGGAAATACTGCATCGATTTTAATGAAACAAAAACTATTGACATGTACATAGCTCTTTTTTAATGTGTGTTTTATTGTCTTTTATTTAATTTTCAAACCCTCAGAATTTCAAACCTATCGGTCACATCAATTACTTTAGACAATTCTCTCTAATCTGTGCCCTCTGTCGTCGTGTCATAACTTCATGGTCGTGTCATTTACGGTGTGGTCCGCATGAGAATAATTTTGATTACAGCGTTCACAACGCTCACGCCCGGTCCGCTTTCGTTAGCCCGCTTAAATCGACAAATGACAGTTTGTGACAGATTATCATGCGGACCGACTTTTAGCGCGCTAACAAAACTGCTAGCTAACCTCAAATTTCAGTTTTCCAAAAAAGTACTTTGCGAATTTATTACATCAGTATATAAATTGTTTTAGGCAGTAGAATATTATTACTCTACTTTCTCAGTAGATACTCTGTTTTTAGTGAATGTAGTATATCGGTTTCATTATTCAAACATTCTTTTTTTTTCTCAATCTAGGTACTCTTATGGACCATGGGGGCATCACAAATTATCTAAGGAACTCTGTTTACACACAACAACACATAATGCTTATATTACCGTTGCAATCTCTGTTTTGTTGTTGTGGAGTAAGAGAAAGCTCCACTACTCTGTTAAAATAACATCATCCCTCACAGTAAGCGTAACCAGTTCAACCAAATCCATTTTTCTTTTTATAAATAATTTATTGTCTCATTTCAAAATACTTTTGCAATGGTGGTTTGACACTTTTGACAGTTCGCTCACAACGATAACGCTGGGGCATAGTCGATGTTAGCGCAAAATGGCGGCTTCAATGACGTCATCTATGACGTCATGACAGATGTTGTGAACGCGCTAACGTTCATGCATTGCGGACCGGCTGTTATCGCGATAATATCGATATCATCGTCATGCGGACCGCAACATTAGTTTGTGATTTGTGTGAGTGAGTGAACATTGAACAAATAACTTAGAGTCCAATCTTAAAATATTAATTTAATTCTATAAGTACTTATTTTCCAGTATCAGATCAGTCCAAGGGACAGTGCTACCAATGTATTGATTAATTTAATTTTTAGGTACCAATGAATCAATTAGGAGTAAATGAAACTATACGCCCAATAGCTTCCAATATTGATGGAGATGTTGAGAGGTTTTAATGCTGAACTCGAAGCTGCTGTTGCAAATCTGAATAATTTTAATCAACCTACAGAACAGACTCAAAGTGGCACGTGTGTGTTAAATGCCGAATCTCAGATCAGTCATGGTTCTATACAATGTATTGATGATACAAAATCAGTCTGTATTGAAACAAGCAAAGACGATACAACATTAGAAGACGATTCAGAGCTTGTAGTATTTAAAAACCTTAAAAATAAAGAGAGTTCAATTGATAACATTGACAACAAAGTTAATCCCAAGGTATTTGACAACTCTAAGAAAAAGAAGAGATTGTCTGTGAAATCTGTGAATATATGTACGATAAAAGAAGAGGATGTCTTTAAAAAACTGAATGAGCTAGCTCAAACACAACTCAGTTTACCGGATCAATTACTACTTATTGAAACGAGAAATTCATGGGGACGGGTTCTTTTCAAACGGCCAAAAAGTAATCTGAATGAGATAAAAATCAAGATCTGTCTGGAAGAGGAATGGAATCCATGGCAGGCAGCAACGCTGTATAGGGATTATCCTCTTTTTTACAAGTGTTACATTTGTGACAAAGCATGGTGGCATTTATATCCATTCGCTGATCACATTAAGGACAGTGTTCACATCAGTATAACATTGAAACTTGAATGTAAGGCCCATGAATGTGCCATCGTTGCATTTAATGATAAAAAACCACTTGTTAGAGACATACTCATGGAAGATGAATGCTGGCGTTGCGGGAACGATTACCAGTTTCACCAGAGAGAATTACAAAGTGACAACACTTTGTATCATTGTTCTCATTGTGCCAAAGGTTTCTACACTTGCTTCTTACTGAAAGAACATTTACCTGGATGTGTGCATTACAGAAGAAGCTTGCGCAGTAGTAAAGGTGTTGATTTGAAGTTCTACAAATGTCATTTATGCAAGATCGTTATGACGTCGAAAGAGGATGCGTTTAAGCATTACTTGAACTATCACGATGTGCGCTCTGACTTGCCTATCATCACTCCAAATAGAACTTGTTTTTTTTGCAACCAGATTTACTCTATAAAGTTGCTACATAGTTGTGTAAAGAGAAACCTGAACAAGTTCTGTCAATACTGCTCTAGAAGGTTTTCATCGAGTATTTTGCTTCAAATGCATGGACGTTCATCTATACTATATTTCCATTGTCGTGTATGCTCAGAAGTTCTGGAATCGCAATGTATGGAGGTTCGTCATTTAGTTGAAAAACATTCGGATAGATTTGTGCTTCTACCAAAATGTATGAAATGTGATGGGAATGTACTATTATTGAATGATGAATCCATGTGGCAACACACAGTCATTAAACATAGCCAGAGGTTTGATCGCAGAAGAAATTTTGTTGAAATGGTATGTATTTAGAAAAAAAGAAACAAATATTTACTGTTTTTTTATTGTTTTTCTGCATAAAATACCACTACTAACACTTTACTGACCACTCTTCCACCGGGAGGTTCAAAGTGCAAGTAGGGTTTAAGGCTACCAGAAGCAGGTTTAATAATAATAATAAAATTTATGCGAAAATCGACTTCTAAACGCTTAACATTAGGCGCAAGACAGACAGAGGCAGCATCGGGCGCGCCACTCCTACGTTTTGTATGAAAGATCACTGGAAATCATGCCACGGTTGTGATGCGAGCGCTCAGTGGCGCGCCCGATGCGCGCCGCGCCTCCTCTGTCTATTCGGCGCCTTAAGGTGGGGTCCCACGGCGCGTGTTATTACAGGCCAGGCCGGATCGCGCCACGCCTGTGGATGCCTGTGCGTCTGATTGCGTCTCGCGCCGAGCCGTTCCCACGGCGTGTGTCGGCCTGTACTGCCCTGTCGTTATCGCCAGTCCAACATGATAAGTGATACGGAGCGCATGGCTGTAGTTTGTGTACGAGCACACGCCGCCGCGCCGTAGGTGAGATGAATGAGTTAGAACCTACGCAGACGCGCCTGTACAGGCCACCATAGGCAGCATCGCGCCGCGCCACGCCTTTGAACTTACCGACACCCGGGACTTACGGGCGCCAACGGGCCACCACAGGCCACCACAGGCCTCATTGGATGTGATGGTTCCCACGGCCTGTTGGTCTGGCTTGGCGCGATCTGGCCTGTGAGAAAGCACGCCGTGGGACCCCGGCCTTACACATTATAATTCTCATCCATGGGGACCAGACCACCTAGACAATCGCTAAATGGACAATGTATGAGATTTGACAATTGCGTTCGAAAGCTAAGCGACAGCTTATGTCTCTTCGAAATGTATGTACGCCCATAACTTTCGAACAACTGCACCAAATTGGATGCTTCTTGGTTTTATGTATTTGTTATTGTTAGGACAAGGATTGTGTAATATAAAAATTACAATAATTTAAACAAACATTTCAGTAATTTAGTTAAAAAACATGGCGATACAAAGTACGCCGGTCAGCTAGTGGGTAATATTTATGAAGGCAATTACTGTTAAATTTTATTGGAGGTTATATAGTTGCTTAGAATTTCTATAAATGGGGAATTAAACAAATGATAAGAGGAGTTTGAAATTAGTAGGTCTAGGAATGAATGGGGGGAGAAGATCATAAAGGGAAATTGGGTACTTGGCGTAGTTGAAGAAAATATATTCAGTAGTACCTTCGTCCAGACCACATTTACATAATGGAGAATCCTTAATCCTAATTTTGGCCAAGAACACTGGTGTACACACATGACCTAACCTCAGTCTGCATATTGTTGATGTGCATGATTTGGAAGCTTTTTTAAACTTAGAAAACCATGATTTAAGAGGAATTACTTGCTGGGTATGTGAGTAATGTTTTCCCACAACATCACTTGAACTTTTCCAATGGTCATCCTAACTAGAAAGCAAGTCACGATTTGAGATAGTGATCAGATCATGAAAGAAGGATTCAAAATGGCTTAGGGAGCCATTACTTATAGCTTCTTTTGCATGCAGGGCGACAGTTTCGTTCCCTGTAATGCCACAATGACTGGGGATCCATGCTATATAGACTAAAGTACCTTTCTTATGGCACCTGAAAAGAGCACTTCTGATTTGTTAAATATATGGAAACCTTGTTTTGGACCTAAATGGGTTTGAAAGAATTGCCTGAAGACAACTTTTGAAGTCTGAACAAATAATCGCCTTTTTAATATTATGGGATTCAATAAACAAGAGAGCTTCCAAAATGGCGAGTGCTTCTCCAGTGAAAACAGATGTAAATGGTGGACTTTGCAAATTTAAAATTAAATCAAACTTCGGAAACCAAACAGCTGAACCTACACAGGATTGGTCACTTATTTTGGATGCATCTGTGAATACAGTCAAATAATCGGGAAAGTGATTTTTCTTGATATATTGCTGAAGTAGACCCTCTGCATCGGGATAGTCCTTAGAGATATTTAATTCTAGAATAATGTCAGGATGGAATATTAAGGATTGGAAATCATTAGTATACAAGGGGAATACAGTGCACTGATGAACTGGGTCAGGGAGACGAAGAAACTTGAGAAAACTGAATTAAAAAAAAAGGGTGCAGTTACAAACATAGAATATCACATGCACATACGCCCAGACCGGAACAAATTTCTGTAGGCCGCGACCTGTTGTGCAGTATCAGCAGCATCAATAAGGAAGGGGACAATCTATGAGACCAGTATTTGTTGGGAACGCTTACACAGAGAACCACACACACTGTCACATACAGGGGGCCCATCTTTAGGCTACCAATGACAAAATGAAAACTGCTCTAGAAATGATGTCACCAAGTGAAGTGAACATTCACTCTGGAAGGCCTGCAAAAGCATTGATAAATCACAAAAGCACTGCCCTCCAATAAAATCGGGATCTTCCTGGGCAAGAACAGACATGGAAAAAGCCGAAACCTTCGCGCTGCATTTATCCGGAGTCTTCCAGCCGAATGATGACGATGGCAACTCTAACGAAAGTGAATTGGATGAGATATTAAACCAAGACTTACAATTATGACTACCCATCAGACCGACGTCCCCAAGAGAAGTTGCAAGTGCTATTCGAGCTCTAGATTCCAGGAAGGCTCCAGGCTATGACCTAATTACACCAAAGATACTCAAAGTACTGCCGAAGAAAACCATTATCTACTTAACCTGTCTGTTTAATGCGATCTTCAGAACGGGATGTTTCCCTTGCTCATGGAAAGTCTCGCAAATCATAATGATACACAAACCCGGAAAGCCAGCACATGTAAGTGGATCGTATCGTCCTAATAAGTCTCACTCCAGTATTGTCAAAACTGTGGGAGAGGATTTTCCTAGCCCGTTTAAAATCTCACTTAGATGAATGGAATGTTATACCGTCGCACCAATTTGGACTTAGAAAGTCACACTCCACGATTGAACAAGTTCACCGAACCCACAATGCCATACGTCAGTGCTTTGAACGTAAACAATACTGCTTGGCAGCATTTTTGGACGTACAATAGGCGTTCGATCGTGTCTCGCACAAGGGACTACTCTGCAAGATTAACACCCAGTTTCTGAAAGGCTGTTCAGCGATAAAATTAACTAACAAGCTGTCAATCAAATGCTAACTATGAATTGAGTTGCTGAAAGCTAAATCAACTTATCACTGTGTTAGTTGACACAGCTGTCAATTTTATTGCAAAATTATTAAGGAAAGACCCATTTTGGGTTTCCAAAATACATATGAATAAAACAAAATATATGATTTCAGCAACGTGACCGTGTCTAAAACTATTTCTCACAAGAAATTAAATTTTTAGAGATAAGTAAATTTTGTCTAACCAACGTTTCGGAAACTCAAATTGATTTGACATTGCTGTTAAGATGACATGGATGTTAGTTGAACAATATTTTGATGAGCCTTTCAGAAACTGGGGGTAAGCAAAACTTACCACACTCATTTTATAATATCCTATCTTCGTACCTGTCAGAGAGAATATTTCAAGTGAAACATGGTGATGCAAGATCTAGCTTTTACAATATTAAGGCTGGAGTGCCATAGGGATCAGTAATTGGGCCTGTTCTCTACAACATATTTACTCACGATTTGCCAACCTCAGAAGACGTGACAGCTGCCACATTCGCAGACGATATTGCCTATCTTTCTTGTCATGAATCTCCGAAAACAGCCAGTGAAAAACTGCAACTAGTCCTCAATAGCACCCATAGATGGCTCGCGAAATGGCGTATAAAGGCTAGTGCCTCAAAATCAAATCACATTACCTTCAGCTTGAGAAGAGGAGATTGCTTACCTGTCCATCTGGGGAACGACATCTTGCCGCATTGCGAGAGCATCAAGTACCTAGGTTTTCACTTGGATCGACGGCTAACCTGGAAAACCCACATAAAGCACAAGCGTAATGAGATGAACCTAAAGTACAAAAACCTACACTGGCTCCTTGGACGTAACTCAACTCTCTCTGTAGGTAACAAACTACTGTTATACAACGCCATCATCAAACCCATATGGACCTATGGCATCCAATTGTGGGGGATTGCCAGCGACAGCAACATAATGTGTTTGCAAAGAGCACAAAACGCCATTCTTCGTGTTATTGCCAATGGACCTTGGTATACTCGCAACGATGAAATTCATGATTACCTGCAAATGCCCACCATTAAGGAGGAAGTCACGAAATATACAAGACGTTATGTCGAGCGCCTTGCAGGCCACCCAAACCCTCTAGCCACAATTTTACTGGATAAGACACAAGTTGTAAAACGCCTGAAACGTAAACACATTGTGTAAGGCTGTATTGTGACTTTGGCGAGGCAATGGCCTCCTTAGCTGACACCTCCAATTCACTCTACAAAACTGATTATAGTCACTGAAGACTGACGGCAGTTATCTTAATTAATAAAGAAAAAATCTTTAGGCTACCAAGAAACAACTTACCGGAGGGGGTCGTCTGCATGGGTTCACCTTCGTCTTACCTATTATTATTATTTCGTTTTAGACAGGCAGCTGTTGCTGATACGTCTAAATCTTAGTTCCCTTAGCAATTATTTCACTGGTTTTTGATAGTTTGTCAAGTCTATTTTTGAACTGGTTGACACTACTTTTAGAGTTAGTATATCTGCCGCAAAGCAGCAGTGCTTGCATTGCTGTGTTCCGATTTTAAGGGTGAGATATAGCAGTGAAATTACCGGGTACCATGACTACATCTGATGTCACGATTTGGCACCGAATACTAAGGTTTCGAGTACTCCCGCCGTAGCTTACGTGGCTGTAGTGCTCAATTTAACTCAGGTTTTTTTTTAATGGAACTAAGCTGGCAAACAAGCAAACTGCCCACCTGATGGTAAGTGGTAACAGTCACCTATAGGTAATACATGTGGCTCCTGTGAGATTCGCAGCAAAACTAAAACCCTCACAAGAACCACAGTGTATACGTAGCCAACTTGCGACATCACATGTAAAAGTCACGGTAGCCAGTAATTTCACTGCCATATCTTACCATTCAAACAGGAACACAGCAATGCAAGCACTGCTATTTTACGGCAGAAATAATTAAGACGGAGGTACCCAAGCAGACGACCCTAGTACAGACTTATTACTCATATTTCAAAGTTATTGTCAATGAAATACTGTGTATCATTGTTGCACCATATTTTGCAGGTACTAGTGCCAAAGGATTGCTTAAGCACGAAACACCTTGCACTGTTGAATACTCCCGGGAAAGACAATAAAGGTAAGAGTTTACTTGTTAGGCAGTTGTACCTCTTGTAGGTAATTTGGGTAGTTTGCGAGGTGACCTAAAATTTTACTCTTTGGTGAGTATATTTAACAGTGGGTTCTGTGCCCAATCCCGCTCTGGTAGCGTTGGTTAACAGCCCCATGCTATATTTAGATGGGATTTTGGGATGCGTTTCATTTCTTCTAATTACAAATGATCTAATTTCAAAGGATATAACGTTCATTGGATATAATTTCTACTTGGTTTAACTACACTTCCTATAACAACATTTCGTATATTATTCATTTGATATAATACGTATATTCCATAACAACATTTTGTATAAAGCTACACTGCTATAATAATCATATTCTATATCATTCATTTCATAATTTTCATATAGTCCAGGGGTCGAAACTGGTCAGTAAAATCAGTAAAAGTCAGTTTTTTTGAGCATGGTCAGTAAATGTCAGTTTTTTGAGAAAATGGTCAGTTTTTTCAGTTTTTTGAGATCAATACACATATTGCCCCATAAATTTTTTTGGAACCTTATTAATATTTTACTGATGCAATTTTGTCTGTCTGTGTTTACCTGTGTCGTTCCTATATCTGCCTACGTTCTTCATTTTAGATTTTGCTTAAGGGCCCATGGCGCGAAAAATAGCAAAAAGGCCGTTGGCGTTTTTGATATTTTACGTTAACGTTCCAGTTAACTGACCGGGAAAAAATAAATTTAAATTCTTAAATTATGTGTTTACACAATCACCGTCACCATTTTTTAAACCTACATACCATTTCATTAAAAAATAGCTTCCATTTTACTTAAAATTTAGGTTACACCCACATACCGTTCGTGATTTTTAGCTTCATTAATTAACCCTATTATATTTTAGTTTAACAAATATATAGAACAAAGGTAAGCATAACACTGACACCGTGGTATTTTTTTAAATTATCGTACATTGATTTTTATATGAATTTTTTAACATACATTTATCGATTTTCTTACAAATACTTGGCTCGGGCGCGTCGAAATTCAGTGTGCAATCAAGACTCGAAGTGAGAGCACGTCGCTTTTAGCTAGCTCCCGGTTACGTAATTATTTGTGTATGTATACGACGCGCAGTCCTACGGAGTAATCGGAGAAGTTGATAACTAACAATTTTATTATTTGTGGCTGCCGTACGAAAAACCTTCAACCTTTTTACAAGCTTTTATTTATCTTTTGCATGGTCGGGTCTAATCTTGCGAGTTAAATTTGACTCACTTCCCGGTTTCCGATTAAGCTGAAATTTTGCATGCATATGTATAAATATATTATGATGACGACATGGAGCTGATCTGATGTTGGAGCTGAAAGGTGGCCATAGGAACTCCGCAATAAAACGACATAGTCCCATTGAGTTTGAGCTCGTTTGATTCGTATTGACGAGAACTTTGATCCTATATAGTAACCAGGGTCTGATGCTGGATCTGGAAGGTTGCCATAGGAACTCCGCAATCAAACAATGCAACCCCATCGAGTTTAGGCTCGTTTGATTCGTATTGACGAGTACTTTGATCCTATATGGTAACCAGGGTCTGATGCTGGATCTGGAAGGTGGCCATAGGAACTCCGCAATCAAACAACGCAGCCCCATCGAGTTTGGGCTTGTTTGATTCGTATTGACGAATACTTTGATCCTATATGGTAACCAGGGTCTGATGCTGGAACTGGAAGTTGGCCATAGGAACTCCGTAATCAAACAATTCAACCCCATCGAGTTTGGGCTCGTTTGATTCGTATTGACGAGTACTTTGGTCCTATATCGTAACCAGGGTCTGATGCTGGAACTGGAAGGTGGCCATAGGAACTCCGCAATAAAACGACACAACCCCATCAAGTTTGGGTTTGTTTGATTCGTATTGACGAGTACTTTGGTCCTACATGGTAACCAAGGTCTGATGCTGGAGCTGGAAGGTATCCGTAGGAACTCCGCAATAAAACGACACAATCCCATCGAGTTTGGGCTCGTTCGATTCGTATTGACGAGTACTTTGGTCCTACATGGTAACCAGGGTCTGATGCTGGAGCTGGAAGGTAGCCAAAGGAACTCCGCAATCAAACAACGCAACCCCATTACTTCGGGCTCGTTTGAATTGTATTGACGAGCACTTTGGTCCTATATGGTAACCAGGGTCTGATGCTGGAGTTGGAAGATGGCCAAAGGAACTCCGAAATAAAACGACGCAACCCCATCGAGTTTGGGCTTGTTTGATTCGTATTGACGAGTACTTTGTTCTTATATGATTTTTCTTGATGAGTACTTTGAGCCTAGCCTAGATAATATCCATACGCAACCCCATCAATTCCTTTTGTGCGACCTTCCCCAATTTAGGTGTCAAATGACAGAGCTTGAATTGTAGAATATAGTATATTCTGAAAGACAATCTAATACAAGATGGCCGCCGTCACAAATTGACAGATTATTTTTATGTACAATCCCCACAATATTGGTCTGTATATGGGGTATTAAATGAAAGTTCGTAAAATACAGTACACCATGAAAAAAACTAAAACAAGATGGCCGCTATCACAAAAGATTTTTAAAAGCAAGCTTTTATTTTAATGTCTTAAAAAAAGAAAATAAACTTTAATTTATTTTTTTATTACAATCTAGCGAATGGCTTCAATGCACTAAAAAGTGCGTTGAGCACAAGAAAATATTCATTTCATATTTGTTTATTACTAAATTATTATATGTATATTATATAAATTAATTTGTAGATACAACTAACAATAAAGAACTCGGTAGTCATTAAAATAATTCGTATTATTTGAGTAATTAATTTCAAAAAAGTTTTTTTAAAAACAAGCTTATATTATAATGCCTTAAAAGAGGAAAATAAACTTTAATTTATTACAAGATATATTTTCTTATAAAAATATAAAAGCTTGTCCCGAGAATTAGGATAAACAATAAAACAATTTAACTTGATTATTATCTTTATTTTTTTGTAATAAATAACGTTTTGTACAGCATTGTCATACATACATGACAATGCTGTGCAGTTCTGAAATTTAAATGCATATATGATCCCTTTTTTGAAAAACTCGATTTCGTTATAACTGCTGCCTCACGGAAACTCGGTGTCCTGAACAAGGTGCGTAGGTATTTTGCGCCGGACCAACTATGCCTGTTGTATAAAACTCAGGTTAGGTCTTGCGTAGAATATTGCTCGCACTCCGGCTCCGCTCAGTACCTCCTCGATGCTCTGGACAGATTGCAGCGTCGCGCTATTCGAATAATTGGCGATGTAGAGGCAACTAACACCCTCGAGCCTCTACAACTTCGATGTGACATCGCCTCTCTTAGCGCCTTTTACCGAATGTTCCACGGGGAATGCTCTGAGGAGCTCTTTAACCTTATCCCTCCCTCTCCATTCCTTAACAGAAACACGCATAAGGGTCTACGGAGTCATCCTTACACTGTATCCTCCTTTTCACACCGTACCAAGAAATTCCAAGATTCCTTCTTCTTTTTTTTTATTGCTACTAAGTTGGCAAAAAAGCAAACTGCCCACCTGATGGTAAGTGGTAACAGTCACCTATAATACATGTGTCTCGTGTGACATTCGCAGTAAAACTGCAACCCCCACAAGGGCCACAGTGTACGTTGCCAACTTGTGACTTAAGATGTAAAGTCACGGTACCCAATAATTTCAGTACCATATCTTACCCTTCAAACCGGAAAACAGCAATGCAAGCACTGCTGCTTTGCGGTAGAAATAGGTAAGACGGAGGTACCCAAGCACACGACCTTGGTACAGAGTCTCCCTCCGGTAAGTCTTCTGTCGTTTATCCCACACTTGGAATTCTCTACCTGCGCACGTGTTTCCTCCATCCTACAACATGGGTTCCTTCAAAAGAGGTGTGAAAAACATCTTTTGGGCCGGCAAGGGGCGGGCAGGTTGGATAGTGGATGTCCTCCCTCCTCTATCTGTCAACTCATTTGGGCCTCTTTCACCGATTAACATCAGGCGGGAGGAGGTCATTTGCCAGGCCCTCCATAAAAAAAACTGTTTAAGTAGCCCGTATGTATTTACTTGGTAAGCCTTAAATAAATAAATATTGGTAATTTTAAGAAAAAAATATTTGTTTTTTATAAAATGGGTAAATATTGCGACAAGCTTTTATATTTTATTAAAAACTAGCTGTGCCGGCGAACTACGTTTCGCCAAAATATAAAAAATAGTTTACGACCTATTCTCAGATCTACTAAATTTAATAAAGATCTGTCAAACCGTTTCGGAGGAGTTCGGTAACAAACACTGTGACACGAGAATTTTATATATAAGACTAGCTGTGTAATTTTATATAAGATTAGATGTATCATGTAATAAATTAAAATTTATTTTCGTCTTAGGGCTTTAAAATAAAATCCTAGTATGGGGCGACTTTTTTTGTAATTTTTTTAACTATTATTTGATATTTTATCATTTTGTAACCGCATGGCCGCCATTACGAAACTCGACCAAAGTACTCATCATTACGAAACAAACGAGCCCAAAACTCGATGGGCTTGTGTCGTTTTATTGCGGAGTTCCTATGGCCACCTTCCAGTTCCAGCATCACACCCTGGTTACCATATAAGATCAAAGTACTCGTCAATACGAATCAAACGAGCCCAAACTCGATGGGGTTGTGTCGTTTTATTGCGGAGTTCCTATGGCCACCTTCCAGCTCCAGCATCAGACCCTGGTTACCATATAGGACCAAAGTCCTCGTCATTACGAATCAAACGAGCCCAAACTCGATAGGGTTATGTCGTTTTATTGCGGAGGTCCTATGGCCACCTTCCAGCTCCAGCGTCAGACCCTGGTTACCATATAGGACCAAAGTACTCGTCATTACGAATCAAACGAGCCCAAACTCGATAGGGTTTTGTCGTTTTATTGCGGTGGTCCTATGGCCACATTCCAGCTCCAGCATCAGACCCTGGTTACCATATAGGACCAAAGTACTCGTCAATACGAATCAAATGAGCACAAACTCAATGGGGTTGTGTCGTTTTATTGCGGAGTTCCTATGGCCACCTTCCAGCTCCAGCATCAGACCCTGGTTACCATATAGAACCAAAGTCCTCGTCATTACGAATCAAACGAGCCCAAACTCGATAGGGTTATGTCGTTTTATTGCGGAGGTCCTATGGCCACATTCCAGCTCCAGCATCAGACCCTGGTTACCATATAGGACCAAAGTACTCGTCAATACGAATCAAATGAGCACAAACTCAATGGGGTTGTGTCGTTTTATTGCGGAGTTCCTATGACCACCTTCCAGCTCCAGCATCAGACCCTGGTTACCATATAGAACCAAAATCCTCGTCATTACGAATCAAACGAGCCCAAACTCGATAGGATTATGTAGTTTTATTGCGGAGGTCCTATGGCCACCTTCCAGCTCCAGCATCAGACCCTGGTTACCATATAGGACCAAAGTACTCGTCATTACGAATCAAACGAGCCCAAACTCGATAGGGTTATGTCGTTTTATTGCGGAGGTCCTATGGCCATATTCCAGCTCCAGCATCAGACCCTGGTTACCATATAGGACCAAAGTACTCGTCATTACGAATCAAACGAGCCCAAACTCGATAGGGTTATGTCGTTTTATTGCGGAGGTCCTATGGCCACATTCCAGCTCCAGCATCAGACCCTGGTTACCATATAGGACCAAAGTACTCGTCATTACGAATCAAACGAGCCCAAAGTCGATAGGGTTATGTCGTTTTATTGCGGAGGTCCTATGGCCACCTCGCAGCTCCAACATCAGACCCTGGTTAACAAATAGGACCAAAGTACTCGTCAATATGAATCAAACGAGCCCAAACTCGATGGGGTTGCGTCGTTTTATTACGGAGTTCCTATGGCCACCGTCCAGTTCCTTCATCAGATCAGCTCCATGTTATCATAACATTGCATTGTCACGATATACATATTATTATGTGCAAAATTTCAGCCCAATCGAAAACCGAGAAGTGGTCAAATCTAAATACATACATACAGTGCAAGCTAAATAAAAGCTTGTAAAAATAAAAGTTGATCAAACACATCCCTGTATTTACTATAGTATAACACAGTAAATAATAAACACCTATTAAATTCAAAATTAACATCTACGATATTTTGCTAGGCGGCCGTACCGATTGCGCGACCGAGTGCGCTTGTGTGCGTGAGCGACGCACACAAACAGAGACTAGAGGAATTTACCTAAACTAGCTCGGGCTCGCGCGGATGGTGGGCCCTTAAGTAATATCTCATAATATATCGTGTCAACAAAAAACCAAATTGTAGTCATTTCTAATTTTCTTAGCCGGGCCCAGTGATGGTTTGAGGGCAACAAACAACTGATGCTCTATTATGATGTCTTGTGGCAACTTAATATTGTAGCATCATTATTTCGAGGAAAAATCCTACTATTTTTTTCTCGAAATAAACACATATATTATTGTGTGTGTTTAACTTTGCATATTTGTTACAACTTCAGCTTTTTAACCTACATTGTATGTGATTTGATGTCGGTTTTAATTTTTTGTAAAATATTTTATTAATGCAGGTCGAGGATTGATTTGACTCCAATATTATTATTGACTGTCGCGCCTTTCGCTGACTAACCATTTCTCGGTGACTTGATATTGTAGCGATATAACGTAGCCGCTACGTGATGAATATAAACCTTTGTTCTCCTGTCATGGTTGGTTTAGTATATTTCTAATATTTATATATAATTATTAAGTATGTTTATCTGCTGTCATCTAGTATCCATTACACAAGCACATAAGCTGCTCACTTTGGGCTACTTGGTAGGTGGGAGTGTGAGAAATTGCAGCCAGGACACAATAATCACTACGAAGGATATGTGTCATGAAATTGTTTTACAGTTGTACTAGTGAGATACATTAGTGCCATTTGTACCATCAATGGTACTATCTAATGGTACAAGTGGTCTAGCGGGATACTTTGGTACCATTTGTACAATCAATTGTACTAATGGGATAAATTTGTGCCATTTGTACCATCAATGGTACTGTCTAATGGTACAGGTGGTCCGGCGGGGATTTGACTGCTGTGTAATTTGTGCTTACTAACCAAATAACTAATATGGGAAATGTAAATTTAATGAGGACTGGCTTAATAAAAAATAAAAAAATGGGATGGTGAAAATGAGATTTTTTGTTGTGTGTGCATGAAAAAGTTGTCTGTGGCTTGGGGATGATGAGACTTTGGAGCAACATGCATCATCAAAAAAACATATTGAACAGTCAAAGGTGAAGCTGGCTGTATCTCAATTACATCGAGCAAGTGTTCGGCCCGTTGAAGACCCGAAGGTTGGTTCACCCGGTAGAGCACCCGTACTACTATATAGCGTTAAAGATGGGGCTACCAGAGCTGAGATTTTATGGGCTATGAAGATCTGATTATTCTATAGAGCCATCCTGCAGTTCAATAAAATAGATACCAGAAGATTTTTCTATGTCTACAACCAAGGCACGATATCTAATTTGCGATGCGATAGCGATATATTTAAAAAAAGAGATGCTAAACGACTGTAAAAATTCTTATTTCACTCTTGGTTATGACGAAAGGTATAATGCTGCATCGAGAAAAGAACTTCAAGTCGCTATCAAATACTGGTCTCCAATAAAGGAGATGATAGTTACGAGTCACCTGGAAACCTTTTTTATCGGTAAAGCAACCTCTCAAGATATTTTTAACAAACTCAACGATGCTTTAGACCAATGCTCAGCTTTCCAGAAAAAACTTCTTATGCTAGAATCTGATAGTGCCAATGTGAATAAAGGCGTCACAAGATTAATGAACGAGACTTTGGTATTATTGGGCAAACCAAAACTAGCAGATATAGGAACATGCAATATACACACTGTGCATAACGCGTTTTTAAAGGGTTTGAATTTTTTAACAATAAAAAGGTGGTGATGGTTGACTATGGAGATGGTGGAGGCCAATAATTGTAAAAGTATTTTTTCAATTCCACATGAAACTTCTATTTTAAGTTAGTTCAGATGGTCAGTAAAAGTCAGTTTTTTTAGATTTCTGGTCAGTAAAATCAGTATTTTTGAACACTGAACCTGTTTCGACCCCTGATAGTCTAATATATAATTTTATATAAAAATGTAATTTTGACCATAAATTGATTTAAGATATTATTTGACAAAGTAATTCATTCTATGCTATTGGTGACAGAAACGAAACGCTGCAAAATCGACTCCACGTAGTGTTGTTTGTCCTACCCCTAGAGTGTAATTCAAACCCGCGTAGGCGCGGAGGGGCGAGGCGGCCCGCGAGCTGAGGAGCAGGTGGATTTAACGCTCGCCGCCGCGGCTGATGCTGGTGCCAGCAAGCCGAAGCTGCGGTGGTGAGCGAAAGCTATCTGCGACGATAAGCTCGCGTGGGACCGTCAAAGCCCCGCAGCGCCGGAGCCGTGACAGAAACCATGCCTGCTGCATGGTTGCTTGCATGGTACATGGTTGCTTGCATGGTGCATGCAGTTGGAAAAGCCGTGAATTAAACAATGTTTCTCGGGATGAAGTTCTATATTGTATACTCGTATTGAAGTACACACAACGAATGTACAGCAATTTCAAAAAACAATGACAAGCTAAAGCTACCATAGAGTTTATAGTTATACCAAACTCTCCAACACCGGCCCTTATTAAACTATATGGTACACAACAAATAAAAGTTTGCAAACACAAATAGTTTACATCGTAGATAAGCCAAACCCTATAATACACTTGTTATGACTGTCTACACTAAGAGCCTTAGTCAATACATCTGCAATCATTTTGTCAGTGGAAAGATATTTTAATTCAACCACCTGGCCCACCGTTTCCCTGAAAAAATGATGCCTAATGTCGATATGTTTCGACTTAGCATGATACATTGATTGTGCACTTAACTTTTGTGCTGAGACATTATCATTAAACAATGTTATCTTAACATCAATGTCTAAGCATTCTGACATAACATTTTTAATAAACAAAGATTCTTTGCAAGCGTCAGAAATTGCCATATACTCCGCTTCCGTACTCGAAAGCGCTACAGTTCTCTGTTTCCTACTCTCCCAACAAGTAATTGAACTACCTACTTTAAATATATACCCCCGTAAAAGAGCGTCAGTCAATAGTATTACACCCCCAATCTGCGTCCGTATAACCAAGTACATCTAGACCGGATTTCTTATACTTGATACAATAATTTATTGTACCTTTTAGGTAACGCAACACACGTTTCGCGGCTTGCCAATGACAATTTGAATAGCAATTATTAAATTGACTAAGAATACTAACCGCATGGGATATATCTGGACGAGAACACACCGCAATATACATTAAACAGCCTATTAGTTCTCTATACGGCACATTATATAGCTTTACATCAGCTTTAGGCAGTTTTAACCCAACTTGCATAGGAGTTTTAGCTTCTTTGCAGTCTTGCATGTTATACCTTTCTAGCAATTTTTCTATGTACTTAGATTGATCTAGATGAATTACACCGTCATTTTTCTGTATCCTTAAGCCCAACACTCGTTCTACTGGATTATCATGTCTTTCATTACGTATTCTTTCATCAACATTTTCTTGGTTCTTTCTTTCTCTATTTTATCATTCGAGAAAAGGACTAAATCATCAACGTACAATGCTATAATAATTAATTTATCATTCTTCCTACGAGTATAAACGCATGGTTCAGAAGACAATCGTTTGAACTTTAGTTTATTTACAAGAACATGATTAATCTTTTCATTCCATGCCTTAGGGGCTTGCTTCAGACCATATACAGAATTACAGATTTATGCAAACGGTACACTTTGTTTTCACCTTTTCCGACTTCAAATCCTTCCGGAATTTCCATATATACAGTTTCTTTCAAATCTCCGTTCAAGAAAGCTGTTTTGACATCCATGACATCAATGTCCATGTCATATTCAGCTGCAACAGCCAACAACATTCTTATAGTTTCATAACGAACAACTGGCGAAAAATTTTCAAAGTAATCAATACCTTGTCGCTGCGTAAATCCCTTGGCTACTAAACGTGCCTTATATTGCAAGATTTCATCATTAAGCCCTCTTTTCTTTTTAAAAATCCATTTACTTTTGACAGGTTTTACACCTTTCGGTAAATCAGACAAAGAAAAACATTTATTGTCTAAAAATGACTGATACTCATCTTTCACAGCAGACTTCCACTGCTCAGCCTCCTTACTATTCAAGGCCTCTTGAACCGTTTTTGGTTCATCACTAACAACTGCTTCACCAGTTAAGAAAGCAGATAAAAATAATTGTGATTCCTCATTAGCTGCTCTAAAATCATCCGATTCAAAGTCTACACCCGGCTCATATGTTTCATCAGAAAGATGATCAGCTGAACTAAAAGAAGAACTCGGTTCTGGACTACTATTTTGTTCAGAAATATCAGTAGCATTACTTTCCTGAGATTGTTCATCATTGTTAGTTGCTTTTCCAATGATAATGTATGGCGGAGGTTGATTACTGTTACTAACATCACGAGATAAGTCATTGAAAAATGTATTTATATCAAAGACCACATTCCTAGCAATAGTGCAATCATTAAAAGCGAGAGGATCTAATAATCTATATCCTTTCGTGTTTTCACAGTATCTCACAAAGATGTATGGTTTGCTTTTTGCATCTAATTTCTTTCGATTGTGTTGAACAGCATATGCTAAGCATCCAAAAACTCGTAAATTAGAAATATTTACCTTATCTCCGGAGTAACATTCATTCGGCGTCAAACCTTTGACAGCTTTTGTAGGAGAGCGATTCTTAATGTACACCGCAGTGTTGGCAGCTTCCGCCCAAAAACGTTGATCCAACTCTGCATCCAACAGCATACATCGCACAGACTCAATTATAGTGCGATTCGATCTCTCCGCTACGCCATTCTGCTGTGAACAATGCGGCACTGTATTTTGGTGTCTAATAGCGCACTCAGAAAAAAGTTTCTTGAACCTATTGTTCACATATTCACCCCCATTGTCACTCCTAACAACCTTAATCTTTTTAAACAAGGGCCTTAAAATCAATAAAACAATCAAACACTTTGTCTTTAGAAGAAATAAAATAGCAGAAAGTCTTACGAAAAATCGTCTATAAAAGTTAACATGTATCGTGCACCACCCAATGACGCTACAGGCATAGGGCCACACAAGTCAGTGTGAATCAGACCTAACACCTCGTTAGCACGAGAAAAAGATTTCTTTGGTAAACGAACAGAGTTACCTTCGATACATGCTATGCACTGTTCGTAGCTCGAGTCGTAATTTATGCCACTCGCCCGTTTCGGCCGCGTAAGAAACTGAGGCTTCGTAACCAGTTACGATCGAATACTTTTTCGTCCTTGCACGAAACCAGTTACGATCAAAAACTTTTTCGTGTTTTTGTACATTAATAGAAGTAATCATTTGACATTTGTGTATTACTGGTTTTCTTTTTTCTGATTATAAGCAACTTACATAAAAGTTAGAAATAGTCAAAGTAGAAATAAGATATTTTATTTTCATTAAAAGTAATAAATTAAAAATTAAAATGAGAAAGCATAAGAACAATTAATTTCGATATTAAGCCCTACAGAAATGTTTCCTTTTTTTAATTTATATTAGTGCATCATTTATTTATTCATTACAACGTTTTGTCTGCTTTATCAAAGTATCTAACAGATGAGCCATTGTGGGATACTTCTTCCCTTTGAATCGGTTGATTTTGTTGTACATTCTAGTTTGTTTGATTTTCTGACTAAGTGGTTTTATATTGTTGAGTGGTTTCGTACAAGGACGAAAAATGATTCGATCGCATCTGGTTACGAGACTCGTTACATAGTTGTCGTGGCGGTTTATATGAAACGTTATGCATACAATAGGTTACACGACATAAGAACAAAACGGATTAATAACTTTAAGGAGTAACATAGGTTGTTCACGAAGTATCGTCTTATCTATACGTATTGAGAGCCATACTCGATGGAGCGGGTCATACGGCCCGCTTTACTCTCTGCACGGAAGCCGAGAAATTCTCAGTAACGACAGGAAACCTAGACGCATCTAGGACGCATTACACCTGTCCCTTCCGTTAGGGGGACCGCGAGAGCTGCCTTCAACAACACAACCCTTCATCAACACAACCACGGGGGCTCACCCCCTCACAGACCTCCAACCTCCCCTATAGTCTGCCCATGCCTCGCAACTGACACTCCTGATCTCTCTCACACAACTAGGCGGTTTCATCGCCTGCATCACCAGATGCCTCACGTGGTCCAGACCAAGTGCCCTTGACGCAACAATGCACGCCCCCAGGCTCCCTTGACGCAACTCGTACGCCCCCAGGAAGAGATCAGGAGAGGCCGAGCTCTCCGGCCACTGTTGGACACACAGAACATAGAACATAGAAACCTCTTCCAGTGTTCTGTGGTTGAACATATCAGATGGACCATACTTCATGAACTTGCACAATTCTTAACTAAGCCATCAGGCACTTACCATAATATATCCTTATATTATTTATAACCCCGCCACTTGGCCAGTTCACACTCTCACCTGCTGCACCTTTCTTCGCTCCCAGGTCTCGCCTTTCTCACCTGATCACTATGATGTTCAGAACCGAAGTGAACAAGTCACAAGAGAAAGCCACATGTCTGCCTTATAGGCAAAGCAGAATAGCATTCTTAAAATACCGACACAGTACAATACCATTATTACCACTGAGTCGACACAACGCTATTTATACTGACAAAGGAATTGGGAATGCTGCTGGTAGTATCGGTAACATTAATAATTCACATAATTAGATTCATAATTTATTTATTACCCATAACAATATTAGAAACATAATCATTGTATCAATTTATTCATTTCGTTTCTTACCGGAAGTAGTCAGAGTATTCGCGGAACTCCGCGACAATAGTTTCGTACGAGGATTAAAGAGTATTCGATCGTAACTGGTTACGTATGAGGACGAAAAAGTATTACGAATCTCCAGTTTCGTACGCGGCCGAAAGGCACTCGCCATACCATTTCGCAAAAGGTTCATGCTACGAGCATTAAGAATTAAGATGACCAAGGCGATGATGCCACAATCCCTGCGAATCTTGTATTTCACTAGACTTAAGAACATTTTGCTGAAAATTGAACTTTGACAACACATTTGTAGTCATGACAACCGACTTTGGTTTTACGGACGCAAACTCTGATTCTAATTTATACAAACCAGATTTTCCACGTTTTGCAATAGCAACAGTAAAATTGTTTTCTAAAATATTACACAAATCTGATTTTAAAAAACTCTAAAATTTCTTTGTGTCAAAACGTTGACAGATATCAAGTTACATGACAGAGTTGGCACATATATAACGTTACTTAAGGCGCGTTCGGATAGCATCGAGGTGGCAAAAATAACTGTTAAAAATGACAAAATTGACACAATGAGCGTTCGGTTAGAAGAAAGGTGAACAAAAGTTGCATTTTTATCTGTTTACGTCAACCGTTCGGATAGCTGAAAAAATGTCAAAAATGGCATTGTGAACTGCCAATTTCGCCCCAGCTATCGAAGAGGGTCAAAAGTGGCAGTTTTTGACATTTAAGATTTTTGACGTTTACTAAACGTAAAATTTTTGACACGATTGAATAAGTTTTAACGAAATAAATTTTATTTTCATTATTTATGGAAATTAATGATCGTTAATCATGAAGCGAGCTTATTACATCATAATACATCCAGAATCTGGGAACTGAAAATAAATTTAGGTTATAATAGCTTATGACTGACATATTGATAATGTAGCGTTCGGTTAGGGTGTGGAGCAAAAATGGCAAAAATTTCATAACCTTCTAACCGAACGCTTTACATCAACGCCAATTTTGATAATGCTAAAAACGCCACCACAGGCTACCCGAACACGCCTTTAGAGTCCGTATTCCACTTTTCACCATAATTTTTACATTACCTCAGCCGATACCAAATAGCTTGTCGCCGTATGCGACTTGCAGTTGTAAATTATTGGGAAGCTCTTCGTAGTCTGTCATGACGCCCTTGCTGTTACACATGTGACAGGATGCCCCCGAATCAACGTACCAGCCATTCTGCTTCACGTCGACAGATAATGCCGACATCATCATAACGTTGTCCTTCGGCTTATACTGCTGCGTTCTGCAAATAACTCCTGGTTCAGAACTGGTCATAGCGGTCGCTCCAGAGTTAGGTTTTGGGGTCGCCTTCTTCTACACACAGTTCTTAGCCACGTGACCAACCTGCTTACAGTTGTAACATTTAGGTGGCTTACGAGTTACAAACGTCGCACCTTGAGTATTCTCATCCGTCACGTTCTCCCTGCGAATCGTCTCTTGCAGTAATTTTGTTTTGACAAGATCGCTGCTGAGTTTAGTCGACGAATGCTCAAGTGTCATGATGAGTGGGTCGTCGTCTTTTATGAGACCACTTAACATGATTACCGCCACGAACTCATCCTCGAGAGGAGTATTAATGTCGCTCAATTGTTGCGCAACATCGCATAATTTATTTATGTATGTCTCCATATTATTAAACTGTTCGAGCTTCAACTCAAAGAGCGTACGTAGTAGGCCTAATCTTCTGCTCAAACCTTTATCCTCGTAAGCCCTCCGTAGATTGTGCCAAGCATTGAACCCTGTTTCGCAATTCCTGACATGAGAAAATACGCATGGTTGAATCGACATACATATTCGCGCCAGAGCCTTCTCCTGCTTCTTCCGGTCGCTGAGGCCTTACCACTTTCGTCGGTTGTTACGCACTCATACAGGTCGTCGCTGATAAGCACCATCTTCATTGTGAATTTCCATGTAGCGTAATTCTGCATACCGGATAATTTTTCCACGAATGGCACAACGACACTGGAATTAGCCATTTTGCTCTGATAAACGCACACGCTCTGCTATCAAGTTGGAAAAGCCGTGAATTAAACAATGTTTCTCGGGATGAAGTTGTATATTGTATACTCGTATTGAAGTACACACAACGAATGCACAGCAATTTCAAAAAACATAGTGACAAGCTAAAGCTACCATAGAGTTTATACCAAACTCTCCAACACATGCTTGCTTGCATGCTGCATTCTTGATTGTACTCTACATGTTTGCTTGGATGCCGTGTACGAGCACTAAGTACGAAAACTGAGTACGTTAGGTTAGAGTTAAGACCATTTTCGGGTGAAAACTAGTGAAGCAAAACAAATTAAATAGACATAAATATTATAAATTAACGTTTATTTTGTAGTAATATGCAAAGAAATATGTTTGTTATATCTCCTGAAATACAACATTTTTATGGGCAGAAATACGATTAATAATATTTCACTCCATAGAAAAAAGTAAACAAAAATAAATTGATAATAACTAACTAAAACTAATTAATAATAAAACTAAACATAAATATTTAAACCAAAAAATCGTTGCCAGTAGGCATCGTACCCAAAACGCTGGCCCCATTGCCACGTTGAATTGCTACACTAATTCTTTGAGCAAAATAAAGGCCAGAATATTATATAATAAATATTATATAAAGTCGTATTATATCAAAAATTTATATAATATGAATTTTTTCATGATGAAATTAGAGAATTTAAAATTATATCAAATATTTATTATATTAAGTCAGTTGTTATATGAAATGAAATTATATGAAATGAAGTTATGTTATTTGAATGTTGAATGTCAGTGTTTATATCAAACACACCCGGGATTTTGTGCTCGGTGTTACTAACCAGAGCGTCGGTGGCGCTGTGGTTTCGGCACTTGCCTTCCAATCGGGGGGTCGAGGTTCGAGACCCGCCATGTACCAATGTGTTTTTCGTTTCGAATTTCATATGTACATTTGTCTGACGCTCCTACGGTGAAGGAAAACATCGTGAGGCAACCTGCATACATCTGCGAAGAAATTCAATGATGTATGTGAAGTCGACCAATCCGCACTGGGCCAGCGTGGTTGACTAAGGCCTAATCACCCTAACATAGGGTAGGCTCGAACCCCTCGGTGGGGACGTATATGAGCTGTGATGATGATGATGATGATGTTACTATAGCTATAGTGATAGTGATAGGTGGCCATAATAATTTGTGCCCAAAAATTTTACTCTTTGGTGAGCATGTTTAACAGTGGGTCCTGTGCCCAATCCCGCTCCGGTAGCTTTGGTCAACAGTCTCATGCTACAAACGTGGAAACGCAACTGGAGAGATAGTCCTGTATTTCCTAGCAAGCGAGGATCCGCCGTTGTGGGCACGGTGTCATGTCCACAACCCTAATAGAGTTGTGACGTCACACTTTCACGATCTATTGGGATCGATAGGCTGATGATGCTATATCCAAATAAATATCTTGGTGAGGACGTCATATTATGTTCCTTTAACATCCCCACTCCTTTGTAAGAATGCCATTGACCATGATGAGGAATGCACAATATCAATCACTAGCTGTGCCCGCGAACTATGTTTCGCCTCAAAAGACTTCAACGCGTTCTTAGTTATATCTTCTATATTTTTCCCGTTCTAGCAACATTTTTCATTGATGCACCCTCTCTTATTGGTCGTAGTGCTATATTACTAGCCTAAAGCCTTCCTCTATAAATGGACTATCTAATACGAAAATAATTTTTCAATTCGGACTAGTAGTTCGAAAGATTAGAGCGTTCAACCAAACAGACAAACAACCAAACAAACTCTTGAGCATTATAATATTAGTAAGTAAGTATTATAATACGAGCTGTGCCCGCGAACTACGTTTCGCCATATATTTTTTCCCCGTTTTTGCTACATTTTTCATTGATGCTCAGCTCCTATAAGTCGTAGCGTGATGTTATATAAGCCTAAAGCCTTCCTCGATAGATGGACTATCCATATCCAACACAAAAAGATTTTTTTTCAATTTAAATCAGTAGCTCCTGAGATTAGCGCGTTAAAGCAAACAAACAAACAAACTCTTCAGCTTTATAATATTTTAACTTTAGTATAGATGAGCGAGTTCATTACTCCGTCTCGCACTTGGCTAATTTTCTAGTGGCTGCGACCACAACCTTTTTTGTGAGCGGGATCCGCGCCTGTCTTCTAGTATTCTATATGCTATGCCCGTTACTTTTGAGTTGTGTTATTAACACTAGACTAAAGACAGGAATAAAAAACGACTTCAAAAACGCTTAAAAGTTAAAAATAACGTGAGAATACAGACAATATCACATTTTTATTTTGAAGTGAGTTTTAAATTTTGAGACTAAGGAGATCATCATTTGTATTCTGCATTCTTTTATTATTTTTAATTTTCAAGTGTTTTTCAAGTCTGAATCAATTTTTTTTGTGAATTACCAGCACACTGAATCAACTTGAACGAATACGACAATAAATACTTCTTCTTTGTCGTTTCTCCCTTGACAGAGCGGTCATGTTGAGGCGACCACATCGGTGGTAGAAACGGACACAGCTGTCCGCACGATCTCCCTCCAACCTCCCTTTCGACCTCCCTTGCGCACGGTCTGGCGCAATCAGAAACGCGATTTCCTTATGTGGATTTCACTTCGTCGGTCCAGCGCATAGGTGATCTGCCGCGTGATCGAGCTCCCTCCACCTTTCCGAAAATATACAGGATTACAGGGAAAGTCGTACTGAATATTAAAGGAGGTTATTATTCAGGTCATTACTGATGGAATTGGTCCTATGGCATGGTCCGAAACTTTACTGTTATGGAGATATGAGTATTTAGATTTTATGTTTTTTAAAAAATATATTTTTTAATTTTTTTGACTTTTTCATTAATTTTTTGACTTTTCATCGATTTTTTTTGGGATTAGAGCTCCTAGAGTCCGTTTTTTGATTTATTTAGTTAGAAGACACATCAATTAATCAAATTGATTAATAAAAAACTGAACCTGCTACTAACAAATGAAAAAAAAAACTGCCGAAGAACGGTTAGAGTGAAAAAGTGTCGGACAACATGTCATAGGAGCAAATCCATCAGTAATGACCTGAATAATAACCTCCTTTAATATTCAGTACGACTTTCCCTGTAAACCTGTATACAACGACCAGCCGCTCTATGGAGTTGTTATCGCTCCTAAAAACATGGCCAAAGTACTGCAGTATGCGTGTCTGTACTACAGCCGATAGACGCTGCGTGATGCCCAGTTCCTGGAGTATGGACACGTTGGTGCGGAATTCTGTCCACGATCACGCATCTTTTCACTGTCCACAACTCCGCCTCGTAAAGGAAAATGGGAAATACGAGTGTCCGCACGAGCTGGATTTTAGTAGCTTTGATAATGTATCGCTTCCTCCACACTTTCCTTAACTTCTCCATTGCCGTTCTAGTTATGGCCATACGTCGTTTAACTTCATCAACGCAGCCCCCACCGTTTGAAGTCAAAGCCCCAACTAACGTAGGTCTGAACCACGTCACAGTTCGCAATCTGTGTCACTTCGGGTGAGTTGTTCTTGACGCGATCCACTATCATGATCTTGGTCTTAGATCGGCTTATCTTCTACCCAAACGTTAGGCTTACGCGCTCCATTCTGGGAAGTAACTCATAAGGTCAGCGTTACTCGCAAATGAGGTGGTTTCATCTGCGTATCGCAAGTTTGCAATTTTGTGTCCGCCAATTACAGCACCTTAGGATTCGCATTACAAGCTCGGTGTAGATGTTAACCAGCAAAGGTGATATAATGCATCCTTGTCGCACTCCCGTACTTGGATGGGAGCTATTCGAGAGGAGATCATCCGTCCGCACAGAACCTGTTCCCACCTCATAGAGCTCCCTCAGTAGGTGCACGAGGTGTTGTGGTGTGCTCATGTCCAGTAGTGTTTTCCACAATGTTGGCCATTTTACTGAGTCGAACGCTGTAGAGAAATCAACAAAGCATATGTATGTCGACTTGTTGAATTCTCGAGCCTTTTCAATAATCTGACGAACGATGAGGATTTGTTCACGGATTTCTTTTCCTTTTACAAATCCGGCCTGTTCTGGCGCAATTTCTTTGGACAAAAATGCCTTCAGTCGCAGTGTAACATTATTTTGCTAGCGTGTGTTATCAAAGCAATAATTCGAAAGTTGCTACACTTCTTCGTCGAACCCTTTTTATGGAGAGGAGTAAATACCGTATGAGCCCATTCAGAGGGCCATTTGCCTGTGAGCCATATCTTGCTGCAGATGACGTGGAAAATATTAACGCCGTGATCTCCCAATGCTCTTATAGTTTCAATTGGGATCTCATCTGTGGCTTTCCCATTCTTGAAATGTTGAATAGCGGCTCTTACTTCTGATTCAAGGATATCTGGCTCTAGATTGTCACTGTTGGGTTTTGTGGGTGCGAAACTTTGCGACTGAGGATCTTGAAACAAGGACTGACAGTAACTCCTCCAAACCTCCGAAATTTTGTCCAGTTCAGTGATTACTTGGCCATTCTGATCTTCGATGGCCAAGTTTTGGACGGTAGTGTTTTTGTAATGAGGCGGACTTAAGTTGTATATGTGCCGACATTTTGTTGAGATCCTTGATATCGGTTCCCGCTGCTTTCATCTTCTGGCGTTTTTCGACAAGTTCGTAGGTGTCACCAGTCATCCAGTGCTGTCTTTTGTGGGTTGTAATTAGGCGTGCAGTTTCCTAGACGGTTTTAGTATAATGAGCGTCTTAGCTCGGTGCCATAATGAATCTGGTGTTTCGTTAGCCAGATTAGCCCCAGACCACTGTGACCAGTTCTGCTCAATAATCGAACGGGCTTTTGAAACGTTCTTCACCTCCAGTTGCCTCGGATTTTTAATGATTCTGGCTGCTGTCAGCTTGAGCCTTAGCTTAGAGATCAAGAGTTGATGATCAGTCCCATAATCAGCTCCGGGTAATGTATGGGCATTTGTTACGGATGATCTCCATCGCGACCGAATCATGATGTAATCTATTTGGTTGCGGGTTTTTCCATTGGGTGATACCCAGGTGTACAGCCTTCGAGGGTGGTGTTGGAAGAGGCTATTCGCAATGAGTAGATCGTTTTTCGCAGCGAATTGTATTAAGCGTTCACTCCGCTCTTTCCGCTTCCCGAGCCCAAATCTCCCAGAGCACTTACCTAGCTGGTGAGCGTTTTCTCCGATCTTTGCGTTTAAGTCTCCTAGAATGACTAATAACTCTCTATCGGGTATCTTCGCTATTGTGGATTGTAATTCGGAGTAAAACTTCTCGATTGCCTCATCACTACTGGTGGACGTGGATATACTTGAACAATATTGAGATTCATTGGTGAAGCTTTTAATTTCATGCTGATAATCTGATTTTTCTGATGTATAGGTATTTAAAAGGCCGCACCATTACTGCTGCTAATGTCGTTACCAGAAAAGTAGATGACGTGCTGGTCTGTCCGTCCACTGCCTTTCCAGTGTGTTTCGCTTAGACCAAAGATGTCCACACCGACTCTTACCACTTAGCGTTCCAATACAGTTAGCTTCCCATGTTGGTTTAAGCCGCGCACATGTCATGTTCCTATCGTCTGGCGGCGCCGTAGCTTGATAACGTTTTCAGTACCAGAATTTCCATGGAGGGCCTGAGGGGCAATCGCACTATTTACCAACGTTTGAGGCGCGTTCAGCGCCTCTGGGTGTAGTTGTCCGGTTGTTTTTTAACTCGCTCAAAGGCGTTGAACGGATTGCAGCAACCAAATCTTTTATCTCCCTCTTTCACATGATTTTTTATTTCTCTCTCTTTCTATTAGATGACATTATAGAATATGGCCGCCAATATCATCCAATCACGTAAGAGTATTTCAGTCACAAACGTCAGAGCGTTTTACAACCATCAAATTCGATGGTTGTTCGGTTGTAACGCGCGCCGACACTCTAAGGTCTTGAACGGGCCGGTTGTTTCACCCGGTTGTCACGCTCGAAGGCATTGAACGGGGTTAGAGCGAAAAGTTGTACTTCGCGCGAAGGCCCTGAACGCGCCTTTGAACCAAAACGTTACCGTTCCCATATGTTTTGACATCTGACAGCTGTCAAGGTGTTGTCAAAATGTATGGGAACGGTAACGTTTCTGATTTGGTTGAAACGTTTTATTTAGTGCGATTGCCCCTCAGGAGAGCTATTTTTGAATTACGTATGCGATTTAGAATCATTTTTGAAAGTCGAACGCAGAGCTGCCAACATAGATAAAGTACACACATACGTAAGGGTTCGGTTCTACGCAGAATGTAGCCGTTTTCGGTTAATACCAGTTATTATACGGCTAAAAATTCATTGCAACTAGGCCAAAATATAAGAAAATACTGGTCTAAGTTTGTTTGTGACACAAATTTAAAAGATTTTAAACTTATACACGGTTATTTTTTATCACCCTGGAAAATGTTAGGGACGCTTCAGGACACATCCAATATTATATAAAAAAAATGAAATAAAAAATAAAAAAAAAATATAAAAAAATAAAAAATATCTAAAAATGCTACTCTCAATTAGTGCAACATTTTTTGGATTTTTAAAAAAATTTAAATAAAATTAAGTAAGTGACTTATTTTTATTTATTTATATTTAAATCATTCTAGTACCATGTCGTGAAGCGTCCCTTAAATTTTCCAGGGTGATAAAAAATAACCGTGTATAATTACTTATTTGAGAAATTTTAAATGCAACTCAAAATCAACACACATCAACTTCAAACTTGTCAATTTGTTCTCTAAATAGAACACAGATAACGTTTCTACAGTTATGTAGGACTTGTTTACGAGTGGGTGAGGGCACTCGTAATGAAATCACATCCGTGACTAAGGTAGTCACATACGTGATATTCAAAATTAAGAATTATTGAAAATCGGTGATTATTAGTCACATCGGTGATTTCGAAGTCGCATACGTAATTCAAAAATAGCTCTCCAGATTCTGCCCCACCATTTACTGCAATATGAAATCTACGAAAAAATCTATATGATTTTTTTTCTTGTACTGATTTAATTGTTGCGGATATTGAATAAATATTAAAATAATGTGCACCTACTATTTCCGTTGCGATAAGAACGAAGAAATGACGCATGCGTTTTGTTGTACGACATAGGTACAAACAGAATAAAACATCAATTAAGTTTTCGAAAAATGCCGATCTCTTTTTAACATTATGGATCTAATACGCATATCGGTTATAATTTATTAATGTCTATAAATAAGTTTTTGCATACGTTTTTGCGAAGTGGACATTCGACGTCTAAACGGTATAATTTAACTATGTGAAACTAAACGCCAATTCTGGATTGATATTTGTTTGACATTTACTTTTTCTTATGACTCTGTGGTGTGGTGAACTGGTGACAAACTGACAAAGTGAACGAAATGAAGACGGATCGGGTTTTTTGGAAAATATAATAACGACTTTTGCTTTTTAATACGGACTCGATCACGCCTTCTATATGACTGTGGATTTGTTTTTAGGTTACCAATTTTTTGTTACCAATTTGTTACCAATCATGTTGAGATGCATAAATTGCTATTTGCGTGTGTTGCGATAGAATACAATTACCTATTTACATACTGCTTAACCGATTTATACAATTATTCAATTCAATTCAAAATCTTTATTGCATACTATAATGTGTAAAATAGGTAACTAATAATTATTTTACCGTTAGAAATGATGCACCATACATTACCTATATCTCTGATATCCCACAAGATCGGAGCCTATGTGGGGGCACAGGTAATCTATATCGACAATATTGATTGCTTCGACTTACCAATAAATAGTGGGCTATAAGATTAATATACTTATTACTTTAATTATCGAAAAACGGACGAATAGGTACGTAGGAACTACTTTTTTATAAGAATTATGAATGCGCCTGACTATTAATTTATGGCAATTACAATTTTCTGCACAAATGCACTTCGAAAAACGTAAGATAATTGTACTCGTTTTTAGTATATTAAAAAAACCGCAACAACTAGAGAATTTTTAACTTTTATATGTTAATTACCAATATTACAGCAATCAAATGTCATTTATCGCATTTGTGTAAATTAATTTTATCGGGTGGGACAAACCTCTATAGAACTTCTGGCATTGTCTTTTGTATATGGTCTTTTTAGTACTTACAGTGGCGGTCATATAATTAAAGACAACAGTTGATATTCATACAAACAAGGTATATTTGAAGCCTTGGTTCTCCGCCAAGGATTGACCTAGCTGTGATCTGATGATGGCCATCCAGGGAGTGAATGGAGGAGATTGAGATCGCTATATACAACCAACTGATCTGATCAGCGTTCTTAGAGATATAAGAATCAGAGTTTTCAGTTTCTAGAATTCCATACAATTTTATGCTAATTTTGCGGATTTTTTAAACATATCCGTATATCTTTTAGAATGCTGATCAGATCAGTTGGGTGTGTATAGCGATCTGAATCTCCTCCATTCACTCCCTAGATGGCTATCATCTGATCACAGCTAGGTCAATCCCTGGCGGAGAACCAAGGCTTCAAAGTTACCTCGTTTGTATGAAAATCGACTGGTGTTTTTAATTTTGTGACCGCCACTGTAGGTACTTAAAAAGTTACTCTTGGGCAGCGGCAATAGTTACGACACTGCTTCCATCATCAGTTCGGTTCATGAGTATACTCTCTGGAATACAAAAATAATTTTAAAAATCGGACCACCGGTCAGCAATTGGAGGTGTAAACGAGTAACATACACACAAGAAAAATACGCATCGAATTGGAGAACCTTCTTTTGGACTCGGTTAATTACCATCAAAAGAACTCAAGCGTTAGGTTAATAATTATAATTAGAGCTTTAATAGTCCCAATGAGATTTATAAAGTATATATTTAGAGAATGTTTTATTTATTGTATACCTATTATTTTCTTATGTTTGATTATTGACTAGACAACTGTTTCTAGGTCCAGAGACTGAAGAAGGGATGGATGAGGCTGATATAAATGAACCCGTAGATAATGATATCAATATGGTGATCGCTAAATTTGAGTCATCAGTGGGCAATGTAGATGATCGCTATGAAATAATAGACATTTCTGATCCATCGGATATTTTCGACAGAGCGATGCAAAATGCATATGAGAATACAGTCTCAAAAGGTTTCGGAGAGGAATTGAGCAGAACCTCAAGTTCAATGGAAAAGGAACGTAAAAACAATGTAGAGAGACATAACATTGATTCAGTGACCAAAAGTGCTGGTGAGGAAGGTGAATTCCTGAGCGATTTTATGAGTTAATTAACTAAAATAATATTTGTTATAAAAAAATATTAATTAATGGATTATTTATTTCCAGAGTCCACAAATACTTTAGCTATAGAAATTGAAGAGGAGCCCACAGACACTGTAGTGGTTAAGAGTCTGGACAAAGAAAGCATTCACTATATACAAGGCAAGTACTACCTTTTATAAAACAGAGTTGTCAAACAAGAAGTCTGTCCACAAGGCATGGAAATGATCGCTTCTTTCCTTTAGTAGCAGTCTACACTAGATTCGCTAATATGCAAACCCCATAAGATAGTGTCAAAAGATGGCGGCGTACAAGCGCTCCAATGTACAATGGCTTGTAACTACCCAGCGATATCACTGCTTGTCTTACACTCGAAACCTGTACGCAGCGGTGCAAGCACCGCTACTTCGCCAGGGATATGAATGAAACAGCAGACGACCGAACAATAATTGTTTTTTCAGCTGTCCTGCAACTGAAGGAAGTGAAATTCCGCAAGTGCGCTCTGTGCTTTAGGGTGGTAGTTCGAAAGAGAAATATGAAGAGGCACCTCATAGAGCACCTTCTGATGGACGCACAAGCCCGCTTCGGTGAGCACAGGGGCCTGAAGTGCCACAACTGTCCAATGATCTTCCAGTCGCCGTTTAAGTTCAGGCATCATCTAAGAGAACACTCCTCGGTTCAGACCTATAAGTAAGTTATTCTTCAATATGCTCGGCCCGTCGGCGCAGAGGACGAGGAGAAGAGCGTCGGTGGCGCAGTGGACTCGGCACTTGCCTTCCAATCGGGGGGTCGGGGTTCGAGACCCGCCATGTACCAATGTGTTTTTCGTTTCGAATTTCATATGTACATTTGTCTGACGCTCCTACGGTGAAGGAAAACATCGTGAGGCAACCTGCATACATCTGCGAAGAAATTCAATGATGTATGTGAAGTCGACCAATCCGCACTGGGCCAGCGAGGTTGACTAAGGCCTAATCACCCTAATATAGGGTAGGCTCGAGCCCCTCGGTGGGGACGTATATGGGCTGTGATGATGATGCTCGGCCCACAATAACGGGAAACGCAATTGATAATCGGGAAATTAATTTACAAAATATCGGTATTATTATGTTCAAATAATACCAGACCAGAACTACAATTATATTTCTTGGAATACACACATATATTTTTATTTAATATACAAGGTTAATTGTAAACCACCTGCAACCTCGCAGGATTAGATAGCTAACATCATTTATTTATTTGTAAAAACAATTTACATAGAATAGAATAGAATAGAATATTTTTATTTGTCTTTGAAAAGGGTACATAGAAAGTGTTGTTGTTTGTCTGACCACCTATTCAGCCATAAACAATAGCACACAAATATAAATAAGAAGCCTCACAATTACGAGTACAATCAATAAAAATAAACCTTTAACAACAATATAGGTATTATAGCCAGTTTTGAATTATAATATCTAGGGTAACATTTTTCAAAATTACAGACATGACATTGTTATATATCCGATGACAAACAAAAAGAATAAATACATTACAATATTTATTTAATCAGAGTGCACGACTATGTACAGGATATATTATGTTACAAGTAGCCCAAATAGACCGAAGCCTGTGGTAGGGCTACTACCTTCGTAGTTGACCAAGTGCATGTAGCGTGTGTTGCCTTATCACTAATTAAGCACATAAATACATACATATAACAATCATACATTTTCTACATAACAGCATGCAGACTATAACATTATATTATATTAACCTGTATATATCTATAGTATATAAAATATTTGTATACTATATCCCATCGTACACATACACAATAAAGAACGCAGCATATTTATTTACATTATATTTATATTGTCCCATAACAATTTCAACACCTTGTCTTTAGTGCCACGCAAATATTCTTTTATTTTGTTTTTTAATATGGGTAACATGGTCCCACGCGAAGATTTTGTCTGTTTTTCATCAATATAGCAAGATAAGTTTGATAAACAACAACGTTTGTTTTATGAGTTTTAAGGTAACTCAATAAATAGAACAAAAATCAATTTTTAAGTTTTTATTGCACTGTCGTGACATTGATAAGTCTATGTAAGGTGCGATAGATTTTGGCAAAAGAACGTGCGACGCGCACGCATCAAAGCCGCCCACTGATGGCGGCCGTAGAAAATTAGGTCAAGTTCAAAGCTAGCAAGCTACCAAGCGACGCCCCGCCCCATACAGCGTAATTCGCACAAGTTTATTTACGTAATTCTGGTGATGCGCGTAGAGTTACTTACAAACATCCTAGAGGTATATTAAACTAATATTTATTTTTGTATGAAAGTAAAATGTAACGAATTATCAAAAGTCGTAGAACAAACATTGTTATTTATGATGTTCGCTATCTAATCCTGCGAGGTTGCAGGTGTTACATATCTTTAAATTGACACCATCAACATTGACAACTAAAATTAGTGTTGCCAGTGTCGAATAAATACCTATTTTAAAAAATATCCACTAAATCTGCCACTAAACTGGTAGTATTAGCTCCTCCTGTCTTACGATCGGTTTCAATATCCTATCTATCTGTGGATTTGCTTACTGGAGATAGAATTTTGACGTATTTTGTATGGAGCTAATGTCAAATGCCTGTCGCCAGTAACCAAATCCACAGATAGATAGAATATTGAAACCGGCCATTAGTGTCTTTATCCGTAACCTCCATTACCACCATAATAATACCATTATAAATTATTACTTCACTGATAGTATAAATATAGCTAACAGTGAAGGTGATTTACCGTGCGATTCGGGTAACCCACGCCCAGTAGTATCAGACATGGATGGAGTGAAATCTGAAACTGAAGACAACCCAGTGGCGGGTGAACAGTCACTCAAATCGAGCAATTCTGGCAAAAAGTTCATCCAACAACCCTTCCACCCCAGTCTGTTTGTAAATATACCAAGAAGTGCATCATCACCAAATAGACCAATGCTGCACTTATTTGTAATGTTAACAATAAAGGAGAAAGATATAATATAAAACAGATATTTCCAGATAAAAATATACATAACACACGACGTACACATATCACACACAAATACACACAAACACACACCACACACACACATTAACACAACATCATGCACACACACAAACCCACTAACACAACTTCATGCACACACACCACACACACACACTAACACAACTTCATGCACACACACACACACCACACACACATCACACACACACACTAACACAACATCATGCACACACACAAACACGCTTTTTTGTATGTATATGTAACATAAATGGGAAGACTGGTCTTCACGACACAGGGAATCCTAGTGTAAAGTCCAGAGTGCTTAATCTATAATCCAGAGTGCTTAGTACAAGGAGTAAATAAACAATTTTTATTATTTATTAATTGCTAATAACAATGTGGCCAGTCCTGCACTAGTTAGGATCGGTGTCTCCTTTGGATCTTGATTGTATATTGTACTGCAGGCGTAGCACGGGCTGCCAAGACTAGACTCGAGTCACGCATTATCTCACAATTTCAGTGACATAATCTCTATATCTTAAAGAGTAGCACGGTGGCGCGTATTTAGTGTGACTGACGTGATAAAGATTTGACGCTCGTCAAGGAACACGTGTGACTGAGTTTTATCACAAATTTCTTGCTCTCCGACTGCTGTTACATCTTTCAAAGTATTAAAGCCCTTGCTACAACCACAGCAGTCGGGACACAGGCACACCAAGAAATTTGTGATAAAACTCAGTCAGACGTGTTCCTTGACGAGCGTCAAGAAAATTTTATCACGTCAGTCACACTAAATACGCGCCACCGTGCTACTCTTTAAGATATAGAGATTATGTCACTGAAATTGTGAGATATTGCGTGACTCGAGTCTAGTCTTGGCAGCCCGTCCTACGCCTGCTGAATCCGCTTCTTTCCTTAGGGATAGAATTAAGTAATTTGTATTTGGAACACAAAAAGCGGCTACTTAAATTTTGATAGAAACTCATCTCTTATGTTTAAGCGAAAAAAATAATGATTTGACACTCAAAAATCTATGAATACACGAAAATATGATTAAATGAAACAAAAATTTAATCTCGCTATGTTGTTTACATTTGTAGGTTTTACTTTTCCAAGTTATAAAAGCAAACGGATTTAAGCACATACAACCACTTTTTCTCTTTTTTTCTATACATAACTTCGTGACTTTTTTAAGTAATATAATAAATTTATGATTTAATTTTAACATAATATGATTTTGAATAAATGCTTTAATCCTTCGCTACACTCGGGACATAAGACACCCGTTACATAAACGCCGCTTTATCCCATTGGTTAACAATCTACTTTTTTCTGTGCTAGGTGCCGTATATGCTCAAGATGCTTCAACAACTTTGGCAGCAGGAAAAACCACATGTTGAAACACAAAGCTACTCAAGTGTGATATGTGCGGGAAGCAGTCTTACCAACTTCACATACTGGTAGGTACGTCATATTAAGGCAATCCTAATGGGAAATTGATTTTATTTATCATACAGTGTTATTATATGGTGTTATTTTTGAGCCCCCGCCAAAATCCTTACTTATTAATATTATAAATGCGAAAGTAACTCTATCTGTCTGTGTGTTACGCAATCACGCCTAAATTACTTGAACCGATTTAGATGAGATGTTGTTTTGTAACGTAGCGCTTCTGTCGGTGGGGTGGCCTCGGCGCTAGAGTCTGGCACACGAAACATGAGCTTAGAAAAAAGCGGCAAATTCAAAAATTATAGCTCTGGTAATACTGTCTACAGAAGGTAAAATACATTTTGATACTTGAAATATTCTAATATTTTTTTATTTATGTAGTAATTTAGAATGTTAAATTTGTGAAAGGATTGTCTTTTTTTTCCTACTATATTCAGTAGAATATAGCAGGAAAAATAATGAGTTGATACTTTTTTTAAAATTAAATATTAGGTAATGTTTAGTTTCAATTAACTTCCAGCAATGAACCTTTTATAAGAAATCGCTGTATTTGGATTTCATGAATGTTAAAATTACTTAATATCTGTAATATTTCGACAGAAATTAAGAAAAAAATATTATGAAATTGTTTATTACAAAGTATCAAAATCACCATGTTGAACTAAACTACACGGGGACATTGTATCAGTGTTGCTACTTGAAAAAATGTCAGGTTCATGTTTCATTAGCCAAACTCTACGCTAGCATTTACAACCCCTTGCGATGAAGGGTTGAGTACCTGACCTAGCTCGGTCGGCTAGATTTATTTACTATGGGGACGTGTCAAAGGAAACACCGATACGAACGGAATCTTATCACAAGGATATTTATTACTGAATAAACAATTGCAATTTTACGGAATACGGTCTATCATACCTCTACGGGCAAAGCTAGCGGAACCACACGGATAGTACCTAATCACTAAATGAAACAATATTTACTTGGCTACAAAAACTATCTTAACTACACGGGCGAAGCCAATTATAATCTGCGCGCGTGGACGTCGGTACGCCGGAAAGGTGCTGTATAGGTTCGGATTAAAGATGGCCAAAATAATCGTTTGTATCGATACGTATCGCAGCCAGTCGTATCGATTCACGATATATCGCAGTCTTGTATCGATACATACGATTTTTGTCCATTTTTTAAACAGGTTAAAATAAAATAAAAGTATTAGTTCGAACAGTAGAAAAGACTTTATTTTCTTAAAAATGGAAGCTATACCTATTACAATATAATAGGTTGGGGAAAAAGTTTCTTCGCATTTTTTAAGAAAATTCAAAACATTTTTTAATATAGTTTATTTACATTTAACTAAAGTATGTAGGTACCATTTTGTTCGATAACTTTTTGCCATCTTGTAGGTAGGGACATGATCCCATTGCTATAGAAATTTTGGGACTTCTGGTCAAAATACCGCGACAAGTGGTTTTGGCAGTCCTCTCGTGATGTTAACCTGACACTGCCTAAAGAATTCTGAAGAGACCGAAACAGGTGGAAATCTGAAGGTGCAAGGTCAGGACTATACGGCGGATGCATTAACACCTCCCAGCCAAACTCTCTTAATTTTTGCTGAGTGGCTAAAGATGTGTGAGGTCTAGCGTTATCATGATGAAAACCACACCCCTTCTGTTGATTAATTCCGGCCGCTTTCTCTCAACTTCTTGCTTTAATCTCATCAGTTGTTCGCAGTAGAGTTCAGAATCGATGGTCCTGCCTGGTGGTAACAGCTCATAATGAATAATGCCCTTCCAATCCCACCACACACACAGCATCACCTTGTTGCGAGTTAACCCGGGTTTCGCCACAGTCTGTGAAGCCTGACCGGCCTTTGACCACGACCTTTTTCGCACGTTCTTGTCGTACGTGATCCACTTTTCATCACCAGTTATCAGCTTCTTCAAAAATGGTTCGGTTTCATTACGTCGTAATAAAGAATCACAAATGAGTACACGGTTCATTAGGTTTCTTTCAGTGAGCTCGTGAGGTACCCAAATGTCGAGCTTTTTTGTGTACCCAGTTTTTTTCAAATGCGCCAAAACTGTTTTGTGGTCAATTCCCAGTTCTTCAGCTACGTCGTAACTACTGACATGCCGATCTTGCTCCACTTTTTCAAAAATGGCATCCATTTTATCTGTAATAGGGCGACCAGAGCGACGTGCATCTTTGACATCAAAATTTCCGGATTGAAAACGCTTAAACCAAATTTGTGCTACTCTCACAGACACTGCACTAGGTCCATAAACATCGCAAATTTTTTTCGCGGCTTGCGTTGCATTTTTACCTTTTTTGTAGTAAAATTTTAAAATGTATCGAATTTCTTCATTAGATTCACTCATCTTGGCGGTACGAAAAACAAATGAAAATCACACATTTTCCTAATTTGAATTTGGAATTATGTTCTTTAAAATTTAAACTTTCAATGATACCAAAACCAGCCAGATACAAATAGTATAGCCAAAGAGATTTTATTACAAGTTTATACATACTATAATGCGAAAAGACTTTTTCCCCAACCTAATATTACAATTGCCATTGAGAGGCGGTTAGGCCACGTAAAAACAAGAGCAGACAGGCGTTGCGGATTTAAGCGATTGCGTCTCTTAATGTGTGTTTCCGGCCAGTGAAAACAAGCGTTCAGCCCCCGTAGCACGTCCACCAAAACACGATATGATAAAGCTATTTATCGCGGTGAACTGTCAAATTACGGTGAAACCCTGTTGTATTTTGACAGTTCACCGCGATAAACCGCTTTATCATATCGTGTTTTGGTGGACGTGCTAGGGGGGCTGATGGCACTGAAGTGGCAACCACTGACAAATATCTATGCGTATTGTACGGACGTGTATCGATACAAAATATCGATATATCGCATTGCTACGTATCGATACAGCATAATATCGATTCATATCGCGCATCTTTAGTTCGGATGTTGGTGTGCCTCACACGACCCGGATATGCCCAGGCAGACGCGTTCAGCTCCACCAACCGGATAGCTAACGCTGGCGCCACGTCCCGGATAGACCCAGGCCGCGGCAATGTATATTTGCCGGCACAAACATCTTGAACAATTTCACAGATAAAATACATGCGCAGTAAAAGCTTTTGTACTAAATTTTAAAATTTTATAACCTACTTGTCTCGAAAGCACTCGTGTAATATAATATCGACACTTATGCTTTATCTCCGCTGATTAAACTAATATAAACGTTATTTTTTCTAGAAACACGATGAGAACGGTGTGATAACCTGTGACCACTGCTGCAAAGTGTTTTACACTCGGACCGCATTAAATCGTCAACGACAAGACGGGCTTTCAACACCCCCGCTCAATATTATCGTCAAGTTTATTGGGAAGGGCAGTCTTGCCTGCGCACAGAGGCGCGTTCAAAGCCTTCGCACGAAGTACAACTTTTCGCTCCAACACCGTTCAAGACCTTAGTGTCAGAGCGAGTTACAACCGAACAACCATCGAATTTGATGGTTGTAAAACGCTCTGACGTTTATTACGTGATTTGATGATATCGGGGCCGTAATCTACAACGTGGTCTGTTGGAAAGAGAGGGGGAAATGAAAATTCACGTGAGAGAGGGAGATGAAAGATATTAATGCTGCAATGCGTTCAACGCCTCTGAGCGACTTAAAAAACAACCGAACAACTCTGGCTCTGATCGGCTCTGAACGCGCTCCAGTGGTCGATGATTGAAATAAAATTCCAATATTCTGAAATATCGTCTGTTTTATTTCTAACAACCCTTTTATACAATTTATAGGTAAAAGTAATAAGATGCAAATCGATTTTACAGATGCTTATTGATTACACAGAAGATGACAACAATGACATAATATACTAGTACTAAAAGATAGATATAATATATCGATGGATGACAACGGAAAGTGAAGGTTATTGGATAACAGCTTAAATAGCTTGCTACTAAGGTTGCGTTCCAAAACGGATAAGTTTCGCTTGGTAAATAGCTAAATTGACTCAATCCCAGTTCCAAAACAAATCGGAGGATTTTTATCGAGGTGTTTTGGAACGACTTTGCTGAGTCAATTAGATCCTGGAAAGAGTGATTTATTTATCCTATAAAATTCAGGGGTGGTAATTATTCTGCCATGGCTGTAACTGACAGTAGTGACAGTGGACATTAACTAGACACGGTAAATTGTGGAAAATATACAATAATTGTTGTAGCATGTTTGCACATTGCAATTAACTCCAAATCCAGAATGATGATAGCGACAACGAGTGATTATAGAACATATACTCTTTACCGAGAGATAGCGATGAAACATAATATGGGAGAGAGGTTACAAAATCCACAGATAACGCGTTCCGCGACGCTAGGTCAGAATTCTTCGCGAAATCACTTTTTACCCCGTTCCAAAACCGCCTTTCAATCGCGTAACTTTACCCGACCTGTAGTATTATATTATCTGTGACCCGACAAAGGAAAATTTGTTTCGGAACGCAACCTAATATAGTAATCTGTGAGCTCAAACGTCAAACACAAAATTATATCAATTACAAAAAATGTATGCACGTCTATCTTATGAATTTATTAATAAGACAATATATCTTTTTTCGGAGAGAAATGCTCATCCGCACCGTACCCACCGATGGCTAAACGGCGAGCATGTGTAGGGCTCACCCGGCTCAGTGTCAGGCCTACCCACTAAAACCCCTCTGTGTTCTCCCTGTCCTTTTGGGCGCGTGTGGTAGGGTCTACAATGCGATACCACTACTCACGCGTCCGGTCTAGCCCGACCAATTGGTCGGGCTATCTATCGCCAAGGGGGGATAGTCCGAGAACACCGGGGCCCTATTTTGAATCATTCTTCCGGCATCGAGCGCTCGTCAGTGTTCGATTTCTACTTATTTTTGTTTTGTTTTCAACGAAAATCAAAACAATGTTGATCTGCGTCGTAATGTTATATCGATTTTAATCGCAAGAAAATCGATAGGAATCGAGCACAGATGACGCTTGAAAAGCGCTCGATGTCGGACGAATGATTCAAAAATAGAGCCTCGGGACAATCCCCAGACGGAGGAGCCTTGCGGCGGCGTGCACGGAGCCGACCGTGCACGCAGGCCTTACGGCAGGGTCATCAGACAGGCATTGCTTGAGCGAATGCCCGCCTTCTCCTGTATCCGTCTGCGGCGGAGGGGAGTTGCCTGAGGATCTGCCTCCCGCTCCCTCTCCGTAGCCTCCTGCGAGATGACATCTTCGCAGAAGGAGGCGACAGCTCCTCATTCCGCTTCGCCGCGGAACGTGGCTACGACCATGCTCGGCAGCGAAATGTCTCCGCCTCCCAGCGCAGCGTTTAGTTCGCTGCGCTGACGTCGCCAAGTCGAGCACACCAACAGGATGTGCTCGGCCGTGTCGTCGGGAGCATGGCAGTGGTGACACTGCGGCGTTTCCTCCCGACGCGCGACCCGGTGCAGGTAGTGACCGAAACAACCATGCTCGGTCAGTATCTACACCGTGCGGAATGAGAGGCTGCCCTGCCGGCGCTCAACCCACTCCACCAACACCGGACGAATCGCTTCGATCGTCCGGTGGCCGGTAGCCGGGTTAAGGAAGATGTTGATGATATATCTGGAAGAGAGTAGTTACGAGAAATAGTTTGAATTTTATGCTAATAATGTTGAATCTGTTAAGGCAGTGGTGTCAGATACTGGCATGGGCAGCGAAATAAAAATGTAGCACTGCTGTATACGTCTCGTTTATTATTCCCAATAAAGCAGCACGTATAAATTGTCCAGAATAATCACAATGAACATTGATTACAATAATTACAATAAATTATATTTCAGCTTCTTCGGTAAGCACATTTCGATAGAGAGATTGTCAATGTCAAGACAGAAAAAAAAAAGGAACGTCAGACTGTAAGCGACTTCGCACACGTACTATTGGCCACATAATAAAGGCTGTCACACATGTGAACCATACATCAAGTTTACATTATCTTCTACACTTCCCCTTATGGTTCACAGTGTTAAAATAGTGTACAAACAAATAAGTCTACAAACATGTCAATAAATGTACACAAAGTCAATTATAACATACACAAACATAAATACAGGACAGTAGTTAAAACTATTATTAATTTATATTCATTGCCTCCACAAAACAATTATGTTTTAATTTACCCAGTGGTTTTGTAAGTACATCTGCGAGCATTTTATCTGTAGGTAAGTATCTAACACAAATAACATTTTCCTTAATCAGGTCTTTTACATAGTGATATCGCAAGTCGATATGTTTTGTTCTTTTATGACTGAGTTCTTTACATTGTAATAGTTTCTGAGCACTCTGATTATCATTATAGATAATACAATTCAAACTATAAGGTATGAGCTCAGACAACAAGTTTTTGATAAAAGAAATATCTTTGCAAACATCACCGATCGCCAGATATTCGGCTTCAGTGCTCGAAAGAGCTACACACTTCTGCTTACGAGACTCCCAATTTACAGTATCACTTCCTAACTTAACCACATAACCAGTATAGGACTTCCTATCATTTAAATCATTGGCCCAGTCTGCGTCAGTATAGCCAAACAACGACCAATCCCTACTTTTATGAAAACATAAACTATAGTGAATTGTACCAGCCAAATAACGCAGTATACGTTTCGCTGCTAACCAATGAGTTCTATCGAAGCAGTTGTTAAACTGGCTTAAGACACTGCAAGCATAAGATATATCGGGTCTCGTGCATACAGACAGATACATCAAGCATCCCAATAATTGCCTATAATTATACATCTCGTCTTGTAAATTTTCACCATTACTAGACTTTAGAAGCTTACAATTAACTTCCATAGGTGTTGATACAGCTTTACAATTATTCATGCCAAACCTAGTCAACAGTTTTCTTATGTACTGACTTTGATCAAGTTTTAGTAAACCCTTTGACTTATCTCTTAATACATTTATCCCTAAACAACTCTTAAGGGGACCCAAATTCTTAATATTAAATTTATTCTGTAAAACAGTAATTATATCTTTCTTAATTGAGCTATTGGGGCCATAAAATAAATAGAAGTCATCTACATACAATGCGATGATGACTAAATCAGTCCCAGATTTGCGAATATAAACGCAAGGTTCACATTTACTTTGTACAAAACCATGATCACATAATAAGTCATGTATTTTACAATTCCACATTCTACTCGCTTGCTTAAGACCATAAATACATTTTCGCAATAAGCAAACCTTATTATTATTTTCACAAAAACCAACTGGCTGTTCCATATAGATAGTCTCATTCAAATCACCATGGAGGAATGCTGTCGCTACATCCAAATGGTCAATATCTAAATCTAAATTATTAGCAATTGAGAACAAAATACGCATAGTGGAGTGACGTACTACAGGAGAAAATGTGTCATTATAATCGAGACCCTCACACTGTGAATATCCCCTGGCAACTAATCTAGCCTTAAATCGATCAAATTTGCCAGATGCATCATGCTTAATTTTATATACCCATTTACATTCAACAATATTTACATTACTGGGTCTGTCGACTAACTCCCAAACATTATTCTCTAAAAGAGACTTGTACTCACTTAACATCGCGTCCTCCCATTGCTTATGGTTCGGGCTTTTTATAGCCTCCTCATAGGTTGATGGCTCATCCAAGGAGAAATTGTTGTGTTGTACCAAAAGAGATGACATATCAAAATCTGCAAACCTTGGTGGTGGTACATTACGAGTGGATCGGGTAGGGCGGCCAGGTGGAACAGCAACGGTCACAGGACGAGTCGCAGCTTCCCCTCCAACGGCCTCGCCAGCAGAAGACATGACATCATCTTCACTGCTCGAACCCGTACAATACTCTCCTTATTTCATTAGGTATCCAAAACTTTTGCGTGTGAAGTCGTCTGTAAATGTTACAAGGTATCTCGCACCTCCCCAGCTAGTTTCTTGCATTGGACCACATACATCTGAGTGTATGAGCTCAAGTGGAGAACTTGCACGCTTGGCTTCACCTTTCGGGTAAGGTACGGCCGATAACTTCCCCTCTAGGCAAGCAGTGCAGTTTTTCAGTGCACCATCTTCAGTCATGTTATCACATTCCAAAGTTATGTCACCAACACAGTTTGATTTCAATTGTTCATTATTTGCAGTGTACACCGTGTAGTTGCAGTCTTTTGATTTCGTAATCAAGTCCATCTGATTGCACATGTGACATGAACTTCCCGAATCAATATAAAAATCAGCAGCAACACTCCGTGCCAAAAACGCAGTCGCAGTCCCCATTTTGTCAATCTCCTTCTTTTTGTCTCGCTTCAGCTTAAAGCATCGAGCTTTCATATGTCCAAGTTTTCCACAATAATGGCATTTTGTCTGTGGCTTCTTCTTTAGATCAGCATGATCAGCATGTTTACGGCTAGAATAAAAAGCACAGCCATTCTCACCATTTACTGTGGTGGTATTCATATTTGATTTGCGGTATTCTTCCTGAAGAAGTCGGGCGCGAACCGCTTCACTCGTAAGTGTGCCAGCCAAACTTGCAGTCTCGAGATTCGTCACAACTGTATCATACTCCTGAGGCAGACCCATAAGTAAGACCTCGGCGATTTCACTGTCGTCGACAATGCGTCCAATGTCTGATAGTTGATGTACTATGGACATAATTTCATTTACATAATCCGCCATGGAATAAAACTTATCAAACTGAGTACTATGAAGTCTGCGAAGAAGAACAACTCGCCTGAACAGCCCTTTGTCCTCTAATGTATTTTGGAGGTTATCCCAAGCACATTTTGCTGTCGCCGCACTCCGCACGTATTGAAACATCATTGGAGTTAGCGATAAACATATTCGTGCCAATGCTCTTTGATTTTTAGATATATCGGGGTCAGTGCCCTCAACGCAGCCCCACAAACCTTCAAGTAACAGCAGATTTTTCATGACAAATTTCCATGATGCGTAGTTGCCGACGCCGCCAAGCTTCTCAACAATCATGCCATGGCCTCCATTGATAACAGGCTGCTGGGTAACCCTTTCTTCATAGTTATCGCTAGCACGTGCTGTCGACATCTTGTCGAATCAGCACACCAAAACGCAAAGCAATGTGCTATGTAGCCGGCGCCTTCGCTCCGCCACAAATATTCCGCTGCCTGCCACCAGTTATTCGTTTTACAAATCTTTCTGATAGGTAATCTACTTTTCCTTTTCGGGGATTCTCTTTGTCCCTGGGCCCATAACCTGTTAAGGCAGTGGTGTCAGATACTGGCATGGGCAGCGAAATAAAAATGTAGCACTGCTGTATACGTCTCGTTTATTATTCCCAATAAAGCAGCACGTATAAATTGTCCAGAATAATCACAATGAACATTGATTACAATAATTACAATAAATTATATTTCAGCTTCTTCGGTAAGCACATTTCGATAGAGAGATTGTCAATGTCAAGACAGAAAAAAAAAGGAACGTCAGACTGTAAGCGACTTCGCACACGTACTATTGGCCACATAATAAAGGCTGTCACACATGTGAACCATACATCAAGTTTACATTATCTTCTACAGAATCTGTTGCTAATTATTATGATTATAAACTTTAAGATGCTTATTCAGAGTTATTTTCGGACTTATTGGAATCTATACCTAATTACGAATGTTCCCTAAATTTGAAAGACAATATTAAACCCATATTCATCAAACCAAGAAGACTACCTTATGCATTAGTTGATAAAATAGAAGAAGAGTTAAGGCGCTTAGAAAGTTTAAAAACAATAACGAAAATTGAGACATCCGAATGGGGAACGCCTATAGTACCAGGGCTTTGTGCTGATTACAAGGTGACATTAAACAAATGTATCAAATACGATAATTAGGTACCCTATTCCCATTATCGATGATATACCTATTTGCGCAGATGAATGGAGGGAAATTATTTTGTAAGCTAGATATTACACGGGCGTACTTACACATAAAAATGGACGAAGCAAGCTCTTTACTGAAAACAATTAGTACTCTAAAGGTACTTACAAAATCAATAGACTCGTGTTCGGTGTCAAGATAGCACCAAATCTTTCACAGTTCTCTTCGTACATTTAGAAACCATCTTTACAAAAAATAGTTATACATATTCATTCCTTGTTTTTAGTAATTAGTGTTAATCTGTTAATAATTTCCCAATTGTAGTATTTAAATCCATGGTCTGTGCCATTTCATTGGGAGTGCTGTACATGCCTGCAAAAGCAAGTTACATTGTCTAAGACTAAAAAAAACTATAAAATCAATTGTTAAATGCTATGTAATATTGTTGATAGTATGTCTAATAAAATAAATAAATAAATCAGTGGCAAAGATTCATGGACAACGTATTACAAGAGATCGATGGCGTCATTTGTTCCTTTGACGATATCTTGGTGAAAGGGATTGATGTCAAGGATGTACTAGAAAGATTAGAAAAAGTATTTGAACGACTAAGAGAAAATAAATTTACATTGAATAAAAATAAATGTGAGATTTTGAAGGAAAGCATTTCTTATTTGAGTCATACTATTGATAACAATGGTCTACATACATCGAAAGAAAAGCTGGCAGCAATAAATGACGCATCAAAACCTAATAATGTTAGTGAGCTAAGGACTTTACTGGGAAGGATAAATTATTATAATAAAATACCAAATTTAGCTACACTCTTAGCGCCCTTAGTTAAGATTATTTGGGATAGCTGTTGTCAAAGAAGCATAGACTTTCGACTAGTGAACTAGTCGACCCATTTTGATCCATCTTTACCCCATACATTAGTTACAGATGCCTCTCCAGTGGGACTGGGAGCGGTTCTCTCCCATAAGATGCCAGATGGAACAGAGAGGCCAATCAGCTTTGCCTCTAGATCTTCACCCATTAGTGAACGACATTACAGTCAAATAGACAAGGAAGCTACTGCTATATTTTGGGGTCTAAAGAAATTCTACCAATTTTGCTATGGTAGGAAATTTACGCTTATAACGGATCATTAGCCTTTAATATCAATACTACATCCACACAAAACTACCCACTATGAGCGCAATACGAATATTCTTATATGGGTTTGATTACAATATTGTTTACCGAAAAACACAGGAACACTGTAACGCAGATTATTTGTCTCGTTTCCCTAAAGACTCTCTTAAAGACAAGAGAGTAGATCAAGTGTATGTCTTTCAAAACAATCAAATCAACACTTTCCGCAAATAAAACCATAATTGCATTAGAAACAGATAAGGACTCTGAATTAAAAATTATTAAAGATGCTTCACTTGACGGCACACCATTGGAATCTCAGGGCCATAATCTAAAATGTCATGTTATAGAAAGAGAAACAGAGAGAATTAAAAATTCCTGTGAAAGAGGGAGATAAAAGATTTGGTTGCTGCAATCCGCTCAACGCCTCTGACTCATTATTTGGAATTGATTGATACGATGGACTCAAGTGGAACAAAAAGTGAACTAGGATCCATCAATGGATCGATCCAATGGATCCAAAAGTGGACGAAGGGCTGAGCTAGTTAAAAAACAACCGGAAAACTACACTCCGAGGCTCTGAAGGCGCTCCAGTACCACCACGACGACGACGAGCCGATGTATAAAATTAAGATTCTTCTTTGATTAGATTTTTGTTTTGTTTGACGCCTGTCAAGTCTAGGTATATTGAAAAAAAAAAGAGTTTGTGTAGGATGTTCACGGCGCCACGCATGAATAGTTGGATAATACCTAAAAAGCGGGATTTATAATCCCGCACGCACTCTGAGCGGGACGTGTCGTTAACGTCTTCAGAATCGGGACGTCCCGCATATGGCGGGACTGTTAGCAGCCTTAGTCGTAGGACTCATAAGCCCCGTAAAAGCTGGTTTTAAATGAAAATCAAATTATTATACAAATAATTTATTTATAATTATTTCATTTCACAGTATCAATATAAACACATTTCATAATTTCATACAGTGAGTTGACAGGAGATATAAAAACATAGGTACAAGTAACACACTATAGACTTATATACTAACAAATTATAATTAACAAAGTGTAATATTTGAGTTCATTAATTATAAATAACCTGAATATACCAAACTTATAGTTTTCTATGATTACACATTTACTTATTTCGTTTTTTTTTTCGTTTGTCGTTTTCGCATTAGTTAGTCACATAATGGCAAAATAATCGACTTGATCGACATTAACACCCTAGATTCTAGAATATTTTAACAAAAGATAGCTATTGAAAACATTGATTTGAAATGTCCCATCATGACAACACCTTGATAAATCTATATACAGTGTGGCGCTGCATAAAGTGCACATACGGGGCAGAAAAAATCTCACATTTGTTTTGTATTTTTAGGGGCCATTTAATGTTTTTACCGTCCGTTGCGAACCTGACGTGCATAATCCGTTATAACTCTTGAATAAATAGACAAATATCAATGAAATAACGCCAACGTGATCCTTAAACATTAATAGTGCTGTCAAAAAACAATTTTTGGCAGAAAAAAACGTAAATTTTTCGTTTTTTTTAAATTTAATCAAATGTTTATACAAATACTATATATGGTATTGTTTTTTATTGCTTATTTCAATGTGCATCATTTCAGCTATCAAACGCCATATAAATCGCGTCTCCAAGTCAATTGTAACAATAGCTATGATCATTCGAATCGAGGTGTTGGAGACCGCAGTACCATAAACTTCGCAAATACCTTCTACCTGAGTCATGTGATTGGACACTTTTACTATTATTAGTTTCGACTTAACTTAGAATTTTCGCCTTAGAATACTACAGTTAGATGTAGATTATTCACGTCATCATATTACACATATTTTTACGCTAAAGCAATGTTACAACTAGACAATATTTTATACCAGTTATAATGGTATTTCAGGTGGGTTATTGTCTACTAAAAAAACCTATCACGATAACCTTTAATTCAACAACCATTGCGGCGTGAACACAAGACTGCGCCGACATCCTTTTGTAAAGGAGCGATGGATGGACGGCGACTGTCAAATTGTAAGCGATCGCTATAGATTTTTTTCTTAGACAATAACCCCGCTGATTTTTTAATATGCTTCTTCCTTTCGAGGTGATTAATTTTCTCGCACACAAGAGTGTCAACGCCAAACGATTCATACACAAACGTACATTTTATAAGCGGGAGCCAAATGTGCGTTTGTTCAGACTTGAAGCAAATTGAACAGCTTTTACCAAGGGATCATCTTGAAATCGCGGAAAGAAATCCGCTGTATCGGACATTTAGGTTCAGTAGATGCTGGGGATGTTGAATATTTGTATGAACCAGTGTAAAAAAAATCGGAGTGGTTATTCGGACCCGGGGCCCCATAGAAGTCGATTGCTATTCGGACCCGCTAGAAGCGTATTCGAAAAATAACTTATAAAACTGATAACTGCATGTTTAATGCTCCTCTCGCAAAAATATATTATTAAGTAAAATCCACATCGTCGCCATTTTTTCTCACCTGGTTCCGAATAGCAATCGACTTCTAAAGAGACCGGGGCAAGATAGAAAGGGAATGCTATGCGCTATGCGGACCAGATAGTGAATTGTTTTCGAAAAAAAGCTTATAGGATCAAACTGTAGGTTAGGTAAGACATTGTGACCACACACATAAACTGAAACAAAACTGCATGTTTCATGCACCGGGTCCGAATAGCAATCGACTTCTATAGGGACCCGGGTCCGAATAGACAGCGAACAAAAAACGTATCAAGTTGGATTACTATTACACTTATACTACGACAGTAACAACGTTATTATATCAATTATCAAACCTCACTTTTCGGAGAAAAAGTCGCCAGCAACAAGTCAAACAATTATTTACAATAATAGAGTATTCACATTTACTATCATTCCTCACATGTTGTCCACACTTGTGGAATTACCCAATCAACAGCTTCATACACATTAACAAGGCACTTAGGATACAGGCTTTCAGAAAGCACAACAAACAACCTCATCCAGAAATAACACTCATAGACAAGCACTTCCATGTATACAACCAGACAAGTTGTGCGGGAGTTAGAAATTGTCTACAAAGTTACTTACAGTCAAGTGTACACAAGTCATTTAGCCCTAAACCAATACCACAGAATAGATAATAGTACTACTACGTACAGAAGTTGCACTTTGATCTTGAAAAAGCCGAGACACTAAATAACTAAACCTCGAGCATCGAAGTTGATCACAGCTTAACGCCACGCGTTAGCGTGTTATTGGTAATTCTGAAACCTCACGTCGCTACCAGCTCAAGCTCGAGGGTTGTTGCCGATGGCAAATAATCAGGCGAGCGAAACGTTGCGGAGTAAAATTTTCATTAATAAGGTCGTCAGAGTATGCATTAATCTATCAGCAATCCCAAGAGCGCGGCAGCCCCGCTGCTTTTGCGCTATCAGTGCGCGCGGAACGGTAGGTACTTATCTTGAACCTAAGCGCGTAGTGACGGCGGCCTGCCAATACCCTATCGTTTAATGTTACCAATGATACTTACTAGAAGGACACTCGGTACTCGAGTGGCTATCGAGAATTTTTTTATTGCAATTCAGTTGGCAAACAAGCAAACTGCCCACCTGATGGTAAGTGGTAACAGTCATCTATAATACATGTGGCTCCTGTGAGATTCGCAGCAAAACTGCAACCCCCACAAGGGCCACAGTGTACGTTGCCAACTCGTGACATCAGATGTAAAGTCACAGTACCCAGTAATTCCACTGCCATATCTTACCCCTCAAACCGGAACAAAGCAATGTAAGCACTGCTGCTTTGCGGCAGAAATAGGTAAGACGAAGGTGCCCAAGTCTCCCTCCGGTAACCGGTACTGCAGTGCCTTACCTATTTCTGCTCAACTTTGCTCGCATTACTGTGTTCCAGTTTGAAGAGTCAGAAGAAAGGCAGTCAAACTACAGGGTACTCTGACTTGACATCTTATGTCACGAGTTAGCAACGTACGACGGGGTCCTTGCAAGTTGTCAACTTGTGACGAGATATCTCATCGTAATTTTGCCTTTTATACAATAACTAGCTGTGCCCGCGAATTACGTTTCGCCATACTATTTTTTCCCGTTTTTGAAACATTTTTCATTGATGCTCAGCTCCTATTTATCGTAGCGTGATCTTATATAGCCTAAAGCCTTCCTCGATAAATGGACTATCCAACACAAAAATAATTTTTCAATTTGAATCAGTAGTTGCTGAGATTAGCGCGTTCAAGCAAACAAACAAACAAACTCTTCAGCTTTATAATATTAGTATAGATTTAGATAGAGATGTCCTATTTCCCCCCACCTCACCCGCCGCTTGCGCTGCGACCACAGACATATAAAGGGAAGCAGACTAAACGTATCGTTCGAAAAGCGTGACAAACATTTACTCACACACAAACAATATTAATTTAATTTTATTGTAATATCTGGAGTTTTATGATATGATGCGTTAGAACACTTCGGGGCACAACACTTTACCATTGTTGTTGTCCGATTAGCAGTTATTTTTATTTATAATCTCAATATAAAACATTATAACACAATGTCGCGACGCCATTTGTCTCTTATTTTGACAAAGCTAAACATGGCGTCCACGTGGCGTCTGCCACGGCTTCGGAAATGTTTATGCGTGCGTTCGTATCGCCATAGACGTAAAACAGAAATAGCGATTATCATGTCACTTTGGAGTGAAAGTAAAAACGATATACATTACTTATGACAAATGTGTGAGTAAAATTATGTTGTCTGCTTCCCTTTAATACGTCTGTGGCTGCGACACAAGTTCTATACCGCTCGTCTAGCAGTATACATAGAAGTCTTTGCTTACAATATATAGGGAGCAACAATTAATATAACCCTTACATACCCAAGACATTGCTTAATAATAAATTATAATTACAAAATATATTTACAGATTTCCATATCATTCGATCGTATTCACAATTTTCATCTTGGCATTAACCATGGTCCGAAGTTAATATTATTATAATTAGGATAGTAAAAAAACCCTTTAAAATCCCTAAGTTATAGGGATCCGAAATGGACTGACGTCATTGTACCCGCCCGCCATATTACAGAAAGAGATAACATGCAATTTTCAGTACCATCTAACGACTTTTTATTTTTCTTTATATACGACAGTCGTTTTTCACAATTCGTTGATTTTTTCAACACACTCGTAAAGTAAGTCTAATTTCACCGGTTTCAAATACATAAAGCAGCTCATAAAACACGCGTGTGTTATAACACAAAAAGTGCGGTTATAATCTTAACTACACTATTTTTGTTATAGTTTATTTTAAATCGGCAATGAGTTGTCTTGAAAACAGTAGGTAATTATTTTAAATAAATAAACTCTATCACTTAAAATATAATAATTAAACGTTTATTTTTATACAATTATTTAGTTCTGTCTACAAATTAACAACGATTTTTGTTATTTAATCAAAAAATTCCGTTTACTTATTTAAAAAAAAAAAGATTTTTTATACCGTATCCTCACGAGTATGTTGAAAAACGTGCGTATATTAGTTATATTATAGCTACCACAACGCACTCATATCGTAATGTACTATAACGTATTATGACGTATTATTGTCAGATATACTTACGGTACGGCACAGAGTTGACATTACAAGACAAACTATTTTAATAAGCAACAATTTTTTATTTTAAGTTTTAAAATAATACTTTTATTGACATACGACAGGGTAGCTCACGGCCTTCATCTCACTTGCCCCCCTAGCATGATCACTGAAACACGATATGTTAAAATGATATATCGATATAAGCGGTTATAAATGTTGGATTTTTTATTTATCTTGATGCTTTTTGGGCATTATTTATATATTAATGTCGATAAAATTTCAATGTGGTCATTATATCCAATATATTTTGACAGTACGTACCGAGTTATCGTTTTATCATATCGTGTTTCGGTGTTCATGCTACGGGGGCTGATGGGTAATGACGATAATGCCCAAGGAAGGAAGCGACTTTAAAGTTGAATTTGAGAAGACCACAGACTATAAGTCATATCCCTTGAATCTAAAAACTCCTACAAATTAATTATAATTATTTATTACAAGGGTCACGCTTAATGTTAATTTATATACTTAAGTATCTATTGTATCCTTGTTTATTCATTATATTGCATTTATTCATAACTGTAATGTTTATTTCATAGTGTGTATTGTGTATGCTATGGCGTCTGGCCAAAGAAACCTGAACCTCATATTTTTTCAAGTTGCAACACTGATAGAATGTCACTTTGTAGTTTAGTTGAACATGTGATTTTGATACTTTGTATTATAAACTTGTTACTTTGTAATTAAACTTTTGGTTTTGGTACAGAAGCACAAATCTGAGCCAATCAATGGGGAAGATGAAATTTTAAGGGATAAGGTCATAAGGTGTTGAGAATTCCTCCATTGTGATTCTAACCCTATACTAAGAGGTCATATGGAGTAAAGGCAAACGCAAGGTTGCACACAAAAACATGTCAGCAGCAGGACTACATATAAGAAGTTATGAATTTTTTTTTTCGAAAAAAACAAAGCATTCGCATTAAAAATTGGTACAAGAGCAGGGATAGGATCACGGAAGAGATGGAGCAATTTATAATAAGCGTCAATGATGAATCATCAAGCAGCTCAAATGAATCAGATATCAGTGTTTAATATTTGGCAAACTGATTTTTATTACAGTGAAGAAAATAAAATATTTTTTAAATTTATTTTAATTCTTAACAACTTACCTTACCTCACCTATTGACTTAAGTATTAGTTTTTGCTTAATTTTTGTCGAAATTTGACAGAAATTAAGTATGTAATTTTAATTTTCGTTAAATCAAAATACTGCATTTCATGAAAGGTTCATTGTTGGAAGTTCATTAAAACTAAACAGTAATATTTAATAAAAAAGTATCAACTCCGTTTTTTCCTACTATAGTCAGTATTGCCTTTTTCTTCATTAAATTTCCCGCGTTTTGCTAGGTTTAGCTTTCATTGGCCAGACTAATAGTGAAATGGTCGAATTCTTTTGGTAAAGAATTACATTTGTATTATTATTTTTTTATTTTTGAAGTGTTGTCACAGACCAAAAAGATAACATTCTTTACATTCATAATGCACTATCATAGTACAGTAAACAGCATGTCGAAGTTAAGACCACATAAGCCGTCGCTGTGACGAGGAACTAAGGGTGCACACAACATCAATGTGTAAAATCGTCGCGTGTTTCAAACTCTACACCATAAATCGTAAAGGACGATGATGATGACATTGTATACATTACCACTAATTGTCGCTTTCATACTCAATTTTGATCCCCTCGATTGAAATCTTCCGTTTCGAGAGCGCCGGGCGGAGAGCCTTGCGCGCGACATAGTAGTTTCTACTCGCTCTCATCTCTTTCAGCTGCATCATCGATATCCTGCCCGGGTGGAACGTGAAGACGTGTTTCCTTACGTCCGTGTATCTGCAACAAGACAATGATAACAACTGTAAAAAAAAGGGTTTGGATTGTGAATCGTTTATCATGATAATTGTTACCCTTATCATTATAAATAAGTATGAAAATTTGGCCTTGATAAATATGAATCAGGAATAGGCTGTGTCTATCCGGACCCGGGTCCCTATAGAAGTCGATTGCTATTCGGACCCGGGGCATGAAACATGCCGTTTTTTTATTTCAGTTTCATGTTCTGCTCGCTTCGCTGGCTCGCGAAGTTTTCAGTTTGATCCTGTAAGTGTTTTCGATAACAATTATTAATTATCGGGTCCGCATAGCATTTTCGTTCTATACGGACGCGGGTCCCTTTAGAAGTCGATTGTTATTCGGACCCAGGCGATAAAAAATGGCGCCGAGGTCGATTTTTGCGAGTGGAGCATGAAACATGCAGTTTCATGCTCCGTTCGCTTCGTTCGCTCTGCTGTATGGTGACAATATCTAACCTAACCTATAGTTTTCATTTTAATCCAATAAATTATTTTTCGATTACGCTTATATCGGGTCCGAATAGCAATCGACTTCTATAGGGACCCGGGTTCGAATAGCCACTCCGTTATGAATATTTCATCTAAATAAACATCATGATAATTACCTTGATACATATCATTATAATTACCTTGACAAATATCATGATAATTACATACTTTGATAACATAATTACACAAAATATCAACCCAGTATCAATCCTCAAAACGTAAGCCCACGGGCCACCAGTGAACAAAATGTATCCAATGGCTGATATCACTGTCATATGATGAGACTGAAGACCTGCTAAAAATTCTATCATAAACCCATACATACACACACACACACAAACTTAATTATTTTAAAATTTTCTCGTTTGCCACCACCGTTTCGGAGGAGGGCGTTGATGCACGTGACGCGACACAGTGTTCTACATATAGATGCCACGATATATCGGAAAAGCAATAAATATCGATATATCGACGCCTAAATATATCGATATTTATCGATATTGACGATACGCCGATATCGATATATCAGTATCGAAAAAAACTCGATATTGTGACGAAATATCGAAATCCCAAATTAAAATAACCACAAAACGGTATTACTGACAACACTGAAGTCTAAAAAATTATACTGTTCTCGACTCTTAATCTATTGTTGTAATCTGTGGTGAGTAGAGTGTGTCAAAGAGATACACTGTCCAGTCGACAATGTACAGCGAATGGAGCTATAAAACTACATTGGATTTTAATAAGTTTTTACAAAAGGAGAAATATCGATAAAATATCAATATATCGGCGTACTAGACCGATATATCGATATATTTGTATCGACTTAATTCATTTTATCGATATTTTTAAAAACTTTGCATCCCTAGACTTCTACACTAGTCTGGCTAATGAAAGATGAACCTGACATTTTTTCAAGTAGCAACACTGATACAATGCCCCATGTAGTTTAGTTCAACATGGTGATTTTGATACTTTGTAATAAACAATTTAATAATATTTTTTTCTTAATTTCTGTCGAAATATTACAGATATTAAGTAATTTTAACATTCATGAAATCCAAATACAGCTATTTCTTATAAAAGGTTCATTGTTGGAAGTTTATTAAAACTAAACATTACCTTATATTTAATTTTAAAAAGTATCAACTCCTTGTTTTCCTACTATATTCAGTAGAATATAGTAGGAAAAAAGACAATCCTTTCACAAATTTAACATTCTAAATTACTACATAAATAAAAAAATATTAGAATATTTCAAGTATCAAAATGTATTTTACCTTCTGTAGACAGTATTACCTGAGCTAGAATTTTTGAATTTGCCGCTTTTTTCCAAGCTCATGTTTCGTGTGCCAGACTCTATGACGGGTACCGTCGTTTTTCTTATTGCAATGTAATGTTGTTAGTGTTAATATTAATAATAATAAAAAAAATAAAAAACTACACACTTGCGGAACGACGCCCCGCAGATGGGACAATCGGCCACCTCGTTCCGTTTCCTGTGCGCCTGCCACATGTGGTCCCACTTGTCCTTCACGGTCTTGTACTTGACCCGGCATATCGAGCAGGCGAACCGGAAGCCCGTCTTCTCGTTGATGACGCGCATGTGCTTGTTGAGCGCCGCCCTCGAATAGAACACCTTGCTGCAGTGGTCGCAGTTTATCTCGCCTATCAACGCGTGTTCCTGTGAACGTTCGTAAAACGTTTCGTGGTAATTTTGCACTCGCGAGCGACTTTTGGCGTTTTGATCAGTGATTTATTGAGTGACGGGAAAGACGGATTAAATTATGTCAAAGACATAAGATTTAAAATGCAGTCAGGTTAGGCGGGAATGCAACGAGTTGCTATATGTAGAGTATAGTATCTCGTTACACGTTCAACTCGAAAATCCTCATTCAATATATAGGAAAATTTATGGAACGCTTCGGGGCACGGTACACAGTAGAATGATTTAAATATTAAAAAAGGTAATGAGTATTTGTAAGATTTTTTTTTCAGTTTTTTTTTCATTGTATTTATACAGCGTGTAACTGAACACCCCAATAACATTTAAGGGTATGTATTAGAAGGTGGCGTTAAAGTTTGAAAAAAAAATTAGTTAATAGTTGAATAAAAAATATCAGATAATTTTAACGGTTGAAAATATAATAATAATAAATTGCGTTTATTGCTTTCCACATAAGGTAAGTACACAGAATTTATCACAATACAGGACAAAAAGGAGAGCAATAGGAGGTGACTCAGCATAAGCTCATCTACGATCCAGGATCCCAGATAGCGCTGATTTTCAGTCACTCCTGTTTCTCTAATGATCTTAAGCGAGAAATGAATCATGAGGGCTAAATAGTTTCTATAGTAACATAAGAAAATTTATTTAATATAAAGAGAATTGTATGTGCAGTAAGGAGGTAGGTATGTGTGTCATGTGGTGTGTGTGTGCGTGTGTGTGATGAATGTATGTTGTATGTCGTACCTATTCGAAGAAATCTCTCAAGGCTAGCAATTTCCAATACCCAACAATAAGATCTTGTGCAGCTAATTGTTTACTTAGTAAGGCTGCCTTGTAATTTTTCTTAAAACACTTTTCACTAATTTTTAATTTCATTGGGGGAGGCAGATCGTTCCAGATGCTCACTGCATAAAATTTAAAGGATCCACGATACCGTGTGGAGTTGTGCTTAGGTAATATCAATAAGTTTTTTGTTATGGACCGCAGGATTTTATTTTGACTGTTATCTCTAGCCCAGGTAAGCTTCTCAAATAAGTATTCAGGTGCTTTGTTCCAGACTACTCTATGAATCGTACAAGCATATTGCAGTTCCCTTCTGGCCTTCATATTGAGAATACCCTTTTTATTGAGATACGGTGTTATATATTCTCTTCTTGGCACGTTGTAACAGAAACGGATGCAAGCATTATGCACTCGCTGGATAGCTTGTTCAGTGCGTACGCGTAACTTTGGGCCATACACATTACTGCAATAGTTAAAGGGGGACAAAATCACAGAATCAGTCAAAAGCAATCGTAACTCTTCTTTCAAATATGGTCTTATCTGATATAAAATTTTAAGCTTGAAAAACGCATTTCTAATCTTGCTGTTGACATGATCCTCATACTTTTGCTCCCCATCCAAGAGTAACCCTAAATTTCGCGCAGATTTAACCTCTTCTAAGACAACGTTACCAATAGAAACTGCTTCGTTACAATCTATTATTTTTTTTATTTGAAATTTGGTACCCATTATTAAAACCTGTGATTTAATAGCATTAAGAGCCAACGAATTATTTTCAGACCATTCGTACATATTCTGCAAATCAGAATTGATCTTCTGTATAGATTTTTGTCTTTAGCATCGAATGAATAATATAATTGAGTGTCATCCGCATATAGATGATACTTGCATGACTTTATACACTGAGGAGCGTCGGTGGCGCAGTGGACTCGGCACTTGCCTTCCAATCGGGGGATCGGGGTTCGAGACCCGCCATGTACCAATGTGTTTTTCGTTTCGAATTTCATATGTACATTTGTCTGACGCTCCTACGGTGAAGGAAAACATCGTGAGGCAACCTGCATACATCTGCGAAGAAATTCAATGATGTATGTGATGTCGACCAATCCGCACTGGACCAGCGTGGTTCACTAAGGCCTAATCACCCTAATATAGGGTAGGCTCGAGCCCCTCGGTGGGGACGTATATGGGCTGTGATGATGATACACTGAGGAAGGTCAGCGGGCCTAGCACGAGGCGTGGAAAAGATCTCTCTCCACCACTTATGTCTTTATGACAAGAGACAAAATGTGTTACTCCCCTGTATCTAGCATGGGTGCAAAGGACAAAATTTATATCTCTCTCAATGACATTGGAAGTGAATAATTTCTCCATCGGCTTAGCACGGCGCTAATAAAATAGAGAAAATTAATCTCTTTTTGACGTTTTTAGTAGAGATATTACTCTTTGAGCTATTGAGGTGCAGACAAAAGGTTTTTTACTTAACATTTTTCGTTTTTAACATCTATTACCATGTCGCAAGTGTTTTTTATTTTTTTTTAGTTATCAAAGAACAAGAAATCCAAGATAGGAAAATTCGAAGGCTGACTGATTAGAGATTCCGTGAATGTGTTCCAGTTGCCCAATAGCGTCAGTAATTTTTTTCTGTAATAAGTAGTTTTGTCGATTCAAACAATGTAAATACAAAATAAAAATTTTACAAATTACCTACATAAGGTGCGTTTTGCGTTTCACTTGTTACAAATGAAACTAGTAGAATAAATCAGAATCGGCTAAAACTATAACATATTATTATAGGATTTTCTCTTTCAATTATTTTTGTAAATCCTCTGAAAATATATTGTAAAGGGGTATTAAATGTATATAGTACTAGCTGTGCCAGCGAACTACGTTTCGCCATACTATTTTTTACCGTTTTTGAAACATTTTTTCATTGATGCTCAGCTCCTATTCATCGTAGCGCGATCTTATATAGCCTAAAGCCTTCCTCGATAAATGGACTATCCAACACAAAAATATTTTTTCAATTTGAATCAGTAGTTCCTGAGATTAGCGCGTTCAAGCAAACAAACAAACAAACAAATTCTTCAGCTTTATAATATTAGTATAGATTAAATAGTGGTATTATTCATTAAATATATTCGAGGACCTATTTAATAACCTGTATATTTGATGGTAGCTTTTCGTGGCGAAAATGTTTTTATGGAACACATGAAACTAGCATGAAAAGTCAACACGAATCATCTAATGTAAAACGTTCATATTAAAAGTATTGCAATCCGTGCTTATCTTGCTTGAATACGCTTATACAATAAACGAAAATAAAATAATTGAAGTGTCATAGGTAATTTGAATCTGTTAGCATACCACAAACTATGAAATTGACTTTATTATTATACCTACAATTTGAAAACTCACCGGTGCGCATGTGACATGAATGTGTTGTCAAGTTCTTTCAATTTGTTTGGGTTATTACTCTCTATAATTTTTTTCCGTATATTGGTAGCATTGCCGGGAGAAACCATTTTTCCGGAGGCAAACGAGTCTTTCCCTGGTGCCATGCTAGCTAATAGGAGAAAGATGAAGGAAAAGACAAAGATTTCTCCGGCCCCTGGGGAGATTTTGTCTTTGTGCCGTGCTAGGCCCGCAGAAGTGAAAATTGTGAATAAAACAGGACTCAATATTGAGCCCTGTGGCACACCTTGAGTAACTGTTTTAGGGGCCGAGAGCATCTTTTTACCATCTTTTCCATAAGTGAAAACAATTTGTTCCCTATCAGTGAGGTATGTTTTAAACCACTCACAAGTGTTAGCAGAGAAACCGTACAACTTTAATTTTGCCAGAAGGAGCTGTAGGTGAAGGCAATCAAAGGCTCTAGTGTAGTCTAGCAATACTAAAACACTACTCAATCCCATATCGGAGGCCTCTGACAGGTCGTCTGTCACATGGAGTAAAGCTGTTTCAGTTCCGTGACCGCGACGAAATCCGGACTGGAATTTAGGTAAGATATTATTATTGTCCAAAAACATTCTTACTTGGTATAAAACTACCTTTTCCAATACTTTCTATAATATGGACAAAATCGATATGGGTCGTAAGTCCTTTAAATCATCAACAGAGTCTTTTTTAGGAATAGGTGTAATGAGAGATTTTTTCCATTGTGCGGGAAAAGTGTGAGTTTCAATGGATTTGTTAACAATTCCCGTAATAACAGGAAGTGTTTTATGTAATGTCAGTTTGATCATATGTATATTAATGCCTATACTAAATATCAGTTAATATTTTCATTCAAATACAATATCTGAATATTTTTCTCAAGTTGATTTATTCACGCTGATTCAAGACAGAATACCTACATAATATTCAATAAATTTTCCTTCTGAAATCACTTAAACTATATAAGTTTGCACTTAAGTCGACCCGTAATCATATAAGTACCTAACAACAATAAACAACAAATAACAAATAATAACGAAATTAAATTCGTTGCACAAAGTCACGCCCACGCATTCAAATTATCAAAACAAATAAACTATCTAATCCAAGCGAATTCGATACCTTGAAATCATCAGCAGTTCGGTAGACTACAAAATTCAAAAGATGCCTTATGCTTCACGACTTAAAGTCGCACATGAAAGTGTCAACGTCCGGCGAAAACATCGTTAAAACCGATCCAAGCTATAAGTATTTCAAATTCCTTCCTTAACCTAACGTGATAGAGATTACCTAAAAAACGCAGCCTCGTGCGTCGCATGAAAGCGAGACAGTATTATTATTAGTATATATCCATTGCACTTACACGAATTTATCGTATGGCGCGGCCCGCCATTCGTGTTACATTTTGTTGCATACAAATTTAGAAAGAAAGAAAGAAAGAAAGAAAGAAAGAATTTTATTGACATACACACAACACAACTCTTTTGTACATATTTAAATTAACAGTAATAGGTAGTTAGTGTAGTCAACAAGGACCATACCTCAGCAAAAAGCTTCTGCGACACCTAAGGTAGTCACAGAAGCGCTGGTATTATGGTAAGGCCTTGGGTGTATGTGAGCTTTAAACTCATAAGCTTACCTAAGGTTTTTAGGGGAGACAGAAATCAACTAGGTAGTTAAATGATATTTTTATTAGCACCGTGGCGGTCAATATTTTTATTAGTTCAGTCTGTGATTAAAATCATTCATTACGATAATTTATCAGTTGGTTACATTTATCTATACGAATAAATATTACTCGCGTTAAAATCAACTTGAATTGAATGAATATTTTTATTCGATATGGTTGAAAATATTTATCGAATATATGAGTTAATATTTTTTATTAGTTAAATTTAACGGTTGATAAATATATTCAACAACATTAGTATGTATCCATCAGAAGTAGATATTCTGTAGGAAAAATATTAGGGCTAACAAACCTACTTTTTTTACCCACACAAACTAAATAAATTATTTTTTGGTATTAAGGGCCGACAGCCATACGTAAGCGTACGAGGAATACTCCGCTCACGTCTGTCACGTGTCATTTTGTGTTTAAATTTCTTTTGTATTAAGAGCTGGTTATGGTTGTCACTTGAAAGTTTTGGTTTTCAGTTTAAAATCAAGTAACTCTGAAAGTATTGTGGTTCCAGGTCTCAGACAAGCACCGAAGGATCCAAATTACATGCCCCTTAAATGTTATTGGGGTGTTCAGTTACACCCGGTAATAATGAATGTATCCTGAAGCGTCCCTTAAATTTTTCGGGGTGATAAAAAAGTAATCCTGTATACATATAAGTAATAAAAAACGTGTGAACCCTTTTTGAAGCATGTTCAGGATCGATATATAAATAATGTCCTCCTAACCGATATTCGGTCACGGCGGCCAATCTCAACAGAGACTAGCTGTCTGCGCAGGAGATATTATAGTGCACAAGTGACTGCGCAAACGCATGTGCACCCTCTGTTCCTTCACTCGCCTAGTCCGATGCGACCGGGGCAAGATCAGGCGCAGGACCCACTGTTTAACGTGCCTTCCGAAGCACGGAGGATCTTGAGATGTTTTGTATTTTGGTCATCCACCATAGGACTGACCAGAGCCAACGTTGCTTAACCTTAGCAATCGTTCGCTGAGCGCACGCGCCAATGCGCCACCAAGCTATGGCGCAAAAGATATGGCGTCATTGAAAATTCGAAATTGTAGAATTAATTTTCTAATTCCTCATATATTTTTTTCTTCACAGACCCAACTATTGTATAGGGGATTTCAAAATTAATTAAACAATTTTGAGTGTCCAATGGCCTCATATCTTTTTTATGTAGATTCTGAACATGTTCCTAAAAGGGTTCACAGGGTATTATTATTATACATAGACCTTTACAGGCAATTGACGTCAAACAAAAAGGTTGTCGGTGGCGCTGTGGCCTCGGCACTGGACTGTGCCCCGAGTAGAATCGGGAGGCCCGCGATAGATCCTGCCATGTACCAATGTGTTTTTCGATTCACGAATTTCATATGTACATTTATCTGACGCTCCTACGGTGAAGGAAAACATCGTGAGGAAACCTGCATACACCTGCGAAGTAATTCAAAGGTGTATGTGAAGTGCAACTAATGTGCACTGGGCCAGAGTGGATTGACTAAGGCCTAATCGCCCTAACTAGTTAGGGTAGGCTTGTGCCCCTCGGCGGGGACGTATATGAGCTGTGATGACGATTGACGTCAAACAAAATACAGGAATCTAATCTACCATCAATTTAATAAAAATAAAAAATATTTTACAAAAAATAAAAACCGACTTCAATAACACTGAAAAGTTAAAAATAATATAAGAATAGGTACAGACAACATCACATCGGTGCCAAACAATGATGTCCTAGAACTTTAAATTAGGGTTTCCCTCGATTTCATGGGATCGCATTATCAGATCCTGACCTTGGTGACCTTGGGACCACCCCAGGAGTATACCGGGTGTAACAGAATACCGCAATAATATTTAAGGTTGTTGATTAACAAAAAAAAATGTTTTATGACTATTCTTTGTATTTTTATTATATGCCTACTTTCGATTCAATATGCTGAACTGTTAAGAGTATTAAATCGAAAGTAGGCATATAATAAAAATACAAAGAATAGTCATAAAACATTTTTTTTGTTAATCAATAACCTTAAATATTATTGCGGTATTCCGTTACACCCGGTATAGGTACTCTATCGAATACAAAAAGAATTTTGAAAATCGGTCCACAATTGGCGGAGTAATCTCGTAACATACACACAAAATACGTTGGACACACCTAAAAATGTTTTCCTCTATTTTTATGGGATCCAATCATCAGATCCGAACTTTGGCGTCCACGGGACCACCCTTGGAGTATCCTCTATCGAATACAAAAAGAATTTTGAAAATCGCATCGAATTGAGAACCTCCTCCTTTTTTGAAGTCGGTTAAGAAATGTAACAAATTAACATGAAATATGTTACGCTGCCAATTGCCTATTTTAATTACCTTAATATGACGCGCGAGCGTGCGGAGGTGGTGAAATTTCTTCCCGCACAAATCGCACTCGGGCAGCTGGCTTATGTGGATCTTCTTGTGTTTGGCACTGTTGCTCGAGTCGCTGAAGCATTTGTCGCATATCTCGCACCTGGCGGACAAACGACACATTTACCTGCCCTTGTTGTGCAATCTACTATTTTATGTTAGTTTTGCTGTTTCTTGTTTCTACTCCTTATGCTATTAGCTATGAATATTAAATGGTTAAAGGTTGCGATAGAATAACAGAGGTTGTCGCTAGTCGGTGACTACTGAGTCGTAAGCCGTTTTGTCTTTGTAAAATACTTATAAGTAGTACTTAAGCAACAATATGCCAAAAATTTAAAATTTGTCTCAAATATTTTTTTCTAGATTTTTTATTGTATATTTACATGTATACAAGGTTATTTTTTAATTATCACAAAAAAATTGTGTGCTTGTTCAGACAAGCAAACTGAACAACTTTCACTATGGGACCATCTTTGAAATCGAAAAAAAAAAATCAGCTGTTCCATACATCTAGGTTCAGTGAATGTTGAACATTTGTATGGAACAGCTGATTTTTTTTGCGATTTCAAAGTTGGTCCCATAGTGAAAGTTGTTCAGTTTGCTCGTCTGAATAAGCACACAATTTTTTTGTGATAATTAAAAAATAAAGTTGTATACACGGTAATTTTTTCATCACCCTGGAAAATTTTAGGGACGCTTCAGGACACATTCAGGACCATTATTATACAAATAATAAAAAAAATAAATAAAAAAAAATATTAAAAAAAAAATCTCTAAAAATGCTGTTCTCAACTAGTGCAGCATTTTTTGGATTTTTTAGAAAATTAATATAAAATTAAGTAAGTGAGTTATTGTTTTTATTCATATTTAAATCATTCTAATACCATGTCGTGAAGCGTTCCTTAAATTTTCCAGGGTGATAAAAAAATAACCGTGATAATAATAAGGAGATGTTCCCATCTATAGACGCACGCACAACCGTAACTGCTAAGTAATGGTAGAAACGTGAAATTTGGACAGTTGTTATAATTCAATATGCGGACGCACACTAAGAAGGGATTTTAAAAAATTTAACCCTAAAGGGATGAAATAGGGGTTGCAAGTTTGTATGGAAAAATCTTTAAATTAGCAACGATTTTCAAAAAACTTGAGATTCACGCTCTTAAAAATATTTCACTGAACACGTGTTTCATGGTTTATTGGAATTCACCCCTTTAGGGTGCAAAATAGTGGTTGAAAGTTTCTATGGAAAAAAATTAAAATCTGCTCCAATTTCTATGAAATTTATTATCCGGGCTTAAATAGGCTACATAATTATTTTTCCTACGGGAAAATATAAATTTCCTTCAGAATTACTAGCGTGTGGCCTCGTTTACGGAGACGCGGGGCGTATTGCGCGGCGCGGCCCGCTCAGAATTCAAACATATGGCGTTGTATGAGTGCGTTTACGGAGAAGCGATTTTACACGCCTTTGCTTGAGATTGCGCGTTTTTTACGGCCGAGCCCGCGGATGGCACCGCCGCGTCCGTCGGTGTTCCCGTCTCGCATCTCTATGAACAACATCGTATATTGCCATATGTTTGTGTTTACGTGTGCGATTATGAGTGCCGCTTCACGCGCCGCCCCACCGTAAACAGAAAAAACGTCTGACGCGCCGCGAGACGCCACGCCACACGCGACGCGCGACGCCGCGCGTCTCCGTAAACGAGGCCTGTGGCGTTGCAATTCAGCGCGTACGCTCAAAGTTTTGGCATTAAAAAACGACAACGCGTTGTTACGCCTACGTTACACGTCCATTACCTTTTTGATCACAATGCCTACGCCGCAAAACTACTTTGAAGGATTACTCCTAAACAGCTATAAGACTAAGTGGCAAAATTACTAACATTTAAAACGCCTACAAAGCAAAATGCCTCAAATAAATATCTCTAAAGCGGTTTGCCTAATTTGCAATACGTCTAGATTCTTTCTTGTCTAGGCAGCATAACGTCTCAAAAATTAAAATGACTTTAAAGGATAATACATAACATGCCATACGACTAAGAAGCATACGACAATCGCTATCAAAAACGGCTATAAATCAAACTGCCTCAAATTAATAATATCCAACTAATATAAATGTGAAAGGAAGTGACATAGAAAACTCTATGCCATTTTGCAGTTGAGTTGCAGTTCAAACTCTGTCCTTCTGTACCGGCCCTAGATGACCTGTTTTACAAAATACCAATTTCATAGGTAATGACCTAATACTAAACAATTCGTGACGGACCATTAACTATGCTTGTATTTATACCTCGTTTTTGTTTGATTTCCTATAATTTGGAGCATTTTGGTGTTCAGGTCATAAAAATACTGAGTTGTTTTGCATATGAGGTATTTTGCATCCCTAGGCATCTTCATATCCAGGCATTTTACAACAGAGATGTTTTGCATTTGAGCCTTATTAAGTTCATAGTCATTGTAATGTTTAGAAATGTTACTACTAAAGTCCTTTTGCATTAGAGGTAAAGTAATGATAAATTGTTTTAATTTGAGGCATTTTGCTTTATAGCCGTTTTACATGTTAGTTATTTTGCTTCATAGTCATATAGCTGTTTAGGAGTAATCCTTCAAAGTTGTTTTGCGGCATAGGCATTGTGATCAAAAAGGGTCCATTAGTGTGACAAAGAACACCTTACCTATAGATCGGCATAGCGGAGTGTTCTCTTAGATGCTGCCTGAAATGGTCCGACTTCTGGAAGGTCTTCGGACACTCGTGACACTTCAGGCCATCGTTCTCCTCGAAGCGGGCCTGTGCATCCTTCAGGAGGTGCTCTATGAGGTGCCTCTTCACCTCGCCTTGTCGAACTAACACCTTGAAACACAGAGCGCACGTGCGATTTCTCACCTTCTTCAGTTGCAGGACACCTGAAACAATAATTGTTCGATCAGTATTTGTTGCCAGACCAAGACTGCATTGAGTCAAGACTGGACTCGAGTCACGCATTATCTCACAATTTCAGTGACATAATCTCTATGTCTTAAAGAGTAGCACGATGGCGCGTATTAAGTGGGACTGACGTGGTTAAGATTTCTTGACGCTCGTCAAGGGACACGTGTGACTGAGTTTTATCACAAATTTTTTTGCAACCACAGCATTCGGCGCACAGGCACGCCAAGAAATTTGTGATAAAACTCAGTCGCACGTGTTCCTTGACGAGCGTCAAGAAAATTTATCACGTGTGTCACACTAAATACGCGCCACCGTGCTACTCTTTAAGACATAGAGATTATGTCACTGAAATTGTGCGATAATGCGTGACTCGGGTCCAGTCTTGGCAGCCCGTGCTACGCCTGCTGCTATTGCATCTATCTCACCGGCATAGCCAGTGGTTGCATCGTTGTGTTCTGGTTTCAAGTGCATTGGGGTCCTTGTACGTTGCCAACTTGTGACATTATTGGACAAGAGACGCCCACTGTTGGACATAGGCCTCCCCCACGTCTAACGTCTCTCGTATCCAGCAGATCGTCGGTCCACCATGTCAGGGGCCTACCAACGCTGCGTCTCCCGGTATGCGGCCACCACTCGAGGATCACCCACCGCCGATTAAGGTTTGCAATTCTCTGGGCTATGTTGGTGACTCTTAGTTCTTCTATTGATCTCATTCTCTCTGATGCGATTGCGTAAAGAAACCCCAAGCATAGATCTCTCCATTGCCCTTTGAATGACATTGAGCCTCCTTATGAGACCCATTGTAAGCGGCCACGTCTCAGTTCCATACGTCATCACTGGCAACACGCACGAATTTAAAACTTTTGTCTTGAGACACTGCGGTCGATGGGTCAAGAATATGCTGCGTTGCTTCCCGAATGCTGCTCAGTCGAGGTGCGATTCGTAGGTTTACCTCTTTTTGGGATTGTGCTTTTTCGTCCTACACTTGAGTAGCATCATCATCATCAGCAGTTCATATACGTCTCCACCGAGGGGCTCGAGCCTACCCTAAACTTATGATTAGGCATTAGTCAACCACGCTGGCCAAGTGCGGGTTGGTCGACTTCACACGCAACCTGTAAAGAAATTCTTTCTTCACAGGTGTGTGCAGGTTTCCTCACGATGTTTTCCTTCGCCGTAAAAGCGTCGAATAAACGTACATATGGACTCAAAATTTGAAAACACATTGGTACATGGCGGGGTTCGAACCGCTGCCTCCCTGATAACCTCTCGATTGGAAGGCGACGGCCTTACGCACTACGCCATCGACGCTTTTTTTCGAGTAGCACCACTAGCGCCAAATTGGATCTGTATCTTGAAGAAATGAAATAATACTGTTTTTGGTTCACAAAAATCCGCCCAACACGGGACTATTTTGGCCAGGGGCGGATCTACCTAAGGGCCTTTTGGGCTTCAGCCCAGGGCCCCGTGGATACAAAGGGCCCCCAGCCTCCATTAAAAACAATAGACGATCCGTGTTTAAAAAAAAATTGAAATTGAAAAAAAAAACAATAATATGTTTGGCAATCCAGATCCCAGATCGATCAAACCTTGTGCACGACTATCAAACGAAACAAGGAATTCCCCTGTCGCTTATCTATTTGAAAGGTTGATTTATGATAAAGTCGTAGAATTCGTTTGTACTGTACATTAACACGAACTTTCATTAGATATATTTTTCAATTCTCCATTTTTTCCTATAGCCTACATCTATATCACTATAGAAATCATTCTTGACAAAACGACAATTAGTTGAATAATTAAAGGCCCCCGAGTAGTATTAGTCCAGGGCCCCACAAATTAACGATCCGGCCCTGATTTTGGCGCCAATGTGGAAACTCGAGCATGACGACTACAATCTCAATATCGATAAATCAGAATTAGCTCAATAATATGCCTTGCCTACTGATCTCGACAGAATCGAAGGCTTTCTTACAGTCCACAAACGTCCAGCATAATGGCAGATTATATTTCTCGGTCTCGAATTCTCGATGCACAATGATCCTGTATTACCTTCCGCAACATATGTATGTGATCTATGGTATAGAGGTAGCCTTTGAGGAATACGGCTTGTTCGGGAGACTGGAAGTCGTCAAACCTGCGCGCGAGACGATTCGTGATGACTCTCGACAGTAGTATGTATACAAGAGATAGGAGCGCGATTGGTCTGTTGTTCTCCAAGTAGACCCTGTCGCCCTTTTTGAAGAAAAGTGTCACCTCGCTCCTGTGCCATGCTTTAGGCGTTTTGCCCTCGAGTGTGACCGAGAGCCTCTGCAACGCTTTTCAGACTGTTAGTCCACCCACTCTCAAAAGCTCAGTTGTAATTCCATCATCATCCGGCGCTTGTTGTTCATTATCATCAGGCTCTGACCGAGTGACTGATCTCTTGCGAACACTTTGGAAGTCCTTGTTCCGCTTGATGGCCACACTTTAATAAGTTTCGTGTTAAATCGACATATGTCCCGAGTTAGAGACTTAAATATAAGTTTGTTGAGTCAGCGACGAGCGCTTCAAAAGACTGCAGATTCATTCCACACCTTTTCTCTATCAGCTTAATTGTCGGCTCTGTGATCTTACGAGGGCGGGTCAAAAAGTTCGCGGAATGAGGAGCATGGAGGGGGGAAAGGTGACTTTTTACTACCTGCACTAGTTGTGACACTCATTAAGAGTATAAATACTAAGTTAAAAAAAAATAGGTCGTAATTACCTGAGCTACACATCAATCAACAAACCAATCCGGAAGAAAATTTGCAACATGGAGAAAATTGAGTTTCGCGCAGTCATCAAGTTCCTTACCAAACAAGGAAAACCTCCCCAGACTATTTTGGAAGAGATGTTTTCTGTTTACGGGGACTCTTGCCCTGGTAAAACCATGGTTTACAAGTGGCACAACCTGTTTAAGCAAGGCAGGGATTCGATTGAAGATGATCCGAGGCCAGGGCGGCCTGTCGAGGCAACCACGGCAGAAAACGTCGAAAAACTTGAAAAAATCATATTGGAAGATGCCCGTTTAAAGAAGAAACAGCTTGCAGAAATGATTGGAGTATCAGCTACAACCATGTTGAACATCCTACACGACCATCTTGGCATGTCAAAGGTGTGTGCAAGATGGGTGCCGAGAATGCTCACGCCACACCAGAAGCAGCGGCGAGTTGAGTGTTGCCGCGAGTTTTTAGCGCTCTGTGGTGAACAAAAGGATGAAGTTTTGAACCGAATTGTGACTGGAGATGAAACTTGGGTTCATCATTATGAGCCTGAGTCCAAACAATACTCCATGCAGTGGCACAAAAAGGGCACACCACCTCTGAAGAAATTCAAAGTGTCTCCGTCGGCTGGAAAACTCATGGCTACTGTTTTCTGGGATTCAGAGGGAATCCTCCTTATTGATTATAAAGAAAAGGGTGTCTCTATCACTGGAGAGTACTACCCTGCACTATTAGAACGTCTGCGAGATGCTGTGAGAGAAAAAAGACGGGGAAAATTGACTAAAGGTGTGCTCCTTTTGCACGACAATGCACCCGTGCACAAGGCGCAAGTTGCGATGGCTGCTATTCAAAGAGTGGGCTTCGAAATCTTGGAACATCCTCCCTATAGCCCAGATTTAGCCCCAAGTGATTATTATTTGTTCCCAAAAATGAAAAAAGAGCTTCGAGGGAAGAAATTTTCCAGCGATGAAGAAGTGAAGAGCGCACTTTCGGCCTATTTTGACGACAAAGAGAAATCGTTTTTTTTTTCGAAGGTATTAATAAATTAATTGATAGGTCTAATAAATGTATTAGAGTTAAGGGGGAATACATTGAGAAGGAAAAATAATTTTGTGTTTTATTTCTTACTTTTTACCCTCCATTCCGCGAACTTTTTGACCCACCCTCGTACTTCTTTGCTTTGCACGACTGGGACGGCCACTCACCTCCCCGCACTCCTTTCAAATACCTCACCCCACCCGGCACTTCGTTGTAGACATCACTGACAAGGGCGCGCGCGATCGCTCGGGCGAGTAGACGCGAGCGCCGGCCGATAACACAGAAAGCGCTACGCGGGTAAAAGAGCAGACAGTCGCTACACTTCCCGCGTCATTTCGATTGATAACCGCGCACTCGGCCCTACTAGATTCCACGCACACATTTGCGCGTGTACAAAGGTCATTTGCTTAAGTAGTAGTAATAGGTAATTGATTTGCGAACGTTGTATGGAGTGTTCGGGGTGTGGTATTGTGTAACATCATCCGCAGGCTTATTACGGAAAAAAGCAACCGGTTGCTAATTGTACAATGGCACCGCGATCAACAAAGTAAGTAAGTCTCTAAGTGGTCTGTGATCAACAAAGTAAGTAAGTCCCTAAGTGGTCTGTGATCAACAAAGTAAGTAAGTCTCTAAGTGGTCTGTGATCAACAAAGTAAGTCTCTAAGTGGTCTGTGATCAACAAAGTAAGTAAGTCTCTAAGTGGTCTGTGATCAACAAAGTAAGTAAATCTCTAAGTGGTCTGTGATAGCGTTGACGTGCACTTTTAGTTCGTCAGTAGCTCGCATGTGGCGCCGGCGCCGTCGTAGCGCAATCCAACGTTCTATAACACGAATTTGCGATTTATAAGTAATATTGTACAACCGCAGCAATTGCGACTGTCTCTAAAGAGCGGTAGAGTTTGACACACGAAACATGAACCTGACATTTTTTCAAGTAGCAACACTGATACAATGTCCCCATGTAGTTTAGTTCAACATGGTGATTTTGATAGTTTGTAATAAACAATTTCATAATATTTTTTTCTTAATTTCTGTCGAAATATTATAGATATTAAGTAATTTAACATTCATGAAAAGCAAATACAGCGATTTCTTATAAAAGGTTCATTGCTGGAAGTTCATTGAAACTAAACATTACCTAATATTTAATTTAAAAAAAGTATAAACTCCTTTTTTTCCTACTATATTCAAGGAAAGAAAGACAATCCTTTCACAAATGTAACATTCTAAATTACTACATAAATAAAAAAATATTAGAATATTTCAAGTATCAAAATGTATTTTACCTTCTGTAGACAGTATTACCAGAGCTAGAATTTTTGAATTTGCCGCTTTTTTCCAAGCTCATGTTTCGTGTGTCAGACTCTAATAAGCCTGCCGAGCTCGGCATGTTCGTAGTCAGTCGGCGAGCATAGCGTGAATGAATGAATGTATCGCCATACAAAATTATATTTGACGGAATCTATACTAATACTTATTTACTTACTAATATTATAAAGCTGAAGAGTTTGTTCGTTTGTTTGAACGCGCTAATCTCAGGAAGTAGTTCCTGAGATTAGATTTAAACGGTTCGAATTGAAAAATTATTTTTGTGTTGGATAGTCCGTTTATCGAGGAAGGCTTTAGGCTATATAACATAACGATATTGTTATTTTATTTTCGACATCGAGGCGAACGGAGTCGCGGGCACAACTAGTTTTGTAATAAATCGATAACGATTTATCATCAAATGAATGAGGTAAGTCCAGAGGTACTTCATTTGTTTATAATGTAAAATGTTACAATGATATTCGAGTGAGTGTGCCCAGCAGTGGGGATAATGATGGGTGTATGTGCCAAAAAATGGGCTTATTATGGGCTAATGGCAACAGCAATGATGCTGGTGCTGCTGGGCGCTAGTGCTCAACAGTGGGTTGTAGATGAGTGCGACGTGCCCAGCAGTGGGGTAAAGATGGGTGAGTGTGCCACGCAGCGGGGCTGATTATGATAGAGTATGCCAAGCAATTGGCTAAGGCTGGGTGTGTGCCCAGCAGTGGGCTAGAGGTGGTATGTCCAGCAGTGGGGTAATGATGTGTGAGTGTGCCCAGCAATGGGCTGGTGCTGGGTGAATATGCTTTTACATTGTCCGAATGTTTACATTGTCAGTCCTAAGCCTGTTTAAGCATGCCGTAAAGATAACTGTTTGAAAAAGTATAAAGCACATACGTAGCACGAAAATGAAACGATTAATATGTTCAATTTTCATATAGGTAGCGAATTAGCAATAATTCATCATAATAATGGAGAACACAAACGTTTTTTTTTTCTTCTTCTAAAAATGCCAAAGTATTACAAATAATTACCGAGTTAAACTGTGTTTTACCTTTTTTTCTACGTTTTATAAAGGCTGAAAATATTTGAATCAGTGCTAGTTTTCGTACATTATTTCGGGTGTAGCTCCGTCGTGCGATGACGTCACTCTTTGAATCGCTCGCCGCCCATTGATAGTAAGTGGTGAAAATGGGGTCGAAATGCGAAGATAGCTAGTGCAGGAGAAAAAAAACACGCCGCACTAGCCACTTCAAAGAACCCGGGATTGTAAGGAGGGAACATATGTACCTACTTACTTGTTTTAACTAGTTATTATAATAGCAAGCAAATATTATATCGTGCCTCATGGGTTTCAATTCGAATGTACACACAGGAAGAAATGGATGACAGTTATGCGAAGAGTTGATGCTAAAACTGCTGCATAGTGTGTACTAATGACGCACCAAACAAACCGTACCTGCATTCGAGCAAATTGAAAATGCGGACGCACTACACATTTAAAATCCAAGTGGTCATTCGGTTGCCGGCAGGCCTCCGTTACTACACGCTTAGACACATAACACATTGCACCGGACACCGCTCCGGTGTGCGGCGCTGCGGTTTTTAATTTTGACTGAAGAATCTTAATTTGTATACAAAAACCGCAGGGTATAACACACACACCGCATGCCCATGCGGTTGTGCGGCGCGCGCGACGTCACCGCACTCCCGGACGGTGATGCGGTGCGGTCCGCGGGGTATGCCACACTGTGCCGCAGTATCGTACGGATTTTTGCGTAGAAAGGTCGTGCATACGCGTAATAGATCTCGACATAGATAATGCGGTGATGCGGTGCGTCGTGCATCGCAGCTCCGGACGGAGATACGGAGCAAACCGTACGGTGGCACGGTTCCGTGCCGCCGCAGCCGCATGCGGTTTTCGTCCCTCCGTACACCGCAGCGGGATGCAGCGGCAATGTGTTAAGCGCCTTAAGTACAAGATAATAAACATGTAAATTTTATCAACCTGGTGCACCAGAACATACAAGGAATGATGGGCAAAGATCTGGAAGTTGAGTTATTCATGAACAGTAGTAAAGTAACCATTTTTTGTATAACCGAACATTGGCTTAAAAGCCACCAGTTCATGTTTAATTTTAGCAACCACCAGGTTGGTAGTTCGTTCAGTCGAGACAATGCAATTCGCGGTGGCTCATTAATTATATTAAATAAAAAGCTTAAATTTAAAGATCGTAAAGATATTGTAAACCTCTCAGTTGAACGAACAATAGACATTGCCTGCGTAGAGCTGGACCAGATTATTGTAGTGAGCGTATACAGGCCTCCTTCGGGATTGTATGACCACTTTGAAAATATAATGGATGAAGTTTTAAATAAAGTCTGTAAGCAAGGCAAACAAATATTAGTCTGTGGAGATTTTAATATTAACTTATTAGAAAACTCTAGTTTATGTATGATAATTAAAATTTGTTTCAGTCATATAATCTTAAAAAGTTATTTCTGGAGCCAACACGAAATACTGAATTTTCTGCCACATGCATTGATAATATTTATACTGACATTGAACCATTAGCACAAAATGTTTTAGAATCTGACCACTCTGGTCAATTTGTTACTATACCTTACAAATGTAAGCTTATGGCGAAAAATAATATCACTGTTGTACCAAAGACTGCTGGTCGCTTGGAGCGTTTCAATAATAATCTTGGTATTAATTTAAAGTATATTAATTATGACGAAGACCCAAATAAATTGTATGAAAACTTTTTAACGCATTTTGTTGTGAATTTAAGAATATCTTCGTTCCAAAAAACATCTCAGTCAATGGTAGGTTAGCTTTTAGTGAATGGGCCACACCAGGTATTCACAAAAGCAGAATAAAACTTTATGAACTTTACAATGAACGTTCATTAAATACTAGTGATCAATTTAAATTGTATGTAAAAACTTATTCCAAAGTATTTAAAAATGTTTGTAAATTTGCAAAGTCCAATTATTTAAGCTCTAAAATAAAAAATAGGAGTGACAAAATTAAAACGACATGGAACATTATTAATAATGAAACCGGAAGAGTAAAAACTAATAACAACAATTTTTGTTTAAATATTGAAAATAAGAAAGTTACAGTAGATATTGAGGTAGCTACAGAATTTGAAAAATTCTTTACTAACATTCCAGTTTCAATCACAAAATCTTTGGATTCCTCCCCCACTGTTGCCGAATCTATTCTAAAAGATCATGTTAAAACTTGTGATGATAAATTTAAATTTGCCCATATTTGTGCAAATGATTTAATAAAGTCATTTAAAACTCTGAATAAAAGAAAACCGTGGATCTGTGGGGCAACTCTGTAGATGTTTCCCAATCTGTAATAGAAACAATAGCTCCAATACTTGCTAGTATTTTTAATGATTGCATTGACTGTAGTGTGTTTCCTGATCTAATGAAACTGAGTAAAATTATTCCATTACACAAATCTGGTAGCACATCAGACCCCAGTAAGGAACAAATGAAAAGCTTCTTTAACAGAAATAATCTTCTACACTGTAAACAATTTGGTTTTAGAAAGGGTCGCTCAACAACTGATGCTGGTGTTGAGTTAATACAAAATATATATCAAAATATGGGAGGACTCACATGATGCGCTGGGCGTTTTTTGTGACTTGTCCAAGGCGTTTGATTGCGTTCATCATGAAACCTTGATCAGGAAATTACACTACTATGGATTTCGCGACACGGTTCTGGATCTATTCGTCTCCTATTTGACTGAGAGGATTCAGAAAGTAAACGTCAACGGGGAGAGGTCCCAGGGCGCCTCGGTTAAAATGGGAGTTCCGCAGGGTTCAATTCTTGGTCCTTTTCTATTTTTAATATATATTAATGACTTGCCTGCTTTTGTACAAGACAGGCATGAGATTGTTTTATTTGCAGATGATACTTCACTTATGTTTAAAATTAAAAGACGATTGCAAATTTATGACGATGTAAATAATTCTATCTCAAGAATAGTTTACTGGTTTAATGCGAATAACTTGTGCCTCAATGAAGGGAAAACTAAAATTTGTTTTACCCAATGTTAGAGCGTCGGTGGCGCTGTGGACTCGGCACTTGCCTTCCAATCGGGGGGTCGGGGTTCGAGACCCGCCATGTACCAATGTGTTTTTCGTTTCGAATTTTATATGTACGTTTGTCTGACGCTCCTACGGTGAAGGAAAACATCGTGAGGCAACCTGCATACATCTGCGAAGAAATTCAATGATGTATGTGAAGTCGACATATTAACATAGGGTAGGCTCGAACCCCTCGGTGGGGACGTATATGAGCTGTGATGTTGAATGTTAAAGAGGTTCACACCACTGTTAACATAAAGCATAAAAATGTGGACCTTGTGGATACCGTAGTATTTCTTGGTATTACTTTAGATTCAAAGCTTCAGTGGGGCCCACATATTGATAAATTGTCGAAGAGACTTAGTTCTGCAGCCTACGCTGTATGGAAAATACGTCAGCTGACTGATGTTGATACAGCAAGACTTGTATACTTTGCCTATTTTCATAGTGTGACGTCGTATGGCATTTTGCTGTGGGGAAATGCTGCCGACATTCAGACTGTTTTTGTGCTGCAAAAAAGGGCTATTCGTGCTATTTATAATCTTAAAATGAGAGTCTCTTTGAGAGAAAAATTTAAAGAAATTGGTATTAGTTGGTTGGTATTGGTACTAGTTTTTTAGGATAGGCAAAGGCCTATCCCAGGTATTCGGCCCAATACTTCGTACTGAGAAGTTTTTTCGAAATATCATTAAAATTATTGAATAAAAAATATCCAATCACCGTTTATTGCGATAAAAACCAAAATTTCAAAATAGTTTCTGAATTTTGGTACCGAAGCAAATATGAAATGTTGTCAATTGCAATATACATACACTAAAGTATATTGTATCATTTATTACTTCAAAAAGTATTTAATTGGTAAATCACACAACTTTGTTCTTTAAAACGTAGTACTTGCCTCGTATATACTGAATGTGGTCCTTGTCCAGTCGCTTAATATCGGTGTCTTCGGGAAAGAAAGCCTCAACGGGAGCAGGATCATCCATCAAACGGGTCAAATGTTGTTCCCAATGTATGAATCTTTGCATGGCGTTTATATATTCATTACATATCTTACATTCCAACAGGAGCTCCTTTTTATTGTTTGCCGTTTTCATCATGAAATCACCGTAAGCCGAACACAAAAAGCAGTCCTGGTGAGTGATGCCCTTCCCTTTCATTCGAGGCTCTTTACCGCACATAGGGCAAATATCTTCCTGGAAACCGTGCTTGGGCAAATGTCGCATATATGTTCGGTATGTCTTGAAATTCTTCTGGCATCTAGTACAAACGTAAATGCTGTTCCTTCTAAGCTCTTTGAGAACTTTGATTTTGAGGGATTTGTTAATGTCCTTAATGATTTTTAAGTTCTGACTGGCAGTTTGCTCATTTATTGATGTTTCAGCATTCTCTTCTTCTTCAAGAACTTCCACTTTTATAGCAGACCCACTTGATTCAAAATTATCTGTTATATTTATATTGACTTGCATTGAATTTTGTTGAACTTTTTCATTTCTCGCTTCCGCCTCATCACTGCTTGAAATGATTTCAATTTCTCGATACTCTGGCTCAACATAAGAAACATCATCATCTTCTATACATTCTTCTTTGACATCTACTTCTGTGTTAGTATCTAGTGTAGATTTAGTGATCCCAAATACTTTTCTTAAAATGTTGTCATGGCTTGCATCGTCGCTACCATTGTTGAGAGTCACATCTAAATCCTTTTCCTGTTTCAATACAATAATGTCTTCCCTGAAATCTAAGTCAATATCTTCTTCGTATTTAATCATGGTGCGTTTCGGAGCTGGTGGTGTTTCGTCTGCACTTTCATTAATTCGTTTTTTGAAGTTTGTGTTTTGAGTTGCATTTGAAATGTCAGGAGTGTCGTCAACTAGTTCGGCTCTTATAACCGCTGCAGTGTCTGTGGGCTCCTCTTTAATTTTCAAAACTTTGGTATTGGTGGACTCTGGAAATAAGTAATTAATTAAGGATTTTTTTTCTAGCGAATGTTATTTTGTGAAATGTTTGCCTAATTTATTGTATTTAATTTCTCGAAATTATTCATCAAAATGACAGACTGTAGTCTTTTTATTAATCATAAATTGTACTTAGTTTATTAATTCATACATAAAATAACCTCACTTAAGAATTTACCTTCCTGAGTTGCAATTTTGGTCACAGAATCAATGTTATTTCTATCTACATTCTCATAACATTCTTTTTCCATTGAAATAGAGGTTCTTTTCAATTCCTCTGCAAAACCTTTCGAGAATAGATGTTCATAGACAATTAAACTCTCTTCATCTGAATCTTCTTCATTTTTAACTATATCTTGTATTCGTTCAGGAACTTTATTAGATTGGTGAAATATATTGGTTGGGATATGCTCGGCATTTGGCATTGGTCCATTGAAAATTTCCATTGGATCAGCAATGTCTATTATTTCATAGCCATCATCTACATCTTCCACTAACGACTCAGTTTTAGTGATTACAATATTGATATCATTGTCTACAGGTTCATTTATATCAGCCTCATCCATCCTCTCTTCCGTCTCTGGTCCTAGAAAAAGGAGCCTAGTTAACACACACACACTTGTACAGAAAACCACATAGATTTAAAAAAACGTGTTTCTTCAAAAATAATATTTTTATATACAGCGTGTTAATTAGATAACGCAATATCTAACTCCAAAGTCTATTGCTATCAATACTTCTTTTATCCATGTTTACAGTATGTTAAAATAAAGCATACTTTCAAATTGTATTTACAGTTTTCGTTTGTCTAATCAGATTTTTTATATACCTACCAATATTTCAGCATCATAACCTACTCGGAACTGAGGTGGGTCGATTTTGTTACACGTAAGTTATTTAGCGAAATTTAATTAACACTTTGTATATTTGATGATTATAGAAAACTAATCAATTCACTCTAATTGGGACTATTAAGGCTTTAGTGTGAACCCCTAACCTGAAAAATTACACGGCAAGCATTCTGCGCGCGGCTAGACTTCATTCGATGGTCATTTCAATCCTCTCTTTAGTTTATGTAGTGTTAATAATAAAACTCGAAAGTAACAAACACATCATACAGCATACTAGAAAATCTAAGACGTTATGCAGGACAGGACTAGTTCTCTAGTCGTATTTCTACGTTTTCGTGCGGTAGCATGGTACTGTCAAAGTCTAAACTAAACTACTAGTGCGGTAGTAAGTCTGTAGCGCGACCGCACATTATAAGAAATTTCTAATAGAAAAATTCTGACCCTTGCCGGAAGCACCACGCATACTATCAGAGATTTTGATCCGGCAACTTTTGCGCCCAGTCGTGTTTCATCTGTATACTTATGTAAACGCACATCGACCAACATGGATGAAGATATGCTATTGCTCTTAGCACTATTGTTTTGTTTAATTAATAAAAGAAAAAAATGTCGATATACGGTTCACCCTCTTAATACGACGAGATTACAAGACAGTCAATTTTACTTAAAACATGCAAGATTGAGAGTCTACCCGAGTCAATTTTTTGCTTTCTACAGATTTATTCTGATAATTTTCATCCTCAAGATTCCACACACATGGATATTTTTCCACCCCTGCAATTGATTCTTGAATTTCGCTCATTTTCATCAAGAGCGTACATCCGGTGTGCATCAGAAACGGATGATCGGTTAGAATTTTTCTAACAGTGTGCGGGATCTAATACAAAATTCTTCCCAATCATATACTATGGTGATGTGTGCTATTACGACCTGAATGTTGATCTACTCAATAAACTAGACCGACTTCTAAATAACTGCATTCGATTCGTTTTCAATTTAAGGAAATTCGCATTCCGACTCTGCTTAAAATGGTTACCTATACGACAGCGTAGGGATATTAGAGCCTTATTGACTCTGTATTCCCTACTTAATAACCCCATTACACCTAGTTATCTTAGTACCCATTTTCAGTACTTATGTAGTTATGTACCTCCCATAATAAGACCCTCCTTTCTGCCTCTAATGGCCTTCTCAAATGTCCCCCTCACCATTCTGATACAGTTCATTCTTCCTTTTTTGTTCAGTCTATTCTTTTATGGAATGCCCTTCCTCAAGAAGTGAGAAACTCCCCAAGCCAGCTTAGCTTTAAAAACAAATTGCGCAAGCAATTTTGAGCAAAGTTTTAAACAATAAAACTTAGGTTATTAAGGAAATATGTAGGCTATAGTTTCGTTAAAGAAAATTTAGGCAAATATAGGTATATTTATATATTTTATTTATGTATTAGGATTTTTTTATATATGTCAATATATGTATTTTAATATCTACATAATTAACATAAAATATTTATTTCTCTTTGTCGGTTTTTCGGTACATCTACCACATTGTTTCTCTGCATCACCCCAAGGTTGACTGGCAGAAAATGCACCAGGCGTTAAGTCCGCCTTTGTACAACAATATTTGTACATAATTAAAATAAATAAATAAAATGTATGCACCGAGTGACTTCCGGCGGGCGTCAGTATTTTTCTGTTAGAAATTCATTATAAAGTCAAACTATTGGTCACCCCAATTACGGTCACCTATCACTGTAGTTATGGCAACACCAAGCGCGCTCGCCAATGTGCCCCTCTCAAATTACCAAAATTGCCTGCAAGCTGTACAAATACCTTACAAGTCAACTCTCACCTTTTTTACCCCTCCGGGGAACGTTCAACAGCGCAATCTGTTTCGTGCTTAAGCAATCCTTTGGCACTAGTACCTGCAAATTGTGGTGCAACAATGATACACAGTATTTCATTGACAATAAGTAGAAGTATAATATGTAAAACTCGTAAACACAATTATCAGAAAACTTGTAAACTGCGCTGCTTTATAAAAATACAAAATTGTGCAGTGTCTAAAACATGTTTTTGTTTTGGTTAATAATGTAAAATTACATTTTATCATAAAGTATTTTTTATACAACTAAGTTGGCAAACATGCTTACTGCCCACCTGATGGTAAGTGGTAACAATCACTTATAGGTAGTAAATGTGACTCTTACGAGACTCGCAGCAAATCTGTAGCCCCACAAGAACCACAGCGTATGTTGCCAACTTGTGACATAAGATGTAAAGTCACGGTAATTTAATTGCCATATTTCACCCTAAGACCGGAACACAGCAATGCTTCTTGCATTGCTGCTCGGGGCTGCTGCTTTGCGGCAGAAATAATTAAGACGATGGTACTCAAGCAGGCGACCGTGGTACAGAGTCTCTCTACAGTAAATTTGGTGATGATATTCTCTTTCAGAGTACTGGACACTGGCAAATACGTCTTTACATGTGTACGATATAGTGGACTGTATTATAGATTATATATAAAATGCGACAAATTCCTTTATGAACAAATTAATGTATAAAAACAACTCACCTGAATATTTCAGGACGCCAACTTAGCACAAAAGTAATGGTAAGAGATTCCTAGGATGTACCTATTGCTGGATCCAGATGAGTTCTTCCTATTCCACTCCTAATCAAAAACTAAAGTGCTATGTTGTTTTACAAATAAATTAATGGTGAATTGATTAAAAAACGATATTAATTAAGATGACGATAATATTATAAATTACTGGATTTACGATGGTATACGACAAAATTATATTCGATAAACAACGACAACGATAATTCGAAAGGAAATTCAGAAAGCAAGCAAGTTTAAATTGTCAACTGTAGCTCATTTTATTCAAAATTCGCGATCTTTTTTAAAAGGTGTTGCCACTACAAAATATTACTAAAGATAACGAAAATATCAATTTTGAACATTCCGCCCACCTTAAATACAACGGATTTAAAACGAGAAAAAAAATGAAAAAATAAAATAAAAATAGAAAGAGTCAAGTAATAAGTTTCCTTTGGGAATTCACAAAACTAAATTAAAATACTAAAATTAAATTACGAAATCTAAAATTAATATTCTTGACAGTCGATCGGCAAAGGACACAGTTTTGCAACTGGTCTTTTGAAATTACCAGTAGCGGTACGAACAGTCACAACTCGACAAATACCATCAGTACCTGAATGGAGCTGAACGACTCTACCGGTTTTCCATTTCATGGGGGAACATTGTTCATTAACAATAAGCACCAAAGTACCTACAGCAATATTCCTTTGCTTGTCGAACCATTTGTGTCGAGCCTGCAAAGTATGCAGGTATTCTAAATGCCACTTGCGCCAAAAATGTTGGTGAATCTTTTGCAATAGTTTCCACCTTTGCCGATAACTGATATGTGTATCCACTAAGTCAGTTTCAGGCAAAATAGTAAGTGGCTCCTGAGTAAGAAAATGACCAGGCGTTAACACCGAAAAATCATTAGGATCAGAGCTAAGAGGTGAAAGGGGTCTCGATTTTAGCATTGATTCTATTTGCGATAGAACAGTATAAAACTCTTCGTAAGTAAGACGCTGCGATCCAATGACACGATAAAAATGAGTTTTCATGGACTTGACACCAGACTCTGCCAAACCTGAAAAATGTGGACTACCTGGAGGGTTAAACACAAATTTAATTTGTTTAGCTTGCGATGCATTTTCCATCAACTCGTTGATAATTTTGGCAGCACCAACAAAATTTGTGCCTTGATCGGAAATAAGCATAGAACATCGACCACGCCGAGCTATGAATCGACGTAAACCAGCTATAAATGCTTCCGACGTTAACTCCGATACGAGTTCAAAATGCATTGCCTTTGTAGATGTGCAAACAAATACACAGACATAAGCCTTAAAGGTACGCAAACCTCGTCCGCGACCTAAACTAATGTCGAAAGGACCAGCGTAATCAACTGCAGCAGATGCAAATGCTTTCAGTTTCCTTATTCGAAATTCTGGCAAATTACCCATGAAAGGGGGTGCGGAAACCTTTGGACGTACACGAAAACATTTTACACAAGAAGAAATTACTTTATGAATAGCTCTCTTTGACGATAAGATCCAAAACTCTTGAGCTATTAAATTTTGTAACGTATTCTAACCTGGGTGCATAAAACGTTGATGATAATTATCAATTATCAATACCGTCAGTCTATGATCACGAGGCAATAAAATTGGATGCTTGACATCATACGATAGATCTCCCTTAGAAAGTCGACCACCAACCCTTAGAAGACCACGCTCATCTATGAAGGGCGCTAATTTTCTCATGGCCTTCGACAAAGTGCACGAACCCTTTTTTGATAAGCAACGAAGTTCGCTTGCAAAAGAACGCTCTTGGACATGCTTAACTAAAAAATAAAGAGCATATTTGATCTCATTTCCCGACAAAGATCCAATAAGCCTTGAATTCGAAAATTTTATATTAGTAACAAATCTGAAACAATATGCTAAGACATGCAATAGTTTGTCAAACGAAGAATAACGCTCTAATAATTTATCGACAAATTGCATATTAGAACCAGTAAAAAGCGAAAAAATTCTTTGCTCATCAGAAGCAGTCTTATCAAAAGTAAACTCCGACTGTGGCCATGTCTCTGGAGAATTAACTAGCCATGGTGGCCCCGTCCACCATAAGACATTCTGGACCAGTTCAGCTGGAAGCAGTCCACGTGAACCGCAATCAGCAGGATTATCATAACCAGCAATGTGATGCCAATGTTGAGGGGCAATCCTTTCCTGAATATCAGAGACTCTATTAGCCACAAATGTTTTCCACCTTGATGGACATGAGCGGATCCAGGATAAAGAAACTGTAGAGTCTGACCACGCATATGTGTCATCGAAAACAAAGAGATCCTTGAGGGATTCCTTAAACGATACCATTAATTCCGACAATAACACAGCTGCTAGCAACTCAAGTCTAGGTATTGAACGCTTACGAATGGGAGCTACTTTAGATTTCGCACAGCAAAGTCTCACAGAAACAGTACCATCATTAGAAACGACACGACAATAAATGACGGCACAGTAACCCTTTTCAGAAGCGTCACAAAACCCATGGAGCTGTATGGATACGAAATTTTCAATAATTCTCCTAGGAATGGAGTGACTCCAATGACGACAGTTGAGTTTTAAATTTACACCATTCATCAGCAATAGCTACAGGGACCTGACTATCCCAATCAACCCCCGACATCCATAATAACTGTATTAAATATTTAGCAAAGAATACAAGAGGCGACAATAACCCTAAGGGATCGAATATCCTAGCAATATCAGATAGAATGTTTCGTTTTGTACAGCGATAATCATTAAGTTGAGTTATAAAATTAAATGTATCATTCTTAGGAAACCACGAGAGACCCAAGATTTTTAGTGACACATTTTCATCTGTAAATATACGGTCTGACTCCATATATAAATCAGTGTCTAATAATTCATCTTAAAATGGCTGACAGTTTGAGGCCCATTTACGTAGATGCAGACCAGCCGACGACAATATTTGTACTAACTGATGACGTATACATTGAGCAGTTTCCAAACAATCAGCTCCGGATACTACATCATCAATGTATGTGTCTCTAGCCAATACAGTAGAGCCTTGTTTAGCACAAGACGAGAACTCTTTTGAAAGTTTATTGATACACCAAAGTGCTTGGTATGGGGCACAAGACACGCCATAAGTTACAGTCAGTAATTTGTAATCCTTTACTGACTCATTGCATGACGGTCGCCATAATATTCGCTGATAATTACAGTCATCAGTTCACACAAGGAACTGGCGATACATTTGCTTGATATCCGCTGTGAAGACAACAGCATGCCAGCGAAATCTAAGTAGTAATTCAAAGATATTCTTTTGTAACTTTGGGCCAGGCAATAATTCCTCATTCAGAGACCTGCCCCCAGCATCTTTTGCACTTGCATCGAAAACTACACGCAAGGGGGTAGTCACGGAATCAGGGCGCAAAACTCCATGGTGAGGTATATAATAAAAATTACCGTCTGAAGTTGAAGGAGGATTCACCTGAATCATGTGACCACACTTTAGGTAGTCTTCCATGAATGTTACATAGGCTATGTAAAATTGTGAATTTAATTTAAATTTCTTTTCTAAGTTTATTAGACGTTTCATAGCTATATCACGTGAATTCGAGAACTGAGGCCTTTCATTAGCCACTGGAACGCTCGCCACGCGAAGCGTGGTGGGTTTCAAAAGCAAAAAGTAGTATATCTCAAATATCAAAGGTGCCGCCATTGCGGAATGACTCACCCCGGCGCGTACGGAGTGTTCAAAAAATTGCGGAGAGTGACATATACTGTCTACAAGAGAACAAAAAATACGTATGGAAAGGTAATTTAATATAGAAGGAACTTATAACAGTTAATTAGATAAGGATTAATAATTAAATGAATGAAGCGCGAAAATGTTCGGAAGGTCGCGGAAGACCCGATTTTTTTTAAAATTTTTTTGCACCAAAACTATTTTATAAAACTTTAAATAACCATATATATTATTATAGCCCTATTCTTGAAGATTATTTTGATATATAATAGTTTTGGGTAATATTATTAATGAAAAAAGAAAAAAATAATAAAAACGATTAATTACGTAATTATATACGCGAGATGCGCACGCGCGACCTCAAATTTAAAAAAAATGCAAAAAATAAATTATTGTGTCTAAAATTAAATAAAAAATACGTATGGAAAGCTAATTTAATAAGGAATGAACTTATAATAGTTAATTAGATAAGGATTCATAATTGAATGAATAATGACGAGAATAGTAACTAAAGTGCTTAAAATTTCAAAAATACTCACTTTTTGAAAAAAACGTTTAGTGTGGCAATATAACACTATAAACTATCATAAACCATACATAATAATGTAGCCCAATTCTTCTAGTTTATTTTGATATAGAACACTCTACGAAAATACTAATACAGACTAAGTAAGTACGCAATAAATCTCATCGGTCATGGAGTAAGAAACGTATGGATACGGCCAAGTAAGTTAAACCGCAGACTATGACAAATTTATTTCAATCTAAGACTAAAAATAAATTGGACATGACCTGTCAACTTATGAAAGAGACTATTGACAAAGGAATAAAGCCATAGAGAAAATATTTTATTTTTCGCGATTTTTTTATCACACCGCGCGGTTTTACGCAAAGGGAACTGGGTACCATAGTACCCAGGTCGGGCGAGAAGATCGAGATTTTGGGGACTATAGTCCCCACGGACGTTCCAGTGGTTAGTGTCCTTGAATGTTAAGGGTACTATCATACGACCATCAGGATTTTTACAAAATGAAGCTTCCATATATTTTTCACATAATAATTCGCATTTAGAGAGTATGAGAGGTTTGGGCGTTTCTATATTTTCTAACTCCCAAAATCGTTTAATGCTAGCATCCAAATATGCATTCGATACGAAAAGGCAGGGCTGTGTAGCCACGCAGGAATTAGGATAACGAGAAGGGCAGCTTTCGATAGCGCATTCGCCCATAACTATCCAGCCAAAGGTAGTATGGATAACGACAGGTTGACCTTCTTCACCCTTTATAATACCAGGCTGAAGAATGGCAGCAAATATGTTGACATTAAGTAACATATCAATAGGTCCAGGCTTTCCAAAATCTGGATCAGCAAGTTTTAAGTTTTTAATATGAGTCCAAGAAGAGGAATCGACATGACCAGTGGGCATTTCAGAGCAAATATTAGGCAAAACAAATGCAACGAGGGAAAGTTTACCTGATTTTTCACCACTTGACGGAAAAATCTCACAATGTACGGAACCAAGTGTATCAGCCGATATCTGCCCAATACCACGAACTGATTGCTTACTATTATTATTAAAATGTAAACCAAGTCTGTGTGCACAAGATGATGTAATAAAATTACATGCACTAGCACTATCAATAAGGACTCTGATACGTGTCAATCTGCCAAACTTGATTTTAATTAAAACAATCGCTGTTGAAAACAATACTTGAGTATCACAACCCGATACAGCTAACGTTACAGGCTTTTGATTCGATAAAGACTGATCAGTGACCTCAATTTTATCAAAATGAAGTAAATCATGATGTCGATTTTTGCATTGTTTACAAAATGAATTAACCCTACACTCCTTCACATTATGTGAACCCTGAAAACAACCAATACAAAGCCTAAGATCTTTTATTTTTGAAAATCTTTGAAACGGAGTTAAATTCAAAAACTGTGGACATTGTGCAATTTTATGACTATCTCCGTGACAAATACCACAATTCTCAACCGACGAAACAACAAGAACCTTTGGTTTTTTATTTATTTTATTATAATTATTCACATTTAAGTTGAAATGTGAATTTTCTAACGCTTGACTTCTCTGGTCAATAAAGTTACATAACTCAGAGAATCTAGGAATATCACCCTTAACATCAAGTTGCAATTCAAATGCTTCCTTGGTTGATACATCCAATTTTGACCACAACAAATAAAAAAGCATGAAATTACCATCAGGCAAGTGATACTTGGATAAAATATCCAGGTTTTCTTTAAATGTTTTGTTAATCCTACTTAACTCAATGCTATTTTTCGATTTAATTGGCTCACAATTTAATAATTTTTCATAAAATATTGTTGCAATTACTCTTTTCTTGTCATAATGACCCTTCAAAGTGTTATAAGCCAATTCATAATTCTCCTCAGAAAGGGGATAATTCTTTATTAAATCATATGCATTACCCTGCACACTCGACAACAAATAATGCAACTTTTCCACCTGTGAGATATCCTTGTTATGTATTAAGGAATCAAACAGCTGGATAAATGATACCCAATTTTCTATATTCCCGTCGAAGGGTTTGATGTTTATTCTGGGCAATTTGATTGAACTGCTCACAGGCACAGTGGGCTTTTGTTCTATACTAGTGTTAAGCTTTTGCAAGCGATATTTTATACTTTTGACTTTTAGTTCAAATTGTGAAGAAACTTTCAATTCACTAGCTCGTTCAGCACTAGACAATGTCGATACTAATGCTATTTGTGACCCGTGAAATTCATTCGCTATCTCATTGACATCTTGCAACGAATATCCAAGCAAGTCCGTACTCTCCATCAATTCAAGCCTCGCAAAAGCATACTCCCTGCCGATTCGATGTTTATCGGCAGAATCACTCATTAAATTATCTTCCATCATAATTAACGAAACAAAAATAAACACACCAAATTGTTATTCGAAACTAATAACAATATGAATACGAATATGTTTACGATGGAGGACAATTATTGTTTTACGAAAAATATAAACGAAAGAAACGATATAGTTAATTATTAAACACAATGATTCGACAATTAATCAAATATTACCTATGTTATGTAGGTAACAAGAAACGTTATGAATATTTCAAAGGAAACCCAGTACCAATTAATAAAAAATATACCCTCACAAACTTTTATTATTAGTGACGGTACCCACTTTTAGAAAAGTATAAAAGGCAACTATATTTGAAATATCGAAATATTATTTAGATTTCTAGATACAAACTATGTTCCTAGATCGCTTTTCATTAAATCCGGGTGAAGGATCAAAAAAATGTACGATATAGTGGACTGTATTATAGATTATATATAAAATGCGACAAATTCCTTTATGAACAAATTAATGTATAAAAACAACTCACCTGAATATTTCAGGACGCCAACTTAGCACAAAAGTAATGGTAAGAGATTCCTAGGATTTACCTATTGCTGGATCCAGATGAGTTCTTCCTATTCCACTCCTAATCAAAAACTAAAGTGCTATGTTGTTTTACAAATAAATTAATGGTGAATTGATTAAAAAACGATATTAATTAAGATGACGATAATATTATAAATTACTGGATTTACGATGGTATACGACAAAATTATATTCGATAAACAACGACAACGATAATTCGAAAGGAAATTCAGAAAGCAAGCAAGTTTAAATTGTCAACTGTAGCTCATTTTATTCAAAATTCGCGATCTTTTTTAAAAGGTGTTGCCACTACAAAATATTACTAAAGATAACGAAAATATCAATTTTGAACACATGTGTGCTAAAATAGTAATTTTATCGTTCTACAGCTCAAGTTGTCTGAAGATGACGCCGCGGTAATAGCAGAGAGTCTCCGTCTCAGACGCAGGAAGGCGATCAAGCCAGCCCTGGTCAAGAAACCCAAGAAGCATTTGGCAGTGAAATTACTGAGTACTGTGACTTTACATCTGGTGTCACAAGTTGGCAACATACACTGTGGTTCTTGTGGGGGTTGCAGTTTTGCTGTGAATCTCACAGGAGCCACATGTACTATAGGTGACTGTTACCACTTACCATTGGCAGTTTGCTTGTTTGCCAACTTTCTGCAATAAAAAAAAAGCAAGCTCGCAGGATAGCTAACATCATAAACAACATTTGTTCGACTCAGCCATGGAACTTTGGACTCAGCCATGGAACTTCGAATCAAAATACTGCGAAACAGTGTAATGCGACGACAGGGAACTGCGAATAATACTTTCTACGAAACACGCTTCTGCGAAATACTGAAATGCGAAAACTAGAAATTGCGAAATATGGAATTGCGAAACTCGTTTTATTCGACACCCCATTTTTATAAATGTTTGGAAATGCATACAGAGTGTAACAAAAACCCTGTGAACCCTGTTAGAAGCATGTACGGAATCGACATTTTTTTCACAGACCTAACTATTTATAATTATGAGGGATTTCAAAATTAATTTTACAGTTTTTCATTTTCAATGACGCCATAACGTTTATATATCAATTCTGAACAATGCTCCTAAAAGGTTTCATAGGGTTTTTGAATTGCAAAGCCCATTTTCTTCGAGACCCAATCTTTCAAATGTTGTAATATTGTGTAAATAAAACCAAGTGGGAATTCTAATAATTATTTAAACAAGAAAGATGAAATTCAATTGAGAAGTAATAAAAATACTTTGTTGTCGATAACAGTTAAACATAACAAACATGTTCCCCATGAAACCAAATTGTCAAACTCTCAGTAATAATTTTATTGTATATAACATTAAAAATGCTTTAATTAAGATAAAAATCAAATTCCAAATATAACTCGGGTATTATTTTTTTGGGTGACATATATGAGCAATTGTATCTAAAAAGGAAATAACGTCCAGGTTTTTCCTATTTTCCAAATGTTTTTTAATCTTTCATTGTTTGTAATTTTTTTTTGCACTATATGACTTGATCTTTTGCATTTTGCATTCAGTATGTTTCTGCTCTTTGAAAATTTCATCAAACACTTTATAAATTGACCATTTCTTTCTGTTAAGTAAACAGTTCCACATGTGATGCCAATTCTCAACTGCATTCTGCGTCGATGGTATCCCAGCTTCGATTGAATCGCTAACAGCCTACAATTTTGGTGGGAATAAAGGTGGCACTTTTTGGTACGTCTTCTTCTAATTAGTTTGATTACTTTTTTAAAATCCTCCTCCTATATAATATCGATAAAACCAGCCGAGAACATTATTGGCTTCTTTTGTTATAATATTTTTTCAAAGTACATCAAAGGCTGCTGGAATTTCATCTTCAGATAAATAAGCTAAAGCAGCCAAGTGCCTCATTTTATGAGCAAAGACAGGATCATCGGCATATCTTTTAGGGTGAGGCCAAACGAGCGTATTTTTGTGAGTTGTGAGTCGCGTATTTTCGGTCGTGCAATTTACGTTCAACTGAAATTCTGTTGAGCTGCCAGACGGACGTATTTTATTCAGTTGATTTTGAGAGATAGAGTTGGCTGTTTGTGTCTCAGAACAATGAGGTTTGTGTCATAGAGTGCGATGGATCCATTAAAAATATTGTGTATTTACGAAGCATTCAGAAGATGATGTCAAAAACGAACCTGGGTAAATCCACTCAACAGTGAAAGATTGATATGTGAACAGTTCTATGCTTTTATTGAACGTTCATGTGCAAATCCAGATATATTTGAAAAGTACTACCATATGCCATTACATATTTTTCGAAAATTATTACACCTCGTAAAACCTTTTATTACTAAATCAGACACGAACATGAGACTAGCCATCAGTCCAGAGGAAAGACTGACTGAAAGAAAAATATTAGTAACAATCCTGTAACGAATTGTTGCTTCCCTGTTCTCCAGCGCTCCCCTCCCTCACTCCTCCCTCAACCCGACCGAAAATCGGTCCAGTTTAGGCGCATGAGTCGGCAGACAACTCAGTTTGCGTCGTCGTGTGGCACAAATTGCACTTTTGTATGAAACCGAATGCAACGCATATTGCGCGACTGAAATTACGTGACTCACAACTCAAATAATTACGTCCGTTTGGCCTCACCCTTAGATAATCCTGCAGACTGTATGTGTTTCCATATATTTTGTCCCAGATGAAAGAAGCAGGTCTTATGTTTGGCATTTGGAAAAACCCTTCTACAAGCATTTATAGCGGCTATTTTGAAGTCAGTGATTATAACATTTGGCTTTAATTCCAATGATAGCTTAGTCTGGACGTATCCTTTTAATAATTCTAAAAATATAAAATAAGAATGTTCTTTTTTATGTGAAAACATTCCATAAATTAAAGGTAAAATTTTATGGTCAGTCTCAATCCTCCCAATATTGGCGTGTATAGTATACATTTGAAGTAATGATTTAGGGCATCACCTAAATGTGCCATCCATAATCCAATATTCTGCATTAATTAAATGTTTCAGATTTTCTTCGGTGCCAAAAATAATAATACCTTCATTTTCGCTCATATAATGCGCGATCAAAAACTGTTCATTATTAATTTTGTGATATTTTTCTGGAATTTCAAAATCAGCTATATATTTTGGATCAGGAGGCAAGTTACCAGTCGTGCTCTGTTAATCATTTCCTTTATGGCATGTTTATCAGGCAAAGCAGGAGAAGACGATGTTGGACAATATTGAATACACCTTTGAATTATTTGAGTAGGTGTGTACAGCTTTACTAGATACAGCTTTTTTTTAAAAATTATGTTGTATTTTACGTACGAGTACTTGATCTGCGTCGGCATATGATTATGTTTTCGAATATTTTTACTTACTATAAAATGCTGACCACAACTATGTTTTGTAGTTACACATACGTCCATGAAGCAAATACAAAGAGGTGCCCTATCGCGTTTTCCGTATGAAATCAAGTGAAGCCGGAAATCGGGGTGCGGGGGGAGGGTGCGCGACGCCACTGTCACCTTGTAGCGAGTAGGATTACTAAAATGCCAGCATTATTGACGTTAACATAAAAGTTCCGCTATACATTACTAGGTGGCAGCAGTGCTAGTACAGACTAAAATGCCAGCATTATTGACGTTAACATAAAAGTTCCGCTATACATTACTAGGTGGCAGTAAAATATACATTCGTAGGAGAAAGATAATTATGTTAAAAGATACATTCGTAGGAGAAAGATAATTTATTAGGTGCTGTGTCAATATAATCTAAAAATAAAAATAGTTAAAACTGCTTATATTAATTCGCGTGTTTTGTTTTCGCCCTTAATACATCCTACGTTTTCGTTAGTATTTTTACTCGCCACTAGAGGGCCTTTTGTGCTTTATCGGGATATTGACAGAAGCGTCCATGTGGCGTCGAACATTCTAGAAGCAATACGTCAAGTAATAAATTAATAATACTTGTTTAATGTACTTACAAATGGAAAGAGAATTTTTTTTCGTTCACTTTGTTTCTGTCGTCTGTGTAACTTTTGCACGATAGAATACAACATTTCATTTTGTATTTAGGTAATTTAAAACTAAAATAAAAGAAGAGCGTACGACGTACTAATCCGACAGATAAAAAGATCGACTGATGTCAGCGCCTCTGGCGTTAAGTAGCTAAAACTAAAAATGCGTGACGTCAGGACTCTGGTGATAGGAGCTGGACCTAGATGCTTATAACATCTCCTCTTTGTATTTGCTTCATGCATACGTCGCACATCTTTCTACAGTATTCGATACAACGCCAGTAGTACACATCATTTACAGCCTTATTACGACAAAATAAATATCCATCTATTAGCAGTTGCTCTTTACCGGTTCTTGATTTAATGATATCACACGCACTCATTTTTAAAAGCTATAATTTATAATAATATTCTCTGTATTTGTACACTACAGTTGCGGCAAGCTATGATGGCCGTTTTGACATACCTATTACAAAAGTGATGTGAAATGTCAATTTATTCTCGAAAAAAAAATAATTAAAACTATAAGTTGGTCTATTATGTTGCTCTGAATAGTACAGCAATTTGCTCCTTCTTTTACATTATATCGATTCCGTACATGCTTCTAACAGGGTTCACAGGGTTTTTGTTACACACTGTATGTATTTCCAAACATTAATAAAAATGGGGTGTCGAATAAAACGAGTTTCGCAATTCCATGTTTCGCAATTTCGAGTTTTCGCATTTCAGTATTTCGCAGAAGCGTGTTTCGTAGAAAGTATTATTCGCAGTTCCCTGTCGTCGCGTCGAGCGTCGGTGTCGAGCGTCGGTGGCGCTGTGGACTCGGCACTTGCCTTCCAATCGGGAGGTCCGGGTTCGAGACCGCCATGTACCACTGTGTTTTTCGTTTTCGAATTTCATTATTTACATTTGTCTGACGCTCCTACGGTGAAGGAAAACATCGTGAGGAAACCTGCATACATCTGTGAAGAAATTCAATGGTGTATGTGAAGTCAACCAATCCGCACTGGGCCAGCGTGGTTCACTAAGGCCTAATCACCCTAACATAGGGTAGGCTCGAGCCCCTCGGTGGGGTCGTATATGAGCTGTGATGATGATGATGATGTCGTCGCATTACACTGTTTCGCAGTATTTTGATTCGAAGTTCCATGGCTGAGTCCATTTGTTCTGCGACTTTTGATAATTCGTTAGATTTTACTTTCATACAAAAATAAATATTAATTAATTAATTTAATATACTTCTAGAATGTTTGTAACTCTATGTGCATCACCAGAATTACTTGGGACAGCATTTGATCTCGGTCATATATGTATAAAATTCTCGTGTCATAGTCATCATCATCATCATCACAGTTCATATACGTCCCCACCGAGGGGCTCAAGCCTACCCTATGATAGATGGTCGACTTCACACCTTGGAATTTGTTCCCTGATGTATGCAGGTTGCCTCACGATGTTTTCCTTCACCATGGAAGCATCAGATAAATGTACATTATGAAAATCGATAACGAAAAACACATTGGTACATGGCGAAATCCAACTTGGACCTCCCGATTAGAAGGCCAGTGCCAAGTCCTCAGTGCCACCTATGCTTGTCACAGTGTTTGTAACCAAATTTCTGCAAAACGGCTTCACCGATATTTATGAAATTCTTTGTGTATATTTGGTAGGTTTAAGAATAGGTCGTACACTATTTTTTATACGCCTAAGTGATTCGGTTTGTTTTTTACTTCTTATGGGGAAACATAGTTCACAGGCACAGCTAATATTCAAATAATATAAAGTGATAGGATTGTTTATATTTGAACATAATTTCTCCTGTGGTCAAACTTCTGCGGCCCTACTGCCTAACTCATAGCGGAGGCACTCACTATCTTCTAATGTCACCTGAGACATAATAACTATGGCTCTAATGTCACCTGTGACGTTATAACTATGGTTCTAATATCACCTGTGATATAACTGTGATTCTAATATTACCTGTGACATTAAAACAATAGTGAGTGCATGGCTATAAGTTAAGCGGTAAGGCTTCTGGTTATGTTTATATAATAAAAAATGTTAGTAGTGGTACTCTGTGCAGAAAAACAAAAAAAAATGTTTATACATACCATTTGAACGTAATTTCTCCTGCGATCAAACTTCCGGTTATGTTTGATGACTGTGTGTCGCCACATGGAATGATCATTCAATAACAGTACATTCCCATCACATTTCAAGCATTTTGGTATCAGCACAAAATTTTTCGAGTGCTTCTCAACTAAATGATGCACCTCCATACATTGTGACTCCAGAACTTTAGAGCATACACGACAACGGAAATATTGTAGAGATAAACCTGTATGCAGTTGAAGCAAAATCCTCGATGGGAACCTTCTAGAGCAGTATGGACAAATCATGTTTAAGTTTCTATTCGGACAAGTATGCAGCAACAATATAGAGTAAATCTGACCGCAGTAAGTACAGAATTTATTTACAGTGACGATAGGCAAATCGGAGCGCACATCGTGATAGTTCGAGTAATGCTTAAACGAATCCTCTTTCGATGTCATAACAATCTTGCATAAATGGCATTTGTAGAATTGCAAACAAACATTGCTGCTCCTGCGCAAGCTTTTTCTGTATTGCATACATCCAGGTAAATGTTCTTTAAGTAGGAAGCAAGTGTAGAACCCTTTGGCGCAATGAGAACAATTATACAAATTGTTGTCACTTTGTAATTGTCTCCGATGAAACAGGTAATCGTTTCCGCAACGCCAGCATTCATCTTCTATGGGTATGTGTCTAATAGGTGGTTTTTTATCCTTAAATGCAATAATGGAGCACTCATGGCCCTTACATTCAAGTTTCAATTTTATATTGATGTGATCACTATTGTTAATGTGTTCAGCGAAAGGATATAAATGCCACCATGCTTTGTCACAAACATAACACTTGTAAGAAAGGGGATAATCCCTAATTCGCTTTGCTGCCTGCCACGGTTTCCATACCTCTTCCAGGCAGAACTTGATTTTCGCATCATGCTGATTACTTGTTGGCCGTTTGAAAAGAACCCGTCCCCATGAATTTCTTGTTTCAATGAGTAGTATTTGATCTGGTAGACTGAGTTGCGTTTGAGCTAGCTTATCCAATTTTTTAAACACATCCTCTTCGTTTAACTTACATATATTCACAGATTTCAGTGAGTCCTCAAATAACTGGTATGTATCATTATCTAATAAACTTTTCTTGGTTTTAGACTTCTGCAATACCTTGGGATCAGCTATGTTATTGATTGAACTCTCTTTATTTTTAAAGTTTTCAAATACTACAGGCCCTGAATTGTCTTCTAATGTTATATTGTCATGGCTTGTTTCAAAACAGACCGATTTACTATCATCAATGCACTGAGTGGAACCATCACTGATCTGAGATTCTGCATTAATCACAAATGTGGCATTTTGAATCTCTTCTGCAGGTCGATAAAAACTATTCAAATTTGCAACAGCAGCTTCAAGTTCGGCATCACACTCCTCAACATCCACATCAATATTAAATTCTAGTGGGCGTACAGTTTCATCTTCACCTGATTGATTCATTGGTATATTAAATTCTAGTGGGCGTACAGTTTCATCTTCACCTGATTGATTCATTGGTACCTGAAAAATAAATTCATCAATATATTAGTAAATAACACAATTTTCCTTGGATTGATACTGGATAATTTATAAGTACTGTCATTGCACAGAATTAAATTAATATTTTTAAATTGGACATTTATAGATAACAAAGCAACAGCAGTATCAAACATAGGATAATTTTTTAAGGATTCTTCTTTTTATTTTTGTTGATGGCAATTCACTCCTCTTCAACGTCTTGACCGGTGTGAGGTCTTGACCGAGAATTATTGTTGCCATTTTCAAGTTTTAATGATATTACCCTCTGAAAGCCACATTCACACATTGACGAATCCAGGATATGAAGTTTTGCAAGATGAGTAGGACAACAAGAACAGTGACCAAATCGAAGGCGAGATAGAATGGAGGAAACTTTTTTACAATAGTGCAACTTAGAAAACCATAGAGTGAGTGAGATTGTTAGACAGAATTGGCGATAAAATTTAGCTACTTGTTGATTTGAGGATTGCCACTCTCGGTTCCAATCACATTCCAAGGAGAAGCGAGCGAGACCTGTAATGTCCTGAGCGAAAGTGAGCTTGTAAGAGGTAGCACCTTGTTTAGACGCCAATCTAGCCAATTTATCAACATTTTCATTGCCTTGAATTCCTGAATGACCAGGAATCCAAGCTAAAGAAATCTGCAGACCTTTATCAGAACTTTCCTTTAACTCATTCTTAACCAAAAGTGCAAGTGGATTAAAAGTGTTATTGTTAAAAGGATTCGATTGGACCAGTTGCAAAAAGCTTAAACAATCAGTAAAAATGATAGAATTAGAAATATTATTCAAATTAATATAACATATGCATTCTAAGATGGCCAAACCCTCAGCAGTGAAATTAGAAGTGAGGTTACTGAATTTATAATTTAAAATAGCCAGTGGACTCTTGTAAAAAAGCAGCTCCCACATAACAGTCGTCAACTGGAAGAGGAGACTCAACAGATGTCTTAGAAGCATCTGTAAAAAATATTTCAGCATTGGTTGCGAATTGTTTACAATATGATAAAAATTTTTCATTCCCCGATTTTGACTTTTTGTTAATACCAATGAGGTGATAATAGACGGAGAAAAAATGATGGAGCTATATTCCTGCTCAAAAAGTGGATGACATGGAAATTGTGTGAACAATTGAGTTTACACAATTGTTGAATGCTTTTATAACGACAAAATGAATTATTGCCAATAATCAAATTGTTAAGAGTATCTAACTTTGTAAAAATTATTGCTGCATACCTACTTCACATGAATATCCATTGTTTCATGTTTATGAACCAACTAGTAAAGTTATCTATGTTTTGAATAAATAAAAATTTTTCATCTTCGTATTTCATTTAGGAAGCAACAGCCTTGAATTGAGGCAATTAAAAAACAGACATACATTTCGCAATAATTATATTGCATTCACTAAGAAAAATCTGAAAGATTATTCATAAAATATTTATCGTACTTAATTGATCATTGTGTGTTGTTTTATTTCTCTATATCGAATTGTATTTCTATATACCGACTCGAATTCGAAGGTACCTGGTGAAAATGAAACAGTAGGGTAGAGCATGCACTTGTCAATCCAAAATGGTGGATGTACCTTCAAGATTAAATGTGTCTCGATTTCCTCTTCAATTTCAAAAGACGAACGTGGCTCCAACTTATCCTTTCTGGATCTTCTTTTTTTAGATTCAGACATATTTAATGTTTCGTTGCACAAATCAATACATATTTCAACAACAAAAAACCAAACGTCACAGTTTAGCGCAAAATAAAAATGTATGTCACTCAATTCGAATTAAAACTACGCTACCAAATGCAATTGTACCATTCCAAACGCTTGCTGAGTAGGTAGGTATGCATCAAAATTAGTTGGGTTGCTTCTTGCCTATTCGGCGACGCGGGCGGCGCTTCTTGTCTGTCTTTTCGCGATGTCGTCGGGTAGCAGGGGGAAAAGGTAGGGTAGAAGTACGAGGTACGGCACGAGAGTGACTTGAGTTACATAGATTAGATATTTTTCGATACTAGTACGTACCTAATCCACGCCAACTAGGATTAGATAGACGTATTCGTAGGTATTCCTTGTTTTCCGTGAAATATTTATTGTACACAAGAAAATACAAATAAAAGAGCACAGCTTACACACGGGTGCAAAATGATTTGGTTTAACTCTTGCGAAATCTCTTTCAGTCAACCTACGGTAGGAAATTTTTCACAACAGCGGTTCGAATGCCTGTAGTCAGGGACCCGATTCTCAAGCCATAGAGATAATGTCGAATTCGACATATGTCTAAATTTAATGGCGGATGTCGAATATTTCTCAGTTTCCGTATTCTCAAAATGTCACGTTAGAGATAATGTCTATGCCTAGCGTTCGACATGTCACGAGTGGTAGATAGCAATCGACATTTGAAAAGTCGAGTACGAGCTACAGTAATTGGTTATTTCTGTGTCTGTTTTACATAATTTGTTGGAACTTTTTTTACGATTTTAGTTTATGTATGTATTTTAATTGCTAACACATTTAATTAATATGAATAATCGATGATTATTATAACAACTGTTGTTAATGTATAGTAGAAGAAGCTCGGTTTTTAGTGGAATTACCATTACATATATGCATTTAAGAACTTTCGCTTATCTAAAGAATTAGTTAACATTGTAAATATATTTAGTCAATCCAAGTCTTATTGACTTCTCCCAAACAATTTAATTCCTCTGCTATACATTTCCACTTTTGTTCGGATTTTTGTAGTAAAAGTCCCCGAAAATTTGGCTTTACAAAGTTCTTCAACCTTTAACTGACAAAGCCACGAATTCTGTGCTGAAGTGGGGTATTGTTTTTTATAGTCCATTATAGATTTATTACTGCATCTCTAATAATTCTGTTTTCTAAAAATATTCAAAAATGTTACAAATACAAAACACGACGTTTTGAAACATTTCAACGTTTCGAAGGATGTGGTTCACAATACGCTTCGTAAAGCCGCGTTGACATGCTCAAAGTCTGCTTTGAGAAAGTAACTTTGATGACAACTTGGACGCTACTTTTTTTGTTTTTTTTTGATCGTATAAATCAACAAAACGTAACCATTCATTTTTATGGGTGTGGTTGCGTGCATGCATACAAAAAAACCCATTCAAATCGTTTGCACTGCTCACGGACGTAAGCATTAAGATCAATTTTTGACCGAGCTTTCGATCTTTGAGTCTGTCAAATGTCAATTTGATCGATCAATGTTATCTGAAAAGAAAAATTGAAGGGCGACGTGTATTGTCCCTCCCAGTATCTTTACAGAGCACTTCTGTATCTATTGTAGATATACCTAATGAAAAAAATAATTCGAAGAAATTAAATTCCGCGGGAAACTAACGTTAACTTTGTCATTGACAGTTCTAGAGACAGTGCACTCCTCTTTTGTCATACCGCTTACAAATGCCATATTATGAGCAATTTTGAACCGACTTTTTGCACGCAAAACGCGCACACGAGCGCTGATATCAAATTTCGAACCGCACCCTCATAGTCATTCGACATACATCTCTATTGCCAGCGAGAATACGATTTTTTCATATCATAGACATTTTTGAGAGATTATTAGTAGAGATGCAATGTAATAGAGATATGTCGAATTAGAGATATCTCTAAAAAACTGAGAATCGGCCCCCTGATAGTTGAACCCACGTTGAACCACATTTTTTCAAGTTACGATACTTTATATAGTACTAGCTTTTGCCCGCGGTCTCGCTCGCGTTAAATTCGGGGTAACACGGAAGATTTCCAAAAAAAAATAAGGCCGGTATTTTTCGTTGGTAACAAAGTCTGTGTACCGATTTTTAGCTTCCTACCTTGAAAACTGCGAAAAGTCCCATATAAAATTTCACCCCCTCTTTTAAGGGGTGGGGGCAGATTAAAAAAAAAATTATGCACGATTTTTTTGTTAGTCACAAATAGTCCGCATACCGATTTTTAGCTTTCTACCTTGAAAATTGCGGAATGCTCCATACAAACTTCCACCCCCCATTTTAGGGAAGTGGGGGGTTAGAAAGAGACAAAAAGTAGCCTATGTCACTCTCCATCTCTTCAACTATCTCCACTTAAAAAATTACGTCAATTCGTCGCTCCGTTTTGTAGTGAAAGACGGACAAACAAACACACACACACTTTCCCATTTATAATATTAGTATGGAGTATGGATAGTTAAACATGGTGATTTTCATATTTCGTAATAAACTTGTAACTTTGGAATTTAACTATCGATATTCGTACAGAAGCACAAACCTAAGCCAAGGTCATGAGGTGTTGAGAATTCCTCAATACAATTGTGATCTTAACCATATGGAGTTTAGGAAGGCACAATGTTACTAACAAAATCATGTCTGTGTCAGTAGCGGAACTAGAGGAAATCATAAAAATAAAAAGCTTTACGTTAAAAATCGGTAGAGTCTGGCTAATGAGAGATGAACCTGAGGCCCTAGACGAATGCCACACGCTAACTTTTCCGCAGATGTTCCGCCGAAAAAATGTATGGAAATGACCAACCTCACGCTATTTTTTCCGCAGCTTATGACATCTCCATACATTTTTTCTGAGGAACGACTGCGGAAAAGTTAGCGTGTCGCCTTGTGTGGCATTTGTTTACGCTCGAGGAAGAGCGAGTGGCAGCACTAGTCGGTCTGTAACATTGAATTATTACTCAAACAGGAATGTGCTCTTCAAAATATTGTTGTTCAAAGGACTTTATTTCTATATGAATAAAGACTAAACACTTGAAAATGCAAAAGTGTGCCGAGAGAGATAGCACTAACTGTACCTTTTACCCCTTTCCCACAGTGTTGCTACTGTTGTATATTTTATAATTTAGTAGTTATGAAACAACTATTGGTAGATGAAGATTTTTTATTATTGATTATTTTAATTACTTTTAACGCCCAAAATACCTAAATTGTTTTTTTTTGTAATAATTATAACATGAAATAAATTAAATTATCGTGTTAGCCTACTATTAATAATTATAACACTATGATTTTACGTCCAGGAAATATTCTAGTGGTAGTATTCATAAATGTTATATTGCAACAACAATTCTATGTCAATGTCAGTAATTTTCGTTGTCATTGTAGTAGGGTGACCACACGGTATGTACCTAACGTAAATATTATCGCAATTTTTAATTTTTTTTACTAAAAGTAATTTATATAAGTCATTTATTGCTTAACTTACACGATGCGATGTTATATTATTAGAAAAAAGAATTGGCATTAACATTCAAATTCAAATTCAAAAATCTTTATTCAATTTAGGCCTTTACAGGCACTTATTGACGTCAAAACACTCCGTACACTGTGTCCTCCTTTTCACACCGTACCAAGAAATTCCAAGATTCCTTCTTCTGTCGTTCATCCCACACTTGGAATTCTCTACCTGCGCACGTGTTTCCTCCATCCTACAACATGGGTTCCTTCAAAAGAGGCGTGAAAAAGCATCTTTTGGGCCGGCAAGGGGCGGGCAGGTAGGAGAGTGGATGTCGTCCCTACTCTATCTGTCAACTCATTTGGGCCTCTTTCACCGCTTAACATCAGGCGGGAGGAGGTCATTTGCCGGGCCATCCATAAAAAAAAAAAAAAAAAAAAACAAAGCAAAACATTCTAATTTAAAGGAAACATAAATTTCTGTTCAAGATATTGGCGAAACCACAAAGTTTTCAATATTGTTGAAACAATTCGACTCACACTGATGTGTTTTTAATTCTTTTCTTCTTAAAATATTACTCATTCTTTTACTAGGTATGTATTTAAATATCACAGAGAGATTTTAGTGTTGACTCATTTTTGACAAGTTGACATTGATTATCTGTTATGTGGCGGTGGGTTCAACATATTATACCGATTGGAAAGACCCATCTATTGAAGAACAATCATTGACATTCATTATTATTTAAATAATTATATTATTAATGAAACCTATCTTGTATTGAAAAGCAGATATAAAATTCTTTTGCGCAACCCATTTTGAAATAATAAAATAGAATATAATATTTCTTTGTTGTACAACACCAACCAGCTTAAAGTCAACGTATAAATAATACACTTAACACTAATTGTACAAAGTCTCTTCCTTAACAATCGTGATTATTAAGCATATGATGATTTTCAAAAGCATCTTTCAGGTTGAATGTTATTGTTTTTAAGAAAATATCCCTATTTTGTAGAATTTGTGGTCACAAATTTACGAAAGAGACAAATGGTACAGTTATTTATCTCTCGCTCGGCACGCTTTTTGAAGCAAGAGCTCATTCCTGTTTGAGTAATAATTCCATGGTCTGTAATTCGCAAACATATGTTTGTGTTCTGTGGCGTGGCCGGCCGCTGTGTGACAGCCATGGAATTATTACTCAAACAGGATCATGAGCTCTTCAAAATATTGTTGTTCAAATTTGGACTTTATTTCTATGGTAATAAAAATTAACACTTGAAAGTGCAAAAGTGTGCCGAGAGAAATAACTGTACCTTTTATCGCTTTCCCACAGTGTTGCTACTGTTGTAAACTTATGAAACAACAAATTGTAGACGAAGATTTTTTATTATTGTTTATTTTAATTACTTATGACGCCCAAAATACCTAAATTGTTTTTTTTTTGTAATAATTGTAACATAAAATAAATTAAATCACAATGTTAGCCTACTATTAGAAATTATAACACTATGATTTTACGTACAGGAAATATTCTAGTGGTAGTATTAAAAAAATGTTATATTGCAACAACAATCCTTTTTTTTTTATGGCAAAAGAGAAGTTTTTCTATATGCCAGTGTTAGGTAAAAGGTTGGGAAATGGTTATATTATTCAAGGAACGGAACGGAACGCGAATGGGAATTAGGATCAGTAAAGGATTGTGTAGCTAAGAGATTAGGAATATATTATAATATTAGGAAGATATAAATACATACAGCATAACTATATCTTGATATTGTTGTGTTTTAGGAATGCAGATAACATGCCAAAAAATTTATTTGGATACATTAATAAACAAGAAATACGTGTAGGAAGTGGAACCTGATATTTTATCTGTGAGTCCATGAAAGAGGAACGGTCGTATAGGGTACAAGAGAAGAATTGGAACAATTTGCATTTTAACGAGATGGGCCAAAGTACAAACATGACCAAGACACATGCGAGTAACAATGCTGATAGTAGTTCTACTGGAATTAATCTTATGAAACCATGGCTTGTTTAATATATTTGGTTGGATTTGGAAGTATTGATTTCCTCTCTTGTTACTGCTATCTGTCCATCACCTACTCCAAGAATCTTGAAGATGAGTACTAGCCAGGGTTATCAAATCATGGCAAAAGTTTACATAAGGAAAGACATCACCGGATCTAATTGCTTCTTTTGCTAACTGGTGAGCTTTTTCATTACCACTAATACCTTGGTGGCTTGGAATCCAAGCTAGTGAAACTGAATATCCTAGAAACTGACATTCTAAAAGCTTCGTCCTGATATTGCAGATAACTGGGGGGCTACCGCCTAACTCATAGCGATCACTCGCTATCGCTTTCGTGACATTAGAACAATAGTTCAAATGTCACCTATGACATTACAACAATAGTTTTAATATAACGATAACGATAGCGAGTGATCGCTTTGAGTTAGGCGGTACGGCCGCTGGATAACAAGGCTTCATTTTAAATGGGTACTTTTGAATAGCCTGTAGAGTGCTTTTAGAGTCTGTAAATATAACTGTAGTTTTTAGTTTCATGAGAAGAATGTATTCTAAAGCCTTGAAAATTCCAAAACATTCCCCTGTAAAAATAGATGTCTCAGGTGGAAATTTTATTTTTTGTACAATGTTAAATTGTTTGTTATATACACCTACCCCTACATTTTCTAAATTGGATGATTTAGATGCATCAGTAAAAATAAAATGTGCATCTTGCCAGAGCTCATTACTAATATGCTGAAATATGAAATTGGCACCAATATCATGTTTCTGCACCCCGACATCGTAAAATATAAGTGGACTTAAACATAAGGATTTGTAAGAATTAGAAAACAAAGGTAAAATACAACTGCGGCAAATTGGAGACTCAATGGCAACGATCCGAGTCAATGTCAGTAATTTTCGTTGTCATTGTAGTAGGGTGACCACATGTACCTAACCTAAAATTATCGCAATTTTTAAGATTTTTTAATAAAAGTAATTTATATTAGTTATTTATTGTTTAGCTTACACGATGAGATGTTAAGTTATTAGAAAAAAGGAAGTATAGTAGGGGGGGTTTTCGAGGGTTAAAATAAAGTTATTATGTCACTGTAAAAACTATATTCTCATTACTATTTAGACTAACAACAAACACTAAATTAGGTATACTCTAAATTAACATCACGATCTAACTCAAAAGCACACTCACGGCCCGTTCCAGATAAGCATTTTTAGCCATAAATACCAACATTTTTAGCATCTCTGCGTTTCATTAGCCGGTGATGCTAGTTTTTCTTGCTGGTTGTCATGCGTTTCATTTAAGCATTTTTAACACGAAATGCTAGCATCAAATACCCATGTTAATAGATGGGTCATCTGATACCACTTTTTGACAGCTTTCAAATTTGACATTTGGAATCTTTTTTCATGAATCAAAAAGGATTTTCAGCGGTTTTAAAAAAATTATTGAAAGATATTTATAGTATTAGCCAATTCTGATTTATATTATTAAAAATTTTAAGTGGCTGGACTAAGTAGGTGAGGTGTCAAAATTCAGTACGAAAAATCAATACCTTGCGTTTCATTTGTAACAATTAGCGCGGCTAAAAATGTCAACATTTCTTATAAAAAACGCAAAACGAGGTTAACATCAGATGTTAGCCTCAGAAAGTAGCAGTGCTTTATCTGGAACGCAGGGTCAGTCTCAATGGCCGACTATTCCCGCCATTCGTCTCTCTCAGACCACAAAACTGTCATCGTGCCGTGTCGTATGTATCCACCGACTCCGTTCGGAAACGACGCGGCTTCGTTCCCCGTGTGGCGCGCAGAGGGAGCCTACTATGCGCTGTATTGCCAGGGCTTACCGCTACAATTGGCATTAACATTCTGTTCAAGATATTGGCGAAACCACAAAAGTTTTAAATATTGTTGAAACAGTTCGACTCACACTGATGTGTTATTAATTCTTTTCTTCTTAAAATATTACTCATTCTTTTACTAGGTATGTATTTAAATATCACAGAGAGATTTTACTGTTGACTTATTTTTGACAAGTTGACATATTTGATTATCTGTTATGTGGCAGTGGGTTCAACATACTCGTAATATACCGATTGGAAAGACCCATCTATTGAAAGACAATCATTGACATTCATTATTTTTTAAATAATTATTGTGTTAATTAAAACCTATCTTGTATTGAAAAGCAGATATAAAATTCTTTTGCGCAATCCATTTTGAAATAATAGAATAGAATATAATATTTCTTTGTTGTACAACACCAACCAGTTTAAAGTCAACGTATAAATAATACACTTAACACTAATTGTACAAAGGGCGACCTTGTCACTAAAAGCGATCTCTTCCTCAACAATCGTGATTATTAAGCATATTATGATTTTCAAAAGCATCTTTCAGGTTGAATGTTATTGTTTCTAAGAAAAATTCCCTATTTTGTAGAATTTGTGGTCACAAACTTACGAAAGAGACAAACGGTACAGTTATTTATCTCTCGCTCGGCACGCTTTTTTAAGCAAGAGCTCATTCCTGTTTGAGTAATAATTCTATGATGACAGCCGAGTCGAGTTTTTTTTGATGTCATTCACGGCAGAGGCGCGTTCAGAGCCTCCGGGTGTAGTTGTCCGGTTGTTTTTTAACTCGCTCAAAGGCGTTGAACGGATTGCAGCAACCAAATCTTTTGTCTCCCTCTTTCACATGATTTTTTATTTCTCTCTCTTTCTAGTAGATGACATTATAGAATATGGCCGCCAATATCATCCAATCACGTAAGAGTATTTCAGTCATAAACGTCAGAGCGTTTTACAACCATCAAATTCGATGGTTGTTCGGTTGTAACTCGCGCCGACACTCAAAGGTCTTGAACGGGCCGGTTGTTTCACCCGGTTGTCACGCTCCAAGGCATTGAACGGGGTTAGAGCGAAAAGTTGTAATTCGCGCGAAGGCTCTGAACGCGCCTCTGAAATACTCTTACGTGATTGGATGATATTGGCGGCCATATTCTATAATGTCATCTACTAGAAAGAGAGAGAAATAAAAAATCATGTGAAAGTGGGAGATAAAAGATTTGGTTGCTGCAATCCGTTCAACGCCTCTGAGCGAGTTAAAAAACAACCGGACAACTACACCCAGAGGCGCTGAACGCGCCTCTGGTAACTAGATAATGAGTGTTCACTGAGCTATGTTGGAATATAAAGCTGGCCATCTTTATGAAGAACTAGCTTCTGCCCGCGGCTTCGCACGCGTAGACTACATGCTTTTCCTTACCGTCTTTTATCAGCCTGTAAGTACCGGAAAAGGATTAAATGAACGATGATGATAAAAATAGCGAAATGTGTATTACATAGAACACACGTGCATCTAATTACTTACTTTATCATCAATCTCGCTATCTATATCCCGTCCCTATCCCTTCTCTATTCCTGCGTTTATCATCATAACTAATCATAAATTAAACTAAAGTATTTCCTTATAAACAACATTTTTAACAATTTTAGATGTCGGCGCTAAAATCACCAGGCTATTTGATGAGCTAACACGCGAACACGCTACATAGAACTGTCCATGGGAAAAGCAATGAGTCACACCAACCCATCAAAATATTACTATAAAAGTTACTGCATTTAATGTGCGTACTCATAAAAATAATAATAGTTTTTGGTTCATCAAAATCGGGCCAGGATTTCCAAAGTTACAGCGTGGTAAAGTTTCAGCGCTTTTTTAAATTTGCGTTCCTTCGCGCGCTACTGCGATGACGTCACGCTGCGACTGTTATGTCCGATTGCGGGTGATGCGGAGTGTTTACGTGCATAAAATTTGATTTCTCAAATGGTTTGCACCAAATATTTTAAATGTTTGTTGTTGTGTTTGTGTTAGCCTATCCTTTGATATTATTTTTATTAAATTGACATAGTGATAAAAGAGGTTTTTGTAAAAGAATAGTCGGAGAACCTACCAAAAGTCGACATTTTTATGGTTGCGCGATATTTGTCGGGAAATTGTGATTATTTAGCCGTTGAAATGCGAGGAATAAAACTGAATAAGTAAGTAAATGTCTAACTACTCATTTATGTAGTAATTCAATCAAGTTTTATTAAAATACAACTGTTTGTTTTTTGTCGAGTTACAAACGGCAAGGTTTTCATACAAATATTTTCCAAGTTGACAAAGTTCAACATATACTTCCAAAATATTAAATGTTAATAAATATTGGACTTTAAGTTCTAGTTGGGGTTTCATAATGTGAACACTGAATTAACTTTAATATCTTTATTATGAGCACACACAAAAATACACGTCTTGCATTATTCCATGATTACAGAGTAGAGAAAGTAGAGCGAGAGCTCCACAGACAAGAAATCTTACACCGCGTTTACACATTCGCGCGAATCGCGAGGCGAATAGCGAGGCGAATAACGAACTAGCTGTTTACACATGCGTGTTCGTTATTCGCCTCGCTATTCGCCTAGCAATTCGCCTCGAGATTCGCGCGAAATAGCGCGTTTACACATTCGCGCGAATCGCGAGGCGAATAACGAACTAGCATGTGTAAACAGTAAGTTCGCTATTCGCCTCGCCATTCGCCTCGCGATTCGTGAGTTCGCGTCGGGAGCGGTTTTTTGGACGCGAATCAAAGGGCACGAATGGCGAACACGAACTTACTGTTTACACATTCGCATGCATTTAGTTGACTGCTAGCGCCCGACCCAACCGAACGTGTAGACAAATTAGAGTGGAGTAAAGTGCGAATTTTAGAATTCCTAGAACTTTATTATAGAGAAGAGCTCATTTGGGACCCAAAACATCGCAATCATAATTACACATAAAAAATATTTTACAAAAAATAAAAACCGACTTCAAAAACACTGAAAAGTTAAAAATAATATAAGAAATAGGTACAGACATAGACAACGTCACACTTCTATATTGAAGTCGGTGCCAAACGATATCTCCTCGAAAGTCTTAAAATTTGTCACCGACTTCAATATAGAAGTGTGATGTTGTCTGTACCTATTCTTATATTATTTTAAACTTTTCAGCGTTTTTGAAGTCGGTTTTTATTTATTGTAAAATATTTTTTATTTTTAACTTTTTAGTGAATGAAATCTTTTTAGTAAAAACAAAAACCCTAATTTAATACCAGCTCATCAGTGAGCTGGTATTTCATTAGCGTTTCCATCGATTTTCATGGGATCCCATTATCAGAGAATACAAAAAGAATGTTGAAAATCAGTCCACAATTGGCGGCGTAATCGCATAACATACACACAAAAAAAACATTCGCATCGAATTAAGAACCTCCTCCCTTTTTGAAGTCGGTTAAAAATAAAAACCGACTTCAAAAACACTGAAAAGGTAAAAATAATATAAGAATAGGTACTGACAACATCACACTTCTATTTTGAAGTCGGTGTCAATTTTAAGACTTTATAAGAGATCATCGTTTCGTACCGACTTCAATATCATCATCATCATCATCATCATCACAGCCCATATACGTCCCCACCGAGGGGCTCGAGCCTACCCTATATTAGGGTGATTAGGCCTTAGTCAACCACGCTGGCCCAGTGCGGATTGGTCGACTTCACATACATCATTGAACTTCTTCGCAGATGTATGCAGGTTGCCTCACGATGTTTTCCTTCACCGTACGAGCGTCAGACAAATGTACATATGAAATTCGAAACGAAAAACACATTGGTACATGGCGGGTCTCGAACCCCGACCCCCCGATTGGAAGGCAAGTGCCGAGTCCACTGCGCCACCGACGCTCTGTCGCGCGCTGTATATGCAAGTATGTATGTGTATATATAAACACATTCATACACATTACTTACATAACACTTACACACACACACATATACAATATGTATATGTGAGTGTTATGTGCGTGTATGTATGTTTTTTTCTTAATATCATATTATTTGAATATAACAATTATTGTCATTTATTACATTTATTTTCTTATGCCGTCATTTACTTTCTCTCCTTAGCCTAATGGTTGACTGGTAGAGAGCGATGTTTATCGCTAAGTCCGCCATATGTTTGTAACATTAAAGCTTAAATTATTAAAAACTAAAATGTAGCACGCATGCCGCCATTATTTTCACGTCCTCCGTGTTCGTGTGCTAATATCAAAATGAATCACCCGCGAATGTGTGAACAGTAGTTCGCGGTGGCACTCCCCTTTTAATAACAAACATAAGACTTGTAACTTGGTCAACAACAATATAGTAATTTTTAATTATAATGATATGACAACACTAACATCTTAATAGGCTAGTTGACCCTTATTTAAAGTAGGGCTTAAAATGTTCATAATTGTTGTATTAGACCATAGCACATGAATATATTTTTTTTCGATGCCTAAAAAGTGCAAAAAATCTATTTTAAATTAAGATTTTCAATTTTGGAGCGAAAACACGGTCAGCCATGATAGTCTATTGATTACCTGTGGCATACATCAAATGACGTCAGTCTTATAGTAAACAAAGCACCGAGGCGAAATAACCTCACAAAAACAATGCTTTTTATTAAATATCACAAAATATAGTAATACTGTAGTATATGGAACGGAAAAATAGAACAGGAATTACCTCTTCAAAGACGAACGGAAAGCTGTGGCTGTGGATTAGCCGTACCCAGTGATATAGACATGCGAAATAACTCTCGCTTAAAATTGATTAACACTCGCTTAAAGAAATCCTGTAACTATCTACTGAAACTCAAATGTATTTTTGCGAAAATCCCATTAATGTAAGTACTATAAATGAATAACTCAATCTGTGTAGGTACTTCAGTTTCAACTTAAACAAAATAGAAGTTTTTAGGTTGTATGTAAAATCATTAATTAAATTTTTATCTTTCAGTTAGAATGAAAACTGACTGCAGCCGACCAAACAAATTTTAACGCCAGACGTAGAGAAAACGACCATTCACGCCTTTTTGATTTAATCTAAGTTATACACTGACACTAGATGATGTTTCAAAGAAAAGAATATGTACTTATGTCCAATTGAATAATGATGTCATGATGTAATTGAATATTATTTAAAAAGTATGTACATAATACAAACTATGCCAGTTTCATAATAATGAATATATGTATCTAAACAACTTTTATTTGAATTTACTGAGTACCTAATTAAAATTTGTTGCTTTCAGAGGTTACTTAATGAGAACTATTGTGTAGGTACTACCCTGTTCTCCTCTTGACAACGAGATTGATAAGGCAGTAAAAGTTGTGCAACATAATACAAAGCAGTGCATGTTCAGCCACATCAAAATGTGACCTGTCAACTAGAACAACATTATGTTAACAAAATAACACAAGTATTCATATACCAAAGCACCATAGAAGTAAATAGGTCCAGTTTGGTAAAACTGAAAGATGTTAAGTATATCTTCACTGATTAAACCTGCTGCCCATCACCAATCAACTGCAACATCTCCCAATAAATTGTCTGAAGTAAAGTGCTGCAAACCACCTATATCTGGCCAGACATTATTAAAAATTATTATTTCCAAGTGAGGAAAATTATGATAACGACATTTATTCATTAAACCTTTTAACCAAAAGCACAATAAAAAAAGTTACTTCTAGTGTTTCACCATAAGTATAAAAGGGTAATCATAGATTGCTAAGAAATGAAATTCAAAAACCCAATGAAGTCATTTAACGAGCACTAACTTGGCCCGAGTATAAAAAAGCAAATACTATTGAATATTTATTAGAGTGACTACCTGATGGTTTAGTCAGCTTAATATATGCAGGATATGAAAGCAGTATTAGTGATATTAACTTACTAGAAGAAAGTAAATTTCAGAACAGCTTACGAAGAATATGCAAGTTATCCATTTTAAAGCCGTATACAAATATATTAAATGTGATTGCTGTGTTGTCAGCCTTTGCTCTTCCTAATTTACAAGACCCTTCTTATTAAATAAATAATATAAAGAATTTTTTTTACGTACTTTATACATAACATCTAAAGATGACATAACAAATTTTTGTACTACATTAGACATTATGTTCTTCACAAAAAAAAATGTTGCATGTTTATTTGACAATAATGACTTGTAAAGGTTTAAGTTAATTCAAAATTTTTTAATTTGAAATACTCGTACATGTGTTTTATTTTTCCCTTACACCTTAAAAGAGAATTTTTTTATAGGTTTGTTGTTCATATTTATCATTGTTACTCAAATACCTATATATGTTCCAAAAGTACAAATAGGTTTGAATAGAGTTAAATTAAATTTATTAATTTGTTATATATTGCCTTAGGGTCGCAGGTAATAAAAGTCCAAATAATAGTAGTGATTTATTATGAAGTAATACTTTCATATATTAGGAAAAATGTAGTATAGTTTCCAAAATGGCACTATTTGATAAATAAGTACCTATTATAGCTAATATTGTACCTTTTGAGTGTTCTCAAAATTACTTAATACACAAAAGTATATAAGTTTCGCTTTAGCACAAAACATCTGCATCTATACTTGAGTTAAGCATACTGTTCACAGTTTTCTGTCTTTGATAATTTGCATTTTCTTCAGTAAAAGAGCATGACAATTTTGTATTAATCTAATTTTATGGATACCGTTTGTTGAACTGACTATTACAGGGTATTAATAAAAAATGAAGAGGTCACATATTGCAAATTTCAACCCAAATCCTTATCTTTCAACTTTTATCCACATTTCATTATAGGTGTCTGCAACATATCCCACCAAAAATCTTCCCAACGAAAGAAACATCATGTGTTATGCACTGGCTTCATAGCACATGGAAGCTGTTATTCTTTATAACGAAGCTCGAACTAAAGAGCACTTCTGTATTGATGATTCCTGGTTTAGTTTTCTATGCACTTTATTCTTTCTTCATTGAAGAGGTCTTTAATTTTTTAAGAAATATGTCACAATCTGTGTCTGTGAATGTATATATATTTTTCCTCCAGTAATTTTCTTCATGCTTGACAAATGAACAACTGCCAATCTTTCTCTTTTTATGTTCATTTACAAATTCTTGCAGTACTACACTGGTATTTGACACATGATCCTGATGTTTCTTTTGAACATTTCTCTTGAAGTAAATACTTTTAGTGTTTATTTCACTTTTGATAGATAGGATTCTATCCAATAGCATTCAACTGATATACAAAATAGCTCCTCACTGTGATGGTGCAACCACACCAATATTGCATGTTTGCAACTCTCTTCTGCCGCTTGACAACCTTGACAAGTACACTTGTAACCTGTTCTTCATTATAACAGTATTGAAATTGTACTTATATTGTTTAGAGCGATACACAAAGAATCTCTTGACCATCAATCTGTCGATTTTTGGAAGATTTGTACTATCTGCTCTCACAAATCCAACATCAATGGTTGATTTTGCTGTTAATGCAAATAATTAACGATATTTACACATATAATAACGGAGATTTGGACGATTTTTTGCCAGTTTTAGGAAAGAATAGAGCAAATCGACTAGTTGTTGAATCAAATTTGACATTTCTTTGTTTACTATATGTGTGACGTCACGGCCCTGACCACAGGATATCAAAGCGTTTACGGCGTGAGATAAAAAAAGATAATGGGGGTAATTCTGAAGTTACCTGCACTAAAACTAAAACTAAAATTAAACATATAATTTTAAATTAGTTTTAGGTAATTCGTATTCTGAAACGCCGGACTCTCTTAATTTAAACCGCATTTGACAATTTCTTAAATTGAATACACAGATTATAAATACACCTAGTGCTGTAGAAAAACGGGATAATTTAGAAACATTAAAAACAGCTATATTCTACTAATTTTACTATCAGAAATTATTAATTTAAGATTTGATCGTATTTGTAAATAACAGAAAAGAAATTTTATTATTTATCATTCATTTTATCACAAAAGAAAAATTATTCGACATTTATTTTGCGATTGTGATGGCTTCGCGCCTATGCCATGAAATAAAAAAAATTACATGGTAGTCTGAGTTGCGTTCCGAGGGTCAGAGTAATGCAACCGAGAGTGTTTTTCACACTCGCTCCGAGGTTCAGAACGGGTCGGTTGCTATCTTTTTTTTAGTTTGTATCTTGCCGATCAAGATCAAGCAAAGGACTGAATATTACTAATCCTTACTATAAAATTAACAGTAAATATCCATTTTTCTGCTTAAAAATAATTACAACACATAGAAATCACTATATTTCCCTAGTATTAGGCTTAAAAGAGTTCAAAGTAGCGTTATTTAATAAAATAATAAATAATTAGCGTATTTTTGACATCGACATTGACATAAAATCTGTCAGAGTGTTTTTCACCCTACGCTCGAGTTGGTTGTTTGGCTGAACGCAGCTCAGAACCTACGCTCGAGTGCACTCCGAGTGCACTCTGACAGCAACCAACCCGTTCAGAGCCTCGGGGTAAAAAACGCTCTGACAGGCGGTTAGTACACTCTGTGCCCGTTCAGAAGCTTCGAGTGATGCAAACAACAAACTCGAGCGTAGGGTGAAAAACACTCTGACAGATTTTATGTCAATGTCGATGTCAAAAATACGCTAATTATTTATTATTTAATTAAATAATACTACTTTGAACTCTTTTAAGCCTAATACTAGGGAAATATAGTGATTTCTATGTGTTGTAATTATTTTTAAGCAGAAAAATGGATATTGACTGTTAATTTCATAGTAAGGATTAGTAATATTTTTCCCTTTGCTTGATCTTGATCGGCAAGATACAAACTAAAAAAAAAGATAGCAACCGACCCGTTCTGAACCTCGGAGCGAGTGTGAAAAACACTCTCGGTTGCATTACTCTGACCCTCGGAACGCAACTCTGAACGCAGCTCTGTAGTTGTATAGATAGGTACTTCGTGACTTCCTCTGAATTTTAAAATTGCGTATTTTGTTTCATTAGTAATTTTTGTTTTGGCTGTGGCTGGCTAAAACCTTTAAATGTTCCGGTAAGGAGCCGATCTGTACTTCAGTGCAGTCTATAGCTTCTATCACGTTGCGAGCGGATTGGCGAGGAAAACGAAATATTTTTCTAAATTTACGTTCGGGCATAGTAAATGGGTCTGATTTGTCCCTCAACTTCCTCAATTTTACTTTTTCTTCTCCTATTCTATAACATAAATAAGTCGATACTTTACAAATATATATTAAAACTATGAGGCAGGTATTTATCTAATTTCTTATATAAAACAAATATTTTACCTTTCTGAAGACTCTATTAATGCCATAACAATCAATTCATCATCCATTTGGCAAGTTGCACAAAAAAAATTGCCTTCGGTAATGTTAGAAAATCGTTAAAAAGTAACAAGATTTTAGACGGCACCTAAAAGTTTACCTCCTAAAATTAGTTTGACATATTTAAAATTATAGGAAAAGTTACATTTAGGAAGCATGTCAGAATACGAAAATAACATCTAACACTAAATTGAGTAGTTTAGTAACGTCACTCCTAATTTTAGAGTTAACTTGTGAGTTCTGAATACCAAACGGTGATTGACATTTCTATCTCTAATTTTATTTAGTTATAGTTTTAGGTGGTCGCTTCAGAATCACCCCCTATTTCTAGCATTTTCAAATTAAAATTTTACAGTAATCATTCATTGTTATTTATTAAAATCGGTATATTGTGGAACCTTATGCCAAATACTGTTAGAAATAAACAATATTTTAATAAATTTTGATATGAGTCAACTACCCTATTGCAAAGGTAATTTTAATTATATTATGGCAACTCTAACATCTTAATTGCAAAGGTAATTTTAATTATATTATGGCAACTCTAACATCTTAAGTGACATACTCGAAAATTTGACAACTGATATTGACACTTCGCAAATCTACAAAAAATAAACATCGATTATTAAACCTTACAAATTTCAAGTGTTTTATACATAAATTATCAACATTCTGTTAACATAATCTACAAGTTATATTGTACTTATTTTATTAATTATATGATTAATAATAACAAAGTATCTATCTGTTTACATACATTTTACGTATTATTTAATTTAAGTTTAGTTTACTACTAAAGTAATTATGTTTTTCTAGACTTAGTGATTTGGTAAAAATATCTGATATGTTTTCATTTGTATTTATGTAGTTTAATTTTAACAATCCTTTGTTTACTATATCTTTTATAAAGTGTACTCTAATATCTATATGCTTTGATCTTTTACTGTTTTCATAACTATTTATCATTTGGATACTACTCTGATTATCTATGTATAACAATGTTGAGTTTATATCTGTATTTAAATCTTTTATTATGCCTTTAATGTAAATCATTTCACTTACAGCTAATGCAGCGGCGACATACTCTGCCTCAGCGGTGGAGAGTGCAACAGATGATTGTTTCTTTGAAGACCAGCTGACCAAGTTGCCTTTGAAGAATACAGCTGCTCCACTTACGCTTTTCCTGTCATCTCTATTGCCTCCCCAGTCTGCGTCTGAAAATCCTATTAAATTATTATTTTTATTTAGTTTGTATGTTAATCCCTTTTCTTTTGTATGTTTCAGGTATCGGAGTATTCTTTTTGCAGCCTTCCACAGTTGACTTGTTGGCTTCTCTAAGTATCTGCTCAAGAAACATGTAGCAAAAAGTATATCTGGTCGGCTTGTTGTTGCAAGATACATGAGTGAGCCTAACAACTCGCGATAAGGAACATCAATTACTTCCAACTTGTCATCATATTGAAAATTAGTTTCCATTGGTGTTTTTATTTCTGTACTGTTTTGCATGTTATATTTGATCAATAAATTTTCAATAAACTGTGATTGTTTTATTTGTAATTTCTCATGAGTTCTTGTTATTTCCATGCCTAAAAATTTATTTATTGTTCCCAAATCTTTTGCTTGAAATTCTATTTTTAGTTTCTCTATTATATTATTTCCTTTTCCTAGTACCAAAATATCATCAACAAATATAAGTACATATATGTCATTTCCCACATATAAACAGAAATCATGTAGGGATTGTTTTAATCCATTTTTTGTTAAGAAATCATGTAATCTCTCGTTCCATAGCCTTGGCGATTCTCGCAAGCCATACAAAGCCTTTTTCAACTTTAATACTTTTCCTTCTTCTGCATGGACTCCTTCTGGACATTTTATATATATGTCTGATTTTAATTTACCATTTAGAAAAGCCGTTGGTATATCTAGTTGTCTAGTGCATAGATTTTCTTGTACAGCCTTCGCTAGGAATAACCTAACAGTAGAAATTCTTGCTACAGGTGCGTACAAATTCTGTACAGTTTCCTCTTGGAAACCCTTTGCGACTAGTCTCGCTTTTCTTGTTCCATCTTGTTTGGTTTTGAATACCCATTTTGTGTCAATGGCCTTTTTTCCGGTTGGTAGTTCTGATACTTCCCAAGTCTGCATTTTCTTGTGAGCTGCGAGTTCATTGTCTATAGCAATGTTCCAACCTCCTTCATCTATTGCTTCTTTAAATGTCATTGGATCTCCCGATATTAATGCATACGCTACGTACATTTCATAATCTTCATATTTCTTTGGAATAGCCTTTTGTCTCTTTGTCTCTTCTTGAACATTTTCCTGTGTCACTTCCGTTTTATTTATTGTTTCTTCACTTTCATCTTCTGAATATTCTTTTGTTTCTTCATCTCTTATTTCATGGTTTTGTGAATTTGTCTGTATAACATCTTCATATATTTTCATTTTCTCTGTTATATCATTTTCATTTTTATATATCAAATCATTCTCATCAAATCGAACATCTCTTGATATTATGATCTCTCCTGTTAATGGATCCCATAGGCGATAACCATTACCACTATATCCTACAAATCTTACTGATCTTCCTCTTTTATCAAGTTTGTTTCCCTTTGGTAATATTGTGGTCCAAGCTTTACAACCAAAAATTCTCAAGTTGTCATATGATACTCTACCATAAAACTTATGTGCTGGTACGTCTCCATTCAGGGATTTTGTAGGTGATCTATTTATTGTATATGTAGCACATTTTATTGCTTCACCCCACATACTTTTTGGAAGATTTGTATCTATAAACATTGTTCTTACTTTGTCTAATAAGGTTCTGTTCATTCTCTCACACACTGAATTTTGTTGAGGTGTGTAACTGCAGGTAGTTTCTTGTTTAATGCCCTTATTGTAATAAAAATTCTTGAGTTCTTTATTTAAAAATTCTGTTCCTTGATCTGATCTAACTCTTAATACTCTATTTCCATTATTATTCATTCTATTTATGTACTCAAATATATAAAATTTTGCTTGATCTTTACCTTTTAATAAATAAGTTTCTGTGAAGTGTGAATAGTCATCAATAATTGTCAAGTAGTATTTTTCATCTAAATTTGTGCTTGGGCTGATGGGTCCTCCTATGTCCACATATATTAGTTCTCCAATTCTTTTACTCTTAGGATGTTCAACTGACTTGAAAGGTATTCTAGTTGCCTTTCCCTCTATACATGAGTTACATTTTGGTTGTGATGTTGGCAAACCAATTAATTTTAGTCCTTGATGATTCAGATGGTTCATTCTTTTGTGCCATAACATACCCTTGTCTATTTCTGTAATGTATCCTTTGCCATACTCATTTATTTTGAAATTTATAGTAAATAATCCTGTTTTATATGACTTTCCAATTAATCTATATGAATTCTTTAATATTAATGCTTTGTTTTTCTCAAATATAACTTTAAATCCTTTACTATTCATTCTTTTTACTGATAACAAATTGTGAGATAAATTTTCAACAATAAGTGCTTCAATCATTACATTGTTTCCTCTGTCTGTCTTTAAATTTATGATTCCCTTCTTATTTATTTTAATTATTTGTCTGTTTGCTACTATGATTTTCAACTCATTTATTTGTTCTATTTTTGTCATAAGCTTTTCATATTTTATATTTATCATATTATGAGTAGCGCCAGAATCTATAAAAAAAGTTATCTCTTTTTCTTCATCTTGAACAGCATATGCTTCGTGTTCTGCTATGAATGTAAGTGAGTTCTCGTTTGTATCTTCAGTTATATTTGTACTTGGTCTTTGATTATTATTTTGATATCTATTACGTCTCATACCTCTTCCTCTTCCTCGGAAGGTTCTAATTTGTGTGCGACAATCTCTAGCATTGTGCCCCATTTTCGAACATTTAAAACATTTTATTGTAGATGTGTTAAAACTATACTCTTCTTTATTTTTATATTTACTGTCACTATTTTTCATCTTTAACTCGGCATCCAATAATTTACTTTTCACATAATCTAAGGTTAACTCAGTATTAGTTGTTTCTAGGGCCACTATTATTCTTTCATAACTATTGGGCAATGTTAAAAGTAGGTGACACACCTTGTCTTCCTCTTCCATTTTTTCGAATTTACTTACAAGTGAGTCAAAGATGCTAAAATGTTCATTTAGGTCCTGCCCTTCTCTGCATTTTAGCGCTAACAATTTCTTTTTATTGTAAAACATGGACAAAGTACTTTTTCTTTCATAAATTTTAGAAAGTTTTTCTAACATTTCGCGGGCACTTTGTAAGTCCTTTATTATTTCTAAAAATTTGTCCGGTAAACCTCTTACTATAATATTGCGTGCATGTATATTTTTCATTTTTAATGTCGCCTTTTCTTGTTCACTTAACTGTTTTTCTATATTGCTTGTTTCAATTGCCTCTAGACAATTTTTCTCCTCCATCACGCATTTTATGCGAAACACCCAACTATTAAAATTCTCGCCAGTGAAGAGTGGTACGGAAAGCGTCCCTTCCGCCATTTTTCGTTTTTCTATTTTCTATTTATTTCTTCAACTTTTACCTAAACTCTTCTTTCTTATCTCGTCTGGGCCCATAACCTATTGGTTCTACGGCCCGTTCCAGATAAGCATTTTTAGCCATAAATACCAACATTTTTAGCATCTCTGCGTTCCATTAGCCGGTGATGCTAGTTTTTCTTGCTGGTTGTCATGCGTTTCATTTAAGCATTTTTAGCACGAAATACTAGCATCAAATACCCATGCTAATAGATGGGTCCTCTGATACCACTTTTTGACAGCTTTCAAATTTGACATTTGGAATCTTTTTTTCATGAATCAAAAAGGATTTTCAGCGGATTTAAAAAAATTATTGAAAGATATTTGTAGTATTAGCCAATTCTGATTTATATTTAAAAAAAAATTAAGTGGCTGGACTAATTAAGTGAGGTGTCAAAATTCAGCACGAAAAATCAGTACCTTGCGTTTCATTTGTAACAATTAGCGCGGCTAAAAATTTCAACATTTCTTAAAAGAAACGCAAAACGAGGCTAACATCAGATGTTAGCCTCAGAAAGTAGCAGTGCTTTATCTGGAACGCAGGGCTAGTTGGGGTTTCATAATGTGAACACTGAATTAACTTTAATATCTTTATTATGAGCACACACAAAAATACACGTCTTGCATTATTCAAGCATTATTCCATGATTACAGAGTAGAGAAAGTAGAGCGAGATAGAGATGTGTAAGTACTGTGAGTAATGCATAACGCGTAATATAACACGACCGCGTACTGCAACAGTACGCATTACTCGGCAAAATTTAGCATGGCACATGACACTAAACATGGCGTGCGCCCGTAATGTCGCGGCCGCTCTCGGCCGCTTGACGACATGCTTAGCGCGGCGGCCGGCGAAGGCGAGGCGTACTGTTGATGTTCGGTGTTCGGGTGTTCTTCGGTAGGCATGGTAAAACTTCGAGCGAGTGTAAGCGAGGAAGAGTGTCGGCCGAAGGGGATTCTATCTCTATCACGCCATTTAGTAGAATTTTAACGTGATACAGTATTGTATTCTTGATAATCTTAGGCACCGCCTCGTTAGTCATAAATCAAAATTTGCGCGTGCTTTCTTTCGTCTAATAAATTAATTCGTCTTACGTCAAAAAAATTGTCCCAACAATTATTTGCAAGCTGTAATATAAAAATGTATAAGTATATGATTGTATTAGACATAATACAAAAAAGTAATAAAAACAAAAAAGCTAGGGAGCGGTGGCTTAACGCACGTTATGCACTACACTGCAACATAACCATCACATTGTTGCAATATAATCTGAAACTCGCTATCCTAAATTATAATAATAAAAGGTCTATCTATTGCTATAGCATTACACCTGAGTAAAGTTAGCGGGACGTTCGCATAGCGCGTCATCTCAGGTCATGGATGGAGTACTGAGTAATGTTATTATGCCATATTACGCGGTGCGAAATGTCATGCCATATGGCATTACTTTTCGAAGTACTGTTTTGCGCATGTCTAGAGCGAGAGCTCCACAGACAAGAAATCTTACAGACTAATTATAATTCTAATAATAAACTTTATTATCATTAAAGGCAGTTTTAAATTTTTCATGTTTAACAAGCAGGGGCGACAAACATTTTCTTAATATTTTTTTTTAATATTGCCTTTTTTAATAGGTACACACAAAACGTTCATTTTATCCTTTATACCAAATAAACTGAGTGATGTTTTTAGTTGTAAAGTATGTGTATTTAAAGTATTGCGTATCTTCTATGTAAAAATAATAATCAGAAAATTTATTACAGATCATTGAGAGAAAATTACGGCCATGAGAGCCATAGGATATGTGCTGTGAAATGCCGTATTACTCCGGAGCATCGTGTGCGCGTTAAGCCATATCATTACACTTAAAATGCAATGAAGTCGACAGCCGAATCACGGTAATAATATAATACAGTATGTGGACTCGGCCTCTCTTTGAAATTTTATACCTACGGCCGCTCGGCATCGCTTGGTGCGTGGCAAGGGAATGCAAATCCGTTTAAAATCCAGTTTTTTAATAAACGGATTTTGTTCCAATCCGGATTTTATGGAATCAAATAAAAGCACATGAAAATCGAATCAAATGCTTTTTTTATTTGTTATTTGCTCGACCCACATCCCGCGCCGCGCCCCGCTAACCTCCAGAGCCGATAGACTCGACAAGTCTACACTCGCGCGCGACGCGAGACGCGCGAACAGCAAACTTGCTCGTTTCGATTTTTTTCATAAAATTTCTTATTATAAAATAATCCGGATTCGATTTTCAAATCCGGATTTGGAGGTCTAGTAAAAATGTGCAGATGTCCAGATTTTTCCGATTACGGATAATCCGGATTGCATTCTGAAGTATAGCAATGAAACGACCCGTCTTATTGTAATCCGTTTATTGACTGACTGCCGAACGCGTACAGTGAGCGATGCGCTTCGTCATTCGTGCATTATAAATAGGTGCGTATAAACATCAAACACTACATTCCTCCATCACCATTTGTTGAACATCTGTTAACAATAGAAACTAAATACATATCACAAAATGCATATACTTATATCATATGTATAGTAAACTTATATGTATAATTAAATTTTATAATTAACAGGCTTTCTGGGACGTAAAGAACGGGGTAGTGAACTAGCCTCAACCGACGGCGGCCCCACGTCCGGGCAGAAACCAGAACTCTCTTGCTCGGCTGGGCCACCCCCGCCCTCCGGCACATCCTCAAGCTCCTCTGACCCTTGCTCCCCCTCTTCTGTCCCCACACTAGTCCTGGCCCTAGCGCTGGCGGCTGCGTGCATTGGTGAAGCCATACATTCGGATCTTTTCTCCGGGGTCAATAGAGTAGGAGCCGTGGTCAATAGAGACTCGTGATCCCTATTTATTAAAAGTTCGTAACCCGTTTTACAAGTGTTTTGAACATTAAATTCGTTAGTGCCTGTATATTTACGCATTTGATCCACGTGTCTTTTACATATAACATTATTCTCTTTTATTAATATTTCATACATTCTGCTACCTAACTTATTTTTTACCAGTCCCAATGTCCAATAACTTTTTCTATTTATAAAATATTTAACCCATACAATATCTCCGATTTTGAATAATCTACAAGTTTTATTGGCAACATCATGTTCCTTATCCTGATGTTCTTTACATGGCAGTATTAAATCTAAGCGTGTTTTTATTTCTCGACCGAACATTAGTTTTGCTGGAGACTCGCCTGTTGTGCAATGGACAGCGCTACGGTAGCAAAATAAATATTCTAATAAGCTATTTTTTGATTCTGATTTCAACTTCGCTTCGTACAAAATTTTTTTAATTATATTTTTACAAATTTTTACCGAATTTTCAGCCTGTCCATTACTACAAGGGTGGTAAATCGGCGATGTCATGTATTTTATGCCATTGAAATCACAAAAATTATTGAACTCCATGGAATTTATCTTTGTATCATTATCCGAAACAATTAGGTCTGGTAAACCAAATCTTGAAAATAAATATTTAAGTTTCAGTATCAACTGTTGCGTGGAAGTGCCCTTGTCCATTAATAAACATTCCAGCCATTTACTATATGCATCAACGACCACTAGATAAACCTGCTGGTCCACCGCCAGATAATCAATATGTAAGCGCTGCCAGGGCGCTGTGCCGCGTGGCCAGGCAGCGGGGGGCGCGCGCGCCGGCGCCGCCCTTACGTGGGCGCACACAGGGCACGATCCTATGTACCTCTCTATATCATTATCAATTCCCGGCCACCACATTTTAGACCTAGCTATTGACTTTGTTTTGGTAATACCTAAATGGCCTTTATGAAGCTCCTTCAACAATCTTTCTTTAAAAATGTTCGGTATAACTATTCTATGACCTCTTAAAATACAATGTCCTTCAAATTGTAAATCAGTTTTACAATTGAAATACGGACGAATTATGTTACAAACAATTTTCCTCGGCCAACCTACTTTCATATACTTACTTACAATTTGTAACGTTTCATCTTTTAACGTAGCTTTTCTTATATCGGTGAAAGATATAGGCAAAATGTTGTCGCTTAAGAAATTACATTTCAATAATTCCGGCTCTGGGCTGCTATCGACGTGTGATGAAGGTGCACGTGAAAAGAAATCAGCTACTACGTTTTTTTCACTCGATGTATACTGCACAATATAGTTATAAGCCGACAAGGTTAATGCGTACCGTTGCAAACGTGATGCCGTCGTTACAGATATACCGTTTTTGTTGTTGAAAATAGCTAGTAATGGCTTATGGTCTGTTTTAAGTATAAATGGCTCGTTACGCCCGTATAAATATTGGTGAAACTTTTTAATTCCGAACATTATTGCTGTCGCCTCTTTATGGATCTGACTGTAATTGCGTTCGCTATCGGATAAGGAGCGTGAAGCAAATGCGAGCGGTCTCTCGCGGCCGTCGGCGTCGCGGTGTGCGAGCACTGCGCCCAGCCCGGCCGGGCTCGCGTCAACCGTCAACACCAACGGCGCGCTCGGGTCGTAGTGCGCGAGTACGCGCTCCGACTGCAGCTCCCGCTTTACGCGCCGCACCGCCTCCTCCTGCTTACCGCCCCACTGCCACTCAGTCTCCGAACGAAGTAAATCGTACAGCGGGCTCAAAATCGACGATGCGTTCGGAATAAAAAAACGATAATAGTTCACCATACCAACAAACCTTTTAACCTCCGACACATTAGTCGGTACCGGAGCGTTCACTATTGCTGCGACCTTGTCGGAACATGTATGCAACCCGTTCTTATCTATAATATATCCTAGGTATGATACACTGTTCTGAAATAACGCGCACTTATCTTTTTGTAAGCGTAAACCGGCCTCATTTAACCTTCGAAATATTTCCTTCAAACGTTTCAAATGCGTATTTTTATCAGGTCCAGTGCAGCAAATATCATCAATCCAACAACTGACGCCATCTATACCTATTAATAATGATTCCATGGCTTTTTGGAATATTGCAGGTGCCGATGCTAGACCGTACACTAACCTAGTATATTTAAAAAGGCCTTTTGTTGTACTAATGGTTGTTAACGTTTGTGAAGACTCAGATAAACAAAATTGATTATATGCATTCGATAAATCTATTTTCGAGTAATGCTCTCCCCCTCCCAGCTTCGCAAACACTTCTTCTATTCGCGGCATAGGATACTTATCAACCAAAAGGTCCTTATTTAAAGTAACTGAATAATCGCCTGCAATTTTAACTTTGCCGTTTTCTTTTACTACGGGCACGATAGGCGTCGCGTAGTCAGAGTAACTAACCGGTACTAATATTCCCAAGCTTACTAATCTATCAATTTCTGCTTCTACCTTCTCTTTTAAAGCAAACGGAACAGTACGCGGCTTAAAAAATTTTGGTACAGCCTTTTCTTTTAAATATAAATCAACAGTAAATTTATTAAATCGCCCCAACTGATTTTGCCATAGGTTCTCATATTCTTTTAATAATGAATGCACTTCCACGTCGTTAATACCTACATCTATGCTATTATTTTCAGATAATAACCTTATATCAAATAAATACATGAAATCACGACCTACTAGTGGTGGTCCACCATTTTTAATAACATAGAATTTCATATCATTACATTTATTATTATATTTCACAGTTAACATTAAGGAACCAACGGGTTTTATTTGGTGACCATTATAAAAACACATTTTTAAATTGCAGTTGTTATCAAGTTTCTTATGACTAAATTGTTGATTATACATAGCAAAAGAAATGACGCTTACACTCGAACCGGAATCTAGTTCCATTTTGTAAGATTTGCTGTCTACTGAAACCTGCACAATTATAGGTGAATAATTGACATACCTCATGTTAAATAGTTCGCATTCTCTACAACCAGGAGCCTCAATTGGAGATATCTCTTCTTCTCCTACATTTATATTATGGACCGCACAGCCTCGTTGAACACAAACCTTCTTCAAATGCCCTTTACGACCGCACTTTTGACACGTATAATTCTTATAACGGCACTTTTGCGTCTCGTGATTACGAAGACCACACACGCTGCAGCGAGTACCCGCGCTTGGGCCGCTGTCACCTCGCCGACCCACTGCTGCCAGGGGCCTGCCCATCCTGTACACAGGTTCTTCCTTTACCAAAGTCGAAATTGACACCCCTGAAGTCGCAGTATTTCGCGCTTCCCGAGCGCTAGCCGCCTGTTTAGCCACCTCCACAGCCTTCGAGAAACTCAAGTCATCTGCATTCAACTCAAAAAGCCTATCCCGTTCTGGACCGACTCGCAGTCCGAGTACAAATCTGTCCCGAAGCACCATGTCGAGTGAGTCGCCGAAGCCACCATAGATGGCGAGACCCCTTAGCCTCGCAGCCCACTCTTCCACGCTCTCGCCGACATCCCTTACTGCCTCATAGAATCGTGACTTTTCCGCAAACGTTGATTTAACAGGCTTAAAGTGCTCATTGAAAGCCTTCACTAGATCGCCATATGACACCGTCTCAATTTGTTTAGGGTGAATAAGGTTATGTGCTAACCTGTATGTGTCATCAGACAAATGAGTCAGTAAAACGGCGCACTTTCGGTCGTCCTTTATTTCGTTCAACTTGATAAATTGTTCGATACGACTGTAAAAAATTACCCAATCTTGGTTTTTATGATCAAAACAACTTAAATTACCAATTGAACCTGCCATTATTTTCACGCGTTTGGTTGCACTCGTCGCCAGTGAAGTATAGCAATGAAACGACCCGTCTTATTGTAATCCGTTTATTGACTGACTGCCGAACGCGTACAGTGAGCGATGCGCTTCGTCATTCGTGCATTATAAATAGGTGCGTATAAACATCAAACACTACAATTCCCTATGCGTGGCCCACGATAGGGTTGCCCGCTTATCGACCGTCCGCTCCGTTTGACTCGTGCGTAACATACCCTGCGGCGAACTGCATTTGTGACAGCCCTTGTAGCTATGCCATCCCAGATCGAGTCGCGGAGGCATAGCGCATGTTTCGACCGTTTCTATGTAGTCATTCTACTGTATATACTATTACCGTGGCCGAATATTAAGCGCAGCGTGTGAAAATTGCGCTCTACTTAAATACCCAGTATCGATATGCCATGGTCTTATGTAATAAACACACACAAAAAAAAACACCCAGACCTCATACCTCACCTCAAACACTCAGACCTCACCAAGTCAAACTCATCTGCTAGTAATAATAAATAAATCATATTTACTTTTTTTGTTATTTTTTTATGTAACAACAATAAAATTAAATGTTTGTTACACCTGACTTTACAGTCAGTGTTATAGGTCGGTACCAGGTGTAATCTTGGTAAACATACTTTTGAAATAATATTACAAAAAAACCAGTAATAACTTGTTGTTTACCCCTGACTATAAACATACATGACTAACTCTAGCTGTGCCCGCGAACTACGTTTTGCCTTAATTTATTTTTTCCCGACATCTTCAACAAATATCGTTAATGTACACAGAAATAAATACAAAAACAACAAATTATATACTAAAACCTTCCTCGAGAATCACGCTATCGAGTGGTGAAAACCGCTTGTAGTTGTTGAGTTTATCGCGAACAGACAGACAGACAGACGCGGCGGGGGACTTTGTTTTATAATATGTAAGGATCTACTACTGTCGTCTTGTGTGGCTAGGTACGTAATAGGTACTTACTAACATAGGTATAACTAACATTTTAAGCCATTTGTGATTAGATTAAATACTTAAACCTGGGTTTGTTTTTTAAAACAAAAAGTCATCGCCAACGCCAACTCAAATCAGGGAGCGCGTCCTTCGCCGCTCGCGAAGTTATTAACCTGCACATTCTATGTGAATGTGGGGCTGGCGTTGGGGACTTGGATCACTTATTCTTCTCTTGTACCCTATACGACCGTTCCTCTTTCATGGACTCATTGATAAAACATCAGGTTCCACTTCCTACACGTATTTCTTGTTTATTAATGTATCCAAATAAATTTTTTGACATGTTATCTGCATTCCTAAAACACAACAATATCAAGATATAGCTATGCTGTATGTATTTATATCTTCCTAATATTATAATATATTCCTAATCTCTTACCTACACAATCCTTTACTGATCCTAATTCCCATTCGCGTTCCGTTCCGTTCCTTGAATAATATAACCATTTCCCAACCTTTTACCTGACACTGGCATATAGAAAAACTTCTCTTTTGCCATAAAAAAAAAAAAACCTACACATTCAACTAAAACATATTACTTTCTCATCTGTGCATTCAACTACAGTTTTAGGTACATATCTATTGCTAAAAAGAAACACAAATGTATATAATATAATAATAATGAACACAAAACTTACGTCGAAATGATCTTCACAACAATGCACGTGACTGAGGCTGTGAGAGCATCTGCTCTTCTCATAACTTTTAACCACTTTTTCCGAATATTCTTATTATATGATACAGAAAAAAACACTGTTTGGGGTGTTTTTTACTGGAGTTAGTACAAATAGGGACAATACAATATTTCTTAACCATTTTATTCATTCACTATAAGAAAAACAATTGAATTTATAGCGAAACCACGAGAGCGCAGTATGTAGGTGTACGCAAGCAGCAAGCACCGACTCGCAGCTCGCAGCGTGACGCACGTTGGCGCGGTCGCTTAGCCGGATTTTGCCGCGGAGGCCGTACTTTAACGTTTAATATCTCAGTCATTTTTGAAGATAGAAAAAAAATAAAAACAGATTCTTTTTTTTCGAGTTACCTATTTTTTAGATATGCTGATAACAAAAATCATTGGTGTGACTCATTCTCTCTCAAATCTACACCAGCATACTTAATTGAGAGTTTGTCCTTGCGCCTTATTGATTGTCATTGCGAAGCAGACATTTAAAGGAAACTGTAGTCGTTTAAATTCAAAGGGAAGATCATTAGGAATCAACGGAATTCGTGGAATGAAGACAGTTTCCCCCTGAGAAGGTCCGGTCAAAATAGTTGCCTCTACCACATTGCGCGACAAAGCTTTGACTTGTAGCCAAGTTCCGTAACAAGTTTAGGGGGTTTTAAGTTTCTCAGCAACATCACTGGTGTACCAACACGCAGTAAAAGTTTATGGTAAGGAAAACCTGATGGGTTTTGAGTGTTCAAGAACTCTACAGGATAATGGACGGCCTCGTCTGGATTTACTACCGTGTCAATCGAGTTGTAGAGCATTTCTTCGCCTTCGAATGATTTCAACATGTCATTAATTACTGCTGCTTGGTCATTTTTGGGGTCAAAATTGCCCTTTCGCACAACCATTCCAAAGATTCATTTGTATGTTAGCAACGTCAGGATAAATTTTCTCTATCAACTCTGGAACTGTTGTAACAACAGTGCAAAGATCGTCGGGTATATTTAACATACCATCATTTTCTGGATAGTTACCATTTCCGAGTTTAAGCAATAGTTCCGAAAACTGACCCGCAGCGATATCACCACTTAAATGAACTCTCATGTTTTTGGATAGTTTAAGTATTTTACCTGAAGACCACAGAGAGGACTTCTTAAGACACGCCTTAATTTCGTCAACACGTGTTCCTCGCGGAACTATTGGCAATGTTTGACGAAAATCACCAGCCAGTAATACTGTCATGCCACCCATCAAGTTCTTGTTACCCCTAATATCTTGTAGAGTCCTATTTCAGCTTCAATGGCTTTTTTGTGAGCCATCGTACTTTCATCCCAAACTATAATCTTAGCTTTCTTTAACACTTCCGCCAGATTGCTCTGTTTAGAAATATTACATAAGGGAGTTTCTACATTCGTGAGGTTCAGAGGCAATTTAAGTGCAGAGTGTGCAGTTCGACCCCCTTGTAAAAGAGTAGCAGCTATTCCGGAAGATGCAACTGCAATAGCAATATCGCGATCACTTCTAAATTTTGCCAGCAATAAATTTATTAGATAGGTTTTTCCAGTGCAGGAAAAATACTTCTCCTTCTTCATCATACACGCTTTTAGTTACTCGGTCATAAACTGACTTTTGCTCTTGTGTTAAAGAACCATAATTATTAGTTACAAAAGTCTGTATATCCGTCACATTGTAGTTAGTCTCCCTTAAATAATCTCTATTTTCTAAAGTCAGTGGTACAGTTGGTTGAGGTAAACCATATTCTTTTAGGGGGAGCCCACCTAAACTCAAGGAAGCTTCCTCAAGTTCAACTAAGCATTTATTGAAAACTCCATCTTTTAAATTATCGATATTGCTTCCAACTTGCCTCTCTACTTGCCGTTTTATATCTTCGGATAAGTCGTCTTTGAAATCATTCCACAGGCTCAAAGGATCCGATAAGTGACAAAACACCAACATTGTTGTGAAGAGCTCTCTCATCATGTACGGTGATCGACACAACGCTGCCTCTTTGAGAGCTGCATGCCAGTGTTCATCATCCTCAAGCAACCCCAATGTCTTGCAAGCTGATTGAAAAGTAGCATGCACAACTCCATTTATTGTTTTTAATGCCTCAAAAGATGTTGGGCCTCTTATCTCATGAAGGAGCATTCTTAAGTGAAAGCATTCTGTATTATTTGGGTGTACAGTGTATAATCTACCAAGAGCATGGTCTTTTTTTACACCAGGCCATCCATCTACATCTACTCCTCTTTTTCTCCTTTCAAAGCGGTTCTTGTTCCATGTATAATATGCTGGTACTTGGAAATATAAAAGAGTTTTTGCGAAAGCATCTACTTTACACAAATCAAAAAAGCCTAGAAGCGTGGTTTTTGGTGGTACAATCAATTTATCTGCGAGATTTTGTGGATTAAAGTATACTCTTTGACCGTTCTCCAGGTGAACTGCGAGGTGAAGTACAGTGGGGAAACGTTCGTGAATGGAAAAACCTAATATTCGCCAAACAGCTTCGGAACTACTTATATATCGCCCACTTTCATAAATTTTCACTTCATCATTTTTATTTTCGATAGCAAAAGTAGCTTGATCAGATCCTTTGTTTACGTATTTACAAATTTACTTTATGGACTTAACTGAGTTACATACAATACTCAACATTGATATGAGCCTTAAATGTACGTAAAAGAACGGGGTTGTTGCCGGTAGCACACCTCCACCGCGGAACTGTAGTAGCGAAACCGCTAAACGATTCCGCCACGTTGTCGTTTGTACGGCGCGCGAGCTCTGGCGAGCTTGCCTGCTCTAACGCGGATATTTAACTATGGGACTGTCTCTGTCGCGCGCGGTTCCGCCCGATCTGCACAGACGCCATCTACACCTCCGCGTTTGCTTCGCCGTTTTTTTTGTTCCTGACTATTCGACGCGGTTTCGCCTTGTTAGTTTCGCGGCGGAGGTGCGTTACGGGCATGTATGGAACCACCCAGCGATTGTCAAGCTCTACTTCATTTATTTGACATGTAAAGCCACCATTCTCTGGAGAACGTCGTCTGTAGTGTGGGTAACCGTCATCAGCGGTTTGTGTTTCGTCGAGAAGTGGTTTGGGGTATCTTTTACTGCAAGTTTTCTCTTTCATATAAGGTGAATTGTAATTAAAACTACCACAAGGACCATGTATCATGTGCGATTTTACGTTTTCAAAAAGTTGGAGATCAATTTCTTGGTTAGGTATTTCTGCATGTATAATTTTGTCGATGTTGTCCGGTGTGATACGATCTGTTAACCAAACTAAAATATGAACATGCGGAATCACCGAACAACTTTCCTTTAGTTAATAGATTCATCAGTTTTTTTACTTTTATGTGAAAAACTCTCGCAATAATATCGTGACGGTCGTATGATTTTTGGCCTGAAAACAAAGTTTGTGTTATTTCTTCCCATTTAGGATTACATGTAAAAGTAACAAAAAGATCAGGACGACCATAATGTCGAACATATGTCATGGCGTCTTGTGTTCGCTCTCTGTTCGCTCATGCATATACCGGGGCCCTCCGGTGAACGAAAATGGTAAAACTACCATCTGACCCATTTGATCAGCATCTTGCCTACCAATAGCATCCTTTAAATGAATATAATTCTCTGCACGTAACTTTGATTGGTTATTTTTTATTAAACTTAATCTTTCCGTTTCCTTAATCTTGGCGTATTCGTCTACCAAAAATTGACTGGAAAGACCCCAAAACGCATTAGGTGGTTATCTTCCCCCTCTCTTATCATTATACGATATGAATAAAAACTTGCCGCTGAAATAGGTTTTTTCAAGGACATTTTGGTCTTTGGATCACGTTGTGGTATGGCAATGGAGCAACCATCTTCGCCGTAACTAAACAATAACGGATATTGTAAAGCATCATAAGACCTATGGGTTTCATTTATTCGCTGTAAAGAATTGGATCGACCTTCTATAACAATGTCTCGTCGTTCAAATTGTTGATCCGTCATCTCCAGAGCCACTTCATTTACAGTTGGGGCGTTAAAACTACCTCTATGCCCTTGAGATGGTTTTCTATCAACGTGAATAACGATTTTGAATGAGTCATATGACGGAGGTACCTTTTCTATAGCAGTCTTCAAGTCCCTTATACCGGGTGTAACTGAACACCCCAACAACATTTAAGGGGCATATAAGTTAGATACTAAATGGACCTTCGGTGCTTGTCTGAGACCTGGAACCCCAATACTTTCAGAGTTATTAGATTTTAAACTGAAAGCAAAAACTTTCAAGTGACAACCATAATCAGCTCTTAACACAAAAGAAATTTAAACACAAAATGACACGTGACAGACGTGAGCGTAGTATTCCTCCTACGCTTACGTGGGGCTGTCGGCACTTATACCAAAAAATAATTTATTTAGTTTGTATGATGTAAGCGTAGTATTCCTCGTACGCTTACGTAGGGTTGTCGGCACTTAATACCAAAAAATAATTTATTTAGTTTGTATGGGAAAAAAACACAGTATTTACTTACCTTGGAATGTTGTTTTATCACCAAAACACCTTTTTTTACAGTTAAAATTGAAAAAGTTAATCATCCGGCCTGTTCCAGCCCCCCTAGCACGTCCACCAAAACACGATATGATAAAGCGGTTTATCGCGGTGAACTGTCAAAAGACAATAGGGTTTCGCCGTAATTTGACAGTTCACCGCGATAAATCGCTTTATCATATCGTGTTTTGGTGGACGTGCTACGGGGGCTGATAAGCATTTTTAGCCATAAATACCAACATTTTTAGCATCTCTGCGTTCCATTAGCCGGTGATGCTAGTTTTTCTTGCTGGTTGTCATGCGTTTCATTTAAGCATTTTTAACACGAAATGCTAGCATCAAATACCCATGCTAATAGATGGGTCCTCTGATACCACTTTTTGACAGCTTTCAAATTTGACATTTGGAATCTTTTTTTCATGAATCAAAAAGGATTTTCAGCGGATTTAAAAAAATTATTGAAAGATATTTGTAGTATTAGCCAATTCTGATTTATATTATAAAAAATTTTAAGTGGCTGGACTAATTAAGTGAGGTGTCAAAATTCAGCACGAAAAATCAGTACCTTGCGTTTCATTTGTAACAATTAGCGCGGCTAAAAATGTCAACATTTCTTAAAAGAAACGCAAAACGCGGCTAACATCAGATGTTAGCCTCAGAAAGTAACAGTGCTTTATCTGGAACGCAGGGATCATCAAAAAAAATCACCCACCACCTTAGATAAAGAATTTCATTCTATATGTACCTATGCCCACCACCCACACGCACCGGTTTTTGTCGGCAAGCAAACTGACAGAGTCTGATTGGTGTTACTATTATAAAAAATGAAAAATGTTGCCCTAATAACCAATAGATACTACCAAATGGTAGAAAACAAGAAAATAGCAAACGCGAAATATCGTATTTTAAATGAAATAGGCAAAGTTGGTCATTGTTGGCAAAGTTGCAGCATTTTACGGTATTAGTAATAATTTATTACTTACGATTCTTTGCATGTTTTTAGGTAGTTATTTGAGTAGGTAGCTGCACTCCAGAGGTACCTGCCAACGCGTCTTTTTTCCCTTATCGTCGCCGATTAACTGAAGCGGTTACTGTCATCATCGCATCTAACCTAAGAAGAATGCAACTGAAATGCTTCTAATGAATATTTAGATACTTACCTACTTACCTGAGCACTCGTGAAAACGTAGTTATCCATGCATTCGTGGTCAGGTACGTCGAAGACTTGGAATGCCGCTTCATGTGCATTCCGGGTCTTCTGTGGTTGTCAACGCCATCTTGCACGTTGAGTCAGATCGGTCCTGGAGGCGCAGACTCGACGAGACGTATTTACGGCTTCCTCCACTTTATTTGATGAATCCGATTTATTGTATAAATAAAAGATTTAAAATAAAATGTTTGACGTCATTGCGCGCCAAGAAAATTTTGACAACCCCTGACTTTACCTACATACCTACTGGAAATCAATAGGAGCGATTTTTATTTTTCTACACTGCCGGCTGACCCCTAATAACAGCAAAAATGAAATTAAAACGAAATGAAAAGACAATTTGTTACGTCGTCAATTTTTAACATGGATAAGTTAGCTTAGGTGGAAGGTACTTACTATATGCCCTGAATCCATACTTTAATCTTCAGCCTATATCCAAAATTTAAAGATCTTGACTTTAAAACTGACGGATTTTCATACAAACTTTCACCCCCTATTTTACCCCCTTAGGGGTGGAATTTCCAAAAATCCTTTCTTAGTGCTCACCTACACTACTGAAGGAACCTACGTGCCAAGTTTTATGATTGTAGCTTCGGCCGTTTGGGCTGTGCGTTGATGGTCAGTCAATCAGTCACTTTCTTCTTTTATATGTTTAGAAGAAGATTTGATATCTTTAAAGATTCCTCTCCCTACAAGTATTTTAACCTTGCTCTCCTCGAATAATCCTAATGTTTATAATGCTATTTCTGTGTATTTATGTAATAATAACATTAAATTGTAACCTTTCCTGATTTACCTACTGTCCTTGACCCTAATTTCCCTTCCGATCCTATAACTATGTTTAAATAAACACTTCGTCTAGAATTTAACCTTGTCCGTGGCTAATGCACAAACCGTGCAAGACAAAAGAAAAAAAAACACTGTAGTGGTCGGTCGGGGAAAAATTCAGTTGAAGGGAAAATATGATCTATTTTGAGTTGTTTCAATAACCATTCATTTAATTTTGTGTAAATACAGTGTAATTAAGTCATTGAGAGTGATTTCATGCAAGTATTTTCTATAAATTTTCTAATTTGTAAGGTTCATCGTCCCCATCGAGGGATCTTGAGCCTGCCGTATGATAAGGTGTTTACAAGCTTTGTAAACACCTGTTTTTGTAAGCCTTAGTCAACCACGCTGGCCAAGTGCGGATTGGTCGATGTCACATACACCTTTGCATTTCTTTGCAGGTGTATACAGGTTTTCTCACGATATTTTCCTTCACCGTAGGAGCGTCAGACAAATGTACTAATGAAATATAAAAAAACACATTGGTACATGGCAGTCTCGAACGAACCCCAGACCTCCCGATTAGAAGGCCAGTGCTGAGTCCACAGCGCCACTGATGCTCCTATTTATAAGGTTGCTAGGTTGATATCTGTTCTTTATACTCCTACACAGGGCTATGTTCCAAAACATCACCCGAGTGCACTCGGTCACCCGAAGTATGTCCTAAAACATTTCGGGTGCACTCGAGAGTGTTGGAGTGGCGTGTCCTAAAACGCTACGGAGTGCACTCGATCGAGTAGAATCTCACCCGCATAATATAGCAAGGTGTAATTTCACTCGATTGGATTTGGCGGGAAATTGTGTGGATTTTAAAGTTGTGTGTGATCGTGATTACAAAGATTTCATATTCACACACAATTTGTGCATCTCGAAGAGCGAGGATGCGCTTCGTAACGTCGACAATAAGTTAATTTTAAATTCCAAAGACTATAGGTATCGTAAGTGACATGATTGTAAAATTGGCCTTCATTTCCGCTGAAGTTAGGTTAGGCCGCGATTTAACAGAATTCATATTCTGTCGGTTTTAGCATTTTCGTAGATGAAACAGAGGAATGTAATCCATGCATTAAAGCGAACGGACGCGCCGATGAATTATATATTTTCTTATTTTTGTATATTTGGTTATGTAAACAAAGCAGACAACACTCTTGCCGTTCTAAAACAACCAACACTCCGACCACCCTAACCGGCCACTCTCCCCCCACCACCTACTCACTCCGGGTGATGTTTTGGAACGTAGCCCTGTAGGAGTAAAAATATAAAAAAATGTAGGACCTACAGGCATTTCTATTAAAATCATGTAAATCCTACTAATATTATAAATGTGAATGTTAAAAATGTGAAAAACATCCACAATGTTGGGATGTTTGTTACTCAATCACGCAAAAACGGCTGAACGGATTTGGATGAAATTTGGCATGCATGTAGCCTTTGACATGGAAAAGAACATAGGCTACCTTTTATCCCGATACCTTAAGTAGTTCCTGAGGGAAAATTGAAAATTGTTTACGAGCTAAGCCATGGGATTAAGTAATTTCACTTTCGCAATTAATAGGTCCAATTTAGGAGTTACAGATTGTATATTTGTGTAAAGTATTGATACTGTAGTTAAAGGTGATGATTGTATTTGATTTATGTTTGTTCTTGTAGATAGCGACGGTTTACTAATCTTATTAGAAGTTACTTTTTTTGCAATTTAGTTTTAACTATCATTTGTTGTCCACGCACATATTTTATGGTGAGGTCTGTTTCGCCCTTGCTTATGCGTTTATTTAGTTCTTCCCGTAAGTATTTCAAGTATTCTTTTTGCATAGGAGTTAGGTCAGATGTAATTTTCGAGGGCTCACTCAGCTTGATTTTATTGCGTAATATTCAAGAGCATCTTCCTTACTGCATATCAAGTAACAGGTTTGGACCAGTTCATATCTTGAAAAACCATGTCGGTTTTTCAAGATATGGACTGGTCCTTTTATGAAATTAGGGTTCCTTTCACTAAAAAGATTGCATTCACTAAAAAGTTAAAATTTAAAAATATTTTACAAAAAATAAAAACCGACTTCAAAAATACTGAAAAGTTAAAAATAATATAAGAATTGGTACAGACAACATCACACTTCTATATTGAAGTCGGTGCCAAATTTTAAGACTAGGAGATCTTCGTTTGGCACCGACTTCAATATAGAAGTGTGATGTTGTCTGTACCTATTCTTATATTATTTTTAACTTTTCAGTGTTTTTGAAGTCCGTTTTTATTTTTTGTGAAACATTTTTTTTTAGAAGTCGGTTAAAAAGTAATATCTTCCTTTATTACTAGTAATGATATTAACATTTAAGATTACTTATTTCATGAGATTTTTTTTTGTTTTTGTGGTTAACTTTTGGTTACATAATTCTATGTAAATATGTATATTGTGTATGAATATGTAGTTGTAGATAGTATTACCCATATGTTCCCTTTGTTTCAGGTTGGAGCCCCTATTCTGGTAAGTCGCAGTCGAAATTTTGACTATTCTAAAAAGCTGACGTGATGCTGGCAAAATGTTTTTGTAACAAAAACCATTGCCATCAATAAATTAACTTAACATAAACGTGAAACGATGTATATTCTTGTGAAGTATGCACCATCCTTAGTATTTTTCCTATGTCTGGTAATACTGTTGCTGTTTAACATGTTAAATGTTCAATCTAAAAATATTAATTTAATTTAATAATGTATTGATTAATTTACTTTTCAGATAACAATGAATCGATTAGGAGTAGATGAAACTATATGCCCAATAGCAATCAATATTGATGGGGATGTTAAAGGGTGTGATGCTGAACTTGAAGTTGCTGTTGCAAATTTGAATAATTTTAATCAAGAAGAGATTGAAAATGACACATGTGTTGTTGATGCAGAATCTCAGAACAGTAATGGTTCTACTCAATGCATTGATGATACAAAATCAGTCTGTATGGAAGCAAGTAATGACAATATAAAAATAGAAGACGATTCAGGGCCTGTAGTATTTGAAAATCTTAAAAATAAAGAGAGTTCAATCAATAACATAGTTGATCCCAAGGTATTTGACAACTCTAAGAAGAAGAGAAATTTGTCTGTGAAATCTTTAAAAATATGTAAGTTAAATGAAGAGGATGTCTTTAAAAAACTAGATGAGCTAGCTAAAACACAACTCAGTTTACCGGATCAATTACTACTCATTGAAACGAGAAATTCATGGGGACGGGTTCTTTTCAAACGGCCAAAATGTAATCTGTATAATATTGAACTCAAGTACTGTCTGGAAGAGGTATGGAATCCATGGCAGGCAGCAACGCTGTATAGGGATTATCCCCTTTCTTACAAGTGTTACATTTGTGACAAAGCATGGTGGCATTTATATCCATTTGCCGATCACATTAACAATAGTATTCACATCAGTATAACATTCAAACTTGAATGTAAGGGCTATGAATGTTCCATCGTTGCATTTAATAAAAAAAAACGACCTGTTAGAGACATACCCATGGAAAATGAATGCTGGCGTTGCGGGAATGATTACCAGTTTCACCAGAGAGAATTACAAAGTGACAACACTTTGTATCATTGTTCGTATTGTGCTAAAGGTTTTTACACTTGCTTCCTGTTTAAAGAACATTTACCTGGATGTATGCAATACAGAAGAAGCTTGCGCAGGAGTAAAGGTGTTGATTTGCAGTTCTACAAATGTCATTTATGCAAGATCGTTATGACGTCGAAAGAGGATGCGCTTAAGCATTATTCGAACTATCACGATGTGCGCTCCGATTTGCCTATCATCACTCCAAATCGAATTTGTAGATACTGCAACCAGATTTACTTTATAAAGTTGCTACATATTTGTCCGAAGACACACCCAACCAAGTACTGTCGATACTGCTCTAGAAGGTTTTCATCGAGTATTTTGCTTCAAATGCATGGAAGTTTATCTATACTATATTTCCATTGTCGTGTATGCTCTGAAGTTCTGAAGTCGCAATGTATGGAGGTTAGTCATTTAGTTGAGAAACATTCGGAGAGGTTTGTGCTTATACCAATATGTTCGAAATGCGATGAGAATGTACTATTTTTGAATGATGAATCAATATGGCGACACATGGTCCTGGAACATTTCTGTAGGTTTCCAAACGCGAGAACTTTTGTTGAAATGGTATGTATTAACACTTTTTATTGTAGTAAAAGTAGAGTAAATTTTGTACTTATGGATTGCACTCTGGATACCACTAGTGTTGCCCAAAATTGGTCTTGCAGTCTTGCGAGACTTGCTGCAAGACCGAGACCAAGGTCGGCCTAATTGTAGCAAGACCAAGACCAAGGCTGTATGCTTACTCAGGCGAACAAAAATCAACAACCCCAACACAATCCCAATGTCGATCGATCGGAATTGGTTCAAGTGTAAGCCTACTGATCCATACAAGATTTGAGCAAGACTCTTGAGCAAGACTCTTGCTCAAATCTTGTATGGATCAGTAGGCTTACACTTGAACCAATTCCGATCGATCGACATTGGGATTGTGTTGGGGTTGTTGATTTTTGTTCGCCTGAGTAAGCATACAGCCTTGGTCTTGGTCTTGCTACAATTAGGCCGACCTTGGTCTCGGTCTTGCAGCAAGTCTCGCAAGACTGCAAGACCAATTTTGGGCAACACTAGATACCACGCAGGTCCACTGCGGATTGGTCGATCGATGATGATCGAAACGTTGGTTTCATTAATACGTTGTATGCATGGGCGCCGCCAAGATTATTTTCAGGGAGGTGCATCTGCATCTACACATACCATTAACCAATATCAAATGATATTTATTTATTTACTATAGGTACACAAACAGATTACTATCATGACAAAATTATCATATTTGAACAAAGTCATTATACCTAGATAGCAATCCAAAAATAGTGTACACAGCATGTTTATAGACTTATTGTATATAACAATATAACCTTATAGATAAAATTTAAATTTAAAACATTGTGAATGTTGTGCAACCAATTTTAAGATAAAAAGTTAGTGAGCAGGGCTGAGGACGTTTTCTTTCTTTATGTCTGTCACAGTTTTTTTGCAAGTACTAAATTTATCAAATATATCCAGTTCATCACAACAACGGGATAAATCATTGTACGAACGGCACATTCTTACAATTGGGTTATAAAAGGACGTGTTGTTTTTGTAGACCTGTATTGCAAAGGTACTGGGACAGCGAGACCTATATCGTGTGTTAATATTCATCGCAGATAGTAACTCTGGCACGTCAATGGTTGCGTTATAGCCTATGTCACTCCCAATGCCAAGGTTTTCTGCCCCCCGTAACGCGCCGCGCCGTACCATTTTGAACTGCTGATGATGATCCCAGGTAGCAAATCCACGTTATAATGACGTCCCAATTCAGTCAGTAAAGGACGCATCGGACGTCATAAAATGACGTCGTGGGGTCCTGAAATGTACCTTAATTTGTCACACCCTATGGAACGTCATCTCAGGACGTCCTTACAAAGTCAAGCAATGACGTGACATAAATGAATGGGCGTGACTTGTAAAATATAGTACACCAGGAAAAATAATATAAATAACCATGGCGGATGGTGGTCATTTATAATACACAAAATGAAAATATATTAAATAAATTAATAGTGTAGCGGCGAGTGGGGCGAGGATGAAAAGCGTACTCGAGTTAAGATCCTTCGAGTCTTATATATCTCAACAAAAATATATATCTCAAAGTTGCACACAACGACATCGCGCTCTAACTTGCATCAGCGCCATCTCTGTTGTCACGTACGAACTAATAGTATTATGTAATTATACACAAGCTTATATTTTAATGCCCTAAAAAGTGTAAAATAAACTTAAATTTATAACATGATACATTTTTTATGAAAATATAAACGTTCGTTGTGCTTGTTTTATTTTATATCCACGACCAATAGATAGTGGTCGTAGTAGTGGTACTATAATGGTAGTCTGTACGACGTCTAATAATGACGTACTTTCATTGAACCTAAATTGACAAATTAGATTATTCATATTATTTATTTAGATTGATATACAAAATCTGGTTTACTAAACTCAAAACAGAAACATTTATTAGACCCCCCACAACTGGATTTTTATTAGGCAGCGCAGTTTTAATTGATAATAGTAATTACACATACTACTTCAAGTTCATTGTCAATGAAATACTGTGTATCATTGTTGCACCATATTTTGCAGGTACTAGTGCCAAAGGATTGCTTAAGCACGAAACAGCTTGCACTGTTGAATATTCCCTGGAGGGGTAATAAAGGTAAGAGTTGACTTGTTAGGCAGTTGTACCTCTTGTAGGTAATTTGGGTAGTTTGCGAAGTGCACTGGCACATTGGCGTGCTGACACATAATAACTTGTGACCTAAAATTTTACTCTTTGGTGAGCATGTTTAACAGTGGGTCCTGTGCCCAATCCCGCTCTGATAGCTTTAGTCAACAGTCCCATGCTATATTTTGATGGGATTTTGTCCTCGGTGTTACTATAGCTATAGTGATAGTGATAGGTTACCATAATAATTTGTGACCAACAATTTTACTCTTCGGTGAGCATGTTTAACAGTGGGTCCTGTGCCCAATCCCGCTCTGATAGCTTTAGTCAACAGTCCCATGCTATATTTTGATGGGATTTTGTGCTCGGTGTTACTATAGTTATAGTGATAGTGATAGGTGACCATAATAATTTGTGACCAACAATTTTACTCTTCGGTGAGCATGTTTAACAGTGGGTCCTGTGCCCAATCCCGCTCTGATAGCTTTAGTCAACAGTCCCATGCTATATTTTGATGGGATTTTGTGCTCGGCGATTTTTTTTTACTGTTACTGAGTTCACAGATTATTTGCCGAAAACATATTTGCTGTTTCAATTTTTTTAAACATTTCACTATACATTTAACCCATATATGCCCGTAATTATTTAGGTCATGAAAATATCTGATACTCACAAATGTTGCTCAAAATAGGAACAAGTAAAGGCCTTGCACATGATTTTTGATTTATTTTTGAAAAACTAGTTTTTTTGACTGGGTCGCTAACGACCCACTGGGGTAATAAATGTCCTAAAATGTATGAAATGAAACGAACTAGTAAAATGAAATGAAAATTATATTGTGAAATTAAAAAGTAACAAAAATAGAAATCTCGTGAAGTATCAGGAAACACTTATCATGGAGATTTACTCCGCGTTTCTTGCACATTTTGTTTGTAATATTTACTCGACTGTTTTAGAAATAACACCCCGTAGTCTCCTTTACTTACATAGTAAAATATGTTCAATATATTGTGTTCAAACAGCAGAGGGTATAGATCGCCTAGTTGTGGGTTGATGGTCCTGGAGCTTCTCGAGTTGAGGATCAGGAGTAGAGCTGAAGCCAAGGATCTACGAAAATCCAATATCTACAGGGGTGTTCCTACTCAGCATTTATAACCAAATCTTACCTATGCTGTTTGTATTGTTGTATCCATACTACCTATCAGAGGAAATCCATTGACTTATCAACACTTACGTGCTCGTCGTTAGCAGCACATCACATGGACCCTTATCGCATAAGATCTTGCCTCCGCATTTTTTGGGCAAAATTCAGACACTCCCATTACAAATTTACATTCTCATTACTCATTATTTACTGAATGGAAATATGTGAAAATCCTCGTCGTCGAAACGATTTCGTCTCATTGCAGTAGATACACAAGTATTGTGGCAATCTTCATTGTATTCCCAGTACATCCGATTTCGAGGAACAGTGTTATATCCCCATAAGATCATGAGCCCTAGAAAAGTGTCAAGAATCATCCAAAGAATGAACAAAGTGCGGGTTATTTTTTGTACGGCTTATATTATCATTGTCTTCTTTACCAAATATTCTCTTACGTCAAATCCGATAAACAATTGCAAAAAGTCAATAGCCTTACTTTCAAGGCCGAAAGGGTAAAGGCTGTGCCTAAACTTTTCGGTGCCATCTTGCTTACCCACTTTCGCACTGATTTTATAGGCTTCTTGTATCTCATTTTACTCGGACCTAATCAAACTGAATCTCAATTTCTTTCCCAACTTCTAGAGATTCGATCATATTACCAGTTGTGCATTGGGTTGTAGCTACGTAGGTAACAGTCATATTTATATCCGAGCAGTCCTCGTCTCCCAGTCATCTTCAGACTGCTGACCATCATCAGGATCCAAATACAGATCCAATCGGCCAAAAACATCATCTCCAATAGTGTACTCTAAAACTTCCAAAATGAAACAAAACATTTGAAGTGAACACTTCAAATGTCAGCCACGTGACGAACTGTGAAAGAAAGGAAAAAGGTAAGGGATTTTCCAGTGGGTCGTTTGCGACCCAAATATTTTTACGGCGCTCTTATACAGTAAAAACAGCTTTGTAACTCATTGGAAATACTTAACTATTATCAATTATCTATCTAACTAGCATGTTACATTAATTATTTTTCTATATAAGTAAAAAAATTTGTACTTACATTTTTCGTAACTTCGCACATAGAAAATTTACTCCAAATAGGAGTCAAAAACTATAATAGCTCTCAAAATAAATTATATCACTCAAGTAACTCGTAAATCAATGTTAAACGTTCTTCCTACTTTCAAGTTATTGGAGGAATACAAAAAATTACAGATTATTATTAAAAGTAATAATATACATATATTTAAAGGTAGTTACCAATCTTGGATCGTTAACGACCCAATGGGATAATATAGGTTAAACTTTATATTTATATAATAATTCATAGCCCGTGCCAGCGGATGCCGTTATCAGTACCTATTTGTTTCTGTTTTGTTGTAAATGTAAAGACTTGACCAACCCTTGCGCGTAGCGTATTTTGTTTTGGGTGTGTTTAATTATTATATTTGTTTTTATGTCTATTATAATTGGTAATAATTATTTTACTGATGACTCATCAAATGATGCATTTGAGAGCGCTTGTAGTAATATTTCTGATGAAACTCTTTCTGATTCTCTCTCATTGGACATGAATTTGCAGTCTGTCTTCCACGGCAAATCCTCCTCGGCAAATCCTCCTCGCTTAAAGTTCATATTTACGCACGCATATTTTCAAAGTATTCTGGCACACACTACAGACTTGATTACATCATTTAATAGCGGCGTAGTCGATGTTATCTTAGTTTCTGAATCCTGGCTAAAACCTTCTTTATCGTCTTCACTTTGTTCTCTTTATGGCTATAAGCTAGGGTGTCCTTTATATGGGTGAAAAAAAAATTTTTTTAGGTATTGAAATGCATACCCCCTATTTATTTTTAAACTACCCAGACCTACTTAAATACAAAATATTATCTTCCTATGTCAACATTAACCCGTGCCGACAGAACTCTGAAGATTTTGAAAATTGCCGTTTTCAACCCTTTCGGTTATGTAGCTCAATCAATTGAAATACTTAAATTTAAAAAAATATATTTTAAGAAGATAAAATTACAGATCAGGCAGGATAGGACGCTCTGCTGTCAGACGTGCTCTTGAAATCCTAGCCCATCGATCCGGGTTTGTCTCGGACTCATTTACCCTTTCCGCCACTCGTCTATGGAATAAACTGCCTCAAACTTTGAGGTTGGTTCGTAGTAAGGCATCATTTAAACGTCTAGTACGGACACATTTTCTGGAATCTGTCTAAATAGGTATGACAACAAGATGATATGTTTATCAGTTTGTTATATATTTATATATCTATATTTATGTATATAATATTTATATATTTGTGTACTTAGTATTTATCTTTATTTAGTATGTTGTTACTTGTTGTGTCAAGTTTTTTTAGTTATTATTTTTTTCCAATTCGTACACCGTCAACCAAAATTTTCTCACATTTTACGGGTTGACTGGTAGAGAATGCCTCAGGCATTAAGTCCGCCCCTGTACACTTTATTTATGCTGTACGAAAGTTTAAATAAATAAATATTTTTATTGAGGGTCTCTTTTATACATCCTGGATACAGATTTTTATGCTCCTGAACACAGTGCACGGAGGGACACGCTCCATACAAGGGCGGTCATAAATAGTTAAAGTCCTGTTACTATCAATACATTGTATTATTTTAGTGACTTATAGTTGTAAAAGTGTTTTAGGAACATTAAAATGAAAGAAGTACATGTATTTACGGAATAAAAAACGTTTACTTCAGTAAAAAACAAATATAAACAATAACATACTTTTACCTAAATTTATCATGAACAAACACTTAAAAATTGGAATGTAAAACATATATTTTAAATAAAATAAGAGTCAAAACATTGATAACATTATTTAATTATAATAAAATAATAGAAATAAATAAATTAAAATTAATTAAATACAAAAAAAACAAAACAACTAACAAAATACAAATAAATTATTCTTATTCTAACAATATTAAACATGTAACAATTCTATTACACTTTGTGACAGACTATTTTTCTTTTTAGGGGGAAGTTTCCGAAGACTTGTAATATAAGGATCTGAATGTAATAATAGTCGTTGTATTAAATCTTGATTGGTAACTTCACGTGACATTTTTCGAGTGTGACTTCGTCTATAAATTTTGATATACTTATTTGTCGCTTCAGCAGCTTCTTCGGAAAGTTCTCCTATAGATAACAATGCATAACTTATAATATCTGATCCATGTACGAGCACCTTGTGGACAGAAGCAGGAAGACTATACCACGGATATTCCTCGACCAGGCTGTATGCTGTTTGTAATGCATAGTCTTTAAACTTGCATTCATTAATTTTATGTCCAGAAGATAACGTTTGTAATATTACACAACAACGATCTATGAGATCCTTATTCAAACCTGTAATTTCAGCAGATACAGCTGATTCCAAAAAAAACTTCCTGGCCGTGTTTCCGTCGTTAGACGTCCCGCTTCCACCACTACGCGGCTTGTCAACTATTAAACCTAATCGATCCCTAAACTGGGACTGTACATATTGTTTTTTATTTGATAACAATTGTTTATCACTATCTAGCCTAACTTGCCATTTTTTTATGTCTAATCTATATGAAAGATGAATAAAATATTCGAAGAAACGTATCCAAGAATGTAGTGGTGATAATCCAAATTGGTATCTACTCTCTATTACAGGTTTTTGTAAACATTCGTCTATTTTATTCATCTCTTTAGGGGTAGCATTACATATATAACATCTACTTGTAGATGTTTCACTTAAAGCACTACAAATTTTACCATCTACCATTGAAAGCTGCAACTTATGAGAAACGACCAATTCACGATTGTCGATCTGAATAAAAGTAGGTTGCAAACTTTCAATTTTATCCTTAAAATAAGCTTCCTCTTGCAAAGACACTGCTGTGCTTTCTTTCAAAAATTGAAATCGAATAGGACGGCAGTACCTAGTGGAAGAGGGTCGAGGATTTTTCCATAAAATTTTACAATTATCTTCAGCTAATTTTACAATAATTTGAAGGGGTACATAAGATGTTATAAACAAACTACTATCTTCTAAAGTTGAATCTGAAAAAAATTGTTTGTATTCACTATGTCCAGTGCTGCCATCGAATCCCCATTTCCCAAGTAAAGAGATATTAGACAAACAATCATCAGGATTCTGATCTAAGACCTCTTTTTGAGATTCAAGGATTCGAGAAGCTGTGTGATCAAAAAGACTTTGTAATTCAACTTCAGCTGAAGACTCGGAAACAGTTATATTAGAAGGGTAACATCTCTGTTTCGCTTTAGTAATTTGTTGGTAACATGGTAATACATTAGGAGAAATCTTACTATTAACAAAGTTTTTAATTAATAAATACTGATGTTTTGTCAACTGAGCATCAGTCACAAGTGACAAGACATCATCAGTGCTAACTCTAGATATACACGAATCGAATGAACAGTCTGAAACATCAAGCAATGCACTCACAGTAGAATCATCAGACCTTGACAAATCAGCTACTATCCGACGTTTAGTCCTTTTACTACATTGCGTAAAAGGTTTTCGAGGACGACCACGTGAATGACACGGCGACGTTTCAGACGGAGTACATTGCTTATTGTTTTTCACAATTCACATCACATTATTTGTACTTTGTCATGTTACAGTCATAAAGTGCCTTCAACACGGCTTTAGCTTAATACTGGCCGGAAGAGTACCCAAACTGGAGAGCAGTTTGGGTACAGCCAGAAGTTGTTCCTTTTCTCCAAATGAAATAAGAATGGGCAGGCGTTCTTCTTTAGGACTTCTGACGTCAAGTCCAGGTAATAATTGCCCATCCCAGTAAACGGTCACCATTTCAGGCATATTATTCTGAAAATTGGACTTTATAGATTCCGTTCTATCTTTTCGACTCTGTGTGCGAATGCGTTGAAAAATCATCACAGCTAAGATCTAGTGCTTCTACTACAGCCTGAAGTATATATACAGAATCCCTTATGCTTAATTGACATCTATCTAAAGCTGCAACTAACTTAGGCGTGATAAAGTCTTTCCTTCCTCTTTTTGTAGTAGTTTCAGAACTTACCCTTTGAGAGGTGGATGGCACGGGTTACTCAAGGCTTTCATCAGAGCTGGTAAGTTGATCGTGATGTCCTTGCATTTGTATAGAATCTTGCGTAGTAAGAGATGCCGATAAACCTCCGAAACACATTTGCTCATATCTTTTTTTCCCCTTATTTAATTTTCTTTGTCTTGCCCTTTTTTCTTTTTCGGCTATAATTTTTTGTCTACATCCGCTAAATATCCTGGATGCCCTGGTTCTTTTCATCCGTTCCAAAGCATCAGCGTGTGCTACTCAAATAAATTAAATTTGTTTTTAAAGTCCTCCTCACGGCGCTTGTAAATATCTTGTATTTTTTTTTAATTTTCTGCAACTCCCTCCAAGTATGGTGAAGATCCACAAGTTCTTTTACACAGTTAGGTATAGCTCAGGTAAGGATTCTAGCTTTTTCCTAAAATATAATACACTCCCGAATGACGAGATTAGCGCTTTCACTAACAGTCAATTTTACTTCGCAAATCTTAAAAAAAAGTACTGCAAGAACTTGACGATTAGACAGGAACTTTGCGCCTGTTATTTGATAATTTACGTCTCCAACTTAGAAAATACTTTTTTTATTGCTTCTTAATTCCATTGCCATCTTTTAAATGTAAAACAATACGTGTTAATTGCGAAAATAATTGAGAACAAATGATAAATACCGCGAATATGCACCGCTACTGCCGCGCAACATGAATGAACATGATTCGATGCATGTCGGCACGGGTTATTGTACTCCAAATAAGGTAAAAATTTATTTCCGAGTGTTTTAGAGGCAAATGAACAAAATTAAGACCTATGCGTTAGAAAATTAAAACTTTGAAAAATAAGGGACACCCTACTATAAGCTCTTCCGCAATGACAGGGTTGGGGCTGGTGGTGGTGGTGTCTGCATATATATTAGAGATGACATTCCTTGCACTGTAGTAAGTAAATCTCCCAGTGAGTATACTGGCTCTCTAGAACACCTATTTCTAGAAGCTTTAGTTCATCACACCAAAGTCTTAGTTGGAGTAGCTTATAGCCCTAATGATAAAGTTAATTACTACGACTGTTTTGAGACCATTCTTGAAACCATAAGTACTTCTTACAATCATGTGATTTTGATGGGTGATCTAAATACTTGCATTATTAAAAATAATTCCAGATCTCGTAAACATAAGTCTTTAATATCTTCAGTAAAATTTGAACTTCTTTCCCTGTCGCCCACCCATCATTCCCCAAATAGTTCCCCCTCTCTTTTAGATTTACCAATACTTTCTCAGCCAGACTTAGTTTCTTCCCATGGTCAGCTACTGCTCCGTTCTCATACCACGATCTCCTATATCTTAGTTATAATGTCCGTCCTCCTAAACGTAAAGTCAAAATCTTACTTCAGCGTAACTTTAGGCGCATATGCGTTGACCACTTGAGGGAGGATTTTCTCGGTATGGATTGGTCTCCCGTATTTACTGTCAATAGTGTTGACGACAAAAAAAAAGCGTCGATGGCGTAGTGCGTAAGGCTGTCGCCTTCCAATCGGTAGGTAGCGGTTCGGACCCCGCCACGTACCAATGTGTTTTAAAATTTTGTATTCATATGTACGTTTATTCGACGCTTTTACGGTGAAGGAAAAAAGGAAAACATCGTGAGGAAACCTGCACGAATTTCTTTACAGGTTGTGTGTGAAGTCGACCAACCCGCACTTGGTCAGCGTGGTTGACTAAGTCCTAAAAACGCCCTAGTTTAGGGTAGGCTCGAGCCCCTCGGTGGGGACGTATATGAGCTGAGGATGAGTGTTGACGAAAAGGACATTTAACACATTGCTTTTAAAACTATTTAACAAGCAGGCCAGTGCGAGTAAAACATCTGCCGGCACCTTGGCTTACTCCTAACATTAAGAACCATATGTTGCGTCGGGATAAGGCCAAGCTCCTATTCAAGAGGTCGCCTTCTATTGAAAAACAATGTGTAGGGATGCCAAACGCCGCTATATTCCCGTATTGATAATAGCTCATCAGCACAAATTTGGAAATTTCTAAAATCACTTGGTGTGGGCAAACATTTCGACAATTCTGACTCTCTGCTAAACCTTAATGCACTTAATGAGCGTTTTTCGAAATCTTCTGTTGAACTTTCTAACACAATAAAAATCCAATCCCTTGGTTTACTTTCAAACAGTGCCCCACATGGCTATGATTCCTTTTCATTTCTTGAAGTCACCGAGGCAGAGGTTAAAAAGAGCATATTATCTATTACTTCTCATGCTACGGGTAGCGATGGTATAAGTCGAGACATGGTTGTCCCAATATTAAATAATGTTGTTCCCATTGTAACTCACATCCTCAACTTTTCCTTAAAATCCAAATGGTTGGAAATCTGCACTTGTACTTCCTTTACCCAAGTCCTCTAATCCTAAATCCTTTAATGACTACCGACCTATCTCTATTCTCCCTTTCTTATCCAAAGTCCTAGAAAGTGTTGTCCATAAACAATTGTCCTCCTTCCTAAATCGTAACAATATAATCAGTCCATTCTAATCTGGCTTTCGGCCATTCCACAGCACAGTGACGGCACTGTTGAATGTAACAGACGACATATGGACAGAAAAATGTTTACTATTGCTGTTTTACTCGATTTTAGTAGCGCTTTTAATTCAGTAGACTACGATATTCTTATAGCTATCCTTCGCTCTATTAATTTATCTCCCTCGGTGATTGATTGGTTCTCTGATTATCTTCGAGGTCGCCGGCAGTGCATAAGACATAATAACTGCGTATTGAATTGGTGCCAAATCACTGCAGGTGTACCACAAGGCGGCGTACTATCTCCATTACTTTTTTCTGTTTTTATTAACCAACTCACTTATGTTATTTCGGCTCCCTACCATCTGTACGCTGATGATTTGCAAATATATAGGCACACTGACATTAGTATTGGCAACACAGTTGAAACAATCAACCAAGATCTCATAGCTATCAAGACCTGGGCAGACTCCTTTGGTTTACTTGTTAATCCCAAAAAATCACAAGTAATGATCATTGGCAGTAACAGAATGATTAGCAAATTGGATTACAAGGATCTTCCCCAAATTATATTTGACGGTACTGCAATACCTTTTACAGAAAGGAGCAGAAATTTAGGCGTGATCTTTGATTGTACCATGTCATGGAATGCTCATGTCAATGAGGTTAGTCGCCGTATGTATGCATTATACTTACCACTCTCTCAAGCGGCTTCAATACTTCCTGCCATTTAGTACTAAAGTTATGCTTGCTCAGTCTCTCCTACTCCCCATTCTCGACTACGCCGATGTGTCTTACTTGGATGCTACTGAGCAGCTCTTAAATAAACTTGAAAGGCTTCAGAACTTAGCAATTAGCTTTATTTTCTGCTGACGTAAATTTGATCACGTGTCTGAATGCCGCAAGCAACTCCAGTGGTTACCTATTCATCAACGGAGAAATATGCATATCTTCTGCCTTATCTACAAAGCCCTAAATTGTCCTCAGTTTCCTCAATACATAAGTTCCCGTTTCCACTTTCTCCCTCATTGTTCCCGTCCCCAGAGGTCATGTGTTACCAATAACGTCCTGAAAGTTCCCCACTTTAACACAATCTTCTTCCGTAAGTCTTTTACCGTACAGGCTGCCAAGTTGTGGAATGGGCTGCCTGTTTCAGTTCGCGAGAGACGTTCTGTCCAATCCTTCAAGCACCACTTAAAAGAACATTTTCTTTCAAATTTGTCATCCTCATCAGTACAATAAGTATGTATATGTATATGTATGTATAATTATATGTGTGTATAAATATATATTGTAGGTATGTTTCAGTTATTTTGTAAAATTGTATTATTATAAATGTAGAATAATTTCTTCCCGCATTTACACAACATCTTACACTGCCACTTGGGTTGGCTGGAAGAAATCTCTCCCAGAGATAAGTCCGCCCTTGTATACCTTGTACTCACTATATATTCGAATGTGTATGTGTACAATAAAGAATTATATAGCTATAGTGATAGTGATAGGTGACCATAATAATTTGTGACCAACAATTTTACTCTTTGGTGAGCATGTTTAACAGTGGGTCCTGTGCTCAATCCCGCTCTGGTAGTTTTGGTCAACGGTCCCATGCTACCGCACGTAGAAACGCGACCGGAGAGATATAGACCTATTTAGAAAGATAGAAGGGCATTAAATAATAAGATTCAGCACTATGCCGTCAAGGGGTGTAAGGGGTTCCGAACTTTATCTAACGGAACCCAAGTCAACCTCACCTGCACGCGGTGCACCCTGCTGTTCAACAGACGAGGCTCTGGCGCACCCCACCAACCCGCACTGGGCCAGCGTGGTGGGAGAAGGCCCAAAAACCCCCCCAAAATGAATAATCGAACTAACCAAAGGCCCCAAGTGCCCGGCGGTCCCGGAGGCCGTGCCGGCGGTGACGGTCGTCGACCCGGCGCTGGGACCTGGTGTCCGAAGAATCCCCGGGCGGCGAAAACCCCCCGTCAAACGACCTTGGCCCTGGCAACGTACAACGCGCGTACACTGCGGACCGAGGAGAAGCTGCTGGAACTGGAGAGGGAACTGAGCAGGATCCGTTGGAGTATTGTAGGACTATCCGAAGTCCGAAGAGAGGGTGAGGATACGATGGTCCTTAAATCCGGCAACCTGCTCTATTTCCGGGAGGGCGAAGAACTGTCCCAAGGTGGTGTCGGGTTTATAGTCCACAAGTCTCTCGTAAACAACGTGGTACAGATCGGAAGTGTGTCGAATAGGGTGGCGTACCTTATACTCAGAATCACCGAACGGTATTCGCTGAAGGTCATACAGGTCTACGCCCCGACCTCGACCCACCCCGACGAGGAAGTGGAAGCTATGTATGAGGATATTTCTCGGGCAATACATGCTTCCAAGACTCACTACACCGTTGTCATGGGAGACTTCAACGCAAGGCTAGGCAAGCGGGGCGATAATGAGTTGAAAGTGGGGCAATTTGGAGCTGGAATCCGGAATTTTCGAGGTCAAATGCTAGTCGACTACATGGAGAGAGAGGGACTCTATATGATGAACTCTTTCTTCAAAAAACGGCTGCATCGAAAATGGACCTGGAAAAGTCCGGATGGCGTGACAAAAAATGAGATTGACTTCATCATGTCGACTAAGACCCGCATATTCAATGACGTCTTAGTGATCAATTCGTTTAACACGGGGAGCGATCACCGAATGTTACGAGGCGCATTGAATCTTAACATAAAAGCGGAAAGGTATCGACTGGTGAAGTCTGCGCTCCGTCCCGAAGCCATCCAGATCCAAAACCCCGAGCGCTTTCAACTCGAATTACAAAATCGCTTCGATTGCCTGGAGGACTGCACGGATGTGGACACTTATAATGACAGGGTTGTGGAAGCTGTCCTTACGGTGGGTGCAAAGTTTTGCAAACCCAGCCGTACTAAGCAACGAAGTAAGATCTCGGAGCCGACAGCTAAGCTGATGGAGGAAAGGCGTGGAATGGGTCGGCAGTCTTCTGAAGATGCTCGTCGGCGACTCAACAAACAGATCTCTAAGTGCCTGACTCGCGACATACGCCGATTTAATACGGAACGTATTAAAGAGGCCATTGAGCAGAACAAGGGCTCCAAAGTGTTCGCAAGAGATCTGTCACTCGGTCAGAGTCTGCTGACGAAGCTGAAGACAGAGGACGGCAGAGTCATTACATCCCGACCTGAGCTTATGGCCGAGATCGAACGCTTCTATGGACAGCTTTACGCAACATCACAGGCACCTGTTATTCCGGCTACAGACCCTAGAGCCAAATTGACTCGGCACTATACCGAAGATATCCCGGACGTCAGCCTGTACGAGATTAGTGTGGCTCTTAAACAGCTTAAAAACAACAAGGCACCGGGTGATGATGGAGTTACAGCCGAACTCCTAAAAGCGGGTGGACTACCAGTCCGGAAAGCGCTGCAGCGGCTATTCAACTCCGTCATACTCGAGGGCAAAACGCCTAAAGCATGGCACAGGGGCGTGGTGGCACTTTTCTTCAAAAAGGGCGACAGGGCCCAGTTGAAGAACTATAGACCCATCACGCTCCTGAGTCATGTTTATAAGCTATTCTCGAGGGTCATCACGAATCGTCTCGCACGCAGGTTCGACGACTTCCAGCCTCCCGAACAAGCCGGATTTCGAAAAGGCTATAGTACCATAGACCACATCCATACGCTGCGGCAGGTTATACAGAAGACCGAGGAGTATAATCTGCCACTATGCTTGGCGTTTGTGGACTATGAGAAAGCTTTTGATTCTGTCGAGACCTGGGCCGTACTTAGATCACTCCAGAGGTGCCAAATAGACTATCGGTACATCCAAGTGTTGCAGTCATTGTACGAAAACGCCACCATGTCAGTCCGCCTTCAGGACCAAAACTCGAAACCAGTACGACTTCAGCGTGGTGTGAGACAGGGGACGTTATATCGCCGAAACTGTTCACAGCTGCGTTGGAGGATGTATTTAAGCTTTTGGACTGGAGGGGACTCGGCATCAACATAAACGGCGAGTATATGACTCACCTTCGTTTTGCTGATGATATCGTAGTCATGGCTGAGACCGTGGAGGATCTAGGCACAATGCTCGAAGACCTCTGTAGAGTTTCCCAACAAGTGGGTCTTAAAATGAACATGGACAAGACTAAAATAATGTCGAATTCCCGTGTAGTACCCACTCCTGTGAATGTTGGAGGCTCTACGCTGGAAGTTGTTGACGAATATGTTTACCTGGGGCAAATAGTCCAGCTCGGTAAGTCCAACTTCCAGAAAGAGGTAAATCGGCGAATCCAACTCGGCTGGGCAGCGTTCGGGAAGCTACGCAGCATATTCTCGGCCCATCTACCGCAGTGTCTCAAGACGAAAGTCTTCAATTCGTGCGTGTTGCCAGTGATGACATAAGGAACTGAGACGTGGCCGCTTACAATGGGTCTCATCAGAAGGCTCAAAGTCACCCAAAGGGCAATGGAGCGGGCTATGCTCGGGGTTTCTCTACGTGATCACATCAGAAATAATGAGATCCGTAGAAGAACTAGAGTTACCGACATAGCCCAAAGAATTGCAAACCTTAAGTGGCAGTGGGCAGGACACATCACTCGTAGGACTGACGGCCGTTGGGGCGGAAAGGTCCTCGAGTGGCGGCCGCGTACCGGGAGACGCAGTAGTAGGTGTATATTGGGCATTCTAAAACACATTCAACGTGATCTCACTTCCGTTCGATCACTGTCGTTAAATGTGTTCTAGAATTCCCAATCACTATTGAGCAAATGTGGATCGGTTTAACATGTTGTGCAAATTCTGTTCTAGAACGCCCAATCACCATTCTGTTCTAGAATTCCCAATCATTATTGAGCAAATGTGGATCGGTTTAACATGTTGTGCAAATTCTGTTCTAGAACGCCCAATCACCATTCTGTTCTAGAATTCCCAATCACTATTGAGCAAATGTGGATCGGTTTAACATGTTGTGCAAATTCTGTTCCAGAATTCCCAGTCACCATTCTGGAATGCCCATGAATTATTTTTTTGATCTCACGTCCGTTCGATCACTGTCGTTGAAAGTGTTCTAGAGTGCCCATGAATTATTTTTTGATCTCACGTCCGTTCGATCACTATCGTAGAACGTGTTCTAAAATGACAAGAATCATTACTCTATTGATCTCTCGTCCGTTCGATCACTGTCTAATTACTAACAACTCATCACTCCATTGATCTCACGTCCGTTCGATCAATATATCGTTGAAAGTGTTCTAAAATGACAAGAATCATCACTCTTTTGATCTCTCGTCCATTCGATCGCTGTCTAATTACTAACCACTCATCACTCCATTGATCTCACGTCCTTTCGATCACTCCATTGATCTCTCGTCCGTTCGATCACTATTTATCAATAAATAAACAATCTAAGTATTAATATTTCTGCGTTTTATTTATAAAATAAATTTGTGAAGAAATGAAAACACGATTTCGATTCAACATATAGCTTTTTATTTTTTGCAATCCATTAATTACAGATTCTATGTATTCTTACTTGTTATAATTATACATTGCAATATATTAATATTATTAAGGGTGTGAATATAATGTATCCCAGACGAATGAACACGTTACTAACTAATGTTATGCGTTACAATCACTAGAGAATTTTCATTCAAAATATTATATAATGTGCCATAAGTCACTTAAATACCATGGTTATATGTATTATTTTTTTGGTAATTTATTAACAATAATAGAAACTAAAACATGTATCTCATTCATTAGCATTTGTAATGGAGATCATTTTGTACGTCACAAATTTCTAATTTACTAAAGCAATGACAATCATCGTTCTAGGCAGGTTGCTCGTATCCGTCGCCCACGAATAATATTTTGCGGTAACGAATAGATAATAGTACTGGTAACGGTCCAAAAGTATGTAATCGATAAGTAGTTCCTCTATTCACCACTAGATGGGTCTTTTACTATAACTAATTTAAATTTGACTCGATATATTATATTTTTGATTTTATTACACGTTTTATTTGTAATAATGCTTTTTTAAAGTTCAATAAGCTATTAAAATCAATTTCAGGTAAGGAAATATGATAATTCGTTATTTAGCTGTTGATCGCTAGAAAAAATAGTTCCTCTACTTGCTACTAGATGGTATTTTAAAGATAACTAATTTAAGATATATTTTATTCTGATTTTATTACATGTTTTATTTGTCATAATGGTTTTTCAAAGTTCAATAAGCTATCAAAAACAATTTCGATAAAGAAACATGATAATTCGTTATGTAGCTGTTGAACGCTATCAAAATCAATTTCAGATAAGAAATATGATAATTCGTTAAAGGCTGATTTCACCACAGTAATTAAACGCGATCAGTTCAAGTTAAACTCGGCTTATGCTCTAAACTGAATTCCTCTACCAAGTTTGCGGTTCACTGGCCTAAAGTAATCGTCGTTCATGTTGAACTTGGTTAAGTTTCTGAACGGCCGATTCTCGACGTTTTGAGTATATAAACGCGTTTCAGAACGGTCATTGTCCTGATTTTTGGAAGTAATTAATTATTGTGTTAAAGAAAGAAACTATCTTGTTGTTTGAGATTTGTTTTTAAAACACACATGAGAGGAGCCTTGGCACTAGTTTTTGACGAAAATTTTGATGTTAATACGACATTAAGAAAATGTTAAGAAATAAGAAGAATATTTTCTTAGAAAACATCTCACTGAAATAGTTAAATTTTAGTAATAAAAGCAATCATTCATTCGTTCATTCTTTGTCAAAGATAAAATAGGTTTTAATAAACGAGTTCAAGTCGAAGCCGGTGAAATCGGTGCGATGATATGATTGCATACAATTGTTTTAACCATATAAAATATTGTGCCTTTGAAAAATGTTATTTGTATAAGAAAATGGTTATTAGAGAATCAAATATCAATGTATGATTCTTTCAATAAATAAATTAGTGTACATTCAAATTATTTTTCATTTACCTACCTGAATACCTTGAATTGGATAATAAAAAGACATAATTAATTTCCCTCAAGTTTAATTATTAAAAAGACATTCTTATTTAATATACCCTTAATTAATATAGTAAAAAAACGTTTTTACATTTGTACATAATATCAAAAATTATAATTATGTAAGTATAAAGGTATTATACTTAAATGTATCTCTCTATAGGTTTATAAGTAACAAGAAATATTAATTATAAAACCTACATGAGAACTTTAATTTACAAAAATAAGATGATTCATAGCTTTAAAAACTATAGCTATAACCACATATTTTTTTTGATATATTATTTATGAGACTTTCTGCCTGGTCCATAATCTGGTCCATATCTTCCGACACCACATATTGTGCAGACAGAAGGGAATCCTCTGACGAGTCACCTTCACCTAGCGCTTCATGCTCGAGGTCTATTATCTCAATTTTGATGAGACGTTGTCCTTTCTTCGGCGGACTTTTTATTACAAAAGACTGCTGCGTGCTGTGTAGGTGCTTGAGAAAGGACGATTTTTTCTTACGTTTCCTCTTCTGCGTGTTATTTATCGCCTTTCGGATTTTAAGTTCTAACGGCGTTTCTTCGTGTCGTGGCTCTACAACCTGTGGAGGGAACATCTGTGTCCATCCTTCTAGCGGGTCCTGCGCGTCTTGAAAGACCGGAGATGGTGAGCGTAAGTCTTCGACGAGATTTTCGGTGTTCCCTGACATATTCTGAAATAAGTAATGAGTTATAATATGTTAAAGCGAACAAAATCCTATAATTAATTAGTAAATACATTCAATTTATGTTTAAAAAGTAACTTACCACTTTGATATTCTTATGAAAATAAATTTAGATTTGCAATTGACACGAATATTTATACCTTTGCTTTGTGATCGTGTGAGTATGTAAACCTATAGCTGACACAGCTCCTGGTGTCGCTACCTTATTATGTAATGGTCTGATTTTTGTGTAAGTGGAAACGTATTGCCGACAAAGCGGCAAACACGTACCACGATGCATATAGAATCAGACAAGTTAGGACTTGTTTTGTGGCTATGAAATAAGATGGTCAAAGGTAATTAGATTCAGAATAAAACAACAACTTACATACATATTATTTATTTTAAGTAGATATTATTTACCTCTTAGTACTAAAATATACATTATTAAAAACAAACTTTCTTGTTATAATTAAGTAGGTACGTGCCTACATTTTTATTTATTTATTTAATAACTACAAGGATACATAATATATATTTTGGGTTGTACAGTAATACAAAAATCCGCATTGATTTACTAAACACTGCCATTCACCATCTATGTAAACGTTACAAAATAAACTACATTTATGAAACTAATCAATAATCATACATATTTATTTATTTATTTAAATGGCTCAACTACAGAATACAATTTACTACATTGTCAACAAGGTAATATATAATTGGTCTCACATTAAAATTGAATTCCGGTGATTGTTGCGCACAGCATTCAAATGAAATAGTTATATATAAAAGAGGAAAAGAAACAGTACCTAACTTTACAATAAATCTAGGTTATACTCCTATACTTTTATCAATCAATTACGGTTTACAACTACAATAAAACTGGGTAACATTTATTCTACAATTATAGTAGATACTATACTACAATTTTCATTCAAAATATTATACATGTGCCAAAAGTCACTTAAATACCATGGCTATATGTATTATTTTTTTGTAGTTTATTAACAATAATAGAAACTAAAACATGTACCTCATTCATTAGCATTTGTCATGGAGATCATTTTGTACGTCACAAATTTCCAATTTACTAAAGCAATGACAATCATCGTTCTAGGCAGGTTGCTCGTGCCCGTCGCCCACGAATAATATTTTGCGGTAACGGTTTACTTTTATACATAAATTAGATGGAATCTGTTATTTAGGGGTTACAAAACAAGATTAAATTGTATTTCATTATTACCATTAATTTGTAATTTATGATAAATAAAGAGTTATACGTGTATATTGAATCATCATATTCGTTTTCGCTATTAAGTTTCATTAATAAAACGCAGAAATTTTTGTTAAATATATTTTTTTTTTATTATAAAGCAAGTGAACAAATATCATAATACCTAAACTTGAACAATACTTTTTCAAGTACAATTACTAAAGTCATAAATTAAATGTGCTTAAGTACCACTTTTTTATGAATAAAACATTCCTTAGAGCGCACTCTTTTTTATGACTTAAACAATTGAAGGTAACTCCACCTTTAGCATAACTATTACGCAATGTTGTGAAATTAGGACAACCTTTGCCTTCAACATTTATCAAAAAGCAGTCAGAACATAAATCTTTAATCCATTTCTGCTTTTCAACACCTTTCATTATTATAGTTTGGTCCTTTAAAATTGGAATAACTAATCTCTTAAATTCTCTGAAATCTATATTGCCTTGACTCCAGTATATTCCTCTGTTGCGTTCAATCCAATCCACTGCTCTTTTTTCTTCAGCAGATAATTTTAGATAGGAATATGGAGGTTTTATTAAAAAGACTTGCGTAAACTCTTTTGTGGCTAACGCAAATTCCTTAATAAAAAAATTATTTTTGCAGTCTTTGAATCCTTGTACATCAACAAAAAGTATCGAACTCTTATCAGCACTCATTGTTTTGTTGTATTCTGTTAATTTATAATAAGTATTTTTTTATTCATATATTTATTTCATTTATTCGTTTAGTAAATTAATTATAATGATTATACGATGACATTGAAGTTATGTTTAAAATATAATAATCACCTTAATACAAAAAATATTATAAAATATAATAAAAATAGTCCCACTACCTACTAAGTATTGGTTTGTTAATGCTAAAAAATTATCCCTCACCCGTTAAATTTTTTTGCAGAGCTTCAGCGTCTCCTTAAGTGGAATCAGTTCTGGAGCATCGAAATCTGTTTGATATTTCAATGACATTACCGCCTGATGTTTAAAATATAATAATCACCTTAATACAAAAAATATTATAAAATATAATAAAAATAGTCCCACTACCTACTAAGTATTGGTTTGTTAATGCTAAAAAAAATTCCCTCACCCGTGAATTTTTTTTTGCAGAGCTTCAGCGTCTCCTTAAGTGGAATCAGTTCTGGAGCATCGAAATCTGTTTGATATTTCAATGAGATTACCGCCTGTTCCCAGCGATCTTTGGGCTCTACCTTCAATATCTCTTTGGTGTTGTATACCTTTATTTCGATGTAAACATCACCGTCTCTGTGGGCGGTGCGGCGCAGGACTCCGTCGGCGACACGCCGCGACAAAGACGACTGCAAGGGCTGAGTCTCACTGCCTCGTCGCGAGCCACCGCCTCTTCCTCACTATCTGAGTCAATTCGCCACCCAGTTGACTTTGTAGCAGCCGATTTTTTTGATGTTGGCGCCTTCCTTTTTACTGCTTTGACAGATTTCGGCTCTTTCTTGGTACTAAAAAAGAAAATTAAGAAAACTAATTATTAAACGGTTAACGACACTACATATATCCTAATATAACTCTTAAAATTTAATGTAAGTACATAAATCAAAATTACATTTTGAAAAAACTAGTCATAAAAGTGTAAAGGACAAAAAATATATAAGTAATTGTTGTAAATGTAACTCATTACTTATATAAATGACTAGCTGTGCCCGCGAACTACGTTTCGCCATCATATTTTTTCCCGTTTTGTAACATTTCTCATTGATGCTCGGCTCCTATTAGCCGTAGCGTGATATTATACAGTCTAAAGCCTTCCTCGATTGAAGGACTATCCAACACAAAAATAATTTTTCAATTTGAATCAGTAGTTCCTGAGATTAGCGCGTTCAAACAAACTCTTCAGCTTTATATAAAAGCTTTATATAGTATAGATATATATAATATATAATCTTTAAAAAGTTAAAACTCTAGTTTGTTATCTAAGACTAAAATGCAAGTGTGTTTAATTAATACTTACGTTACTTTGGAAGTAGTTTCCTTTTCGCCGTCCGAATCGACAAAATCTTCCACGACCTGTTTTCTGACGCCCTTGCTGCGCTTATGGTTAGAGTATTCTGAGTCCGACCTGGAAGTAATTATTACAAACATTAGATAACGCTAAAAATTGTATTTAAGATAAAATAATATTTACTTTTTATGTTTGAAACTTAAATAGAACTTTTTATGTTTGAAACTTAAATAAAACAGACTTAAATAGCAGTAAATATTATGCAAACGTTACCATCTCGTTTGAGTTATATATGTCTTGACAGATATATCATGATGGTAAAGATATAAGAGCAAGATTTAAAACTATTGACGCAAACACGATAGTAACCTTAGCACATTTACAAACATACCTTTATCGGATAAGTTAGTATTCACCACTTTAGAGAATAATTTAGTAAAATAACAACTTACGAACATTATTGTAATAGCTCGGATCCTCGTTTTGCTTGTGTGAGTTGTACGGTGAGCTTGCGGTTGATGAGCAGCGTAAACTCCTCAGTTGAGATTGTGATGAATAGCGACGGTTCTCTCACGTTCACGAATACAGTTGCACAGATGGAGACTTGAACTGAAGGGTGATGGATCAACACAGTAATGTTTTTTGGAACGATCTCAGGCTTAAATAGCTCTTTTTTGCTGAATATTCAGTTATATCGTAGTCAGAAGTTAAGAACATTCTATTATTGTAACATAAAATAAAAATAAACTACAAATCAGAGTCAGATATGTAAATACTGTCTTTCTAGCCCATTTTCGGTCACAGCACTCAATGAGAGTTGCTTAGATGTTGACAATCATTTAAAATTTGAAAGCCATGTGGTCAACGCTGTCAAACAATGTTTTTATAGGTTGAGGGTATTGTACCGGGTGCAAAGATATTTGAGTGTGGACCTGAGAATTCACTTATGCGAAACATTGATCTTGTCCAAATTGAACTATGCAGACACTGTCATAGGTGAATGTCTTCTAGCAAGATCAAAGAAGCTCACGCAGAGAGTTCAGAATGCCTGTGCCAGATACTGTTTCCCGATACCTCGTAGAGGCCACGTTACTCCTTACCTAAACAGAAATGATATGTTGAATATGACTAATCGCCGTCAATTACACTTTGCATCTTTACTCTTCGGTATAATAAAAAACAGGACTCCGTCATATTTATATAGAAAATTATGTTTTAGTAAGCGACAAGATAGGATTAAAGACCTTTTAATGTTCCCTAAGCATGGCACCTCCGCGTTTCGAGGTAGTTTTAGATATTTGTCAACGAAAGTGTTGGAACAATATTCCTCCGCCTATTAAACAGTGTGCCACCGTAAAAACTTTTAAAGTAAAGCTTCGGAAATATTTGTTAAGCGAACAAAAGATTTTATAATTTACTAGCTTCTGCCAGCGACTTCGTCTGCGTGGACTTCAGAATTGGGTCTAAAGCTTCGCTCGTTAACAATTTTAAATTTTCCCTCGGGAACTATGTACTTAAGGAATCGGGATAAAAGGTTATAAAAGGTTAAAGCCTATGTTCTTTTCCATGTCAAAGGCTACATACATGTCAAATTTCATCCAAATCCGTTCAGCCGTTTTTGCGTGATTTAGTAACAAACATCCACACTTTCACATTTATAATGTTAAGTAGGATTTTCAGAGGAATGTGCCCCATGTCGCAATTGCAGTAGTCATGTTGCAAGCGTTTAGTTTGTAAGTTGTCATGTCAGTTTGTATATAAATATCGTGTAGTTATGTGTATATTGTGTGGTGAATTATTTTTGTTTTATGTCTTTACTTATGTTGACTGCTTATGTTTACCATTCCAGCGCTTTTCTATTGATGTTACATCGGTAAAAGTACACAGAATATCAGTGTCGTGGCACTCTTTGTTACGAGTGTCACGGCGTACGCTGAGTGTAGACCTTTTTGGTACATTACCTACTTATATTTTGAATTTAGTGTATAAGACCTGTTGTATCCTAATGTATCAAATAAAAGTTCTATCTATCTATCTAGATGTGTAGGAGGAATTATACTCGCATAGTCCTATAGAACAAGATTAGACCTATCAAACTTAGTGGTTTGCTCTACAATTTTATGATATTTAGTAATCATATACAGAACGCATACACTACCGCACCATCGAGTCCAAAATAAATTAAAATGTTTTCAATGAAATAAACTTTTTTGAAAGAAATATTTTGATATTAATCATGTAATGGTTTACGATCTCTGATAGTAGAACGTCAGCACTTTAATTAATTTATCACTAATTTATTGACTGAAAAACAAATGTTTCATATTGCATTCCAGTTATGAAATCCATCTATTCAAATTCGCCGACAAAGGTGCGGGCCGACACAGACTCAATGTTACTATGTAGCGTTTAGTAAGGTCTAATGCACTTATTTTGAGAAACTCGGTTTTGCAATGGCACGTGACCTCGGTGTTCCAGTTCCAGTTTTACTTTAGTTTTAAGCAACATTGCGTCAAAACTTAGACCCGAGCCGTCATGTAAAATGCAGGATCTAAGCTATAGATCTAAGCTATAATTAAACAAAGTTTTTGACAGCTTTCAAAAACGGCAGCAAGTAAAATAACGTCTGTAAAAGTAAAATATTTTTTTTTTCAAATTAAATGTTTTCCAAATACATTGACCATGAGAATAATCAGATTCGGAAATGGCTTCATTAACCAAAGTGCTATAAAAGCATTTTCTTGGCGGTAAATTTAATTCTTCAAAACAACTGCAATTTATCATATATTCATAAGAGTACACACCTTTGCGTCTAAGTAAGTTGAAATGATTTGCTTTTGAAAAAGATCGAGACAAATGCAAAAAATCACTGTTGTTTATGTTTCCCACGAGCTTTTCTAAGCTAGTGCCCAAAAACTTGAAACAATCGACAAATCGAACTGCCATATATTCCTGACGCCCTGTTCAAAAAAACTTCGTGAACGATACCTATGTAGTTTTCCTTAATTTTCGCTCTCACTTTGATTTTGCCCGTCATGATTCCCAGTTGACGTATAAACAAGTGACAATCATAACCTGATAAGTTATGAAAAAATACTGGTATGAACTTAGGCAAACAAAACTGTAAAATGCAATAAGAATGCGCCGCGCCACGATATTTCCCTGTCATGTGACAATGATCTCGAACTTTATCATCTTTTTTTTTTTTTTTTTTTTTTTCGTGGGGAATGCCTTTACGCACCGTCCAAGCCCGCGGGCTAGGGGCAAGGGTGTGTGGGACTCCACGGCAGAGTGCCGCAACTACCCACTAAACCCCACGGGAACACCTCGCTGGCCATGGTGAGCGACCACAAGCATGCGCAGAGCGCTGAGCTCGCGTGGGTCGCTCGGCCGGGCCCGTACCGAAACACGATACGGGCACACCTCGCTGCCGGAAGCATGGGAGCAGCTAGTGTCCCCTAGCTGCCCCTACCATCGCAGGGGTCGAGTGCAATGCAGGCGACACGATACCCATCCGCGTCGCCCACCGATCCCCCACGAACTTTATCATCTTACAATAAGTGACCGTGAGTATAGAAAGCAATATTGTGAATTTGATAACTTTCTTGCTCGTCAGGTGTTATGGAAATATTTTGTCTTACATTTTTTGTATTCTTGTTACATCTTCATAAAGGTATTTATAAAATTTGCAACGCAGTCCTGACCCCGATAAGATACGTATTTATTTTGAGAGCTATCATAAGAACAAACAATGTAATATGCGGAAGGTATGTGCTTTTGTAGAATAATTGTTTTATTTTATTGCAGCTTATCACTACTAGATGTGGGCTCTAATAACGATTCAAAATCAGCATATATGACGAATGGCATAGTTTGCATTCTTTCGAAATGTTTAAACTGGATTAGAGTTCCTTGTCCAGGCATAAAAGTCCTAACACCGCTACATATATGTTTATTTAGATTCTGTTGAGTATAAAAAAATCAAGCACTCGTCCCAAAAATATTTACCGTGATGTTTTGTTAGCAGAGGTCTTAGTAACCTATTCAAATTTTTTATCAAACAAAAATGTTTATATTTACCTTTTTTCTAATAGTAGCAGTTTGACAGCTAGCGTCGGGTTGGTTTTTTCTTTTTGTTTTGCATGTTATAAAGAGGGCCTACAATATTGCTGTTTGCAAGACCATACACATTAACACTAATGTTTCGATTATTTTTCTCAAATATCATTATGTCCGTAAATCCGACTGGAAATGTCATACTCTGAATATTGAGAATATTTTCAAAAGGATACGAGGATATTCGATGTGCATTATTACTTGTTGGAAATAAAGAGGCCATTATACACCATAAGAAACAGAATGTGTCATTATTTTGAATATTAATACAGGCGTGTTTTAACTTAAAATGTTTCGGCAATTCAATAAACCGTGCGGCTCTCAATGGATTAAGTATTTATAGACTCAATGTTACTATGTAGCGTCTAATAAGGGGCCTAATTCCGCTAATTTTAACGTCGATGTCGCGTCGTGATAGCGTTTTAATAAAACTGCTTTGTCGCCCTTATGCGCATTTTCTAGTGCAATTTATTTCTACTACAATTTCTTGATAAGTCAATAGTGACATATGTTATAGTTACGTTATCAAGATGCCTAATGCATTCACTTCCACTTCCATGGTCAGTGTTCGTTTTTCAAACACTAAAGAACTGGCACTTTATTTAGAGAAAATATATTTTTTTTCGTGATTTTTTTATCACACCGCGCGTTTTAGGCAAAGGAAACGCGAAGCGCTCTGGGTACTATGGTACCCGGGACGGTTTACATAATTTGCGCTTGTGGACCATAGTCCCGCGGACGTGTGAGTGGAGCAGTTCTCAGGTCTGCAACAAAATTTTTGATCCGCAGTTGCGTATGATCCAAAAACGGTCCGATCAGCGGCTGAACTTCGTCAGCTATATAAAAAAAAGTATTTACGTAGCAAGAAAGAAACAAAACGACGAACTGACGCAATTATGTGTATTGGATTTTTATTTTCGAGGTAGTAGTAGATCGTTATTCAGCATCACAACATCTAAGAGAAGATTATAGTTTGGTAGTTTACTTTCAAAAAGTCGGTCCCATACTCAAAATATAAAACCTAATAACGTTTTGCACCTCTAACTTTCATGATATTTAGCAAAATTTGATATTTACCCATAATTCTACCAATGTGCAATATGACGCGGAAATAATCAGCAAATTAATTGTTTGTCGTTTATTTCCACAAACTTGCAATACAATACTGTGCATATACAGCAAAATAGTTGTTTACCGTTTAATTCTGCTGATGCAGAAATCTCGTGTAAGGCTGCATGCTCCAAATTTTTTTTTCATTTCGGGTTTATTATATTTATTTAAATTATACATGTACATACATATTTACAATTACTAACGAATATTATTAATTAAAAAGTCTTCTTTATAATAACGGATGCGATTTCTAATTTTCATTTTTCGATACTACTATTTAAAACAGATAAACAATAGGTATATCGTTCTATTAGGCGAACCGAATGTATCTATAGCATAACGATATTGATACGACATAACGACAGAACCATAGAAGTTTAAGAAAATTATTGTAATAATACATAGGTGGTATTCATCGGCAGCATCTCATACACGTTCCCACCGCACTACCCTATTTAATTAGGATGTTAAGACCTTAGTCAGCCATGTTGACCCAAGGTAGGTAGTTAAAATGTTCTTAATATTTTTTATATTTTCATTTTTTAAATTATTGGAATATTTATTTTCTATTTTTTATTCGTGTGATGACTGGAACACATCTTTCAGTCGCAAAAATCATCAATTTTATACTTTGTTTTATAATAAAGAATATATTTAATTGAAGTAATTTAATAAACAAATAAAAGTATTAACGTGTGAAAGAAGCCTTATTATTTGAGTAAGCACTCGTAACTGGATATATGAATAATGTGCAATAAATTTATTGCTGATAAATGAATTTCGTGGGAATGCTTTGAAACTGTATGGCAGGCTTATTATATATAAACCGTGAATTTATCTTTGCATTCAGAGCGTGTCTTGGTGGCGATCTAAAAACACAAGTGTTTTTCTCTGAAATAAGGTTTCACGTTTAACGAAGGCAGAGTGTATAACGGTACAGATACTTATTCGGAATTGAGTCCTGAAGCCAGGAAACCTCAACCAGTTTAAGTTCTGTTGTTATTGCACTGCTACCTAGTTAAATGCCTTAATATTCTGAGCTAGAAAACCTTGAAAATGTGTCTAGTAAATCGCAATCAAGCAACGCCAAAAGTATACTGTTTACAGTCAAACAACACAAGTGTTTTCATCTGAAATAAGGGTTCACGTTTGACGAAGGCAGAGTGTAGAACGGTACAGATACTTATTCGGAATTGAGTCCTGAAGCCAGGAAACCTCAACCAGTTTAAGTTCTGTTGTTATTGCACTGCTACCAAGTTAAATGCCTTAATATTTTAAGAAAGAAAACCTTGAAAACGTGTCTAGTAGACTGAATTCAAGTATGCCGAATAAATCGATTGCGATCCAACCACACAAGTGTTTTCCTTTGAAATAAGGGTTCACGTTTGACGAAGGCAGAGTGTATAATGGTACAGATACTTATTCGGAATTGAGTCCTGAAGCCAGGAAACCTCAACCAGTTTAAGTTCTGTTGTTATTGCACTGCTACCTAGTTAAATGCCTTAATATTCTGAGCTAGAAAACCTTGAAAATGTGTCTAGTAAATCGCAATCAAGCAACGCCAAAAGTATACTGTTTACAGTCAAACAACACAAGTGTTTTCATCTGAAATAAGGGTTCACGTTTGACGAAGGCAGAGTGTAGAACGGTACAGATACTTATTCGGAATTGAGTCCTGAAGCCAGGAAACCTCAACCAGTTTAAGTTCTGTTGTTATTGCACTGCTACCTAGTTAAATGCCTTAATATTTTAAGAAAGAAAACCTTGAAAACGTGTCTAGTAGACTGAATTCAAGTATGCCGAATAAATCGATTGCGATCCAACCACACAAGTGTTTTCCTTTGAAATAAGGGTTCACGTTTGACGAAGGCAGAGTGTATAATGGTACAGATACTTATTCGGAATTGAGTCCTGAAGCCAGGAAACCTCAACCAGTTTAAGTTCTGTTGTTATTGCACTGCTACCTAGTTAAATGCCTTAATATTCTGAGATAGAAAACCTTGAAAATGTGTCTAGTAAATCGCAATCAAGCAACGCCAAAAGTATACTGTTTACAGTCAAACAACACAAGTGTTTTCATCTGAAATAAGGGTTCACGTTTGACGAAGGCAGAGTGTAGAACGGTACAGATACTTATTCGGAATTGAGTCCTGAAGCCAGGAAACCTCAACCAGTTTAAGTTCTGTTGTTATTGCACTGCTACCTAGTTAAATGCCTTAATATTTTAAGAAAGAAAACCTTGAAAACGTGTCTAGTAGACTGAATTCAAGTATGCCGAATAAATCGATTGCGATCCAACCACACAAGTGTTTTCCTTTGAAATAAGGGTTCACGTTTGACGAAGGCAGAGTGTATAATGGTACAGATACTTATTCGGAATTGAGTCCTGAAGCCAGGAAACCTCAACCAGTTTAAGTTCTGTTGTTATTGCACTGCTACCTAGTTAAATGCCTTAATATTCTGAGATAGAAAACCTTGAAAATGTGTCTAGTAAATCGCAATCAAGCAACGCCAAAAGTATACTGTTTACAGTCAAACAACACAAGTGTTTTCATCTGAAATAAGGGTTCACGTTTGACGAAGGCAGAGTGTAGAACGGTACAGATACTTATTCGAGAGTTGAGTCCTGAAGCTACGAAACCTCAACCTGTTTAATTTCTGTTGTTAATGCACTGCTACCTAGTTAAATGCCTTAATATTTTAAGAAAGAAAACCTTGAAAACGTGTCTAGTAGACTGAATTCAAGTATGCCGAATAAATCGATTGCGATCCAACCACACAAGTGTTTTCCTTTGAAATAAGGGTACACGTTTAACGAAGGTAGAGTGTATAACCGTACAGATACTTATTCGATTATTGAGACCTGAAGCCAGGAAACCTCAACCAGTTTAAGTTCTGTTGTTATTGCACTGCTACCTAGTTGAATGCCTTAATATTCTGAGATAGAAAACCTTGAAAATGTGTCAAGTAAATCGCAATCAAGCAAAACCAAAAGTATACTGTTTACAGTCAAACAACACAAGTGTTTTCCTTTGGGATGAAGTTTTGGCTGGGTTAGTGTATATAATATACGGAGAAACTTGTAAGGGGAACCAGTACTGATACTCAGGAAGCCCACATACAGTTTAAGCTCTGTAATTATTACGCTCTTCCCTTGCTAAAATCTAGCCTGAGGTTGAAGACCACGAAAACGTGCCTAGTAGACTGAAAACGTGTGTACTGAAAAACGAAATATACTGAAAAATGAAATGAAATATACTGAAAAATGAAATGATATGAAATATACTGAAAAATGAAATGATATGAAATATACTGAAAAATGAAATGAAATATACTGAAAAATGAAATGCAATATGTTGAAATAATGAAATTAAATATACTGAAAAATTCAATGAAATATACTGAAAAATGAAATGAAATATACTGAAAAATGAAATTAAATATACTGAAAAATGAAATGAAATATATGCGATCCAACCACACAAGTGTTTTCCTTTGAAATAAGGGTACACGTTTAACGAAGGCAGAGTGTATAACCGTACAGATACTTATTCGATTATTGAGACCTGAAGCCAGGAAACCTCAACCAGTTTAAGTTCTGTTGTTATTGCACTGCTACCTAGTTGAATGCCTTAATATTCTGAGATAGAAAACCTTGAAAATGTGTCAAGTAAATCGCAATCAAGCAAAACCAAAAGTATACTGTTTACAGTCAAACAACACATGTGTTTTCCTTTGGGATGAAGTTTTGGCTGGGTTAGTGTATATAATATACGGAGAAACTTGTAAGGGGAACCAGTACTGATACTCGGGAAGCCCACATACAGTTTAAGCTCTGTAATTATTACGCTCTTCCCTTGCTAAAATCTAGCCTGAGGTTGAAGACCACGAAAACGTGCCTAGTAGACTGAAAACGTGTGTACTTAAAAACGAAATATACTGAAAAATGAAATGAAATATACTGAAAAATGAAATGCAATATGTTGAAACAATGAAATTAAATATACTGAAAAATTCAATGAAATATACTGAAAAATGAAATGAAATATACTGAAAAATGAAATTAAATATACTGAAAAATGAAATGAAATATACTGAAATATGAAATATGGGGTGCAGGAAAGGAGCCTCCCAGTGTGGCGCAGTTTCATATGCGTCCGGCGCACCCCGGGCAACAGACTGCGTGGATGACGACTCGGTAACGCAGACTGGCTGATCCTTTCACTACGGCTCGATGGCAAGTAAAAAATTTCTTACCTGCCCACCCCAAGCGTATCCTAATACCTGCACACGCGAAAACCTGCAAAGCTACAGACAACATAATATCCGTGGCGGAGTACTGTATCTGAATCAACACGGAAGAATGAAATGAAATAAAAAATCTTCTTTTCCATTTAACCCTATATAATGTATATTGGGCAATCTTAAACTGTTTTCATCAAATCACCGTAAACGAACGCAGTGAGATTTGCGGAGCGTAGCGGAGCTAGAGCGCAGCGAAGCGTAGCTCAAATCTCACTCCGTTCGTTTGCGGTGTTTTGATGAAAACTGTTTTAGAATGCCCACAACATGTTAAACCGATCCACATTTGCTCAATAGTGATTGGGAATTCTAGAACAGAATGGTGATTGGGCGTTCTAGAACAGAATTTGCACAACATGTTAAACCGATCCACATTTGCTCAATAGTGATTGGGAATTCTAGAACACATTCAACGACAGTGATCGAACGGAGGTGAGATCACGTTGAATGTGTTTTAGAATGCCCAATATACACCTACTCGCAGTGTTGGTAGGCCCCCCACAAGGTGGACCGACGATCTGGTGAAGGTCGCGGGAAGCCGCTGGATGCGGGAGGCGCAGGACCGATCGGTATGGAGATCTTTGGGGGAGGCCTATGTCCAACAGTGGGCGTCTATTGGCTGATATGATGATGATGATGATGACTATGCCGTCACTTGTAAGCTGTCCGACTGAGTGCAGGTGAGAATTCAAAAGTACAAGTACATTTTGGTCATATATTTTTGTACGGCATTCTTACCATCGATAGATCCATGAAAAATAATAAGTAAACCCGTAGTGCCGTACAAAAATAGTGCGCCACAAAGACGGGATTTTGTTTATTTTCCGGCGATTTTCAGGGTAAATTTGGTCATTTGATTCTGTACGGCATCGGTTCCATACAGTTTCCAGTCCATACTCTTCTAATCCATTATTCCGCAACGCCGTACAAAAATCATGCGACAAAGGAGAAAAATCGAGGGTTGCAACCCCCTCCCCTTCCGTGGTTCGGGGGGTGATTTGACACAACATAAAATTAAATTGTTTTGTAAGTATTTTATGCATAGATAACATTTTTTCACTTGCCGTACATTTTTGTTGGTCCAAAGGTTTGTAGGGGGGGAAAACTTCCGAAAAATCTATGTAACGAAATGTACTTAATGGCCGGTATACACTTTGTTTAGTCAAGTGCTTAGTGTTTAGTGTTTAGTTATATGGACTAAACACTAAACAGATCTGTCCAGACCATCTGTCCAGGCGTTTAGTGAGTGTTTAGCTGGAAATAAAAAATATTTAACAAAAAATAAAAACCGACTTCAAAAACACTGAAAACTTAAAAATAATATAAGAATAGGTACAGACAACATCACACATTATATTGAAGTCGGTGCAAAACGATGATCTCCGAGAAAGTGTTAAAATTTGTCACCGACTTCAATATAGAAGTGTGATGTTGTCTGTACCTTTTCTTATATTATTTTTAAGTTTTCAGTGTTTTTGAAGTCGGTTTTTATTTTTTGTTAAATATTTTTTATTTCTTAACTTCTTAAGTCTTTTTAGTGAAAGAAACCCTAATATAATACCTAATATAAATTAGGGTTTCCCTCGATTTTCATGGGATCCCATCATCAGATCCTGACTTTTGTGACCTTGAGACCATCCCAGGAGTATACTCTATCGAATACAAAAAGAATTTGGAAAATCGGTCTACAATTGGCGGAGTCATCATCATCATTCATCATTTCAGCCAAGAGACGCCCACTGCTGGACATAGGCCTCCCCCAGGGATCTCCAAACCGATCGGTCCTGCGCCTCCCGCATCCAGCGGCTTCCCGCGACCTTCACCAGATCGTCGGTCCACCTTGTGGGGGGCCTACCAACGCTGCGTCTCCCGGTACGCGGCCGCCACTCGAGGACCTTTCCGCCCCAACGGCCGTCAGTCCTGCGAGCTATGTGTCCTGCCCACTGCCACTTAAGGTTTGCAATTGGCGGAGTAATCGCATAATATATACACAAAACACGTTGGACACACGTAATAATTTAATGGTTTTTCTCGATTTTTATAGGATCCTAATTTTGGTGACCATGGGACCACCCTTGGAGTATCCTCTATCGAATACAAAAAGAATTATTGACGAAGTTATCTGCGAACAAACATAAAAAACAAACAAACAAAAAAAAAGCATATATACGGTCGAATTGAGTAACCTCCTTTTTTCGAAGTCGGTTAAAAAGTTGCCGTACAGGATCAAATGACCTTACAGCTTTATAAATGAAAAAAAATATACTATGAAATTAACATAATTATTAATATATATTCAAATGAACAATACTTTTTTGACGGCATTATTTTTAATAGTACTTTTGAATGCTATGTTTTGGAACCGATGCCGTACTTTTTCAAATCACCCCCGGACCACGGAAGGGGAGGGGGTTGCAAACCTCGATTTTTCCCCCATGTTGCATGATTTTTGTACGGCGTTGCGGAATAATGAATTAGAAGAGGTATTGAAACCGTATGGAACCGATGCCGTGCAGAATCAAATGAGCAAATTTACCCTGAAAATCGCCGGAAAATAAAAAAAAGATCCCGACTTTATGGCGCACTATTTTTGTACGGCACTGCGTGTTTTCTTATTATTTTTCATGGATCTATCGATGGTAAGAATGCTGTACAAAAATATATGACCGAAATGTACTCCCTCTACTTGTACTTTTGAATTCTCACCTGCACTCAGTTGGACAGCTTACAAGTGACGGCATAGTGCTAAATCTTATTATTTAATGCCCTTATGGCCGATTTCACCAACCATTACTTAGCTTAGGGGGCCCCTAAGACGTATGCTGTCACTTTTTGTCTTTAATGAAAAGAATGCGACAGCATGCCACTTAAAGAGTACCCTAAGCTAAGAAGAGGTTGGTGAAAATGGCCATTAATCTTTCTAAATAGGTCTCCTGGCGGTTCAAATGACCCATCATTTTTTGCCACGGGTCTGTAGTCTAATAGTCTACACTATATCTAAGTAAACATACACTATATTATTATAAAGAGGAAAGATTTGTATGTATGTTGTATGTAACGAATAAACTCAAAAATTATTGGACCGATTTCAACAATTCTTTCACGATTAGAATGCCACATTATCCATTATTAACTTAGGCTACAAAATTATTTTTCCTACCGGCAGATATAAAATTTCCACGGGAAAACAAACAAGGCGGGCGAAGCTACTTAAAGTAAAGCTTGTCCTGTATATTTTGATGGGATTTTCTAGTGTTCTGTATGCTATGCCCGTTTCTTTCGAGTTCTATTATTAGCACTAGGCTAAAAGCAGGAATAAAAAAGTAAAAACCGATTTCAAAAACACTTTAAAATAATATGAGAATGCAGACATCACATTTTTATTTTGAAGTCATCGTTTGGCACTGACTTCAGAATATGACGTTGTCTGTATTCTTATATAATTTTTAACTTTAAGTGTTTTTGAAGTCGGTTTTTATTTTTGGTTTTTTTTATTTTTATCTTTTTATAATAATAATAAATTTTATTTCAGACTTTCACAAAATCCATATTTTGTTAGTAAGTTCCTTAACCCTATCTTAGTAATTAAAATTATACAGGGTGGCACAAAATAAAAGAATATTTAATTGAAAAACTTGAGTGTTCCGCTCATATGCATCTCAGTCCAATGTATACGAAGGGGACAGTCAAGGTTGTCTTTCCATACCTCCAGGACTCCGTTAGAGCTCTCCCGAGATCTGCGCATTATGGAAGCTATCCGTTTTCTTATGATGCTGTGAAAACCATCAACACCAGCTTTAGCAAACATAGCTGATGCGCTGCAGTATCTGGGAAGGCCCATCAGCATCTTGAAGGCATTATTATATTGCACTCGAAGTGAATTATAGGTCTTCTGCGTATAATCACTCCACAAGCTGCAGGTGTAGAAGGTTTGACAGTAAACCTTAATCAGGTGATCTTGACGTCACTCGTACACCTAGCAAACCTGCGTGCAATCATATTACATCGGACCGCCAATCACCTTCGCTCTCTCTCAATATCACCATTATCTGTGAGATCTTCATTTACAATGTATCTTATCCAAATATTTAAATTCAGACACTACTTAACGGCTCACCGAGAAGATTTTTATTGAATTTAATACCAGCTCACTGAAGTAACTTGACAGAATACGATAAAGTTTTAATACGTGCCTGTTATAATTATAAAAGTAACCTATTACTCTTTAGAGTTAAGGATCCTTCCATCATAGCTCGGTTCATGGTTACCAGACGCAATAAAAAAAAAAAAAATTATGGCAGACGAGCAGACGGCCCACCTGATGGTAAGCGGTAACCGCCGCCCATAGATTTCGCCAATATCAGGAACATATCTAAGTCGCTGCCAACTTTGAATATAGTGCTCTCTTCAAACCTCTCTTGAAAAGGGACATGTCGTAGCGTTCGGGAAACACAGCAGTGGGAAGTTCGTTCCAGAGGCGACATGTTCGTAGTAAAAATGAGCGCTGAAAGCGAACTGTACTAGACGGCATTGCTTCCAGGTAATATGGATGAACTCCACTGCGGTGTCGAGTGGTACGATGATAGAAAGGTGACGTTGGTACCAATTCGAACAGTTCCTCGGAGCACTCACCTTTGAAGAGACGGTAGAACACACAGAGAGAGCTATAGTCCCTCCGTGAGCTCAGTGACTCTAGCGAGCCCGTTAGATTGGCATCCCCGATGATTCGAGTAGCTCGCCTTTGCAGAGAGTCAAATGGATCCAGCTGGTATTTAGGAGCCCCTGCCCACAGATGCGAGCAGTACTCCACGTGCGGACGAACTTGGGCCTTATAAAGTACAAGGCGTTGCTAGGGCGTGAAGTACCGCTTCGCTCTACTAAGCACACCGAGCTTCTTGCTGGCTAGTTTGACCTTGCTTTCCAGATGGCTCCCAAATTGGACTTTACTCGTGATCTCGACACCGAGGATACCAATGCTTTCAGAGATTTTAAGGGATACTCCTTGGAACTGGGGCGCTAATGAAAAATTGTCTTTGTTGGCAGTAAATGCGCAAACCTGCGTCTTTGTGGGGTTGAACTGCACTAAATTCATATGCCCCCATTCTGAAGCCCGCCCCAAAGAGTCTTCAACCCCAGACACAAGCTGTCACCGTCTCTCCGACACGGAGTTCCGGGAGACATTCTGATGGTTGGTGTATCTCGCATCACCCGTACTGTCATCTGCATAGCAATGAATGTTCTCTATCGACAACAAATCATTAATATGCAGAATAAACAGCGTTGGGGAGAATACTTGAATAGCTTCGGAAAAACATGAAACATGCTGGACGTACTTAAAGGTGTAAGGGTCATGTTTTGAAATTGAATCAGATGTATCAGATGTTGACTTTGGTGACAATGGCACCACCTCAGGAGTACACTCTATCGGATACATAAAGAATTTAAAAAGCTGGTTCACAATTGGCGGAGTAAACCCGTAACATACACTACACACAAAGCAAACATACGCATCGCAATTGAGAACCATCTCCATTTTTGAAGTCGGTTAATTATCATCAAAAGAAGGCTATCACTGACTTAGCGCATAAAGATTACCGTGTAACTTCCAGCTTATAAAAAAGCTACCATAGAAGTTTAGTCCCAATGAGATTTATCAAATATGTATTCAGAGAATGTTTTATTTATATTTTATTTTCTCTATTTTCTACGAGCAAATAATATAGGTCCCTGTTTCTAGGTGCAGAGACTGAAGAGGAACTGGATAAGGCTGATACGAATGAATCTCAAGATAATGATATCAATATGGTAATCGCTAAATTTGAGTCATCAGTGGACAATGTAGATGATCGCTATGAAATAACAGACATTTCTGACCCAACGGAACTTTTTAATGGAGCGACGCAAAATGCCCAACATATCGTAACCAACGTATCTGACCAATCTAATAAAGACTCTGAACAAATACAAGAAGCGGCTGAAATTGTGGAGGATTCTGATGATGAGAGTTTGATTGTTTATAAACACACAGTCTCAAAAGAATTCTCAGAGGAATTGAACAGCTCAATGGAAATAGAACGTAAAAAAAAAGTAGATAGAAATCATATTGATTCAGTGACCAAAACTGCAGTTCAGGAAGGTAAATTTCTGTATACATAGTTCTTAATTTAAGCGTGATCTTGTGTTATGAATAATTAAACCAAGTAAGTAAGTACAATTTATTTATGGTAAATCAAATTGCCATAACAAATAAAATTATTATTAAGTATTAATAATTTCAAAAAATAATCACAATAAATCTGACAAACATTTTACTAAAATAACATTTGCAAACAAAAAAATATCTAATGGATTATTTATTTCCAGAGTCCACAAATACTATAGCTGTGAAAATTAAAGAGGAGCCTACAGACACTGGAGTGGTTAAGATTCTGGATGAAGAAAGCATTCGCTATATACAAGGCAAGTATTACCTTTTAAAGAAGAAAGTTTGCATACTAGTAGTCTGTCCACGGCATGGAAATGATTGCTACTTTCCGTTCATTTATCTTATAGTGAAATGATTAATTTTTTTTCATATGATTTCACATGTGAAATTTCACGGGCTGCTAGGATAACAAGGGTCGCCAACTTATTTAGAACCAAGATCTACTGTTTACATTCTTCTGTCTTCTTTCTGTGTTCATTCGTCTGTTTGGTTTTTTTTATTGCAAGTAAGTTGACAAACAAGTAAACTGCCCACCTGATGGTAAGTGGTAACAGTCACCTATAATACATGTGGCTCCTGTGAGATTCGCAGCAAAACTGCAACCCCCACAAGAACCACAGTGTACGTTGCCATCTTGTGACATCAGATGCAAAGTCACGGTGCCCAGTAATTTCTACCCTTCAAACCGGAACACAGCGATGCAAGCACTGCTGCTTTTCGGCAGAAATAGGTAAGACGGAGGTACACAAGCAGACAGTACAGAGTCCCCCTCCGGTGATATTATTCGGTGTATTCTTAAATTTTGTAATATTTTTTATTTTATTTATGAAATAAGAAGAGTAAAGTAGATTGAATTGCGTCCTCTGACAATCGTAACCCCAAATCTTACTTCAATGGATTAGTAGCGATCAACCCATCTAAGCGCATAGATTGACTTCAACTATTTGATAACGAGTTCGGTTTTGGCGGTGGCTCAAGGCGCGTTAAGAGCATTCGCACGAAGTAAAACTTTTTGCTCTCACGCCGTTCAATGCCTACGAGCGTGACGCACGGGTGAAACAACCGGCCCGTTCAAGACCTTAAGAAGCTGAGTAACGCCAACGACCTTGAGACATGATTTGTACTGGATTACGGGCGCGGTGCGTTATTGAAATTGAGCGAAAAAATCAAAATATATTTTTTAAAAGAAACTAGTAACTTATTTAAAGATATGAAACATCAATATTATCAAATTAAGTGTAACGAGTTAATTCCCTGAAAATCATTAAATAACCTTTGTTAAATAACTCAGATTTTCTTCTGTAAGCTGTTTTTGATGGGTGTCTTTGGTATTTTTTTAACGAGTAATTTTAATTAAAATGTGTTTCGGGGACATGGATATTCTCAAAAATATTTTCAAGAGTAACATATTTTTTTTTCTACGGTATATTAAATAGGTTTTGCTGAAAAAAGTTTTAAGTGGGGCTCGATTAGCTCAGCTCAGCGTTGTCAGCCTCTTAAAGTGTCAGAGCGAGTTACAACCGAACAACCATCGAATTTGATGGTTGTAAAACGCTCTGACGTTTATCACTGAAATACTTTTACGTGATTGGATAATATCAGGGGCCATAATCTATAACTTCATCAGCAGGCCTAGCACAGAGTATGGACAGAACGGGACAAGAGTCAAATAACACGTTACTTCTCGCTCTCTCATATAACAATAAAGCGAGACGGGACGAGGGTCAGTCACTTTCTCTACTTAGTCCACTCGTCGTGCTAGACCTGCTGCTAGAAAGAGAGAGAAATAAAAATTCATGTGAAAGAGGGAGATAAAAGACTTTGTAGCTGCAATGCGTTCAACACCTCTGAGCGAGTTGAAAACAACCGAACAGCTACACTCCGAGGCTTTGAACGCGTTCCTTCTTTGTCGGGGAGATAGATGAAATAGCAGATGACCGATCAATTAATTTTTTCAGCTGTCCTGCAACTGACGAGTGTGAAAAATCGCAAGTGCGCTGTCTGTTCCAAGGTACTAGCTCGAAAATGTCTTGTTAAAGGGCACCTCATAGTGCACCTACTGACGGATGCACAAGCCCGCTCCGACGAGCACAGTGGCCTGAAGTGCCAGAACTGTCTGAAGACCTTCCAGGATTTGAACGAACTCAGGCAGCACCTAAGAGAACACTTCTCTTTGCCGAGCTATGTGTAAGTTATTCTTCATTATGCTGGGGTCACACTAACGGGAAACGCAGATTCTCGGAATCTCGAGAGATTTAGTGCAAAAAATCTGTTTAAATAACATCCGTTCAAATTGGTTCCCACATTCCGAAGTGTACCCTTGCCTTTAACGGACCATTTAAGCCTACTGGACATCGACCTCTCACCGAACCTCAACTTTGGGCGTTCTATTGAGGCGAAGGCGGCTACTGCAGCTAAAAAGCTTGGCATACTCTCGAAGGTTAGGCGGTATTTCACGCCGGGGCAGCTTCTTACACTTTATCAAGCACAGGTCCGGTCGTGCATGGAATACTGCAGCCACCTTTGGGACGGCTCTGCTAAGTACCAGCTATCTGCCCTTGACTCGGTACAGCGCCGGGCGAAGAGGTTGATCGGTGAAGACACTCTAAAAATTTAAAATTTCCAGAGTCTTGAACATCGCCGCGCAGTGGCCCGTTTATCGGTTTTTTACAGGTTACATTTCGGAGAGTGTTCCCAAGAGCTGTTTGATATTATTTCACCATCTCCGTTTTACTAACTAGGCACCCGGAGAACGGCAAAGACCCACCCTTACGTAGTAGAAATTCCACTGCTCCGCACGAAACGTTTCGCTTCCACTTTTTTAATGCGTACTGCAAAGGAATGGAATTCTTTGCCGTCCTCTGTGTTCCCACCCCATTACAACCCGGGTCTTTTCAGGACTAGAGTGAGTCAGCACCTAATGAGTAGGCACGCTCCACCTTAGCCCCACCTTTGCTTACCATCAGGCAAGATGAGGACAAGTGTCTACCCATAATCCATATAAAAAAAAACCAAGCCCAATTCACGTAACTAAAATTTTGTAAAAATACAGTTCCGATCTAGTCTCGATATCATTTGCATCAACAATGGCATTTTCGTACACTAAAAGTTTGACGTTGATTTGTCAAAGAATGCAATTTGATTGTAATGCAACCGAGACTTGATTTACACTAAAATCGGCATTCTGCTAAAAAAAAGGCAAAGAATGACTTGGATTCTGGCCAAAAATTGGTATTCTGAAAACTATTTAAATGTCAAAATTGAGTTTGAAAGTTGACCGTAACCATACTGAAATTAGATTGTATTGAAGTTATCACAAAGTAGTTTTTGTACAGTTCTTTTGTGGTTTTCTGTGAATTTGAGATTCTAATTGCTACCATTTAAAATGAGCTATTCCGGACTTCGATGGCATTATTTATTTGCGGCACACCGAGCTGCCACGGCTACTGCCACATGAAGAGCCAGGGAACGACAACGTACCCAACGCAATCGTCGCCTTGCTGCAGATGCCTTACCTTCAGCCTAAGTGAGCGGGAGTTTAAAAAAAACGTACAGGCTCTCGAATAATCTGTCAAAAATTCTTATAGAAGAAATTCGTCCATATATTGGTAATCCAAAAAGAAGTGATGCATTAGATATCTTCTAAAGTAAGATTATTAATTTATTACCTATCTACACAATGGGTGACAATGGTGTCAATTCTATTAATTGGAATAGACTAAACTAAATTTAGTTTTAGTGCTGTCAAATCGTGTTTTTTGTTATAACATTACATTTTAACTGAAAACACAATTTGACAGCACTAAAACTAAATTTCGTTTAGTTTAAATCGAATTAGTGCCAACTTCCACGAATGACTAGCTACACAGACTAATATAGATACTATACGTATGCTATGCTAATTGCTATTTAGTCTTTAGTGCAATTCTTTTTCCGTTTAAACGCTTTTTTGGCCCGAACATAAGTCTTTTTAACCAGTTATTAGCATAGGCTATACAATATTTTTAGCGTAGTGCCAACATTACGACGCAAATTCTTGTGGTATAATCTGTGGCAACTGAGAATCGAAATACGTTCAAAAATTGACTACTATGAGATTATATCGAGATGATATTGAAATCTTAACGTGAATTAATTTTAATATTTAGTTAGAAGAATACCAATTTTTGATCAATTCACAATACAATTTGAATGTGGTCAACTTTCAATCTTGGTGAATGATGATTACGTGAATTCGGCTTGAACTACATACTCAATTTTTTTATAATCTATCTATACTAATATTATAAAGCTGAAGAGTTTGTTTGTTTGATTGAACGCGCTAATCTCAGGAACTACTGGTTCGAATTGAAACATTATTTTTGTGTTGGATAGTCCATTTATCGAGGAAGGCTTTTAGGTATATAACATCACGATATTGTTATTTTCGGACATCCACGCGAACGAAGTCGCGGGCACAGCTAGTATTTTTTTTTATTGCAGAAAGTTGGCAAACAAGCAAACTGCCCACCTGATGGTAAGTGGTAACAGTCACCTATAATACATGTGGCTCCTGTGAGATTCGCAGCAAAACTGCAACCCCCACAAGGGCCACAGTGTACGTTGCCAACTTGTGACATCAGATGTAAAGTCACGGTACCCAGTAATTTCAATGCCATATCTTACCCTTCAAACCGGAACACAGCAATGCAAGCACTGCTGTTTTGCGGCAGAAATAGGTAAGACGGAGGTACCTAAGCAGACGACATATAAAGCGTCAATGGCGCTGTGGACTCGGCACTTGCTTTCCAATCGGGAGCCCCGGGGTTCGAGACCGCCATGTACCAATGTGTTTTTCGTTTCGAATTTCATATGTGCATTTGTCTGGCGCTCCTACCACAGAATAGATAATAGTACTAGGTACAGAACGGCCATTCACCTCCCCGCACTCATTTCAAATACCTCATGCCACCCGGCACTTCGTTGTAAACATCACTGATACATACACAAGGGCTCGCTCGCTCGCTCGGGCGAATAGACGCGAGCGCCGGCCGATAACAGAGACAGCGCTATGCGGGTAAAAGAGAAGGCAGTCACTGCACTTCTCGCGTCATTTCGATTGATAACCGCGCACTCAGCCCTACTAGATTCCACGCACACATTTGCGCGTGTGCAAACGTCATTTGCTAAAGTAGTAGTGATAGGTAATTGATTTGCGAACGTTGTATGGAGTGTCCGAGGTGTGCTCCTACGGTGAAGGAAAACATCGTGAGGCAAAGTCAAAGTATTTATTCACGCAAGGCAATTATAACAAAATGAGTAGCTGAACAGCACGTCTTACCAATTTGTGGCATGTGAATGTCAGTTTACAATTACATAATTAAAATTTTCGTATTATATTTTGTATTATTATTATATGTCATGTTACTATATTACTATACCTAATAATTATATAATTCTTCCATGTCAATTAAATTATTATTATAAAATGTCAGTCATTTTTAATATCATTTATGCTTATACGATAAATAATCTGTAGCCGAATAAAAACAATTTGTAACTAGCCAATTAAATAAAGTTTTATTGAAAAGTTTACCGTTAAGTTCTTTGATGCTTTTGGGTAGGTTATTATAAATTCGAACACTCATGGCGTGGCTATTTCGGCTGTACAACTTTGTTTTCATTCGTGGTATCGCTAACTGTCCCACATGTTCAAATTTTTCAAAAAGTTCAGCATTGGCTCTAACAAATTTGCATGATTCGAATATATACAAACTAGGTAATGTTAATAATTTGTATTTTTTAATTATTGGAGCACATGGTGTCCATGGAGGTACATTAAATATGGCACGGATACATTTTTTTTGGGCTATAAATAAACTATTTACTTTTTACATTACCCCACAAAACTATCCCGTACCAAAGAAGAGACATATGTATCCATGGTAGGCCATTATTGCGGTTTCGTAATCTGTTATTCTTGATATTTTCCATAAAGTAAATATGAACTTGTTAATTTTATTGTTTAAATATTCTACATGTGGTTTCCATTAACTATGTTGATCAAGTTTAATACCAAGAAAATTAGTTTCAGTACTTTCCTCTAAGACTTCGTTTTCGTAAGTTATATTAAGATTAGGAGATTTACGTTTCCGATTGAAAAAGTGTACAATTTTAGTTTTGGAAATATTAACTGTTAGATTGTTTTTTGTCAGCCACTCTATACATTTCATTGCTGTATTATATATCTCTTTGCCATGTTCACTAATATCTTTGTTGCCTTATACAATAGACACGTCGTCGGTAAATAATGTACAGTGATATTTAGTAATGTCTGGCAGATCGTTAATATAGATGAGAAACAGTAAGGATCCCAAGACACTCCCTTGGGGTACACCGTATTTATTTACTCTTAAAGAAGACCTATGAGTTGTAATCTCACTCTGTTCATTCATACCATTTATCTCAATACATTGATTTCTGTTAAGTAGATAGCTTTTAATCCACTCAAATGCAGGATCCCTGATTCCGTAAAAGTAGCATTTATTTAAAAGTGCGTCATGACAGACACAGTCAAATGCCTTGCTCATGTCGAAAAATATAGCAGAGACACATGTACTGTGATCTGCGTGTTTGAGGATTTTTTGAACTATTTTGAAACCTGCTAAAGTAGTTGATTTCCCTTTTTGAAATCAATTTTGATTGATGTTGATTATATTAAACTTATTCATGTATTCAGTTATTCTATTGTGCATAGCCTTTTCAAATATTTTGGATAAGATTGGTATCAACGTAATAGGACGATAGTTTTTTATATCCAAGGTGTAATTTTTTTTATATATTGGTTTCACTAATGACAACTTTAAAGATTCAGGGAAACAGCCTGCTTCAAATGACCAATTCACTAGATAATAAAGTACCTCAATAATATCTCCACAACAAAGTCGTAAGACTGTCTTGGCGATACCGTCATAGCCTACAGCTCGTGTATTATTCAAGGACATTACTATTTTTATAATTTCATGACAATCACAGGGTTTTAGAAATATACTAGATTTGTATGTATTTCGATTGTCTAATCTGCTTTTTATTCGGTGTAGCTTCAGGAAGATTTGTATAATATTCATTAAATATTTCTACAACCTTTCCGGGATCAGATACAATAGCATCATTACATTTAATTTGTAAGTTTTCAGTAAGTGCTGGGCGTTTATTATTAATAATACTCCATGAGGATTTACATTTATTTTTTGAATTGTTTATGTATTTAATGTTAATAATCTTTTGATAAGTATTTATAATTTTTTTTTGTAGTTTATTATAGTTAAGATATCTAGATTTTGAGTCAGAAGTTTTATTTTTATAGTAATGGAAACGAAGTTGCCTTTTAGTCATACATGAATTTCTAATACCTCTGGTTATCCATTTAGATTTTTTACCTCTATTTGTTATTTTAATTTTTACCATAGGAAAACACAGATTAAATAGCAAGGTAAACAAATCATGAAATTTGTTGAAAGCATTTGTAAAGTCAATTTTCTCATATACGTCGGTCCAGCTCAGACTTTGAAGATAAGATTAAAATTTTTGTATGTTACATGCATACATCTGCGAAGAAATTCAATGGTGTATGTGAAGTCGACCAATCCGCACTGGGCCAGCGTGATGGACTGAGGCCTAATCACCCTAACATAGGGTAGGCTCGAGCCCCTCGGTGGGGACGTATATGAGCTGTTGTGATGACCCACATAAAGTTATATTCCCCATTTTCCATTAAAGCATCACCATTTTTTCACGCTAACATCAAATGTTTACAATGTTTTGCGTTTCTATGAAGAAGTGTTAACATTTTTAACCGCACTATTTTTCGCAAAGAGAACCAAACCCAGAAATCAAGATATTGTTTAAATGGAACTGATTACATTAACATACGATGCTAGCGCTGCTAGGGATGATGCTAAAAATTTTGACAAAAGCTGCAAATCTGTGCTTAGATGGAATGCGCCTCATATTTTTTAAATTGACACCATCAACATTTACAGGAGCGCGTTCAGAGCCTTCGCGCGAAGTACAACTTTTCGCTCTAACCCCGTTCAATGCCATCGAGCGTAACGACCGGGTGAAACAACCGGCCCGTTCAAGACCTTAGAGTGTCGGAGCGAGTTACAACCGAACAACCGTCGAATTTTATGGTTGTAAAACGCTCTGACGTTTATTACTGAAATACTCTTACGTAATTGGATGATATTGAGGGCCATGGTCTAAAATGTCAGGTGATAGAAAGAGAGAAAAATAAAAATTCTTGTGAAAGAGGGAGATAAAAGATTTGGTTGCTGCAATGCGTTTAACGCCTCTGGGTGAGTTAAAAAACAACTGGACAACTACACTCTGAGGCTCTGAACGCGCTCCAGCTAAAATTAATGTTGCCTGTGACGAATCAATACCAGTAATGAAATTTAGCCACTAAACTGGTAGCTTCTGTGTTAGTGTCTTTATCCGTAACATCGGAGATGGATATATCGGAATGTGCTGTTAATACTATTATATAATATCACTGATAGTATAAATATGACTAACAGTGAAAGTGATTCACCACGCATTTTTTGTGACGCAAGTAATTACCACGTAAATAGACCAACTTATTAATAGACACTTCTTGGTTTTGCACCAAACATACTGAAGGCTGATAACAATGTGGCTAGTACTGCATTATCCATGACCGGTGTCTCCTTTGGATCCCGATTGAAATGCAACCACTTATAATGTATCATTTCTGTGGCAGGTGCCATATATGCTCGAAATGCTTCAGCCACCGGAGCGACAGAAACAGACACATGAAAATGCACGAGCTGCGCGAGTGTGATATGTGCGGGAAGAAATTTCACGATCTTCACAAAGTGGCTCAACATATTAAGGTAATCCGAGGAAAAAATATGATAACTTTTTTTTGGAACAAAGTTCCATATGGGACGTTATGGAGACATGGGCTTGGGAAAAGTGTACGTGATGGTTTTGGTTTTGGGTGTATAGCAAACACAGTGTTGATGATGTATTGCTCGCTGGGCGACTGATAATGGTTTAGTGCTGAACCCAGGTAAAACCAAGTATTTGATCCTCGGTAGTGTGGCTCAGGTTAGTGAAATTTTGAGGAATAAACCTGGGATTGAGATGGGTGGTCAAGTGGTCGAGCAAGTGGGGGAGGCTAGGGATCTAGGTGTAGTCATAGATAGCCATTTGCGTTACGAATCTCATATAATTGATCTTATTAAGGCCTGTTTTTATAGACTTAAGGTGCTATGGAATTCGTAATTATCTCAATGAAGATATGCGTGTTAGGTTATGTGAAGCGTTGATTTTGTCTAAGCTAAACTGCGGTGATATAGTTTACGGGCCGCGTATGCTTTCGAGATCACGTCGCTTAATCCAACGTGTTCAAAAAGCTTGTTGCCGTTTCTGTTTCCATATACTACCTAGGAGTCACATCACACCTTATTTCAACGACGCTTCTATGCTCAACATGAGTTCGCGTAGGCACCTTCATCTTGCGAGCCTCTTGTACGATATACTTAAATATAAAAAACCGAGTTACCTTTACACAAGACTAAAGTTTCATCATACTAGGCCTAACACCAGAGCCAGACGTTGCCTACTGGAGTACCATCCGCATAAAACGGTCGCATTCGCGGGCAGTTTCCGCTACTTGGCTTCCAAGTGCTGGAACAATTTACCGCCACCTTTAGGTATATCAACCTCGAAACCCATATTTTAAAAAACTTTTCAAATCACATCTCCTTGAAAAACAGCGATTGGGTATACCTGATGGGTATTTATTGGGAAATTTCCGAATTTAGCGTGTTCGTGACCATAGTGCCAACGTGTAATGTAAGGATACGCAAATGTGTACATTAGTTGACTCTTGTTCATATGTGCAACGAACTCATCGGTTTCATCATCAGACCTATGTTCGCACACATTTTCGTATGTATAATCGAATATCCTTCAAAAATTTTATGTTATATTTATGTTAATCTTATATTTATGTGTAATATGTTTGTATGTGTTTAAACATACATGCAAATATTAAATAAATGATGAATATGTAGTTATTAAATATATTTTGTAAACATTTCTCGATTTTAAACGTTCATCGGATGGTGTTTTGGCATTTTGATACCTCATTTTGAACCTCTGGACTACAGCAGAATACCAGTGATTTGCTCATCTGCATGAGCAAATCGTATGCTGAGCTGTGAGCCCTTTTGCACCACTCCAGCACACAGCGGTCGTACAACACAGTATCACACAGTGTATCGGCATCGGGTTGCCGTCCGAGAACGGGGAGACGATCTGCCCCACAGGAGGTGGAGGTAATTCGTACCCAGGCGCAGAGGGAATTCTTCTGCGCCGGTGGGGTGAGGCACTCGCCTTCCCAGCTGCCGGCCACCGGACGATCGAGGCGATCCGTCCGGTATTGGAGGAGTGGGTTGGGCGCCGGCAGGGCAGCCTTTCATTCCGCATGGTGCAGGTACTGACCGGACATGGTTGTTTCGGTCACTACCTGTACCGAGTTGCACGTCGGTAGGAAACGCCGCAGTGTCATCACTGCGACGCTCCCGACGACACGGCCGAGCACACCCTGTTGGTGTGCCCGGCTTGGCGACGCCAGCGCAGCAAACTTAACGCTGCGCTGGGAGGCGGAGACCTTTCGCTGCCGAGCATGGTCGTGGCCATGCTCCGCGGCGAAGCGGAATGGGGGGCTGTCGCCTCCTTCTGCGAAGATGTCATCTCGCAGAAGGAGGCTGCGGAGAGGGAGCGGGAGGTAGATCCTCAGGCCGCTCCCCTCCGCCGCAGACGGATAGGCAGGAGAAGACGGGCATTCGCTCAAGCAATGCCTGTCTGATGACCCTGCCGCGAAGCCTGCGTGCACGATCGGCTCCCGTGCACGCCGCTGTAAGGCTTCTCCGTCGGGGGATTGTCATGGTGTTCTCGGACAATCCCCCCTAGGCGATAGATAGCCCGACCGACGGGTCGGGCTAGCCCGGACGCGTGAGTAGTGGTGTCGCATTGTGGACCCTACCACACGCGCCCTAAAGGGCAGGGAGAACACCGAGGGGTTTTAGTGGGTAGGCCTGGCACTCTGCCGGGTGAACCCCACACACGCTTGCCGTCTAGCCAACGGTGGGTACGGTGTGGTTGCGCATTTCCCCGCGAGAAAAAAAAAGAAAGGGATCATCGTTTGGCACCGACTTCGATATGTATAACTGTGATGATGTCTGTGCCTATTCTTATATTATTTTTAACTTTTTTAAAGTCGGTTTTTATTTTTTGTAAAATAATTTTTCTTTATCATTTCGTAAGCTGTTAGACATTGTTTGATAATTTCAAGATGGCTGTCAGAGACACATTGTATAATTATACTAGCTTCTGCCCGCGACTTCGTCTGCGTGGACTTCAGAATTAGGTCTAAAGCTTCGCTCGTTAACAATTTTTAATCTTCCCACGGGAACTATTTGAGAGATCATTAAGGAAAATAACGTACATGTCCTTTTCCATAGCATAGGTGACATGCATACCAAATTTCAAAGCTGTCTACAATTTTCAATAGGCTTTTAAGCCCGCGGCTTAGCTCGTATACAATTTTCAATTTTCCCTCAGAAACTTCTCAAGGAATCGGGATAAAAGGTAGCCTATGTCCGTTCAGCCGTTTTTGCGTGATTGAGTAACAAACATCCAAACATCGACACTTTCACATTTATAATATTAGTAGGATTTTTTGCCTTCGAGTTCTTTTTTCTTTGCTCTTCATTTAGTTTTTTGAATGTTTCGTAAGTTTATGTCGTGGTTTCTTTTTTGCTCTTCTTGCTCTTCCAGTACAGCCAGTTACTGAATTCTTCGCCACAAAACGGCGTAATGCCGAATTTGTTGATTCTATATTCCATCATATTTTCCAGCTGTTGGTGCTCTGGACCCATAACCTGATGGTTTGGGTGTATAGCAAACACAGTGTTGATGATACAGAATGTTTTAATTAGTACTTTATAAGAAATTGCACGACATCAAGAGCACAAATCATCTAGTTCTAGCGTCACCATGGACCACAGACTACTATTATTATAGCAAACAATTAGATGATCAAACGAACTTACCTGTAAGTGATGTTCGATCATAATTATATGAAGAACATCATCCTTCCATGATCACTTGTAGTAGTCGCCTTACGGACTAGCTATCTCACGAATTTCAAAGCCCAGTCCAAAAAAATTTAGGACGACAACCCTCAGCCTCTTCCTGGCTCTGGTAACACTGTCAACAATACCACATTTTAGTTCAAAGCGCGCTAAATTGAAGTTATTTCACAATTTCTAATGATGCAGAATATGGAAAGGGGTATAGCTGAAAGGAAATCCCGGGTGGGTTGCTCATAGAAGGATGATGTTCTTCATATAATTATGATCGAACATCACTTACAGGTAAGTTCGTTTGATCATCAGATTATATTTCATACATCATCCTTCCATGATTACTTGTAGGATGTTTAAAGGAACCATTTAGTATTTAGTTTAATTAGAAATTGTGTTTATTCTGTATAAAATAATTAACCAATCTTTATAATCATAAATTTATTGCAAGATCCACAGAATTTTATTAATTTAACACTTCTTAATGGAATCACTTATTTTACCATCAATGTCTTATCTGTTTATACAATCAATTAATACAATAGAGTTTTAATCATTTGATCAATATCAAGCCCTGCTACTGTTTAAGCAAACTTGTTACAAGAATCAATTACAGGTCTATTGTAGAAACGGGCGAACACTAAGGAATTAGAGGTCCACCCTGCAGTTCTCCTAATTGTGTCAACACATAGGCTCGTATAAATAATCGTATCTCAAGTACGATGTCGATCTTGAGCTGTTGTTTTTGACAGATGTGCCATACATTAAACGTCAAAACTGCTACTCAAGATCGAGCTCAGACTTGAGATGCGACTATTATTACGAGCCTTAGACCTCCTCTGTAGGCTGCAGAGGTAGAGGCATGTCTAGTGCTATGCGCACTAAATCTCTTGGTATCAATGCCACTAGATGTCAAGGAATCTTTAATCCACCTACTTAATGCTGAAGACGAAGCCCTCTTGTGAGGAGGTTTAGATGGTTAGAATAAAAAATCTACATCATTACGTATATCTTTAGTCTTACTTATGTACGAGTTTATAGCACTTGCTGAACAAATATTAGGTTGTGTAAAGAAAAAAGATATCTCAAGAAGAGGTTGAAATCTACCAGGAGCAGATGTTTTAATATTATCCGGGATTTTTATTATAATTTTTTCTTTATCAGTGAAAATGTTTGTTAGTTTTATCAGTGATAAGGTCTGCATTCTATGACCTGTGAATAAGGCTAAAAGTGTGATTGTCTTTTTACTTAAATCAAGTATAGATGAGTCAATACTTTTACCCATAAGAAAACTATTGAAACATCCCAAGTTTTATTATAATTTGGTTTTGGGGGTCTTAATTTACCTACTCCCCGCATAAACCGTTTAACATTCTCATTATTTATATTATAACAGCAGTACCAGAGGCGCGTTCAGAGCCTCTGGGTGTAGTTGTCCGGTTGTTTTTTAACTCGCTCAAAGGCGTTGAACGCGTTGCAGGAACCAAATCTTTTATCTCCCTCTTTCACATGAATTTTTATTTCTCTCTCCTTCTATCAGATGACATTTTAGATAATGGCCGCCAATATCATCCAATCACGTAAGAGTATTTCAGTAATAAACGTCAGAGCGTTTTACAACCATCAAATTCGATGGTTGTTCGGTTGTAACTCGCGCCGACGCTCAAAGGTCTTGAACGGGCCGGCTGTTTCACCCGGTTGTCACGCTCGAAGGCATTGAACGGGGTTAGAGCGAAAAGTTGTACTTCGCGCGAAGGCCCTGAACGCGCCTCTGTTATAAGTCTAATGCTCGATTTTATGGAATCGAGACACCCATATGATAATCCTTTTTTTTACATCTCTGTCAGAAATGTTATGAGATGAGCTACTGATGGGTTATATAAATTGATATTCAAATGATTACAGAATCTCAGCCAACTCATTATACCAGATTCATATTGTTTGATAGTGCTATTTGTGACTGAAGCCAGTAAAATATTAGAATTTTCAAAACCTAATCCTCTTCTTATAAATGCTTGGCGGATAAGATCCCTGCAGCTAGCCGAAGGTCCTAATGCAATGGGTGGGGTGTTCCTAAATCAGGTAAAAGTAATGATTTATCAGGTTGAAAAAATATTGACTCTGAAATTAGAAGATTATTAAACAGTCGGAAAAGCTGGCGTGGAACATTTTATGAATGTTAAAAATCATAAATGATTTTCACTTGTCACACCTGGCTGCTCCCCTTCACCCCTAAGGTCTATTAATTCCTCCTTGCGTCGTTATTGTCAATGCTGAGAGTCGTGGTCTCACTTTAGTAGCAATTTTTTGCGAACTATATTCCGCCATTTAGCTCGGTTTTGCGCAGACCGGATGGCGCCGCCAACACTGGAGCGGAGTGCTGATCGAATCTGTAAAAACTGTAACGACCAATATTAAAAATTATATCCAAGAACGTCAAATCCTTTGAAAGAAGATCGTTTATAATTATAAGAAATGAAACGTACCCCTTGAAAGTAACAAATCCCAATTTGGTCCAACTTAAAAAGATAGGATAGTTTTCAACTCGATTTTATTAATCTCAATATTTACTATTGCGTTAAAGTTAATTAAGGCGTTATACTTTGCGGGCACAGCTAGTGATGTATCTGTTGGACTAAACAATTAAATAAACGTTAAATGCTTTTTTTCTAGAAACACGAAGAGAACCCAGTGCTAAACTGTGAGCACTGCAGCAAGGTGTTCTACTCTGAAGACATGTTAAATGGCCACACACGAAAACACCACGTCGAGACGTGGCAGGTGCACAAGAAAAAAGAGGACGTGGCCGACTGTCCCATTTGTGGGGTGTCGTTTTGCAAGTATGTATCGCCGATCGCCTGTGAGCCCACGGGACGAAAGACAATTTATGATTACAGATCGCAGCACATAAGTGGAACTTGTTGGCAAATTAGCAAAACTGACAAATAAGGAAAATGACTAGGGGGCCGTCCATAAATTACGTCATCGATTTTTTTTGCTGATTTTCGACCCCCCCCCCCCCTACGATCATCTTATCATTATTTCCTAATGACCCCCCCCCCCCCTCGCAAAACTGACGTCATTACCAGTTTGACAAAATTGAAACATTTGGGGATTTGAGAAAAATAGGGTAACATAAAAACATTTTTTTATAAAATCATCTTTTATTATTTTGTACTTTGGCAATGTTCATTAATATAATAATATTATTCTCCCTATTCTTTAGTTTTCTTTGGATAGCTCCCACATTTTGTTACAGAATCATTTTTTAATATTTTGTACTTGGCAATTTTCATTAATATAATAATATTATTCTTCCCTATTCTTTAGTTTTCTTTGGATAGCTCCCACATTTTGTTCTAGAATCATCTTTTATTATTTTGTACTTGGCAAATTTCATTAAAATAATAATATTATCTATTCTTTAGTTTTCTTTGGATAGCTCCCACGGAGTTTTCACCCATTCTTGCATACAAGTTCTCGAATATAATGTAGACAAACCTTATGTAATAAATAAATGAATAATGAGTTCAATAATTAATACCAATATAGGTACTTGCAAATTATTTTGTACATTTTGGAGTAACTGGTATCACAAGAATGACGTTGTCGCGAAGCGGAAGGCTTCGTACAAAAAAAGAGAGGAGGAAGCTAAAAGAAAACAAGTTAGATAATTAACACGGTATATTTACAAGAGAAAACGGAAACAAGAAAAGGCAGAGGTAGGGAGGAATAATATTAGGAGGGCACGACAGGACTTATATAACTAAATTAGCCTAAAAGGTTACTATGTACAACAGAATAATATAATCTAGCCTGGCCAGGGTAGGACGCGGGGACGAGTAGCAGCTCCGCCGGTTAGCCGGAGCAGGAGTAGGCACGGCAACGCAGCAGGCAGGATAGGTTGCGCAGGTCAGGTAATCAGCATAGGAGCGTCCCAACGGCACGCAGTAGGCAGACGGCTCAGGAACACCCGGCGGCAGCGTTATGCAGGTAGGGGGGCCAGAGCACCCCCAACGGCGCTCCTCAGGATAGGCGGTAGCAGGGACCAGTAGAAGGCGCGACGGAGTGGTCAGGTAGGCAGCAGGCCCACGTAGCAGGCGCGGTGGAGACGCGTGAAGGAACCGGCACGAAGTGGTTTGATCACGAAGGCCAGGCGGTGCTGGTTTGGTTCCAAGCCGGTGTAAGGAGCTTAGCTACTCCTTAGCCGTTAGCGTTCAATATCAGAGCTGGTAGTAGACTGGCTTCCTAATGACCCTGGTCCGCTTTTACACTGGCCATAACAATAGACAACTACATAGCTGTCAAGCGAAAGATTTTTGAACAATAAAATAATTATATGACATTTGTCAGTCACGTAGGCATTGAGCTACAATATTGAGATCAAATGTCGGACGCTAACAATTATAATAAGAAAATATAGAAAAATACAATAAAGGACTAATTATTACTATATCGCTTGTGAACGATAGCGTTATACAAAGTGAAGTTCAAATAAATAATCAGTTAGTGCTTTACAAACATTCGTGAATCAATAAGTGCTACAAGAATTTGTGTATATTTACAAGATCGACATGTGAAAAGACAAGGTAATAATATTATATTTTCCTACCTAGTTACAATAAAGAATTAGTAGACTTAAATGTAGTTAGTGTAGAGTATGAGAGTTTTGTCTTTTATTTACATTTATGAAGTGAACATTTTATTCGTAAGTCTCGCGACTTTCCGTCAGCGCGAAGCAACCTGACATTTTCCCACCGCCCAGAAAAATTTTCGCCTCGGAGAAAATTTTGAGGTTGAATTGGATACGATCTTCCCTTTCGAAATATTCATACGTCTCGCAATCATACATGTCTAGCAAAAGAAGGAGTAGGGTTCACCGCCTATGACACAAACTCCAAAAAAAGTATCCCGGAATTATATATGACAATACGGCTTATTTTTGAGGAGTTGTCATCCGCTCCATTTCTTAAGACCCGATGAATAAATATTTAAACTAAACGCATTTAAGTCACTTTTTGGTGACTCAAAAATGTGAAGACCAGTTAGTGTCTTCAAAAGGTAACACTAAAGAAGAGGTTTTCTCTAAACTCAAGTTTAAAGACATGTTTAGAGAAGGTCACTAGTCAAAAGTTTTTGACTGAGGTCATGGAAGAGCACCAGTATAAGTGAACGTCATCGTACAAAACATATTGTCAGTCGTCAACGTCGTCAGTTATAAAAGATGTGCAAACAATAAAAATATATCGGACTGATATGGCCAAAATTCAGTCACGAAAGTTGGATTCAATGTGTATGTGGCGAAATGAAGTGTATGAACAATATTTACATGAGTTATATATTATAAAAAAATTTTTCATACATTTATTAAACAAATCGAAAAAAAAGTGAATAAAAAGAAAACATAAAGTGCTTACAGTATCGACAGTGTTTGTAAGTATTTATGGTTATGGTCAGAGTGTATACCTAATACCCACCTAATACCTAAATACATACAAGCAGCGTGGAATAAAAACATGGGAAAAAAAAATTGTCCCGACCTACCATGGACGATAAAAATAATGGAAGTGCCAAACTTTCACGATGTAAGTACTTCCATAACTATATGTTGAAATTAATATGGAATTATTTACAACGTAAACGAAAGAAAAAAAATATACAGTGAAATAAAAAAAATAAAAGTGAAGTGAATAATAAAAGTGAAATACATAATAAAAAAAAAAAGGTGAAAAAAAATTTTAGGTTTTAAAATCCTTGACGTGCCATTTGCCACGACATCCAAAAGAATCCTCTAGTATGTAAACTAGTGGCGAAAGTTTCTCCACCACTTTACATTTTAGATATTTTGGTGCTAGTTTAGCACTATAGTATGCACCAGCGTTACTTAAAGTGTAATTTTTACGCCATACCATATCGCCTACATTAAATTCTTTAAATGAGTGTCTTAAGTTATACCGATTTAAGTTTTTAGTGTGGGCTATATGAAGAGAAACTTGAACTTTATCAAAAATTGAAGACAAGAGACCTATATTACTAGCGTATATGTCACGAGGCAGGAAAGTCATTTCCTCTACATTATAGCCCTGCGAGTATATAGTACCACAAGTTATAAGTTCACGGCCATAAACAAGAAAATTTGGAGTAAAACCGGTGACAGCATTTACGGAGCTGTTCATTACGGATTGAGCTTTGGCGTTGCTATCTCGATAATGGAAAACCTTTTACTGTCTATACTGATCATGCCGCTTTAAAATGGTTTTTGAGCTTAACCAACCCTTCTGGTAGATTAGCACGATGGTCTCTCCGTCTTTCATGTTTTAATTTGACACTTAAACATAAGAAGGGCAAGGACAATCTGGTCCCTGACCTTTTATCCCGCTCTAAACCAGATGAGATCATGAATCATAATGTGGCTCCAATCTCCGATACACCAATCTCTTCTGATTTAGAACAGTACAATAAATTATTGTATAACTGTCGTAATGATCCTACTAGTTTTCCGAATTACGTAATTAAGAACAATAAATTATTTCGACGCACTTATACTCCACACTCCTTAACTGAAGACTTCATTTGGAAAGAAGTTCCGACTCCAGATAGACGGGAAACCTTAATTAGCAACGCTCATGGTTCCTCTACCGATCCACATATGGGAATCTTTAAAACATATAAAAAAATTTATTTGCTTTATTATTGGTCCGGAATGTTTAAAGAAATTGCAAAATATGTTTCTAATTGTGAAAAATGTTTGTCCTACAAACATACAAATCATTCACCGTATGGCCCAATGGGCAAACCTAAAATTTGTTCTAGACCTTTTCAATGTATTTCTTTAGACTTAATGGGTCCACTTCCTATGACTAGAAGAAGAAACCAATATATTCTTGTCATAAATTGTCTTTTCACAAAATATACCATGATTTTTCCATTGAAACGTGCAATAACGTCTAATATCATAAGCAATCTCGAAAATTATGTTTTCCTAGTCCATGGGGTACCACAAACTATAATAATGGACAACGGTCCTCAATTCCAATCGCATGAATTCAATACTTTCCTTAAAGACTATAAAATACCGCACATTTCTTTTACACCGCATTACTGTCCGCAAGTCAATACCACAGAGAGATATAATAAAACTATTATAACCGCTCTCGCATCTCTTGTTGGTGATGATCATAGGTCGTGGGATATCCACCTACCTAAAGTTCAATCCGTAATGAACAGCTCCGTAAATGCTGTCACCGGTTTTACTCCAAATTTTCTTGTTTATGGCCGTGAACTTATAACTTGTGGTACTATATACTCGCAGGGCTATAATGTAGAGGAAATGACTTTCCTACCTCGTGACATATACGCTAGTAATATAGGTCTCTTGTCTTCAATTTTTGATAAAGTTCAAGTTTCTCTTCATATAGCCCACACTAAAAACTTAAATCGGTATAACTTAAGACACTCATTTAATGAATTTAATGTAGGCGATATGGTATGGCGTAAAAATTACACTTTAAGTAACGCTGGTGCATACTATAGTGCTAAACTAGCACCAAAATATCTAAAATGTAAAGTGGTGGAGAAACTTTCGCCACTAGTTTACATACTAGAGGATTCTTTTGGATATCGTGGCAAATGGCACGTCAAGGATTTTAAAACCTAAAATTTTTTTTCACCTTTTTTTTATTATGTATTTCACTTTTATTATTCACTTCACTTTTATTTTTTTTATTTCACTGTATATTTTTTTCTTTCGTTTACGTTGTAAATAATTCCATATTAATTTCAACATATAGTTATGGAAGTACTTACATCGTGACAGTTTGGCACTTCCATTCTTTTTATCGTCCATGGTAGGTCGGGACAATGTTTTTTTCCCATGTTTTTACTCCACGCTGCTTGTATGTATTTAGGTATTAGGTGGGTATTAGGTATACACTCTGACCATAACCATAAATACTTACAAACACTGTCGATACTGTTAAGCACTTTATGTTTTCTTTTTATTCACTTTTTTTTCAATTTGTTTAATAAATGTATGAAAAATATTTTTATAATATATAACTCATGTAAATATTGTTCATACACTTCATTTCGTCACATACACATTGAATCCAACTTTCGTGACTGAATTTTGGCCATATCAGTCCGATATATTTTTATTGTTGCACATCTTTTATAACTGACGACGTGGACGACTGACAATATGTTTTGTACAATGACGTTCACTTATACTGGTGCTCTTTCATGACCTCAGTCAAAAACTTTTGACTGGAGACCTTCTCTAAACATGTCTTTAAACTTGAGTTTAGAGAAAACCTCTTCTTTAGTCATGTTACCTTTTGAAGACACTAACTGGTCTTCACATTTTTGAGTCACCAAAAAGTGACTTAAATGCGTTTAGTTTAAATATTTATTCATCGGGTCTTAAGAAATGGAGCGGATGACAACTCCTCAAAAATAAGCCGTATTGTCATATATAATTCCGGGATACTTTTTTTGGAGTTTGTGTCATAGGCGGTGAACCCTACTCCTTCTTTTGCTAGACATGTATGAATGCGAGACGTATGAATATTTCGAAAGGGAAGATCGTATCCAATTCAACCTCAAAATTTTCTCCGAGGCGAAAATTTTTCTGGGGCGGTGGGAAAATGTCAGGTTGCTTCGCGCTGACGGAAAGTCGCGAGACTTATGAATAAAATATTCACTTCATAAATGTAAATAAAAGACAAAACTCTCATACTCTACATTTAAGTCTACTAATTCTTTATTGTAACTAGGTAGGAAAATATAATATTATTACCTTGTCTTTTCACATGTCGATCTTGTAAATATGCACAAATTCTTGTAACACTTTTGATTCACGAATGTTTGTAAAGCACTAACTGATTATTTATTTGAACTTCACTTTGTATAACGCTATCGTTCACAAGCGATAAATATTTGTAATATTTATTAGTCCTTTATTGTATTTTTCTATATTTTCTTATTATAATTGTTAGCGTCCGACATTTGATCTCAATATTGTAGCTCAATGCCCACGTGACTGACAAATGTCATATAATTATTTTATTGTTCAAAAATCTTTCGCTTGACAGCTATGTAGTTGTCTATTGTTATGGCCAGTGTAAAAGCGGACCAGGGTCATTAGGAAGCCAGTCTACTACCAGCTCTGATATTGAACGCTAACGGCTAAGGAGTAGCTAAGCTCCTTACAACGGCTTGGAACCAAACCAGCACCGCCTGGCCTTCGTGATCAAACCACTTCGTGCCGGTTCCTTCACGCGTCTCCACCGCGCCTGCTACGTGGGCCTGCTGCCTACCTGACCACTCCGTCGCGCCTTCTACTGGTCCCTGCTACCGCCTATCCTGAGGAGCGCCGTTGGGGGTGCTCTGGCCCCCCTACCTGCATAACGCTGCCGCCGGGTGTTCCTGAGCCGTCTGCCTACTGCGTGCCGTTGGGACGCTCCTATGCTGATTACCTGACCTGCGCAACCTATCCTGCCTGCTGCGTTGCCGTGCCTACTCCTGCTCCGGCTAACCGGCGGAGCTGTTACTCGTCCCCGCGTCCTACCCTGGCCACAAAATTCTTTAAATGAGTGTCTTAAGTTATATCGATTTAAGTTTTTAGTGTGGGCTATATGAAGAGAAACTTGAACTTTATCAAAAATTGAAGACAAGAGACCTATATTACTAGCGTATATGTCACGAGGTAGGAAAGTCATTTCCTCTACATTATAGCCCTGCGAGTATATAGTACCACAAGTTATAAGTTCACGGCCATAAACAAGAAAATTTGGAGTACCGGTGACAGCATTTACGGAGCTGTTCATTACGGATTGAACTTTAGGTAGGTGGATATCCCACGACCTATGATCATCACCAACAAGAGATGCGAGAGCGGTTATAATAGTTTTATTATATCTCTCTGTGGTATTGACTTGCGGACATTAATGCGGTGTAAAAGAAATGTGCGGTATTTTATAGCGTTTAAGGAAAGTATTGAATTCATGCGATTGGAATTGAGGACCGTTGTCCATTATTATAGTTTGTGGTACCCCATGGACTAGGAAAACATAATTTTCGAGATTGCTTATGATATTAGACGTTATTGCACGTTTCAATGGAAAAATCATGGTATATTTTGTGAAAAGACAATTTATGACAAGAATATATTGGTTTCTTCTTCTTCTTTCTAACATTCCGGACCAATAATAAAGCAAAGAAATTTTTTTATATGTTTTAAAGATTCCCATATGTGAAAAGACAAGGTAATAATATTATATTTTCCTACCTAGTTACAATAAAGAATTAGTAGACTTAAATGTAGAGTATGAGAGTTTTGTCTTTTATTTACGTCACGTCAATTTCTAATTGCCCCCCCCCCCCTTCATCCATCATTTACTGTCATCCGCAGACCAACCCCCCCCCCCCCTCCAAAATTTAGACTGACGTAATATATGGACGGCCCCTAGTAATACGCTAACTCGAACTAAAATGGCTGCCGTCTGCGGAGGTGCAATAGTAAAAATAAATAAATGTTATGTGATTATTTGCCTACGAAATTTAAATTGCTATTACTAAATCTGCCTCATTGCTACATTTTTGGATCTTAAGTACTTAAATATAATTTAGGGATCCGCAAGAAAATATCTGGATCAAGAATATATCTGGCTGAATCAAGAATATATCTAGCTTTAAATCAGTTGTCCCATTTTGATCAATTGAAGAAGAGCTTTTTCTCTTCTAACTCGTAATCATTTTGTGTAAATGAAGAAGCTTGCACATCGCCGGAGTACAGGACTGGTCGAGTAACAGATAACAAGTCAGCGTAAAACTATTTCGACCGGTTTCCTTCATAAATCCCGTATATATCAACAAAACGAAAATAGCAATCATCTTGATGATTGGAAGGATACCGCCACATCATTGGTGTTTGATACTTACAATGGGGTCTTTTTTTTATTCGCCCTTAATCTCAAAGACTCCACACATGTTTTATGTACCATACGAGGGACCCAGTACTTGTCACGGGGTTTCAAAGGGAATCTAAAGTAATCAAAATACACCTGTTTTATGAACTCCGACAAACTTAGTCTAAATTTTTTTAATGTATATGTTACGGGTAAAGCTAGAAGATGGAGTAAACCTAGGTTTACCCGGGTTGACTTAGTACTACCCAAGCTTCTTGGGTAAAGTCCGAATAATAAGTAAAATAAATTTTCATTCGGGGTTTACCCATTCTCACCTAGGTCTACCCAACTCTGGCTGGGTAATGTTAGGTGTTGCGTAATTTTCGAGCACGTGGCGCAAATCGCGGGGGCCCGCGTTCCCCCGCGCCGCTTGCACTTGCCCGTGTTTCTCCGCCGCAAACTTTTAATATGTTTGTGCTATTAAATATATTACGTTTCAGCCCGCTATTGGTTTTTGCTTTTAAAGCTATTAAGTTTATGCTCTTCAATCGATTACGTTCGCCTTTGTATGTTTTTAAAATAATAAAAGTTTGACATGGCCTTGGATTTTCATTTCGTTAATTAATTAGACAAATTTTTAACATTACCCAGCCTGAGTTGGCTAGACCTAGGTGAGTATGGGTAAACCCCGGATTAAAATTTATTTTACTTATTATTCGGACTTTACCCAAGAAGCTTGGGTAGTACTAAGTCAACCCGGGTAAACCTAGGTTTACTCCATCTTCTAGCATTACCCGTAACATATATACACCACAGATGTTACAAAAATAGTTGGGATCATTTTTACAGATCTTTCTCGACGTGGACAGTGATAAACAAAACACTTTTTTAAAGAACAGCTCGGTTGATTTGAAGTTTAAATGTGACTAGTACAAAAATATGTCTGGTAGCTGTATCTCAAAAACTAGAGTTGCTACAGAAAAAATGAGGGTAGATTTGAAATCAGCGACCTCAAATTAGTAAACAACAGGCATAAAACTCCATGCAACAAAAAAAAGTTTGATTTTGTTCCCTTGTGTAATGTATCGTTTCTGTTGCAGGTGCGATATATGCTTAAAACACTTCACAAAACCATTCGTTACAAAAAAACACTTGAAAATAGTGCACAAAGTCGAGCTGCCCGAGTGTGATATGTGCGGGATGAAGTTTTACCAACTTCACATACTCGCACATCATATTAAGGTAATCTGAGAAAAAATTGTGACAAGTATTTTTTTGGAGCAAAGTTCCTTATGGGACCTTATGGAGACAGGGGCTAGCCGGTAAAAACTGTACGTTTCAACACATTTTTCACACTTTAGGTTAGTAGTTAAATAATTATTGCATTTTTATCATAAATGCAATAATTAATTCCACATAAAATGGAAACACGAATATCACTTTAAATTCTTGTTTCTATTAAATGTGGAATTAATTATTGCATTTTTAATAAAAATAACCTAAAGAGATAATCCTACTAATGTTATAAATGTGATGAAAGTGTGGATGTTTGAATGTTTGTTACTCAATCACGAAATCAATCAATGAAATTTGGCATGCATGTAGCTTTTGACGTAGAAAAGAACGTGGGCTACCTTTTATCCCGATTCCTTGAGTAGTTTCCGAGGGAAAATTGAAAATTGTTAACGAGCGAAGCTTTAGACCCAATTCTGAAGTCCACGCAGACGATGTCGCGGGCAGAATCTAGTGTAATATATTTTTTAAAACAATATTTTTTTAATCATGGTAACTAGTATGCATGAAACGGATAACTGCGACCTGATTTTTGCATTATGAACCTTCTTATCTATACTAATCATGAAGCGAAAACAAAGAGATGTTATAAGCAATATAGTCCAGTGTGCGGAGTGCGAGTTTTACTCGATCACACGCACCGAACGCGTAAACGCGAATTTGTATGGAATTAGAGCAGCGCCATCTAGTAGTCACTAGATGAAGCTGCCATCTAGTTTTATCAAGCCTTCCCTGCAAGCATGGAACTCTCGATAAACAAAATTTGACAGCTAAGATCGAGATACTCGAAAAAAATCGATAAATTTGACAGATATTCCTAGGGAGTGAAAAGCTCGCAGGGCTTACTCGATCACACGCATCGAACGCGTAAACGCGAATTTGTATGGAATTAGAGCAGCGCCATCTAGTAGTCACTAGATGAAGCTGTCTTATTACATAGCAGCTACTAGATGGCGCTGCTTTGATTCCATACAAATTCGCGTAAACGCGTTCGTTGCGTACGATCGAGTGGAGCTCGATAAAACTCGCACTAGGCACTCCGCTTCTATCAATGCAGTCCTGACGTCACGCATTTTTAGTTTTAGCTACATAATAACACCAGAGGCGCTGATATCGGTCGATCTTTTTATCTGTCAGATTAGTACTACGTATGCTGTTCCTTTAATTTAGTTTTAGATTTTTTATTGCAATAGGGTAGTTGAGTCATATCAAAATTTATTAAAATATTGTTTATTTCTAACAGTATTTGGCATAAGGTTCCACAATATACCGATTATAATAAATAACAATGAATGATTACTCTAAAATTTTAATTTGAAAATGCTAGAAATAATCTTTTTTTATCTCACGCTGCAAACGCTTTGATATCCTGTGGTCAGGGCCGTGACGTCACTCATATAGTAAACAAAGAAATGTCAAATTTGATTCAACAACTCGTCGATTTGCTCTATTCTTTCCTAAAACTGGCAAAAAATCGTCCAAATCTCCGTTATTATATGTGTAAATATCGTAAATTATTTGTATTAATAGCTAAATCAACCATTGATGTTGGATTTGTTAGAGCAGATAGTACAAATCTTCCGAAAATCGACAGATTGATGGTCAGGAGATTCTTTTTATATCGCTCTAAACAATATAAGTACAGTTTCAATACTGTTATAATGAAGAACAGGTTACAAGTGTACATGTCAAGATTGTCACGCAGCAGAAGAGAGTTGCAAACATGCATTTTTGGTGTGGTTGCACCATCACAGTGAGGAGCTATTTCGTACAGCAGTTGAATACTATTGGATAGAATCCTATCTCTCAAAAGTCAAATAAACACTAAAAGTATTTACTTCAAGAGAAATGTTCAAAAGAAAACATCAGGATCATACGTGTCAAATACCAGTGTAGTACTGCAAGAATTTGTAAATGAACATAAAAAGAGAAAGATTGGCAGTTGTTCATTTGTCAAGCATGAAGAAAATACTGGAAGGAAAAATATATATACATTCACAGACAGAGATTGTGACATATTTCTTAAAAAATTAAAGACCTCTTCAATGAAGAAAGTATAAAGTGCATAGAAAACTAAACCAGGAATCATCAATACAGAAGTGCTCTTTAGTTCGAGCTTCGTTATGAAGAATAACAGCTTCCATGTGCTATGAAGTCAGAAAGTGCATAACACATGATGGTTCTTTCGTTGAGAAGATTTTTGGTAGGAAATCTTGCAGACACATATAATGAAATGTGGATAAAAGTTGAAAGATGAAGATTTGGGTTAAAATTTGCAAAATGTGACCTCTTCATTTCTGATTACCCTGTAATAGTCGGTTCAACAAACGGTATCCATAAAATTAGAATAATACAAAGTTGTCATGCTCCTTTACTGAAGAAAATGCTAAATATCAAAGACGGAAAACTGTGAACAGTATGCTTAACTCAAGTATAGATGCAGATGTTTTGTGGTAAAGCAAAACTTATATACTTTTGTGTTGCTAGCAGTAATTTTGAAAACACTCAAAAGGTGACAATATTAGCTATAATAGGTATTTGATCTAACAATCTGTATGTCAAAAAACTTATTGATCAAATAGTGCCATTTTGGAAACTATACTACATTTTTCCTAAATTATATGAAAGTATTGCTTCATAATAAATCACTATACTATTATTTTGACTTATATTACCTGCGACCCTAAGGCAATATATGACAAATTAATAAATTTGATCTAACTTTATTCAAACCTATTTGTACTTTTGGAACATATATATTTGAGTAACAATGATAAATATGAACAATAAACCTATAAAATGTTATAAATCTTTTAAGGTGTAACGAAAAATAAAACACATGTACAGTAGAGTGTCGATTATCCAAACGTCGATCAACCGAACGACCGCTTATCCGAAGTACTATACACCCGCCCGATCCGCACGTGTGTACCTCCCCCCGCGCTAGGGTAGGCTTACTTCGGCAGACGAAGATTGGAGATTTTGCGTTAATTGTATCTAGTAGATATGTCTGCACTTTTTTGTTTATTCCTATTTGTCATTAAACATAGAAATATCGTTTTCATTCACCCGTACATAAATATGTATGGCTGAATCAATACAGTTCGATTATCCGAAAAAACCGGTTTTCCGAACACCCATGTCCCCCAATTTGTTCGGATAATCTGTTGGTCGGCTGCAGTCAGTTTTCATTCTAACTGAAAGATAAAAATTTAATTAATGATTTTACATACAACCTAAAAACTTCTATTTTGTTTAAGTTGAAACTGAAGTACCTACACAGATTGAGTTACTCATTTATAGTACTTACATTAATGTGATTTTCGCAAAAATACATTTGAGTTTCAGTAGATAGTTACAGGATTTCTTTAAGCGAGTGTTAACCAAATATTTCGCATGTCTATATCACTGGGTACGTCTAATCCACAGCATTCCTGTAGTCTTTGAATAGGTAATTCTTCTAAAATTCCTGTTCTATTGTCCCGTTCCATATACAGTTTTACTATATTTTGTGATATTTAATATAAAGCATTGTTTTTGTGAGGTTATATCGCCTCGGCGCTTTGTTTACTATAAGACTGACGTCATTTGATGTATGCCACAGATAATCAACAGACAATCATGGCTGACCGTGTTTTCGGTCCAAAATTGAAAATCTTAATTTAAAATAGATTTTTTGCACTTTTTAGCCATCGAAAAAAATAATATTCATGTGCTATGGTCTAATGCAACAATTATGAACATTTTAAGCCCTACTTTAAAAAAGGGTCAACTAGCCTATTAAGTTGGCAAACAAGCAAACTGCCCACCAGATGGTAAGTGGTAACAGTCACCTATAATGCATGTGGTTCCTGTGAAATTCGCAGCAAAACTGCAACCCTCACAAGAACCACAGTGTACGAGTGACTTAAGATGTAAAGTCACGGTACCCAGTAATTTCAGTGCCATATCTTACCCTTCAAACCGGAACACAGCAATGCAAGCACTGCTGCTTTGCGGTAGAAATAGGTAAGACGGAGGTACCCATGCACACGAGCCTGGTACAGAGTCTCCCTCCGGTAGATTAGATAAATACAAAATCAAATGATGTATTATATCGTGCAAAATACACACAGGCGGTAGAAATAAAGTGAACGAAAAAAACATCTCTTTCCAGTCGTAAGCACATTAAACAAGCATTATCAATTTATTACTTGACGTATTGCTTCTAGAATGTCCGACGCTACATGGACGCTACTGTCAAAGTGCCGATTTAGCACAAAATGCCCTCTAGTGGCGAGTAAAAATACTATTACGAAAACGTAGGATGTATTAAGGGCGAAAACTAAACACGTAAAAAAGCAGTTTTCAACGATTTTTATTTTTAGATTATATTGACACAGCACCTTTAAATAATAGTACATTACTGACGCGGTCTATAATGACTACTCGTACTTGCTTGCTTGCTGGTCGCGCTGATGATGGCCGACAGCGCAGCTCCAGGCCGACACAGCGCGGTCAGCGTGCAGCACGCGATGGACGAGCTGAGATAAAGGTCGAGGCCGTAGGTTGAGGCCTTTACAGTGAGGACAGCAAGGGCTGCAATGATGGCCAAGCTGGAAGGCCTAGAGCGTAGCTAGGCTAGCTCGAGGCAATCATAGCGTGACCAGCGAAGCAGTCATTGTGGGCCAAGGCTAAATACAACCAGCAAGTAATTTAAATAAAAAATATATTAATTAACTAGAAATTTTATTAAAATGACAATTATGAAAAGTTAACGGCAAGGTTGACTTTGCTCAAACAAGGTTGTCAAAATAATGGCCACATTACATGCATTTTTGAGTAAAATTATATTTTTACTACGAATGTATATTTTAACATAGTTTTATTATTTATATGAAGACTTCACAAAATAACTTTGGTGTTTTATATATTAGGTCCTTACATATGAAATTGGCGTTTTGTATGGGAGGAACATAAAGTCGATTTTTTTAATATAATATATTAATTCAATCAAAGTTATGGGCGTACATACATTTCGAAGATCCATTTTTTACAAGCTTTTATTTAACTTGCAATGTATGTATGTATGTTCGGGTGAAATCTTGCAACTCAATTTTGAAGCAGATATCGTTAACCGATTGAGCTGAAATTTTGCATACACATTCAGTTTGGATGACAATGCATGGTTGACTGTGTGACGTCATTCGAAATCCAAGATGGCGGCATACCCAAGATGGCGGATCAATTATTTTTAATGCACCCCTACAATATGGGTATCAAATAAAAGGACTTGCTAAGAGTAACTCGAAAAATAATGTGACGTCACTATTAATCCAATATGGCGGACTTCTAAAGCTTTAAAATCAATTTTGAAGTAGATATCTTTAACCGATTGAGGTGAAATTTTGTATACACACACAGTTTGGATAAAAATGCATGGCTAACTGTGTGACGTCATTCTAAATCCAAGATGGCGGCATATCCAAGATTGCGGACCAATTATTGTAAATGCACTCCTACAATATGGGTATCAAATAAAAGGTCTTGCTAAGAATAACTTGAAAATTAAGTGGTGTCACTATTAATCCTTTATGGCGTAATTCTAAAGCCAAAAAATCAATTTTGAAGTAGATATCTTTAACCGATTGAGTTGAAATTCTGTATAGACGTTCCGGAATACGACCTTGCAACAATGATGCGTTGAATGAGATGAACAGACTGAGAAACGTGTCCAGTGATAACTAAAAAGTAAAAAATAAATTAAATGTAAAAAAACTTTTTAAAAACAAGCTTTTATTTAAATGCGCTAAAAAGAAAAAATAAACATTTACACTAAAACTTTTACTTATAACGTTATTTCACATTTGACACAATTTATATGACATAAAAGCTTGTCGCGAGATTTACTTTTGTAGATAAACAAGTAAACTAAATAATTTTATACATTACAATTTTCAAACTAAGTAAATACGAGTCGGTACTTAAAAGTACTCTTTTAAGTACTTACTTTTAAGTTACTACACACAAGTAAATCTCGCGACAAGCTTTTATGTCATATAAATTGCGTCAAATGTGAAATAACGTTATAAGTAAAAGTTTTAGTGTAAACGTTTATTTTTTCTTTTTAGCGCATTTAAATAAAAGCTTGTTTTTAAAAAGGTTTTTTTACATTTAATTTTTCCCTTTCAGGAAGTTATCCAAATTTCGAAAAAAATGGTAATCTGTTGGAGCAAGGTCCGGAGAGTACGGTGGATGTCTTAGACATTCCAATTGAAGCTCCTCTAATTTGGTAGCCGTCAGTGTGTGGTCTAGCGTTATCATGAAGCAGCAGTGGCCTTTTTTTTTTTTTTTTTTTTCGAGGGGAATGCGTGACTGCACCATACTCGCCGTTGGCTAGACGGCGAGCGTGTGTAGGGCTCTCCTGGCAGAGTGCCAGGCCTACCCACTAAACCCCCCGGTGTTCTTCCTGCCCTTATGGACGCGCGTGGTAGGGTCCACACTGCGACTACCACTACCAACGCGCCCGGGCTAGCCCGACCTGGCTGGTCGAGCTATCGCCAAGGGGGGATTGCCCGAGAACACCAGGGCAATCCCCAGACGGAGGGCCTTACGGCAGCGTACACGGGGCCAACCGTGCACGCAGGCCTCAACGGCAGGGTCATTAGACGGGCATTGCTTGCGCGAATGCCCGCCTTCGCCTGCCTGTCCGTCTGCGGCGGATGGGAGCGGCTTGAGGATCATTCTCCCGCTCCCTCTCCGCGGCCTCCTTCTGCGACAGCCCCCCATTCCGCCTCGCCGCGGAGCATGGCCACGACCATGCTCGGCAGCGAGAGGTCTCCGCCTCCCAGCGCAGCGTGAAGTTCGCTGCGCTGGCGTCGCCAGGCCGGGCACACCAACAATGTGTGCTCGGCAGTATCGTCGGGAGCGTCGCAGTGATGGCACTGCGGCGTTTCCTCCCGACGCGCGACCCGATGCAGGTAGTGACCGAAACAACCATGTCCGGTCAATACCTGCACCTTGCGGAACGAGAGACTGCCCTGCCGGCGCCCTACCCACTCCTCCAACACCGGACGTATCGCTTCGATCGTCTGGTGGCTGGCAGCTGGGAAGGCGAGTGCCTCACCCCATTGACGCAGAGCCTCCCTCTGCGCTTGGGTACGAACCCGCTCCACTTCCTCGGGAGCGGATCGTCCCCCCCGTTCTCTAACGGCAACCCGATGTCGATACACCTCTGCATGTATGCGTGCATCGACATCCCACGGCGTTTGGCCCGCAAGAACGCAGGCCGCGCCGAAGCAGCAGTGGCCTAAAGCGATTGACCAGCCTCGGTTGTTTAGCAGCTAGCTTTTCCATCATGGTTTCCAGTTTCTGACAATAGACATCTGCCGTAGTCGTCTGGCCAGATTTTAAAAAGCTGTAGTGAACGACACCAGCACTAGTCCACCAAACGCTCACAAGTAACTTTTTTGGAGTCAATTTTCGCTTGGGGCATGGTTTGGCTGGTTCGGCAGGGTTCAGCCATTGCGATGAGCGCTTCCGATTATCGTACAGGACCTACTTTTCATCACAAGTAATGATTCGATTTAAAATCCCTTCATTATTGTGCCGGTTGAGTAATGCAACGCAGCAGTCAACGCGCGTTTGTTGATTTGCTTCACTCAATTCGTGAGGTACCCACCTTTCAAGCTTTTTCACCTTCCCAATTTGCTTCAAGTGGATTAAAACAGTTTTATCACTAACAACGCAGCCTGCAGCTAACTCGGACGTGGTTTGCGATGGATCCGCTTCCACAATAGCCTTCAATTCTTCATTATCAACTTTGGTCTCCGGCCGTCCACGGGGCTTGTTCTGCAGGTCGAAATTCCCAGAACGAAAACGTTGGAACCAAAAACGCACTTTGTTTTCTTTTGCGGCACCGTCGCCATACACACCATTAATCCTTCGAGCCGTTTCTGCAGCACTGGTGCCACGGTGGAACTCGTACTCGTAAATAACGCGATATTTCAAGTTTTCCATTTTGTAAACTGAGTGACGCAAAGAAAAAAAAATGAGGAAAAACAAATGAATTATAATTTTCGAAACATAAACACACGAGTAAATAGCTGTATAAATTTGAATTTGGAGTTCGTAACCAAATACATTATAAGAGATAGACCGACAATACGCGCGGCCTCTAAGAAACCCCCTTCAACCACAACAGCGGTCAGGCGGCCGCTACTCATACTGTATTTGTACTGCATTCGACTGTCGAGCGCGCGTCAAGTTATAAAAATACTTAAACATGCCCAAATAACTTCGTTTTGTAGTGTAAAGAACGAACAGTAATAAAAACTAAATCACATTGTAACATTATTTATTACCGATGAGTCTTAATTATCTTTATTTATTTAGCTATTATCATATCAAAATTGGTTGAAGGGGACTTCATACATTTCGTTTGCATTGTTGGTCTACTCTTATAATGTCTTTGTTCGTAACCATAGAGGAGATATTTGAGATCAAAGTGGTCAGTACGGCAAAACGCCAATTTCATATGTAAGGGCCTAATATTATTAAGCTGAAGAGTTATTTTCATTGTTTGTTTTGTGTTTGGTTGGACGCGCTTATCTCAGGAACTACTGATTCAAATTGAAAAAATATTTTTGTGTTAGATAGTTCATTTATCGAGAAAGGCTGTAGGCTATATAACATCACGCTACGACTAATAGAAGCTGAACGGTAAAAAAATTAAGGCGAAACGTAGTTTGCGGACACAGCTAGTCACGAATATACTATATTTATGTATCTGTTGATTAAAACCATTGATTTACTACCAAACGTAGATAGAGCACTTCATACAAAAACGCGCTTGAAATCTGTCACCTAATCGACTATACATTTGTACGCTGTTAAATAGGTAGTTGAATATGCACACCCGAATTAAAATTACCATAAAGAAAGTACCGTATTTATCGAATTCAACCTTATTCTTTATTATTACGGCAACTATTTGAAGTACAACCGTGTGCAGTTACATCATTTCATACCTAGCCACATTAAATTTGACGTTTTAGTAATTGCTACAAGAAAATATCAACTTTATACTCTCAAACATAATGCTCAAAATTGCTTATCCAACGCATGGAATAGAACTGCACGAGGCCCGATTGGGCAGTTCTTCACCGGCCCACTTTTCGAACGTTCATGCGTTATCCACGTTTGGTAGTAAATCAACGATTAAAACACTATAGACACGTTCAATGCTTTTTTCTAGATACACGAAAAGAACGCAGTGATAAACTGCGACCGCTGCAGCAAGGTGTTCTACTCTCAGCGCGCGTTAAATAAACACACCCTAAGCGTCCACGGCAAGGCGAGCTTTCAGCTCCCCTGCGGAATATGCAAGGTCAAGTTCAAATCCAGGAAAAGGGAGTCGGTCCATATGTGGCGGGTGCACAAGCAAAGGAGCGATGGCACTTACTGTCCAATTTGTGTAAAATCGTTTCGCAGGTATGTATAGCAGTGGCCCGGGGGCCCATGGGTTTTAAGATATTAGTCATATTATGACTGCCTCACCGTTGATATTTTGTGTTTGTTGGTTTTGGTGAGTCGAACAAAATTCTGATAGCGAGAGCGCTGGGTGGCAGCGGGGCGTTTTATTTGTCTTGGTAATTATTATGATATTTTTTCAAGGTGATTATCATGATATTTATGACATGATGTTTATCAAGGTAATTATAATGATATGTATTGTTACGTTTGTGGGGTGGGTGTTCAATAGAGAAACGCGAAACACCAACAATTATGAGATAAGATTTAATTAAGCACTAATTAAGTCACTTCATTTAACACTGTAAACCGCTATAAGCACTACGGACACAACACTTTACTGTCAGACGTTACTAAGCACTGAACACACAGAATTCTTCACTATGAAGCGCTTCCAAGTCGCAGATGATCGCTCCAAGTCGCTTTGTATCGCATGATCCGCTCGGTTTGCTCTCTTGAAAAGAACTGCCCGTCCACATTCGTCCACGCGCTTATATAGTAGGGCCGTCGAATATTCGGGGCATTCGAGAATGTTCTATTCTCGAATATTTTGTACCCAATCGATTGTCTGTCTTTTCTTCTCGAAAGTTCCGTGGTACCGTCTTCGCGCTTCTACAGTAGGACCAGTGAACTTTCGAGGCATTCGAGAAGGTTCTATTCTAGAACATTCCATACCCGATCGATCGTTTGTCTTCTAGAAAGTTCCGTGGTATGTCTTCGCGCTTCTATAGTAGGGCTGGTAAACATTCGAGGCATTCGAGAAGGTTCTATTCTAGAACATTCCATACCCGATCGATTGTTTGTCTTTTTAGAAAGTTCCATCGCATTCCCGATTATGTTTGTCTTTATGAGCATGTTCTATCTCTGTTAGTCAGCACGCCTAGAAGTTTCTAGATGAATCTCGATCTATCTTTTATCTCTGGAAGGTGCTTACTATTTATGTCTCTTTCTTATCGTGCTGTCTCACTCACTCCTATTGAAAATTTAGTCATATATCGAAGTATGCTTTAAAGGCCCATAAGAGGTCCTGAAAACGCCTGAAAACGGGTTTTCAGGTTATGGTGTGGTTCGATAGAGGGTAGCGTGAATCGGACTGAAAACATGTTTCAGGCGCCTGAAAACAACGGCAACTTGGGTAAAATTTCGATATTCTAGTATGTGATAGAGCACCTCCTGAAACGCGCTGAACTGCATTTTTAGGCTGCTGAAAACGCTTCTAAGGCCACGAAAACCACGCCGGAAGTTTCTTATACCATCGGCGTAACAGTATCAAGGCAATTATTATGATGTTCATCGAGGTAATTTTCATGATATTTATCAAGGTAATTATAATGATATTTGTCAAAGTAATTATCGTGATGTTTATCAGGGTAATTATAATGATATTTATCAAGGTAATTATAATGATATAATGATATCTATCAAGGCAATTATAATGATATTTGTCAAAGTAATTATCATGATGTTTATCAACGTAATTATAATAATATTTATCAAGGTAATTATAATGATATTTGTCAAAGTAATTATCATGATGTTTATCAAGATAATTATCATCATATATACAGGGCTACTTTTTTACCACCCCAGATAATTTAAGGGACGCTTCAGGACATGTCCATTATTTAAAAAAATCTTATAAAATACTACACTAAACTAGTGCAGTATTTTTTGGATTTTATAGAAAATTAAATAATTGAATTAGTTTTTTAAATTGATATTTAAATCATTCTACTACCGTGTCCTGACGCGTTCCTTAAATTTTCGTGGAAAAAACGAAACCCCGTATAATAATTTATTTATTTTTTTAAGGTACACCAGTATTTGTTTACTTACTTAAATTAAGTACTATACTATTTGAGTCTTTTTAAATAAACATGGGCCATAAACAAAATCACAGTAATGCAATTGAGATAAGACCAAAGAGTTACATAAGAATTGTTTTACATTAGTACATAAATATTGTTGTGTCGTAACTTGTACAAAGTTTGTAAGGTTCCAAAGCATAGAGCGGTTTTCGTTTAACATGATTTTCGTATCTTAAATTTTGATCCATGCAAAGACCTAGATTACGAACACAATTTTGCATAGGTATTGGTACATTATCTAAATTAATATTAAAGTTAATATGTTTAATTCGTCTACTTGGTTCCGTGTACCACATACTATTGAGACACACACTTTTCGTAGGATTGAGTACAAGAGAATGATCACAAGACCCGTTTGCTATAGCATCCAGGTCGCTATTCAGCTTAGACACCGCGCGCGAAACATCCATTACTGCTGGGTAGGTATTAACATAAAGCTGCGTGTCGTCTGCATAGAGATAATATCGTGAGTGACAAATAATTTCCACTAAACTAGCCGTGTACACGGAATAAAGAGTCGGTGCCAATATAGAGCCCTGAATTACTTCTCTCTTAACAGGTAGAGGCTCTGAAACATCCGAGTGGCTGTTATTCCTCCTACACTGTACCTTTTGAGTACGGCCCACGAAGTAGGATCGGAACCAACCGCAAACAGTACTGTCAAACCCATAGTAATCGAATTTGACCATTAATCAGTCTAAATTGACACAATCGAATGCGCGCGTAAAATCTAAGTGTTGTGTGTCCGTAGTGCTTATAGCGGTTTACAGTGTTAAGTGAAGTGGCTTAATTAGTGCTTAATTAAATCTTATCTCATAATTGTCGGTGTTTCGCGTTTCTCTATTGAACACCCACCCCACAAACGTAACAATACATATCATTATAATTCTTTGTTAAGAAAATTCATAGACTCCTGAAATTCCTCAATCAGCTTATTCATTTTCCCACATTGCTCTCTGTTCTCCTCCCTAATCTGCCCTGCGAGCATGGAACTCTCGATAAACAAAATTTGACAGCTAAGATCGACATACTCTCGACTAAACCGACAAAAATCGATAAATTTGACAGATATTCCTAAAGGGTGAAAAGGACAGATGCTTTTGTCGATTGATATATGTCGATCGACAAGTCTGCTTGCAGTGCCGATCCGATGACCACTGCAGCTGTGCTCTCAGAATTTGCCTTATTTCCTCGATTGATAGGCACGAACAGCTTTTAATTTTATTGCGGTCCGTTACATTGTCTTCATCATCAGGTGTTATGCGATCAATGGCCTGGTCACGGTAATAGTATTGTTACGTTTGTGGGGTGGGTGTTCAATAGAAAGTCGCGAAACACCGACAATTAGAGATAAGATTTAATTAAGCACCAATTAAGCAACTTTACTTAACACTAAAAACTACTTTACAAACACTAAAAACTTTACAGTAACACTATGGACACAAATCACTTCACTTAAGTCGTTACTAAGCACTGAACACACAGAATTCTTCACTATGAAGCGCTTCCAAGTCACTTTGTATCGCTTGATCCGCTCGGTTCGCTCTCTTGAAAAGAACTGTCCGGCTGCATTCGCCTACGCGCTTATATAGTTGGGCCGATGAACATTCGGGGCATTCGAGAATGTTCCATTCTCGAATATTCCGTACCCAACCGATTATTTATCTTCTCTTCTCGAAAGTTCCGTGGTACCCTTCGCGCTTCTACAGTAGAACCGGTGAACTTCCGAGACATTCGAGAATGTTCTATTCTAGAACATTCCATACTCGATCGATCGTTAGTCTTCTAGAAAGTTCCGTGTATGCCTTCGCGCTTCTACAATAGAACCGGTGAACTTCCGAGACATTCGAGAATGTTCTATTCTAGAACATTCCATACCCGATCGATTGTTTGTCTGTCTAGAAAGTTCCATCGCATTCCCGATTATGTTTGTCTTTATGAGCATGTTCTATCTCTGTCTGTCAGCACGTTTAGAAGTTTTTAGATGCATCTCGATCTAACTTTTATCTCTGGAAGGTGCCCACTATTGTTGTCTCTTTCTTATCGTGCTATCTCACTCACTCCTATTGAAAATTTAGTCATATATCGAAGTGTGGTTCAAAGGCCCATAAGGGGTCCTGAAAACGCCTGAAAACGGGTTTTCAGGTTATGATGTGGTTCGATAGAGGGTAGCCTGAAACGGACTGAAAACATGTTTCAGGCGCCTGAAAACAACGGCAACTTGGGTAAAATTTCGATATTCTAGTATGTGATAGAGCACCTCCTGAAACGCGCTGAACTGCGTTTTCAGGCCGCTGAAAATGCTTCTAAGGCCAAGAAAACCACGCCGGAAGTTTCTTATACCATCGGCGCAACAGTATATACAGTATGTGAACTCGGCCCCTCTTGGAAATTTTATACCTACGGCCGCTCGGCATCGCTTGGTGCGTTGGCCCGCGATAGGGCCGCGCGCTTACAGTTTCCGCCTAGATTTGTAATTATACTATTTCAGAATGAATATAGAATTACTTTGTCGATCTAAGGGAATGAATTAAAAAGGTTTTTATGCAATTAATAGGTTAACGAAACTAACATGTAGGTTGCCTAAAATGCCTTCGATATAATAAATTAATAATAAACATGTAAGCAAATATATTTTATTTATTTCACTCACTTACTAACCAAATAGGTGAAAGATCGCGTGAAGAACCAAGAGAACCCATTTTTGTGAAACGTCAAGCTTATATCCTTACTAATATTATATAATATTTGTACGTTAGTACTTACTAATATTATAAAGCTGCATTTGGCTCGTGCGCGTAACCTGCGGCGAACTGCGTTCGTGACTGCCCTTGTGGATGCGATCCAGTTGCTATCCAGTATTGAGGCGCGTAGGCATAGCGCGAGTTTCGACTGTTTCTATGAAGTCATTCTACTGTATATATTATTACCGTGGCCAGGAGACCTATTTTTGAATTACGTATGCGATTTAGAAATCACCGCTGACTAAATAGTCAGCGATGACTTTGAAGTCACGAATTCCCAAACATCCTATTTTTGAAAGTCGAACGCAGAGCTGCCAACATAGATAAAGTACATACATACGTAAGGGTTCGGTTCCACGCAGAATGTAGCCGTTTTCGGTATATACCGGTTATTATACGGCTAAAAATTCATTGCAACTAGGCCAAAATATAAGAAAATACTGGTCTAAGTTTGTTTGTGACACAAATTTAAAAGATTTTAAAGTTATACACGGTTATTTTTTTATCACCCTGGAAAATGTTAGGGACGCTTCAGGACACATCCAATATTAGAAAAAAAAAAAAAAATGAAATAAAAAATATATACACGGTTATTTTTTTATCACCCTGGAAAATTTCAGGGATGCTTCAGGACACATCCATTATTATATAAAAAAAAAAAATTAAATAAAAAAAAATTAAAAAAAAAAAAAATTCTCTAAAAATCCTGCTTTCAACTAAGGCAGCATTTTTTGGATTTTTTAAAAAATTATATAAAATTAAGTAAGCGAGTTATTTTTTTTTTCATATATAAAACATTCTAATGCCATGTCGTGAAGCGTCCCTTAAATTTTTCAGGGTGATAAAAAAATAACCGTGTATAAAAAAACTAAAAAAATCTCTAAAAATGCTGCTCTCAACTAGGCCAGCATTTTTTGTATGTTAAAAAAAATTAAAAAAAAATTAAGTGTGTTATTTTTTTTATTTATATTTAAATCATTCTAATACCATGTCGTGAAGCGTCCCTTAATTTTTCCAGGGTGATAAAAAATAACCGTGTATATTTACTTATTTGACAAATTTTAAAAATTTTAAATCCAACTCAATATCAACACACATCAACTTCAAACTTGTCAATATGTTCTCTAAACAAAACACAGATAACGTTTCCACAGTTATGTATGACTTGTTTACGAGTGGGTGAGGGCACTCGTAATGAAATCACATCCGTGACTAAGGTAGTCACATAAGTGATATTCAAAAATAAGAATTATTGAAAATCGGTGATTATTAGTCACATCGGTGATTTCGAAGTCGCATACGTAATTCAAAAATAGCTCTCCAGGTCTTCCCGTGCTTGAATTCGAACAGGGATATTAGTGTTATTGCCCTTTGACCGTTTAGATAGACCTTAGACCGCATAGTTCGCAAGTCCATTTGTTCTTATTCTCCTTGCTCATTAAGTTAAAATGCAAATGCTAATTAAAGTGCAAATCGTATGTCTGTTTACATAATGAACATTTTAAATAAATACCAAAGCACTTAGCTTGAATAAATTTAAAGTCACTGTCAGGGGCGCACTTATGAAAAAATCATATTATAAAGTGTCTGATTATATGACAGACAAAACTGCTTGGGATTGACAATAAATGTGATAATTGACGTTCAAAGGGTGTTTACACTTTGTGATAATGGGATAAATTTCATCCGAGTAACTGTTCCACTCACACTGACAGGCCGTACTATATTATTTAAAAAATGATTGTGAAATATAATATTGTAATGTTGGCATTTTAAATGAGGAGACAAAAAAATACAAGACCTTCCGAGTTTCTTGCCTGTTCTTCTCGAGAAGGCTCTCCCAATTTCCGAACAGGTGTAGAGTCAATATTTTTCATTCATTTGACTTGTATTTGCACACATCTTAATAATGGTTGGGGTGTGTGTACATACAAGGATTAAATAATTTAGTTCATTAGATTCTTGGTTTAAGATTTTTATGTTTTGTTTGACGTCAATAAGTACCTGTAAAGGTCTATATTGAATAAAGATTTTTGAGTTTGAGTTTGAAATATAATCTATGAGCGATAGTATCAACCAGGGCATGCTGAACAATTCATAATTTTATTCTCCATGCTGGTTTTATTTTGCTTTAGTTGTGCGTTACTTCTCCCGTTCCACTGCGACGCTGTTGCGTCTATTTCATAAGGTGCGAAATTCCTAGTGCTACATGTGACGTTGATTGTGTAAATTAAAAAGAGGGTATGCAATGTAACTTTAGATCATTTAGCCTATGGATGTGGTATGCAACAAATCGCAGTATACATTTTTCTGCCACATTTTGCGGGAGGCGAGGTAAACACTCATGGCACACTACGACAATCTAGCATTCAATTACAGATACGCACACTATGAAAATATTACCTCATTATAAAGAAACGCACACACATCGACAATTAACGTGTATCTACGCAATCGCTCGCAAATCATGCCCGTGTACTGTAATGAGCTACCATCGTACTATTGTATTTTTCTATCGTAACGGCTTCAAAATTGTACTTAAATAAAACACGTTTATGTATATTTTATACTTACATGTGATAGGAAACACCATAGTCTTGAAGATTTAAGTTACTGGATAGCCTTTTACAAGAGGAAACTGCACAATTAACCATTTTTTACGAGCTCTTACTTGCGATACGAAACGACACCTAATGGCAGCGGCCGCGCGTCAACTAGTTTTAATATAACGTGTATGGTCATATGGTCAACGTAAATTGGCAGAGGGGTTCGACCAGCCTTGCCATCTCCCGTCTGAATGCTCTAAGAATGTAACTGGTGTTGTTGAACCCACAGACGTATGTTGAACCAGACACAGCTTGATTTCACTACGATTTTTAAACACTTAATTTCACTACACACTCACGAATTTACATTAGTTTTTAAGAAATTTGCACCAATAAAGAGAGATTATGTTTCGCGCTTTCGATTGATATAACTTTTAACCGCACAGGTAACTCAATCCAACAGTTATACATTTTTATTGTAGACACATGACAAACATAATTGTATTGTGCGATGTCTGTACGGTATCACTAATAAAAGTTTGTCAATCCGTTCCTTATTTTTACCGTTTCCATCGTTGTTTTGTTACAGATACATTGACGCAAAGAAACACGTCAAGAAGTTCCATCCGGGCCAGGGGCCATTAATACTACTGAATCAGTTAAAATTTTAATACCTGATTGGTAGCAGCGCGTGGTTCAGAGGGTGGTAATTAGGGTTGCCAGACATATTTCCCGGGACGTCCCGCATTTTTTGGGCATAGTTTGAAATGTCCCGGCGGGACTGACTCTGTCCCGTATTTGAACCGTGCTCCATTTCTATTATGAAATCGATAGATTATTGTATTGAGAGAGGCCACTGATTTATGGATTAAATGTGAACCCCTATTTGAATATAAAGCGAGTTGATGACCGTTTTAAATACTTTTTAACAAATAAAAATAGTTAAAACTGACTCGATCTTTGGAAAAATATTAACAAAATGGAAATTAAAAAATGACACTAAATATAATTCTTGTTTATCCCGGGTAAAAGACTGAAGTTCCATATTTTTGTGTCCATTTAAGAATTTCTCCCTTATATGCTGGAAAAAATCTCGCAACCCTAGTAGTAAATCCAAGTCTTGAAAACTTAAATTTAACTAATAGTTCACTTAAAACTTTTGTTTACGATAAGCACCACTCCACCACTTTCAGGTGATGAGTATTTTTTCATGTCCTATCTTTTTGACAAAAATACAACAATCAGCTTCACTTTGTTCGATGCTCGTATTCAGCAATATTTCTTCAAAATAAAAATTCCAGCATCTTGGTGCTTGTTGCAGGCCGTGTAAGCTATGGTTCAACCATCATACTCGATTTGTACCATCAGTACCATCTGGCTGTTGCATGTAGATTTCTTCACTTACTCGTATATAGCTTGCCATTCGGAAATGCACTCGAAACTTCAAATTGAACTAAATAATAATAATAAATACTTTATTGCACACAAGAATATAGAAACAGATTTTTTTTTAAATCAACACAAATGTACAACACAGGCGGCCTTATTGCTAAAAAGCAATCTCTTCCAGGCAACCTTGGGCCAGGGAAATACAAAAAAGGAATTAAAATCAGGGATGGGTGCAGTAGTAGCTAAATATGGACAATGAAGGAGTGATTCAGCTAAAGATTTAAGAATAGGAAGTGATTTCGGACTTGATTCTTAAAGGACTCTAGTGTACGAGCTATCTTGATACTCTCAGGGAGAGAGTTCCATAGCCGAACGGCATATGCGGGAAAAGAGTATGAGAGAAAATCAGTACTGTGGGGTGGAATGTCAAGAGTTAAAATTCGATCGTAAAATACGACACGAAGAAGTGGACCTAAAAGAGAACTGGGACTTTAGATATGATGGGGAAGTTGGAAGAAACAAAACATTGTAAATTAGGGATAGAACATGTAAATCTCTGCGCTGGCGAATTGGGAGCCATTTAAGTTGAGAGCGATAGTAAGAAACATGGTCAAATTTACGCAGATTAAAAATAAACCTAATGGCCACATTTTGTAGACGCTCCAAGTTGTCTAATAACTCCTCCGACAAACCCGCCCAGGCGGCGTCAGCGTAGTCAATTAAGGAGAGTAGAAGTGATCGAGCTAACACTGTTTTTGTAGCCAATGGGAGAAAGTTACGGAATCTGTTAGAATAATATGCGGCAAACAGCTTCTTGCGAACAGCTTCAACCTGAGGTCGCCGTGATAGGCACTGATCAAAAACTATACCTAGGTTTTTCACGGATTTGCTGAATGGAATAACTGTTCCATCAAAGATCACTGCTGGCAGCAAACTGTAATCAATGCGTGAAATTAAATAGGAACTGCCGATAATTATTGTCTGTGTTTTGCATGGATTAATAACAAGACCGTAATATTTACTCCAGTTGTTAATTATACTTAGATCAGTGTTGGTTATCGAGATAGCCCGTGAAAAATCAGATAGTGGGGCTTGCGTGTAGATCTGTAAGTCATCAGCATACAAGTGATAGACATGAAAGTGATTGCGTAATGGAATTTATGAAAATAGAGAAAAGAAGCGGAGACAATACGCCACCCTGGGGGACAGCGGCAGCGATAGTGCACCAATCAGACAAGGAGTCCTCAATGCGTATTCGCTGCCGATGTTCCAACAGGTAACTATGAAACCAGTCAGCTCATACCTGTTTCGAGAAGATGGTCGGTCGGGTATATTTGAATCAAAAAATCATGAAAATTGACTTTTATTAATTTGTTTGATTATGACACAAAACAAAATATTATATGTATGATAATCATACTTTCTTCACCCATGGTGCTTCTTAGCCACGTTTTAACTCTTCGCAGCGTACTGAAGGACCGTTCTACGGTCGCCGTGGTGCATGGGATAGTGCTTAAAATAATCAATGCCTTTCTGACAGCAGGGTAAAAAATTTTGGCTTCGTTGAACAGATCAACTACTTCTATGTCCCTTAATTGATCATCTGATAAAGCCTTCTTCACCCATAAATTATGCCAAAGATTCAGTTCTCCGGTGATATCCAGGTTATAAAATTCTTGGAATGATTCTGCGTTCTTGTATAATTCTGTAATGCTGGTTTTGGTCATATACAAGGGATGTAGATTACTTAAAGCATACGCCGGAGTATTTTCTTGGGAGAATCGAATATTCAACGATGAAATGAGTGAATCAATGTATGGTATTATCAGGGAACGCCGCCAATATTCGTTATCATTGTCTGATGGCGGATTACTTCTATGTGTTTGCTTGTGAGCAAGACGTGGAACCGAAATTTCTATGTTCAAATCCATTGCAACAGCTCGCGCTTTTTGAAGCATTTCATTAAGTACTTATTCTATCAGGAAACTCGCGGTCATTTCTGAGAATGTCCTTGATATTTTTGATGTGTTCCCCCACCGAGTTCATGTCGATCGATTTAGCTTGCAGTGCGTTAACTACTGGTTCTAAAACTGCTGAATATTTGGATATCGTTCTCTACGGATAACGTTTCTAGAGATTTCACAAGCTCTGGGAAATGTTGAGAAAACTTTCTGATTGATTTATATTTTTCGGACCATCTCGTCTCACACAATCGTGATAGGTTTGGAGCGTAATTTCGACGTGTAGTCGATTCTCTCAAAAACGTTATAACATCCTTTACAGTACTAACTTTCAAACTTTCGTGTTGCATTATCAATATAAACATATAAACGGGAATTAACACGATAAACACGAGGTATTTACATACCTATTTTATTGCCTGACGTTTCGGCTAGGTTGCACCAGCCGTGGTCAGTCCGTCAGTCCGCCTGCGACCACGGCTGGTGCAACCTAGCCGAAACGTCAGGCAATAAAATAGGTATGTAAATACGTCGTGTTTATCGTGTTAATTCCCGTTTATATGTTTATATCCTTTACAGTGGCGACAGTATTTCTAATTTCTGGCATTGCGTTCGCATCATTCACAACAAGGTTGAGTTTGTGACTTGAGCAATGAAAATATAAAGCACTAGGATATTTTTTTCTCAAAATGGCTTGTACGCCACCCTCTTTCCCTGCAATTGTAGAACAGCCATCGAATCCAAATCCTACGCAATCTTCGGTTGGGAGGTTAGAACTAAGCAAGAAATTGTCAATTGCTTCGGCAATTGCTGAAGCATTTTGTGCTTTTAGTTCAACGAACCCTACAAATTCTTCTCCGATTTTCCTTTTTTTTGTTATGGTATAGGGGGCAAGCGAGCAGACTTATCACCTGATGGTAAGTGATTACCGTCGCCCATGGACACCCGCAACCCCAGAGGAGTTACAAGTTTTTTTGAAAGTTTGAAGGTCGTATCGGTTCGGAAATACCGCAGGCGACAATTCGTTCCAAAGTTTGACTGTGCGAGGCAGGAAACTTCGAGAGAAACGCACAGTTGTGGACTGCCAACCATCTAAGTGATGGGCATGGATTTTTTGCCGCGTGGAACGATGGCGGAAAGAGGAGGCAGGTATAAGTCCGAACAATTCCTCGGAGCATTTCCCGTAATAAATACGATAGAAGATGCATAGTGAAGCGACATCTCTACGCAGCGCCAAGGTATCAAGCCGATTTGAAATTTCCTGGCAGTCGACGATTCGAGTCGCTCTCCGTTGAATGCGGTCCAGTGGGAGAAGTTGGTATTGGGGTGCCCCAGCCCAAAGATGAGAACAGTATTCCAGATGAGGCCGAACCTGCGCCTTGTAAAGCTGAAGGCGGTGCGCCGGAGTGAAATACTGTCTCGATCTATTGAGCACACCAAGCTTCTTAGAAGCTAATTTAGCTTTACCCTCTAAGTGGCCACGGAACTGGACTTCGCTCGATATGTCGACACCATGGATCCCAATATAAGCTGAGGCAGTTAGGGGAATGCCCTGAAAGCGAGGAGATACGACAAATGGCATTTTCTTTGCGGTGCGCACACCTGTGTCTTTGAGGGGTTGAAATGGACTAAATTAAGTCGACCCCAGTTAGAGACTTTCTCTAATGAAGTTTCGATTTCAGACACAAGTTTATTCCGGCACTCAATGAATTTTTCCCGAGAAGAGTTCGCACGGCCGTTATAGAAGGTGTCTTTCGTGCTGTCATCTGCATAGCAATGAATGCTGCTGATTTGCAGCATATCATTGATATGCAGAAGGAATAGTGTAGGTGAAAGCACACATCCTTGGGGGACACCAGCATTTACAGACAGTGGGTCTGAGCATTCACCATCAATTAAGACCTTAATGCTTCTGTCTGCTAGAAAGCTAGTGACCCATCCACATAATTTCTCGGGAAGCCCATATGAAGGAAGTTTTGAGAGGAGCGCTTTGTGCCATACCCGATCGAAGGCCTTCGCGATGTCCAAACTAACTGCCAGTGCCTCTCCCTTCGCTTCAATTGCCTCTGCCCAATGATGTGTCAAGTAAACTAGAAGATCACCAGCAGAGCGACCTCTACGAAAGCTTTCGTCGTAGAACCGCACGCCTATTGACAGCTGTTCTTTCCCAGCTACGTCTGCTGTTTCATCCGCTAAGACTGCGTAAGCCATGGTCTTCTTAACCTCGCTTATTATATTCTCCTTAATAACTTCGCCACATAAATTTATCAATTCGTTTTGTATTTTTGGCGATGTGTAAACTGCATTGCGACGGCACTTTTCCAGGTGACTCTTTAATTTGTCGTCCCCTTAATTGATTCTCAAATTCAATAAATCTAATAAAACACCCTCATCTGCTTGTTTTCCCCTAAGAGGCATATCATGTGTACCGCAAAATACTATACAAGAAATAATTGATGACAATATTTGTCTGTTTTCATCGATTGCTTTTTGGTGTCCACTTTGCAGTTGGATGTCTACAGGAACATTTTCAAGAAAAAATTTTGCAGCATTTGTCGCTGTTAGGTGAAAGTTGGTCGTTGCATGCTTTCGGCAGTCTTCATGCATATTTTTGAACTTTATATATGGCCTGACCATAAATGATCCCAAAATTCCTCTCACAGTGCTGATGGGCGGAGGGAACAAAACACAATGCTTACAAAGAGCGCCTTTTAGTCGCTTGGAATATACTAGCCATGGTGCATATTGATCCAACCAAGCATGATTAAATTTACTTTTCAAATGGCTTGCATCATTTTCAAAATCGTAATTTCTGGGCGGGATCCAAGGATTTTGTAACAACTCCCCCTTCTTTTCCGTCGATAGCTGGGTAGCCAACCCAACATAACGACCCAGATCATTTTCATGATAGCCATCGTCCACTATAATTTCAGGATCGATGTTGACGTCATAAGTTTGGTGGGATGTCGATGGAGAAGAATAGTCGGCAACAGATATACCTACTTATAGGTTCTGCTGGAGAATGTGACGCTTGTCCAATGTTAGCATGCAATGATCTTGGCATTACATGAGTAGTTTTATCATGGTTGTCATTTTCATCGCTTCCTTTCCCGACCTTTTTTTCTTTTTTCGCGTGTTGTCCCTAAAAAATGGAAACACAAAATTACTCTTACGGTGTTTAGGCATAGGAGGAAAATAAAGATCAAGATACCTATAAAAACATCACATTCAAATATCATTTACTTCCCATCAGTAAAAGTAAAATTGCGATATTCAAAATTCGTTAACTTTGTGGTTTGAGCGCCAAATAATCAAAACTAGGTAATTTGAAATAATACATTGAGTTGAATATTGAGTTCAATGTATAGATTATGATATTCCACATGATAAGCAGAGTCTGCAAAGGTTTTTAGGTTTTTGTCAATTATTTTAGAGAATATACGAGTAACCTCAGTACTTTTATCAAAATTGTTATAACTTGTACGGCTTCGTCACCTATTAAATTTAGCAGAACTGTGACTTTTCTCGAGTCTTTTTCTTTTTCTAGCCCAGAAGCACTTAGGTATATCTCTAATTCCTGCTTAAATCTCCGCCAGTTGCTTGGCAAGTCACCAGAAAGACACAACTTTGTTGGTAGATTAAATGTTATTGCTGCCATTTTTTTCAATTATATAATTACTGTACACAGCAATTTTAAAACGTTTTGACTGCGCCATGTATCATGTTCATTAAATAAAACAACTTACTTGAAATACACGTGTTGCTTTAATCTAGTCTGGTACAAGAAGGGCGTGACAGTTCTTACTTTTTTATTAAATAGTGCTGTGCATCAACCAATAGTGATGTACTCACTTCGTATACTACAGAAGGGGATGGTCTTGTCATAAAAAACAAGCCCCCTAAGGCTATTGGGCATCTTTGACATAATTATTGAACCACCGATAGTTATTGCTTGGCATTTTGTTGGATTGATAAGGATCCCAAACTGCTCAGACCAGCTCTTAATAGATTTTAGATCCTCATTATTATAGATATAACAATTCTTCGACGGATTATCCAGTTAAGGACAGATTCTTGATACGGCGGACTGACTCATAAGAGTTCCGAGTTCTATTTAAACCAGAAAATAAAGTCTGGCACCTGCTTTGTAAGAACTCTCAGGTGGTTTAGAGTTTCAATATAGTGCGCCGATATCTTGCAGCATGCCGTCAAAATCACAATTTTTCACTGTAACTAACATGAGCCACGCTCTGCTACAAGTTGGCGATTGGTTGGAATAATAAAATCATCGGATTACTGGATTATACTTTGTTTTATTTGAGACACTTTACATCTTCTTCATCTTATATCTTCTTATACAAGGTTATTTTTTAGTTAGTACAAAAAAATTGTGTGCTTGTTCTGACAAGCAAACTGAACAACTTTCACTACGGGACCAACCTTGAAATCCCAAGAAAAATCAGCTGTTCCATACATCTAGTTTCAGTGAATGTTGAACATTTGTATGGAACAGCTGATTTTTTTTGGGATTTCAAAGTGTGTGGCTGACCCCAGCCGGGCCACAAAAAAAACTGTGAAAAATAGATTGTTTGAGTATGTCGCTCTAATGTCTAGAGTTTGTCGGCAAGTTTCAGAGTTTGTCGCTTGCGCATTTCAGAGATCTGTGTGGCCCGGCTGGGGATACGTTACCCCAGCCGGGCCACACAGCCCCCTTAAACGCGAGCCCGGTGAAAACTCAAACTTGCCCGACAAACTTCGACAAACTGCCGCCTATCTATATCAGCAAACAGATTTTCACTAGGTCGTTTCGTTTTCGAGTAAATTAGTTGTGTGGACATTGTATACTGTCGGTACAACAATGGCCCGATTCCCCCCGAGTGACAGACATCTTTGGTTAACCTCTCTCTGGTGAAGTCTCTGGTTGTGCGCACGGGTGGTAATCTCCATACTATTTTTTTATTCATCCCAGAAAGGGGCCCTACATCGTCAGATGACAGTTACCCCTCCCCGCCCTGCCCTTCCCTTCCCCTCTGTGGCCCGTCGTCCGTCACGCACGAAAACAAACAAACAATATGGCTGACATTTCAATTCGTTGATTAATTTCCGACCACATCTCCGCAATTACCTGTGATATTTGCAATAGTATTTACATTTTGTTAAAATGTATTACTTTCGCTGTGTTGAAGGGTGTGATAGTGTACGACAGGACGTTTATTTACACCGTTTTCCATTTACCAACAAGGAAAGACTTGAAAAGTGGATTTAGTGTCTTGGTAGTGACAAATTCCGGGATTTGAGTATAAGTGAGCCTAGAAACCATTATGTTTGTCATAAGCATTTCGAGAAATGTTTTATAACACCAAAAAACCGTTTACTCATAACTGCTCATCCAACGCTATTCTCAAGTGAAGAAATCACTACGGGCATATCGTCATCACACTCTGAGGATACTGGTGAGCACCTAACCTTAATTATCACGTATCCCAGTAATAATTTAGACAAAATATGTATCTTAATGTGAAAAAAGTAATATAATAGAACCGTTTTCCCCCCGAAGGGTAGAAAACGAATATTTAGGTTTCAGCCGTAGCTCGACCCACTGTGAGATTAACGCTTTGAATTTTACCTGTTTGCAGTGTGCATCTACCCTATATACAATTATTCACCTAACATTTTCAATGAGGGTATGTAAGTAAGTGCGGGTGCCATCGCCGACTAGCTTTTCTCTTCAGTACTTTTCTCACACGCCGGCTAGAACAGCAAATTTAGTGGGTCGAGCTACGGCTGAAACCTAAATATTCGTTTTCTACCCTTCGGGGGGAAAACGGTTCTATTTAGGTGTTCGAGCCTTCGCTCGACCCACTGTGAGATGTGTTTACAATCTGCCGGCGATGGCTAGACGTACTGTGAAATTGTACAAATCGTTTTTCAATGAAAAACAAAGTGACTTTACAAAGTAAATTATTTTAGTAATTATTTTAAGGAACAATATGACTACTATTTAATTCAAGATATGCTTATTTGCTTATATGTACAAACAAGGATTTAGGTATAACAATTAAATCGGAACAAATTACTGAGTTTAGTTAAATGGAGCGTGAGGATTGCCAATAGTCCACTCGAATTGCTTTTTTGCCCATGTACGAGTATGTACACTTTGAAGTGTACATGTGTACCAAAATGTAGAGAAAATTCGAGAATTCCGAAAATTCCTTTTTTATTGAGATAAAACTAGGTAATAAATAAATAAAAGTGTTAATTACTCGATACGAATTTGAGTTGATTGAGTATTCAATTGCGTTTAGCTTCGACTTCTGCAAAACTTTTAGTAAAAGATTTTATTTTTAGTTTATTTTTGCTTAGGTACTGATGTATCGTGCACGTAAATCACAAACATAACTTAATGGGATTACAACCATCAAAGTAAAAAAATAAAAAGAAATTGTAACTTGCAATTCATCTGTCTCTACGCAAGTAACAAAACGCTACAAAATGTCAAAATACGATCTATGGTGCACAAATGTTAGTGCCACAAACTCTTTGAATGGACGATTCAAAAGGGACTTCAAGTTAGTAAGAAACGACTTTAGTAACAAACAATGCCGCTACCTATCTAACGATGGACTTTGGGACTGCAGGGGCTATAATAAATGCTTTCCATATTCCCATCAAAGACCGCCCAACTAGAAAAGACGAAGAGCATCTTTTATGAATATTAAAGCATCATATTATTGTATTGTGTGTGATACACTCTTCAATGTTTTAGTCTTCGACGGATTATTCGGTTAAGGACAGATTCTTGATACGAGAGATTCACTCATAAGATGCTTCCGATTCGAGTTCCATTTCAACCAGAAAATAAAGTAAGATTTTGGTACCTTATCTGAGAGTTCTTACAACTCTCAGGTAGGGTAGTACCACGTAGTCTATTATAGTATCGTCCGTTTCCATCGTATAAAGTGCATATCAACATTTTCATTCAAATTAGTTTACGTAAACTCGCGCGCATCCCTGGACGTGTACTCATTCGACATAATCATAGTATCTGCAGTATTAATATAGCACTTAACAATAGCAATAAAAATCTCATCATTTCATTTACTGATACCTGTCAAATTGGAATTGTTTAACAGGTTTTTGAGTATCAAAGATTAATTGTTACAGATAAAATGACGTATTTTCTTTTAAACAAAAAAGATTAGTGTATGTACCTCGCGGTACATCGATTAGGCAGATTGAGGCGACGTCCTTTCAAAATAATGTCAGAGAGAAAAAAAAAAATTGTAGATCAACAATTTTCCCTTATAATTAAGACATCTAGATCAAGGTTGCTGTTTATTCAGTTTTCAGAGAAAGGTAACTGCAGCTCTACAGCTGCCGGGTGAAGCGATGATTCCCGCTTTTTTGAATAAAGATTGAAATTAACATGCAATGACGCTTCGCGAGGGTGGTTTAACTTTCCCCCTGGTAGATACGAATAAATTTGTTATGCTTCTACGTCTTGATTTGCTTACTGGTATATATATGTTTATTCACCCAAAATACTAAATTTAGCCATTCGTCCCTAATAATATTAAGCATCCAACCAGATTGCCTAAATTTTGATGAATCAGACTTGGAACCATTTCGGCCATAGTATAATAATAATATAATCATCACTCGATACGAATAATGTCTTGAGATGTATGACAAAAAGAGTCAACTCGTGAATGCGTCTACCTAAACACAGGAGGATAAATGCAGCCACATAGCGCGACACTTAGTATATGTTGTTTCTATTGATATCAAATGAGTAATTATTTACAAATTATTTTTTTTTACAAATGTAAAAAAAATTACAACTAAGACGTTCACTTCTTTCGGGGTCAGCAAAAGTGGCCACTACTGATTTATGAATTATGAACTGCTATATTTTTGTAATAATATGTGTATGATTATGAAGCAAAAAATATATAGGACAATATCATTGGACTTGGGATTATCAGCTATTGGCAGTTGTTACTCTGGGCGCCCCATTCCACCGTTCCGAAGTAGGAAATAAGTCTTTAGGATTCGATTGACGCCATGACGATTCGAAGAGATTCCGCTTCTCGCTTGACTATGACTGCACTGCATGGGATGTAGTTGAGAGGACAAAAAGTAGTCAAGTCATTTGATAGATTGTATCGTTGTAACAAAATGGGTCTATCTTCACGGGACTACTTACAGTCCGTGACTACTTACGAAAAAAAATTCTGAATAGTTTTGACAACCTTCAATTGCTTCACATTTTAACATTTTATTTATTTCTGATGTCATATCCTTCGTGATAGAGCAAGACAATTAATTGCATGTATCCAAACTATTATAAATCTTTTTAATTTTATGAGCGTACGAGTATATGTGCTCGCCAATTCACACTGGGCCAGCGTTGTTGACTAAGGCCTACTAATCACCCTAACATAGGGTAGGCTCGAGCCCCTCGGTGGGGACGTATATTAGTTGTGATGATGATGACATGTGAAAGGTAACTTATATCCAGATAATATGGATAATTGAGCTTTTCACACTTCAATATAATGTTTAATTTAGCCCGCCTTGAAATCTGAATTTGCTCATGTCAAACTTCCCTGTTTTTAATTTTCCTGGCCCTGATATCGAGCAAAAGTTAGCTGGCCTTCGTGAAACTCGTTCTGATCCCAATCTTTTAACTTCTTCCACCTTGGTCTACCCTTTAATGCATATTGGTAGTAGGCGGTAGTGATGGCTAAATCCTCCTTGTTCTTTCAATAAATCTGTCTGTAAAAGTTCAGAGAAAAGGTAAGTTGTAGAATTACAAAAATTGATGTTATGCGGTTTAAAAATGTTACATCTATGTTTTTTAAATTTTTGCTCTCTTCTCGCAACAGGTATTGAAAAACTATATCTGAAGTTTTACGAAACATGGAACCAGCTGCCAGAAAGCGCTTACTAATATGGGTTTCATGTTTAAGGATGTATCTTTATAAACATCTATAAAGTGTCTCCCCTGCGGAAGTCATGAGTAATTATAACACCGAAGCATTAGACTACTTTTTGTCAAGAGTTGAACGGGTTGCCATGCAGGTGTAGCCGTTGCGAGGCTACTTTTGACTTTTATGGAGGTGAATACATGGTTGGTTTCTAGATATTTTTGTTCTTCAAAATAACAAAATATTTTGTCATTTTTCAGTCCCCAAACGTTGAACTTGGATTTCATGCTTAGCAAGTGATTCCTTTGTCTCCAAATAAAAAAGAAGTGTTCCTCTCGGTTATATTAGGAGGTACCAGGTTCATTATATCTGCATCTGGTTCACACCCTGTATCATTCATTCTAATAGAAGCCGTTATATCTGCTATGATCGAAGGTTGATAGCGAAATGGAGTTTGCCTTCTCAATTTTGACCTCGAGGATACGTGATTTTTCACTTTGGGAAATTAGCTCAGATTTTATCAAGGTGTAAAATCTGTATAGCCACTATCTGTGAGGTGATCTTTTTCATTAAGGCGAATGGTGTTTAAACCAGAGCACAACAGAAAACAATTTAACAGCTTTTATTTACTTGCCTTATATTTTTGTTTGCTCAATGATTATATGTATGCGCGTCATCTTCGCTAAAGCATAAGCTAATTGAACTTTACAGATTGCAAATCGGAGCCGACATTCTTCGGCGGATGAAATCTTATCACCAAAGAGGTCTTTATGATAGACGCAGTCAACCACCCATGATCTCCAATTATCCGCATTAATATCGTCTATTTTTAGATAAACTTTCCATGTGGCAGAGCTACCTAGGAGGTGGCTCCCAGTTGGCTAGGTCGCAAAGGATCGTGTGCTCCGTAATTTTTAATTGCTTGTCAGCTAATGAAGTAGGCTGCGTAGCTAGTATATTATGTGTAGGGGCAGGACCGGCTCTACCATAGAGCGAACGGAGCGGCCGCTCCAGGCGCCAAGTTCCAGGGGGCGCGTCAGTTCAAAAATTATCCTCGCTTTTTCAATATTTGGGCGCAAGGGGAGCACCATAATTGGAACTCGCTTCATCTTAAAACTTGCCTTGAGCCGGCACTGTGTAGGGGTCGGATCATTAGCCGACGCGCAGTTCAAAAGTGACGGCTTATGACGGCTTTACAGCCAACGGTGAGGGCTGGGCAGTCGACAGTGAGGGCTGCGCAGTTGACAGTGTGGGCTGCGCAGCTGACAGTGAGGGCTGCGCTGCCGATAGTGAGAGCTGCGCAGCCGACACTATTACATGAAACGCATACTAGAATGGTGAAGTTGTTCGACCATTCAAGTGTGGAGTCGCAAGTTTGCCGCCAAGAGTGACCATTGGATGCCTCAACAGTATGTTGTGAGGGTTCATGAAGCTGATAGTGACCCAACTACTGTTACAGAGGGAACAGCTCAAGGTTCAGTATTGGGTCCACTCCACTATCTTACGTACGTCAATAACATTTCTAATCTCATCAAAAAGTGCGAAATTTACCAGTTCGCTGATGATACATGTCTAGTAGCAGCTGCTAATACTGCTAAGGAAGCCCTTACTATCTTACAGAATGAATTCGACATACTGGTGAAGTGGTCGCATGATGTAGGACTAGTATTAAACGCATCTAAAACCAAACTGATGTATGTCAGCACTAGTCAAAATCAGGATCACAGTTTTCAACCTAACTTAGTAGCACATGAACACGATTGTTTACACAGGCATCTCAATAATACGGAACCGATTTCGTGTGATTGTAAAAGCATTGATGTTGTTCAGAAACAAATTTACCTAGGCTTAGTAATCGACAACCGACTTAACTGGAAAGAACACATCAATCATGTTTGCAATAAGCTTAGAAGCTTACTTGCAAAGTTCGCTATTATAAAATGGAAAATACCGTACCCTATTTTACTTCTGTTGTATAAATCGATGGTTGAGTCTATTATAGAATATGGTTTGTCTAGCTACGGGAGAACATATAAGACCCACCTAGATAGGATATACAACCTACAGCTTAGATTATTAAAGCAAGTAGCGCCTAAAAATATAAAAGTCAAATTCCAAAATAACTATAACCAATTATTTAAATTTTGTAATATACTGCCTGTTCATGATAAGGTCAATCAAAGCTTACTCATTGAAGAGTTTTTTAACATATACTTAAGCACGCGACCTAAACATAACAGTGATAAAGTCAGAACACGTAACATGACTAATCCTAAATTACCGCTACCTAGCTATAGTAATATGTACGGAAAAAGAAGATTAGCTTATATTATTCCAAATCTTATAAACCTGTTACCAGATACCTTGAAAAATTCAATCACTGAAAAAAACATCAAAACTAAAATTAAACAACATTTTCATGATAATATATTTTAATTAATACGTAAATCTTACATAACGTACACTATACTTCAATACATATTATTAATTTCATAAATAAATTTTATATCTTACAGTAATCATTATTTTTTTTTTTTATATAAATGTAAAGCCATATTAATTATATGAAATATTACAAAAAAAAATCTAGTTAAGTCAAAATATTTCTTAAGAATGTATGCTTTCTTACCTTGACTAAACCGGACACTCTGTATAGGTACCGCTAACAGACTTGTTGTTTGACATAGGTAGGTACTTAGATGATGACTCGCATTTCAATAGTCGCAATTGCAAAGATCTACCCGTTTTTTTTTTTTTTTGTCAACAATATTGGTTGTTGCGGCTATATCGGACAGAGATAGATAACAATGTATCACAATGAATAGTCTTATTGTGAATGAGACAGATGACATGTACATGACAAGATGTGATGGGGAGGAGCGTTTATACCGTTTATACTTGTTACCTACAACAATGTGTTATCTCACTAAGCCTGTATCACGCGTATGTGTATCATATTTTGTATTTTTTTATTATAATTATAGACGTAAAATTGATTACTTGTACGCTTATGTTGTATGTTTGCAAAAAATAATATTATTTTTTATATTCATAATAAGTAATAATAACGGCTCACTGGTACACAGAAAAACTCGAAGGAGTTTATGTTGTACCTTTATAAACAAAAATGTATTGTACTTTAGTAAAGAATAAATAAAAAAAAAAAAAATAAAAAAAAATTCGTAAGAACAAAGCAATTTGTGATACGAGTGCTAGTTTCTAAAACATGATACGTATGCTGGGATGGTGAAGTTGATTCTCCATTCATGTGTGGAGTAGCGCATCTGCCGTCCGGAGAGCGGGCATTCGCAAGAGTAAAGCACTTCGTGATACAAGTGCTAGTTCCTAAAGCATGATACGCATGCTAGGATGATGAAGTTGTTCCTCCATTCATGTGTGGAGTAGCGAGTCTGCCGTCCGGAGAGCGGGCATTCGCAAGAGGAAAGCACTTTGTGATACAAGTGCTAGTTTCTAAAACATGATACGCATGCTAGGATGATGAATTTGTTCCTCCATTTATATGTGGAGTAGCGAGTCTGCCGTCCGGAGAGCGGGCATTCGCAAGAGGAAAGCACATTGCAATACAAGTGCTAGTTCCTAAAACATGACACGCATGCTAGGATGATGAAGTTGTTCGTCCATTCATGTGTGGAGTAGCGAGTCTGCCGTCCGGAGAGCGGGCATTCGCAAGAACAAAGCACTTTTTTAACTTGTACACTAAATAAAGGAAGGATCTTACCTCAAAATCTTCAACAGCTATTCTTAAATAATTTTTAAGTATATATATTTATTATATCAGCAAATAGCGCACAAAAAAACCTACTTTTTATTGAAATTAATTGTGTTACTTAATTTAAACAATATAGTTTAAACAATTTTGCACACTGCTCACGACAAAATTCAAAAACGTACTGAAGAGAAAAGCTAGTCGGCGATGGCACCCGCACTTACTTACATACCCTCATTGAAAATGTTAGGTGAATAATTGTATATAGGGTAGATGCACACTGCAAACGGGTAAAATTCAAAGCGTTAATCTCACAGTGGGTCGAGCGAAGGCTCGAACACCTAAATAAGATATTTTTTTAATAAAAGATTAACAAACATCATCAATCGATGCTGACTTAGGAATAGATGTCATATAAAATGGTTTGTGATGATAAATAATTTTTATTTGTTACAGAGAACATTTCTCAGTACCACACTTATTCCCAGAAAAGACGCTTTGACCACAATTATTGCAAGCCTTTCTGTGCAGTGTTACAAGACATAACTTTAAATATACAGGAACGACTACATACAACATCAAATGCAGGTTGGTACTTAGTTACTAAACAAAAACTGTGTTAAGGTCAGATATCAGACTTCTTTATCAAAAATAATTTTTAAGCAAAGAAGTAAGCACTTGGTTCAGAGTGGCTTGTCATTATGTAAGATAGTTAATAGTAAGTTTTGTTTAGTACTATCTTTTTACTATATACACATGTCATACATACATATGTCATGTTACTGGTGGAAATTTCGACCACTTTTGTTCAATGTCCTTTATACATATTTAGACAATGCTAATGTTTATTACATAAGTGTTTGTCGTTGGTAGGAATTGAACTCACATTGTAACTACTCAGTCACTGCACCACTGATCCGTCAAATGTAATAAATATTAAATTTGTTTGTTATTGCTTTTCAGATTTAAAGAAACCTAAATTTACAAAGGTTCCAGCAAGTGTTACTCGAGGATTAAATCCATATGCGAGAAGAATTATTGAAATGCAAATCAATTTAGCATATAGAAAGAAAAAGGAAGACGATTCTCTGCAAAAGAAAAATTACTTGCTTTAAGTATAATGAAGCAAAGCCCGAAAGCTTACAGGTTTCTACATAGAATTTTCATTTTACCATCGAAAACAACACTAAATAAATTCACATCAAATTTAAATGTGGAAGCTGGAATCAATCCACAAATTTTTACAGCTCTGAAAGAACAGGTAATATTCTGAAAACATTATAATGTATCATATCGTAGCTTCATGTAAATTGGATGTTGAAGTTACAAATGAAATTTTTATTTTGTTTTAGATTGCGAGCTGGGATGATAAAAGTAACTGGTTTTGTAGAGATGGAAGTGCGGTCTAACGAGCACTGAAACTGAAAATATCCATAATTGGTTAAGTGCCCGGGAGTACAATACGGTGAAAGCAAAGAAGTTAACATACCCCTCTGAAAAGCTCCTGAGGTCATCTGGAACTATTGTTAAAGAAATAAATAGGTATTTGGAAGAAAATGGATACAAAAAAAATGTTACAAAAAATTTAAAAGAGTAAAAGGCAAAAACCTTACTAAAAATATCCAAAAAAAATTAAAAAATAAACAGTTTAATAAATACTACCTTCTTTTATTGCACAATTATTCACTTCAAAAGTAGTTAAAAAGATATGTGACGAAAAAAGTGTAAATGTATGTTTACTCCCTTTGCCTATAAGCAGTCGCCATATCTGAAAAAAAAAAACAAAAAAAAAAGAAATGTCATGTATCGTTTCAGTATTGACAGTTCTTTTTTCAAGCAAAAATTTGTCTATGTGAGATTGCCGTCTGATACGTAGTATCTCTATATAGATCTCTATATAGCTTGTGGTTGTGCGTGCGTTTCCAATAGTTCTTTTTATTACTAACTAGTGGGCCCGACAGACATGGTCTTGCCCGATTACAGCGCCACCACACCCCGGACCGATTCTTACAAAATTTTCTGTGAGTGTTTGAATAGGTTCAGGGAATGTTTAAACGTATAATTGGACCCGGTAGGTGGCGCTGTCACCGGCCAGGACAACGTCTGACGGGCCCACTAGTCTTCTTCTCTTCGTCTTTTTATATATAAAAATGAAACGCTGTGTGTTAGTCTCGCAAAAACTCTGAAACGGCTCGACAGATTCTTACGAAATTTTCTGTGTGTATTTGAATAGGTACAGAGAAGGTTTAAAAGTACAGATGGATCCGATAAGTGGCGCCACAGAATATATAATAGTACCTACTCCATACAGAACGGCCACTCATCTCCCCGCACTCATCCTCATCTCACCTGGCACTTCGTTGTAGACATCACTGACACATAAACAAGGGCGCGCACGATCGCTCGGGCGAATAGACGCGAGCACCGGCCGATAACAGAGACGGCGCTATGCGGGTAAAAGAGAAGGCAGTCTCTGCACTGCTCGCGTCATTTCGATTGATAACCGCGCACTCAGCCCTACTAGATTCCACGCAAACATTTGCGCGTGTACAAACGTCATTTGCTTAAGTAGTACTAATAGGTAATTGATTTGCGAACGTTGTATTGAGTGTCCGGGGTGTGGTGGCGCTGTAATCGGGCAGAACTATGTCTTCCGGGCCCACTTGTTGGTAATAAAAAGAACTATTTGAAACGCACGCACAACCAGCGACTTCACCAGAGAGAGAGGTTAACCAAAGATGTCTGTCACTCGGGGGGAATCGGGCCATTGTTGTACCGACAGGTGCCGACAGTATACAATGTCCACACAACTAATTTACATATTAATCTTGATAGCAACGCGTTACGTAGTGCAAGTGTAAGATTTGACATGTTGTTAATAGTACTATGTCAGTATGATAAGTATATAAGAACAGTGTGCCTAGTGCGAGTTTTATCGAGCTCTACTTGATTGTACGCATCGAACGCGTTAAAGCGAATTTGTATGGAATTAGAGCAGCGCCATCTAGTAGTCACTAGATGAAGCTGTCTCATTCCACTGCATCTATGTCCAATTCTTGTGTATATTTGGAGGGTAGTGGAATAATCCACTGACTCAGTGTTGCATCTAGTTAAGTTAGTTAGCCATTCACCCTCGCCATCGGCACACCTGCGCAGACGTTCTGCTGCCCAAGCTCAAGAAATACCGTTCCGTGAACGTTTCAAGTTCTTATTGTTGAACCCTAATTCCTCGTTCGACAAGTGATTGCTGTGCTGTGCTTACAATCAAGGATTGCGGTGCCTGACACAAACGAGGTGGTGGTTGCTGCTGGCTGATGTGGCATCAGGTTAGTGGTGACTTCTTACTGCCCTCCTTATAGCACAGGAATCGATCTACTTATTACAAACAGTGTGCGGAGTGCGAGTTTTATCGAGCTTTACTCGATCGTACGCATCGAACGCGTTAACGCGAATTTGTATGGAATTAGAGCAGCGCCATCTAGTAGTCACTAGATGAAGCTGTCTCATTCCATAACAGCTGTAACGTGTAACGGGATGAGCAGCAGGTGACGCAGTGGTGCAGTGGTTAGGGAGGTCAGCCAAATGAAGCACCAGAGTTGTGTCACTGATATATATATATATATTCTCCAATCGTTACAAATATTATAATAATAAGGAAAAGGCACTCTGAAACAGATATTATGGACTATTGTAGACTATGGATCACAAATATGTTGTAAAAACTTACCAACATAATAAAGGACTTACACGTAAGTGCCTTTAAGATTTTATGATATTCGTAAAATTATTTCGTCAGATTTATAGAAAAAGGTGCTGATAAAAATATTAATTTATGTTAATTAGCCATCGCTACTTTTTCACGTTTCGATGTCCGCAATTGAGTGACGGGAGAGACGAAATAAATTATGTCAAAGACATAAGATTTGAAATGCAGTCAGGTTAGGCGGGAATGCAACGAGTTGCTATATGTAGAGTATAGCACCTCGTTACACAGCTACTAGATGGCGCTGCTCTAATTCCATACAAATTCGCGTTAACGCGTTCGATGCGTACGATCGAGTAGAGCTCGATAAAACTCGCACTAGGCACACAGAATTGTTCATCTTTTTCTCTTTTATACAGTCCATTATATGCTTATACCTTTTCACTATCTGAGCCGAAGTATCGCACATACTAGATGGCGCTGCTCTAATTCCCGAGTAAAGCTCGATAAAACCTGCACTCCGCACACAGCTAAGTAAATTTATGAATGTGCGTGTGGTGTGAGAGCTCTTTTTTTAAAGGTTATAATATTTTTACGAAATCAAGGAAGAATTTAGTAAATAATTGTGAAAACATCATGGTGAAGATAAAAAAATTGTAAAATCTATAGGGAGAAAGTTCTGGTCAATTAACTAGAACACTCACTCTCCCAACCAGAGAAAATACTGTAACTCCGGTCTCAAAATATATTTGATATACCTAAATATTTTTCATTTTTATGTGGAATAATTGTGTTGACTCTGTGTTATACTCGTAAAACAGAGTAAGAATATTAACTATTTATTTAGCTAAAGTTGGTAAGTTTTGGAACACTCCGTCTGCACTATAAGAGAATTGAGTGTTCCAAATAAACCTTTACCAAATCCTAATAAAAAGTTAAAATCTTTTGAATTGGTTTTGTAGAGTGAGTGTTCCAATTAATTGACCAGAACTTTCTCCCTATAGATTTCACAATTTTTTTATCTTCACCATGTTTTCACAATTTTTTACTAAATTCTTCCTTGACTTCGTAAAAATATTATATCCTTTAGAAAAGGAGCTCTCACACCACATGCACATAATTTTTGAAGCGCTCGAGCGAACTGTAGGTAAGTACAAACCAAACACTCCTGCTGACCTCTGACACTTGTTTGTGCCAGGAAAGAAAGCAATTCTTAGATATCAATATTCGAGTCATGAATATTTATATCGGTAACGATGGACCTACTAGTGAACCAAGGGGTATTTCTTTTTCCTGTAGTACAGTAAGCTCTCATTCAACCTTTACATTTACACTACGAAAACCGCCACTATTACGACCGACATAAGAACGGTCCAAAGGTCAAACAGTATAGCTTGATAAGGAGCTTACTGTACTCCTAGGCATGGACCAAGTAGGTGAACCATGTAGGTGAACCACGGGCAATATCCCGAATTAAAGTTTATTCTTGAAATATACAGTAAGCTCCTTATCAAGCTATACTGTTTGACCTTTGGACCGTTCTTATGTCGCTTGTAATGGTGGCGGTTTTCGTTGTGTAAATGTATAGCTTGAATGGGAGCTTACTGTACCAGGAACTACTTACCACAAAGATACGTATTGTTTTGTAATTGCAATTAAGTTGGCAAACAAGCAAACTGCCCACCTGATGGTAAATGGTAACAGTCACCTATAATTGGCTATAATACATGTGGTTCCTGTGAGATTCGCAGCAAAACTGCAACCCCCACAAGAACCACAGTGTACGTTGCCAACTTGTGACTTAAGATGTAAAGTCACGGTACCCAGTAATTTCAGTGCCCTAAGCACTACTGCTTTGCGGCAGAAATAGGTAATAAGGAGGTACCCATGCACACGACCCTGGTACAGAGTCCCTCCGGTTTTTTCGGGATTTATTAGAAATATGTTTTAGATTACTATTAATTGTGCCAATTGCTTTAGTCAGGTCATTAATTGGCGCCTGAGTGTAGATTTAGATCGTCTGCATACAGATGATAATACGAAGATATGGGAAGAGTAATTGAGTTTATGAGAACTGAAAAAAAAGTGAAGATAAAACGCCACCCTGTGGCACGTCAGCAGATATATCACACTTTAATTTAACTCAGATTATTTATACTGATTAGGAAACTTCGCTTTGTTAATTATAACAATATAATGACACAAATGGTACTCAAGGAAAATAAATAAAAATTACTTGGTTTTTATTTTTTATTTGATACTAGTAGGCTCAGCAGATGTTGTCCTGCCCGATTACAGCGGCCTCTACCGGGTCCAACTACGTTTAAACCTTCCTTGGACCTATTCAAATACACACAGAAAATTTCTTAAGAATCAGTCGAGCCGTTTCAGAGTTTTTGCGAGACAAACACACAGCGTTTCATTTTTATATGTATATAAGCGACTAGCTGTAAAGGCACGTAAAGGCCTTTTTTGCTAGGAACCCTCACGGGTGTCCCCATAACATCCTACCAAAGTTTCATTACAATCTGATAAATGGTTTCAGAACGCATAGAGGACAAACAAACATAAGTAGTAATACATTGATTTTTATTTATATAGACTAGTGGGCCCGGCAGACGTAGTCCTGCCCGATTCCAGCGGCACCTACTGGGTCCAATTAAATTACGTATAAACCTACCTTGAACCTCTTCAAATATACACAGAAAATTTCGTAGGAATCTGTCGAGCCGTTTCAGATTTTTTGCGAGACAAACACAGCATTTCATTTATACTATATACAATTAAATAAAATTGAAGTGTCTGTTTGTAATGTCAAAATAAGAAGTTTTTACTAAATGGGTATGAATGCATATCGGGTACCAATAACAAAAACACAATTTAAAATTTTTTTGTCTGTCTTTCTGTTTGTTTCCGCTAATCTCCGAAACGGCTGGACCGATTTTGACGGGACTTTCACTAATAGACAGCTAATTATATAAGGTACTAGCTGTGCCCGCGAACTACGTTTCGCCATCAAAATGCTTAACACAGTGTTTAGTTTTTTCCTCCATTTTATTCCATAATGATTCAATGATTCAACTTTATTGTGCCTTTCTTGAGCAGCGGCCATTTCGAAATTAGGACAATTTTCGTAGGTTCGTAATACTCTAGGTACTCTTCAGGGCCTTTCATTTAATACCCATATTGCTGGGTTTGAAAAGCAACTGTTATCCGCCCTTTTTGAGCTGCAGCCATGTTGAATTTACGTCAATACGTTTATAGCGTACGTTCATAGTACTCTACTGATCAAGGCCTTTCATTTGATACCCATACTGCTGGGTTTGGAAATGAACTTTTATCCGTTATTTTTGAGCGGCGGCCGTATTGAATTTTGTGCGATTTTCCTAGGTTCATAGTGCTCTACTCTTTAAGGCCTTTCAATTGATACCCATATTGCTAGGTTTGGAAACGAACTTATATCCACCCTTTATTAAAGGTGCCCATGTTGAAATTATGGCATTTTTTCTAAGTTCATAATGCTCTACACTTTGAGGCTTTTCATCTGATACCCATATTGCAAGGTTTGAAAACGAACTTTTATCCACCTTTTTTGAGCAGCGGCTATGTTAAATTTATGTCTATGTTGATAGGTTCATAGTGCTCTACTCATTAAAGCTTTTCATTTGATACCAATATTGCTGGGTTTGGAAACAAACTTTTATCCTTTTTTTTTGAGCGGCGGTCATGTTTGAATTTAGGTTTATTTTCCTAGGTACCTAATGCTCTACTACTCCAAGGCCTTTCATTTGATACCCATATTGCTAGGTTTAGAAACGAACTCTTATCCATCTTTTTTAAACGGCGGCCATGTTGAATTTACGTCAATGTCGCTAGGTTCATAGTGCCCTACTCATCAAGGCCTTTTATTTGATACCCATGTTGCTGAGTTTGAAAACGAACTTTTATAAATTTTTTTTGAGCGGCGGCTATCTTTAATTTAGTACAATTTTCCTAAGTTCATAATGCTCTACTCTTTGAGGCCTTTCATTTGATACCCATATTGCTGGGTTTGAAAACGAACTTTTATCCTTTTTTGAGCGGCGGCCATGTTGAATTTGGGTCGATTTTCCTAGGTACCTAATGCTCTACTCTTCAAGGCCTTTCATTTGATACCCATATTGCTAGGTTTAGAAACGAACTTTTATCCACCTTTTTTGGGCTGCGGCCATGCTGAATTTAGGTCGATTTTCCTAGGTACTTAATGGTCTACTCTTCAAGGCCTTTAATTTGATACCCATATTGCTAGGTTTGGAAACGAACTTTTATCCACCTTTTTTGAGCGGCGGCCATGTTGAATTTATGTCGATGTTGCTAGGTTCATAGTGCTCTACTCATTAAGGCCTTTCATTTGATACCCACATTGCTGGGTTTGGAAACGAACTTTAACCGTTTTTTTTTGAGCGGCGGCCATGTTGAATTTAGGGCCATTTTCCTAAATTCATAATGCTGTACTCTTCAAGGCCTTTCATTTGATACCTATATTGCTAGGTTTGGAAACGAACTTTTATCCGCCTTTTGAGCGGCAGCTATGTTGAATTTACGTCAATGTTGCCAGGTTCATAGTACTCTACTCATCAAGGCCTTTTCATCTGATATCCATATTGCTGGGTTTGGAAACGAACTTTATTGGCAGTCATGTCGAATTAGGTAAACGTGGCTAGGTTCAATGTGTTCTACTCTTTAGGTCCTTGGTTCGATATCCATGTTCCTTAGGTGTATACAAAAAAAAATGTGATCCGTCAGTTTAGATATTAGGATAAGAGTCCCGTCCGCGTAACCTAGAATCATTGCAGTCAGATATTTTTTTAATTATCAATATCAATCAATTACTTTTAATAGTTATAAATGGATGAAAGAGTTTGATTCCGTAGTCATAATGTAAAAACATATAACACCTTTCAAAATACTTTTCAACATTTCAAAAATTGTACCGATTTTGAGAAAATTGGTCAAGAATTAAACCAACCTAAAAATTTTATATTTGTGACGTGATATTGTCATAAAAAATGCTTTATACATTGCTTGCATGGCTTGATCCTTTTGCCTTACCACTAGGGTAATACATAAGAAAAAGACAATTTAAACAATGACTAAACAAATACATGGACCGGCCCTACCTACAGAATCAGCGTGACTACGTGGTGACTACCTACAAAACTTTGGCACATAAAATACCTACCTTTACTAGTGATGTACTCAGTATTACTTGTGCAATATCGATAAATTTAAGTTTAAACAAATTCATCAATCCACTTATCTACGACATATCTAGGGAAATAGATCTTAGCTGAACAGCCCTCCTAGACAAGATGCATTTCGATAATCGCTAACGCAATCGCTAGTAGGAAGATATATGGGATTTGAAATAAGCCCTCGCTTAGCTTTCGAGCGCAATTGTTAAATCTCATACATTGTCCATTTAGCGATTGCGTTAGCGATTATCGAAAGACATCTTGTCCAGGGGGGCTGCACATTACGGACCTAAATTGTAATAATTTGATCGAAAAGTCGTGTTTCAGAAATATTTAGGCAGTTTCAAATTGTTGAACTACGCAAATTCTAAGAAAAACTTATTAAAGATCACTATTTAACTTAAGCGGTACAAAGTTCGCCGAGTCAGCTAGTATGACTATAAAGTTACACCAATAGACGTGTATTTTCTTTGTATAAATAAGTGCGAGAAAATGTTATTGTAAAATAAATAGGAATAGTTTTTTTTGTAAAAAATTATTTAAAGGAGGCGATAAGTACTTACTTTCAAGTAGGTAGGATAATTTGGGTGTAATTTAAATATTTTTTTTAGTTTTGTACTGCAAGTTACTAATCAAAGTTTATGACAAACTTTGTCGTAGGCACCTTATATGTTCAATTATTATGAAAAATGGAGGTTTTAAAAAACTAAAATTAATTGACAATGATAATAATTCATCAATTATTAAGCTTTCCAATTTTAATTAATAATAATTTCCTATTACTTTAGTCACTGCATGTGAGCTAGGCTTAGGCACGTAAGTCTGTCTGTTTAATATTATATATCGATAGACTAATTAAATTTTCTCTTTAGGTATCTTCACTATCGCCCATTAATAGTAGCAAAATTGACACGTTCGTTCGGCACTTAAAATGGCGGACTGGTCACGGTAGGCAATTTTTGTGACGTCACAGAAAATACATGCCACAGACGAAACAGTATGCATCTCTTTCTACAAATGTATTTTCATTTTTGTAAGAAAGAAATAAAACGATATTTGATAGATTCGTGTCAAGATATCAAAGAACAGTTTAACGGGGCATCTCCATATGTCTATCTCAATGAATTTAAACTTCCTAAACTTCTTGGTTGGCGAAATCCAGATAGGCACAGCCAATAACAGAAAAGATCAAGTTTTTCTTTGCACTATGTGACAGACTTGTCAAAATAATTTCACGTGCGCCATGTTGATTTTCTACTTAAGCATTGTGCAGAAATTTTATATGGTATTTTTTCACGAAAAATAAAACGTGAATTTAAACAAATGAAATTATGCATAAATGTTCTTCCGGAAAATTCTAATCATTGTGGTGTAAGCCATATCAAATTCTGTCCAGTAGTTTCGGAGATCTTTCCGGACAAACAGACAAACAAACAAACAAATATACAAACAAACAAACAATTTTTTAAAAAAACGTTTCTATCGTGTTCTGCTAATAATTTTAAGGCGACCTGTGTATTGTTTTTCTTAATATTTCGCAATTACAGATTTTTGCACCCTTACGATTTTATTATATATACATTAAATACGATTAAGATAATTAATACAGAATCGTATCTCTTCAACTCCATTGCACTCCATCAAGGGATGATGGTATTTTGCGTCCGACATGTTGGATTTTGATATCGATGTTATTTTCGTAATCTACGACCCAAAAAACCATGAAAACGACAATAATGTCGATATCACATTTTATCACCCCATTTCACCCTATTAGGGGATGAATTTCAATTAAATATGAAACATGTTATCCATCGATTCTATTAACGAAAAAATGTTTATGCAAAATTTTAAGTAGATTGGACCAAGGAATCTAGTCGTCCCATACAAACTTTGCCCCCCCTTTTCACCCCCTTAGGGGTAGAATTTCGGAAAATCCTTTCTTAACGGACGCCTACGTCATACAAAGAACACACCCTCCAAGTTTCAAGTCTCTACCATCAGCGGTTTAGGCTGTGCGTTGATCCGTCAGTCAGTCAGTCAGTCAGTCATTCAGGACAAAGAATTTTATAGGTATAGATAACATAGGCTACTTTTTATCAAGATATATTTAGCCGTTACTATTCCGCGCGGACGAAGTCGCGGGCACAGCTAGTATTTATATATAACTAGCTGTACCCGGCATGCGTTGCAATGCCACGTAAATCCTTTTTTTTTGCTAGGAACCCTCATGGGTGTCCCCATAACACCCTACCAAAGTTTCATTACAATCTGATGAATGGTTTCGGAACGCATAGAGGACAAACAAACATAGTAGGTAATACATTGATTTTTATTTATATAAAAAGAAAAGATTATTCAGAAATGTACCTACGTAGGTATATGTATATGTGGAAAAAGAATATTATGTTTTCGTATGCTCCAATGAATTGAGTTTATTACATGAAGCAATAAAAGTGTAGTTTTATTAAAATTGCTTTGTGTGTGAACGGGTTGAAGGAAATTCAATTTAAAATGTGGAAATCGAACATAGTATTATTAAATTTAGTTAGGAATGTGTTTATGTACATCGGAAGTGATAGCAGTTAGTATCATTTTATCGATATGTAATATAATGAGATAGAAAATGCACATACATTAGTATGTGCGTTCTAGATAAGCACACAGATTTGCAACACTCAACATTTTTGGCATCGACGGGTTTCATTCACTAGCTTTTTTGGTGTTAACTTTTCGTGCTGATTTCGTATGTTCCACTTTAAACATATTTGCCACGAAAAGTTAGCATCAAATACCCAGGCTTTTTGATAGTTTTTAAATTTGACATTTAACTAAAAAAGGTTTTTCATTCGATTTAAAAAATAAATTGTAGGAAATCTATTATTAGCTGATTCTGATTTATATTATTTGTAATTTTAAGTTACTGGACTAAGTAGAAGTGGTGTCAAAATTTATCATAAAAAATCAGTTCCTATCGCTTTATTTGTAACAGGTAGCGCGATTAAAAATGTTAGGTAACATTTCTTAGAAGAAACGCAAAACGCTATTGACATCAAATTTTAACACCAAGAAGTGGGGATCTGGAACGCGCTTTAGGTTTTTACGCCACAAAACTTATTTCTTACTTATTGAGTGGCTTATATGTGTACCTAAAGGGTGTTGTCTGACGCTCCTACGGTGAAGGAAAACATCGTGAGGCAACCTGCATACATCTGCGAAGAAATTCAATGATGTATGTGAAGTCAACCAATCCGCACTGGGCCAGCGTGGTTGACTAAGGCCTAATCACCCTAACATAGGGTAGGCTCGAGCCCCTCGGTGGGGACGTATATAGGCTGTGATGATGATGAAAGGGTGTCTCAGGAAGAACTTGAATTTTAAAAATTAAAAAATATTTATTTATTTAATATTTTATTAACATTTTTTTCTACATATGTATGGAGGTAGTGATGACATTTACACATGAAACAAAATATCCGTTATATGGCCACCGTTGCTCTGTTGGCAGGTATGCACTGTTTTGATGAAATTTTGCAGTTAGAAGGACTGCTGGATTTGACGAAATTGACGTGCAATTTCTTTTAACTTTGAGTTCCTCAGTTCTCTCAGGGTGGTTCGCAATTCGCATAGACCTTACTTTTCCAAAAACCCCAGAGAAAATAGTCCAAACAAGTTAAATCACAACTGCTTTGGCGACCAGTTTTCGTCTCCGAAACGAGAAATTACTCGACCTGAAAACTTGGTTTGTAACAAAGTCATTGTTTCCCTTGCGGTGTCAGGTGTGACATCTAAAATCTAAGCAGAATACTTGAAGCTCAGCGCCACCTAGCAAAGAATACAATAGGTGAGATGACGGCCAAAGCTGGGAAGCTTTGGCCGTCATCTCACCTCGCGATAGGGATATCGCGTGTAAAAAACTAACATTATTCATGTTAACTTGCAGATAATGCCCCGGGCATTAAGTCCGCCTTTGTACACAAACGTAGGTACATAAAGAATTAAATAAATAAATAAAATAACATTGAAGCAAGTGAAACCAGTAACACAGATAGCAAGGTAATTATTGATAGCTTTCTTAATGTATTTTCTTCTTACAGCTTACTATGTGTCGCCTTCGATTTACATGATATGGCCGAATGCGTCGGTACCCTTCTACATAAATCGTGAACATTTTGGTAAGTTTTTTTTTAATACCAGAGGGATACCTACTCAGTACTAGCCGTCTGCTCGGGTACTTCTATCTTAGAGGCATCTAATAATCACGTGAGGTCTAAATAGGGGGCGAATGTACTCCTCGTAGATAGACTAGGAGACCAGATACCAAATGTTTTTGCAATAACACGTTAAAAATATTTAAATAACTCATGAAGGATATACATGAAATCAAATAAAAACGGTTACTGTTTCATCATTAAATTCAATCGCCTATTTAACATTAACTTCCTCTTGTAAGAAAATATAAGAAATAACGAAATCTTGTGCTTTTAGGATTCCTAGCTCCTGGACTATTTACCCAAATAAAAAGACTCTCATTCTTTGGATTGGGGCGTCGCCTATTGTTGAATCTTTAAATGATGTATTGACAAACTACCGCCTATGTATATCAGCAAACAGATTTGCGTTACGTCGTTTCGTTTTCGAGATCCAGATGCTCAGTTAGGTAACGTTTCTACAGTTGAGCCACACACATATCTCCGAAATGTGCTAGTGACAAACTCAGACCCCTTAGACAAGATGCCTTTCGATAATCGCTAACGTAATCGCTAAATGGACAATGTATGAGGTTTCACAATTGCGCTCGCAAGCTAAGCGACAGCTTATGTCAAATCGCATACATTTTCCTTCTAGCGATTGCGTTAGCGATTATCGAAAAACGTCTTGTCTAGGAGGGCTGGAACTTGTTCGAAAAATTCCGATAAGCTACCGCTACACTATTCCAGAAAACAGATTTTCTCTGTGTCGCTTTTCTTTGAGATCCAGCTGACTCAGTTGCATCAACTTTGCAGCAGGTGAGCTCTGAAACGGTAGATCGACAAGCTCTGAAACTTATACGACAAAATCTGAAACTTGTCCGACAAACTCTGACGAACTGGCGACTATCTGTATCAGCAAACACATTTTCGCTATGTCGTTTAGTTTTCGAGATCCGTGTTGCTCAGCTGGGGTAACGTTACCCCAGCTGAGCCACACAGCCCCCTTGAACGCGAGCCCGATGATCACTGCATGCAACTTATTAGACAAACTTCGACAAACTGCCGGCTATCTATATCAGTAAACAGATTTTCGTTGTTTTTTTTTATTTTAGAGATCCGTGTGGCTCAGCTGGAGTAACGTTACCCCAAAACGCGCAAACGACAAACTCTGGACATTATAGCGGCATACTCAAACAATCCATGTTCCACAGTTTTTTTTGTGGCTTAGCTGGGGTCAGCCACACTTAAAAAGGTGGATTTTTAGGATTCCGTACCTCGAAAGGAAAAAACGGAACCCTTATGTTGTCCGTTCGTCCGTCTGTCTGTCAAGCAAGACCCTTTTTCTCAGGAACGCGTAGAGGTATCAAGATGAAATTTATATCAAGTAGTCAGGTCTACTGTCCCTTGGAGCTGTGAAAAAATCAAACTTCTAAGCCAACGCAATCAAAACAGCCGTTTATGCCGCAAATTTCCGCAAATTTTCGACACTTTTCAAATTCAAATTCAAAAATCTTTATTCAACATAGGCCTTAACAGGCACTTATTGACTTCGAACCAAAGCAAAACAATCTAATTTAAAGAAATCATATTAACCTTGTATGTGCATACATCCTAAATCCTAAATACACTTAAGATGTCTGCAAATACAAGTAGGAATGAAAAAAAAAGTTGACTCTACACCTGTTCGGAAATTGAGAGAGCCTTCTCGAGAAGAACAGGCGAGAAAGACTCGCAAGGGAATCAAAACCTACAGGGTATCTTCCCGAGAACTCAGAATCTTGAAATTTGGTACGAAGTAACGTCTTATAGTACACATAAAGGAAAAATTGTAGAAACCGTAAATTTTTAGTTACATCATATAATAAAAATAAACTCTTTTGCAAAAAAAACGGGCACCTAAGCAATTAACCATTTCAAATGTTAATATTGCTTTGTTTGATAATTATAGGTAGTTTTATCCTCACAATTTGGTAAATTAATAAGAAAATAATCGTTTTCATCAGTATTTCATAAAATGTTGATACAATTTATGGGAAATAATGCTAAACCTCACTAGTAGTGTATGTTCGCTAGTAGTGCATATGCTCATGAATTAAAAATAAAAAAGTTTTTTTGTTTGTTTTTCTTTAATAAAGTAAAAGCAGATAAATGTTTAGTATCGAGTGCGACCCCCTCTAGCTAAAATCACAGCTTGAATTCGTCTGGGCATGCTAGCGAGTATATCCCGGATACTTGCTTGCGGAATACGTTCCCACTCCGCAGTAATCACATTCTTCAGCTCTCTGATGGTCTGCGGAGCTGGTTGTACTGATCTCACACGCCGTTTCAGAACGTCCCAGACATGCTCTATGGGATTGAGGTCGGGACTTCGAGCTGGCCAATCCAAACGACGAATGCCGACCTCTTGCACATACGCTTTAACATCGCGAGATCGGTGGGCGCGAGCATTGTTGTCCATAAAAATCGAGTCTTCACCTAGAGCGGCCAATGCGGGTTGTGCATGAGGAAATAGAACTTCCGTTATGTATCGATGCCCAGTCAGTGAGCCGTTTTCAATGAAGACTAACTCTGTACGATCCATTGAATTTATTCCTGCCCAAAACATAACAGAGCCCCCACCATAAGGTGTGATTTCTTCGGAACATGCCTCTGCAAAGCGTTCTCCTTGTCTTCTTAGCACTCGTCGACGTCGATCTTCACCGAACAGAGATATCCTGGCTTCATCAGAGAACAAAACCCTATTCCAATCTTCTTGAGTCCATGATTCACAATTTCTAGCGAACCTAAGCCTGTGAACTCGGTGCTCACATATTGGCAGCGAGAAGCCTCCTCCTGACCGTCCATAGACTAATATGCACATTTCTTACTTCTTGGAGGTTGTTCTTAAGATCCACATACGAAGATTTGCGATTTCTCAATGCGCGACTCACAAGAAAACGATCATCCCCTGGTTGGGTTCATGGTTTTCTTCTAGAACCAGGCCTTCTCTCGACGGAACCAGTCTCCTGATATCGCTGCCAGGAGAGCTATTTTTGAATTACGTATGCGACTTCGAAATCACCGATGTGACTAATAATCACCGATTTTCAATAATTCTTATTTTTGAATATCACTTATGTGACTACCTTAGTCACGGATGTGATTTCATTACGAGTGCCCTCACCCACTCGTAAACAAGTCATATATAACTGTGGAAACGTTATCTGTGTTTTGTTTAGAGAACATATTGACAAGTTTGAAGTTGATGTGTGTTGATTTTGAGTTGGATTTAAAATTTTTAAAATTTGTCAAATAAGTAAATATACACGGTTATTTTTTATCACCCTGGAAAAATTAAGGGACGCTTCACGACATGGTATTAGAATGATTTAAATATAAATAAAAAAAATAACACTTAATTTTTTAAAATTTTTTTTAAACATACAAAAAGTGCTGCACTAGTTGGGAGCAGCATTTTTAGATTTTTTTAGTTTTTTTATACACGTTATTTTTTTATCACCCTGGAAAATTTAAGGGACGCTTCACGACATGGTATTAGAATGTTTTATATATGAATAAAAAAAAAACTCGCTTACTTAATTTTATATAAATTTTTTAAAAAATCCAAAAAATGCTGCCTTAGTTGAAAGCAGGATTTTTAGAGATTTTTTTATTTTTTTTGTAATTTTTTTTATTTTTATTTTTATATAATAATGGATGTTTTCTGAAGCATCCCTGAAATTTTCCAGGGTGATAAAAAAATAACCGTGTATATATTTTTTATTTCATTTTTTTTTATCTAAATTGGATGTGTCCTGAAGCGTCCCTAACATTTTCCAGGGTGATAAAAAAATAACCGTGTATAAGTTTAAAATCTTTTAAATTTGTGTCACAAACAAACTTAGACCAGTATTTTTTTATATTTTGGTCTAGTTGCAATGAATTTCTAGCCGTATAATAACCGGTATATACCGAAAACAGCTACATTCTGCGTGGAACCGAACCCTTACGTATGTGTATACTTTATCTATGTTGGCAGCTCTGCGTTCGACTCTCAAAAATAGGATGTTTAGGAATTCGTGACTTCAAAGTCATCGCTGACTATTTAGTCAGCGGTGATTTCTAAATCGCATACGTAATTCAAAAATAGGTCTCCTGGTCCTTTGGACCGTCGAGCGACTAACATTTAGCCTCCTAGCCACGAAGCATTGGTTGCAACCCTCTTCAAGCAGCGCGATAATTTTGGTAGCTTTTACCACTTTATCTACCATTTTTGATACAGCAAACAGCAATAAATAAAGCTTTGACAGTCAAGGATATGAAATTAATCGATGAAAATTGAATAAAAGTTATGAAAGTCGATGTTAACTTCTGGAACTTCGCGCCAAAAATGTAGGATAAAAAGGGGTTTTCTGTAAAAGTGAGCATCAAATGAAAATTTGAATTTAGAACGTACTTTTTTAAATACCACGGCATTTTTAAAATCGGCCAGTAACGTGTACAAACGATTAAAACCTTTTTTGTATTGAATCTTTTTAAAGATGAATGAAAATCAAAACCGCCCGTTTTTTTTGCAAATGAGTGTATATGGGTGAACTTTTACATAAATACCTAGGTTTGTACGGAGCCCTCGGTGCGCGAGTCCGACTCGCCCTTCGCCGGTTTTTTAGTTATCTTGATGATTTTGAGTGTGTTTTGGAAAAAAACTTTTCACATTGCAGATCATGAACAGTCCCTCGCCATCCTGTCGACTCTGGCGAATTTTGCTTTCAAGACTTGTTTGAAGTTCGCGCCGTCCCCGGTGCCTCCCGGGATTGACCAGCACGTCTTGGTCTTCCAGAACCCGCAAGGGATACGCAAGTGCGTCGCAGATGCGTCTCAGCATCCAAGCAATGAGCCGCATGTACGTGCAATTAATAAATGTTTTAATTGGGATTTTTTAAGTCCGATATGTACAGTGAGCAACACGTCGACCTTAACATTGTATTCAGGGCCGGATTTACATATTTTACGCTTATGGGCCCAAATGCCGATCCCCTAGCCTTTTGTATAAAAGTTTTGGATTTAGTGTGTTTATTGTTTTGGACACTACTCAATACCCTTCTTCTTCGCATAGAGATATCAAACAAAAATTAATATTAAGAGGGTTATGAAGATGTAAATTTCATACAAATAGCGATAACGCTTTTCTCCCTCTTTACGTAGTCCAAATTTCATAATTTTTGGAAATGTTGTAGACATAATGAAGATCTAGATCTGTATTGATTTTGAAGTACCTAATATTGCTCAGAATATAAATTATTACCATATAAATATCTATATTTTAAACTTAAAAACTACCACGAGCATTATTTTGACTAAATTATACTGAATTACATACTTAAAAGCAAAACGTACAAACATAGATTAAGTTATACTGAATCTAATGAGATAAAACGTGTCTAATTTCGTACAGGTTTAGGGGGTAAAACCGTTATCGCCTGAAACATTATTTCAATAAGACATGTAGGCACTTGTCTCGGACTTTCAACTCTGAGCGGTGTGCAACAAACTGCATTTTTGAAAGTGCATACTCGAGCCATGAATTGACACTTCACAGTCCTCACGTACGGTCTATTTCAGCTGCGAAAAAAAGGAATAAGTATTCGATCAAAGGCTATGCATAAAAAGTCCTACTAATATTATAAATGTGAAAGTGTGGATGTTTAGATGTTTGGATGTTTGTTACTCAATCACGCAAAAACGGCTGACTGAACGGATTTGGATGAAATTTGGCATGCATGTAGCCTTTGACATGGAAAAGAACATAGGCTACATTTTATCCCGATTCATTAAGTAGTTCCCGAGGGAAAATTGAAAATTGTTTACGAGCTAAGCCGCGGGCAGACAGCTTTGAAGTATGCATGTCACCTATGCTATGGAAAAGGACATGTACTTTATATTCCTTAATGATCTCTCGAATAGTTCCCGTGGGAAGATAAAAAATTGTTAACGAGCGAAGCTTTAGACCCAATTCTGAAGTCCACGCAGACGAAGTCGCGGGCAGAAGCTAGTCATTGAATAAACGCTGATGTTTACTTACTGTCAGAGGCCCTAGAAAAATGCCACACGCTAACTTTTCCGCAGTCGTTGCGCAGAAAAAATGTATGGAAATGACATTAGCTTACGACAACCTCACGCTATTTCTTCCGCAGCTAATGTCATCTTCATACATTTTTTCTGAGGAACGACTGCCGATAAGTTAGCGTGTGGCATTTGTCTAGGGGGTCAGGTATTTTTAATTTTAAACTTAATTGTAGCTATGTATGCCTACGTTGTAAAGTCAAGACAAGGTACACTTTATTCACTGTTAAAAGCTACGTGTCAACATTCCATTTAGAAATCTTTACAGACTATTTCTGCCGCAAAGCAGCAGTGCTTACATTGCTGTATTCCGGTTTGAAGGGTAAGATATGGCAGTGAAATTACTGGGTATCGTGACTTTATATCTGATGGCACAAGTTGGCAACGTTCAGTGTGGTTCTTGGGGGGTTGCAGATTTGCTGCGAATCTCCCAGGAGCCACATGTATTATAGGTGACTGTTACCACTTACCATCAGGTGGTTGCTTGCCAACTTAATAGCAATAAGAAAAGAGACTCCCGCCAGAGATGAAAGCTTATACTGTTTGACCTTTGCACCGCTAATGTCGCTCGTAGTAGGTACGGCTTTCGTAGTGCAAATGTATAGCTTGAAGTGCCGCACTTTTACAGAAAATGCAGTCACAAATATAGAATTTGGAAGAAATATAATAGATTTTGCCTATTCGTATCCTGTGAGCATTCTACTTACAATTATTTTTGGTCCAGCGAGTGAGTCTTGGCTACGAGTGCCTCCGGACTCCGCTGCTCGAGATGATGGTTATGAGCGCCCTGGGGCTGCCCTACGAACACAACCGCAGCGACCGGGACATCTACATCGATGTGCAGTTCCAAAACATCAAATTTAGTGAGTTTCTTTATTTATTTAATATTTCACAATGTATTGTACACAAAGATACAAAAAGAGAACACAATCAACATACATACGAGTACATAAAGGTTTGGCTTATCTCTGACGAAATCTCTTCCAGCCAAATTACAGTAGGATTTTCAAAAACAAAAAGCAGTCGCGGTGTGTACACTAAATCCAATAAAACAATTATGCTACAAAAAATACCTATACAAAAAACAAAACGAAAACTCAATAACCAATTAAATTGCTAAATGGATAACACTCAATTCAACATTATAATGTCGACGAGAGATAAAATTGCTTCACTCTCTTCTAAAATAACGGAAGAGTCTGTATATCACGTATGTGAGGAGGAAGCGAGTTTCACAATTTGACAGCATGGACAGTAAAGGACCGCTTATAGAATTGCGTATTAAAGGAAGGAAGCTTTCAGCGTACGAAGGTCTACAAACAGTGTCTGGAGAATGAGCAAACTCAAAACGCTCACGAAGGCAACGCGGAGAAGTAGGCTTATATATGATATTAAAAAGAAAACAAAGGATACGTAAATTTCTTCGAAGCCGAATAGGAAGCCTTAAGCTGTGCACGAAATAGGGAAACATGATCATATTTACCATATGAGTTATTGAATTCGGTGCTTTTTTCTTATGTTTTGAGATCTCTAACACCTTAATAGTAGATTAGTAGCTAAGGGCTGTAAGGCATCAATTGCAGCCCGAGATAATTAATATATTTTGAGGGTGCAATTGGTGCTTACACCCGAGCTAACTACTCTGCTTTACATCTCGATTGTGAGGTAAGTAGGTCCTTATTACCCCCAAATGGGGCTTGTAGGTGACCAATTAGCGCTCTAGGGTAATATTGTAGCTTGGAAAGCCCTAGGGCGGTAAGTAATAAAAAATACTTCACTATTTCAAAAAGTTCGCGTACATCTAACCATCATACTGGCAATAAATTACTTACAGCCCTAGGGCTTTTCTAGCTACATTATTACCCTAGAGCGCTAATTGGTCACCTACAAGCCACATTTGGGGGTAATAAGGACCTACTTACCGAACATGAGAGATGTAAAAACAAATTAACAACAACTTATTATCATCATAATAGCTCATATACGTCCCCACCGAGGGGCTCGAGCCTACCCTAAGTTAGGATCTTTAGGCCTTAGTCAACCACGCTGGCCCAGTGCGGATTGGTCGACTTCACACACCTTTAAATTTCTTCGCAAATGTATGCAGGTTGCCTCACGAAGTTTTCCTTCAGAGTAGGAGTGCCAGACAAATGTACCTACATATTATTAAATTCGTAAAACGAAAAACACATTGGCACATGGCGATTTCGAACCCCGGACCTCCTGATAGGAAGGCAAGTGCGAGTCCATAGCGCTACCTATTACCACAACTTATTACCTATATCCTTAGCTATTATAAGCCTCCACGTATACACGTCAAGAGTTAAAAACAAATGGTGTAGGTATATGCAATGTAAGTATATTTATTTGGCAGTTTTAAACAGTGCTCCTGTAAAGGGTTTGATAGAATTATGTTGTTAATATACTTGGTGCGCATAAGTGGACTGCTAACTGGTTTATATCTACCGAAAGAAGACTCTGTACCAGGGTCGCCTGCTTGGGTACCTCCGTCTTAACTGGCTATTGCTGCCGCAAAGCAGCAGTGCTTGCATTACATTGCTGTGTACCGCGGTATGAAGGGTTAGATATGGCAGTGAAATTACTATAATAGGTACCGTGACTTTACATCCTATGTTACAAGTTGGCAACGTACACTGTGGTTCTTGTGGGGTTTGCAGACTTGCTGTGAATCTCACATATTAAAGTTGATATTTGTAATGAAATACTCAAAATCAATGGAAGCAAACGGGTGGGCCAGCAAAGTAAGAGTCAAATAAAAATGTGAAATTTTAAAAATTATTTAATTAATTAATAAACATACATTATTATGTTATGCACTTAATAATAATAATTATTAATAATATGACATGATATGATAATAATATGATAATTTATATTTATGCTTATGCACTTAATAATAATAATTATTAATAATATGACTGCTGACTACAGCTTGGTCCTTCTCCTTCTCCATCCCTAGCTACATTTTCACATCTTCGTTTGGCTCCATTCTGCGTACCATTCGCTCGCTCGGTCCGTCAGTTATCACAGCGCGCTCACAAATATGACAAATAAATATTTAAAATCCGTACGTAACAACGTTTGGCGTAGTGTGTAAGGCTGTCGCCTTCCAATCGGGTGGTAACGGTTCGAACCCGGCCACGTACCAATGTGTTTTAAAATTTTGAATTCATATGTACGTTTATTCGACGCTTTTACGGTGAAGGAAAACATCGTGAGGAAACCTGCAGTTGTGTGTGAAATCGACCAACTCGCACTTGGCCAGCGTGGTTGACTAAGGCCTATTCGCCCTAGTTTAGGGTAGGATCGAGCCCCTCGGTGGGGACGTATATGAGCTGTTGATGATTATGATGACGTAACAACAAGTCCTGATGAAAGTACGGACATGGTTGTCATATCCGGACATTCCGGACTAAATCCGGACGTATGGCAAGCCTAACTATAGGTGACCGTTACCAACTTAACATCAGGTGCGGCAGTATGTTTGTTTGCCAACTTAGTTGTATAAAATAAATATTTGCTGCCGCAAGGTGCCCAACCATTTTAAGAGTAATTTGCTCTAAAGTTCAGGACAGTCAGTTTATTCATTTATATTTTTTTATTATTTTGAATAGCAATACAACGTCTGCAATAAAACATATCGATTAGGAGGAAATTATTATTACTTGCACTTGCACTCAACAAATGGTAAGGGCGTTAGGTAGTCAAAGCTATTTCTCAACACAACAAGTCGTCAATCAAGAAACAATTACACGATAATACTGTTTGGCACAAGATACCCATTATCCGTACACTGATACCGGGCGTTCAGATAACGCTGCCGCAGTGCGTCGGCGCCGCGCCAGCTGTAAACATGTGTTCGTTTAATTACAAACTCTACGAGAACGTATTTATAGAGACCAATCTATTGAATGACGACTATGACTCAGTAATACTCGTACTGTATCCGGACGACGCGAACGTACAGTTGCCCCGTCATGTTGGCAGCTTTGTCGACGAAGTTGCGAAGATCGACAAACACGTATACAAGTCTACTACAGTTTGGAACTGCAATTATGTAGCTGGCGGAAGATTGGTGCTGGCGTCGACGGGCCAGATCACACCTTATCACGATGTGAGCGTTGTTAGAAACGCTGCTAAGAAAGGCGTTTTGAGAGCGTTGGAGGCTGGCTCGAAGAAGCCTTTGGTTGTCGTTCAGAACGTCGTCGAGTATCCTGACGGTCAACTGGTGGCAATTCTCGGAGCTTTGGAGGCATTGTACGTCCCCTTGCAGGCGAGAGAGCGCGATGATACGAATAAGTTCATCAGAATAGGTTTCCACGCTGAGGAAGTTGTAACTGAGAGTTTCGAGCGTATTGTGCGCAATGCAATAGCTCTTGAAAAAGCACGGATCTTCACTAGAGATATTGGGGGTGCAGACCCTGAAAGGATGGCGCCGGCTAAAATCGTCGAGTACGTTAAAAGCTCATTCGTCGGAGATAGCAACATCACCATTAACGTTGTCGATAAAGAAGAGGACATTGCGAAGGACTATCCTCTTTTAGCTGCTGTTTCTAGAGCGGCAAATCGTGTGGACAGACACAAGGCTAGAGTGCTAGAAATTGTCTACACACCTTCTGATATGGTTCGTGTAACTGAAACTCTTATGTTGGTAGGCAAAGGTGTCACTTATGACACAGGTGGCGCAGATATTAAGATATCGGGCAAAATGGCAGGTATGTCCCGAGACAAATGCGGGGCGGCCGCCGTAGCTGGCTTTCTGAAAGCCTGTTCTATTCTAAAACCAACTCATTTGAAGGTTGTTGGAGTTCTCTGTTTATGCAGGAACTCGGTCGGAGCTGATTCCTACGTATCCGACGAGCTGTTGGTATCGCGGAGTGGGAAAACTGTGCGAGTGACGAACACGGACGCGGAAGGCAGGATGGCGATGGCGGACAGTTTGAACAAGATGGCGGAACTGGCCGGGAGTGAGATGAACCCTCATATTTACACTGTCGCAACGTTAACAGGACACGTTATGGCGTGCTACGGGAATTATACAGCGTCGATGGATAATCACAGCGCTCGGGCTACGAATCATTCCAGCAGGCTGCAGCTAAGTGGGTCAAGAGTTGGCGAAGGTATTGAGGTGTCCACGATAAGACACGAAGATATGGCTGTTAATAATGGTAAATGCAAAGGCGATGATTTAGTGCAGTACGACACTGACGCGAAATGCCGCAACCATCAGCTGGCCGCGGGATTCCTGATAAAAGTTGGGGGGTTGGAAGAGAAGAATGTCAAGTACACGCACCTTGACATAGCTGGTTCTGCTGGCATGCCTCCTCACGAGCCTACTGCAGCCCCAATTCTAACTTTATGCCACCTGCATAAGGTCTTCGTGTAAGTTTTTGGCGTTTTTTGAAGTTACTTGATAGTTTATACTTACATGATTATGTTTGTTAAAATTTAAAAGATTTGAAATTTTGGCCAAACACGGTAATTATTGATACTTCGTCCGAAAAACTGTGATAGTGAAAGACATATAATTATCTGCATTTTAATGAATCTATTATATTCGCTTGCTTCGAGCACAGTAAAGCGTAGTTAACATTATTTCAACTAAATGTTTTATGAGTTGGGATACTTAGTTCGTGTACTTATGTACCTACGCTGAATTGTAATTTGCATATTTTTATCTAATCTAACTTCGATTTTTTTATACGTATTTGTTTATATTGTAAAGTGTTACTCAAATGTACTCATTTGCAAATATTATTAACAGACATGTGAATAAAAAGCGGTTTTTCATTCCTGGGCGCATCCGCGGCCTCTGCGGCCACAGCTGGTCGTGGTCGTGACAGCCTAGTGAGAGATCCCTAAACCAGAATTCTTACTTTCTATTGCCACCTATCTATTTTTGTTACCCGGATTCATTTGCTCTAGAGTCTAAGTAGCATTCATCATAACAGCTCATATAAGTCCCCACCGAGGTGCTCGAGCCTACCCTAAGGTGTTTTAGGGTGTTTTAGACCCTGTGCGGATTGGTCGACTTCACATACACCTTTGAATTTCTTCGCAGATGTATGCAGGTTGCCTCACGATGTTTTCCTTCACCGTAGGAGTGTGAGACAAATGTAGGTAGATATATATACAATTCGGAAAACGAAAAACACATTGGTAGATAGCGGTCTCGAACCCCGGACCTCCCGATTGGAAGGCAAGTGCCGAGTGCACAGCGCCACCGACGCATTATCTGTATATAATTTTAATCATAAAATATGGATATAAATATAATGATTTTTGATTTCTGTATGATTTGCCATTGATTCTTAACTTTTTAAATATAGATTTGTATCATTGAAAAGGAAACATTTAAAAATACCTAATCGTAGCCAGCGAACTGATAGTAGTAGGTAAACTCAATTTCAATGAATGTTCTCAAAATGCAAACAATCCTTTTATATATTTTTTCTACGTGTACAATAATTTAAATAATTGTTGTTTTTATTGATTTATTTACATAGGTATGTAGTAGGTTGGTATTTAATCACTTTTAAACTAAATTTTATATGACTAAACACACATCGACTTTTTAAACAAATGAAAAGTGTATTACAATGGGCAGTCGACATGTTTACCTTTCTTATTTATGTTTGAAATTGACTGTAGCTAATTTTGTCAAGTGTGTTTCATAACCATAACATAACATTGCTGGCATTGATTCACGCAATGGGTTTGACCTTCAAGCAGATTGACTTCTATATGATTAACTCGGTCACTGGATGGAACTGACTATATTAATATAGACCATTTTTTCTTATTGTCCCAATCGGTAAACAACTGATACTTGCCTTTCTAATGATTTTTTTTGAATATGTCACTGTTCTGAATATGCTGCTTAAATAAACCACACTTGACGTATTTACTTAAACTACGTCATAAACTTTTTCTGTTCTTTGAGTAAATTGCTCGTTGTGCTTATAAAGGATTAGGTATGTTTTATTTTATTAATTCTTTCGGACAGTAACAAATTATACCGGGTGTAACTGAACACCCTAATAACATTTAAGGGGCATATAAATTAAATACTAAATGGACCTTCGGTGCTTGTCTGAGACCTGGAGCTCCAATACTTTCAGATTTATTTGATTTTAAACTGAAAGCAAAAACTTTCAAGTGACAACCCTAATCAGCTCTTAACACAAAAGAAATTAAAACACAAAATGTCACGTGACAGACGTGAGCGTAATATTCCTCGTACACTTACGTAGGGCTGTCGGCATTTAATACCAAAAAACAATTTATTCAGTTTGTATGGGAAAAAAAGTAGGTGTGTTAGCTCTAATATTTTTCCTACAGAATCTCTACTTCTGATGGATACATACCTTTAAATGTTATTGGGGTGTTCAGTTACACCCTGTATATCTATACTTATATTATAAAGATACGAATTTGTATGGATTTAGTGCAGCGCCATCTAGTAGCTGCTATGGAATGAGACAGCTTTATCTAGTAACTACTAGATGGCGCTGCTCTAATCCCATACACTCTCGCGTTTAAGCGTACGATGCGTGTGATCGAGTAGAGCTCGATAAAACACGCACTAGGCACTCAGATGTGCTCTGTGGGGCTAGCACGCAGGAGAATCGAAAATCGAATCGAAATCAATCGAGGAGTTTGTATGGCAATTTTATTAGTGCCCCGGCGGTGAGTAGCAGAACTAATAAAATTGCCATACAAACTCCTCGATTCGGATTTCGATTCGATTTTCGATTCTCCTGCGTGCTAGCTCCACAGATGTCAGCACCAGCAAAGTGGTCGTGTGGCAAAAAAGAGTTTGGAGCGGTGACAGCTGGAACTAAAAAGCTGCTTTTTCCCGTAATAAAACTAGATTCACAGCTAGATATAGTATCAATGAGACTGTTGTTATCTACTTAATTTTCCTATTGTTAATTAAAATTTGTTTATTTTTTTAAAATTGTGCCTTTATTTTCATGTTTCTTGTGCGTAACTGTACTATAATTTGTTTGATATTTTTTAGTGGGCTAGGTATATATTTTGCGCATCCGATCGGCTAATGACCCTGAGTTTGCGCCCGTGCGTGATATTATTACCATCACAGATGATTAAAACATAAATAATTGTTTTGATTCGGACACTAGGAATATTCCCTTGCAACAACAATTTATTGTTATTGTTTTTGCAGAAGATATCGTCATGCGGAGGCGAACATAAGATTATTACTTTCTTTTTATTTTTATTTATTGGGTACCTACCTAATTAATCAACTAACGTTACTCTTCATCATCACAGCCCATATACGTCCCCACCGAGGGGCTCGAGCCTACCCTATGTAAGGGTGATTAGGCCGTAATCAACCACGCTGGCCTAGTGCGGATTGGTCGACTTCACATACATCATTGAATTTCTTCGCAGATGTATGCAGGTTGCCTCACGATGTTTTCCTTCACCGTAGGAGCGTCAGACAAATGTACATATGAATTTCGAAACGAAAAACACATTGGTACATGGCGGGTCTCGAACCCCGACCCCCCGAAGGAAGGCAAGTGCCGAGTCCACTGCGCCACCGACGCTCCTACGTTACTCTTAAGAGCGGGCATAAAGCTAGAAAAATATCAGATTTCACCCGCGCGCCTCATACGTTCCGCTCTCGACCATCGCAGCGACAACGTCGCCGAAAGTCGCTCCCTCTTCATAATATTTTGTGCGATCACGCACAGTATACCCTACACAAGCAGATTAAATTGGCTAAGTGCGAGTCGGACTATGTATCTGTACTTTGCAATGTGAATATAAAATACTTTTCGCTGGTGATGAGTAAAACGAAAAGGTAAGTAATATAATTATTTTTGAAGTGAAACTTCTTTAGGCACGCTTGACTTGGGGAGTAAGCTGGCGAACGCGTTACGAAAAGTGTGATCGGGCAAGGCGAACGGAAGTTAAGTGGGGGAAGTTAAGCAAGAGACAGCAGTGCGCGCGCACATTTTCTTTCTCTCTTCCTCTCATAGAAGTTTCACTTCAGTCGTGTGGTCATAAGCACACTCGTTTTTTTTTTGTATATGTACGTTACTTAAGATAATAATTGCTTTATTTACAGTTACCTGCTAAGCACTCATCGGATAATCTATATAGGTATATGAACATACTTCAAACACAAAAATACTTTATTTTTTATTTTATTTATAAGGAATAACAAACAGCTGTCACAGTCAGTCTTAAATTAGAGTATAACTAATAGATACTAGAAACTAGTAACAATAATCTTATTTATTGTGAAGCCCATACCGTTATCCACGGATTGTTATAATGTGTTACTCGATATGTACGAAACAAATTTGTGCAGATTCTAGTTGTATATAAAAATAGAAGTAATTGTAAACAAAACTGCTTTTACATTCATATAAGAAGATACATACTAAAATCTATATAAAAAATATACACAGTTATTTTTTTATCACCCTGGAAAATTTTAGGGACGCTTCAGGACGACACTTCAGGATACATCCATTATTATGTAAAAAAAATAAAAAACATGAAATCAAAAATTTAAAAAAAATACAAAAATTTCAAAAAATTCTGCTCTGAACTAGTGCAGCATTTTTGGAATTTTTAGAAAATTTATATAAAATTAAGTGTTATTTTTTTCATATTTAAATCATTCTAATACCATGTCGTAAAGCATCCCTTTAATTTTATAAAAAAAAATAGCAGTGTATGTATATATTGAAATGATGGTAATAATTTTTCGTTCAGCTTGTCTACTTTGTAAAACATTAAAAATATGTCTTTTGAATTTTGACTCTGATTCTGAGAATATATCTAACTTTGAAAATACTTTGAAAATAGCACATATAATATTATATCAACAATCGTAAAGAGACCAAACCAATAATAAAATTGAGTAGAATGTACATGTGTGCTGCAGTGCCTAAAAGGGTCGAGGCTCAGTGGGGATTTTTGCCCTAAAAGGACAAAACACTGATTTTCAGCCATCACCTTAGGGAGTGAGACCATATTACTAAGTAAGCAACATTTTGCTTTGCACAGGTTAACCGTCAAAGTCGGTCTATTATATCTCAGAGACTATACTTGTTTAATTTGCTCCCATAGGGGGGCGTGGGATGGCCGAGTGCAACTCGGCGGACCGCTTGCGTGGCCCAACGCGTCATGCGGTACAAGGTGAAGTCTCCTCTTCTTTTCAAAAAGTGGTAAGACTCTTGCCTGAGGATGTGATGTGGTCAGTCTGATCCACATTAAATGGCAGTGAAGGGGCGAAGTTTCGCCATGACGTTTTGTGGATGTGTCACTATTGATGCTCCATGAGCTTCGGCTCTCTTGCGCGGCGGTAGATATAATGATGTCTGCCGTCGGGCAAACCCGTTACCCACATTGAGTGGGCCGGGGGTCCGACGCATTGAGCGTGGGGCCAAGTGGAAGAAAACCACATTAAAAAATTACCCCAAATCCTAAGGTATGGTCCGTGCCGATAGGATGAATGGCTGGAGGGAGTCCAGTCCCGAACGGCCTCCTCAGGGAGCTTCCCCTTAAAAAGCAATTATGGAATTCGGTGTTGAAAAACAAACACACCAGGGGGTGTCAGTCCCCCCCCCGTAGGACCGCGCAAGGCGGCTGCGGGCAGCCGGGAGTATCTGGTGCCGTGCCACTCGAGTTCCACCATTGATGCGTCTGTAACTGAATATGAACCCGTTGAGAGCGGGCCGTCGCCGGTATCCGGGCCGGTTGGCGGAAATAATGTATACGAGGCGAGTGGGAGAGTTGATGAAGGAGGAGGAGCTAAGCTCAATAGTTGTGGGGGATATACGGCGCCGAATGCTACCCGTACACGGTACGGAAAATCGGACGGATATGCTGTCTCGAGCTCAGAAGAGACAGTCCCGAAAAAGACGGCTGCTAAACGAGGCCGAGGGCGCCCGCCTACTACCGGAAAATACGTAGGCTTAGCGAAAGCAAAAAAAGCTAATGCTCTGCTCCAGGAGTCCCTAAGGCAGCAGGCGGAAAATGAGTCTGCAGATGAGCTAACCCGGCATCAACTTCGTTCGCAGTCCGCTGCTTCGCAGCGATCTGATGCGTCGGACCTGCTCTTTGTTGAAGAGCAGGGAGAGACAGGAGCCAACAGACTCTATAAGTCGGTGCAGGATGCGTTGGCCAATATTCTCGAGGTCGCCACTAAATCCAGCCATCTCAAGGGTACAGATCAGAAGGTCCTCAAGTCCTCCGTGACGGGCATTCAGGAGTGCATAGATCATTCCCCGAGTTTGAACTTTTCCTCGGTGATCTCGGAGCGGCCTTCCGGCGGATTCCTGCGTCTCTCTCGGTTATTGTGATGGGGGACTTCAACTCCAAGTCTGCTGCTTGGGGTTCCCGCATCACTGATCGTCGTGGCTCTGCAGTTGAGGCCTGGGCGGAGAGATACGGGCTAGTGTGTTCCAACCGAGGTTCAGCTTATACGTGCGTACGTCGACAGGGTGGGTCAGTGGTGGACTTAACGTTCACCACCCCTGCTTTAGCTATATGCGTCCGAGACTGGCGAGTCACGGACGCTGAGACCTTGTCGGACCATGTTTACATCAGGTTCGACTTGGTTCTGCCACGCGCTATAAATTCCTCTACACCGCCTTTGGTCAGCCCGTTTCCCAAGTGGTCACTGACCAAACTGGGCTACCTGCTCCACTGTTGGACCGGCGAACATAGATGAGGAGGCCGTCTCATTCCAGCGGTCCCTGCACAGGATATCCGATGCGGCAATGCCTCGAATCCGCCGTCGCCCACTTGATAGAAAGGCCGTTTATTGGTGGTCGGAGGAGATTGCCGACCTCCGCGCTGCATGCAATAGCAAACGTCGAGAGCTGGCTCGTTACCGTCATAGGACTAGATTAGGTACTAGAAACTCCGAACTGGAGGCTCTGTTGCATGACCAGTATGAAGAGGCACGCAGGTCTATGAGGTCGACTATTTTCTGAGCCAAAACACAAGCGTGCCAAGAGCTACTTGATAGCCTCAACAACGATACGTGGGGTCGTCCATATCGTGCAGCGCGCAACAAGTTGCGTGGGCAGGGCCCACCGGTTGCTGAAACTCTTTCTCCACAGCTACTTCGGAACGTTGTTGAAGCCCTATTTCCGGATAGATCTGAACACGTGCCTCCACCAATGACTCCGGAAAATGGCGAGTTGACGTATGATCCGCAGCCTCCGCCCCTAGAGATCTCCAACACAGAGTTCGACGCTGCGTTCCGTAAATTGCGAGGCAAACGGACTGCCCCGGGTTCAGACGGGGTCCATGGCACAGTCCTGGCCCTCTCTTTGGTGGAGTTAGAGCCACGCCTTCGCAGGCTTTTTGTCGCGTGCCTCTCCGCAGGTCGTTTCCCCCGAATTTGGAAACAGGGCAGATTGGTGCTCCTCCGAAAGGCTGGTCGCCCGGCGGACTCGCCCTCCGCGTACCGGCCCATTGTCCTTTTGGATGAAATCGGTAAGCTGATGGAGCGCATTGTCGCTGGCCGGATCGCAAGCCACTTATCGACGAATGGTCCGGATCTTGCGGATACACAATACGGGTTCCGGGAGGGCCGATCGACAATTGACACAATCTTACGCGTTAAGTCCCTCTCCGATAACGCAACCACCCACGGTGAGGTTTTGCTGGCGGTGACATCGCCAATGCATTCAACACCCTGCCGTTTGAGTGCATCACCGAGGCGCTCCGATACCACGGAGTGCCCCTGTACCTAAGATGGCTTATCGCAGACTATCTGCAAGATCGGGCCGTTGTCTGTCAGATGAGTGACGGTGGCCTCCTCGTAAGGCGAATGGTTTGTGGCGTTCCACAGGGGTCGGTTCTGGGCCCACTACTGTGCAACATCGGTTATGACTGGGCCCTCAGAGGAGTTTTGTTGCCTGGCGTAAACGTAACCTGTTACGCCGACGATACGTTGGTCACCACGCCGGCAGTTACATTCTCCGAGGCCGTCCGCTTGGCAAATGTTGGGAACATGCAAGTGGTCCACCGCATCCAAAGGCTTGGGCTTCAGGTGGCTCTCGGTAAAACCGAGGCTATCCTTTTTCATGGTCCAAGGCGAGGACCGCCTGCGGATGCAGCTCTTGAATTGGATGGGTGTCGGGTACTTGTAGGTTCAACACTTAAGTACCTGAGCCTCGTGCTGGATTCGAGGTGGAAGTTTTCACCTCACTTTCGCCAGCTGGGCCCCAAACTTCTGAGGGCAACTGCCTCCCTTGGGCGCCTTTTGCCCAATCTCGGCGGGCCGGATGATACATGCCGCCGCCTATTTACGGGGGTGGTGCGGTCAATAACCCTTAATGGTGCCCCTATATGGGTCAATGCCCTGTCGGCTACAAACAAGGCTCTGCTAAGACGTCCACAGCGGGTCATGGCCGTCAGGGTTATTCGAGGGTATCGCACCGTTTCCCACAAAGCAGCGTGCGTGATGGCGGGCACCCCACCATGGGAGCTGGACGCCTCAGTTTTATACGAGGTGTACCAACAGAGTGCGGCCTTCCGTCAGGCAGAAGGCTTGAGACGAGTGCCGCCTGACATTGTAGAGCGCTGGCGTAAGTCTGCGCAATGTCGAGTTCGCCGGCGATGGCGTGGGCACCTAGCAGAGCCTGTCTCCGGTCACAGAACCGTCGAGGCAATCCGGCCTGTCCTTAGACGCTGGACGCAGCGGCATCACGGGGTGCTGACCTTCAGACTCACGCAGATCTTGTCGGGGCACGGGTGCTTCGGTAAGTATCTGCACAATATTGCTCGAAGGGAGAGCACCCCGCGGTGCCACGAGTGCGGGGCAGACGAGGACGACGCGCAGCACACGCTAGAACATTGCCCGGCATGGGCTGTTCAGCGGGCCGCCCTCGTCACCGATATCGGGGGTGACCTGTCTCTGCCGGCCGTCGTCGAGAACATAGCCAGCAGTGAGATATGTTGGAGGGCGTTTGCCTCCTTCTGCGAGGAAGTCTTTGCACAGAAGGAGGCCGCAGAACGGGTTCGCGAGGACAATCCTAATGCTGACCCGTCTCGCAGGCGGCGGTCGGGTAGGAGGAGGCGAACTTACGCCCTCCACCAGCTGCCAGAGGGGTCGCGGTGACGGAGTGGGGTTCCCGTCACTCGTACTAATAACCCCCCATGCTGAGGGGGTGCCTGAAGGCGCTCCACAGACACTCCCTACTCTTGAGAGGAGCTCGATTTAGTCGGGCAGCATCGCTCTCGACACACAAAGCGATTGCGAGAAGTACCCTTTGTGTATCGAGAATGCGATTTGACGGAGCCCCCCAGTATTTTTAGTGGGTATACCTTGATTAGCGGGGTGAGTCCCACATAACCGCAGCTGGGCCCCATTCCCACTGCGGTAGATATAAAATCTTTTTTAACTGAGTTAAAAAAAAAAGGTTTACGCAGTACTTGGATCGCCTCAATAATATTAAACTGTATTTCAAATCATAGTCGAAACCAATATGGGAAAAATAGGAGAGAAATTGATACTCACTTATCTTTTATGGACTTTGGTAGTCGGAATATTGTTAAAAGTTGAATATGATCTGAAAAAAAAACAAAAAAAATTTCGCCCTATTCACTTATTTTTATATCACAGTGTTATTTACGTCTAACAAAAAAATACAATAATTTGAACGATTAAAGTAACGAATTGCCTCAAATTTTATAATTAAGAAATACCAAATAAATAAACAAAATTCTTTTACTTTTCTCTCCAATTATATAACCCAATAAATAAAGTATCATAAAGAATTTGTGGTATGGGTACACATAAATAAATAAATATAAATAAAGCAAAAATAAATATAAATAAACATACATGATTTGAGGATATACATAATATTCATGTTCATCACAAAAAATCTGCCCCGACCGGAATCGAATCCGGGGCCTTTGGCGCCTTAGACTGCGTTCTGACCACAGCGCTAGACAGTCGTCACTAAATATGTGAAGTATGGATATGTATGGATACGATAATTTCGCGTCAAAATGTTAGTACTATAAAAAGTATAACTTCAGATACTGTCACCAGCGTCCAACACGCGAGTAGTCAAAAGCATCGATTTGTTTTGCATACACTACCCGCGCCGACGTTGTACCGCTTGTACTTTGTACTCGTATTATGTTATGATATGAGCAATGAGCGTCGGTGGCGCTGTGGACTCGGCACTTGCCTTCCAATCGGGAGGTCTGGGTTCGAGACCGCCATGTACCAATGTTTTTTTTCGTGTCCAAATTCATATGTACATTTGTCTGACGCTCCTACGGTGAAGGAAAACATCGTGAGGCAACCTAGATACATCTGCGAAGAAATTCAAAGGTGTATGTGAAGTCGACCAATCCGCAATGGGCCAGCGTGGTTGACTAAGGCCTAATCACCCTAACATAGGTACATAGGGTAGGCTCGAGCCCCTCGGTGGGGACATATATGAGCTGTGATGATGATGTTATGATAATTATGACCACTAAAGTCGACGGCAAGAGTCAATATTGTAAGGTGAAACTACCTACTTACAAAAAGATATGAGGCAAACAATAAAAGTAAAGTAATAGGTACCTTTCGTTTCCATTTTTCTTATTATAATGTAATGTTGTTAGTTAATGTTGTTGTGTATAATAATAAATAAAAATAATATAAAATAGGTACCTTCTACAATAAGCCATACATTGAGTTTTTGACTTCTTAAGTACTATTTTAGACAATTTTCTTTTATTTCTTTTATTTGCCATGATTTTATCGATGTATTTTCTCGGGTGGGGGAGCACGGAAACACAGTTTACTCGTCTCAACGGAGCGATCAAGACTGATTGTTGAAACAAAACATGCCTGTTACCTCTGGTCAGGTGCGACAGACGATAGCGTTCTGCGCGGAATAAGAACGCTGTAAGCGCCGAATTAGTTTTATTTTAATTACTCGTAAAATAAACATTATTTTTGGAAATCGCTAGTACGGTTCCTGGGTAATATAGTTTTATATTATATATTAAAATATTGACGCAGTTATATGCATCTCATTGAAAAACAATCGATTTTGCTTGAAAATTAGACGTAACTTCGCGATTTTTTTCTATCGATAAAATATGATGATTTTATGTTTTCATTCAATCCGTTCACTTACAAATATAGTTAAATATCTATTTTTAAAAAATGGGGTAGTTCATTATTCAATTTCAAGTGTAAATATCAAATCTACGATTAGCAATTTAGCTTTATACCCCCTCTTAAGTTCTTTTTACTAAGATTAATAAGTCTGTATTTTTAAATAAACTGAATCGGTGATACTATCCCAACTTAATATTATGAATGCGAAAGTGGGTTTGCATTATTTGTGTGTTACGCTTTCATGCCTAAGCCACTGAACTAATTTTAATGATATTTGGAATAGAGATAGCTTTTAAGCCCTTAGGAAGGACATACCTACTCGTAGGCTACTTTTTATCCCGAATTTTAATGAGTTGCCTGGCGACGCAAACTAGCTCGCGGGCCGCAGCTAGTGATAAATAAATCGTTTTTTTAATTTATTAATAAGGTTTTTAGTTATTAATAAGGAGCGTCGGTGGCGCTGTGGCCTCGGCACTGGTCTGTGCTCCGAGTAGAATCGGGAGGCCCGCGTTCGATCCTGCCATGTACCAATGTGTTTTTCGTTTCACGAATTTCATTTATGTACATTTATCTGACGCTCCTGCAGTGAAGGAAAACATCGTGAGGAAACCTGCATACACCTGCGAAATAATTCAAAGGTGTATGTGAAGTCAACCAATCCGCACTGGGCCAGCGTGGTTCGACAAAGGCCTAATCGCCCTACCATAACTGGTTAGAGGGTAGGCTCGTGCCCCTCGGTGGGGACGTATATGAGCTGTGATGAGGATATTAATAAGGTTGACGTGGAACTACAGTGTTTATTCTACGTTAAATGTATGTAAACTTAGAACCTAAACACTATAGCTAATAAAAAGTTAAACACCACATGCAGTATGGCTGCAGTTGATTTTAAAATCTGAAGTTGTAATGAAATTCGTGCAGCATGAAAACAAACATGCAGCATGTAGCTCGCTTCGCTCGTTCCGCTTAGTGTGGTCATACATAATGTCTTTCTGCAGGCCTAGCACGGCGCGTGGACTATAGAAGAGAAAGTGACTAACCCTCGTCCCGTCTCGCTTCATTGTTATATGATATGAGAGAGCGAGAAGAAACATGTGTTTTGTCCACGGTCCGTGCTACGCCTGCTGGTGAAGTGAAAGTATTTTTAATTAATCATCAGTGTGCGGAGTGCGAGTTTTATCGAGCTTTACTCGATTGTACGCATCGAACGCGTTAACGCGAATTTGTATGGAATTAGAGCAGCGCCATCTAGTAGCTGCTATGGAATGAGACAGCTTCATCTAGTGGGGCTTCTCGATTTTGTAAGGAGGGTTGGAGGTTCTTAGATAAAGATTAACATTTTTACTATACCTCTGGTGGCCGTGCAGTAAACAAATGCTAGTTTAGCACCTCAACCGTCAACGAAAAACTAGCTATTCAAATATGTCTTTTTTGTCAGGAAATTTTGCGCACTGCCTTAGAGTTTAAGTGATATTTTGGCTTAGATTAATCATAACATTTTAGGAATTTTTGTTTACACGGGTTCGGGGCCCCTGTAGCTAGAGGGCCCTGAATTTTTGATACTGCTGACTGATACGGCGGTAGCTACGCCCCTGACTGGAATGGAAGCGTCAATTTGTAGTGTGTATATAATTGTTCTATCAGTTTATTGACTGACAACGCCCTCATATGTTCTTGATAACGCCAATGCGCTGCTGGTGGAAAATATAATTAAATATTACATACCTATATTTATCATTCACGCGATTGATAAGTGAGTCGAAAGATTAGTACCTAACTTACTTACTTACGTATATGGAATAACTAGCTTCTGCCCGCGACTTCGTCTGCGTGGACTTCAGAATTGGGTCTAAAGTAACGCTCGTTAACAATTTTCAATTTTTCCCCGGAAACTACAGAAGGAATCGGGATAAAAGGTAGCCTATGTTCTTTTCTATGTCAAAGGCTACATGCATGCCAAATTTCATCCAAATCCGTTCAACCGTTTTTGCGCGATTGAGTAACAAACATCCAAACATTCACACTATCAAATTTATAATATTAGTAGGATGATGTCGCTCTGCGGTTGATTTAGCTTATAATCACATGAAACATTTTTTATATAAACCTAGGTGATAAGTGTGGCTCTCTCCAGAAATTTTTGAGTGTGGAGCTTTATAAAAGAGAAAAGAAAAGAAACGTAGCTCGCGGGCACTGCTATAGTGTAGAATGTAGCGTACAGTACTGGCCTGCCATATACCAATATGGTTTGAAGGAATTCAAAGGTGTATGTAAAGTCAACCAACGCACTAGGCTAGCGTGGGCCCTTTTTTTGAGTGGGGAAAATCTCTTTACGATTCAACAAGGGACTAAAAAGCTGACAAGGCCGTCCCTTGGATATGCCATTGGATTCGGGTAAACACCTCACATAACTGGCTAAACCACCCTCCAGCAACTTCTACCCCCATAGAGGCACGATTGAGCGCTAGCCATTCCCCGAGCGCACCCCCTGGAGACAGGCCCAACGGTGAGCCAGCACTGCTGACCCAAGCGCTGGGACTACTCTACGGAGGGGTCGCCAAGTGCGTTAATGCGACCCCCCAGACAGGCAGGCCAGGGGTGGAAGTCTCGACATAGATAACGATCGTTATCTTTTGTCGATAAGTTGTAGTGTCTTTTCTAGCTAATCTATCAAAATATGGAAAGAATTGAAATTTGGGAAATGAAAACAAAATTATTCCTTATATTAGTACAATATGCTTCATTCAGTATATAACATGGTTGGAGATGGAGAGGATTTTGCCGACTACGCCGATTTCTAGAGACTGTTCGTCGTCGTACTTAATACCATGTTCGGTGCTCAAGAGCAAACAGATTCCAAGCTAAATATGCTTCCGCCATCATAAAAAATATTAAATTTTATAAGTTAATGTTATTAATGGCATGAGCTTTTGTTGTACAACTCGTACAGCCTATGCCAGTTAGCGACGAACATTGTACTGCTTTGCGAGATATCAAAAAGGCTCGCTATGAAATCGTTAATTTGAGTTTTTTCGATAAGTTAGCGACAAAAATCGATAGGTTTGCGTTAATTTTCATGTCGAGAATTGCATTTATCGCTAATTAAGTGTCGTTATATGTAACTGAATAAAGCATATTGTTGTACTAATATAAGAAATAATTTTGTCTTCTTTTCCCAATTTTAAATTCTTATCATATTTTGATAAATTAGCTAGAAAAGACTACAGCTTATCGACAAAAATCGCAAAGTTTACGATCGTTATATATGTCGAGACTTCTGCCTAGGGCATCGGAACCGGTTTTTCCCGGTTCCAAAAGAACCGGGAATTCCCGGTTCTGGGGGTCCCTGAAAGAACCGGTTCTGTAAATCGGAGAACCGGTCTTTTCGGTTCTTACGGTTCTTTCTTAAAATAAATTTAGAAATACATCTCTCTATGCTAAATATCAAGTTATTATCATATCATAATATTATTTTCATTTGCCTCTCCCACATATTGATATAAAACTTATTCCACAAGTGTGGATCTAGCCACATTTGTGAATTCAGTTTCAACGTCGCATTATACCGACCGACAATGTATAAATTTTTGTCACAACAAAAGTCATCAAAATTACCATTATTTCACCGTTAAGTTAAAAAATAACGTTATTATATTAATATTACAAAATAAAGAATTTGTTAAGGGATTCAGGAACATTAACAATCGCTGGTTGGCAAAACTGGCAGACGCGCTGTGAGTGGGTGTGTTGTTTTGTTGACGCCGATTTGATAAGTGAGTAACTTTAAATATTAATGCATATTGTTATCATTATTTTTATCAATCAATTGAGAATATTTATTGTCATTGCAATCAGTTAAATATTACGCTTTCACTCTTGCGGGGTAAACATATTGGATGAAATAGAATAATAATTACAACAGACTTGGCTGGACACGCGCCGTTCGTTGTACCTATTTATTTCTCTTTTCTCACATTACTTTGTTTTTTAGCATCCAAAATGATAATTGTGTGTGATTTCAGTTGTATTATCGCAACTACGAAAAGACTGTGATTTTAAAGAAGTCATTCATCAGTTCAGCCAAGAACCGCCCACCGTTGGACATAGGCCTCCCCCAGGGATCTCCAAACTGATCGGTCCTGTGCCTCCCGCATCCAGCGGCGTCCCGCGACCTTCACCAGATCGTCGGTCCACCTTGTGGGGGCCAATCAACGCTGCGTCTCCCGGTACACGGCCGCCACTTGAGGACCATTCCGCCCCAATGGCCGTCAGTCCTGCGAGCTATGTGTCCTGCCCACTGCTACTTAAGGTTTGCAATTATCCCAAAGCTATGTCCGTGACTCTAGTTCTTCTACGGATCTCTTCATTTCTGATGCGATCGCGTAGAGAAACCCCGAGCATGGCCCTCTCCATTGCCCTTTGAGTGACATTAAGCCTTCTGATGAGACCCATTGTAAACGGCCACGTCTCAGTTCCGTACGTCATCACTGGAAACACGCACGAATTGAAGACTTTCGTCTTAAGACACTGCGGAAGATTGGTCGAAAATATGCTGCGTAGCTTCCCGAACGCTGTCCAGCCAAGTTGGATTCGTCGATTTACCTCTTTCTGGAAATTGGATATACCGAGCTGGACTATTTGCCACAGGTAAACATATTCGTCAACAATTTCCAGTGTAGAGCCTCCAACGTTCATAGAAGTGGGTACTACATGGGAATTACCATGATTTTGGTCCATGTTCATTTTAAGACCCACTTGTTGGGAAACTCTACGAAGAAAAAAGACCTCTGTCTTCGAGCATTGTGCCTGGATCTTCCACGGTCTCAGCCATGACTACATATCATCGTCAAAACGAAGGTGAGTCATGTACTCACCTTCGTTTTGCGTTTATGTTTATGTCGAGTCCTCTCCAGTCCAAAAGCTTAAATACATCCTCCAACGCAGCTGTGAACAGTTTCGGCAATATTACGTCACCCTGTCTCACACCTCGTTGAAGTCGTATTGGTTTCGAGTTTTGGTTCTGAAGGCGGACTGACAAAGTGGCGTTTTCGTACAATGACTGCAACACTTGAATATACCGGTAGTCTTTTTGGCACCTCTGGAGTGACCTAAGCACAGACCAGGTCTCGACAGAATCCAAAGCGTTGTCATAGTCCACAAACGTCAAGCATAGTGGCAGATTATACTCCTCGGCCTTCTGTATAACCTGCCGCGGCGTATGAATGTGGTCTATGGTACTATAGCCTTTACGAAATCTGGCTTGTTCGGGAGGCTGGAAGTCGTCAAACCTGCACGCGAGACGATTCGTGATGACTCTCGAGAATAGCTTGTATAAATGACTCAGGAGCGTGATGGGTCTGTAGTTCTTCAACTGGGCCCTGTCGCCCTTTTTGAAGAAAAGTTCCACCACGGACCTGTGCCATGTCTTAGGCGTTTTGCCCTCGAGTATGACGGAGTTAAATAAAACGAAGTGATTATTGCTAAATAATACCGAAAACAATTTTATAATTTTGAGTATAATTATCAAAATAATAAATAATGTGATTTCCAATAAAGTGTGTTTTACTAAGATCCATTCTCCTTTATTCATTTTGATTGTAGAAATTCTATACACGGTTATTTTTTTATCATACTGGAAAATTTTAGAGGCAGCTCGGTAGACGCTTGACGACTCATATCAATAAAAAAAACATGTGGTTATATTTTTTAAATTTTATCCGCCAATAATATTAAATTATAGACATTGTTCTTGTTTACTACAAGATAAGGTAAGATTATGAATGAATAAAGCATTTACTACTACGGGCTTAGGAAAATGCGGCAACGTCGCATTATTAATTCAAGCAAGATCAATCTACAACTCGTTTGAAATAAGAGTTATTATTGCACTAGACACTACAATAGTGAAAGACAGAGACAGTCGGCGCCGGCGCCGAGCGCCGGCGGCGGCGTTTTGTTGTTTGCTGTCGCTTGTCGGCACGAGCCGCGAGCCGGCCGGCTTTAGTTCGCCTTTGACTCCGGCGCGTGTGAACGTATCGCGATGTCGCGCCCGCGCCTGACGCGCGGCAATCGGGCGCATTCGGAATTTTAGTTTCAAGTTAACACATCTAGCGAATACACAAACCTTACTCCGGTAGACCGTAGACTTTTACTTGTGAAGTGAAATTAAGTGTTTGGTGTAAGAAAGTGAACCCACAAACGTAAGACTTGGAAGCGAAAACTGCATTTCGAGACGTTAAACACTAACCAAAGTGATATGTTGTTGTGGTCATGTATAGTTTTAAACGTGCACGACTATGTATGAGTTAGAGGACTTCCTTTAAATTTAGAACTCTTTTGTTATTAGAACTAAAGTTGATTTAAATTGTTTCCTAGGTAGGTAAGTATTTAAAGTTGATTCCAATTTTTTAACTACGCCAAAACAACCTACCATAACCGTAATACCTCCTTAGTACTGTTTGTTTTCTTTAAAAACTTTGTTTTGCCGGTCCTAAGCCCGTAAAGTAGGAAGGTGAAATTGTGATCAACTCAGTGATGACTTTGAATCGGCGACGTTGTTGCCAGTTCGCGTTCATTCAATGTTTTGCCTACAACTTCACTCAGTGTCCATACCAGTGCAGTATTTTTTGGATATTTTAGATAATAAATATCTAATTAAACAGGTGAGTAAATTCTATTATTAATGGTTAAATAATTCTTCTACCGTGTCCTGAAGCCACCCTTAAAATAACCAGGGTGATAAAAAAGTAACCGTGTATAATAGATAGCCATAGCTTATCAACTAGAATTTATCAAAAAACCGAAAGAACCGAAAAAACCGGGTACCCGGTTCCGGCTTGAGTTTGGAACCGAAAGAACCGGTTCCTCAAATAGGGCCGGTACTCGATGCCCTACTTCTGCCCCAGGAGAGCTATTTTTGAATTACGTATGCGACTTCGAAATCACCGATGTGACTAATAATCACCGATTTTCAATAATTCTTATTTTTGAATATCACTTATGTGACTACCTTAGTCACGGATGTGATTTCATTACGAGTGCCCTCACCCACTCGTAAACTAGTCATAACATAACTGTGAAAACGTTATCTGTGTTTTGTTTAGAGAACATATTGACAAGTTTGGAGTTGATGTGTGTTGATTTGTTGGATTTAAAATTTTTAAAATTTCTCAAATAAGTAAATAATTATGTTTGAAATCTTTTAAATTTGTGTCACAAACAAACTTAGACCACTATTTTCGTAAAATTTGGCCTAATAGCAATGACTTTTTAGCCGTATAATAACCGGTATATACCGAAAACGGCTACATTCTGCGTGAAACCGAACCCTTACGTATGTATATAGGTACTTTATCTATGTTGGTAGCTCTGCGTTCGACTTTCAAAAATAGGATGTTTAGGAATTCGTGACCTCAAAGTCATCGCTGACTATTTAGTCAGCGGTGATTTCTAAATCGCATACGTAATTCAAAAATAGGTGTCCTGGGATGGAAACGTAATGTCTCCCGACCGGTCGTCGGCCGGCCGGGCCATTTTATCCCAGCAGGCGTAGCACGAGCTGCCAAGACTGGACGCGAGTCACGCATTATCTCACAATTTCAATGATATAATCTCTGTCTTAAAGAGTAGCACGGTGGCGCGTATTAAGTGGGACTTACGTGATAAAAATTTATTGACGCTTGTCAAGGGACACGTGTGACTGAGTTTTATCACAAATGTTTTGCTCTCCGACTGTTGCTACATCTTCTAAAGTATTTAAGCCCTTCCTACAACCACAGCTGTTGGTGCACAGACACGCCAAGAAATTTGTGATAAAACTCAGTCACAAGTGTTCCTTGATGAGCGTCACGAAAATTTATCACGTCAGCCACACTAAATACGCGCCACCGTGCTACTCTTTAAGACAGGGATTATGTCACTAAAATTGTGAGATAATGCGTGACTCGAGTCCAGTCTTGGCAGCCCGTGCTACGCCTGCTTGCTTGCTTAAGGGAGCTGGTGGCGCGCGCCTTCAGAAACACAAAAAAAAACCGACTTCAAAAACACCAAAAAGTCTTAAACAATATAAGAGTACAAACAACATCACAGTTTGATATCGAAGTCGGTGATAAGCTTAGAGCTTAAGGCGCAGAGCAATGTCAAACTGTGGCAATGATTATCTGGAAAGTCTTAAAAAATATAAGAATAAATTAATGTAAGTACTTACTTAGTTAAAATTTGGCACCAACTTCAATATAAAACTGCGATGTTTGTATTCTTATATTATTTATATATGACTTTTTGGTGTTTTTGAAGTTGGTTTTATTTTTTTGTAATTGTCATCATAGCCATGTTGTCCACAGCACTATTGTGTCGCCTGGCAAACAGGGAAGTTCTTTAACAGGAACATCCTTACGTGTCATTTTTGCTGACGTAATAATCTTTTATAGGCGCCGTTCACCTATACACGAAGGACCCAAAACTGCCGCTGGAGTTCCTAGCCTTGCCCTACGACCTGGAAAGCGTCATGCACTTCGAGGAGCGGGATTACAGTAAGAATGGACATAGGACTTTCATAGTCAAGGTATGGTATTATCTCAGCAACAGGTCGCCTAATGTTGAACCTCCCACAAGCGTCGCCACTACATTGACCTTTTTACGACGGGAATACCTTGACCAATCAAACCCCCCGCACAATCGACTCTGTACCAGGAGGCCAATCGAGATTAATAAATGCAGGTGGATTGGAACTACTGAACTACAACTTTTATGACATTAGGATAGCGGCAATGATTTGACAGGAGATTGGAACGCAAACCGATTGAAGTTGGAACGCAACCGCTGTCAACATACAAAGTTCATGCGACGCTACTTTTTTTGGATTGAAGATTGGCGTTTTTGCAGTCCTCTTCTGTTCTTTCTCTGTGTGTTATCTCTTCCTAATGCGATCCAGCTTCCCTTGCGGCTCAACTCTCATGTATACATTAGCGCGATACCAATTTTGTCCAAAGTTGAATTGTAATGAGAACTGCATAGGAATTGAACCTTAGCGGTCCGTTAGAATAGAACTGTAAATTACCGCAATTGGCCCCCTGGGTTGTTGCTGATGCAGTAAAAAGCTGCATCAGCAAATGCTAATGCTATTTTTTTCAGATCAATATCAGCGGATGCAGCGATATTAGTAAATTACTTAAATAAAACATGTCCTAAGCATTATAAAATTATTAGCAAACGTGATATGTTGTTTTGAATCAAAGACAAGTAATCTATACCTACTATATACTAATATTATAAACCTGACGAGTTTGTTTGTTTGGTTGAACGCGCTAATCTCAGAAACTGCTGATTTCAATTGAAAAATTATTTTTGTGTTGGATAGTCCATTTATCGAGGACGGCTTCAGGCTTTATAACATCACGCTATGACTAATAGGAGCTGAGCATCAATGAAAAATTTTGCAAAAACGGGAAAAAATATATGGTGAAACGTAGTTCGCGGGCACAGCTAGTAAACTTAGGAGGCTTTGTGAAGTTCAGTACCTATGGTTTATGGATTACCTACTGGGGGCTTAGACAAGTGGCAATCGTGTCATAGCGAAACTTTAACTAAATTCGTCATCGTCTCTGAGATACGAAAACAAATTCCTAGCCCACCGCGTTTACATATTCGCGCGAATCGCGAGGCGAATAGCGAGGCGAATAACGAACTAGCTGTTTACATATGCGTGTTCGTTATTCGCCTCGCTATTCGTCTCAGCGCGTTTACACATTCGCGAGAATCGCGAGGCGAATAACGAACACGCATGTGTAAACAGTAAGTTCGCTATTCGCCTCGCGATTCGTGAGTTCGCGTCGGGAGCGGTTTTTTGGACGCGAATCAAAGGGCACGAATGGCGAACACAAACTTACTGTTTACACATTCGCATGCATTTAGTTGACAGCTAGCGCCCGACCCAACCGAACGTGTAGACAAAATAGAAAACTGAGCAAAAAACTCGATTCTGGCGAAATCCAAAAGGGAAACGCCACCAAGTAAAAAAGAAGAAGACAAAATAGAGTGTGGAGTGAAGTGCGAATTTTAGAATTCCTAGAACTTTATTATAGAGATGCTCATTGGGAACCCAAAACATCGCAATCATAATTACACAAAATAAAAACCGACTTCAAAAACACTGAAAAGGTAAAAATAAAATAAGAATAGGTACTGACAACATCACACTTCTATATTGAAGTCGGTGTCAAATTTTAAGACTTTATAAGAGATCATCGTTTCGTACCGACTTTAATAAACAAGTTTATTTTTTAATTACATCTAGGTTCAGTGAATGTTGAACATTTGTACGAAACAGCTGATTTTTTTTTGCGATTTCAAAGTTGGTCCCATAGTGAAAGTTGTTCAGTTTGCTTGTCTGAACAAGCACACAAAATTTTTTGGTAATTAAAAAATAACCTTGTATAGAAGTGTGATGTTGTCTGTAGATACCTATTCTTATATTATTTTTAACTTTTCAGTGTTTTTGAAATCGGTTTTTATTTTTTGTAAAATATATTTTTTAAGTCGAATAAAAAAAAAAGATAAGATAAACGATGCATGGAACCGTATATCAACTAGAATGGGATTGGGATATCTCAAAAATTGTATAAACTCAATAGATGTAGCTTCATCGCAATATTTTATTTTAGGATAAGTAGTTAATCATCGACTCGGCACTTGCCTTCCAATCGGGAGGTCGGGGTTCGAGACCCGCCATGTACCAATGTATTTTTCGTTTCGAATTTCATATGTACATTTGTCTGACGCTCCTACGGTGAAGGAAAACATCGTGAGGCAACCTGCATACATTTGCGAAGAAATTCAATGGTTGTATGTGAAGTCAACCAATCCGCACTGGGCCAGGGTGGTTGACTAAGGCCTAATCACCCTTACATAGGGTAAGCTCGAGCCCCTCGGTGGGGACGTATATGAACTGTGATGAGGATGAGTTAATCATATATTTATGTATCTGTGTATGTATGCATATATGCAAGTATGTATATATAAACACATTCATATACAATACTTACATAACTCTTACACATACACACACACACACACACATATACAATATGTATATGTGAGTGTTATGTGCGTGTATGTATGTGTTTTTTTCTTAATGTCATATTATTTGAATATAACAATTATTGTCATTTATTACATTTCTTATGCCGTCATTTACTTTCTCTCCTTAGCCCAATGGTTGACTGGTAGAGAGCGATGTTTATCGCTAAGTCCGCCATATGTACAAACCGTTTGTAACATTAAAATAAAATGGAGCACGCATGCCGCCATTATTTTCACGTCCTCCATGTTCGTGTGCGAATATTAAAATGAATCACCCGCGAATGTGTGAACGTTCGCGGTGGCACTCGTATACGAATGTTTCGTCGAATGACGAGGCGAATAGCGAACACGAATGTGTAAACGCCCCAACACGAATGTTTCGTCGAATGTTTCGTCGAATGGCGAACACGCATGTGTAAATGCGACAGGCGATCGCTGTGTCGAATTGTTCTTTCGGTAAGAAAAGTCGGTTGTCTAAGTACTCAAAACGGAGAAATGGAAAGGAAATGCGAAAATAAATTATTTAAATTAATGTTTTTATTTCATTTTAATGAATAATTAATGAGTTCTTCCGAGTAATGGTCGTAGCACACATTATATCAACTCGTAAACGGAACGTAAACGTATCAACTCTAGCCGTTCGTATTCATTGTATGAAACTCCCTACTGCAACGCACACTAATCGGAATCGTAACGTAATCGCCTCGCCTCGGGACAAGCTCACGCACCGCAGCACGGTGAGTGAGTGGTCGACTTGCCGTACCCGCGCTTACGTCTCACCGTACGCTGTCTTACGTCTCTCCGTCCGTACCCTAGCTCACGTTTCTTCGTCCACGCCCCGCTCCGCCGCCTGGGGCTCTATTATTATATCCCGCCTAGCCGTCAACCAGCGGCCAGCGAGCCGTAAGCGCGGCGTCGCCTTGCTGTAGCCGAGTCGACTCGGAGCTGCTGATCGATCGGTAACGCGCTTACGTTAGGTTGACGCCTGGTTGACGGCGAGGCGATACGTTGACGATCCCTTTCCGAGTTGATATGTGTGCTACGACCTTAACTAGTATATAAAAGTTACGAAAAACAATTCGCTATTTCATCGATTCGTTTCGAATCAATTTGTCTACCAACTTACATATCGATGGCTTTGATCGATTCGCCACGTTATTTAGCGAAGGCATATATGTCAATCCCACGATACATAACTTTGGTATTGTTTTTGAATTGTCACTCTGTTTTGTTATTACACTACGCACATCACATAAAAGGTAATTCACTAGCATCAAAGACTTAGCTTAGCATATACTGGCGTATAGACCAACTGACAGTGCGAGCGAGCATATTCCTGAATCTAAGAATATCTAAGAATGCGAGAATGTACCTGTACCTAATAGTCTTAAGAAGTTTTAGAGAATTTAAAAGAGACAGGCAATTGGCTACTTTGTATCCGATTTTAAATGACAGATCAGCTACACTGGATATTGGAATTCAGCCACGTAACATTGGAATTGGCAAATCAAAATTGGTGACATATAATGAGCTGTCAGTACGTCTAATACGCCACATCCAACCGATTTAAGTCGACAAAACAAAGGAATGAGGGAGACTCTGTACTGTACCGTGACTTTACATGTTACGTCACAAGTTGGCAACGTTCACTGTGGTTGTTGTTGGAGGATCGCTGATTTGCTGCGAATCTCACAAGAATGACATGTAGGTACTATATGTGACTGTTACTACTTGCCATCAGGTGTACAGTATGCTGTTTGCCAACTTATTTATTTTTATTTCATTTATTTATTTATTAATGAAGATCCAGCAAAAGTCTGGAAGTTCCTTAAATCTCTAGGTATTGGCAAATCTTAAGTACACAGTAACGACTTCAAGTTAGACATTATGTCCTTGATTCACACTTCACTTATACGACACCTTTCAACGATGCGTGTAAATCTGAAACTTTAAACAATCTTTCTTCTATGTGTGTACCTGATATAATAGGTCGCTCAGAAGGGAATGGCGCACGCGAAGCTGTTCATGGGCCTGAATAGCTTCATCAAATTCACAATGAAGGCAGGCAGAACGTAAACCCGACTTCTGTTGGGGGCTTTAACTGGCCACTTTGACACACACATGCTAGTAAAAATTGGTCTGAAAAAATTAGCCTGCAAAGAGAAAGAGGAGAGCATGGAACACATTCTGTGCCACTGCGATTCCCTAGCTCGCAGGAGAATGAGTCTCTTCGGGATTGGATATCCAAAACCTGAGGACATCAAGGCTATCCCACCCGGACCAATTGTGAAGCATATGAGTGAACTCGATTGGTCCATAAATGGTGATAGCAACTCATAAACAAGGTAACAGGGACAGCACAAAAGAGCCTCAAGGGTCGAAGTGTAGGGCCCGTAGGGGCCCCCGATATAAGATAAGATAAGATGCCTGTACCTGATTATCCTCCTTTCTTTATGGAGCAATTTACAGATAGTGATGTTAAGAGAACTGTCCTTTCTATATCCTCTGGTGCTATTGGTAACGACAGCATTAGTCGTAATATGATCCTTCCTATATTAGACATCCTTGTTCCAATCATCTGATATATCCTTAATACTTCTATCACCTCTGGTAAATTTCCTTCTGCATGGAAGGATGCTTTTGTAATTCCACTTCCTAAAAAAGTAAATCCCGGCTCCTTTTCTGATTTTCGTTTAATATCAATTCTCCCTTTCCTCTCCAAAGTCCTTGAAAAATTAGTTCACCGTCAGCTCCTTAAGTTCCTCAATGTTAATAACCTTCTAAATCCAATGCAATACGGTTTCCGAACGGGTCATAGTACGACTACTGCCTTAACCAAAATCACGCATGATATTCGCCAGGGTATGGAAAATCATCAACTCACAGTATTGACCCTCTTAGACTTTAGTAATGCCTTTAATTGCGTGGATTTTGATTTACTTATTGGTGTGCTACGTTCTCTTGGCATATCGCCTACCGTAGTTGACTGGTTTAGTAGTTACCTGCTAGGGCGCCGGCAACGTATACGCATTGAGGATTCCTTCTCTGACTGGTGCAGTATCAATGTGGGTGTCCCTCAGGGTGGCGTATTGTCTAAACTTCTATTCTCTATATTTATTAATTCCATTACACATTCACTTTCGTGTCTCTATCACTTGTATGCTGATGATTTGCAGATCTACACGCAAGCAACATTATCAAATCTCTCGCATGCTATCGCTGAAACTAACAGCGATCTCAAGTTGATTGACAACTGGAGTAAATCATATGGACTTATCATTAATCCTACAAAATCTCAAACAATTATTATTGGCAGTCCGTATTTTGTTTCAAGGACTGATTATAGTTTGTTGCCAGCGGTAGTATTTGGCGGTACTATTGTTTAGTTTTTGATCAATGCTTATCTTGGCGACCGCAAGTTGAAGCTGTTTGCAAGAAGCTCTTCGCTTCTTATCGTTCACTCAACAGGTTTCGTAATTTTCTCCCGATTATTACTAAAATAGAAGTAGCACAATCACTTCTGCTTTCTCTGCTCAATTATGCTGATTGTGCCTGGGTGGATCTGTCTAAGAAGCTTCTCGACAAGCTGGAGCGTCTGCAAAATGTGGCCATTAGATTTATTTTTAACTTACGAAAATTTGATAATGTTTCTTACTATCGCTCTCAACTCAAATGGCTTCGAATCCGACAACGTAGAGACTTACATGTCTTGTCTCTTCTTTACAATATTCTGTTTAATGCAATGTCTCCACCTTATCTTAAGTCTCATTTCTCTTTTCGGCCCACTTCGTAATTACATTTTATTCCTGGACATTCCGCCTCGCTCGACTCACTTTCTGACGTACTCGTTTCCTTCTCAAGCTGTCCGGCTATAGAACCCCCTTCCTGAGAGTATTAAGAGAGCGCGTACGCTAGATTCTTTCAAATTTCTTAGTTCGTAGTCACTTCCTATCCACAAATCCTTAACCGCTATACTGTTATTTATGTCCCTTTCCTATCACACAAGCAATATTTATTCCTTATTTCTGCACCCTTCCCCTTCCCCTTGATTTTCCTTTTTCCTATTTCCCTGTCTTAAGGTTGCCTGGAAGAGATTGCTTTTTAGCAATAAGGCCTCTTATTTGTACATTTTTTTACATTTGTATCCCATTGTAATACAATTTTTGTGTAATAAAGGGTTTATTATTATTATTTGTTGTTTGTGATGTATTTGCTGATGCTGATAAACCTGTTCTGTACCAGAGTCGATTGTGCGGATACCCTTATTGTGTTCCCTATTTCTTCCATAAAGAAGCGGTGCTTGCATTCCTGTGTTACGGTTTGAAGGGTAAAACAGGCGGTGTATGTTATTAGTAATTCTGAAGCCTCACGTTGCCACGAGCTCGAGCGATAGGGTTGTTGCTGATGGTAAATAATCAAGCGCACACTCTGCTGCTTTTGCACTCTCAGAGTGCGCGGAACGGTAGGTAGTTCATCTTGTAACTATGAGCGAAGTGACGGAGGGCTAACTGTAGCCACATACCATCAAGTAGGCAGTTGTTATTTTCTAACTCAGCTGTAATGTTGATCTCAAAACTGCTCACACTGCTCGAATTGAACGATCTGTGCTCGAGAAAGAATGTATTGACAATCTTCAGGTTAAAAGCTGAAATAATTGCTGTCAAAAAGGATTCCTTTATCTTTGACTTTAGTAACTTTTCGAAGATCTTTACAATTTTAATGTGACAAAGTGTTTTATTTTAGTAAACAATAAAAGATACAATACAGAAAATAACCTACATTATCGAAACAACATATATTTCATTTACTACATGTTTCCTAATCGTGACGTTATTAGAATATTTCAGCTTTACGCAAATTGAAAATAATATTGAACAGTTAGTATAGTTTTTTTTAATGTATAGACGTTGATACCTATCACTTCTTCAATAAGTACTAAGGCGGTTTAGCTTATTCAACAATTTTCAGGACAACACACGCTCACAAAATCGCGCCGGTCTATCACCAGGGGATCTGAAAAAGATAGACATTGTCTACGGAGCGGAATGTAGGAGGAGGGATCGCCAAGAAAAAATTGAGCTATGTCAAAATTTCCCCCGTGAAGCAAGGTGGAAAAGAGACGCTGATTACTATCCACCAAACATTAATTTAAGGGTAAATAGAGACATTAAACCTCTCAGTGAAACAGACGAGCCTATAAAAAACAGTCTCTCCGAGCTCGGCATCGAAGAAGAGCTACAGGAAATCGTGGACGAAGTGTACAAAGTGTCAGCTAAAGCATTACAAAACGCACGTTTCAAATATTGCAATGTGTCTAAAACTATACTCAGAGAGTCGGATGAGAGAAAACCGCCTACTAATGATTCTAAGCCTGATATAATAGGAGTTATAGAATCTATAAGTGCTTACGCAAAAAATATGGTAGATCACGCCCTAGCGAATATAACAGAGTTTTGCAAAGCTTCTGAAAGCATGGACGCTTATCAAAGACAGGCTCGTTGCTCTTACTCTAATGGGCGTCCCTGTCCTGAGACATATAGATCTACAAAATCTGGTAATATCAAGTATTACACTCAACATAGGCCTAGTTATTATCAGTCTACTAAAACTAACGGTGGAGCTTACCATGTTAAACAATACGCACATGCTGCGCGGACTTTAAACAGCACTGGAGATGGCAGCAACGCTACTGAAGAAAAAATTAACAGTAGAAAAAAAAGAGATGTTTACCATGACAATACATCTGTAGAATCTAAAATTGAAAGAGCTACAGAACCATTAGTAGAAACTGAAAGATACATCAATGACAGAGAGAATGTATACTATCAGAATAATCGTATGAGAAGAGAAAACGATCATGATAGTAATGTCATTAATATACAGAATTTGGAAGCCAGAAGAAAAAGATCTACAGCGACTACCAAAAATACAGATGAGACACCTAAATCTAATGAGCATAAAAATGATAAAGATATAACTTCCAAAGACAATGATGCAGGGACAGATGTTTCAGCTCTAAGTGATGAAACTTCTCCAAAGTTTTACAGGCGTCGTTTTAAGTAAGTAAACAATATGTTAATAATAGAACCTTGAAAATACAATTTCTCGAAAGTATATTTTCTTTTCATTCAAAACTTAAAAGCGTAGACCTACTGTACTAGCCGGCAGCGTATAATTCACATTCGGCCTTATTAATGAAAATTTACTCCTTGGTTTATCCTCGGATTAGTTTCTCCGTGTTTTGTCTTGTTTCCGCACATGTCGGCTGTCATATGTCAAAATAAGACAAAACACGCAGTAATTAATCGGAGGATGATCCAAGGAGTAAAAATTTTATTAATAAGGCCGATTGTGTTTTGGAAAAACACAATTAGGTAAAGTCTGGCACACGAAACATGAGCTTGGAAAAAGGCGGCAAATTCGAAAATTCTAGCTCTGGTAATACTGTCTACAGAAGGTAAAATACATTTTGATACTTGAAATATTCTAATATTTTTTTATTTATGTAGTAATTTAGAATGTTAAATTTGTGAAAGGATTGTCTTTTTGTTACTTTTTTCCCTACTATATTCTACTGAATATAGTAGGAAAAAAAGGAGTTGATACTTTTTTAAAAGTAAATATTAGGTAATGTTTAGTTTCAAATTCAATGAACTTCCAACAATGAACCTTTTATAAGAAATCGCTGTATTTGGATTTCATGAATGTTAAAATTACTTAATATCTGATATAATATTTTGACAGAAATTAAGAAAAAAATAAATTGAAATTGTTTATTATAAAGTATCAAAATCACCATGTTGAACTAAACTACATGGGTACATTGTATCAGTGTTGCTACTTGAAAAAATGTCAGGTTCATCTTTAATTAGCCAGACTCTAGTTTCGACTTCTTTGATCTCCTAAACCAATAGTTTGTTAGGAGTTCGCGAATAATTCTTTCAAAACTATTTAAAGCGAAAGACGTTTTATTTCAAGTTATTCTGGTCTTAAAAATAAAAGAACATATATTGTAGTTAGTCATAATTTGGCACCAACATCAAAAAAAAAGACCAACTTTAAAAACACCAAAAAGTCGAAAATAAGGCTGTTTCCTAGTAACATAAGAATACATACAACATCACATTGTTATATATTATAATATTATTATACATACCTCAAGTGGCGGCGCTAGGCCTCGCAAAAAAGGTTTACAAGTTTCATCAATTGGTCAAAATCAATAGCTATATCTTTTACAAGTAGTAAATACTCGTGATATTAACCAAGAAATAGTTAGGTACCTAAGGTAAGTACTAACATATAGGTAATCTATTTCTCGATAGAAACCGAAAGAGAAAAGTGAATACCTACTTTTAAACCTGCGCTAGTGTTTTTTATCGAGAGCATAGAAATTTTTTGCCTTTCGATCAATGCCTTCAAGTATGTTGCGTCAAAATTCGTAACAATTAAGTATTTAAAAGGGCCGAAGGGCCGAGGGCGAAGTAAAATAGGCCTCGCGAATCTGATGTCGCCGACGCCGCATCTGGAGTGCTATTTTTGAATTACGTATGCGATTTAGAAATCACCGCTGACTAAATAGTCAGCGATGACTTTAAAGTCACGAATTCCCAAACATCCTATTTTTGAAAGTCGAGCGCAGAGCTGCCAACATAGATAAAGTACACACATACGTAAGGGTTCGGTTCCACGCAGAATGTAGCTGTTTTCGGTATATACCGGTTATTATACGGCTAAAAATTCATTGTAACTAGGCCAAAATATAAGAAAATACTGGTCTAAGATTGTTTGTGACACAAATTTAAAAGATTTTAAACTTATACACGGTTATTTTTTTATCACCCTGGAAAATGTTAGGGACGCTTCAGGACACATCCAATATTATATAAAAATAATTAAAAATGAAATAAAAAATAAAAAAATATAAAAAATATCTAAAAATGCTGTTCTCAACTAGTGCAGCATTTTTGTATTTTTAAAAAAATTAAAATAAAATTAAGTGAGTTATTTTTTTTTATTTATATTAAAATCATTGTAATACCAAGTCGTGAAGCGTCCCTTAAAATTTCCAGGGTGATAAAAAATAACCGTGTATAATTACTTATTTGAGAAATTTTAAATCCAACTCAAAATCAACACACATCAACTTCAAACTTGTCAACTTATTATTCTAAGCTTGTCAATTTGTTCTCTAAACAAAACACAGATAACGTTTCTACAGTTATGTATGACTTGTTTACGAGTGGGTGACGGCACTCGTAATGAAATCACATCCGTGACTAAGGTAGTCACACGTGATATTCAAAAATAAGAATGATTGAAAATCGGTGATTATTAGTCACATCGGTGATTTCGAAGTCGCATACGTAATTCAAAAATAGCTCTCGGAGACCTATTTTTGAATTACGTATGCGATTTAGAAATCACCGCTGATTAAATAGTCAGCGATGACTTTGAAGTCACGAATTCCCAAACATCCTATTTTTGAAAGTCGAACGCGGAGCTGCCAACATAGATAAAGTACACACATACGTAAGGGTTCGGTTCCACGCAGAATGTAGCCGTTTTCGGTATATACCGGTTATTATACGGCTAAAAATTCATTGCAACTAGGCCAAAATATAAGAAAATACTGGTCAAAGTTTGTTTGTGACACAAATTTAAAAGATTTTAAACTTATACACGGTTATTTTTTTATCACCCTGGAAAATGTTAGGGACGCTTCAGGACACATCCAATATTAGATAAAAAAAAATGAAATAAAAAATATATACTCGGTTATTTTTTTATCACCCTGGAAAATTTCAGGGATGCTTCAGAAAACATCCATTATTATATAAAAATAAAAATTAAAAAAATTAAAAAATTACAAAAAAAAATCTCTAAAAATCCTGCTTTCAACTAAGGCAGCATTTTTTGGATTTTTAAAAAAAATTATATAAAATTAAGTAAGCGAGTTTTTTTTTATTCATATATAAAACATTCTAATACCATGTCGTGAAGCGTCCCTTAAATTTTCCAGGGTGATAAAAAAATAACGTGTATAAAAAAACTAAAAAAATCTAAAAATGCTGCTCCCAACTAGTGCAGCATTTTTTGTGTTTAAAATTTTAAAAAAAAAATTAAGTGTTATTTTTTTAATTTATATTTAAATCATTCTAATACCATGTCGTGAAGCGTCCCTTAATTTTTCCAGGGTGATAAAAAATAACCGTGTATATTTACTTATTTGACAAATTTTAAAAATTTTAAATCCAACTCAAAATCAACACACATCAACTTCAAACTTGTCAATATGTTCTCTAAACAAAACACAGATAACGTTTCCACAGTTATGTATGACTTGTTTACGAGTGGGTGAGGGCACTCGTAATGAAATCACATCCGTGACTAAGGTAGTCACAAGTGATATTCAAAAATAAGAATTATTGAAAATCGGTGATTATTAGTCACATCGGTGATTTCGAAGTCGCATACGTAATTCAAAAATAGCTCTCCAGGGTGGTGATTTTGTAACTCATCGATTGATCGGCAATCGCTATCAAACTGTATGACTTAATGGAGAAAAGTGGAATTATGTATATTTGCTATAAGTATTGGTTGATTTATTCAACAAATATAGCAAGACTACTAAGACGACGACATTTCAAAATGTTAAACATATTAAAAAGCAGTATTAATCAAACAGAATTTTGAAATCTATACGATAGCCAATTGCCGATGAGTTACAAAATCACCCCCCAGACCCCCTAGACAAGATGCCTTTCGATAATCGCTAACGCAATCGCTAAATGGACAATGTATGAGATTTGACAATTGCGCTCGAAAGCTAAGCGACAGCCTAGGTCAAATCGCATACATTTTCCTTCTAGTGATTGAGTTAGCGATTATCGAAAAACGTCTTGTCTAAGGGGGCAGTATGTACATATTTGTGAAATTAAAGATCTCACGTTTTTGTGCGTGGAGCGTCGGTGGCGCTGTGGACTCGGCACTTGCCTTCCAATCGGGGGGTCGGGGTTCGAGACCCGCCATGTACCAATGTGTTTTTCGTTTCGAATTTCATATGTACATTTGTCTGACGCTCCTACGGTGAAGGAAAACATCGTGAGGCAACCTGCATACATCTGCGAAGAAATTCAATGATGTATGTGAAGTCGACCAATCCGCACTGGGCCAGCGTGGCTGACTAAGGCCTAATCACTCTAACATAGGGTAGGCTCGAACCCCTCGGTGGGGACGTATATGAGCTGTGATGATAATGATGATGATGACGTTTTTGTGTAATGCGACATGCGATAATATGCGACGTTTTAAAAAAAACGTCGCCCCACACTAGGAACACTTTTCTCCTGTGTCGTGGGTGCAGTTACAAACATAGAATATCACATGCACATACGCCCAAACCGGAACAAATTTCTGTAGGCAGGCCATACAAAATATTTGTCCCGTACGGAAATCGAACCCGCGACCCGTTGCGCAGTAGGCGATCACTCGACATCTGCGCTAACCGTGTCGTCATTGTAAACTACATAGAATTGGGTTTTCAGTGGACATATACACGAGGCAAATTAAACTTTCAATCTGGACACCCCCCATCGAAAAGTTATAGCTACTACTACGCTACGCCTATGGTTTTAGCCTTGCTATAAGCGATCATGGTATTCGACGCCGAAAGCTACAAACTCGTAGCGGGCCCCGACTCCCGAGACAATTTTTTTTTTGATAAATGATTGGTATTTTTGATGTTGTATGCATAGGCGTAGCTATAACTTTTAGAATGTCCAGAATAAAACTTCAATTTGCCTAGTGTATACCGATACATGGAGGAAAAGTTCGTTCTATCTAGTGTAGGTATGTTGATTTTTAATGGGGGGTGTCCGGACCCCAAGCCCCATTCCTACGCCAATGGTTGATTCATATATTGGGTATTTCTGACTCTTTTTAACCGACTTCAAAAAAGGAGGAGGTTATCAATTCGGTTGTATTTTTTATATGTTTGTTACCTCATAACTTCGTCATTTTTAAACCGATTTCCAAAATTCTTTTTGTTCGAAAGAGAAGAAATTCGATAGAGTATACTGCAAGGGTGGTCCCCTTGCAGTATACTCTATCGAACTTGGAGCTGATGACGGGATCCCGTAGAAAATCGAGGAAAACACTAATTTTCGGGTTTCTTTCACTAAAAAGATTTCATTCACTAAAAAGTTAAAAATAAAAAAAAATTTACAAAATAAAAACCGACTTCAAAAACACTGTAAACTTAAATAAAAATAGGTACAGACAACATCACACTTCTATATTGAAGTCGGTGACAAATATTCACACTTTCTAGGAGATCATCGCGGGGTCTCCAAACTTTGAAGCCTTAGGGCCACAATATTTACTTCAATATGTTCCAAGGGCCAGAACAGTTTTAATTTTTCTTTATATTTTTAGACAGCTGAGGGCGCGACCTTAGCAAACATACATTTTTTTGCATTTTCATTATTTAAACTGTCGCGGGCCAGATTGATGGCCTTGGCGGACCGGATTTGGCCCGCGGGCCGTAGTTTGGGAGACCCCTGTGTTAGATGATAACTTTTACAGTTTTCATTGTAAAATAACAGCGTTATAATCGTGTATGTGTGTAGGTATATCTCTACTTCAGTAGCATTTCGCTAAAAAGAAATGAAAACCACCAACACGATCAATATTTTTTAGCGGATCTACTGATAACGACATTGATAACTGTAATTGGTGTATTAATTGTGATGGTGATAAGCTAAGATACGTGGTAACTAGGTTGGTGTCGTAATAATTTATAAATTTAAATATATAAAAAGGTATTGTTGATATGACTTCATATACCTACCTAATTATGAAATTAAATTGAAGTATTTAGGAAAGTTTCATAATTGAACAAAGTTATTGTAGAAACAGAGTTGAACCCGATCGAAAGCTTCCTAGAAGTGTTTGAAACGGCGATTTCTACTAAAATCTTTCACTTTATGGCCACTTTGATCCATGATTCAGAAATTCACCATAAATATCCATTGATGGATCTTTTTGAACCTTTAACGTCCACTTTAATCCACGATTTTTTAATTTCTTTTGATTTTTCCATAATAAATGTTGTATAGCTGATATAACGCTGGCAAAATATTTTCTATTTGTTAAAAAAACCTTTGCATTTATTAAATACTTAATTTACTTATTTTGACGCAAACAATGTTGAACAAGATAAGCAAAATATAACATTAGGTACTACCTAGTAGGTAAATTCAATTCAAATCTATAAATAACCTAAAAATAAAGCTAAAACAAACAGCTGATAAATACCCAACCATCAATTTTATCCTATAACCAAACCATATAGGTATCTAAAGAAAAAAGCTGGGTAAACGTTGTATAGAGGTTTTGGCGGTGATTATAAAGCGTTTGACAATACGTTTTGGCTCTTTATACAGCAAATACCTATGACTAACTACCTATTAGGAATTAATGTAAAGGTTTACTTCCACGCTGTTAAGTCAGGTGTTATAGCAACCTCCAATGTGTCTAGTATACAACAATAGACCTCTGGAAGGTCTCTGCCTGATTTATACAATAAAGGTTCCGATCTAACTTTAATTGGTCTTTAACTACAATGAGTCGTATCCGAGGTAGATTTCAAAGAAACCTGTGTTAAAGGAAAATTCAGAAGTCTGAAGAGTCTGCTGAAGGGAGGAAACCAATGAAACTACTCTCGCTATCGAAGGCCAATGAAGAGTTTTACAACGAGAGAAAATGGCTCAAAGGCGTGGTACCATTCCTAATACAGGACACCCCGGGCTGTAAGTGGCTTACAAATTAAGTAAAGAGAATACACATAATTTTGCATCTTGTATTATATGTATTATATCATCTATGCATACAACATCATTACTAAAGTTTTTTGGGATTAAGGCGCATAGTGCTCCCAATGACCTTGCGTCTTTCGTCCCGCACTGATTACATAGGAGTGAGTGAGTGAGAGTGAGGGTAATATTTAAGCAAACCTTTACGCGTAAGATGAATTATTTAAATTAAACATTAATAAAAGCAAATAAAAAAAATCTAAAAAGACCATCCTCTAGAATATTGTTCACTTTATTTATTGAAATCGAAAGTATATGATTTAACCTAATATTGACGACGCGATTAGGTTTAAAGTTTTAAAATCGAGGCATGTTTGGGTCACATTTTAACCAAGTTTTAATTAATTTATCAAAAAATTAAAAAGACCATCCTCTAAAGAATGCGTTGAATAATAACACATCTTTTTTAAAGATTTTTTTATTCAATATTTATGAAGAGAACCGGTTTTTTCTGCAGTGAATTTTTATGATTGACCTTACTATGCGCCTTTTTAGCTATTTACTAGGCCAGCCCAGCTCCCGTAGCGTGAACATCGACACACGATAAATTGGTGTGAACTGTCAAGATAATATATTGGTTATAATGGCCACATTGAAATTTATCGACATTAATATAATAACAATGCCCAAAATAACAATATCCATATCCATAACATACCTACTCAAAACTAGATAATCCCAGCATTTTTGACAGTTTATATTAATATACTAGCTTTAGCCCGCGGCTTCGCTCGCGTTAAATTCGGGGTAACACCGAAGATTTATAAAAAAAAAATAAGGCAGGTATTTTTCGTTGGTAACAAAGAGTCTGTGTACCGATTTTTAGCTTCCTACCTTGAAAACTGCAAAAAGTCCCATATAAAATTTCACCCCCTCTTTTAACAAGGGCAGATTTAAAAAAAAATGATGTACGATTTTTTTGTTAGTCACAAATAGTTCGCATACCAATTTTTAGCTTTCTACCTTGAAAATTGCGGAATGCTCCATACAAACTTCCACCTCCCATTTTAGGGAAGTGGGGGGTTAGAAAGAGACAAAAAGTAGCCTATGTCACTCTCCATCCGTTCAACTATCTCCACTTAAAAAATCACTTCAATCCGTCGCTCCGTTTTGCCGTGAAAGACGGACAAACAAACACACACACACACACTTTCCCATTTATAATATTTATTTATTTAGGTACATTAACATCATATGCATATATATTAACATAAATATACATTTTAGGGCATTTTAACTCATACACATGACAATTATAAATGTACACAGCATTCACCATTAGGTTGTTATCCTAGCTAATTAAGAGTATATGAAGATTTACAAAAAGAAACAGTATCAAATGATCAATTAAACCTGAAGGATTCTGCTCAAGCAACCTATTATAAATTCAAGTTTTTATTTTATCTTTATATGTTTTTAATTTGTCAAAAAATATGTCAACATCACAATTAGATTGCAGCTCGTTATAATTTCTACACATGCGTAGGTATAATTGGGGAACTCAAGCCTATGTTGGTTCTACTGTATGGCGTGTATAGGATCTTAGTTATGGGATATCTCGGATATCGACACGGCACTGCTATGCTATGAATATTAGTATGGATATCGTGTATCGGTGGCTTCACCGGCTGTGGTTACGGGCTGACAGCAGCAGCGATGTTACGTCTCCAGCGTCCGAAGAATCCTTCCTCACCGTCACACTATTTTTCCATTCACTACCGCACACAACACTAACAGCCGGTTGCACCAAGTTTTACGTTTTACGATTTCGTAAAAAGTAACAAGTTAATACCTAAAAATGAGTCGTTTCACTATTAAATAGGTATATATGATTCGCGCTGTCCTACATTAACCCTTTTTTAAACGTAAAGTATGAAATAAAACTACAATTGAAACTAGATTATGGCGCAATTCTTACATATTTATATTGTTACTTTTACGAAATCGTAAAACGTAAATTTGGTGCAACCGGCCGTAACAGTGTCCCTATTCCCCTATCATGTACGTCAACCGTATTCTGGAGGTTTACCGACTGCTGATTTAAAGGTTTTATTTTACCGGATTCCACGCTATCAGCAGTTTAATTCCAACTTCCCGATTGAAATTATACAATAAGGTCCAATTTCACCAATATTTAAACAGGCGATTAGTTAACTAACAAACAAGTTTTTGACATTTCACTCGTACGATAAGTGTCAAAAGCGGTTGTTAGTTAACTCTAACCGTCTGTTTAAATGTCGGTGAAATTCGACCTAAGTGTCAAAAAACGGTTGTTTGTTAACTATAACCGCCTGTTAAATGTTGGTGAAATTCGACCTTAGACTGGCAGTTTTTGACAGCGGCTATTATATTATTTAATCCTTTCATGGATAGCTCTTTTTGCTTACTTACCTCTGTCTTACATCGCAGCCCAATAGGTAAAAAACGCGATTTTATCCCGAAAAAGTTTTGTAATTTTAGTTCACGTAAATAGTTTCATCATCTTAGTAACACCAGCAGGCGTAGCACGGGCTGCCAAGACTGGACTCGAGTCACGCATTATCTCACAATTTCAGTGACATAATCTCTATGTCTTAAAGAATAGCACGGTGCCGGGTATGAAGTGGGACTGACGTGATAAAAATTTCTTGACGCTCGTCAAGGGACACGTGTGTCTGAGTTTTATCACAAATTTTTTGCTCTCCGACTCCTGCTATATCTTCTAAAGTATTAAAGCCCTTGCTACAAACACAGCAGTCGGCGCACAGACACGCCAAGAAATTTGTGATAAAACTCAGTCACACGTGTTCCTTGACGAGCGTCAAGAAAATTTTTATGACGTCAGTCCCACTTAATACCGCACCGTGGATGTTGTTAAGTGAACTCGTTAAGATTATGTCACTGAAATTGTTGAGATAATGCGTAACTTGAGTCCAGTCTTAGCAGCACTTGCTACACCTGCAGAGGGAGACTCAGTACCAGATTTGTCTGCGTGGGTACCTCCACTCATCTTACCTATTTCTGCCGCCATGCAGCGGAACTTGCATTGCTGCGTTCCGATTTAAAGGGCAGTTAAAAATTACCGGGTTCGTGTTATGTGCGACGGTGACACATTGCGTGTCAACTTATAAAACATCCACTCAGACCATAATTGATTTTGTATTTTACCCCATTGCCCTTATTCGTCACCAAGCAGAAAGCATTGTTAGATTCCGACAATTAGAGGCAAGGTAGCCAATCCCTCAGATGTTGAGGGGTCCAGGCGAAGCGCGATCCCATCATCGGCCTTATCCTCACATAAGATCAAACGAGATGAAAGCATTCTTATTGCGTCAAAAAAATCCCAAGCAGGGAGCAATCGCACACGTCCCTATTAGGACATCCGGTTTCGAAAGGTCGCCAGTTCCGGAACCAGTTTTCGAGATACCTAACTTGGAATAGGCTAGTTGACCCTTTTTTAAAGTAGGGCTTAAAATGTTCATAATTGTTGTATTAGACCATAGCACATGAATATTATTTTTTTCGATGGCTAAAAAGTGCAAAAAATCTATTTTAAATTAAGATTTTCAATTTTGGACCGAAAACACGGTCAGCCATGATAGTCTGTTCATTATCTGTGGCAATGACGTCAGTCTTATAGTAAACAAAGCACGGGGGCGAAATAACCTCACAAAAACAATGCTTTCTATTAAATATCACAAAATATAGTAAAACTGTATATGGAACGGGACAATAGAACAGTAATATAGAAATACCTCTTCAAAGACTCCAGGAAATCTGTGGATTAGACGTACCCAGTGATATAGACATGCGAAATATTTGGTTAACACTCGCTTAAAGAAATCCTGTAACTATCTACTGAAACTCAAATGTATTTTTGCGAAAATCACATTAATGTAAGTACTATAACTGAATAACTCAATCTGTGTAGGTACTTCAGTTTCAACTTAAACAAAATAGAAGTTTTTAGGTTGTATGTAAAATCAAATCTGTATGTAAATTAATTAAATTTTTATCTTTCAGTTAGAATGAAAACTGACTGCAGCCGACCAACCAAATTTTAACTTGACCAGAAAACTGAGAGAAAACCTGACCATTTACGCCTTTTTGATTTAATCTAAGTTATACACTGACACTAGATGATGTTTCAAGGAAAAGAATATGTACTTATGTCCAATTGAATAATGATGTAATTGAATATTAATTAAAAAGTATGTAATACAAACAAAAATATCAAAGTTTCAAAATGAATATATTTATCTAAACAAATTTACTTGAATTTACTGAGTACCTAATTAAAATTTGTTGCTTTCAGTGGTTACTTAATGAGAACTATTGTGTACTAACCTGTTCTCCTCTTGACAACGAGATTGATAAGGCAGTAAAAGTTGTGCAACATAATACAAAGCAGTGCATGCTCAGCCACAACATCAAAATGTGACCCGTCAATTAGAACAACATTATGTAAACAAAATAACTCAAGTATTCATATACCAAAGCACGATAGAAGTAAATAGGTCCAGTTTGGTAAAACTGAAAGATGTTATATCTTCACTGATTAAACCTGCTAGCCACCATGGCTGGTAAATTTCAGAACAGCTTACGCAATAATATGCAAGTTATCCATTTTAAAGCCGTATACAAATATATTAAATGTGTTTGCTGTGTTGTCAGCCTGTGCTCTTCTTAATTTACAAGACCCTTCTTATTAAATAAATAATATAAAGAAATTTTTTTTCTTTACTTTATACATAACTAACATCTAAAAATGACATAATAAATTTTTGTACTACATTAGTCATTATGTTCTTCACAAAAAAAAATGTTCTATGTTTATTTGACAATGATGACTTGTAAAGGTTTAAGTTGAATCAAAATATTTTAATTTGAAATGCATGTGTTTTATTTTTCTGTTACACCTTAAAAGATTTATAATATTTTATAGGTTTGTTGCTCATTTTTATCATTGTTACTCAAATATAGTATATGTTCCAAAAGTACAAATAGGTTGAATAGAGTTAGATCAAATTTATTAATTTGTATATATTGCCTTAAGGTCACAGGTAATAAAAGTCAAAATAATAGTAAAGTGATTTATTATGAAGTAATACTTTCATATAATTTAGGAAAAATGTAGTATAGTTTCCAAAATGACACTATTTGATCAATAAGTTTTTTGACATTCAGATTGTTAGAACAAATACCTATTATAGCTAATATTGTCACCTTTTGAGTGTTTTCAAAATGACATACTGCTAGCAACACAAAAGTATATAAGTTTTGTTTGCTTTAGCACAAAACATCTGCATCTATACTTGAGTTAAGCATACTGTTCACAGTTTTCCGTCTTTGATAATTAACATTATCTTCAGTAAAAGAGCATGACAATTTTGTATTAATCTAATTTTATGGATACCGTTTATTGAATAGACTATTACAGGGTATAATCAGAAATGAGGTCACATTTTGCAAATTTCAACCCAAATCTTCATCTTTCAACTTTTATCCACATTTCATTATACTCGTAGGTGTCTGCAAGATTTCCTACCAAAAATCTTCCCAACAAAAGAACCATCATGTGTTATGCACTGGCTGACTTTATAGCACATGGAAGCTGTTATTGTTTATAACGAAGCTCGAACTAAAGAGCACTTCTGTATTGATGATTCGTGGTTTAGTTTTCTATGCACTTTATTCTTTCTTCATTGAAGAGGTCTTTTATTTTTTAAGAAATATGTCACAATCTGTGTCTGTGAATGTATATATATTTTTCCTCCCAGTAATTTTCTTCATGCTTGACAAATTAACAACTGCCAATCTTTCTCTTTTTATGTTCATTTACAAATTCTTGCAGTACTACACTGGTATTTGACACATGATCCTGATGTTTTCTTTTCAACATTTCTCTTGAAGTAAATATTTTTAGTGTTTATTTGACTTTTGAGAGATAGAATTCTATCCAATAGCATTCAACTGCTGTACAAAATAGCTCCTCACTGTGATGGTGCAACCACACCAAAAATGCATGTTTGGAACTCTTCTGCCGCGTGACAATCTTGACAAGTACACTTGTAACCGTTCTTCATTATAACAGTATTGAAACTGTACTTATATTGTTTAGAGCGATACACAAAGAATCTCCTGACCATCAATCTGTCTATTTTCGGAAGATTTGTACTATCTGCTCTCACAAATCCAACATCAATGGTTGATTTTGCTATTAATACAAATAATTTACGATATTTACAAAAATAATAACGGAGACTTGGACGATTTTTTGCCAGTTTTAGGAAAGAATAGTGCAAATCGACGAGTTGTTGAATCAAATTTGACATTTCTTTGTTTACTACAGTGTTGCCAGATTATTTCCACCTTCCCCCCCAAATACATTTAAAAAACCCCTAGTTTCTCTAGTTTGGTTGATAAAAAACCTCTGACTATTTTGGCCATGTCATATACATAAGCTTTCTAATATTGACAATAAAAACCTTAGAAGTTTTCTTCAAATTACCTATTTTAATTTATTTCACATACATAGCCGTGTGTCTGTCGATTCGGATTTTTCGTTATAAATGTCTGTGTGAGGCTGTGGAAAACAGTCTTTTAGGCAGAATTATGATAAACAAGACAGTTCAATGGTAACATAATGTGTTGCCAGCTAATACTCTTAAGTTTTAGTGTCCCATTCATTCTATTTGGTGAATAAATTGTCGGTCTTGTCTGATATAAAAAGGAATTTGCCATTTGGTTAGAATAGTAGAAAACCTTCAGAAAATCCCCTAGATAAATTTCGTGATATCAAAACCTCCAAAAAACCTCAAAGACCTGCAAAAACCCCTAGGATTTAGGGAAATCCTCTGAATTTGGCAACACTGGTTTACTATATGATTGACGTCACGGCCCTGACCACAGGATATCAAATCGTTTACGGCGTGAGATAAAAAAAGATTATTTCTAGCATTTTCAAATTAAAATTTTACAGCAATCGTTCATTGTTATTTATTAAAATCGGTATATTGTGGAACCTTATGCCAAATACTGTTAGAAATAAACAATATTTTAATAAATTTTGATATGAGTCAACTACCCTATTCCGGAACTAGTTTCGGAACTGCGAGGTCTTGCTTAATATCGGAATTCCGAAACTAGTTCCGGAAATAGGAGTTAATTTTGTTAAAAACAAAGAATTCTTTGGTTTCGAATTTTTTACATCACTATAGAAAAATAAGCCTTGGCCCAGCAGTGGGACATTATGACGTCTATTTATATTATATATTATAAATAGACGTCATATTTATTAAAAAATAATTATCATTAATTAAGTGTTTTTTCGTGATTAAAAGTAAAAAACCGGAATTACGAGATTAATTGCCAGTTCCGGAACTGAACTCTCGGTAAAAACAGTCTGAAATTCCGGAAGCTCAAGTGCCTATATCAAACCAACATCACATCAAATGCCGACATGATTCGCGGTTGTCATAACCACCCCGTAAGGCAATGGAGTAGCCAATTCGGTGTACGTGAGCGACAAATAGTGCCGGAGGGCCCTCAATTAGCGAATCTAGGCGGAGAGACCTTCATTAATTCCATTAGGGCCGGGCGGCTGTGATAAGGAAGGGCTGCGGTATCCACGCGGGGCGCCGCCGCCGTGACATTTGGCCCCTCCGCCTTCGCGAGCTCGCGGCCCACGGCCACGTGCCGCGCCCGCATCTACCTACATACCTACGCAAGCCTTCCTACTTCCATATCCACGGATCACAACGCGAATTTCGCACAATTGGGATCGGATCGTAACAAATGTATTTTTTAATTATTTAATTTTATATAGCAATGCAAGCACTGCTGCTTTGCGACAGAAATAGGTAAGACGGAGGTACCCATGCAGACGGTACAGAGTCTCCCTCCGGTAAATTATAATATAATTCGAAACTGCCTGACATCATCATTAATTCAATCCATATAGGTACGCCCCGCTGATTGTGTTTAATGTAGCATTCTCCAGAATTGAGTTACTCGTATAACTAATATGTATCTTCAAACATAAGAATAACTAATAATACGAGAATTATTAGTTACTCGTTTTATTAGTTATTCTTATGCTTCAAATAAAATTTATGTGTAGATAATTCGGATAATGTGCGAACTCGCCTCGAGGAAGTCAACGACATTTTGAAGGCGAGGACCTGCGTTCGTCTGAAAGAGATAGATGCCTCGGACACCGATAAATATGAAGATTACTTGGTCATAGACACGAGTGGCGATTACGTCACTGGTAGAGTGGGAGGAAGGCAGGTGAGAACATGGAGGCCAATTTTATTATTGCATAGTAGGTAGGTACCGTGTCTCAGGGACTCTGATTTTAAAAGTCAGATTTTGGTTGCATATCAGGAAGATATGCCCACTGTCGGTTATGGCATTCAGCGGCTTACCGCTTCACCGACCGTCGTCGCGTCGGTACACCATGCATCTACGTCTTTGGCGGGCCAAGAAAGTTTTGACAAAATTTTTGCGTATAAATGAAGGGAGGGAGACTCTGTACAGGGTCGTCGGCATGAATACCTCCGTCTTACCTATTTCTGCCGCAATGTAGAAGTGCTTACATTGCTGTGTTCCGGTTTGAAGGGTAAGATATGGCAGTGAAATCACTGGGTACCGTGACTTTACGTCTGATGTCACAAGTTGGCAACGTGCACTATGGTTCTTGTAGGGGATGCAGTTTTGCTGCGAATCTCACAGGAGCCACATGTATTATAGGTGACTGTTACCACTTACCATCAGGTGGGCAGTTTGCTTGTTTGCCAACTTAGTAGCAATTGCGTGAGAGACCCTCAATACAATCTTTTAAGCGTCACCTTAAAGAGCACTTTCTCTCGAATCAGTCACTGGAATAATATACACGGTTATTTTTTTATCACCCTGGAAAATTTAAGGGACGCTTCACGACATGGTATTAGAATGATTTAAATATAAATTAACAAAAATAACCCCCCTCCTTAATTTTATATGATTTTTTTTAAAAAATACAAAAAATGCTGCACTAGTTGAGAGCAGCATTTTTAGAGATTTTTTTATTTTTTTTTATATTTTTTTGAAATTTTTTATTTCATTTTTTTTATTTTTTATATAATATTGGATGTGTCCTGAAGCGTCCCTAAAATTTTCCAGGGTGATAAAAAAATAACCGTGTATTATATTGTATATATATAAATATGTATATGTGTGTATATATGATAATATAATATATATCATTTTGATATATATTGTTTAAAATCAGATTATTTTCTCTTTTCGGTTCTGTTTTTGTACAACTTTTTTCCCGCTAACACATCTTACACTATCACTTGGGTTGGCTGGAAGAGATCTCTATTAGAGATAAGTCCGCCCTTGTATATACTTTAAGTTTTAAATGTATATTTTTGACATGTGTGTGTACAATAAAGGATTAAGTATATATAAAAAAAATATACAAGATTACTTTAAAAGCAAGAGCCAAATTTCGTGCGCTCGTTCAGACAAGCAAACTGAACAACTTTTATTATGGGACCAATATTAAAATCTAGAAAAAACCAACTGTTCCATAGAAAATGTTCAAACTCCACTGAACAGCTGATTTTTAGCGACTACAAGTTTGGTCCCATTGCAAAAGTTGACTTCTGCTTTAGACAAAGTTTTAAAGGCTATTGCATGGACCTACAAAAATACGGACGTAGTGTGGCATTAAATAAATGTGAAGCATGCAAGGCAAGACAATTTCATGTGTTTGTACACGACCTACACTCACACAGACAGATTTACCAGCACGCGTAGCACAAGGACCCCGAGATAAATATGTCTATCATTAACTGTCACTTTCTCGACACCGAACAATAGCTATCTCATTCGCAACTGTCAAAAGTGACATCTCGGTATAGAGAAACAGGCCGAGAAAATACTCTCGCGATCCTTGTGCTTACGCGTGCTGGTAAGACAAAAAGCTGTCATTTTTCAACGAGCAAGACACGCACACATACATATGTGCTGTCATTCGCATGCTTCACTCGTCATTCAACAACGCTCCGTCCGTTTTTTTTTCAGGACCGTGGGCTATTGATTATTATAAAAACACGGAACTATTGGAAATGCTCGCGGTAAGGCTCGAGCGAGAAAAACATCGCACAGAGATTAACATGCTAATCGTATGCGTTGCTAAAAAAGACACAGTTAAAGGCTCCAGCCTCCAATCAGACAAGGCAGCGTATCCCAAACATTTGTTCTGCCATGGCCCGCTAATTTTCAAACTGCCCCTTGGTGAGTGACCCACTCAATACTGTTAGCACTCAACTCAATAGTAGTAACACATTTGTTTCTGGGAGTAAGTAGGTACATATACAGGATTATTTGTATAACACCTGCAACCTCGCAGGATTAGATAGCTAACATCATAAACGACAAAGTTTGTTCTACGTCTTTTGACAATTCGTTAGATTTTACTTTCATTAAAAATAAATATTAATTTAATATATCTCTAGACTAGAATGTTTGTAGGTAACTCTACGTGCACAGCGCACGAGCGTAGCGTCGTCTTCCGTCGTCATTTATAAATGAAACATAGATATATCAATGTCACGACAGTGCAATAAAAACTTCCAAATAAAATAAACGTTGTAAACAAACATTGTAGTTAATGATTAGCTATCTAATCCTGCAAGGTTGCAGGTGTTTTACAATTAACCCTGTATATTTCGACATACTCGTAATATATTGAGTACAATTGAAAATGTTATTACTAGCTAACTTTGCCAACAATATTTCGGTACTTATCGGCTATTTCGTAAATTATCGATACCTAGAATTATTTTAAAATGGGCCGGGAATGCTGTGAAGTTTTCTCACCTGCTAACCCTAGAAACGTCTCGTCAAAACAGGTAGAATCGTTTTGGAGGGTTGCTCGAAAGGTACCGCTTCCTATTAAGCCACACCGACCGAGGGAAGTATTTATATTTTCGAAAAAATTAAAACGAAAGCGAGTCACTCGCTATCGCTATCGCTAATCACTATGGGTTAGGGCTTAGGCAGTAGGGCCGCGGGATTGGTGAAAGTAAGGTGAAAGTAAACAAAAGCTTGTGATATACAATACACAGCTGATTGGACCAGCAGGAACAGCTGATTTTTTTTGCGATTTCAAAGTTGGTCCCATAGTGAAAGTTGTTCCTTCAGATTGCTTGTCTGAACAAGAACACAACATTTTTTAGTACCTACCTTACTAAAAATATATTTGTATATTTTAGTTTTAATGAATCGAATATGTATTTATATATTCATTAATGATGCTGTCCACATAATCTACACTCATTTCACTGTCGTCCATGTCCACCCTAAGGTTGTGTGGAAGAGATCGCTCTTAGCGATAAGACCGCCTCTTGTAGGTACTCATATTAGTGTCTTGTCTAAAGGCGCCTCTTCACAATGGGCCATGATGGCCCATCAAATGATTGTCCATCGTTGCCGCCATGATCGGGCAACTCTCCACACAATCGTGAACATTCATTTACTAACTGTTTACTATTATGATAATACGTCTATCAAAAATATTTTACAAAAACTAAAAACCGACTTCAAAAACACTGAAAAGTTCAAAATAATATAAGAATAGGTACAAACAACATCACACTTCTATATTGAAGTCGGTGCCAAACGATGATCTCCTAGAAAGTCTCAAAATTTGTCACCGACTTCAATATAGAAGTATGATGTTGTTTGTATGTACCTATTCTTATATTATTTTTAACTTTTCTGTGTTTTTGAAGTCGGTTTTTATTTTTTGTAAAATATTTTTTATTTTTTAGTGAATGCAATCTTTTTAGTGAAAGAAACCCTAATTTAAAAAATGGAGGAAAACGCAAATTTTAAGTAAATTAGCGTTTTCCTCGATTTTCTTGGGATCCCATCATCAGATCCTGATTTTGGTGACCTTGGAACCACCCCAGGAGTATACTCTATCAAATACAAAAAAGAAATGAAAATCGTTCCACAATTGGCGGAGTAATCGCGTAACATACACACAAAACACGTTGGACAAACCTTAAAATTTAAGGGTTTTCCTCGATTTTCATGGGATCCTATCATCAGATCCTAACTTTCGTGACCATGGGAGTATACTCTATCGTAGTATGAGTAGGGAGTACGTAGGGAGTATACTCTATATATTACCTTGGAGTATACTCTATCGAATACAAAAATAATTTTGAAAATCGGTCCACAATTGGCGGCGTAATCGTGTAACATACACACAAAAAAAAACATAAGCTTCGAATTGAGAATCTCCTCCTTTTTTGAAGTCGGTTTAAAAATGGACATCGAAGAGATTATCGCGGCAGCGGCAATATTTTTACTTAGCTCTTATAATCATCTACTTAATGTGCGTGAAAAAGAAACATCATAGAGTAAAATTTATTTACCGAGAAGTCTACACTATACTCGAGACAAATACGTACTGAGTAATCGGCGATTGTGTGGACGCGTATGCCATCATGGGCCATAATTCCTGATGTACCGACAATTTACCGATCGCTCACGATTACCGGCGATGATGGCCGATCATAGACAATCATGCCCTCTACACAATCGCGATTGTGTATACTTGCCCATCATGGGCCATTGTGAAGAGGCGCCTTAAAATATTTGATTTGTACTGTCGATGTGTGCAATAAAGATTAGGATATCTATCTATCTAAAAACATTTTTAATAACAAGCCTTTAAAAAACTCTAAAAAGAAGAAAGTAAACTTTTAGGTACTTATTGCATGATACAACTTTTTATGACAATATAAAAGCTTGTCGCGAGATTTGCCTATTGAACATGATCTTGATATTGGCAAGATATTCGTAAGTAATTATAAGAAAAAATATGTGTTTTTTATAAATCTCGCGATAAACTTTTACACTATCATAAAAAGTTGTGACATGTACTTAGTAAAGTTTATTCTACTCTTTTTAGATCATAAAAGTTTGTTTTATAACATGTATAAATCAATGTACCTAGAGCCCAAATTACTGGAGTTAGAAACTTAGAAGCATGAAATTTGGGACAGGAGTTCATTGCACTAAGGCAGGATTATAAAATTCGCAGTAGGAAGCTGAAAAATAGCGAAACGTATTACACATTCAGCTAAGTAAGTAAATAAAAATCGTTCGTTCATTTTTCACTGGCTCCTTTCCTTACCACATAGAAAACATTTACTCTACGCATTATGCTTAAAGTCTCATAGATAAATAGGTAGGTAATTAATAATAAATTCTTTATTCAAGTAGATAACTATAACTCATTTTTCTTATCCACACTACACTTCAATGTTAATTTCAATACTAATATTGAATTTGAAACTTAACCTTTGTCCTACCTATTGCATCATCATTTGGAGTGAGAAGATATATCACTGATTCATAAGAGTGAAAGAGATGGATAACTCGTTTTCATTATTTTCTGACATTACGCGTAGAATGAGATGGCAACAACAACAAGTCGTTGAGCGTAGTAAGTGTGTGAAGGATGGAAGATTTACGTTTATGACACACGTCAACTGTCACTTGAACGAAAAAGGGTGGCCAGCGTAGGAAATTTGCCGCTGTCGATGGCATTATTTTGTTTCATTTGTAGATATGTATTGCCTATCAAGGTAAAGAGGTAGTAATATTACGATATAATTTCGACGGATGAATCATTCTTATTTTCATTTTTATTATACATACCACTGATCGCTTTATTCATTGAGGTATTCTTAAAAATGATCAATAGCTTGAATAAATAAAGTTTATATTGCCGGTTAAAATTGAAAAACTATTTCTTTATTTTATTGAAATAATTTATTGAATTATGCCTTTATTGAATTCCACTGGAGCAACTGGATCTTTGAGTACTCATTATTATTCGATATCATTATGACGTAATAAATATATGGCAAATAAGGTTACGACTTTAAAATTTAAAAAAACATGCAAAAATTTTATACTGTACTTTCATTAAAAATAAACCTTTTTAGCTCCTTGCTTGGTTTCCGGATGGTGTCATTAAATCATGATGCATTTTGTTTATTTATTTATTATTCATTCGAAATTATGCGAAAACAATTTTATTTCGGACATGTATTGTTTTTTATTCAGTCGTCTCTAAAATATGTAACTTGTATGGTAATTTATTAAGGGAGAAAAGTTTTTACACACTGGCATCACCTTCTCGAAACGCCTCCTAAATTCACGCAGCCATTGGCCGAAATTGTGACGCTCTCGAATATTCGCCCGCTGATTGGCCGAGGTTATAAATACTGACGCGCGCGCAAAAGTTGGGTAGTTTGATTTTATTATTCAGTGTGGAACTTCATTTGTTTATCTTAATGTTATGTTAGATGTAAATAACTGATATTATAATGGTGGCTATAGGCATTGATTTGGGTTCAACATATTCGTGTGTGTCTATATGGAGGAATGGGTGTGCTGAAGTGATTTCAAATGAGCATGGGAAGCGCACTACGCCTTCATTTGTTGCCTTTACTAAAACGGAGCGTTTGGTCGGCGAGCCAGCACGAAATCAGGCGCCGTTAAACCCATGTGGCACTATTTTTGGTGTAAAACGTCTCATGGGACGACGCTATGACGATGTAGGGCTCCAAATGAACTTACGCCACTGGCCTTTCAGAATTCTCAATGAAAATGGAAAACCGATGATTCTAGTCGAATACAAAGGTATGTCGAGAAAATTTGCGCCTGAGGAGATAAGTGGCATGATTGTTTATAAGATGAAAGAGATAGCCGAACTGCATTTAGGCGAAAAAGTAGACAAGGCAGTTATAACTGTCCCCGCTTATTTTAACGATGCACAGCGTCAAGCTACCAGGGCAGCAGGAACTATAGCTGGTTTGGAGGTATTGAGAATCACGAACGAACCGACTGCGGCTGTTTTGGCGTATGGCATAGACAGGAAATTTTCAAGAGAACGCAACGTCTTGATATATGATTTAGGCGGAGGCACTTTCGATGTTTCCATTGTGACTATAGGAGCAGGATCAGTGTATGAAGTCAAAGCGACCGCTGGCAATACGAAGTTGGGAGGGGAAGATTTTGATAACAAACTCGTAGCATACTTGATCGAAGACTTCAAAAATATGTATCAGATAGATTTAAATGGTAACACCAAAGCTATAGGCCGCCTCAAAAGGGCCTCCGAGACGGCTAAGCGGATGCTTAGTACAGCAAATGAAGCAACAGTTGTTTTGGAGACTCTTTGCGACGGTATCGACTATCGGGGGAATGTTACCAAAGCTGTTTTCGAAGAGCTATGCTCGGACCTTTTTCAAGACACGTTGATGCACGTTACGAAAGCATTGCTTGACGCAAAGATGGCTGTTAATGATATTCATGACGTGATTCTGGTCGGAGGTAGTACTAGGGTACCAAAGATTCGGAGTATGCTAACTGATTTCTTCGGAGGAAGAACTGTTCTGAGCTGTTTGAATCCTGATGAGTCTATAGCTTGCGGGACCGCCATCCAAGCAGCGATGCTCGGTGGAGAGGGTCATAATAAAATCAAGCACATCTCTCTTATTGATGTAGTTTCATTATCTTTAGGAGTGGAAACAGCTAGAGGTATAATGTACAACGTTATAAATAGAAACACGACCATACCGTGCCGAAGTACGAAAGATCTGACGACCCTTGAAGCTTGACCCTTGAAGACTATCAAAGGAGCATGACGATTGAAGTGTTCGAGGGCGAAAGAACGATGACTAAAGACAATAATTTGCTTGGTGTTTTTGACTTGAACGGTATACCGCCGGCACCGCGGGGAATCCCAAAAATCGATGTAACTTTTGACGTCGACGTTAACGGTATCTTAACTGTCACTGCTCGAGATCGGAGTACAGGCGCTTCTGAGGGCATAGTCATAAGAAACGAGAATAGACTTAGCCAGCATGAGATTAAGAGAATGATAGCTGATGCAGAAGTGTTTAAAGAAGAAGATTTAGAACAAAAGAAGCGATTGGAAGCGAGAAACCAGTTGGAGTCGTATGTGTATGGAGTGAGACAGACTGTGACTGAGGATAGAGAAAAGCTGAGTGATAAAGAAAAAGACATTATATTGCTTGGATGCCAAGAAGCTATGATTTGGTTGGACGACAGTGGTAGTTGTATAAGAGAAGATTACGAGAGTAAAATGACTGAACTTATGAACGAATGGTCGGGAATTATGAAGAAATCTTACGACATAAGCTGGAGTCAGAACAAACGGTTAAGGGGCGAAAGCTACCAAGCGGAGTTAGAGGAATTAATCATGGCGAGTTTGCCCGACTCTGAAAAATAATATAGCTGTGACAACTATATTATTTTTATAACTATATTATTAAACAAAAAGGAGACCTTCAGAAACAACGAACATAAACTATTTAAGTACTGTAAAATTTTGAATGTATATAACATGGTGAAAATGGAAGTTATTTGTCAAAATTATGATTACATTCAAACATTAACAAAGACAACTCGTCCAGGAAAACTTCGGAACATCTCTTACCTACCCACATTTGTCTTACCGAAATACAGTAACAACTATGGCAAGAGAACAGTGCAATACCTGCTACCGGAATTCCTAAACGAGTTGTCTAAGGAGGATCTCAACACTTTGTTAAATTTAGAAAATTATAAAAGTAGGTTAAAACGTTATTTATTATCAAATTAAGATTAGTATAGGTTAAATTAGATTAAGCAGTCTAAAGCGAGCGTCACTTCCTGAGCATAAACTCCATTGGGAGTTTTATCAGAGAAGTATATTTTTTTTCCATTTAAGTAATATTATTTGTACTGAATAACAATAAAAAAAAAAAAAAAAAAACTAACGAAGGATCCTTTGCATTTTTAAGGATCTTTGTATCTTTAATAATTCAATACAGACAAATGAATCTAAAATTTTATGAAAATTGTGTAGTCACGTAAAATTATTAATTATATAGAATTTAATTAACATTTTAACTATATAATTTTATTGTTTGTTTTATCATTACAAAACTTAAATACTTGTTTAGGTTTAGTTCATTCTGTATGAAAGGATAGCTATCGTAAGTAAATATGCAAAATAATAAATAAATGAAAAAGACTGCTTTAGCTGTTAATTCCATTCAAATGCTAGTTTCCTCGGAAATAGTCGGAATGTTTTGTAAACGCGTAGTGTCACCAGCGAGTGATTTTCTACACAAAACATTACCACAGACTCAACTCAATTAAATATTATTTTTATTTTGTGTAGAAAAACGGGCGCAGACGTAGCATGTAGATAAACGTGTAAACCTAAGGAACTAAAGTAGTTTTAAATTTTATTTTAGAATTTTAGTTTTAGAATTTATGAGTCGTATTGTTAAATTATTTGTTAGTTTGAAACCTTTCTGAATCATTTGTAATGTGTAATGAATAAATAGAATCTCAGAAATTATACCTTTGTTTTAATTTTCCAGACTCATTAGGTACACTACTTACTAACAATATTATACAGCCGATGAGTTTGTTTGTTTGTTTTGTTGATCGCGCTAATCTCAGAAAATACTGATTCAAGTTAAAAAATCTTTTTGTGTTGAACAGTTCATTTACCGAGAAAGGCTGTATGTTATCTATGCACACACAGCGTCCACTGCACTACCTCTTTTTCGATAGCGCAGTAGACAGACTAGTCAGACAGGTTGATGCATGGGGGTTTGTTCCCATCTTCGCAGAGCGTTGAACTGCCTTAAGCACGAAGAACAGTTTGAAGTTTATTTTCCCGCAGTCGTTCCGTTTCGCAAATAAACACAAAATTGTCGTCGTACTGCACCGGAAGACGCAGCGTGGGTGGGTCTCCCACTCTCCCAACAGCGATCTGTAATATTACGGAACTCAGTTCCAACTCCAAGCTGACATTTTAAAAATACACTATTCAAATCAAGCAGGATTTTATTTCCTGTTTAAAAGATTAGCCTCACGGATCTGCACCCTTCTCGTTAGTTCCAAGTTGCCATTTTAAAATACACTATAAAGGATTACTTTTTATCACCCCAGATATCTTAAAGGATGCTCCAGGACACGGTAGTAATAGTACATTGTTACCCCAGGGGTGAAAGTAACTTATTTAGTCCCGAGACGGTGTTTGGCGTCCGAGCATAGCGAGGGCACCAATAGTTCGAGGGACTAAATAAGTCTTTAACCCGAGGTAAACACTGTGCTTTTCATTACAAATACAAGAAAAGTAAAAATAAAACAATGAATTAGCTAAAGAAAAAACCTGTAAATTTTATTTTACATAAATCAACAACAACTGCTTTAGCCCGCTTTCTCTTATAAAATCAGGCGTTAACTCCATACCTGAATCAGATGAACTCATTGTGTTAATTATTAACACAATGTTATGCAAATATAATTAATAGTTAATACAAATCTCAGCTATACGGAAGTATTAACAAAACTCTATAAATGGAAAAAACAAATGAAGGTTGCATTGATGCTTTCCCACTTATTTTTTTTTTTCTGTGGCCGGCCAGCTTTTCAGCAATTATTTTTCATTTTCATAATTTAAAAAATAATAAATATTTTGCCCAAATCTATGTTATTTTAAAGAAATAGTTGAAAATAAATTATAATAAAGTGATTTAAAAAATATATTCTTTAAATACTTAACATTATGTTATTTCAATTTTACACCGCGCTGTAATTGAGTGGCTGTATAGAAAGTCGGAATATGGTTCAATAAAAATGTGACAAAAGAACTAGTTTCTTTTTTAAAATTTGACAGCAACTGTCAGTTGAAAGTAATTCTCCCTAGGGCTGAAAAGTATTACTTTCAACCCGCTCCTCAGGCAACTTCAGACCTACTTTCAGAGTATGAGTAATGAAAAATGAATTAAACATTATATTTTTTTAAATAAAATAATGGATGTGTCCTGAAGTGCCCCTTAAATCATAAATTATCCGGGGTGATAAAAAGTAACCCTGTATATCTACTTAAACCAGACGAAAATATTTCCTGTGTGGTTTAATTGGCCTCCCGGATCTGAAACCATTCCCGTTAGTTGTAAGCTATCATTTTCAAATGCACCTGTTTGGTTTGAGTAGCCTTCCGGGCCTGTAACCTTTTTCGTTAGATTCCCCAGTCGTGATGTGACTCTCATAGGTTTTTGCTATTCGTAAGCACAATTTTCGGAGGAGGGTGCAACTGATTGCATTGTACCCAGGTCTTCGGCAGTCTGGAGTTGTTCCTCGGCGGCCAGCATAGACAGCACGCCGCCATGATGGTGATGGCGATGCTGGGGTTCTACTTCGAAGTGGCCAGGCACGACCGGGACAAATATATTCGCGTGCATCTCAGACATGTGAGGCCAGGTTGGTATAAGTTAGCGCTGCCCCTTAGCCTTACCTTTCTGATGCAGTGAATTGCTGTTTTAAAGGGTAAGTTTGAGTTAGTCCAGCGAATAGACATCTTGTGCCACAAGTTGGCATGGATTCTACGTTACGATCATATTAGAGGTTACAAATTTCAGGGGGACACGTTTGGTAGATTGCCCGAACGTATCCTCTATTGGAAGCTGAAAGATTTCTGAGCGTAGATTAATTGAGTATGGGGACCCTAGCGGAATAGCCGCTGGTGGTTCAGGATACTCAAGTGGGCAAGCTACTCATCTTAGACCTTTTGTAGCTCATATATTATTCCGCCTTAGGGAAAGGGTTACAGATTTGCAAATCTTATAATGTATCTACTTACACAAATTGCTGACTGTAATCACTTATCATCAGGTGATCAATCTGTTCGCCAACTTTCTTGTATAAAATAGAAGCTGGGCTGGTCCATCAGATCTAGACAGCGCGATTTCAGTGTTAAGAGTGTGCGGAGTGTGCGGAGTGCGAGTTTTGTCGAGTTTTACTCGATCACACGCATCGAACGCGTAAACGCGAATTTGTATGGAATTACAGCAGTGCCATCTAGTAGTCACTAGATGAAGCAGTTTCATTCCATAACAGCTACTAGATGGCGCTGCTCTAATTCCATACAAATTCCCGTTACGCGTTCGATGCGTACGATCGACTAGAGCTTGATAAAACTCGCACTAGGCACTCTGTAACAGTTGTGTAAAAAGAAATAAGGTAGGGCAAAATATGAAAACTTAGGATAAGTTACTTAATGAGTTAGTTGTTATATTTACCAAGAAATTCGTCAACTCTTTTCTATGTCGCACGATTAAGAAATGGAACTCTCTGCCAGCGTATGTGTTTCCCCCTTCTTACAATCCCGTGTCCTTTAAGAGGCGTGAAGAAGCGTCTGGAGGTCGGCAATGTGAGGGTGGCTAGTGCGGCGTGTAATCTTTCTCCCGCACTAAGGCGCTTAACACATTGCCGCCGCATCCCGCTGCGGTGTACGGAGGGACGAAAACCGCATGCGGCTGCGGCGGCACGGAACCGTGCCACCGTACGGTTTGCTCCGTATCACCGTCCGGAGCTGCGGTGCACGACGCCCCGCATCACCGCATTAGCTATTACGCGTATGCATGTCCTTTCTACGCAAAAATCCGTACGATACTGCGGCACAGTGTGGCATACCCCGCGGACCGCACCGCATCACCGCCCGGGAGTGCGGTGCCTTCGCGCGCGCCGCACAGCCGCACGGGCATGCGTTGTGAGTGTGTTATAGCCTGCGGTTTTTGTATACAAATTAAGATTCTTCAGCAAAATTTTAAAACCGCAGCACCGCACACCGGAGCGGTGTCCGGTGCAATGTGTTATGCGCCTTACTATCTTCGCATTTGGATTCTATTTCCATTTACCACCAGTGTGCGGAGTGCGAGTTTTATCGAGCTCTACTCGATCGTACGCATCGAACGCGTTAACGAGAATTTGTATGGAATTAGAGCAGCGCCATCTAGTAGTGACTAGATGAAGCTGTCTCATTCCATAGCAGCTACTAGATGGCGCTGCTCTAATTCCATACAAATTCGCGTTAACGCGTTCGATGCGTACGATCGAGTAGAGCTCGATAAAACTCGCACTAGGCACTCTGGTGAATGGGGTCATTTGTGTGGCGTTCTACAAAAAAAATACTTCCGACGAAGATGCCAGTAAATAATTGGTGGAATTGCTTGTTTCGCAGACAAACTACACCACTTCGAGAAGATACGGGCTGATGGGACGTTGCCTGTTGCATATGACTATGAGAGCGCTACCCACCCCGCCTGGCAATTCTGGAGAAAGCTCGGCAGAAAGGGAATATCAACTGTGGCTACATATAAATCTTTGGTATGTCTGCGTGGAGTTGATTTCGACATTGGTCGATCAGGACTCTGATGGGTGATCGATCATAAATTAAAAACATTGAATCGGCAGTTATTTAAAATCAAAAAAGATAATCTGAAATAGTATTCCATACAATAATGTCCTCCTAACCGATATTCTGTCACGGCGACCATTTTCAACGGAGACTAGTCATCTGCGCAGGAGATATTATAGTGCACTCTCTGTTCCTTCATTCGCCTAGTCCGATGGGACGGTTAGCCGACACGACCGGGGCGGGATCAGGCGCAGCACCCACTGTTTAACGTGCCTTAGACGAAGCACGCAGGAGCTCGAGATATTTCGTATTTTGGTCACCCATTATAGGACTCACCACAGCCAAGGTTGCTTGACCTTAGTAATCGTTCTCTGAGCGCACGCGCCAATGCGCTACCAAGCTGTCAGATATAATATGTACCTACATATGTAATTCATAAAACGAAAAACACATTGGTACATGGTGGCCTCGAACCCCGGAACTCTCGATTGGAAGGCAAGTGCCGAGTCCACAGCGCCACCGACGTGACCCGAAATGCTGTAGGTAGGCTAATTTGTTTCAGAAATCAGGGTAGTTTATTGAGTAGTTTCGTTATGGCGTTGTTCATTTTAGCAGTAACAATGGCTTATTATTTAATGACGGTTCTGAGTTGGCAAATAAAATTATCTAACGAATAGGAGGCTCAGATGGCGACCAGCCCCCCTAGACAAGATGTCTTTCGATAATCGTTATCGCAATCACTATAAATGGACAATGTATGAGATTTGACAATTGCGCTCGAAAGCTAAGCGAGGGCTTATGTCAAATCCTATACATTTTCCTTCTAGCGATTACGATAGCGATTATCGAAATGCGTTTTGTCTAGGGGGGCTGAGTTGTATTCATGGGGCGAATCGAGCCGCGGTAATTCTCCCAGTCAGAACTGTATATGTACTAAATGCCACTTATATCAATTCCTACAGGACCCAGATGGTTCCGTAATGAAGGGCTTAGGTCAGAATGACCAGCTTCTCTCCAAAATGGATATTTTGAAGATAAACAGTGTTTATGGAATTGAATGCTTGGACGAGCGTGGGAACCACTCCAAGAGACGTCCGGGCCGGCAAAGGGAATATTGATGTAAATAAATTGATAAGAAATAAATTTTAAAAATAAATCTCGTAATAATACCATTTATGTTGCGTTTTGTTTTTTACTTTGTATGCATGGATGAATGCAGTCTTTGAAAAATCCATTTTTTTATAATATGCAGAAAACATACGAGTAGGAGTCAACTTTTTACCTCATTAATTTTATTTCATTTATGTGGCAAGCAAGCGTTTAGCCCACCGGATGGTAAGCGGTTACGGCAGCCTGTGGATGCTTGCAACACTGGGGGTATCGCTTGCACGTTGCGGACCCTTTAAACATTATATTTTTCATGAAGAACCTCATTCTGGAGTCCTTTGAGACCACCTTGACATTGAGTATAATCCACATCCTGAGCGTGTGCGGAAGGAAATTTCTTCGATTTTTTTAGCATTATGGTTGGGGTGTATAAAGGGCAAAATAATTGATTCTTAGGTAATTAGGTTTCTATATTTGTTTGGTAGTTTTAGGTTTTTCAAGATATGGTAAAACTGATGGTTAATAAGGTTCCATATCCCTATTTATATTATAAATGCGAAAGTAACATGCATATGAGATAGCTTAAGCCCTATGATGGAGATATTCTTTTTTCTTGAGTTTTATTGGGTTTCTACGCAGACGAATTCGCGGGCAACAGCTAGTGTCAAATAAAATATCTGCGAGTACTACATAGGTGTGTCCATCAGTGATTTAGTTCACTAAAGTTCCAATTAATCCCATATTCTAAATTTTCATTAAATCCACGTTTTCATCAAACACGATGTCAATCCGGATACTTTTCTAACACATCAAACACGTAGTTCGTTTGTCAAACGCGTCAAACACACGCCCTACACGAACACATAAGTTTGTCAAATACGTAAATTGACAAACATGTCTGATCATATTAGGGTCCTTTAGAAGTCCGTTTCGACAGCTGTCATCTCGCGTATTAAATCGCGCGTACACCACACAACCACACGCTCGCGCGATAATCGCAGTGACTGCTTGGGCGCATCGATCTACCTATAACTTTATAGGGAGCGCCCTCCAATTTATAACAAGTTGTTTGTTATAAAAACGGACTATAGTATTCTTCCTGGTCAGTGGGCGGAGTGCGAGTTTTATCGAGCTTTACTCGATCAAAGGCATCGAACGCGTAAACGCGAATTTGTATGGAATTAGAGCAGCGCCATCTAGTAGTCACTAGTTGAAGCTGTCTCATTCCATAGCAGCTACTAGATGGCGCTGCTCTAATTCCATACAAATTCGCGTTAACGCGTTCGATGCGTACGATCGAGTAGAGCTCGATAAAAGTCGCACTAGGCACACAGGGCCAAGTCAAGGCACAGTCAAGATGACGGCCTGACTGGGCTAACCCCCTCTGCAGCTGCTTAGGGTAGATTGAAAGCGTTTACGAAAGCACGTCTTCTACCCCGCCGCCTGGTCCTCTGATGACCCTGCCAAAGTTACATCACAATTTGGTCAATAGTTAAGGAACGACAACATATAAATTTAATTTTTATTTATATAGATACTTAAAAGATTCCGTTACAATTATTCGTCCAGTTGTATATCGCTTTTCGTGATAATGTCAAAGACTGCAATGTCGTCAGCGTAGGTGCGTCTTCGAATCACGCATTTTTCCATTGAAATCATGACGCTTACCGCTAAAAAATATTATGAGTAGTAGGTACAGTAAGCAACACGTCAAGCTTTACATTTGCATTACGAAAGCCGCCGCTATTGCGAGCGACATAAGGACGGTCTCAAGGTCAACATGTAAAGCCTAGCGTGTTGCAGTGCGTACATACCAGATCGCAGGACTTAGGTTGAACAAAAATTGAGGTCATCTGCTCAGGGGCAAACCGTAAAAATAATAAAAGTGTTATGTGTACATTTGCCTGCGAAATTAAAATTACTATTCAAAATCAAAATAGTCATTATTCAAATACTTATGATTTGCTAGTAAGCTCTTTTGAATCATCCAAATAAATATTTTTACCTACAATGCGATTCAAATAAGAATAGGAAAGCCAATTACCTCCATCTGTCAAATGTCGCTTGAAAAGTACGGTTTGCAAAAAAAACTTATTCTCAACAAGAACGGTGTATTTTACTTTGTTTAAAAATATGTTTAAATTTTTTTATTATTAATTTAATTATCTAAAGTCATAATTAGTTTTTTAAAACCATACCATGACCTTTTTTGTTTCCATTGATTCTGATTAATGTTTTTTCTCACTCAGTCTTAATAAACAAATATTATTAAAAATCAGATGTTTTTATTTCTCTCAATCTTAGTAAAAAAAAAACATTTTATATAAAATGTGACGTATTTTTCTCACTTTATCTTAGTAAATAAATTTTATAAAGAAAAACGTTTTGTGCTCACCGTACCTAAGTGTTTAGAATTGACAGCTATGACGTCACAATATGGCGCCAAGTCGGTCCTATTCTTAGTTGAAACGCATAGTACCTACCACATGCAGAGGGGTCGGTCTCAGGTTGTCTAGATAACATTAAGACTACACTACACTAATGACTATATCATAAAAATGACTAGGTATCATTTCGCCTAGGTCTTTTAATTGACTACATCCGTTTAATGACTAGGTCGCAAAATGACTACATATCATGTTCGACTACATCTTATAATGCAAGTACAGTCAAGTGAAATAAGTATGTTGCAGGTAGGTAGATACCTTTTTTATCTCTATTCAGTGTACCCTTAAGATGGTGAGTATGGGAAAGTAAAACATGAGTAAAGTATTTACCACTGTACATTCTTGTAGATGATACTTGAAATAATACCTAATATAGTTATTAAATTATTGTTGAATCCTAAGAAGGGTTCCAAGGAATAATCTTATCCATAGACTTGGATAAACTGGCATATAGACCAACTGACAAGAGACAGTGCATTTAGCTACTTTGTAACCACTTTGTAACTGATTTTGAATGACAGATCAGCCACATTGGATATTGGAATTCAGCCACATAGAATTGGAATTGACAAATTGGTCACATTTTAATAAGCTGACAGTACGTCTATACGCTAGTATATTCTGAATCTATGATCTTATCCATACTGTGTGAAGTGTGTTACTAGCCACTTTGATTGTTCGATAACCAAATTAAAAAAAAAAAAATAAGATTTTATTTCAATGTGCTAAAAAGAGGAAAATAAACTTATTTATAACCTGACACAATTTTTATGATAATATAAATGCTTGTGGCGAGAATGTAGATAAACAATAAGTATTACAATATCTTTTTAACATGGTCTCGAACTTGATAAAAATCGTAAATCTCATGACGAGCTTATAAAAGCTTGTCGCGAGATTTACTATTTCTATAAAAACATGTAATCCGCTGACATTTTGTGGCGGCGGTCATCTTGAATTTACATCGATTCTAATTAAAGATAATTTGCATTATTATAAGAACTAAAAGTGTACTTTAAATTTTAGGAGAAGTGGAAACTGACATGTGGGTCAAATGTAACTTGCAAGATTTGACCCAAACCAACACAGATTGCAAGTTAAATAAAAGCTTGTAAACATCATGAATAGAAGAAATTGAAACCCTAAAAAAATTATTAAAAATCTCTGAACAAGAAATAGAAAACTTGAATTTGGAAAATAACGAACTAAAAAAAATTATCGACAAACAAGGAAAGCAAATAGATTTTTTAAAAAAGATGTCAAGAGATATATCTGGTAAGCCTAAACCAATAACACCCATTAGAAAGAAAATCATGCAAATTAACTCTATTTCAAGAATATCACCTTTGAAGTGTTGCTATGAACATGTACTGAACAATTCAGATCCACAAAATATAATAACTGAACAAGAAAACGTGGAAACTAGACAGAAACTCTCGTCGACTGCTTTGAATACTTCAAGTTTAAGTGCAACGAAAAATGCAACTCACATGTCTAATGAAACAACAATAAACAAAAAGACACAAGTTTTTATTCTGGGCGATGAGCAGATTAAAAATCTATCAAATTGTTTACGTTACAGTCGAAAGAAAATAGAGGATGACCGATACTCCATAACATCGATAGTTAAGCCGGGCGCAATGTGCTCACAAATTTTAAGCAGTTGTGATTACATTAAAAATAATCTAAAAGAGGGAGATATAGTTATATTATCCGTGGGGTCTAATGATAAAAATCCATATTTATTATTCTCCGAACTAGGGTTGGCTCTATATAAATTAAGGGACTTTAAAGTCTATGTCGTAAATGTGCAATTCAATTCGTATCTGAATAAATGTGCGCTGAATTATAATCTTAAAATGCTCACAAGAAATCACAAGAATTGCAATTTTATTGAATTGAATAGATATGAACATTGTAATAATTTATCATTTTCGCAAAATAGGAATTTAGTCTTTAATCAGTTATGTTTTAAAATTAATATTATTTTAGATTTCCTATTATATCAGTCAGAATTTCTTTCTCTCGATAAAGTTAAAGAATTTGTTTCACGTAATGACATTCCTAAATCATTGCAAGAGGCTAACAATTTTAAGAAGATGGAACTAAAGCAAAAACATATCACGGACTTTTTCCGCAGTGACGTGGTCCCAGTGATGGGTGGCGTGGACTGTCCTCTTTTTCGTTCATAAAAGTAATTTTGTTTTATTCCATCAAAACATTGCTAGTATTTTTAAAAAACAGGATCTTTTGGAGATTGCCCTAACTGACCTTTTGCAGGAGTTGGGCTATATTGACGTTGTATGTCTTTCGGAGACCTTCGTTAAAAAAGGAACTGAAAGAAATATAAATATTCCTAATTATAATTTGGCAACAACATTTTGTAGACATGAACGCAGAGGTGGAACTTGCATTCTCGTTAAGAATAATATAGACTTTACACCAGTATGTATAACTGAAGCAACGCCATTTTCATTTGAATGCTGTGGAATAGAGATACCAATGCATAAGTTACTTATATTTTGTATTTATAGAACACCAGCATCAAAAGTAGATATATTTTTGAAACAATTACAGTCTCTTTTGTTTCGAATGTCGCGTAAGCGTCATAAGAATATTATTATTTGCGGGGATTTCAATATAGATATATTGCAGGATTCCAAGCACTCAAAAGAACTGATAAGTATACTGTCAAATAATAATCTTAGTAATCATATTACGAAGCCGACCAGATTGTCCTCTTGTCTGGATCTTGTGGCAAGCAATCTTCCAAATGTCCACTCTTCATTACATCGTCTTTGTTTGTCTGACCACGAAATGGGTCAAAGTATTAAATTTCGCGTTGAAAAACACCAAAACTACAGAAAATCACCATCTTTCTGGTTCGAAAGAAAGCGTGACTTTTGCAAACATAATGTGAATAAATTTTTAAGTTGTATGTCGTCTCTTTCTTTTAATGAGGTTCTATCAGAGAATGAAACTGAAAACGCATTTAATACGTTTCATGATTTGGTTACTTTATTTTATAATCTTTGTTTTCCAATAATAAAAATAAAAAACGTAATAAAAAAAATAAAAACAAAATGGTTTAGTAAAGGCCTAAAAAAATGTTGTGTGACAAAACGTCGTTTATACTCATTATACCGTAGCTCAGGCAAGAATAAGAAGGTTAATAAAAAAAAATACCATACATATTCAAAGATATTACAGAGTTGCATATCGCAGGCACAAAGAATTGTTAATACAAAATATATAACTAATTCTAAGAACGTCTGCAAAGCATCCTGGGATGTGATTAAAAACAGTGTTAACAATAAGCAACTTTCAAATCAAATACGTCAATTAAAGTTAGAAAATAATATTATTTTAAGTGACCCTCAAAAAATTGCCGACAAATTTAATGAACACTTTATTGAGTTGACTCGTACTACTAATATTGACCGTGAAATAGTTTGTGACATTCCATTGAATAGCAAAAGTATTTTTCTGACACCGATTGACGAGTATGACATTATCAAAATTATTAGAAGTTTAAAAAAAACCAATGCTACAGGATATGATGACTTGAATATTAGAATTTTAATGAAAAGTGCTGCCTACATTGTGACTCCACTCAGTCATGTTATAAATTTATCACTGTTAGAAGGTCACTTTCCAACTCGTCTTAAAAAATCCTTGGTAAAACCTTTACATAAAAAAGGTTCTTATGACGATATCAATAATTTTAGACCTATTACATTAATACCTACGATTTCCAAAGTCTTTGAAAAGGTTATGGCTGAGAAAATTAACAATTTTATGACATCCAATGATTTACTTAAGGATGAACAGTATGGCTTTAGAAGTGGACGTTCTACGACTCTTGCATGCTTTCAATTAATTAAACATGTAATTGATAATTTCAACGAACAAGCCAATACTGTGGGTATTTTTTTAGATATGAGTAAGGCTTTCGACTGTGTTTCTCACAAGATACTACTGTATAAGCTCGAAAGATATGGTATTAGAGGAAACGCTTTGGAATGGATAAAAAACTATCTGGAAAACCGTGAACAGTGTGTCGAAATTACGCAAATAGTAAATAAAACGAAACAAGTTTATAGCTCTGAATACACCTTCAATAAATGTGGTGTGCCACAGGGTAGCGTTCTTGGGCCGTTATTATTTTTAATATATATTAATGATCTACCTGACTCTATTGAACAAAAAAGTATTTTATTCGCTGATGACACTACCATTCTAATAAAAAGCAAGAACGTAAATGACATCGAAGCTATTGCAAATTCAAATTTTAACAATGTAATAAAATGGTTAGAACAAAATAGTTTAAAAATCAACTTTGAAAAAACGAAAATTCTTAATTTTCAAACATTAAATAGCAATTCATTTAAAGTCACTCTTAACAATAATGAAAGTAAAATAAAGGAAGTTGATAATGTTTCATTTCTAGGAATAACGATTGACAAATTCTGCAACTGGAAAGCTCACATTGACCTACTAGCAACAAAATTAGATAGATTTGTTTATGCTTTGAATAGAATTAAACAAGTCGTATCTAAAAAAGCTGCCTTGTCAGCCTATCATGGATACGTGGCGTCACTACTACGTTACGGCCTGGTACTGTGGGGAAACTCGGTAGATATTAATGTCATTTTCAAAATTCAAAAAAAATGTATAAGAGCAATATGTAGTGTAGACTCTCGAACTAGTTGTAAGCCGCTATTTAAATCATTAGGTATATTGCCTCTCCCATGCTTATACATTTTTGAGATTTGCTTATTTGTTAAGAAACATTTTGGATTATTTAAAACAAACAAGGATTATGTTTACCGAGGTAGAAAGGAAAATAAACTGTATATTCCCTATCAAAGGCTGAAAATCGTTTCAAGAAATTCATACAATATGGCTATCAGAATTTTTAACAAACTACCAAATAAAGTCACAAGTCTTCCCTTTACTAAATTCAAAAAGGCATTGTTTGACATATTACTTAATAAAATATATTACAATGTTGGAGAGTATTTATGTGATCGAATAGAGTAATATGACATTAATGACATAATAATGAGAATTTTAAATGATTGGACATTTTGTAATGTGCTATTTGTTTTCTTTGTTAATGTAATAATATTTATGTGATCAAATAGAGTAATATGACATTAATGACATAATAATGAGAATTTTAAATGATTGGACATTTTGTATTGTTATGTGATTTGTTTTCTTTGTTAATGTAATAATTAATGTAATAATGATTAAAGGTAATGAATATGACAATGAAAATAGAATAGTAAGTATGACATTATTATTGAATGTGACATGATGACTGAAATTTTAAATGATAGGACATTTTATATTGTTATGTGATTTGTTGTTTTATTAATGTAATAATGATAACAGGTATCTAATATGACAATGATAATAGAATTGAAAGTATGACATTACTATTGATTGTGACATGATGACTGAAATTTTAAATACTAGTTATTAATATCATAACAATGAAATATTTTTTTTTGTGGTACCTATAATGTAAGAATGTACCTATAAAGGACGGAAAATTTGCACGTTGACTAAGTCAACAGGATATGTCGGCTCAATGAAACTGTAACACCTTTAGAACCATATTCTGGCAAATAAAGATTTCTATTCTATTCTATTCATGACGTAGTTTCAACTGACTATACATTCATGAAACAAAAGAGAAACTAGAGGAATAAGCTATGTAGTCATTTTGCGACCTAGTCATAAAACGGATGTAGTCAATTAAAGACCTAGGCGAAATGATACCTAGTCATTTTTATGATATAGTCATTAGTGTAGTGTAGTCTTAATGCTATCTAGACATGCAGAGCGTCTTTAGCTGATAAGAAGAATGGGCGCAATTATCAGAAGTATCGACATAAATTATGTCGTTACCATACACAGCGGTCTTTGTTTACCAACACAAATAGTTTTAAATAGTAACATTTCCTTACATTGTAACAAATGATGCCTACAAATTGACACCAAGCATTGGCATCATTCAAATTCATCGTTGACTTCATAATACCTTTACTCATAAGTCTTTTTCACATTAATCAGCTCTGCCTCAAAGCAGCAGCTTGCATTGCTGTGTTCCGGTTTGAAGGGTAAGCTATGGCGGTGAAATTACTGAGTACCGTGACATTACATTTGATGTCATAAGTTGGAAATGTACGCTGTGGGTCTTGTTGGGGTTGCAGTTTTGCTACTTACTTCGTGGCATGAGATAAAAAAGATGTATTTTTTTGAATAAACAAAAGCAACAATAATTATTAAAATCTTTAAAAAGCCATATGCACGTTCAGATATTGATCACCAAATTGTACTGTTAAATAAAGATGGTAATTCGGCTGTATAGCTTAAATCTTTTGCCATTTGTTCTGTCCATTCGAAAAAAACTAGTGTCAACAAAGGAAGGCGTATAATGAAAAAACTGTTCTTATCTATTTATGTTCTGTTTAATTTTATATAAATTAGTTCTCTAATACTCACCAGGCCTATCAACAGCTGCTACTGATAACCTTTCGATTTTGTGTTCCTCTTTCCAATGAAAGAACATCTTTTTTATTATAGCCATGACTAGCGCTATCAAGAAAAGGCAGAGCCCAAATAAGATCGTGTATAGGGCCATTTGAAAATATCACGCCATTATTAATTTTAAATTTAATTTGCCAAATCATTAGTTTCTATTACATTATGACAATGTGTGTTAAATTATTGTAATTAATGGCAGAAATCGGAGGTACCTTTTTTAGTTTGGAGTCCGAAATCATTTGACTTGACACCACTGTGATAGACACGTGCTCATGTCAAATTGTAAATCACTCACTCTAGGTTTTTTAAATGCAGACGAGGGAACTAGCCCGTAGTAAGAACAACTATTTCTGTTGCGGATTTTTTATAATGTATCCGTCGTTATATATAATACGTAAAAAATAACGACAGATCTTGAGTACCTAACTTATGCATAGGTACTATATCTATATAGGTACATAAACAAATTATTGTCGATCTACTACGTCTTTCTTTGTATTAATATTCTTTTGTTATAACGGTTCAAGAGATGAGATTATTTATTATGCTTAGGTAGGTATAGTTTTTCATAACATAAAGAGGTTGTTCAGACCATCAAACCGAACAAAACTCATAATGGAACCAACTTTCAAATCGTGACTACGTTGAAAATCCACTTGACTGAAATGTATGGAATTATGCATGCTGATTACTTTTATTTGCAGAGTTGGTAGCATAGTGGAAATTGTTAAGTTTCATGATTTCAATATCATCACAATCTTTTAATATCATCACAACTTTTTGGAACACCTTATAGTTTTAGCTATGGCTGTATAAGTTTACGTTTCCTTTATCAGTTTATAATATTCATTAATTAAAAAGTATAGTTTTTTTCTTCCGCCCGCTTATCACTACATTTTATGGTCAAAACGGCGCGAAATCATATTTAGGTATATTTAGTAGTTTTCATGTATACATTTTAAAATGCTAATTGTTAATTGAAATGGTGTTTTTAGAGGGCTACTTATTTTAGAAATAACATATATTGTAATCTAATCAATAAAACTACTCATATAATCAAAATGAGTTTTGAAAACTACGGTAAGTCAATATTTTATAATTATTTAACGCTGAACAGAAATATACGAGTATTTGTAAGAGATTAACTTTGCTCAAATGACTCAAGTACACTGCACAAATACACATAATTTATTGTTTGAAAATATTTTTTGTTGGTTGAAGTAGGTACAGTGTCACCACTTATCTGACCCGATGGTGTAGCTGTTGTCGAATTTAGTGCTTTGCTAAATAGAATTCCTGCATTTACAAGGGAAATGACTGGTAATGATCCATCCACTCATTAGTCGGTGCACAAATCAGTTTACTAGAATTAAAATGATCGATTTTAACAATGGGTACTTACATAGTTCCAGTTTTGTCCGCTGCCGCCGGGTGAGATATATTTGTGGTACTATACTGTTCCATTATAAAGATACGACAGGGAAGCTCTTGGCCTTTATCTCGCCTGATGGTATGTGACGATAAGGCCGAAGGTGGAAGCGAGCTTCACCTGGAATCCTCAACAACTGAGGAACTGGCTATCTTACCTCTAATTGGAACACGATAATGCTAATCAAAATTGTTCTCGAAAAATCCCCCACTCATTAGAACAAAACACTTCTAAGGCTACATACAACACTCGCTAGGTGTTGGTCACTATAATGATTGAAATAGGTAAAAGCTCATACTGTTTTGCTACTCGGCATATTCGTTAGTGGGAAATGGTGGTATTCTACATTAGGGATAGGTAGGTACTATTTCATATTTGGTTACTTTACTGTTTTATGCGATCGTGGTTAGGGGCGAGGTATTATAGAAAAACCGGCCAAGTGCGAGTTGAACTCGCGTGAAGAGGGTTCCGTACGATGTTACCTATATTGAGTGATTTACCATTTTATTTTAATATCATGGACTTGTTATAGGTTTTCATATAATCTTTTCAATTCAAATTATTTATTGGTAGCCTTATATACATATAAACTATTACACACTTTGGACCTTCCGTTTAGGCAAAATGCCTGTGGTCGGGAGATCCGCTCTTATTACAATATCTTATTATCTATAAGTAGAAAACTAATTTCTGTATTTTTTTTTCCAAATTTTAGGGTTTAGTAGTTTTGGAGATAAGGGGGGGGGGGTCAATTTTCGTCTATTTTCTTGAATGACTTGGAAACTATTTATTTTAAAATTACGAAAAATACATTTAAGATTTTCACAACAAGACCTTTACCCAAATAAATAAAATTGAAGTGTCTGTTTGTAATGTCAAAATAACTGGACTGGCTGGACCGATTTTGACGGGACTTTCACTAATAGATAGCTAATTATAGAAGGTATAACATAGGCTACTATTTATCAAGATCTTTAAAAAAATCCTACAAAAATCAAAATGCTGCCAAAAGTTACTATTCCACGCGGATGAAGTCACGGGCACAGCTAGTTGAACAATAAAATTTTATCCGAAAACGACTTTATAATTGTTTAAATAACAAAAATTCAAAATTTCAGCACAGCATATAATACAAAAATATAGATTAGCTGTAGCATTAGCAGTACTAAAGGAAAAACCATCAGATCTATCAGTGCAATCTTATATAGAGCTGTTAAAGCGAAAAATTAATAATAAAAATGGCGATTTTGACGAAACAATCTGTAGCGATGATTTCCAAATTGATGAATATATCAACTATAGTGATAATATTGATGTTACTAAAATCGGCACATCATTACCTACAAATATAGCTGAAAATGCAAAAAATTCTGACATTAGCGGACAAGTTTTATGTGAGAAAGTTAATAATTATGAAAATCATTTAAGTCAGAACTTATTAGATGGATATAATATAATTACAGAAGATGCTTGTCATCATAATAACAATGAACAATCTAATAATAATATTAATTCTGATATCATCATAGAAAAGAATACTGTACAAAATAACGATACTAGCATAGCAATTAATAATGATGTAAAACAGAAACAAGAAAATACAATAAATTTACAAGAAAAAGATCAGAATAGTGTTACCATACTACAAAACTATGTCATTAATAATACAACAAATAATAAAGATACAGTAACATTCAAAGATTTTTCAACTAATACAGATACATTGACTATATCTACAAATAGAATTACCAAACAATCGGAAGTTGATAACATAACAGGAGCACTACAACATAAAGAGAATGAACATTCGTCAATTAATCACGTAAACCCTAAAATCAATCACAAGGATGACTCAAACGAAACACAAACACAATATTGTTTCGTCCTAAATTTAAACGATTTTAATAAAAATGCCGATACACTTCGGCTGAATGCATTTAATAATACAGATAATACACAAAACTACACCCACGTTAGTCAAAGTCAAACCGAAAATATCTGTATAAAGCAGATCTTATTACAACCTAAAGCGAAATGTTATAATAAAGATAAATTTGTAAACCTTAACAAAGAGCACTTTTACCAAGATACCAATAATGAAACAAATATGGAAATTAACGAAAGCAATGATATAGAAATGACTAATAATCAAACTAATATATCAGTTGATGAAAACACTCATAAGTACAATAATATTGAAATGGAGACACACAATAATGAATCTTATCCTATGCAATGTGCACAAAACACGGAACTAGTGTACAATTTGGATTTGTCAATGCAAGAAACTGAACATCAAATGCAAAAAAACAAACAGAACGAAAATCAAGATCACACTATGAAAGAAATGAATCAAGAGGTTGTTTGCGATGAGAACTCTAGAAGTCAAGCAGAACTAATACCGTTCAAAGTTCTAGAAGAACTGAACAAAGTTAAATCGTATTTGGGCAGAAGAGGCGAGAGAAGGATAAGCCAAGATTCTTCTTTAGAGTCTGGCTACAAAAGTGACAGTCAAGGCAGATCTTTTAAAGGTGGTAAGAATGTTATTGTTGCATTATAAATTCGGATTAATTCGGATTCGAGGAGCGTTGGTGGCGCTGTGGACTCGGCACCTGCCTTCCAATCAGGTGGTTCGAATTTCATATGTACATCTGTCCGACACTCTTACGGTGAAGGAAAACATCGCGAGGCAACCTGCATACACCTGCGAAGAAGCTCAAAGGTGTATGTGAGGTCGACCAATCCGCACTGGCCCAGCGTGGTTGACTAAGACATTACCATCATAACTTAGGGTAGGCTCGAGCCCCCTATGCTGAAGCAGCGTCTGAAGGCGTTCCATAGACACTCCCAACCCTGAAGAGGGACCCGGTGTGCCCGAGCAGCATCGCGCTCGACACACCAAGCGATTGCGAAAAGTATCCTCTATGTGTCGAGAATGCGATTAGACGGAACTCCCCAGTATTTTTAGTATATTTCGATTGGCGGGGCGAGTCTTACATAACCCTACACTGTCTGCGGTAGATTTAAAATCTTTTTTACTGGGTAAAAAAAGGGTAATAGGCTCGAGCCCCAACTGCCCCATGTATATGACCGTAATGATAAAACCTTCCAAAACCTAAAAAATGGACCAGTTTTTATGCTCTGTCCAAATTCAAATATCCAGCAAACTTGACAAGATTATCCTTATATAAGACAAGAATATCCTTAAATTTTTAATGCAAAAAGTAATAAAATCGGTCTAGTTTCAGAGGAGAAAAGAATACGAAACGTATACATTGTTAACTTTTGTTTGATATCTTCGGTCCGAGCTGCTGTTGTCTCTATCGCGTTTAGTTCGGTTGTTCGGGCACACAGCGCGACAGCAATACATTTTACAAATATATACCTATTTCCGACTTCAAAAAAGGAGGAGGTTCTCAATTCAATGCGTATTTTTTTTTGTGTGGTTACGCGATTACGCCACCAATTGTGGACCAATTTTCAAAATTGCTTTTGTATTCGATAGAGTATACTCCAAGGGTGGTCCCAAGGTCACCAAAGTTAGGATCTGATGATGAGATCCCATAAAAATCGAGGAAAACCCTTAAATTTTTAGGTGTGTCCAACGTGTTTTGTGTGTATGTTACGCGATTTCTCCGCCAATTCTGGACCGATTTTCAAAATTCTTCTTGTATTCGATAGTACTCCTGGGGTGGTCCCATGGTAAGGAGAAGTAAGGATCCCACCAAAGTAAGGATTTGATGATGGGATCCCATGAAAATCGAGGGAAATCTTAAATTAGGGTTTCTCAATTCACTAAAATGTTTTCATTCACTATAAAGATAAACATAAAAAATCTTTTACAAAAATAAAAACCGACTTCAAAAACAGCAAACAACAGTCAAAGCCTTCCTTTAATTTTTAATGCAATTTGGTCTAGTTTCAGAGGAGAGAAGAATACGAAACGTATACATTGTTAACTTTCCTTTGATAACTTCGGCCCGAGCTGCTGTTGTCTCTATCGCGTTTAGTTCGGTTGTTCGGGCACACAGCGCGACAGCAATACATTTTACAAATAGGTACTTACCTATTTCCGACTTCATAAAAGGAGGAGGTTCTCAATTCGATGCGAATGTTTTTTTGTGTGTATGTTACGCGATTACGCCGCCAATTGTAGACCGATTTTCAAAATTATTTTTGTAATTGATAGAGTATACTCCAAGGGTGGTCCCAAGGTCACCAAAGTTAGGATCTGATGATGAGATCCCATAAAAATCGAGGAAAACCCTTAAATTTTTAGGTGTCCAACGTGTTTTTGTGTGTATGTTACGCGATTTCTCCGCCAATTCTGGACCGATTTTCAAAATTCTTCTTGTATTCGATAGTACTCCTGGGTTGGTCCCATGGTAAGGAAAAGTAAGGATCCCACCAAAGTAAGGATTTGATGATGGGATCCCATGAAAATCGAGGGAAATCTTAAATAAGGGTTTCTCAATTCACTAAAATGTTTTCATTCACTGTAAAGATAAAAATAAAAATACTTTCACAAAAAATAAAAACCGACTTCAAAAACACCGACACGTTAAAAATATTATAAGAATAGGTAAAGACAACATCACACTTCTATATTGAAGTCGGTGCCAAATTTTAAGACTTTCTAGAAGATCATTGTTTGTCACCGACCGACTTCAATATAGAAGTGTGGTGTTGTCTGTAACTATTCTTATATTATTTTTAACTTTTCAGTGTTTTTGAAGTGGGTTTTTACTTTGTGAAATATTTCTTTGTATTCTCTCGACCTTAGTGTTTCCTCTTAACTTCAAATCTCGGTAGTGCTATTAGATTTTCATTTTTAATACTCTGTTATCATCATTAGGTGATTAATTTTTTCATTTCCAGCTTCTCAGCTCACGTGCAATTCGGTAAACCAGTCTGCTCACTGTTTATTTGATTATCTGATGAACATACCTTTGCTGGCAGCTTCCCGCGGCATAACCGAAGACATATCAATGGTTTGTATAAAATTTTCGATCATTAAATCTATTATTATGATAAGACTCTAAGAAACTAGACTGTGGAAGTATGGAAGTATTTTTATTTCCGCACTATGTTGTTCCTGTCACAGCGAGTGACTGGTCGCAAGCGTCCATAGGCTGCGGTGACCGCTTGACATCAGGCGGCTTGAGGTTTTGTGTTGCGAGTGACTGGTCGCAAGCGTCCATAGGCTGCGGTGACCGCTTGACATCAGGCGGCTTGAGGTTTTGTGTTGCGAGTGACTGGTCGCAAGCGTCCATAGGCTGCGGTGACCGCTTGACATCAGGCGGCTTGAGGTTTTGTGTTGCGAGTGACTGGTCGCAAGCGTCCATAGGCTGCGGTGACCGCTTGACATCAGGCGGCTTGAGGTTTTGTGTTGCGAGTGACTGGTCGCAAGCGTCCATAGGCTGCGGTGACCGCTTGACATCAGGCGGCTTGAGGTTTTGTGTTGCGAGTGACTGGCCGCAAGCGTCCATAGGCTGCGGTGACCGCTTGACATCAGGCGGCTTGAGGTTTTGTGTTGCGAGTGACTGGTCGCAAGCGTCCATAGGCTGCGGTGACCGCTTGACATCAGGCGGCTTGAGGTTTTGTGTTGCGAGTGACTGGTCGCAAGCGTCCATAGGCTGCGGTGACCGCTTGACATCAAGGGGCTTGAGGTTTTGTGTTGCGAGTGACTGGTCGCAAGCGTCCGTAAACTGCGATAACAGCTTAATAATAATAATACCTAGGTGCTAAAAATATGCAAAAAATAAGCACTGATAATATGTTGTTTCAGGCTTTATCCAAGCTAATAGACAGATTGCACGAAGAAGAAAAATACCTTGCATTTCTCGACAAATTATTGGAAACTGTGGACGAATTTCTTCAAAACTTATTTGAGAGCGACAATTATGAAGATAATTCGGTGAGAACGTTTCCGTAAAATAATTAAAAAAAAACAAACTGAAACTTTCCTTTTAACGTCTGCTCCCGTAGCATGAACACCGAAACACGATATAGTAAACTACCTTGAAATTTTATCGACATTAATATATTAACAATGACCAGCCCCCTAACCATGATCGGTTAAAACAATATTAAAACCGCGTTGAGAGCGGGATGGCGCTATACGCAGCAAGAGCGGTGTCTCTGTTTCAATATTGTTTTAACCTTGCTATAAGCGATCATGGTAGGGCCCCAAAATAAGAATATCCATATCCAAAACATACTCAAAACTTCAAGATAACAAAAAAATACAACTTTTTTTTAACAATATATATCGATATATCGTTTTATATCGTGTTTCGGTGGTCATACTAAGGGGGCTCTGAAGGGGATTGAAAAAAAAAAATTGTCCGTCATCTTGGAATGGCCATAATAAATTCAAAATGTTCCTTGAAGTTAGAAACATGAAACTTTATAATAATAATAATAAAGATCTTTATTTTCTCTTACAATCTAAGCCTTAATAATATTTATAAACTTTATTTTCGAGCTACTGATTGGAAATGAGTAAACGCCTGTTTCATCGTTTGAGGAAATTCAAGCATGAAATAAGTGAACACGCGTGTTTAAGCGCTTTTGAAAATTCCCCCTTTAGATTGAGTACTGCTTAATGTATTTCAACGGGACATTTTAAGTCTTCTGCTTGATAGTTTGAATATTTTTACCGCGGGAAAATATTAAATTCCCACCGTAAAAACAAAACTATTACGTATTATTACAGTATACGTATTATTAAAGAGCTAAATAAACAATCTCTAGTAATAAATATCTGAGTCAAAACTCTGCTCAACAAGACGAGTGAGCAGTTTTCCTTCAGCCTCATTTCGTTCCCTTCCCACGTGGCAACTCGCAATGGCGAAGTGTTCACTAAAAACTGCAGAAATGCTTCAAAATTGTGATCATTTATAGCTTATCAATAAATTGTTAACCGTCTAAACAGTAAATATTCGACACTTTTTGATCGATGCCTCTACGAGACCATACGAGACTGTCAGTCTCGTCAGTCAGTCTGACACCACACGAGACTGTGTATCTAGTTACTTTATAGCAGGTACTGTATCAACGCGTCATCGGCGCTGTGGCTTTGGCACTGGCCTAATAGGGAGAGGTCCGGGGGTTCTGCCATGTATCAATATATTTCTTTGTTTTTCGTATTTGATATGTACATTTATCCGACCGACGCTCCTATGGTGGTGCAAAACATTGTGAGGCAACCTGCATACATTTACGAAGACATTTAAAGGTGTATATGAAGTCAACCAATCCGCGCCAGCGTGGTTGACTAAGGCCTAAATACCTTAACTTGTCGCCGTGAGCCCATCGATGGGGATGTATTTTAGCTGTGACTATATCAATGACCGTAATCGAATATTTTAATCATAAATCCAAAAAATTCCAGCTCCTCCGGAAAGACGACGAAATCCAGAGGCTTCTACTCCTAAACCACTCCAGGCACATACAGTCCTATACCATAGACAAAATGACCGGCATTCTAGAGAAAATACACGAGGCGATAGCCAAAGAGGACCAAATCTATGAAATAGACAACATAAACCAAGCGGAGAACGCATGTTACATATTCCATGTTTTACAAATACTTTTAGAACGATATGTAAAACACAGGATTGAATCATCGCCCGTCGACTCGCAGAATGAGTTGAAGAAGAGTAGTATAACAGATATTTGGAGGAGAAAATGGGATCCCAAATATAGGGAGCAACCTAAAACTGAGGGTAGTGTTAGAACAAAATGCGTTTTGGTCAAATGCGGCGAGACGCTTAACAAATTGGTCGTGAACTGTATGGATGGGTATGGTTTGGTGTCTTTCGCCGCTCTGCAATGCTTTAATGTGCTTCAGAATTGAGCAAATAAAGAGATTATATAAAAATAACAACGTTTTTATTGCTTTTAACAATATACATACAATTATCACAGTGTAATTAAAAAACTAAAATAAATTAAGTCCTCGTTTTGTATGGTCATTGTGTGTGCGACATTCTTGCAATTTTCAGGTTTTATCTTTTGATTAGAGATTTGCTGATATTAAACATTATTGCCTTATTTATAGCCTTTAGCACTTGATAAATAGACATTTTATTTAATATTGGCAAGTTTATTTTTTGAAAATGGCAATACAAATAAATTATGACACTATCACTAACGTCATGTCATAAAATTTTCCCCCCTAGGACAGGTTTTGACCTAGTGTGGGGGCTTGTCAAATATGTAAGATCTGTGTTCTTTTTGGTAATAAACAATTTTTTTTTTTTTTTATAAAAGTATCGAATTATTCCTCAGACCAAAGAAACTAAAGGACATGAAGTACCTAAAAAAACGTGTAAAAAATTATAAGTGGAGCTCTAAGATAGCGAAAAGAACTAGGGACGCCACATCGGAAATCGACAACTTATTATGTTATTATTTATAAAGTCTATTAAAAAAAATACAGAGCTGTAAAATGCACTCACAAACAACGCTCAATAACAGACATCACAACAACACGGTGTTTTGTAGTAGCGGACCGGCTGGCGGCCGTAAAAATTAGTTCGTACCATAGTTAATATATTGCGAGTCCATTGGTTTCTTTGGTCTGAGGATTATTTAAATAGCGTTCCGTTATTAAATTAATTATTAAAGGAGATTTAAACCTTCAAAATCCTTTAAAATTGACCTATTGAATTAGATTACCTGCTGTATTCAAACGTCCAGTAAACAAATTCGACGAGATTTTATATGAAAAACGCAAAACATAGGAACACAGCCAAAGCCAAAAAAAATTCTTAATGCAAAAATTAAATCAATGCGTCTAGTTTTAGAGGCGAAAACGGGGGACAACGAAACGTCTATTCTGTGTACTTTTCATAGGTATCTGCGGTCCGAGCTGCAGTTGTCTCTATCGCTTTGTTCGGGGGCACAGCGCGACAGCAATATATTTTACAAATATCTATTTTGAAATTCTCTCGTCTTCATCACACAATTAGTGTAAGCTGACCGATAATACTCATTTAAATCAACATATTCTCTTGATCGTAAAATGCTGACAGTTGCTCCTCCAGTTTATTCTTTTCGCAAACTTCCCTCAGATGTCTGTTAAGCTTGTTGTTGCCCTGCAACATAAATATAAAAAAATTTGAAACATTGTTAACGCCATCTATCGAACAAGGTACACAGAGGGGAGGGGAGGGTACACTCTACCGGTGGGAGACTCTGTACCAGGCTCGCCTGCTTGGGTACCCCCGTCTTACCTATTTCTGCCGCAAAGCAGCAGTGCTTGCATTGCTGTGTTCCGGTTTGAAGGGTAGGATATGGCAGTGAAATTACTGGGTAGGTACCGTGTCTTTACATCTGATGTCACAAGTTGGCAACGTAGACTGTGGTTCTTGTGGGGGTTGCACTTTTGCTGAGAATCTCACAGGAGCCGCATGTGTTATAGGTGACCATGACCACTTACCATCAGGTGGGCAGTTAGCTTGTTTGCCAATTTTGTTGCAATAAACTTTTAAAATTAAATGAAAGATCAGTTTTTAAAGAGCTATTAGGTAGTAGTCAACCGACTGCTTTTAATATAAATCTATTTAGAATCATATTTAACCGCCTCCGTGGACTAGTGGTTGAGACCACAGATTAGATCGAGAAGTCGAGGGTTCGATTCCCATGGAGGTAGAAATTTTTCTTACCACCGTCTTACCTAAGTTTGTCGCCATAATAACAATGTTAATAGCATTGTTGTGTTCCGAGAATTAGAGGTAAGATAGCCAGTTCCTCAGTCGTTTAGGAGTCCAGGTGAAGCTCGCTTCCACCTTCGGCCTTATCGTCACTAACTACAGGTGAGATGATGGCCATGAGCTTCTGTGACGTATGTAAAAAAATATCTGCTGTACAATATTCGAGAAAATTCCCTCACTTGTTGAGAAATCAGTATTCGAAAACATAGCATGTGAAACGGCGAGGAGCGTCGGTGGCGCTGTGGACACTACACTGGCATTCTAATCGGGAGGTCAGGGGTTCGATCCTGCCATGTACCAATGTTTTTCGTTCTTCGAATTTCATATGTACATTTGTCTGATGCTCCTACGCTGGAGGAAAACATCGTGACGCAACCTGCACACATCTGCGAAGAAATTCAAAGGTGTATGTGAAGTCGACCAATCCGCACTGCGCCAGCGTGGTTAGGGTAGTTAGGGTAGGCTCGAGCCCCTCGGTGGGGATGTGTATGAGCTGTGGTGATGATGATGATGATAAGACGATGGGAGCGATGATGGAAAACATATGAGACTGTGGGAAAACATATGAGACTGTGACTATTAAATTTAAACCAATCCCGATTAAATGTGTTTACATGGGAGAATAATAAGGACTTACAACAACGCTACTTGACAGCACCGTCAAAATCGTACAGTACCACTGACTGACAGTACTGTTCGTACGTCACTGACAGCACGAGTACCACAGACAAGAGTGTTACCAGTATACGATTTCAAAAAAAAATCTAAATAATGCCACGTACAGCCTGGCAAAAAGAGTTTGGAGCGGTGACAGCTATAGAACTAAAAAGCGATTTCCGTAGTAATACTATGTAGTTTCACAACTAGATAGTGTAAATGAGACTGTCGTTACCTAATTTTTCAAATGTTATTAAACAATTACTTAACTTTAAGGAAATTGTGTCTTTATTTTCGTGTTTTTTATGCGAAACTGTACTAATGGCGCCCTCATTTCTTGCTAAACTTTTTTTTGCTAATCTGTAAAATCGACGTTAAATCGACAGACTATAATTTTAAAGATCGAGGCTAAAGACTGAACAGTACCTTGAAAGTTGCCCCGCAGAGGTAGCATACGGCCGTTCGTCCCGCACTTCCCCTGGGACGCGCCTGTCTCGGTAGTCCCGAATGTCCCAACAAGTGAGTGGCTAAGGCCCGTCGGCTGTTACACACCGTGCCGCATTTGGGACACGACACCCTGTATAGTGTTTATTAGTATTTTAAAATTGTTCTATTTTTTTGGGACACGACACCCTGTGTTGTGTTTTTTTGATAATTTAAAATTTTTCCATTTTTGAAAAACCAATGAGAACAATGCCATAAAATGAAGTCGTTCGAGAATAACACGTCATTCATTGCACTATTCACATTGATTGTTAATTATTGCAAAATATGTGAACTATTAAAACCTAAATATTATTTACTAGCTGTGCCCACGAACTACGTTTCGCCATAATATTTTTTTCCCGTTTTGCAACATTTTTCATTGCTGCTCAGCTCCTATTAATCGTAGCGTGATGTTATACACGGTTATTTTTTTATCACCCTGGAAAATTTTAGGGGTTGCTCGGTAGACGCTAGACGACTCATATCAATAAAAAAAACATGTGGTTACATTTTTTTAATTTTATCCGCCAATAATATTAAATTATAGACATTGTTCTTGTTTACTACAAGATAAAGTAAGATTATGAATGAATAAAGCATTTACTACTACGGGCTTAGGAAAATGCGGCAACGTCGCATTATTAATTCAAGCAACATCAATCTACAACCATAAGAATAACTAATAATACGAGTATAGAAGCGAATCTCCTTTGTGGGTGCGCTAAATGCCGCTATTTGCATACCTACAGCGCCCTTCCCCCTGTAACGCCCCGCAGTAGTCTGCGGACGCCGCTAGGGTCACCACATGGACGTATGGTTACCACTACAATATTTTTATATAGGTACCTCCATATTTTACATTAAATGAGAAACTGAGCATACACCGAGTCTTATTGATTTTGTACTTCAAGTGTAGCGAGCGAGCGACTATCTTTGGCAATAGTACGCACATTTTTAGTTTTTTTGATTCCGTAGTTTTAAGAACCTGCCTATTTTTGGTTAATTGAGCTTAATCCCTACACTTCGAGAATAAAATAATTAATTTTTTTCGAATTTCGATGTCCAAAAATGGTTTGTAATTTAGGTATCGTACCTACGTTTATAGTCCAAGAGCTGAAGTTATGAATGTACTAATGGATAAAACCTAAGTTCACTTTTTACTATCAGACCAACATTTTCACTTGAAAAAAAATCTGTTGCGTCATAATTTTAATCAAGTATTGATTGTATTTAAATTTTATATGGAACAGTGACAAAGGTCGATAAAAATATATATAGCAGTACCAAAGTTTCTCATAATTCAAATTATTCCCGACTTGACAAAAAAAAACCCATACTTACAGAGTTTCAAAATTGCACTACAATGACAGCTTTAGAAACTCGATACATTAAATTGTATTTGACATGTAATGAATATTACGAATAAAACTGATTCTGTATCTAGGGTAGGTATAATAAAAATAATTTTAAAGTATTCAATCATTTTTATTTAAAAGGTTTCAATTCAACAGAAATATTTACAAATGTCTGATATTTATAAAAGATGGCGTTTTTGTAGATGATTTGTAGTTTCGGTTATTAAACTTCAGCGCGTAGTAAATACGTATTCTTATAGAAACCTTAATCAGGTAATCAATAGGAAAACATTCAAAAGGTACCTGAAACACACGGTGCGCGCCTTGACTTGCGATTCCGTTCAACGGAAATCAAACGGTAGGTAAATAACGTGGCCTTGAGCGCTCGACGGCCGGGAGTTTCGCTTCTATACTCGTATTATTAGTTATTCTTATGATACAACTCCTTTGAAATAAGAGTTATTATTGCACTAGACACTACAATAGTGAAAGACAGAGATAGTCGGCGCCGGCGGCGGCATTTTGTTGCTTGCCGTCGCTTGTCGGCACGAGCCGGCCGGCTTTAGTTCGCGTTTGACCCCGGCGCGCGTGAACGTATCGCGATGTCGCGCCCGCGCCTGACGCGCGGTAATCGGGAGCATTCGGAATTTCAGTTTCAAGTTAACACATCTCGCGAATACGTGACAGAGACCTTAGTCCGGTAGACCGTAGACTTTTACTTGTGGAGTGAGAGTGTTTGGTGTAAGAAAGTGAACCCACAAACATAAGACTTGAAGCGAAAACTGCATTTCGAGACGGTAAACACAAACCAAAGTGATATGTTGTGGTCATGTATAGTTTTAAACGTGCACGACTATGTATGAGTCAGAGGACTTCCTTTAGATTTAGAACTCTTTTGTTATTAGAACTAAAGTTGATTTAAATTGTTTCTTAGGTAGGTAAGTATTTAAAGTTGATTCCAATTTTTTAACTACGCCAAAACATCCTACCATAAACCGTAATACCTAACCTACCTAGTACTGTTTGTTTTCTTTAAAAACTTTGTTTTGCCGGTCCTGCCCGTAAAGTAGGAAGGTGAAATTGTTATCAACTCAGTGATGACTTTAAATCGGCGACGTTGTTGCCAGTTCGCGTTCATTCAATGTTTTGCCTACAACTTTACTCAGTGTCCATATCAGTGCAGTTTTTTTTGGATATTTTAGATAATAAATATCTAATTAAACAAATTAGATATCAAATTAAGGTGAGTAATTTTTTTTATTAATGGTTAAATAATTCTTCTACCGTGTCCTGAAGCTACCCTTAAAATAACCAGGGTGATAAAAAAATAACTGTGTATAGCCTAAAGCCTTCCTCGATAAATGGAGTATCGAACACAAAAAGATTTTTTCAATTCGAATCAGTAGTTCCTGAGATTAGCGCGTTCAATCAAACAAACAAACAAACTCTTCATTCAGCTTTATAATATTAGTAAGTATAGATTGAAATGTATGTCTTATACTTAGAGCATTTAGCCTATGGAGATGGTATGCAACAAATCGCAGTATACATTTTTCTGCTTTTCATTTGGCGGGAGGCGACGACCATTTTTTACGAGCTCTTACTTGCGTCACGAAACGACACTAAATGGCAGCGGCCGCGCGTCAACTAGTTTTACATAACGCGCATGGTCATATGGTCAACGTACTTTGGCAGAGGTTCGCCCAGCCTTGCCATCTTCGTAGGCTAAATACTCTAAGGACTTATAATAAGTTAATAACGATCCATCAGCGCAGCACAGTGAAAGAATCCTCTGTCATGATGAGCACTAGACGCAAATACCCGAATAGCTTCACAAAAAAACACGAACGACGTTCGACATGCACGCCTATGAAATAGAGGTTTCCCTTGATTTTCCTGTGATCCTGACTTAGTGACAATGGGATGGGACTACCACCTTGAAAGCTTTCAAATGCCAAAAAGAATGTTGAAAATCGGTAAATCGGTTATAAAGGAGGTGATATACAAAAAAAAAAAACATTCGCGTCAACTTATGGTGCGTTCCGAATGACGATGATGTCAATGTCAGCGCGCTAAGTCGTCTCGAATCACCGTGAGCGTGTTTACAGCATCCAACCTAACGTCATCGATGACGTCATTACATTAGCCATCTTGCGTTTACGGCGACCATGCTTCGGATCGTAGTCGTTGTGAGCGTTCTGTCATACCAGTGTCAAGTGTCAATGTCAGCGTTTGAAAACTACAACATTTATTATGAGGGACGACAAAAATAATACAGTAGTGGACAAATTTTCCTGTTGTCTACCTAAGTGTCCATTAAAAAATTGTTAGAGGCAAAAATTACGTGCTATTGCTGAAAATTAATTGTCAAACTAATGGACGTCAACGTCTAAGGAAACGTCAGCGTCGTAAGCGCGCAAACTATCGTTCCGAATGGTAAACTGTCATTTGTCGATGTTAGCGCGAGCGATATCCCATTCGGAACAGTTGTGAGCGCTCACACCGCTCTCATCGACATAAGCTCATTCGGAACGCACCTTTAAGAGGCCTATCACAAAATCGCGTCGCGCCATACAAAACAAACTGGCATCGCCGGCGCGGCAAAATATATGGTAGTTTTATTTTGTTCATAGAAAAATATAGTATCGATATATACGCATACAAATAATACAACAGTATAAGCAAACATTGAATAACATTTTGGCATAAACATTGCGTTTAAACGATGAAGAATTCGCGCATAATCTGACTTGTTTCGACGCCATTTCGTTAGAAAATTTGATTAGATTAAGAATTTATTTCTTTACTTCGGAGCCATATAACGAAAACATATTTTATTATTATTGAAGTGAAGGATATTGTGTCACATAAAATAAATATTTTGATAGTTGATATTTAACAAAATCTGTAAATTAGAGCTCCTAAATCAGGTCCGCGTGAGTTTTTGCCTAAACATGCTTCGGGAAAATAACTATTACTAAATTAAGAAAAATATAATCTAAAAACCGCTTTATTATTATTGTAGATAAGAATATGAACTAGTTTTATCAAGTGAATGTTCTTTATTGCGACTAAGGTAAGGTTTACAATTTGAATGATTAAAAACCTTAATTTGCGCTATTTTTTTAATAGGCCTCTTAAGAACCGCCTTCTTTTTGGGAGTCGATTAAAGAAAACCAACCTCTCCTTCTGGTGTACGTTCCTGTGGTGGGCGAGCAAGTTCTTCCTGCTGGTGTACGCCGTGCCGCACGTGACGCAGGGGAACGTAGCCTGCGGCGGTTGTACATGTTTCTTCTTATGCTGCTTCAGCGTATATGGACTGCTGAATATGGCTGGGCACGTGTCGCAGGGGAACTTTTTCTGGATGTGCTTTCTGGAAATGAATATAGTTAATAATAGTAATAATAGCCATAGACGTATAAAGGGAAGACTAAGCGTATCGTTCAAAAAACGTGGCAACTTTACCACATATTGTAAACATTACTCACACACAAACAATATTAATTTTATTTTATTGTAATTTCTGGAGTTTTATTATATGATGCGTTAGAACAATCCGGGGCACAGCACTTTACCATTGTTTTTGTTCGATTAGCAGTTATTTTTATTTATAATCACAAAACAAAACATTGTAGCACAATGTCACGACGCCATTTGTCTCTTATTTTGACAAGGCTAAACATGGCGTCCACGTGGCGTCTGCCACGACTTCGGAAATATTTATGTGTGCGTTAGTATCGCCATAGACGAAAAACAGAAATAGCGATATATCATATCACTTTGGAGTTAAAGTAAAAACGATAAATCATTACTTATGACAAATGTGTGAGTAAAATGATGTTAAGTCTGCTTCCCTGTATACGTCTGTGATAATAGAGCAGTTTAATGGAACCATTATTTTCTCGAATTAGATATTTTTTATTGTATACAAGGTTACTTTTAAAGCAGGAGCCGAAGAACAATCATCATCACAGCTCATATACGTCCCCACCGAGGGGCACGAGTCTACCCTATGTTAGGGTGCTTAGGACTTAGTCAACCACGCTGGCCCAGTGGGGATCGGTTGACTTCACATACAACTATTAAATTTCTTCGCCGATGTATGCAGGTTGCCTCACGATGTTTTCCTTCACCGTAGGAGCGTCAGACAAAATTGTACATAAGAAATTCGAAACGAAAAACACATTGGTACATGGCGGTCTCGAACCCCCACCTCCCGATTGGAAGGCAAGTGCCGAGTCCACAGCGCCACTGACGCTCCCAAAAAAGGCTTAATCGTTTCCAAATAACCTGAAGGAAAAATTGGGTTGCTATATTATTCAGCGTATTATTTCAGCGCAAACTCTATAACGGGTGTAACTGAACACCCCAATAACATTTAAGGGGTATATACGTTAGATACTAAATGGAACTTCGGTGCTTGTCTGAGACCTGGAGCCCCAATACTTTCAGAGTTATTTGATTTTAAACTGAAAGCAAAAACTTTCAAGTGACAACATTAATCAGCTCTTAACACAAAAGAAATTCAAACACAAAATGATACGTGACAGACGTGAGCGTAGTATTTATTCCTTGTACGCTTACGTAGGGCTGTCGGCACTTAATACCAAAAAATAATTTATTTTGTTTGTATGACATGAGCGTAGTATTCTTCGTACGCTTACGTAGGGCTGTCGGCACTTTAAACCAAAAAATAATCTATTTAGTTTGTATGGGAAAAAAGTAGGTTTGTTAGCGCTAATATTTTTCCTACAGAATCTCTACTTCTGATGGATACATACCCTTAAAAGTTATTGGGGTGTTCAGTTACACCCTGTATAAGGGACCCTACAACCCCCTTTCGGCTTTAGGGGTATTTTTGAAACACCTTGATAGTGTACCTCGGTACATCGATTGGGCCGCTTTCGGCGACGACCTCCTTTCAGCAGCATTTCGCACTAGGCCACACCCCGGACACTCCATACAACGTTCGCAAATCAATTACCTATTATTCCTACTAAAGCAAATGACGTTTGTACACGCATAAATGTGTGCGTGCAATCTAGTAGGGCTGAGTGCGCGGTTATCAATCGAAATGACGCGAGAAGTGCAGCAGCCGCCTTCTCTTTTACCCGCATAGCGCTATCTCTGTTATCGGCCGGCGCTCGCGTCTACTCAATGAACGTGAAGTGTCGCCATGCCCGAGCGATCGCGCGCGCCCTTGTTTATGTGTCAGTGATGTCTACAACGAAGTGCCGGGTGGAGTGAGGTATTTGAAATGAGTGCGGGGAGGTGAGTGGCCGTTCTGTACGTAGTACTATTATCTATTCTGTGACTAGGCGGCAACACTCACATCATGTGCGTCCTCACCGCGGCGGGGTTCGCGCAGCGCTTCCCGCAGACGCCGCACGCGTGCCGCCGCGTCGGCTGCGAGCGGTGGAACCGCTTCAGGTGCTGCTGCAGACCGCTGCCGCTGCTGGAGATGCAGTCATTGACGTACTTACATGTTTTTTTCTTATACAACTAAGTTTCTTTTCTCCGTAATCCAACAGCGTTACAATGAACATCCTACTAATAAGTTTAATAATAATAATAATTTATTTGGAACAGTATACAGTGATTCACTTATAATTACGTTAATAACTGCATTAGTTATAAGAAACTGTGTCGCAGCACTAACGCCCATCTCCGGAGATAATAGGAGCAGCGTTCCAGTTACACAATATAATTAGCTACCAAATTGTAAAGTAAATGTGAAAGTGTGGATGTTTGGATGTTTGTTACTGGATCACACAAAAACGGCTGAACGGATTTAGATGAAATTTGGCATGCATGTAGCCTTTGACATGGAAAAGAACATAGGCTACCTTTTACTCCGATTCCTTAAGTAGTTTCCGAGGGAAAATCGAAAAATATTCAAAATTGAAGTCCACGCAGACGAAGTCGCGGGCAGAAGCTAGTAGGTTAATAAACATTTTTAACATTAGTAGGTAAGGCCAAAACGGATTTGCCATTTATAAAAAATATGTAAGAGAAAAAAGAACAGTGTGGGTATATTCGGCGCAGTTCATAATAACGTCTAGTTACATCAAAAGTAAAATGATTAAAAACAATATGTACTTTCATGGTGGATATGTGTATGCATGCATGTACGTGTGTGTGAGCGTGTGTGTGTGTGTGCGTGTGTGTTAAATGCTGCTTCACGATTAAGGCTGACATAAAGCTTTTAGGCGATTTTAAAGCATTTTTAGATAAATTAAACAGATCCAATTCAGAATATTGACTATTGTCAGTTTGGATGACTCGACTTAAAACAGAGTTTTTAGCGTATTTCGTGTGGGAGTTAGGAACCTGGAAAAGTGGAGTATGTCGAGTTCGACGAGAAGGTACCTACACACATTTGAATGTTCGATAATAGATCTGAGCATTCCACTTTTCCCGATAAAATATCATGCAAAAGTGATAATGATTCTATGCCAAACACCGCGTCATAATTTAATTCGGGCCCTTTCATTGGTCCGCGGGCGGTATGTCCCCCCACGGACCAAAGGATAGTCTATAAATATAGGGCCAAATATTGTAAAATTGTAGTCAGTTAGTTGAAGTGAAACATGTACACTGAATAAATAAATAAATAAATAAAAATAAATAAATAAATAAGTTGTGTCGTGAACAAGTTAATAAAGCTTCTAACTTATCATCTAGAAACCAGCGTTTAAGTAACATCCCTATGAAGTACCTCCATACAGTCCACTCTCAACACATACATTGTATATGTACTGGTTTTCTATGTGCCTATAATACATTCTCACTTAATTTATAATTTAATATAGGTACTAATAAATCACGAATATCGCCCTTGTGTGCATGCTTTTTAATATACGCCATGTCTTCGAAATATAAAGTTGTGTACAAAAAACAACATAATAAAAATTAACCTGAACTCTTTCCCGCACAAGTGGCAAGAGGCTGTGTCGGGTTTCTCCCCGTAACAGTCGGCGGTGTGACCCGCGCGCTGCCTCTTCTTCAACAGGTCCCCGCAGCGGAGGCAGCGGTACCTCTCCCCGTGGACCGAGAGGTGGGCGCGAAGCACCGCGGGGGAGGCGAAGCGAAGCGTGCAGACGTCGCAACGGTACTCTCCATTGGACTGCAGGAGTTAAGAGGCGTATTCGAAAAAAAAAACGCGCAGATTAAGGTTTTTAATCTATAGCTATCGCTGCAGACCTATGCTATTAGCCGCAGATAGCTTTTACATCATCATCATAATCACAGCTCATATACGTCCCCACCGAGGGCCACGAGCTTACCCTGACCAGTTATATATGGTAGGGCGATTAGGCCTTAGTCAAACCACGCTGGCGCAGTGCGGATTGGTTGACTTCACATACACCTTTGAATTACTTCGCAGGTGTATGCAGGTTTCCTCACGATGTTTTCTTTCACCGTAGGAACGTCAGATAAATGTACATATGAAATTCGTGAAACGAAAAAACACATTGGTACATGGCAGGTTCGATCGCGGGCCTCCCGATTCTACTCGGAGCACAGTCCAGTGCCGAGACCACGGCGCCACCGACGCTCTGTTACAGCTTCACCTTAATTACTTATAAGAAGGCGAGAACTTTGGAGGGTCCTCAAGCCTCGTTTGGCAAACGAAACCTGATAGTTTTCTAGCTCTGAGAGGCATCACCACGGGTGTCCCGCTCTCTGAGTAGAGTCACCAGGCAGTTATAGCCGGTGCGGTTGGTTTTTAATCGTTCAAATTGTATACCTTCCGTTGGTCGCAATAAAGAACATTTACTTGATAAAAACATCAATAGTGCTGTCAAAACACAAATTTTGTCAATTATTATCACACACAATTTAATGACATTGGATTAAAGTAGAAAACAGCGTAAAAGTATTTTGGTGTCCATCAGTAAATGTTCAATCGTTAGCCTTCTGAACTTACTGTTATAAAAAATAGGACACCGTCACTTATACCCGGTATAATACTATCTTCTATTTGCACGAGTACTACGTAATCTGATGTTACTCTTATGACACCCACCAGCTACAGTCGCCCCGTGACCACGAATGCTGCAAAGCGTTTGAAACGTCCGGCTAAATAATGAAAATGTTTTTAAAGCTAAATATACGCAAGTTAATCCGAAAAGTGTAGTTTTAGCTAAAAAATAATTCCGTAGGTCCAAGGTACCAGTCATCATACCACTCTTCTCATGTCAAAAAAAAGGAGAATAGTATATTATTTCATCATCATTAATACATTTAAAAATTATTAAAAACATACAAATTAATTTTAAAAAAAAATACTTTTTTTTATAAATTACAAATTGTCGTTAATAATTAAGTATATAATTTAAAAATGCCGCTTCAAAATAATATAATTATGTCATCAATAGTTTATGTAGTTAAGCACTGCGTATTCACAATGAATTACCAATGAATCTCAACAATTCAACATTGACTAAATTCCGAAACAACGCACAGTCACACAATATGCATTTTTCGAAAACATTATCAACTTTACGGTCCGCGTGACACTAAAACCAGCCTGAAGGGATAGAATCAGGTTCAAAATTTTAAGTTTAAAATTACAACGTCCACGGACAGCTAGTTGATAAATAAAACTTAAAAATATGATTAAAAAACAAAGCAAAGTATTGAAATAAAGCAATATACCTCTTCGTGTCGCATCATATGCGTCTGATACGTATCCTTAAACAGGAAGCCCATAGCGCAGTTAGAGCATTTAAACTCAGCTTCTAAGTACTTCTTGCACTTTCTGTTCCCTTCTAAATCTGCTTTCTGCTCCTCTATGCTCAACATTATCATCTCGAACCTCTTCTTTATCTTTTTGGACTTTTTCTTTTCATGGTCTGTTTCTGTATTTAATTGTGGATTATCTTCTACTTCTATGATAGCTGCTTGGGTATCAACGGCTTCATGATCATTTTGATGACTAGAATCTACACATACGTCATTGAAACCGTCAGAAGCATCCGGTTCTTTCGTATTTTCATGTACATTGTTAATATCATCATAACAATAATTATTAGAGCTAGTGAATTCACAATTATTATCACCAATATTATAATTATCTGCGATTCCACCATTGTTACCAGCATCTTTGTAGTTAAAATAATCATCAAACTCTCTGTCCTCGTGCAGCTGTACGTATTCATTAATTGCCTCATCCTTTTCATAATCATCATAGGTTTCATCAATTTGTTTGAATGTATATATTCTTGAGTTGATGTGACCACTGTGTTCACAAGAATTCTCAGTGCAAATAGTGTATATTTCTCCATCACTTCTTTGAAGATTGAGAGTTCCCTTCTCACTAGAAAAAGCAAAAAAGGTTTTGCAGTTTTTTATGTTGACATCAGTGGTACCTCTGTTTACACTTACTAATGGGTTATGCTGACCAGGATTTAGTTAGAAGAATTTAAAATTAAATTCACCCAAGTTTTACTAGGGTCTAATTTGTACACAATCGGGGAATGGCTAACGCCAATCCCGATTGTGTCTCTACGGAGGTAGAAGTATCTAGAGGGTTTTTAGCCGGTATTGGGTCTTCTACCCGAGTCCGGCATATCCGTGGCCTAGTCAGCTCAAGTCACTTGTTGAATACCGTAAATGTATCTTCCCTCTATAAAAAAAAGGGTCTAATTTGTAAGACCTTACTGGACCAGAGCTATCCTGCTCTCAGTGCATTCTGCCACCACTGGCTGAGGCTCTGGCACTTACCTAAATCCAGTCCAGCGTGGTGGTAGTAGACAGCCCAAATTGGCTTGAGCCTGCCCAGCAATGGGCTTATTATGGTTGAGATGATAGAAAATTCACTAGTCCAAATAATTTTTAAAGTTAAATTAAGGTACCTGAACAAAACGGGGTACTCCAAACTCCTCTTCAAACAGACAGCTCGAAACAGCCAGAGTCTGTTGAGTACGTGGCAGCAGATGTAGCAGAGGTGTGAGTCTGGACAGAGCTGCAGTCACATCAAATATTTAATAATTTAAAAATTCAACAAGGTAGGGGTGAAAGTATGAAAATGCCGTTTAGTTCCAAAATTTTAAGTATAACTTTATCAATTGTTCTTATATTTTTTAAGATTTTCAAGGTCATCTTTGCTTGGTGTGGACTTTAATATAAAACTTTGATGTTGCATGTATTCAGACAATGCGGTTGCTAAAGCATTCGAAGACTTCTTCTCTCATATACCCATAGAAACTACAAGTAGTCTCAACTCATGTCCCAATGAGGCTGTAGCTCTTTTGGGACGGAGTGTGGAGAGGTGCAACAAGGTGTTCAACTTTTGTCACATTGATGCTAACACTGTTTTGAAAACATTTCGTATGATCAGTACCAAAAAAACTGAAGATCTTTGGGGTATTTCGACCCATATAATTAAATCTGTAATTAAAGAACTTGCGCCGCAACTTGCGTTGATATTCAATAAATGTGTCGATGAAGGTGTCTTCCCCGACCTCATGAAAAATAGCAAGTTGATACCTCTATTTAAGTCTGGGAATAAAAATGACCCTTCAAATTATCGACCAATTTCGATTCTACCAGCTCTTAGTAAAATATTTGAAAAAATTATATCTAATCAGTTAACTGATCATTTCTCAAGTAACAACATTTTACATATGAACCAATTTGGTTTTACCAAAGGTCGTTGTACTACTGATGCCGGTGTTGCACTTCTGAAACACATTTTTGCTGCTTGGGAGTGTAAACAAGATGTAATTGGTATATTTTGTGACCTATCAAAGGCTTTTGATTGCGTTGGTCACCAAACTCTTTTAAATAAACTCAAACATTATGGTGTCTCTGAAGAAGCAATGAGACTTATTGAGTCTTATTTATCCAATAGGGTTCAGAAAGTTGTTATTAACAAAACTGAGTCTGTTGGTGCACCTATAGTTATGGGCGTGCCACAAGGATCGATATTGGGACCCTTGCTTTTCTTAATTTATATTAATGACCTCCCACACTTCACTAAGAATCTGTGCGATACAGTACTATTTGCAGATGATACTTCTTTAATATTTAAGGTTGACAGAGGAAATGGCACTACTGACGTTGTAAATAGTACTCTCTCTAAAGTATTGCATTGGTTCACTATAAATAATTTATCTTTAAATTCACGTAAAACTAAATGTATTAAATTCTCATTGCCAAATGTAAGAAAAGTGGATACCATAGTGGAAATGAATAATGAAATTGTTGAATTCATCGACTTTACTAAATTTTTGGGTATAACACTAGATTCTAGATTGCAGTGGGATCCACATATTGAGTCCTTGGCTAACAAACTTAGTTCTGCAGCATATGCAGTTAAAAAAATAAGACAACTTACTGATGTTGAAACGGCAAGATTGATTTACTTTAGTTATTTTCATAGTGTCATGTCATATGGAATACTACTGTGGGGATCGGCTGCTAGTATTGAAAGTATTTTTGTACTTCAAAAAAGAGCGGTTCGCGCTATTTATAATTTACGAGCAAGAGATTCTTTAAGGGACTTATTTAGAGAAATTAATATATTGACTTTAGCAGGACAGTACATTTATGAAAATTTGATTTATGTCTATAAGAATTATAATACATTTGAAACCAATTTCCAAATTCATCATCTAAACACAAGATACAAAAATAAACTTGCCGTTCCAACATTCAGGCTTCAAAAAACTAGAGGCTCGTTTATGGGGAAATGTATAACCTTTTATAATAAGCTTCCACAAAGTCTTACCGACTTGCCTTTTCATAAGTTTAAAGCGCATGTAAAAAAGACTCTTATGAGTAAAGGATATTATAAAGTCAACGATTATTTGAATGATGCCAATGCCTGGTGTTAATTTTTCAGATAGTGAATCGTCTTGTTATGTATAACCATTTGTTTAAACAAAAATTATTTTTGGTAATAAGTAGTAAGAAGAGAACTGACACATCTAATCTTGTAATGGAAGTTGAGCTCAAACTTCTGCTGTGAGGTCAGCTTCCAATTGACGACTCTGTAACAATACAGGGAGAAAAAAATAGCCCTTGCTGGTTTTCTTGCTGGTTCTTTCCAGTACAAGGTCTCCCGCCGTAGACTTGTGAACCAATGGCGTAGCTGCTTTGACGTTCAAAAGAGATTGTAACAATCCAATTTGAATAAAAGATATTGAATTTGAATTTGAATTTGAATTCTTATATTATTAATGACATTTTGGTGTTTTTGAAGACGGTTTTATTTTTTTTGTACAATTTTTTTTCAACCTTTTTAATTAAGTTAATACATGCATATTGGAATTTGAGCAAGGCAAACACCAGAATTATTCAAAATAAAATTTCTTTCACTCTAAACAGTGTGAAAGAATTATTCCTGAACTCCTAATCTACCAGAAACCTTCCATCATCATCTCAGTAACATGACATGATGACCACCAGAGGCAAATACCTGAATATCTTTAAGAAAAAACATGAAACATGTTGAAATTGCCTATGAAATTTAAGGGTTTCCCTCGATTTGCCTAGGATTCCATGATCAGATCATGATATGGTGACAATGGGACCATCTCTAGAGTGTACTCTTTCGATTTATTTTTGTAATTTACATAATAAACAAATTCTATTAGGTTTTGTTTCTTATTTGAACAATTCCATTATTCAAACTGGTAAATCTTAAATTCATCTCAATCTCAATTAGAATGAGTAATACAGCATTAAGAGAAGATCCGCAGCTTGCAACTAGAGAATGCTCCTCTTGTATTTCCTTTTTTAAGACTATTAAGAGGAGGGTCCCAAGATTGCGAATTTTTGTTAGATGCCCAGTCAACTTTGGGAACAATTGCTTAAAACTTAGATTTTATATGAAACAAGTAAACATATACATTTTAGTTTAAGAAAAACCTGTTTAAATTAGAGATAGAAACATATGAACGAAAACTACTGAATTAAAATACCAGACATTTTTGGTGGCTACTGTTGGATTTTCATTACAAGATTCCCAGGGAAAAACCGGAAATACCACGGGCATAGTAACAGGCGGTAAGGTAGTTTAATTCACTAAAGGGGACACTTGGGGACACAAGGGGACACATTTTGGACCTCATAAAAGTAATTCTTATATTCGGAAACATTTAAGTAATGAAAAAGGTATTTCGACAATTATTTTAGATTATTAGACTAAACATTTTATTTTAAAATAATAGGATGTAATAATTTCTTGATGAAGTTATGAGATGAAAAATGAACTAACGTTCATTCCGACTACTTCTCTGTATTTCTCACGCATTTCTTCATGTGTATCTGCATTTACTGTGCTATGACATAGAAAGCACAAAAAGGAGGACATTTTCATTAATACATATGAAAACAGTTAATAAAATTGATCTTCAATGAAACGATTTCCAAAAATCGAAAAGTTTTATTTATTTACATTTTTGACAGTGCGCACAGATTAGAGAGAATATTGGTGCGTTCCGAATTGCGATAAAAGCGATAATATCGCGAATCCGACCAAATTATATCGTCACAAAATATAAGGGCTATTGAATCAGTAGGTTATGTTGTGACTTTGGTCGGATTCGCGATATTATCACTTTTATCGTTTTACGGAACGCAGAGGCGCGTTCAGAGCCTTCGCGCGAAGTACAACTTTTCGCTCTAACAACCGGCCCGTTCAAGACCTTTGAGTGTCGGCGCGAGTTACAACCGAACAACCATCGAATTTGATGGTTGTAAAACGCTCTGACGTTTATGACTGAAATAGTCTTACGTGATTGGATGATATTGGCGGCCATATTCATAATGTCATCTACTAGAAAGAGAGAGAAATAAAAAATCTTGTGAAAGAGGGAGATAAAAGATTTGGTTGCTGCAATCCGTTCAACGCCTTTGAGCGAGTTAAAAAACAACCGGAAAACTACAAAGAGAATAGTAATACTACGGGCAGTGTTGCCAGCTCCGGCTTTAGATTACGGACGGTAGTTTACCTGAAAAAGGACGGTTTTCAAAATTAGGGGATGGTGTTATTAATAAAACTTGAAAATATTAGTAAATACCAATATTAATCAACATGCAATGTAAAAATCATGCATTACAAAGTAAATCCTATAGAATTTGTTTTATTTGAGTCGGAAACAAGAACCCAATGGGGGTTCTTGACAACCGCTATTCCACTAAAATGTAAAAAAAAAACTACTAAAGCTTTTATTATAGTAAATAAAAAAAGTGTATTTGGCAGCCCCACTTGTGTCGTACACCAACCACAGATTAGAGAGAACATGTCTAAAGACACCGACGACGACAACAGATTAAAAAATAATGGCAGGCAGAAATGGAACCTATGTTTTGCTATTTTCAAACTTTGGCGCGTACTTAAACTAAAAGAAGTTAATTAGCAGTATACATCAAATAGTATAAAGATTTTTAATGAACACAACATAACTGAAAAGATTGACCTGTTCTTACTGACTCAACGTAGGCACTAGGCAGCGACTTAAATGAATCTTGTAATTATTCCATAAAAATAGTAGGTACGTTAGAACAGACATGCAATTTTCACTCTAACTTATTGTAATACATACTTACACTTACGTTTACTTCTTGTTCTGTTAATTACTTACGTGTAAATCAGACTGTTCACTTTTATATTCTCACTCACAATTGTATTCTCACTGATCTTTCTGAATTAAAAATCAAAGTTTTAACCGTACCGTAATATTAAAGAATTATGATATTAATTTTTTAATTGGGGGCCGTTCGAAAACCCGTGAGGTTTTCACTCGGTAAAATTGAAAAGGATAGATTATATTGCGAGAAAGAGAAGTTTAACTGGTTTTCAAACGCTAGCGAGTGATTTTCGCACTTCACGAATTTTCAAACGGGTTCTGTCAAATAAAAACGAAAAGCAGACTTCTTGTGTTGTGCAACGCAAACTTGATTTATTTTACAACTACACAAAGCTTTATTTAACATTTGTAGACTTTAACTTCGACGAAAAACGATCACAGAACAGTCAACTGTCAATGTCAGGTAAAATTTAAAGCTGACTGGGGGCCTCAGACTAAGGAAAAAAGAATAGACATGAAATACCTACGAAAAAAACGTGCATACCTAAATGTGAATCTGGCACAAAGATGGCGGCTTACTTGCTTATGCGGCAGCCAAACACACTGCACTTACCCATAATAAATGCAGTATTATGCAAGTTCAACACTTTAAACAAGCACAATTTTCGCCTAATAACAAAATTTTCTTCAAAACACTGAAACAAACAAGTCGCGATGACAACTGATGTACTTGTTGTTCATTGTGAGTACTGTGACAAAACATGGCGACCGGCCGCAGTGAGGTATTCTGTGACGTCGCCAAGATAATGTTGCCATTTTTGGTAATGATAAAACTACTGTTGTCCTTTTTTACTTATGATTATCCTCATAAGTTAAAAAGAGATGCCAATATGTCAGTAACTATGCCGTCCTTAGATAAAGAATGAATAGATAGGACGTGACCGTATACCCGTAAGGGACAGACTTATATGACGTCATACCTGCCTAAAGTAGATGGGTATACCAGTGTTGCTTTAAGTTTTACCCTACTTTATGTTTATAGTGGCTTTTACCACTATAAACATAAAGTAGGGTTGATTGATCTATGTATTTTTTTTGAAACATTTTAATGAGCGCCCCTCGCTCAATAATATGTCTCAAAAAATAAAAGTGGGAGGAAGTTGCGATTTTTTTTTATTGAATTCTTCATTCAACCTTCGCCGCAGTCTAAAGTTATTTACACTTTTAAATAAAACTACACTTTTCGGATTTACTCGAGTATATTTCGTTTTAAAACATTTTACTATTATTTATTTAAGCTATTATGTAAACATTTTTTACAAATATAAGAAATATTAGGAATCATCATCATCATCCACACGCGTCCACTGCTGGACATAGGCCTCTCCAAGTGCTCGCCACTGAGCACGATCCGCGACCACTCGCTTCCAGCTTTTGCCAGCTAGGTACCTTGCGAAGATCGTCGCTCGATTAAGAATACAGCGGGCAATAATCATTGTTTTTTCTTTATCTCTGCAGTTTATTTAAAATCCAATATTTACACATTTACTAAATATTTGTGAAGATTTAGAAAATGTATAATATAAAATAAACATTGTCTATTTAATTTCTCGCTGATTGTTTCAAACCCAGCATTTGAAGCCGCATTTTTCTCTTTCGGGGCGTATTCAAATTTGAACCGAAATCCAACACCGATGCGTCCTGAAACAATATGTATACAGGTTAAAAATAAAAGCAGGTTCTAATTTTACAACATTAAAAATATTAATTAATAAATTTTTAAACTGTATCTGTACTAATGGTCAGAATTGTTATATTAATAGAAAATGACCAAAATCAAACCATTAATAATATATTTGGCCATATCAAAATATCATTGTTTTTTCTTTATCTCTGCAGTTTATTTAAAATCCAATATTTACACATTAACTAAATATTTGTGAAGATTTAGAAAATGTATAATATAAAATAAACATTGTCTATTTAATTTCTCGCTGATTGTTTCAAACCCAGCATTTGAAGCCGCATTTTTCTCTTTCGGGGCGTATTCAAATTTGAACCGAAATCCAACACCGATGCGTCCTGAAACAATATGTATACAGGTTAAAAATAAAAGCAGGTTCTAATTATACAACAGTAAAAATATTAATTAATAAATTTTTAAACTGTATCTGTACTAATGGTCAGACTTGTTATATTAATAGAAAATGACCAAAATCAAACCATTAATAATATGTTTGGCCATTAATAATTTGTTTGGTCGGAGCGTCGGTGGCGCTGTGGACTCGGCACTTGCCTTCCAATCGGGTGGTCAGGGTTCGAGACCCGCCATGTACCAATGTGTTTTTCGTTTCGAATTTCATATGTACATTTATCCGACGCTCCTACGGTGAAGGAAAACATCGTGAGGCAACCTGCATACATCTGCGAAGAAATTCAATGATGTATGTGAAGTCGACCAATCCGCACTGGGCCAGCGTGGTTGACTAAGGCCTAATCACCCTAACATAGGGTAGGCTCGAACCCCTCGGTGGGGACGTATATGAGCTGTGGTGATGATGATGATGATATCAAAATAGTAGAAAAGGATTTGGTACCTACCCTACCCATGTTAATCCAAAACTGTAAAATAAAATTCGAAATCCCCCATAAAAATAGTTGGGTTTGTGAAAAATAAATTTAGGTTTTGGCTTGATAGGGTATGTACCTTGTAGATATAATATGTATAAGTTACTGATCTGTAAAAAAAGTTTAGGAATAGCACCACTCCTAAGAAAAGTGCCTTTTTTGTTTTTCTGAATCCACTGTTGTTCAAAATGCTTAGAACACATTCGGGTATGCTTGGTTGGCTGCCAATTCAATCGACCAGTAGCTTTAACCCAACTGGTTTCGAGTAGTTATCTCCGAAGGAAATCTGTTAAATACAGACAAACAAGCAAATGGAAAGTCTCACTTCAAAAGAATTAACTTTGTTATCTAAAATGCTCAAAATTTTATACTTAAATATGTCAATATTAATGTAACACAGAAACTAATATGTGAGTTCCCTTTCACGTAACAAATTACCTACGAATCAAGGAAAAATAGTCGTAGCGTAACTGGTATCATTATAACCCGGCAAAATGTTATACGCGTTGGCTGTATACGTGGCCATATTGTATGGCGACATTCCTAGCTTGTTAGGTTAACAGTAACCTTACTACTTTGTTTGAAATTTCATGTTTAATCCCATAATATGATTGAGAACCATAGTAGAATGATAAAATATTGCAATATAACTTGTATTTATAATTTAAAAAATAGTTTTGGAGCTTTTTATTGACACAATTTAGGTCTTACCTGTAAAAGGTTATATTTTCCTGTTTTCTAGCACTATCACTATTACAACCTAAAACGGAGCAGTGCACCATGATTTAAATATTCAAATAGTTCACAATTACACTAATTAAAGTGTTAAATAATTACACAGTAAGCTATAATTCACACAACAAAATTCTTCCACGTATTTGTTTAGCACCAGACGCTGGTGATAAACAATCCCCACTACCAGTTTCACCTATATACGGTGACAAGGACAAAAAAAAATGATGGCATCTTCTTCTTTCCTTTGGCAATGTGTATAAGTTTATCTCTTTTCCTCATGTTTGACGGCTTTTATAGCCCATCTATTTCATTCTATATCTATGATGCCGTCGAAATACATCACATTCCTATAACTACGTTCGTTATGCCGAGTCCTCTTTTTTTCTATAGTCAGAGCTGGGGGCCGAGAGAAATTCACTCCTGTCAGGCGAAAATTACGGATTTTACGGCTTGGTTCATAAGACTTTTGAGTCATCATGAGACATCGAGATAGAAAAATGGAGTGGTATTTTGACTCGATTGTTCTGAGTATTTTGAATTGACCATAAATATAGAATGAAATAGATGGGCTATAAAAGCCGTCAAACATGAGGAAAAGAGATAAACTTATACACATTGCCAAAGGAAAGAAGAAGATGGCATAATTTTTTTTTGTCCTTGTTACCGTATATAGGTGAAACTGGTAGTGGGGATTGTTTATCACCAGCGTCTGGTGCTAAACAAATACGTGGAAGAAATTTGTTCTGTGAATTATAGCTTACTGTGTAATTATTTAACACTTTAATTAGTGTAATTGTGAACTATTTGAACATTTAAATCATGGTGCACTGCTCCGTTTTAGTTTGTAATAGTGATAGTGCTAGAAAACAGGAAAATATAACATTTTACAGGTAAGACCTAAATTGTGTCAATAAAAAGCGCCAAAACTATTTTTTAAATTATAAATACAAGTTATATTGCAATATTTTATCCTTCTACTATGGTTCTCAATCATATTATGGGATTAAACATGAAATTTCAAACTAAGTAGTAAGGTTATTGTTAACCTAACAAGCTAGGAATGTCGCCATACAATATGGCCACGTATACAGCCAACGCGTATAACATTTTGCCGGGTTATAATGATACCAGTTACGCTACGACTATTTTTCCTTGATTCGTAGGTAATTTGTTACGTGAAAGGGAACTCACATATTAGTTTCTGTGTTACATTAATATTGACATATTTAAGTATAAAATTTTGAGCATTTTAGATAACAAAGGTAATTCTTTTGAAGTGAGACTTTCCATTTGCTTGTTTGTCTGTATTTAACAGATTTCCTTCGGGGAACCTCCTTTTATTTTTAACCTGTATACATATTGTTTCAGGACGCATCGGTGTTGGATTTCGGTTCAAATTTGAATACGCCCCGAAAGAGAAAAATACGGCTTCAAATGCTGGGTTTGAAACAATCAGCGAGGTCATCAAATAAAAAACTACGGCCAGTGCGTCAATCGCTTAGACGATTGGGAAAAAAAGTAGTCACACTTGAAAATGTGTAAAGTGATTTGAAGTGTAAGTTAATGATGCAAAATTAGTAGTTGGACATTTTAGATACTGTAGGAGGAACCAATAGAGATTTTCTGAAAAGATTTTTAGGAGTTGACAAAAGAAAGTATTCTGAACCTTTAAGGAAATTCGCGCTGTGCTTACACTTTTTAAGTTCAAAGGCATATGAGTTTGTACGTAAGCAATTTAATACGTGTTTACCACACCCAAAAACAGCTGGTGAGTGGCGAGGAGTAGACAGCCTCTAGAAAATGTTTGTGATTTATTAGCAATTTTGTGCCATAGCTAGTAATCTGGCTTAATCCAAATGAAATAAGTCATATCTCTACTTTGTCTGAATATTTAACAAGAACACATAGGATGTAGATATAGCTCTATGCACCGAACAGGTGTTTCTAATTAATTATATAGGTACTTGACAGAACATAATCTTCCTCAGAGATCTACAAATTGGTCTTGTCCTGCGCTATTTCCAAGTTGCCGCCAGCAGGGGCGACGTTGGGGGTGGCAACACGGGCAACTAAGAATAACCAGCTATCTACATCGGCATCTTGCGTTCTTTGCCAGATCTTTTTTCCACATTGTGAGCAAGCTTACCAACTTTGGGCTTTTAGCACCATATTGAGTGCGGTATCAGTAGTTCAATTCTTGAACTTACCCAGCCCAAGTGAATTTTTACCTGTATTGTAGTGAATTTTATCTCTGTAAGCCGAAGTCCTTTACTCGATGACAATAACGGTGCTATTGAAATCTAATTTTAGAAAATGTTTATTTAAAATTTAATATTATACATTTTCTAAATCTTCACAAATATTTAGTAAATGTGTAAATATTGGATTTTAAATAAACTGCAGAGATAAAGAAAAAACAATGATTATTGCCCGCTGTATTCTTAATCGAGCGACGATCTTCGCAAGGTACCTAGCTGGCAAAAGCTGGAAGCGAATGGTCGCGGATCGTGCTCAGTGGCGAGCACTTGGAGAGGCCTATGTTTAGCAGTGGACGCGTGTGGATGATGATTCCTAATATTTTTTCTTATATTTGTAAAGATGTTTACATAATAGCTTAAATTAATAATAGTAAAATGTTTTAAAACGAAATATACTCGAGTAAATCCGAAAAGTGTAGTTTTATTTAAAAGTGTAAATAACTTTAGACTGCGGCGAAGGTTGAATGAAGAATTCAATAAAAAAAATCGCAACTTCCTCCCACTTTTATTTTTTGAGACATATTATTGAGCGAGGGGCGCTCATTAAAATGTCTCAAAAAAAATACGTAGATCAATCAACCCTACTTTATGTTTATAGTGGTAAAAGCCACTATAAACATAAAGTAGGGTAAAACTTAAAGCAACACTGGTATACCCATCTACTTTAGGCAGGTATGACGTCATCTATGTCTGTCCCTTACGGGTATACGGTCACGTCCTATCTATTCATTCTTTATCTAAGGAATTGACAGTACTTTGACTGGTAGCTAGCACAGAATAAAAAAAATTACATATTGTTAATCTTTGGTTTGCTCTGCTGCAGTGCTTCGCTGTTTGTTCTGCAAAATTTTATTTAATTCAAAATATACGTGATTGTATATGTGATTATAGACCCCCAAACACCGTGGCGTTATAGCGATTACAAAATTACATTTGAACAGTGATAATAGATGTCTAAAAACATCATATTATATGCAACCTACATTGCATGTTGCTAAATTGAAATGGTCTTTGGACTGTATATTGGACAAATAGAAGCAAATTGGATTGATAGACACGTTTGGGAGGCCCGCGGCCTTCATTATAACGCGTATGACGAATGATTCCCTGTATCTACTTTAAATGTGTAGCATACAACGAGTGAAAGAAATTGACGTGTGGTCCGTAGCAATATGTTTTTTATGATGTGTGCCGGCTGTTACGGACTTCCCGCATTAATTAGACGAGATTTTTAACAATTTCATGACCGAACGCCCGGACGGAGCTTCCTTAGATTGTAAGTAGCATTTTAATTTTCAATGTACACTTAAACACATTTATCAAGACAAACCATTTGAGTTGTTATTTAATCTAATTACCCGAATATTAGGTCACAAGTGTTATAACGTAATAAGATTCTTCGAATACACGTGTGCTGTGTTTACTGCACTATTTTTAGAAAAAAAATTGTTGTCCTTCAGTTTCCAATTCTACGGCTGTGATCAACAAAAGATGTATTAAGAGTTCTTATTTCCAGGCAGTTTAAGTAACGTGTATGTATTTTTATTAAGTTACCTAGTACCTCGAAATAAGAGGTCATAATACAGTCCCAGGTTTGAAATACATTATACAATAATAATTTGAAATACAAATAACTCCTATGAAGGGAGCATTAGGGAATGTTACTCTATGTATTTGCTGGTTGCAAATACTGATAAGGTAGATAGATAAGCAGGTTATTATTGCTTCAATCACATACAAATATCCCAACTAAAATTAAAGATTCCAGAAACAGGTACACATATCTGGATCTGGAGGCCCTGGGTTTAATTCCCTATTGGTATTTTTCTGCTTGGTTTGGGGCTTTTGAGCTTGACTGGCTAGCTGCCACCATCTTACTAAGTTTCTCGTCATTATGACAATGTTTTTTTTATATTATTTTTAGAGAGGCTTTAGTATAGGTTATCGATAGAAACAAACTAAAAAATATGTCATGTTTTGTAAAACTAAAAATGTAAGTAACTTGCTGCTTTTGAGCGTGCATGCTTTAATTTATAATAAAATGTTATTTTTGAGCAAATTTGATAACTTTTTAAAATATAATTATGAAATGCTATATCCTCCACAAAAGCACATCAAGTGCGTATCAGTCAGCTGGGAGCCTTTTCGAACCGGGAATGCCTGGAATTTTTTTTTTGATTCGTCATATGGAACCAGGAGTGCGGTCCTGTATGCACAAATTTTAACATTATCTACAAAAGATACAGTTGTTATTAGAATATTAATAAGTGCATCTATAAATAAAAATAATGCCCCTTTTTGTAATAGAAAGAAGTATGATTTGTTAGATGTAGTTACTTTGTGATGATGATGATGTAATCCTGTAATCCCTCATCAGGGACATACAGCTCAAGAAGAGATCTCTACTTTTGTAGTTCTTGTGTAACTTCCAGGTCCTTCCAGCCGAGTCCAGTTGATGCAGCCTCTTTTTTAACTGAGCACCTCCAGGTGATACGGGCGCGGTTCCAGTTACTTTGTATATAAGTTTTTTTTCTGAGAGCTTCTGAGTCCACCCCCTAACCATGATCGCTCAAAACAACATTAAAACCGTCCTGAGAGTGAGATGGTGCAATACAAACCAAGAGCGCTGTCTCTGTTTCAGTATTTTCTTCTTTTTTATTTTCTTATTTTATCAAGAATTTATGAAAGTGTTTGTGCAAGCAAGATCAAGGCACGAACAAATACACTCTTTTCTTAAAAGTTTGAAGGTTGTATCGGTCCAGAAATAAATACGGCAGGCGACAATTCATTCCAAGTTTGACTGTGCTAGGCAGGAAACTGTGAGAAAAACGCACAGTTGTGGACTGCCAACCATCTAAGTGATGGGCATGGATTTATTGTCGCGTGGAATGATGGCGGAAAGAGCGGGACAATTCCTCGGAGCATTCCCCGTAATATATGCGATAGAAGATGCATAGTGAGGCGACATCTCTACGCAGCGTCAAGGTATCAAGCCTATTAGAAATTTCCTGGCAGTCGACGATTCGAGTCGCTCTCCGATTCGAGTCGCTCTCCGCTGAATGCGGTTCAGTGGGAGAAGCTGGTATTTGGGTTCCCCTGCCCAAAGATGAGAACAGTATTCTATATGAGGCAGAACCTGCGCCTTGTGAAGTTGTAGGCGGTACGCTGGACTGAAATACCGTCTCGATCTATTGAGCACACCAAGCTTCTTAGAGGCTAATTTAGCCTTAATTTAGCCTCTAAGTGGCCACGGAGCTGGAGGATCTCAATATTGGCTGAGGCAGATAGGGGAATGCTCTGAAAGTGAGGGGATACGACAAATGGCATTTTCTTGGCGGTGAACGCACAAACCTGTGTCTTCGTAGGGTTGAAATGGACTAAATTAAGTCAACCCCAGTAAGAGACTTTCTCTAATGATGTATCAATTTTAGACGGGGACCTTTCATTTGGTATAATGTTGTTTGTCATAAAGACGCTTGGCATAAATCACTAAGCATAATAATCGAAAAGCATAACATTAACATAATTATTTCTTCGCTTAATTTGTATAAGGCACAATTATCCAAAGGCATAATTTTATGAAGCATAATTAATGAAATCCCTAATTTCTTTTGACATAATATTGGTAGTCCTAAAATGTTTTGCCATAATTTTAAGTGTCATAATTAATGATATCCCTAATATTTTGCTTGTTGCTTGCTTGCTTGCATGTTGCATGCTTGCTTGCATGTTGCATGCTTGCTTGCATGTTGCATGCTTGCTTGCATGTTGCATGCTTGCTTGCATGTTGCATGCTTGCTTGCATGTTGCATGCTTGCCTGCATCATGCAGGCAAGCATGCAACATGCAAGCAATTCCGTTTGATAGAAGCTATGCCATCTGTATCATCAACGATGTAGTTCAATCAAAATCTTCAATTAGTTTGGATCAAACTAATTGAAGTTTGTTTCTATCGATAACCTATACTAAAGCCTCTCTAAAAATAATATAAAAAAAACATTGTCATAATGACGAGAAACTTAGTAAGATGGTGGCAGCTAGCCAGTCAAGCTCAAAAGCCCCAAACCAAGCAGAAAAATACCAATAGGGAATTAAACCCAGGGCCTCCAGATCCAGATATGTGTACCTGTTTCTGGAATCTTTAATTTTAGTTGGGATATTTGTATGTGATTGAAGCAATAATAACCTGCTTATCTATCTACCTTATCAGTATTTGCAACCAGCAAATACATAGAGTAACATTTGGTATAATGTTGTTTGTCATAAAGACGCTTGGCATAAATCACTAAGCATAATAATCGAAAAGCATAACATTAACATAATTATTTCTTCGCTTAATTTGTATAAGGCACAATTATCCAAAGGCATAATTTTATGAAGCATAATTAATGAAATCCCTAATTTCTTTTGACATAATATTGGTAGTCCTAAAATGTTTTGCCATAATTTTAAGTGTCATAATTAATGATATCCCTAATATTTTGCTTGTTGCTTGCTTGCTTGCATGTTGCATGCTTGCTTGCATGTTGCATGCTTGCCTGCATGATGCATGCTTGCCTGCATGTTGCATGCTTGCTTGCATGCATAATGCATGGTTGCTTACATTGCTGCATGATTGCGCGCAAGTTTATGCCTAAAGAAATTCTGCGTAATGGTAGTGTTCGTTGTGATTAATATGCTAAACATTAATTATGCTTTGAAAAATTATGCGTCAAGTTGTTCTGTGTTTCGAGTTGATGGGTTTTAATACTTATGACAAATGATTTTCTGCCACACAATATAATGCGTATTACCATTCTGCTTCCTGATTATTATGCGTCTTGACGAATATTTCAATCGAAATTATGGAATATGATTTTATGACAATAATTTTTATGCCTAGAAATAGAGAGCTGTAGGTGAAAGCATACATAATTAATTAAGTTAATAATATTATTGAAGTGAAAAACAAAAAAAATTGCGTATTATCACCCGTGTTAGGTATTTATTATACGTGTTTGATAACAATATAATTTATTGCATAATGTTCTTTGGTTTTTTTATACATTCAAAGTGTATGTAATCATGTCACTTATATTTATTCACTTTTAATAATCAGTAATCCACGTGAAAACGTAGGTACCTACCTACTCTGTAAATAACAATAGGTCGCAAAAGAGGTGAAACAGTAGTTTTTCCGAGTTTCTTGCCTGTTTTTCACGTCAAGACCCCCAATTTCCGAACAGAGGGGCAATATTTATAATGTTTCAACCAAATCATAAACGTTTCCGTTCCCATACATTTTGACAACAACTTGACAGCTGTCAGATGTCAACACATATGGGAATGGTAATGTTTTGGTTTTGGTTCAAACGTTGAGCTGCGTTCAGAACCTACGCTCGAGTGCACTCCGAGTGCACTCTGACAGCAACCGACCCGTTCAGAGCCTCGGGGTAAAAAACGCACTGACGGACGGTTAGTACACTCTGTGCCCGTTCAGAAGCTTCGAGTGATGCAACCAAACAACCAACTCGAGCGTAGGGTGAAAAACACTCTGACAGATTTTATGTCAAAGTCGATGTCAAAAATACGCAAATTATTTATTATTTTATTAAATAACACTACTTTGCGCTCTTTTAAGTGTAATACAAGGGAAATATAGTGATTTCTATGTGTTGTAATTATTTTTAAGCAGAAAAATGGATATTGACTGTTAATTTCATAGTAAGGATTAGTAATATTTTGCCCTTTGCTTGATCTTGATCGGCAAGATACAAACTAAAAAAAAAGATAGCAACCGACCCGTTCTGAACCTCGGAGCGAGTGTGAAAATCACTCTCGGTTGCATTACTCTGACCCTCGGAACGCAACTTTGGTAAATAGTGCGATTGCCCCTCAGGTCACAGAATAGATAATAGTACTACGTACAGAACGGCCACTCACCTCCCCGCACACATTTCAAATACCTCACCCCACCTCGCACTTCGTTGTAGACATCACTGACACATAAACAAGGGCGCGCGCGATCGCTCGAACGAGTAGACGCGAGCGCCGGCTGATAACAGAGACAGCGCTATGAGGGTAAAAGAGAAGGCAGTCGCTGCACTCCTCGCGTCATTTCGATTGATAACTGCGCACTCAGCCCTACTAGATTCCACGCACACATTTGCGCGTGTAGAAACGTCATTTGCTTATGTAGTAGTAATAGGTAATTGATTTGCGAACGTTGTATGGAGTGTCCGGGGTGTGCCTCAGGTCATAGATTAGATACTAGTACAGAAGCCCAATCCCATACTACAAATGCAAACTGCTTATGGAAACTATTTCGGGTAATTGTTTTGTTTCCATAGTTTCCCCACTAGCTCGCAGCACAAAACTACATTTAGATTAATACTAACTTTCCGCTCGCGGCTTCGCCCGCGTTATTATTGTTTTCCCGTGGCAATTTTATATTTTCCCGTAATATAATTTTGTAGCCTATTATACAGGGTGTAACTGAACACCCCAATAACATTTAAGGGTATGTATCCATCAGAAGTAGAGATTCTGTAGGAAAAATATTAGGGCTAACAAACCTACTTTTTTGTCCCATACAAACTAAATAAATTATTTTTGGTATTAAGTTAAAGAAAATTTATAAAATACCTTCTTTATCGTAACCGACAACACTCTTCATCGTATAAAGACGATTGTCATAAAAATTATTTGATGACATTAGAAGAGAGACGAAATATTTCAGATGTTAGTTTCTTATACAACATAGTAAACGATCGTATCGATAGCTGTGAGCTAGTAAGTAAAATAAAATATTGTGTACCTACACGTCGCACGCGCCATACACCTCTGCTTTACGTCCATCGTCATCGCACTAATTATGCAAGAAATTCCGTGTTTACAAGAATATCTCGTAACTATAATGAATATTTTAAGGATATCGACATTTTTGCCATCTCAAAGCGCAAGCTTAAGAAACACGCAGCACATAGCCTGATTCCGAAATTGCCTTAAGTCAATGAATTATCCGATCTCTTTCTCGTCACTGCTCTCGGCCGCAGCACTATCGCTTGTCGTAAGATTTGTGGTAGCTATTTACTTTATCATACATGATTTTGTAACTGTAGGACGTTGTATCAGATCTGTTAATTTAAGGGAAACCTATTATTGGCCTTATTGTTATAAAACCATTATGTAAAAGGAAATTGTAACGCTGTTGGTTTTCTTAATAAATAGATAAATAAATAAATAAATAAGTAAAGACAGCCCTACGTAAGCGTACGAGGAATGTTACGCTCACGTCATACAAATTAAATGAATTATTTTTTGGCATTAAGTGCCGACAGCCCTACGTAAGCGTACGAAGAATACTACGCTCACGTCTGTCACGTGTCATTTTGTGTTTAAATTTCTTTTGTGTTAAGAGCTGATTATGGTTGGCACTTGAAAGTTTTTGCTTTCAGTTTAAAATCAAATAACTCTGAAAGTATTGGGGTTCCAGGTCTCAGACAAGTACCGAAGGTCTATTTAGTATCTAACTTATATGCCCCTTAAATGTTATTGGGGTGTTCAGTTACACCCGCTATAGAAGACTGTTATTTATATTTAGGAGATTGAAGCAGATTTTAAATATTTTCCATAGAAACTTTCAACCCCTATTTTGCATCCCAAGGGGGTGAATTCCAATAAACCATGAAACACGTGTTCAATGAAATATTTTAAAGAGCATGAATCTCAAGTTTTATCAAAATCGTTGCTAATTTAAAGATTGTTTCAAACAAACTTGCAACCCCTATTTCATCCCTTTAGGGTATTTTTTTTTAAATCGCTTCTTAGTGTGCGTCCGCATTGTGAATTAAAACAACTGTCCAAATTCCACATTTCTACCATTAGCGGTTACGGCTGTGCGTGCGTCTATAGATGGGAACATCTCTTTTTATATACACGGTTATTTTTTTATCACCCTGGAAAATTTAAGGGACGCTTTACGACATGGTATTAGAATGATTTAAATATAAATAAAAAAAAATAACTTGCTTACTTAGTTTTATATTATTTTTTTAAAAATTCCAAAAAATGCTGCACTAGTTGAGAGCAGCATTTCAAGAGATTTTTAAATTTTTTTATTTCATTTTATTATTTTTTTATATCGGGTGTAACGGAATACCGAAATAATATTTAAGGTTGTTGATTAACAAAAAAAATGTTTTATGACAATTCATTGTATTTTTATTATATGCCTACTTTCGATTTAATATGCTTAAATGTTAAGTGTATTAAATCGAAAGTAGGCATATAATAAAAATACAAGGAATACTCATAAAACATTTTTATTGTTAATCAACAACCTTAAATATTATTTCGGTATTCTGTTACACCCGGTATAATATTGGATGTGTCCTGAAGCGTCCTTAAAATTTTCCAGGGTGATAAAAAAATAACCGTGTATAGAAAAATAAGAAGACCAAAGCACGCTTAAGCATGCTAATGTGGGCATAGCAATGTTCCGATCCGAAAGTGGATAATTATTTAAAAACATGTAAAAAACGAAAACAATAGATATTAAATTGAAATACGCACCCAGAAAACAAAACACAAACACTCAGTTCTGTTTATCCGTACGTAGTACGTAAACTACTCTCATCTATTTATTGTCAGATTGATTTTATTTGCTAAGTGTTTGTCGTACGTACTTGATGTGCTTTTGCAGCAGATTCGATAAGTTGTCTCAAAAAGTTATCGAATTTGCTTCGAAAATAATTTGGTACACATTGTGCAGTTTGTTAAAAAACACGATATTTACCGCACATTGAAACGGATCTCTCTTGTTACAGGACAATAACTACCCTTAATCACACCTAAACCTCCGTTCCTAATACCATTCCTGTAGATTTTTATGTAGTTCCCCCCGCACACGTCCGCTCCGCTCCGCGTACGGGGAGCGAGTGGCCTGTTCGTTGCTCTCGCCATGATTGATTCTGATCTCTGACCACCCTCACGATGAGTTCATCTCCAGCGATTGAACCCTCGACCCCGTCGACCACCCCATCGTCGCCGGCGCTGCGGCCAGACGTTCACTTCCACACTTCGACGCCGAATTATATAGGCAAGGTATGTATATCTCCTGATTATCATGATTTTACACTTATAAGAGTATGAGCATAGTTTATCATAAGATATATGAGCTTCGCTGTCGTACGTAAAAAAATATTACAAAAGCAACAAATGTCGTGAAATAAAACCAACAATAATATAGCATAATATAGTAATACTAACGGCGGGTTGCACCAAATTTTCGGTTTTCGATTTCGTAAAAGTAACAGTAAAAGTCAATATAAATACGTAAGGATTGCGCCATAATGTCTCACCTCTAGTTTCAATTGTAGCTTAATTTTATCCTTTACGTTTAAAAAAGGTAAAACGTATGGCGCGCATCATATATTTAATAGTAAAACGACCCATTTTTATGTATTAAGAGGAAACACCAAGGTCGAGAGAATTCAAAAATAGGTATTTGTAATATGTATTGCTGTCGCACTGTGTCCGAACAACTGAACTGAGCGCGATAGGGACAACTGCAGCTCGGACCGAAAATACATATGAAAAGTACACAAAATATACGTTTCGTAGTCCCATGTTTTTCTCTGTGAAAAATTGAACGATTTAATTACTTATTGCGTTAAAAAGTAAAGTAAAGCTTTTTCTGTGTATCTATGTTTTGCGTTTTTCAAATTATCTTCTTCAATTGATGTGACCGATAGGTTTGAAAATTACAATAAAACACACATTAAATAAGAGGTATGGTTATGTACATGTCAATAGTTTTTGTTTCATTAAAATCGATGCAGTATTTCCTAAGTTATTAACGCCGAAAGTTACGGTCGCTATTTAAATTTTCAAGTACGCGCGCTCTAGGTAGGTGACGTCACAAATCGACAGCCGGCAGCCGCTCGCCCGCTAGTCGCAGTTGCTCTGAGTTTTGTGTCGTACATACCTACTGCCCTCCGTGTAACTTGACTTTTATTGTTTATTAGCCTTTTAATTACAACAATGGAGAAAGGATTTCCACATGGTCAATCAGATAATTTACCAAAAGTAGACAGTTTTATGGTGACTCAATATTTTTCCAAAAATAGTGATTATATAGCAGCGGAAATGCGAGGACTCAAACCGAATTTCCTCAATATGTTGGGAAGTGATCGGATTCGGTATATCTTCATGGAGTAGGTATCTTGTGAATCAGTTCTTTTTGCCTACAATTTTGCACTACAGATCGTTAATTTTTTTAACTGTCTTTCGCTAACAAGAAAACTTAAGAGGGCAAGCATCTTTTTTTTAGTACTAGTTTTCCTCCAATCAATTTATATTTGACCTAATTTTCCATGTCATTTTCAATCTGAAATAATAGTTACATGCATAGTTATTTTTTTTGTAGCTCCTACAAATGTATGTTCTACGACTCATGAAGTCAAACAGTTTAGTATTCATACCTACAATCAAGTTTATTTTCTGTGGTATTGCCTTTTTTTTGAGGCGGAATAATGCGATTATCGATACTGGCACAAAGAGTGACGAGCCCCGTGTACCCGTATGCCGGTCTCCGGTTCGCCGGTGGCTAATTCACTAATTCAAAGTCTCCGCCGGAATATTTACGCCCCATATGGTAAAATAACTCGGGATTGGGAAGGTCACTTCTCCGAGCCATCAGACCGGGGACGATCCTGGCGGACTAGCCGCCAGGTTACGCCAAGGGGAGGCACCAGATTGCCAGTTGTGTTCTGTGGTATTGCCTAGGTTGCGCTTAGCAACTTTCATACAAAAAATGTCAAGGCCAAATATTTACCGATGCTTTCGGCAAAAAATGGCCAATGGTTTGAAAGTTAACAAGTTTATGAAGTTACAATAAAAACTAATCAACAGAATAGATACGTAGGTGTCACCTATTTAGGATTAGGTAGGTAGGCAAACGGTGTCCACGGCGCAATCACTGTCATGGACCATCGGTACCGTTTACCTACCTCTGGACCTCCGGAGACAGAGAGTACATCCAAGGGGTTTCTACCCGGGTAGGCCTTACTCTAGGACGAGTCCTTTTGGGTGGAGAACCCCAGGAGATCTCGTCGTGCACCCAACGGCGGGACAGTTATTAAAAAGCGTTCAGCTGGGTAAGAAAAACAGCTGGGAAATGGTAAATACTATAGACGTACCTATATGGGACCAACAAGCAAATCAAATACCCACAGGTCTAAGATACTCATTCAAAAGTTAGTAGGTGCCCACTAACGGGCGAGTGTCTATAGGTAGGTGTACATGTTTAGGTAACATGAATCGTATCCTAATCCCATCTATACTATAAATGCGAAAGTGAATTAGTTTGTTGATTTATTTTTGTTACTTTTTCACACCTAAAATGCTTAACCGATCATCCTGAAAGCTTGCATATACACGTTGTCAGAGGTACCTACAGAAAAAGAGATTTCATCCAGCAAAAAATTATAGTTCCATCAGGATTCACGTAAAACACTCAGCAGCTCAGCTACTATCGATCGCGTCGCCAGAAGGCGCTGCTGTGGCGCGATAAAGAAACCAAACACCAAGCGGGCGAAGCCGCGGGCGGCCGCTAGTTTTTCTATAAAATTGGGTGCCCATGTTGACTTTTGTTGACGGTAAAACCTTTTGTGACCTTCATTTTACCGTCAACAAAAGTCAACATATTTTAATGATACATACCTATGTGGTTTAAAAAGTGACAAAAAGAAGACATTACACCAAAACACCTCGTAATACAACTTAGTTATAGGTTATTTTCTAGTAGGTAATAGGTACCCCGAAGCTTAGAATATCTAATTACATATTATAATAAAAAGAAAAATAATAATGTAATATGTATAAATTTATTATGAAAATGTTTTTATTATGTTTATTATCTAAGTATTTAATATGTTTATTTAGTTTGATTTAATCCTAGAGGGTGGAGGGCCGGAATTTTGTCACACAGGCTTGTCATTTAAATAAAATATACTTGTTAGAGAATAAGATGTAGTACCTATAATGTAAGCCATTGTGAAGATATAAATAAAAAATATTATTATTTTACTTACATCAAAATGGTCATCACAACAAAATCCAACGGTCTTAGGGCCCGTTTCATAACGTTCATCCACTTTTTACGCCTTTTGGCATTCAATGGCACTTCAAAAAATAGTTTTGTAGGCGTTTTAATAGTTGAATTTGTACACATAGGTACTACATAGTATTTATTATATGACATAATGTTGATTCACATCTTGGAGCCACGTAAAATCGCGCGCATCAGTAGCACAGAGCTAACGAAGTACGTCAGGCCGCGCGTGCCTCTCCCCGCTGTCGATTTGTGACGTCATCAACATTCCGCGACTCGCTTTATAAATCCGGACGGCACGGCAACTTTGAACGCTTATAACTCGGTCACTTTTCAAGATATCAAAAAAATAAAAACACTGTCGTATTTGTCTAGTGACCTATATTCTGGGTATATCGTTAACAAAAATCGATGGTCAGATTGATTTGTTTGCTGGAAGTTTGAATACATCAGAAAATTAGGTCGATTTTTTCGGTTTTTGAAGGTTTAAAATCTCTATTAATAATTAACTTAACAAAAAAAGGTAAACATAGGAACATGCTTAGAGTGGCCATTGATTTTATTGGAAAAAATAGTCCAACTAGTGCCATTATCCAGGAAGGAAACAGGGGACTACGTTTGTATGAAAAAAACGGACTGTACGATTGCCTCTTAAGTTGGTACTTTTTACGAAATAGTAAAACGTAAAACTTGGTGCAGCCGGCTGTAAATGTGTCCACGAACTACGTTTCGCCATAATAAATGTCAAAAAAATATGGAGAGGGCCACCCTTATCATCTAGCTAGGTGTATAATTATAGCCTACAACCTATTCTCAGATCTACCAAATATACACAAAAAATTTCATATAAATCGATCAAGCCGTCCACAAGCTAGGAGTATAATTATAGCCTACAACCTATTCTGAGACCTACCAAATATACATAAAAAATTTCATATAAATCGATCAAGCCGTCCACAAGCTAGGAGTATAATTATAGCCTACAACCTATTCTGAGACCTACCAAATATACACAAAAAATTTCATATAAATCGATCAAGCCGTTTCGGAGGAGTTCGATAACAGACACGGTGACACGAGATTTTTATATATTAGAAGACGATAAATTGAAGGAGACCGAAATCACAGACGTATAAAAGGAAGCAGACACGTATTGTTCAAAAAGCGTGGCAACTTTACCACATGTAAACATTACTGACACACAAACAATATTATTTTAATTTTATTGTAATTTCTGGAGTTTTATCATATGATGCGTTAGAACATTTCGGGGCACAGCACTTTACCGTTGTTCTTGTCCGATTAGCAGTTATTTTTATTTATAATCACAAAACAATGTTTATTATAACACAATGTCACGACGCCATTTGTCTCTTATTTTGACAAAGCTAAACATGGCGTCCACGTGGCGTCTGCCACGGCTTCGGAAATGTTTATGTGTGCGTTCGTATCGCCATAGGCGAAAAACAGAAATAGCGATATATCATGTCACTTTGGAGTGAAAGTAAAAACGATATACATTACTTATGACAAATGTGTGAGTTCGGACTCCGAACTAATCGACTCCACTTTACCGAATGTAGTGACAGAAACTTTAAATGTTGCCATTATTTCGGTCACAGACGTATAAATGGAAGCAGACTTAACATAATTTTACTCACACATTTGTCATAAGTAATGTATATCGTTTTTACTTTCACTCCAAAGTGACATGATATATCGCTGTTTCTGTTGTTCGTCTATGGCGATATGAACGCATACATAGACATTTCCTCGGACTGAGGGATCGACGTTGTCTTGTTAGATTCATGTCAGTATCTACCGTTTCTATCCACGTGATAAAGTCACAGTCAACAGCCACCCTAGACAAGACGCATTTCGATAATCGCTATCGCAATCGCTAGAAGGAAAATGTATGGGATTTGACATAAGCCCTCGCTTAGTTTTCGAGCGCAACTGTCAAATCACATACACTGTCCATTTAGCGATTGCGATAACGATTATCGAAAGACATCTTGTCTAGGGCCTCTGGTTCTTCCCTTCTCATAACAAGAGCATTCCCTTTTCAGAAGCAACATCAGCCCTTGAGTGTGGTACTACCGGCGACTGCGCCAGCCACGCCGCCCACTTATGGTAAGGGAGCATTATAGTAGAGAAGCAGACATTTTTATTTTTTAAATGTAATCAATGGCATAGTCTTTGGTATCGAACTTGACACATACACATATTTCACACTTACACGAAAACAAACGCACATTTACACGCATTCACACACAGACACACTCACACTCATTCACTCAAACACATGCTGGGCTGATTTAGTACTCATATGTCTACTTAATTTAGATTACATAAGATTACATTATAATTTTTTTTATATTTTTTTTTATTATTACATTATAATAATTTTTTTCTTTGGCAAAAAATACTTTAAAATTTCATTGTCAATGTTAATTTTTATCATTGTATTGTTAAAATGGTAAAAATAATATTAGTAGTAGTAGCGATCATATTAAGTTTTCGTTTCGTTTCATCTCTTATTGTTGTTAACTGTATTATTATGTGTATTTAAATAATGTAAAATCCAGAACTGGCTGTAAGTCTAATTTATTATTGTTTATATATTAGTTAAATAAGTTAAAGAGCTGCGGATTTTAGTAAATAAAAAAAATTAAAAAAAAACAAGATTTCGACGTCCATTTTGTGATTTTGCGCGTGTACGCTCGTGTGCAACAAAAATGGTTACTGCTTTTCGCTTTATTTTCATTCTGGCCAATAATCATCATCACAGCTCATATACGTCCCCACCGAGGGGCTCGAGCCTATTCTATATTAGACCAGAAACCATATTATGTGTTATGGGTGACTACCACTTACCATCAGTGTGCCTAGTGCGAGTTTTATTGAGCTCTACTCGATCGTACGCATCGAACGCGTTAACGCGAATTTGTATGGAATTAGAGCAGCGCCATCTAGTAGCCGCTATGGAATGAGACAGCTTCATCTAATGACTACTAGATGGCGCTGCTCTAATTCCATACAAATTCGCGTTTACGCGTTCGCTGCGTGTGATCGAGTAAGCCCTGCGAGCTTTTCACTCCCTAGGAATATCTGTCAAATTTATCGATTTTTTTCGAGTATCTCGATCTTAGCTGTCAAATTTTGTTTATCGAGAGTTCCATGCTTGCAGGGAAGGCATGATAAAACTCGCACTCCGCACGCAAGTTGACAGTGTGCTTGTTTGCCAACTATGTCGTACGAAAAAATGACATTCAAACGCTAAAATAGTTTGGTCCGTCATGCTCGCATTATGCAGTCGACAGCTGGCCGAAACATACTTACTTACCTATATGCACACAATAAACTAAAGTTGCTTACACACAGACAGTCCTTAGCTAGGGTAGATAATTTAGGATATGCCATCACAGTTTTGAAGTGCGCCTTCTAATCGGGGAAGTTCGGGGTTCGATCCTGCCATACAGCAATGTGTTTTTCGTTTTTCGAAATTCATATGTGCTACATTTGTCCGACGCTCCTACTGGTTAGGAAAACACCGTGATGCAACCTGCATACATCTGCGCAGAATTCATAGGTCGACCGATCCGCACTGGGCCAGCGTGGTTGACTAAAGCCTAAACACCATAACTTAGGGTAGGCTCGAGCCCCACGGTGGGGACGTATGAGCTGTGGTGCTGAAGAGCCTGGACAGGCGTTGGGCTTGTATCAACTGTTTGTATGAAAAACCTTAACCCGATCTCTGATCGTTCTCGTGCAGGGGAGCCGACGCTTACGCCTCCGCCAAGGTCTCCAGGCGTCCCGGTCGCCACGCCAGCGTCGGGCGACGTACGCCACCACCCGCCGGATGGCACATCGTCTGATAAGGTAATTATAATAGCTTTTCGCCACACCTCGGACACTCCATACAACGTTCGCAAATCAATTACCTATCACTACTACATTAGCAAATGATGTTTGCACACGCGCAAATGTGTGCGTGGAATCTAGTAGGGCTGAGTGCGCGGTTATCAATCGAAATGACGCGAGAAGTGCAGTGACTGCCTTCTCTTTTACCCGCATAGCGCTGTCTCTGTTATCGGCCGGCGCTCGCGTCTATACGCCCGAGCGATCGCGCGAGCCCTTCTGTATGTATCAGTGATGTCTACAACGAAGTGCCAGGTGGGATGAAGTATTTGAAATGAGTATGGGTAGGTGAGTGGCCGTTCTGTACGTAGTACTATTATCTATTCTGTGCTTTCGCCCTCCGAAACAAAAAAAAATATTAAACAAAAATAACATCCTTAGCTTCTATAACATTATTCAATATCTTTATAGGAGATGCCTAGTAATTATAATTCCTATTTGGAATTATTACAACAGATTACTCGGTCTTGCTTATCGTATCACTGTGTTTTGATTCAAGTGAAAAGTTTCAGCTAAGAAGTGCCACCTCCTTTCCGTGAAAAGTTTTTACCGCATCATGTTAAGTGCAAAATGTGCGTTAGCTTGAACAAAAAAAATGTCAAAAGTAAATATAGAATATTATGACGTATTTTGCCAACAAAAAAATTATTAGCATCTTCAACAAATATCGTAAATACAAAAACTTAACAAATTATATACTAAAACCTTCCTCGAGAATCACGCCATCGAGTGGTGAGAACCGCATGAAAATCGGTGCAGTAGTTTTTGAGTTTATCGCGAACAGACAGACAGACAGACGCGGCGGGGGACTTTGTTTTATAATATGTAAGGATTTACACAACACTTTTTGTCATCCAAGAATTTCAACAGTAACAACTATCTAATCATAGATGGGTCGCCCTATCCGAAATTATTCCAAACTTTCATATCGACTATGGTTATGGTTACGCATAGTTCCGGTTACGGATCTCCATAACATCCCAATTATGGAAACCTTTTCTAGCCTCAAGTGTCTCACGCTAGGGTCAGGCCGCTAAGGCTATTTACCCTTAATTCGTCCGAATTTGATTTGTTGCTCGTTGAAAACAAGCTCTAGGTTTCCTTGTTCTCATACAAATTGTTTGATTCGTAAATATGGGTCACACAATACCCATGGGTGTGGGTTTTGAAACATTTTTTAGTTGATTAGTAGCTAAGGGATGTAAGGCATCAATTGTAGCCAGAGATAATTTCGAGGGTGCAATTGGTGCTTACACCCGAGCTAACTACTCTGCTTTACATCTCGATTGTGAGGTAAGTAGGTCCTTATTACCCCCAAATGGGGCTTGTAGGTGACCAATTAGCGCTCTAGGGTAATAATGTAGCTTGAAAAGCCCTAGGGCGGTAAGTAATTAAAAAACACTTCACTATTTCAAAAAGTTCGCGTACATCTAACCATCATACTGGCAATAAATTACTTACAGCCCTGGGGCTTTTCTAGCTGCACTATTACCCTAGAGCGCTATTTGGTCACCTACAAGCCCCATTTGGGGGTAATAAGGACCTACTTACCGAACATGAGAGATGTGAAATTTATTTAGTTCGGGCATGGAAACGACACGAACTCTCGCGTGGGTTCGGCGTCTTTTCTGACCGTGTACAAGAGCCGTTATCACAAAATCGTGTCGCGCGGTACTACTACGAACTGGCATCGTCGGCGCGGCAAAATAAATAGTAGTTTTATTTTATTCATAATAAATTATAGTATCGATTTTTGAACATGCAAATTGTACAACAGCAGTTTATGCAAACGTTAAAAAACATTTTGGCATAAAAATCACGTACAGGGTGTAAAAAGACTACCTAGTACCGAAGCCGAAACCCACGTATTGCTCCCATCATCACTGTAGTTTTTGTCTTCTAGACCATGGTTGTGAAACTAATAGTTGCCGAGATATTCAAGGTTAAAGTTACAATTTTTTTTCGAGATTTTAAAGTAAAGTAATCTAAAAACCGCTTTATCATTATTCTAGATAAGAATATGAACCAGTTTTATCAAGTAAATGTTATTTATTGCGACCACCGAAAGGTATACAATTTTAACGAAGAAAAACCTTAATCTGCGCTTTTTTTTTTGTAATAGGCCTCTTAAGTGATTACTTTATCAGTGCTGCAAATCGCCGATGTATCCAAACATCGTGTTTACATTTACATATGTACTCGCGATGTATTTTATTTTTACACCTAAACGCAGCATTATCTCGCAAGATTATCGTAATCTTTTCCGTTCGCCCGTCGCCACAGATAAACTTTGTGCTTGTGTCGACACCGCACGGCGGACGCGTTGAGTGTGTATGTTAAAAACAATTATGTGAAATTTATAATAAGGAGTGTGTTAAATGGCGTCGGCATGTTGTGCGGCTTGGACCTATTGATGGGTGCCCTAGTGCGCGATAAGCTGCGGTTTTGGGTAAATTTGTTTTTCAGCTTAAGGCGCATAGTGCTCCCAATGACCTTGCGTCGATCGTCCCGCACTGATTACATAGGAGTGAGTGAGTGAGAGTGAGGGGAATATTCAAGCAAACCTTTACGCGTAAGATGAATTATTTCAATAAAAAATTAATAAAGGCGAATAAGAAAAATCTAAAAAGACCATCCCCTAGAATATTGTTCACTTTATTTATTGAAATCAAAAGTATGTGATTTAACCTAATATTTACGAAGCGATTAGGTTTAGTTTTAAAATCGAGGCATGTTTGGGTCACATTTTAACCAAGTTTTAATTAATTTATCAAAAAATTAAAAAGACCATCCTCTAAAGAATGCGTTGAATAATAACATATCTTTTTTAAAGATTTTTTTATTTAATATTTATGAAGAGAACCGGTTTTTTCTGCAGTGATTTTTTATGATTGACGTTACTATGCGTCTTAATAGCGCATAAATAGGAGCTTTATGTAGGTGTGTGTGTACGTGCAAAAAGTCGGATATTTCGCTCTCGTGCGTAAGATTTGTAGATTGTGTCACAAGGGACCAAAATATTGTGTTGAGGGCGAGAGCGATTGTTTGAATCCGGAGCGAGGCGAAGGATTCTAGAGTAGAATCCTAAGCGTAGCGAGGGATGCAATGCAAAGTACCTCGCTCGAGGTTAAATAATTTTGATACCGTGTGGCACACTCTGCTTTTCATCCCCTGTATAAGAAAAATAAATAAGAGATGCTTTTAGTAATGAAGAATATTTATATTAACATAATCAAATTACAAATTATTATTATAAATTGTCATATATTTTTAGATATTTTTCTCTCGATTTGTTTGGTAATTGTTTATGACAGTGTCTGCGTTTAATTTTACACGTTCTGGTGTTAATATTTCACTTTCACTGCTAGAACTGCTAGAAGTTACCGCGTATTTTTTTATTTGACCAATGCGGCGTCGGCAGGTGCGCTTTTTTATTACCAGCCAGGACTTTATCGAAGCGAATTGCGTTCAAACTTTCTAATTAAAATAGTGTTCCAAATTCAAAAGTCATTTCGTCACTTAAGTGCGCCGGAATGAAAGACCCATTTTAGTGGCACTTGACGAGGAACCCTTCGCCTGTTTTCGAATAGATGAGATGAATACTACTTTTGTAGTGCGATCCAAGAGTTGTTTGATGGCGCTAGTGTACCTACTCATCTTTCGATGGTAAGGTATGAAGTCTGATTTTGCTCGTTTTGGAATTTTCTTAGGTCCGATCCTAGGGTCAAAAACGCAAAAATCCAGTCAAGAAAAAATAAATAGATCAACCTCGAAATGCGAGTTAATCGGTTGGAAACTGGTATATGATACCTTTATTTTGACGTTCTAAAAGCCGAGTCGAAAGTCTTATAAAATCTCGTGTTTGTGTCGTAAGTTATTGAAGGTACACACAGGTCACAGAAATCGGTATTTCGCGATTATCTCGGTTTCTATAGCTGCAATGATGTTAATATCTGTAATAAAAATTGAAGAGCGTTAAATTTCCGATAATTTTGTTTCAAACACTTTTTTTCCTGCGCTCAACCGTTTTTGAGATAAACAGCGGAGTCGGGGCGGGTCGAGTAACAAAATAAATTCCGAAATTCTGCCTCTCGTTTTGTCTTCGTGTGAACGGAGCACAAGGCGCGCTACAGCGCTTGTGGTCAAACTGACAATGTCTTTCCATCCATCCGACAGCGCTTCCGGTAATATAGTACCACTAGAGATGCGCTGAATATGGGTTTGACCGAATACGTGTATTCGGTGCGTAGGTAATGTACCGAACCGAATATTCGGGCGAATTACTCTTTACCCTTAGGGTTAGCGAACATATACAAAGGACAATGCCAGAAAATGTATGGAGCTATGCCCCACTTATAAATATGCACGCCCACAATTGATACTTATACTCACGTATGCGTCATTATAATGGCTTTTTATATATATAAAAAATAGTTTAAAATACCGTGCGAATATAAAGATATTAGACTTAAAAAATAAGCGCCTGCTATTATTGATCAGCAAAGTTGCGAAAAGACCATTTGCATTGAATTCTAAAAATATGTATTATTTTCTATAAAATAATATTTGTTGACGGATATAAGTCATTAATTACAATCACAATACTTCTACCGTATTCGTGTATTTGCCAGCTATGGTCTCCTTTTGTCACCTTTTATTTAACCGTAAAAACGCCAATCTTCTGTCACCTTTTATTTAACCAACGCCAAATGCAACTGAATAATATTCTAGGTTTTCAATTTTGAGGATATCTACAATTATAAAGCTAATACTCTCAACTAAAGTTGAGAGTATAAGGTTTATAGGTAGAAAATACCCATAGCCTAGAGAAAATGCAAGTTTCAACACAATTAAAGGATAAGGCCTAGACGAATTATTAGAATACTTTAAAACTTTTGCACAGTTAACATTGAAGTGTTTGCTTAGGTGTCATACAAAGGCAGCCCTCAGGGTGTATTCATCACTGCTGGGAGTCTACTACTACTCGAAATGTTGACTTGCAAGTTGGGTTTAATCAATCAACGTAGTAAGAAAGCTAGAGTCAATAAAACAGATTTATTGTGTAATAGCTTTACAGTTGTGGCTTTTTTGCTGTAGCTGACAGACAGCTTGTAACGACTTGCAGCCTGTCTGTGTCTGGCCAGTCTATATTCTGGTCTTTAAATAGGAATTGTGATTAAGGCGTATAATAAAATTCGAATGTTTATATTTATAATCATCTATTGTTTCTTCATGTCAATTATTATTGAATTATTTTCTATTTCCTACTTCAACTACCCATCTTCAGAATGTTACAAAGGCTGGTTTAATTGGCTTGGAATGTTGTCAATTGATATTCTTCATTATACACTGTTTCAGGTTTAATGACTTTATAGCTGTGTGCTTCCATTTCCGGTAATTGCACCACAAAATGCCCTATCAAGAATAAAAACATCACCATTCCTAAAAAATTATGTCACTTGATTGTTAAACAATTTCATCATTTTCTGTGCATCACTATTTACTGCCTTATATGGTCCTGACACATCTAAGATGTACCCATCACAACACACAAAAAAAGTCTCAATAGATTTTCATATTTGTGTGTGCTGCAGGTTTCTTTTTATTATTATACTTCATACAATTTCATGAATAATGACACAAGTGATTTGACATACCATTTATATTTTCAAAATCAAATGCATCACTCGGTCTTGAGGTCAAATATATCAGGTCTTCAATTTGTGATGGATCCAATTGTTTGTATATAAATGATACTCACATACTCTAGCACTAAGTGGTGTGTATAGCTTTATATTCTTTAATTAATAAAGTTTTAGAATATGTGGGAATTAATCGATGCACTGCATTGTTGCATCCTTGAAGGCTATAATGCTTCCAGTTACACCAAATATTTTAGAAGTGAAGTATTCAATTAGTGGCTGATGTAGTGGAGATGGGGTTGGCACTTCTTGAGTAAGATTACCACCAGTTTCATTCTCCATAAAACCTCCTACTCTGCTTACATTCCTTTCCAGATGCCGATTAGCTCTTCGCCAACAATTATAGCAAGCAACAGGTGGATGAAATATGACCTGTAAAAAAAATAGTATGACATTAATGATAATTACTTACATAACATATAATAATATAAAAAGAGTATGTTCAAAATATTTTTTATAATACACACCTCATTTTTCACATCCCATGACAAAACTATATGTAATACCTCTTCACTGGTACCTATTCTGTGTTCCTTAACAGTGTACCTTCCTCTTAAAAGAGAGTGCTCACATCCAATGCATACCTACTCGATGACCGAGAGATTCATTGTTTCCATCATCTGAGAACCGTCTTATGATCTTGTAGCACTGAAACCATTGAACTGCATTTGGCCAGAGCTGAAAATAAATAATATTTCTATTAAACGATTTTATATGTTCATATGTTGTGAAGAGAGAATGAAGTAAAACCAACTTCATTTTATGAATAGCTATTTATGGAATATAAAGTGAGTACAATCATTTACCTTTAGCTACGTTGCCCATCTCCGTTCAAATCTGATACGGAACGTTTTCGTTGAATTGATACACAAACTACAGTTTATGTATCGCGACATTTTCGACATTATTAAATTACGTAAAAAAAATACGATGAACTATAATCGCACAAAAAAAACAATAAACAAACAACAACAAGGCAACAAAACGGAAATGTCCATGTTGTTTTTTATTTTAATCCTCTTCCCCTGTTTTACAGCTCCGTCATCATGACTTTTAAGCCATGTTAAAAGAAACTATTCGACAAATAAACTGATTACATTTTAAGTCAACGATCCTCCATTTCCAGTGTTGAATTTGACTTGATCCAAGTCTAAGAATGGAATAATGATGTGTTATTAATAGTGATGTGTTACTATAGTACTTATGACCAAAATGCATAAAACAATTGTACTAGCTCCTATTCTAGACCTGTGGGCTTAGACAAAAGCCTCACGCTCATTTTTCCACAGTCGTTCCGCAGAAAAGATGTACGGAGATGACATTAGCTGCGAAAAAAATAGCGTGAGGCTATCACATTCTAATGTCATTTCCATACATTTTCTGAGCGGAACAACTACGAAAAAAAAAGCGTGTGGCTTTTGTCTAGGCCCACTGTAACCTAGTAAAAAGCTAGTTTATTAGTAGTTCTGTTTATTATCTTGCTTATTAGCACTAACTTGAAAAAGTAGCCTCGTTTTATGGACATTAAATACACTCGGTCTTATTATAAAACTTAGTTTTGATTTAAACCTGATGCTCTTTCACTTTTGTTAATAAGATTAGATATGGATATGGTTATACGGACTGGCTTTTACGTCCCGGAGTGGCTATTCGGACCCGATAGAAACGTAATCAAAAATAACTTATAGGATAAAACCGAAAACTGTAGGTCAGGTTAGACAGACCACACACAGCATGTGTTTCATGCTCCACTCACAAAAATCTAATATTACGTAAAATCCATCATCCCGTCGCCATCATTCCTCGCTCGGAGGGCTTATCGCCTATCTCATAGCGATAACTCGTTATCGCTTTCGTGACATTAGAACAATAATTCTTATGACATTAGAACTGTTGTTCTAATGTCACGAAAGCGATAGCGAGTTATTGTTATGAGATAGGCGGTAAAGCCGCGGGTCCCTATAGAACGCGATTACTATTCGGACCCGATAGTGAATTGTTATCGAAAATAACTTATAGGATCAAACTCAAAACTGTAGGTTAGGTTAGATATTCTAACCATACGCAGTGGAGCGAGCGAAGCGAGCGGAGCATGAAACTGGATGAACACTGCATGTTTTCATGTTCCGGGTCCGAATAGCAATCGACTTTTAATAGGACCCGGGTCCGAATAGACACAACCTTTACGTCTATGGCTGGGCCCGGCGCAAAAAGCTAATGCCCGAAGCCGTGAAAAAACAACTTTCAAAATGGCTTCGAAATCACTGTTTCCTTTTGATGAAATGCATTTTATTTTGAGTTTTGCTCTCGCACGCTTAATTGATTATTGAATCGCACCAAAATTATTATTTTTATTTAAGTATTTATTTGCATTTTGTCGTAACTCTGGGACCAGTGGGGCAAATTCTGGCATTCTCCTTTAGTAGTACAACTATTTTATTGTGTTTGACTTGTAGGATTATGTACATGTACACGGTTACTTTTTTATCACCCCTGATAACTTAAGGGCCCATGGCGCGAAAAATAGCAAAAAGGCCGTTGGCGTTTTTGATATTTTACGTTAACGTTCCAGTTAACTGACCGGGAAAAAATAAATTTAAATTCTTAATTTATGTGTTTACACAATCACCGTCACCATTTTTCAAATTTACATACCATTTCGTTAAAAAATAGCTTCCATTTTACTTAAAATTTAGGTTACACCCACATACCGTTCGTGATTTTTAGCTTCATTAATTAACCCTATTATATTTTAGTTTAACAAATATATAGAACAAAGGTGAGCATAACACTGACACCGTGGTATTTTTTTAAACTATCGTACATTGATTTTTATATGAATTTTTTAACATACTTTTATCGATTTTCTTACAAATACTTGGCTCGGGCGCGTCGAAATTCAGTGTGCAATCAAGACTCGAAGTGAGAGCACGTCGCTTTGAGCTAGCTCCCGGTTACGTAATTATTTGTGTATGTATACGACGCGAAGTCCTACGGAGTAATCGGAGAAGTTGATAACTAACAATTTTATTATTTGTGGCTGCCGTACGAAAAACCTTCAACCTTTTTACAAGCTTTTATTTATCTTTTGCATGTTCGGGTCTAATCTTGCGAGTTAAATTTGACTCACTTCCCGGTTTCCGATTAAGCTGAAATTTTGCATGCATATGTATAAATATATTATGATGACGACATGGAGTTGATCTGATGTTAGAGCTGAAAGGTGGCCATAGGAACTCCGCAATAAAACGACATAGTCCCATCGAGTTTGAGCTCGTTTGATTCGTATTGACGAGAACTTTGATCCTATATGGTAACCAGGGTCTGATGCTGGATCTGGAAGGTTGCCATAGGAACTCCGCAATCAAACAATGCAACCCCATCGAGTTTAGGCTCGTTTGATTCGTATTGACGAGTACTTTGATCCTATATGGTAACCAGGGTCTGATGCTGGATCTGGAAGGTGGCCATAGGAACTCCGCAATCAAACAACGCAACCCCATCGAGTTTGGGCTTGTTTGATTCGTATTGACGAGCACTTTGGTCCTATATGGTAACTAGGGTCTGATCCTGGAACTGGAAGGTGGCCATAGGAACTCCGCAATCAAACAACGCAACCCCATCGAGTTTGGGCTCGTTTGAATTGTATTGACGAGCACTTTGGTCCTACATGGTAACCAGGGTCTGATGCTGGAGCTGGAAGGTAGCCATAGGAACTCCGCAATAAAACGACACAATCCCATCGAGTTTGGGCTCGTTTGATTCGTATTGACGAGTACTTTGGTCCTATGTGGTAACCAGGGTCTGATGCTGGAGCTGAAAGGTAGCCAAAGGAACTCCGCAATCAAACAACGCAACCCCATTGAGTTTGGGCTCGTTTGAATTGTATTGACGAGCACTTTGGTCCTATATGGTAACTAGGGTCTGATCCTGGAACTGGAAGGTGGCCATAGGAACTCCGCAATCAAACAACGCAATCCCATCGAGTTTGGGCTCGTTTGATTCGTATTGACGAGTACTTTGGTCCTATGTGGTAACCAGGGTCTGATGCTGGAGCTGAAAGGTAGCCAAAGGAACTCCGCAATCAAACAACGCAACCCCATTGAGTTTGGGCTCGTTTGAATTGTATTGACGAGCACTTTGATCCTATATGGTAACTAGGGTCTGATCCTGGAACTGGAAGGTGGCCATAGGAACTCCTCAATCAAACAACGCAACCCCATCGAGTTTGGGCTCGTTTGATTCGTATTGACGAGTACTTTGGTCCTATGTGGTAACCAGGGTCTGATGCTGAAGCTGAAAGGTAGCCAAAGGAACTCCGCAATCAAACAACGCAACCCCATTGAGTTTGGGCTTGTTTGAATTGTATTGACGAGCACTTTGGTCCTATATGGTAACTAGGGTCTGATCCTGGAACTGGAAGGTGGCCATAGGAACTCCGCAATCAAACAACGCAACCCCATCGAGTTTGGGCTCGTTTGAATTGTATTGACGAGCACTTTGGTCCTATATGGTAACCAGGGTCTGATGCTGGAACTGGAAGGTGGCCATAGGAACTCTGCAATAAAACGACACAACCCCATCAAGTTTGGGCTCGTTTGATTCGTATTGACGAGTACTTTGAACCTATGTGGTAACCAGGGTCTGATGCTGTAGTTGGAAGGTGGCCAAAGGAACTCCGAAATAAAACGACGCAACCCCATCGAGTTTGGGCTTGTTTGATTCGTATTGACGAGTACTTTGGTCCTATATGATTTTTCTTGATGAGTACTTTGAGCCTAGCCTAGATAATATCCATACGCAACTCCATCAATTCCTTTTGTGCGACCTTCCCCAATTTAGGTGTCAAATGAAAGAGCTTGAATTGTAGAATGAATTGTAGAATATAGTATATTCTGAAAGACAATCTAATACAAGATGGCCGCCGTCACAAATTGACAGATTATTTTTATGTACAATCCCCACAATATTGGTCTGTATATGGGGTATCAAATGAAAGTTCGTAAAATACAGTACACCATGAAAAAAACTAAAACAAGATGGCCGCTATCACAAAAGATTTTTAAAAACAAGCTTTTATTTTAATGTCCTAAAAAAAGAAAATAAACTTTAATTTATTTTTTTATTACAATCTAGCGAATGGCTTCAATGCACTAAAAAGTGCGTTGAGCACAAGAAAATATTCATTTCATATTTGTTTATTACTAAATTATTATATGTATATTATATAAATTAATTTGTAGATACAACTAACAATAAAGAACTCGGTAGTCATTAAAATATTTCGTATTATTTGAGTAATTAATTTTAAAAAAGTTTTTTTAAAAACAAGCTTATATTATAATGCCTTAAAAGAGGAAAATAAATTTTAATTTATTACAAGATATATTTTCTTATAAAAATATAAAAGCTTGTCCCGAGAATTAGGATAAACAATAAAACAATTTAACTTGATTATTATATTTATTTTTTTGTAATAAATTACGTTTTGTACAGCATTGTCATACACACATGACAATGCTGTGCAGTCCTGAAATTTAAATGCATATATGATCCCTTTTTTGAAAAACTCGAATCCGTTATAACTGCTGCCTCACGGAAACTCGGTGTCCTGAACAAGGTGCGTAGGTATTTTGCGCCGGACCAACTATGCCTGTTGTATAAAACTGAGGTTAGGTCTTGCGTGGAATATTGTTCGCACTCCGGCTCCGCTCAGTACCTCCTCGATGCTCTGGACAGATTGCAGCGTCGCGCTATTCGAATAATTGGCGATGTAGAGGCAACTAACAGCCTCTACAACTTCGATGTGACATCGCCTCTCTTAGCGCCTTTTACCGAATGTTCCACGGGGAATGCTCTGAGGAGCTCTTTAACCTTATCCCTCCCTCTCCATTCCTTAACAGAAACACGCGTAAGGGTCTACGGAGTCATCCTTACACTGTATCCTCCTTTTCACACCGTACCAAGAAATTCCAAGATTCCATCTTCTTTTTTTTTATTGCTACTAAGTTGGCAAAAAAGCAAACTGCCCACCTGATGGTAAGTGGTAACAGTCACCTATAATACATGTGTCTCGTGTGACATTCGCAGTAAAACTGCAACCCCCACAAGGGCCACAGTTGCCAACTTGTGACTTAAGATGTAAAGTCACGGTACCCAGTAATTTCAGTACCATATCTTACCCTTTAAACCGGAACACAGCAATGCAAGCACTGCTGCTTTGCGGCAGAAATAGGTAAGACGGAGGTACCCAAGCACACGACCTTGGTACAGAGTCTCCCTCCGTTAAGTCTTCTGTCGTTCATCCCACACTTGGAATTCTCTACCTGCGCACGTGTTTCCTCCATCCTACAACATGGGTTCCTTCAAAAGAGATGTGAAAAACATCTTTTAGGCCGGCAAGGGGCGGGCAGGTTAGATAGTGGATGTCCTCCCTCCTCTATCTGTCAACTCATTTGGGCCTCTTTCACCGCTTAACATCAGGCGGGAGGAGGTCATTTGCCAGACCCTCCATAAAAAAAACTGTTTAAGTACCTTGCCCGTATGTATTTACTTGGTAAGCCTTAAATAAATAAATATTGGTAATTCTAAGAAAAAAATATTTGTTTTTTATAAAATGGGTAAATCTTGGGACAAGCTTTTATATTTTATTAAAAACTAGCTGTGCCGGCGAACTATGTTTCGCCATAATATAAAAAATAGTTTACGACCTATTCTCAGATCTACCGAATGTGCACAAAAAATTTAATAAAGATCAGTCAAACCGTTTCGGAGGAGTTCGGTAACAAACACTGTGACACGAGAATTTTATATACCTATAAGACTAGCAGTGCCGGCGAACTACGTTTCGCCATAATAATTGTATAAAAAATAGTTTACGACCTATTCTCAGACCCACTGAATATACACAAAAAAATTCATAACGATCGGTCAAGCCGTTTCGGAGGAGTTCGGTAACAAACACTGTGACACGAGAATTTTATATATTAGATGTATCATGTAATAAATTAAAATTTATTTTCGTCTTATTAGGGCTTTAAAATAAAATCCTAGTGTGGGGCGACTTTTTTTTAAATCTTTTTACTATTATTTTATATTTTATCATTTTGTAACCGCATGGCCGCCATTACGAAACTCGACCAAAGTACTCGTCATTACGAAACAAACGAGCCCAAAACTCGATGGGCTTGTGTCGTTTTATTGCGGAGTTCCTATGGCCACCTTCCAGTTCCAGCATCACACCCTGGTTACCATATAAGATCAAAGTACTCGTCAATACGAATCAAACGAGCCCAAACTCGATGGGGTTGTGTCGTTTTATTGCGGAGTTCCTATGGCCACCTTCCAGCTCCAGCATCAGACCCTGGTTACCATATAGGACCATAGTCCTCGTTATTACGAATCAAACAAGCCCAAACTCGACAGGGTTATGTCGTTTTATTGCGGAGGTCCTATGGCCACCTTCCAGCTCCAGCATCAGACCCTGGTTACCATATAGGACCAAAGTACTCGTCATTACGAATCAAACGAACCCAAACTCGATAGGGTTTTGTCGTTTTATTGCGGAGGTCCTATGGCCACATTCCAGCTCCAGCATCAGACCCTGGTTACCATATAGGACCAAAGTACTCGTCAATACGAATCAAATGAGCACAAACTCAATGGGGTTGTGTCGTTTTATTGCGGAGTTCCTATGGCCACCTTCCAGCTCCAGCATCAGACCCTGGTTACCATATAGAACCAAAGTCCTCGTCATTACGAATCAAACGAGCCCAAACTCGATAGGGTTATGTCGTTTTATTGCGGAGGTCCTATGGCCACCTTCCAGTTCCAGGATCAGACCCTGGTTACCATATAGGACCAAAGTACTCGTCATTACGAATCAAACGAGCCCAAAGTCGATAGGGTTATGTTGTTTTATTGCGGAGGTCCTATGGCCACCTCCCAGCTCCAGCATCAGACCCTGGTTAACAAATATGACCAAAGTACTCGTCAATATGAATCAAACGAGCCCAAACTCGATGGGGTTGCGTCGTTTTATTACGGAGTTACTATGGCCACCGTCCAGTTCCTTCATCAGATCAGCTCCATGTTATCATAACATTGCATTCTCACGATATACATATTATTATATCCAAAATTTCAGCCCAATCGAAAACCGAGAAGTGGTCAAATCATACATACAGTGCAAGCTAAATAAAAGCTTGTAAAAATAAAAGTTGATCAAACACATCCCTATATTTACTATAGTATAACACAGTAAATAATAAACACCTATTAAATTCAAAATTAACATCTACGATATTTTGCTAGGCGGCCGTACCGATTGCGCGACCGAGTGCGCTTGTGTGCGTGAGCGACGCACACAAACAGAGACTAGAGAAATTTACCTAAACTAGCTCGGGCTCGCGCGGATGGTGGGCCCTTAAGGGATGCTTCAGGACACATCCATTATGTTATAAAAATAATAAAAAATATTCCATTTTTTTTGATATTTTATAAAATTAAATAGGTGAGCAATTTTTTTATTAATGCTTAAATTATTCTACTAGCGTGTCCTGGAGCGTCCCTTAAATTATCCGGGGTGTTAAAAGAGTAATCCTGTATAGAGGTTGATTTGGAATAGGTGTAATTGTTTTAAAGGAGTGAAAGTAAATCCCATTTGACGTAAAAGTATGTACGGAACACCTAGTCGAAATTTACTATAGTTTCGGAAATAGTTGACAGTTTAACTATTTTTCGAAAATTACCCATATTCAAGAGAAAACTTTAACTTAACTTTAAAGTCGCTCAGCGTGCTATTGAAAGGGCTATGCTCGGAGTATCTCTGAAAGACCGTATCGGAATTGATGTGATCCGACAGAGAACTAAAGTAACCGACATAGCCCACCGAATTAGCAAACTAAGGTGGCAGTGGGCTGGCCACATGAGCCGCAGTACTGACGGCCGTTTGGAGTCGTAAGGTTCTTGAGTTCAGCAATGGACGAATGTAGGTCGTATTATTATTTTATTATGTAACAAAACTCAGAATACCGTAATGTTCAAAGAATATATTTTAACAGCCACAATATCAACTTAATGTCATAATTTTGAACAAGTAAAACAGAAATGCCACAAATGAGTTTCCAACATACTTTGATTACGACGCAAACAACAATACGAAATAGGTAGTGAATAACACTAAAGAGTGTCAATCTTGCGTTCGTCTTAACCGGTTTTTCTTACGCCAAACCGGTTTATTGAACAGTCTTTATGTAAAAACTAACAAGAACCGGTTAAAAAAGCGGTTTACGGGAACGAAACCGTAGTAAAAAGGTTTTGCGTCAAGTACATGATAACGGTTTGAAAATTTAACCGGTATCCGAGCTTTGATCATATGTCATGTTTGGTAATAACATAATCTATTGTATACCTATAAACATTTTTTGTTGATATTCTAGGTGCAATAATTATCATGACTATGCAACAAAACCAATATTGTAAATGGTGATTAACAGAAGAGAGAAAAAATTTGACCTCCCAAGTTTGATCAACTTGAACAGGTGTAGAGTCACCTTATTTCTCTCTTTCCTTCCTTCTACTTAGATTTTTTTACTTTTTTTTGACGTCAGTAAGTGCCCGTAAAGGCCTGTGTTGAATAAAAAATTTTGAATTTGTTTTTTTTATTAAGTTTTATTAAACATTCGATAATTATTCGACAAATATTTAGTACACATGTCGAATACAAAAAAGATATTCGTTCCATGCCTAAATAACACAGTTTTTTTGTCGCAGTCGTCAGAGACAGCCGTAGGCGGGACCAGAGTCGCGAGCACCGCTCTCTCTCGCAAGGAGAGCTACAAGGCGCAGAGGCAGCACTACAGGAGGGAGAAGAAGAGAGCCGCCTCCGCCCTCCTCCACTCCATTGAGGACCCCTCGGTGGTGGTGCTGGCCGATTGGCTCAAGGTGAGTGGAAGAAATAGCCCAGTTTAACGCTAGGCCGATTCGTGGAATCTACTCTTTCATGGGGGTCGCTTATTTCATTGCAGTATAGTTGATAAGATATTGCAATATAGTAGATATGATAATGAAAGATGCAGTTTGTTGTCATTTTGTGTACAATTTAAGATGATAATCAGCGTTAACATATCGCCGTTTCCGGGCGTACAATATTATAATGTCGACCATAAAATATTAAGAGATTTTTTAATTATAATATTTTAATGAGATGTTAATTAATTAATTCAGATTACAAATTATTCATGAGTCACGTTAAAGTATTCTTTTAAGATATAATAACCTTTTTGGAACTCCAAACAGTTGATATATACGAGTATATCGATAGATGATTTTTTTTTATTGCTGAAAGTTGGCAAACAAGCAAACTGCCCACCTGATGGTAAGTGGTAACAGTGGCCTATAATACATGTAGCTCCTGTGAGATTCGCAGCAAAACTGCAACCCCCACAAGAACCACAGTGTACGTTGCCAACTTGTGACACCAGATGTAAAGTCACAGTACCCAGTAATTTCACTGCCATATCTTATCCTTCAAACCGGAACACAGCAATGCAAGCACTGCTGCTTTGCGGCAGAAATAGGTAAAAAAAATCTGCTGTTCCATACATCTAGGTTCAGTGAATGTTGAACATTTGTATGGAACAGCTGATTTTTTTTGCGATTTCAAAGTTGGTCCCATAGTAAAAGTTGTTCAGTTTGCTTGTCTAAACAAGCACACAAAATTGTTTTAGTAATTAAAAAATAACCATGTATAGGTGACTGTTACCACTTACCATCAGGTGGGTAGTATGATTATTTGCCAGCTTATTTGTTTAGAAAAAATAGTCACACCTGGAATTTCCATTTTCCCTTGCAGGTCCGAGGCTCCCTGAAGTCCTGGACGAAGTTGTGGTGCGTCCTCAAACCGGGCCTGCTGCTACTTTATAAAAGTCCCAAAGCAAAGGTGAGTGATTTTGAGTTGTGTTCATTTCGACATTATGTATTTCTTTAACCGATTTCATAAAAAAGAGGTGGCTATCAATTTGATTGTATGTATATTTTTTTTATGTTTATTACCTCATCAAGTGATTTGGAAAATTATTATCTTTTCGTTTGAGAGGATATACTGTATCTGACGATAGGATCCCAGGAAACCGAGGGAAACGTAAGAGCGTCAGACAAATGTACACATGAATTTCGGAAAACGAACAACACATTGGTACATGGCGGAATTGAATCCCGGACCTCCCGATTAGAAAGCCAGCGCCTAGTCCACAGCGCCACAGGAGGATTGGGAGGCATAGACATATATAAATTAAATTATAATTTCTTGTATATAGCATGTTTAACTTTATTCAACATGCGATAGCGGTTAATTTTATTGGTAACGTTTTTTTATAATCACATATCACATCATTTTCTTATGATAACATGAAAACAACAAATGAAATTGGTAACAAAAACAATGATTGATTTGTTATGTTATTTTAACAATTTAACAGCACGAACACACCTGCAGGCCTATAACCGATCTCATGGTTTTCAAATGATATCACAATGAAATCATAGTGCAAAACGAAAAATTAAGATTTTCGGTCAGATTTTTGATCATTCGTTCATTACCATCATGATGACATCATTGAAATTATGCCACAGCTGTGATGATATCATTGGAGATCGTTAATACCAAATGAAGCATTTCATGTCTTCCTTATCTCAAAATGTATACAATGCCATACGATGAAAGATCCATAATAGGCCTGCTGAAGTTCAGCGATGGGCGATTGCGAGTAAAAAGAAAATCGAACGAATCGACAATTGTGCAATTGCGTATTCGATTGTCGACTCATTCGCCGTCGCCAAACAACAATCGAATGAAAATTAACAATCGAATAACAATTACGAGTAGGACGATATCATCTGCGCGCGAGCGGGTAGCGGGGGTGATGTAACACTATATCGGCGACAGTGTCGATTCGATTGTTTTTCTAGTAACTTTCAGTCAATGGTAAAATAAGGTTGCGTTGCGCGCACGCAACAGTATACGTTACGCGTGAATTTTAAAATAATTATGCCTAATAACTTTGAACTTTTTTGAAAAATTTATGGAAGACGCCTGTTTTTTCGAGTGAATTTCGTCTCACGCCGCTATACCAAACTACCAATAGACCAAGCATTGATTATCACAGAAATGTTATATTCGAATAAATTGTTGTAAGCCGCGCGCCCGGCCAGTTCGCGTCTGCGACCGACAATCGACGCAACAATCGAATAACACCGCTAGTTATTCGAATGCATTCGAATAAGCATAACAATCGAACAGTTCGATTGTTTTTAGTAACAATCACCCATCGCTACAGTGAAGTTAGCCGAAGCACGCACGACAATGACACAACGCGGAGTTTCGGCGACGCCGAAGGTTCGTTAAAATTTTGTCCGAAACCGAACCTTCGGTCAATTTTCGGCCGAAACCGAACCTTCGGTCTACTTTTAATTAATTTTCCCGTGACACGACGTCCGCTCGCACCGCAGAGCAGCCACTGGGTGGGCACAGTGCTGCTGACCTCGTGCCAGGTGATCGAGCGGCCCAGCAAGAAGGACGGCTTCTGCTTCAAGCTGTACCACCCGCTGGAGCAGAGCATCTGGGCGCCGCGGGGGCCGCACAACGAGACCATAGGTAAGCAGCACTCGCCGTGATGATGGGGATGAGGAATAGTGTGCAGGTCTTTATACACGGTGTTTCAAAATAACCAATAAATAATCAATGCGTTATCGAAAACTCATTATTAAAATGTGTTTACACGTAATGTCATTACACCAAAAAATTTCTTGTAATAATAATAATAAATTACTTTATTGCACACAAAGATATACGGACAGAAAATTTTCAAAAACAATACAGATGTACAACACAGGCGGCCTTATTGCTCATAAGCAATCTCTTCCAGGCAACCTAGGAACAGGGAACAAAGGAAATTTAAATTGGGGATGGGTGCAGTAGTAGCTAAATATGGACAATGAAGGACTGATTAAGCTAAGGATTTAAGGATAGGAAGTGATTTCGGACTTGATTCTTGAAGGACTCCAGTCTCCAGCGTACGAGCTCTCTTAATATTCTCAGGGAGAGAGTTGCATAGCCGAACGGCATATGCAGGAAAAGAGTATGAAAGAAAATCAGTGCTGAATGAAAATCAGTGAGAATGTAAATCATAGACATGATGATGATACTATGATTTACATGAAAATTTTGGGTTGTATGACATTACGTGTAAACACATTTCAATAATGAGTTTTCGGTAAAGAATTGATTATTTATTGGTTATTTTGAAACACAATAATAAAAGATAAAAAAATTAAATAGGTGGGTTATTTTTTTATTCATGTTTGATTCATTCTACTACCGTGTCCTGAAGCGTTTCTTAAAATTTCCGGGGAAATAAAAAGGTCACCCTGTATACACGGTTATTTTTTATGAACCTCGCAAATTTAAGGGACGCTTCAGGACATCCATTATTATATAAAAAAATCTCTAAAAATGCTGCTCTCAATTAGTGCAGCATTTTTTTGATAATTTAAAAAAATAATATAAATTAAGTGGCTGAGTGATTTTTTTATTCATATTTAAAACATTCTACCATATGGTGAAGCGTCTGCCACCGTTAGCAATAAAAAAAAATTGATCTCTTTTGGACTTTGTTAAGCCAAAGAGTAGTCTTTTTATTCACTGTTAACAACTACGTATCAAAATGTATAACTTTGCTTTAGTCGCATATCTATCTTCAAGATATCTGTAAATATTTCTAAATTGGATGTTTCTACTCGACCAATCCTGGTTCATCATAACAGCTTATACACGGTGTTTCATAATTACCAATAAATAATCAATGCGTTATCTAAAACTAATTATTAAAATGTGTTTACACGTAATGTCATTCAACCAAAAATTTTCATGTATATCATAGTATCATCATCATGTCTATGATTTACATGAAAATTTTTGGTTGAATGACATTACGGGTATACACAATTTAATAATTAGTTTTATCTACACTCATGTTCTAACTCTAATATTAAGAGCTCAACACTAATATTTTAAAGGCATAACTTAAAGCCCTTGGCCTTTTACAAATTACATTATAACACAGGTTCGCCATACAAAACCAGTACTTTAATGTAACTCGAATTCCAATAAAATACAGTTCGATTGACGAAGCCCGACCAAGGAGGTTTTGTCACAATTTTCTTTTGTGCCAGTACATTGTCTATGGCGGCGCGTGCAACAGCGCATGCGCGGTAGAATGTTGGTGTTGGCGCCATTTCTCTGAATTTTTCATTCATTATTTTGCTGTTATTGGTTAAAATAATAAATAATATAAATGTATGTAGTTTTAGATTTCTGTATTAGTTTCACAATTGCACTGTTCAAAATGCAAATAATTATTAGAATAAATGAGTTTGATTTTGTTTTAATTTTGTGTCTTTTATTTAATTTAGGTAACCGCTGATTGCATGAGTGTAGATAGAGTAGTGTATGAAATTGCACATAATTAGGTTTTAAAACACTCGTGTGGTACTATTAAATTCTCGGCAAGCCTCGAATTTTAAACACACACTAGTGTTTTAAGACCCCCTATTATGTGACTATTTCATAAACTACTATTAGATAACGATAAAATATTTATTGGTTATTATGAAACAGCGTGTATAAAGCTCGATTATAAATGCATTATACAGGGTGTAACTGAACACCCCAATAACATTTAAGGGTATGTATCCATCAGAAGTAGAGATTCTGTAGGAAAAATATTAGCACTAACAAACCTTCTTTTTAAACTAAGCGTAAGCGTACGAGGAATACTACGCTCACGTCATTAAAACTAAATTAATTATTTTTTGGTATAAAGTGCCGACAGCCCTACATATACGTAGGAGGAATACTACGCTCACGTCTGTCACCGCGGCGTTTTGTGTTTAAATTTCTTTTGTGTCAAGAGCTGATTATGGTTGTCACTTGAAAGTTTTCGCTTTCAGCTTAAAATCAAATAACTCCGAAAGTATTGGGGTTCCAGGTCTCAGACAAGCACCGAAGGTCCATTTAGTATCTAACTTATATGCCCCTTAAGGCGCATAAACACATTGCACCGGACACCGCTCCGGTGTGCGGTGCTGCGGTTTTTAATTTTGACTGAAGAATCTTAATTTGTATACAAAAACCGCAGGGTATAACACACTCACACCGCTTGCCCGTCCGGTTGTGCGGCGCGCGCGACGGCACCGCACTCCCGGACGGTGATGCGGTGCGGTCCGCGGGGTATGCCACACTGTGCCGCAGTATCGTACGGATTTTTGCGCAGAAAGGACGTGCATACGCGTAATAGATAATGCGGCGATGCGGGGCGTCGTGCACCGCAGCTCCGGACGGTGATACGGAGCAAACCGTACGGTGGCACGGTTCCGTGCCGCTGCAGCCGCATGCGGTTTTCGTCCCTCCGTACACCGCAGCGGGATGCGGCGGCAATGTGTTAAGCGCCTTAATGTTATTGGGGTGTTCAGTTACACCCGGTGTAAATGTGTCCGTCCGTCGGCCAGGTGCGGTGGTACAGCCGCTGCCGACGGCGCATCTCATCTTCCGCGCGCCATCTCAGGCCGCGGGCCACTGCTGGCTCGACGGACTCGAGCTGGCGCTGAGATGCAGCAACGCTATGCTCAGGTGAGGAGGAGGCGGGGGATTCTCAGCATTTTCTTTTTAACAACCCGTGCGGTTAAAGAATGGGATTAGAAATGGCGGCTCATCGAGCCGGTACCGTCAGCTACCCGCGAGTGTGAGTTTAGACGGAAATAGTGTGCGAGCGAGAAGTGAACACATGCGCCGCCTTTTCTAATCCCATTCTTTAACCGCACGAGTTGTACAAGCCCATTTCTCTCTATCTATATACACTCAGGGACAAATTTAGATTAGCGATAAAAATTCACTTCTAAGTTTTGGTAACGCTGTGTGAAATACACACAGCATATGAAACCTTATTTAGTTATAGCATATTTAGTTTTACCAGCTTTCTAGCCATCGGATTCGCTACAAAAAAACATTCACCGCGGAAACCAGTTGTATGATTGTGATAAAAAAGACCACCATTAAAAGTTACCGTTCTTCTCCATCCAGCCCCCCCCCAGACAAAGACACTTTTCGATATTCGTTAACACAATCGCTAGAAGGAAAATGTATGCGATTTGACGCTGATTTGATTTGAAGATTTTGAAGATTTGACAATTTCGCTCAAAAGCTAAGCGAGTAGCTTTCGAGCGCAATTGTCAAATCTCATACATTGTCCATTTAGCGATTGCGTTAGCGATTATCGAAAGACATCTTGTCTAAGGGGGCTGGTCACAAATAGGGAAATTTTGTCATTATCCGTTATGGCCTTGGTCATGAATCCTGGATAACAATCAAACAAACGCATTAAAGGTCAATCACACATCAATATGATGTTGTAAAAGTAGCTTGAGTCTATGTAAAAAGTGTAGTGTTCCTCTAAATTTGTCCCTGAGTGTATATATAAATTATAGGAGAAGTTCCTACCTATAGACGCACGCACAGGCGTAACCGCTAATGGTAGAAACGTGAAATTTGGACAACTGTTTTAATTCAAAATGCGGACGCACACTAAGAAGGGATTTGTTTAAATTTTAACCCCGAAGGGATGAAATAGGGGTTGCCAGTTTGTATGATTTTTTTAAATTAGCAACGATTTTGATAAAACTTGAGATACATGCTCTTAAAAACATTTCATGGGACACGTGTTTCATGGTTTATTGGGATTCTCCCCGTTAGGGTGAAAAATAGGGGTTGAAAGTTTCTATGGAAAATATTTAAAATCTCCAATTTCTATGAAATTTATTATTCGAGCTCCTAAATATAAATAACAGTCTTCTATAGAATAGGCTACAAAATTATTTTATGGAAAAATATTGAATTCCCACGGGAAACGCGGATAACGCGGGCGAAGCCGCGAGAGGAGAGCTATAGGAGGGGGACCAAGCGATAGACGTGTAAGTCGAATTCGCGTAACTCGGGGTTCGGCTATGCATATTATTATAAATACTTACTTATAAAATTTGAGTCCAAAGAAAACAATAATTTAGAGGAAACATGTTTAATGAAATGTGAAACAACAAACACTGAGGTTATTTTGATGTCGAAGGCTTCATATGTATAAGTGACGGTGTCCCTTTTCTTTTAACAGTGAGTTCAGACCAATGTTAATATTTGTTTACCGATGTTTATTTTTTCCGGAAAAGCTTTTAAAGCGAAAAAAAGGAGTTTTCATTTTCAATTTTTATTCATGTAACGCAATGTATGGCGCGCCGGCATCATTTTTGTTCCACTCACACCGGTGCGTTGACGTTCGATGACCCTAACAACTGATTCCGCGCGCAGTATGATGGAAATGTTATACGATTTACATTGCGAAGTAAATTTTTTGTGTATTTATTGTTTTTTTGACAGAATATGATTTGTAAACGTTAACTTAGTTATATTATACCACAAAATTTAGGAAAAAATTAAAAACTCGGAAAAGTTATGAATTTTCCGGGAGAAAATTTCAGTGATTTTCCAATGAGAATCGTGGTCTGAACTCACTGTTAAAAGAAAAGGGACACCGCCACTTATACCCTGCATACTAACTGTCGCCTGACGAGTTAAATTTTTGTTCTTCTCAAATAAAATTAATTTCGCAGTAGCGTGCCAGTAACTTTTTTATTTTCTCGTTTTGTTCTAGAAATGCGTTTTTTTTTAAATTTGTATTCCCTCTTTTCAATTGTACTGAGGCCTTCTGTTGTGTGAAAAACCCCGTATCGCTAAATACGCGTAAAGCGGGGTAACGTAAATCTGGGTATTACTGTACAAGCCAACTATTTTTAAAGTGGAACTTTTTTTAACATCGCCTCAAATTCTTTCGTCCATCTATGGCGTGTCGTATCGCATTACACAAAAACATGAGATCTTTAATTTCACTTCTTCATATAGGTCAGGATTTGTCAGTGCGTTAGATCTTCGTCTTTAAATCTGTGTGGCAGCGGTTCGATCCTGGTGTAGAGCGCTATTTTTTTCTCTCAAAAATTTGTTTTTTTTTTATTGCTTTTTTGTTAATATTTTTACTTAGTTTTTTAAAATATTCTTTTGTTTTTTTATTTATAATTTTATTTTCAGAAAAAAATGATTTGAGGTAACATTAAAGGTGCGATTTCAATAACCCTTAATCGATGACCGAATAAGATTCATGTTTCGTAGCATTTACTACTTATGACCTACACAATCGATATCCAATAAAAATAATAATGTAAGTTTTATTTTTCAAAACGACCGGGTTCGATTCCCGAACTGAGTACAAGTTTTTTTTAATTCTAATTATATGTATGCAGTTTTTCTTCTCACTAAAATCGATGACATGGTTCCTAAGAACAGATCCATGTATGTCCAATAGTTACAGTCTTGCCCATACTCACCGATCTAAATGTGACTCCCTGTATAATACTTTAATAATGAATATAGGTTGGGCTGTCTGAGTTTGTTTTTTATTGCAATTAAGTTGGCAAACAAGCAAACTGCCCACCTGATGGTAAGTGATAACAGTCACCTATAATATATGTGGCTCCTGTGAGATTCGCAGCAAAAGTGCAACCAACCGTACAAGAACCGCAGTGTACGTTGCCAACTTGTGACATCAGATGTAAAGTCACGGTACCCAGTAATTTCACTGCCATATCTTACCCTTCAAACCGGAACACAGCAATGCAAGCACTGCTGTTTTGCGGCAGAAATAGGTATTTATTTATTTGTTAAGTACACTTACAATTTATACAGTTTTACAATAGTCTCGCAAAACTTATTAATAAGTTTGACTGCGAGTACAAAGTCACGTTCAGAATGTAAACAAAATAGTTACTTATTATAGCTTACACAAAGAATTCAATTAACACAAAGAATGCGCAACGGGTCGCGGGTTCGATTCCCGTACGGGACAAATGTTTTGTATGGCCTACAGAAATTTGTTCCGGTCTGGGCGTATGTGCATGTGATATTCTATGTTTGTAACTGCACCCACGACACAGGAGAAAATCCTAGTGTGGGGCGACGTTTTTTTTTTTAAAAAAAAAATAAATAAATAATTATGTTACTACATGTTCACTACATTACTCATTCACGGAAGTTGAGATGAATAATATTTTTTCAATCTGTGGGAAAACAATTTTTGATCATTTATATTAAAGATATCTGCAGGCAACGCATTCAACAAGTGAGGTATGCGTTTTGACAAGGTTCTATCTCCATAAATATTAGTAATTCTAGGCACCACATATTTATTATTAGACAAAGTTCTTGTGCCATGACAGTGACTCAGCGGCGTCAAACGCTCACCAAAGTTATAGTTATTAATTAATATCTGGTACTTCTGTTTTAAATTAGCAGGTAAACCTTTGCAAATTTTAAATAAATTATAATAATTGCCATTACATTTGTTTCTAGTTTTGTTATTTACTAGTAATTTTAAAAATCTTATTTGAAGTGCTTCGATTTTATCTATATGAGTAAGACGGAGGTACCCATGCACACGGCCCTGGTACAGAGTCTCCCTCCGATAAAAGGTTTTACGCTATATAATCAACACGCTGTACAAGTTAAGAGGATTGTGAAGCTGTAAATTTTCATATAACAAGCGATAACGTTTTTCCCCCTCTTTACATAGTCCAATATTCATTATTTTTGGAAATGTTGTAGATATAATGAAGATCTAGGTTCGTACGTTTTGATTTTGAAGGAATATTTCTCAGAATATCTATTAGCATCTAAATATCTAATATTTTAGACTTAAAAATTACCTAGAGTATTTTTATCTTTTTTTGACTAAATTAAACTAAATTACAAAAAAGCGAAACATACAAACATAGATTATGGTGTACTGAATCTAATGAGACCAAAATTGTCTCATTTCGTAAAGGTAAAGAGGGGTTAAAAAACGCTATCGGCCAAAACAATATTTCAATTAGAATTGTACGCACTTGTATTGAACTTTCAACTCTAAGCGGTGTGCAACAACTAGCATTTTTATCGAGCTGTTAATCGTCACTTTACAGTCCTCTTAAGTGTTTCGTGTTCAATAGGGATGATGACTGAATTATAATTTTCACGTCTCGTCATAAAATATTAAAATACCGTAGAAAAATACCGTAGAAAAATATACAATCCTATGAAATTAGAATTAAAATCGGCTTAGAAGTACATTAGACACAAGCATTTTAAGTTGTTAATATGAAGGCGATTAGACAGAGAGATCCGACATCAACCGTGACGTCATTGTTGAGTACGGCCATATAAACTCCATGTAAATTGCCGTTTCGCTAGTAAAAGATGGAGAAAAATCTTTTTAATACCTTATATCTCGGTTGTTTTTGTAGTTATTCGAAAACCTAGTTTTTCTTTCTGTTTGTTATATGAATGAGCTACTATTAAAGCAATAGTTTTTTTTTCATTCATCTACCCTATTAGCACGCTGTACAAGTTTAGTGTTTAATTCTCCTTTTGTTGCCGAAAGATGTTCCCGGGCGCGACCCGAGCAAACGGTCGCATCCGACGCGCCCACGACGCAAACTAATATATCGCACGAGGAACTGGAGAAGCATTTCAACGAGCACGGTAAGTTATATGCAAATATACACATCATATATAATATTAATATATTTCATCGAGAAGTTGTCTTTTTCATGTGTGTTTGGCGTGCGGTAAGTTGTTCTTTTCCACAAAATAAAAAGTTTTGCGAAAATCAGAAAGCTGGCGAAGAAAGCTTTTAATCAAACAGTTTTCTGTACACATTTTTTGTATGAAATGACTATTTTATAGCGTTAATTCTATTAATACATGAATTAAACATTGAAATAATTTTTTTTTATTAAAACGTATAATGTAAACAAATAAATGACGCAATTAAAAAATTATTTTGAATTTAGATGAATTTTTGTCACTGAATTGGCTGAATGAATAGAAAGAGATAGTTGCCTAGCCATGTCCTCTAAAAAAAGAAATTTACTTGATTTCCTTTGGTTGTTTTATTTTATTTGCAAATGTATTAAAAACATCGTTCGATGCACGTGCGGAATTATCATTTTCACGCGGCTTGGGCCAACAAACCGGGACTCCTGAAGTAATGACATACCTTCGGCACTCGTATCGAAATGTTCTATTATTATAGTGCATCTGTATAACAATGTTTATAATCGTATACGTCAATCAAAAATAAACTTATTCTATGCATATCAAAAATAAACTTATTCTATGCATATCGCCACATAATTATTATTATATGCAAATTTATTCAGTAATGGACGGCAATTGCCCTAACTTAAGACCTATAATTGGATACACAGAGGTGTATGAGGTCTTCCTCCTATTGTAGTATAGGGCAAGGGTTCAGGTAATTACAGACATTTGTTATTTTGTTAACGACGAGCATATTACTAGTTGGGTGTTAGGTTAAGGCTTGAAAACTTAGTGTGTTGGATTTTTCCAATAAACACTTTTAAAATAGGGTTGAATAAAATTTATTTAGTTTTATTTTGGTAGGGAAATTGCTCTTATTTTTATTATTAAATATTACAATGGTGCCTATAGTACGGGCATAGCCTCGCTTAGATGTCAACAGATCAATATTATATATGCACAAAAGTTTCTAGTTCTAGTGGTCGAACTAATGATATTGTTAAGTACGTAGGTAAATTGGACAGTTGGCGCAAAACTTCTTGTCCGGTCTAAAGGGCTCTGACGCAGAATGCGCACTTCGCAAAATGAGCACTCACCTGAAAATGTACATTTCGCAGAATGTGCATTTCTCACAAGGGGCACTTCTCATAATGTGCATTTCTCACAAGGGGCACTTCTCATAATGTGCACTTTTCTAGGATATGACTAAATGTGCTATGTAACAAAGGTTAGTCCCAAAATAAAAAGATAATGGTTCTGTATGGGTACCGAGTATTTCAAATAAAATAAACACATTTACAAAGTAATAATTTATTTAAAACTAGCTGACCCGGCATACTTTATATCGCCATGTATTTTTACTAAATTACTGAAATGTCTGCTTAAATTATTGTAATTTTTATATTTTATATATACACAAACCTTGTCCTAACAATTAAAACCAAGAATCATCCAATTTGGTGCAGTCGTTCGAAAGTTATGGGCGTACATACATTTCGAAGATCCATTTTTTTATATTTCGACAATGCGACGGGAATCGTACTGTGTTCAGAGCGTACTAGAGGTTTGACGCAATATGTAAACCTACCCACATTACTTTGTCAATGTTATTTTATTACCTGTATTGTAGGTATATGTTGGATCGTCACTTAAGCATTTATTTGTGCAATTTTGAGACCAAATAAACGATAATTATTATCACTTACTTCAAACAATGCGAGTTGTACAAATAGGTAATTGATTCTACGACCTCGTGGCCAATTCGGAGTGGTATTGACCCTAATTCGGAGTTCTTTTTAAATATTTATTTGCCACTCTGACGCTTAGGGATGAAATGTGTGTTTCCAGGTTTTTATTGGTGCCGATAAACTTTAAACGACTGCTTATAACCTGTAATCAATACCATTAAAAACCTGGAGTTACTCGTATATTTAATTTTTTTTACTGCCGTAGCCTAAAGGATTCTATGCAGGGTAAATTTTGAGGTACCGACAACCTCGCAGGATTAGATAGCTAGCATAATTAACTACGTTTGTTCTACGACTTTTGATAATTCGTTAGATTTTACTTTCATACAAAAATATTCGTTCAATATACCTCTAGAATGTTTGTAGCTCTACGCGCACAGCGCGCGAGCGTAGCGTTGTCTTCCGTCGTCGTTTATAAATTAAACATAAACTTATCAATGTCACGACAGTGCAATAAAAACTTGAAAATTGATTTTTGTTCAATGTTGGTGAGTTGTCTTAAAACTCGTAAAAAAAAACGTTGTAGTTAATGATGTTAGCTATCTAATTCTGCGAGGTTGCCGGTACCTCAAAATTTACCCTGTATATGTCACGAGAATTGATAATGCAACTGTGCGAAGAGGTAACTAATTTCGTCTATAATTTTCTCCCCCCAATGCACGATTCTGCACTGTGTTTGTGTGTCGCTAGCTTTAAAGACAAGTTACAGTAGCTCCCCTACCCCCCTCCTATCCGTTTCCGATTACTCTCCGAAGCGTAGCAGCTCGGGCGACAGGAAACTGTCGTACCAGGTGCCTAAGAAGAAGCCGAGGAAGCTGTCGAAGTGGGCTCAGCTGATCGAATCTATCGAGGGCGCGTCGAAAGACCACGAAATCGACATGGAATCGACGCCCGAGGACAGGAGAGAGGGGGGATTCCTCGATTTCTGGAGGAGATGGGACTGTCACGTCGACGCGGAATCGACGCCCGAGGACAGGAGAGACGGGGGATTCCTCGATTTTTGGAAGCGAAAGGAGTATCACTTCGAAAGGAACACACCCAGAACGTCGTCCTTTAGGCACGTCCTGCACAATAGTAATCAGAGTCGATTGACGAAGAGTCTCGCGTCGAGTCCTCTCAGAGTGCAAGTGAAGAGATCTCCAATGCTCAAGTGTTTCGATATCCCGCTGTTGCCGGAGCGGAAGCTGTCCAAAGACAAGGCTCTGTCGCCAACTGGCATCATCGAGGATAACGTCGCGAGACTCATGGCGACGTTTCCGAAGAGACGCAGCTCCACCCCGTCGACGAGTAAGACGGCGTTGGGTCAGAAGCGAATAAGCGATCTGCGCGAGAGCGGAGTGAAAACTGACTCGGAGAACGATGACGTTTTCCTGAAAGGGCTTTCGGGTAAAAGGCGGTTCGACGAATCCGTGGTTATTTGCGACACGCCCGAGAACATTGTGATCACTAAAACGGCGCCGTCCGTCGAGAGATTCAGGAAGTGCACCACGGTGTCCTCGAGCGATGAGTGTGACGCAGTGGAAACCAGGTTGGTGACCGAGTGTTTGTCAATTTGGTTTAGGTTTTGTTTCTTATACACTGAAGCTGTGAAGCGAGCAGACTTTATCAACCTCTAAAAGTAGAAAATATTTATTTAATTTATAAACCTTTGCAGGCAAATATTGACGTCAAACCAATTAATTTATCGAGACATCGATTAAAAATCTAATTTACTAGGGTATTTATCGATTAAATAACTAAAATATACGTAATTGTATACATAATTCAGTCCAACCATATTTAAGATGTAACAAAACGAAGAAAAAAATGGTCTAAAAAAAGTTGACTCTACACCTGTTCAAAAATTGGGAGAGTCTTTTCGAGAAGAACAGGGAAGAATGAGACTAATTGATATATTGAAAAATCTAAATGAAATGTTATAGTGCACTCATGAACGTCAAGTTTTCACCTTTTTTATGTCAAGAACCGATAACTTCTTAATTTGTCACTTGCCACCGCATCGAAAGATTTGAATGTAAAAATGTCGATGCATCGATCGACGTCGACCCATTGGTTAGTCGACGTTTAATGGGACGATATCCGTCGGTCAATCAAAGCTACCAAATACCAGCTACACTAATCGATCGACGATCTATCGATTGGTCTGGTAACACCCTAACGGTGTTATTAATAAAAAAATTACCCCTTGCATTATCCTCGGATTTAGTTACTCCGTGTTTTGTCTCATTTTGACATATGACAGCCGACATGTGCGGAGACGAGACAAAACACGGAGTCACTAGGATGATCCAAGGAGTAAATGTTTTATTAATAAGGCCGTAAGAGTATAATATCCTAAGCTAAGACAAGGTTGCTGACATTGGCCATAAGTCTGCTTGTTTCTCACTTTGTTGTATAAAAAGAATGTTCGAACTGGTTCGTTGGGATTTCCCTTTGGTTTTTTGGTGTCCTCCTCTAGGATACAGCCCCAGTTTAGATCCGTCACCGCTTCGAACACGCCGGAGAAGTTCTCCCTCATTGACTACCACAAACTGCCCTCGGCGTCCCTCGACGCCTTTCGGTGTCAGCGTCGAGACGAAAGGGTCAAATCGCAGAACGTTTACGTCGCTGGCAAAATAGTGAGAAGTGGTGAGATTTGCATCTCCTTTTTGTGCGTATACTATCTGAGTAGCGTAATAAATACCTCCTTCTTTCGGCTAGATAGCTAGTTAAAAATTGTATGTAGTTATTTTTCCAAATGTTTAAGTGGATTCCATATAACTTGTAAGCTATGATATTTCGCAGAACATGTTTTATGATGGTATGATAGGTCTTACAGTATCTCGTACTATTTGCTGGACATTCTGTATATAAAAAAAACGGCCTAGCGCCAGTTGGACCCGCGCACCGAGGATTCCGTAAAAACTTACGGGGTAAATACTAGTATGGCAATGAAATTACTGGGTACCGTGACTTTAAATCTTGTGTCACTTGTAGGCAACGTACACTGCGGTTCTTGTGGGGGTTGCAGATTTGCTGCGAACCTCACAGGAGCCACGTGTATGTACTATAGGTGAATGTTACAACTTACCATCAGATGGGCACTATGCTTGTTTGCCGACTTCTTCTTCACCTTCTCCATCGTTCCCTCAATGCTTAGGATCGCGACCACACACAATACGTCTCCAAGCTGTGCGATCTTTGGACGGGTGTATCGCGTTGTGCATACTTCCACCGGCGGTCTTTTTTTTGTTATTGCAAAAAGTTTTCAAACAAGCAAACTGCCCACCTGATGGTAAGTGGTAACAGTCACCTATAATACATGTGGCTCCTGTGAGATTCACAGCAAAACTGCAACCCCCACAAGAACCGCAGTGTACGTTGCCAACTTGTGACGCAAGATTTAAAGTCACGGTACCCAGTAATTTCACTGCCATATCTTACCCTTCAAACCGGAACACAGCAATGCAAGCACTGCTGCTTTGCGGCAGAAATAGGTCTTCTTGATATTATCTGACCATCTCACTGGTTCTCTGCCCTCGTTTACCCTCAATTTGGCCTACTATTAACAGTTTTCCGAAAAAGCCAGCGGCACGCTCCTAGGTTGGACAGCCGAGTTGCGATCTTTAGCTCCTGAAGCTTAAGACTCACTAGCTTTAGCCCGCGACTTCGTCCGCGTGAAGTCCTTTTTTATTGATCCTCTACCAATCTCCCCCCGCCCCCCCTTTTACACCCTTAAGGTATGATTTCGGGGAAAAAAACTATTTTTTATCCTTTCCCATAACTCAAACTGGAGATAGTTTACCTAATATACCAAATTTCATCTAAATCGCTTCAGCGGTTATTGATCCCCCATAAAAACTTTCACCACCTTTTGCACCCCCTTAAGGAGTGATTTCTGCGATAAAAGCTATCCTATGTCCCTTCTCAGGCTCTAGACTATCTGTGTATCTGTGTACCAAATTTCATTTAAATCGGTTCAGTAGTTTTAGCGTGCAAGTGCGACAGACAGACAGACAGAGTTACTTTCGCATTTATAAAATTAGTATGGATTGGTTCTCATTGCTGGCCATGGTATCCTTAGCAGTCTTCGCCAACACGACATCGCGAAGGCATTGACCCTACTCCTGTCTCGGCTCTTAACGCGTACGTTAAGTTTTACTACCGAGGCGCCCGGAGAACGGCAAAGACCCACACCCCTACGTAGTAGAAATTCAACTGCTCCGCATGAAGCGTTTCGCTTCCACTTTTTTTTAATGCGTACTGCAAAGGAATGGAATTCTTTGCCGTCCTCTGTGTTCCCACCTCACTACAACCCGGGTCTTTTCAGGACTAGAGTGAATCGGCACATAATGAGTAGGCACGCTCCACCTTAGTCGCCACCTTTGCTTACATGCAGGATAGGGACAAGTGTCCCATAAACTATAAAAGAAAGTTTCAGACCCGTACAAAAAGATCGAACATATTAGTGCTCTCACCAAACGTCACACATACATCTATTCTTCCAGATCATGTTTAGTTTGAACATGGCGCTTTTGGACATGAGCATCTCTGCATTTTATTTCGGAAATGCAGTTGCTATCACCGCTTATCATCGATCCCAGATATACAAACTCGGGTGACTTTTTCAAACTCTTTGAGGACATCATTATTTGGAAGAAGACCGCAGCTCTGTCTATTTGCCAATTTAAATGTTTAAAAAAATGTGGTGCCTCGGTGAGATGTTTTAACATTATTGCTTGTACTACGATGACCTTCTCACTCGCAACGTAAATTATACACAATGTAACCGCACGTTTGTTTATCAACAGATTTTTACAGAGCGCTTTAGAATATGTGTACGTACCTATATCATAAATTACTTCATTTACCTCAAACTATGTCAATATTGAAGCCAGCCGCGGTGCTCGCTCACGGCAATTTCTACTTTATTGGAACCAGTTTTAGGCAGTATTTTCGTGTAATGGTTTTCGGATCATGGTTTTCGTAGCGTTCTTGAGCTCGGTACACACGCGAGGAAATTTAATGTTGATTAGGTTTTTATTCTATTGATTTGACTGGCTGGATCATTCATTATGTTGGGCACAGGGCGAGTACCCTGCGCATGATTGGCTAATAGAATGTCAGCTCCCGTAGTATGACTACCAAAACATGATATGATAAAGCGTTTTATCGCGGTGAACTGTCCATGTAGATTACAATTTTATCGTATTTTGACAGCTCACCGCGATAAACTTTTATTATATCGCGTTTCGGCGGTTACGCTGCGAGGGCAAAGTTTCTGTTTCAAAAACGCAATCGTGATTTTTTTTAAATTAATTTACTGTGCCTGCGAACTACGTTTCGCCATAATGATTGTCCAAAAAATATCTGGGGAGGGCCCCCCTTATCACCTAGGGATATAAAAAACAGCCTACGACCTTTTCTCAGACCTATCAAATATACACAAAAAATTTCATAAAAATCGGTCAAGCCATTTCGGAGTTCGATGACAAACACTGTGACACTTTTGAATCGACCAATTTTTTTACATATACCCATTCAACACTTTCTTTTATCTAATAAGAAAAATGATCGCAAGAAAATTACCATCTTCATCAGAAGCACCGACATTTACACTATGTTATGATGACTAGAGACCGGATTATATGCAACATAAAAAGCTTGTTATATGCATGAAAAAGGCTTGAAATCTGCACGAAAATTGGCAGAATATGCGAAATTATGTCAAATTTTAGGAACCCAAAAAAGGAAGAAAAGTAAATTTTCATTTTTTTATTTCAAATCAGCATATAATTAGTAAATTATCCATTGATAGGCGACAATAGGTGCTACGGTAACATTACATGACATTAAAATTATTTAATATTTATGTAAACGTAAACAATTAAGTATTGTTCCAAATGTTCAGAGCTAAGATTGCGTCTTCGATGATTTAAAATATTTTTATTATATTTTGTGACTATTAAATTTGGTAGTTTCTCGGGATATTATCACTTTTATCGCATTTCAGAACGCTGGGTGAGTGAGCACTGCACTCGGAAAAATATTATAAAATATGTACCAATAATATGCATCATAACTAGATCTTAGGTAAAATATGCAATTACTGCTGAGGATGGCTTAAATATGCATATGCAAATGCATATAATCCGGTCCCTAGTTATGACGTTAGCACCGTACACAATAACATTAGCTATCATTGTAATTGTTTTGACGGGATATAGATTACCTCCAATTTGTATCATCGGTGAAGATACATAAATGTTAACAATAAACACGCATACAATAATATGCAAACCATTTTTCTAAATGCGTACATAAATTTATTAATTTAGAAATATGCTGCTTTGATCAGAATCTCGCTAATCTGTACTTCCCCTTGGATAGACGCTTAACGCGCGCTCCGTCCGATTATAAGGCTTATGGTTCGCACAACAAGGCGCTTATTCGTGTATATAGCCCATAATAATTAGTTCGTTTACACAGCGGCTCGGCGATCACATGTTTATTATTATGTTCACTCAGTCAGTGTACTATCGGAAGTACAACGTATCGGTCGCACGTTTGCCGACGGTTTAAAAATGTCGCGATAACTCACGATAGTGCGCGTCGTCGTCGTCGCCGCCGTCGGGGAATAATTGTGTAACTCAATATCTGCCGGAATCGCTTTCAGTTTGACAGTCTTCGCGACGCGTCAACACACAACTGAATGCCGGCTTATTTTTTTATTTATTTGTTATACTCTAAGTGTTGCCAGCGTGGAGTTCAAGCAAATCGCGAGTTTTGTTATATTCGAAAATAATTGAAAATTCGTGGTCGTGGAAGGGTTTCAGGGCTTAAGCTATATCCATACTAAATGTACGGGGTCCTTCAAGGGTTCACCAAAAGCATACATACACCTTCTACTCGAAGACACGTTTATTATGAGCACAGAATTACAGATGGATAGAGTATTGTTCTTCGTAGTAGTTTGGAGCGAAACTAACCAGCAGAGCGCGGTCCGCGCAAATTTTTATTCAAACAGGGCGTACAAAATTAATAAAACTACCTACCTTAAATGTAAAAAACAAAACAAACAAAAAATTACAAAATTAAAAGTAAACGCCAAAAGGGTGCGTTCGCATCGGGCGATGAGCGCGTCGTTAACACAAAATTTCATCTGCATAGTTATGTCAAATATTTTCTCCCTTTGTTGGTGCCAAATACTCTGCCCACTAATCTGTTACAGCCGTACTTGTCTAACTACTAGCTGTGCCCGCGACTTCGTTCGCGTGGGTGTCGAAAAATAACATGTCGTACATTTGTCCCATTTTTGCAAAATTTTTCATTGATGCTCAGCTCCTATTGGTCGTAGCGTGTTGAAGCCTATAACCTTCTTCGATAAATCGACTACCCAACACAAAAATAATTTTTCAATTTGAATCAGTAGTCCCTTTAACGCGTTCAACCAAAGAAACAATTAAACAAACTCTTCATCTTTATAATATTAGTATAGTATAGATACTCGGGTCTACGGTCTCTTTCAGCTGTGAAATATATTTTTTTAATACAAGCTTTTAGAATTAAACGAACCCAAACTCGATGGGGTTGTGTCGTTTTGTTGTGGAGTTCCCGTAGCCATCTTCCAATTAGCTCCGTGTCGTCATAATATTGCATTGTCACGCGATATACATAATTTCAGCTTAATCAGAAACCGGGTAGTGGGTCAAATTTAGCTTGTGAGATTTCATTACAGACATATGGGCAGGTGAAAGTAAAAAATAAAAGCTTGTAAATAATAGGGGTTAAAGTATGAAATTGCCGTTTTTTCGTATGTAACTTTTTTAATTTAATGTTTAATGTTGTACATTAAGTTAATGTTGTACATTATTGACGATAACTTTGTGAAAACTAATTTTATTGTCTTCAAAATTATGTTATACTTAGTTGAAAGTCTAGTGACCAGTCTCGAAAAGTTTCATAAAGTTTGCTTTATTGGTTATTAAATAACTAAGAAAAACGTTAGTATGAAATGAGCAATATTCTTAAAAATCTTCATACAAAACGGAAATTTCATACTTTAACCCCTAATGGTAAGCCAAATTTCATCAAAATCGGTCAAGTAGTTTCGGCCTTACCCTGAACAAACATCGTGACGCGAGATTTTTTAATATGTCAATGTGCCAAATTACAATCGTTAATGTTGACACATCATTAGTCACGTAGGTGCCACAAGTGAAATCTAATCTTCGAGATGCAAAATACATACACAGTTCTATCTATAATCAAAAATAATATCATTGAATCAAATTAATACTAAGGACTAAACAGTGATGATGCATTGGCTGTCAGAATCGAAGGCGATGGTAGATTTTGTTCCATACAGCAAAGGAGCAGGGGTCTAATTCTGCTAGCGTTAACGCATTCGTGGCGTGTCAATGACGCTTCAATAGCATCGCATTTTGAGACAGTTATTGTTGGTTAACGGATTACTAACTGAAGTATTTGTCACTATTGACTTGTCAAGAAACTGTAATACTAATAAATAGCACCAGGAAAATCGTATAAAAGTGACAAAATCAGTTTTATTGAAACGACAAGTTAGACGTTTGTCTCTGATGTTTTCCGATGCCGATAATTTATCTTGACGTACTGTATATTGATTTCTTTTCTGTTATTTCTATGACACACAATAATAAAAGCGATAGTATGGCGTTCATTATTTCATTAGCTCACGCGCACATGAGTATAATACACATCCATCACATAATATATTTCCCAATCACAGCCGCGACTGAAACCTTGGACAACTGATGACTTGTACAGTGAGCGAGGGATATATTGAACGGCGCGTGTTCAAATATAATTGTCCTGTGTATGAGTGACTCATATTGACGGCTCAGTGTACAGGGAATCAATTTGAGAAAGCTGCTGACAAGTGTGTGAAATTTAGTAACAACCAGTAATCTAGGATCCGGTGCTCACCCGTAGCACACCCCGGACACTCAATACAACGTTCGCAAATCAATTACCTATTACTACTACTTAAGGCGCATAGTGCTCCCAATGACCTTGCGTCGATCGTCCCGCACTGATTACATAGGAGTGAGTGAGTGAGAGTGAGGGGAATATTCAAGCAAACCTTTACGCGTAAGATGAATTATTTAAATAAAAAATTAATAAAGGCGAATAAGAAAAATCTAAAAAGACCATCCCCTAGAATATTGTTCACTTTATTTATTGAAATCGAAAGTATGTGATTTAACCTAATATTTACGAAGCGATTAGGTTTTTAGTTTTAAAATCGAGGCATGTTTGGGTCACATTTTAACCAAGTTTTAATTAATTTATCAAAAAATTAAAAAGACCATCCTCTAAAGAATGCGTTGAATAATAACATATCTTTTTTAAAGATTTGTTTATTCAATATTTATGGAGAGAACCGGTTTTTTCTGCAGTGATTTTTTATGATTTACGTTACTATGCGCCTTAAGAGGATATCGTACAGGCCGTTTTTCCATGCAAACGTAGTCCCCTGTTTCCTTCCTGGATAATGGCACTAGTTGCTTCATTTTTTCCAATTAAATCATAAGCATGTTTCTATGTTTTCCTTTTATTATTAAGTTAATTATTGAAAGAGATTTTAAACCTTTTTAAAACCTAAAAAATCGACCTAATTTTCTGTTGAATTCAACCGTCCAGCAAACAAACTGAAGAAGATTATATGAAAAAAGCAAAACATAGAAACACAGAGACAGTCTTGCTTTAATTTAATTTAACGCAAAAAGTAATTAAATCGGTCAATTTTTCGCGGAGAAAACATGGGACTACGAAACGTATTTTTTGTGTACTTTTCATAGGTATTTTCGGTCCCAGCTGCAGTTGTCCCTATCGCGCTCAGTTCAGTTGTTTGGACACACAGCGAGACAGCAATACATTTTACAAATACCTATTTTTGAATTCTCTCGACCTTGGTGTTTCCTTTTAAGCAAATGACGTTTGTAAACGCGCAAATTAACAGACTTCACAAAGAGGGGGACTTTATCATTTCGATTAAATGTTCTTTTTTTACGTTTGCTACCTCGTACGTAACTGTCATTTATTAACCGATTTTGGAAAACTCTTATTTGTTGGAGACTTCCCGATTAGTCTCAATGTCACCAAATTCAGAATCTTAAACTTAGTGGTATGACCGTAGGGGCGTAGGGGTGAGGCACGGGGTGCTAGACTAGAATGAGTGTTTCCAATTTTTCTATCAATGCGTTTTTTGGCCAAGACGGCATTATGATTCTATGGTTGGATGTAAAAAAATCAAAAATGTGCTAAATTAGAGTTGATCTAGTGCAGTGGTTTTTAACCGGTGGTCCCTGGAAAGTCCCGAAGTGGTCCACGAAGCCGTCCGAAATATAATATTATTGTCCTCCTACCTAACCGATATTCGGTCACGGCGGCCAATCTCAACAGACACTAGCCATCTGCGCAGGAGATATTATAGTGCACAAGTGACTGCGCAAACGCAAGTGCACTCTCTGTTCCTTCACTCGCCTAGTCCGATGGGATGGTTAGCCGAAATGACCGCGGAGATCAGGCGCAGGACCTACTGTTTAACGTGCCTTCCGAAGCACGGAGGAGCTTGAGATGTTTTGTATTTTGGTCACCCATGATAGTTGCTTAACCTTAGCAATCGTTCGCTGTGCGTACGTGCCAATGCGCCACCAAGCTCCTCTTAATATAATATTATCGTAGATGTAACAACCTTTCATTTATTTTCTGTATATCGGTCTAAACACATGGTGGGCCAATGGCTAGACAGATATTTTGTAAAATAGTTTAGAACCACTGATCTAGTGTAAACCGAAGTCTGGGTAGCCCGAGGGCCGAGATCTCGATGAAACGATGAGACGGAAAGATACATAAGCGTTCGTTACCAAATAAAGAATTTGAATCCTTAGTTGCTTTGGTGACATTGAGTTCCTTACCCTATCACACATATATCCTTTCATTTATTTACTGTATATCGGTCCAAACACATGGTGGGCCAATGGCTAGACAGATATTTTGTAAAATAGTTTAGAACCACTGATCTAGTGTAAACCGAAGTCTGGGTAGCCCGAGGGCCGAGATCTCGATGAAACGATGAGACGGAAAGATACATAAGCGTTCGTTACCAAATAAAGAATTTGAATCCTTAGTTGCTTTGGTGACATTGAGTTCCTTACCCTATCACACATATATCCTTTCATTTATTTACTGTATATCGGTCCAAACACATGGTGGGCCAATGGCTAGACAGATATTTTGTAAAATAGTTTAGAACCACTGATCTAGGGTAAACCGAAGTCTGGGTAGCCCGGGGGCCGAGATCTCGATGAAACGATGAGACGGAAAGATACATAAGCGTTCGTTACCAAATAAAGAATTTGAATCCTTAGTTGCTTTGGTGACATTGAGTTCCTTACCCTATCACACATATATCCTTTCATTTATTTACTGTATATCGGTCCAAACACATGGTGGGCCAATGGCTAGACAGATATTTTGTAAAATAGTTTAGAACCACTGATCTAGTGTAAACCGAAGTCTGGGTAGCCCGGGGGGCGAGATCTCGATGAAACGATGAGACGGAAAGATACATAAGCGTTCGTTACCAAATAAAGAATTTGAATCCTTAGTTGCATCATTGGTGACATTGAGTTCCTTTCCCTATCACACATATATATATTCCTCATTCCTGTTTCTGCACCTTTCCCCCGTTTGAATCCCCTCTGTGTATATATATCTCACTTCCGAGGTTGCCTGAAAGAGATTGCTCTTTAGCAATAAGGCCGCTCATTGTCACATTTCTGTTCTTCTTTCATTTGTTATTTCTGTTGTATTTTGTCTTTGTGTGCAATAAAGAGTTATTATTATTATTAAAGTTAAAAAAATTTTTTTTGGTAACGAACGCTTGAGAGTAAAACCGTTGTGTGTGTATTAGCATACGAACGATGGCAGTAGCGTCTTCTTGTGACAAGACATGTCTTACCCGATGATACGGTCTAAAAAGGCCAAGCAGCCTTATCTGATACCGTGAAACGTTATCAGTTAAATAAAAGCGTCAACACTATCAGTTGAATAACTAAGTGAATTAAATGCGTATTTTTTGGAATGATATTTAGTTTTCAATTGCATTCTTAAGATAACGTCTAGACCACCTTACATTCAATAAACAGTATTTCATAGCCGATGTATTCAAAATGTGACGTATTGTTTTACAATAACCGGGATCAAAGTAGATCCTTTCCGATAGGGTTCTGAATTGATAAGTGCGATTAAGTGTGTTTTGAATTTGGAATTCAAAACGTTCTTCGACGTTCGTAACGGAAAAAATGCCCCGAACGGTTTCGCGATTTTTTTTTCATTTTTAGGGTTTTGTTCCTTAAAAGGATAATACGAAACCCTGATAGGATCATTTCGTTGCCTGTCTGTATGTCTGTCCGCCGTAGTGATATTCAAGTGATATCAAATATTCGGTTCTATGGTCTCTTTTTGTGAAAAAAAATGATACTCGACAGCTAGCTATCGTATTATCTGTTGGGAGTTGAGAGTAAAACTTCTTCAATCCACGTTAATTATATTTTACTCAAAAATGCATGTAATGTGGTCATTATTTTGACAACCTTGTTTGAGCAAAGTCGACCTTGCCGTTCTGTTTCAAGGAGCGGCCGGCAAAGTTTTGCTGGCCGCTCTAATAGGCCGGCAAAACTTTGCCGGCCGCTATTTCGACGTTACAATGTTTTAAAATATCAAATGCAAAAAGATTTTATTTAAAACACAGCTGTTTGTATTTATAGAGATAGGTACAAAATAAATGAAGAAAAAATACAGCAGTCAAACACCGCATTAGAATTATCGCAAACTATTAGTAATATCAAACCGGGAAAGTCGGTGTTGAATTTTAATAACTGTACTTTTCATATTTGTCATTATAATTAAAATTCTAGTTAATTAATACATTTTTTATTTAAATTACTTGCTGGTTTTATTTAGATTAGGTACTTGCATTTTTGAGTAAAGCACTATACAAGCCTTGGCCTACAATGACTGCTTCGCTGGTCACGCTATGAATGCCTCGAGCTAGCCTAGCTACGCTCTAGGCCTTCCAGCTTGGCCATCATTGCAGCCCTCGCTGTCCTTGCTGTAAAGGACCTACGGTCTCGGCCTTTATCTCAGCTCGTCCATCGCGTGCTGCAGCTGACCGCGCTGTGTCGGCCTGGAGCTGCGCTGTCGGCCAGCATCAGCGCGACCAGCAAAGTAGTCATTATAGACCGCGGCACTAATGTACTATTATTGCCGGCAAGGCGCACATTACAGTTTTAACTGGTAGCGAAAAGGAATGCAGACCAATAACTAATGTCACAGAGTCACACATTATGTACAGATAAAGGGTATGGCCCACAGACCAAAACAAACGTATGCGTGGTCCCCCACGGACAATTTATGTTGGTCTGCAACAGTATCTCTCACCGAGTCTTTAACAGTGAGAGAACTATCGTTACGTTACGAGCTCACGATAGTCTTACGACAGTGTCTCTAGCCGTCCATTTAATATCTCAATCGTTGTCGTAACTAAATAAGATTACTATGCTATATCGAGAGTGGTTCGTGCTAGGGGTACTGAACGTCAATCAGTCAATTCTATCAACGTCTTTGACGATCTCCTTGCTGTCTTCTGTCTCGCTCGGTCTGTCACACATTAATAATTTTCATACTGAGCTCTTGAAGTAGGTATGCTATACAATTTTTCAGACACTCACTCACGCACACCTTAGGATGACACTAGCAATAAAAAAAGAGCCAAATTTAGTTGCCGTACCATAATTTGTTGCGTGTTTTATAATGAAAATGAATTCAAGATGGCCGGACCCATAATATTTTTTTTAATTTCGTACGCCGTCAATTGTCTTGTTCATTGACCATTCAACACTGCACGTATATCGTTTTGATCTTTTAGGCAGGTCTCTTGAAATTACAGTTCACTTCGATTAGGAGAGCTGATAATGATTTGCGAATTATTAGTTTGTGTACTGATATTTTTACAGCTAGGACTATACGTCTCATAAAGTGATAAAATTGATGATTATAATCGCGATCACACGTAATTTAATTCACCTTATCACTGCAGATTGTATTTATTATTAATCAGTAGTTTATTATAACACCGCATAATAGTACGTTGTGATGGAAGTATAATATGTATTGCCAAGATAAAACTTTCTAAATGCTCGTTTAACAAACAATAATATCATCTGGGTAGACTGTGTGTGTTGCAATGGGGATCAAGAAAGTCAAAACTCAAATTTGGAATGACACCAACGGGACTCATTGAAATTGCGGCCGAAAATCGTGTAGCCAGAGCCGTGAACGAAAAAAAAAGAGATAGAAATGATGGATCTTTATCCGGACTCGAAGCTGGCGAAACTGAAGGAGCCAAAGCTGAAATCGCCCAGAAGACATTCGAGTATATTCTCCCTGCTCAAGCTGCAGAAAAAGTTTCCCCGCCAAATATCGGAGCCCGGCCATTTTCCATCGTTCAATCTGACCCGGAAGCACTCGATAGATTCCGCCATCTTGTCAGATTACAATGGCGCCAAAGTCAATGGGTTGGCGACGAACTTGCTTTTGGAGACGCGTGATAAAATGTCAATGTCCACGACAGGTCAGTATGTTTTCTGACTGTTCAGCGGATCTGAGCAAAGGCTATCTAAGCGTTGGTGTAAATGGAATTGTCGAAAGCTGACGTCATCTCTTATTTTTTCATTTTACTAAACCTTAATATCCCATTAAGGTTTAGTAAAATGTATCTTTTTTTTGTATCAAAATTTTGTGGCAAGTGTACGAGCGAGAGATGAGATGAGTGTGTCTCTAGAGAGACTTGTCTCTCTGCTAGCTTTTGTTCAAATTCCAAATAGACGTCGAGACCTTGCAACTGCTTATTTTCAGTCTTTCTCGATTCAACATTGGTATGAAAAGAACGGGAAGATATAAGAATTGTTTGAATGGAGTTGTATGGAAATTGGACGGTTACAAATTGCAGGAATTAAAGGGATTATGCCATTTTTTATTTGGAAAAATTGCATACAAACCCTTGCATTGTTTTTAATGTTTTAAAGAGCTGATGTTTACTTTGGCTATGTATTGGATTCTGTAATGGCTATGTAGGCACGCCAGAAAATTAATATTAATGTTATTATTAATCGTAATTGCTATTTTGTATGAACACGATTTGATAAATGTGCGATTTGAAATTATGCAAATATTGCAAAGTAAGGCAAAGGTTGTTTGTTCGCTATACGTTGTAAAATAATAAGTAATGTCTAAGCTATTTAGTGGTTGAGCTAGTTATGTATTTGGCAGATAAGTAAAATTGAGACGGCTACATAATACGTCGTAAGGTTCAATCGTGATCTTTCGCTCTATCGAATTTTTCGTGTCGCCAATTTATTTGTTCAGGCATTTTAAAATTGAGCGCTCAGTGCGAGTTTTACTGAGTTACGCGTGAACGAATACTCATCGAACGTGTGTAAACCGTGAATTTGTATGGGATTGAGGCGGCGCCGTCTAGTAAAAAAAAAAGTCCTAACCGATATTCGGTCACGGAGGCCAGTCTCAACAGAGACTAGCCATCTGCGCAGGAGATATTATAGTGCGCAAACGCACGGGCACTCTCTGGTCCTTCACTCGCCTAGTCCGATGAGACGGTTAGCCCTTTTAGGTTAGGTTTGTAACTTTCGCAGAAGGATACCTTTTTTATCGCTCTTACACAATAATCATTTTGATTTTCAATAAATGATCCAGTATTCCAGAAATCCATATATGTAAATGTACTATTCACTAACCTTTTTAATCGTGTATCTGGCGAAGCGATAATCAAAGCTATGCCATACTTAACATATTGCACTGCAATAAGCAACCTAAAAGAGTACATTTCGTCAACTGGCATGAACTTATGCGTTTACTGAACACATAACTTAGTGACACATGAATGAGCCTCACGAAGTAACAATTGACATAGTTTTTAATAATAACTTTTTTCTGTCTAGGTAAAGGCATAGGGAACTAAATTCCATGCCGCCTCATTTCTGAAATTCTGATCTGTTTGTATTTTTTTTCCATACTGTCACAATATTTACGGCTTCGGCCCCCCAGCGTTTAAGCCGTCTCAGCTCTAGCGTAGTGTAGCGTAGTTGTCTAGCGCACTGTCACTCCCCACTATTGCAGAGTTAGCGGGCGCCGCGTCGGACTCCGACAGCGAGGCGTCCAGAACGGGCATGCTTGAGGGCCAACCGGTCAGGAGGGAGGACGTGCTCGCCAGGATAGAGGGATGCTACGTCGAGGATCCGGACAGGGAGACGGGGGCGGTGAGTGTTTCGGCAAAAGGATTTGTGTCGTAGTCTGATTTTTAATTTGGCGGAATTCTGACAGATGTCATTCATACACAATTTAGATATCAATAACCTTTTCTGCTTTAATTTTTTGTTTATATGAATTAACAAAAAATATAAAACAAAACTAGATCAAGTAAATTATATGGTAAATAGTGTTTGTTTTGTGCATTTTTAATGGCTAAATGGAAAAACAGAGTATGTTTTACTCTGTTTTACATATTTCTTAAATGAAAATATTTATTGATCATTATCACTTATACCACCACTAGCTGTGCCTGTGACTTCGTCCGAGTGGAATAGTGACTTTCGGCAGCATTTTTAATTTTTTCGGCTAATTATTTTGCAAATAAAACACATACTCGTACATACATTAACATAAATGACGCAATGATTATGCCTTCACAACACACTTAAACCAACTACAAAATTATCGAAAACAATGTTATTTTAGATTCTAAACAAAAATCTAATTTTGCAAAACAAAAAATCGCCCTTAGAAGAAGCGAAGATTTTACAAACAAAGGGGTTTAACTATGAAAAAAAAATTCTTAATAATTATTGTAACTTCAATAATATGATAATAAAAAACCTAATTACCATTTTAAAATTATCAGTAAATTTTTAAGTCTTAATTTCCTAATTGAAAATAGTAAATTCAAGAAAGGTTTATTTTTAATTTGGTAAAATGCTTTGCCTTTGATTGCGTATACACACGTTAATTCGTCGATGTGTGTGTGTTTTACTTATTGTAAGGTGATATTTTCACAGTGTGCGTATCTGTAATTGAATTTTAGATTTTCGTAGTGTGCCACCAGCAAAATGTGGCAGAAAAATGTATCTATATATACTGCGATTTGTGGGCGTACCATTGCCATAGGCTAAACGCTCCAAGGCTTGCCGAGATATATAGAAAGAGACCTTCATGTTTTGTATTTTTGGCCCTTAGGCTGGGGAACTGGTAGAGGAGGTGGCGGAGGAGAACAAATCCCTTCTCTGGTTCCTGCTGAAGCAGGTGCGGCCCGGCATGGACCTGTCCAAGGTGGTGCTGCCCACCTTCATCCTGGAGCCGCGCTCGTTCCTCGACAAGCTCTCCGACAACTACTACCACGCGGACATACTGGCGAGGTTGGTTCACACTCGAAACTGTCATTTTATTCTGGTACATACGACAGGGAAGCTCTTCGCCTTCTTTGACCACTTGCGTATCTGACGACATGCGTGTGATCCATCTCCACGGATCACGCATGTCGTCAAATACGCAAGTGGTCATATACGCATTTCGTCAGATTACAAAACAGAAACTCATCTAGTCAGATACGCAGTTCGACAGACAAGCAATTGGACAGACACGCAGTTCGACAGACAAGCAATTTGACAGATACGCATTTCGTCACACGCAACGCAACTGATACGCTATTACTTTGTAGCAGACTGCCTCGACTCCTATTGTGCGAATCTGTCCAGTTGCGCATCTGTCGAGATGCGTATCTATCTGTCCAATGGCGTGTCTGTCGAGCCGCGTATTTGACAAGTTGCAAATCTGACTACTAGCGAATCTGACTAGTGGCGATTTTGTCGATTTGCGTATTTTGACTGAATACGTATTTGACCACTTGCGTATCTGACGACATGCGTGTGATCCATCTCCACCACAGCTCATATACGTCCCCACCGAGGGGCACGAGCCTACCCTAAAATGTTATGTTAGGGCGATTAGGCCTTAGTCAAACCACGCTGGCCCAGTGCGGATTGGTTGACTTCACATACATCTTTGAATTACTTCGCAGGTGTATGTATGCAGGTTTCCTCACGATGTTTTCCATCACCGTAGGAGCGTCAGATGTGGCTAAGGTTGGTTGGCACTAGGCACTGTCATTTTTTTAACCGACTTTAAAAAAAGGAGGAGGCTCTCAATTCGATGTGTATGTTTTTTTTGTGTATGTATGTTACGCGATTACGCCGCCAATTGTGGAACAATTTTCAAAATTCTTTTTGTATTCGATAGAGTATACACCAAGGGTGGTCCCATGGTCACCAAAGCTAGGATCTGATGAAAATCGAGGGAAACTTCAGTGAGCTGGTATTATATTAGGGTTTCTTTCACTAATAATAATAATACTCTTTATTGCATAGAAAAACGGTACAAAACATTAAAACAAACAATTGTGAGCAAAGGTGGGCTTATCTCTTAGAGAGATCTCTTCCAGCCAACCTGTGAACGTATTGGAGAGATTAAAATTGTAGGTAACACCGAAGCACCAAAACAATAAAGACTTCACTACAATAAAAATACATAATAAACAGGAATATAGTATAATACATATAGCATACCCAAATATATAAATATGTATATATATATATATTTATACATAAATATTATAATATAAATAACCTACATATCAATGAAGACGACGATGACTTAAATTAGGAAGAGGTGGACAGCTTGGACAGATAGTGTTGCTTTAAAAGTTTTTTGAAGGAAGCAATTGATTGACTCCGCTGAATGCCATCCGGAAGCCTGTTCCAAAGTTGGGCGGCACGAAAACCAAATGCCCGATAGGCAAACTTGGTATTGGTTTTAGGGAGATCAATGACTAAGGAACGACAGGAACGCATAGAACGCATTGGAGACGGACGAACATGGAAGCGGGAACGCAGGTAAGGAGGGGCATGGGGGTCATTTAGGATTTTGTAAAGGAGTGTAAGGATGTGCATATTTCTTCGATCGCGTATTGGAAGCCATTTTAATGCGGATCGGTATTGGGAAATTCTGTCAAACTTCCGAAGTCCGTACACGAACCGTATGGCCAGATTCTGCAGACGCTCGAGTTTATCCAACTGCTCTTCAGTCAAATCCAAATAGCATACATCTGCATAATCCAGAATGGGGAGCAATAGAGCTTGCGCAAGCATAATTTTGGTGTTAAATGGGAGAAAATATTGAAGTCGCTTGAGAGAGTGGAAGGTGTAATGCATACGCTTACTCAAGTTGTCAATTTGAGGTTTCCATGACATTTCAGAGTCCATAATCAGTCCAAGATTCTTAACTTTGTTAGCGTACGCAATAGCAACCCCATTAAAAATGATCGGCGGTAGATGATCCAGCGTTAGCCTACTTCTCAATCTACTGCTGCCTACAATCATGGCTTGAGATTTAGCTGGGTTTACAAGAAGACCATAAGATTGGGCCCATGACTGTATAGCTGCAAGGTCTTTATTTAGTGACGTAACAGCTATCCCAATGTCAGTTAATACAAAGTGACTATAGATTTGTAGATCATCCGCATACAGATGGAACCGGCTATGTAAAACTGAGGAGATATTATTAATAAATATGGAGAAAAGTAATGGAGAGAGAACTCCGCCCTGGGGTACACCTACAGTCAAGTCACACCAAACGGACGTATGGTCATCGTGCTTAACACACTGTTGGCGGCCTGATAGATAAGAGCGAAACCATCGAATGGTAGACGGGGATAAGTTGGCTAAACGAAGAGTACCAAGAAGAATGTCAAAGTCAACTGAGTTAAAGGCACTGCTGAAGTCCAAAAGAACTAAAGCTGTGAGTTTAGTCTCATCCATGGCTATACGGATATCTTCTGTCACATTTAACAGAGCACTCATCGTGCTATGCGAGGGGCGAAAACCAGATTGATATGGACATAAGAGGCTGTGTGTCGATAAGAAAGAATAAAGCTGTCGGTGCGCCATGGACTCAAGGATTTTGGACAGGAGAGGGAGTATGGAAATAGGGCGATAGTCTGAGAAGGAAGTCGGATTTGCAGATTTTGGCAAAGGTATAACATAAGCTTTTTTCCATGATTCAGGAAAGACACTGTTTGTTAGGGAGAAGTTGATTATGTGAGTGATAACAGGGACAATGTCCTCCAGCACCGGAAGAATCATGCCAAGGCTAAGTCCATCACTACCAACAGCCTTAGTAGAAAGAGCCTTGATACTCTTCGCCACCGAGTCCTCTGACACAGTACTGAAAGAGAAGGAAGGAATGTTAGGTGGGTCAAGACTTGAGAGGAAGTCAAGGGAATTCGACTTAGTAGTAGAATCGAGAAGAACGGGAGGTGAACAGAAATTACTGTTGAGAGCATTGAGATCCACGGAACCACTAGCGGTATCCGTAGGCTTGCCCACACCAAATGATTTTAGAAACCTCCAAATTTGAGCTTGGTCCATATTGCTGATACTAGAGTGGAAATAAGATTTTTTGGCGTCTCTACAAAGTCTGTTACATCTGTTACGTAATTTCTTGTAAGTAGCAATGTCAGCATCACTGTGGTGAGATTTTAATTTACGCTTGGCTTTATCACGTTTCATCATCTCAGCTTTGATAGGTGGTGAAATCCATGGGGCAGGCAGGTGCTTAACTCGTACTGGGCGTACTGGAGCATGTATGTCGTATATTTGAGTTAGCTTTTTTGTAAATACATCGACCATATCATCAACATTAACTGAGCTGAAAACGGGAATCCACTCAATACGCCTCAAGTCCTCCCTCAAGCGAATTACATCCATATGCTTAAAATTGCGCTGAAGTAGCACCTTACGCTTAGCTTTGGGAGGACGCACTTTAAGCGTGAGATAAATAAGATCGTGGTGCGAGAAAGGGGCGGCCAGCTGACCGTGTGAAGCAATACGGCTAGGATCAGAAACAATCATTAAATCAATCAACGAAGGCCTACAATTAGGAAAGTGGTGAGTTGGAGTTGACACTTGTAATATGTGTAAGTTAAGAGAAGTAATGATGTTTGACAGCTTACTAGCTCTCGTATCATTTTTTAATAAACATGTGTTTAAGTCACCCATTAGGATAACATGATCAAAGGCTGGAGTGAGATTCTCAAGGACATTTTCCAGCGTGCAAAAGTAATCTATTTTATCATTAGGGCTATATAAAGCTCCCAGGAGAATTTTTTTATGATGGATGACAATTTCCAGTAGTATATATTCCAAAGAGCCAGAGTATTGAGATTGAGAACAAGAAATGATTTTGGCAGCAATACTACCACGAACAAAAATTCCTACACCTCCGCCACCCTTTCCTGTACGGTCGTTACGGAAAAGTTTATAACCAGGGAGACAGCACCCCGTAGAGGGTAGAGAGGGTTTCAACCAAGTCTCCGACACAAGAATGCAATCAATGACACCATCCCCGAAAGAAGTAATGAGATCATTATAGTGGGCATATAAACTCTGGGCATTGATGTGCACTACGGAGAGAGATTTGGACCCTGAACCGACCGCCAATAATAAGTGATCACTCAGAAGACCAGAAACACTATCTGTCGCACTTAAAAAACTGTTAGAAGAGCAAGATAGAAAGTCATCATCATCATCAGACATGATATACTAAAATATAAATAAATAAATAAAAAAATAACGTACCTAATATAAAATAAAACTTACGAATTAAAATTTCTACCTAATTAATTATGTACCGACAAAAATCACTCACATGCAAGAATTGATTGCTAGCACTCACAAGAAGGCTGGAAGTAAATTTGTATATCAGTGAAGCAAGCATAAAAAGAAAAGTACAGTAGTATAACAAACTAATAGAGCTAATTTATATCTATATATATAAAAAAAAAGATTTGGAGACAAATTTTAAATAATCCAGATCACAAATAATAGAGGTGGTCTTGGCTGTATGAATAAAAATCCATTGCCCTTGCATACATTTCGACATTTAAAAAGTAACAATTAGACAATGACATTTGATTTATTCTCTCTAGTCTGTGCAAGTATTTGACAGTCAAAAATTGGCACAACAAAATTTGCAGAAAAACTAAAATTGTAAAACAAAATAGTTTGTGAAGGAAGGTATACAATAAATTAATACAAATTCGATAAAAAGAATTATAGTGCCACCGACAGAGAAATACCACAAAGCATAGCTACCTTCAAGGATCATAACAACACAAATTGAAAAGGAATGCACTCGCAAGTTCGAAGTGGTTATTTGTTATGCTTGGAATCAGACTCCGAAGATGGATACTTTGAGATTAAGTCCATAAGTTCAGCCATACTGAAGATCTTTTTACGTGTCTTGTCGTCAAGCAGAACAACAATAGCACCATCGGACGACCAGCACTTTTTTATGCCAAAGTGATTGCGAGCATCAGTGAAAACACGCTGCCGCACTTTAGTTAGGAACTCTGAAATGGTGATCTTCGAACCTTTAAGTGCTGTTTTTGCATTCCACACTGCCGCTCGATGCTTCATGTCTGTGAAACGAACTAAAACAGGTCTTGATCCATCTTTCCTGGGCCCCAAACGATGACAAGATTCAATGACATCTGAGCCAGTAGTCAATTTCATTTGAGTCTTCAAGAGGGCAAGAGTTTTTTGTAGAACATCCTCATCACTATCCTCTTTTAGACCGTGCACAAGTAAAACTTTTCTTCTAGAATACATATCCAGACGGTCTGATTCTAGTGCCAGAAGCTCGATTTGTGACTTTAGAAGACTGAATGCTTTCCATATGAAGCTTTTGAATGCAGCATAATCAGCTGCCAGAGATTTTACAGTTGTGGCATCCTTTGCTCCAGGTTGTGGCATGTTCTTCTCAAAATCAGCCATTCTGCTACTGAATATAACAGATAGTTCCTCCATACCATTTGCAAGCTTATCCACTGAAGACATTATGGTGAAATGGAGTGTTGAGTGAAAACAAATTAGTGAATATTATCTGTAGTGCAAGTCAATCCATATGCAGTTTAAAAATACTAATACATAATGTAAATAAATTATTAAATAAAATAAAATGAAGAGCACTCAAAATTTATGTGTTGTCACTTTGGTGTCTACACTTTGGTGTCGGTCGGTGTTAAGAATAGGTACAGACAACATCACACTTCTATATTGAAGTCGGTGACAAATTTTAAGACTTTCTACGAGATCATCGTTTGGCACCGACTTCAATATAGAAGTGTGATGTTGTCTGTACCTATTATTATATTATTTTTAACTTTTCAGTGTTTTTGAAGCCGGTTTTTATTTTGATGAATCGAGAGGCCCGCGATCGATCCTGCCATGTACCGATGTGTTTTTCGTTTCACGAATTTCATACGTACATTTATCTGACGCTCCTACGGTAAAGGAACACATCGTGAGGAAACACATCTGTGAAGTAATTCAAAGGTGTACGTGAAGTCAACCAATCCGCACTGGCCCAGCGTGGTTTGACTAAGGCCTAATCGCCCTAACTAGTAAGGGTAGGCTCGTGCCCCTGGGTGGGGACGTATATGAGCTGTGATGTTGATGATGATGATGTATTGACTTTGTTTATTATTTACTAGCTGTGCCAGCGAACTACGTTTCGCCGTATATTTTTTACCCGTTTTTGCAACATTTGTCATTGATGCTCAGCTCCTATTAGTCGTAGCGTGATGTTATATAGCCTAAAGCCTTCCTCAATAAATGGACTATCCAACACAAAGAATTTTTCAATTTGAATCAGTAGTTCCTGAGATTAGCGCGTTCAAGCAAACAAACAAACAAACTCTTCAGCTTTATAATATTAGTATAGATGTGTAAAAAGAACAAGTAATAGAAATCAAGTAATAGTCATATAAAAGTTATGACATCACTGAAAATTCGAAATTGTATAACCATATCTTTTATATGACTATGTTAACATGGGTAGGTGTCGGCTTGATAGGGTGTTGGTCAAACACCCTGTATATTTTGGTCTATATTCTGATGCTTCCACGGGGCTCGACACCGGTTGAGATAAAGCAGTTGATATTGTTCAAAACTGTTGTTTTGCTGAATAGGATCGAAAGTTGTGAAAAAAAAAGGTTTACAACTTTTATTAACAAGCAGATACCGATTAGAATACCGGTATTTGCTTGTTAATAGAAGAAAATAACCTAAACGACGACATAAACCGGTTTGAAAATTTTACCGCTTTTCGAAACCAGCCCTACGAGCATGGACTTGTCGATCGACATATATCGATCGACAAAAGCATCTGTCCTTTTCACTCCTTAGGAATATTTGTCAAATTTATCGATTTTTGTCGAGTATGTCGATCTTAGCTGTCAAATTTTGTTTCTCGAGAGTTCCATGCTCGCAGGGCTGCTTTGACAACCTTTTATCTACATATCTTTAAAATTTTCCACTCTGCGGATTTATAATAAATTTCCCTTCTCACGCCCCAGAGCGCAGCATCTAGAAGATCCCTACCAGAGGTTCAAGTGCGTCCTCAAATGGTACCTCTCGGGTTTGTATCGTAAGCCGAAGGGCCTAAAGAAACCCTACAACCCCGTGCTGGGCGAGACCTTCCGTTGCTGTTGGAAGCACAAGGACAGCGATTCTTATACGTTCTACGTCGCCGAGCAGGTGAGAATAGCTTGTCCCGATTGGTTAGTTTTTTATTATTATATTACTTTAAAAAGTCGCAAAACTTTTGTATTGACGAAACTGTACAGGCGATGTGGCTGTATGTTCTTGAATCCCTTTGCTTTGTTAGCTTGGAAAACTAAAACCGTTAATGTAAAGAGCTTGGTGAAATTCAATTTTTGTTTGATTTTGTTATATTTTGGTGACTGTTTTTTTTTTCGCCCAATAATAAGATGGGTTTCTGTCTAAATTTAAGTACTTTAGGTGTTCCAAATACGAATTGATTAATCCCTAGGGAGAGAAGGAAATACATTACAATATTCAATCCCCGTTTTCAGAGGCTTTAAATGACTTACTCTATGTTCGGTTTGCGTGACACATAGTATGTCATTTTTGAGTAGGTGGTGCGAAAAATGTTATTTGGTATATTTCACAGGTGTCCCACCATCCACCAGTGTCGGCTTTCTACGTGTCGAATAGAAAGGAGGGCTACGTCATAGAAGGCAGCTTGCTTGCGAGATCCAAATTTTATGGTGAGTGGAATTGATGATTTAATTTCGATTAAAAACTGCGTGCTCGTATTGTATAACAATAAACTTACCGTTCCAACGTACAGGCTTCAAGAAACTATAGGTTTGAACTTGATAAGGATTTCTCTCTCACACGCTTCGCTAATCTTTTTGCTTAGCAAAAACATATTCAAATCTATTAGTTAATCCGTCAGTTTTGACAGATAAGCTATAGGGATGGCAGCTGTCAAAACGGGCTTAGACTCTTTTAAGGGGAAACGGGCTTAGAATGGGGAAATGTGTAGCTTTCAACAAAAAAAAGAAGTCTTAATGATTTGCCTTTTCGTTGACGAACATGTAAAAGAAAGACTTCTTTAATTCGCTATATTAATGAGGTGAGTGGTTTTGACATTCATTTGTTTTTACTTCAATACGTGCCTGTGAATATAGGTCTTCTTTAATAGTAGTTTATGTAACTGTCACACAACAGAAGTTGTAGCTTTTCGTACATGTTTTGTGCAGTTACATACACTACTGTATCCGTCCCATACATACATACATCTGGCGGAGTTAAATTTTCATCTAAGTAACTACTAACATGAGACATTTTTATAAATTGATATTGTTTTATACTCAGACAAAATGGCGCCGAATATACATTCAATTAGGTTCTTTATAATGTCGATTAGGTTTTTCAAGTGTCAACTATTAGTAACTCATTTGGCTCTCTGAAACACTTTTGCCATAGGTTTATTATTTTTTAAAGAAAAATAGTTATAATGGAATCACATTACAGCTATTTTTCTTTAAAAAATAATAAATTATTATGCTTAATCTTGGTTTTATTTCTTTGCAGTCGAAGTGAAAGGCAGGGGGTAAATCTCGACCATAAAACCCACTTTACCCGAGACGTGCATATAGCCACGTGGATAGTCACGTCGAGGGTAGTTTTTTTTATTATTAAAGTCATATGTTTCACATGAGCGGCATTTTTTTACTAGTTCTGGGTTTCCTACCTAAGTACGGTACGTCTCGTCTCGTCGTTCATATTTTTGATGTGGAACACTAGTATATGCGAGTGAGACGATGGGAAACGAATCTACATTTACAAAAAAAAGATAGGAATGCGGGCCGCATTAGACGTTTTCGAGGATTATTTTATTAAATATTGCAATACGGTATTACAACTGCCACTACGGGACGGTCCCTCGTTGTACAATGTACTATTTATTGTCCGCAGGTAATTCCACGTCCGCCATTTTGGAGGGGTGCGCGAGAGTGCGCCTGCTGTCGTGGGACGAGACGTACGTCACCACGGCCCCCTACGCGCACTGCAAGGGGATAGTCATAGGCACGCTTAGTATGGAGCTAGGGGGGAAGGTGGGTAGCGTTATATAAGTATTTATACCAATTTAACATGTTGGTGGAGATTAATGCACACTGTAACTGGATAGTCGTACTTATTTATAAATATAAAAGCGTTCTTTTGTAAGTACAACTCGCTGTTACATATAAGCAAACTAGCTTATGTAACAGCTAAATGGATAAAAAAAAAATTAAAAGCAATTGTGATGTTGGATAATAAATGAAAAAACGGCATGTTCAGTGTGGAGCTAGGGGGAGCTGGAAATCGTCATATCTATACTTACTTACTAATATTATAAAGCTGAAGAGTTTGTTTGGTTGAAACTACTAATTCGAATTGAAAAATTCTTTTACATCTGTCATGTTCGGTAAGTAGGCCCTTATTACCCCCAAATGGGGCTTGTAGGTGACCAATTAGCGCTCTAGGGTAATAATGTAGATAGAAAAGCCCTATGTCACGCTCGGTTTGGGGCTTGAGGGAAGGGGTGAGTATTACTAAGACTAAGAAGCTCGGTAAAAAGGCGAGTATGCGTTATAAATAGGTAACTCAAGAGGACAGTAATCAGTATGCTTAGTCTGGAACTAGGGGGGGGGGGGGGGGGGGAGTATATGATGAAAATTGGTAATTCCACCACTACCATATTAGATAGATGTGCGAGAGCATGTAGCATCAGTATGTAGTTTAGGGGGAAGGTGGGCATCATCACAGAACATACATACATGTCAGGTTGAGACCAACGTTATCACTTTTGCAATCTGCAAGGAGCTCGATCTATGCTGATATATCTATACCCACGTTCGTCTCGTATACCGGATATTATGTTAGTATATTATATTCCCTCCATTCTGGATAAACTCCTTTTTTAACAAGAGGTGTAGTTAAAACATAGTATTTATATATCTATTGCAGGTACATATAATGTGCGCGGACACTGGCTACCACGCAGATATAGAATTTAAATTAAGGGTGAGTCTCCGTATATACAAATTTATTTTTAGACACTATCCATCTGTGCTTGTTCGGACGATCAAACTGAATCATTCATCATGCTATATGGGGTCAACCTAGAAATCACGAATATTATCAGCTGTTCGATACAAATGTTCAACTTCCACTGAACCTAGATGTATGGAACAGCTGATTTTTTTCACGATTTCAAGATTGGTCCCATAGTAAAAGTTGTTCAGTTTGCTTGGCTGAACACGCACACAAAATTAGACTAGTGACTAAAAAATCATTCTGTATATTCCGCAAATGATCTCAACATTACCACATAAACACACTTAACGCTATTTGGTACAAGTTTATGTGAGCCATCTAATGTGTTAGAAAAGGATAGAAGTATTCCACCACACACTCATCACCCATGTACAGGATGTTAAAAGACCGAACGCGAAGCCGAAACCCACGTATTGAATCCATTGATAATTTCCTTTTTGTCTTCTAGCTAGACCATACCTGGGAAATTAATAGTTACCGAGATATTTAAGTTTAAAGTGACAATCATTTTTTCAGGGTTTTTATACCAAACTGTTTGTACAACATTATTTCTTATTTTTCTTCCAAGGAAACATCGAAGAAACACCAGTATTTTTTAAACAAATAAATGTTTTTAATTTACAACGCGTACGTAATGTATTTACAACGGACGTCACGAGCCGCTGTCTCACACAGAGATGATGATATCCGTAGCGTGCGAGTGCTCATTACATTGTGTAGTACTTTTTGCAGCTGCTTTGTAAAACCTAAAAATAAATTTCGTTTCCAATAAAAAAAAATATTTAAGTTAATGGTCTGGATGCGTAGACGCGGGCTTCGTTATGGGTCTTTTTACATCGTGTATATTGAATAAATAAATAAAAATATCTTTTTTTTTCCTTGCAGTCGTTCTTAGGTGGCGCGGACCAAACCAATGCCATTTCTGGGCGAATTAAGAAGGGTAAAGAGACTGTTGCCACTGTAGATGGTTACTGGGATGGCATAATCGATATTAAGGATAAGAAGACTGGCGTGAGTACACTAGGCTACATTTTAACATAAAATAGCGCTACAAAAAAGCAAAGGAAAACGTGTCCACACAGCCACGTTTTTGCGATAACCTTTCCAATGAAATTTAAGCTAAGCCTTGACATCGCTTTTATTACCTTCAAAATAGCAATGACTTTCGCAATGTAAATGTAATAGTAGGAGAGCCCAAGAGGGGATTTTTGCAGTTACTCGAGCGCGAAATATATGAGGGATACCTTGCACACTGTAGAAGTACCTCCACTACATATGAGCCTTTTGTGGTGGGGGAAGGGGGGGTTCATATTTTTTTATACTTCGGCTAACGGAAATCGTCAGATTATTGTCTCTCCTTATTCCCGTTATTATTTTTTTTATAAAAATCAATTTGACTGTTATCATTAATACCTCAGTGATGTTTTTCCAATTTTTGGTTTGTAACTTTGTGACTCTCATACTCGTACGCAAGGGATTGCGACAGATTCCAATCGTCAGATTTTAACAGCACATACTTTTTAACGTGTAATTAACCTAACTTGCATTAATCTGACACGTTAAACCATTTTTATGTATCCACTATTTTTACTTGAAATCTTTGAAACCCCCTGGCCGCCTTCCGCACCAGTGAAATGAAAAATATTATATAACATTTTTTGGTCCCTACAACCTTATCTTCAAAGAATAATGAGTCCCAAACACGCTCGAGTGACTACAAATTTAGCATTCTGGCCTCCCCTACTATAAAGCTTGACACGTTGCTGTCTGTACACATTATGTATTATCACGTGAATCGATGAAATGACCTGTCAGTGATATTATCCCGTAGGATGAGACGAATCTCCTGGACGTGGCGTTGCTCAAGGAGCAGAGGATGACCCGTTACCTGGTCAGGATAGACCGGCAGCAAGAGAACGAGTCCCAAAGGCTCTGGTTGAAGGTCTCAGAAGCCATACAGAATGATGATCAGGTGCGTTGATTAAAGGAAATACGCTTTGAATGCATGACGTTTACAGGTGACATATGTCAACATCATATCAACATACCGGGGGTGCGGTCCATAATCAGATAACAAACAGTGTAAACGTTTGCATGCATGCAAACAACTCGTTCAAATCGTTTGCACTGCGCACGAACGTAAGCACTCAGATCAATTTTGGACCGAGCTTTAGTTGTGTGAATCTGTCAAGTTAACAATTAATGGCATTCTAAATGAAAATTAGAAGGAGACATGTATTGTCTCTCCAGTATCTTTACAGAGCACTTCTGTATTATTGTAGACATTGTAATGAAAAAATAAATTCGAAAACTGACAGTTCTGGAGACAGTGATTACCTTTTTTCTGTTTGCATTGTTAGCACCAATCGGTGACGTCATCGGTTACGTCATACCCCTTACAAATGCGTACATGAACAATTTTGTAGCAAGTTTGCATGCAAATAGCGCACACGAGCGCTGATAGCAAATTTTGGACAGCACCCCGGGTGTATCGGAACGTCGAAATAATATTTATGGGGCATATAGGTCAGATGTTAGATCGACCCAAAATCAAAGAGAGACGTAACTTCCGATTGACAACCATAGTCCAGCTGACTATGGAATTAACATATTAAGGGTCCCGTGCCTCAAAAGGAAAAAAAAACCGAACCCCTATGGGATCCTTCTGTCCATCTGCTTATCAAGACTAGGGTTGCCAGATTGAAAAAGCGATGATGATAGATGATGATTAGCCCCAATATTTTTCCTACAGAATCCCCACTTCTGATGGATACATACCCTTAAATGTTATTTCGGTGCTCCGTGACACTGTATACGGGACATACGTTCCACTGTTGGGCACAGATCTCTCCTGGACTACATTATCGTGCCCACACAGGTCGCTGTATAGTATTTTTCGAGATTTCTTTTTTTTATATACAACCCAGTTGTCAAACAAGCATACTACCCACCTGCAGGCCTATTCGCTAAAAGACACTTTATATCCATTACTATTTTAGTGATCTTACGTGTTACGGCGGCGTTCATGACAGCAGTAATGGATGTTAAGTTTCTTTCAGAAATGACAGTTCTAGTTAGCAGCCGAAGTTAGCGAATAGGCCAGCTGATGGTAAGTGGCAACAGTCACCTATCCTGTACATGTGGCTCCTGTGAGATTCGCAGCAAAACTGCAACCCCCACAAGAACCGCAGTGTACGTTGCCAACTTGTGACATCAGATGTAAAGTCATGGTACCCCCTAATTTCACTGCCATATCTTACCCTTCAAACCGGAACACAGCAACGCAAGCACTGCTGCTTTACGGCAGAAATAGGTAAGACGGAGGCACACAAGCAGGCGACCCTGGTACAGTCTTCCTCCGGTGAAGTCAATTTCTTCGCAGGATTGTGTAAAATTATGCTAAACGTTCTCAGTTGGCTGTAATAAAATCCACGGGAATATTGAGCGGCGGTGAGATATTTACTCAAAAAACTAAAGTAGATAATTATGCAGTATTTTTTTTCAAACTTATATTCCCTCCAAAAATTTTCTAATGTCAGGGAAGGCAAAGGAGATTAAACGACGTACAGTCTCGTCTTTGTTTTTTTTTTGATATGTCTGTAATGTTGTACCAGAGTGGTCTGCGGTGTAGGGTACCTCTTATCTTACCTATTTGTGCTGCCAAGCAGCAGTGCTTGCATCGCTGTGTTTCGGTGTGAAGGGTAAGATATGGCCGTGAAATTACTGGGTACTGTGACCTGACATTTTACGTCACAAGTTATCAACGTACATTGGCGTCTTTGTAGGGGTTGTGATTTTACGAGACCTACAGGACCACGTGTACTACATGCGCCTGTGGCCACTTACTATCCGGTTGGCAGCTTTCTTGTATAAAAAAATCTTCATCATACATTATTTTGTGTGCCCAGGTGGCGGCGACGGAGGAGAAGACTGTGATAGAAGAGGCGCAAAGAACACGCGCCAGGAATCTTTTAGCAACTTGGGTTCCTAGGTTCTTCAGGAGAGACGCGCACACACAACCCCCTGAAGGTAATGCCAAGATTGATATGTCCAGTGTAGGTCATTTGTCTTATAATATCCGTAGGTCATCCGGCTCGAAGGACCAACAAAAGTGATGTGTGCAGGCTCACATTTTGTGCAGTGCTGTGGTGAATCTTTTCTACTAAATATATACAAAGTGTATGGTACATAGCCCAGCAAGAAACCAATCCATGTTAACATATTTATGTAAAAGTTGTTTCTTTTTTTTATTTATGATTCATCGACATTTGTTTCCTCTGTTTACATTCACAAACATAATGAAATTACTTAATCTAACCGTAACAAACCGACATGCTAATTTATACTTACATCGTTGGTTTTTTAAAGTTCCTTAAATATAGTATTAAAACTGTAGAGTAGAATCCTCTTTTTCATTGCAGTTTGGGTGTATAATAGGGCCAGTAATAAGTTAATGTTCTCTTTGATAATTCGAAATTGCACTATTCATTTTGAAATCCCCCATACGAATAGTTGGGACTGCGTAAAAACTGTTTACGGAATTAGAACACTTGTATACTTTTCCTTCAATGGATGAATTGATTGTCTGTTACTATAGTGGCGTATACAAACCAGTTCTGAATAGTAACAATTTGTTCCGTGAATGAGATGCCAACTTTTGAGTTGTCTGTGGGTAACCGCGACATTTTATCTTTCCAGGTATTATCGACCAAGGTTGGAGGTACATCCATGTGAATACAAGGTAAGATGTTTCTTAATTATAGTGATAGCGAATTTTATATGCAAGATTATGATTATTAATTTAATAATAATAATATTTTACACTTATACGGCCTTATTAATACAATTTTTACTCCTTAGATCATCCTCGGATTAGGTACTCCGTGTTTTGTCTTGTTTTGCCATATGACAGCCGACATGTACGGAAACAAGACAAAACACGGAGTTACTAAACCGAGGATGATCCAAGGAGTAAAATTTTTATTAATAAGGCCGCTAGTGTATCACATATTCTATTGAACATACAGTTAATGTGCAAATGTTAGGTTATATCTGATATACATATATTAATTATACAGGGTTATTTGTAAAACACTAACAACCTCTCAGGACGAGATAGCTAATATCATAAATAATGGTGTTTGTTCTACGACTTTTAATAATTTGTTAGATTTTAATAATTTAATTATTAAAATCTAACAATAAACATTATATAGGAATAATTTAATTATTCCGTTAGAATGTTTATAACTCAGCCCACATCACCAGAATCAAGTAAAACTTAATATAATCTGTGCTGTGTACCGTATATTAAATAAAATCATAAAAATTAATATGAAACATCAATCGACGAGTAACAGTATAAGCGCCTAGCCCCAGTTGCATGAACACCGAAACACGATAATATGATAAAGCAATAAATCGATATGAACTATTTTAGATATTATGGCTACTTTGAAATTTTATCGGCATTAATATTAGAGCTAACCTGATGGCAAGGCTGGGCGAACCTCTCTGCCAAAATATGTTGGTGATATGACCATACACGTTATATAAAACTAGTTGACGCGCGGCCGCTGCCATTAGGTGTCGTTTTGTATCGCAAGTAGGAGCTCGTATAAAGTGGTAAATTATGCAGTTTCTTCTTGCAAAAGGCGATCCAGTAATTCAAATCTTCAAGACTATGGCGTTTCCTATCACATGTAAGTATAAAATATATATTCACGTGTTTTATAAGTAAATTTTTTAAGTATGCTGTCACGATAGAAAAATACAACGATACGTTGGTAGGTAGCTCAAACACAGTACACGGGCATGATTTGCGGGCGATTGCGTAGATACACGTTAATTTGTCGATGTGTGTGTGTTTCTTTACTGCGAGGTATTTTCATAGTGTGCATATGTGTAATTGAATTCTAGATTTTCGTTGTGTGCCATGCGTGTTTACCTCGCCTGTCATAAAATATGGCAGAAAAATGTATACTGCGATTTGTTGCGTACCATCTCCAGGCTAAATGCTCTAAGACATTAATATATTAACAATGCCCAAAATAACAATATCAATATCCAAAAGATACTCAAAACTTCAAGGTAATTCTTATATCGATATATCGTTTTATCATATCGTGTTTCGGTGGTCACGCTAGGGGGGCAGAGGGATACGGTCAACTAAAAAAAGAACAAAATTACATGACGGAATATAGTAGATTATTGCACCAAGCACAAAGTAATTTATTATTGCACAATAAATAATAAATTACTTAAGGCGAGGTGCATAATCTGCTTTTCTTTCAACTATTACCTATAGTAATAGTAGATAAAAAAAACTCACGTCAAAAAATGAAAATAGAAGTTTAAGATTTTACGTATTATACTCGTGATTTTAAGGGTAAAAGGTTTTCTATAACACTGTCGGCTTCATTTAAAATGTTTTCCCGAGTTAATGAGTCGCTAGATGATTCCATTTTAATTCTTAATACGAAGCACTCAAAATAAGACAGTATCACACTTTAACGATTCCAAAAATATTGTCACGCAAAATTATTAAGGTTCCCGCTAATTTACATTTAAAAATCAGAGTTGGCAGCAATAATTTTTTAAATTTGGAACAAGTAGGATAGAAACGAATAATACGTATATAAACTAAGAAAGTATCGATATCCGCTGGCTGAATAGATAACTATTCCATTGAGATTGGTAACTTCTTTGTGCGATTAAAAAAAACGAAACTGTGCAATAATGAAATTTCATACATTTTTATTGGTCTAGAGCACTAAAGACTCGCTTTGTGCTCAGTTTTCAGTGTGATTATGGTGAAATTAAAGCATAGTTGAAAGAAAAAACCTTTTATCAATCGCCCTCCTAGCCCCTGGCAAGACGAGGAAGTGATGGAGTACGAAGATGAGTTCGTGATAACCACGGACCGCGGCGTCGGCGGGTCCGACCCGGTCCGGGGCCGGGACCTGGGCCGGGGCCGGGACCGGGACCGGGACCGGGACCTGTCGCGCCGCGCCTCCGACTCCGACAGCCGCGACGAGTTGACCAGGCGATCGAAGACCACCGCGTGAGTGTTGAACATCAATTTACCACAGTATCCGATATGTGTGGAGTATTCTATTAATAGAAAAGACTGACCGAAGGTTCGGCTTCGGCCGTAGTTTCGGTTTCAGTCGAAAATTGACCGAACCTTCGGCCCCGCCGAAACTCGGTGTTTTCATTATCGTGCGTCCTTCGGCTATCTTCGGGCGTGTTCGTTACTGATACATTGTTTAAATAATATAATTCGATTAATTTATTATAATAAATAATAAAGTTCGATTCCCGTACGGGACAAATATTTCGTATGGCCTACAGAAATTCGTTCCGGTCTTATAAAGCAGTACATACAATTATTAAGAAATTAACCAATAATATGGAAATTTAAACGGGGGATTATAAATTCAATTGTATTCTTTATTAGGAGCCAAAAAACTAGAGACTAGGATCAGTTATTTTTTTTTGAATTTTTTGAGACACTAAACTACATTTGCCAGTCTTTAACATATCCTTTTTTATTACCAATTTTATTTGTTGTTTTCATGTTATTCTATAAAAGATAACTGCTAACTACTATATGTATAAAAACTAACTCACCAAATTAACATTTTTAATATATAAAAAATATCATTTAAATTATATATATGTCTATATAAGTTTCGATTTCGGCCTAAACTGAGAGCAGAACCGAAGGTTCGGTGTCGGTTTCGGCTGAAAATCCTGTTTCAGTCGGACACTGGTTAATACAATACATGTGAAAAATCATATGAAACGATTTGCATTTGTCACTTCATTCACTTCGAAATCGTAGATCATACGTGTTTCGTTTAAGAAATCTACGATTTCGCCGAGTGTGAACTATAGCGGTCCATAAAAAAATCTGGACCCGAGTCTCCACCGAATAAAAGTACAAAATCTTTTGTTTGACAACTTTTGTGTTGTCAACAAAAGATTTTGTTGGAAACGCACCTTAATGTAACTGTATTGATTGGCAAATTTCCCTCCGCAGGCGCACATTGAAACAGACCCTACACTCCATAGACACGACGCTACGAGACCACACGACCGCGATAGAGCGTCTGTCAAAGACGGTCGAGTCTTTGGGCGGGCAGAGGGATCATGTTTACAGACAGCCGCCCGCGAACCGATTGCCAGCGCCTACGCATTCCTGGGATATACTGATCGGTTTCGTACTGGCTATCGTAGTGCAGGGGATAATAAATTGGCTGTTTAGTTCGACGAACTGAGCGCGTGATCAATGTTTATATACCTTGTGGTGAATTGTTGTTTCTAATGTTGATCCAATGCTTGTAATTGTGAGATTATTCAGCGGTGTAACGACGATGTTAGTGAAATGGCGGTTTTTTCAGATTTCAACTAAGTAGCACTGGTGATTTTTAACTGTGAAATTTTAACGGCCTGTGAAATGTTTATATCGAGTAAAAAAATGCTTAATACTTATTGATAGCCAAAGAACCAGATCCTTGTAAAAAATAGTCAATGTTCACATGCCTTAAAAATGTTGATTGAAAAGTGAAAACGATGATATGAAATTGTTTAAAAAATAATTAAACACCTTAAAAAGATTGTTTACATTCTCTTTCTGATCTGAAAATAGTATAGTTACATTCTAAGTATGTTTACTCATGAATGAATGAACCTGCGAATGTTGTTAATTGCACTGTTCCATACCGAAATGACAGCCACGTTACGTGTTGCAAAACGGGGGTATATTGTATAGTAATCGATATAATATCAAGAGTTAATTAACAAATAAGACGGATAAAGTAAAAGCTCATAATAAATTGTTGTTTCTAAATTATATTTTTTTCTTGTAAAAATTCCAAAAAAATATATATGCAAAATTAAAACACTTTTCAATCTGCCTTCTACGTGATTTGAAAATAAACGAAAAATGGACAAACGTATCATTTTGTCTATTTCCGACAATATGATTGTAATCGATGTTTGATTACGTCTGACAAATTTCACGGTTCGTTAAATTTTCGCGAAATTTAACTGCTTCTTTAGTGAATTACTGCTACTTTACCGGTACTTCTTTGATAGGGTCATCAGATAAACGATACCACCCATCGTTTATCTGATGACCCTATCAAATGCCAATATTATTACATCGCTTCATTCGATGTCTCATCAGCGTATTCATAAAAACTGATTCTTATGAAAGTGTTTTAACTAATACGAGAAGTGAATCTTTAAAAGGTGAAGTCGGGTGTTAAAACCGGTACACTCGCGGCGTCGCCGGTTTTTTAGTGTAAAGCAAATAATTCTAAAAGTCGATGAATAAATTAAAAGCGAATGAAAAGTTTATTGTTAGATACTAATAAAAATGATTTATTATTAGATAAATTAATCGCATAGTAAGAGAGAATATTTTCTAAATCGGACGTTTTTATAAAAGTAGTTTAGCACAGATCATTGGCATTTTTATCGTACCTGTATATACCTTTTTTGCTGATATACAGGATGTTTGTGTAATTGGGTGAAATACGAAAGGCACGCAGTGAAATTACTGGGTAGAGTGACTTGATATCGTATGTCACAAGTTTGAATCGCGATTACAAACCCGCATATTTGCAAGGATGTTTGAATAGAATTACGATTTTTACATTTGGCAAAAACGTTTGGACAGTTTTAGAACGAATAAGGCCTCTAGAATTCCGAAAAGTAATAAAATCTAATACTCCTGTGTACAGTAACTTGAAAGCTTTATCACGATCGCATCTCTGCGAAGAAATAAAAAAAATCTCACAACAAAACCCTACCAGTAAATCAAGCCATCAGATAAAGCAATAAATAAAGCCATCAGATTGCACAAGCATTGTGTATCAATTTTAAATACGACTCTTAATAAGATCTTTATCCAGCTTAGCACACCGACGCGACGCTACGAACCGCTACGAACGAAATGATATGTAACAGTTAAATATTTCATATGCTGCGGTGATCGCTCAACATCAGGTGGCTTGAGGTTTTGTGTTGCGAGTGACTGGTCGCAAGCGTCCATAGGCTGCGGTGACCGCTTGACATCAGGCTGCTTGAGGTTTTGTGTTGCGAGTGACTGATCGCAAGCGTCCATAGGCTGTGGTAACTGCTTCACATCATGTAGCTTGAGGTTTTGTGTTGTGAGCAAGGCTCGGATACCTGTTAAATTTTCAAACCGTTATTATGTACTTGGCGCTAAACTTTTTCATTACGGTATATAGCTTTTTAAACCATTTTTTGTAAGTTTTTCCATAAAGGTTTTGCTCAATAAACCGGGTTGGAGTAAGAAAAACCGGTTAATACGAACGCAAGATTGACACTTTTTACTGTATGTTTACTATTTAGTATCTACTTTACTTCTTCACAGTCTGAATTATTGTTGTTGGCGTCGTAATCAAATTATGTCTATATATTATATTCTTCGCTTTCTACCCATCTTAAATACTTACAAATGATAATGATTTGTATATCCACTGTGCAAATCAGACGTCGACGTACGTACGTTACGCGTCTTCAAGTCAATAACACGATACAATCCGCCGATTATCGATTAAATCGGTTTATTTAAGATATAGTAAAGTTCTTAAAACCTTCGCGTTCTCTAGAAAAAATGGGATTAAAACCGAAATAAACCGAAATATTAACCGGTATATTTTAAACCGGTTCCGAGTCTTGGTTGTGAGTGACTGGTCGCAAGCGTCTATAGGACATCAGGTGGCTTCAGGTTTTGTGTTGCGGCAAATTATACTAAATATTGTCATGTTGGCCATTTTTTAACCAATGCGCAGCGGCGGTGTGCTAAAGGCATGACTTAAATACATAATTTAATCAAAACGCAGCTTTAAAACACTTACGAGCATTTTAGTGATTAAGTCCATCACGAATTTCTTACGAATAAAAATGAATAATAAAATTATGTCACTTGTTAAGATCTAATGGATTATAGTTGCACATTGTTCCGGCGAATACGGACTTACCACCTAAGGTAAGTGGCCATTATTTTATAAATACATAGGTATTATCTATTCTCTGCTGTTCGGAAACCTGGGGCACGCGCTAGATTCGCTCCCGACCCCGTGAAGTTAGTCGCACAAAGGTCGCACACAATCGCGCGTATTGATAGGTCGGGTCGGTGACAGTGCGCACGAGTGAAATGCGCCCGACTCGCGAATTTATTTATTGCCTTATACAGGGTGTAACTGAACACCCCAATAACATTTAAGGGTATGTATCCATCAGAAGTAGAGATTCTGTAGGAAAAATATTAGGGCTAACAAACTTACTTTTTTTCCCCATACAAACTAAATAAGTTATTTTTTGGTATAAAGTGCCGACAACCCTACGCGTAAGCGTACGAGGAATACTAAGCTCACGTCATACAAACTAAATAAATTATTTTTTGGTATTAAGTGCCGACAGCCCTACGTAAGCGTAGGAGGAATACTACGCTCACGTCTGTCACGTGTTATTTTGTGTTTAAATTTATTTTGTGTTAAGAGCTGATTATGGTTGTCACTGGAAAGTTTTTGCTTTCAGTGTAAAATCAAATAACTGAAAGTATTGGGGTTCCAGGTCTCAGACAAGCACCGAAGGTCCATTTAGTGTCTAACTTATTTGCCCCTTAAATATTATTGGGGTGTTCAGTTACACCCGGTATAAGGTCGTAGCACATATCAACTCGGAAAGGGATCGTCACCGTGTCGCCTCGCTGTCAACTAAGCGTCAACCTAACGTAAGCGCGTTACCGATCGATCAGCAGCTCCGAGTCGACTCGGCTACGGCAAGGCGACGCCGAGCTTACGGCTCGCCGGCCGCTGGTTTTATTGATGTTCATCGCTAGAGAAACGAAAATCAATAGGAATCGAGCACAAATGACACTTGCGAAGCGCTCGATGCCGGAAGAATGATTCAAAAATAGGGCCCCAGGCCGCGGAGCGGGGCGTGGACGAAGAAACGTAAGCTATTGTAGTAAGTAGAGAGTCGTAAGACAGCGTACGGTGAGACGTAAGACAGCGTACGGTGAGACGTAAGGCAGCGTACGGTGAGACGTAAGACAGCGTACGGTGAGACGTAAGACAGCGTACGGTGAGACGTAAGACAGCGTACGGTGAGACGTAAGACAGCGTACGGTGAGACGTAAGACAGCGTACGGTGAGACGTAAGACAGCGTACGGTGAGACGTAAGACAGCGTACGGTGAGACGTAAGACAGCGTACGGTGAGACGTAAGACAGCGTACGGTGAGACGTAAGACAGCGTACGGTGAGACGTAAGACAGCGTACGGTGAGACGTAAGACAGCGTACGGTGAGACGTAAGACAGCGTACGGTGAGACGTAAGACAGCGTACGGTGAGACGTAAGACAGCGTACGGTGAGACGTAAGACAGCGTACGGTGAGACGTAAGACAGCGTACGGTGAGACGTAAGACAGCGTACGGTGAGACGTAAGACAGCGTACGGTGAGACGTAAGACAGCGTACGGTGAGACGTAAGACAGCGTACGGTGAGACGTAAGACAGCGTACGGTGAGACGTAAGACAGCGTACGGTGAGACGTAAGACAGCGTACGGTGAGACGTAAGACAGCGTACGGTGAGACGTAAGACAGCGTACGGTGAGACGTAAGACAGCGTACGGTGAGACGTAAGACAGCGTACGGTGAGACGTAAGACAGCGTACGGTGAGACGTAAGACAGCGTATGGTGAGACGTAAGCGCGGGTACGGCAAGTCGACCACTCACTCACCGTGCTGCGGTGCGTGAGCTTGTCCCGAGGCGAGGCGATTACGTTACGCTTCCGATTAGTGTGCGTTGCAGTAGGGAGTTTCAACAAAGAATACTGAACGGCTAGAGTTGATACGTTTACGTTCCGTTTACGAGTTGATATGTGTGCTGCGACCATCAAGAGGATTGTGAAGCTGTAAATTTTCATACAAAAAGCGACAACGCTTTTCTCCCTCTTTACATAGTCCAATTTTCATAATTTTTAGAAAAGTTGTCTATATAATGAAGATCTAGGTTTGTACGTTTTGATTTTGAAGTAATATTGCTCAGAATATAAATTATTAGCATCTAAATATCTATAATTTAGACTAAAAAACTACCTCGATCATTTTTCTCTTTTTTTGACTAAATTAAATAGAATTACAAAAAAGCAAAACGTACAAACGCAGATTAAGGTATACTGAATCTAATAAGATCAAAAGTGTCTAATTTCGTAAAGGTTTAGGGGGGTAAACAATATTAGAAATGTAGGTACTTGCCTCGGACTTTCAACTCTAAGCGGTGTACAACAAACTGTATTTTTGGAAGTGCATACTCGAGCCATGAATTGGCACTTCACAGTCCTCTTAAGTGATCAGGTGACTTTGCAGCCTGATTAGGGCCCCTGTGCATATTTGTCACGTCTACTGTATTGTGAGCAAGTGTTCCCGGAAGACAAGCACAGTCCATGGCTGGACTTTATTTGTTTAGCCATTGGGCTACTTGTTTATTAATATAATTTAAATATAACCTAGTTAACCTTGATTGTTTGTATACGCACGTTCGATTTGCCTTATCCTAAGTAATAAGCGCAAACTAACTTACTATAGCAAGCGTCCCATCCCAGCACCTGGACAGCAGCGGAGAGAGGAGCGCTCCTCTGTGGTGAAAGCACACCCCGGACACTTCATACAACGTTCGCAAATCAATTACCTATTACTACTACTTAGGCAAATGACGTTTGTACACGCGCAAATGTGTGCGTGGAAACTAGTAGGGCTGAGTGCGCGGTTATTAATCGAAATGACGCGAGAAGTGCAGCGACTGCCTTCTCTTTTACCCGTATAGCGCTGTCTCTGTTATCGGCCGGTGCTCGCGTCTATTCGCCCGAGTGATCGCGCGCGCCCTTGTTTATGTGTCAGTGATGTCTACAACGAAGTGCGGGGTGGGGTGAGGTATATGAAATGAGTGCGGGGAGGTGAGTGGCCGTTCTGTATGGAGTACTATTATATATTCTGTGGTGAAAGTCCAGGCATGGACTCTGCTTGTCTTCCAGGAACACTTGCTCACGACACAGTGGACGTGACAAGCATACACAGGGGCCCTAATCAGGCCGCCAAGTCACCTGATTACTTAAATAAGGCAATAAACAAATTCGCGAGTCGGGCGCATTTCACTCGTGCTCTCTGTCACCGACCCGACCTATCAATACGCGCGATAGTGTGCGACTTACTTCACGGGGTCGGAAGCGAATCTAGCGCGTGCCCCAGATTTCCGATCATCTGCTTAAAAATTGCAAGGATAATAATTTTTCCCTATTGCAGCAGACTTTAAAAAATATACAATATTTCATTGTTCGGCGTTACAAAATTATCCTCTAAGTATATAAAAAATATATATATTTGACTTTGCGTTTTATTTAGAATTTAGCACTTTTTAAAGAAAATGCAAAGTCATTTAATGTTAAATTTGTAAGTTTGCTATATTTTTAATCAATGTTCACGTAATCAAAGTTAAAACAGATCAATACTGTAAAAAATTCGCTCAGCAGAAATCCTGCTCGAGCCAAGTTCTTGTATTGATTAAACTAATTTATTACCACATAACTGGTCTAATAATGCAATATTTAAATGAATTGTTGATATATAGGACTATGAGTACATACATACATCGACCAAAACTAGGTTAAATTAGCTATAATAATATAATAATTATGTCAGTGTGTCTGTGTTTGTATGATTTTCGCTTTTACGACCAAAATGTTAAATTCCCAAAGTGTACAATCAATTCGCCTAGGTTTAGATTCCCATGGAAACAAGATTTTCTGCTTGTTTCGATTGTAGTAGCACTTCAGAGCCCGCCTGGCTAGTTACCACCGCGGTGGTAACTAGCAAATACTAAAATAAATAAATAAATACTAGCGATACTAAAACAAATACATCTTTAAAGATAAATTTCTTTAAAAAAATCTTCTCATTTTAGACATTACTTCTCGACCACTTAAAATATATCAAACGGAATCAAATTGTATTAAAAAATATTACGTTTAGATTGCCACATACCTGTAGTCTCCGAATCCATTGCTTCTTTTCACCAGATTAACACAGTAAACTGCAGTTTAGCTCACAATGTTGACACTTTCTAAAAATCGCCGATAACTGACACGTACACAAAGTTCGATGATCAAGTACCGACTGAGTTTGCCGGGTAACGCGCAACGGGAGAGGGGCGGGGGCGGCGGCCTATTGTTCGTCGAAGTGTCCCCTGCCTCAGGTAGTCAAATGCAGTAGCATTTCTTTAACTTTGTTATTTTGACTTTTGGCCGCGTAGATAATTAAAATACCCCTATGTGCACCGTCTTGCCTAAGTTTGTCGCCATAATAACAGTGTTAATAGTATTGTTGTGTTCCGACAATTAGAGGTGAGATAGCCAGTTCCTCAGTTGTCGAGGAGTCCAGGTGAAGCTCGCTTCCACCTTCGGCCTTATCATCACTTACCATCAGGTGAGATGAAGGCCAAGAGCTTCACTTGGACAAATTTAATTTACACAGATTCAGCAATTTAGTTGAATAAATGTAATACCAACTAATATCATACGATACCTCATCGTAAGGATTTTTTGCTATTTTAAAGTCTTTGCGTTAATTTTGCGGTGTTACCCTTCACAAAAATATTACTTGCGTGCGTAATTTGTTCAGTGTTTCATCGTTGAAATTCAACAATTTAAGATTGCAACACTTTGCAATTTCAGCGGTTTTGGGAATTCAACATTTTGCTCCCAAAGGGATTTCACGTTATCCATTTCTCGTGTTTGGTTTCTAAAGTGAACTGTTAAACGACTGATGAATACAATATTCGAGGAATGTATTTTTCAAGCGTTAGAATTGATATATTTTTGGCCTCGTTATCAAATTATTTCTTGATTTTTTAAATAATAATATGTATTGTTTTTATTTCTTAAATCAACAGATGAGCCTTTGAATGAAATTCACTATACTATTTGCAGTTGTCTCGCCTAAATAACATGGGATGCAATGCAATATATTTTGGCAAAATGACATGCCTCATAAATAAGGTAGCATTTTCTACTTTGGGCATATGGAAAATTCTTATAATAGGTTCGAGATAGGATAGTGCAATTTAAAAAAAACACGATTTTAAATATTAAACGACGAAAGAAGTTTTAAAATACAAAAATAGTGTATACGCTTCTGCCTGTGATTATTCAACTTGCGAAAATTACGTACCTACCGGTAGAAAGTGGTCGTGTTCGCCATCAATTCTTACTGCGAACGTTTAAAAAATACATTTCCTGGACAATATTTTGTTTGAAAATAAATCTTCACTGCGGAATTGAACTATTCAAATGAAGATGCTTTAGTTACTTTTCTGTTAGGTAGTTGTCTATACGTTCAGATAGTTTATTAAATAATTATTTAAAAACAACTGTAATAAATTGTGAATAAAATAAATTTATACATTAATGAATAATTTATAGATTAAAATTACTTTAGTGATATATTGTGTAATGTTTAAGTCGCTTGCGTATGACAGGGGTGAGTAGAGTTTCCACCTCCCTCTGCTTCTTAGAAATAGAGAGAGATGGAGATACTTCAAATTTCACAGTGATAAATTAGGAGAACACCTTGCCACTACTGTAAGTGAATTATTAAATTTATTATTGAATTTACGAATAAAATTATTGAAATGTATTTTAATAAAAAATAATTCTGACAGGTGAAAGATAAATGTAAAATTGCTATTGTTAATGTTTGGTTTACTATAATGTGTTTTATTGCTTTGTGTTAAGTGCGATTTGCGTGTTTTATCAGTTTATCACAACCAAAAATGTGGTGTTGCAATTTTATGAAGTGAAATTCTCTTAACGTACTGTATTATTTAACGAGACGTCAAAAGATTTTCAATTAACGTAATAATTGGTTTTCTTTCTTAATTCCATGTGGTATGAGTTTGTTAAAAGGAAAAAAGTTTATTTTGTTTGTTTGTGTAGAAAGAATTTGATTGACCACACAGTTTTCTTATTTTAGATAATGAAATATCTGTAATAGTAAAATTATGAGTGTTTTGAAATTATTTTAATGTCTGATTGTTTCTTAAATTCAGGTTTACAGTATATACATCAAAATACAGCTAATATTAAAATACATATAGACAATTTATTTATTTATTCTATAATTTCTTTGATATGTGCCCAAATTATTTGCTTCATTATGTCTGTTTTGCGTAGTGATTTTCTCTTATTTTTTCTTCTTCTTATTAAGAAAAGGCAAAAGAATCATTCCGTACAGCTCTTATTAATTGGAAGTAAATTAAATTATAACTATTTGTGATTTAACTTTAAAAAAATATGAATATAATTATTTTGCTTGTGCACAAATGCAACATTTTTTGCGCGTTTATCCAAGCGACTGCCAAAGCTGTGTGTTTTTGATATTGTGTGTTCTATTGACGTGTTATTGTATTGTTCTTCGTATTTTGTAGTCCTCAACCAGTTTTCATCCGTCGTTATGCCGTTAACTAGACCGGAATACACGATAATTAAAGCCCACATATTTTAAGAAGCTCGTTTTGACAGCTGTCATCCGCATGGTTTATTGTCAGTTTTGGCAGGGAAACTATAGGAAAGAGAGCTGTCAAGACGTATTTCTTGAATTGTAAAAACTACTCATGAATGGACGCCATGGATATCTCGGTCAATGTTCAGCATGTGGGCATTCCCTACAAGCCTAACAACTGTATGCGTTCATGCCCCCCTAGCACGTCCACCAAAACATGATATGATAAAGTGATTTATCACAGTGAACTGTCAAAATACAATAGGGTTTCGTCATATTTTGATAGTTTACCGCGATAAATCGCTTTATCATATCGTGTTTTGGTGGACGTGCTACAGGGGCTGTATGCATTCGGGTCCCTTAGACAATTGAAGCATACCGCATACGCCTCTTTAACTTAAAATCCCTTGAATGCGACCTAACGACTTATGAAAATGAGATGTTATACTTCCATTCCACTACTAAGATAGATTTATATACAATTTGTTCGCAATGAAATGTCCTAAGTGCGATTTGATATAAGTTAGTGTAAATCCTTATTGTTTTCGCATGGCTATTATGTTGTTGTGATTGATAAGGAAAATGGCGACACCGCCAAAATGGCCGCCGCTTCAGTGTTGCCAGCGCGCGAAAATACTTCCATTTGCCGGAATCTCGAAGGTATTTTTTGTGAGATCTTTTTGCATGAATTCCGGTTTGAGATGGTGTGTGTGACCAATGAAATGTTTTAACTGTAATGAACATAAAATTCTCCCAAACCGACGTCTGATTGTTGCTTTAGATTGTGTAATAAATATGATAATATTCAAAGCATTTTTAGATAATGTAATTCTTAGATTGTTGATATTTTGTTGTTTTATCCTCTGAATATATTTTTTCCAGATTAATGTGTATAGTTTTATTTTACTCCTTTATTGTGTCAAACATTTGAGGTATGATATTTACATTGACAGGATATAATACCCCAGGCTCTCTCACGCACACACATTCACAGAAACACAACACACATTTATTCTGCACGGGATCATTTTATTAAATTGATAATAATTTTCCGAAACTTGTCATTGACATCGTTAAATTATATGAATATGATATCGTAGAATATCGTGCAAAATCATATCACTTTTATTATATTACAAGCTTGTTGTTGATTTCTAAATAAAATAATTATTTATTTAGTTTGTATAAAAAATGTACCTCGGTAAGAACATTCGTAAGTGTATATTTGTCACACAAATTCAAATTATTTTACATTGTTTGTAGTAAAAAAGTAAAATGATAGTAAACTGATTTCAGTTTTGATATTTATTAATAATAATCCTATGGACGGACAGCGTAATTTGGATAGCGACCTTGTGGCCCATTAAACCAATAGTACCCCAAGTTATGGATCTCTTCGTCGTCCCAATGAAACCTCTTCGGTAGGAATATAGGCAGTCTTCTTCTTGAACTTTTCTTTGGAATTATGACCTTATTGCTCTGAATATACAGCTCATTTCTTGTCTCTTCGGAACTTTCCACTTTCTTAGGTTCATTCTCTGTGGTTTCCTCATCTTCAGAGCTGTCATCTGTCACAGATTCATTCTCCATGGTTTCGACAGAAGTGTCGTAATTTAACAACTTTACTATTTTGTTTCTGGTCATATAGTTTTTGCGGTTTTCGCTTTCAGTTTCTGTGGAATCACCGTCGCTTGATTCATCTGTTGTTGTGTCACTGCGTCTTATGGTATATAGGTTGGAGAATAATTTCTTATCCGCGGAGCGTAAGTTATTTAAATCTATGTAGTCTGTGGAAAATTCGTCAAGATATCTAAACGGATTGCTTTTGTCGTTTGCAATGTCGACGAAATCGTATTCATCATAGTTGTCGATAACTTTAGTAAGATTTTGTGGCTCTCTGACGTTCGATTCCTTTGTCCTTTTCCTTTTTATTTTCTTTAGACATTCTTGTCTTTGCTTCTTCGAACCATACCCATAGAGGCTGCCGAAAAGCCGCAGGCATTTGTTCTTATAGCTAGCTTTTTGTTTCTGTGACAGAATATTTAGAAATTTCAGAAACAAAATGCTAGGATAATCGTTTCTTAGGCTAATGACTCTCTTGTTTATTGGTTTATAATCGGATTCCCATTCTGCAATTTGGTTGGTCAATTGAGGAAGTTCCACGACATAGAACTTTGTTTCGAATGCGGGCAGTATGTCTGAAACAAAATAAGGGATTTTATCTGACAACACATCAGATTTGACACTTCTAGTGCGAAAACTTCCGTTGTTACTAGTGACGTTGGGTTGGGTGCTCTAAATGTTCCATACAAAAATAGTTTTTATAGCCTATATAACGAAAACTCATAAAATTTATTTTGCATGCACTTATTCAAGAAAAAAAGTTGTATACGATTGTATGTACATTACTTCACGTAGATAGACTATAGGAGACCAGCAGATACCAAATGTCGTCTGAATACTTAACACATTTAAAATATAACATCAGTCACTCTTCGACAATTTGTTTAGAGTCTGGCTAATGAAAGATGAACCTGACATTTTTTCAAGTAGCAACACTGATACAATGCCCCCATGTAGTTTAGTTCAACGTGGTGATTTTGATACTTTGTAAGAAACAATTTCATAATATTGTTTTCTTAATTTCTGTCGAAATATTACAGATAACTATTAAGTAATTTTAATATTCATGAAATCCAGATACAGCGATTTCTTATAAAAGGTTCATTGTTGGAAGTTCATTGAAACTAAATATTGCCTAATATTTAATTTAAAAAAAGGTAACTCCTTTTTTTTTCCTACTATATTTAGTAGAATATAGTAGGAAAAAAAGACAATCCTTTCACAAATTTAACATTCTAAATTACTACATAAATAAAACAATATTAGAATATTTCAAGTATCAAAATGTATTTTACCTTCTGTAGACAGTATTACCAGAGCTAAAATTTTTGAATTTGCCGCTTTTTTCCAAGCTCATGTTTCGTGTGCCAGACTCTACATGAATTAAAAAAAACGCTTAACTACCTACTTTTTTATTTTCATCATTACATTCATACATAAAACGTTTAAAATTAATTTTAAGTACACAAAAAAAATTAAATAATGAAAACTATTTACGAAAATGAAGGAAATCTTTCAGTCGATAAACAATGGAATCTTTGAATAAAGTATCAATAAACTACCGCCTATTTATATCCAGTAAAGAAATATTCACTACGTCGTCGTTTCGCTTTCGAGATGCTTGTGGCTCAACTGCAGGACGTTTTTACAGCTGAGTAGTATCTCTGAAATGTGCAACAATCTCTGAAACTTACTCGCAACCTTCGACAAACCACCATTTTACTATACTATCAAACAGATTTTTTGCTACGTTCGTCGTCAATGCAGCTGATGGCTCAGCTGCAACAACTGCTATATCTGAGCCCTGAAACGTGAGATCGACAAACTCCAACAAACTGCCGCCAATATCAGCAAACAGATTTTCGCTATCTCGTTTTGTTTTCGAGATCCAGGCGCTTCAGCTGGAGTACATTGCTACAGCTGAGCCACACATATCTCTGAAACTGCCACGGTGGACTGAGAAACATATGACCGTTTAAAGGTTTGCTAAATGTATCCTATTATACGTGCAACACTCGAAGCACTCCAAGACAGTGATGGGGAAATATTGGTGTGACCACCCAAGCGTACCAACCGCAGGTATCTATAGAAAGCAGTCAGTTCATTGTTTGCATGGTAATTTTCAGGATGATTTTTTACACAGCAAACCTAAATAAAATATTGCTAAAAGGTCAATGTTGATTTAATAAATACTTATATGTACACAGTCGTACAGTCGCACAACACAGTCATGCCATAGACAAATCATCCTTGGTTATGCTCATGAAAAACAATAAAAATTACCATTCAAAATATACGCAATGAAATTGAATTTCAATTTTTTTTTGAGCAAGCGAAACAATTTAGTCACAACAATATGGTTGTACCATTGGCGACGCTTTCTCCACGAGTGGTTGAAAAACCAATCGCAGTAACGTACCGGGAGAGAGTCCTGAAATTTGACGACCCATTTTTCGTAATCTGCAGGCCAATTGGGATGATAACTGAATTCAAATTTTCACGTCTCGTCATAAAATATTAAAATATCATAGGAAAAGATACAATCCTGTGAAATTAGAATTAAAATCGGCTTAGAAATACATTAGATACAAGCATTTTAAGTTGTTAAGGCGCTACATCGAAAATGAATCAAACAATGGGAGGCGTGGTCTATACGTAAACGCGGGGCGCCCCCCGTGTTCAAGTAGCTAGTCTTTATATCAATGGCATCAAAGTCGTGAATGCACTGCGCCCGCATACAATCGGGTCGTTTAGAAATTATCGACGTAAGCGACAAAATACAAATTATTTTATAAAAAGATAACTATAATGATTAGAAAAAAATGCTTTTACACGATTCTAAATAATGATGATATCTACTTATTTATGGAACTTTTTAATGAATACCTAATACCGTTTACTAGTAATCCTGAATTTTCTTATTTTTAAGAGGTAATTTAAAAAATAAAATGTATCTAGGCAAAATCTTTAAATCGCGTTTCCGGTTTTTGGCGTTTCTAGCTAAAGATATAAAGAAACATATATTTAAGTTTCAGATCTGTAAGATCTCTCAGTGACCTATGACGTTACATTAAAAATAACCAATTTTTTCGATATAGCCCCTTAATTTGAAGGCGATTAGACAGAGAGATCCGACATCAACCGTGACGTCATTGTTGAGTACGTACGGCCATATAAACTCCTTGCCGTTTTGCTAGAAAGAGACGGGAGAAAAATCTTTAATACTTTATATCTTGGTTGTTTTTATAGTTTTCGAAAACCGATTTTTTCTTTCTGTTTATTATATGAATGAGCTTCTATAAAAAAGCAAAAAAATTTTTTTAGTCATCTAGACTATTATGGATCTTTCATCGTATGACATGGTATAAATTTGAGAAAAAGAAGTCATGAAATCTGGGGGCACGGCAGTGCCCCCGCCAAGTCGAGCGCGAAACAAACACTGCCGTACCATCCTTTACTGGAACCATTTCGCCGCATTTTCAGGCCCCTATTTGAGAACCTCTGGATAAGACCAGAACGCAGAAATTTTCATCATCCAGTAAGCTATAATCACATACTTAAAATCCAAAATTTCAAGTCTGTAGGTCATTTAGTTCCGAAGTTAAGCGAAAGCAAAGTTTCGCATTTATGACACTCACTCACTCACTCACTCATGATCATCAAATTAGAACTAGTACTTCCCATAAACTCAGAGAGCTGAAATTTGGTACAGAGTTAGGGTTTAATGGCCACATAAAGGGAAAACTATGAAAACTAGGATAATCGAAGATCTGGAGTACCTGGTGACCCTGATTAGATAACACAAGAGCCCAACCAAACTATTAGAGATATTATTATCGACATACCGCCTTTACAAAAAATATGGTGGGCCGCTTCCAATAAAGATTTGTAATAATAAAAAAAACTACCCCTAAAGAGAAAAAACTGTGTCAAATAAGAAAATCTCATAAAATAAATCAATAAGCTCACGTTTCTACAAAAAGAAGTGAAATCCCACCAAAAACATTCTGTAAAAAACTAGCCAAGTCTCGATGGAGCTGCTTGTTTATCTCTAAAAAGTAATGAAATCTAGACAAAGTCGTGCCAAGTCTAAGGTTCCTTACTGCGATTTCTTTATTATTATAGTTAATGTTGTGTGACTTGGTCGTTGAACATTCTTTATACGTTAGTGGGTACAAGTCAACGGCCAAGTCACACAACATTAACTATAATAATAAAGAAATCGTAGTAAGGAACCTTAGACTTGGCACGACTTTGTCTAGATTTCATTACTTTTTAGAGATAAACAAGCAGCTCCATCGAGACTTGGCTAGTTTTTTACAGAATGTTTTTGGTGGGATTTCTGTATTTCGAATTACCGATCTCCAACATTGATTTACTACCAAACGTTTTAGAAGTAAATCAATGATCTCCAATGATATCATCACTTTGGCATAATTTCAATGATGTCATCGTTAAATAATGAACAAATGATCAAAAATCTGACCGGAAATCGTATTTTTCGTTTTGCACTATATTATCATATGATATCTGCAAAACCATTAGATCGGTAACAGACTCCCTGATCTATTTCTATTTTAAAGCGCATTGTAACGTCAATCATAAAAAATCACTACAGAAAAAACCGGTTCTCTTCATAAATATTGAATAAAAAATCTTTAAAAAAGATATGTTATTATTCAACGCATTCTTTAGAGGATAAATTAATTAAAACTTGGTTAAAATGTGACCCAAACATGCCTCAATTTTAAAACTATAAGTCTAATCGCTTCGTAAATATTAGGTTAAATCACATACTTTCGATTTCAATAAATAAAGTGAACAATATTCTAGGGGATGGTCTTTTTAGATTTTTCTTATTCGCCTTTATTTATTTTTTATTGAAATAATTCATCTTACGTGTAATGGTTTGCTTGAATATTCCCCTCACTCTCACTCACTCACTCCTATGTAATCAGTGCGGGACGATCGACGCAAGATCATTGGGAGCACTATTCTCCTTCGTACAAGTATTAATTACTTAAGCCTAAAGTTTTACTAAGAACTTTGTAGTTTTCAATGTCATAATTTTTTTTATCTATTAAGTACTACTAATTATTAATTCAAATTCAATATCTTTTATTCAAATTGGATTGTTACAATCTCTTTTGAACGTCAAAGCAGCTACGCCATTGGTTCACAAGTCTACGGCGGGAGACTTTATACTGGAAAGAACCAGCAAGAAAACCAGCAAGGGCTATTTTTTTCTCCCTGTATTGTTACAGAGTCGTCAATTGGATGCTGACCTCACAGCAGAAGTTTGAGCTCAACTTCCATTACAAGATTGGATGTGTCAATTCTCTTCTTACTACTTATTGCCAAAAATAATATTTGTTTAAACAAATAGTTATACATAACAACACGGTTCATTATCTGAAAAATTAACACCAGGCATTGGCATCATTCAAATAATCGTTGACTTTATAATATCCTTTACTCATAAGAGTCTTTTTTACATGCGCTTTAAACTTATGAAAAGGCAAGTCGGTAACACTTTGTGGAAGCTTATTATAAAAGGTTATACATTTCCCCATAAACGAGCCTCTAGTAGGTATTTTGAAGCCTGAATGTTGGAACGGCAAGTTTATTTTTGTATCTTGTGTTTAGATGGTGAATTTGGAAATTGGTTTCAAATGTATTATACTTAATTTTTATAGACATAAATCAAATTTTCATAAATGTACCTACTGTCCTGTTACAGTCAATATATTAATTTCTCTAAATAAGTCCCTCAAAGAATCTCTTGCTCGTAAATTATAAATAGCGCGAACCGCTCTTTTTTGAAGTACAAAAATATACTTTCAATACTAGCAGCCGATCCCCACAGTAGTATTTCATACAAGCGCGGATCCAGCCCTCGAAAGAGGTTGTGGTCACATCCACACGAAAATAGAAGTTTACAAAACCATATATATATTCTTTATTGCACATTTAAACATTCATTTGATAAACATACAGAAAGGACATGTACATAGGTGGACTTATCCCTAAAAGGGATCTCTTCCAGCCAACCTCAATGGGTGTTTGGAGACAAAGAGATGATCGCGAGAAAGATAAAAAAGCAACAAATTCTTAAAAAGTAGTACACAGACTAAATATACACGGTTATTTTTTATCACCCTGGAAAATTTTAGGGACGCTTCAGGATACACCCAATATTTTATAAAAAATAAAAAAAATTAAATAATTTTTTTTTAATATAAAAAAAAATAAAAAATCTCTAAAAATGCTGCTCTCAACTAGTGCAGCATTTTTTGTATTTAAAAATAATAATATAAAATTAAGAAGGGGGTTATTTTTTTATTTATATTTAAATCGTTCTAATACCATGTCCCGAAGCGTCCCTTAAATTTTCCAGGGTGATAAAAAAATAACCGTGTATACAAAATTGCCATTGCCCTGACCAAGATTCATTGTTTTTTTTTTGTATTGGATAAAGTGTCATCATCTTATCGTTCCAAAAAGACCTTAAAAGTGTAACGTCAGGGTCACAGGTATATTTTTTCCTTTTTTATTTGTTTTTCTTATGGGTTGATACATTCTTGCTCTATCTGTGTAAAATTGGGAAGTGGGGTGATGGGAAGGGTGCGCGCTGGGTGTTATGATGAAGTGTTGTTAGGAAGGATGGAAGGAAAGAATGAAGCAAAAAGGAAGGAAAGATGGTTTGTGACGAAAGTCACAAGTATTATATTAGGGTTGTGGGCATGCCTATCGTACCCACAACGGTGGATCCGCGCTTGATTCCATATGACATGACACTATGAAAATAACTAAAGTAAATCAATCTAATAGGATTTTGTTCGGTATACTCACAAAAAAATAGTGTTAACAGTGAAAATCCTTGCTTTATCATTATCTATATCTAGAAACAGTCTCTTGAGTATCAGAGTATATTAACTAGAGTAAATACCGCCATATCATGTAAATATAATAAAAAAAAATAGTATTTAAAAGTACCTACTGAAAATCAATGACGTTTCACAGTAAAGCAGATTAATAAAATGATCTATTATTTTGATATTCCGTTTGTCCATAAAGTGATCGCTTCGGTCGGTTACTTTAGATTGAATTTTTGATTGATAATTATTTAATCTCATGTTGTAATGGCTTAGTCGTCGAAGCATGAAGAGCCTGGTGACGCAGTGAACACTCGGCGTTGCGATTGCAAATGTCAAGCAACAGTCGCCGTGGTCAAGATCTTGATGGGTGACCGAAGATAAAAACATCTCTTCTTTCGAACAAAGCTGGCAAACAAGCAGGCTTCAACCTCTACAAGGATGCCAATGTACGTTCCCAACTTGGGGCATATGTCAAATCACAGAACCGCAAAGCAGCAGTGCTTGCATTGCTGTGTTCCAGTTTGAAGGTTAAGATATGGCAGTGAAATTACTGGGTACCGTGACTTATATCTGATGCCACAAGTTGGCAACGTACATACACTGTGGTTCTTGGGGGGGTTGCAAATTTGCTGCGAATCTCACAAGAACCACATGTATACAATGGGTGCCATGTTACCACTTACCATCAGGTGGGTATATGCTTTTGGTCTTTACTTCATACCAACTTATTTAAAGTGATGCATATTTGTATAAACTCTTTTATGCACAATCTTATATTAGTATATCTAGCTACTAAGCGGCATAATTTTCAGATCCTACACTGAAAAAAAAATTTGGTTGACAGTAATTAAAGTTTTGGTTATTATTTACCAAAAAATAGTGACTTGCGAATCTTATTAATAACAAAACCGAAATTTGCTACGGTATGTTGAGATGCTAACAAGCAAAACAATTTGATCATAATTAATTGAACAATTTGACTATTTTTTACCAAACTGTTAAGGAATACCTAAATGTATGTTTTGTAATAGTACAAAAATGTTTTGTATCAATTAAACAAACTCATCGTCTGTTGGTAGCTATAGTGTCCAGTTATTTCAGGTGTTCAGTTATCTACTGTTAACAAATTTGTTTTTCAATTAATTGCTTTTCAAATGGTTACTGATACAAAAATATTTTGCTTGTTATTAAGGTACTTGGTTTGTCGACTAGTAACAAAACTGTTTGGTAATCTAAAGCAAAACTAGTTTTGTAATTGTTAACCAAAATATTAGTAGGTTTATCACTGTGTGTGTTTGTTGGCCTGTATTTTTCTACTCTTTTTATTTTGTGATAGCTATTTGACAAAAGAGTAGCGCTTTTCTTCAAAAATAGCCTTCATTAAATAAAAGCATAAAAATACAGGCCAATAAACACACCTACTAATATGTTGGTTAATGAATTCATAATCAAATTTATGGACAATTTAAAATAAAATTCTATTTCAAGTTAAATAATAGTTTTATTTCTTTTAAATTTAAGTACAGTATTAACAGGATTTTGGAGTGTCTACTTCGAAAGTTAGTTATTCAGGTTATGACAGTAGTATATTTTACTGTTGTTGTACTGTTGTGTTATTGTATTGTACTGCCATATCAGTCTTCTTTGTATCATTAAGCTTGGTCTCATCCTTTAAAAAAATAAAATTGCATTAAATAAAATTGCAGTTTTATTTTATTTCATAAAAGTATATTATACTTACTGCGTTGTATTCTTCAGTATTCAATTTTTAAGCATTGTCAACTGTGTCAACAGTTTGACTCTATGGCCGATTACAGGAACAAGCTCCTTAATGTCATCATTTGTTAAGATCTGAAACGTCTCCAGGTCAATGTTATGTTCTGGAACATAAAAATAATACTTAGGTAACATAAAATAAGCATGTAAGTACTATGACGACCTTTTCGTCGACCGTCGCGTCGTTAATATTTCCTTAAATGATAAGTTGATTTCAATAGTTTTTTGGAGCTACGCCGTAACCCCAAATCTCTACAGTATCTACCTAGGTTCGGTCCAGCACACAATAAAATAAACAGTTTGAACTTTACACTCCGACCGTTTGACCTTTGAACTGAACCCGACTTGAAAATCCTGTCGGGATAGCCACGATCCAGTCAAAAGCCCGAACCGATTGGTAATACTTACCCAACGCATTACCTACCTACATGGTGTTTTGAAAACAAACAATATTACAGATAGCAGGTACATACCTTTGAACTTGTCAATGCATTGACACCAACGCCCCACGATTTCAAATCCTCCATGACACTTGGCTCCGTCGCGGTAAGTTCTGCGGCCGCTACCGCAAGCTCAGACTCGTTCATATTGTGAAATCTTTTTCCAACGAGAAAACTTTTTACATATACCATAAAAGTAAACCGAAAACCCCAGGAAAACACTTTCACCTAACTAACCTAGCGGCGAACGAGCGAACGCAAGACACCGACCGGCCCGACTGGCCGAGTGCGCGTTTGTTCTCTTCCTCGCTTCCACCGCTCTACTCAGGCGTTTCGTTTCGCGCAACAAACAAACTTTATATAATATTATAATCAAAAACATTGATGAACAGCAAATGAACAGTAACAAAATAGTTATGCTGTAAATTAGGAATTGGTTTTGTTGCTGTAGTCAAACAAGTTCACCAAAATATTTTTAGTTAAAAAATACCAATCATTATTTTATTACTTACCAAACAATAATTAACCTAACTAGTTTTGGGTGTTTTACAAAAACAGTTTTGTATATTTTAATTAAAGTTTGTAATCTTTTAACCAAAGTTTGCTTATTTCCTGAGTTACCGAACTAGTTCAGCTGATTCTTTTTTTCAGTGTAACCTCCTAATAATTTTCAGATCCTAATCCGAAGTACGAGTAAGTTTATAAAGCTTCTTAAGTAAAATTGTCGCGATGTTGTACCTTAGCCACCTAACTTGCGATGTACCTCGGTCACAGGCCAAGGTATACCATTTTATCGGAAATAGGTTAACAATTGTTTACATACGTTTTTATGAGTATCATTGTATTGCATTTAAAAAACATATTACAGTGTTTTCAAAAGAATGCTGAGAAACAAAGAAAAAACACTCGTTGTTGTATATACTATGATTGTATGGGTTACGATCCCTTTGTCATGAACCTATGAAAAGAAGATAAAAAAGTGTGATCGCTCTCTCTGTTATGTCAACCAATAAAGTGATTTAATTTTATAATGTTTTTCATTAAAAACATAACATGGCGCTGCGAAATATAGTACAAAAAGTGTATAAAATAATCAAGATTAGCGGGTGAGTTTATCAAGATAATAAATTAACCATGGAAGACTGTGGTGTAATGGGATTAAAACCTCCCAAACCTTTGACGACATTAACGTCGGAAGGATATACAAAATGGAAACAATTGTTCGTTTTCTATAGAAAAGCGTCGGGTATAGACACTAAAAATGATGAAACTCAAGTAGCAACTCTGCTCCATTGCATGGGAGAACAATGCATTGAAATTTACAATACATTTGAAACTGACGGAACATATGAAAACGTGATCAATTCCTTCGACCAATATTTTATACCACTGAAAAATGAATGTGTTAACTCACACATTTTTTTCACCAGAAATCAGAAACCTGGAGAAAAATTGGATATGTACATAGTGGAACTCAAAAAGTTGGCATCGGATTGCAACTTTGGAGATTTGAAAAACAGATTGATCAGGGATAGAATTGTAGCTGGAATAATAGATAATAAATTAAGAGACAGATTACTAAGAGAATGTGAATTAACGTTAGAAAAATGTATCAATATATGTAAATCCTCTGAATTGGTTAACGAACACTCAAATAAATTTAAAGTTGGAGAGTCGGTGGAAGTAAATGTCGTGAGAAAATTTTATAAAAATGAAAACAGAAATTATAATAATAATGGTGTATCCAAATATCAGAGAAAAGAACAGAATTATCAACCGAAGACTTTAAGGCAAGGTGAAAATAATTATAATGGAAATTTTCAACAAAGCAGTACATCACAAGTATTATACACAAATAGAAGAGAAGTAGAGACATGTTCAAGGTGTGGCGGCCAACATGCAAAGATGAGGTGTCCGGCATACAACAAAAAGTGTCTGAAGTGCAAAAGGTATGGCCACTATTCTTCATTATGTAAAAGTAAACTAACGTCAATTAATTGTATACAAAATAATAGTTCTGATGATGAAATGACAAATGATTTGCAAAGTGTATCATTAGGTTTAGTACAAATAAGTAGTGTACATCAGGATGGCAGTTGTTCGTGGTTTGAAAATATTAAATTTATAAAGAATAATAAAATGTTAAATGTGAAATTAGATACCGGTGCTCAGTGCAATGTCATTTCAAAATTTGATTGTCAAGTGTTAAATTTAATAAATTTTATGCCTTCTAGGTTAAAATTATGTAATTATGATGGTACAAATATTGCAACTATTGGTAAAATATCAGAAAAATGTCAGCTAAGTAATAATAATAGCACAGAAATAATTGAATTTGAAGTATGTAAAGACAAATGTCAGCCTGTACTAGGATTACCAGCAATAATAAAATTTTATTTATTTATTTATTTATTTATTTATTTATTGCAAACTTTACAGCATGTAAATTTAACATTAAAAAAAAACTTAGAATTAAATTCTTACATAGCCAATTAAAAAGTTTGTCAGATTAAAATCAATAATTACGGACGATCAAGTACGGACAGGCTATACAGATAAAAAATAGAAAATATAAAATGTTGGTTTTTTTAAATACATTCGATCCGGTAGATGTGTGTGATATGTATGAGTATTATGTTAGTGTGAGTGTGTGTTGAGTGTGATGCTCTGTTTACTGGGGTTATTCACAAAATTGAGGCAGCTTCCGTACTACATGAGAGATATATTGATTTCGTGTTAAAAAGAAAACATCGACATCACTGAATCTCTCTTCAAAAGTGTGCACGATTCTGTGCAGGACAGAGTTAGCAACAAAGTTTGACCTGACCGTTCCAGTGTGGAGTAAGCGCATTTGCCTTCGCCTCGAGCGATAAGCAAAGGCGCTCAGACCAATGCGCTCAGTCAGCTCCGAGCTGTCCAGCACCGCGTTCACCACATCGTACAGGAACTTCATGTCTGCGACTAAGCGCCGTTCCTCCAGTGAGTGGAGACATAGGGTTTTAAGACTATCTTCGTAGTGCTCACGCTTTTTGAGACGATACATTAGGCGGCGAGTAAAACAACGCTGCACGCGTTCCAACTGAGCTTTGTGCGTTACATAGGATGGTGACCATATTGCTGATGCATATTCCATAATGCTTCTAACGTAAGCGAAATAAAGAATTCTCAGAGATTGAATTCTTTTAAAAGATTTTGTTGACCTGTGAAGAAATCCAAGCATCTTATGCGCCTTTTGAGTGATGTATTCGAAATGTGTGGTGTATAAAAGTTTGCGGTCTAACATGACTCCGAGATCACGGACAATTTCCACCCTTGGAATTGAAATGCCATTGAGTTTATAGTCGTACGAAATAAGATTACGCTTTCTAGTGAACGTGATAGTCTGACACTTTTTGACATTCAATTCAAGATGATTCTGGCTAGTATACTCAAAGAGTCTGTCAAGGTCGGTCTGAAGTCTTTCACAGTCCGCGAAACAACGAATGGGCATATAAATCTTAGTATCGTCGGCGTACATCAACACCTTCGAATATTTGAAACAAGGTGCAATGTCGTGTAAATAAAGATTAAAAAGTAATGGGCCCAAATGCGATCCTTGTGGGACACCAGATGGCACCGTTTTAAAATTCGATTTGAAAATACCGATTCGCACTGCCTGTAATCTATTTCTAATATAAGAATTCAACCACCTCAAGAGGTCGCCGTGTATACCGACATTAGGTAATTTAGCTATTAGAATGTCGTGATTCAAACGATCGAAACATTTCGAATAGTCAGTGTACACAGCTTCAACCTGAGCACCTTCGTCCATATGTCTGGTAACTGAATCGGTAAAAATAGCGAGATTGGTGAGCGTCGACCTTCCACGCATGAAACCGTGCTGAAATATAGGGATATAGTTAGCGACAACCGGATACAATTGATCGTGAACAATAGATTCGAGTAGTTTCCCAAACACAGATAGTATTGAGACTGGTCTGTAATTTTCTACTCTCTGTTTTGGACCGCTCTTATGAATAGGGGTGATGTAAGCTTCCTTCCATTTGTCAGGAAAGACCCCGTCTTTAATTGACCGTTGGAAAATGATTAAAAGAGGAAATGCTAGCTCCTCTGCACAAAGATTGACGAAGATCGGCGGGATTCCATCGCTTCCCGGGCCCTTATTCCGACTAAGATTTTTTAAATATTTCTCTACTAACTCTTGACTAAAGTCGACGGAATTTATTGTGTTAATTGTATTTGACTTTTCATTGTCATAATTCGACTGATGGGAGTGCTGGGATGCATTATAGACCGAAAAAAAATAATCCAAAAAAGCATCGCAAATTTCGGGCCCACCGCTCACTATACTATCACCGGAAGACACCTGGGCAGGTACTCCCCGATCCTTACGCAACGAGCCAGTAAAAGACCAGAAATGCTTGGGATTGGATAAAAGTGCATCCTCGCAGCCTTCGACATAACGCTTCCAGCATTCAATTTGAGTCTTTTTTTGACGCTGCCTAAGCAGGCAAAAAGCATCATGGTCCAGACGATTACCATAACGTTTCCATAATCTATGATATTTGGCTTTTTCATTAATTATATTAATTAGTGGTTTTGAGAACCATATTGGGTAGCCACCACCGTTACTCAAATAGCTGGGCACTAACTCATCAATTATGCACTGTAGTTCATTTAAAAAACGTGTAACCATATCATTAACAGTTTCACCCTTAAGTATAACGGGCCAGCGAATAGATGTCAATCGTGCTCTTATGGCATCATAGTTTGCCTTTTTAAAATTGTAAATTTTATTTTTCGGTTGATTTAGTAGATTAAATGAAGAGAGGCTAGATATCTCTAGCTCAATCGCTGGATGATGTGGCATGTCCTCGCGAGTGATAGGTAGGGTGCACCTGGCCGAGGTGACCTCCAATGAGCAAAATATAAGGTCAAGGAATCGGTTATTACCGTTACTCACAGTGTTGTACTGTTCCAAACCGAAACTGGAAAGAGCTTGTAAAAATATGTTTTGGCAGTCCTTATTCACGTTGTACGGTAACAGGGACAGGGGAGCATCCGGGTTAACTCTCCATTCAATATTTGGGAAATTAAAATCACCTAACAAAAGGTAATCAGCTGTAGTGTCCTTTTCAATGAATCCACTTAAATAAGATGTTAAATGGTAGACGGCTGAATCATGGGAGGCGCCGCAACCCGGCAAATAGACACAGATAACGTGCAAGTCGCGCGTCGCTCGTAATGAGCGGGCCCGAATAACTACATGAATCAAATCGTAGGGTGCGCCCACGGGCGGGACTAGCGCGCGCGCACCCAGCCGTCGTCGCGTCAGGAGCATGACGCCGCCGCCTACGGCGCGGACGCCACCGCCGCGCCGCGCCACCCCACTCCCCGCCGGCCTGTCGCACCTGTGCACGTCGTAGCGACTGTCACCTACCTCCGAATCCCTGATGCAGTCTATCAGCCAAGTTTCGCATATTGCTACTATATCAAAGTTATGGAGAAGCAGACCTTGTGTGAAATCAGTCAGTTTGCCGCGGATGCTGCGGGAATTCTGGAGATATACCTTAAAAGTCAGCTTACTTACCTGCGTCAAGTGGGTAAATATATCCCGTTTAGTTTCTGAGAGAATCCCGCAGAATCCGCGACAAGCGACCGACTAATAACCCCAACAGAGCAAAATATGTATGACCGATGCGATTGTTGTGTGTAATGTGTGTAATGTGTGTATGTATAGTGTTTACCGGACGCATTGGAGAAAATAACAAAATGAAATTTATAAATTATTTTAAACAAAAATATCGAAAAATATGTGCTTCCGAACAAAAGTGCAAGTACAATATTAAAGTTCATTTTTTTAGGCTTTCTAACTGTACCAGGCTGAGGATGCGAACGGCCGGTGCCTTGTTGTGCTGCCGTATGTAGATTTTTGCGTTCCGTGTCCAGACGTTCTGAAACCCCAGCTCGCGGCATTTCGTTCTTGTAGCCTTTAATAAGGATTTATTTTTGGGTGTTAAGTGTTCATTAATATATATGGACTTACTATCGCCTGGAATTTCAATATCATTCGACGTCAAGCCCCTCTTCTTACGTGCCGCGCTTAGAAAGCTGTCTCTAAGCTGCATAGACTTAAATCTGATGATCACGGTTTTTGGAAGTCCATTGTTTTTTATTCTGGATGGTAGTCTCGTGGTGTAGTCGATGTCTTCCCCAGTCAGTGACACTCCAAGCTTGGTAGCAATTTTACATGTTATGGAGATTAGGTTCTCAGTCTTCTGCTCGGGCAGTCCAAAAATTTCGAGATTGTTTAACCGCGCACGCTGCTCAACATCGTTAACATTTTGGCCTAAAAGTTCCAGATCTGACAGTTTAGATTTAAGTGAGACATTCTCATTTTCTATTGCAGTTAATGTCGTTTGGAGGTTTAATAGTTTTTCTGGAAAACTGCTAACAGACTGGCTGCGTTTGTCCTGCTCCCTTCTGAAATTGTCGAACGATGTTTCCAAGCCAATTAGTCTGTTATTAAATGCATCATGCTGTTGCCGAATCTGCTGCACCGATTCCTCAAAAGTCTGCATTTTATTAGCCAGTTCCTCCAATATTTCACTCTTAATGGATTCTAATTTGGTGTCAAAATAGTTCCTCAAGTCTTGAAACTGACTAGTAATGTCGAATTGCACGACTGGCTGAGATGATGGACTAGAGTCTTTTGCTTGTCTATTTGCTTGCGACCTATCACCGCGCAACATGTTGATGTTAGTGTCCTCTGACTTAGTGTAGGTATTGTTGAGTGCGCTGAAAGGTCGCACTGGCGTTGAGCTGTTGTCACGCTTAGGAAGTGAACTTGTACACGATGGACACAACCACGTACTCTTGGATGCTTCAGTCAAATTGTCAAAGACCTCCTTAGTCAGATTGACACAAATCAAATCGTATAGATTTTGACATTTCATGCATTCAATATAATACAGATCCTTGATCTTGTTGTTACAGCCCGCACAATTCGCAGCCATACTTTGTTTACGTTAAATAATAAACGGCTCGATCGAAACAGCTTCTATTTGTATGCGTGCAGGGAACACTGTCTCCTTCAATGCGCCGCCGAAACACCGTAACACACCAATAATATTTTCCGTATTTATAAGTATCCGGGATTATTAATCACTTTTCAATTTAAGCAGTAAAGTCAAATGGGCTTTTATCTTGAAAAATATACGCAATACTGATAAAATAGCGAACTTTTAACAACATAAACGAATAAATTTTGCTTGGAGCGACCGATAACGATCCGATATCTATGACGTCCGCGGGTAGATGAAATTTAATTTAATTCAAAGAATTTCTAATATTTCATGCACCAATGATAATATATTTGTGCAGTATAAGGATTTATTTAGTGGTATAGGAAAGATAAAAGGGCATGAATATAAAATTAAATTGAAGTCAGATGCTATTGGTAAAATAGAGCCATGTAGACATGTGCCGTTTAAGTTAATGCCTAAATTAAAAAATGAGTTAGAGACTATGACTAAAAATGGTATTATTAGTAAAGTGAACGGTCCAACAGAATATGTAAATTCATTAGTAACAGTTGCAAAGCCAAATGGAGATATCAGGGTATGTTTAGACCCCCAACATCTTAATTGTCAAATTTTGAGAGAACATTGTATGTTACCAACATTAGATGAGATAACTAGTAAATTAAAAGGTTCTAAAATATTTAGCACTCTTGATGCTCATAAAGGATTTTGGCAAGTTTTACTAGCACCAGAGTCTCGAGAGCTTACTACCTTCAATACACCTTTTGGAAGGTATATGTTCAATCGCTTACCGTATGGTTTGAACTCGAGTGCAGAAGTTTTCCATAAATTGTTTACAGAAATATTTTCTGATATAGATGGTGTCGTTATATTCATAGACGATATTTTATTGTACAGTAATTCTGAGGAAAATCACGATCAAATATTAAAACAGGTATTAGATAGAGCTCGTGAATACAATATAAAACTTAACAAGGAAAAGTGTCAAATTAAAGTAAATAAAGTAAAATATTTAGGTCATATTATGTCTGGTAAAGGAATAGAGTTAGATCCTGATAGAATTGAAACAATTAAGAAGTTAAAAGAGCCAAATAATAAAAAAGAATTAATGAGATTTTTAGGAATGACTAATTATGTGTCTCGGTTTATACCTAATTATTCAGATATAACAGCCCCATTACGGGAATTACTAAAAAAAGATGTCTCATTTTTATGGAATAAATTACATCAATCAACTTATGATAAATTAAAAACAATGTTGAGCGAGCCACCAATATTGACATATTTTGATATAAACAAACCCATTATTTTAAGTGTAGATGCTTCAAAGAATGGTTTAGGTGCTGTCCTATTACAAGAAGGAAAACCTGTAGCATATGGGTCAAGGTCATTAACAAGCACTGAACAAATGTATAGTCAAATTGAAAAAGAGAGTCTTGCCATACTCTTTGGTTGTAAAAAATTTTACCAATATTTATATGCACAAAAATTTATTGTTGAATCAGATCATAAGCCACTGGTGTCAATATTTATGAAACCAATGAATAAATGCCCACCTAGATTACAAAGAATTAAATTAGCCTTACATTCTTATGATTTCCAAGTAGTATATAAACCTGGTAGAGAATTGGTGGTAGCTGATCATTTAAGTAGATCATATTTAACAGAAAATTCTACTAGTTATGATGAAGAAATAGAAACATACGTAGCTATGGTTTTCAAAAAATTCAAAATCACTGATCAAAAGTTAAATTTAATAGTGCAAGAAACAAAAAAGGATTCCGAATTACAGTCAATTTTGTTATATATAAAAAATGGATGGCCTAACAATAAATTTGAGGTAAATTCTTTAGCGAAAACATATTTTTCATTTAAACATGAATTAAGTGAATATCAAGGAATAATTTTAAAAGGCACACAAATTTTAGTACCAAAATCTTTAAGATCTGACATGCTTTCTAGAATACATTATGCACATTTAGGTATATCAAAGTGCAAATCTCTTGCTAGAGAATTTCTTTACTGGCCAAGTATGACAAAGGAAATTGAAGATCTAATATCCAACTGTGACACATGTAAAAAATATCAAAATACTAATAGTAATGAACCTATCATTAATAGAGAGATACCGGATAGACCTTGGCAAATTTTAGCAACAGATATTTTCTTTTTAAGAGGAGAACCATATATATTATTAGTTGATGCATATAGTAAATATGTTGAGATCAAAAAATTACATGATTTATCTGCACAAAAAACAATAGCGTTTTTAAAAGAAATGTTTTCACGACATGGAATACCACAAGTATTACATTCTGATTCAGGTAGTCAATTTACTAGCTATGAATTTAAATCTTTTGCAAAGCAGTGGTATTTCATACATAGCATAAGTAGTCCTAAACACCATCAAAGCAATGGTTTAGCTGAACGTCATATACAAACAGTAAAAAGAATGTTAAAGAAACTGACAGAAGAAAGTAAAGATATATACTTAGGATTACTAACATTAAGAAATACACCTATTTCTGAAAATGGCAAATCACCAGCTGAATTATTATTTAACAGACCAGTTAATAATATGTTACCTAGTTTGAAAAAACATATTAATATTAATCATAATAAATATAGAAAGGAATTAAAAATAAAACAAAGAAAACAGGCAAATTATTTTAATAAAAGAACTAAATACTTACCGGAGATACCGAATGAGAAAATTGTTAAAATTAAAGAGGATAATTGTTCTGGTCCTCATAAGAGTGGAATTGTAGTAGGACGTGGACAGGTTCCTAGATCATATATAATTAAAACAGAGGAAGGAAATGTTATACAGAGAAATAGAAAAAATTTGATTATGAATGGCAAATATTATGATAAGAGTAGGATAGATTTGGATAATGAGGAGAGTTTTGAGGATAATGTTAGGGATAATGTTCAAAGCGAATTGCCAATGTCTGATAATAGTATTAACTATAAAAATACTAATGATAATGTAAAAATGACAAATGATAATAAGAATTATATTACTAGATGTGGGAGAGAGGTTAAAAAGCCAACCTATTTGACAGACTATTGTAAATAAAAAATACTTGTATTGTGTTATTGAGTTATTAATAAAAAATACATTTGTCATTAAAATTAGAATAAAATATATTTGTATTGTGTTAATAAGTGATTAAAAATACACTAATATTAGGAACATTAAAATATAATTATAAGAATAAAGTTACTGTATGATTAATGATAATAAAATGTTTAACTATGTAAAGAAGGGAGATGTTGTATATACTATGATTGTATGGGTTACGATCCCTTTGTCATGAACCTATGAAAAGAAGATAAAAAAGTGTGATCGCTCTCTCTGTTATGTCAACCAATAAAGTGATTTAATTTTATAATGTTTTTCATTAAAAACATAACACTCGTTCAACACAAAAATTATTTAAAATGCAGTAAATTTAGTGAAGGCGGAGAAATTTACGCTTCATGGTGCTTCCGCGTGCAATTTCGCAATCCCCGCACTAACGCCTCATTATGAAAAAAAAGCACCTCAGTGCAAGACTTACGTAAAAATCTTGCTTGCAAGTTAATAATGAACTAGTTACTGAAGATAAAATGCTAGTGAACTACATTATGGATGCAGAGAATCTTCAATTTTAGCTTCAAGGTTTAACTTTAGACGTCAAAGTACCGGCGTACCAGTTTGCAAAGGTTAATCAAATTAAATACCCTCCTCCACGTGATTCCATGCCAAAATATTATCAATTATCATTGTAAGAAAATAGATGGACGAGGCTTTTTTAAGAAACAATACTTTTCCTTAAATGTTGTTGTTAATAACTGTAATTATTGTTAATAGGCTAGTTGACCCTTTTTTAAAGTAGGGCTTAAAATGTTCATAATTCTTGTATTAGACAATAGCACATGAATATTATTTTTTTCGATGGCTAAAAAGTGCAAAAAACCTATTTTAAAATAAGATTTTCAATTTTGGACCGAAAACACGGTCAGCCATGATAGTCTGTTCATTATCTGTGGCAATGACGTCAGTCTTATAGTAAACAAAGCACGGGGGCGAAATAACCTCACAAAAAAAATCCTTTCTATTAAATATCACAAAATATAGTAAAACTTTATATGGAACGGGACAATAGAACAGGAATATAATAACCTCTTAAAAGACTCCAGGAAATCTGTGGATTAGACGTACCCAGTGATATAGACATGCGAAATAATTGGTTAACACTCGCTTAAAGAAATCCTGTAACTATCTACTGAAACTCAAATGTATTTTTGCGAAAATCACATTAATATAAGTACTATAACTGAATAACTCAATCTGTGTAGGTACTTCAGTTTCAACTTAAACAAAATAGAAGTTTTTAGGATGTATGTAAAATCAAATCTGTATGTAAAATTATTAATTAAATTTTTATCTTTCAGTTAGAATGAAAACTGACTGCAGCCGACCAACCAAATTTTAACTTGACCAGAAAACTGAGAGGAAACTTCACCATTCACGCCTTTTTGATTTAATTTAAGTTATACACTGACACTAGATGATGTTTCAAAGAAAAGAATAATATGTACTTATATCCAATTGAATAATGATGTAATTGAATATTAATTAAAAAGTTTGTATTACAAACAAAAGTATCAGAGTTTCATAATGAATATATTTATCTAAACAACTTTTACTTGAATTTACTAAGTACCTAATTAAAATTTGTTGCTTTTAGTGGTTACTTAATGAGAACTATTGTGTACTAACCTGTTCTCCTCTTGACAACGAGATTGATAAGGCAGTAAAAGTTGTGCAACATAATACAAAGCAGTGCATGCTCAGCCACAACATCAAAATGTGACCCGTCAACTAGAACAACATTATGTCAACAAAATAACTCAAGTATTCATATACCAAAGCACCATAGAAGTAAATAGGTCCAGTTTGGTAAAACTGAAAGATGTTATATCACATTATATCACTGATTAAACCTGCTGGCCACCATGGCTGGTAAATTTCAGAACAGCTTACGCAAGAATATGCAAGTTATCCATTTTAAAGCCGTATACAAATATATTAAATGTGATTGCTGTGTTGTCAGCCTGTGCTCTTCTTAATTTACAAGACCCTTCTTATTAAATAAATAATATAAAGAAATTTTTTTTCTTTACTTTATACATAACTAACATCTAAAGATGACATAATAAATTTTTGTACTACATTAGTCATTATGTTCTTCACTAAAAAAATGTTCTATGTTTATTTGACAATAATGACTTGTAAAGGTTTAAGTTGAATCAAAATATTTTAATTTGAAATACATATTTTATTTTTCCGTTACACCTTAAAAGATTTATAATATTTTATAGGTTTGTTGCTCATATTTATCATTGAATAGGTTGAATAGAGTTAGATCAAATTTATTAATTTGTATATATTGCCTTAAGGTCGTAGGTAATAAAAGTCAAAATAATAGTAAAGTGATTTATTATGAAGTAACTTTCATATAATTTAGGAAAAATGTAGAATAGTTTCCAAAATGGCACTATTTGATCAATAAGTTTTTTGACATACAGATTGTTAGAAATAGCTAATATTGTCATCTTTTGAGTGTTTTCAAAATTACATACTGCTAGCAACACAAAAGTACTATATAAGTTTTGCTTTAGCACAAAACATCTGCATCTATACTTGAGTTAAGCATACTGTTCACAGTTTTCCGTCTTTGATAATTAACATTTTCTTCAGTAAAAGAGCATGACAATTTTGTATTAATCTAATTTTATGGATACCGTTTGTTGAATAGACTTTTACAGGGTATTAATCAGAAATGAAGTCACATTTTGCAAATTTCAACCCAAATCTTCATCTTTCAACTTTTATCCACATTTCATTATACTCGTAGGTGTCTGCAAGATTTCCCAACAAAAGAACCATCATGTGTTATGCACTGGCTGACTTTATAGCACATGGAAGCTGCTATTGTTTATAACGAAGCTCGAACTAAAGAGCACTTCTGTATTGATGATTCGTGGTTTAGTTTTCTATGCACTTTATTCTTTCTTCATTGAAGGGGTCTTTAATTTTTTAAGAAATATGTCACAATCTGTGTCTGTGAATGTATATATATTTTTCCTCCCAGTAATTTTCTTCATGCTTGACAAATGAACAACTGCCAATCTTTCTCTTTTTATGTTCATTTACAAATTCTTGCAGTAGGTACTACACTGGTATTTGACACATGATCCTGATGTTTTCTTTTGAACATTTCTCTTGAAGTAAATACTTTTAGTGTTTATTTGACTTTTGAGAGATAGGATTCTATCCAATAGCATTCAACTGCTGTACAAAATAGCTCTTCACTGTGATGGTGCAACCACACCAAAAATGCATGTTTGCAACTCTCTTCTGCCGCGTGACAATCTTGACAAGTACACTTGTAACCTGTTCCTCATTATAACAGTATTGAAACTGTACTTATATTGTTTAGAGCGATACACAAAGAATCTCCTGACCATCAATCTGTCGATTTTCGGAAGATTTGTACTATCTGCTCTCGCAAATCCAACATCAATGGTTGATTTTGCTATTAATACAAATAATTTACGATATTTACAAATATAATAACGGAGACTTGGACGATTTTTTGCCAGTTTTAGGAAAGAATAGTGCAAATCGACGAGTTGTTGAATCATATTTGACATTTCTTTGTTTACTATATGAGTGACGTCACGGCCCTGACCACAGGATATCAAAGCGTTTACGGCGTGAGATAAAAAAAGATTATTTATAGCATTTTCAAATTAAAATTTTACAGTAATCATTCATTGTTATTTATTAAAATCGGTATATTATTGAACCTTATGCCAAATACTATTAGAAATAAACAATATTTTAATAAATTTTGATATGAGTCAACTACCCTATTGCAAATGCTCATATGACTAACTAATTATATTACTAATAAGTATAAAAAAATAATAGCAATAATTTTTTTTTATCTCGATTTGAACCTGCTCTGTCCGAGGTACAACGGACACGGTCCAAGGTACATCTGGTTTGTGCCACGGCTGCCGATCCCCTTTAGCCAGCTGAAAACATGGACACGGCAATATACCCAAAACAAACATTATGTCAAATACCTCAACATGTAGACAGTCCAAAGAAGCGATACCTGCACTTACACCACGACTGACAAATAAACTGCTCTACTTAAATCGACCTGAACTAAGAATAGTGGTAGGCTCTCTAACAGGACACAACACACTCAACAAACATTTACATCTATTAGGCGTAACCGACAGTCCCTTGTGCAGAGGATGTCTGAACACCGAAGAATCAGCTGCCCATGTAATCCTGGAATGCATGGGTGTAGCCACACAACGGGCAGAACTCCTTGGCAATCCGAGGTCACTCCTAGGAGCCTGTGAACGTCCCAGGAGACTTCTGTGCTTCTGGAAGGAGCTGGGCTGGTTAGAATAACTGGCCATCCCACACGCATAATGGACCAAATAAGAATCTAAATGCGGAAAAGGGAGCCCACTACAATACAATACAATACATCCTGGTTTGTTATACCTAGGACAGTTTTCCCTTTTTTTTTCAAGTGCCTAGTGGTCTCAGGTTTTATGAAAATAGGCACAGTTTTATGAATGAGTTACGTAGTTAATTGTATGATCTTAACATATATGCACATTGGACAGGTGTTGCTTGCGCCATTTTTTCGAAAAAAATCAAAATTCAAAAAACTGGCCTAGGTTCAACAGGTTCCCCTATACCTAAACAGAATTCTACAACTCGAAAAAACAAATGAAGATCGAATTGCCGCTCTCCCGCCTATTCATTTTTTTTCTGTGGCCATTTATCTATTCAGCCATTATTTTTCATTTTCATCATTGAAAAAATGGTAAATATTTGCCCAAATATATGTTATTTTAAATAAATAAATGTTGAAAGTAAATTATTAGTCATTTGAAAAAATATATTATTTTACTAGCTGTGCCCGCGACTTCATCCGCGTGAAATAGTAACTTTTGTTAAAGTTGATACAAAGTAGCCTATGCTATACCATATTTAATTAGCTATCTATTAGTGAAAGTCCCGTTAAAATCGGTCCAGCCGTTCCGGAGATTAGAGGGAAAAAACATACAGACAGACAAAAATTATTTAAATTGTGTTTTTGTTATATGTACCCGATATACATTCATACCCATTTAGTAAAAACTTGTTATTTTGACATTACAAACAGACACTTCAATTTTATTTATTTATATAGATTAATATTTTAGTTTATTTAAATTTTAGAACGCGCTGATAGAAAGTTGGAACATGGTTCAACAGAAATGTGAAATAAAACTAGATTTTTTATACTTATAATTTTACAGCTGTCAGTTGAAAACGATTCTCCCTAGGGCTGAAAACTATTACTTTCCACCTGCACCTTAGGCAACTTTAGACCTACTTTCCGAGTACCTACGAGTAATAAAAATAATTTATTTCTTTAGGGCAAATTTTTCAATAGTCAATTAACTTTTATCCGAGGAATAAATATTATGACAGTTTAGAAGCCTTCGTCTCTAGAATATATGTCAGTTTGCCATATTTATTCTACAATTAAAGAGTTATCTGTGGTTATTTAACAGTCGAAAAATCGGCCCTTGATGAATTAAAGAAGTTTATGGATTTTCTTTATTGTGGTACTTTGTGGTTTTGCCAATAAAACAGCGTTTACGTTCGGAAATTTATTACAAAAGCAGATACAAAACTTTACATTTAGTGAGTTACATCCATATGAAGTTTACATACAGCTATATACAAGACACCAACAAGCCCTCTAGACAACTAGTCATTTGATGATCGCTTGCTAATTAAATAATTATCTTTAGAATTTAAACACCTTTCAATTTTATCATATTTTTTCATTATGATAAAGTCATACGTATGATTTATCTTGAAAAAAATATCTATAAAACAAATTGGATATTGTCCACAATAAAATTGGCATCTGTTTTATGAACCTGCATTCATTTGCGTAACATTTAGACATAATAAGCAAATATATGATACGAAGGCTGGTTGCGATCGTCAAATGGCTTATCTAGAATCCAAGGTGTGACACGCAGAATGGTACAGACTAAAAATAATACATCATTGGTATCGATTCTGGCATGATTCTCTAAACCTAAAACTAAATTTGACAACAGTCTCTCCTTGTCATTTTGTATAGAGTATGACAAGGATAGACTGTTGTCAAATTTAGTTTTAGGTTTAGAGAATCATGCCAGAATCGACACCAATGTCTCGCAGACACTACTAGTTTTTATGTATTTCTATAGCGCGCCTTCTGTAACTGATGGACGAACCATGACCTGTAATATTTAGGTTTGCATGGTTTTTAAAGTATTTTCTTTATATTTAACATAGTACCTGCTCATTGCAATCAATGAGCAGGTACTATGTTAAATCTATGTTGAATCGCATCCATAATTAGTTACATTTGGTCGATGTCAACCCAAATGTGTCGTCATAATTTGATTGATTTTGTTTTGTTTTATTTGAGTTGAATGTTAAAGAAAGAATTTTTTAAATCATGTTTATAATATTAGTGCACGCAATATGGGATCATCTGTCTGACGATTAATGTATTGAATGCATAAAGATATATTTTTATTAATAGTTTTAAGAATTCTTATGTAGATATTTTTTTTGTATTTCACTGTGTATATGAAAGCAAGACAATAGCTTCTTTTGAGCTCATAAGCGGTACATAATATAGTGCTGATAATATACACACATTACTTTAGCAAATTAATAATCATAACCATGCTGTCACACCTGACGAAAAACTACTGTTTTCTCCCGATCCCCTAAATCATAGCTACACTGATGGTGTATATATTCACACAACCAACTCGATAATAATAAAATTCACTACAATTTCTCTAGTGGTCGGAATTATTGATCCAAAAAGACTTGCTCTATAAAATTCATGTAAAAGTTCACGTCATTTTCAATTTTTAAACACTACAAAAATATACTTACGGAAATGTTTTCATCTAATAATTCCTCCTTGGTCGCGAGTAGAAAGAGTTAAGTTTTTTAAATATCGACGGTACGTTTTGAGCTCACTCACTCATCTCATTCCTGGATTGTACCCCGGGTATCATATCACATTTCGACTGTATAGTGTTTTCGAGTTTTTCATATTTTAACGTTGTAGTGTAGGTAATTATTATTTATTTGATCTGGCAAGTTTCACTATAATGTCATAATATTTTTTGTTGTATATATAACTTAGTTCTACAAAGATAAAATAAAAAAGATACTCGAAAAAGCAACATTCATCTAATAATAAACAAAATCCTAAAAGGTATGTAACGAATAGAAATATGATACCCACAGTACTTTTTCTTATTAAAACTAAGGCAATATTTAACTAAATTACATTAAATTCTAACTCATTTATACTTATTATATATGTGACTGGAGTAAATTTTGCTAATTTTTCGACCAGAAACCGTATTATTCTCTACTAAATTTTTGCCGTTTCCTAGATTTTTCTTCTCAAAGGAACTAGGTACTTTGTATTAAAACGAAAGTCGGCGAATGATTTATTGACAGATTGGGTTCCCTTCGTTATTAATGTAAGATCATATGAAAACCGCCATTTTGGATTTTTTCAATGTTTTTTTTAATAAATAAAACAATACGAGAAAAATTATTCTAATAATTTTTAAGGCAGGACGTAAAATGTTCTCTTGTATTGATTTATTTATATTTAAATTCATTTGGCATTTTAAAGGAAAATATAAAAAAATGTTTTTTATATTATTAATCTACATTCACACGACCCGTGCAAATAGAGAATCGAATCTAAAATGGGGTGAAACTTCAATTTTTGGCAGTTGAGAGTATCCCGTGTTGCGCCGCCATTTTTGGTTAGTCTCTTCATTGGCTTACTTCTATTCATTCAATGACGTAAAACTATCATGTTCAAATAATACAGTTCCTGAATACCACAAATTGCAAAGCTAATATAAATTCTTTTTAAACATTTATAACAAAATGAGAAGTGATAAATGTATTGTTCTGTGCGCAAATAACTGTGTATGTATGCAATAATATATTTATACACTCTCACTTAAATTTAATTATAATAATACTGACTTGTCAAGCAAGCATTAAGCCGGGTCTCCTGCAGCCGTTTCTCTACACAAAACATCGAAACATTACACAGAGCCACACAGATAGGTACATATTATCGAAAATCGATATTTTCGAATAGGTATTTCGAATAGCTTTTTGTAAATTTTTAATCTTCCACCTTTTTCATTTAAGCAGCACCATTATTTACGCTAACATCTGATGTCAACCATTTTAGCATGTGTTCGAGTACTAATGTTAACACTTTAAAATACTAGCGAAGCGTAAAATATACAAATGTTTTTTTTATAACAGATCACCTTCAGTTATCACGCAATGTGAAAAACTGACTGACTGTACTCGATGATGCTCAAAATATTTGATTAGTTAAGTGGTTAATCTGTGATTAGCTAAGTGGAACGCGTCCATTTGTGTAGAAGAACAGACGTATCATGAAACACGCCTTATATTTGTAGTATGGTCAAGAAATCGCCTTAGCACAATAAATGACAATAAAACTAGGTATATGGCACAGTTTTAAATATAATCTGTAGATAAGAAGCAATATATGTTAGGTATATCTCTGATTACCTATCTTTAGTAAATTTTCGTGCGAGTATGGGTTTCAGGATATACAAAATACATTATTCAATCTAGCGACAGTTTCGTCAAGTAGGCATATACATGTTAATAATACAAACTGACTTTCCATCCAAAAATAGAGAGTATTACACTGACAAACTGACAACAAACATACAATAATTAATTAATTTTCTCTAATAGAAGAGTTTTATAACTGCGTTCACAATATAAATAATATATTTTAACGTCTACGAATGCACTAATATCTGTAATATTATCCTTATAAAGACTGGTGTAAAATAAAGTACTTAGTTAATTACTGGAGTAAATTTTTCATAATAGTAGATAAAAACGATATGTAAAAAATAATCCACGACAGTCAAATAGAACACATTTAACATTCTTAGAAATCATGCCTAAAAACGCACACTATACCAACAATATAAATGTCATTTTTCGTTTCGCAAGTAACAAAACATTGGTAGGTAATAATACTATTTTTTTATTGCAACTAAGTTGACAAACAAGCAAACTGCCCACCTGAGGTAAGTAGTAACAGTCACCTATAATACATGTGGCTCCTGTGAGATTCGCAGACAACTGCAACCCCCACAAGAACAACAGTGTACGTTGCCAACTTGTGACTTAGGATGTAAAGTCACAGTACCCAGTAATTTCAATGCCATATTACCCTTACCCTTCAAACCGGAACACAGCAATGCAAGCACTGCTGCTTTGCGACAGAAATAGGTAAGACGGAGGTACCCAAGCACACGACCCTGGTACAGACACTCCCTCCGGCAGTCCATAGGCATGATGAAGGGGTATGAAAAGAAAAAATATCTGTTTTGTTTGTAGTTAGACAATTAAAAAATATTACATAATGTATTTTTTTGTTCAGACAAAACTAAAGCAAATTCACGTTAAGGAGTGGGACTCGTAACGTCACTGCTTAGTATAAAATATACTTAGGCATGACGACATTTAAAATCATCACGTATCGTCTTAAGTTCTTGTAAAAAGAGAAAAATACGTGTCCAATTTTTTTTCAATCTACTTGACGGACATGATAAAAATTATTCATTTTCCCTATTAATATAGGAGAATAAACTAGATTACTCAAAAATATAAAATATTTTAGCAATAAAAGAACAAGTGTTAAGTTTTCTAAACATCAAGGTTGATTTTAATAATATACAATATAAAATTATTCAAAGAAATGTATGGATTTTATTTATTTAGAGATTTTTATTTTTCACTAGTCTCGCGCTTACGCCCTCCTGACCTATCTTCTCGCCCCCTTGGGTGGTGCGCCCCCCAGTATGGGAACCCCTGCTCTTGAATAAATTAGACATTAACTCATCGTCAGACACGATCTTCATATTACGTTTTGATATCGACAAGTCATCTCGATATCAAAACGTGATAAGTCGATCGTGTCTTGTTTCCATAGGATAACAAAAATAATATACTTCCACAGAATAGCAAAAACTACATACTTCTGCAGAAAAACAGAAAATTACAATATTTTTAGAAATTTAAAAAATTAGCCCCAAGTTGGGCGCCAATTTAGATTTTTTGGCGCCCTAACAGGGACACGTTTTGTAATAACACATTGCTTTAAAACTCAGCAATGGGTAAATAACATTTACATTACATGTTGTTACTTAATCTTTCATTCTAGTTTCAATTCGCTGTTAGGTCTGGTTTCAAACAAAATAATTCTTAAAAAAAGACAATACGTTTCGTCGGACTTGAAAATCATTAATAAAGTATAACACCTTTTTCAAGATAAACTTTACTCCTTGGAACCTCTCAATGGCTCTATTATAAAGTGTCTTGTTATCGCATACATAAAAGTAAGAAAACACTACGAATTATTTATTCCAATGGTGATACAAGGAGTAAAATTATTAATAAAAGACCGTAGGTGTTGTTTGTTTGTCGATAACACATGTTTACTGAGGCTTGATTCCACTGAAGTACCTCACTAGGTCCACGTCTGCGATTTGAACCCAGGCCGCGTTTAGCGCTATGATGTCAAGTGCGGCAGTCGCCCCTCTGTATTCACCGAACAGCTCCTTGAACTAGAAAAAGAAATATTATTAGTTTTTTCACTTATTTTGATGATTTCTATAGATTCTCTACAGGCCTAATATGTAACAAATATATTTTTTCATCTTTCTTTTTTATAAAATATTATGATTTTATAAAGTATGAAGTGAGATGGGGTGAGTATATGTCTTTTTCGCCTCTATTATCGAAAGCCCATGTTAGGTCTAGTATTATCGTGAGTATTATAGAGGCAAGTCCTATTCGGGACAAATATTTATTATTTGTTATCGGACTTTTTCCATATTATCTACCCAAAGTGGTATTGGGTACCGTACCAAAATATGTAAAGTCCCAGCTTATACAGAATAATAAGTCTGATGATCGATCTATAGAAATAGATTAATGAAGTCCTTGTCGATGGCGATTTGACTGTGTGATTTGCGAGTGCGTAACAGCGAACGACTTAATTTCAATTTAATTTTAAGTTGTGTAAATGTGTCTAAATTAAATAAAAAAAAGTTATATCATACAAACATTTTGTACAGAAAACTTTTTGATTGAAAACCTCCTTCATGCATTTGGAGGTTATACGCAGAAGGAGAACTGCAGGCCTATTCGCTAACTACGGTTGGTAACTAGAACTGTCATTTTTGAAAGACACTTTATATCCATTACTGGTTTAGTGATCTTATGTGTTACGGCAGCGTTCATGATAGCAGTAATGGATGTTAAGTTCCTTTCAAAAATGGCAGTTCTAGTTAGCAACCTAAGTTACAGAATAGGTCCGCTGTACGGTTCGCCACCGTACATTTTACGGAATCTGCATTTCTAGAATTACATTTATTGTAATTCACTTAGTGCGGCGAAGCGCACGTATCAAGTTCATATACATTACTGTTACCACGTGCAAATAAACATCGTTCTAAAATCAAGTTTTCTTCTTTTTCATCAAGTTTCAATCAAAGATTAAGGCCGAACATAGTGTTCTCGAGAATAAATGCAAGATTTATCCATAGATCCACAAAGGGTTGTAGCGCCATCGGAAGTAAGTAAGTTATCCATAGGTCCCTGATTCAAATCCGGCTCGAAGGATCACCATCATAGAGATTTTTCCATAGTGACTTTCACTTTGGAAAAGTCTTTAAGCAAATGTATTAAAGAAAAACAATTACACAGTAAAAGCGACTTAAATACAAAAAAAAGTCATAAATAATATAAGAATACATACAACATCACAGTTTTATATTGAAGTTGGTGCCAAATTTTAGGTAACTTATAATGGTTCTTATATTTCTTAAGACCAAGGTGATCATTGCTTGGCACTGAATTCAATATAAACCGGTCAAATAATTGATTATTTTCTAATTCTAATTTTAATGGAATAATGATTTTAATGTATAATTTTAGTGTATGATGTAATGTGGTTGATTTAAGTGCATAAAATGAATTTTAAATGTATTTTGCGATGCCCTTATTAGGGCCATGTACTAGACCTTCGGAGCGTCGGTGGCGCTGTGGCCTCGGCACTGGACTGTGCTCCGAGTAGAATCGGGAGGCCCGCGATCGATCCTGCCATGTACCAATGTGTTTTTTTTCATTTCACGAATTTCATATGTACATTTATCTGACGCTCCTACGGTGAAGGAAAACATTGTGAGGAAACCTGCATACACGTGCGAAGTAACTCGAAAGGTGTACGTGAAGTCAACCAATCCGCACTGGGCCAGCGTGGTTTGACTAAGGCCTAATCGCCCTAACATAACTAGTTGGGGTAGGCTCGTGCCCCTCGGTGGGAACGTATATGAGCTGTGAGATGATGATGATGATGACTAGACCTTTATAACTTACTCATAACACCTGTGTATGTACTGTACATGATGGCAAATAAATAAATGAAAATAAAGATTTACCCTGTGATAGTCGTGCGCGTGATGCAAGCATTTGGCCGCCGCGTGGAGCGCGGGCGGGGGAACGGGGCCCCGCAGGGCGCGCAATACGCGCCACACCCCCGCGGCGCCACGCCATCTGCGCAACGAACTTGTTAGGACTTGAAGTGACAGGTTGTTCGTCCTGAATACAACGCTTTATTACATCCACAATGGTACGACTAGTTTATAACCAACAATATTTTACTGAATCAGCTTTTTCTTTATTAATCCACCACGGACAATTGAACAACTAGATCTTTAACTTGTATGAGCCAGAACAAAGTCTAAACAAAGTATAAAATACTAGCTCTTGCCCGCAGCTTCGCTCGCGTTAAATTCGGGGTAACACGAAAGATTTCCAAAAAAAAAATAAGGCAGGTATTTTTCGTTGGTAACAAAGAGTCTGTGTACCGATTTTTAGCTTCCTACCTTGAAAACTGCGAAAAGTCCCATATAAAATTTTACCCCCTCTTTTAAGGGGTTGGGGGCAGATTTCCAAAAAAATTGTTAGTCACAAATAGTCTGCATACCAATTTTTAGCTTTCTACCTTGAAAATTGCGGAATGCTCCATACAAACTTCCACCCCCCTTTTTAGGGAATTGGGGGGTTAGAATGAGTCAAAAAGTAGGCTATGTCACTTTCCATCCCTTCAACTATCTCCACATTTATGGCATGGTGTTTTTTTTCTTTTCTTTTTTGATTATCCTATTGTATAATTTTTAATGTCTTTTCAATAACATTTTATATTTCTTATTGAATTTAGTTTTTTTTGTCTAAATAAGCATTTAAAACAGTTATTAATGCCAATAAAAATAATTTCATTGAAGGTTTATTTATCCTACTAATATTATAAATGTCAAAGTGTGGATGTTTGGATGTTTAGATGTTTGGATGTTTGTTACTCAATCACGCAAAAACGGCTTTAAAGTATGCATGTCACCTATGCTATGGAAAAGGACATGTACTTTACCTATATTCCTTAATGATGTCTCAAATAGTTTCCGTGGGAAGATTAAAAATTGTTAACGAGCGAAGCTTTAGACCCAATTCTGAAGTCCACGCAGACGAAGTCGCGGGCAGAACTAAAATAAATAATTATAAGGGCTAGTCTAAAATAAATAATTATACAATAAAATGATAAAAAAGCGAAAAGTCGATCTTACTACTCGAGATAAGTCAAGCGACGTTCTCTCAAAATGGCGGACTTCGACATGTCTAGTGTTCCGATTGGCTGAGGTGTTGTTACCACTCGAGAAAGAATTGGAAGTCGAACTTTTTTCGAATCCGTTAGAATCGGCATCCAGTGCAGAGTTTCGAAAACGTTCGTGTGCTTCGACAGGATATAATTAACTGGCTTACGCACGACTACATTCTTTTGTGTTTCCTCTGTGATTATGATCGATAAAATAACATTCAAAATCCGTCACTAACATTCTGATTTTATTCTTAATAAATAAAACCGGCCAAGTCCGAGTCGGACTCGCGCACAGAGGGTTCCGTGTATTTTTATTATTATGATATAACTAATACGGTTTTCGCAATTTTTCTTTACCTATCTGTGCTATAAAATTTCTAGATCCTGTGTTCACGGGAAGTACCCTGTAGGTTTTGATTCCCATGCGAGTGTCAACAATTTGCGGAAATTTGCAGAATAAACCACTGTATCTTTTGAATGCGTTAGCTTAGAAGTTTGATTTTTTCACAGCTCCAAGAGACAGTAGACCTGAGTATTTCATATAAATTTCAGCTTGATACCTCCACGCGTTCCTGAGGAAAAGGGTCTTGACAGACAAGACAGGCGGACGGACGGAGGGACAGACGGACGGACGGACAACAACGTGATCCTATAAGGGTTCCGTTTTTTCCTTTCGAGGTGCGGAATCCTAAAAATAAATCAATGAGAAGATATGTTAATAACCTCACCTGCACGTTGATGTACACAGAGACGTGATCCATAGTCGCCACTCGCGCCCTCTCTGCGCCTCTTCCGACAACACCGTGAAAGCGTATCTGCAATTTTAATACATATTTTACTTTACATCTATACATACGGCTATAATAAACCCCGATATAATAACATTTTGTTTGTTTTCTTTGTTTAGTGGAGTCCTTTAAGAGCGCCGTGTAAACGATGAAACATGTTTGTCAAACTTGCTTGACAAACCACGTTTTCATCATAATCATAACTTTATTGCACAAAATATGGTTACAAATAGGTGGTACTCAAACACGACGTCAATCCGGATACTTTTCAAACATATCAAACACGTAGTTCGTTTGTCAAACACAGCCCTACACGAACGAACATGTTTGTCAAACACGTAAATTTGACAAACATGTTTGATCGATTACAGGGTCCTTTAAACGTAAACGGTAGCTGCACTTTTTTCGCAGCTACGAGCGCAGACTATCGGTGGTCGATTTTTGACGGTGTAAAATGAAACATTTGGAGTTCTACATTGCAACGCACGCACACGACCCACAAATAGTTGGCCGAAAAAAATCGGTGTAACTCAGCCGGCGAAAAACATTAAAAAAATATTGATGATCGGCGAAAAATGGAACGTTCCTAAATGTAGGTACACTGCCTGCTGCTCACCGACCGAGAGTTGGCTGCTTGCACTTGCTTAATAAGAAAGGACATGATGGCACTAGTCGGAGAGTGATGTATCAAACACCTGTCTTTCTAATATGATTCACTTTTTCATATTTTGTTGACTTTTTTGTTTCCTAATTCGTTACATGTACATATGTATATTATATGACTTTATATATATATACTAGCTGTGCCCGCGACTTCGTCCGCGTGGAATAGTAACTTTTGGCAGCATTTTGATTTTTGTGGGCAATTTTTTAAAGACCCTGATAAAAAGTAGCCAATGTTATACCTTATATTTATTTGTGAAAGTCCTGTCAAAATCGGTCCAGCCGTTCCGGAGATTAGCGAGAACTAACAGACAGACAAAAATATTTAAATTGTGTTTTTGATAATGGTACCCGATATACATTCATACCCATTTAGTAAAAACTTGTTATTTTGACATTAGAAACAGACACTTCAATTTTATTTATTTGTATAGACAGACCTCTTCAATTTTATTTATTTGTATAGATGTATAGATTGCACAAACGATTGATTGATTGAACACTTTATTGCACACGAAACACACACAAACAAGACATAACAATGTAACGTTTTATTACATTCCTCATTGCACAAACGAAACAAAAATTTTTGTTTGTCTGTCTGTCTGTCTGTTTGTCCCCGCTAATCTCCGGAACGGCTGGACCGATTTTGACGGGACTTTCACTAATAGATAATTATAAATGGTTTTGTAGATTCTCCATTTTTCTTAACTACACTCGCGAGCAAAAGTTTGGAATCAGTTACTTGAAATTGGTTGCGCGTTATCTTGAGTAGTTAATACTTTTTTAATAATCGTAAAAATGACATCATTTTAAAGGTTCAACTCTTTACTTTTAAAGTGATACCGAATTCACTAAAAACAAGCCAGTATTTATGGAGCCATTCCGCATTAAGTGAAGGTGTATCGAAAAAGACGTGTTTCAATTGTTTAATACGTCACGAGTTGCGACCTATTGACCCCCTATAAAAGCACCTGTTATCGGATTTTCTTTATCAGTCGACTTTCACACGTTGACCGGTACACATCTCCGCCACTTTTGACCTTTTACCTTGTACGACAATGGAGACAACACCTACAGAAGCAGCACAAATCGTAGCCCTATTGCAAGAAGGGCTCAGCCAGCGGGTTGTCGCTCGTCGGCTCCACATAAGCCAATCCTGTGTTTCGAAAGTTTATAAGCGCTTTTGGGAGACTGGTGGCTTTATCCCGAGACCAAGATCTGGACGGTGCCGGTGCACATCGGAGAAGGATGACCGTTGTATCGTGTCAACCTCTCTCCGAAATCGGCATTTGACTGGTGTCGACGTCCAACAGGAGCTCCGAGATGTTCGTGGGGTAGCAGCCAGCGAGTGGACAGTTCGTCGACGACTCAAGCAAGCGAATCTGACTCCAAAAAGGCCTGCCACGGGCCCAAAACTCACGGCAGCTCACCGACAAGCACGCCTTCAGTTTACTCGCACCCATCTTGATTGGGAGGTTGAGCAATGGAGGCAAGTCCTGTTCTCCGACGAAAGCAGAATGTGTTTGCACGGTAGCGACAGAAGAGGACGGGTCTACAGGCGGCCTGGGAAGCGATTTGCACAGTGCTGTGTCGCTGAAATAGTGGCTTATGAGGGCGGCTCTTGTATGATGTGGGCCGGCATTTCCTTCGATGGTAAAACCGAGCTTGTTTTCGTGCCTGGCGAGGGACGAGGAGGCGGTCTAACTTCGGACCGGTACATTTCCGATATTCTCCGGGAACATGTCGTTCCCTATGCGGGATACATCGGTGATGACTTCCTCCTTATGCACGATAACGCTCGTTGTCACACTGCCCGTGTAACAACGGAATACCTCGAAGAAGTCGGTATTGCCACATTGGACTGGCCAGCGCTCAGCCCTGACTTGAATCCTCCTCCTGCTCCTTCATGTCTGAATGAGCTGAAATCAGCGTTGATTGAGGAGTGGGAAGGTAAATTATTCCACAAGAATCAATTCAGAAGCTGGTCAGGTCTATGAAGAATCGTCTTGGAGCAGTTATTAGGGTGAGGGGAGGGAACACAAAATATTGACACTTATTTTTAAAGATAAATAAAATTTTTATTTAATAATTTTTGTTGTTTTATTCATTCATTATTTTTCCCTATTTCCTTGTTTTCCTACCTCCTTCACTTAATCCGGGATAACTCCACAATTACGGGCTCGATATGAATTAATTTTATATCAATTTGAAGTGGACAGTTGCACCTTTAACACGATGTCATTTTTATGATTATTAAAAATTTATTTAGTAAGCAAGATCACGCGCAGGGTCCGTCGTCTTCCTTACACAGTTTTTTGCCTGCACACATGCACAGCACATGAATGTGTTTGTTGATAAAGTATACCACAAGAAATATTTATTTTTATTTTTTTAACTGACAACAAAATCTTCCGTCCGCCCGCCGGCAATCATGGCCGCCATCCGCCATTACAGATTTGTGTTGATCGAGGAAGTACCTTGTGTGTTAATATCTCTCCACATTTTTTGTAATAACAACCAATAAGTCTCTGAACCATAGTATCTTTTTTGGTGCAATTTTCAGAGTACATTCACGAAAGGACGTTTTAGATTTATAGTTTAAAGTCGCGACAGGACGTTTTATAGGTTAGGTTTGTGTTGTTTTTATTTGTGTTTGATTTCTTTTTTGTGTAAATATGTCTGTAAACGACCACAGAAAATGTGCTAAGTGCGGCAAAACACGCGCTGAAGACACTAGGGTGACCTTCCATAGATTTCCAAATCCCGGAAAAACTAATATTACGAAGTAAGTAAATATCGATTTTATCTAGTTCTAGAGCATTTCCATCCTAAATATTTGTAGAAGATGCCTTAGGCATTTAGTTTTACATTTTTCTGTACTTTTGTGCAATAAAAATAAATAAAATTTAGCAAATTAATTTCTGAAACAATTCAACAATAAAGTATTATTAATTTTGCAGGGCTCGTGCTTGGGCTAAATACTGTTGGCCAAATGAAGACTGGAGTTCTGTGAATTCTTTAAATGCGCTACATATTACCAACAAAGTTTTATGCGGCCGACATTTTCATTCATCCCAATTTTATGACAATGAGAGACAGAAACTGAGTAAATTTGCAGTTCCTGATTCAACTGAATTGGATTTACTAAATCGTCAAGAAAATGTTTTAAATCAGGTATGTATAGAATTCAATATCTACCAAAATGAAAATAAACTCAGAGGAATTCACGGGAGATTTAGTTTTGACATGAATTTTAAATATGTGGAAAATGGAAACTTACCTACTTGGACATTTTTAATAAAATATAGACTAGTGTTATTTTGTACATATAGACGTTACTGTGTATGTGACAAAGTGACATATTTAATCATGATGAATTCCGATTTAGCCGCGTTTTCCATTGGTATGAGTGCAATTTTATTAATTACTTTAAAGATAAAGAAAACTGTTAAAAATAAAACAAAAGACGTATTTGGGTTAGATCATGGATAGCAAGGCGTTCATAGAGACGGATCCATAACACTTTACTCAAGGAACTTAGAAGATATGAAGTCTTACAAAATTTACCTCCGAATGAATGATATAGTATTTAACTATATTCTGTCAAAGGTGGCGCCAATAATATCAAAGCAATAAACTCTTTTTAGATGCCCAATTAGTGCAAAAGATCGATTATTAGTAACTCTGAAATATTTAGCTGCCGAAGAAACTTTTCCAGCTTATAGTTTCAAACCAGAATTCCCCAATGCACAAATACAACCCTTATAAGACTGCATAGTGAGATCATTATACGGTTTTTCAGATGCCAAATGGTTGTATGCGACGGCTTGATTTTACTAGACTTTAAACTTTATAGTTTTAGGGTCAAGGACAAAAATTATAATTTAAATGAAGAGTACATTTAAATTATCATTTTTGATCTCATTTTATATATTCTTAATGTTGAGTATTTAATTGTATTTACAGATTATTGAATCACCAAATGTAATACGGCAGCTAATGCCAAAAGCATCAAGAATACCATTTCAACAAATAGAAAATATACAAGTTGAACAACCTAAAAGTGCTCCCATTATTGACACTTTCATGGAAGGTCCTAGTACCTCTAAATTAGCATTGAATAAACAGGTAAATTTCTTTTTGAATGTGTGCCACTTTGGGGGATGTTATATCTGACTTTTGTGATATGAACAATTTGTATTTTTATTGTTACAAAGTATTAAAGGGTATATTTTAAAAGGTGTATGTATATACAAATACCTTTTATTGATTTTGCAGAATAACTTTTTTAAAACTAGGAGAAACGGGACTCAAACACTACATTTATTATGTAGAAGTTGGTAGGTTTTTAAATACCTTGAGGTTTCGACTGTGTTGCAAGAGCAGTAGTCACAAGCAGACTGATGAATGTCGCATGTGTACATAATAAATGTCGCCATTATGTCTTGTTTCTCTTAGTTTTACTGATAATTGAATGCAAATCTAAAAATGTTATATATTTTTTATTTAAATCATCTATCTAGGTTTGACCATTAACTCGCTTGATGGTAAACGACACTGTAATAGAGAATGGAGCAGGTTGAATTAGAAACTATCTATTCACTCAAGGCAGAGGGTGCCACGCCTGTGCAGTTAGCAGCAGAAAAGTGGATCGAAATTAGATTTTCATAAAATTTACTGACCACATATTTAACTAACAATAAAGATGTTATTTCCAATCCATTCTAGAACAAGTATCAATATACTTTCAGGGCAATTTTAGCATTATAATTTTTTGTTATTTCAGAATGCAACTATGACAACACCAACACGTGAATGTTCAACTACGAAAGATGAGAGCAGTATCTCACATGTTGAGCTACACTCTGTTTCAAAGAAATCCACTGGAATCCTGAGTACTCTAAACATTAGTAAGCATAGTGAAATGAGTTGCAGAGAGCGTAAATTATATAACATTTGTAAAAAGAAAATAAAAGAAATAATGAGACTCAGAAAACAGTTAAAAACTAAGAAACTGAATACTTCTATAAAGAAACTATCAGCTAATGAAAATGTGACAAAATTATGTAATTTAAATATCAGTAATTCGTTTGCAGTGCTACTGCAAAGTCAGCTGAAAAATTGGCCTAAAAAACCAAAAGGGAGACGGTACACGTTAAAACAAAAAATTTTGGCTTTAGTTATTTACAAAAAGTCACCAGCCTGTTATAGACTGCTCAGGCGAATGTTTTCCCTGCCTTGCCAAAGCAGTTTAAATAAGCTATTAAATGGTGTTCCACTGAAACCGGGAGTAAATGAACATATATTTGCTTCTTTAAAAAAAAAGGCCCAGGATCAAACCAATGATGAAAATTTATGTCTTTTATCATTTGATGAAATGTCAATTAAAAAACATTTCTATTATGATCCAAAGAGTGATGAAATTCAAGGCTTCCATGATCATGCCAACCATGGTAGAAGTAACGAAGTGGCTACTAAGGCAATTGTATTTATGCTTTCTGGTATCAGGAAGAAATGGAAGCAGCCTATTGCGTTTTATTTTTCCCACATACTAACTGCTGATAGATTGACTGTCATGTTGAAAGAGGTAAAGTGTTGAATATTAATAAATTTTATTGTTAGGTAAGTTTTAAGGTAAAGCATGTATTTAATTAATCTTTTATTCCTTTTAGATAATCAAAGAATGCTTTGATGCAAATATGAATGTAGTTGCAACAGTTTGTGATTTATCAACAGTAAATTTGAAAGTTTTAAGAACTTTGGGTGCAACTACAAGAGATCCATTTTTTTCACTTTATGGACGTGAAGTTGTAGCTATCTTAGATCCACCACATCTTCTGAAATGTACAAGAAATTTATTTATGAAGCATGATGTTGAGTGTACAGTCAGCATCATAAGAATCTTGGCATCCCACATAGTCAAAAAGATCTGATGGACAAGAATTCAAATTAATATTGTCAGTTAATGTGACCAAATTATTGTACGCATCCAAATTGTTTAAATAATGTAAGCTGCTGAACTTGCCATTAAATGTAAATGGACAATGTGCTCAATATTATATACACGTTCAAACTGCTCACCGGTAACTAGGCAATAAAAGTGGTCAAATAATCTATGCATATGGGAAAAATCGACTTTAAGCCGAGAGGTCACGGTGTATTATGCATGGGGTACTATAATGTAACGAATAAAAAATAATGTTTTCTTTCATAATGTAAGTCTTTCTCTTTCATTTTGTGCATGATGTCAGTGATATGTCTTTTGTTTAGGCAATCTTCATTGACGTTTCATGGTAAATTATTTTTGACATTGAATTCATATATAGGCAACGTAGAACGTAAACAAAGCTATTCCTACGGTTTTACCTGTGTGAATTGGATAATAATATTAAATTTGTATCATTCGATTATGGTAATATCGAGTTTCTTATAACATAGGTATTACAAAACTTAGGTACTATCTTTCTACAATCACACACAAAAAATATTAAATTGCTAAAAGTTTGCAAGGAAAATCGTTATTCTAGAAGCAGTACAACATAAAACTTTGTATTTGGACTAAAATAAGAAACGGTGAAAGAGGTCAAATATGAGCAGAAAGTAGGATTTTGTTGACAAATGAAAACTACTAAACGTAAGTATTTTAACAAATTCAGTTAATTTATTCAGATTTAGATAATACTTACATTTAATATTTTCATATGATTTCAATTCAAACAGATATACTTACAGACAATTATTCAGATTTAGATAATACTTACATTTAATATTTTCATATGATTTCAATTCAAACAGATATACTTACAGACAACGTTAGTTACATACACCACGCACATTCGCGCTACGCTGCGAGGTGGGGGGCAATGTGAGAATCGCCTCATGTTTGTGTATCTATTAAAAGTTTTTATTTAATGGTTTTATTGAACTTGCCCCGTTTTTTTTTATTTAATTTGCAATGTATATTTTACGTATGTTCGGCTCAAATGTTGCAAGTTAAATTTGACCCACTTGCCAGTGTCCGATAGAGCTCAAATTTGGGATACACCTTTCCTTCTGATCAGAATGTAACTGCATTCTTAATACATTCTACATTAATACATTCTGGCGGATTACATATTTTTGTACAACTCCCACAATATGGATATCAAATGAAAAGGCTTGACTTGCCTTGACTTGAAAAATACAGTAGGTAGGTACACGATTAAAAATTAAAACCAAGATAGCCGTCGTCACTAAATAAAAAAAATATAAAATAATAGTGAGAAACAATTTTCAAAATTATTTTGCATTTAAATAAATGTTTGTTTTTACTATAGATTTTTCAGATTTTTTTTATTAATGTGGCGGCTGCTTGGTATTGTAACTGACAGGTCATGCCATAATTTTAATAAGATATACAAAATTTCGAAAGCTGACGTAAGCGAGCCATTAGCTCATTGAACACTGGCTAGTTGATTTATATGCCAGAGGCCCGTGGTTCAAACCCCAGCCCAACTTTTGGGTTTTATTGGGTTTTATATATTTGTTTTTTTTTTTTATAATATGAAAGCAAAAATCTTGAGTGTGAGAAATTCTGGTAAAACCGTTACATTAATTTCATACAGTTTTTTTGATCCTAAAAGTTTTTATGTTTGATGATTAAGGCGAGATTTTCCTGGAAATCTACGCGTGCATGGCGATTCCTTTATTGCGAGGTAATATAGTTGATAATCGCATAGCTTCTAATGTCGCTTACGCGTCATGACCGAACGAAAACGTTACTTTTTACATGTTTTATTCGATTTTTGGAAAACTGGAGTACAAAATAAAAAATGTATTTTTGCAATTTTCTAGACATTAAAAATGCACATCTATTCGTAACACTTTTATGCCATTTATTGTTTTATTTTCTGATTCACAGCAGTTTTAAAATATTGAACAGAGTAATCTTTGGATTTTTTTCTATTGAGTGAAATATTATTAATCATGTTTCTGTCTTTAAGAATGTTGTCAAAGTCAAAGTCAATATACTTTATTCAATTAGGATTACATAATCGCTTTTGAACGTCAATGCAGCTACGCCAATGGTTCACAAATCTACGGCGGGAGACCTTGTACTGGAAAGAACCAGCAAGGGCTATTTTTTTCTCCCTGTATTATTACAGAGTCGTCAATTGAAAGCTGACCTCAAAGCAAAAGTTTGAGCTCAACTTCCATTACAAGATTAGATGTGTCAGTTTTTTTCTTAATGTGTCGTTACCAAAATAATATTTGTTTACATAAATAGTTTACACAACAACATGATTCTTTATCTTTAGGTTAACACCAGGAATTAGCATCATTCAAATAATCTTTGACTTTATAATATCCTTTACTCAATAGAGTATTTTTTACATGCGCTTTAAACTTATGAAAAGGCAAATCAGTAACATTTTGTGGGACTTTGTTGTAAAAAGTTATACATTTTCCCATAAACGAGCCTCTAGTTTTTTGAAGCCTGTATGTTGGAACAGCAAGTTTATTTTTATTTCTTGTGTTCAAATGGTGAATTTGGAAATTGGTTTCAAATGTATTATAATTTTTATGGGCATAAATTAAATTTTCATAAATGTATTGTCCTGCTAAAGTCAATATATTAATTTCTCTAAATAAATCTTTTAGAGAATCTCTTGCTCGTAAATTATAAATAGCGCGAACAGCTCTTTTTTGGAGTACAATAATACTTTCTATACTAGCTGCCGATCCCCAAAGTAGTATTCCATATGTTGAGATAAAATGTTCAACATCATAATTATATGAATTTGAGAACTGCATGTTTTATATTCGTGGCAGTACAGTTAATCGAAATTGTATAAAACGGGAAAGTAGCGCATTAAGCTCAAATAATTAATAAACTAATCTAAATAAGATTAAAATTAATAGTTATAATATTCTTTAAATATTTTTATCCTTTGTATAACATTTCCATTTCAATCTTTTTAGTGAATTTAATACTAGCTCACAGAAACAACTTTAAAGAATACATCTAAGGCTTAATACCTGCAAGGGTCAATATTTAAAAAATTTATTTATTATAAGCTTAGCATAGTGGACCAATCTTAATAGTGGACGACGAGATGATGAGTATCAGACGTAAATACCCAGCTTCAGAAAAGGCATGAAAGACGTTGGACGTGCCTATAAACTGACGTCTCCCTTGATTTTCTTGGGATCCTATCATCAGATTCTAACTTGATGACAATGAGACCGCCTCAGGAGTATACTGTTTCGAATACAAAAAGATTTTTCCAGATCAGTTGATAAATGGCGGAAACATACACAATAAAATCTACGAGTCGAATTGAGAACCTCCTCCTTTTTAAAAACTTTTTGTCTATAAATTACCAAATCAGTTCAGCTATCAAAATGCTTTAAATGCCTAGATACCTTTGATCACTTTAGGTGCGTATATAATTTTGAACACGTTGACAGCTTACATTTTTATGAAAGGTCTTGCTTAGATTTATAGAACACTTTGAGTGCTTAGATAATTATGATAGTTTTGAATGCGTACATTATAATGAATTTCAGGAAATGACATAGTTTTGATTATCCTGTAGGCCTAGATATATCTGATGCTGACTGTACAACTGATTTAAATTGCAATGATAAAATTGTAAGAGGTAAGTTGACATTTTTTATTGTGACTTATTTCTCAGGTTATTCTTGTTTCGTTTATGTGGATAGCAATGTACTTCACATAAGATAAGATGTCATTTATCAAAAAGTAATTCATGATCTGTAATGTTTGGTGACCTGCACATTAGGATACAGGAATCTGTCAAATTATTCCAATTGATCAGGTTATGTGCAAAGTCACATATAAATGCAATTTTAGTTTTCCCTACTTTACCTTTTTTTTCGGGGTAAATGCGTGACCGCACCCTACTCGCAGTTGTTGTTTTCTTTACCTAACAAATTTCTACTGTTTTTGTTATAGGCACAGCAAAATGGAAACATGTAGATATGTTTTATAAATTGGACAAGAATCCAAACTTTTCGTATGCTCCTGCACTTACAGACAGTCATTTGTATCCAAATGTGAAACAGCAAATGAGGGTGAAATTGGCTGCACAAATTTTTAGTCATTCTGTAACAGGTGGTGTATTAGCAAAAATAACATCAGGTGAGTCAAATTATATCTTTCAAGTATGTTAAGTAATTGTACATTTCGATACATGTGTGAAAATTATGTCATTTCTTCATGAGTCCTAGTTTGTTGCCCCAACCCGATGGCGCGGGTCAACAATAGGGACGAGTGGAAATGACAACTCCGCACATGCATCGCATGACGTTAATACATTTGCGAAAAAATAAAACAACGAAAGGAAATCAATGAATAACAGTTTAATCCTTTGGACAAGTAATAATTGACATTACAGTTTGAAAAATTGTTGAGGGTTATATTAAACGTTTGGAGGGCCAATTTATGTTTTGAATTGCGTTATTTATTTATTTATTCACAAGCTGTGCCCGCAAACTACGTTTCGCCCTACAAAAGACTTCAACGCGTATTTTTTCCGTTTTAGCAACATTTTTCATTGATTCTCCTCTCTCCTATTGGCCGTAGTGTGATATTACTTAGCGTATAGCCTTCCTTGAGAAATGGACTATCCAACACAAAAAATAGTTATTCACACAATATTTTTGTACAGAAAACTTTTTGATTAAAAACCTCCTCCATGCATTTAAATGTTATATGCACGAGGAAAACAAAAAAAGAAAATGCGGAAAAGAATAACTTTCCGCACGCTAAACACACATGGAAAAGTCTACGTTTTGAGTAACTGTATTTAAAAAATATTTTCTATTGAAGCAAGATAAATAAAATAAGTTGTAAAGCTTATAGTACTTAAGTATTTGACTCCGGTGCACCGCCTTCAGCTTTACAAGGCGCAGGTTCGGCCTCATATGGAATACTGTTCTCATCTTTGGGCTGGGGCACCCCAATACCAACTTCTCCCTCACTGGACCGCATTCAACGGAGAGCGACTCGAATCGTCGACTGCCAGGAAATTTCAAATCGGCTTGATACCTTGGCGCTGCGTAGAAATGTCGCTTCGCTATGCATCTTCTATCGTATTTATTACGGGGAATGCTCCGAGGAATTGTTCGGACTTATACCTGCCGCCTCTTTCCGCCATCGTTCCACGCGGCAAAAAATCCATGCCCATCACTTAGATGGTTGGCAGTCCACAACTGTGCGTTTCTCTCGAAGTTTCCTGCCTCGCACAGTCAAACTTTGGAACGAATTGTCGCCTGCGGTATTTCCGGACCGATACGACCTTCAAACTTTCAAAAAAGAGCGTATTCCCACCTCAAAGGCCGGCAACGCACTTGTAACTCCTCTGGGGTTGCGGGTGTCCATGGGCGACGGTAATTACTTACCATCAGGTGATACGTCTGCTCGCTTGCCCCCTATACCATAAAAAAAGGAGTATTTCTATTGTGTACATAATAATTTTCTGATTTTTTTTTTAACTTTGCTGTCTATATTTTTTTTGGTGATATTTGCTTTAGGATGAGTAAGTAACTTATATTTCCAACAAACAAAAATTTTTTTACAAAAAATAGAACCGACTTCAAAAACACTGAAAGCTTAAAAATAATATAAGAATAGGTACAGACAACATCACACTTCTATATTGAAGTCGGCGCCAAACGATGATCTCCTAGAAAGTGTTAAAATATGTCACCGACTTCAATATAAAAGTGTGATGTTGTCTGTACCTATTCTTATATTATTTTTAAGTTTTCAGTGTTTTTTAAGTCAGTTCTATTTTTTGTAAAAAAAAATTATTTTAAACTTTTTAGTGAATGAAATCTTTTTAGTGAAAGAAACCCTAATTTAATACCAGCTTATCTTCGGTGAGCTGGTATTAAATTAGTGTTTTCCTCGATTTTCTATGGGATCCCATCATCAGATCCTGACTTTGGTGACCAAGGGACCACCCTTGCAGTATACTCTATCAAATACAAAAAGAATTTTGGAAATCGGTTTAAAAATGACGGAGTTGTGAGGTAACAAACATAAAAAAAAATACAACCGAATTGATAACCTCCTCCTTTTTTGAAGTCGGTTAAAAAAAAGAACAAACCCTGCTGTGCTTTATACAGTATCTTTTTAATTAGGAAAGAATAGGGAAGTCATTAAGTTGAATTTCTGAAACCAATTTTGGCATAGTCAATATTTTTGCAAGTGTGAGTTGTCAAAAAATTAATGAAGTCAACAATTTTTTTATGCAGTTTGCCTGTCTTTTATGTAAGGATTATTTCATTGCATTAAAAGTAAAACATTTTCATTAATATGTTTTATTTGTCCACAGGCGAACTTCCACCTGAAGCACATGTGACAGCAACATTTTTAAAAAAAATTGATAATTTATTTGATGCGGTTAATGCAGACAGCCCCGACTTGCGCCGCGGTAAAAAATACTCTACCAACATGACTGCAAGCAGCCCTCACATATTGCTCTTCAATGAAATGAGGAAGTTTATTTCATCTATGAAATACTTAGGGAGCAGATCAAATCCTCCTTCGCAAGAAGGCTGGATACACACCATGAATGCTGTAGAAAAATTATGGAAGAATCTGCAAAGGATGAATATCAATGCGCTTTCTACACGTCGCCTGAATCAAGATCCTCTTGAGAATTTTTTTGGATGTGTTAGATACAATTGTGGATCTAATAATAATCCTACCATACAACAATTTCTGGCGGGTGTAAAGACAGCCATTATAACAAATTTACGGCATTCTGGGCAGAGGAAGAACTGTGAAGATGATTGTGCAGTTTTATCAAACAATTTGACGAGATTTTTAACGTCAAACATCAAAAGTAGCGAAACAAGTAGTAATGTAATAGATAACCATAATTTTGCAATTGAAAGTTATGAAAAAGATTCTTTTGAAACTGTAGAACAAGCGACTCCTGAAAGTCAGGCCTGTGGATATGTGTGTGGCTTCATTTTTAAAAAGTTAAAAAACAATAATTGTGCCGATTGTAAGAAAGCATTTTTAGCTGATACGCATGAAGCTATTCACATATTTACGACCATGAAAGAATATGAAACAAATAAATATTCCTTACATTATGTGAAAAAGTTAACAGTTACCTGTGTAGAAACGATGGCCACTATAATCAATAATTATTTAGAGAAATCTGGCTGGAAGTCAAATGTAAAAGAAAATGTAATGGAAATTCTAGAAAATATCTTAAAAAATAGGGAAATGGATGCTGATGACAAAAGTAAGGCACTAGAGCGAAAAATAAAAATTTTAAAAAATAAATAAGAATTTCTTGTCTATTTTAAAAGTTTGCTCTGTATTAAGTAATGATTTTCACATTTCTCCAAAAATTTCACTGTTCTTGTGCAAGAAGGCATTTCTAACGAATGATCCTAAAGCCATTCATATACTGTGCAAAGTCTTATTTTTTTTTTGTTTTATTGTATCTGGAACATATTTCTGTTCCTTAATATTTTTTTAAAACATTAAATGATATTATTTGTGGATAAGTTTTTGCAGGGAAAGAAACATATTTTTGTTAGAAATTCCAATCACTACTTAAGCTCGCTTGATGTAAGAATGATAATAATAGATGAATAACCATGTTTAATATCGTCATTTGTACACATATGCACTCTTATTAATAGTGATAATGCATGCTTATTCGTTGATACGATTTAAAAAGAAAGCCGCTTTAATATACAAATTATAATGACCTACAGTAATCTGTTTTTGTATTAGTGTATCGCAATAGTGTAACCAAAGACATCATAAGAGATAGACCGACAATACGCGCGGCCTCTAAGAAACCCCCTTCAACCACACAGCGGTCAGGCGGCCGCCACTTACTGTATTTGTACTGCATTCGTCTGTCGAGCGCGCGTGAAGTTATAAAAATACTTAAACATGCCCAAATAACTTCATTTGTAGAGTCAAAAACGAACAGTAATAAAAACTTAATCACATTGTAACATTATTTATTACCGATGAGTCTTAATTATGCTTATTTATTTAGCTATTATCATATCAAAATTGGTTGAAGGGGACTTCATACATTTCGTTTGTATTGTTGGTCTACTCTTATAATGTCTTTGAGTGTAACACTCACAACTATTAAAACTACAGTTACTAAAAGTGCAATGTGTATTGTAATACAAATATTGCACTTTTATTCACAAATGTCTAAACTGCGACATAATTGTTTCTTGAATTTCATTTTTTATTTTCCCTACAATATACGCTTCAATTGAAACTAGTCTGAAATATTATTAACATTTATGTTTTTGATTTCCACTGTACTTTCATATTTTTATTGCTTTATTGGATGTGACCTTGTCTAAGTAAACGAGTGTGAAAGCTTGAAACAATAAATATTTTATAGTAATACCGAAATTTTGTTTGACTTGCACCGAATTTTGCTGTAAAAATGTATTGAATCAAATAAAGTTGTACCTATTATTGGGGAACAATATTTTGTTAGCACGAAGGTTCGTAATTTATGGTATGGAGTTTATCTTCAAGATAAACTCCTTACAATTATGTGTGAATTCTTTTCGTGCTAACAAATAAAATAGGTATAATATTAATCCTGAACCCGGCCCTACCTATTTTTTATATTTAAATTTTCCCGCTACCCTGCTAGTTTTCTTGCTATTACGCCGTGGCGCTACAGTATCCGTGTGTAGTCGATGGACAATTTTTTTTTCTATGGAGTTACTATTCTTCTCTCGCAGAGAGTATTATGTTCCTTGATCACGCGGAACCAATTTCAAGTAACTGATTCCAAACTTTTGCTCGCGAGTGTAGATTGGGTTTTAAATGTTTTAGGCCCAACGCAAGACACATGGTTTTGAGGTTCCCTTTTGCAAAACTAATTATCGAGGTAATAGTTTTCTTATTAGAGCTATTAAAAATATAATACCACATATAGTAACATCGATGTATTTCATGTTAAATTAGGCCAATTTCGTCGTCGTTTGAAGGAACGAATACCTGCATTATAGTTTTTAAAGCAGTGTTTGTTTGCCAGTGTTTTTTCCTTTCCTTTATTTTATTTATTTCTTTAAATTAATGTAAACATTGTACAGTTGAATCAGTTCAGTTATTGCTTTATTTATATCGTACCTGATGCGATCTCTCGATCAACAGATCACATGGTATATCTATCTGTGGAAACTAATTAGGCTAGTGTAGGTATAAGTTATTTTGTATTTTATAAGATCACATGTAATAATTCATGCGGTTTGTTTCCTAAATAAAAAAAATAGATAGCTAATCATATATAAGGTATAACATAGCCTTTATCAACTGCAGCAAAACTCTGTACTATTCCACGCGGACGGGCACAGCTAGTGAGGAATATAACGACACGTGTATAGGCGACGTGGTGTTTTGCGATCGTGTGGTAGCTCACCGGTAGAACAGCCAGTCGTCGGTGGCGGCGGGCAGCGCGTGCAGCACGGCGCGGTGGCCGAGCGTGGGCCGCGGCGCCGCGTACGAGCTACGCAAAGCGCGCCACGCCGCCTCCCACGCGGGGCGGCCGCGCGTGCGCACGCCCGCCGTGAACGCCGCCTGTACGCAATCCACCCGTACCTCTACCATGAGTTGCCATCGATTGCACACTGTAGTTAACTACAGTCGCTAACGTGTTAACGCAGACGATATCGTTTTCGATAGTCACCGTACCATGAGTTACTTTTGCATTTACCTGACTTCGTAACGTTAACTCGATAGTATAGTAAACGATACAAAGGATACAGACTACTTACTTACAGGTAATTATTTGTTGTCGTCATGTTGGTAATACGCTATAATCCGTCCTCGCAAAAAGGTAGCTCAATTCGGTTTCTTACCATATTGTTATGAAAGATTTAATTTAGTCGGCTTATACGTCAACTCAAATTATTTCATAGGTTATATTTTGAATCATTGTTTGATTACATTCATGAAAACTTATTAGTTTTATGTTAAAGAATAAGTTTTTATTAAATGTAGGCCATGTATTGATTTAATAATGATATAGACAAGCGCTCCATGGTTCCAGTTAATGGTGCAATTCATAAGAATATATAGTAATTATAGTTTAATTGTAAGTATTAACATTGTTGTGGTAAACATTGTAACAATTTTCCATTAAAAATAATCATTTTCTATGCTTCTATGGGTTTGTTTTTTAGTACCCATCTATTTAAAGACGTGGCTACACAAAGAGACCTATTGGATTGATAATTTAAATGTAAATAGTGCAATCCGTTATAATTGAAGGATTTTCCATTATAGCTAAATAATTTAACCAATTAATTTTTTCTTTCAGGCTTTAGATCACCATTATCTCAATTGTTCTCGACGGCCCACAGGAAAATATATATATAATATTTCTTTAATTCAATAGAGTTGACAAATATGCTGAAAATTGATACCTGCCAAATGTAGTATTACAGGAGATATACAACTGCATAAGTGAGTGGGTGAATGAATAAAACTAAAAATGTTACTCCTTTACAGTATGAGTAATTATGATGAAGCATTTTATATAAAACTTAAAAAAAAACTGATGACGTCTGACATCGGCCAATATTCATATAAAATACTTTAATTTTAGAATATTATGATTATCTATTATGGCTTTATGTGATGTTTAATGATATGTCTGTTGTTGCAGAAGTTTAAGTTCCAAAATTTACCTGGAATTACAGTCAAATGTCCAACCATAGAAATTACTGCACAAGAAAGAACCGGTACTACTGTTATTTATTATCATTCAATAATTATCATATTTTAGCAAACTTAATAGATGAAGAAATTTGTTTAATCGACACTATTATATTATTAAAATATATTCTATTGGTATTTTACTTATTTTGTATGATTACAAGTCAGTAAAATTATATTGCTGCCAAAATCTTAATGACAGTATGAAAGTATGCAGAGTCACAGCTACAAACTCACTGGATACTTTAGCAAACTGCATATTATTATGAGGTAAAATTAGGCTAAATGATCTAAGGGTAAAATACAGTGGGAAGTTAGTCTGAAAAATACATTGTTTGTATTATTATTTTATCATAACAGCAATGGTAGGGAAGCAATTAAAGAATATTACTATAAATGCATTGTTGACTGAAAAACAGTGAATTATTGTGTTCACATTACGACTCTTACATGGTTTTTGGGTTGGGCAATATATATCACCAACAAACCTGTTTTTTCATACCATCCACCTATTTGACATATGAATCAGAATAAATTCAAATATACAGAAGATTGTTTGTTTTATTTCATATTGTTTATATTCATTGAACAGCTCACAGGAAGTTATATTTATTAAGCACTTTGATACTGAATCATGCCCATATTCTTTTACGTAAGGTAATAACTTCTTTTACATAAGATGTAAAAGTAAAAATATAGTTTTATAGGAATGTTCATGACTGACCAGTCTTATAAAAAATGGACAATCTCCATTGAAAGATACTGTTTTTGATGCAAATTCTTAATGTTTATGTTAAATAACCAGAGGTACTAGGTCTTCTGTGTTATTGCAAAGCAGCAATGCTTTTCTGTTTTATATTGAAGGATACGAAATTTCAGGCTACTGTAACTACATTCATAAGATAATAACCTACACCTTGTACACTTTGGTCATTAGAAGACTATAGTAGACTATGATCATCTAAGTAGTAGACTATTTGCTTGTTTGCCAACATTCTTGTGTAAAATATGCACAAATACAACAATTCTGTTGTTCTTTATATTAGATTCAGTATGAAATATAGACCTAGAATTTTATTGAAAATTAATATTTTTTGCTTTGTCAAAACAAGGAAATCCTACTTAGGTAAATAAATTAAAGAGTGGGCTCATGTAATTTATTTATTTTTGGTGTAAAAAATGTGTTAACATCTTTTTATTAATCTACCAATAAAAAAAATCATCAACCAATTTTTCCTTTTTAATGCAATCCAAACTATTGTGACACTGTAAAATCCAACTGCAGCTGTGGCAATAAATCAGTCCAAAAAATGAAATGCTAAAACCGAAGGTCTTGGCTGCACCATTCTTTATTATCATCAATGCCACTCAATCAAATCATCCTCCGCCACTCATCCAAAATAAATGTAGCTGTAAAAAATAAAATCTTATAATATATGCACCTTTTTAAGTTTTAACTGACTTCAAAAAAGGAGATGTGTTGACTGAATCATTTTTTTTAAATATTATGTTCACTGATTACTCCGCCAATTGTGGACCGATTTTCAAAATTCTTTCTTTTTATCGATAGAGGGATCCTGGAATAATGGAAGGAAATACTTAAATTACAGAGGCACATCCAACATATTTAATTTTTTTCTGACGATATTTAGGTAAGTAGGTACCTATTTGCATCTGATAGTCATCATATCATGTTACTGAGCTGATGATGATGGAAGGTTTCTGGTAGGTGACGAGTTTGGGAATTTTACTAAAAATATTGAAATATATTTTTTTTTCAAAAAAAATTTAACCTGCTCCAAAACACCAAAAGTCTTAATTAAATACAAGAATACATACAATTATTATCACATTTTTATATTGAAGTTGGTGCCAAACTTTTCAGGTGATATTGCTTGGCACCGACTTCAATATAAAAATGTGATATTGTATGTATTCTTATATTATTTATGACTTTTTGGTGTTTTTGAAGTCAGTGTTATTCTTTGTAAAAAAATTAGGTATACCAATAGCTTTTTATTAGAGAAACAACTCTAAGAAGTTATTTAAAAAAGTTATTAAGGTTTATAATATAGAAAATAAAATGCAATTCTTTACATTTGAGGGTGTAAGAATGTTTTACCTCTCTACACAGTGACAATGATTTTTAACCACAATTCTTTTTCCATTTGACTGGCTGTTATATCCAGCTAATTCTTTGCTTCTTCATTGGACTTGTTGCACGCAAGTATGGATGTGGCATCAACAGTCCCATTTATGGATAATCTGCAAGAAATGTTTTGTAAATAAAATGTTATAGAATAGGTATTTTAACACTGATATAGACTATTTTTAATTTCTTATCAGCTTGTCAAACAATTCCTTAACTTCTGGGATGCCTTGTAGTTTATTGAATGTGTTATTTTGATATACATAAGGATGACATTTTGTTTTGTTATTTCCAAAAATCCAAGTTTTGCATTTACCTACTGAAGGGGTCATACGAAGACAATCGGAATTATTACCCATATATTCACTTCAGTTGTCATAAAACAGTATTATACACTTAAGATACCTCTATGATCATAAAGCTATTAAGATCAAAACAAAATTGTATGTAACTTTTTAAAAATGATAATTTGATTTTGAGGTTACTTACATAAACTCTGTATAGCTTTCAGTTTCAAGTCTGTATTTGCTTTTAAACACCAATGCTGAAATGCTTATTTATAATACTATAATTGGCACAAATAGTTGTAATCACTCTTTTGAACTTTTTCTCACGACTGCTCTCGTATTTTAATTGTTTTCGTGTCATTGACGTATATATTATGTATGTGTTATTATTCTGGAACTCAGCCGTGGTTGGCATATTCCATGCAAAAAAAATCACAACTTATTAACTAATTTAACTCAATAATATTATTCCAAACTTGCTAAGATTATCTATCGAATCGAGTCTCACGGTCTCACGCTTGAAAATGTAAGTGAGTAACGTAACTACAGAGTTATCGTTTTGTACGTTATCGTCTATCGAGTAGCTGTCAAATCATGAACTCATGGTACCAATTTCCATACAATATGCACAAAACGATTGTCGATAGCGAGCGCGTTTTCGATAGGTTCGCGACGTATCGTAAACTATTGCACTCATGGTACCGATTTTAGTTCACCGCGTTACCGCTAGGGGCGCTGTACAAAGGTCCATACAAAAATTTACGCAGTCGATATCGACTCCAAACGAATGCAAACTCATGGTAGAGCTACCGGTCACTTCGCTTCTCAGACCAACCAAAAAAACCAAACGACGTGAAACACTTACAAAAAAAGTGCCAATATAATAATATGTGGTGCGTGGTGCTCTAAGATAACGGAAATAATTAGGAACGCCGCATCCAATAATCCACACTTACGATGTATTTCTTTCCTATATACAATTTATTTTAAAAAAATCAAAGAAAAACATAAAACTGTGAAATGCAACCGCAAACAACCCAAACAACGCTCACTGACCGTTGACGTATTAACCTAGACGCACTGTCGGATGCAGAGAAATTATTCACTCAACTGAGTTTTGTATTTATTGGTTTTGTATTTAAGGTGTGTATTACTGAGAAATTAGATAGGTATATCTTGATTGAAACAAATGAAAATGGTTTCCGAACTACGATCTACACTCAACCGCCACCTTATAACCGTAGCTTTACCACGGTAATACTATACACGGTTATTTTTTTATCACCCTGGAAAATTTAAGGGACGCTTCACGGCATGGTATTAGAATAATTTAAATATAAATAAAAAAAATAACCCCCCTCCTTAATTTTATATTAATTTTTAAAAAAATACAAAAAATGCTGCACTAGTTGAGAGCAGCCTTTTAGAGATTTTTTTATTTTTTTTAATATTTTTTTTAAATTTTTGATTTAATTTTTTTTATTTTTTATATAATATTGGATGTGTCCTGAGGCATCCCTAAAATTTTCCAGCGTGATAAAAAAATAACCGTGTATACGGTAGAATGACTTCCATAGAAACGGTCGAAACACGCGCTACGCACCTCGACGTTAATAGCATATACAGTATGTCGACTCAGACCCTCTTTGAAATTTTATACCTCCGGCCACTCGGCATCGCTTGGTGCGTTGGCCCATAATAGGGCTGCTCGCTTCCATAAATACTCGTACGTTAATATTACGCTCACTCACACCAACGCCAACGTCACCAACCGGCATTTTGCTTGAGCTCCCATTCCAGCTATACATGTACACTACGAAAACTGCCACTATTACGAGCGACATAAGATGAACGGTCCAAAGGTCAAACAGTATAGCTTGATAAGGAGCATACTGTACGTGCGCCCTGCGGCGAACTGCATTCGTGACTGTCCTTGTAGATGCGAGCGATCCGAGTGCGATCCCAGGTCGAGGCGCGTAGGCATAGCGCGTTTTTCGACCGTTTCTTTACAGTCGATCTACTGTATATACTATTACTGCGCTATGAGTGCAGTCCATAATATGATATCAGAGCTCGTGTGCGCTATTTGCATGCCAACAATTAGTCCAAAATTGCTCATACTGTGCGCATTTGTATACAGTATGAAGTAAGCGATGACGTCACCCATTGATGCTGACGGTGCTGACAGAAAAGAGGCAGTGCACTGTCTCCAGAAATGTCAATGTCAAAGTCAACATCAGTCTTTCACGGCGTTTGAATTGTATTTTAATTTGTTCGAATTTTTTCTCATTAGATTATCTACAATAAATAAAGAAGATACGGAGGCACAATACATATCTCCTTCCAATTTTTCTTATCAAATAACATTGACTGTCAGCTTGACAGAATCACAGATCAAAAGCTCGGTCCAAAATAATTGATCTCGAGTGCTTACGTCTGTGAGCAGTGCAAACAATTTGAACGGGTGATTTGCATGCATGCAAACTTTTAACAGTACTTATTGTACCCCTTGATCCTTCTGACCAAGGCGTACCGCTCGACGAGCTCTGCCGCATTACCGGTGTTGGCCGGTGTATTACCGGCTGACCTCGAGGTGATCCGGGCAGGCGAACTAGGCGGAGTGCACGAAGGCCGCGCCACCAAAGAAGAGCAAAAGAGTGCCCGACTCCGAACATCTGAGTCCGCTCCGCTCTTGCCTCCTGGCAGGAGCGTTGGGACACATCGGAACAGGGGAGGGAGACGTATCGGTTCTTCCCGGACGTGGCGGCCCGGCTCAGGTTTACTTGGGTCGAGCCGAACTACGAAGTCTCACAGCTACTGACGGGGCATGGTCATTTCAATAGTAGGCTGTTTAGGTTTTCACTGGTCGACAGTGCTAGGTGTCATTGTGGGGAGTGCGAGGATGAAGACCTTCATCACACACTGTGGGAGTGTAGGCTGTACAGTGAGGCGCGTAGGGACTTGGTCGAAAAGGTGAAAGCGCTTGAGACGGGTCCGATTTATTACTGCGATCTCGTGGGGACGGAGGCGAATTTCCAGCGGCTCCGGGACTTCGCGCGACGGTGGTTTAAGATTAGGAGTGGATTCGATAGGGGCGAAGAAGGAAGAGGGCAACCGCCCGAAGAAAGGTAGACGAAGCCAGCGGTACCACAACGGTGGGCACACGGCGACCTGGTGGCGGACACCGAAGGCGTGACGTGTGTTGTCCGACCCGTAAGAGGAGAGGGACACAGGGACAAACAGGAGAAAGATTTCAATAACTTGTAGGGAGTCAAGAAGTGTGCGCGGCTAGAGTGCGATTACGCAGGTGCCACGCACATCTCCCGCTGTTTCGGCCCGTATAACCATCGGTTGAGTAGGGCCATGGGTTGGTGGAGGGTAAAAGTACTTATTGTACTGACGAAGTAAGTACGAAGCAAGTACTCCCCAATGAAATCCTGGATTCAACCCGTCCAAGCCTCATTCACTACGCGCTTACAGTCTGATTTTTAATTCGACGGAATTCTGACAGATGTCATCCATAGACAAATCAGATATAAATAACCTTTTCTGCTTAGATTTTTTTAAATATTTAATAACAAAAACTATGAAACAGAATTAGATCAAGTAATGACACTGTAAATATTGTTTGTTTTGTGCACTCAATGCACACTAGCCCGAATGTAAATTTTTAAGTGCTAAATGGTAAAACAGAGTAGTAAGTAACAACATATTTCTCAAATAAAAATATTTATTAATAATCATCACTTATAACATCATTGTCGTCATCATCATCAACTCGGATTATAAAAGAATCACATACACTATCCAGCAGATCATTAAGAGGGCATATTTTATCCTCTTCTTTCATAATATGGTTTATGAATTCTTGCCATTTTTCAGCTGTGATATTCTAATATTAATTGTTTCACTTTGCGCAACTTGGACTGCGGTGCATGACGCGGCGTAAATAGTTTTTTAATTTTAGATTTGACATCTTTATACACGGTGTTTCATAATAACCAATAAATAATCAATGCGTTGTCTAAAACTAATTATTAAAATGTGTTTACACGTAATGTCATTCAACCCAAAATTGTCATGTATATCATAGTATCATCATCATGTCTATGATTTACATGAAAATTTTGGGTTGAATGACATTACGGGTAAACACAATTTAATAATTAGTTTTCGATAAAGAATTGATTATTTATTGGTTATTTAGGTGTTCGAGCCTTCGCTCGACCCACTGTGAGATTAACCTTTTGAATTTTACCTGTTTGCAGTGTGCATCTACCCTATATACAATTATCCACCTAACATTTTCAATGAGGGTATGTAAGTAAGTGCGGGTGCCATCGCCGACTAGCTTTTCTCTTCAGTACGTTTTTGAATTTTGTCGTGAGCAGTGTGCAAAATTGTTAAAACTATATTGTTTAAATTAAGTAACACAATTTCAATGAAAAGTAGTTTTTTTTTAGTGCGCTATTTGCTGATATAAGAAATATATATATTTAAAAATTATTTAAGAATAGCTGTTGAAGATTTTGAGGTAAGATCCTTCCTTTATTTAGTGTACAAGTTAAAAAAGTGCTTTGTTCTTGCGAATGCCCGCTCTCAGGACGGCAGACTCGCTACTCCACACATGAATGGAGGAACAACTTCATCATCCTAGCATGCGTATCATGTTTTAGGAACTAGCACTTGTATTACAATGTGCTTTCTTCTTGCGAATACCCGCTCTCCGGACGGCAGACTCGCTACTCCACATATGAATGGAGGAACAACTTCATCATCCTAGCATGCGTATCATGTTTTAGGAACTAGCACTTGTATCACAAAGTGCTTTCTTCTTGCGAATGCCCGCTCTCCGGACGGCAGACTCGCTACTCCACACATGAATGGAGGAACAACTTCATCATCCTAGCATGCGTATCATGCTTAAGGAACTAGCACTTATATCACAAAGTGCTTTACTCTTGCGAATGCCCGCTCTCCGGACGGCAGATGCGCTACTCCACACATGAATGGAGAATCAAGTTCACCATACTAGCATACGTATCATGTTTTAGAAACTAGCACTCGTATCACAAATTGCTTTGTTCTTACGAATGGTCACTCTGTGGACGGCAAACTTGCGACTCCACACTTGAATGGTCGAACAACTTCACCATTCTAGCATGCGTTTCATGTAAAACATGTACGTGCAGGAATTAACGCTCTTATCACAAAGCTATGTCAGCTGCACAGCCATCACTTTAAAATTGTGCGTCGGCCAGTGAACCGACCCTTACACATAGTGTCGGCTGCGCGGCTCTCACTGTCGGCTGCGCGGCCCTCACTGTCAGCTGCGCAGCCCTCACTGTCAGCTGCGCAGCCCTCACTGTCAGCTGCGCAGCCCTCACTGTCGACTGCGCAGCCCTCACTGTCGGCTGTAAAGCCGTCACAAGCCGTCACTTTTGAACTGCGTGTCGGCTAATGATCTGACCACTACACAGTGTCGGCTCAAGGCAAGTTTTAAGATGGAGCGAGTTCCAATTATGGCGCCCCCCTTGCTCCCAAATATTGAAAAAGCGAGGATAATTTTTGACCACTGACGCGCCCGCTAGAACTCAGCCTACTTCATTAGCTGGCTAGCAATTAAAAATTACGGAGCACATGATCCTTTTCGACCTAGCCAACTTGGAGCCACCTCCCTAGGTAGCTCTGCCACATGGAAAGTTTATCTAAAAATAGGCGATAATAATGCGGATAATTGGAGATCATGGGTGGTTGACTGCGTCTATCATAAAGGCTGTCGGCTCCGATTTGCAATCTGTAAAGTTCAATTAGCTTATGCTTTAGCGAAGATGACGCGCATACATATAATCATTGAGCAAACAAAAATATAAGGCAACTAAATAAAAGCTGTTAAATTGTATTCTGTTGTGCTCTGATTTAAACACCATTCGCCTTAATGAAAAAGATCACTTCACAGATAGTGGCTATACAGATTTTACACCTTGATAAAATCTGAGTTAATTTCCCAAAGTGAAGAATCGCGTATCCTCGAGGGCAAAATCGAGAAGGCAAACTCCATTTCGCTATCAACCTTCGATCATAGCAGATATAACGGCTTATATTAGAATGAATGATACAGGGTGTGAACCAGATGCAGATATAATGAACCTGGTACCTCAATCAAACCGAGAGGAACACTTCTTTTTTATTTGGAGACACAAAGGAATCACTGCTAAGCATGAAATCCAAGTTTAACGTTTGGGGGCTGAAAAATGACAAAATATTTTGTTATATTGAAGTACAAAAATATCTAGAAACCAACCATGTATTCACCTCCATAAAAGTCAATAGTAGCCTCGCAACCTGCATGGCAAACCGTTCAACTCTTGACAAAAAGTAGTCTAATACTTAGGTGTTATAATTACTCATGATAGCCTACTTCCGCAGGGGAGACACTTTAGAGATGTTTATAAAGATACATCCCTCAACGTAAAACCCATATTAGTAAGCGCTTTCTGGCAGCTGGTTCCATGTTTCGTAAAACTTCAGATATAGTTTTTCAATACCCGTTGCGAGAAGAGAGCAAAAATTTAAAAAACATAGATGTAACATTTTTAAACCGCATAACAACAATTTTTGTAATTCAACAACTTAGCTTTTCTCTGAACTTTTACAGACAGATTTATGGAAAGAACAAGGAGGATTTAGCCATCACTACCGCCTACTACCAATATGCATTAAAGGGTAGACCAAGGGTGGAAGAAGTTAAAAGATTGGGATCAGAACGAGTTTCACGAAGGCCAGCAAACTTTTGCTCGATATCAGGGCCAGGAAAATTAAAAACAGGGAAGTTTGACATGAGCAAATTCAGATTTCAAGGAGGGCGAAATTAAAAATTATATTGGGGTGTGAAAAGCTCAATTATCCATATATATTATCTGGATATAAGTTACTTTTCACATGTCATCATCATCACAACGAATATACGTCCCCACCGAGGGGCTCAAGCCTATATACCCTATGTTAGGGTGATTAGTAGGCCTTAGTCAACAACGCTGGCCCGGTGTGAATTGGCGTGCACATATACTCGTACCCTCATAAAATTAAAAAGATTTATAATAGTTTGGATACATGCACTTAATTGTCTTGCTCTATCACGAAGGATATGACATCGGAAATAAATAAAATGTCAAGAAATTGAAGGTTGTCAAAACTTTTCAGAATTTCTTGTAAGTAGTCACGGACTGTAAGTAGTCCCGTGAAGATAGACCCATTTTGTTACAATGATACAATCTATCAAATGACTTAACTACTTTTTGTCCTCTCAACTACATCCCATGCAGTGCAGTCATAGTCAAGCGAGAAGCGGAATCTATTCGAATCGTCATTGCGTCAATCGAATCTTAAAGACTTGTATTCCTACATCGGAACGGTGGAATGGGGCGCCCAGAGTAACAACTGCTAATAGCTGATAATCCCAAGTCAAATGATATTGCCCTATATATTTTTTTGCTTCATAATCATACACATTTTATTACAAAAACATAGCAGTTCATAATTCATAAATCAGTAGTGGTCACTTTTGCTGACCCCGTGTCTACGACATAAAGTATCTGTGGACCGAGAGACAAAGGGAATCTATGGGTGGTTGGCAAAAATCTCGTCTCCGCGTCCGCATTATCCGGTAACTTAACATAAAAAAAAAAGGAGTCTCTTCCTTCTTGCGCTTGGACGAAACCGGCACGACAGACATTTTTGTTATCACTACTAAACTTAACATTATTGTAACTTTTGATACATAAAGTTTTTTATTGCAAAAAGGACTATCTACTTATTTCTTTTATGTAGAAAACCCTACATAAAATTTTTGGCGACCGTGACAGGACTTCGTTCGTTTTATTGCAACAAGCGTCACTTTCACCGGCAAGCAAGACAAGTATGGCGTCGTTGAAAAGGATGAACAGAAGTGATACCGGCGCCCTGCGAGAGGAATTATCAGACTACAAAACCTGACGAAGAGAGAAAAAATGGCGATCCACTTAATTATTCCTAATCTGATCAACTAAAATGTAATTGTCGGTCTCCATGTTTCAAGTTGCCTATAATGCGGCCGGTCCCAGCTACTTACCTGCCTGAGTCTGCCGAATCCTGATGCAGTTGCCATGCCAGTTGTTTGTCACCACTGAACACCTTATGGTTTGATGCACATTTTATTATCTTTAATCGGTTTATTGTTTGCATTTCACAAGTAAAGACAGGTAGATTATTCTCTTTTTGTTTTAACATAGTATTAGTTTGACATAATCGTGTGTAATAATGTCGGAAGATAAAGAACTTAAGACATTTATTAAACAGCGTAGTTCTATAAAGGGTCGATTAACTATCTTTAAAAATTATATTTCGGTATTGGAACAAATTAATATTGGAGAGATTACTGAGGTACAATTTAGGGAATTGAGTCTGCGAAGTACAAAAATTGAAGTATTATTTTCTGAATTTGAACAATGTCAATCACACATAGAATTGTTATCCCCTGATCTTGATAACCACTTGAAGGAAAGAGAAATAGTTGAAGAACAATTCTTCACTAGTCTGTCTAGCGCACAATCTCTAATTGAATCACGCCCTTCAAATCATAATTCAAAACAGCAATGTTGTGAATCACATTCATCTCATTCAAATATTCAAAATGTTAAATTACCTGTTATAAAACTACCAACTTTTGATGGAAATTATTATAAATGGTTAGAGTTCAGAGATACATTTGAGTCTTTAATTCATAACAATGAATCAATACCTGATATAAATAAGTTTCACTACCTCAGATCTTCGTTGGAAGGAAGTGCATCACTCATCATTAAATCTATGGAATTTACTTCAAAAAATTACCTGGTAGCATGGCAACTTTTGTGTGAGAGATATAACAATAAAAAGATTTTGATTAATAATCACTTGAAGGCCTTATTTAAAATTGAACCTATAATAAAGGAATCTCATAGATCATTGCGATATTTAATAGATATAGTAACAAAAAATTTACGTGCATTGTCTACTTTAGGACAGCCCACGGATCACTGGGATGCTCTTGTTATTTATATGGTGTCTACTAAGTTGGATCACATAACAGCCAGTAAATGGGAAGAGCATAGAAATAATTTAAGTGACTTACCTTTACTGTCGGAATTTATTGAGTTTTTACGTAATAGAGCTGATATATTGGAAACAATGCAGGTTAATAGAAGTGATAAACATGATCATAAGCGTGAACATAATAATTATACAAAGGGGGATCATAATAAACACCCTGTTTCTAATAGGTTTTCAAGGGCATTTGTCACTTCTTCAGTCAGGGGTACTGAATCATTAAAATGTGCATTTTGTCATAATAATCATAGGATTTCAGAATGCGTTGCTTTTAAAAATTTATCTCTTGAAAAAAGAATGAGCGAAGTCTTGAAGTTAAATCTTTGCTCGAACTGCTTGAGAAGGGGTCATGATATATCCTCTTGTCGTCTAGGTGGTTGTAGAATCTGTAATAAAAAACATAATACTTTATTACATGAAAATAACAATGTCAGTAACTTGAGTCATGAAAATACTGAAAATGTTAAAATAAACTTACCCGTTTCTATGTCTGTCCGTTCTACTGCACAGGTTTTGCTTGGCACTGTGCTAGTAAGGGTCATTAATCCCGAAACTAATAATACTTACATGGCACGCGCGTTGCTTGACGCTGCTAGCCAATCCTCCTTTATGTCTGAAAACTTAAAACAGATATTAAAATTAGAAAATAAAGATTCCGAGTCATTAACAATAACAGGCATAAATAATATACGTACAATGATTTCTGGTAGATGTAACATAGTTGTTAGTTCATTACATGATAGTTTTAATACAAACTTAAAATGTTTAGTCGTGCCACAAATAACTGACCAATTGCCTAATTTTTATATAGACCCTACCCAGTTAAATGTTCCCCAGCATCTTAAGCTGGCGGATCCTTATTTTTTCAAGCCATCAGATATAGACTTATTGCTTGGCGCAGATGTATTCTTTGACTGTCTTAAATCAGAAAAGATAATGTTAGGTCCTGATTTGCCTATCATGCATAACACTAAATTTGGGTGGATAGTAGCGGGCCCCTTAAATGTGCCACAACTATCTCACAATTCTCAAAAAATTCATTGTCATTTCACAAAAGAGATTCATGATGACTTACAAAAATTTTGGAATCTTGAAGAAATTCCATGTAAAAAAAAACTGATCTCTGAAGAAGATGAATTTTGTGAAAATCACTTTAAAAAATTTACTAAACGTTTGCCAAGCGGTAGGTTTTTGGTGTGTATACCATTTAAAGAAAAACCAGAGTTAGTGCTAGGTGATTCATATAATATGGCTGCTAAGAGATTTTATAATTTAGAACAAAAATTACATAAAAATGAGAAACTTAGAAGACTTTATGTCGATTTTATAAATGAATATAGAGAGATGGGTCATTTAACAAAAATAGAGAAACCTCATTTTGGGTATTTTATGCCTCATCATGCTGTCATTCGTAACAACAGTGAAACTACTAAATTGAGAGTAGTTTTTGACGCATCTGCTAAAACAACAACGAAAAAATCCCTTAACGAAATTCAATATGTAGGCCCAGTTGTTCAAGACGAATTGTTCAATATTTTAATTAGATTTCGAGAAAATAAATATGCTTTAACAGCTGATATACAAAAAATGTATCGTCAAATTTTAGTGGATCCATTGCAACGCCATCTTCAACTAATTCTATGGCGAGATAATCCGAATAACCCACTTGAAGTGTTACAATTAAATACTGTAACTTATGGGACAGCTTCGGCACCTTACTTGAGCACACGATGCCTTTTACAACTTGCCATGGAATGTTCTGATGAGAAAGTTTCTGCCATTATTAAAAATGATATATATATGGACGACTGGTTAAGTAGTTTAAATTGTAAAGCAGAATTGGCGTATATTCTTAAAAATGTTCACAAAATACTAGCTTCTGCATGTTTGCCACTACATAAATTTCGTACTAATTGTCCTGAGGTATTTTCAGAGTCTACAAATACTCAATCGCTTGATTTAAGCAAGCAATCGAGTGTTTTAGGCATTCTGTGGTCACCACAAACTGACATGCTTAATTTTTCTATAAATATAGAATTAAATTTAAGTAAGGTTTCAAAAAGGACAATATTATCTAATACCTGTAAAATATTTGATCCATTAGGCCTTATTAGTGCTTGTACGATTAAATTAAAAATTTTGTTACAACAATTATGGAAGCTTAATTTAAGTTGGGATGAAGAAGTACCAATAACAATAAAAAACTGTTGGCAAAAAATTGTATCCACATTACCTGAATTGCTTACATTGAATATTCCAAGACATGCACGGTGCGCGACTCCTATGTCAAGTGAACTTCATTGTTTTGTGGATGCTTCACAAAATGCTTACGCAGCATGTGTATACTTGCTTACAAGGGATTCAAATAATAAAATTACTGTAAAATTATTATGTGCAAAAACTAGAGTGGCACCTGTCAAAATGTTGACAATACCACGTCTTGAGCTCTGTGCAGCCTTATTGGGAGCGCGTTTAGTTGCAAAGATAACAGGAGCTCTTCGCTGTAGCATATCAAAGGAAATCTTTTGGTCAGATTCTACAATCACTTTAGGCTGGATAAAAACTCCTAGTAATTCATTAAAGACATTTGTAGGGAATAGGGTAAGCGAAATACTAGAATTGACTGTTCAAAGTTCCTGGAGACATGTACCGACTGAATTAAACCCAGCGGACATGGCCTCTAGAGGGGTTTTTCCTGATTGTCTTATAAATTCAAATATGTGGTGGGATGGCCCACCCTTTTTAAAAGATGACGAGTCTCATTGGCCGTCACTACCTAACATTGATATAATTTTACCAGAAATAAAGGTCTTAAAAATAACACATAATAATGAAAATAATAAACTAATTGAATTTAAAAAATATTCTAGCATAGTGAGATTGAAACGTATTTTTGCATTCGTAAATAGATTCATAAATAATTGCAAAACCAAAAATAATAAAATTACAGGTCCTTTAAATGAAATTGAACTTAAGATGTCACTTAATTCTCTTATAAAGTTATCGCAGATTGAAACTTTTTTTGATGATTTAAACTTACTTAAAAATGAAAAGAGACTTACCACTTCAAATTTATTGCAGCTTTCTCCATTCTTGGATGATAGCGGTGTAATGAGAGTAGGTGGTCGGCTTAATAATACTGATTTTAACTTTGAGAAAAAACATCCTGTACTTCTTGATGGAAAGCATTATTTGACAAAACTTTTGATGAGAGCAGAGCACATACGCTTATTGCATGCTGGCCCTCAATTGATTTTGACTAGTTTTAGAGAGCAATTCTGGCCTCTTGGAGGCAGAGCTCTAGCTCGTAAAGTAGTAAGACAATGTGTAATTTGTACTAGACTAAGGGGAAAAACCATGGAGCCAATGATGGGTCACTTACCTTCCAGTAGAGTTACACAAAATCATCCCTTTTCAATTGTAGGTATTGATTTTGCAGGTCCATTTTTAATATCTAATAAGAAAGGCAGAGGAAATAGATTTTCTAAATGTTATATTTGCTTGTTTGTGTGCTTCTGTATAAAGGCTGTTCATTTAGAGGTTGTGAGCGACCTAAGTAGCAATGCCTTCATTTCTTGTCTTCGCAGATTCATTTCACGTAGAGGAAAACCTACTCATATATATTGTGATAATGCAACTAACTTTGTGGGAGCGAACAATCAATTGATGAAGGTATTAAAATCGGAATGTAATTCAGTTCAAGGGTTTACGGCAGACGAGGGCATTAAGTTCAGCTTTAATCCTCCCTATTCTCCCACATTCGGTGGCCTTTGGGAAGCCGGCATAAAGAGTACAAAACATCACTTAAAGCGTGTTATCGGCAATAACAGTCTAACCTTTGAAGAACTAACAACGTTGTGCACACAAATCGAGGCAATTCTTAACTCCCGTCCTCTTACTCCATTGTCTACTGACCCACATGATTTGTTCCCATTAACTCCGGGCCATTTTTTCATTGGACGAGCTTTGACGTCGCTACCATCTGCAGCTCTGGATACAAAATTGAAATTGAAGACCCGATATGAACTAATAGAAGCAATGAGGCAGAACTTCTGGAAGAGATGGCATCAAGAATATTTATCTGAATTGCAAAGTAGAACCAAATGGCAACACATGAATGAAAACATTAAAGAAGGTGAAATGGTTGTATTTAAAGAAGAAAATCTCTCTCCCTTAAAATGGAAATTGGCACGAGTTCTTCATCTGTATCCGGGAAATGATGGCGTTTGTCGAGTGGCAGATTTTTTAACTTACAGAGGTGTCGAGAGAAGAGCCCTGAATAGAGTTTGCCCCCTTAAAATTGAGAATGACGAATAAAAATATATAGCAGTTTCGCAGCATCTTGGGGGCCCCGAGAATGTCTACGACATAAAGTATCTGTGGACCGAGAGACAAAGGGAATCTATGGGTGGTTGGCAAAAATCTCGTCTCCGCGTCCGCATTATCCGGTAACTTAACATAAAAAAAAAAAAGAAGTCTCTTCCTTCTTGCGCTTGGACGAAACCGGCACGACAGACATTTTTGTTATCACTACTAAACTTAACATTATTGTAACTTTTGATACATAAAGTTTTTTATTGCAAAAAGGACTATCTACTTATTTCTTTTATGTAGAAAACCCTACACCCCGAAAGAAGTGAACGTCTTAGTTTTTTTACACAAATTAAATAATTACTAATTTGATATCAATAGAATCAACATATACTAAACGTCACGCTATGTGGCTGCATTTATCCTCCTGTGTTCAGGTAGACGCATTCACGAGTTGACTCTTTTTGTCATACATCTCAAGACATTCGTATCGAGTGATAATTATTATTATACTATGGCCGAAATTTGGTTCCAAGTCTGATTCTTCAAAATTTAGGCAATCTGGTTGGATGCTTAATGTTATTAGGGACGAAAGGCTAAATTTAGTATTTTGGATGAATAAAGATATATATACCAAGCAAATGAAGACGTAGAAGCATAACAAAGTTATTCGTATCTACCAGGGGGAAAGTTAAACCACCCTCGCGAAGCGTCATTACATGTTAATTTCAATCTTTATTCAAAAAAGCGGGAATCATCGCTTCACCCGGCAGCTGTAGAGCTGCAGTTACCTTTCTCTGAAAACTGAATAAACAGCAACCTTGATCTGGACGTCTTTATTATAAGGGAAAATTGTCCATCTACAATTTTTTTTTCTTCTCTCAGACATTATTTTGAAAGGATGTGGCCTCAATCTGCCTAATCGATGTACCGCGAGGTACATACACTAATCTTTTTGTTTGAAAGAAAAAAAAACCGTCATTTTATCTGTAACAATTAATCTTTGATACTCAAAAACCTGTTAATCAATTCCAACTTGACAGGTATCAGTAAATGAAATGATGAGATTTTTATTGCTATTGTTAAGTGCTATATTAATACTGCAGATACTATGATTATGTTGAATGAGTACACGTCCAGGGATGCGCGCGAGTTTACGTAAACTAGTTTGAATGATAATGTTGATATGCACTTTATACGATGGAAACGGACGATACTATAATAGACCGTGGTACTACCCTACCTGAGAATGGTAAGAACTCTCAGATAAGGTACCAAAATCTTACTTTATTTTCTGGTTGAAATGGAACTTGAATCGGAAGCATCATAAGAGTGAATCTGTCGTATCAAGAATCTGTCCCTAACCGAATAATCCGTCGAAGACTAAAACATTGAAGAGTGTATCACACACAATACAATAATATGATGCTTCAATATTCATAAAAGATGCTCTTCGTCTTTTTTAGTGGGGCGGTCTTTGATGGGAATATGGAAAGCATTTATTATAGCCCCTGCAGTCCCAAAGTCCATCGTTAGATAGGTAACGGCATTGTTTGTCACTAAAGTCGTTTCTTATTAACTTGAAGTCCCTTTTGCATCGTCCATTCAAAGAGTTTGTGACACTAACATTTGATCATCATAGATCGTATTTTGACATTTTGTAGCGTTTTGTTACTTGCGTAGAGACAGATGAATTGCAAGTTACAATTTCTTTTTATTTTTTTACTTTAATGGTTGTAATCCCATTAAGTTATGTTTTTGATTTAAGTGCACGATACATCAGTACATAAGCAAAAATAAACTAAAAATAAAATATTTTACTACAAGTTTTGCAGAAGTCAAAACTAATACTCAATCAACGCAAATTCGTATCGAGTAATTAATACTTTGATTTATTTATTACCTAGTTTTATCTTTAAAAAAAGGAATTTTCAGAATTCTCCAATTTTTCTCTACATTTTGGTACACATGTACACCTCAAAGTGTACATACATGGGCAAAAATGAGTGGACTATTGGCTGAACTCAATCATTGGTTCCGATTTAATTGTTATACCTAAATCCTTGATTGTACATATAAGCAAACAAGCATATCTTGAATTAAATAGTAGTCATATTGTTCCTTAAAATAATTTACTTTGTAAATTCACTTTGTTTTTCATTGAAAATCGATTTGTACAATTTCACAGTACGTCTAGCCATCGCCGGCAGATTGTAAACACATCTCACAGTGGGTCGAGCGAAGGCTCGAACACCTAAATAGAATCGTTTTCCCCCCGAAGGGTAGAAAACGAATATTTAGGTTTCAGCCGTAGCTCGACCCACTAAATTTGCTGTTCTAGCCGGCGTGTGAGAAAAGTACTGAAGAGAAAAGCTAGTCGGCGATGGCACCCGCACTTACTTACATACCCTCATTGAAAATGTTAGGTGGATAATTGTATATAGGGTAGATGCACACTGCAAACAGGTAAAATTCAAAAGGTTAATCTCACAGTGGGTCGAGCTACGGCTGAAACCTAAATAACCAATAAATAATCAATTCTTTATCGAAAACTTATTATTAAATTGTGTTTACCCGTAATGTCATTCAACCCAAAATTTTCATGTAAATCATAGACATGATGATGATACTATGATATACATGAAAATTTTGGGTTGAATGACATTACGTGTAAACACATTTTAATAATTAGTTTTAGACAACGCATTGATTATTTATTGGTTATTATGAAACACCGTGTATAAAGATGTCAAATCTAAAATTAAAAACTATTTACGCCGCGTCATGCACCGCGGTCCAAGTTGCGCAAAGTGAAACAATTAATATTAGAGGGCATATAATATCACAGCTGAAAAATGGCAAGAATTCATAAACCATATTATAAAGGAAGAGGATAAAATATGCCCTCTTAATGATCTGCTGGATAGTGTGTGTGATTCGTCGTTTTCCCCCCGAAGGGTAGAAAACGATTCTATTATGAAATACCGGTATATTGGCTCATAAAAGAAGCAAAAATTTTACAAACCAAAAGGTTTTTCTAAAAAAGGTTGGCAACCGATGGATTATTGAACAGGGATCTCAGTAATAGAAAAATAATTTCCTTGACAATTATTGTAACTTCAATAATATGATATTAAACAATGTAATTACCATTTTAAAATTATCAGTAATTTTTTCATCATCATCATCATCATCACAGCTCATATACGTCCCCACCAAGGGGCTTGAGCCTACCCTATATTAGGGTGATTAGGCCTTAGTCAACCACGCTGGCCCAGTGCGGATTGGTCGACTTCACATACACCTTTGAATTTCTTCGCAGATGTATGCAGGTTGCCTCACGATGTTTTCCTTCACCGTAGGAGCGTCAGACAAATGTACATATGAAATTTGAAACGAAAAACACAGTGGTACATGGTGGTCTCGAACCCGGACTTCCCGATTGGAAGGCAAGAGCCGAATCCACAGCGCCACCGACGCTCCTAGTAATTTTTTAGGTCTTAGTTTTTCTAAGTAAAACCTTAAATTCCATTAAAGTTTATTTTTTAATTTGCTTAAATGCTCTCCCTTTTTAGGAAGAGTTTTTCATTGTTTGCAACACTTCTGAAATGTCAGAATTCCGTCGAATTAAAAATCAGACTGTAGGTACATAGGACATACGGTTCCGCGCACACTGACACTGACCAGTGTTGCCATAGCGCACCAACCAAAAGTTATCATATTAGTCGGTAGAAAGGTAACCTTTTTCTTGGGAACGTAGCCTTTTAAATTCTTATTACAGTGACAGAAACGGAAAAGTGTTGCGTGGGCTTTATAAGGCGAATGTTTGACCGACGGAGTTCAGTTGTTAACTAGTTAGATCAGTGTCTCGAACCTGCTGCTTAGATTCGTTAAGTTTTTATAATTATTATTAAAGTAGACTTGTACCTATTTTATCGCGGTTGTGTAATAGCAGCGTTAAAATTTTATTAAATAATAGTGAGAAGAGTAATTGTTCTTTGCGCTTGCACTTAACCCTAATGACGCCAACTAGACCCACAATATTAATGGAGAAGGCATGGAAATTGAACAAATTACCAATGACTAAGCTGCTTGGACCTTTGTTTAATTTGCCTTACCTACTCTAAACAGGAGAATGCAAAAAAAATTATCGCCTAGGACTAAAAATACTATTTTAAGCCGCGCTCTGATGACGGACTTTTTGAGCAAGAGAAGTGAAAAACTATTTTTCATTACTCATACTCTGAAAGTAGGTCTGAAGTTGCCTGAGAAGCGGGTTGAAAGTCATACTTTTCAGCCCTAGGGAGAATTACTTTCAACTGACAGCTACTGTCAAATTTTAAAAACGAAACTAGTTCTATTTTCCCATACAGCCACTCAATTACAGCGCGGTGTAAAATTGAAATAACATAATGTTAAGTATTTAAAGAATATAATTTCTAAATGACTTTATTATAATTTAGTTTCAACTATTTCTTTAAAATAACATAGATTTGGGCAAAATATTAACTATTTTTTAATTGATGAAATTGAAAAATAATAGCTGAATAGCTGGCCAGCCACAGAAAAAAAAACAAAATAAGCGGGAAAGCGGCAATGCGATCTTCATTTTTTTTCCATTTGTAGAGTTTTGTTAATACTTCCGTATAGCAGAGATTTGTAATAACTGTTAATTATATTTGTATAACATTGTGTTAATAATTAACACAATGAGTTCATCTAATACAGGTATGGAGTTAACGCCTGATAAGAGAAAAAAGGGCTAAAGCAGAGGTTGTTGATTTGTGTAAAATAAAATTTACACGTTTTTTCTATAGCTAAGTAATTCATTTTTTATTTTTACTTTCCTTGTATTCGTAATGAAAAGCACAGTGTTAACCTCGGGTTAAAGACTTATTTAGTCCCGAGACGTTGTTTGGCGCCCGAGCGTAGCGAGGGCACCAATAGTTCGAGGGACTAAATAAGTCTTTAAGTAATAGTACATTGTTACCCCTGGGGTAACAATGTACTATTTCATTACTCATACTCTGAAAGTAGGTCTGAAGTTGCCTGAGGAGCGGGTTGAAAGTAATACTTTTCAGCCCTAGGGAGAATCACTTTTAACTGACAGCTGCTGTCAATTTTTAAAAAATAAACTAGTTCTATTTTTACATTTCTATTAAACCATGTTCTGACGTTCTATTACAGCCACTCAATTACAGCGTAAAATTTAAATAACATAATGTTAAGTGTTAAAAGAATATATTTTTTATATGACTAATATAATTTACTTTCAACTATTTCTTTGAAATAACATGACTTGGGCAAAATATTTACCATTTTTTCAATGATGAAAATGAAAAATAATGGCTGAATAGCTGGCTGGCCACAGAAAAAAAAACAAAATAAGCGGGAAAGCGGCAATCCGAATTTGTTTTTCGAGTTTTGTTTATTCTTCCGAATAGCAGAGATTTCATACACAAGAGAAGAGGCAAAAGCAGAAGTTGTTGATTTATTAAAATAAAATTCACTCATTTATGTTCTTAGCTGATTCATGTTTTTATTTTACTTTCCTTGTATTCGTAATGAAAAGCACAGTGTTTACCTCGGGTTAAAGACTTATTTAGTCCCTCGAACTATAGGCGCCCTCTCTACGCTCGGGCGCCAAACCCCGTTTCGGGACTAAATAAGTTACTTTCACCCCTAGGGTAACAATGTACTATTATTTACTTAAAGCTTGTTTTTAGTTTTTTTAATTATAATATTAATACGTGACGGAAAGTATTTCAAAGAATTGGCAATAGACAGCGACTTACCTCCTGGTATATTTCCGGTATGCTCTGATTCTTCTTGTACCATAGATCGAACAGGTTCACCGCCTGTTTGGTGACTTCAGGATTCTCCCACTCCACGCCGGCAGTAAGCAACGCTCCGCTCAGCCAACTGATTTTAAAGAACATTTTTTATTGGCTTACTTATGTTGTTGAATGCAAATTATATCTTACGGGTTTACTTTTCAAGGAGGAGCCAAGTCTTGTGTGCTTGTTCAGACAAAAACTTTTACTATGGGACCAATCTTGAAATTGCGAAAATAATCAACTGTTTAATCAATACTTAATAGTATAGAACAGTTTATAGTATAGAACAGTGGGAAGAGATCGTAGCAATTATCACCCCCTTAGTGTCACGGGTGACAATTGGGGAAAGAATCATAGCACTTATCACTCCCGCCTGTGTCACGAGTGACAATTTGGGAAGGAATCGTAGCAATTATCACCCCCGCCAGTGTCACGGGTGACAATTTGGGAAGGAATCGTAGCAATTATCACCCCTCCAGTGTCACGGGTGACAATTGGGAGAAAAAGTTACCAGTGGTCCCCTCTGGCACGAATCCGAAGGGGATAGTTGGGAGAATTAGTCACCTGGGTCAAACAATCCCAAGCTGGGGATATCTTATCATTGTTACAGTGCCCAGCTAAAGGAGCACATGTGAGGCCTTTACTTGGAGGCTAGTCACAATAGATCTTTGTAGGTCGCAGTGACGCAAATAGCCCCGAATTAACGAATAATAACAGTCACCTGGGTGACAAATGGGAAAACAATTCCCAATTGTCATCCCAGGGGGATAGCGTAAGAGGGGACTACTGGGAATAATCGTTAGGTTCAGTGGATGTTGAACATTTGTGTGGAAAAGCTGATTTTTTTCCGTTGTTGTCTGTACCTATTCTTATATTACTTTTTACTTTTCAGTGTTTTTGCAGTCGGTTTTTATTTTTTGTATTTTTATTAGCGAAAATAAATTCACTCATAAGATAAATTGAAGTATACGTAGACAAAAGGTCAATACGTATCTATAGTAGGTATTTAAAAAAGGATCAGTATGTGCCTGTTGTATTCAAAAAACCTCTAACTCCTAAAAGTTATCCTTCCATCATCAGCTCGGTTCATGACTACCAGATGAAAATACCTGAATAGCTTCAGAAGACACCTATAAAATTTAAGGGTTTCCCTCGATTTTCCAGGGATCTCATCATCAGAGTGCCTAGTGCGAGTTTTATCGAGCTCTACTCGATCGTACGCATCGAACGCGTTAACGTGAATTTGTATGGAATTAGAGCAGCGCCATCTAGTAGCCGCTATGGGATGAGACAGCTTCAACTAGTGACTACTAGATGGCGCTGCTCTAATTCCATACAAATTCGCATTTACGCGTTCGATGCATGTGATCGAGTAAAGCTCGATATAACTCGCACTCCGCACACTGATCCTTACTTCTGACACCACAGAAGAATAGTCTAACGAATACAAGAAGAAATTTTAAAATCGGTCCACAATCGAAGGCGTAATCGCGTACCATACAAAAAAAACATACGCATCGAATTGATCACCTCCTACTTTTTTGAAGTCGATTAAATATATAAATGCAAGTCAATTTGTTCACAGATGAAACTCACAGCTGGTCTTCGGTGAGAGATGCGGCGTTGATCTGCTCCTGGGTGTACAGCGTCACGTTCTTCGGGTGGAGGCTCTTCAGCATCAGCTGCAGGCGAGGTCCAGAGGCCGATAGCCTTAACAGCTCCCTCCAGTATGACACGTGGTTGAGGACCACGCGCCACGGGGCCCAATGGGTTTCGGTGTTTAGGCGAGCTGCAGGCAAAAGAACTATATTGAAGGGTACAAGGTTCACTGCAGCTCTATTTCGTAAGAACCGACTAAGGTGGTGGTGGTGTGGGTGGTGCTGTGGACTCGGCACTGGTTTTCTAATATGGAGATCCGGGGTTCGATCCTGAATGTACCACTGTATTTTTCGAATTTCATTTGCACATTTGTTGGATGCTCCTACGGTGAAGGAAAACACCTACATCGTGAGGCAACCATTGACGTATATAAACTAGACGCGCTGTCCGGTACAGAGAAATTCTCCGGTCAACGACTAGGCGACAGTCGATTAGCTCAACTGGTGCCAATTCAGTTGAGCAAGTCGATCGCGGGCGATCGTGATAGGTAGCTGAGCCGTGTTGACTTACAAGTATAATATTTTCCCAACTGAAAAAGACCATAGACTAGTATATTTGATATAAATTTCAGTTTCTACAAATTCTCGAAAAAATGGTTCTTGACAGACAGACGGGCAACAAAGTGATCAACACCTACAAATGGATCTTAATTCTTTAAGTGATTGGTGTGTGGCTAACGGACTTCAAATAAATACTGATAAGTGCAGGCATATAAAGTTTATTTACTAAAAGGACGAAACATGTAATTGCATCAACCTATTTGATCGACAGTACCCCTTTAGTGGAAGCTAAAGAAGTTAGAGATTTGGGAGTAATCCTAGACAGTAAACTTTTTTTCATTCCACATATTGAGAATATAATTAGCAAATCTTCTCGGCTGGTGGGATTCATTATAAGAAACTCAAAGAATTTTCGAAATCCTAATACCAAGAAAGTTTTGTTTAATAGTTTGGTCCGAGGGATATTGGAATACGCAAGTGTGGTATGGCGACCACATTATTCAACTCATTCATTAAGAATCGAACGCATTCAAAAAAGATTTGTCAGGCACCTGAGTTACTCATTAGGTTTGGGACATTATTCCATTGGTTATAACACAAGGCTGGAGCGCTTTAAATTGTATAAACTAAGCAAGCGTAGAGAATTGGCTGATCTAGTCTTTCTGTATAGACTCCTAAACAACAAAATAGATTGTCCTGAACTTCTGAGTAGAATAAAGTTTAGGGTGCCATTTAGATATCCACGAAAGCCCGTGACACCGCGTTGCCCACCTCTCCGACGTACAATATCCGCATCTAACTCTCCATTTGCTCGTATGTGTAAACTTTATAACAGTTATAGCCATACTATTGATATGCATGCAATGTCCTTGTCAAAATTGAAACAAGTCATTATAACTTCACCACCATAGCCATCTCGTAGATATGTTTATCGAAAGCATTTGATTAATGTTTATTTTTAGTTTTAAATAGGTGCAAATGTATTAATGTGTAAGTGTGAATTTTAGTTTTAAATATTAGTTATTATCACTTTTATAATATTTGTACTGCATGTGGTGTTTACCTTTTATTAGCTATAGTGTTTAGGTTCTAATTTCATATGTAGTTAAGGTAGGATAAACACTGTAGTTCTAGGTGAACCTTATCAATAAAATAAAAATAAAGTGATCCTACGAGGGTCCCGTTTTCGCTTTTTAGGTGCGGAACCCCTAAGGCCTTGAAACAGTGTGGTCCTTCGAGCCGGATGAAATGGTCTAGTGATTGGGATCACCTAATTGTAATCTGGAGGTTGGCTGTTTAAATATGTTTGTTATGATCAGACTATCAGAGCTAAGATAGCCAGTCCCTCAGTTTCCGAGTCCAGATTAAGCTCGCTTTCACCTTCGGCCTTATCGTCACTTAACATCAGGTGAGATGAAGGCTGCTAATCTTTACGTTGTTATCGTGTCTTGTTGAAAGAGGACTTCAGTGTGCGGAGTGCGAGTTTATCGAGCTTTACTCGATCACACGCATCGAACGCGTAAACGCGAATTTGTATGGAATTAGAGCAGCGCCATCTAGTAGTCACTAGATGAAGCTGTCTCATTCCATAGCGGCTACTAGATGGCGCTGCGCTAATTCCATACAAATTCGCGTGTTAACGTGTTCGATGCGTGCGATCGAGTACAGCTCCATAAAACTCGCACTAGGCACTCTGGTCGAAGGGAGTGTTGTATAGACCGAACACCACCGGCGTGGCGCAGAACAAGCCTAGTATTTCATTTAATTTTACTAACGTAACTTATTACGCTACCAAAGCTGTTTTATACTTATGTATATTAATTCGTAAGGTGCATGGGTCTTTGCAGCCTGAATACAAATAAAAAGGCATTTGATTTTCATTGACTAAACCTATTGTGATAACACAGCTGTTAATTGGGATGATGACTAAATTCTAATTCTAATTTCACGTCTCGTCATAAAATATTAAAATACCGTAGAAAAAGATACAATCATGTGAAATTAAAATAAAAATCGGCTTATAAATACATGAGATACAAGCATTTTAAGCTGTTAATTTGGAAGCGATTAGACAGAGAGATCCGACATTAATCGTGACGTAATTGTTGAGTACGACCATTTAGACTCCTTGTAAATTGCCGTTTTGCTAGAAAGAGATGGAGAAAAATCTTTAACAACTTATATCTTGGTTGTTTTTATAGTTATTCGAAAACCGATTTTTTCTTTCTGTTTATTATATGAATGAGCTTTTATTAAAGCAATATTTTTTTTTCATTCATCTAGCCTATTCCGGAAAATGAATAATAAAATCCACCTGTGGTAGACTATAAGGCGTGTTAAACACTCACCAGCTGCAGCTAGTGCTCGCCTCGCGGGTAATCGCCTCGCTCTGCTAAGGACGAACGCGTCGTCTAATTGTAACGCGCGTTCTGCAGGACCACCGCCCGAGTATAGAGCTGCCTCGGCCTGTACGTAGTGCAAACCTTGTGTATATAAAAACTTTTTTACAAAAAATAAAACCGACTTCAGAAACACAGAAAAGTCATAAATAACATAAACATACAACAACACATTTCTGTATTGAATTTCATCGTTTTGTTTTTTTGTTATTGCAACTAGGTTGGCAAACAAGCAAACCCCCACAAGAACAGGCACCTATAATTTATGTGGCTCCTGTGAGATTCGCAGCAAAACTACAACCCCCACAAGAATGACAGTGTACGTTGCCAACTTGTGACATCAGATGTAAAGTCACGGTACCCAGTGATTTCACTACCATATCTCACCCTTCAAACCGGACCACAGCAATGCAAGCACTGCTGCTTTGCGGCAGAAATAGGTAAGACCGAGGTACCCAAGCAGACGATCCCGGTACAGTCTCCTTTCAGTTATATATACTTACGTAAAAAGATGGCGCTCCAGTGAATGCCAACTCTATATTTCACTGTCTTTATATAAATAGGAAACGCTGATAATGTCTGAAGATAGTTGTCACTTACCTCCCCTACGTTGCCGTCTTGCGGTGCCACGCGGTACAGGCCCCTGGCGCCTACGTTGTATCTCACCCATTTGTGTTTACCCAAGTCTGGTATTACCACTGAAGCAAAGGGAAAAATTAGTTACTTTTTTATACGTAGAACTTTTTATGAGTTCGAAGAATAAAGTCATAGTAAATAATATTGTGGCCTACGCACATAATACATACCTACTTACCTGAGAGGACATATTTTGCCGTTTGAAATACAGATGCAAAAGCTCTTATCAGAGCTATTTGCATCTGTATTTCTAACGGTAAAAGAGCTATTTGCATCTGTATTTCAAACGGAAAAATATGTCTTCTCAGGTATGTAGGTATGTATTGTGTGCGTAGGCCACAATATTAATTCATCTTACTTCACTATTGGCGATAAAACAAGCACAAAATTTTACTAAATAAGCAAATGTTTCGATATTAAAATACTTTCTTTAATAACCAACAATTTGACTACCTATAACCAACAACTTAAGGTATATGCATACATATACAGAGGCGGCGCAAGGCGTCGATGTTACTCGAATGGCAAAAGCTAGTCGGAGGGACTACCTCTTTCCAGTCCAGACACATTAATACACTTAATTTTGATGATATTATGACAATAATCATAATCCCTAAAACCTCTTACACTCATTAGAAATATTAAATTTAGCAGAGAACTCGTACATGACCATGCAAAAAGCCGTTATTTTAAACACTTGTCGAATAATAAGAAAGTTTTTGCTAGAAGATTCCCCTAACCCTATAAATGATTCTCACTTGGTTTAGGCCCGTGAGTCTCATTAAACACCAGAGAGTAACATCTCTCTAAGGAAAAAAAATTAAAAGATAATAATAATTTGCACATCTTGACGACGCTGTTCAGAATCCTTAGAGATCCTAGTTACCCAAAATACCTCCGTTCGCGGTTTCAAATGCTGCCTCCCCCCTCGCTCCAAAGCTTTATTCGCAAAATACCAGATACTCAAAACACTATGCCCATGTCACGCTAATACGCTTAACCTCCCTAAACCTAACACAAACTTCCCGCGTTCATTTAGCTTTCGTGCCGCCCAAATGTAGAACCATCTGCCCTCTGTAATACAACAGAGTCAGAGTCAGAGTCACGACAAAAAAAACATGTTCTATTCCCTTCAAATGTTCAACGTTCACTGAACCTAAAAGTATTGGATTGCTGATCTTTTTTCGAGATTTCAAGATTCGTTCCATAGGTAAAGTTGTTTATTTTTGGTTGTTTGCAAAAGCGCATAAACTTTAGCCCCTGCTTAAAAATTAAACCCTGTGTATACAATCTCTGATCAAAAGTCACTTTTTTCTGTTATGACGAAAATGATTGTCATTTTTCCGTACTCACTCTCAGTGTCGTTCATCCAAATCAGGTGGACGACCTTCTCTGCCCATCGCGAGGTGCGCGCCGGCTTGGTGTCGTTCACTACATCGTACCTGTTAAAAACACCGAAACCGAAATAAAATCGGGCGTAACAAACACTGTCCGTGTTTGTATTTAAATGTAGCAACGAAAAACGTGAAAAAAATTATAGCTAGCAAACCAAATAACTATTGTTAAAGCCCGACCAATAAAATAAAAATCCTCGCCATATTGCGGACAACTATTGGAACTAATTTCTTCAAATGGCAATTATTGTCGCACAGACTAGTAAGTAAAGTAACCATGTTATTGTCGTCTGTCAATGTGTGGTGTCGATTGTACGTGGTCTACTTCTTGTCTTGGATATTGTGATTGTGAGTTATTTTTCCGTTAAAATGCTGACAATTATTAAAAGTGATAATGCCGGCAGTGATACTGAAACGTACAACTGTCTTACAACTGACAATGAGTCCGATAAACTTCGATGTATCTGAAATTGAACCAGTACAATAGTCATACGATAATTTGTTGAGTATTTAGATTGTGAGTTTGATGATTAATAAATTATCTAATAATGAAATAGAAAATTTGTGTTTTTAAACCCGAGTATAGTTTAGGCTTAGGTTTTTTTATTTTTTTGGGCAGGCTTTAAAATGTTTTCCAAATTATGAATATTACAATTCTTTAGAAAGACTCAACGAGCCGTTCGATTAACCGTGGGATCAATATAATTATAAAAGCACAGATTAACTCACCAAGTGCCATTGTGCATGGATTCGGTGACGTTTTTCCAGGTCTTGGTGATGTTATCCATGTCCTCGTCATCGGCGATCGGCCCAACGACGAAGGTCAGCGGGACCATCCATTTCTGCGGAGGGGGAGGCTTCGTGGTGGGCCGGCGGGTGGTAGTGGTCGGGGCCGGCGTCGTTGTGGTGGAGTTAAGGTCGTCGTCGGGAGACTCTGTTATATTTTCTGTAAAATTCACAATAAATGTTTATATACTGTAACATAAATTTCCCTACAGGAAATTTCTAATCAGGTTCCTACTGCCATCTAGTGACATTTCCATGTATTAGTTACCTTTTTTATCTAAATTCAGAAAACATTGAACGCGCCTTGGGTTATAATAGTTTTATGTATATCGTGTCTTTGATTATTTTCAAATTTAGTTCAGGAACTTTTAATTCAATAAATATCGATAGTTTACTTGGTTTTTTATCTATGTTTATTAGTCTATGTTGTCTCGGAATAGTTAGTCTGTGGAGTGTGGACTGGCTGAGCCGAGACAGCCATATTTCCTGTTTTGACGTTGACGGTCGAACACTTGTGTCTGTTGGCTAGATAGCCTAAATTATTTTATTAAAACAAATCTGTAAGTATCACACCGTGAAATGGTTAATTCTTCATTTTGATTCTTTTAATTAATTGTCTCGTATTCAGCGCAGCGTTTTAACCAGGTATTCCTTTTCAGCAAGCATCGATAAGCGAACACCTAATCTTCCACACAGTTGGATTTACTCAATTTCATATAAGGGCCTCTAACCCATTTTACGTAAGTTATGTTCATGATTATATTATTCCTATGACGCCTTTTCGATATTTCAATCCTTGCTTTCTAAATTTTCAGCCGTTCGTTCTTATGATTATGAAGCACTTACGACATAGTGTAGCGTCGTTAAAATAGACACCAGCCAGCAATCTACCAGCACAGCCAGGCAGACCCACTTTCCTCCGACAGGTACGTTACCGTTTTCTGAGATCGATTCCTGTGGTAGTGTTTTAAATTTGTTCTTAGATTTCATATTTTTAATTGTAAGGTTATCCTACATGATTGCCAGCTATTCGGTGAACATTGACCTTTCAAATTGAAGTGAACCACATTACCATAATATTCCTAATATTCTCATCAGTTACCCCTACTTACTTGTATTGCAATTTTTTATAGTGATTGCTCATACCTATTCGTGTAATATTTCAGGAGGAATTCCCTACCCCGTGGTTATTGAATACCCCGGAGTCAGACTCAACTACTGAACCCGGTTGCCCCGACTTCTCTTCTACCACCAGTGTCCGGTGGCCCGGAGCCTGTGGTGTCTCCAGAGCAGGATCTCCCCGAATTTCACAGCTGAGTCCACTCCAAATAAGATTATTATCAAACATAATTCTACCATCCTTAGGTAAAGGCATTTAGGGAGTTAACCAAAGAGAGAGCGTTATCGATCAAATCGTGCAAAGAACCTGTACCATATTGTCAAAAAATATTAGTGATACAAATCCTCACCACTGATTGGCAGCCGTAGGCCACAATCAGTGCGCCCACTAATATTGTGTTCCCTTGAAAAAAAAAATCCTTATGTCGGCTTTGCCGGATTAAACCACATATTTTGACATTTCACTCTTTTATTAATCACCTTATATCTATTAACCCCCTGCACATTACTCAAAAAATTAAGTATTACATGGCGCCCGAACAGGGATAACCACGGGGTAGGGAATTCCTCCTGAAATATTTCTTTTAAAAAAATTCTCAATAATATAACTAATAGATAATCATATGCCATAATTAACATTAGGTATTCAGTAACTAAGCATAATAACTATGTTATAACTCTCTCCGAACAATAGATTGATAGTTTTATTTGGTTTAACTACAAGTCTTCTTTAACATAACTTCTGGTATAATAATAATATATTCTCATTGCATAATATAGTATAGGCCAAGATTTTTTCAGTTTATTTTAAACTTTAACTCAATTATTTTGACCTTATTTGAATAGTAAAACCTATGGTTTTATTAATTAGTGTGGAAGGTTATTGATGTTTTTTACATGATCTTAGTACATAAATATATATAAGTATAAATATTCTGTGCTTTGTAAAGTGGAGATTGCATGACTCTGTTTCTTATATCACTTAGGTATTATCTTAGAACGTTTTTTGTAAGACGCATAGAATTTTTTAATATCTAGGTGTTACCTTTTATTACTCGGATACTGTTACATTATTTTAAGTTTAAACCCAATATTGAATGATACCTAATTGCTACAACTAGCCACCTGAATACTTTTACCTGATATTAACTTAATAGCTTGGTGCTTGAGATTTGTCAACTGTACTTATATTTTTTTACTACTACTTATACTACTTATACAATCTTAAATATTTTACCTATAATTGTATTTTTTTGTAATTGATCGATCACGCTACACTCTTTCTGGCAGGAAAACGTTGCATACTTGAGACATAGTAACGGATAATTCTTACAAAGGCGGACTTAGTCCCGAATTAAATTTCTTCCAGTCAACCTATACCCAAACATTTTTTTTTGTTTGAAGACTTGGCGACTGAGAGTAAATATAGTATATTGTTGGCAAGGTGGACTTATCCCCGAAATAAATTTCTTCCAGTCAACCTATACCCAAACATTTTTTTTTTGTTTGAAGACTTGGCGACTGAGAGTAAATATAGTATATTGTTGGCAAGGTGGACTTATCCCCGAAATAAATTTCTTCCAGTCAACCCATACCCAAACATTACTTACATTTTTTAAATATTTTACAACTCGACTTAATAAACATATTTAACCAGTTTGGCTTTGCAATTTGACAATTGTTTTTTTTCTTCTTTGTTGTTTGTTCAGCCTTGTTGGATATTTTTTTTGCTTTTTCGTTTGATTACAATGGAGGAACGTCCAATCGCCTTTAACCTTTTACAAAAGGACGAGCTCGAGCATGAGGTAAGGATTAGGTTCGAAACTCCTGCTTCCAGTGTAGCGGACTTACGTGCTCAAATCAGGAAGCTGTGCAAGGACTTACCAACTGATGAGATAGCCACATTCGACGGAGACGTGACAAAGGAACTCGCGGATATTAAAAACAAGCTTGCTAGCCTAGCAGAATTATTACAGAAGACCGAGAAACGCAAGGCGTTGAACGTTTTGAACCGTGTCCAAGCCGTCGGCCATCATTTATACCATAGGCTAACTCGAATATCTCCATCCGAATCAGAGTCCAAACTGCACAGTGAGTTGTTCGATGACCTTAACAAGCTCTTGGTTAAGATCGACAACATACTAGTCGTATTCCGTAGCTCTTTAACTGCAGTTTATACTTCTACTACTACTCAAGTTGTTGACCCTCAATCAACAACTTCTATTAAATGTTCCGCCGAAAATTACCAGGCTGTTACTAAATTAAATCTTAAATATGACGGAAAATCTTGCGTAAAAACTTTTTTAAGAAGACTCGAACAACTCAGGGTATCGCGAGAAATCTCTGAGAGTAGACTGTTCAGTTCTGCCAGTGAACTATTTACTGGCGACGCTTTACTGTGGTTTGAAGGAATTGGTCATGACGTCTATTCATGGGCCGAACTACAGGCTTTGCTGATTCGCGATTTTTTACCTATCGATTATAATGAGCGCCTACTCAATGAGATTAGATCGAGAACCCAAGGTGTAGACGAAAACATAGTTATTTACATTAGTGTCATGTTGTGTTATTTCTCTCGGTTAGAACGACCCCTACCGAAAGAAGAGCAGCTTAGTATTATTTTACATAATATACGGCCATTTTACTCTAAACAGCTGGCTTTAATTACGATAAACAGTATTGATGATTTAAGGTCTTGTTGTCGACAGCTGGAGGCTGCCAGCCAACGCGCTAAACTGTTTATAGAACCCAGCAAAGATGTCAGTAAATCTTTAGCCACAGACTTGGTATTCAAGGGTAACCAAGGAAAAATTGTGTCAGTAGTACAAACGGATAGTACCTCTGACTTCTGCGTACGCTGCCGCGTATATGGTCATAAACTAAGTGCGTGCAGAGCTCCATTTATTGTTATCTGTTACCGTTGCGGCGAGAAGGACGTCACTGCCCGTACGTGCCCTAAGTGTAATCCTACAAAAAACTAACTTGCTCGGATCGGAGTATGGCCGATTCGAGTGCTACTCGAAATGATAAGTCTCCTATATTACTACCTACCTGCTATACGATTTCAAAAACCCATACAATACCGGATGTGACTACTACTACTACTACTACCACCACCACCACCACTACTACTACTACTACTACTAACAGAACCCACAATGCTTTACCCGCATTTACATTTCCTGCGTATTATTCCGTTTACCATAACTTTCCTACTTATCCTCAAAACCATACTTACTATTCAAATAGGCATTGTTCGTCTAACATTACTTACCCGACTAACGCTTACGCTTTTTACCCTGCTTACCCTACTAACCCTACTTACCCTACTAACGCTTACGCTACTAACTCTACTTACCCTACTAACGCTTACGCTACTAACCTTACTTACCCTACTAACACCGCTTACCAACGTACCGTTACCCACCATTCACCCATTACAAATGTTAACCAGTATTCACCTGAACCAGATGCTGACCAACATTTGCCTTCTACATTACCAGGTACTATGACACAACACTCTGATCGACAGAATTGTGTTACTAAGCCTTTACCCAATACTTACCCTAACGCAACTACTAACAGGAATGTCCTGTTGTCATCCAAATCCCTCCAAAATCGGAATTTAAGTACAAAGACATCGCATAGAATAACTAGCTATAGAACTAAAACTTATTACAATTCTAAACTACCAAAGTGTAACTTACCCATTCCTTCACTGAAGAGACAATCTACTAAGTCAAACAGGACCGCTTATTTTAAGAAAACTGAATCGGCATTAACGACAGGTAACACCGATATGAAAGATTGGCAATCCTGGCTGTCGACAATAAGAGAGTTCTCTCACACAGGTTCTACAACTAAACCAGTCAGTCTTTTTTATGGTCGAGATTTACGACCATACTTGTCGGTAAGCATTTACGGATTACGATGCAACGGTCTTCTCGATTCAGGATCGGAGATTTCTATAATTGGTAGCGATACTTGTAAATATTTTACCGACTTGGCGACGGTTCATAAATCACTTGATGTTGATCAGGTGGTAACGGCTAACGGTTCTTCTTCACCCGTTACCGGTTATGTGTTCCTGCCAGTAACTGTACAGAACAAGACGTCGATTATTAAGTTTTATGTTATACCAGGGGTGTCTACAAAACTGTTGTTTGGAATTAATTTTTGGCGCGAATTTAATATCGCTCCGGATATACTTTCATTGCATAGGTCACCTTGACGTCTTCCTAGGGTGGTTGAGTTCCGTACCCCCCTTAAGGAGGTACCTTCAATACGAAGAGGAAGGAGAACCTATTTTGTCAAATAGTTCGTCTGGCAGGACAGCAAGTACTAGCAGTGACTGAGGTGATATGAGTTCGGTGTTATGATTTGGTGTCAGCTCGGGGTCGAGCTGGAATTTTACTCTTTCAGTATACTTCCATCGTAAAATTCTCCCTGGTTGAGGGGGTATTGTAACATAAATTTCCCTACAGGAAATTTCTAATCAGGTTCCTACTGCCATCTAGTGACATTTCCATGTATTAGTTACCTTTTTTATCTAAATTCAGAAAACATTGAACGCGCCTTGGGTTATAATAGTTTTATGTATATCGTGTCTTTGATTATTTTCAAATTTAGTTCAGGAACTTTTAATTCAATAAATATCGATAGTTTACTTGGTTTTTTATCTATGTTTATTAGTCTATGTTGTCTCGGAATAGTTAGTCTGTGGAGTGTGGACTGGCTGAGCCGAGACAGCCATATTTCCTGTTTTGACGTTGACGGTCGAACACTTGTGTCTGTTGGCTAGATAGCCTAAATTATTTTATTAAAACAAATCTGTAAGTATCACACCGTGAAATGGTTAATTCTTCATTTTGATTCTTTTAATTGATTGTCTCGTATTCAGCGCAGCGTTTTAACCAGGTATTCCTTTTCAGCAAGCATCGATAAGCGAACACCTAATCTTCCACACAGTTGGATTTACTCAATTTCATATAAGGGCCTCTAACCCATTTTACGTAAGTTATGTTCATGATTATATTATTCCTATGACGCCTTTTCGATATTTCAATCCTTGCTTTCTAAATTTTCAGCCGTTCGTTCTTATGATTATGAAGCACGTACGACATAGTGTAGCGTCGTTAAAATAGACACCAGCCAGCAATCTACCAGCACAGCCAGGCAGACCCACTTTCCTCCGACAGGTACGTTACCGTTTTCTGAGATCGATTCCTGTGGTAGTGTTTTAAATTTGTTCTTAGATTTCATATTTTTAATTGTAAGGTTATCCTACATGATTGCCAGCTATTCGGTGAACATTGACCTTTCAAATTGAAGTGAACCACATTACCATAATATTCCTAATATTCTCATCAGTTACCCCTACTTACTTGTATTGCAATTTTTTATAGTGATTGCTCATACCTATTCGTGTAATATTTCAGGAGGAATTCCCTACCCCGTGGTTATTGAATACCCCGGAGTCAGACTCAACTACTGAACCCGGTTGCCCCGACTTCTCTTCTACCACCAGTGTCCGGTGGCCCGGAGCCTGTGGTGTCTCCAGAGCAGGATCTCCCCGAATTTCACAGCTGAGTCCACTCCAAATAAGATTATTATCAAACATAATTCTACCATCCTTAGGTAAAGGCATTTAGGGAGTTAACTAAAGAGAGAGCGTTATCGATCAAATCGTGCAAAGAACCTGTACCATATTGTCAAAAAAATATTAGTGATACAAATCCTCACCACTGATTTGCAGCCGTAGGCCACAATCAGTGCGCCCACTAATATTGTGTTCCCTTGAAAAAAAAAAATCCTTATGTCGGCTTTGCCGGATTAAACCACATATTTTGACATTTCACTCTTTTATTAATCACCTTATATCTATTAACCCTATGCACATTACTCAAAAAATTAAGTATTACAATACATATACACGGTTATTATTTTATCACCCTGGAAAATTTTAGAGACGCTTCGGGATACATCCATTATTATATACCGGGTGTAACTGAACACCCCAATAACATTTAAGGGGCATATAAGTAAGATACTAAATGGACCTTCGGTGCTTGTCTGAGACCTGGAACCCCAATACTTTCAGAGTTATTTGATTTTAAACTGGAAGCAATAATTTTCAAGTGACAACCATAATCAGCTCTTAACACAAAAGAAATTTAAACACAAAATGACACGTGACAGACGTGAGCGTATTATTCCTCCTACGCTTACGTAGGGCTGTCGGCACCTAATATCAAAAAATAATTTCCTTAGTTTGTATGACGTGAGCGTAGTATTCCTCGTACGCTTACGTAGGGTTGTCGGCACTTAATACCAAAAAATAATTTATTAAGTTTGTATGGGAAAAAAAGTAGGTTTGTTAGCCCTAATATTTTTCCTACAGAATCTCTACTTCTGATGGATACATACCCTTAAATGTTATTGGGGTGTTCAGTTACACCCTGTATAAAAAAATATATAAAAATCTCAAAAAATTCTGCTCTCAACTAGTGCAGCGTTTTTGGAAACGCTGCAAACGCTGCACTAGTTGAGAGCAGAATTTTTTGAGATTTTTATATTTTAATTTTTATATTTTTGAGATTTTCTAATACCATGTCGTGAAGCGTCCCTTAAATTTTGCAGGGTGATAAATAAATAGCCGTGTATATATCAAAATACCTAAGTTCACTGATTGATAAAAACTTTGATGAAAGAAATGGTAAATTTTTACATGCAAAAAATGTATAATTACATTGAAACATGCAACACTCATATAATAATTAAATTATTAAAAATACACTTTACTTATACAAGTTTATTTTTTAGTTATGACAAAAATATTGTATGCTTGTTCAGACAAGCAAACTGAACAACTTTCACTATAGGACCAACTTCGAAATCGCAAAAAAAAAATCAGTTGTTCTATACAAATGTTCAATATTCACTGAACCTAAATGTATGGAACAGCTGATTTTTTTTGCGATTTCAAAGTTGGTGCCATAGTGAAAGTTGTTCAGTTTGCTTGTCTGAACAAGCACACAACATTTTTGTCATAACCAAAAAATACCCTTGTATATGGTACAGAACACAAGAGTAAAAAACCTTTCTTGTGATTGACATTACTCTTTTCATTAATCAAACTCACCAGGCTCATAGAATAGCTCATCAAGGTCCGCTCTAAGATCCATTGTAAGTAGACTATCTACCACAGGCGAATCTACTTCCGGTGGTTCAGCCGACATCACAAATCTGAAATAATGTCAGCGTCGTCACGTTACAATAAAATATTAGTATGTGAAAGTCCCACGTTGGGCGACAAAATAAATTACATATAAAACTATGCAATGTTCGAATATTACCACTTATAATGTGGGAAAAAGTATGTGTTATTATATACGTGGACAATTTTTGAGGACTCAAATTTACAAGAATGACTCAGTATCAGTAGCTTATTAGATCAGATCAGGCAACATATTTTTTTTTCAAAATTTAACTTTTTCTATGCACTGTTGAAAATAGTACGTGTGGATATGAAATAATCTAATTAATAAAAATATTATAGACCCAGTTAAACGAATGAACTTAGAAATCATAAAAAAAATAAAAGTCCCACGTTGTGCGCCAAAAATATTACAATCCAAATTTGACTTAAATGCAATATTTACTTTTATATTCTCTACCAGTCAGCTTTAAGGTGATTCCAAGGACACAATGTAGATATTTAGAAGAGACTAAAGGATTTCTTCATATTAAAGGTAAAATATTAACTCAAATGTTATCTCACCGCTCCTGCCGTATTAGTACGTCCTTCCCGACCACAATGGCGTATAGCAGCGGGTATCCTGGTCTTTCACACCACCCGTCCCACGCGTGACTGCCGTCTTCACCCCCACTACCTCCTTCTTCTGAGAGAGCTCGCCACAAATCCCTGGCGAAAGTGACATTTATTTACATTTTTTCAAATTTATTTTAAAACTTTTATCCTATTAGATATGCCAGTCCTATCACGCATTACACACGATGTAAGATACGGTATTTAAACACGGTGTTTCATTATAACCAATAAATAATCAATTCTTTATCGAAAACTAATTATTAAATTGTGTTTACCCGTAATGTCATTCAACCCAAAATTTTCATGTAAATCATAGTCATGATGTGATACTATGACATACATGAACATTTTGGGTTGAATGACATTACGATTAAACACATTTTAATAATTAGTTTTAGATAACGCATTGATTATTTATTGGTTAATTACACCGTGTATAATTAGGTAGAAGATTGTCACGACGGGCATAGTTGGTACACAATACAACATTGTGCCTTCTTCCGATTTGGCTCGGCCAAAATATTGTGAAAAACTAACATCAATTGCTGCTGCTGAAGTTAGTGCCTTTGGCATTAAGTCCGCCTCTGTACATAAATTGTACTAGAAGACTAAATAAAGTAAAAAATGCATTATTTTTTAATCTAAGTGGTAAGTGGCCACAAGCGCCTATAGTACATGCGGTTCCCGTAAGACTTGCAAATCTACAACTTACAAAGACGCCAATGTACTTTGCCAACTTGTGAAAGCCACAGTGCCCAATAATTTCACTGCCCGCCTTTGACAGTGAACTTTTGTAAGGAAAGACACTTCATCTACCGGAGGGAGACTCTGTACCAGAGTCGTCTGCATGATTTTGTTGGCAACGTTTTACCTATTTCTGCCGCAAAGCAGCAGTGCTTGCATTGCTGTGTTCCAGTTTGAAGGGTAAGATCATCATCATCATCACAGCTCATATACGTCCCCACCGAGGGGCTCGAGCCTACCCTATGTTAGGGTGATTAGGCCTTAGTCAACCACGCTGGCCCAATGCGGATTGGTCGACTTCACATACACCATTGAAGGGTAAGATATGGCAATGAAATTACTGGTTACCGTGACTTTTCATATGATGTCACAAGTTGGCAACGTACACTGTGGTTCTTGTGGGGGTTGTAGTTTTGCTGCGAATCTCACAGGAGCTACATGAATTATAGGTGACTGTTAACCACTTACCATCAGGTGGGCAGTACCTATGCTTGTTTGCCAACTTAGTTTCAATAAAAAACACGTGCAAAAAGCACGTGTTTCCTACAACATGGGTTCCTTCAAAAAAGGTGTGAAAAGCATCTTTTGGGCCGGCAAGGGGCGGGCAGGTAGGAAAGTGGATGTCGTCCCTTCTCTATCTGTCAACTTATTTGGGCCTCTCACCGCTTAACATCAGGCGGAGGAGGTCATTTGCCGGGCTCTCCATAAAAAATCTTTTAAAGCATCAAATCCAAGCTGTCCATAATAACACCATCATCTGACCAGTAGTCACCAATGGATGTGAAACATGGCTAACAAACCAACAGCTAGAGAACAACATGAACTCGCCGTTTTCAGAAGGAAGGTGCTACGTAAAGTGTTCGGACCTATCAAGGACAATGACGCCTATCCATCCGCGCGAGCTCGCGGCTCAAATCAACCTAAAGACGATAGTGAGATACGTGATGTCGCAATTCCTCAGGTAGTGATAATGCACTAAATGCTGAATCAGAAAAGACCACGCGGGAGGCCGAAGAAAAGGTGGATTGACTAACGCCGAGCAAGACCCGACTTTACCATCTGACTGAAAGCCACGGATCGGATAGGGAGTGGCGCAAGTATGTGGAGGAGACCAAGACCCATAATCCGTAGAAGAAGGCCGTCGATGAGCAGGTGAGCTACGAGGTTTGTCTAAAAAGTTCGGTGAATAGTCTCATTCAGTAGTCTCAGTCGCACCAGTGCCTATGTAGACATGCACGGACATATCTGGACTTGATCTCTGTCAATACTAAAGCGAAGATTCTAGCGCAGTGCTTATTGCATTGGTTCAGAACCATGTGACGGCTATTCTGAGAACAATTCCACATCATGAATTCTCCAAAAATTTTCAAGTGTTAAAAGAACCTTGTCAGAAGTGTGTTGTGGCTGGTGGAGACTATTTTGAAGGTCAATAAAGGTATTTACAACAAGAAACATTATGTTTTTATGTTTTTATCAGCCCATTCACCGAACTTTTTAGACACACCTCGTATTTACTTCCTTACCTCGCGTCAGCGCTCGCTGACTTGTGGTACTTGAGCAGCCTGGCGAGAGCGGCGCGGCCCGCGGCTTCGCCCGCCGCTTCGATGGCCATGCTCACAATAGCGGCTCCCTGCAACAAACATTTCCTCCGCATTCAAAAAGCAAATATGACGATGTAATGACGCACACCCGCGCAAATTGACAACTCGTGTCAAACTCCGTTCTTCTTACTCTGTACTGTATATATTTGTTAGATTAATCATAATAATCGTCATCATTTCAGTCAAGGAACGCCCACTGTTGGATCTCCATACCGATCGGTTCTACGACCTTCATTAGATTGTCGGTCCACCATGTAATAATAGCAATAAATAATAAAATGTGTTTTATTTCAGTAAATCTTTTACAAATAAGTTGCCGGGGCTTCCCAGAAAGTAATCAGAAGATACTTGTGTTGGGTAAGCCTCGCTCTTCCTACATAATCATAACAATTTAGATTTACTTCACTATCCAATTGGCTAAGTTTAAACCCATACACTAAAAAGTTTTTAATACAGTAAAAAAAGATATGAAAAGGAGTTGTCAGTAAAAATGTATACCTGAGTGGTTGTGTTTGTAGTGTGTGTGTGTGCGTTTGCGTGTGTGTCCTATACCAGTGCTGCGTCTCCCGGTAGGCGGCCGACGTTTATTAACCGATCATTACTAAATACATTTTAAATTAATTTTTGGAATACTGGGTCATTTAACCGCCTCCTTGGTCTAGTGGTTGGGACCCCACTCGATATTAGTCTAGAATAGGTCCAAGGCTCGATTCCCCATGGGGGCAGAAGTTTTCCTGCTTGGTGTGTTTGGTTGCAGGGCCTTTGAACCCGCCTGGATTAAATATAATGAAAATTAGTAGGCTTCAGTCCTCTTAGACAAAAGCCTCTCGCTTAGTTTTCGCAGTCTTTCCACAGAAAAAAATGTATGGAAATGACATTAGTCTGTGACAACCTCACGCTATTTTTTCCGCAGCTAATGTCATCTCCATACAATTTCCTTCTGCGGAACGACTGCGGATATATAAGCGTGTGGCTTTTGCCTAGGGAGGCAAGTGAGATGAAGGCCAAGACCCAATTGCACAGATTACAAATTGTCTGCTGCCTCAGAAATGCTATCTGTTTCACACCGATATCACTTCCTTCTGTGGTGCGAAAGAGAAAGTTGAAAGTTTAGATATTTTGCAAGATAGGTACTAGTTTAACTTCAATTAGATTTACTTTATAGACTTTTCTTTGCACACACGGTGATCACAGGTATTAGACCCATAGCCACAGAGAGCAGCATTGTGCAGTAGATTAAAAATATTCTCACGGTTAAAATAAACTGGACTCAGACTTACCTTGTGCAGGGACAGTTCATCCGAAGCAGCTTCGATGTCAGCCCTCTCCAGCCTTGGAGAGGCGACTGCCCTCACGGAGTTACTCGAGTCTAGTCTGCAACAGACACAACATTCCCCTCAATTATTATTGCTATATTCATCTCATAAGCTTCCGCTTTCATATAATCACTAGCTTTACGTAGCTTCGCCCTCATTGTTTTTGTTTTCCCGTGGGAATTTTATATTTTCCCGTAGGAAAAATAATGTTGTAGCCTATGTTAATCAGGGAAAATGAAGCATTCTAATGGTGAAAGAATTTTTTAAAATCGGTCCAGTAGTTCTTGAGTTTATTCATTACATACCTACATACATACAAATCTTTTCTCTTTATAATAATAGTGTAGATTATAATAATAGTGTAGATAAGCTAAGCATAGCTTAACTTAGCTTTTCTATAGAAATAAATGAGGTTGTCACTTTTTAAGACAAGACCCTTCTTGAATAGCAACCCTGCGATCTTTTGAACGAAGAAATGGAGGTATTGCCATATTTTATATAATTTTGTGGTAAAGAAATGCAAAACAACGGTATAAAATCGACACGATAAAAATGTAATGGTATAAAGCAAGATTGGATCGGTTTGGTTGGTGAATATTGTAATGTTGATGATTTAAAAGAGAAAACAAAAAAATATATATTCTGAGTTTCTTGCCAGCTTTCAAGAAGGCTCTTATAATTTCGGAACAGATCTAGAGACAGCCTTTTTTCTCATTTACTTGAATAACTACATCTTAATTGTGGTTTATGTTATATTTTTTTTGTATTGATACATAACAATCATAACTAAGTATAACTAAATATAACTTAATAACTAGATTGTAATCCTAGATTAATGTATACAGCAGAGTATATTCCTCGGGGATAAAGCAGTGTCTTAATATGTCGAGGGTGCAGACTTGAAGTCGCGAGCGAGCTATCATAGCGAGCGCGCGCGTCCTTGCCTTTTCTATTGTGTTGCGTCGATCTCGATTCCGAGTATCACTCGTTTGTTGTTTATGTATGGTTTTATCATTGTTGTTTTCGTTTTTGTTTCGTTGTTGGTGTTGTCTAATTTGCTGAATAATTTGTGTGTTTGAAGTCATTCACACAAATTGTTACTTCATCGTCTGTTTTTTGTCAATAAATTGTAGGTTATTTGTGTTCCTAGGTATAAGGTATCCGTTTTTATTATAAGTCAGTGTCTGTGCTAGTGGCGTGCGGGGGTCATTGCCCCGCCGCGGCTATAAATAGTTTGTGCTGTCTTCGTATTGTTTAAGTATATACGTTGCCTTGCTTTTATTTTGTCGTTGTTAGTAATATTAGTTTATAATATTATTTTCTATTTTGTTGCAATTATTGGTTATCAATAATTGTTTTTTTTTCTTTGGTTTTTTTTTTGTGGTTTTTATTAATTCTTTTGTAGGTTTAGGTTAGAGTAAGATTTGATTTTTTCTTTTTTACATTGACGATCTTTTGTGTACAACTTGGCTTCGAATCAGTGAAACGGTATTGCTTACAATTTGGGTTGGTTTTCTGGTTATTGTGCGAGAAATAGATTTGTAATCTGTTTTCGCTAACGAATTCATTGCTGGGCTGGGCCTACGACTGGGCCATGTCCGACTCGGACGTGATGTCCGAGACGGACACTGCTGGTGAAGGGGGCCCCATCAGGGACCCAAAAAACCTAGTTTTCCAAGTGGAAGCCGGGAGGCAAAAAAGCCGCTCGCCGGTTGATGGTGGTGTTAAGGCTGTCGAGAGGGTGGTGTCCCCGGTATTGTCAGTCTCGGACGTCGGGAGGGCAGCGCCCCGTCGCAGCTCTCGCATACGCCTGAATGCGTCTCGTCCCGATTACAGGGACATAATTAGCGAGACGAAAGCGGAGTCGCCGGAAGCGAATTTCCCAGCGACGTCGCAGCCCGCTCCAAGGAAGCGGTCCATGCTGGGCCGCTTTTTCCAGGATCCGTTGGCAACGGACCTGGAGACTGAGACGGAGCAGGAATAAAATTGTTAGAGTGCATTTATGAGGCCTGGGAGGAGTCGCAGGATACCTATGGTGTTTTTTGTGACTTATCGAAGGCTTTTGACTGTGTCCAACATCAGACGTAATCAGGAAATTACACTATTACGGTATCCGTGGTACCGCTTTGGATTTTCTCACTTCTTACCTAAGTGACAGGATTCAAAAGGTGGTCATCAATGGAGAGCAGTCACCTGGATCATTTGTAAAAATGGGGGTGCCGCAGGGCTCAATATTAGGTCCATTTCTATTTCTGGTATATATTAATGACCTCCCTCACCTTGTAAGACACGACCATGAGATAGTCTTGTTTGCAGATGACACGTCTTTAGTATTTAAAGTTAAACGTGGTCAAATTAATATTGACGAAGTAAACATTGCACTCTCCAAGGTCGTTCACTGGTTCGGCGCCAATAATTTGTTGTTAAATGAAAGTAAAACAAAATGCATTAGATTCACTATGCCAAATGTTCGATTAGTTAAAGCCAAAGTCAAGGTTAGGGATGAAGAAATAGAGCTGGCCAATCAAACTGTATTTCTGGGTATAACTTTAGATTCTAAGTTACAATGGGGTCCTCATATTGAATGCCTATCGAACAGACTAAGTTCTGCAGCATACGCCGTTAAAATGATTCGTCAAATAACAGATGTGAAAACTGCGCGGTTAGTCTATTTTAGCTACTTTCACAGTATTATGTCATACGGGATACTACTGTGGGGAAATGCCGCCGATATTGGCTGCATTTTTGTACTGCAGAAGAGGGCTGTTCGGGCGATCTATGGGATGGGCTCCCGAGAGTCTTTAAGAGAAAAATTCAAAGAAATTGATATTATGACTGTACATTCACAATATATTTATGAAAACTTACTGTATGCACACAAGAATAAAGATATCAAATTCAGTAAAAATAGTGACTATCATAATTTAAATTTAAGAAATAAAGACAAGCTAGCAATGCCCACATATAGGCTCCATAAAATAAGCAACTCTTTTGCAGGTCACTGTATACGAATGTACAACACGCTGCCATGTAACATGCATGACTTGTCAGTAAATAAATTTAAAATTTTCATTAAAGTTCAGTTAAGCAAAAAGGCTTATTACAGTGTTAAAGATTTTTTGAATGATAAGGCAGCGTGGCGGTAAAAGAAATGAATTGCTCATGTTCCGAATGTAGGGGACATTCGGAATCGGGTCGCTCTTGGCGATTACATGCGCGGCATCAACTCCGCGGATGTACTTGCCACTAGCGCACGGGTTAGCTTGATTTTAGTAGAATATTTTTTATGTTTTAATAATTTTGTAAAATGTGTAAAATTGACGATTTTAAGTGCCCGCAAGGGCCTATGAAATAAAGTACTTTTGATTTTGATTTTGATTTTTGCAGGTTACGGCACCGTACGCACCAAAGGTGCCCCGAACCCGAAGGGGTAGGGGAGGCCTTTCGCACGGGGTTGGGCTCTCGCAGGCGATGCGAGAGCTCAGGCAGGTAGAGGCTGACTCTGAGGAGTCGGAGTCTGATCGGGAGTCGGATCGGGAATCGGATCCGGAGTCGGATCGGGAATCGAATCGGGAGACGGAATTCGTAGCGGCTCCCAAAAAGAAAGGAAAGGGGAAGCGCTCTTCCGAACCAACTGCTGAACATCTCTGCAGCAGGGCTGAGGAGAGCGCCAAGTCGTTAGTGGAAGTCGCGAGGAAGTCAAAAAACCTCAAGGGGACGTCCGTGAGGGAGATTAGGGAGTCCTCCGACTCTCTACTTGAGATTGTCCGTACTCTGGCGTCCAAAAAGACTTCGGAGGAGGTGCGTCGGCTTCAAGCCGACAACAAGCGCCTCCGGAATCAACTGGACAATCTAATGGGGGAAATGAAGGCCCTTCGCCGGGCCTTCTCGGAGCGGGGGGTGGAACGCCCAAGGGGCCGCGGTGCAAAGGTGGCTCCTGTGATGGTAGAGAGCGCTGAGTTGGAGGATCCTGCCGCCGACGACGCAATGGAGGAAGAACTGTCGGAGGTGCAGCTCCCGACGGCCCAACCAGCCGTGGCCGCCCCAGCCGAGGCTGCCCCAGCCGTAGCCGCACCAGCTGAGGCCGCACCCGCCGGAGGGATTTCCAGGATGGAGTTCCTCGAAAGTATGGAGTTCCTTCAGCGGGAGTTGCTGGCGCAAGTCGGCTTTATGGTCTCGGCTCGCCTAGAGGGCCTAGAGGTCGACGGGCGGCTGATCCCGGCTCAGGTCCGAAGGCCACCGCTTGCGGTGGACCGTGCAAGTGAGGCAGCTGCAGCCTCAACCGGAACGGCCTGTGAAAGTTGCGACGGGCAACACCACTCTTGCCCCGCCGGCAAATATGCCGAAGGAGGCAAGAGTGGTCAGAAAGAAGACTGCGCCCTCTGCGCCAGTAGCAGTACCCTCTTCGTCGGGGGCCACGGAGCCGGTGGCGACACCGGTCGAAGACGGTTGGTCGACGGTTGTGCGGCGAGGTCGGAAGAAGCCGACAGTGGATGGGGCGACGCCCAAAAAGGCAGGAGCTTCCGCTGATGCCTCCAAGCCTTCGCCAAAGCTGCTTAAGACACCGCGATCTTTGGCGGTGGTGCTGGCCCTCAAGCCAGAGGCAGTAGCAAGAGGCCTCACCTATGGTGAGGCAATAGCCAAGGCCAAAGCCTCCGTCAGTCTCAGCGCCCTAGGCATAGGGCCCGCCAAATTCCGGACGGGTATAACCGGAGCTCGAATAATCGAGCTCCCTAAGGAGACATCCCCGTCTCAGGCGGATTCGCTGGCGGAAAAGCTGGGAGAAGCCCTTGGGGACACGGCGAAAGTGACGCGTCCCGTGAAAACAGCGGATATCCGGGTCGTTGGTTTAGACGACTCGGTGACCGCTGAGGAGCTGGGGCAGATTCTGGCACGGGCCGGTGAGTGCCCGGCCCACCATATCAAGGTGGGCCGTGTGCACACGGGGGTGCGTGGCGTCGGGGCGGCATTCGCCTCCGTGCCAGTAGAGGCGGCTAAGCGCCTGGCTGAGGCCGGACGCATCGAAGTTGGATGGAATTCTGCCTCCATCCAACTTCTTGAGCAGAAGCCCATGCGGTGTTTCCGCTGTATGGGCATGGGCCACCCAATACAGCGGTGCCCCTCCGCTAAGGACCGCAGCGGACTATGTTTTCGATGCGGGTCGCAGGGTCACAAGGCGATTGACTGCATGGCGGAGCTGAACTGCGCCGTCTGTGCGGACGCCAAACGACCAGCCAATCATCGCATGGGGGGCATGAACTGCAACCCCCCGCCGGTCAGGGGCCGTTTGGCCCCAGTGAAACTCACCCTGGCCCCAAGGAGTCCGGCACCACAGGTAGCGACGGCCGCAGCGACGGCCCAGGAGGAGCCCATGGAGACCACCAATGTCTAGTGGTCCCATAAAGCTTCTCCAAGCTAATTTGAACCACTGCGCCGCGGCACAGGACCTCCTATGTCAGACCGCGGCGGAGTGGAATGTGGATTTGGCGATCGTGTCGGAGCCGTACTAGGCTCCGCCACAATCGTCAAATTGGTTGGTGGCGGCGGATAGTTCCGCTGCCATAATGCGGGCGGCGCGTGGCACAGCCCCCTCTCTCATTTTAAGAGAGAGAGGCACTGGCTACGTTGCCGCCATGTGGGGGGGAATTTTAGTTGTATTTCTCCCCCAATCGCAGCCGGGCGGACTTCACAGTCTTCCTGGCTGCGCTAGAGGGGGTCGTCCGTAGGACGGCCCCGGTACCAGTGCTAGTTGCGGGGGACTTCAATGCGTGGTCTACCGCGTGGGGGTCCTCCCGCACCAGCGCGAGGGGTGGAGATCTGGAGTCCTGGGTTCTGTCCCTGGGGCTTCAGATTTTGAATAGGGGCTCGATCCCTACCTGCGTCCGGGTGCAGGGCACGTCCGTGGTGGACGTGTCCTTTGCATCCCCCTCACTCGCCAGTCGAATTAATGACTGGCGAGTTGAGGAAGAAGTGGAGACCCTATCGGACCATCTATATGTCCGATATGAGGTCTCCACGGCATCCCCAGGGACCCCGTTCCGCAGGGGCCCCGCGGTGAGTGCCTTCCCACGATGGGCGCTCACCAAGCTCCGCCCGGATGTGGCGGAGGAGGCGGCGATGGTGCGGGCGTGGGCAGCAGTGCCACCCCATCTCGCCGGGGATGTCGACGGCATGGCGGATCTGTTCGCAGATGACATGAAGGTCGTCTGCCAAGCCGCCATGCCGAGGGCGCAGGCCTGCCCCAAAAGGGGGCAGGTGTACTGGTGGACGCAGGAGATCGCGGATCTGCGTACCACCAGTATGAGGGCCAGGCGCGCTTATGTGCGTTGTCGTAGGCGCGCCAGAACTACACCCGACGAGGAAGCTGAACTTCGTCGGGTGTATGCGGCAGCCAAAAAGGCGCTGCGGAACGAAATCTGCAGGGCCAAGGAGGAGTCCAGGGAGCAATTTATACGTCTCCTGGACGATGATCCGTGGGGGCGTCCATACCGGATGGTGAGGGGGGAAATTTAAATCTTCCGCTCCTCCTACCTCCGCTATGGACAGAGGGCTGCTGGATCGGGTGCTGGGGACTCTGTTTCCCGATCCCGGTCCGTTCCAGCCCCCCAGAATGGTCCCCCCGGACACTCCTCCGGTGGAAGTGGCTGCCGCCATCCCTCTCGTGTCGAACGTGGAATTCGACACGGTGAGGGAACGGTTCCGGCGCAAAAAGAAGGCGCCGGGACCGGACGGTGTCCCAAGCAGGGTTCTGGCCCTCGCCCTGGGACACCTTGAGGAGCGGTACCGGGCGGTGCTAAATTTAAGCATCGCCTCGGGCCGCTTCCCCAGTCGTTGGAAAGCGGGCAGGCTCTGCCTGTTAAGGAAGGAGAGCCGCCCCGCAGATTCCCCGACTGGGTATCGGCCGGTGGTGTTACTCGACGAGGCCGGGAAGTTCCTGGAGAAAATCCTGGCTTCCCGCATCATCGAGCACCTAGAGGACCGGGGGCCGGACTTGGCTGACAACCAGTTCGGCTTCCGCACCGGCCGGTCCACGGTGGATGCGGTGGCCCTCCTCAAGGGGTGGACTGAGGAGGCCACAGCTCGTGGGGAGATTTTTATTGCGGTGTCCCTTGACATCCGCAACGCTTTCAACAGCCTGCCCCACAAGTGCATAAAGGAGGCACTCCGCTTCCACCGGGTGCCTCCGTACCTCCGCGCTCTCGTGGAGGATTACCTGCAAGGCAGGTCCATCCTCTACGAGGGGCCGGATGGGCGCGTCCACACGTGGACAATGGCGGCAGGTGTACCCCAGGGTTCCATACTAGGTCCTCTGTTATGGAACCTGGGATACAACTGGGTCCTGCGAGGCGACCTTCCGCCACGAACGAAGGTCGTCTGCTTCGCTGACGACACGCTCGTCGCGGCGAGAGCGAAAACGGGGGAGGAGGCGGCCCACCTTGCGTCGGTCGGCACCTCACTAGTCGTCCGACGCATCCGCCTCCTGGGCCTGGAAACGAGGGCCATGCTATTCCACGCCCCCCGTCGCAGGATCCCACCGGGGCTACGTATCCGAGTGGAGGGGGTCCGTATACCAGTCGAGGCGCACTTTAAGTACCTCGGCCTGGTTCTGGACCCCCGATGGAGTTTCGAGGAGCATTTTAAGCTCCTCGCTCCACGGCTGTGCGCCGCCGCAGCCGCACTCGGACGGGTCCTCCCTAATGTGGGAGGACCAGGATCGGCGTGCCGTCGACTGTATCACGGGGTGATACGGTCGATGGCACTCTACGGAGCCCCGGTATGGGCGGAGTGCCTCTCTCCCCAAACGGTGGCCCTCTTGCGACGTCCGCAGAGGGTCATAGCGACTCGGGCCGTGCGAGCGTATCGCACGGTCAGTTACGGCGCGGCCTGCGTTCTTGCGGGCCAAACGCCATGGCATGTCGATGCACGCGTCCTCGCGGAGGTGTATCGACATCGGGTTGCTACCCGTGAACGGGGGGGACGATCCGCTCCACAGGAGGTGGAGCGGATTCGTACCCTGGCGCAGAGAGAGGCTCTGCGTCAGTGGGGTGAGGCACTCGCCTCCCCAGCTGCCGGCCACCGGACGATCGACGCGATACGTCCGGTGTTGGAGGAGTGGGTAGGGCGTCGGCAGGGCAGCCTCACGTTTCGCATGGTGCAGGTACTGACCGGGCATGGCTGCTTCGGTCACTACTTGCACCGGGTCGCGCGTCGGGAGGAAACGCCGCGGTGTCACCACTGCGACGCTCCCGACGACACTGCCGAGCACACCCTATTGGTGTGCCCGGCCTGGCGACCCCAACGCAGCGTGCTTAACACTGCGCTGGGAGGCGGAGACCTCTCGCTGCCGAGCATGGTCGTGGCCATGCTCCGCGGCGAGGCGGAATGGGGGGCTGTCGCCTCCTTCTGCGAGGACGTCATCTCGCAGAAGGAGGCCGCGGAGAGGGAGCGGGAGGCAGATCCTCAAGCCGCTCCCATCCGTCGCAGACGGATAGGCAGGAGAAGGCGGGCATTCGCACAAGCGATGCACGTCTAATGACCCTGCCGTGGAGGCCTGCGTGCACGGTTGGCCCCGTGCACGCCGCCGTAAGGCCCTCCGTCTGGGGATTGCCCTGGTGTTCTCGGGCAATCCCCCCTTGGCGATAGCCCGACCGGTGGGTCGGACTTGCCCGGGCGCGTGGGTAGTGGAGTCGCAGTGTGGACCTTACCTAGCGCGCCCATAAGGGCAGGGAGAACACCGGGGGGTTTTAGTGGGTAGGCCTGGCACTCTGCCGGGAGAGCCCCACACACGCTCGCCGTCTAGCCAATGGCGGGTACGGTGCGGTTACGCATTTCCCCCCGAGAAAAAAAAAATAAAAAAAAAAAGGGTGCAGACTTGAATCGTGAGCGTAACGACGGACTCTATGGTTAACTCCCGAGCACAGCGAGAGTATTATAGTACATTACGATATAAGTGCGTTATGGTGGTAAAAACTCATGACGCGAAATTTCGGCCCGAGCCGAAGGCGAGGGCATAAAAGAGCAGAGTGTGTATATAACCAATATACGAACGTATATAGTACGACGTTTTTCAACACACTTGTGACGAAAAATACTTAATAAACTTAACTTTTTAATTAACTAACACAAATCATTGTTAATTTGTAGACAAAACTAAATTATAGTATGAGAATATTTTTTGAAAAATCAATGTAGTTCGTTGATGTCTTTTATATTACCTATAGCTTTTAAAAAGTATTACTGCCGCGGTCGGCAAGTGCAACATTGTCGGACACTGTGATGCGTGCCTCGGCTATAACACATGCGTGATTTATGAGCTGCATTTTAGGTATCTAATTGTTTACGCTCGAGGAAGAGCGAGTGGCAACACTGCATTATAGTCTGTGCAGTGAGAGCCTTTTGGCGGCCGGCCGCATGTAACATGTCAGTTGAGTCGAGTCGAATACGGAATGACATTGTTAGAGGTTATGTCCGGGCCGCAATAAAATGTAATATAAGTTAACTAACAAATAGTATTGCGCGGCGCACCAAGTGATTGTTGGTGCGAGGTTCCGCCAAGTTTTCGTGTCTTTTATCGGTGAGTTCGGGTATTGGTGGCCTAATAGGCAAGTGTACCATCCGATTCGGTCAGAAAGCAGCCCTTCAGGAGCCGCGACTTCCTTCGAGCTAGCTCAGGAAGTCCACCGGCTACATACGGAGACCAATCGGATCCAAGGTAAGTAATACCAATTTTCTAAGAGCTGGTAGTCGGTGAATAAAATTCAGCAATACAAGTCGGTGAAACGCCGACGTGGTGGAGTCTACTTTGGGCACCACCACTAATACCGGTAAAATTAGATTCACTTTACGAGCAAGTGTGTTGAAAAATAATTAAACCTCAGCATAGAGAGCGTTGGTGGCGCAGTGGACTCGGCACTTGCCTTCCAATCGGGGGGTCGGGGTTCGAGACCCGCCATGTACCAATGTGTTTTTCGTTTCGAATTTCATATGTACATTTGTCTAACGCTCCTACGGTGAAGGAAAACATCGTGAGGCAACCTGCATACATCTGCGAAGAAATTCAATGATGTATGTGAAGTCGACCAATCCGCACTGGGCCAGCGTGGTTGACTAAGGCCTAATCACCCTAATATAGGGTAGGCTCGAGCCCCTCGGTGGGGACGTATATGGGCTGTGATGATGATGTGATGATGATAGCGAGGGATATAAGCTCACCCAGGACTAGAGAGTGCTTTAGTAAACTACTATTGATATCCAGCATAAAAGTGGGGTAAAAGGAGGGAGATGATGATATTGACGATGCTCTCACCGCAACGCCGGCAACACGTGGTCCAGTAGCAGCGCGTCCTGCTGTCTGTCCGGTATCCCCTCGTTCAGCGGAGGCGCCTTCTCCGCCAGCACCGACGTCAGCGCGTCCATCAGCCACTGGGAACTCCACCAACGGGGCGACACTAGCCCACCGAACCACTATACAGAAGACACTCATTTAGCAGTCGACAAAGGGACAATTTTTAACCGACTTAGAAAAAGGAGGAGGTTCCATGTTCGACTGTATCTATTTTCGTTTTTTTTTTATATATGTTCACCGATCACTCCGCCAGTTGTGGGCCGACTTTTTAAAACTCTTTTTGTAATCGAAAGAGTACACTCCCGAGGTGGTCCCATTGTCACCATGTCATGATCTGGTGATGGAATGCCGGGCAAATCGAGGGAAACCCATTAATTTTATAGGCACGTCCAACGTGTCTATGTCTTTTCTTAAGATATTCGGGTATTTGGGTCTGGTTATCATCATGTCATGTTACTGAGCTGATGATGGAAGGTTTCTGGTAGATGAGGAGTTCGGGAATAATTCATTCAAAGCTGTTTAGAGAGAAAGACGTTTTATTTTAGGTTATTCTAGTGTTTGCCTTGGCTCAAATTCTAATACGCATGTATTAACTTAACTAAAAAGATTGAAAAGAATTTTTTTACAAAAAATAAAACTGTCTTTAAAAACACCAAAAAGTCATAAATAATATAAGAATACATACAGCATCACAGTTTTATATTGAAGTCGGTGCCAAGCAATGATCACCTTGAAAGTCTTTAAAAATATATAAATCACCTCAGACAAGCACCGAAGGTCCATATTATCTAACTTATATGCCCCTTAAATGTTATTGGGGTGTTCAGTTACACCCAGTATAGAAGACTGTTAGGTATTTATATTAATTATGAGCTCGAATAATAAATTTCATAGAAATTGCAGCAGATTTTAAATATTTTCCATAAAAAAATTCAACCCCTATTTCGGGGGTGAATTCAAATAAACCATAAAACACGTGGTCAATTTTTAAGAGCACGAATCTCAAGGTTTTTTCAAAATCGTTGCTAATTTTAAAAAAATCCATACAAACTTGCAACCACTATGTCATCCCTTCATGGTTAATTTTTTTTAAAATCCCTTCTTAGTGTGATCCGCATTTTGAATTAAAACAACTGTCCAAATTTTACGTTTCTACCAAAGCTCAATATGACTGTGGAATATCAGAATGGGAAATTTATGTAAGTACCGCATTCCTAGTGCGAAAAGACAAATGCTTCTTTCCTCACCTGCTGCGCCAGTAGCCGGGCTATCGTCTTGGTGTCGGAGAGTGTGGACGGAGTCAGCGTTATCAGGCCCCAACCCTCGGAGTAAGGGTTCCCACCTTCCACCACCACTATGTCTGCAAGAAAAATATTGAAGCGTCACAACATGGAAATCTCACCTGTTTGCAATTGAAGATAAGCTAAGATGGAAATGAGCTTCGCCTGGATACCTCAACAATTGAGGAACTGGCTATCTTACCCTTACCTCTAATTGTTGGAACGTCGCAACAAAACAATGACATTAACATTGTTATTATGGCGACAAACTTACGTAAGACCGTGGTAACCAAACAGTAAAACTAATTTTTTAATTCATTGCTTTCATGTTGTGCATTTGTTGGTGTTTTGACATCGAGAACTTCCGCTCCCTTGGGGAGCCGAACCCTGGATCAATACTACTGGGTCTGAACCACTAGGCTACGGAGGCGGCTAAATTACAATGCCACACGTAACCCCGTACGTAACCCACCTAACCGCCCAATGAAGAATTATTGGGAGGATTATGAAAATTTTTCGTTTATAACTTTTGGAAAATGATACAATAGAAAAAAATGCTTAGGTACTGTTGCAAGGCTTTAATTTTAAATCACCATTGGCTAAAGAAGTCACGGCAAAGCACAAGAAAAAAAGACGGGTTAGTCTAATTTTTATTGCAAGAATATCCCGTCTGTCTACTTAATGAACTTGGATACAATAGTAAGTGTTATTGACCTCTACACGAGCTCACGAGGAAGATTCATTTCATAGCTATTGGACAAATATTGACCGTTACATAAGTATCAACAAATTTTCTTTTTTGAAATAAATAAATAGCAAACCAAGTTTTTGTAAAACTCACCAAATTTCGGCAGAGGGTACGATGTGTTCAACTCGAAAGCAAACTGTTGTATCGTTTTTTGTATCCATTCCAATAGAGGTCTGAAACAAATACAACAGAAATTAACTGGTAACTCTTCACCAGAGTGCCTAGTGCGAGTTTTATTGAGCTATACTCGATCGTACGCATCGAACGCGTTAACGCGAATTTGTATGGAATTAGAGCAGCGCCATCTAGTAGCCGCTATGGAATGAGACAGCTTCATCTAGTGACTACTAGATAGCGCTGCTCTAATTCCATACAAATTCGCGTTAACGCGTTCGATGCGTGTGATCGAGTAAAGCTAGATAAAACTCGCACTCCGCACACAGGTCTAGCACGGAATGTGGACAAAGTGTGACAAGAAACTAATAACATCATTCTCTGTCTTCATTGATAGGACAATGTAGCGAAAATCCATGAGTGTGGGTCTATTTTACCTGTACTGACAACGTTCCCCCTGAGCTTGACCTTACTCACACAGGAACACATCGTGACGTTGTTTTGTACTGCCTGGATCCCCCCGCTAAGCTGTAACCTCACTCACCCAGGAACAGAGATAGCACATACATTCATAAAGATCAATGACATAAAGTGACAAACGCTGTAGGTTCCCAAAATTTCGATCACCAATGAATGACTAGGTATTTCACCTTTACCAGAGAGGGACTAAGTAGGCTCTGACTAGTATGCGTAATTTGTTCCAGGTTATTTATTTTAGCCGCAAAGCAGCGGTGTTTCCAACACAAAAACCACATATTCAAATTAAAATTCAAAAATCTTTATTCAACATAGGCATTTACAGGCACTTATTGACGTCAAAACAAAGCAAAACATTCTAATTTAAAGAAAACATATTTAACCTTGTATGTTCATACATGCTGAATACACTCAAGATGTCTGCAAATACAAGTAGGAATGAAAAAAAAAGTTGAATCTACACCTGTTCGCAAATTGGGAGAGCCTTCTCGAGAAGAACAGGCAAGAAACTCGAAAGGTCAAAATTTTTTATCTCCTCTTTTAAATTGCCATAATAGTTGACCGTGGTTATTTACCATTACGTGGTTACCTATTAATCCAACGTCCAAGTTTATTGTATAAAAAATCTCACCCAGACTCGTCCAGTATCACTTGCTGGTTACTGTATATGCTGATCTCTGGCGGCGGTAGGGGCTGGTCTTCTGGTTCCTCCGTGGTCGGTGATGAGTCTGTGATCGCTGACGTCACAGTCTCCGCTGGTTCCGTGGGCGAGGGGGGGGCCGCCCTCCGCTGGAGGCGGCACACGGCGAGCGACATCATGTGGGGCGGCATTGGGGGGGACTGCTCGAATTCGTCCTGAAGCTGGAAGGGAGGGGGGCGATGCTTGTTATATTGTTATTATGCAACTTCTGTGCCCAATAAGGGGTTAAGTTAAGTGGCTTCCGTTACCTACATTCCCCGTTTTCCATTTAAGAGTCACCATTTTGTCACGCTAACATCAAATGTTAACCATGTTTTGCGTTTCTTCTAAGAAATGTTAATATTTTTAGCCGCGCTATTTTTCACAAAGGGAACCTAACCTAAAAATATTGTTTAAATGGAACGCATTACGTTAACATACGATGCTAGCCCCGCTAGCGTCAAAAGCTAATGAAGCGCGATGATGCTAAAAATGTTGAAAATGCTGCAAATCTGCGCTAAAATGGAACGCGCCAATTATGGCGTGTCAACTTCACCGACAAAAGAATTGAGATGTAAATGGGTGCCAAGTTCTGTATAGACAATCCTGAAATTTATTTATGAGAACGTAAGTAAATTTAATTAAAAAACAATTTCATGTTTTTTTTCTACAACAATGCCCCCTATTAATTTCGCTTATTTATTTATTATTTTCGCTAATCACTATTCAAAAAAATGAGTTTTTAAATTTTAATAACCGAATCAATTACACATATGAAAACAACTAACACTCACGAATTAAAATAGGTAACAAAAATTTCTCGAGAAGGCCAATCACCAAGGGGTATAAAAAATAGCCTATGACCTATTTTAAGACCAATCAAAATATACACAAAAAAAAATCATAAAAATCGCTCTTAAGCTGTTGCGGAGGAACTCAATAACACGGTGCCATGAGATTTTTATTAAAATCAAAATCAAAATCAAAATCAAAATATTTTATTCAACTTGGATTTTACAATCTCTTTTGAAAGTCAAGGAAGCTACGCCAATGGTTCACAAGTCTACGGCGGGAGACCTTGTACTGGAAAGAACCAGCAAGAAAACCAGCAAGGGCTATTTTTTTCTCCCTGTATTGTTACAGAGTCGTCAATTGGAAGCTGACCTCAAGGCAAAAATTTGAGCTCAACTTCCATAACAAATGTAGATTTGTCAGTTCTCTTCTTACTACACGTTACCAATACTACTTAATGAATAGTTATACACAACAACACGATTATTTACATTATTATCAATAATAATTTCTTCAAATTAACACCAGGCATTGGCATCTTGTAAATAATCGTTGACTTTATAATATCCTTTACTCATCAGAGTCTTTTTTACATGCGCTTTAAACTTATCAAAAGGCAAGTCAGTTACATTTTGTGGGACTTTGTTGTAAATAGATAGATATATTATATTAGATAGTATTGCACCCAGAATTTGGTTGTGTGGATTTATAAATTTATTCTGTGTGTTTTTCTGCTTTAAAACAAACACGACATTTTTAACATCACATCTCATTTACTGTACATTATACAATTATTTTTATTGTCAGCAGGCGCGTCAACCTTACACTTTGATCGCGCCCTACAATTGAGAAGTGCAATGATCGGCCACCTGACATTTCTTTATACCTATCGTAATGCAATGCATCTTATAAATTAGTGTTCCATTAGAAGTCTTAGCAACAACTCTCGCCTTGCATTTTTATTTACTTCTTTGGGCACTCATCTGCATTGACATTTGACATTAAATTAAGTTGCATTGAAGTTAGGCTTAAGTTGCATACCCTTACATTTACTTTATCAATTTGACATTGATTTTAGATTTAATATTGACTTGACGTGTAAAATTATTTATGAAGTAACCAATTAATTGTAATTTCCATGGAACATACTTATGCCTGAAATAAAATATTTTTATTTATATATTTTATTTATTTAATAAATCAAATTTACTTACTAGTCTGTGTCCTAAATAAAAGCCAGCTTCTTCGGTCGCCATTATCGGCATGTTTGTAAGTGACACGTGGAACCTTAAATGAAATAAAATTACATATTTTTTTATTTTGTTAACAATCACAATTACGAAATATACAGGGTGTAACTGAACACCCCAATAACATTTTAGGGTATGTATCCATCAGAAGTAGAGATTCTGTAGGAAAAATATTAGGGCTAACAAACCTACTTTTTTCCCATGCAAACTATATAAAATATTTTTTGGTATTAAGTGCCGACAGCCCTACGTAAGCGTACGAGGAATACTACACTCACGTCATATAAACTAAATAAATTATTTTTTTGGTATTAAGTGCCGACAGCCCTACGTAAGCGTACGAGGAACTACTCTCACGTCTGTCACGTGTCATTTTGTGTTTATTTTTTTTTGTGTTAAGAACTAATTATGGTTGTCTCTTGAAAGTTTTTGCTTTCAGTTTAAAATCAAATAACTCTGAAAGTATTGGAGTTCCAGGTCTCAGACAAGCACCGAAGGTCCATTTAGTATCTAACTTATACCTATGCCCCTTGTATTGTTATTGGGGTGTTCAGTTACACCCGGTATATACTTAATTCCGGATTCAAATATTTCGATTTACAACAATCAGGATATTACAATTTCTAAGAAACACAATTCCGACTGTTCAAAATACGATACGATACACGGTTATTTTTTATCATACTGGAAAATTTTAGAGGCAGCTCGGTAGACGCTAGACGACTCATATCAATAAAAAAAACATAATAATAATAATAATAATAATATACTTTGTTGCACACATATTACAACATAAGTAGTCGGGAACACAGACATACACGAGAAGGTACAACTGGCGGCCTTATTGCTAGTAAGCAATCTCTTCCAGGCAACCATCAAAAAATAAAAAATTAGAGACAGTAGGTACATGACGTTAAGGGTAGTGCAAAAAAAATATTAAAATCTAGGTTTAAATTTAAAAAAAAAAAAAAAAAAAATATTGAACATAATATACAAAAACCAAAAAATACATAATGTACAACAACGAACAATGAAAATACTAAGAATCTAGTGATAGATAGTGGCTCCGTACCAAGTTCTTAAAAATATTCAAGGATCTGGCCCCTCTTATGCATTCCGGGAGGCTGTTCCATAGACGGACAGCATGGACAGTGAAAGAATAAGAATAGTAATCTGTAGTGTAACCAGGTATGTCAAGAATTAATGTATTCGTGGAACGTAAGCTGCGATCATGGCAGGAGGACCTAAAGGTGAAACGATCTTTAAGATATTCAGGACTAGTAGGATTAAATAATATTGTGTATAGAAGAGAAAGGATGTGGAGATCTCTACGCCTGCGAATGGGAAGCCATTTAAGCTTGGAGCGGTATTCAGAGATATGATCGTATTTGCGAAGATTAAATACGAATCTGATACAGACGTTTTGTAGTCGCTCCAGTTTATTAAGTAGTTCTTCAGATAGGTCAACGTAGCTAACATCAGCATAATCTATAATAGATAGAAGCAGTGATTGCGCTAATTCAATTTTGGTTTTAAGTGGCAAGAAATTACGCAGACGATTTAATGAAAAATATGCACCAAATACTTTTTTTGAACATGCTCAATTTGTGGTCGCCAAGTCAAACAACGATCGAAAATAATTCCGAGATTTTTTACAGTGGTAGCATAAGGAATAGTAGTGCCGTCAATGATAACTGGGGGCAAAAGATCAAAGTTCACCATCGAAACATAATAAGAACTGCCAATTACTATAGTCTGAGTTTTATTAGGATTTAAATGTAAACCAAAATTCCTGCTCCACGTCAAAATGTTACCCAATTCGCTATTAGTAATTGAAACAGCTTGTACTAATTGAGGTAATGGTGCCTGGGTGTATATTTGTAAGTCGTCTGCATACAAGTGATAGGAACATGACAATGACTGTGTGATAGTGTTAATGAAGACAGAAAAAAGTAGCGGAGATAAGACGCCACCTTGAGGAACGCCGGCGCTAATATTACTCCATGAAGAAAAGCATTCTTCAATGCGTATACACTGCCGGCGCCCCTGCAAGTAACTACGAAACCAGACAATAACAGCCGGAGATATGTTAAGAGAAGCCAAAACTGCAAGAAGGATGTCAAAATCAACACACATGAATGCACTACTAAAATCAAGTAAAGTCAACAGGGTTAACTGCCCTCTTTCCATGCCAAGCCTTATGTCATCGGAGATTTTCAGTAATGCTGTAGTTGTACTGTGTCCTGTTCGGAATCCAGACTGCAGAGGGTTAAATAGATTATGGTAGTTTAAAAATAATTTGATTTGGCGATGAACTAGTTTTTCAAAAACTTTAGAAAGGAATGGCAGAATGGATATTGGTCTATAATCAGTGAAGGTAGTAGGGTTAGGCTTTTTTGGTAGAGGGATAACATGCGCATCTTTCCAAACCGACGGAAATTCTCCGGTCGATATTGAATTGTTCAACATTCTAGTAATAACAGGACAAAGAATATCTAATATGGGTAAAATCATATTCCTGCTAATCGAATCACTTCCAAGAGCACTAGATGTGATAGAAGTAATGGCTCCCTCAACATCACAGTCTGTAAATTGTTGAAAATTAAATGGAGGAAAATCAAAAGTTGGCATTTTCGAAAGTTTGAGCAAAGTGTCAATTTTGGATTTACCATTAAAAATAGGTACAGACGAAAATTGGGAATTGAGAGCATTTAAATCAAGCTGAGTAATGAGATTATTACTTTTGGACTTACCAACTCCAAGCGATTTAAGAAATTTCCAGACTTTAGTTGGATCGCCGTTTTCAACGGACTTGTGAATATAGCGTCTTTGAGCGTCCCTGATCACTGTATTGCAACGATTTCTAGCATGATGATACTTTTTTTGATTAAATTCCGTAGGATCAGATTTGAACCTGGACTTAGCTCTATTCCTCTTCGGCATAAGTGAGCGGATTTCGTCAGTCAACCACGGTGCTGGTAAATGTTTAACTTTAATAGCTCTAATAGGTGCATATCATAAAGCTTAGTCAGCATGTCATTGAACATATTCACCTGATCATTAATATTAATTGAAGTAAAAATTTCAGACCAGTCCATATCGGCTGCATCCTTGCGCAAACTGCTTAGATTCATACTGGCGAAGCCACGATGATGAAGCACTCTAGGCTTTAATTTAGGAGGGCGTATTCGGTAGGAAAGATAAATTAATTGATGGTAAGAAAAAGCGTCAGCTGGAAACTGACCATGTTTCACGACATGGTCGGTTGAAGAGACTATCATAAGGTCGAGAAGAGATGGTGTGCAGTTGGGGAAAAAGTGTGTTTCTTTAGAAGGGAGAATGTGTAGATTATATTTTTTAAACATGTGGTTATATTTTTTAAATTTTATCCGCCAATAATATTAAATAATAGACATTGTTCTTATTTACTACAAGATAAGGTAAGATTATGAATGAATAAAGCATTTACTACTACGGGCTTAGGAAAATGCGGCAACGTCGCATTATTAATTCAAGCAAGATCAATCTACAACTCGTTTGAAATAAGAGTTATTATTGCACTAGACACTACAATAGTGAAAGACAGAGGCGTTTTGTTGTTTGCTGTCGCTTGTCGGCACGAGCCGGCCGGCTTTAGTTCGCTTTTGACCCCGGCGCGTGTGAACGTATCGCGATGTCGCGCCCGCGCCTGACGCGCGGCAATCGGGCGCATTCGGAATTTTAGTTTCAAGTTAACACATCTCGCGAATACACAGACCTTACTCCGGTAGACCGTAGACTTTTAGTTGTGAAGTGAAATTAAGTGTTTGGTGTAAGAAAGTGAACCCACAAACGTAAGACTTGGAAGCGAAAACTGCATTTCGAGACGTTAAACACTAACCAAAGTGATATGTTGTTGTGGTCATGTATAGTTTTAAACGTGCACGACTATGTATGAGTTAGAGGACTTCCTTTAAATTTAGAACTCTTTTGTTATTAGAACTAAAGTTGATTTAAATTGTTTCCTAGGTAGGTAAGTATTTAAAGTTGATTCCAATTTTTTAACTACGCCAAAACAACCTACCATAACCGTAATACCTACTACTACTAGTACTGTTTGTTTTCTTTAAAAACTTTGTTTTGCCGGTCCTAAGTAAGCCCGTAAAGTAGGAAGGTGAAATTGTGATCAACTCAGTGATGACTTTGAATCGGCGACGTTGTTGCCAGTTCGCGTTCATTCAATGTTTTGCCTACAACTTCACTCAGTGTCCATACCAGTGCAGTATTTTTTGGATATTTTAGATAATAAATATCAAATTAAACAGGTGAGTAAATTTTATTATTAATGGTTAAATAATTCTTCTACCGTGTCCTGAAGCCACCCTTAAAATAACCAGGGTGATAAAAAAATAACTGTGTATAATTTGCCCATAGTCAAAAATACGAATTATTAATTTTTCGGTTTTCATTAGATAGTACTAAGAATTAAATTAAATTAAATTAAATCCGTAGCGTTAGGTATCGGCACGAAAAACAGTATTCCTAGTTCCAAATCTCCGAAAATTTATAATTTACCAAAAATAAATATATGTAAACAAGTGGACGGACGTCCGGCGGACGTTGTCCCGCCCGATTACAGCGCCACCTACCGGGTCCAACTATACGTTTAAACCTTCCTTGGACCTATTCAAATACACACAGAAAATTTCGTAAGAATCGGTCGAGCCGTTTCAGAGTTTTTGCGAGACAAACACACCGCGTTTCATTTTTATATATAAGAAGAAGAAGAAGATTTTATAAAAATGAATTCTTATATATGAAAATGAGATTTGGTTGTGGATCAGCTAATTTAATTGGTTGTACCGAAACGGTTATATTATATCTTAGGCTGGAATTGCGACGGCAACGAAAAATATTTAACACCCATTTCACTTGGTTAGGGCAGCATGTATTTTTCAACTAGCATTTCTTTCATCATCACAGCTCATATACGTTCTCACCGAGGGGCACGAGCCTAACCTAAGTTAGGGTGTTTAGGCCATGTCATCATTTGTCATACACGCTGGCACAGTGCGGATTGGTCGACTTCACATACACTTTTGAATTTCTTCGCAGATGTATGAAGTTTGCCTAACGTCCGCGTCCGTTTGGGAGCATTTTTCCGAAGCTCTTACAGTAAATGTTTTCCTTCACTGTAAGAGCTTCGGAAAAATGCTCCCGACGATGCTCTCCAGTTCTATCCCAAAATGTAAACATAGTACCAATCATTTTTAATCGTGCCTGTACGTAACACCGTAGCACCGAAATAATATTGAAGAGATCCATTATAAGTGGAGATTCTGTAGGAAAATATTGGAGCTAATCAAGCAACTTACTTCTTTTCCATACGAACTAAATAAATTATTTTTTGATCCTAAGTGTCGACAGCCCTACATGAGCGCACCTCGTTTCTTCATTCAGTGCTTACATAATCCATAGTCAGCTGGACTATAGTTGTCAATTGAAAGTTTTTACTTTCAGCTTAAAGTCGAATAACTCGGAATTTAAGTATTTTGGTTTTCAGATCTAATTCAAGCGCCTATAACTGGGTCCTTCTAATATCTAACCTCCCTAATATAAATATCTAAAGTCCCTTAATTATTATGATGGCGTTTAGTTATACCCGGTATTAGTATACAGCGTGGTAATTAAATTGCGCATTACCTGAATATAGTTCGTTCAGTATGCCTAGTGCGAGTTTTATGGAGCTTTACTCGATCGTACGCATCGAACGCGTTAAAGCGAATTTGTATGGAATTAGAGCAGCGCCATCTAGTAGCTGCTATGGAATGAGACAGCTTCAACTAGTGACTACTAGATGGCGCTGCTCTAACTCCATACAAATTCGCGTTTACGCGTTCGATGCGTGTGATCGAGTAAAGCTCGATAAAACTCGATTCCACACATCAAAAATATGGGTCAAATTTCGTCCAATATGGAATTTTCAACTGCGCCGCTTTCTACCTAACTCTGTCGTCCATACCTCTTATCTATCAGCAGCGCGACGGCTAAGGGGCAACATCACATTCGCAGGCGCGCGACCATAGAATTTGCAAGATATGCAGCAAAACAGACAGATGTAAGTATATATCTTTGTAAATTATATTAAAAGTTAATTGCGGTGTCTCAGGTATTGCGTTATTTCAATAACACGTAAGTATAAAAATTGTCTGAATAGCTAAGACAGACAAATAAAACAAGAACAAACACAGACACACATCAACTCACCTATCCCTCACTATGGTCAGCTTGAAGGTGGCCCTGAGGTGGGGCTCGTCGAGGCACGGGAACGCGGAGCGCGCGTGCGTCAGCCAGAACCGGGAGACCGCGCAACGGCTGGATAGAACATTCAAATTCAATATCGTTTATTCAAATTGGATTATTAGATATTCACTTTTGCACGTCATAGAAGCTACGCCAATGGTTCACAAGTCTTCGGCGGGAGACCTTGTACTGGAAAGAACCAGCAAGAAAACCAGCAAGGGCTATTTTTTCTCCCTGTATTATTACAGAGTCGTCAGTTGGAAGCTGACCTCAAAGCAAAATTTTGAGCTCGACTTCCATTACAAGTAGATGTGTCAGGTTACATTATACATTTAGGTAACATCAGACTTTATTTACATATCAATCAAAAGAATTATCATGTGTGGAGCTAACCTCATGTCCAAACAGTTTTATCATCCAAATAATCTTTTAACTGTATAGTACCCTTCCTTGAGTAGTGTTTCATTATTAAAAAGTTTAATTATTATTATAGATCTACCATTGCGCCGTCAACACAAGTCTCTGGGCCGATTTCCTTTTCTGAACCATGAACATAATAACGAGGAAAGACTAGTTTCAAGAAATCGAAAAACAACGCCATCTACCGGAATGTTGTCTCACCTAAATAACCAAGTTGTGTCGATAAATTAACTCACACCGCCATCTATTTGAAACTTTTGGAACTAAAAATTATTACAAACCATTTAATTCGTTATAAACTTTTGGAACTAACAAATTATTACAAACAATTTAATTCGTTATAATAATAAGCTAATAATAAACTATCCTATCTTTTAAGTTAGACGAAATTACATACAGTAAGTCAAATTTTACAGAAATAGGTTAAATAGTTTCGGATTTTATTGCAGGCGTGAGATTTTTCTATTTATATCTAAATAGATGTAGATAAGTCTTCAATTCATACGTGTATTGCCAATGATGACGTATTGAACTGAGACATAGCCGTTTACAATGGGCCTCAAAAGAAAGCATAGTCACATATAAAAGGTAACTCAAAGGCAAAGAAAGGGCTATGCTCGGGGTTTCTCTACGCGATCGCATCAGAAATGATGAGATCCAAAGAAAAACTGAAGTCACCGACATAGTCCAAAGTATTGCGAACCTTAAGTAGCAAGGGCAGGACACATAGCTCGCAGGACTGACGGCCATTGGGGTCGAAACGTAAGTACTCGAGTGGTAGCCGCGTACCGGGAGACGCAGCGTTGGTAGGCCCCCCACAAGATGGACTGAGAAGAACCTAACAATCATTTTCAAATACCTATTTAATGATACCACCACACATGATGTATTGCCACGAATTTTAATTTTTCTTTTTTTAATATGGCGCCTGGTGCTCGCCATATTGAATTTCGATAACTGTCGCAAGATTTAAAAAAAAATCGATTGACATGAGAATAATCAAAATCGTTCCACGCGTTTGGCGAATATAGTGCCACAAAGGAGCAAACATACATACATTCATAGACTGATGAACACATCACCGTCCTTTGCGTTGCGCAGTCGGGTAAAAAATACGTACTGCTTGTGTGTTCCGGTGAGGAAGAATCCCCGTTGTCTGTCATTCTTCTCCAATTTTGTGATGAACCGTAGGCTCAGTGTGTAATTGTATTTGCGCCGGAGTTTCTCCTGAACGAGAAAATGTGAAAATCCAATAAGTATTTTTATTTGGCGCTCAATTCTTTGTATTAAAGCTAGCTTGCTACTATCCTTAAATCATTAGTAGATGCCCTGCTGGTAAAGTATTCGTATAATATCTAAAATATAATTTTAAAAAGTAGTTTATTATAAATACATAATAATGTGTCAATGAACTAAGGCAGTATTTTTATCAGTGTTATTTTTTAGTTGCGGTTCAAAATCAGATTAATTTAATACAAAAAAGTTAATAAACTAACCTAAATATTTACCTTCTGTTTTTAAGGCAACTCTTTGCTGTTTAATTTAATTTTTGAAATACCTTGGTATTTTCGACACACTCGTAATTTGATTCTATTTTACTGGTTTAAGATACATAAAGCAGCTCATAAGACACGCGCGTATGTTATAATAACGAAATAATAATATGTAGTAATAATTAGCGTTATAGTCTTTTTTTTAAAAGCTAAGAGTATTATAAAAGCCATCAACGAACTACATCGATTTATCGTAAGAATGTGGATGGGTTATCTATCGAAAAAGTATTCGAGAAAAATCTATAGGGTAAAATTGAATTAAAACAGCAAAAAGTTGTCTTAAAAACAGTAGATTAATATTTTTGTTATTAAATAAACGTTTATTTTCGTACCATTATTTAGTTCTTTCTACAAATTAACAATTATTTGTGTTATTAATTCAAAAAATTCACTTGTATTAGTTATTTTTCCTCACAAGTGTGTTGAAAAACGTCGTACGATATACGTGCTTATTGGCTATAAATACTCGGCTCTATTACGCCTCGTGATTTATAACAAACATAACCCACTTACATGGTAATGTTGTATGTTATAAGCGATGCCTACCTTAAACTCGAGGTAGGATTGATCAGCTTGAGGGTAGTCCAGCGATCTCGCCAGCTTGGGGCCTAACACGCCCCCCCTAAACAGCGCCCTCTCCGTCACGTTCATGCCGCGCGTGTTCACCACCACGAACGAAGTGTCGCGGTCCACCTTCAGGTCTATGGACACCTCGCCTGAGAATAAAGAAAATATTGAAATATACGGACGTACCCATGACATTCAAGGTTTTCCCTCGATTTTCATGGGATCCCATCATCAGATCATGACATGGTGACAATGGGGCCACTTCAGGAGTATACTCTTTCGATTACAAAAAAAAATTGAAAATCGGTCCACAAATGGCTGAGTTATCGGTGAACATACATAAAAAATAGATACAGCCGAACATAGAACTTCCTCCTTTTTCGAAGTCGGTTAAAAAGTAAACTACCAAGTTCTACCATAAGCCGTGTCAGCTTAGAATAGCACCACTCCCTATTCCTCTAACTAAGGGGTAACAAGTTTGAATACAAGTTTCGAGTGTAATGATTTACATGAACTGCTTCGCTCGATCGACAAGCTGGTGACAATTGATATAAGTATAACCTAAGCACGGTATAATATATACTATTAACGTGACCTAAGTGGGCATCGGTGGCGCTGTGGCCTCGTGAGGAAACCTGCATACACCTGCGAAGTAATAATTGGGATGATGACTGAATTCTAATTTTTACGTCTCGTCATTAAATATTAAAATACCATGGAAAAAGATGCAGTCCTGTGAAATTAGAATTAAAATCGGCTTAGAAATAAATTAGATACACGCATTTTAAGTTGTTAATTTGAAGGCGATTAGACAGAGAGATCCGACATCAAGCGTGACGTCATTGTTGAGTACGGCCATATAAACTCCTTATAAATTGCCGTTTTGCTAGAAAGAGATGGAGAAAAATATCCTTATATCTTATATCTTGGTTGTTTTTATAGTTATTCGAAAACCGATTTTTTCTTTCTGTTTATTATAGGAATGAGCTTCTATAAAAGCAAAAAAAAATTTTAGTCATCTAGCCTATTCAAAGGTTTATTTGAAGTCAACCTATCCGCACTGGGCCAGCGTGGTTTAACTACGGCCTAATCGCCCTAACATAACTTGTTAGGGTAGGCTCGTGCCCCTCGATGGGGACGTATATGAGCTGTGATGATGATGAAGTGGGCTATTGCTTAAGCGTGCTGCAAGAAAACACTTACCTATAGTAAGTGTTTTCTTGCAGCACGCTTAACACTGAAAACACTTACTATAGTTAAGGGGCCTATTATAAAAAAAAAACGCGCAAATTAAGGTTTTTAATTGTTAAAATTGTATACATTTTGTTGGTAGCAACAAATAATATTTACTTGATAAAATTAGTTCATATTCTAATCTACGAGTACAATAATAATCACGCGGTTTATAGATTCCTTTTTTCTTAACTTAGTATATTAGTTAGTTATTTTTCCGAAGCTATGTTTAGGCAAAATCTCACGCGGGCCCGATTTGGAAGCTCTAATTTACAGACTCTGTTAAATATTAACATCAAAATATTTATTTTATGTCACACAATATCCTTCACTTCAATAATAATCAAATATATTTTCGTTATATTGCTCCTAAGTAAAGAAAGAAATTATTAATTGAATTAAATTTTCTAACGAAAAGGCATCGAAACAATTCAGATTATGTACGAAGTTCTCTATCGCTTAAACGTAATTATTTTATGTCAAAATATTTTTGAACGTTTGCTTAAAACTGTTGTATTATTTGTATGTTTATAAATCGATACTATATTTTTATGAATAAAACAAAACTACTATATATTTTGCCGCGCCGGCGATGCCAGTTTGTTTGGTGTTTTTTTTTCAACTCTTTATTCAAAATAAATAGGTAACAATAATGTAAAAAAACATCGCCCCAGCGAAAACCCCGTATGGGTTTATATGTGGCGCGATGGAACTCGCAACACTCACTCAAACACAACACAACACAGGGAAAATGAAAAAGAAATGTTAATGCACCAAATCACACTTGTTACTGCCACAGATAGTAAGAATTAGGAGTGGGCGATACAAATCGTATACAGATACAATATCTATGTACCGGCACAATATCTAATATCTATATATATATACACGGTTATTTTTTTATCACCCTGGAAAATTTTAGAGACGCTTCAGGACACATCCAATATTATATAAAAAATAAAAAAAATTAAATAAAAAAATAAAAATAAATATTAAAAAAATAAAAAAAATCTCTAAAAATGCTGCTCTCAACTAGTGCAGCATTTTTTGTATTTTTAAAAAAAATAATATAAAATTAAGGAGGGGGGTTATTTTATTTATTTATATTTAAATCATTCTAATACCATGTCGTGAAGCGTCCCTTAAATTTTCCAGGGTGATAAAAAAATAACCGTGTATATGGCTCGGCGCACAAACTATATATTGGATATCGCACGACTTCACCGACCGGCCATAACCAAGTAATAAACAATACGCATATAGGTACCCAAAAAATCTATGATACTCGGAAATCTGACTGAAAACATAGATACGACTGAACCACAGTTTAACAATGTATACATGAGCAAGCGAGAAATATTGTTATGTTGGCAGAACGAATGACCGTATCGTTTTAGTTTGAACGTTATTAGCAACAAAATAAGGTTTAATCTAAAGTTAATTATTTGCAAAAAAGTATAGTATTATTTTGACTCAAGTGTTCTGAAACTATTTATTACCTATAATCTTTCAATGAATGTCAAATTATTTTAGACCTTATGTTTTGAAACGTAAAATCTCAGTGTCGACAGTCGAATTTCATAGATATCACTCAAAACGACATACTACATTTATTCACAAAACAGAAATGTTTACATGTGTACGATGTGACATTGTGTGGTATATCTAGGTTTCAGAGTACCATAGATTCCGACCAATATACAAGATATTGAAATATATAGTTTCAATGTCTGATATTCAAAACCGATATATAGATACGATACAATACAGCGAAAATCCGATATTACCCATGCCTAGTAAGAATAAAGTAGCCCTCCGCAGCCTTTACCGTACCGCTACCGTGTACCGCTCGTCGCGATTTTGTGATAGGCCTCTTACCACTTTCGGGGGGTAGGGTGACTCGATCCCCTTAGTCTATGGATCCGCTAGTGGTAGCTGGAATAAAACACAGAAAAGTAAGGAACCTCTGCTCATACGCACCTCTTAGATCGCCAGTAGTAAGGTTGGGATGTAGCCATAGGTTATAGTGCTTCGGTATCACGAAGGTCGGCAGCCTGGCCCCTCGCCACGGGAACACTTGGCCGTTGCTCGCTATTCGATCCCTAGGGAAAAAGCAAAATATTATTTATTTCTCTAATGCTCGCTGCGTTGCGTGCCCACAAGAAAAGTCCGCTACTCATTCCCAGAAAATCTACTCAAGCACGGCGACTGCCTTATTGCAAGGTATTATAGTTGATAATTGCATAGCTTGTAATGTCGCTTACGCGCTGTAACCGAACTAAAACGAATGTTTTTACAAATTTTAATCGATTTTTGAAAAACAGGGGATAAATAAAAAGTGTACCTATTTCTACAATTTTCTAGACAATAAAAATGCACGTCTATTGTTAAAACTTTATATCATTATCGTATTTTCTAATTCACAGCTGTTTTAAAATATTGAACAGAGTGATCTTTGGATTTTTATTTAATCGAATGAAATATTATTATTCATGTTTCTGTCCTTAAGAATGATTAGATAAAATGTTCAACAGTGTCATATATAAATTTTAGAACTGTATATTTAAATATCTGTGGCGGGACAGTAAATCAAAATTGTTCGAAAATGCTAGAAAGATGCGCCTTTAGCCTCGCTACGCAACCTCGCACAGCTTACTGTCACATTATCGGTTGAAAGCGTTTTTACATACGACAGGGAATTTAACCTGATGGTAAGTGACGATAAGGCTCTAGGTGCAAGCGTGCTTCAATTAGGAGTAGTCCACTTAGGAACTGGCTATCTTACCTCTGATTGTCAGAACACAATGCTTTAAACATTGTTATAATGGCGACAAAAAATAACGGTGGTAGCTAGAAAGGCGCGCTCAGAAGCCCTCCCACTAACGAAACTTAGCGGGAAACTTCTGCGCAATGGGGTATCGAGCCTCGGACCTCCCGATCGACACCCCGAGCGAGTTGAACCTAGTGACCTCTCCCTAGATGAAATGCCAGCTTCATTACACAGAATTGGCCTTCCGATTCCAAACGTACCTCCAAAGGGGGCGGAAGGGTTACGGAGGGTGCTTTAGCCGGCTATGGAGACACCAGCGGAATAAGCGCTAGTGGACCGAGTCCTTGTTTTTTGGGGGTAATGCGTAACCGCACCGTACCCGCCGTTGGCTAGTCGGTGAGCGTGTGGGGCTCTTCCGGCAGAGTGCCAGGCCTACCCACTGAAACCCCTTGGTGTTCTCCCTGCCCTTATGGGCCGCGCATTGTAAGGTCCACACTACGACACCACTACCAGCGCACCCGGGTAGTCTCGAGTCCTACGGAAAGCTCAATTGGGACGATGACTGAATTATAATTTTTACGTCTCGTCATTAAATATTAAAATACCGTGGAAAAAGATGCAGTCCTGTGAAATTAGAATTAAAATCGGCTTAGAAATTAGATATAAGCATTTTAAGTTGTTAATTTGAAGGCGATTAGACAGAGAGAGACAGAGACATCAACCGTGACGTCATTGTTGAGTACGGCCATATAAACTCCTTGTAAATTGCCGTTTTGCTAGAAAGAGATGGAGAAAAATCTTTAATACCTTATATCTTGGTTGTTTTTATAGTTATTCGAAAAACGATTTTTTCTTTCTGTTTATTATATGAATGAGCTTCTATTAAAACAAAAAAAAATTGTAATCTAGCCTATTGGGCGGTTTAGTCAACTTAGCTCCTTGGGAGATTGAATGCCCGCTACAAAAAGGCCCTCAGGAGAGCTATTTTTGAATTACGTATGCGACTTCGAAATCACCGATGTGACTAATAATCACCGATTTTCAATAATTCTTATTTTTGAATATCACTTATGTGACTACCTTAGTCACGGATGTGATTTCATTACGAGTGCCCTCACCCACTCGTAAACAAGTCATACATAACTGTGGAAACGTTATCTGTGTTTTGTTTAGAGAACATATTGACAAGTTTGAAGTTGATGTGTGTTGATTTTGAGTTGGATTTAAAATTTTTAAAATTTGTCAAATAATTAAATATTATTTTAACGGTAATAATAATTAACGGTTATTTTTTATCACCCTGGAAAATTTAAGGGACGCTTCACGACATGGCATTAGAATGATTTAAATATAAATAAAAAAAATAACTCACTTAATTTTTTTTTTAATACAAAAATGCTGCACTAGTTGAGAGCAGCATTTTTAGAGATTTTTTTATTTTTTTTATACCTATATTTTTTTTTATTTTTTATTTCATTTTTTAATTTTTTTTATATAATATTGGATGTGTCCTGAAGCGTCCCTAACATTTTCCAGGGTGATAAAAAAATAACCGTGTATAAGTTTAAAATCTTTTAAATTTGTGTCACAAACAAACTTAGACCAGTATTTTTTATATTTTGGTCTAGTTGCAATGAATTTCTAGCCGTATAATAACCGGTATATACCGAAAACAGCTACATTCTGCGTGGAACCGAACCCTTACGTATGTGTATACTTTACCTATGTTGGCAGAGGCGCGTTCAGAGCCTCTGGGTGTAGTTGTCCGGTTGTTTTTTAACTCGCTCAGAGGCATTGAACGGATTGCAGCAACAAAATCTTTTATCTCCCTCTTTCACATGAACTTTTATTTCTCTTTCTTTCTATCAGATGACATTTTAGAATATGGCCGCCAATATCATCCAATCACGTAAGAGTATTTCAGTAATAAACGTCAGAGCGTTTTACAACCATCAAATTCGATGGTTGTTCGGTTGTAACTCGCGCCAACACTCTAAGGTCTTGAACGGGCCGGTTGTTTCACCCGGTTGTCACGCTCAAAGGCATTGAACGGGGTTAGAGCGAAATGTTGTACTTCGCGCGAGGGCTCTGAACGCGCCTCAGCTCTGCGTTCGACTTTCAAAAATAGGATGTTTAGGAATTCGTGACTTCAAAGTCATCACTGACTATTTAGTCAGCGGTGATTTCTAAATCGCATACGTAATTCAAAAATAGGTCTCCTGGTCTACGGATGAGTGAAGAGTTACAGCAGAAAGCTCCATGAGTGGCAGCCGCGTACTCCGTACAAGGTGAACCGACGATCTAATGAAGGCTGTGGGAAGCCGCTGGATGTGGGCGGTGCAGGATCGATCGGCTTGGAGAAAAAAGGGTAGACCCATGTTCAGTAGTGAGCGTTTTTTTGCTGATGTAATAAATAATGATGATGGGGATGAATTCGTCTTACTTGTTAGCGGCGGCTGTGTTCGTCTCGGCCCCCGTGGGTGGCTGGCCAGGTATAAGTAGATTATCACCGGCGCACGGGCAGTCTGGGAAGGAAACAAGGTGTATTTGAGTTCTACGCAGATCAGTGTGCGGAGTGCGAGTTTTATCTAGCTTTACTCGATCACACGCATCGAACGCGTAAACGCGAAATTGTATGGAATTAGAGCAGTGCCATCTAGTAGTCACTAGATGAAGCTGTCTCAATCCATAGCAGCTACTAGATGGCGCTGCTCTAATTCCATACAAATTCGCGTAAACGCGTTCAATGCGTACGATCGAGTAGAGCTCGATAAAACTCGCACTAGGCACTCAGAGGTGCGATTTTGTAGCTCTTAGCAAATAATTTATTCATTTTCAGTTTATTTAGCATTTTTAAAGAAAATGCAGTCACAAATTGCACTTTGTCTAAAAATGCTAAAAATTTCGTAGACTGCATTTTGTTTAAAATTGCTAAATAATTTGGTACACTGCATTTTATATAAAAATGCTAAATAATTTTCAAAGATTTCGATTTTTCATATTCAGTCCTTTTACCTGGTGTCGGCGTGGCGTAGACGACCAGTAACGCAGTGGCGAACATGGCCGAGAACACGAGCGTGCCGAGGCAGAGCGCCCGCCGCTGCGAGCACACCGCCACCGGCACCTCGCGCAGCTCGCGTGCCTCGCGCGCCTTGTCCGAGTCTGATATAAAAAGTATTTGAAACAAGATAAAAATTATCAAAAAAAAAACTTTTTTTAAAACAAGCTTTTAGTACTCGTCAATAAGCCCAAATCAAACAAGCCCAAATTTGATGGGGTTGTGTTGTGTCGTTTTATTGCAGAGTTTAGATTAGCTCCATGTCATCATAATAATTATTGCATTGGCACGCGATATACTCGTACATCTTCACAAAAGTAATCTTTATTCACTGTTAATACTCGTAACTACGTGTCACTATCCAATTTAGCAAAACTAAAAGTCCCTTCAGCCCCGCCCCACCGACGAGGCTCTAGGGGGGGGGGGATTCTGTTTTAAACCCCCCCCCCCCCCCCGCCACTTTGTATCGGCCCTTGCCGTAGCTTCTCAGAGCATATACCTAAAGCTAATTCGAAAAGTTCTTCATATCTGTGACCTATATAAAAATGCAAGGAAATATTTTGAATAGTTAATGATTGCGTTACCTAAATTGCTTTGTGCCCAGTGTACCCTCGTCAAGGTGAATAATAAATACGGACCGGACCGCAAAGGCTTTCGACACAATGATTTATTGCGAACTGTTTTTAGAGTTGTCACTGTTCAGGTCAGGAGGCCTACACTTGAACCATTTCCAACGACTGAATGAATCGACATTGACATTGTGATTTTTTGTACGTTTGATTTTCCACATCGGCACAAAATTGGAACCGTATTGTGGTGATTTTGAGTGAACCAAACTCGGTGCAATCTAATTTTCTCAAAATACGCATCCTTTTTGTCGCTAGGGTTGCTAAATAAGCGTACGAAAAATCACAATCTCAATGCCGATCGATTGGATTTGGTTCCAGAGTAATTCTACTGTATTATTAAAAACTACTTCAAAGCTGTACAGGTTTCATAGTATACCTTTTTGAAAATTACTAAGTGACCATCAATGCTGGGTTTACAATAACTATGTTTATATAAATTTTATGTGTATTTGTATGATTAATTGTAAGCCTGTTCGTGGTTCAAATAAATGAAAAAAAAAAACTTTGCTCGTAATTATTTCTACTGCTGCCGCCTTGAGGTACTTTTACACGACACAGATCGCCAGCCCAGCGCCGGCCTTACGTGACTTTATTACCTCATTTCATCATCACTACAGCTCATAGTGACCCCACCGTAGGGCTCGAGTAAGTTAGGGTGTTTAGGCCTTAGTCAACCACGCTGGCTCAGTGCAGATTGGTCGACTTCCATACGCCTTTGATTTCTTCGCAGATGTATGCAGGTTGCCTCATAATATTTTCCTTCGCCGTAGGAGCGTCGGACAAATGTACATATGAAATTCCAAAAACGAAAAACACATTGGTACGTGGCGGTATCGAACTCCGGACCTCCAGATTAGAAGACCAGTGCCAAGTTCACAGCGCCACCGATTCTATTATAAAACGACGCTATAATAAATTATTTATTAATTATAAATTATGTTTTTTATTTATTGGCAATCCCGATATAGATCAATAGAATCTCTCAATAGAATATAGATCAATGTAATACTTTGTTAAAATATTACATATCTTCTTATCTTTGCACACTTTGTATCCGATCCTGCACTCCGGGTAACGTCTAAATGTGTAGGGAACCAGTAGGGTTACTCTTGAACCGAATCCGATCGATCGGCATTGAGATTGTGATTTTTCGTACGCTTATTTTTGCGCACTGGACCCCGTATTACCCCGTATCGGGTGAACCAAATTCAGTATTATTAAATTATCTCAAAATACGGATCCAATTTGGCGCCAGTGTTGTTCCAATGACAATCAATCCCAATGACGATCCATCAGAAATGTTTCAAGAGTAACCCTACGTATGGTATGGTACTAGTGTCAAAATCCTCACGAGAGCTGCTTATTTTTCGAGGCTCTTTGCTATCCAGCCGTTCGTTCATTGAAATTACTATCGGAACAACAATCGTCAAATCTACATCTCACATGGATCTGACCTCGTGAGCCAAGTCAAGCTGACTGTCCCTTTCAGCATCCACGAGATTCTCGTCACGAGAGATGGTGATATTGATGAGCACTGGGGGCTGATTTTCGTAAAATTCATAAAAAGGTTTGAATTCAAACTTTTTTCGAGCGGTAATCACAGTTCAGCCAATTAGAACACAGGTCATGTCGAGCTCCAGCATTTTAAATGGAACATCGCTTGGCCTGTCGCGTATTAGTAGAATCAGTTTTTGACTCCTTTATCTTCTCTTGAACCGCTACCTACCGCTTGAGAAAAAAATCGAATTCATTTATTTTGGATCCGTCAGAATTGGGATGATGACTGAATTCTAATTTTTACGTCTCGTCATTAAATATTAAAATATCGTGGAAAAAGATGCACTCCTGTGAAATCAGAATTAAAATCGGCTTAGAAATACATTAGATATACAAGCATTTTAAGTTGTTAATTTGAAGGCGATTAGACAGAGAGATCCGACATCAGCCGTGACGTCATAGTTGAGTACGGCCATATAAACTCCTTGTAAATTGCCGTTTTGCTAGAACGAGATGGAGAAAAATCTTTAATACCTTATATCTTGGTTGTTTTTATAGTTATTCGAAAACCGTTTTTTTCTTTCTGTTTATTATATGAATGAGCTTCTATTAAAGCAAAAAAATTTTTTTTGTCATCTAGCCTATTCCCCCCTGGGCGTTTTGTGGCCAGCATGCTAGTGATGTACTAGCCCATCTATATAACTCTGAAATTGATATCTACGAAATGTCACGGACATGGTATGGTTTGTATTGGAGGAACTTATTCCATTCGGGTGGAAGGTGACGTTATTGGACGCGTGTTATTATTATTAAGGTAATATAGTAAAACTAATAAAAAATGTAACCGCACCATTACTATGAGTTTTATTTTATTATTATTAACCGCACCATTATTATTAGTTTTATTGTATCATTAATTACTATGCTTATTATACTTTACCTGCCAGAAAAGCGACATCATCCAAGTCCTGGTCAACCATATTCCGCCAAGCAGCTGCTGGACAGAGAAAACAATATTTTAAAAGAGAGAAAGAGAGGAATAAAGAGACATAATAAACTAAAGGATAATAAACTAATTTTGTCTTATTTATCTAGCATAACATTCAATTACAATCTGTCAAGAACAAGTCAACCTTTCAGTGGTGTCACGGGAACATTAAGTTAATCATTTGTTTTATAGTACAACGTGTTTAAAATAACCTCAGACACACCAACTTATTTTAACCCCGGACCTCCCGATTGGAAGGCAAGTGCCGAGTCCACAGCGCTACTGACGCTTTTGTTACACACTGTATAAATTTAATGATGATGCAACTAAAATAATTCTGTTGGTTGTAAAGTAACCCGTTTACTATGCTTGCCACCACCAAAAAACCTGTCTCACCTTTCGCGGACCCGTTCCGATCTGCCTTGTACTTTCCTATGGGCTCCATTTGAATTCCGTCCATCTCACGCTGGCCGCTTCATGCCGTCCGACCTGAAACCAAACCTTATTTTATTATAAACCTCCAAATTATCTTTCTTCCCAGTCCCTCAACACTCTAAAGAGAGATAGAGTTCTTATTAAGAGGAAACACCAAGGTCGAGAGAATTCAAATATAGGTATTTGTAAAATGTATTGCTGTCGCGCTGTGTGTCCGAACAACTGAACTGAGCGCGATAGGGACAACTACAGCTGGGACCGAAAATACCTATAAAAAGTACACAAAATATACGTTTCGTAGTCCCAGCTGTTTTCTCCGCTAAAAATAGTCCGATTTAATTACTTTTTCCTTTAAAAAATTAAAGCAAGGCTTTTTCTGTGTTGCTATGTTTTGCTCTCATCACATAGATTATGTGATGTGTTCAATTTTCAATTTGTTTACTGGAACGTTTGAATACAGCAGAAAATTAGGGCAATTTTTTAGGTTTCTGAAAGTTTAAAATCTCTTTTAACAATTATAACTTATTAAAAAAAGGAAAACATAGGAACATGCGTATAGCGGCCATTGATTTTATTGGAAAAAATAGAGCAACTAGTGTCATTATCCAGGAAGGAAACAGGGGACTATACGTTTCTATGGAAAAAGGGAAAAACTTGCCCTGGTGTTCTCGGGCTATCGCCAAGAAGGGGTTCTCCTTGGCGAAAGCCTGACCTGTAGGGCTAGCACGCAGGAGAATCGAAAATCGAATCGAAATCCGAATCGAGGAGTTTGTATGGCAATTTTATTAGCGCCACGGTGGCGAGTAGCAGAACTAATAAAATTGCCATACAAACTCCTCGATTCGGATTTCGATTCGATTTTCGATTCTCCTGCGTGCTAGCCCCACTGTTGGTCGGGCTTGCCTGGGCGTATTGGTAGTGGTGTCGCAGTGTAGACCTTACCATGCGCGCCCATAAGGGCAGGTAGAACACCGGGGGGTTTAGTGGGTAGGCCTGGCACTCTGCCGGGTGAGCCCCACACACGCTCGCCTTCTAGCCAACGGCTACAAAAATCAGCTGTTGCATACATTTAGGTTCCGTGGATGCTGAATATTTGTAATAGCTAATTTTTTTCACGATTTCAAGATTGGTCCCATAGTAAAAGGTGTTCAGTTTGCTTGCCTTTATACGATATTTAAGTTTCTTGGGTAATTCAAACATCACGGTGTATCATGAATATAAAGGAAAACTATCACAATCTACAAGCCTTGTCTAGTTATCGAGTATTAGGCGATCTTCTTCGTAATCAACGATTATTTAGACTTATCGACTCATAGTGAGCATTGTTTGGTCAATAGTTGTTTTCTTTAAATTGTAACTTCTTCTTTGGTAAGCCTATAAGCAAAGATATACGTTCCTTTAAAGGTACACAGGGTTTTTGTCACCAACCGTATACAATTGTATCAACTAAACAAACCTGCGCAATTCCATCAACTATTTTAAAGCAACTTGTCTGCGAGCACCACTGTAATCAAATTCCGTTACAAAACCAGTAGCATCGTAGAACGCAGGGAGGCGTCTACGACGTCGTACACGTACACGCCACGCCGATAAGACTACGTGCTACGAGTAACTGCTACGATTGTCTGTAGCCACCGAATGTAACGCATCGTAGCGTTTCGTAACATCATCACAGCCCATATACGTCCCCACCGAGGGGCTCGAGCCTACCCTATATTAAGGTGATTAGGCCTTAGTCAACCACGCTGGCCCAGTGCGGATTGGTCGACTTCACATACATCATTGAATTTCTTCGCAGATGTATGCAGGTTGCCTCACGATGTTTTCCTTCACCGTAGGAGCGTCAGACAAATGTACATATGAAATTCGAAACGAAAAACACATTGGTACATGGCGGGTCTCGAACCCCGACCCCCCGATTGGAAGGCAAGTGCCGAGTCCACTGCGCCACCGACGTTCTTTTATTCGGGATGCAAAAATGTTGAGCTTATTCATTGACGTACTTTATAAGGACTAGATAGAAAAACCTCGTGTAATAAATGTCCTAGACAAATCTCTGCTCAGCGCGACAAGAGAGCAAAGTTTTCTTTCAGTCTCGTTTCGTTCATACGTGGCCACAATTCATAAGACAGTGTTTAATAAAAACAACAGAAATGCACGTAAAGGATGAAATAATATACTTTACGTAAGAACTCCTTAAGCATTAACTTTTTTCATAAATATTCCTATTTTTAAACTGTTATATTAATTCTTTTAATATCATAATGTTGTCAATCATTTTTGGTCGGAAAATTTCGCTTGTTCTTTCAAATGCTCTTGTAAACAAATTAATGTAGCCGCAGCCTCTGTTTGTATGTTTTGCCGAAAAAGTTTTAAGTGTGACAATTAATTAAAGCAACGAATTGCTCTGTCCAAGTTTCATGTGAAGTGAAATTTCACATGAAACTGGACAGAACCGCTACATTGGACAGAACCGCTACAGAAACCTTTGAATGAAGTGTATGTCAATAAAAAATCCAAGGCGTGCATGTGTTTTTGAGTGCTTTAAGCTATTGCATGATGGCGGGCCAGGTTCAAGCAAGACGTTCATCTCTGTTTTATACTGTGTAAAGATTCGAAATAACTGATTTAGTTATGAGTAAATTTTATCTTACGTACAATATTAAAAGGAGTATTTTTTGATTCTCTTTTTACGTAACTTTTCATTGCCTCATTATATTAAATAGTTAATAATTAAAATGAAATCAACCAATATTGTAGAGGTATAAATGATTTTGATTTCGTTTCATAGTGATTTCCAGCAGAAAAGTATCAACTCAAAAGAGCAAATCTGTCACAAAATGGCGGCAAATGTAGTCAAATACATATTCACTAAAAACACAATCATTTTAATACAAAACGGTACATAACTATATCGTATTGTGTCGTAAACATAAACATATACAGTAACTGAACACCCCAATAACATTTAAGGTATGTATCCATCAGAAGTAGAGATTCTGTAGGAAAAATATTAGGGCTAACAAACCTACTTTTTTCACGTACAAACTAAATAAATTATTTTTTGGTATTAAGTGCCAACAGCCCTACGTAAGCGTACGAGGAATACTACGCTCACGTCATACAAACTAAATAAATTATTTTTTGGTATTAAATGCCGAAAGCCCTACGTAAGCGTACGAGGAATACTACGCTCACCGTCTGTCACGTGTCATTTTGTGTTTAAATTTCTTTTGTGTTAAGAGCTGATTATCGTTGTCACTTGAAAGTTTTTGCTTTCAGTTTAAAATCAAATAACTCTGAAAGTATTGGGGCTCTAGGTCTTAGACAAGCACCGAAGGTCCTTTTAGTATCTAACTTATATGCCCCTTAAATGTTATTGGGGTGTTCAGTTACACCCGGTATAACGTGGAATAGACTGTAGCTTGAAGAAAACGAAACCTAACGCCACTGTAAGGTTTCCCAACCTAGATAACCAAGTATTGTCTCAACAAATTAACTCACATCGCAATTTGTTCAAAACTTATGGAACTAACTAATAATAACAAACAATTTTATTCGCAATAATAATATTGAGGATAATGAAGTAAATGATGTCAAAAAAAATATCCCATCTTCTAAGTTGGCACAATTTACATCCAGTAAGCCAAATTTTATCATGATCGGTTAAGAAGTTTCCGAGTTTATCCTGAACAAACATCTAATTTAATTAGTAGTTCGTCGTAGAGGATAACAACCATTACTGCCAGTGTCAAGTCGAGTGTATTAATATTATTAGTGTCTTGAATATTAAGATAACATTATTTTGTTGTCGTCAAATTAGTCAGTCATACCCATTTAAGTCAAGTCACCATTTTTCGTCTCCAAACAAACATCGTGACATCGTGACGCAAGATTTTTATATTTTTCTATATGACGAAAAGACAAAACAGGCAAAGGGCCGCAGCTATTCATCCACCCCGCCATTAAAAATTGAAAGCCGACGGAGGCACTCGGCGTGTAATCGCGTCATTGTAACCTTCATCTTTGTTTTTCCCGCGCTTTTGACGCGTTCCCCGGTGCCCCATTGACTGGGATTCTGTATTGAAAACATGAACTATGGTACTTATACATGCAAGTTCTACGCCATTATTCTGTGTGGTAGTGGGCATATCGTTTGAACCATGTTTGATGGTAAATTCTTTAAAGTAGTACACTAAAACACTATTTGTATAAGTATAATATATAAAACTATTCAGTCGAACAATAATATTTTTTTACATTAGTCATGGAGTACTAAATAGTTACGATACCTAAATCACAAACCATTACCCCATCACCAACAATTAGGAATTTTTCTATAACACGTGATAAGGATTTCTAACACTTGAACAGAAATATCCCGTTATTTTCCGCCTTTTTTATTTTTTTCTTTATGGGTACAGATTATATATCTGTGTAAGTAAGTATTTAAAGAAAAACCTCATTCAAAAGTTACAAAATTCTTGAAAATTCTTCTTTTTCACCTAGAAAAAACGCGTTATTTTTAATTTTTAATCTCTTTAGCGTTCCTCTTTAAAGGATATTGCCAGCTAGAGATTGGCAATATCCTTTCAGCGGGCCCGGATATTATCAATTTCGCGCCAATATCTGATGCGATTGCAGCTGGAATAACCATGGAATAACAGATAAAATCATAAAGATTGAATATAACTTTTTTTAAAATAAATAGTAACCGGTTGGCGTGGCAGGGGTATATAATAACGAGGGATGAAAGTCGCATTACCAAAAGGGTTATGAACATAAAGGTAAATTTATAAAGACCTAAAAGTATGTATAGATTTCGTGAAGAAGAATGTCAGTGCTGAGATAACATATGATAGGGTGCATGAAAAAAGAAACGTGTTGCACCGACAACCCCACATCAAAGTGGAAATATTCATTTAATATACATACTTACCTCTAGAATGTTTGTAACTCTACGCGCACAGCGCGCGTGCATAGCGTTTTCTTCCATCGTCGTTTATAAATGAAACATAGACTTGTCAATGTCACGACAGTGCAATAAAAACTTGAAAATTGATTTTTGTTCAATGTATTATGTTATTATCTTAAAACTCGTAAAACAAACGTTGTAGTTAATGATGCTATCTATCTAATACTGCGAGGTTGCCGGTGCCTCAAAACCCTGTATAATTCTTTTCAACACACTTGCTCGTAAAGTGGGTCTTATTACCTTGTATTTAGACCCGTTATTCAGTATTTAAACACGAGTGCTTTTCACTTTACATAGTCACACAAGTGCGGTAATCTTAACACGACAAATTCTAATTTGTTCAAGATTGCAAAGTAAATGTATGTCCAGTAGGCATTCTTAAATTTGTCGCTTAATACTTTTTTTAAGACGTCTTTATGCGGCTGCCACAATTGGAAACAAATGAACAGCCTACTACTGGTTACTTAAATATTAAATTAGCAACGACATTTCAAAAAACAATAATTAATAACTAGAACTAAAATAAATTATTAAAAATTCACTCAAACTTGTTTTTTAAAAACTAAAATATTCAGTTTATTTAGTTTTGATTAGTTTTGAATTTTGGCTGTTTGGCCCTTTTTAAAATGTTGGCTGTATAGCTATATCCGGTTGCCGCCAAATTCATAGGATAAAAACTTGGCGGCATACGATACTTTCATGCAGTGGAAGACTGATAAAAAAGCGCAGTCATTTTCAGAAACCACACATCACAATAAGATACGACATCACAAATACCACAAGATCTTTTATTTTCCTCACAAGTGTGTTGAAAAACGTCGTATGATACACGCGCTCATTGGTCATTACGTACTCTGCTTTCTTGTCGCGCTTGTTACCGAACTCCTAGGTCTTGGTCCGTAGGTCTGGGAATGGTTCTCTATTTTGTCTCATAATTTTTTTATCCATAATCTAACGTGTCATAATGTTTTTTGACATAATCATCATTTGTCCGAATGATAAGCACCCCTAACATAATTTCTCATAATATCACTTACCCGAAAACCGAAATCTCTAAATATAATATGACCTAATTTTTTTTGCTATAAATATCATAATCTATAATATTTAAAATTCCTAAAAAACTTTTCTATAATAGTCCTAACGTATTATCTCATAATATAACTTGCCCTAAGTCGAAATACCAAAAAAATATAAAGTTCTTTCATTATATGTATTACCAAATCCATGCATACGTTTAAAAACAGTCACTTGATGTAATGCAAGCAAGCATGCAGCATGCAAGCAAGCTTAAAGCATGCAAGCAAGCAGCATGCAGCATGCATGGCTTCTGTCACGGCTCCGGCGCTGCGGGGCTCCGGCGGTCCCACGCGACCTTATCGTCGCAGACGGTTTTCGCCCACCACCGCAGCTTCGGCTTGCTGGCCGGCTGTGCCGGCCAGCCTCAGCCGCTGTGGCGATCGTTAAAACCATCTGCTCCTCAGCTCGCGGGCCGCCTCGCCCCTCCGCGCCTACGCGGGTTTAAATAACACTAGGGGTAGGGCAGACAAGACTACGTGGTGTCGGTTTTACAGCGATATATTTCTGTCACTGAATTTTAAAACGTAACGGTTGTTAAGGTTCATAAGACAACATTTTAATTCAATTTGTTATTATTGATAGTAAGTCTAAGCTTTATGATATTGATAACATAACCAAGATAAATCAACTTTTAAACATGTTTTTGGACTAACAAATTTATTATAAATCATCATTCGGACTAACGATATTATACAATATAACACTTAGGACATGTGACTTTATAGCAAGTAAAATTAGGATATCTTATTATTATAGCACCCGATATTATGACACAAAAGCATTAGAACTAAAGACGATTAGGAAATATACAATTTCGTATACCCGAACATTGTGGAAAGTGATGATTATAGCAAGCGTTTTCGGGATTATGATTTTCAGACGATCGATATTCGGAGAAGAAAGGGACTACCTCTGGGAATAGGTCGTAAACAATGTTTTATACCCATAAGGGATAAGATTTTTTTGACAATTATTATGGTGAAACTTAGTTCGCGAACACAGCTAGTATTTTTTATTGCTAACGGTGGCAGACCGTCCACCTGATGGTAACCACCGCTCATGGACATCTGCAATGCCAGTGGCAAAGCTCAGTTACTGCCTACCTGGAGAGAAGTGCACTTTTTAAACCTCGTTTGAAGTTGGACATATCGTAGCGCTCAGGAAACACCGCAGCTGCGAGTTCCAGAGTCTGCACGTATGTGGAAGGAATGAACGCTGAAACCGAACTGTGCTAGACTAGATCGGTTCCAGGTGGTACGGATGAACTCCATTGCGGTGGCGGGTGGTGCGATGATAAAAGGTGACGAAGGCACCATTGCAAACAGTTCCTCAGAGCTGATAGAGCACGCAAAGAGAACCAAAGTCTCTGCTTTGCTCCAGCGTCTCCATTGAGGCCGTGATACTTGGATCACCGCCGATGCGGAATGACGCCTTTGCAGGGAGTCAATAGGGTGGAGCTGATATTTGGGAGCTCCTGCCCAGGGTGCGAGCAGTACTCTATATGTGGCCGTATTTGTGCTTTGTGAAGTATTAGCCGCTGGCTATATTATAAAATTCTCGTGTTACAGTGTTTGTCACCAAGCTCTTCGGAAACGGCTTGACCGATTTTTTTGTTTTTTTTTGTGTATATTTGATAGGTCTGAGAATAGGCCCTAAGCTTTTTTTTAAATAGGTGACAAGGGTTTTTTTTGACAATTATTATGGCGATACGTAATTCGCGGGCACAGCTAACTAGTTACAGTGTTTGTTTTCGAATTCTTCTGAAAGGGCTTCACCGATTTTAAAGATTTTTTTTTGGATATTTGGTAGGTCCCCATCGAGGGGCTCGAGCCTACCCTAAACTAGGTCGATTAGGCCTTAGTCAAAAGTGCGGGCGGCCGCACAGGTCTGAGAATAGGTCGTAAATTTTATTTTTTACCCCTAGGTGATAAGGGGCTAACCTTATGACAGATGTGTTTATTTTTTATGATTTGTTATTAAAAAATACTTATAGGTATTAAAAAATAGCCCAAAATTCTCACCCTTCTACCACCGACCCCTATTTTAATAGCGATATTAGTATTATTACTGGCAAATCGTAGTTCGCGGACATAGCTAGTGTACATATGAAATTCGTAGAACGAAAAACACATTGATCCTACAGTGATGACAGGTTTGAACCCCTATTGGAAGGCCAGTGCCGAGACCACAGCGCCACCGACGCTCTTTACATTACCTCCCCACTGAGGGGCTCGAGCCTTTTTTTTTTTTTTTTTTTTTCTCGGGGGGAAATGCGTAACCGCACCGTACCCGCCGTTGGCTAGACGGCGAGCGTGTGTGGGGCTCTCCCGGCAGAGTGCCAGGCCTACCCACTAAAACCCCCCGGTGTTCTCCCTGCCCTTTTGGGCGCGCTAGGTAAGGTCCACACTGCGACTCCACTACCCACGCGCCCGGGCAATCCCGACCAACTGGTCGGGCTATCGCCAAGGGGGGATTGCCCGAGAACACCAGGGCAATCCCCAGACGGAGGGCCTTGCGGCGGCGTGCACGGGGCCAACCATGCACGCAGGCCTCCACGGCAGGGTCACTAGACGGGCATCGCTTGTGCGAATGCCCGCCTTCGCCTGCCTATCCATCTGCGGCGGATGGGAGCGGCTTGAGGATCGGCCTCCCGCTCCCTCTCCGCGGCCTCCTTCTGCGAGATGACGTCCTCGCAGAAGGAGGCGACAGCCCCCCATTCCGCCTCGCCGCGGAGCATGGCCACGACCATGCTCGGCAGCGAGAGGTTTCCACCTCCCAGCGCAGCGTTGAGTTCGCTGCGCTGGCGTCGCCAAGCCGGGCACACCAATAATGTGTGCTCGGCAGTGTCGTCGGGAGCGTCGCAGTGATGACACTGCGGCGTTTCCTCCCGACGGGCTACCCGGTGCAGGTAGTGACCGAAGCAGCCATGCCCGGTCAGAACCTGCACCATGCGGAATGTGAGGCTGCCCTGCCGGCGCCCAACCCACTCCTCCAACACCGGACGAATCGCCTCGATCGTCCGGTGGCCGGCAGCTGGGGAGGCGAGTGCCTCACCCCACTGGTGGCGCAGAGCCTCCCTCTGCGCCAGGGTACGAACCCGCTCCACCTCCTGTGGAGCGGATCGTCCCCCCCGTTCTCGAACAGCAACCCGATGCCGATACACCTCCGAATGGACGCGTGCATCGACATCCCACGGCGTTTGACCCGCAAGAACGCAGGCCGCGCCGTGGCTGACCGTGCGATAAGCTCGCACGGCCCGGGATGCTATGACCCTCTGCGGGCGTCGCAGCAGGGCCACCGTACGGAGGGAGAGGCACTCCGCCCATACCGGGGCTCCGTATAGTGCCATCGACCTTATCACCCCGTGATAGAGCCGACGGCACGCCGATCCTGGGCCTCCCACATTAGGGAGGACCCGTCCAAGTGCGGCTGCGGCGGCACACAGCCGTGGAGCGAGGAGCTTGAAATGCTCCTCGAAACTCCATCGGGGGTCCAGAACCAGGCCGAGGTACTTGAGATGCGCCTCGACCGGTATACGAACTCCCTCTACTCGGACTCGGAGCCCCGGTGGAATCCTGCGACGGGGGGCGTGGAAACTCATGGCCCTCGTTTTTTCAAGGGCCACATCCAAACCCAGGAGGCGGATGCGTCGGACAACCAAAGAGGTGCCGACCGACGCAAGGTGGGCCGCCTCCTCCCCCGTTTTAGCTCTCGCCGCGACGAGTGTGTCGTCGGCGAAGCAGACGACCTTCATTCGTGGAAGAAGGTCGCCTCGCAGGACCCAATTGTACCCCAGGTTCCATAGAAGAGGACCTAGTACGGAACCCTGGGGTACACCTGCCGCCATTGCCCACGTATGGACGCGCCCATCCGGACCCTCGTAGAGGATGGACCTGCCTTGCAGGTAATCCTCCACGAGGGCGCGGAGGTACGGAGGCACCCGGTGGAAGCGGAGTGCCTCCTTTATGCACTCGTGGGGCAGGCTGTTGAAAGCGTTGCGGATGTCAAGAGACACCGCAACAACAGTCTCCCCATGAGCTGTGGCCTCCTCAGTCCACCCCTTGAGGTGGGCCACCGCGTCTATCGTGGACCGGCCGGTGCGAAAGCCGAACTGGTTGTCAACCAAGTCCGGCCCCCGGTCCTCTAGGTGCTCGACGATGCGGGAAGCCAGGATTTTCTCCAGGAACTTCCCGGCCTCGTCGAGCAGCACCACCGGCCGATACCCAGTCGGGGAATCCGCGGGGCGGCTCTCCTTCCTTAACAGGCAGAGCCTGCCCGCTTTCCAACGACTGGGGAAGCGGCCCGAGGCGATGCTTAAATCTAGCACCGCCCGGAACCGTTCCTCAAGGTGCCCCAGGGCGAGGGCCAGAACCCTGCTTGGGACACCGTCCGGTCCCGGCGCCTTCTTTTTGCGCCGGAACCGTTCCCTCACCTTGTCGAATTCCACGTTCGACACGGGAGGGATGGCGGCAGCCACTTCCACCGGAGGAGTGTCCGGGGGAACCATTCTGGGGGGCTGGAATGGACCGGGATCAGGAAACAGAGTCCCCAAAACCCGATCCAGCAGCCCTCTGTCCATAGCGGAAGTAGGGGGAGCGGAAGCTTTAAACTTCCCCCTCACCATCAGGTACGGACGCCCCCACGGATCATCGTCCAGGAGCCCTATAAATTGCTCCCTGGACTCCTCCTTGGCCCTACAGATTTCATTCCGCAGAGCCTTCTTGGCTGCCGCATACACCCGACGAAGTTCCGCTTCCTCGTCGGGTGTAGTTCTGGCGCGCCTACGACAACGCACGTAGGCGCGCCTGGCCCTCATACTGGTGGTACGCAGATCCGCAATCTCCTGCGTCCACCAGTACACCTGTCCCCTTTCGGGGCAAGCCTGCGCCCTCGGCATGGCGGCTTGGCAGACGACTTTCATGTCGTCCGCGAAGAGATCCGCCATGCCATTGACATCCCCGGCGAGGTGGGGCGGCACTTCTGCCCACGCCCTCACCATCGCCGCCTCCTCCGCCACATCCGGGCGGAGCTTGGTGAGCGCCCATCGAGGGAAGGCGCTCACCGCGGAGCCCCTGCGGTTCAGGGCACCTTGGGATGCCGTGGAGACCTCATATCGGATATAAAGGTGGTCCGACAGGGTCTCCACATCTTCCTCAACTCGCCAGTCATTGATTCGACTGGCGAGTGAGGGGGTGGCAAAGGACACGTCCACCACAGACGTGCCCTGCACCCGGACGCAGGTAGGGGTGGAGCCCCTATTCAAGATCTGGAGCCCCAGGGACAGAACCCAGGACTCCAGATCTCCACCCCTCGCATTGGTGCGGGAGGACCCCCATGCGGTTGACCACGCATTGAAGTCTCCCGCAACTAGCACCGGTACCGGGGCCGTCCTGCGGACGACCCCCTCTAACGCAGCCAGAAAGACTCGGAAGTCAGCCCGGCTGCGATTGGGGGAGAAGTAGGTCGAGATGACCACAACTCCACCCCACATGGCGGCAACGAAGCCAGTGCCCCTTTCTCTAAGAACGAGAGAGGGGGCTGTGCGACGCGCCACCCGCATTAAGGCGGCGGAACCATCCGCCGCCACCAACCAATTTGACGATTGTGGCGGAACGTAGTAGGGCTCCGACACAATCACCAAACTCACTCCCCACTCCGCCGCGGTCTGACACATGAGGTCCTGTGCCGCGGCGTAGTGGTTAATGTTTGCTTGGAGGAGCTTGATGGGACCACTAGGCATTGGCGGTCTCCATGGGCTCCTCCTGGACCGCGGGTGCGGCCGGTGCTGGCTGTGGTGCCGAGGGTACCGATGTTGCCGGGTTCCTTGGAGCTACAATCACATTTACCGGGGCCAAGCGGCCCCTGACCTGCGGGGGTTACAATTCATACCCCCCATTCGGTGGCTGGCCGGCCTCTTGGCGTCTGCACAGACGGCGCAATTTAACGCCGCCATGCAGTCTGACGCCTTATGCCCGTCGGAACCGCAACGGAAACATAATCCGCTGCGGTCCTTGGCAGAGGGGCACCGTTGGATGGGGTGCCCCAGGCCCATGCAGCGGAAGCACCGCATGGGCTTCTGCTCCAGGAGTTGGATGGAGGCAGAACTCCATCCAACTTCGAGCCGACCAGCATCCGCCAGTCGCCTCGCCGCCTCCACAGGCACCGAGGCGAAGGCCGCCCCGACACCTCGTACCCCCGTATGCACGCGGCCCACCTTTATGTGGTGGGCCGGGCAATCGCCGGCCCGTGCCAGGGTCTGGCATAATTCCTCAGCGGACACCGAGTCGTCGATGCCTATGACCCGGATATCCGCCGTCTTGACGGGACGCGACACTTTCGCCGTGTCTCCTAGTGCCTCCCCAAGCTTGGCGGCTAGTGTGTCCGCCTGGAACGGGGATGTTTCTTTCGGGAGCTCGATTATTCGAGCCCCGGTTATCCCCGTCCTAAACTTTGCAGGCCCTATACCTAGGGCCCCGAGGCTGACTGAGGCCTTGGCCTTGGCAATCGCCTCACCGTATGTGAGACCCTTTGCCACCGCCTCCGGCTTAAGAGCTACGACTACCGCCAAAGATCGTGGTGCTTTTGGTAACTTTGGCACTTTCTGCGTCTCGATAGCCTTCTTGGGCACTTCCGCTGCCGGCTTCTTCCGGCCTCGCCTGACGACTACGGTCCAGGGATCCTGGACCGTTTCTACGTTTGCCGCGGTTGTGGCGGCCCCGGATGTTGAGGGGACCGCCGCTGACTTCTTTACCACTCTCGCTTCCTTCGGCATATTGGCCGGCGGGGCAAGAGTAGTATTGGCTGTCAAAGTATTTGCCGCCCGTTGCCGCTGAGATGGCGGCTGCGGCTGCGGCTGTCTTACACAGTCCGCCGCTAGCGGCGGCCTCCGAGCCTGAGCCGGCATCAGACGCCCGTCCACTTCGAGGCCTTCGAGGCGCGCCGAAACCATAAAGCTAACTTGGGCTAATAGCTCCCGCTGGAGGAACTCCATACTCTCCAGGAACTCTCCCCTGGAAATCCCCCCAGCTGGTGTGGCCTCAACCGGCCTTGCCTCTGGCAGCACCACCTGCGGGACCTCCACTTCCTCCTCGGCAATAGCCTCCGACTCAGCATTCTCTACAATTTCGAGGGGTGGGGTCACTACAACGCGCCGGCCCCTAGGGCGTTCCGCCCCCCGCTCGGAGAAGTCCCGACGGAGGGCCTTGATTTCCCCCATTAGGGCGTCCAATTGACCCCGGAGGCGCTTGTTGTCGGCTTGAAGCCGACGAACCTCCTCCGAGCTGTTCCTGGACGCCAAAGTCCGGACAATCTCTACAAGAGAGTCGGAGGCGTCTTTAATTTCTTTGACGTCCCTTTAAGATTGCGGGACTTGCGTGCGACCCCCAACAGCGCCTTTGCATTCTCCTCAGCCTTGCCGCAAAGGAGCTCAGCGGTTGGCTCAGGCGAGCGCTTCCCTTTCCCCTTTTTATTTTTTTTGGGAGCCTCTGCAACCACCGACTCCTGATCAGACTCCGGCTCAGTGTCGGCCTCCAGTAGTTGAAGCTCCCGCCTAGCCTGGGAGAGCCCAACACCATGCACTAGGCCTCCTCTGCCCCTTTTTGTTCGTGCGACCTTGGGAGCGTACGGCGCCGTTACTACTTCTTCCGCCTCAGTGGTTATTTCCAGGTCCGTGACTAAAGGATCCTGGAAAAAGCGGCTATAGCTTGGCCTCTTCCTTCCACCAGCCCGTGGTGGCGGAAGATCCGCCTGCGACAATCCCGCTTTCCCACTATTAACGTCCCTATAGGTGGGACGAGATCTCTCCGCGCTATCGCAGCTCCGACGGGGCGCTGCCCCTACGATATTAGACAGCGACAAAACCGGAGACACCACCTCATCAGCTGCCTTTGATGCACCTCCATTGACCGGCGAGCGGCTTTTCTCCGCGCTTAAGACCGGAGCCTTAACAGACCCCATTTCATCTGGAGGGGCTCGAGCCTACCCTAAGTTACCCTGAGTTTAGGCCTTAGTCAACCAGCCCAGTGCGGATTGGTCGACTTTAAATACTCGCTAAACTTTTGATACTCGCTGTAATTACTAGGTATAGGTATCCATATTCAATTTAGGTATCCATATTAAAAAGAGCGTCGGTGGCGCTGTGGACTTGGCACTTGCCTTCCAATCGGGAGGTCGGGGTTCGAGACCCGCCATGTACCAATGTGTTTTTCGTTTCGAATTTCATATGTACATTTGTCTGACGCTCTTACGGTGAAGGAAAACATCGTGAGGCAACCTGCATACATCTGCGAAGAAATTCAATGATGTATGTGAAGTCGACCAATCCGCACTGGGCCAGCGTGGTTGACTAAGGCCTAATCACCCTAACAATAGGGTAGGCTCGAACCCCTCGGTGGGGACGTATGTGAGCTGTGATGATGATTCAATTTAGATATCGTGTAAATTAATAGTTTACAAATATAAGTCTACCCGAGCTAAAGTTGTTCTTGTGTCGATCCATTTATTTACTTATCTATTTATTTCATCATCATTGTCATCAGCTCATACACGTCCCCACCGAGGGGCACGAGCGTACCCTAACTAAATTAGGATGTTTTAGGCCTTAATCAACCACGCTGGCCCAGTGCGGCTTGGTCGTTGGTACATCGTTGAAAAAACATTTTTCGCCATTGTATTCAGGTTTCCTCACGATGTTTTCCTTCACGGTGAGAGCATCGGGTAAATGTACCTACATATCGACGATGAAGTGTAATGATCTCCTATCTAAAAGAGGACGATTTTAGGGGAAACAAAAAATACGTATTTTTTTTACACCTATTAACGAAAATTTTTTATATTGTAAATTTATCGTCTTTAATTTATGACATTATACATAACGAAATGCAGTTTTGTGGTCTTACTATTACATGCGAAATCGTATTTTACATCCATAAACATAAGAATAATAAAAAAGACAAAACGTCAGTTAGGATGTCATTACACTTCATCGTCAATATGCAATTTGAAAATCAAAAAACACATTGGTACATGGCTTGGTATCGAACCACGAACCTCCCGATTGAAAGGCGTATTTGAGCCACCGATGCTCACACAATATCTATTTATTTAGCTTAGTTTATTTTGTTAAAAAATGCGTAGTGACAAAAAATCTTAGTTCTTTTCATAATTACTAAAACGCTGAATTCACAGAAACTAATCTAGTTTAGTATGATATTATGTACTTATGTACTTATGTATTGAGACTAGCTGTGCCCGCGAACTACGTTTCGCCATCAAAGTGCTTAACACAGTGTTTAGTTTTTTCCTCCATTTTATTCCATAATGATTCAATGATTCAACTTTATTGTGCCTTTCTTGAGCAGCAGCCATTTCGAAATTAGGATAATTTTCGTAAGTTCGTAATACTCTAGGTACTCTTCAGGGCCTTTCATTTAATACCCATATTGCTGGGTTTGAAAAGCAACTGTTATCCGCCCTTTTTGAGCTGCAGCCATGTTGAATTTACGTCAATACGTTTATAGTGTACGTTCATAGTACTCTACTGATCAAGGCCTTTCATTTGATATCCATATTGCTGGATTTGGAAATGAACTTTTATCCGTTATTTTTGAGCGGCGGCCGTTTTGAATTTTGTGCGATTTTCCTAGGTTCATAGTGCTCTACTCTTTAAGGCATTTGATACCCATATTGCTAGTTTTGGAAACGAACTTATATCCACCCTTTTTCAAAGGTGGCCATGTTGAAATTATGGCAATTTTCCTGAGTTCATAATGCTCTACACTTTGAGGCTTTTCATTTATACCCATATTGCTAGGATTGGAAACAAACTTTTATCCACCTTTTTTGAGCAGCGGCTATGTTAAATTTATGTCTATGTTGCTAGGTTCATAGTGCTCAACTCATTAAAGCTTTTCATTTGATACCAATATTGCTGGGTTTGAGAACAAACTTTAATCCTTTTTTTTTGAGCGGCGGCCATGTTTATTTAGGGCAATTTTCCTAAGATCATAATGCTGTACTCTTTAAGGCCTTTCATTTGATACCCATATTGCTAGGTTTAGAAACGAACTCTTATCCATCTTTTTTGAACGGCGGCCATGTTGAATTTATGTCAATGTCACTAGGTTCATAGTGCTCTACTCATCAAGGTCTTTTATTTGATACCCATGTTGCTGGGTTTGAAAACGAACTTTTATCAATTTTTTGATCCGCGGCCATGTTTAATTTAGGGCAATTTGCCTAAGTTTATAATGCTCTACTCTTTGAAGCCTTTCATTTGATACCCATATTCCTAGGTTTGGAAACGAAATTTTATCCACCTTTTTTGAGCGGCGGCCATGTTGAATCAATGTCAATGTTGCTACGTTCATAGTGCTCTACTCATCAAGGCCATTCATTTGATACCCATATTGCTGGGTTTGGAAACGAACTTTTATCTATTTTTTTGAGCGGCGGCCATATAGAAATTATGGCAATTTTCCTAAGTTCATAATGCTCTACTCTTTGAGGCCTTTCATTTGATACCCATATTGCTAGGTTTGGAAACGAACTTTTATCCACCTTTTTTGAGCAGCGGCTATGTTAAATTTATGTCTATGTTGCTAGGTTCATAGTGCTCTACTCATTAAAGCTTTCCATTTGATACCAATATTGCTGGGTTAGAAAACAAACTTTTATCCTTTTTTTGAGCGGCGGTCATGTTGAATTTAGGTCGATTTTCTTAGGTACCTAATGCTCTACTCTTCAAGGCCTTTAATTTGATACCCATATTGCTAGGTTTAGAAACGAACTCTTATCCATCTTTTTTGAACGGCGGCCATGTTGAATTTATGTCAATGTCGCTAGGTTCATAGTGCTCTACTCATCAAGGCCTTTTATTTGATACCCATGTTGCTGGGTTTGGAAACGAACTTTTATCCATTTTTTTGAACGGCGGCCATGTTTAATTTAGGGCAATTTTCCTAAGATCATAATGCTGTACTCTTTAAGGCCTTTCATTTGATACCTATATTGCTAGGTTTGGAAACGAACTTTTATCCGCCTTTTTGAGCGGCAGCTATGTTGAATTTACGTCAATGTTGCCAGGTTCATAGTGCTCTACTCATCAAGGCCTTTCATCTGATATCCATATTGCTGAGTTTGGAAACGAACTTTATTGGCAGTCATGTCGAATTAGGTAAACGTGGCTAGGTTCAATGTGTTCTACTCTTTAGGTCCTTGGTTCGATATCCATGTTCCAAGTGTATACAAAAAAAATGTGATCCGTCATTTTAGATATTAGGATAAGAGTCCCGTACGCGTAACCCAGAATCATTGCAGTCAGATATTTTTTTTAATTATCAATATCAATCAATTACTTTTAATAGTTTTAAATGGATGAAAGAGTTTGATTCCTTAGCCATAATGTAAAAACATATAACACCTTTCAAAGGGTTCAAACAGTGTACTTTGTACAGTCCACCAATAGGAGCAGGAGCATGGAGCTATGTTATTATCTGTTGCATGTCGTATAAAATTATTTCTAATCACTATTAATATTTTTCAGTAACCTTAGATTTTATTAGAAAGAACCCATATTAAAACTAAAATTATACAAACAAAAGAAAACTACATTTTATTTTTATAAAATAATTTAATCCACATTGGAATATACTGGAATGTATTATAACTCTTTTATTTATATAGTCCAATTCGAATAAAATATTAATTTGGCTCCTGGTTAAAAAATAACTTTGTATTATTCATTTTTTGTACAAACCGCATTTGTATTTTTATTAAAACTGCGCATATATTGAAACCAGAATTTTCTTGAGTATTTTTTCTATTAATACTGAGTGGGTAATTTTTTTAACAAATTCAACGCCAAAATTAGCTGCAATCGAAAAAAAACCGTAGATAAGCCTCTATCTATTGAGTTGTAGGTAAAATTGTAACTTTTATTATATCTATTTTGCAAAAAAATTGACTATATGTAAAAGAATAAAATTATTGTTTATTTATAAGTAACATTACGAACTTAAAATATAATCCAGTCCGTGGCTAACTGATCAATAAAAATCATTATAATTTTATCAATAGATCTCATGGAGTATACTTATAATTTGATTACCTATATTAGTACTTTCATAACATCTATTGAATTACACGAATAAGTTTACAAAATCGTAAGAGAATTTCAAAATATCAGTGCGCCTCACAATCAAATGAGCAAACGGAAAATAACTCAATAATAATGGAGTCCCTAAAATTTGGAAGCTGCCCTGCGATTTACAAACACTGTATTGACTATACTCACCAAATAAGTTTCCTGCCGCCAGCGAAATGCAACCTCTTTGAATCCGAACACAGAATTTGAACAATAAGCGTTCCAAATTCAAAAACGTGCGTGTTGTTTTCACCACAATAATGTTTTTGTTGAATAAACCCGTCCGTTCCGAGCGGAGGTCCTTTGAGAAACTGCGTGGAAAAATCAATATTGGCGCGGGACAGAGAGTTCCATTGAGCCAGAGCGAGATGGCAGTGTTTTCCGTGCGAGAACGACAGGGAGAGAAGATTCGTAAAAGAGGGTCTTATTTTGTTTGGGAGTGTGCTGAACCCCTGAAGAGGGTTGGTCGGATGAGGTACTATCGGTTTGAGATGGTTTTTTTTTCCTTTTTCGAACATTCGTAGCTTCTATTTTGAAATTAATAGCAAATAGCATAGTTATACTTCAAATTCAAAAATCTTTATTCAACATAGGCCTTAACAGGCACTTATTGATTTCAAAACAAAGCAACACATTCTAATTTAAAGGAAACATAATTACCCTATGTGTATACATCCAAATACTCAAGATCTCTGCAAATACTTACAAGTAGGAATGAAAAAAAAATGACTACACCTGTTCGGAAATTGGGAGAGCCTTCTCGAGAAGAACAGGCAAGAAACTCGAAAGGTGAATTTTTTTTTATCTCCTCTTTTAAGTCGCCATTTACATTATTTTAGTTTTGTTACATTGTCATTAAAACTTAGAAAATACAATCGGTATGCTTACATACACTTAAAATGAAAAAAAAAATGTTCGCGCTATTTTAATTTACGAACGGGATAATGCTGGATATATTAAAATAGGTTCATAATTTTTCTATTTATATTTGTAATGTCAATACTACTTAAATTATTTTTTTACATACATTAACGTTTCAAAATTTTTCACACACATTTTTATTGAAATTTGTTTGAGACCCGACGTCCATTTGTTTATCTAGGTCAATGGATGAAGGCCAAGATCTTTTCAAGAACATCAAGAAACATTTTTTTTCGTTGAAAATAGAACCGTTTTCCCCCCGAAGGGTAGAAAACGAATATTTAGGTTTCAGCCGTAGCTCGACCCACTGTGAGATTAACGCTTTGAATTTTACCTGTTTGCAGTGTGCATCTACCCTATATACAATTATTCACCTAACATTTTCAATGAGGGTATGTAAGTAAGTGCGGGTGCCATCGCCGACTAGCTTTTCTCTTCAGTACTTTTCTCACACGCCGGCTAGAACAGCAAATTTAGTGGGTCGAGCTACGGCTGAAACCTAAATATTCGTTTTCTACCCTTCGGGGGGAAAACGGTTCTATTTAGGTGTTCGAGCCTTCGCTCGACCCACTGTGAGATGTGTTTACAATCTGCCGGCGATGGCTAGACGTACTGTGAAATTGTACAAATCGTTTTTCAATGAAAAACAAAGTGACTTTACAAAGTAAATTATTTTAGTAATTATTTTAAGAAACAATATGACTACTATTTAATTCAAGATATGCTTATTTGCTTATATGTACAATCAAGGATTTAGGTATAACAATTAAATCGGAACAAATGACTGAGTTTAGTTAAATGGAGCTTGAGGATTGCCAATAGTCCACTCATTTTTGCCCATGTACGAGTATGTACACTTTGAAGTGTACATGTGTACCAAAATGTAAAATTCGAAAATTCCGAAAAATCCTTTTCTATTGAGATAAAACTAGGTAATAAATAAATAAGTGTTAATTACTCGATACGAACTTGAGTTGATTGAGTATTCAATTGCGTTTAGCTTCGACTTCTGCAAAACTTGTAGTAAAAAAATTTATTTTTAGTTTATTTCTGCTTACGTACTGATGTATCGTGCATTTAAATCAAAAACATAACTTAATGGGATTACAACCATCAAAGTAAAAAAATAAAAAGAAATTGTAACTTGCAATTCATCTGTCTCTACGCAAGTAACAAAACGCTACAAAATGTCAAAATACGATCTATGGTGCACAAATGTTAGTGCCACAAACTCTTTGAATGGACGATTCAAAAGGGACTTCAAGTTAGTAAGAAACGACTTTAGTAACAAACAATGCCGCTACCTATCTAACGATGGACTTTGGGACTGCAGGGGCTATAATAAATGCTTTCCATATTCCCAATCCAAGCCCAACTAGAAAAGACGAAGAGCATCTTTTATGAATATTGAAGCATCATATTATTATACATAGTATCGTCCGTTTCCATCGTATAAAGTGCATATCAACATTTTCATTCAAATTAGTTTACGTAAACTCGCGCGCATCCCTGGACGTGTACTCATTCAACATAATCATAGTATCTGCAGTATTAATATAGCACTTAACAATAGCAATAAAAATCTCATCATTTCATTTACTGATACCTGTCAAATTGGAATTGTTTAACAGGTTTTTGAGTATCAAAGATTAATTGTTACAGATAAAATGACGTATTTTCTTTTAAACAAAAAAGATTTGTGTATGTACCTCGCGGTACATCGATTAGGCAGATTGAGCCGACGTCCTTTCAAAGTAATGTCAGAGAAAAAAAAAATTGTAGATCAACAATTTTCCCTTATAATTAAGACATCTAGATCAAGGTTTATTCAGTTTTCAGAGGTAGGTAACTGCAGCTCTACAGCTGCCGGGTGAAGCGATGATTCTCGCTTTTTTGAATAAAGATTGAAATTAACATGCAATGACGCTTCGCGAGGGTGGTTTAACTTTCCCCCTGGTAGATACGAATAAATTTGTTATGCTTCTACGTCTTGATTTGCTTACTGGTATATATATGTTTATTCACCCAAAATACTAAATTTAGCCTTTCGTCCCTAATAATATTAAGCATCCAACCAGATTGCCTAAATTTTGATGAATCAGACTTGGAACCAAATTTCGGCCATAGTATAATAATAATCATCATTCGATACGAATGTCTTGAGATGTATGACAAAAAGAGTCAACTCGTGAATGCGTCTACCTGAACACAGGAGGATAAATGCAGCCACATAGCGTGACACTTAGTATATGTTGTTTCTATTGATATCAAATGAGTAATTATTTAATTTGTGTAAAAAAAATACAACTAAGACGTTCACTTCTTTCGGGGTCAGCAAAAGTGGCCACTACTGATTTATGAATTATGAACTGCTATGTTTTTGTAATAATATGTGTATGATTATGAACCAAAAAAATATATAGGGCAATATCATTTGACTTGGGATTATCAGCTATTGGCAGTTGTTACTCTGGGCGCCCCATTCCACCGTTCCGAAGTAGGAAATAAGTCTTTAGGATTCGATTGACGCCATGACGATTCGAAGAGATTCCGCTTCTCGCTTGACTATGACTGCACTGCATGGGATGTAGTTGAGAGGACAAAAAGTAGTCAAGTCATTTGATAGATTGTATCGTTGTAACAAAATGGGTCTATCTTCACGGGACTACTTACAGTCCGTGACTACTTACGAAAAAAATTCTGAAAAGTTTTGACAACCTTCAATTGCTTCACATTTTAACATTTTATTTATTTCTGATATCATATCCTTCGTGATAGAGCAAGACAATTAATTGAATGTATCCAAACTAAAATCTTTTTAATTTTATGAGGGTACGAGTATATGTGCTCGCCAATTCACACTGGGCCAGCGTTGTTGACTAAGGCCTACTAATCACCCTAACATAGGGTAGGCTCGAGCCCCTCGGTGGGGACGTATATTAGTTGTGATGATGATGACATGTGAAAAGTAACTTATATCCAGATAATATGGATAATTGAGCTTTTCACACTTCAATATAATTTTTTATTTAGCTCGCCTTGAAGTCTGATTTTGCTCATGTCAAACTTCCCTGTTTTTAATTTTCCTGGTCCTGATATCGAGCAAAAGTTTGCTGGCCTTCGTGAAACTCGTTCTGATCCCAATCTTTTAACTTCTTCCACCTTGGTCTACCCTTTAATGCATATTGGTAGTAGGCAGTAGTGATGGCTAAATCCTCCTTGTTCTTTCAATAAATCTGTCTGTAAAAGTTCAGAGAAAAGGTAAGTTGTAGAATTACAAAAATTGTTGTTATGCGGTTTAAAAATGTTACATCTATGTTTTTTAAATTTTTGCTCTCTTCTCGCAACAGGTATTGAAAAACTATATCTGAAGTTTTACGAAACATGGAACCAGCTGCCAGAAAGCGCTTACTAATATGGGTTTCACGTTTAAGGATGTATCTTTATAAACATCTAGAAAGTGTCTCCCCTGCGGAAGTAGGCCATCATGAGTAATTATAACACCTAAGCATTAGACTACTTTTTGTCAAGAGTTGAACGGGTTGCCATGCAGGTGTAGCCGTTGCGAGGCTACTATTGACTTTTATGGAGGTGAATACATGGTTGGTTTCTAGATATTTTTGTACTTCAAAATAACAAAATATTTTGTCATTTTTCAGCCCCCAAACGTTGAACTTGGATTTCAGCTTAGCAAGTGATTCCTTTGTGTCTCCAAATAAAAAAGAAGTGTTCCTCTCGGTTATATTAGGAGGTACCAGGTTCATTATATCTGCATCTGGTTCACACCCTGTATCATTCATTCTAATAGAAGCCGTTATATCTGCTATGATCGAAGGTTGATAACGAAACGCCTTCTCAATTTTGACCTCGAGGATACGTGATTCTTCACTTTGGGAAATTAGCTCAGATTTTATCAAGGTGAAAAATCTGTATAGCCACTATCTATGAGGTGATCTTTTTCATTAAGGCGAATGGTGTTTAAACCAGAGCACAACAGAATACAATTTAACAGCTTTTATTTAATTGCCTTATATTTTTGTTTGCTCAATGATTATATGTATGCGCGTCATCTTCGCTAAAGCATAAGCTAATTGAACTTTACAGATTGCAAATCGGAGCCGACATTCTTCGTCGGATGAAATCTTATCACTAAAGAGGTCTTTATGATAGACGCAGTCAACCACCCTGATCTCCAATTATCCGCATTAATATCGTCTATTTTTAGATACTTTCCATGTGGCAGAGCTACCTAGGGAGGTGGCTCCCAGTTGGCTAGGTCGCAAAGGATCGTGTGCTCCGTAATTTTTAATTGCTAGCCAGCTAATGAAGTAGGCTGCGTAGCTAGTATATTATGTGTAGGGGCAGGACCGGCCCTACCATAGGGCGAACGGAGCGGCCGCTCCAGGCGCCAAGTACCAGGGGGCGCGTCAGTTCAAAAATTATCCTCGCTTTTTCAATATTTGGGCGCAAGGGGAGCGCCATAATTGGAACTCGCATCTTAAAACTTGCCTTGAGCCGGCACTGTGTAGGGGTCGGATCATTAGCCGACGCGCAGTTCAAAAGTGACGGCTTTACAGCCGACAGTGAGGGCTGGGCAGTCGACAGTAAGGGCTGCGCAGTTGACAGTGTGGGCTGCGCAGCTGACAGTGAGGGCCGCGCAGCTGACAGTGAGGGCTGCGCAGCCGACAGTGAGGGCCGCGCAGCCGACAGTGAGAGCTGCGCAGCCGACACTATTACATGAAACGCATGCTAGAATGGTGAAGTTGTTCGACCATTCAAGTGTGGAGTCGCAAGTTTGCCGTCCAGAGAGTGACCATTCGTAAGAACAAAGCAATTTGTGATACGAGTGCTAGTTTCTAAAACATGATACGTATGCTGGGATGGCGAAGTTGATTCTCCATTCATGTGTGGAGTAGCGCATCTGCCGTCCGGAGAGCGGGCATTCGCAAGAGTAAAGCACTTTGTGATACAAGTGCTAGTTCCTAAAGCATGATACGCATGCTAGGATGATGAAGTTGTTCCTCTATTCATGTGTAGAGTAGCGAGTCTGCCGTCCGGAGAGCGGGCATTCGCAAGAGGAAAGCACTTTGTGATACAAGTGCTAGTTCCTAAAACATGATACGCATGCTAGGATGATGAATTTATTCCTCCATTCATATGTGGAGTAGCGAGTCTGCCGTCCGGAGAGCGGGCATTCGCAAGAGGAAAGCACATTGTAATACAAGTGCTAGTTCCTAAAACATGACACGCATGCTAGGATGATGAAGTTGTTCCTCCATTCATGTGTGGAGTAGCGAGTCTGCCGTCCGGAGAGCGGGCATTCGCAAGAACAAAGCACTTTTTTAACTTGTACACTAAATAAAGGAAGGATCTTACCTCAAAATCTTCAACAGCTATTCTTAAATAATTTTTAAATATATATATTTCTTATATCAGCAAATAGCGCACAAAAAAACCTACTTTTTATTGAAATTAATTGTGTTACTTAATTTAAACAATATAGTTTTAACAATTTTGCACACTGCTCACGACAAAATTCAAAAACGTACTGAAGAGAAAAGCTAGTCGGCGATGGCACCCGCACTTACTTACATACCCTCATTGAAAATGTTAGGTGAATAATTGTATATAGGGTAGATGCACACTGCAAACAGGTAAAATTCAAAGCGTTAATCTCACAGTGGGTCGAGCGAAGGCTCGAACACCTAAATAACAAGTTAACATTATAATAATCGCATAGTGTAGCTTAAGGCCTGCAGCTTCGCACGCGATTATAACTCAACTTTGCTGGTTTTGTTTTTTTTTACATACCTACCCTTTGGATTGTATCAAATTTTCGTAAAAATGTGACATAAAGGAGTGGTTACCTGCTATTAAATCAAGAAATAACGGATATCACAAATAAATTTTCATCCCCAGCTTTCCCCACGGGATGGGATCCCGTGAATACGAGCACATTATTCTATCTTTCTGAGTAATAAATAACTAACTCACTTAATAATAAAATACAAAAATTATGATTTGCTTATACATAGAGACTGATCACCAAATAAAAGATTTTTCTTTATATATAAAAGAAAGTAGTTACACTATTTATAATAACTCAAAAACGGCTGAACCGATTTGGCTGAAAATTGGTGAGGAGGTAGCATAGCACCAGGAGACGGACATTGGATAGCTTTTGTCGCAGAAATCACCCCTTAAGGGGATGAAAAGGGGGGTGAAAGTTTGTATGGGGAATCAATAACCGCTGAACCGATTAATATGAAATTTGGTATGGAGATAGTTTGAGTTGTGGGGAAGGATAAAGGGTATAAAAAAGGTTGGGGGGGGGGATTTGTAAAGGGAATCAATAAAAAAGGATTTTCACGCGGACGAAGTTGCGGGCAAAATCTAGTTTGCAATAAAAAAATGTTGTGGTCAAAAATCGAAATGAAAACTATCCAATATCTAGGGATAAAATTAAACACAATGAACTAAATGTCATCAAGCAAAGTCATGTCCCACAAATATCGTGGTAAGCGCCGCGTTAAGGCGAGGTTTCCCAGGAAATCCACTGTTGCACGGCGACTGCTGTATTGCAAGGTAATAAAATAGGTCTAGTTGATAATTGCATAGCTTCTAAAGTCGCCTTTACGCGCGGTGACCGAACTAAAATATTACTTTTTACACGTTTTAATCGATTTTTGGGAAAGTGGAGTACTTACAAAATAAAAAATGTACTTATGCAATTTTCTAGACAATAAAAATGCACGTCTATTGGTAAACTTTTATGTCATTTATTATTGTATTATATTCACAGCTATTTTAAAATATTGAATAGAGTGATCTTTGGATTTTTTTCTATCGAGTGAAATATTTATTAATCATGTTTCTGTCTTTAAGAATGTTTAGATGAAATTTTGGAAAATATCATCTATGAATATAAACGAACGAACTGTATGTTTAGCGGTACATACAGTCAATGGAAATTGTTCGAAAACGGAAAAGTATAGCGCCTTAAGCAATACTACTATACTGTACACTGTTTGACCTTTGTACCACTCTTATGTCCCTTGTAATGGGGGCGGTTTTCGTAGTGTTACTGTAAAGCTTGGCGTGGCTCCTACTGTACAGGAGACGCATTTTTAACCGACTTCAAAAAGGAGGAGGTTCTCAATTCGGTCGGTGTTTTTTTTATGTATGTACACCGATTACGCCGAGATTTCTGAACCGATTTACGTGATTCTTTTTTTGTCCGGTGCGGAATAGTTGCCATTTGGTCCCATAAAAATTTGTACTTAATAGAGTATACTGCAAGGGTGGTCCCATTGTCACCAAAGTCAGGATCTGATGATGGGTTCCCATAGAAAATCGAGGAAAACACTAATTTAAGAGACCGAAGGTGAGCTGGTATTAAATTAGGGTTTCTTTCACTAAAAAGATTTCATTCACTAAAAAGTTAATTTTTTTACAAAAAATAAAAACTGACTTCAAAAACACTGAATAGTTAAAAATAATAAAAGAATAGCTACAGACAACATCACACTTCTATCTTGAAGTCGGTGACAAATTTTAACTCTTTCTAGGAGATCATCGTTTGGCACCGACTTCAATATAGAAGTGTGATGTTATCTATAGCTATTCTTTTATTATTTTTAACTTTTCAGTGTTTTTGAAGTCGGTTTTTATTTTTTGTAAAAAAAATTTTTTGAAAAATTATACGTGAATCTTGAATTCGAACCCGAATACAAATCACGTGGGCAATTATTTTCTACTGTTGCCAATTTTTAAAGATTATTGAATCGAATTCAGTGTTGTCATTAAAATCAAATTCTAGACGTGTTAAACTACCCCATTTTAAAAATCCTTTGTAAATATATCCACCCACTTTTGACATTAAACTTTAACCGTTCTGTGCTATAAATAATTGCTATGCCTATGTTGTATGTTATTGTGACGTTTTGTTTTGTGCCTTTTTTAGGTCGGTAACCCAAAACAGATTCATTAAAACCTCTGACCATGTACTACAATAAACTTTAATAACGGTGTTTTATCCAAAACTTGAGTTTGGCAGTAATGGTTAGGATTGCGACCGATTGACATTTCCTAAAAAAAGTGAACACCGTTGGCATGGCATAAACTCATTAATTCAAAAAACTAGCGACAAATCGCACGTAAAACAAAACGTAGGTATATACGTTGCGCATATTCTACAAGTAGAAGCACGCTGGCCGCGCCCCGCACGTAATAATTAAAATTTTCCTCGGTAATTTCTGTAACGATAACTGCATATCGGTGAGTGGGAACCCTGCGCTCTTATCGCTCAATCGGTATCGGGTCAGCGACGCGTAACGGAATTGGAACAATCGTGTTATGCAATAAATTTCAATATCCCGTGCAGTCAGATGAAGGTCGTAAGAGTAGGTACATTTTCATTCCTAAGCTTGGCTTTTCTTCGAGAGTGATCCTTCTGTACTTTAGTACTATTATTTATTCTGTGTTAGAAGTCAAAAACGAGTGGGCAGGATCACTCGTTGCAGAATTCACGGAATAAATATTCAAAAATAGTGAATTTTGAAATTCGAATCGTAAATTCAAATTCAAATTCAAAAATCTTTATTCAACATATTCCTTTGCAGGCACTTATTGACGTCAAAACAAAGCAAAACAATCTAATTTAAAGAAATCATATTAACCTTGTATGTGCATACATCCTGAATATATTCAAGATGTCTGCAAATACAAGTAGAAATAAAAAAAAAAGTTGACTCTACGCCTGTTCGGAAATTGGGAGAGCCTTCTCGAGAAGAACAGGCAAGAAACTCGAAAGGTCAACATTTTTTATCTCCTCTTTTAAATCGCCATTTACAATTTTGATTTTAGTACAGAACATTGGTAAGATTTCGAATTTGAATTTCGAATTTCTATTGTATCAAAAATTCGTCTCCAGTCACGGAATGTGAATGTTTAGCAGGTTCAAAGTTTCTGAGCTTGGTCATAAGAATAACTAATAATACGAGTATTATTGCTGTTATTGTTGCGTTTATGGGTGCAAAAACAATGCCATAATAACCCCAAATTTAAAGTTTTACAATTTGCCCGAAGATAAAGAAAGGTAAGTACAAAACAGGCAGGAAGGCAGGTTCTTATAACTACGGAATCCAAAAAACTAAAAATGTGCGTACCTACTATTGCTAAAGATAGTCGCTCGCTCGCTACACTTGAAGTACAAAATCAATAAGACTCGGTGAATGCTCAGTTTCTCATTTAATGTAAAATATGGAGGTACCTATATAAAAAATATTGTAGTGGTAACCATACGTCCATGTGGTGACCCTAGCGGCGTCCGCAGACTACTGCGGGGCGTTACAGGGGGAAGAGCGCTGTAGGTATGCAAATAGCGGCATTTGGCGCACCCACAAAGGAGATTCACTTCTATGCTCGTAATAAAAAAAATTACAGAAGCTTTTATTATTGCATTGTCACGCGATATATACATATGCGTGCAAAATTTCAACTCAATCGGAAACCGGGAAGTGGGTCAAATTTCCCTTGCAATACTTATTTCATTACAGACACCGGGACAGGTGACAGTAAATAAAAGCTTGTAACAACCGAACGCTATGGGACACAACAAGGTCTCAGAGCACCGGTACTTCGTGTATGGTATTGCATACATTATACAACTAAATACGAATAGTCGTCAACCTGTTAAATATTTAAATACTCTGACTGTACGTCTTCTACAGTAAAACGGTAATTATGGCGATATGACAAGATTCAAAAATACTTCAAGATATCTTCAAAAACACTTCAAAATAAAGTCTGACTTCAAAAACACTTAAAAATTAAAAATGTTATAAAAGTAAAATTTCTATATTGAAATCGGAGCTAAATTTTTAAAACTTTCTAAGAGATCATCGTTTGGCACCGACTTCAATATACAAATGTAATGTTGCCTGTATTCTTATATTATATTTAACTTTTAAGTGTTTTTGAAGTCGGTTTTTATTGTTTGTATTTTTATCTTTTTAGTGAATTTAATACCAGCTCACCTGCCTATTGTATTTGAAAAAGTAACCTCTAACTTCTAAAAGTTAAGGATCCTTCCATCATCAGCACGGTTCGTGACTACCAGACGCAAATACATGAATAGTTTTGGAAAAAACATGAAACACATTGGACATATCCATAAAATTTAAGGGTTTCCCTCGATTTTCCTGGGATCCTACAATCAGATCGTGATTTTGGTGACATTGGGACTGGACTGAGATTTTGCGCAATTTAAATAACTTATTAACTAAGCATAACAAAAACTTTATATTCTGTGACAAAAAAATGAAATTATATTGTGATACAAATTATCTTCAGAGGTTTTTTTTTACCTCTGCTGAATTTATTTGCAGAATTTTATTTAACAAGTGGCAAATTAAAGTTAGGGGAGAGAGGTACAAATCTTTAATATAGACAAGTAAAATTATTTAATGAAAACTTTTTTACAATATACAACCTTTTAGTACTCGTCAATGCGAATTAAACGAGCCCAAACTCGATGGGGTTGTGTCATTTTATTGCGGAGTTCCTATGGCCACCTTCCAGCTTGAGCATTAGATCAGCTTCATGTCATCATAATATTGCATTGTTACGCGATATGCATATGCATGCAAAATTTCTGCTCAATCAGAAACCGGGAGGTAGGTTAAATTTAACTTGCAAGATTTCATTACAGACACCGGGACAGGTGAAAGTAACTATAAAAAAAGCTTGGAAATGGAGCGCGACGACAATAGGCTAGATGACAAAAAATTTTTTTTTGCTTTAATAGAAGCTCATTCATATAATAAACAGAAAGAAAAAATCGGTTTTCGAGTAACTATAAAAACAACCAAGATATAAGGTATTAAAGATTTTTCTCCATCTCTTTCTAGCAAAACGGCAATTAACAACGAGTTTATGTGGCCGTACTCAACAATGACGTCACGGTTGATGTCGGATCTCTCTGTCTAATCGCCTTCAAATTAACAACTTAAAATGCTTGTATCTAATGTATTTCTAAGCCGATTTTAATTCTAATTTCACAGGAATGCATCTTTTGCCACGGTATTTTAATATTTAATGACGAGACGTAAAAATTAGAATTCAGTCATCATCCCAATTCTCATTATTTAAAAATCGAACCTCATTTAAAAAACTCATTCGGAAATATAAAAAAAATGGCCCGAACACGAGAACATAGTAACGCTTGCGTCAATGCTCTCTCGAGATCCTTTGCGTAACTGGAGCAGTAGGCGCGTGTCACCTCATAGTTGGCTGTATGTCATTATGCCTTTTGACTCTCGCAGCTTTGGAGGGAAAGCGCGCTAGCTATTACCGCCATTACTGGCGTTTTTTAATTAATCCTCTACTGTGCGTTCTAGTTAGGGACGTCGCTCAGGGGAGGAGGGGATCGGCGAAAGGTGATAATATGTGACAAGGGGTCAAAGGGGTCCTTAAGCTACGTGATCGTGACGTCACATTTCATAATCTAATATAGTAAGATGCAAAATTTCAAAATTTAACAAAAAAAAACCGGACAAGTGCGTGTCGGGCCACGCGCAGTGTAGGGTTCCGTAGTTGCAAATGCCAACTTTGAGTTCACACTCACACCTCACAACACGTTCGGCATTATTAAAGCTGCAATGATTTTATATTTCCTTAACTTCACGTGGTTCTCAAATTTATATTCAGTACTAATTTTCAATGAAATTTAACTTTTCCGAGTACATTTTATAAGTTAGTCGTCTATAACTTTTTAGTTTGTACTTAGTACTCAACTCTGATAGTTTTCCTTTAAACTTCGTTATATATACTACTGTTTTTTTTTTACGTGTCCATATATAACCGTTTACAGCTTTCTAGTACTAATAGTCTCTGAGTAAAAGCGCGGACAGACAGACAGACAGACATGGCGAAACTATAAGGGTTCCTTGTTTACTACGGAACCCTAAAAAACAAAAGTCATGAAAGTTCTACGACATAATTAATATGGTAACAAACATCCATACTTACAAACTTTCGCATTTATAATATTAGAAAGGATTTGATGAAATATTTTTGTTTGAGATGGTATACTTCCCGATTGGTTCCATTGTTACCAAAGTCAGGATCTGATGATGGGATCACAGGAAAATCGAGGGAAATCCTTAAATTTTATAGGCACGTCCAACGTGTTTTAATGTTTTTTTCTGATGCTATTCAATTTGCGTCTGGTAGTCATAAGCCGAGCTGATGGTGGAAGGCTTCTGGAATTATTATATTTTGTTATTTTGTAAATTTACAATTGGACTCTGCAGTTTCACGCGTCTTGACACCGGAGCTCTATATAAGCCAGCTTCTACGATTTGTAAACGTAGCAGTTCGAGCTACGTAAAATTGTTTGCTACGGCGTATGCTACTATTGCTCCGGTCCGTTGCGTTACGTGCTACGACTGTATCGTAGACTGATTGATTTCAACGTTTAAGCAGAGTTCCGATAAAAGAAAAGTAATTCTGTTTTCGAATCTGTGGGGCTACCGCCTAACTCATAGCGATCACTCGCTATCGCTTTCGTGACATTAGAACAATAGCTCTGTGACATTAAAACTATTGTTCTAATGTCACAAAAGCGATAGCGAGAGATCGCTTTGAGATAGGCGGTAGGGCCTCTGGTTTCGAATCATAGTTTATCCCGCGAGCTATGTTGGTGACTCCAGTTCTTTCCGAAAAACCTCGTTTCGGATTTTTTCCTTTAAAGAAACTCCTAACATAGCTCACTCCATAGCTCGCTGAGCGACTTTGAATTTGTGGACAGTAAATACAAGGGTTTTGCATCGCTTGACCAATATGCAGTTTTGACGAGTGTGTCGTAAATCACTGTGAGTGTCCACGTTTCAGCACCGTAAGTCGTGACAGGTAGGACGCACTGATCATAGACCTTTGACTTCAGGCACTGCGGTATAGGCGATGAAAAAACTCGACGTAGCTTGCGATTTGTCGATATACTCAATATAATAAAGCTGAAGAGTTTGTTCTGTTGAACGCGCTAATCTCAGGAACTTATGATTCAAATTGAATAATTCTTTAAGTGTTGGGAAGTCCATTTATCGATATACTTAATAATATAAAGCTGAAGTTTGTTTAATTATTTGTTTGTTCGTTTGAACGCGCTAATCTCAGTAACAACTAATTCAAATTGAAAAATTATTTTTGTGTTGGATTGCCCATTTATGGATGAAGGCTATAGGCTATATAGCATCACGCTACGACTAAAATGAAAAATGTTACAAAAACGGGAAAGACATGTATGACATGTTGGTTTTTTCCGACATCCAAGCGAGCGAATTCGCGGGCACAGCTAGTATACTCGATAATTGCATTACTTCTAATACCGCTTACGCGCTGTGATCGACGTAAATGTTTCTTTTTGACTACTTTTTAATAGATTTTTGGATAACTGGATTGCACAGTAAAAATTGTAAAACTGTTATTTTATGTCATTTATTATCACAGCTGTTTTAAAGAGTGATCTTCAGTTTTTTTCTATCAAGTGAAATATTATTAATATTATTAATATTTCACTTGATAGAAAAAAAACAGATCTTATTTCAATCTACCTACTGTATTTGTGGCGTACACTTAATCGAAATTGTTCGCTTTATATAATACTAGCTGTGTCCGCGAACTATGTATATTTCGCCTTAAAAGTTCAAAGAAAACACTGTAAATCTACTTTCCCGCGGGAAATACTTACTTTTCCGGGATAATAAGTAGCCTATATGTTAATACCTGTCGTAATCCGTCTACCTACAAAATTTCATCTAAATCCATTCAGTAGTTTTTGCGTGAAAGAGTTACAAACATCCTCACAGACTTTTGAGATATACAGCTATCAGACATTTTGTACTAGTCACATTTAAACTTAAAATCAACTGAGCTGTTATTTAAAAAGTTTTTTGTTTAACAATGTCCACGTCGTCGATAAAGATCTGTAAAAACGATTCTATATATTTTTGTAACATCTGTGGTGAATATACATTAAAAAATTGTAGACTATTGTTGTTGTTTGAAAGTGTGTGTCGGAGTTCATAAAACAAGTGTATTTTGATTAAGTACTTTGGATTCCCTTCGGACATCCGTGACAAGTACTGAGCCCCTCATATTATGATATGTAAAACATGTGTGGAAAGGAGGATTTTGGGCGAATAAGAAAAGACTCCATTGTAAGTATCAAACACCAGTAATGTGGCGGAAACCTCCAATCATCAAGACGAATTGTTATTTTTGTGTGGTTGATATAAACGGAATTAATAAAAAGGTCGAAATGGTTTTACCCTAAATTGTTCTCTTACTCGACCTGACCTTTTTTTTTTTATTATTGTCAGTTTATTTTTCAATTATTTCCCTGTGGTTCTATGATCGCCGACCGATTCCCACGGGGTGATGGCTGAAAATCAGCGCTATGTCCTGTTACATTAACGTCGCTGAGCCTTTGACCCTTTGCTTGCTGCAGCACGCAAACATAATGACGATATGTGTATTGTAAATCTGTATCTCTGTCTGTGAGTTTTTATCCAATGTTTGTGTGTTGTTTTAGGCAATAAACGTCTACTACTACTACTACCTGTACTCCGGCGATGCGCCAGTACCCCAAGCTTCTTCATCTACACAAAATTATCACGAGTTAGAAAAAAAACTATGACTATACACTCCGCAAATTGAAGTCTTCAATCTGGACACCCACCCCATGCACCTGGAATCACTTAGCCGAATTCACCCCACTAATGACGTCATCTCGTGGGCTAAGCCTGGTAGAGGGTGTTCACTGTTCCACTAAATCAAGGAGGGTGCAGACATGTATTGCGCGTTGCGCGTACACATATACCTAAATACAGAAGAAAAAAACGAAATCGAAAAGCCTTTCCAATCGTAGAAATGACACTATAAAAACTAGTCGCACTTGATTTTTTTTTTAAATACAAAAAAAAATTACGGGTTGCACTCCGGGAGTGCCGGCAGAAGTGAAAACTTAAGTATTAACGTTGTGCGTTTTGGATATTTTGGAATGGTTATGGAATAATTTTGCACGAATTGCTTTAATTATCAGAATAAAAGTACTATCTTTTATGTGGTAGAATACAATATTTATTTATTGCGCTATCGTACACAAACATGACAATTTATATTACATTAAAAAGTTTATCCCTCAGAAAAATCAACTTCCTGTTGTAACGTTGTGCGTACATAATTATATAACTAGAAATAATGAATCAAAATATTTACAATGAAATTAAAAATATGATCAAAACAGACATTAATATACTACTTAAAAACGTAATTTTATAACAAATAAATAATATTTAATTTATACTAACTTACCTAATTAATATTTACAACAAAATCAAATAAAAGCACAATCTAGATTTTTCCTAACAAAGTAAATAAATTGATTAAAACTGTCTCAAGTGACGTGTGACTTCCAGTACTTTTGCCAGCCGCTATTGTTATCGGCCGGCTTACATGGACCCCTCACCGCACCTCGACAGTTCCTGCGGCCATTTCAATTTTAATTGGCTACTCTCCATCCGTCTTACGAATTTTCGATCAGGGTCACGTGTCCTGACGGTCACGTGTCGTCAGGACACGTGTCCTGACGCGAGTTTAACATTTTTTACCCATTACAAAAAAAAGTGTACAACGCCGCTAAAGAAGTTCTCACTTCAAAAATATCTCGGAAACCATGATATTTTCACTAAGATCAAAATTTGAGATAAGGGAGGCCATGATAAAGTCTGTCTGTAGTTACAGGGTTATCAATAGCTTTAGGGACACCTGTATATTCTGCGCATCTGGCCCGGCTTCGTCGAAAGGGTCTGAATGACAGGTACCACGACGATGGACGGAGGTACAGGGGTTTTGCAATGATGCGTGTCGGGCTTATATCTGAAGCACAGAATAGATAATAGTACTACGTACAGAGCGGCCACTCACCTCCCCGCACTCATTTCAAATACCTCACCCCACCCCGCACTTCGTTGTAGACATCACTGACACATAATCAAGGGCGCGCGCGATCGCTCGGGCGAGTAGACGCGAGCGCCGGCCGATAACAGAGACAGCGCTATGCGGGTAAAAGAGAAGGCGGTCGCTGCACTTCTCGCGACATTTCGATTAATAACCGCGCACTCAGCCCTACTAGATTCCACGCACACATTTGCGCGTGTACAAACGTCGTTTGCTTTAGTAGTAGTAATAGGTAATTGATTTGCGAACGTTGTATGGAGTGTCCGAGGTGTATCTGAAGTCTACACGATGTCTACACGGCATCAACGTGAAAATTCTGACCCATGGGTTACACTGTTTAGTCACCCTGGTGTAACCACTGAGGACACTTATGACCATTGTTACACTAATGTAACAATCGAGCATATCTATGACCGGTGGTTACACTCAAGCATGTTAACAATATTGTCCACTTACATTCAATGGTAGGTAATTAAGATAAAACGAATTGTAAGTCTTTCAATATCACTTTCAATGCGGATTGAATACTGCATTTCGGCAGCGGCGAAAGATAGTGCGGTTTGGCAGCACTCTTTGCGACAAAGCAGAAGCCCTAGACAAATGCCAAACGCTAACATTTCCGCAGTCGTTCCGCAGAAAAAATGTATGGAAATGACATTAGGTTACGACAACCTCACGTTATTTTTTCCGCAGCTAATGTGATCTCCATATATTTTTTCAGAGGAACGACTGCGAAAAACTGCGGACTTGCGTTTGGCATTTATCTAGGGGGTCTGTTCTATTCAGAGAGACAATGCTTTCATGCACAGCTATGGAGGGGGCTAGAGAAGATGCCGGAAACAAATGCTCACCTTACACCAAACTGGGCAGTCTACTACGTACTATCGCACGAGCTCGTAGCGACAACGTGAGGCTTCAGAAATAGTACTAAAAACATACACTAACGCGTGGCGTTAAGGTGTGATTCATCTTGGATGTTCAAAATTTAGTTATTTAATGACTTTATTCAAAATCAAAGAAGTGCTACTTCTGCACGTAGTACTATCACCTATTCTGTGGTGAAGTGCCGGAGGCCTACTTCTACTTTAAACTAGTGTAAACTTTTTAAAAATAAAAATTCATTCATTACTTTGAAAGCTGTAACAGTACTCGTATTAACCTTTGACAAAGAGTAGGTACACGTATATTCACTCTGTATTGAGTTTATGATGAAATTCTTGTGATTTCGATTTTCTAATAAGTTCTAATAACAAGAAGGTTTGCAATGATTTTTGAGTACGAACAAAGTATAAATAAAACAAAATAATACATCTGTTTTTTTATTCGAAAGAAAAAAGCTCAACATTACCTTACCATAAATCTTAAAACAATCATTTCGATGGAAATTACCCCTATACTATTTGTCTCGATTGCACTCAATTTGACAGATCATTGCACTAGGAGTATATTGTTCTGTGGTTCATTGCGCCGTCAGATCACAGCTGATGGCCAACTTTACCAACCTTGTCTTAGCTTAGGATCTCAGACTATAGAAAAAAAGAGGACTCGGCATAACGAACGTAGTTATAGGAATGTGATGTATTTCGACGGCATAGTTTCTGACATATTGGCATCTCTTTTTAACTTATGAGGATAATCATAAGTAAAAAAGGACAACAGTAGTTTTATCATTACCAAAAATGGAAAAATTATCTTGGCGACGTCACAGAATACCTCACTGCGGCCGGTCGCCATGTTTTGTCACAGTACTCACAATGAACAACAAGTACATCAGTTGTCATCGCGACTTGTTTGTTTCAGTGTTTTGAAGAAAATTTTGTTATTAGGCGAAAATTGTGCTTGTTTAAAGTGTTGAACTTGCATAATACTGCATTTATTATGGGTAAGTGCAGTGTGTTAGGCTGCCGCATGAGCAAGCAAGCCGCTATCTTTGTGCCAGATTCACATTTAGGTATGCACGTTTTTTTCGTAGGTATTTCATGTCTATTCTTTTTTCCTTAGTCTGAGCTTAGGATAGGCATAAGTGGCATGCTGTCACATTCAAACTTCAACTTCTTCCGCGCGTTCCAGATAAGCATTTTTAGCCATAAATATCAACATTTTTAGCATCTCCGCGTTTCGTTGGCGGTGATGCTAGTTTTTCTTGCTGGTTGTCATGCATTTAAACATTTTTAACACGAAATGCTAGCATCAAATACCCTTGCTAATAGATGGGTCCTCTGATATCACTTTTTGACCGCTTTCAAATTTGACATTTGGAATCTTTTTTCATGGATCAAAAAGGAATTTCAGCGGATTTAAAAGAAATCATTGAAAGATATTTATAGTATTAGCCAATTCCGATTTATATTATTAGAAATTTTAAGTGGCTGGACTAAGTTGGTGAGGTGTCAAAATTCAGCACAAAAAATCAGTACCTTACTACGTTCCGTTTCATTTGTAACAATTAGCGCGGCTACAAATGTTAACATTTCTTATAAGAAAGCGAGGCTTACATCAGATGTTAGCCTCAGAAAGTACCAGTGCTTATCTGGAACGCAGGGTTTGTATATGATAATCGGTCGCAATGACAACCATTTCTGCCAATCTCGAGTTTTGGATAAAATACTGAATAAGTTTACTTATTGAAAAATGGTCCAAGGTGAGATGAGATAATTGTTTTGGGTTACCCGCAAAAGGACAAAACAAGACGTCACGATAATATTACAACATAGAAGCACGCAAATCTTAACTTAGAACAGTTACAGCTTAATATTAAAAGTGAATAGGATATAGGTATGTTCAAGGTTATTTTTTTGTAAGTTACTAAAAAAAATTGTGTTCTTGTTCAGACAAGCAAACTGAACAACTTTTACTATGAAACCAACTTCGAAATCGCAAAAAAAATCTGCTGTTACATACATCTAGGTTCAGTGAATGTTGAACATTTGTATGGAACAGCTGATTTTTTTGCGATTTCAAAGTTGGTCCCATAGTGAAAGTTGTTCAGTTTGCTTGTCTGAACCAAGGACCGGAAAACCCCTTTATTTGATTAAGCCGATTGTTAGGGAAACCCTATCAAAAGGTTACCAAACGATAGGGTTACCCCATTGATAGGGTTAGTCTTTCCTTGCGGAAACCTTTTTGAATAAGCTTAACTGCTTCCAATGCACTTACCAAATCAAATTGGGTTCTGTACCTTTAATTTTAAGCGCTTACCAACTAATAAGGTTACCCTATTGTCTCCTATCTTTATTCCGCACATTTTCGCGATTTTTACTAACATTGATTGATTCGACCAACGCCGACGGTGAGGGCGGCGGGCGGCAGTGTTTTCTTATTTATTAGATTGACACTGATATCTGTTTTCAAGTTTTATGTTAAATTATTATAAACATGGAATCTATAATACAGTTATAAATCTAATAGAGACAATGAGGAAGAATTGAATATTTGTTTAAGGCAAGCTTTGTAACGTGAGTAATTATTAATTATTTATTAATTTTTTAAAGGCCTATAAATAGATTGAGGTAAGGAGATAAGTAGGTATATTTAGGACGAATTTGAGTGAATTATTTAGCTTCAAAACTGAGGCCTTCATAAAAAGATTTTGAATAACAAGCTCTTATTTTAATGTCCAATAAAGAGGAAAATATACTTCAATTTATTACATGATCAATTTTTTTATTCTCGGAACTCTGCAACACAGGGAATCCTAGTGCAGGTTCTGCTCTCTCACGATGACTATAATAGTCAGACAATGAACTTCATATCCCATTACGGCCTGTAAACCTAGTCTAGTCATTGTGAAAGAAATAAATGAAATTTTTATTATTTATTATTTTATTTTATTTATTAAAATATATAAGCTTGTCGCGAGATTGTAGATAAAGAATAATACAATACTTACCTATTTAAGTTGATCTTGATATTGGTAACTCTAAGAAAAATATTTGTTTTATTAAAAAAATCTTGCGGCAAGCTTTTATATTTTAATAAAAAAATGTATTACGTAATAAATTAATGTTTACTTTCCTCTTTTTAGGGCATTAAAATAACGATTAGACAGCTCTTGTTGCGCATTGAATGTTTGTGAATAGCAACATTTGCCATTACATTGTTATTCATCAAGCAAATCAAAAACGAATGCTTTAACTAATTTTAAGAAATTAAGGTCTATTATCGGTATTTTTTTTAAACTTCTACGTTCAGCCGATTTCGAGATCTGGGAAATCCTATGTTACCGCAGCAAATTCCTAATAACTTAAGAAGACTTATTCGTCAACTGGCGAACGCAAAACTCGCAAGCGCTCGCCAGTTGGCACCTTCCGATTTTACTTAATTTGTTTGTCGTCAACTCGCTTGATGGTGAAATTTATGTACAGTCAGCTACAAAAATGTTTAAGTAAATTTAAAGTAGGTACCTTTTTTTGATGTTTAAGATACTTTATACGATGTAAGTTTAAAATAGTTTAAAATAGTAAAAATAGTTAACATAGTTTTGAGATAAATATATAAATCAACATGACAAAAAAGTGCTTATTTCCCTAATAATTATCAACAATATCACAATGACTCAAGAATTTGGCTTATTACCAATTATATTAACTGTCCAAAACTAAGCAATGTGAGTGATTTTCACTATGAATACTCTTTAAGAAACTTAATTTACTACCCCTTCCTTATTTGAAATTGCAAAATTTGTAAAACAAAATAGAAGTCTCTTTAAAAGTACTAAAGAATTATTTCCAAATAAATATACAAGATATATAAATAGACTTGACCCTGGTGTTCGACCAAATTGTACAAAATTCATAATTAACTGTTGTTGTATGTGTATCTCTATATACAGTGTGTCCCCGGATAAGGTGCACAAACGAAAATGGGTGAAACTAGACTACAATTTATCGATAAAAAAGAGATTTTTTTTAAATTAAATTGTATTTAATATTGGTTTCTTTATTTATTCTCTTTTTAAGACCATTTGTGTTTGTAAAATTGTAACATTGTAACCACTGCGTGGATTTTGTTCAACTAAAAACAATAATGATGCCAAAAGATTAACACTGTATGGTAAATAAAAAAAAGTACATAAAAGCAGTCAATAGGGAGAAAAACATTTTTTTCACTAATTATGAACATAAAAGTGTTAAAATAAAAGTGAGTAAATGTTTATTTTTACCAAATAATGCCCCCTATAACAATTTCTTTTTATTACCTCTTATTAATTCAGATCTTATAGCCTTTACAACAAAAACAAAACCAACATTTTATCTCTAATACATGCTTAGCTACGAGGCTTTAATCGAGGGGCCTGCTAACGCGCCGTCCCCTGGCGCCCGCGCCGCTGCCTTTTGTCAACCGCTCAGGTAGCTTTTCTTAAATTGGAATTTAGTTAGATACATTTAAGCATTTTTTAAACTTAAGCTAAGCTTTTTCAGTGTAAATGAAATTGATTAAAACAAGAAAAACAAATCACAATAAGTATTTATTACAAAAAATCTAAAAAACACTTTTTATTAAATTAATGCATTAAATGTTCAAAATGGCCACCACGCTGTTGTAAGCACATCATTGCACGTAAGGAAATCTGTTGCGTAGCCCTGCGGACCATGTCGGGGTCATTTTTGATATTTTCCGCACATTGGACAATGCGATCGTGAAGTTCGGACTCCGTATTAACGATGGTGCTGTACAGTACACCCATTGTTTCATCACACCCCATAAAAAGTAATCCAGTGGTGTCATGTCAGGTGAGCGTGCTGGCCATCCCACAGGTCCTCCTCGACCTATCCAGCGATTGGGGTAGGTTTGAATCAGGAAATTTCGCACAATCGTGGCGTAGTGAGCAGGGCATCCGTCCATTTGGACAAACATGTGTCTTCTTCTTGCCAGCGGCATATCCTCTAACATAAGATCTGGATTAATAAGAGGTAATAAAAAGAAATTGTTATAGGGGGCATTATTTGGTAAAAATAAACATTTACTCAAAATTTTAACACTTTTATGTTCAAAATTAGTGAAAAAAAAATGTGCTTTTATGTACTTTTTTTTATTTACCATACAGTGTTAATCTTTTGGCATCATTATTGTTTTTATTTGAACAAAATCCACGCAGTGGTTACAATGTTACAATTTTACAAACACAAAAGGTCTTAAAAAGAGAGAAAAAAATAAATATTAAATACAATTTAATTTTAAAAAAGAATTCTTTTTTTTATCGATAAATTGTAGTCTAGTTTCACCCATTTTATCCGGGGAAACACTGTATAATAAGTTACCAGAAAATTTTTAAAATTTAACAGATTTAAAGTTGAGTTATATAAATGGTTGCTATGTATTTTTTTTTTGTTAAAGAATTTTAAGTAATAATTAGTTTTTAAACTTTTATTGTAAAACATATTCACATGTTATCGTAGTATAACTAGAAAATGTTGAAGCTTTTTAAAGCTGACCATCCGCAACTATACCTACCATTTTCTATTGTGAATGAGTAAATGATTTTGATTTTTTTGATTTTGAACAATTGCATTTAGCCAGGTAGCACCCGCCATTGCTATTGCTGACACGAGTGCAATTTCTTCTCGAAATTTTTGTGATAATTTTAGTTTTTGTTAAGTTTTAAAGTTAAGTATACGTTTCACATTAGAAGACGTAAGTATAATACTTATTTGAACTAAGTAAAATCATCAATTTACCCCTACAATACATTAATATCACTAAAACTTCCACATTCAAATATTTTTCACTGTTTCGCCTTTAATTTTGGACATCATTTTTTCCTTACACTTCTATGGACGGGGTCACTGAGGCCCCTGTTCTTCGTTACGCAGTTCACACGTTTTTTTAGATATTAGGCTAAAGTTTATGTCTTAATCGTAATAAATAGGTTCAAATCAAACCAAACCAAAACAAATTAAATAAAATTTTAATAAATTTTACTTAGTATAACGAAATAAAGAACTTATGTGACAATAATTATAGGAATAAGTCTCATCAAACAAGAAAAACTACTTTTTCCTCAATTATGAAGTCTAATAAGTAAATTAAACATAAAAGAAAGCTCGTAGGTGAAAAAATAGAAAAATGACACCTACTTAACAAAAGCTATCGTAATACAATTGCTTTATCGATATTTTCTGACGCACTCGGCTGATTATATTGAACATTTTTAAAGAAAAATTGATTAAAAGTAGAAGGAAATAAAAATATGATCGTCCCTATATTTGTAGACAAGGGGCCTTAGAGACCCCACGTCCATAGTTAAAGATTAACTGTTTTATTTCCATATTTTCTCTACAGGCGGCAGTATTAAATGCTTAATTTTTATTATAAAAACCTAAGCATGCTTAAGATTGCTAATCTGGGCAGAGCAACGTTTTGGTCCGAAAATGAAAAGCAAATGCGATTGTACATATTTCGAAAAATCGTAAACATAACAGATATTAAAATTAAATTCCAACCCAGAAAACAAAACACAAGGACTCAGTTACCCACCTTCCAACCCAGGCAAAGCTGCGGGCAATAGCTAGTTTTTATAGTTTTTGGTTTCAATCTGTTTTTATTTGACTGTACTTTACATGCGCGCGCGAGTTGACGACAAAAAAATAAATTAAAATCGGAAGGTGCCAACTGGCGCACGCTCGCGCGTTTCGCACTCGCCAGTTGACGAATAAGTCCTTAAGAATGACAACACGCACAAATTCAAATTCAAAAATCTTTATTCAACTTAGGCCTTTACAGGCACTTATTGACGTCAAAACAAAGCAAAACATTCTAATTTAAAGGAAACATATTTAACCTTGTATGTGCATACATCCTGAACATACCTACTCAAGATGTCTGCAAATACAAGTAGCAATGAAAAAAAAAAGTTGAATCTACACCTGTTCGGAAATTGGGAAAGCTTTCTCGAGAAGAACAGGCAAGAAACTCGAAAGGTTAAATTTTTTTATCTCCTCTTTTAAATCGCCATTTACAATTTTGGTTTTGTTACATAGTCATTGAAAGTTAAAAAAATACAATCGGTATGCTTACATACACTTAAAATGTCAAAAAATAAGTTATAAATCTATATACCAATCATAATACAATAAATTATGTTGTTACCAAACATATGATAACTTAGTCTATATAATTCAAAATCAGTGTCAGTTCTTTTCTGACAACAATATTTGTTAACATCAATAGCTATAACAACAACACGATTATTGACATTATAACGAATAAAATAATAACTTCATATTAAACACCAGATATTGGCATAATTTAAATAATCGTTGACTTTATAATATCCTTTACTCATTAGAGTTTTTTTACATGCGCTTTAAACTTATAAAAAGGCAAGTCAGTTACACATTGTGGAACTTTGTTGCAAAAAGTTACAAATTTTGTCATAAATTTTGCTATTCACAAACATTTAATACGCAACAAAATACGTTCCGGACGGAAACGATTTTATTTAAAAAATTGACCCGAACATACAAACATACATACATATACACATACATACATACAGTGAGGGCTAAATAAAAGTTTGTAAAAACAAACAAGCTGCACCGCGACTGGCGCGCAGCGCGGCGACATCTTAACGTAAACTTATTGACGAGTCCTACGAGCTGAGAGTAAACGAGTCACACGAAAATTAACTTTAGTGCGAATAACTTATTATTCCTTATTATTTGATGGGGCGATATTTTGCGGCTGCGGATGCACTGTCGATAACTACACACGTAAACGGATAAGCAACAATAAGTCTAATGCATTTCACGTAAAAACTTGAATTGCTTGTGCGCGATAAAACCCTATTGATAGGGTTAGCCTCAATGGGGTTTTCGGATGCGGTAAGTGCTTACCCTAATTAACTGTATTATTTTGGTTAGCCTTTCGGTGCAGTAAGTCGATGAAATGCTTACCGTATTGATAGGGTTTGTGAAAACAAGTCTATAAATTACCCAATCAAAAACCCCTTATATGGTAAGTGGTTCCGGTCCTTGGTCTGAACAAGCACACAATATTTTTTTAGTAACTAAAAAATAAACTTGTATTTACATAGTAATTTTAACATTGGGTAGTTTAAGATACATAAAAGGGTTTTTACATTTATAGGTCTAGGAATGCAGGGTGGAAGGATATCATAATTTACCTTTTAGTCTTTTGGATTTCTCCCAACATTTGGACCATTCCGCCATAAGGTCAACTCTTGCTAGGCAACATAGATCATATAGGAAATTTTTTCTTTTCATTAATGACAAAAAGTGACAGCATCAGCAACCCTAGACAAAAGCCACACACGCAAATTTTTCCGCAGTCGTTCCGCAGAAAAAATTTATGAAAATGACATTAGCCTGCGACACCCTCACGCTACTTTTTCCGCAGCTAATGTCATCTCCATATTTTTTTTCTGCGGAACGACTGCGGAAAAAATATATGCGTGTAGCTTTTGTCTAAGGGCACTCAGGGCTGCCAGTAGATGATTTTCAATTATTCGGCTATGTTTTTAAAATTATACAAAATTTAATGTCAAAATACTTCACTTCACTTCTTGGATAAGTGGCAATCGGTCGTTTTACACAACCATTACTGCCAAACTCGTGTTTATGGATAAGACCCTGTTTCTGAGTTTACTTTTGTTAACAAAGGCCAAAAGTGTGCTATGGTTTTGTTTTGGGTCACCTTTCTTTCTTTTATGCTTATGGCAATTGGTCGTTTTGAGTGCTTACAACCATTACTGCCAACCATTACTGCCGGGACTTTAGTTATTGTTCTGAGGTTGGCATGCTAGAACGCGTTCCGAAATCGTTTTAGCGTGCTGGTAGTGACTTTTATGGGTATTCGGACCGCGTTATTATACTGCAGGCCTATTCTGTAACTTCAGTTGCTAACTAGAACTGTCATTTTTGAAAGTTGTTCCTTTCAAAAATGACAGTTGTTCCTTTCTACCAGCACGCTTAAACGATTTCGGAACGCGTTCTAGCATGCCAACCTTCCGCAGGCCTATTCTGCAACTTCGGTTGCTAACTAGAACTGTCATTTTTGAAAGGAACTTAACATCCATTGCTGCTATCATGAACGCTGCCGTAACACAAGATCACTAAACCAGTAATTGATATAGTCTTTCAAAAATGACAGTTCTAGCTACCAACCGTAGTAAGCGAATAGGCCTGCGGAAGGTTGGCATGCTAGAACGCGTTCCGAAATCGTTTAAGCGTGCTGGTAGTGATTTATCGCGTTAGATGGTGAACGTTCATTCGCGTTAGTGCGCTGTGACATCGGTTTTCATACAACCTAATATCTATACAAATAAAAATCAATGTATGTATGTTTGTCCTCTATGCGTTCCGATACCATTCATCAGATTGTAATGAAACTTTCACCTCACTTCTCTGTTGAATGGCAACCAGTCGTAAACACCACCATTACTGCCAAACTCAAGTTATGGATAAAACGCGGTTGTTTGAGTTTACTTTTGAAAGGTAGCCAAACATATAATGAGATTGTTTTGGGTTACCTGAATAAGGACAAAACAGAAACGTCAAGACTTAAAAGCACACAAATTATAACATAGTACGGTTAAAGCTCTTGGTAGGGTGTTCTTGGGACGCCCGTGAGGGTAGCCCGTGAGGGTAAAAAATGGCATTCACGTGGCATTGCAACGCATGCCGAGTACAGCTAGTAAGCAATAAATATGAACATTTAGATTAACATATGATACATTTAGATTTTCCGTATACAATTATACATCACGATTTAGGCAGGATACACAGAGGATACAATTCGTCACTTAATTATACAGATTTTGTATCCAAATATTAAGAAGTATGCTGTGGCAACACACTTCTTAGAAGTTTCCTAAGCAAAGACAAGGTTTGTGTAATTGGCCATGAGACGATTGTGATGCAGGACAAGTGATGTACGGTCGGCAGAAAAATGGTGTACAGTCGGCTTCAAAAGTATATAATCATTTTAGTACCATGTCACACCCACTCTTAACAATGCAATATAGACGTAAACATGCTAAATAGAAGGAATAGTTGGTGTGACATGGTACTGAAATGTTCATCTACTTCTGAAGCCAGTCGGCTTACCCAGTACCCAGGGACCGGACCAGGTTACCGTTATAGCCGGTAACCTTAGGGTTTTGATGGGGTATTTTATAATACTGGGTTTTTAAACCCTTTGCCTTACGGTAAGCTTTCAAACGGCTTACCGGTTTACACATTAATCCCTTCGATTGAATTAATTCGGGTTACCGCTAACCGATATCAAAAACCCCCCAAATGGGTTACCTTTCTAAACGCTGATTAATTTGTAAAAAATATTTTAGACCTTAGGTATATCGCGTGTAGATTGCTTTTGCACCGCATATTTGCCGAAGGTCGCGACCGAACTCTGGCGTTATTGCGCCCGCAGTGCTATTTCAATCGCTCGGTGTGCGTGAGGGAAAGGGTTACCCTAACCCGAACAGTAAGCGGTTAAGCGCATAAACACTAAAAACCTTTAAGATTTGGTAAGCGGTAAATTATTGTTGTGGGTGGTAACCCCTATTTTACGGGTTATCGTTATTGTTGGGAAACCTGTTGAACGGCTTACCGAGCCCACTGGGTTACCATACGAATGGGTTACCCTTTCGAACGACTTAAGCAAATGAACGGGTTTTCCGGTCCCTGACCGTACCACCATGATGAGACCAACACTCTGAATAAGGAAACCAATGGAACTGCCATACCTACGAAAAAAACGTGCATACCTACGCCTCTAAACATGGCGGCTTAGTACCGCATATTTTCAACAGTTTACACCAACCCGGTTTTCCATTTAAGCGTCACCATTTTTTCACGCTAACATCAAATGTTAACCGTGTTTTGCGTTTCTTTTAAGAAATGGTTACATTTTTAACACAGATAAAAAATGAAAATGACATCAAGTGCTTTTACACGGGGCAAAGGGATTCAATCCATACAGTTATAAATATCGAATTGTACAATAAAGGCGTTTATTTCGAAGGAAAACGACGAAAGCATTTTAATATCCGCACAACTGAAAATATATTCAGGTCTATATTCCGTGTAAAAAAATAACATTTCGTGTTAAACATCTGTTTAATTAATCATCCTGCAATAAATGCACAACAAATTGATAGAATGCAATGCGAATTCGCGACAGCGTGCGACTGCGACTGTGGTCGCGAGCTGTTGCGATTCGCATCGCATCTTACTGCGACTCGCTTTCGCGTTTCGGACCGCCGGAAACAAATCACTATGTTTCACAATTAAATTTGTCACATCACATAATATAACATTGTCCATAAGTCTTCATTTCCACTTGTTTACTGCACAACCTCCATCATTTGTGGGGCATCTGAAACAACAACAAAAAAAGGTTTTTGAAATAAGCCAGGAACCTGGTGATTTTTTTTTCAAAAACAAAACAATCTTTGTTCAAATATGACGTGATAGAACGCTCCTTTGAATCGTCCGAATTGTTTACCCGCGAGGTTCGATTCTCCATGGGGACAGAAGTTTTTCTACTCGGCTTGATCGGTGATAGGGCTTCTGAGCCCGCCTGGCCTAGCTACCATCGTCTTACCTAAGTTTTTCGCCATAGTAACAATATTTGTAGCATTGTTGTGTTCCAAGATAGATTATATGATAAAAAAGTATAATTTATTTTATTTCATGATAATTTATGTATATTTTTTGGATATTTCACTAAATGAATTTCGAATATGTTTTTTATATTTTATCTGTGACGGAAACGCCAATGATTGGAGGTAGCTCTGGTGACATCACACGCAAGTAAACACAGATTCCTCGACTGATTATATTAGTACTGTTTTGCATGTGTCAAACTAACTTGTTTACTTGCGTGTGACGTCACGCACGTCATGTTTTGCGCCATTGCAGAAAGAAGGTTTTAGCCACGCTTTTAAAATTTTACTAGCAAACTATTCAGTTTAGAAAAAAATTATATTAGAAACCTCAATATGATTTTTGAAGACCTATCCATAGATACCCCACACGTATGGGTTTGATGAAAAAAATTTTGAGTTTCAGTTCTATGTATGGGGAACCCTCAAAATTTATTGCTTTTTTCTATTTTTGTTTGAAAATCTTAATGCGGTTCACAGAATACACCTACTTACCAAGTTTCAACAGTGTAGTTCTTATAGTTTCGGAGAAAAGTGGCTGTGACATACGGACGGACGGACAGACAGACAGACAGACAGACAGACAGTCATGACGAATCTCTAAGGGTTCCGTTTTTTTGCCATTTGGCTACGGCACCCTAAAAAAAAGTTCCTCACCCCCCGCGCCGTCGTTGAACATGAACTCGTCCTGGTACTCCTTGAGGAACTGCTCCGAGCGGTGCTCGTCCAGGAACAGCGAGTACACTTTCTTCACGTCCTCCATGCTCACCTGGCGAAGAAATTGGCGAAGAAACAGACTGGTTAAATCGGCCAGCTAATTTGGTCACCTAGGTCGTTCAAACTGAGTAGAAATATTAAATACAACTATAGTAGGTACTATCGCGAGCACTTCCGCCTGACCATTTAAAAATTTATTCGCTTGAATCATGCGGAAGCACCGGGCTACGTCCCCTTAAGTTTTGGCCTATTAGAAAAGAAATACTCTTTCTCTCTCTAATCGGCGTTAGGGGGTTCCTCGGCGGCTCGGCGGCAGGACGAAGAAGAATCTTTTATTTCATTATTCCATGTCTATTCGAGGTCGACGGGGTGGGGCTAGAGAGCGCTAGTGCAAACGAAAATGAACGTAGCGGTGATCAGGCGGAACTGCGCGCGATAGTACCTACATTCAAGATAAGAAAGTTCCCTTGACAGGTCTAAATTTTTCCGTTTCATGCATATTTAATTTCCGTCATTAAAAATATTGTTTTAAAAAATATAATTTATCTCAATAGGTTTTTTTTTATCAAAAAGGCATAAAAACAAGAATATCAGTCTATAGTCATTCTTGGCAGCCCGTGCTACGCCTGCTGTGTATGAAAAAAAATCCCACCCAGTTTCTGAAAGGCTGTCAAAAGGCAGCGATAAAATTAACTAACAAGCTGTCAAATCTAATGCGAACTATGAATTGAGTTGCTGAAAGCTAAATCAACTTATCACTGTGTTAGTTGACACAGCTGTCAAATTTATTTCAAAATTATCAAGGAAAGAGCCATTTTGGGTTTCCAAAATACATATAAATAAAATAAAATATATGATTTCATCAATGTGACCGTGTGTAAAAATATTTCTCACGAGAAATCAAACTAATAGAGATATGTAAATTTCGGCTAACCAACGTTTCGAACTCAAATTAATTTGACACTGCTGTTAAGATGACATGGATGTTAGTTGAACAATATTTCGATCAGCCTTTCAGAAACTGGGGGTCCATCTCACGTAAGCAGACTCACCTCAGCGGCTTTCCTGCGTTTGGCGACGAGCGAAGCCGTCGTGATGAGTTGTATCGCGTACCGCAGCGACGTCTCGGTGGCGACTCTCGTGAGGACAGTGAGCGCTTCGCCGGACATCTGGCAGTCTTCCTCCTCGCATCTGACGTATGGAAACACCACACGCGTGTTACAAAAGTTGGCAAACAAGCAAACTGCCCACCTGATGGTAAAAGTGGTAACGGTCACCTATAGTACATGTGGCTCCTGTGAGATTCGCAGCAAAACTGCAACCCCCACAAGAACCACAGTGTACGTTGCCAACTTGTGACATCAGGTGTAAAGTCACGGTACCCAGTGATTTCATCTTACCCTTCAAACCGGAACACAGCAATGCAAGCACTGCTGCTTTTCGCCAGAAATAGGTAAGACGGAGGTGCCCATGCAGACGACCCTGGTACAGAGTCTCCCTCCGTGGAGAACGAACTCCCTTTACCTATCTGAGGCAAATGCCTACGTCACGGCGGATAAAAGAATTCGTTTTGGGGGCAGGGCATTCTGACAAGGTGATTCCTACTCAGAACTAGGATTAAAATTACAAGTAAACAATAAAAAATAAGTTTTTATTAGGTTTAATTTTTACAAAATAAAGCAACCGCGCATTGTGCCGCTAAAACTTGAGTCGAAATTGTGGGATTCTTTGGTCTTGTAGGGTCTTTCGGTCATGCTCTTTCTTACAGAATTGGTGGTATGACCTCTCTTTCTTACAGATTACTTTACCATCTGTAAGTAAGAGGTACCACAGAAAAAAGAGAGGGATGAGTCACGTATATATTTACTTCAGATAGGCATAGGGAACACGTTCTCCACTTAGCTCTATATCTTCATGGATGTAATCATGAGTTACCAATATAAGAACAAACTATAATTAGGTACATCCAAAACTACACAAATGGCGTAGCTTATGCCAACCTTTAATGGGAATGTAAAAAAAAATAGTCCAGCAAATTAAGCGGTATGACATGCGGGTTCCGGTAGTTGGTGCCTCTGATTCACATTTTGAGAATCTCCTGAACTGAGATTCTCAACTCTCTCTTAATCTTCTTAAGTACGGCAAGGTTGGCACTATGAGCATCCGGTCCAACAAATCCAGCAGATTGTCGTGCGAGCTCGCAAACGATAGTTGACGAACCCAATTCACGTTATTCCACGGTTGGCACCCGTGACACTCACCTAATTTTGAGAATCTCCTTCAGCTCCTGCTGCGAGTACGGCGAGGTTGGCACTATGATCATCCGGTCCAGCAGATCCAGCGGTATGCCGTGCGGGCTCTTGTAGTTGGTGCCCCTGATTCGCGTGATGCCTCGGTTGGTAGCCATGATGACCACGGGAGCGGTCTCGGACTCGAGCGCTCGGTTCAGGAACGAGAAACACTCAATGTCCAGCATGTGAGCCTGGTACAACGAAAATATATGTATTACAGCAATTTTGTAACTTAAACCTTATTATTGCAGAAATTGTGACGTTATCCACAAATAATAAATAAAAAAAACATTATTAGCATAAACATGCTTTTAAAGCATATATAATGCAATTCAACGTTAGATTATATAATATGCTTTAAACTTTAAAGCATATAATCAGTGGTGGAAGTATTGCTTCATCTATAAAAATTATTCTTTGCTAGGTAGGTACTCAAAAAACTGTCAATCAATGTCAACTTGACAGCCATCATTTACTGAAATAATAAGATTTTTATTTGTTATTGTGGTCGTATTTTGACATTTTGTGGCGTTTTGTTACTTTCGCAGAGACTGTCTACTTGCAAGTTACAATATATTATATTATTATTTTTACTTTTGATTGTTGCAATCCCATTAGGTTATGTTTTTTGATATAAGTGCACGATACATCAATACTTAACCAAAAATTAAGTAGAAATATAATATTTGGTATACACTACTGGTTTTGCAGAAGTCAAAAAAAATCAAAAAAAAATAAAATGTTTATTTGGTAACTTAGGTTAGTTTACAATAAATCATGGTCGGAGCTACCTTTTAAGCAAGAGATATGCTTGTGCTAGGAAGCTAGGAAGTCGTAACTCTGAACGGAATTGAACACTCAATGTTACCATATGACAAAAATGCGTATCGAGTAATTTACACTTTAATTTATGTATTACCTAGTTTTACCTAAATAAGTAAAGGAAAAATTAAATGTTTTTCGGAATCCTCGTATTTTCATCTACATTTTGATACCCATGTAACTCAAGGTACACACATGGGCAAAAATGTATGAACTATGTATTGGCGACCTCCTTTTCGGGCACAAAGAGTGTAAAATCTTAATTTGTCCCCGACTTTCCAGGTTGCCCCCGATTTCCCCGACTATCCAGAATGTCGACACACTGTCGATGTAAAGAGCACGATTCGATAATAATGTCCTCCTAACCGATATTAGGTCACGGCGGCCAATCTCAACAGTGACTAGCCATCTGCGCAGGAGATATTATAGTGCACAAGTGACTGCGCAAACGCAAGTGCACTCTCTGTTCCTTCACTCGCCTACTCCGATGGGATGGTTAGCCGACACGACCGGGGCGAGAGAGACGTAAGCACTCAGATCAATTTTGGACCGAGCTTTCGATCTGTGAGTCTGTCAAGTTGACAGTAAATAATGTAATTTGAAAAGAAAAATTGGAGGTCGACATGTATTGTGCCTCCAGTATCTTTACAGAGCACTACTCTATTAATTGTAGATAATTAAATGAAAAAATAAATTCCAACAAACTAAAATAAAAATAAAACTGATGTTGACTTTGACATTGACAGTTCTGGAGACACTATCTCTTTTCTGTTAGCACTGTCAGCATCAATCGGTGTGACTTCATCGGTTACGTCATACCGCTACAAAATGCGCATTGAGCAATTTTGGACCGATTGTTTGCGTGCATATAGCGCACACGAGCGCTGATATCAAATTATGAACCGCACTCCAAGCTTCGATACCTGAGAGAGAGGGAGTCATTACTGCAAAAATGTAATATCAATATCTTGGATGTAGGAGTACTTATAAGCATTCTTTCGAAGCCAAATTCCGCTATTTTTAAGACTTTGGTTGATTTCTTTTTACAAATAAGAACCCCTTCTCCTGAACCATAGTCCTAAGTTTAGTTTTAAAGTACAATCAAGGTTAGGGTATGATGGGGCTGACATATCCATGTGGGTCATCATCACAGCTCATTTAAGTCCCCACCGAGGGGCACAAGCCTACCCTAACTAGTTAGTGCGATTAGGCCTTAGTCAAACCACGCTGGCCCAGTGCGGACTGGTTGACTTCGCATACACCTTTGATTGAATTACTTCGCAGGTGAATGCAGGTTTCCTCGCGACGTTTTCCTTCACCGTAGGAGCGTCAGATAAATGTACATAATATAAATTCGTGAAACGGAAAACACATTGGTACATGGCGGGATCGATCGCGGGCCTCCCGATTCTACTCGGGGCACAGACCAGTGCCGAGGCCACAGCGCCACCGACGATACGATGTGGGTAAATGCCCCTAAATAAATAAAGAGGAAAACAAAAAGCTTCGATACCTCGTCAATGAAGAGCACGCCCGGGATCATCTCAGCTTTGCCCTCCTCCCGCCACTCGGCCACCTTCACGTTAATCTGCTCGCGAATCTCCGACTTTATCTCGCCCGTGTCACCTGCAAACCCAGTACGTTAGCTTCAACCCACAGACGTATAAAGGGAAGCAGACTAAACGTATCGTTCAAAAAGCGTGGCAACTTTACCACATGTAAACATTACTCGCACACAAACAATATTAATTTAATTTTATTGTAATTTCTGGAGTTTTGTTATATGATGTGTTAGAACACTTCCGGGCACAGCACTATACCATTGTTCTTGTCCGATTAGCAGCTATTTTATTAATAATCACAAAACAAAACATTATAACACAATGTCACGACGCCATTTGTCTCTTATTTTGACAAAGCTAAACATGGCGTCCACGTGGCGTCTGCCACGGCTTCGGAAATGTTTATGTGTGCGTTACTATCACCATAGACAAAAAACAGAAACAGCGATATATCATGTCACTTTGGAGTGAAAGTAAACGATATACATTACATAATGACAAATGTGTGAGTAAAGTTCCAAAACGGATAAGTATCGCTCTAAATTGACTCAATCCCAGTTCCAAAACGCATTGGAGGATTTTTATCGAGGTGTTTCGGAACGACTTTGCCGAGTCAATTAGATCCTCCTGGAAAGAGCGATTTATTTATCCTATATATAAATCAGGGGTGGTAATTATTCTGTCATGGCTGTTATGTTAATGTCAAGTGTCACTACTGACAGTAGTGACAGTTGACATTAACTTGACGCGGTAAATTGTGGAAATTATAAAAGAATTATTGTAGCAAGTTTGCACATTGCAATTAACTTTAAATCCAGAAAGATGATAGCGACAGCGAGTGATCATAGAACATAGACTCTCTTCCGAGAGACAGTGATGAAACATAATATGGGAGAGAGGTTAGAAAATCCACAGATAACGCGTTCCGCGACGCTAGGTTAGATTACTTTTTACCCCGTTCCAAAATCAATTTAAATCGGTAACTTTACCGGACAAAGGAAATTTTGTTTCGGAACGCAACATTAGTTGTAATTAAAAAAAGACAAAAATTCACAAGGTGTAAATTTACAAAAATGCATTATACATAATATTAACAGAAGGATGTCACGATAGATCACTCACCCGAGAACAGAGCAAGGAACCCGTGTGTCCGGGAGTTGATGACGTCCACCTCGTGTAAAGTGACCGTGTGAACTACTTCCTTGCGCTTCTGCAGCTCTCCCTCGGGACACTGCACGAAGCGCGCCTGTTGCCCTGCGTGAATAACGTTCAAAGCATTATTGAAGCGATTAACATTATTAATTATTATTATTGCTAGTATTAAATTATTATTATTAATACTATAATTAATGTGTCCATAGCCTGTTATTATGAAGAAAAAAGCGGTGTTCCGTCAACTGTATTCATTGTTTAAATTCAATGACAAAAGTTACTTGACTGGTACAGCTTTTATTAAAGTTTATTTACTAAAAAACCGGCCAATGTAATTTTTTCACGTGTCCATATATAACCCTTTAGCAGATAGGGGGGGGGGGACACTTACGTCTAACAAAAATTTGCAACCAAATATTTCAGAAACGGATCCCTAAAACGAAAAAGAGTGTTCTGAACCTTACATTATTTTTTAAAGACCTATTCAACAATACACCATACGATGGGTTGGTTGAGAAAAAAAAATTAACTCCCACTTTACTTGTATGGGAGCTACCCTAAAAAAAATTTTTCAATATTTTTTTCTACCACTTTTTTGGCATGATTAATATACATACCCATACCAAATTACAGCTTTCTAGTCACAGATTTAGAGTAGGCTAGATACCACCTGTTGCCCGGCGCAGCGTGCCCCGAGACGCCCCGAGTTTGAGCAATGCTCAAACTGACCGCGCTTCTACTTTAGTTGGCATTCTAACGTAACGTTGACGAGTCCTGTGGTTGAAAACGTAAAAATGGCAAATTGCGCAAATTATAAACTGTAAAAACTCTTCAAAAGTAGTAAATCGTGTCAATGGAGATGTATCCTATCATCGGTAAGTAACTTTGTTTCACAAATAGCTGTAATTCATTTTAAAATCAATTATTTATGATTTGTTGTGATATTCGCGTGATACTACTGCGATAAATTCGTATTTGGGAATGTTGATATATTTATTTTACATTGGGGGTTTGGCTTTGAAAGACCACCATCGGGTGTTCTGGCCGTACGCAATGAATTTTAAACGACAGAATCACTTCAAAGTAAACAAGTTTCGTGGTACAAGGGCTTTTATCATTCGTCTGTCAAATTTTGCGATTAGTGATGTACAATGGTTACTTTCAAATCGATTCAAGCAATCGAGCCATCAATTCGGTTTAAGAACAGAATGATAATTGAGAGACCAATGAAAATGCATTTTCGAATTAAGTATAGATAGGGCATGATTGTTTTCAGTTTTCCAAGCGATCCCATTGTAAAAAATAAATGGATTGAAGCGACAGGTAATAGAAATTGGTTTCCTTCACCACACAGTACTTTTTGCTCAATCCACTTCAATAAAGAGGACTATGTAATCAGCAAAAAGTTAAGACGATTATCCGGAACAGCATATCCGAAAATTTTGGTGCTGAATACGACACAAAATGAAGAAGTAAGTGGATAAGTGTTCTATGCTAATGACTAATGACATATACCTGCTACTGATAATTATGACATTTATTAGTAATTTTGAGATTCTATTCTATTCTTTAATGAGCCTACTTGGTCAAGTCTGAATCAAGTGCGCTAAAAAAGAAATAATATTCTATTTTACAGAAAGTTTACCACCAACCAACAACAAATGAAAATTCGACATTTTCTGATTTAACCAGAAAAAGGAAGCTATTATTACAGGTAATTTAGGGATCAAACACATTTTGTTACATCCTATCAATTTTATTATAGGTACATGTGAATGTTTGTTAGTGTGTCTGTGTCTCAGTGTTTGTTAATGTGGATGACGGATTTGGATGAAATTTGGCACACAGATAGTTTTTAAACGCGCATCGTCTCTCGTCGAAGTCTGTTGGCTCACTGAGCGAGCGCGGCGCATCGCGCGTTGCGATTGAAACCAGTGTTGCCAGATTTTTTCCAACTTCCCCCCCAAATACATTTAAAAAACCCCTAGTTTCTCCAGTTTGGTTGATAAAAAACCTCTGACTATTTTGGCCATGTCATATACATAAGCTTTCTAATATTGACAATAAAAAACTTAGAAGTTTTCTTCAAATTACCTATTTTAATTTATTTCACATACATAGCCGTGTGTCTGTCGATTCGGATTTTTCGTTATAAATGTCTGTGTGAGGCTGTGGAAAACAGTCTTTTAGTCGGAATTATGATAAACAAGACAGTTCAATGGTAACATAATGTGTTGCCAGCTAATACTCGTAAGTTTTAGTGTCCCATTCATTCTATTTGGCGAATAAATTGTCGGTCTTGTCTGATATAAAAAGGAATTTGCCATTTGATTAGAATAGTAGAAAACCTTCAGAAAATCCCCTAGATAAATTTCGTGATATCAAAACCTCCAAAAAACCTCAAAGACCTGCAAAAACCCCTAGGATTTAGGGAAATCCTCTGAATTTGGCAACACTGATTGAAACGATTCTTTTTATGTGTGTACATCACTAAATGACTCGCGTGACGTCATAGTGAGTGGGGATACGGAGGCACGCTCGGTTCTCATACTATTTAATGAACAAGTGGTATCTAGCCTACTCTAAATCTGTGTTTCTAGTACTAATAGTCTCCGAATAAAACCGCGGACAGACAGACAGACATTGCGAAACTATAATATTCCTTGTTTACTACAGAACCCTAAAAAGGTAGGATAAAAACATAAATTTTAAGGATTCTATACTCAAAAGGAAAATTGAAACCCTTATAGAAAAAAGTTCATTGTCTGTCTGTCCGTCATCAAGACTCAGGACCATTTCCTCGGAAACAAAGAGATATGTCAAACTGATATCAAATACTTGGGTCTGTGTTCTCTTTCAGCTGTGAAAGGATCAAACTTCTAAATTAACACGATCATCAAAAGATATAACCGTATGTCGCATATTTTCACAGAGGACAATGCCAACTATGCAGTTCATTGGTACCAATCAACACAATAATTTTAAAAATATCTATTTTCAATTTCATTACCTGCAATTCAATCATTTCTATGTGGTAAAATTATTAATTTCAATTTTAAATTAAAACACTAATAATTTTATTCTTGTGTACATTTCCTGTCACAAATTGGTATTGTCAATTGGCTCCTGCTTCAAAAGTAACCTTGTATAGAACTGCATGTCTGAACAGTTACTCAAAACGAATATCCATCCATTGTGTTAAGAACACAAACATCAAATTCTCAAAAATTTCATTTTTGAAATATAAAATTCAAAATTCAAAAAATTCAAATTTCAAAAATCTTTATTCAACATAGGCCTTTACAGGCACTTATTGACGTCAAAACAAAGCAAAACAATCTAATTTAAAGAAATCATATTAACCTTGTATGTGCATACATCCTGAATATATTCAAGATGTCTGCAAATACAAGTAGGAATGAAAAAAAAAAAAGTTGACTCTTCACCTGTTCGGAAATTGGGAGAGCCTTCTCGAGAAGAACAGGCAAGAAACTCGAAAGGTCAAAATTTTTTATCTCCTCTTTTAAATCGCCATTTACAATTTTGGTTTTATTACAGGGTCGTCAATTGGAAGCTGACCTCAAAGCAAAAGTTTGAGCTCAACTTCCATTACAAGAAGAGATGTGTTAATTCACATTATATAAGCTATCTCTGAGAGAAGTGCGTGAACTTAGCTTATAAATTGCTCTCACTGAATGTTTCTTTGAAACAAAACGCAGCACATTGTTAAATATTAGAAATGAGAGTTCAAACCCAAGCTTTTTTGTCCGTCATGTAATCAGAAACTTTATAATATGCTTTTTTAATAAGTACATCTTTGATTGCAACTTTAAATTTGTTTAAGCTAAGTTCTTGTATACAACTTGGTATTTTATTGTAGAAACGTATACACAGGCCTCTAAAAGAATTATTGATTTTTAATAATAATGCGATTTTTAATGATTTGAAATAATAAAATTTTTTAATAAAGCAGCTTTATCTTTATCTGTATACCGGGTGTAACTAAACACCCCAATAACATTTAAGGGGCATATAAGTTAGATACTAAATGGACCTTCGGTGCTTGTCTGAGACCTGGAACCCCAATACTTTCAGTTATTTGATTTTAAACTGAAAGCAAAAATTTTCAAGTGACAACCATAATCAGCTCTTAACACAAAAGAAATTTAAACACAAAATGACACGTAACAGACGTGAGCGTAGTATTCCTCGTATGCTTACGTAGGACTGTCGGCACTTAATACCAAAAAATAATTTATTTAGTTTGTATGGGGGAAAAAAGGAGGTTTGTTAGCCCTAATATTTTTCCTACAAAATCTCTACTTCTGATGGATACATACCCTTAAATGTTATTGGGGTGTTCAGTTACACCCTTTATATGTCAAAATGTACATTGCGTAGATAAGAGCACAGAATCAAAAGTATATAATATTTAACCTGTGGCGTCGTAGTCGCGTGCGCGCGCGAAGCTTCTGCCTAGTTTATTGATTTTCCCCGTGGCCTTGTCTATGGTGATGACGTCGCCAGCTTGCACCTGGCAAACAGACAAAAAAACAAATACAACTCATTCCATACTAAGACAATGGGAATAATTTTGTCTTTGACCTCCACCATATTGTGACGCCATAGCTGTCAAATCAAGCCAGTTTGGCAGTGAGTCTCGAATTTCAATTCTGCAGATGATATCATGATGAAATCATAGTGCAAAACGAAAAATAAGATTTTCGGTCAGATTTTAGATCATTCGTTCATTATAGCATGATGACATTATTGAAATTATGTCATAGTGATGATATCATTGTAGATCGGTAATACCAAATGAAGCATTGCATGACTTTCTTATCTCAAAATTTATACATGTCATACGATGAATGATCTATAATAGGCCTGCTCACTCGGACGCAGGATGAAGCCGTTCACGTAAAAATCACTAAACCAAACTGATGAAATCTGGTACAGCAGCTTAGGCCCACAAAGCAATAGGCTAGATGACTAAAATTTTTTTTATGCTTTAATAGAAGCTCATTCATATAATAAACTGAAAGAAAATCGGTTTTTGAATAACTAAAAAAACAACCAAGATATAAGGTATTAAAGATTTTTCCCCATCTCTTTCTAGCAAAACGGCAATTTACATGGAGTTTATATGGCCGTACTCAACAATGACGTCACGGTTGATGTCGGATCTCTCTGTCTAATCGCTTCCAAATTAACAACTTAAAATGCTTGTATCTAATGTATTTCTAAGCCGATTTTAATTCTAATTTCACAGGATTGTATCTTTTTCTACGGCATTTTAATATTTTATGACGAGACGTGAAAATTAGAATTCAGTTATTATCCCTATTACAGCGGAGCTGCCTGCAGATGGATGTTGTCCATCATAGGCCAATGACATGTTATTCTGACGTAAGAAATTAATAGTTTATGAAACTCAAGACTTGAGAAAATACATGTGTTATTATTAAGACATCACGCGATTAGCATCGATCGACTTCTGTGGTAGATAGTCACCAAGAGACGGCCTAAAAGTAGGGGAGGCCAGAATGCTAAATTTGTAGTCACTCGAGCGTGTTTGGGACTCGTTGTACTTAGAAGATAAGGTTGTAGGGACCAAAAAATGTTATATAATATTTTTCATTTCACTGGTGCGGAAGAAGGCCAGGGGGTTTCAAAGATTTCAGGTAAAAAAAGTGGACACATAAAAATGATTTAACGTGTCAGATTAATGCAAGTTAGGTAAATTACACACTAAAAAGTATGTTAAAATCTGACCATTCGAATCTGTCACAAGGGAGTATGAGAGTCACAAAGTTACAAACCAAAAATTGGAAAAAAATCACTGAGGTATTAATGATAGCAGTCAATTTAATTTTTATTTTAAAGAAAATAATAACGGGAATAAGGGGAGACAATAATCTGACGATTTCAGTTAGCCGAAGTATAAAAAAAATATGAACCCCTGCTCCCCCCACCACACAAGGCTCACATGTAGTGGAGGTACTTTTACAGTGTGCAAGGTATCCCTCATATCTTAATCTGACGCGCTCGAGTAACTGCAAAAATCCCCTCTTGGGCTCCCCTACTATAAGAGAAATGTTGCATTTGCTATAACTGAAGAAAATATACAGGGTGTAAAAAGACGTATACCGAAGCCCGCGTCTACGCATTCAGACCATTAAATAAAGCAATATAACGAAAAGTCAATGATGTGAAACTAAACTAATTTTTAGGCTAAAAAAAAAACAACGACAATAAATACTACGCAATGTAACGCGTGCCGTGAAAATCATACAATAAATGTCGATGATAGTTGCACAAGTATGCCCGCAGGGGTAGAAGAAGGAAAAGAACACACACCTTCTCTTTGAGCAGCGAGTCGATCATCTTGGCGCCCATGTCGTAGTTGGTTTCCATGTCTGTTGTCTTGAGCGTGAGGCGGCCCGCCCTCGCGCCGCCTCCCCCCGCCGCCCTCTCCACCACCACCTCCACCACCTCACCCTCGATTATCTCCGACTCCTCCCTGGCGATAATAGTAGATTAGTAGCTAAGGGCTGTAAGGCATCAATTGCAGCCCGAGATAATTATATTTCGAGGGTGCAATTGGTGCTTACACCCGAGCTATAACTACTCTGCTTTACATCTCGATTGTGAGGTAAGTAGGTCCTTATTACCCCCAAATGGGGCTTGTAGGTGACCAATAAGCGCTCTAGGGTAATAATGTAGCTTGGAAAGCCCTAGGGCGGTGAGTAATAAAAAAAAACACTTCACTATTTCAAAAAGTTCGCGTACATCAAACCATCATACTGGCAATAAATTACTGATGGCTGATCACCCCTGGAATTTTGCGCTGTATCCGGAATCGTGATCAGATGCACTTTCGTTTAAAAAACTCCCCTAATAACAATATCTTAAAATTAACCTATAATAGATATCGAAATTATTGCAATAACCTTTTAAAAAAATTAAAAACTAATTATGAAAAGCTAGAAATTGAAAAATCAAAAGGAAATCCTAAAGCGCTGTGGAACGTCATAAAATCTATTAGTAATACTCAACAGATAAAATCTACTGCACATGAACTTTTAGATAATTCTAGTAACCTAAAGACTTCGATCAATTCAGTTAATGAGTACTTCACCAACATTGGTAGAAACCTTGCGTCCAAGATAGAGCAACCACCACACAGTTCGCAAGAGGCAATTACTTACTGCTCCACGCCCAGTAACTCCTTTGTCATACTTCCCATGAATGAGGCTGATGTTAAGAAATTGATTATGGATCTACGAAATCAGTGCGCCACAGGTTGGGATGGTATATCTTCTAGAGTACTTAAGCAATCCTGTGATGCATTGGTACCTGTTATTCGGCATATCTTTAACCTATGCATCGATAAGGGTGTCTTCCCTGTAGCATTTAAGAGGGCAATTGTGCTTCCTGTTTACAAAAGTGGGGATAGAGAATGTATAAGTAATTACAGGCCTATATCTATTCTTCCGGCCCTTTCTAAAATACTGGAGAGATATCTTAATAATTCTTTCATGAATTACTTAGATAAATTCAAAATCATATCGAGTAATCAATACGGCTTTCGACGTGGTTATTCGACAGAAGATGCTGTTTCCAAATTTGTCAGCGCTCTTGTCTTGAACACCGACAACAAGCTCAAGTGCTATGGAGTATTTTTAGACCTGTCGAAGGCTTTTGACACCATCTCTGTACCCACTCTTGTATCTAAGCTCGAGTCTGTTGGTGTGCGTGGTTCCTGTTTGGATATTTTTAGTAGTTACCTCGCAAACCGCACTCAGTGTGTCAAAATCGGTGCATTTGTCAGTGATGATCTACCTATATCCTACGGGGTTCCTCAGGGAAGCATTTTGGGGCCCACCTTATTTTTGGTATATATTGACCAACTTTGTCGCCTAGCACTAGACGGTAGTAGTGTTTTTACTTACGCGGATGATACAGCTCTATTGGTTTGCGGCGATAGCTGGGTTTCCGCAAGGCAAAAAGTAATAATTGCTCTGGAAAAGGTAAACCGGTGGCTCTCAGAAAATACCTTAACACTAAACCTAGACAAAACGCAGATAATCCGCTTCGATATCTCTAGGGCAGCTAAATCCGACCCTCCTTCTGATGACATTAAAATACATTCTTGTCAAGTTAATTCAGCACCTTCCTGCACCTGCAAATTTCTTAATGTAGTGAAGAGTGTTAAATATTTGGGTGTCTATCTGGATAGTAGACTGGATTGGAACATACACATCGAGGCTCTGATTTCCAGAGTGCGGAGGCTTATTTTCATTTTTAAAAATCTACGCAATTCAATGGATCGTAAAACCCTTTTTACAGTCTATCTTGGACTATGCCAATCGCTGTTGACTTACTGTATTTCCGTATGGGGTGGAGCCAGTAAAACCACATTTTTAAAATTGGAACGTGCTCAACGTGCAGTACTAAAAGTATTAACTAGAAAAAAACGTACATATTCCACAGCGTTACTTTACTCCGAGTGTGAAGTTCTGACTGTCAGACAATTAGCTATACTACGGATGTTGCTTCATATTCATCCCATGGAGTATCCGAATCTAGATCAGACACGATCTAGGAGATGTGTAAGTCTTGCTGGTCCTCAAGTTATATGCCGTACTGCGTGGGCAAAGCGACAGTTCAATGCACTCAGTACGAAACTATATAAAAATATTAATAAAAAAAGGACTATCCTTATACTGTCCAAATTCGAAGCCAAACATAGCATTCAGCAGCTACTTTTAAAACTTTCATACCAGGAAACGGAAAGCCTTATGAAATAAATTATTTATTTCATATTTTTTATATGATATTTAATATAATCTGATAGGATCGTAGCTCCGTACTCTTAAATATACTAACTTACACACATCATAAACACACACACGTACACTCATAATCACACACAACTTCATAGTATTGGTGAAGTTAGATTTAATAAATATAGTACCTAAGTTGTAAGTGTTAGTAATAGGATATGAATGTTATCTTTGGAACTTGTAGAGGAATCACTAGCTCCCAAGATACAGGGATTTCCTAGTTTGGGAGTTAGGAGTACACTCTGTACTGCATATTTAACACTGTTGTTGTGAAAGTGTATATAATATTATGTAAGTATTTTGTAAACTGTCGGTGTTGTCTAAATAAATTTTATTATTATTATTATTATTATTACTTACAGCCTCAGGGCTTTTCTAGCTACATTATTACCCTAGAGCGCTTATTGGTCACCTACAAGCCCCATTTGGGGGTAATAAGGACCTACTTACCGAACATGAGAGATGTAAAGGTATATCAATGCATTGCGAGGGCTACGTCGAACGCGCAATACGCGCGGCGAAGTAAGCGCCCACTGCTGTGTGGCTCGCTAGTAATCTGTTCGCGCGGAGGATTGCCGCACGCGAGGTAACTCGCACGTACAGTCGACAAAGTTCGCGGTCTACCAGTAGTAGAGTTTTTTTGGGAAGCATTATTTCAAACAATAAGAGGTATAAAAAAGCAATCATTTAAATCATATATGAAAATCCTAAAACACTTCTATTTTATAAAATATTAAAACCCGTTTTAACGCTTCTACTTTTTCAAATATCGCCGACCAAAAAAACTTTACTAGTACACCGGCAACTTTGTTGACTGTACATACGCTTGCCACAACTCGCACGACACACTGGACTGGAGGGAGACTCTGTACCAGGGTCGTCTGCTTAGGTACCTCCGTCTTACCTATTTCTGCCGCAAAGCAGCAGTGCTTGCATTGCTGTGTTCCGGTTTGAAGGGTAAGATATGGCAATGAAATTACTGGGTACTGTGACTTTACATCTTGTGTCACAAGTTGGCAACATACACTGTGGTTCTTGTGGGGGTTGCAGTTTTGCTGCGAATCTCACAAGAGCCACATGTATTATAGGTGACTGTTACCACTTACCATCAGGTGGGCAGTTTGCTTGTTTGCCAACTTTCTGCAATAACAAAAAAAAACACGATCGCATTTTGTTTCCTATGCAACCCTATAGCGCTCATACGCACTAGCGGCTAACCGCGCGGCTAGATTTTAATATGCAACCGCTACCCTATTAAGTGCGTACGAACACAAGCGGGTGCATATCAAAATGGAAAAGGCGGCCAGCCGCGCGGTTAGCCGCTAGTGCGAAGGAGGGCTTAGGCGAACGCTACACGTTCAATATTCATCACGATAATTGGGATGATGACTGAATTCTAATTTTTACGTCTCGTCATTAAATATTAAAATACCGTGGAAAAAGATGCAGTCCTGTGAAATTGGAATTAAAATCGGTTTAGAAATACATTAGATACAAGCATTTTAAGTTGTTAATTTGAAGGCGATTAGACAGAGAGATCCGACATCAACCGTGACGTCATTGTTGAGTACGGCCATATAAACTCCTTGTAAATTGCCGTTTTGCTAGAAAGAGATAGAGAAAAAACTTTAATACCTTATATCTTGGTTGTTTTTATAGTTAATCGAAAACCGATTTTTTCTTTCTGTTCATTATATGAATGAGCTTCTATTAAAGCAAAAAAATAATTTTATTCATCTAGCCTATTATCGTGATAAATATTGAACCCGCAGTCATTTATATTGATGTTGGCGTATCGCGATCCAACAATGCCATATACCACGCGATCCTGAATCGTGATCCAAATATCGTGATAAATATTCAACGTGTAGCATACGCCTTACGCTATCGCTTAATGGCGCACTGACGCGCGCGGTGTAAACCGGAATGTCGACTCCCCGCGCGCGCCACCTATAGTACGTTCATTCTTGCAGCGACTTTTCGAACCCAGCATTTACATGGGAGTGATGTGTCTGTTACGTTGTAGCTATTATCTAATCTGTGGCATTGCTGAATCAATTAGCTATTCGCAATTTAAGCCCATCGCACACAGTGAAGATAATATATATTATAGCATCTAATATAAAAATATGTTATCTTAAAGGACCACACACAGCTAAGATACGATATTATATCGCAACTGCATCATTGTATTAGAGGCGGTGTATTAGACACGGTGTTTCATAATAACCAATAAATAATCAATGCATTATCTAAAACTATTTATTAATAGTACATTACGATATTAGTGCGTTAAGATGGTTATAACATGCGAGGCGGAATTTCAGCCCGAGCCGAAAGCGAGAGCGTAATTGAGCCGAGCATGTTATAACCAATACGCACGTATATCGTACGACGTTTTTTAACACATTTGCGAGGAAACAGAAAAAAAAATAAACTCAATCTGTGAATGCACACTGTTGCTTTCCCGCCATTTTAACAGCGCGCTAGCGCTGCCTACTGACTGGCGCCGCGCGGCGATTAGTTCGAAATTTGAATAGCAACAGCGCGCTGCTCACTAGCTGGAGTCGTGCAGCGGCGATCAGTTCTATATTTGAAATGGCAAATAATACTGTTATGGAATTTGTATGGACTATAACTTAACTATTTGCTTTGGTAACAAACGCGTCTTTTATGACCCGCTTTACATATTTAAAACCGGTGGAATTACATCAGCTTTACGAGCAAGGGTGTTAAAAATTGTGTTTACCTGTAATGTCATTCAACCTAAAATTTTCATGTAAATCATAGAAATGATGATGATACTATGATATACATGAAAATTTTGGGTTGAATGACATTACATGTAAACACATTTTAATAATTAGTTTTAGATAACGCATTTATTGGTTATTATGAAACACCGTGTATAGAGTGTTTTTTTTGCCATGAACTGCATACAAATCTGACTGCTGTTGCTAGATGTATAAGTACTTGACAGGTCGTCTGATGACGAATGGGACAGTGAATTTATCATATATGTATTGCGTCGAGAAGAAAAAAGCGTAAAATCTGGGAAGAGGACCACTTAAGAACCAAAAAACAGCGCTATACATACTGTAGTTTATCTTAAGATAAATATTGCCGAGTATATATTTATATATATTTCAATATCTTAAGATATCGTTGCTAGGTTAAGATATCTTTCACATATCGCTCAGTATCTTAAGATACTGTAATGTAAAATATATATTATATTAACTGTGTGTGGTGATCCAATGAAATGTAGGGTTAGCGATACGTCGCAGATAAGATATATTTCATAGTATCTTCATTGTGTGTGATGGGCTTTACGAGCAATATATATTCTCTAAGATATTTATTTAGAGAAATGAATATATCGACTTTAGCAGGACAGGACATTTATGAAAATTTAATTTATGATCAATGTAAATTATAATTCATTTGAAACCAATTTCCAAATTCACCATTTAAACACGACAAATAAAAAAATAAACTTGCCGTTCCAACGTACAGGCTTAAAAAAACTGGGAAATGTATAACCTTTTACAACTAAGTCCCACAAAGTTTAAAGTGCATATAAAAAAGACTCGAATGAGTAAGATTTCTTCTTTCTTTCTTTTCATAAAGTCAAAGATTATTTGAATGATGCCAATGCCTGGTGTTAACATGAAGATAAAGAATCGTGTTGTTGTGTATTAACTATTTATGTAAACAAATATTGTTGTATTTGGTAACGACACAGTAAGAAGAGAACTGACACAATAAAAAAACAAAAAAAAAAAAACAATAATAAGCCCGAGATAAAGAAATCTTAATATTAAAGATTATAGTAATCTCTGGGGAGTTACTCTTGTTTAATTTTCATTGGTACATACATTAGAAATATATCATTTTTAATGTACAACATATCATTTTTAATTAATGTAGAAAATTTTTCAACACACTTGCTCATAAAGCGGATCCAATTTCTCCGGTTTTAGGAACATAAAGCAGCTCATAAAACACGCGCATAGTGCGGCTATTACTATTCGCGTTACAGTCTTATTAAGTTACAGTAGATAGATATTTTTATTAATAAACTAGTGGGCCCGGCAGACGTTGTCCTGTCCGATTGCAGCGCCACCAATTTTATGTTTAAACCTTCCCTGGAGCTATTCAAACACACACAGAAAATTTCGTAAGAATCGTTCCAGTCGTTTTTGAGTTTTAGCGAGACAAACACACAGCGTTTCATTTTTATATATAAGAAGAAGAAGACTAGTGGGCCGCGCAGACGTTGTCCTGCCCGATTGTTGTACATATAAACCTTCCCTGAACCTATTCAAACACACACAGAAAATTTCGTAAGAATCTGTCGACCCGTTTCTGAGTTTTAGCCAGACAATCACACAGCGTTTCATTTTTATATATAAGAAGATTACAAATAACTCTATTACGTCTAATATAATACATTACATACCATTATTTAGTTTTGTCCACAAACCAACAATAATCTGCTCTATTCAATCATGAAAAAAAAATCGGTTTGTTAAGTATTTTTTCTCACAGGTGTGTTGAAAAGACGTCATAAAACATACATGCTCATACCAGTCACACACTCGGCGCCATAACGCCCTTGCCTAATATCACGCTACGACTAATAGGAGCTGAGCTTTTTGAAACAATGAAAAATGTTGCAAAAACGCGGGGAAAAAAATATACGGCGAAACTTAGTTCGCGGGCACAACTAGTAATAAATAAACACATACAGGTCAGAAACAGATGAAAAGTTGAATCCAAATTGAGATCACAACTGAGTAGTAATATAAACCCAAATATCAGTATTTGTGTTGCAAAAAGCAACATCCACATTCACGAAAAAATATTTTTTATGTAAGTTCTTTTTGGAATTGTAGTGCTAACAAATTGCCTAAAATTAATACTCTTTTTTTAATTGAGTGTGAACAATAGCGTGTAAATAGCCATCGCTCGACGTGTACAATAAAAAAGCAAGAAAGAATGTAAGACACACCAAACGGAAATAAAAGGCTCAATGCCAGCAACACTCACCTGATGTATCTTCGATTCTGTAATTCTTATCTGAATACGCCTTGCAATTTTTATCAATCTTTCTTCGATCTTCAATTGTTATTTGCAACATTCACTAGTTAACGAAAGCGGATTTACTGTAGGATGTACTTAGGATGCGCACTGTCGGCAAATACAATGTAGCAGCGGAATTTTCGTTTCAATAATGCCCCGAAAGCAGGTATATCATCATCTTTTCTATCTTCGGTAGCGATGTGTGGCGCCATCCAGTGACATCCCAGCGAACCCAGTCACGAATAACACCAGAGAATGTCGGTAGACAGTAAAACCAATAAATCCGAAGGTGTGTCTTGAAGTTTTTAATAGATTCGCGGAGGTAACTAACAATATTAGTAACAAAAATACATTGAAATACCCTGCGCTTAACCAGAGTGCTTGTTGAAATAGTGCTTGGTTTTCTAGGGATTCATGGACTGAAAACAGTTAAGAAACGCTAGCTTGAAGCAATATCTGCGAGCACTTACTTGATTCTTATTCCTATAGATTTTCTGATGGCCTGAGTTAGAGCTTCGGTTTTGCTCATCTCCAATGAAAATATCTCTGAACCTGGAACAAAAATTAATTCAAAACTCAAGAAATCTTCATTCAGCATAGGTCTTCGCAGGCACTTTTTGACGTCGAAATAAAATTTATATTCATCGTGACAATTTATATAATATATCACCACTGAAGGTGTTCGAGCCCACCCTATGTTAGGGTGATTAGTCAACCACGCTGGCCCAGTGCGTATTGGTAGACTTCACATATACCCCTTTGCAGATGTATGCATGCAGGCTGCCTCACAATGTTTTCCTTCACCGTAGGAGCGTCGGTCAAATGTTCAGGGATGAAACCGAGGTTAAAAATTTGTATGGGCAAACAAAATTTGTCTATTTTATTCAAAACTAGCTGTGCCCACGACTTCGTCCGCGTGGAATAGTAACTTTTGGTAGCATTTTGATTTTTGTAGGTAATATTTTTAAGTTCTTGATAAATAGCCTATGTTATACCTTATATAATTAGCTATCTATTAGTGAAAGTCCCGTCAAAATCGGTCCAGCCATTCCGGAGATTAGCGGGAACAAACAGACAGACAACATTTTTTTAAATTGTATTTTTGTTATTGGTACCCGATATACATTCATACCCATTTAGTAAAAACTTGTTATTTTGACATTACAAACAGACACTTCAATTTTTTTTATTTGTATAGATTTCACAGGAGACCATCGATAAATGAATAAACACGTGTTTTTGTTTCATGCAACCCCTAAAAAAGGAAAATGGGGTGAAAAAGTACGGTTTTTGTGGTATAAAAAGAAATTCCTGATATTATAATTCTGAAATAAAATGAAAATCTACAGGTCTGCCGGTTCTCAAAATATACATAGTACCGGGCATAGTATTAAAATTGATATCATAAATAAATGATAAAAACTCAACATGCCTCGGGTGTCGGTCGGGGATTGAACCGGCGCCTTCCAGTTCCGGGTGGATGTGAGTGAAGACACAGTCATGAATGGGAAATTGTACTTGATGAGATTTTATATTTTGGTTTATGCACCCATTATGTATCTCCCACAACCGCACCATTAAAAGGGTTTTCTGATTGCATATTTCATAGATTTGTTTCCAAAACCTTTTTAAACAAGTAAATCTCCTAAACAAATTAATCAAGTTAATTCCGGTAAGCACTTACTATATCCAAAAACCTCATTAAGGCTTACCCTGTTTGGAGGTAAAAGTGCTCAAGCAATTTAAACTAAAATGACTAGACAGGTTAATAGAAATCACCAGAAAGCACGGATAAGAGATAAGCAATGGGGTAACCCTATTAGTTGGAAAGTGCCCATGCCCTATGTGATTCGGTGAGTGCATTGGAAGTAGTTAACCTTATTCAAAAAGGTTTCCACACTGTGAGAGAGAGACACTATCGATAGCATACAATAGGGTAGGCTTATCATTGGGTAACCTTTTAATTGCATTTCCCTAACAATCGGACTAATTAAAATCTGGGGTTTTCTGGTACCTGCTTACAGGTTGGCTAGAGAAATGCTAAAGTTCGATCTATAGTCCACCTTTTTTTCCTATAATTTATGCGTAATAAAGTGTATCAAAAATATTACTCTGCCCCTCACTCATACTCTGCCACACAGAAGACTGCTGCCATGGGTGCGTGTATGACACTGTGGGATTTTGTCAGTAAAATGAGGACTGTGATGTGGCCTCATCTACAATGTATTGCATTCTTAACATCACACATCACATTGTATGTTGTCCATTTCATATAAAAAAAAACAATCTGATGAATTTAATGAGTTGGATAATTACATCAAAAACCTACCTGCCATGCTTGTGAAGGGCGTATCAGGCCCCAGCGCTTGTGCTAAGCCCATTGCTATTGCAGTCTTCCCTGTACCAGGCTGGCCAGCGAGCAATACCGCTCGACCCGCTATTTTGCCTGTAAATTATTATTTTAGTCACAATTTTTTCACTACTGAGAATAAACAGTTTAGACTATCTCTGCGTTGAAATGAGCATTATTTTACTGAAGTACGTTTTATGGATTTTCAAAAAAATAATTTATATTGGCCCAAGTCTCTTCAACTTTTTCCATTCACCGGATTATTTGAGTAATTTGACATACTTTCACTTCTTCCAAACACTTATAAGATAAAACTGTAGGTAATGGCCGGTATACACTTTGTTTAGTTAAGTGCTTAGTGTTTAGTAGACTGTTTAGTGTTAAGTGATTAGTAGGTACTGTCCCTACACTGTTTAGTAAACGGTGTTTAGTTTATTTGTTCATTATATGGACTAAACACTAAACAGATCTGTCCAGCAGGCGTAGCACGGACCGTGGACAAAACGGGACAAGAGACAAATAACATGTTTCTCCTCGCTCTCACATATTACAATAAAGCAAGATGGGATGAGGGTTAGTCACTTTCTCTTCTATAGTCCATGCGCCATGCTAGGCCTGCAGACGTGTTTAGTGAGTGTTTAGCTGCAAGTGAGGGGTGAAGGCGGGAGAGCGGGAGGGGCGACTCGCAGAAAAAATAGAACGCGTTCCTATTCGCTAAACACTTAACACTAAACGGAAGCTGTCCGAACGTGTTTTTTACTAAACACTTAACACTAAACAAGCCACTCGCACTAAACACTAAACAAAGTGTGTACTGGCCATTAGGCAGGATTAGACACTGTCAGTCTTACTATTCCACCCTTATACTAGGTATAGTTATACTTTGTATAAAACGAGAATAACCCTAAAATATTTTTGAACAAATAAATGAGGTTTAATCTTCAGTATATCAATTCTGCCGATCTATCAAAATTCACAATATGGCAACAACACAACCAAAGAGAATGACAGAGAGATTACTTGCAAGCTGCTGGCTTGCTTGCATGTTTGCTGGCATGCTTACTTGCATGAAATTGTGTGCTCAAATTCAAGGCATTTGTGGAAATGAAAATAAGGCAAATAAAAAAGTGATATAATATGAATGCTCAGGAACATAATACTGCAAACAAATGTTTATCCAGCTGTGCATGGAACTAAGTAAAAAACAGAAAAAGAATAAAAAAGAACTAATATAGTCAAAAAGTATGCCATTAAATGAATTGTTTTCACAAAACGGCTACTTTAGCTCCTCTTATCTCATTTTAAAATATAAAAGTTCATTCATCAATTTAGTAATGGATAAATTAAAATCTTCAAATGATGGGCTCTCATGCAACAAAGTGTAGGACAGAGCAAAAATCAACATCAACATCCGTGGTCTAGTGGTTGAGACCCCCGGGTGTTGATTGGGAGGTCCGGGGTTCAATTCCCCATGGGAGCAGAAATTTTTCTGCTCAGTTTGGTTGGTGGTAGGGCTTCTGAGCCCGCCTGGCTAGCTAACCACCGTCTTACCTAAGTTTGTAGCCATAATAACAATGTTTCAAGCATTGTTGTGTTCCGATAATTTCGAGGTAAGATAGCCAGTTCCTCAGTTGTTGAATCCAGGCGAAGCTCGCTTCCACCTTCGGCCTTATCATCATTTACCATCAGGTGAAATGAAGGCCCAAGAGTTTCCCTGTCATATGTAAAAAAAAAGAAAAGGAACAAAGTCTGTAAATACAGTATAACTAAATTTCTTGCAAAACATATCATTCATTAGCTTACGGTAGCCATGGCAACTAGTAAATTTAATCAATCACCGTCTCGAATCATCTGTAATATAACTCCGGCAGCTTTTCTGGCCATTTTCTGTCCAACCATGCCCTGGGACACGGCGCGGGGCTCCAAAGAGTCATCCAAGCCGAGACCACGAATATGTGAGTGCGCACCAATTCGCTCTATGCGAGTTATAGAGCGCACTTCCTGGACTTGCGCGGCTGCTAGCGACTAAAATTAACAAATACATGATTGAATTTATACAATCGTTTCACTTACTTAAAATACAATATTACATATCAGCAGTAAATGTTCTAGCAAGAGCACTATTTTTAGGTTATGTTGATGCTTGTTTACAGTTGATATAGAATTAAGAACTACAACATAGTGATTTGTACTTACAGCCATTTTGTTGGTTGATTTTTGTATTTAATTCTTTTATTTCCTAAAAGGCATACGTAATTAACCCCACACAGGAAACAAACGAAAGCAATTCACCGACAACCAACAAAAACAATTGGTTTGGTTGACTTGACCACACAGACTAAGAGTGAGTAAGACAGAGAGTGCGGCTCATAATTTGATATCAGCGCTCGTGTGCGCTATTTGTACGCAAACAATCGGTCCAAAATTGCTCATGTGCGCATTTTGTATGCGGTATGATGTAATTGATGACGTCACCGATTGATGCTGACAGTGCTAACAGAAAAGAGGTAGTGTACTGTCTCCAGAACTGTCAATGTCAAAGTCAACATCAGTTTTATTTTTATTTTAGTTTGTTCGAATGTATTTTTTTTATTCAATTATCTACAATTAATAGAGAAGTGCTCTGTAAAGATACTGGAGGCACAATACGTCTCCCTCCAATTTTTCTTTTCAAATTACATTAACTGTCAACTTGACAGACTCACAGATCGAAAGCTCGGTTTGAAATTGATCTGAGTGCTTACCTACGTCCGTGAGCAGTGCTAACGATTTGAACATAATCAGATATCAGTGATATGCACTGATATGTGATTATGAACCGCACCCATACTTGGACTTTATTTTTATGGCTCTGCACGGCTTGTGCATTAGCCACGACAAAAGTTTATAACTTCCGTGTTCTTTTTCCTATATAAAACGTTTTTATATAGGAAAAAGAACACGGAAACGGAAGGGGAAAATAGGATCAAGATAAAAAGGGAATAAAGGGGTAGGAAATTAAAAAATTATATATGAGAGTATACAGGGCGTCCCACGGCTATGCTACAAGGAGGGGAAGTACATTCAATACTGTAGATAGAAAATTTTACTAAAGGAAGACTTCATTTTTATTTTAAAAACAATACGAACTGTATTCAAAGAATTTTAAATAATCGCCTGTGTGAACCGGGAATCGAACCCGCTGAATTTGAAAAAATAAAATTTTACTGTACCGATCGAAAGGCTCAATCATAAGCATTTATTTCTCCTTAATAGCTTGGCATCTAAAATAAAAGGAACATCATGAAAATTGACATTTAATTTACAATATTAAGGTATGTGTACATTTAACTGCAACTTACAATTAATTTAATTTATTAAATGCTCAAAGTGTGCCCCTTCTTGTTGTATACAAATTCTCACTCTTTTAATAATTTCACTTCCCGTTGATTTCTTAATTTTTTCGTGGTGAATGTTTAAAATAATATTTCTAAGTTCAGTTTGTAATTCCAGCACACTCTCATACTGTCTTGTAAACTAAATCTTTTACATAACCCCACAAAAAAAATCCAATGGAGTCAGATCCGGGGATCGTGCAGGCCATCTGATTGGCCCATGAGTACCGATCCAGGAAGGAAAATGTTCATTCAAAAAAACACGGCTGTACTCTTTTAATTTTAACATATATGTTTATACCCATGTTTTATGAACAAAATAAATGAATTAGGAATTAAAATCCTTTGTTCTCCGACTGTTATGAGCCGGAGCCCCGTCTTGCTGGAGAATGAGATTTCGTCGGTCTGCATCGGGAATATTATTAATCTCACTCCTTAAAATCTCAAGTATTTCTATGTATCTTTCCGAGTTCAGATGCCCTTAATAAAAATGTAATAAGAGGACCCGGTTTTTTATAATCCCACACCAACAGCTGAATGAAAATCGCACTTGATCATTAGTCTCGCGGTCTGCCTGGACCAAAAACGATTAGTTCGCCGGTTGTAAATACCGTTGTTACTGAAGTTTAACTCATCTGACCAAATATTAATGTTATTCAGAAAATTTGGATCCTCGCTGATGAGCCTCTCCATTTCGTGGCAGAATATTAGTCTTCTTTCGGCATCACCCGGGCGTAACTTTTGAACTCAACATAACTCTTGAATTTGTATTTTTTCAATACGGTGTATTTTGCTTTTTGAAACTCCCATATCAACTTCACCTTCCCTCACTGAGCTTTTCGGGTTGGCCTCAAAATCAAAATGTCTAGTTCATCATCATCAAAATTTATTTGCTGCTGTGGCTGCGGTAAAAGAACATCAAAACGTCCTAAATTTGTCAAATTATCCACCAACCTTTTCAAAACGCATCGACCTGGTGTTACTCTATCTAGATATCTTTCGCAGTACCACTGCAATGATTGTGATATGTTTTTGTGATTCAGAAAGTATGCTTCCATTAAATCTAAATTATTTTGATACGCCATCGCTATGGTAAGTAAAACACAACAATTGCGTGAAACTGTAAAATTAAAACATGGACGAGACGTTTGAAAATGGAATACATTTTCTTTTTATTTTATAATCAGCCAATCGCATTGTAATTGTGAACACACAAAGAGTTGCATACAAAGAGGTATAATACAATTATGTTCCTACCAAATTATTACTTTATCATACACTGATAATAGGGAAATTATAATTTATCAAGTGTGTACTCATTAGTAATACATTGAACCGATAAAGTCAGTATAAGCACGACAGTCACAGAAAAGGCTATCCATTAGGTTTTCTGAACAAATTTGTAAATTAAATGTCAATTTTCATGGTGTTCCTTTTATTTTAGATGCAAAGTTATTACGGAGAAGTAAATGCTTATGATTGGGTCTTTCGATCGGTACAGTAAAATTTTGTTTTTTTTTTTCAAATTCAGCGGGTTCGATTCCCGGTTCACACAGGCGATTATTTAAAATTCTTTGAATACAGTTCGTATTGTTTTTAAAATAAAATATTTTACAAAAAATAAAAACCGACTTCAAAAACACTGTTAAGTTAAAAATAATATAAGAATAGGTACAGACAACATCACACTTCTATATTGAAGTCGGTGCCAAACGATGATCTATAGTCTTAAAATTTGGCACCGACTTCAATATACAGGGTGTCCCAAAAGCCGACGTCAAGCCGAAAGCAGGCGGTAGACTAACTCATATATGTTATCAGAAAAATATAAAAAAAATCTAAGTCACCTATTTTAAAAAAAATCTAACATTTAAAAAAATCGATATAATTTACACCCTGTGACGGTTTTTTCACTCTTGTTGCTACAAATCTTGACTTTTCTAAACATTTTCTTTTGTTTTGGAATCCTGAATAATGTTTCTGTATACTCTAATCTAAAATTTAACGCCAGCTGCTCCAAATTAGAAGAATATGCCATTTTTATCTAAATTAAATATTCAAAATTAATTTTTCGCATAGCTTTAACAAGCTGTACTGAAAAAAAATGTACTATGCGAGTTTGGCAAGTAACTGCAAAAGTTGGCGCATTCAATAAGGATTCCAAAATAGTATGATACGATACGATTGCAGACAATATTTTTTTTTCCAAAAACAGGCAGTTTTGAACAAATTTTTCTTACGTACTTAAAATTTATTCTAATGTATAAATTTTAAGTACGTAAGAAAAATTTGTTCAAAACATTCTAGTTTGAGTGAGACCGGGAGAGTCATTTTACGAAGTGTGAGAGAGACAGATAGTGACGCTAACGTGACAGAGACGGAGAGATTCGAAGTATGAGCGAGACAGATAGTGACGCTAACGTGACAGAGACGGCGAGTCTCACATCCACTTCGTAAAATGACTATTTTACGAAGTGGAAGTGAGACAGATAGTTACGCCAATTATTCGCCAACGCACAAACAATACACATCAGTACGTTTCGCTTCTTCGCTTACTGCGCATCTTTTTGTATTCGTTCGTGTTGATTTCGTGCTTACCACTTTCTGCTTCGTTTATTGGACTTGATTGCTTGTGATTTGGATTCGGACTGTTTAGTTTCTCTACCGACGACCTTTGCTTTGCTCCGGACTACTTATCGTTGATTGTGTAATTGTGTAGTGCCACCATGTCTGCGTCACATGGTGTGAACGTACACGACACAAGAATACGCCAACATGCATTTAATTTATGGGGAATGTAGATGCAATGCCAACGCTGCAGCTAGACTTTATCGTGAGAGGTACCCAAATGCAGCTCGTTTTCCGGATCATCGAGTCTTTACAAATGTGCACCGATTACTCTTCTCAGAGGGCCGACTGCCGAACCAAGTACATAGTAAAAGAAGATTTCGTCCCCCTTACGAGGACGTTGTACTAGACATTGTCGAAGAAGATCGGAGTATTTCTGTACGTGGAATAGAGAGAAGCGCAGGAGTACCCAAAAGTACAGCCCATCGGATTTTGCAAAGAAATCAGCTACACCCGTACCACGTACAGCGAGTACAAACTCGTACAACCCCGGGACCATCGACCCCGTGTTGCTTTTTGTCAAACAATGAGATCTACAAAAACACAGAGAAGATCCGCGATTCTTCGAAAAAATTTTGTGGTCAGATGAGTCGACATTTAAAAAAGATGGTTACATGAACCTACACAACTTACACGAGTGGCATATCGAAAATCCTCATTTGATGAGGCAAGATAGATCACAATATCGATTTAAAGTGAATATGTGGACCGGAATTTTAAATGGACAAATATTAGGTCCTTTTGAGCTGCCAGACGCCTTGACTGGTGAAGTTTATTTACATTTTTTACAAAATGATTTACCAAATCTACTGGAAGATGTGCCACTTAACATTTTGAGAGATATGTGGTTTCAACAGGATGGTTGCCCAGCTCACTATGCCAGCTCAGTAAGAGAATATCTCGATGAGGAATACCCAGGCAAATGAATAGGACGATCTGGTACTATCTCGTGGCCAGCCCGTTCCCCAGATTTAAATCCATTAGATTTCTTTTACTGGAGAGCGGTGAAAGAAAAAGTTTACGCAAAGCCAATCGAAACTGTGACTGACCTACGGCAAAGAATAATAGAAGCAAATGATTTTGTTAATAATGGAAGATTCGCCCGCTTGATAGCCCGATCTTTTTTAAGAAGATGTCGAGCCTGCATTGGAGCTGAAGGAAGACAGTTTGAACACCTGTTGTAAATCTCGACATTTAAATAAATTATGTTAAACAATTTTTGTGTATTTAATTTATTTCACTATCTGTCTCTCTAACACTTCGTAAAATGACTCTCCAGGTCTCACTCAAACTAGAATGTTAAAGTTACGGCCTTAAAGCAAACCATGGGTACATTAGAATAAATTTTAAATACGTAAGAAAAATTTGTTCAAATCTGCCTGTTTTTGGAAAAAAAAATTGTCAACCAAGTATCATACCATTTTGGAATCCTTATTGAATGCGCCAACTTTTGCAGTTACTTGCCAAACTCTCATAGTACATTTTTTTTCAGTACAGCTTGTTAAATCTATGCGAAAAATTAATTTTGAATATTTAATTTAGATAAAAATGGCATATTCTTCTAATTTGGAGCAGCTGGCGTTAAATTTTAGATTAGAGTATACAGAAACATTATTCAGGATTACAAAACAAAAGAAAATGTTTAGAAAAGTCAAGAATTGTAGCAACAACAGTGAAAAAACCGTCACAGAGTGTAAATTTTATCCATTTTTTTAATGCTAGATTTTTTTTAAATAGGTGACTTTGATTTTTTTATATATTTTTCTGATAACATATGAGTTAGTCTTTCACCTGCTTTCGGCTTGACGTCGGCTTCTGGGACACCCTCTAGAAGTGTGATGTTGTCTGTACCTATTCTTATATTATTGTTAACTTTTCAGTGTTTTTGAAGTCGGTTTTTATTTTTTGTAAAATATTTTTTATTTTTAACTTTTTAGTGAATGAAATCTTTATAGTGAAAGAAACTAGGGAAATTAGGGTTTCCCTCAATTTTCATGGGATACCATCATCAGATCCTGACTTCGGTGACCTTGTGACCACCCTAGGAGTATACTCTATCGAATACAAAAAGAATTTTGAAAATCGGTCCACAACTGGCAGAGTAATCGCGTAACATACACAAAAAAAAACATACGCATCAAATTGAGAACCTCCTCCTTTTTTGAAATCGGTTAAAAATTGAAGTCTTCTTTCAGTAAAATTTTCTATCTACAGTATTTAATGTACTTCCCCTCCATGTAGCATAGCCGTGGGACGCCCTGTATATTATTATTGTGTTATCTACATCAAAATACACTATATACCAAGCTCTAGCAAATCATATAATGAACAACAATATTAACATTTAAATTATATGTTTACAACCTATTTTTGTGTGTTAATTAGATAGATACTTTTAAATCTATATATTACTTTCATTACCTATTTTAATAACTTTTTACGTATGTACATATCCTATCTGATCCTAATTTTCCTCGAAATTTCCGAATCCTCATAACCATTTATTCCACGAAATCGATAGCGGCACTCACTCACAACATTTTGGGACGCGTTTGAGCTCGCTAATAGTGCTGATAGCGACTTATTGATTTTCGGACCGCAACCTAAGTATGTGTCAAAGATAAAAGGTACTTACTCTGTGGTCAAAGAGGAAACTGACGTTTTATTTATTTTTATAAAATTTTTATCTGTGTTTTTCAATTTCCTTTAGAAGCTTTTTACGTCTTCTTGTACGTTGCGTTTTTGAAAGCGTAAAATTAGATAACACATCACATAAAAATGTTGGGTCTCAGAAGCCTCCTCAGAAGCAACGCCCAGCTCACAAAGAATGTGATCCAACAGAGAAACCTAACAATGGTGGCGACTCCAGCCCGAAACAAAGTTTCAACTGGTGTAAGTCTTTAGCAGCTTGTTACATTTCCTTCATATTTTAACAAACATTCGTATTTATTTATCATTGTCGTATTTATTTCTATTTCGAGCTATTCCACAAACATTTCAATGTTAAAAATTGTTTTAAATATAGAACATTTGTTACGTAATGTTGCTCTGAAGAAAAGGTTATCTGAACGAAGTTTTTTCCACAAAAAATAACCGTAGTCAGCCGTAGTCCTTTCTTTTACCACATAAATAGTTCTTAACCTACCACCAACACTTTCACTTGCCAAATTCTTTCATGCTAGCACAGATATCATAATGCTTAAGAAAAGAATGTGTATAAAAAAAAGAAAATACCTATTAATATTCACATTTTACAATGTAAATTAAATTAAAACATGTCAATTGACTACTCGCTGTCGCTTATTAGTTTGTTGTTTTCGACTTGCTTTATAATTTCGAGATTTCTTGTTGTTTACTATGTGGCTATAATAAGACTCTTTGATTGATTGCAATAATTATTATTTTAATAATTGTATATTGTTTATTATATTGGTGTAGACTGTGTGTATTGCTCTAATAAAATAGTGTTACTTCAACTAACCTCCAAATCTGATTAATTATGATATAAAATTCAATTTCGAAGCTTGTCCGTAGTAATTGATTTGGACATACAGTATTTACTCATGTCTAATTATACGAAAAGCATTTCTTCGTTGTTGTTGGTATTGGGGCGAACAACGTATGGACGCAGAGCAATGTCCTTTTCTGTATAAATCCTAACCCTTAAATAAAACTATTTACGTACTACTGCATGCTATTGAGCATACAAACTAAATATATTTAACTTGAAAAGCATAAAGAACAACTCGCCTTGGTCTGCATCTGCACCTCATTTATTATGTTTCTTAAACCTGTCAGCCGTTAATCGGTCTCATGAGACCGGTGTGGCTTTACACTATGTAATAAATGAAAAATACCCTTACGAAAGGAAATTCATAAATTAAAACATTGCTTTTTACAGAATGAAAAATATGCTTTGGATGTGAAATGTATATTTTTTTTGTGAAAAAAAAAATTTTGAGGGTATTTTAAAAAAAATCATAGCGTGACGTCACACCGGTCGCATGCGACCGCCTAGAGATGAGGGGTTAATAAATGAACATTTGGATTGCTCAACAACAAAGAAACTGGATATCTTACCTCTAAAGGTTTTGTCAGTTGTAGATCAAACCAAAGCCATATCAATTTTGATGACACGGTTAGCTCAGAGGTCGAGTGATCGCCTACTGCGCAACGGGTCGCGGGTTCGATTCCGGTACAGGACAAATATTTTGTATGGCCTACAGAAATTTGTTCCGGTCTGGGTGTATGTGCATGTGATATTCTATGGTTGTAACTGCACCCACGACACAGGAGAAAAGCCTAGTGTGGGGTGGTATATATATTTTTTTAAAAAGATTTGACAAGGCAATATTTCTGCCTTTATTGACAAAAATTAAAAGTACCTACCTAGTTAACATAGATGACATTGTATTAAGCAACTTCCCAGTTGCTTAATACAATGTCAAGCAACTGAAAACAAAATGATCTAGCCTAACCAAATTTTAATTCCACATTTGGTTTATCAACTTAATATGTTAAAACCCCAGTCCAAAACTGTAAACATGCAGATAGTGCTGTTGTCCTTTTTAATTTGGACCAGGTGATTTGTGCTCATTAACACTGAGCACTATTATCTGTTTTGGACCACAGCCAAGATCGTGATAGGTTTTGCATTTATATCTATGCATGCATATCTATCCAGCTAAAAGAATGTATCAAATAAAAAAAAAATTCTTTAACAGGACTTTCATAAGAGAGATTAAATGAAAATACCAATAATTCATGTATGAAAGATATTTATTATTCACAACATTTAGTAACAGTAAAACTAACAGAGTAAAGGACTAAAATCAAAGAAATTAATAAAGTCAAATCACTTGAATGTGCCTACACATCTATAGGAGGGGCGAGTGGGCCTAAAGCATTCCACACGGACGTGGCAAGGGGGATGGTGACGAGCAGAATTTTTTGTTAGGTTTATATTGCTATGGACCATGCCACACAGAAACTACCTGCTGAAGCGGCGCGTCGTACACCAATCGCTTACCGTAGTTCCCCTACCGTCTCACTTCTACCTCTGTGTGAGTAGGGCTTAATTCAGAAAGTGAAATAAATAAATTGGCAACAGATGTCAATTCAGTAACATTCTGTCAATGAGAAACATACACAAAACACAGTACAGTGATGGAATAAGAATAATAACAAAAATATTAGTTTTCGTTCAAATTTTAGTTGCACAAAGGACATTACAAATAGTAATGGGGGGTGTCCAGGGGGTGGCCGCACAAATAGTACTACGACTACTATTTTTGCGGCCTGCAACATGTTTCTAGTCTACCACAAGCACCTCAATTTTCCTATGGTATTTTTCGGAAAAATTACATTTTTATTTGGATCATCTATAATTTTCTCAAAATGATAAAATGTTGAGAACAGTAAAAACAGCTGAAAACAGAGATTTAAATCGTTAGATGCGCCTTGCGCTTCCAAAAAGTGACTACATTTTATGTCTGTGTGCATTACATACATGACAAATTCACACAACAACGCGACGCGCCATTTAACTTTGACACCTAAAATCGCTAACGGTGTATTATGCAAGGGGTGAAGCTAATTTGGTTTAAATGACAAAACAATGACACGTATATCGATCTCGCTCACGCACGTATTGTTCAGTCTCACTCGTACAAACACGTACCGGACGCCAAATTAAGTAAGTGATTTATTTGGGAAATGATGAAAATAATTAATAAATAGGTCGTTACGCATAAAATGTAATTCCCTTAGATTTTTTGGTATTCCTCGAGTTATTAAAACACACATTATATTGTACACTTGAAATTAGGGAAAAGAAAAAATGCATTTGACGTCCAATCCAACGCTCGGTGCTTTCTGCAATTCTGCCACAGACTACGATGGAATGAGTGAGCTCACTCTTCCCAACGTTGACACATTTTCGAGCGCCTTATATATGGGAAGGGCGCATCTAACGATTTAAATCTCTGTCTGAAAACACTATTTTGTATACATTATTTTTGTTCAAGAGGCAAACATTTTTTTTGTTTATTTTGGTACATCTACCACATTGTTTCTTTGCATCACACAAAGGTTGAGTGGCAGAAAATGCCTCAGGCATTAAGTCCGCCTTTGTACAGAAATAATTGTGCATAAAGTGTTAATAAATAAATAAGTAAAATAAACATACGTAATGCAGTGCAAGAGAGTATAATACTGCTGTTATCGGTATAGTTGGGCATCCTATCCTATTCAAGAGGTACTTGATTCGTATTCTTAATTTTTCAGGAGATGGTGTTCCTGGCGTCCCTGATGGTCGTCGGCTGGTCCGCTATCCCCGTCTGGGTCCTGGTCAATATCAAAAACTACCGCGACAAGAACTAAATAGAATGCAAATTTTATGTACTCATTCATAGTTTATGTGATTATTTAAGTTATAAGTAAAGAACGCTTAGCAGTTACTTGGCTTTTTATCTTGTTCATAGTTGCTCTTTAACCGCAGGTAGATGGTAAACATAGAAATAAATAAAGCTGTATAAAGTAGTGTAAATTTTTTGAATCTATTTTACATGGGTATCAAGGTATTACTATCAAGGCAATTTTTTTGAATCTATTTCACATAGGTATCAGGGAATTGCCATCAAGGGTGACAAAACCTTGTCAGTATCAGTCAATGTATCAGTGACATTTGTATACCAGATGTACAAAAAAGGGACAACTGGCTTACAGGAATATCGTATTATAACTACAGTAAAGGGTAGTTATCAGTGGTCGAATTGGATTTGCTCACGAACCGGAACGCATTTCCCTTCAAATCTTTCGATATTTCAATAAGGTAAATAAAACGAATGTAGAGAAACCTAACTATTATATGAAAGTTACGTCGTATATCAGCTATAGTTGTAGTCCATGTAATAACACGTTTCTAAACTGAAAAAAAAATTATGCTCCACTGGAATATATTGTTGTTTGCCGCAGTATTGGGATTAACGCCAGTCTTGTGTAGTTCATGAACGAACTAGGTCGTAAGAGCGCTCCTATAGACGAACTACGCGAATAGTTCCTTGATTACCCATTTCGAAGTTCGTTAGTTCGTGCCGAATAAGGGCTTATTACACTTATCCTAGTTAGGATCCCAATTAAGCATACATTTTACTTTATCCATGGTCACGAATGAAAGAAAAGTTTGGTTTGTTCGCGCGCAGCCGGCAAATCAATAAATAAAAGGATAAAGCGAACGATATGATCGGTCTAATTCGAGCTAGGAACTGACGAACTAGAAGAACGAACTACACTCGCGAGCAAAAGTTTGGAATCAGTTACTTGAAATTGGTTCCGCGTGATCTTGTTTACTAAATAAATTTTTAATAATCATAAAAATGACATCATGTTAAAGGTGCAACTGTCCACTTTAAATCGATATAAAATTAATTCATATCGAGCCCGTAATTGTGGAGTTATCCCGGATTAAGTGAAGGAGGTAGGAAAACAAGGAAATAGGGAAAAATAATGAATGAATAAAACAACAAAAATTATGAAATAAAAATTTTATTTATCTTTAAAAATAAGTGTCAATATTTTGTGTTCCCTCCCCTCGCCCTAATAACTGCTCCAAGACGATTCTTCATAGACCTGATCAGCTTCTGAATTGATTCTTGTGGAATACCTTCCCACTCCTCAATCAACGCTGATTTCAGCTCATTCAGACATGAAGGAGCAGTAGTTCTGGAACGAACCTTCCTCTTCAGTTCATCCCACACGTGCTCAATGGGATTCAAGTCAAGGCTGAGCGCTGGCCAGTCCAATGTGGCAATACCGACTTCTTCGAGGTATTCCGTTGTTACACGGGCAGTGTGACAACGAGCGTTATCGTGCATAAGGAGGAAGTCATCACCGATGTATACCGCATAGGGAACGACATGTTCCAGGAGAATATCGGAAACGTACCGGTCCGAAGTTAGACCGCCTCCTCGTCCCCCGCCAGGCACGAAAACAAGCTCGGTTTTACCATCGAAGGAAATGCCGGCCCACATCATACAAGAGCCACTGTTTCAGCGACACAGCACTGTGCAAATCGCTCCCCAGGCCGCCTGTAGACCCGTCCTCTTCTGTCGCTACCGTGCAAACACATCCTGCTTTCGTCGGAGAACAGGACTTGCCTCCATTGCTCAACCTTCCAATCAAGATGGGTGCGAGCAAACTGAAGGCGTGCTTGTCGGTGAGCTGCCGTGAGTTTCGGGCCTGTGGCAGGCCTTTTTGGAGTCAGATTCGCTTGCTTGAGTCGTCGACGAACTGTCCACTCGCTGGCTGCTACCCCACGAACATCTCGGAGCTCCTGTTGGACGTCGACACCAGTCAAATGCCGATTTCGGAGAGAGGTTGACACGATAAAACGGTCATCCCTCTCCGATGTGCACCGGCGCCGTCCAGATCTTGGTCGCGGGATAAAGCCACCAGTCTCCCGAAAGCGCTTATAAACTTTCGAAACACAGGATTGGCTTATGTGGAGCCGACGAGCGACAACCCGCTGGCTGAGCCCTTTCTTGCAATAGGGCTACGATTTGTGCTGCTTCTGTAGGTGTTGTCTCCATTGTCGTACAAGGTAAAGTGTCAAAAGTGGCGGAGATGTGTACCGGTCAACGTGTGAAAGTCGAATGATAAAGAAAATCCGATAACAGGTGCTTTTGTAGGGGTTCGTTCAATAGGTCGCAACTCGTGACGTATCAAACAATTGAAACACGTCTTTTTCGATACACCTTCACTTAATGCGGAATGGCTCCATAAATACTGGCTTGTTTTTAATGAATTCGGTATCAGTTTAAAAGTCAAGAGTTGAACCTTTAAAATGATGCAGGGTGTCCACATTCTGGAAAGTCAGGGACGCTCAAAGCAGTCAGGGAAAGTCAGTGAAATCGAGGGGCTACCTGGAAAGTCAGGGAAAAATTAGGATTTGACACTGTTTGGTCCCCAAATTTCCCAGTGATTGTGAAATGAGGAATATGTTTACCTCATGATTTGGGTAGAATGATTCTTAATTTCGACTATCGAATTATTTTTGTCCAGGTTTGCACATTAGGTATAACATAATTTTGGCAGACAAATCAACCGAGTCACCCTTTACCCTTGAGTTCAAATACAATTTCCTTCAAATGTATGAACACAATTTTGAAAAAAGTGGTATCGTTAAGGTGCGTTTAAACTACGCGCGGCAGCCGCGCGAGCTTCGTTCGACCGAGGTAGACGTTCATTTGCCGCTTGAGCCAATTTTTAGATAATAATTTAACAAAACGCAGTTACCGCGCGCGGCAAGCGATCCACCTCGAACAGCCCGCGATTCATTCTTGTAAACCTACGAGTCATCCGTTTTATGTGGGCGTTGCTGTCGCGCGCGGCGACACCGTCCACATAGCGCGCGGTCGCCGTGAGAGCCAATGCTCGAGGGTTTGCCGCGCATAGTTTATACACACCTTTATGTTGATGATTTTATAGACTTTATATTGAAAGTAAATTGTATGGTGTGTTACAATAAAAAAACATCAGAAAACAATAAAAATCAATGTATTAGTAATGTGTGTTACCGCCTCTAGCTTGAATAACTGCTTGCATATTTGAACCTATTGATCTTACCAATCTTACAATGATGTCTTGGAGGATGTTGTTCCATTCTTCCTCTATCGCCATTCTGTTGAGCCCATAAGGTTTTGAAAAAGCCGGAACCCTATCTTCGGCTCTGTGTTTTAATTCGTCCCAAAGCTATTCGATGGGGTTCAAATCAGGGCTCCGTGCTGGCCTCCATGACACGAATGCCAACGCCCCAGAGTATAATATTGCGTAACAATATATTTATTTATTTCTTTTCTTTTTTAAAACGTCGCCCCACACTAGGATTTTCTCCTGTGTCGTGGGTGCAGTTATAAACATAGAATATCACATGCACATTCGCCCAGACTGAAACAAATTTTTGTAGGCCATACAAAATATTTGTACCGTACGGGAATCGAACCCGCGACCCGTTGCGCAAGGCTATCACTCGACCTTTGCGCTAACCGTGTCCTCACTCGCTGTATAGGGTCTTGCATTATCATGCACCTTAGAAACATCTCATCTTAAACACATCCTGAGTAAGAGGTATCACATTATCTTCAAGAACATCACGGATATATCGTTCTGTAGCCAATCCGCGTGAATAAGCATTGGATTCGATATAAACAATCTCTGTTCATGTACTGGAAATGCCGCCCCACACCATTATGGGGGCTCCATAATGGAGCCATCGTAAGCAACAGTTTCTTTGATACAGCACTGAGCGTAACGTTTTCTAGGGCAACGGTACAGTCTCTGTCTACGATAATTTCTGTAAAGATACCTTTGTCTCGCCAGGAAAAAGAACATGCAGCGCCTATTGATCCAGTGTCCATTGTATATGCTCACGGGCAAATCAATGGCGTATTCTGCGGTGAGCTACAGTTAATTTTGAGCCTATTATAGTATTTTGAGGTGTTAAATTGCGCTCGGCTAACCTTCTCCTGACTGTACGCGCGCCTATGGCCACTCCACATTCGTCACAAAGCTGTTGTTGGACCTGCACTGCGTTCTGATGCTGATTCCTCGGGACATTCAAATGCATGTATCGATCATCTGCGTAGGCTGTAGCCCGTGGCCTGTCAGTTTCAGCGCGTCGATCGAAGGTTTCAGTCTCTAGGTATCTTCTATAGACTCGCTGCATCAAAAAACGCCTTAACATTTGAGCAATCCGACGATGACTAAAGCTCCATTGAAGTAATATTGTGACAGCTTGAGTATAGCTTCCTGGAGCGGATTATGTATTTTTAACAACAAAAACAACGACCAACTCCACGACCTTTCCGATCGTGTTCCTATTAAAAGAGGTGTGTGACACAATCTCTCCAAAGTTGTTCGCGGCGTGCTTGGAAGATACATTTAAGCTCCTCGACTGGTCTGATAGGGGTATCAACATAAATGGAGAGCAATTAACTCATCTGCGATTTCTAGACGACATTATAATTTTCGCTAAGACGGCTGCAGATCTTCAGCTTATGTTGGAAGAACTTTACGACGTGTCACTGTCGGTGGGCCTTCGCATGAATGCCTCGAAAATGAAAATCATGGCCAGGGATCCGATCATAGGCCCCATAATGATTGCAGGAAACGTGGTTAAGCAGGTTGACCACTACATATATCCAGTGCTCGAATTGAACATTTTTACGAGACGGAACGCTAGGCCTGAACATTTTTACGAGACGGAACGCTAGGCCTGAACATTTTTACGAGACGGAACGCTAGGCCTGAACATTTTTACGAGACGGAACGCTAGGCCGCTATTCGCTATTCCGCCGTATTCCACGAGACGGAACGGTAACTTCATAAATTTTCACGAACCGGAACGGCGTTCCGGCGTGTTCCTGCTCAATTCGAGCACTGCATATATCTGGGGCAGCTTACTCTTGAAAAAGTGGGCAAACACAAGAAATAGAGCCCCTAATAAAACTAGGTTGGGGCGCGTTTAGCAAAATGTCCCACATTTTCAGGAGTGAGATGCCTGTATCTCTTAAGCGTCGAGCGTGTAGAAAGTGGCGATGGGCAGGGCACGTCGCCAGCAGGACCGACAACCGGGAGCAATATAGTCATGATCTGTTGATGGGATCCCATGAAAATCGAGGGAAACGCTAATTTAATACCAGCTGGAAGCCGAAGGTGTAATGAGCTGGTATTAAATTAGGAGGGTTTCTTTCACTAAAAAGATTACAATAACTGAAAATTAAAAAAAAATTACATAAAATAAAAACCGACTTCAAAAACACTGAAAGTTTTTAACGGTGTAGAAATCGGTTTTTAGTTTTTGCCGATATTTTTTTTTATTTAACAAACGTAAGTTTTAACGTTTTAAGGGTGGCTCGGTCTATTTTTTCGCCAGTGTACTTTCTACAGTACCTATAAAAATAAAAATTATTTATTTATTAATTCTTCATGTACGCGTATGTACAAAGGCGGACTTAATGCCTGGGGCATTATCTGCCAATCAACCTTTGGGTGATGCAGAGAATTCAGAGGTAGATGTACCAATACAAATTAAATTAAATGTAAGATATGAACAATACTTAAATTTAAACCTATATAAATATATACCTATAACCACATGTAAATAAATATGATAATATGCTTTATACAATATATACATATATATATATATACACACACATATATATAATTATAACTATGCACTATACTAAATATAATAAGGAAGAAAAACATCACAAGCTTACATTACCAAAAGCAGTTTTGAGTTTCAGCCATGTGATGGAGTTTTTCCTTGGAAAACTTTCCGCAATCTATTTTTGAAAATTACTTTGGTTGATGACTTCCTGACGTCCAGTGGGAGAGTATTCCATAAAAGGATGGATTGGACTAAAAAAGAGGAGTGTATGATCCCCGACTGGTGAGTTGGACATTTGAGAAGGCCATTATAGACGGAACGAAGGGATCTATCATGAGAAGTAGTGAAATACTGAAAATGATCTCTAAGATAATTAGGGGTGTTCGGGCCATTCATTAGGGAATACAGCGTTGTTAAAGTCCTCATATCTCTACGCTCTGAATTATGTAAGTACCTACTTAAAAAAATGAAATTTTTGATACCATTTGGTCTGAAAATTGCAACAAAAACTACTTAATGATTTTCGAAAAAAGTATTGTATTTTATTTTTCTGTAAAATAGTTGGTCAGGGAATTTTGAAAAATGGTCAGGGAAAGTCAGGGAAAAGTCAGGGAAATTTTTTGAACATTAGCAGTGGACACCCTGTGATGTCATTTTTACGATTATTAAAAAAGTATTAACTACTCAAGATAACGCGCAACCAATTTCAAGTAACTGATTCCAAACTTTTGCTCGCGAGTGTAGTTCGTTTAGGAGCGGCGACCTAAACTGAGCGATCTCAGTTGTGAACTAGGTAGTTTTCCAATTACAGCACTAGAGCGCATTATGCGGCATAATGCTTAACGTTGAATGTTTCAACTACAGCAACACTTCGCACAATCGAGCACTCTCAAAAGTAATGTTTTCGTGTGATGCGTGCAATCGATACCAACTCAGTGACAGAAAATTAACAAGTGTTTTTCTTTAAGTTGGCATTGATCGAAATGTTTTATTTATATATATTCGTTAGTAATATTATTTATTGTTGAAAAATTTTTAAAGCTTTCGTTTCATTGTAGTTTTTTTGAAATAATCATAATCCAAATTACTTAAAATAACCGTAAATAGTTTTCAACCAATTATTATGTATACCACATTATTTACACATTAATGAGGTTATTGCTAACTCTATGAATATTTCTTTTTTTCAACACTGAACTTAGCGCACTCTGCTGGTGCATTTGAAAACTAATTCGCGTTCCAATTAAGCATCAGCATAATTCGGCATTGTGCGCCACTGAGTCGCATTATGCTCTGTAATTGGAAAACTACCCTAGTATGCCCAAGATTATAACGCATACCTACTTACATGTGTATAGCAACGTTTTCGAAAAGTTTTACTCATCCTTAAGGCATCTAGGTGCAAATTGCCAGACCATGAAGAAAGAACTACAGCTTGGCAAAAAAGAGTTGAGGAAAATGAGGGCGTTTCGCATAAAAATCACGAAAATAAAGACACAATTTCTAAAGAGTTATGTAATTTTCAACTAACATTTGGAAAATTAAGTAACGACGGTCTCATTAGTACACTATCTAGTTGTGTTGTGAAACAAGTTTTACTACGGAAATCACTTTTTAGTTCCATCTGTCACCGCATCCAACTCTTTTTTTCGAAGCTGTACTAGTGGGAGTTGCTAAGGACTAGACGATAAACGAAGGTTCAATAAATAAAAAAAACATTGTGATAATAATAATATGTTTATTTAAATAGTGCTTGTGTTTGACTATTAAACTTAACTAAAGTAATCATCATTTAAAGTTAAACATATATTGCTGTCATCAGTTTTTCTTTATAGCGGCACAGACCACAGATTAATAGTCAAGAAAATATTTTTTGATACCTACTTAAGTAATTTGTATGAAATGACAATTCAAACTGACGTTAACAATGTGCAAAGAGGATGTTATACTCACATTATGTCATTGTCTAATACAACGATGAAGTTCAAATGACCGCTTAACAGGTATTTTGGTTCTGTTATAAATCTCGCGCTAGAGTGATAAAATTGTCAAAAAATATAATGAAGTATTATATACTGACATAAAAACACTATGAGATGAACCATAGACTAAACAGAGTGAGCAACAAAAATGGCGACGATTTAAACAAGACGGCGGCGCTACGTAGTATTGGCGCGCACTCCTTCTCCAACCAATCGTAGTCTGCGTCCAAATTTCTCATCTTGAGTATTGGCCCGAGAGTCGATAGGACCCTTGCGTGGTATTTGTTCAAAAACTCCAACTGAAAGTAAAAATATTTTTAAAAATTGAGATCGAAGGTGTTGTTCACCTTATCGATTCACTCAGAACCTAGTTAGCGATGGGGAGGGGGGTTAATTGGCTACTCGCAGGTTGTGAAAGAAATAGCCTAGTCGGTCGGTAATAGGGTCTCAAATAACCATCGATATAGGAATTTAGTACTTGCAAATAGCTTTGTTGCTTTTTGTCTCTTATCCGTCCGTTACGTTACGTCCTCTAAATAGAGTATAGGGGCGGGGAACTTCCAAGGGAGGTTTAGCCAGGTATAGGAAAGTCAGTGGAAGAAAAGACGCCAGTAGACCAAAATCGAAATAGGAAAACACCGTGAGGCAACCTGTATACATTTGCGAAGAAATTCAATGGTGTATGTGAAGTCGACCAATCCGTACTGGCCCAGCGTGACTAAGGCCTAATCACCCTAACATAGGGTAGGCTCGAGACCCTCGGTGGTAAGGTGTATGAGCTGTGATGATGATGATGATAAGACCAAAATCCTACGGCAAACCAAGTGTAAATTTCTCTCCGAAAAATAATATGATTAGATATTTACCTCGAAGTCGTTCAGAAGGTCCACATCAATGCACGCAGCCTGCTGCGGCGCCAGGGAGATATAGTAGAAGCCGAGGGCGCCAGACCCTGAGAAGTTGCCCACCAAGCCATTGGCCTGCAACATTTTTTTTTTATACAACTACTAGCTAAGACCGCGAACTACGTTTCGCCTTAATTTATTTCTTCCCGACATCTTCAACAAATATCGTTAATGTACACAGAAATAAATACAAGAACTAAACAAATTATATACTAAAAACGTCATTTGTCTTACATATAATGGATCAATCTATTGTAAAAATATTTTGGGTACAATAAAATATTATTATTATTATTATATTATACGTGTGGGGTATCTATGGATAGGTCTTCAAAAATCATAATGAGGTTTCTAATATCATTTTTTTCTAAACTGAATAGTTTGCGCGAGAGACACGTCTAAAGTGGTAAAATATGTGCCCCTGTAACTTCTAAAATAAGAGAATGATAAAACTAAAAAAAATATATGATGTACATTACCATGCAAACTTCCACCGAAAATTGGTTTGAACGAGATCTAGTAAGTAGTTTTTTTAATACGTCATTAATCCTACGGAACCCTTCATGGGCGAGTCCGACTCGCGCTTGGCCGGTTTTTTCCCTTTCAGGCACGGAAACCGAAAAGACGATTTATTGCTTCGATTTATTTAATACATTTTTAATATCCAACTCTCTGCTGGTGGCGCTGTGGTCTCAGCATTGGCCCTCTAATCGGGAGGTCCGTGATTCGACACCCGCCATGTACAGTAAGCTCTTATTCAAGCTATACATTTACACTACGAAAACCGCCACTATTACGAGCGACATAAGAACGGTCCAAAGGTCAAACAGTATAGCTTGATAAGGAGCTTGCTGTACCAATGTATTTTCGTTTTTAGAATTTCATATGTACATTTGTCTGACGCTCCTACGGTGAAGGAAAACATCGTGAGCCAACCTGCATACATTCAAAGGTGTATGTGAAGTCGCCCAATCCGCGCAGGCCAGCGTGGTAGACTAAGGCCTAAACACCCTAACTTAGGGTAGGCTCGAGCCCCTCGGTGGGGACATATAAGAGATGTGATGATGATGAACTCTCTCTTTAATTCTTTATTTTTTTTCATTCGTAATAGGTCTATGTTTGACCACCAACTCGCCTGATGGTGCGTCGGTGTGGTCGAGGATGAAGCACGTAGATCTAGATAATATCTATTCACTCCAGCCTTGAAAACCCCAAGATTATAGCTCTCAGGAAACAAGGAAGGCGGCAGAGAGTTCTACTCCTGTGCAGTACGCGCCAGAAAAGTGGCGACTTTATCTACTATCTCAGGAATTGGACAAAGATTGCGCCAACTCACCAGCATGTGTTCCGACTCGGAGTCCAGCGCGATCACTTCGACCACGTCTTCGTGTCGAATGCCGTACTTCCCAATCTCATAATAGCCGGGCTCTGGAATATACCATCTGTATTCATAAGTCTGTGTGCCTAGTGCGAGTTTTATCGAGCTCTACTCGATCGTACGCATCGAACGCCTTAACGCGAATTTGTATGGAATTAGAGCAGCGCCATCTAGTAGTCACTAGATGAAGCTGTCTCATTCCATAGCAGCTACTAGATGGCGCTGCTCTAATTCCATACAAATTCGCGTTAACGCGTTCGATGCGTACAATCGGGTAAAGCTCGATAAAACTCGCACTCCGCACACTGGTGAGTGACTGACTGAGGCAAGGCTCGGATACCGGTAATTTTTTTTCGTTACGTTTTCGTTCCAGTTAATCGCTTTTTTAACCGGTTCTTGCAAGAGTTTTTACATAAAGGTTTTTATTAATAAACCGGTTTGTAGTAAAAATACCGGTTTATACGGACGCAAGATTGACACTGTTTAGGTGTTTAGTGTCATTCAGTACCTAGTTCACTTCTTCGGAGTTTGAATTAGTGTTTTTTGCGTCGTTATCAAAGTATATACCTATAGGTATGTTATATTCTTTCGCTTTCTACTCATCTTATATACATACAATTTATAGTGGTTTGTAAATCCTCTGCGCAAATCAGACGTCAACGTACATACGTTTTAACCCTCTAGTGGCAGTGGCGGTGACCGAAAATCTTATTTTTTGTTTTGCACTACGATTTCGTCACGATATCAATTTTGAAAGCCATGAGATCGGTAATAGGCCTGGTCGTACAAAGTTTTTTCCTTGCCAAGGGCTCGAGTAATACTAATACAAAAAAGCACTGAGACTGACCATTGCTAAAGATCATTCCGGGAACTATCCCCGGATCGTCGGCTAGCGGCCCGCTGAGTATCATCGAGGGTCCCTCGTGCACGTTCAGGAAGTGACCGATGCCGTGACCCGTACCGTGAGCGTAGTCCAAGCCCACGTCCCACAGGTACTTGCGGGCGAAGGCTTCCAGAGTGTGACCCTGTATACACCGTGTTCGGTCAATACCCTATCAAGACGAAACCTACCCATGTTAACATAGTCATATAAAAATTGTAAAATTAATTTTGAAATGTTCTGTAAGTAGGTACCTACTTTTATGGATGAATGAATGAATTAATACTTTATTGTTGTAAAAAAATAAAAAATATACAAAAAGATAAATTTCATTGGAGATACAAACGGCGGCCTTATTGCCAAAGCGGCAATCTCTACGGAAACCTATTTTACGTATTTAAATTTTTAACATAAATACATATTTTGATAATAAAATACATAATCTACACATATTACACATATCCAATAAATACACTACATAAAATACATAAAATATTATGGTGTTGGAGATATTTTCTTAAGTGTCCTGCAGGAAATGCTTTTTTATTGCACGCTTGAATGCATCGTGCGATGGTGCACGTGCACGTCTGATGGCTTCGGGTAGGGAGTTCCACAGTTTGATGGACTTTATCGTATACTAGCTGTGCCAGCGAACTACGTTTCGCCGTATATTTTTTACCCGTTTTTACAACATTCGTCATTGATGCTCAGCTCCTATCAGTCGTAGCGTGATGTTATATAGCCTAAAGCCTTCCTCGATAAATGGACTATCCAACACAAAAAGAATTTTTCAATTTGAATCAGTAGTTCCTGAGATTAGCGCGTTCAAGCAAGCAAACAAACAAACAAACTCTTCAGCTTTATAATATTAGTACTAGTATAGATGACTTGTGATAAAATATGGACGAATGGGAATTGCCTTTTTTTATATATATATAAAAAGGCAACCGTTACCGACTGACTGATCTATCAACGCACAGCTCAAAACACTGAACGGATTGCGCTGAAATTCGGCACACATATAGTTATTATGATGTAGGCGTTCGCTAAGAAAGGATTTTCCAAAACTCACCCCCTAAAGGGGTAAAACGGGGGTTCAAAGTTTGTATGGAGCACCGAGATTGCGAGGTTAATCCTTAAATTAAATAAGCAAACACCTGTTTCATGGTTTCTCAAAAATCAACCCTTTAAGGGGTGAAATGGTTGTTTTTATATACTGAGTTTGACATTCATTCATTCACTCAAAATCAAACCTAACGCGAGCGAAGCCGCGAAGCAAAAGCTAGTCCCCCATACAAATAGTTGGATACTTATGTAAAAAAGTATGAGGAATTTGAAAATTAATTTTACTGTCACTCTTCCGTGGTCTAGTGATTGAGATCACCGAGTGTTGTTCGAGAGGGGTCCGGGGTTAAAATCCTGGGGCCAGAAGTTATTTTGCTCGGTTGGGTAGGTGGTAGGGTTTCCGAGCCAGCCTGGCTAGCTACCACCGTCTTACCTAAGTTTGTCGCCAAAATAACAATTATTTATAGCATTGTTGTGTTCCGACAATTAGAGGTAAGATAGCCAGTTCCTCGGTTGTTGAGGAGTCCAGGCGAAGCTGGCTTCCACCTTCGGCCTTATCGTCACTTACCATCAGGTGAGATGAAGGCCAAGAGCTTCCTTGTCATATGTAAAAATAAGAAGGTACTTATTGCATTGCGACTCGGCTACAAAAAAATTATTAAAGGCTCCAAATCTTTAGAATCTATTACAAATTGTTTGTGCAAAAATTTTTTTTTGTAGTATTGTATTGGATTATTTTATTTTCTCACATTCGTTGTGAAAATTAGAGTGCAACGCACTGGACTAAAAACACATTATACACGAGGTAGTTTCACTGCCGAGCTTTAGCGAGGGAGTAAATAAATAGAAACCGAGTTATTACCTATTATTAGTATTATTTTAGCCCCATGTATAACAATCTACCCTTCACACACACCGATCAAAGATAACTTGGTCTTACTCACCGGAGTGCCTCGCTTGAACACTGTGGTGCCCAATGCGATCTGTCCCTTCAGCACCCTGGTGAACGTCATCTTCTGTTCAGGAGTTGGAGACGCGCTCATGTGTCTGGTGCGCGTTATGTCTGTCGTGCCATCCCTGGAAGCAGTAATAGTTGTATGTTATTGTTACAATTATTAATTTTCAATACTTCATCACTAATGTCCCGATACGGCAGCCAATCTCGACAGAGACTAGTCATCTGCGCAGGAGATATTATAGTGCACAAGTGACTGCGCAAACGCAAGCGCACTCTCTGTTCCTTCACTCGCCTAGTCCGATGGGACGGTTAACCGACACGACCGGGGCGAGATCAGTAGCTCTACCATGAGTTTGCATTCGTTTGGAGTCGATATCGACTGCGTAAATTTTTGTATGGACCTTTGTACAGCGCCCCTAGCGGTAACGCGGTGAACTAAAATCGGTACCATGAGTGCAATAGTTTACGATACGTCGCGAACCTATCGAAAACGCGCTCGCTATCGACAATCATTTTGTGCATATTGTATGGAAATCGGTACCATGAGTTCATGATTTGACAGCTACTCGATAGACGATAACGTACAAAACGATAACTCTAGTTACGTTACTCACTTACATTTTCAAGCGTGAGACTCGATTCGATAGATAATCTAAGCAAGTTTGGAATAATATTATTGAGTTAAATTAGTTAATAAGTTGTGATTTTTTTTGCATGGAATATGCCAACCACGGCTGAGTTCAAGAATAATAACACATACATAATATATACGTCAATGACACGAAAACAATTAAAATACGGGAGCAGTCGTGAGAAAAAGTTCAAAAGAGTGATTACAACTATTTGTGCTAATTATAGTATTATAAATAAGCATTTCAGCATTGGTGTTTAAAAGCAAATACAGACTTGAAACTGAAAGCTATACAGAGTTTATGTAAGTAACCTCAAAATCAAATTATCATTTTTAAAAAGTTACTTACAATTTTGTTTTGATCTTAATAGCTTTATGATCATAGAGGTACATATCTTAAGTGTATAATACTGTTTTATGACAACTGAAGTGAATATATGGGTAATAATTCAGATTGTCTTCGTATGACCCCTTCAGTAGGTAAATGCAAAACTTGGATTTTTGGAAATAACAAAACAAAATGTCATCCTTATGTATGGCAGAATAACACATTCAATAAACTACAAGGCATCCCTAGAAGTTAAGGAATTGTTTGACAAGCTGATAACAAATTAAAAATAGTCTATATCAAAGTGTTAAAATACCTATTCTATAACATTTTATTTACAAAACATTTCTTACAGATTATCCATAAATGGGACTGTTGATGCCACATCCATACTTGCGTGCAACAAGTCCAATGAAGAAGCAAAGAATTAGCTGGATATAACAGCCAGTCAAATGGAAAAAGAATTGTGGTTAAAAATCATTGTCAATGTGTAGAGGTAAAACATTCTTACACCCTCAAATGTAAAGAATTGCATTTTATTTTCTATATTATAAACCTTAATAACTTTTTTAAATAACTTCTTAGAGTTGTTTCTCTAATAAAACGCTATTGGTAATAGGTATACCTAATTTTTTTACAAAGAATAAAACTGACTTCAAAAACACCAAAAAATCATAAATAATATAAGAATACATACAATATCACATTTTTATATTGAAGTCGGTGCCAAGCAATATCACCTGAAAAGTTTGGCACCAACTTCAATATAAAAATGTGATAATTATTGTATGTATTTTTGTATTTAGGACTTTTGGTGTTTTGGAGCCTGTTTAATTTTTGTTGAAAAAAAAAAATATTTCAATATTTTTAGTAAAATTCCCAAACTCGTCACCTACCAGAAACCTTCCATCATCATCAGCTCAGTAACATGATATGATGACTTTCAGATGCAAATAGGTACCTACTTACCTAAATATCGTCAGAAAAAAATGAAATATGTTGGATGTGCCTCTGTAATTTAAGTATTTCCTTCCATTATCCCAGGATCCCTCTATCGATAAAAAGAAAGAATTTTGAAAATCGGTCCACAATTGGCGGAGTAATCAGTGAACATAATATTTTTTTTAAATTATTCAGTCAACACATCTCCTTTTTTGAAGTCAGTTAAAACTTAAAAAGGTGCATATATTATTATAAGATTTTATTTTTTACAGCTACATTTATTTTGGATGAGTAGCGGAGGTTGATTTGATTGAGTGGCATTGATGATAATACAGAATGGTGCAGCCAAGGCCTTCGGTTTTAGCATTTCATTTTTTGGACTGATTTATTTCCACAGCTGCAGTTGGATTTTACAGTGTCACAATAGTTTGGATTGCATTAAAAAGGAAACATTGGTTGATGATTTTTTTTATTGGTAGATTAATAAAAAGATGTTGTTAACACATTTTTTACACCAAAAATAAATAAATTACATGAGCCCACTCTTTAATTTATTTACCTAAGTAGGATTTCCTTGTTTTGACTTTTGACAAAGCAAAAAATATTAATTTTCAATAAAGTTCTAGGTCTATAGGTATTTCATACTGAATCTAATATAAAGAACAACAGAATTGTTGTATTTGTGCATATTTTACACAAGAATGTTGGCAAACAAGCAAATAGTCTACTACTTAGATGATCATAGTCACCTATAGTCTTCTAATGACCAAAGTGTACAAGGTGTAGGTTATTATCTTATGAATGTAGTTACAGTACCCTGAAATTTCGTATCCTTCAATATAAAACAGAAAAGCATTGCTGCTTTGCAATAACACAGAAGACCTAGTACCTCTGGTTATTTAACATAAACATTAAGAATTTGCATCAAAAACATTATCTTTCAATGGAGATTGTCCATTTTTTATGAGACTGGTCAGTCATGAACATTCCTATAAAACTATATTTTTACTTTTACATCTTATGTAAAAGAAGTTATTACCTTACATAAAAGAATATGGGCATGATTCAGTATCAAAGTGCTTAATAAATATAACTTCGCTGTTCAATGAATATAAACAATATGAAATAAAACAAACAATCTTCTGTATATTTGAATTTATTCTGATTCATATGTCAAATAGGTGGATGGTATAAAACAGGTTTGTTGGTGATATATATTGCCCAACCCAAAAACCATGTAAGAGTCGTAATGTGAACACAATAATTCATTGTTTTTCAGTCAACAATGCATTTATAGTATTATTCTTTAATTGCTTCCCTACCATTGCTGTTATTATGATAAAATAATAATACAAACAAAATGTATTTTTCAGACAACTTCCCACTGTATTTTACCCTTAGATCATTTAGCCTAATTTTACCTCATAATAATGTGCAGTTTGCTAAAGTATCCAGTGAGTTTGTAGCTGTGACTCTGCATACTTTCATACTGTCATTAAGATTTTGGCAGCAATATAATTTTACTGACTTGTAATCATACAAAATAAGTAAAATACCAATAGAATATATTTTAATAATATAATAGTGTCGATTAAACAAATTTCTTCATCTATTAAGTTTGCTAAAATATGATAATTATTGAATGATAATAAATAACAGTAGTACCGGTTCTTTCTTGTGCAGTAATTTTTATGGTTGGACATTTGACTCTAATTCCAGGTAAATTTTGGAACTTAAACTTCTGCAACAACAGACATATCATTAAACATCACATAAAGCCATAATAGATAATCATAATATTGTAAAATAAAAGTATTTTATATGAATATTGGCCGACGTCAGACGTCATCAGCTTTATTTTAAGTTTTATATAAATTGCTTCATCATAATTACTCATACTGTAAAGGAGTAACATTTTTAGTTTTATTCATTCACCCACTCACTTATGCAGTTGTATATCTCCTGTAATACTACATTTGGCAGGTATCAATTTTCAGCATATTTGTCAACTCTATTGAATTAAACAAATATTATACATATTTTCCTGTGGACCCTCGGGAACAATTGAGATAATGGTGATCTAAAGCCTGAAAGAAAAAATTAATTGGTTAAATTATTTAGCTATAATGGAAAATCCTTCAATTATAACGGATTGCACTATTTACATTTAAATTATCAATCCAATAGGTCTCTTTGTGTAGCCACGTCTTTAAATAGATGGGTACTAAAAAACAAACCCATAGAAGCATAGAAAATGATTATTTTAAATGGAAAATTGTTACAATGTTTACCACAACAATGTTAATACTTACAATTAAACTATAATTACTATATATTCCTATGAATTGCGCCATTAACTGGAACCATGGAGCGCTTGTCTATATCATTATTAAATCAATACATGGCCTACATTTAATAAAAACTTATTCTTTAACATAAAACTAAATAAGTTTTCGTGAATGTAATCAAACAATGATTAAAAATATAACCTATGAAATAATTTGAAGTTGATGTATAAGCCGACTAAATTAAATCTTTCATAACAATATGGTAAGAAACCGAATTGAGATACCTTTTTGCGAAGACGGATTATAGCGTATCACCAACATGACGACAACAAATAATTACCTGTAAGTAGTCTGTATCCTTTGTATCGTTTACTATACTATCGAGTTAACGTTACGAAGTCAGGTAAATGCAAAAGTAACTCATGGTACGGTCACTATCGAAAACGATATCGTCTGCGTTAACACGTTAGCGACTGTAGTTAACTACAGTGTGCAATCGATGGCAACTCATGGTAGAGGTACAGGCGAAGGACCCACTGATTAATGTGCCTTTCGGAGCACGGACGAGTTTGCGATGTTTTCTATTTTGGTCACCTATGTTAGGACTGACCACAGCTAACGTTGCTTAACCTTAGCAATCGTTTCTGAGCGCACGCGCCAATGTGTCACCAAGCTCCATTGGTTAACAAATACCTATATATCAGTCACCGCAGCCTATGGATGATGCTTGCGATGAAAGACACTCGCAACACAAAACTTAAGCTGTAATGCGTTGTGTCCTATAGCCTGCTTTAAAGTTGCTTATAATTCCATGCTTTATCATGCTAAAGCAAAAACATGCTAATTCCGATAGGTATTAGATGCTAAGGAGTTAACATATTTTCATCGAAATTGAATTAAAAAGCGTCAGGTATATTGTCACCAGGGCTTGCAATGCCTGCATCAAGCTTTATGGTCAAAAAACATGTTTGTTGGCTAACAAAATATGGCTCGAGAAATAACTATATTAAATTGTCGCATTTTTTAGCCACCGTCTTTTCAACCCCCGTAGCATGACTGACTAGTGACTACCAAAAGAAAGAAAAAGAAAGCAAGAAACTTTATCGTGCGCTTACTTGCTTTATTTTATTATTCGCGGTGAACTGTCAAAATACTATAAAAACATTTTGTATTTTGACAGTTTACCGCGATGTATCCAGGGTACAGGGCACATACGTATGAAGATAGATACGTCTGTGGTACAGGGTGATACCGCGAAGTTTCACATATCGTGATCGCTTTCGTTTTTAACATTCCAAGTGTATCCATTACTATTTTTTATCAGACAGTCGACACAGAGTATTGTATTGACGCCGCAAAGCGATCGTGATAGATTTTTACTTAGACAATGCCCCCCTGTTTACATTACTTGCGACGCCATTTTGAAAAACGACGAATATAGATAAAAAATCTGACAGTCGCCGAAACTGATTTTTAGCATGCTAAAAAGCAAAGCTTATTTGTTGAATGTGCGCTTTTGAGTATGCTTAAAAATACCTGTTTGAAAATATTTCAAAGCTTCCATAAAGTGAGCCAAACAGATGCTACTCACATGTAATGTCCCCCCGAGTCCACGAGAAGCATGTCCTCCTTCTTGATAACTCTGGAGCCATCTTCTGGAGGTTTGTAGTGTATGATGGCACCGTTCTCCCCTGCTCCCGCTATTGTTGCGAAAGATGGGCCATAACTGTCGTCTTCTTGCCTGTTTGATAAATCATTTCAGTTTATTCCTCCGATTAATTTTAAGCACCTTTTAGTATATCTATACTAATATTATAAGAGGAAAAAAAAAGATTTGATTGTTTGTATTGAATAGGTAGGCTCCGAAACTACTAGACCGATTTGAAAAATTCTTTAACATTGAGAATCCTACGTTATATAGGCTATAAAATTATTTTTCCTCCGGGAAAATATAAAATTCCCACGGGAAAACAAAAATAACGCGGGCGAAGCTGCGAGTGATAACGCGGGCGAAGCTGCGAGTGGAAAGCTAGTTTGATATTTTCAGCCTGAGACAGAGGTTCAGGCAGACAGACGGACCATGAAGTGATCCTGACGATTCCGTTTTTTTCCCCTTGTGAGATACGGAAGTCGGAGCTCTAATAATCGACCCTAAGCGAGTTCACCGCAATAATAACTGTGCAAATTGATAGAAAACTGGAAATTTAACACAAAATTGACCCCTTCAGCAAAAGCCACACGCTTATTTTTCCGCAGTCGTTCCCCAGAAAAAAATACATGGAAACGACATTAGCCTGTGACAACTTCACGCTATTTTCGGCAGCTAATGTCAATAGGCTAGATGACAAAAAATTTTTTTTGCTTTAATAGAAGCTCATTCATATAATAAACAGAAAGAAAAAATCGGTTTTCGAATAACTATAAAAACAACCAAGATATAAGGTATTAAAGATTTTTCTCTATCTCTTTCTAGCAAAACGGCAATTTACAAGGAGTTTATATGGCCGTACTCAACAATGAGGTCACAGTTGATGTCGGATCTCTCTGTCTAATCGCCTTCAAATTAACAACTTAAAATGCTTGTATCTAATGTATTTCTAAGCCGATTTTAATTCTTATTTCACAGGACTGCATCTTTTTTCACGGTATTTTAATATTTAATGACGAGACGTAAAAATTAGAATTCAGTCATCATCCCAATTGAAATCTCCATACATTTTTTTTGCGAATCAACTGCGGAAAATTAAGCGTGTGGCTTTCGTCTAAGGCCCATGGTGCGTAAAATTATTCTTTCTCATCTTTTCTTTTTTTTGGACACAGCAGGAAAGCTCTTAGTCTTCATCTCACCTGCTGGTAAGTGATGAGAAGAATTGGAAGCGAGCTTCACCTAGACTCCTCAACAATTGAGAAACATTGGTCTTAGACAAAAGCCACACGCTAAATTTTCCGCAGTTGATTCGTAGAAAAAATGAGATGACAATTGACATTAGCTGCCGAAAAAATAGCGTGAAGTCACAGAATAGATAATAGTACTACGTACAGAACGGCCACTCACCTCCCCGCACTCATTTCAAATACCTCGTCCTACCCGGCACTTCGTTGTAGACATCACTGACACATAAACAAGGGTGCGTGCGATCGCTCGGACGAGTAGACGCGAGCGCCGGCCGATAACAGAGACAGCGCTATGCGGGTGAAAGAGAAGGCAGTCACTGCACTTCCCGCGTAGCCCTACTAGATTCCACGCACACATTTGCGCGTGTACGAACGTCATTTGTTTAAGTAGTAGTAATAGGTAATTGATTTGCGAACGTTGTATGGAGTGTCTGGGGTGTGGTGAAGTTGTCGCAACTTTGTTATTTTGGCGACAAACATAGGTAAGACGGTGATAACAAGCTAGGCGGGCTCAGAAGCTCTACCCTACCTCCAACCACACCAAGCAAAGAAACTTCTGCCTCTATGGAGAATCGAACCCCGGAGCTTCAGGTAAACACCGGGTGGTCTCAACCACCACCTCATTAAACCTCGAAGGCGGTTTTATGAGGCCGATGTCCAGCAATGGGAAATATATGGGTAAGAAGTGAATGATGAATCAAGTTTTGATGAATAAACAATCGTCTCACCGTCTGTACTCCCGCAGCTGGTTTGACAGGTCCATCTCGGTGACCTCATTTCCAGCTGCCACCTGTTCTTCGACCCAGTGCAGTGCTCTCACGACAGCTATGCCATCTTTGATGTGGGCCGTCCGGAAACCCTTGTGAAGTTTTTGTTATTATTTTTTAATTCATTTAGTTCGTGGGTTTGCCTATCTAGTTTATGTATATAAAATGTCATTTTTTGGGGAGTCGAACCCGATTAAATGAAATGCAGATGGAATTTTTACACACAGCACAACTCAAATAGAATTACGATTAAGAATTATATTCACAACTACAACTTATTACATAGAATAATTTGAAAAAAATATTAACTTCTGATGTGGTGTAACTACAAATTCCAGAATTGAGTCTACAAATTTAGTGAATTACGTTCTAAAACCAGACGTATGGATTGAGGAGCCACTTTCAGATTGATGTAACGTCTGACGTGTGTTACTACGAATTCGAGAATTTAGTCTACAAAAACAGCTAATAAACTTTTTTTTTATTGCGATCAGTTGGCAAACAAGCAAACTGCCCACCTGATGGTAAGTGGTAACAGTCACCTATAATACATGTGGTTCCTGTGAGCTTCGCAGCTAACTGCAACCCTCACAAGAACCACAGTGTACGTTGCCAACTTGTGACTTAAGATGTAAAGTCACGGTACCCAGTAATTTCACTGCCATATCATACCCTTCAAACCGGAACACAGCAATGCAAGCTCTGCTGCTTTGCGGCAGAAATAGGTAAGAAGGAGGTACCCATGCACACGACCCTGCTACAAAGTCTCCCTCCGGTAAGTACTAAACTAATACCTCCGGTAAGTAACTACTAAATAATGGCGGGAACTTCGATTGATTTCCTGATGTGGCTCCTCAATCCATACGCACACAATGTCCCGGATCCGTCACTCTACATTCTTTTAGACACTAAACATCGTCAGTATAAATACCTTCAACTCGATATCGTTTTTGACACACTTCATCAGCGCCACCGGTGAGAGCGATGACAGGACTTTGATGGAGGAGTTCTGGAAAGTAAAGTTTATTATTAGAAAAGAACAGATTTTGGATTGTCGTCCTGATCTGAGGCGCGTTCAGGGCCTTCGCGCGAAGTACAACTTTTCGCTCTAACCCCGTTCAATGCCTTCGAGCGTGACAACCGGGTGAAACAACCGGCCCGTTCAACACCTTAAGGCGGTTTCCCACGGCGCGCGATTCTACAGGCGCCCTCAGGCGAGCTCGGGCCGCCGCGCCGTGGGAAGGGTGTCGCCCGTGGCGGCGCGCGGTGGCCTGAGCTCGCCCGCGTATCCGCTGGTCGGCGGCGCGTGATTTCGAGGGCGCCCTCGGGTGAGCTCGCGCCCCGACGCGCCGTGGGAAAGGTGCCGTCCGTAGCGGCCCGAGCTCGCCCGTGCGTATCCGCTGATTGTCGGTAACTTCAAAGGCACGGCGCGAAGGCGCAGGCGATTGCCTGTGGTGGCGCGTGCGTCTGGCTGGCCAACATACGTCATTTTCCGCTTGGTTATTTAACAAAATCAGCTTACATATGCGTTCCGTTATATTTGAAACATAAAACTATGTTACTTTGAGTCGACAAAATAATTAAAACTCATTTTGTGGTTTATGAAACCACGCTGCAAGTGATTTTTTTTTGATCGTAGGTATTTAATGAAGATGTATTATTGGCCTTGGCTGCTTTGCCGAGCACTTTTGCTTTCACTTGTCTTTACTCCAATCCGCACTGAGCTAGCGTGTTTGACTAAGGTCTAAGCAACTTAGGGTGGGCTCGATCAACAATCTGTAATTAGTTCCAGATGGCATAGCTTGTGTCAAACAAAAATGTTATAAATTATTATAACTCATTCTGTAGAAATAAAATCGTCAGTAACTTCTCTAACTTTTTTGATTATTGTTTTATAATTTTATGCTTCACTAGCTTTCAGCTCGCGACTTCGTCCGCGTTATTTTTGTTTTCCCGTGGGAATTTTATATTTTCCCGTAGGAAAATTACCCTATGTCCTTCCCCTGGTCTCGAACTATCCCTATACCAACTTTTATCAAAATCAGTTCCGTAGTTTCGAAGCCTATTCAATACAAACAAACGAACAAACAATCAAATTTTTCCTCTTTATAATATTAGTATAGATATAAACCAAGGTTTTATTTATTCACAGCTCTGTTTTTGCTTGGGGCTAAGTCACCATACCGTACACCATACAAAAAACAAATTATTAAAAAAAAAACAAAATAATAAATAAACAACGTTCTACACCAGAATCGAACCACTATCCCACAGATTTAAAGACGAAGCTCTGACCAATCCCGACCTATATGAAGTTGTGAAACTAAAGATCTCATGTTTTTGTGTAATGCGATCAGCACTTTTCTTTTTTTCTTTTCAAGCGTCATCTGTGCTCGATTCCTATTGATTTTCGTTGTTCTTGCGATGAAAATCAATAGAACATTACGACGAAGATCAATATTGATTTTATTTTCGTCGAAAACAAAACAAAAAATTAAGTACAAATCGAACACTGACGAGCACTCGATGCAGGAAGAATGATTCAAAAATAGGGCCCCAGAGGCGCCCGTGGAATGACAAGCCGTGGGAAGCCACGCGCCCGGGGTGGCGCGAGCTCGCCTGTCGTCCGGGCTCGTCCGTAAAAATCGGCGCGGCCTGAGGGCGCCCGCGAAAACACAGGCCGTGGGAAGCCGCCGTTAGAGTGTCGGCGCGAGTTACAACCGAACAACCAACGAATTTGATGGTTGTAAAACGCTCTGACGTTTATTACTGAAATACTCTTACGTGATTGGATGATATTGGCGGCCATATTCTATAATGTCATCTACTAGAAAGAGAGAGAAATAAAAAATCATGTGAAAGAGGGAGATAAAAGATTTCGTTACTGCAATCCGTTCAACGCCTCTGAGCGAGTTAAAAAACAACCGGACAACTACACCCAGAGGCGCTGAACGCGCCTCTGTACCTTACTTGCTCACGAACCATTGTAGTTGCAACATCATTATAATAAATAATTTTTTGCGTCTATTTGAGAGTTATTTTTGTGCATCAACATATCCTCTAACTAAAGATATACAATGGCGCCCAACGTGGGGCCATTGAAACGAAACAAAACAGGTTTTTTATTGTCGTCCTGATCTATACGTTATTTGCTCGCGAGCCATTGTAGTTGCAACATCATTATAATACATTTTTGGATGCATCTATTTGGGAGTTATTTTTGTGCACCAATATATTCTCTAACGGCCTTATTAGTAAAAGTTTTACTCCATAGATCATCCTCGGATTAGTTACTCCGTGTTTTGTCTTGTTTTCGCATATGGCAGTCGACATGTGCGGAAACAAGACAAAACACGGAGTAACTAATCTGAGGATGATCCAAGGAGTAAAATTTTTATTAAAAAGGCCGTAAAGATATACAATGGCGCCCAACGAGGGACCATTGTAACAAAACAAGATAGGTTTTTGATTATGGTCCTGATCTGTACCTTACTTGCTCGCGAACCATTTATTTTTTTTTATTTATAACTTGTTATGTACAGTTTTCTATACAAAGGAGGTACATCATCATCATCATCAAACCATTGTAGTCGCAACATCATTTTAATAAATAATTTTTGCGTCTATTTGGGAGTTATGTGCACCAATATATCCTCTAAAGATATAAAATGGCGCCCAACGAGGGGCCATTATAACAAAACAAAACAGGTTTTTGATTGTCATCCTGATTAGTACGTTAGTTGCTCGCGAACCATTACAGTTGCAACAGCATTATAATACTTATTTTTTGCATCCTTTTGGGAGTTATTTTTGTGCACCAATATATCTTCCAAAGATATATTGCATGCACAGATTTCTACTTAGACGAGGAACAATTTGCCCACCACACCGCACTAGGCAGGTTTTGACCCCTCCCTAGGCGATGTTCCAGCTTTTATACTGCTGTGCCTCTCCAGGAGGGTGCATTCGGTGTATTGGCATTCCCGATCCCGGGCAAACCTCCATCGCGGGCGCTTGCTATTCGGTCCCAACAGAAGTGAAGGTAATCGAAAAAAACTTAAATAATAAAACTGTCGGTTAGATTAGGTTCCGTGAGGCCTGCGTGCCCGATCGGCTCTCCACCAACGTTTGGCTTCTCCGTCTGGGGACTGTCCTGGTGTCTCGGATAATCCCCCCTTGGCGATAGCCCGACCAACTGGTCGAGCTAGCTTGGGCGCATGAGTAGTAGTATCGCATTGTGGACCCCACCACACGTGCCCAAAAGGGCAGGGAGAACACCGAGGGATTTTAGTGAGTAGACCTGGCACTCTGCCGGGTGAGCCCCACACACGCTCGCCGTCTAGCCAACGGCGGGTACGGTGCAGTTGCGCATTTCCTCCCGAAAAAAGAGGTTAGGTTAGACATTGTAACCACATGCAGCGAAATGAATGAAGCATGACACTGCATGTTTCATACTCCACTCGCAAAAACAATTATTAGGTAAAATCCACGTCGTAGACATTTTTTTGCCTGAGTCCGAATAGCAATCGACTCCTAAAGGGACCCGGGTTCGTATGGAAATACTATGCAGACCCGATAGTGAATTGCTATCGAAGAAAACTTATAGGATAAAACTGAAAACTGTAGGTTAGGTTAGATACAATATTGTTTCCATTCACAGCACTGCACCACACACACGGAGTATGAAACTGAAATGAAACTCATGCATGTTTCATGATCCGAGTCCAAATAGCAACCGACTTCTAATAGGGACCCGGGGGGGTTATTGTCTTAGGAATATCTATCGCGATCGCTTACGATTTAACAGTCGCAGCCCATCCGTTACTCCTTTATAAAAGGAAGTCGGCACAGAATCTTATGTTCATGGCGCAATCGCTGTCAAATTATAAGCGATCGTGATAGATTTTTCCCTAGACAATAACCCACCCGGGTCCTAATAGACAGCCATATCAAAACATGTTAAATATAATTAACACTCACCGATTCGACAGCGGAATAAATTGCGTGGCTGCCGTCCTTCGACAGCCAAACTGTGCTGCCAGGCGGCAACTCGTCCTACAAGAGAAACAAGATTAAATTGAAGTAAAAAGGTACACTTCTATTTGCTTATACAGCTACGAGTAAGTCGGTCATCAAGCAGGCTGCCCAATTGGAGTCACATTTTCGAAACAATTGGCTACCACCTGCGCAAGACCTACTGTTGCACAAATATAATTAGATGAATGTTTTTCTGTGAAAATATCGTATAATATTTCACGCAAATTAAGAAATCCTTAAAAAATATATCATCATCATCATCTCAGCCTCACGATGCCTGCTGGGCATTGTAACAACCCCCCTGTTGTATCTGTGCATTAACTAAAATATGTAATCTGTGGAAGACTCTGTGATTATGTCAGAATAAAGATGTCTGCCTAGCTTGCGTATTCATTGTGGTTTTATTAAACTCAAACCCAGTAATATAACATGGTGGCAGCGGTTTAAATATCAAAAAGTAAAAGAAGTAAATTTATGTTAATAAGCTAAAAACAAAGAAATGGAAGAGGAAAAGATAAATGAAGATTTTCAAACCTCCCGATATTATGGACACGTGCCAGTTGCACCTCCAGAGCGTTTTTCTTTTTTGCCTACGGACTGGGCAGTGTGGAGAAGTAGATTCTTAAGATATTTACAGTTAAGTGGTCAAGCAAAATCAAGTAATGAAGATCGTATTAATTGTCTTATTTACTGCATGGGCGAAAAAGCGGAGGAAATATTATTGCAATTTAAAAACAAAGACAAGTTTGAAGAAATAATAGAAAATTTCAACAATTACTTTAATCCAAAGAAGAACGTAGTATTTGAGCGTTTTAAATTTAATTCATGTAAACAAAATGATGAGGAAAGAGTTGATCAGTTCATAACAAATTTATATAAGCTGGCAGAAACGTGTGAGTATGGTGAGCTGACAGAGGAACTTATAAGAGACAGAATAGTCATAGGCTTAAAAGATAAGAAGACAAGCGAGCGATTGCAACTAAAAAATGATTTAACTTTGAAGGAAGCAGTAATTATTAGTAAACAAGCTGAAATCCAAAATGAGGAGGCTAAAATGTTGAGAGGAAGAGAAGACCAGCTGGATATATATCGCATGAAACAGAAACAGACATGTTGGTTTTGTGGAAGGGAGAGACATCCTAAGCAGCAGTGCCCAGCAGTGAATGTGACGTGTCATAAATGCAACAGATTGGGGCATTTTGCAAAAATGTGTAGAGGTCGTACTGTGCGTAGAATAGAACAGGAAGAACAGAAAGAGGGAAAAATATTTCAGGTTAGCTTACAGGATCAAAACTATAAGATTGAGGTTACAATGACAGGCAGTTACAAATGTGTAAAAACATTAAACTTTTTAATTGATACAGGAGCCGATGTAACGGCCATTCCAGAGTATTATGCACAAGGATTGATCGTGGAGAAGTGTAATGACATTATAAATGGACCAGATGGTGCTCATTTATCTGTTGTGGGTACGGCAACAGTGGAATTAAGATACAAAAACAGCTGTTATAAAGGTAAAATTTATATAATTAATGGCTTAAAAAGTGCTATATTGGGTCGTCCTTCTATAGAGGCAATGAAAATATTAACTATTTGTACAGTGTCAAAGTCTGGTAAAGAAAATGTATTAAATTTTAATATTGAAAAAGAGTTTCCAGAAATATTTAATAAGTTAGGGGTTTTTAAAGATGAGTATGACATAAAGTTAATAGACAGGCCAAAACCATATGTTCATGCATCTCCTAGGAGTGTTTCGATACCATTGTTACCAAAAGTTAAAGAAGAGCTAGAAAGATTACAAAAATTAGGTATAATAAGTGCAATTGAAGAACCTACTGACTTCGTATCACAAATAGTAGTTGTATTTAAAAATAATAAGGTTAGAATTTGTGGTGATTATACAGAGGTAAATAAAAATATTCTTAGGCCAATCTTTCCTATACCAAAGGTAGAAAATACACTGGCTAGGCTTCAAGGGGCTAAATATTTCTCAAAGATCGATGCAACATCAGGCTTTCATCAAATTTTGCTTAGCGAGGCCTCAAAAAAGCTAACAACAATAATTACACCTTTTGGAAGGTATGTTTATAACAGACTACCCTTTGGACTCAATTGTGCACCTGAATATTTCACCATGAAATTCTCGAATTTATTTAAAGACTTAAAAGTAGCCATACATGTCGATGATCTGTTAATTTATGAGAGCTGTCCTATCCAGCACAACAAGGTTTTAAAGGAGGTACTTAAAAGGTTAAGTGATGAAGGTATAACAATAAATAAGGATAAATGTGTATTTGGGGTTACAGAAATTAATTATTTAGGGTACATTGTGAACGAGAAAGGTATCAAACTAGATCAAAGTAGAGTAGAAGCTATAAATGCATTTAAGAATCCTAGTAATAAAAAAGAATTAATGCAATTTTTAGGCATGATCAACTATGTAGGTAGGTTTATACCAAATAGGTCTTCTATTTTGCAGCCTTTGTATCATTTATTGAAAGAAAATAATTTATTTAAATGGGGAGAATTACAGGAGAAAGCTTTTTTGGAGGTTAAACAGAAACTTAAAAAGGCACCCATATTGGTTCATTTTAATCCCAACAAAAAAATTATTGTCTCGGCTGATAGCAGTTCATTTGGATTAGGAAGTGCTTTGTTACAAGAAGATGAGTTAGGAACTAAATCCGTAGTGGCTTATGCTAGCAGAACTCTAAATGAGGCTGAGAAACATTATGCTCAAATAGAAAAGGAGTGTTTGGCTTTGGTATGGGCTGTAGAAAAATTTAGGGATTATGTTATAGGTATACACATAGAGTTAGAAACTGACCATAAACCACTATTACAAATTCTACACACAAAGTCTTTAGATGATTTAAGTCCTCGCCTTTTAAGATTAAGAATGAGGTTAATGCGATTTGATTACACTGTTAAGTATATACCAGGAAAACAATTGTTATTAGCTGATGCTTTGTCAAGAAATCCACTTACAGTTACAAATGACAACAGTATTGATTTAAATTCATCTGGTAATTGTATCATGTTTGTTAATGAAACAATATCACATGTTGACTTAGCAACTATAAAATCTGAACAAAATCAATGTTCAAAATGTATCAAGTTAAAAGAGTATGTAATTAATGGCTGGCCAAAAAGAAATAAAATCGATGATTATTTAACAAAATACTACCAATATAGGCACAGTTTTTCTATTGAATCTGATATTCTTCTTTATAATACCAGAATAGTTATACCAGAAGTACTACAGCAGCAAATTTTAAATAAAATTCACGCAGGACATTTGGGGATATCTAAATGTAGGGAACGGGCTAAACAGTCTGTGTGGTGGTTGGGCTTATCATCACAAATAGAAGAAACCGTAAAAAATTGTTCAAAATGTGTAGAAATGTATACAAATCACAGGCAAGAATTCATAGTAGATGAATTACCAGTCAGACCATGGCAGAAAGTAGGTATTGACCTTTTTAAATATCTTAACAAGTGGTATTTAGTTATTATAGACTATTTTTCAAAATATTTAGAAGTACTATCATTGACAGATTTAACAGAAGATAGCGTTATCCTTAGATGTAAAGAAGTGTTTTCAAGATATGGTATACCTGAGGTTGTTAGGTCTGATTGTGGTACTCAGTTTAAAACTAAATTCAATTTATTTGCAAAAGAATATGGATTTCAATCTATAACAAGTAGTCCTTATTTTTCCCAGAGTAACGGCCAAGCTGAATCTGGTGTTAAAATAGCAAAGAACTTGTTGGCTAAAAATGATGATTTTTATATGGCTTTATTAATATATAGAAATACTCCTTGTCAGTCAGGTTATAGCCCAGCTGAGTTAATGTTTAGTCGTAAGCTTAGAGATAATTTACCAGTAATATGTAGTAAATTAAATAATAAATCACTAGATAATAAGACAGTTAGAACTAAAATGATGGAAAAGAAAGAAAAGGATGGAGAGTATTACAATAAAAGGCACAGAGTACATAATTTGGAAGAATTAGAAATAAATGATAGAGTCTGGATAACTGATTTAAAGCTTTATGGAACAGTGATAGATAAATGTCAAGAACCAAGGTCATTAATTGTTGAAACTGATAGAGGGAAGTTTAGAAGGAATCGTTTTCACCTGGTGAAAGCATCCAAAGAAATTCGTCATGAGCACCCACATCATAATTATGATGTTTTACTAGATGATTTGTATTCAGATAAAGATACAAGTGTATTAGATTCACAGAATACTGATACAGATCTAAACCTAAATAAGAGTAATAGTTCTTTTGAAAATAACTCCATATTACCTAGGCAATCTAAAAGACTTGTAAAAAAACCCCAGTATTTAAAAGATTATGATTGTACTTAGTTCATAGTTTTTTTTAAATTTAATTTTATAATGATTGTACTTAGTTTAACTGATATTACATGTTAAGTTCTTATTTAAATGAAAAAGGGAAAGATGTTGTATCTGTGCATTAACTAAAATATGTAATCTGTGGAAGACTCTGTGATTATGTCAGAATAAAGATGTCTGCCTAGCTTGCGTATTCATTGTGGTTTTATTAAACTCAAACCCAGTAATATAACACCCCCCCCCCTCTCTACTTCTCTCCTCTCTACTCTACACTATCCTACTCTACTCTAAACCCAACCCAAACCCTAAATCCTAGCCTAACCTAATCCTAATATAATATAAACATAACCCCACCTTATTTCTCACTAAAAACAGACTAAAAAAATCTAATCTACCAAGATAAACAAAATCTAATTTTTACTCCTATCTAATCAGCATTAAAAACTTAATGAGGAAATGGTAAAGTCTTACTCCTACCTAACTGACATTAAAACCTAATGAGGAAATGTTCTACCTAATCGGTATTTAATACCTGATGAGAAAATGGTGAGCTCCAGCCTCGCTCCACATGGTGAGTGTCTATGCCAAACCTGCCTTATACACTCCCCCTTCCAAAACCACACGGAAGTTCCTCATCGCAGGGCCCTACTTATTTAATAGTTCCTAAAAGTTTCCCTACAAAACCTATTAGATTTATTATATACATTACAGAGGAGAGCCAAATGTAGTGCCTGGGGCTTACGACCCAGGTGCAGGTTTAAAATAGCTATTTTATAATTAATTAACATTCACCTTCACTACTTCTCTCTCTGTCTAATCATATTAAATATGATTCATAGTAATAAATCTTTATGTCTTATTCTAACAACGTTTAGCCAGTGATCATCTAGTGATCATAAAGGAACCCTTATCATGCCGCAATTAACCCTAGTTCTTTTAGGAAACAAAAGAATGATACAACTACTCCCTAATACACCTATTCCATTGATTTCTATACATCCTATTAATCTTTAGCTACCTAAGCAATTTCATAATATTAAAAGAAACAACTTTCCCTTAGAAACCTAGTATGAAATTAGTTTGTAGATGAACTAAACATCTTCAATTTCTTTAATAAATTATAGTTTGTTATGTAAATACAGTAATATTAACCACAGCAATATTAACTTCTGGTTAGACTTGAAGATAACAACATACACCCTTTTATTTTTGAGTCATTGTTGTAGGCTACCTTTGGCTCACCTGAATAACACTGAATTAACATGCCATAATTAATAGCAAATAATGGATAATTTTCCCATTACATAATAAAGATTCATTTCATATGATTTTATAATCATGTTATTGCATATCAACATTTAAGGACATACTTCTCCTTTAGAATATTTAATAGCTGTATTCTATTTACATTTTAATTAGTCATTTTGACTTGGAAAATTGAAGAGTATTTAATTTATCCACATGATCTTAATTTCATTATAATTTTGAACAATTTCCATTTCCTTACTAGTTAAATTTATTAATTATATTCATTATTTCTCAAATTGACTCCTCCAAACTTTATAAACCTCACTGAGAAGTAGTTTCCATGAACCTCAACTATTTCCTTGATTTTAAATTCAAATATTCCCTACCTTTCTAGCCTAGCTCAACCTAAACTCTATCATCAAATGATACTTAGCAACATCTAATGATCCTATCCCTATCACCCTATTCCTAGTTCCCATTCTATTTTCCTATCCTGCCTATTATCCTATCCATGTCTACTTTATAATCCTAATCTGCTAAATTAATGAGAAGATAGCAAGCTAAGGATCAAATCCTTTTTATTACGTTAATCGTGTGGTGTGTTCTGTTGTCTTACGAAGTGCAATGTAAGACACCTAACTAACTTAAAAGAATAAAAGGCGAGGTGAGAAAGGCCTCTGTGTACCTATTTCCCTATACTCGTGTAAGTGTGAGCACGGGCAACTGGATTGGGATCGCCGTGTGTTCACAAACCCTATATACGTGGTGTATATATACATATATAAGTAGGAGACCGACTTCTTTAGTCCATGCGTAGCTAAACGGGTGCAATTAAGGCATGGGTCTACTTCGACAGTCCCCCCGCCGCTAAACACTTCTCAAAGAAACCAGGGAACTTGAGCCACTATGTTGATAAAGAGTGACTGCGTTGATATGTTCCAAACAACGCCCTCCCCGAAGGAAGTTAAAACCAAGGTCTGCTGTCACCATAGGGTAACCCGACCGAGGCCCACCGAACCATGTCAGTGTTTAGGTCGTCACAATTCGATATTCGGATTCGTATACTAATATTTTGAAATTCACAATATTTGCAATCACAAATTAATTCGAATTAAATACACAATATCAAAGAACGCGTTAAAAACCAACCGGCTTGAATAGAATTCGCAATGCACTCGAGGCTTGCTTTGAAACTCCCGGTAAGACGACCCGCGAAAAATGAGCTCCCGATTTCCAACCTCCGACCTATTTATACTTAAAACGATAAGGCGATCTGGGCGATCTCGGCGAGCTGCGCAAGCTGAACCATCACTAGCGACGCCGCGATCTCGACAGACGCGGGAATGACACGCCATTTTGATATCAAAATATGAGAAATAGTTCCGCTGTTAGAATTCATAATTAATGATTAAACGAACTTACCTGTACGTGAAGTTCAATCATAATTATACGAAGGCTTCGTCCGAAGGGATTAGCAAATAATACTTGTAGTAACGCCTAGTGATACGCCAGTCACGCACTTTATTTGAGGGTATAAATAAAATTTAAAATGAGTCTCACGTCAACAAGGTGGGCGACCTATCCGCTCGCTTCATTTAGTTTAGAGTAGCCGCATCCGGAATATTTCACACAAAAATGGGGACTTGTAGTTGGGAGGGAGGGTTGCTAATCCCTTCGGACGAAGCCTTCGTATAATTATGATTGAACTTCACGTACAGGTAAGTTCGTTTAATCATTAATTATACTCGGCTTCGTCCTCGGGATTAGCAAATAATACTTGTAGACTTTTAGAGATAATAGTGTGAAATATTTTGTTTATTCCTGAATTTTCATTAATTTATGTTAATAAGAATAAACATCAATCATCATTTGAATTACTCGTATTATTAACAATTGTTCTGGCAAAATAATTATTTCCATTAGTATTGACATTACTTATGGTTCTATTATAGAATCGATAGAATGTGCTTGAAGAGCCGCTCCATCCAGCGGTTCATCTTATTTGATCTAGGCCGACACCTAGGTGATGAGCCGCGGATGTAGCGGCGTGCTGTGCGCGGTAAATATGTTTAGATCAAAAACGCTATCGCGCAGTGTGTTCTTTATTCACTGACTTAAGGTTTGGGAACCGACAGCATTATAAGGCTTTTTAAGCACTTATGAAGAGAAGGAATGATTTCAATACTTTTAATATTAATCTAGGACAATGTTTGTACTTTGTGTGCTGTCAACAGCGCAATGAGAGTGATGAGTTTTTTCGAAAGTTTTTCAAAAGACAATGTTTCATTGGCGTAAAATTGGCTGACATAATTAATAACTATTGAAGTATCCCACATATTTGGGCAAGGGGCCCTCCCTTATACCGAAATATTCCTTTAAAATATCTTCTTACTCTGTCATCTTCTCGTAAATTATTTTCCCCTAAGCAGGGCGAGCGTGGATCTATAGGAGTTAAGCGTGCCATATTGAGCTCCCTCTTCATAATAGTTTGTTGAAATAAATTATTTGTGGAATTGAAGGATTATACAAGTCACAATTATTGTCGTTACAGTAATTGAACCAGCGCCGTAAATAAACATTATATTGTTTAAAAGAACTTTGGAATATAGATGCTAATATCGGCGGTACACTCCACGCCGTCCGCATAAGTTCCCCGCTATACAATGACAGAGAACGGGGTGAAAGCATAAAAATTAAAATCGGCCCAGGAAATGCATCTGGGTCCCTATGCCAGGAGACATAATCAGTGCATTTAGTATTTATTTGACTAGCGAATAAGTCTACTTGAGGTGCCCCATACGATGAGACAATTTCCTGATATGCCCAGTCCGCTAACTCCAATTTTTTTTTTTTTTTAAATACTTCGCCCTACACTAGGATTTTCTCCTGTGTCGTGGGTGCAGTTACAAACATAGAATATCACATGCACATACGCCCAGACCGGAACAAATTTCTGTAGGCCATAAAACATTTGTCCCGTACGGGAATCGAACCCGCGACCCGTTGCGCAGTAGGTGATCACTCGACCTTTGCGCTAAACGTGTCGTCGATTCTATGTCAGGATGTACCCGCCTTGATTCGGCAACTGCCGTTATATTATCTGATAGGCTAATGTAATAAGCCATAACATACAAATTGCGACATTCACACCACTGCCATAGTTGACGAGTGATGTCAGTGAAGTGGGGGAACTGAATACCCCCCATTGTATTGATGTAAGAGATTACTGTAGTGTTGTCGATGCGGAGAAATTTGACAACTAGGTACTTACATTTTTGGCGAACACTTTTAATCTTAGAAAAGCAGCTAGAATTTCTAGGTAGTTAATGTATTGTGTTCTCTCCTGAATGCTCCACAACCCGCTAACCTTCTCTTTGCCACGTACAGCCCCGTATTTGAGGCGTCTGAGAAAATTTCCAGATCATGTGTATCATGTTTGATTTTACAAAACGGTATTTGTATTGCGTCATTCCTAGGGATATTTATAAATTTATCATAATTATCATTAATGATGATTTTAAGTTTAATTTTTAGTATAAGGCTAGTGTATTCTACAGCCGGGCAAACTGAGACTAGTAATTCGACTATTTGTGCGAATTGACGTATTTTAACCATTTTTTTTTTTTTAAATTTCTGATTTGTGATCTGGAATTTTTAGTCTAGATTAGAACGAAACCTTAAAAATGTACATATATTACTAGGTATCATTAAACTTTTGGCCTCGTTAATTAAAATCAAAGAGAGGTAATTAATTTTTTGGTTTGTATATTTGGCCAATAATTATCTAAATAATTAGTTGATTTTAGGTCCGCAGAACGGAGTAATCGGACAATTGGTTTTATTGCCTTGATGGTGCAGTACTCAAGCCAAATAGTTCTTGTTCAATTTGAAATCTTAAATATTTTCTTGAATTAGGGTCAAAAGGCATCTTTTAAATCTATTTTTGTCATGAAACAATTTTTTGTTTTAAATTTTAGCACTGAGCGTAAATTTTCAATTTTTAAATGATCTGCTTTTATAAATTTATTAGTTTTTTTTTTTTTTTTTACTCTGCACCCTATTTATTTATCGCCTTTGCAGTCTTAATAATTTCTGACAGGTTTTCGCCTAATGAATGAATAAAAAATGGTTAAGTATTTTGAAGCTGGTCTTTCATGTCCTTTTTAAGGGAAGACAATAAAATTCCGTCGTATGACTGAATCCGGTATTGTAAGTCACAGAGAATACGTTCTGTGTCCATCAACATTTTTATTAATTCTGGGTCACTGTTATTTTTCGAGATCAGCGAATTAATAGCTTGGTTCAAGCATGAAATAGCCGTAGAAACTTGTTTTTGCCTAATTTCGATATTTTTATAACGTTTAGCGTTTATATCGGAGATAGCCACCTTAATTTCGGCATTCAGTACCTACGGGAGCATTAATTAGTTTGCAGTTAGTCGGCGAAAGGTATTTCACATTAATGTGTGTTCCAACTTAACTGCAAAGTCTTTGTGAATGTTGGCTCCAAAAGTATTCGAAATAGTTGGATCCTCGCCCAATATTTCAAGTATTGTGGTGTTTAGCATCGCATTAGCTGACCCAGGCTCGTCGGTATCCGTCACTTGCTCAGGCGCGCCGGCGGCGGCGGTGGTGGCGGTGGTGGCGACCACCACGGGGGTGACCGTCATGACGGCACAGAAGATATAAACGGCGGGCGTAGCCACTTCGGCGAGTTCTGGGTCGAGGTCGACCTGCATCTCCGAACGTGGCTCAGAACCAATAATCCCATCGAGCAGTAGGCCAATTATAAATCTTTAATCGTATGACATGGCATAATAAATCATGAAATGCTTCATTTCGTATTACCGATCTCCAATGATATCATTACTATGGCATAATTTCGATGATGTCAATATCATATAACGAACGAATGATCAAAAATCTGACCGAAAATCATAATTTTCGCTTTGCACTATGATATCATATGATGTTATTTGAAAACCGTGAGATCGTAATAGGCCTGCAGGTTTAAAACGTTGTTATTACGTTCTTGCTCTGAAAACCACCGATATCTCCATTAGTCATGAAACAGACCAAAGTACTGTTCGCGAGACTAATTTATAGGGTAGTACAGCTCCAAAGAGAAGTACGCAAACCCGGATATGTAACCATTGCCACTATGAATACACCGATATCTCCATTAGTCATGAAACAGACCAAAGTACTGTTCGCGAGACTAATTTATAGGGTGGTACAGCTCCAAAGAGAAGTACGCAAACCCGGATATGTAACCATTGCCACTATGAATACACCGATATCTCCATTAGTCATGAAACAGACCAAAGTACTGTTCGCGAGACTAATTTATAGGGTGGTACAGCTCCAAAGAGAAGTACGCAAACCCGGAGAGGTTACCATTACCATAAGGTAGTACAGCTCCAAAGAGAAGTTCGCAAACCAGGATAGGTAACCATTACCACTATGTATATACTGTATTTGTTCTTTAGTATATAATCATAAAAAGTAGGTGCATGTTACGATTGGATAATTATTATTACTGCTAATCAGTTAAGGAACAATCCTAAAATACTGTTCGCAAAATTATTATTGGGTAGTGCAACCCCAAAGAGAGGTACGCAAGCCCAGTTTAGTGAATAATCACTGTAGCAATAACTATTATTTAGTAAACTTTCTTCTTAGAGATATAGTGTCATAAAAATTCATACAAAATAAGCCCACTAGGTAGGTATGAAATAAATCTTATTTAACAGTTTTCGTAAAACTATTTCATTGGATTATAAAACTTCATTTCAGAGGAAACCAGTAAAAAATAAAAACGTGACAAATTTACCATTATAGGTATAATTCGTCATTAACTAATTAAGTTTCTCTAGTACTTATGAGAATATAACAAGATGGCTGACTTATCATACTTCTGCCCGTTATCAAACGAGCATTGTACGGGCAGCAAATAGAAAATGACATTTTCGGCCATAGTCACTAATAAATGCACTTATTCACACAATGACTAACCTTGAGACTCCGCGTACGGCATCTTCTGATTGATGATTATGATTATGATTATGATTCGTAACACTTCGAGTTTTTTAAACTTACACAACAGATTTGACAATCCTCCTCACTTTTCCGCTTAGGCATTATAAATAAGCACTACCTCACTTAAAGTAAAAACTTTTATGACGCGAGAGTGTGATCGTGGCGAGCACTAAAAAGCGAATGAAGCGAGCGGATAGGTCGCCCACCTTGTTGACGTGAGACTCATTTTAAATTTTATTTATACCCTCAAATAAAGTGCGTGACATGGTTGTGTTCACGACCGATTGCCATATCCTAAAAAAGTGAAGTGAAGTGAAGTGAAGTGAAAGTGCGTGACTGGCGTATCACTAGGCGTTACTACAAGTATTATTTGCTAATCCCGAGGACGAAGCCGAGTATAATCGCTTGTACCAACTATACTTAATACATTTTTACATGCATTTATGCACAACAGCCGCGTCGACAGGCAAGCGTCTAATACGGGGCCTATTCTCAATGTTTACATGACTCTATTAGGCCACTATTCTAATTATTTGTTTCTTAATTGACTTTCTAAATTTAATTGAAGCTTTATTTAATTTATTTATTTAAATTCTCTATGTACATAGTATGCACCAAAGCAGACCTATTGTCATTAAGCATTTTTGCCAATTTACCCTAGAATAATTGAGAAACTATCAAGTTTTACATTGCATGATGTATTTTATTATTCCCTATTTGTAACGAATGCTTAAAACTCAATGCGTTCCGTTACAGCATAGACCTCCCCAATAGATCTCCACAACGATCGGTCCTGTGCTCAAGCGCGGATCCACCGTTGTGGGCACGATGGGCATGCCCACAACCCTAATAGACATGTGACGTCACACTTTAATGGTCTATCGAGATCGATAGACTGATGATAATTTTATCCAGTGCCTTAAAAAACAATGAAACTTGGTCAGTGTCATATGTTTTGGAAACAACTTTGTAGGGATGCACTATAATACGATCATGAGCGAGGTCACTCCGACTCGCACTTGGCTGATTCTCGGATGGTTATGACCACAACCTTTTTTGAGTGTTGGATCCGCGCCTGCCTGTGCTGCCTGCATCCAGCGGCTTCCCGCGACCTTTGCCAAATCGTCGGTCCACCTGCCCCCTAACCATGATCGCCTAAAACAGTATTAAAACCGCACTGAGAGCGGGATAGCGCTATACGCAACAAGAGCGGTGTCTCTGTTTCAATATTGTTTTAACCTTGCTATAAGTGATCATGGTAGGGCCCCTGGTCGGGGGCCTACCCACTGAGCGTCGTCCGCATTGATTTACTACCAAAGGTAGATAACGCATGAACGTTCGAAAAGTGGGCCGGTGAAGAACTGCCCAATCGCGACTCGTGCAGTTCTTTTCCGTAGTAAGTGATTAGCTGTCGGCACGTCAACACGCCGAAGTGCTCATTCAAAAGTTGTGGTAACAATAGCCAGGAATGGCAGAAAAAAGACGGGATTTCATATTTTGCGTGAGTAAACTCATTACACATCTTATCATGTATTCAAATATTCGATTTATACGTAAAAACCAATCAAAAACAATTATTTTAATCATAAACATGTCGCTTCGCGTCAGATTCAGTACATCACAATCGTCTCGCTCGCACGGGCGTCGTAGCACGATGTGTTGTCTCATACATGCGTTGGAGCGACAACGCGATAAGCAATTTCGAGCATTATGTTTGAGAGGATAAAGTTGATATTTTCTTGTAGCAATTACTAATACGTCAATTTTAAAACGTTTGATCTGTGGCTAGGTATGAAATGATGTAACTTCCCACGATTGTACTTAAAATAGTTGCCGTAATAAAGCAGAATAAGGTTGAATTTCCAGCGTGGTTGACTAAGGCCTAATCACCCTAATATAGGGTAGGCTCGAGCCCCTCGGTGGGGACGTATATGGGCTGTGATGATGAAGGTTGAATTTCGATATATATGGCACTTTCTTTATGGTAATTTTAATTCAGGCGTGCATATAATTTAACTCTATAACAGCGAGTACAAATGAATAGTCAATTAGGTGACAGATTTCAAGCGCGTTTTTGTGTGAACTGCTCTATCTACTTTTGGTAGTAAATCAATGGTCGTTCGGATCGCTTATCGCTTAAAAAATATATACTTATATAAAAATCCTTATTTTACCACTTACCGAAAGCTGCTTCAAATAAGTGAATATTCCATCGTAAGATCTCATGGTGAGCTGTACATTTTCACCTTGAAAGTGTGTTGAAACGTTCACTGGGAGTGTACCGTTGCTCCAAAATAAGTTCACACGGTTAGCGCCTTGCTGAAACGATACCATGAATACATAAAAAATCCTGACTAGCTTTCAGAAAATAACATGAAACACGTTGGCCATGCTTATAAAATTCAAGGGTTTCCTTCGAATTTACTGAGATCTCATCAATAGATCCTGACTTTGGTGACAATAGGACCAATCGGGAAGTATACAAAATGCCTCTCAAACAAAAAAAGAATGATACAATAAATGACAGACTTATGGGGTAACAAACATAAAGAAAAGAATATACAATCGAATCGATAACCTCCTCCTTTTTAACCGACTTCAAAAAAGGAGGAGGTTCTTAATTCGATGCGTATTTTTTTGTGTGTATATGTTACGCGATTACTCCGCCAATTGGGATGATGACTGAATTCTAATTTTTACGTCTCATCATTAAATATTAAAATACCGTGGAAAAAGATGCAGTCCTGTGAAATTAGAATTAAAATCGGCTTAGAAATACATTAGATACAAGCATTATAAGTTGTTAATTTGAGGGCGATTCGACAGAGAGATCCGACATCAACCGTGACGTCATTGTTGAGTACGGCCATATAAACTCCTTGTAAATTGCCGTTTTGCTAGAAAGAGATGGAGAAAAATATTTAATACCTTATATCATGGTTGTTTTTATACTTACTCGAAAACCGATTTTCTTTCTGTTTATTATATAAATGAGCTTCTATTAAAGCAAAAAAAAAATGTTTAGTCATCTAGCCTATTGTGGACGATTTTTAAAATTCTTGTTTTGTATTGTACTCCTGGGGTGGTCTCATTGTCACCAAGGTCAGGGTCTGATGATGGGATCCCATGAAAATCGAGGGAAACCCATAAATTGTAGTATAGGCACGTCACGCGTGTTTCATGTTTTAGTTTTAGTCGCCTATAGTACACGAGGTTCCTGCAACACTTGCAAATCTACAACTCCTACAAGGACGCCAGTGTACGTTGCCAACTTATGACGCAAGATGTCAAGTCACAATACGCGTAATTTCACTGCCATATCTTACTCTTCAAACCGGAACACAGCAATGCAAGCACCACTGCTTGGTGGCGGAAATAGGTAAGATAGTGATACCCATGCAGGCGACACAGGTAAATTATATAATACTTTTAATTTTAGCCGCGGCTTTGCTCGCGTTCATAGGGATCTCTGATTAAAAAAATACAGCCTATGTTACTCGCTGATAATGAAGCTTTCAATTGGTGAAAGAATTTTAAAAATCGGTTTAGTGGTTTAGGCGTGAAAGCAAAACAAATAACAAACAAACCCACTCTCGCATCTAATATTAGTTAAGATTTGATTTCGCGGAGCAGTTATATAACACCGCTTTCTAGTTCTACCGATAGCCAGCCTTAAAAAACTCACCAGATCATTCCTGAGGACGAGGTAGGAGAAGAAACCGGGATTGTAGGGTATCGCGCCGATCCCTCGAACGTTCAACGTATCTGTAAAACAGCAATTGGGATGGTGACGTTCGTCATACAGATTATTAAGAACTAGCTGACACGGCCAGGGCCGGATTTACATATTTTACGACTGTGGGCCCAAAATGCCGCCCCGCCCGTATTTAAGTGCTCCTTACAAAAAAAGTGTTAATATTATTTTTTTTTCATCATTTGCTCGGGTTTCTTTACTTTGTAGTAATCAGTATAGTGTCATTTAAAGCTTTAATAAAACAATATTATTTGCAGTTTGAGTTACAAATATATCTGCCTTAAAATTTGCCGCTATGGTAAATCCGGCCTTGACACGGCTACGAGATGCTTTGTGTGGCTCAGTAGTTGGTTATAGTTCGTTAGATCAGGATCCGGATGGGAGACTCTGTACCAGGGTCCGGGATAAACTCGGGAGAGGATAAACGGAAGGAACTACTTACCGATTCTGATGAAATTTGGCTCACCTACTCTATGTAATTTGTTCCAACTCAAAAGATAGGATAGTTTTTCTCTCGATTATTGGACCTCAAGTATTATTTAATTGTCTGTAGTTATTTGTTAGTTTCAAACAGATGGCGGTGTGAGCTAATGTTTATCGACACAACACTAATTGCCAATTTTACCAACCATAGCTTAGGAAACCCCCAACACGAATGCAGTCACCTGATGTCTTTTTTTTATTATGGCATCAAACAGTCATCAATATACACAAATAATAAAATACCTATAGTGCCGAAAAGTATTTCATTCATAACATGCAAATGAATTTTATAATTATAATGCTTTCTAGTGTTTTATAAAAGGTATAAAAATTAACTGCTAAACGACCGTTTCAGTTGCAACTTTGTGCTGTTGAGAGACATCTTAAATAAATCTATATTATAACATTCTTTGTTGTATACGTTGGTGGAACGAAATAAAAAGGAGTAATAGAGCATGAGCTGAAAATGATATCTGTGCCAGAAGTTCTGGAGAATCGACTAATGAGTTTACTATTTTGTACAAAAATATGATATCGAACATTTTTCGCCTATTAGAGAGACTGAGTAATTTATATCTGCGCAGGGCATCGTCGTATGCCTTTTCTACAATGTTTTGGCGATAGTTAATTGACTTTAAGAATTTCTTCAGAATTTTTTCGATTCTATTTTTATAAATCTGATAAAAAGGACTCCATACCATGCTACAAAAATAAAACAGAACGAACAAACGAAAAATACAGAATTTTGAGAGTGTGTACTTTACAAAAAGGTTTACTAATTCTTAGAATAAAGCCTAAGCTACGGAAAGCAGTAGCGTCGACGTAATCTATATGTCGATTAAACGTTAATTGTGAATCCATAATTAGACCCAAGTCTCTGATGCTATTTTACTCTTTCAAGAGAGGTGTTATGCAAACTATAGTCAAAACTAATTAAATTGACTTTACGCGTATAGGATATGATAAAGCATTTATTAATATTAAGGAAAAGTTGATTGGCTTCATAATAATCACGAAATGCAATCAGATCACAATGCAACTCAATACAATCGTCGATAGATTCAATCGTTCGAAATATTTTAGTGTCATCTGCATAAAGATGTTGACTGTGATTAAGATTGATTCCTATATCATTAATATAAAGTGAAAATAGCAAAGGTCCTAAATGAGATCCTTGCGGGACGCCTGATGGTACCGGTAAAAACTGTGAGCAGTAACCCTTTACGCAAACTGCTTGACTTCTATTTTTTATGTAGGACTGAATCCATCTAAGAAGGCTGCCGTGCACACCGGTTTTAGCGAGCTTTTTTAATAGCATGTCGTGATTAATTTTATCAAATGCTTTGGAGAAATCGGTGTACACGACATCCACCTGACAGTTACTATCCATCGCTTTGGCTAAGAAGTCTGTAAATGTTACCATATTCGTATCTACGCTGCGATGTCTGAAAAATCCGTGTTGCTGTGGACTTATGTAATTACGAACTGCATCAGAGATTTGTGATGTGACGATTTTTTCAAGAACCTTTCCTAAGACGCACAATTTTGAAATTTGCCTATATTCTGTAATTGTATTTTTTTTACTATTCTTGGGGATGGGGGTTATCAGGGAATTTTTCCATTTGCTTGGGAACACTCCGGTTTCAATCGAGGTACGAAAAATTATTGTAATAGGCTTAGTAAGTTCTTCGGCACAATTAAAAATAAGAATTGGGTGAATATTGTCAGAACACGCACCCTTGCTTATTTTAACTTTTTGTACTCTTTAAGAACAATAATAAAATCAATGTCAAACGAACAAACATCTACAGAAGAATACGAGTCCTGTGGATGGCAGCTACTTTCAGAGCGAGATGGAATAAAAACGGAATGAAAATATTCATTGAATGCGTTGCATATCTCGTGTGCATTACCGCAGCAAAATGTTGTGCTTTAGAGAAGTGAGAGTATATCAAATAATTAGTTCATCATGAGGAGAAATTAGTTCATGAATAGCAAAATTTGTTCGCATTGTAGTTTTAAAGTTATTCGAGAAAAACAGATTTTGCTGGAGTAATGTTCGAAACGTTACCCTGGCAAAATTTTTTTTATAAAATCGTTTCCATCCAGAACCAAATACATGAATAGATAGCTTTTGTTGCGTATTAAATGTTTGTGAATAGCAAAATTTGTGCATATTGTATTTCTTAAGTTATTTAAGATTTTGCTGCGGTAACGTTTTAGGATATCCCAGATCTCGAAATCGGTTGAACATAGAAGTTTGAAAAAAATACCAATAATAGACCTTAATTTGTTCAAATTTGTTCAAGCATTAGTTTTTGATTTGCTTGATGAATACCAATGTAATTAAATGTTTTCAAAAATCAGAAAAAACGAATTTCTCAGTAAACCAGTACACTTACAATAAAATAAAAGGCTGTAACATGTACCCTTGGTACACCTTTATAACGACAGTAAACTTAGATTATGTAACTTTACGCAATATGAACATATAGAGAATTTTAAAAAGGTTTTTTTAAGTCATCGAATACGCAGCTTCCATTAAACAAGGAAACATGGCATACTATGAACAAATTAAAATGTTCCATCAATAAACAATCCTGTTAATTCCAGCTTTGAATTACGGCTATTATGAAAGTTATATCAAAAATAAGATATATCAGTAATTTGTCAATAAGCCGACCGAATTATAAAGGTTGCGTAAAAGCGACCGCATCATACATAAGGCTAACCATTTTAAATGAACGGTATAATATTGATGTTTCGTTAGTACAGTTGCGAAAAAAAGGGTATAATAAAATAATGAAACGAGAACGACATTTTTTTATTTAAAAATCAGTCTTATACAAATGATATTTTTTACTTATAAAAAATCACAGATAATTTTTATAAGGCACACATGCACATTATACGTGAATATAAAATCATCGGATTGGTAGAGTGACATTGATCTGTTGAGCCGCGTAATACTCCCGGGAACAATAAGACAATGAAAATATTCTTCATACAGAGCCATGTTTGTGCGATCTGAGAAACAAACTATACACGGTGTTCCATAATAACCAATAAATAATATTTTTTTTTTATATATAGGACCCGGCAAATGACCTCCTCCCGCCTGATGTTAGGCGGTGAAAGAGGCCCAAATGAGTTGACAGATAGAGTAGGGACGACATCGACTATCCTACCTGCCCGCCCCTTGCCGGCCCAAAAGATGCTTTTTCACGCCTCTTTTGAAGGAACTCATGTTGTAGGATGGAGGAAACACGTGCGCAGGTAGAGAATTAATGCGATATCGAAAAATAATTATTAAAAATGTGTTTACACGTAATGTCATTTAACCCAATATTTTCATGTATATCATAGTATCATCATCATATCTATGATTTACATAAAAATTTTGGGTTGAATGACATTACGGGTAAACACAATTTAATAATTAGTTTTAAATAACGCATTGATTATTTATTGGTTATTATGAAACACCGTGTATAAAAAATATCATGCAACGCAAATTGATACTTGGCGAAGAATCTTAGATTAATTACCATGTCCCACAATATTAGATGAAATTTAAAAAAGGAAACCCTACTAGCTAGCTTGAAATCCAACAATCATTTCATTCGGCAAGAACATAGCCATTTACGGCAATTCCTGTTAGCGTGGTGACTTATCGTCTTGTTTATTGCCATTGGGGCAACGGGGCAACATTTCCATTTTTAATGTTAATTTGGTTTTAAATATACAGGGTGGAAACTTTCAGCGGGGCAGTAAGGAGAAGTACCTAATCTGTTCCAGCTACACGAAAATGGTCTTAGGAGACTATCCATAGTTTTTTATGGAATTTTGATCCCCATTCACAGATTTTCAAAAAAAATTACAGTTAGCAAGAAAATAGCCATTTTACATAAAAACATTTTTTGATGCCAATCGATCCTGTTTCTGATACTGATCAAAAACTTCTATGGGACCAACCATCGTTGGAGGAGTCCGATACTTAAAACCTAAACATAAATTGCCTAATAACGTTTGACCTAAAACATATCACCTAAAAACGAAATGCCTAATAACGTTTAGCCTAAATAAGTATGCATAAAGTCGAGAATACACATAAAGTCGTTTCTGGCGCTTCGCCGGCCGCTGCCGCGGCACGGTCGCTTCGCTCGCTCGGCTCGCGCGCTTGGTTCATGTTCAAACGTACGCTCGTCGCTTCGCTCCTCGCTACCTATTTTTGACGTTATTAGGCATTTCGTTTTTAGGTGATATGTGTTTTAGGCCAAACGTTATTAGGCAATTTGTGTTTAGGTTTTAAGTATCGGACATTCGTTGGAGTACACAAAAAGTCACAAATTGCAAAAAACTTTTCCCCTACATTTTGTAAAGAATTTGTGTAACTGAAATACAAAAAAATAAAATAATCACGTAGAATTTTACACATATCAATGAGAAGGCGTATTAATTTTCTTTTTTTATTAACTAACATAACTTGATGATGTTATTCTTATTTAAAATCTTGCTGTTTCTTGCCCTACGATATCAAGTGCTCGAAGTGACCGCCATTTTGACGAATACATAAATTGATTCGTTTCTGTACCGACCTAGTGGCTGCTGACAATTTATTTGGATGAATTCCATACAAAATTGTAGTTAGTGAGTCTTTAAGTACTCGAACACTATCGTATTGCTTTTTGTAAACCTCGCAGTTTTCAGGTAGCCCCACAAAAATAAATCTAGAGGCGTTCGATCTGGACTACGCGTTTGCCAAGAAATAGGACCATGTGTTCCTATCCATTGATCACCAAATTGTCAAGATTGTTTTTTATTTAATAATAACGAGTTCGAAATTGGAATTGTTTTTAAACTTATCTTTTTATTCAGTCAACAAAAAGATCACAAAACAAAGTCACAAAAAAAACTTTTGCGTAAAATTTTCATACAAAATGTACGGGAAAAGTTTTTTGAAATTTGTGACTTTTTGAGTACTCCAACGATGGTTGATCCCATAGAAGTTTTTGATCAGTATTAGAAACAGGATCGATTGGCATCAAAAAATGTTTTTATGTAAAAATGCTATTTTCTGGCTAACTGTACATTTTTTTGAAAATCTGTGAATGGGGATCAAAATTCCATAAAAAATTATGGATAGTCTCCTAAAACCATTTTCGTGTAGCTGCAACGGATAAGGTACTTCTCCTTACTGCCCCGCTGAAAGTTTCCACACTGTATACTTAAGTCATTAAATTGTATAATAATACTGTTGATTATCATGATTGCAATTTACAAAAAAGAAAACTAGTAGAAATATTTAAAAATCGGTTGTCCGAATTACTATTCTACCCGATTGTACACTACGTCACATACTACGCTGCTAATTTGCGAAGTATACCCGTATGTATGGTGCGGTCGCTTTTACGTAACCTTTATAATTCGGTCGGCTTATTGACAAATTACTGATATATCTTATTTTTGATATAACTTTCATAATAGCCGTAATTCAAAGCTGGAATTAACAGGATTGTTTATTGATGGAACATTTTAATTTGTTCATAGTATGCCATGTTTCCTTGTTTAATGGAAGCTTGCGTATTCGATGACTTAAAAAAACCTTTTTAAAATTCTCTATATGTTCATATTGCGTAAAGTTACATAATCTAAGTTTACTGTCGTTATAAAGGTGTACCAAGGGTACATGTTACAGCCTTTTATTTTATTGTAAGTGTACTGGTTTACTGAGAAATTCGTTTTTTCTGATTTTTGAAAACATTTAATTACATTGGTATTCATCAAGCAAATCAAAAACTAATGCTTGAACAAATTTGAACAAATTAAGGTCTATTATTGGTATTTTTTTCAAACTTCTATGTTCAACCGATTTCGAGATCTGGGATATCCTAAAACGTTACCGCAGCAAAATCTTAAATAACTTAAGAAATACAACATGCACAAATTTTGCTATTCACAAACATTTAATACGCAACAAAAGCTATCTATTCATGTATTTGGTTCTGGATGGAAACGATTTTATAAAAAAAAATTTGCCAGGGTAACGTTTCGAACATTACTCCAGCAAAATCTGTTTTTCTCGAATAACTTTAAAACTACAATGCGAACAAATTTTGCTATTCATGAACTAATTTCTCCTCATGATGAACTAATTATTTGATATACTCTCACTTCTCTAAAGCACAACATTTTGCTGCGGTAATGCACACGCATATCTCTGCCACTTGTGAGAATCTGACTCTTATATTCCATTTTGTTAGGTATATCACTAGTTACTTTTTTGATTTTACGAATGCCCAGAATGATTTTGGGTCTATCGTGATCTTATCTTCAGAATGGTCAATTTATTTATTATAGCATTCATGTAATATTTTTTTGAAGCGGGCCCTTAACATAGAAAAAGTATAATAGTCACTTAAGTTACCATACGTTTTCCATTTTTTATGTACCTACTTTTTGTTTTTCATTAAATAATTTTATAAGAGGTTTGTTGAACCATGGGGGATGCTTTTGTTTAGATTTTAAGTTACAAGTCGGTACATATTTCGCCACAGTACAATTGAGAATATCATAGAAAAAGTCTTTAATGAAAAGAATGTGACCTGAATGTGACAGACAGTCCCTGCGTTCCAGATAAGCATTTTCAGCCATAAATATCAACATTTTTAGTATCTCTGCGTTTCATTAGCCGGTGATGCTAGTTTTTCTTGCTGGTTGTCATGCGTTTCATTTAAGCATTTTTAACACGAAATGCTAGCATCAAATATACCATGCTAATAGATGGGTCCTCTGTATACCACTTCTTGACAGCTTTCAAATTTGACATTTGGAATCTTTTTTTCATGAATCAAAAAGGATTTTCAGCGGATTTAAAAAATTTATTGAAAGATATTTATAGTATTATCCAATTCTGATTTATATTATTAAAAATTTTAAGTGGCTGGAGTAGGTGAGGTGTCAAAATTTAGCACGAAAAATCAGTACCTTCTGTTTCATTTGTAACAAATAGCGCGGTTAAAAATGTCACATTTCTTTTAAGAAACGCAAAACGAGGCTAACATCAGATGTTAGCCTCGGAAAGTAGCAGTGCTTTATCTGAAACGCAGGGAGTATATGCCACCGTGATGCCACCTAAGAGAATCCCTAAGCTACGAAGGTTGGTCAAATTGACCATTAGTTATCTAAGATAGGTACCATTTCCTGGATGGCCATTGCCATTTACTCGATGATTACATCCAGTAATTGGCGTTGTGTTTCGATCCCGGTTGAATTAGGTACTATAATTAGTAGGTATGTATTTGAATCGTGAATCGGAACGATTCAAGTAGGTACATAATAATATACTTTATACAAATATTTTATTTGTAAAATTTAAACAAATATTTTTCCAGAATTATAATTTTATTTAACTGGACTGATATTCTTGTTTGATTTGTGAAATCAACTATTGCAATTTAATAAAAATAACCTAAAGAGATAAGTTATATTTTTAAAACATAATATTTTTAATCACGGAAACTAAAGTTGCGGCACGCTATGATGGCCGTTTTGACAGCTGTCATTCCCATAGTTTATCCGTCAGTTTTGACAAATACACTATGGGGATGACAGCTGTCAAAACGGCCATCATAGCGTGCCGCAACTTTAATATGCATGAAACTGAAAACTTTGACCTATCACGGGAACCTTCTTATCTTGAATAGACTATAACAACAAAAAAAAATTGAATTTGGAACCGATACTTTTTTGACAGAACGTACTACTATTATGTCAAAAAGCCGACTAACGGGGCAATCACACAAAACCCAATTATTTTTCCAATGGCGCATACTCACACGCTATGTCATCCAACGCTGTCAAAACTAATACTGACACTCCTTTATCTGACATCTGCCTCTGTAACTCTTCCAGCTTGGCGTCGGCTCTTCGACCTGTGGCAGAATAGTATTGTACAGAGTGCTTATTCCAAAGAGTAAAATAATATATAGAGGAGCTTATTCGAAGCCCGAACGTCGGCAAGGCCGCTCCGCTTTGCCAATTTACTGTCGCTATGGACGTTCATGCTACTATTCCTCCCGTCCTCCCCCCTCCCTACACATACCTAAGGCTGACCACACAAATACGTTTTCTGTATTCGATTTCCGAAGTCGTTTTCCGTTTGCGGACATCCGAATGTATCATGTCGACACAAAATACATTGACAGCCGCACACGTTTTCTTTTATTCCGGACGGAGCACTTCCGTACGTACACTTCGAATGCCAACGCTCCTTCGGAGAAACCGTTCGGAAAAAACCTAATGACGTCATGCGGAACGCAACCCCCGCATACTTTTTTTATGAACCGCCGCATACGCTCGAAAATTCCATTCTGTACTCGATCCGACACTAGTAGATGCTTTGAGTATCTATTTAACGAATGTACCCAATACTGAGTTTCATTTTTCTTCACTGATATCGATAGGCCTTTACTGAAGTTACTGGTAGGAAGAAATCCCAAAGGAGAGAATACGAACGTCTGCGCTAGGTTCACGGAACTCCGTGTCTGTATTTTGTATTGGAAAATCGAATACGGAAAACGTAATTGTGTGGCCAGAGCCTAACGGCGCTTGCGCACTTATACGTATTCGGTTCGTGTTCGATAGGTTTATTCAGAGGAAAAAACCGAACGGGAAATTTACGTCCTAGCGTTTGCGCATTTATCCGTATACGATATGTGTTTGAGACGGTTGTGCGATAAACGTCAAGATGGCGGGATCACTTCCTGTTTTTGAAAACTCACTGCAATTTAGTACTCATTTGGTACTATTTGATACCAAATATTATAATTTTGGTACCTGCTTAGCTTAGATAAAATCCGGCATTGAATATTAAAATGACGGGATCATGCATGATCAACATAAAAAGCAGTTTTTAAAAAAATCGAATATGAAAATTTTAATGACACAAAAAAAGATAGCAATAAATAAATGAGGGCGATCCGCCATCCTGAAGCACACCTAAAACCGACTTGAAGTGAGAATTTACGGATCGAACACGAACCGAATACGCATGAGTGCGCAAGCGTCCATACAATCACTAGGACGGCCAAACCGGATCAAAACCGAACACGAATCGAATACGAACCGAATACGTATAAGTGTGCAAGCGCCCTATGGTGCGGATTCGGTCATGTACGAGTACGAGCAAGGTGCTTTTCTTTCAACTTTTGTAAGACACCTATATTTAAAAGTATATCATGAAAGCAGACTTTTCAAGACTAAAACTGTATTAGGCTGAGATCTCTTTGCCTTCCCCTAAGGAGTTTTATATCCTATCTGTAGCTAAGTACTAATTACAAAAAAATATAACAGTGCGATATAAGTTAATTCATTGCATTGTTTTAATTTCTCCCCGTTTGATAGCGTGATCCAAACTTCGTTTGTAACGCTTAAGACATTATTGTATGGATTGAAAACTATGCCTTTTATCAAAATATCTTAAGAACTATCAAGAATATTATCACAAAAACCTGCTATAATAGATTCTTGCATACCATTTTTTCAATGTGTTTATTTTAACATTCAAACCAAAAAATAATTTTGAAGGTAGAGTCTGGCTTATGAAAGCTGAACCTGAGATTTTTTCAAGTTCCAACACTTATAAAATCATGCCCATTTGTAGTTTAGTTGAACACTGTGATTTTGATACTTTGTGAAAACTTGTTTCTTTGTAATTTAACTTTCGGTTTTTGGTACAGAAGCACAAACGCACCAGCTTAGATGAAGGTGTTGAGTTTTTGGAAATTGATTTTTATTAAAGTAAGTAAAATAAAATATTGTTTAATAGTAGAACATGATACAGTGAGTGACGTTGTTTCAAACTCAATATGGCCGCCGCTTCAAAATGGCCGACCGCTTTCCTTTCACCACCTTTGCAATATGGGTATCAAATGTAAGGATTTTAAGTGTAGAATACGATAAAGTAAATAACGTTGCTCCAAATTCAATATGGCCGCCGCTCCAAAATGTCAAATGGATTTTCTTTTGCCACCTATGCAATATGGGTATCAAATGTAAGTGTTTTATTAGTAGAACACGATACAGTGAGTGATGTTGCTTCAAACTTAATATGGCCGCCGCTCCGAAATGTCAAATCGCTTTTCCTTCTCCACCTATGTAATATGGGTATCAAATGTACGGGTTTTATTAGTAGAACACGACACAGTGAGTGATATTGCTTCAAACTCAATATGGCCGCCGCTCCAAAATGTCAAATCGCTTTTCCTTCTCCACCTATGTAATATGGGTAACAAATGTAATGATTTTAAGCGTAGAATACGATTCAGTAAGTGACGTTTCTCCAAATTCAATATGGCCGCCGCTCCAAAATGGCGGATCGCTTTTCTTTTGCCACCTATGTAATATGGGTATCAAATGTAAGGATTTTATTAGTAGAACACGATACAGTGAGTAATATTGTTTCAAACTCAATATGGCCGCCGCTTCAAAATGGCCGACCGCTTTCCTTTTACCACCTATGCAAAATGGGTATCAAATATAAGGATTTTAAGTGTAGAATACGACACAGTAAGTGACGTTACTCCAAATTGAATATGGCCGCCGCTCCAAAATGTCAAATCGATTTTCTTTTGCCACCTATGCAATATGGGTATCAAATGAAAGGGTTTTAATAGTAGAACACGATACAGTGAGTGACATTGTTTCAAACTCAATATGGCCGCCGCTTCAAAATGGCCGACCACTTTCCTTTTACCACCTATGCAATATGGGTATCAAATGTAAGGATTTTAAGTGAAGAATACGATACAGTATCTGATGTTGCTTCAAATTCAATATGGCCGCCGCTCTGAAATGTCAAATCGATTTTCTTTTGCCACCTATGCAATTGTTGAATTATAGAAAGGTTTTAATACAAAACAATCTTCATAGTTATAATGATGGAACCAGTAAAAAGGAATTACTGTCTATGTTTAATGACTATGCTCCGCTGACAGATTTGATTTGTCATTCGTCTTGTTTTATATCTTTCGATTGATATTGCTTCCGAGTGTGTTCTAAATAATAAACAGATAATTCGGTTAAATATATCTTTTTACTTCAATATAAGTCGCTACTATTCAATAGGTTATGGGCCCAGGGTCGTGTTTTTCATATTGTGATTTCGAATATTTTTCAAAATTCAAAATTTCAAAATTTTCGTGTGACAATGTTAGATTGTTAATTTTTCGAAAAAAAAATTCTTAAGCAATGGATTCTTCAAACTAAAATATGAGAAATACCTTTAAAAGAATTCGATGGTGAAAAATACAGCATAATATGGAAATTTAGAATATGTTCTCTATTGAGTGAGATGGAAATTTTAAGAGACATAGACGAACCGATTCCACAAGCCCGAAGTAATGTATGGGTTAAAATCACATTATTAGATCACGAAATTAAACTTAAAAGTGAAAATTCTGACATAAGCTTCAAAATTCTCAGTGTAAACATTAACCGGCCCAATAAAAAAAAAAGTTAAAAGGATGCCTTCGTCTACTCGCCAAAATAATAAAAAATACAGAACAGACACCAATTTGTAAAATGTCATCATTGTGGGCGAAATGGACACGTGAAGAAAGACTGTTATTATTATAAAAGAAATAACCAAAAATTTGCCTTTGAATGAACCAGAACTATTTAAGCTGTTGAAACGAATAAACCATCCACATCAACATCAGATGATTTTTCTGGATATGCTTTCAGGACTGGACATTACCAACACGAAAATGATTGTAATAAATTATCATTTATACTGGACTCTGGCGCATCGGACCATATTATCAACAGGGATTGTACGGTGCAACCGTGCATTTTAACAAAATCATCAATTTTACGTAATACGCGTTCTCTGTCGATTCAGTGCCCGTTTACACCCAACCGCGGCGGACGCGTACTCACTATCATATATCATTAGCATTAAGGTTATAATCAATACACGTGTGTCATCTTATCAAATCATCTTTTAATACAACAAGCAACATATCCCCAACATCTTATGGTCCTTCGAGCTTCCGAACAGGCGGGACTGATCACGCGTTAATTGGTTTGTGCCACGTGTTCGTGTGAGTGGTTTCACCTTACCAACCTTTGGAAGCAGTTTATCATCATTGTTAGCACAGCATCAGAGCACCCACTTAGCGAGCTAGCTAAGTATCAGCAGCGGGTATCCGGTACAGCATCTGGGTAACCACCTAACCTCTACGGGTTATCACGTGGAGTGGTTCGAGCAATACACAAGTAAGATCTATCTATTATTCTATCATTAATATCAACAATATGGAGGATTTACTTGCCACTCAATCTCAAATTATGGGAGCAATAACCCAGCTCCTATCTAATTTTAAAAAAGACGGCGCGGATCGTAAAACCGCCCCTTATATCAAAAAGCGACTGGAAACTCTTGACATCTATTGGAAAGAATTCCAGTCGAATCATAGCAAGTTGTGTGAGTGGGAAGATCATTCTCACCAATATTTTACAGAAAATTGGTATCAAAAAACTTTTACCTATTACAATGACACGCGTGCGTACATTGAAAAGCATATGCCCCTGGAAACAAGAGAAGATAAACCGTTTTTTAAACCAGCAACTCCTTTGAGCAAAGTTATAGAAAGCCCTATAATTATGTCACCTATACCAACACAGGAGAACAAAACATTCGAATTTCCTTTTGTGGCAGCAGCAGGTACTTCCCACCCTCCTCAATCAGTCTCCAGAGGTAACGACAGCAAATTAACCGACATGTTGCGTAAACAATCCAGCAATTTCAAAGCCTTTGCCCGAACTATCTCGAATCTAAACATTGACGCACTATCAGAGAAATGGGAATTAGAAGACATTCTGAAAGCTGTAACTTCTCGATGGTCAACAATAGACGACCTCCATTGGGAAATTGACTGCATGCTCATGGAAGAAAACATAGAATATGAAGAAGCATATAGCAAATACGAACAGAAGTATAACGAAATTAAAAAACAGATCAACATGAAGATGTGGTCAGAGTGTCATAGGGAGAGGGCAACTCCTCAAATAGATGTACCGATTTTTAGCGGTAGCTATCACAGTTGGGTATCATTCAAAGACTTATTTACGGAGACCATACACAAAAACAAGGCATTATCAAGCGCTCAAAAAATGCAATATTTAAAAAGCAAACTTCGCAATGAACCGGAAAAACTGATACAACACCTACACATCACAACAGAAAATTATCAAGTCGCATGGGATATACTCAATCAACGCTATAATAATACCAAATTAATATTTAACTCTCACATAAGCATCTTAATGAATATCCCAATAAGTCAGATACAGTCAGCAGCCAATATAAAACGTCTCCATGATACGACAAATGAATGTTTAAACGCTATAAAGAACCTAGATGTTGACGTCACAACCTGGGACCCCCTTATAGTGTATCTTCTATCGCAAAAACTAGACACTTACACCCATAATGATTACATAGAATCAATTAAGAAACCAAGAGAGCTACCATCATTGCAAGAATTTTTAGACTTTTTAGAAGGCAAGTTTACAGCGTTAGAATCATCAAAAAAGAAATTTGAGACAAAAAATAATCAAAACAGTTTGTTGTCATCACAAGTCAAGCAAAACATACAAACATCAAATGTTCAAAAATCATTTTATAGCCCTTCAAAACAAATATTCACTAAAAGTTTTATTACCTCAAACTCTAAAAATAACCGACCTACTTTACAAAAATGTCCTATGTGCAAAAATGAACACGGAATATTTCATTGCGACGCGTTCCTCAAATTACAGCCTAGCGACAGGCGGAGTACAATTGCGAAATACAACTTATGCATTAATTGTCTACACGATCACCATGGTAAGGAGTGCATATCAGACAAACGGTGTCGCGAATGTCAGGGTCGTCATAACACGATAATGCACGATGCATTCAGCAAGCAACAAAGTACGGGATCAGAACAGCGTGTGAATGTATCCCACGCATCCCAAATCGACATTAAGGAAACATTATTGGCAACGGCCTTGGTGATGGTACAAGCTACAGATGGGTCATATATCAAGTTACGAGCGCTCATAGACCAAGGATCACAAACATCATTAATCAGCGAAAATGCAGCACAGAGATTAAAACTACGCCGTAAACATTGTAAGGGAGTTATTTTCGGAATAGGCTCTACGGAAAACAACTGTAAAGGAAGTAGCAAAATAACTTGTACATCAACTTATAGTGATTATCAATTTTCTGTAGATGTCTTCATAATGAAAAGCCTAATCAATAATTTGCCTAATCACACATTTAACAAACCCAATTGGCCATTTTTAGAAAATATTCAGTTAGCCGATCCCGAATTTCATATCAGCCGTCCCGTAGATATTTTGCTAGGAGCCGACGTATACTCAACAATTATTTTAGAAGGTATAATTTCATCAGATCAAATACAAACCGTTGCCCAGCAAACTAGACTAGGGTGGATTTTATGTGGCAACGTAAAATCATATCAATGCAATGTCATCATAAATAATATTGAGCAAATTCAGCGTTTTTGGGAGATAGAAGATATACCTGAAGAAAATTCTATGTCCAAAGATGATGCTGAGTGTGTTAAGCATTTCCAAAACACAGCATCGAGACAATCAGATGGGAGATATATTATTAAATTACCACTAATGCAAGATGCAGAAAAACTTTTAGGAGAGTCGAAGATAAAGGCCATAGCGCAATTTAAAAAGAAATTCATTAGAAATAAGAATATTGAAGAACAGTATAAATCATTTATTAAAGAATATATACATCTAAGCCACATGCATCTGTCATTAAACAGCATCCAACCTAGCGTTTATTTACCACATCATTGCGTTTTACGTGCCGAATCATCTACAACGGCATTGCGGGTGGTCTTCAATGCTTCCGCAAAGACTTCAAGTGGTTATAGCTTAAACGATGTCATGCTTAGAGGTCCAAATTTGCAAAAAGACTTGTTATCATTAATAATAAAATGGAGACAATATAAATACGCTTATACAGCAGACATTGAAAAAATGTTTCGCCAAATCATAATACACGAAGATGATAGACGCTATCAAAAAATCATATGGCGAAACAATTCCGCTGAAAATTTACAAGAGTATGAGCTATCAACTGTTACATACGGTACAAAAGCAGCGCCATTCCTCGCCATGATGGTGTTAAAACAGTTGGCGATTGATGAAGGTCACAAATATCAATTAAGTTCAGCATCTACAGTTTTACAAGAGCAAATGTATACAGATGACCTACTCAGTGGCGGTCACACAATCCAGTCTGCTAAGCAATTACAGGCTGACCTTATTCTGTTACTGAAATCAGGCGGATTTAATTTAAGAAAGTGGTCATCGAATACACCTCAACTCCTAGAAGGCGTCAGCGCAGCAAACAGCACAGACGAAGTTTATCACTTCAAGCACGAAGAATCCACGAAGACATTAGGTCTGAGATGGCATCCGCAATCAGATGATTTCACTTTTGATTTAAAAATAGATCTAACATCAAGCAACTTTACAAAACGTAATTTGTTATCCGATATTTCGAAGATATTCGATCCATTGGGCTGGCTAACACCTGCAATAATAAAACTAAAATTATTATTTCAAAAAATTTGGTTGTATCAATTAGAGTGGGACGATAAGCTTCCTGTAGAAATAAGGGACGAGTGGATACATATCAGACAAGATTTACAAAACATCACAGAATTTCGTATACCTAGATGGTTAAATAGCAGCAAAAACAGTAATCTCCAATTACACGGGTTTTGTGATGCTTCCACGAGCGCCTATGGCTGCGTCATATATTGCAAAATTGCCAATACTCAAGATGAGCCAATTATATTGGCAGCAAAATCACGACTCGTTCCATCTAAGAAAAACATCACATTACCGCGATTGGAGCTCAGTGCAGCACAATTGTTATCAAACTTAATGAAAAAGGCTATATCATCATTATCAAATTACAACATAGAAGTATTTGGTTGGAGCGACTCTACAGCTGTCTTGGGCTGGATACAGGGCGATCCGGGTCGTTGGAAGGCATTTGTAGCGAACAGAGTTGCTGCAATTACCAATGTTATACCACCAAACTGTTGGATGTACGTCAGATCAAATAGCAATCCCGCTGACTGCGCTAGTCGAGGAATACCAATGTCACAACTTCTGCAACATCTTCTTTGGTGGCATGGACCCAAATTTTTATCAAGCTTTGAAAAACCAAAAGAAGGAATGCTGCCTGTCTATGTCACAAATCAAGATATTAAAAAATCAAAACAAAGCAACGTCACAACTTGTTCACGCGATGACGACATAATCACCTGTCTGTTAAACAAACACAGCAACTTTAGTCGCGTAACGCGAATCTTAGCCTACATTTTGCGTATGAAACAAAAAGCAACAAAGCAAGCATTTCTTACAGCATTAGAGTTAAGAGAAGCAAGATTTAAAATATTAAAACATGTACAAAGCATAGAGTTTGAAGATGATATTAAACATATACAAAAGCATAAAGCATTGAGCCATAAAAGCAAATTAATATGTTTTAACGCTTTCATTGACTCAGATGGCCTACTAAGAGTGGGGGGCAGATTGCAAAACGCTAACATCAGTTACGACATGATGCATCCAATAATAATACCCCATTCTAATCAATTAACAAATCTTATTATAGATAATGCACACAGGATGACGTATCATGGTGGAGCTCGGGTTACATTAGCATATCTTCGGCAACACTACTGGGTAATGGGCGGTACCCGCGCTGTTAAAATGCGTCTACATCGCTGTGTCACGTGTAGAAGGCATAGCACGATACCACAAAATCAATTGATGGGCAACTTACCTGCAGCAAGGTTAAATCCATCGCGTCCCTTCCAGCATACGGGGGTGGACTTCACCGGACATGTAGACCTAAAGTGCAGTAAAGGCCGGGGTGTTAAGACCTTCAAAGGCTATATAGCAGTCTTTGTGTGTATGGCCACAAAAGCTGTACACCTAGAACTGGTGTCCGACCTGACATCATTAGCATTTTTGGCCGCTCTCCGAAGAATGGCGGCAAGACGAGGAGCACCCAGTCACATATACAGTGACAATGGCACCAACTTCGTGGGTGCTAACAAAATAATACAAAATGAGAGCATAAATATAAAATCTGTTATAGATAACGAGTTTCTATCAGAAGTAAGCATGATGAATATCACTTGGCATTTTAATGCGCCATCATGGCCCAGCGCTGGTGGGCTGTGGGAGGCGTCCGTCAAAAGTTTAAAGCATCATATTTGTAGAGTCGTCGGTCAACAAAAATTTACTTTTGAAGAATATTCGACATTACTATCACAATTAGAGGGGTGCTTAAACTCCCGACCACTCTGTCCACTATCAGACGATTCATGTGATATCAACTATTTAACGCCGGCTCATTTTCTATCAGGCGGACCAATATTAACTATCATACCAACTGAATATGATCATAGAACAAGATGGCAATTAACACAGAAATTATTTGACGATATCTGGAAGCGCTGGAAAACAGAATATTTAACGCAATTATCAAAAAGAAGCAAGTGGCAGCTAGCAAAGGAAAACATTCAAATCGACGATATAGTTGTTATACATGACGCTAATTTACCTGCCGGTCAGTGGGCGCTGGGCAGAATTATTGACCTACATCCTGGCGCTGACGGTTTCGTACGAGTCGTTACCGTGAAGACAAAAAACGGTTCATTAAAAAGACCCATTACAAAACTTACACTATTGCCAGTGCACGATGACTACAATAAAGAAGAGTTATATTTAAATTCGACTAGTAAAAATAAACAAGATAATAGCAATAAGACACAGCAAAGAAGAAATAATATTAACAAATTTAGTAATTTAATTATGTTTTTTCTACTATTATTTACAATATGTATGCAACCAGCACAAGCAACTTACAATATATCATATTTCAAGGAAAATAAAAGCCTTTATTTTGATAAGGTCACGAACATGCGTCTAATTCGAGATCAGTGGAAAACCATAATGTACTATGATATGGAACCCTACTGGCAAGGCATTACTCTCCTTGATAAACACGTCACTTACCTTGAAAACATATGTTCTAGCCTATAAGAGCAAACACAGTGCAAGGTTGCGCTGACTCAGCTACGTCATGGTTACACTGACCTACAATACTACAATCAACTGCTCCTGATTCAGCGACATGAGACCGTAACACGAGTACGACGCGGGCTTATCAACGGCATAGGGAATGTCGCACGTGCACTCTTCGGAGTTTTAGATGATGACTTCGCACAACAATATCAAAGAGACATTGAACTTGTGAGAAATAATCAGCAACATCTCGTAAAGCTCTGAAAAAATCAAACATCGATTATTGAAGCACAATATAACTTTTTAAAAAGGCTGGAAACATCGATAGATCAGCAACATAAGCTGTTTAATCAACATTTAAATAAATTGGAGAAAGATAATAAAAATATAAAAGAGGAGGTAGAGAGGGTTAGGATAATTAACGAGTTCACACTGTCACTTATCAGCGCAAACAATATTTTAAGTGACTTAAAAAAGATTCAAACTATGCTGCTTGACACTATAACAGATATATTTCATGGAAAATTCGATATACATATATTAACGCCAAATCAACTGAAAAATGAATTAAGTATCATTTCTGGGCAAATATCAAAGGAACTTTCATTACCTATTGATGACATTTACAACGGTATCTCCAAATTGTATCATTTACTAAAGGTTAAAGTAAAAATCACCAAGCAATATTTAATATTTGAAATTAAGATTCCTTTAGTGACTAGAGAAAGTTACGAGTTGTACAAAATAATACATATTCCTAAAATTATGGGCGAATACATGATAAGCGTTGTTCCTATAGCAGATTATTTAGCAATGAACATTCAAAGAGATTCATACTTACCTGTAACTGACGTAGAATTACAGACATGTCTTCATCTCGATTTTTCTACGATTCTTTGCGAAATGCAGAAACCTGTTTATCAGATAGAAAATGATCAAAACCTATGTATCAAAAATTACACCACGAAAACCTGTCTTATTAAGACACAAAATTGTGAAACAAATTGGTTTGCACTAAACAAAATAAATACTTACATGCTCAGCTGCTGCTATCAATGTCCTCTGCGATTCATATGTGGCGGGAAGGTTACAGTAGAAAAAATCGCCAGACCTGGAATCATACACATCGGAAACGACTGCGTTGTCAAAGGAGAAAAATTAATAATACACTCACACAACATACAAACAAATGAATTGCATATAGACCCGGAATTAGTACCAATTGAGATTTCACCAATCAATAATATTATCAACCTGACAGTCCCAGTAGAGAGTTACGAACATCAGACGGAATCAGATCAGAGCAAAGATCGCCAAACATCTTTACAAAAAATTGGAAGTAAAATTGATCAGATTAAGTCCGATAATATCAACTTGGAAAACATATCAACACACGATATACATCATTATGCGGTTAACTACATATTAGTAGCTGCCGCCTGTATTGTCGGTCTCGTGTTTTTATGGAGGCGCTTGCGGCGAATACGGTGTGCGCACTTACCAGTCGCCGCCACCACTGCGCAGCATCCGAGCAACGATCATCAAGCCCATCAGGGAGACATGCCCCTAAATTGTCTTCCTGGTACTAGTGAAAGTGTTCATTATAATAGTGCACCTTGTGTAAATCAAGACAAAAAAGTGTCAGTGCAAAGTGCGCGTTTGATTAACAAGGCAACTTCGCCTTCTTTGCCGATATTACGGTTTAGTCATGTAGAAACCTAGCATAGTTAATCGTACTAACAAACCTATTGTTTTTCATCTTGTACCTAGTTTTAATTACCAACATGTAAAAATAAGTACCAATTGTTTATCATCTTGTTAAATTTAAGATCATCAACTAACATTTTTATCACACCACATATCATCCTCATCTTATCTCGCTGGGGAGCATGTACGGTGCAACCGTGCATTTTAACAAAATCATCAATTTTACGTAATACGCGTTCTCTGTCGATTCAGTGCCCGTTTACACCCAACCGCGGCGGACGCGTACTCACTATCATATATCATTAGCATTAAGGTTATAATCAATACACGTGTGTCATCTTATCAAATCATCTTTTAATACAACAAGCAACATATCCCCAACAGGGATGATATATTCATTTGTTGGCAAAATTTGAATGAGCTAATAAAAATTACGGTGGCTAAAAAGGGTGAATTTATTTCAGCTACGAAACGTGGATCTATTAAGGTCACCAGCAACATGGGCGTTTCTGGAGTACTCGAGAAGGTGCTGTACTGCCGAGAGGTGCCGTACAACATGCTGTCTGTGGCCAGCATGCAGCAAGCGGGGCTGACGGTAATCTTTGCCCAAGATGGAGTTCACGTCATTAAAGATGGTAAAGTCAGCATGAAAGGTAAATCTCACCAAAATTTCATTATTGTAGATTTTAATTTACCTGTAAAGATGAACGTATCAGTTTCCCAAACATGTCAAAGTAATGAATATGTGATATGGCATCAACGTTTAGGCCATATAAGTAAAAGTAAATTTCTTGAATTAAAAGGTCATAAAATGATTGGTGATATAAAAGAAATTGAATTGTTTCGCCTACTTTATGTGAAGCTTGTATTTAGGGATAACAGCGACGGCTATCTTTTAATAAACAAAAGGACAAAAGTATGTATTATTGTACACTCTGATGTAGCAGGCCCTGTCACTCCTTCAACAATTGACAACGCAAATTATTTTGTGTTATTTGTTGATCGATTTACACATTATTGTGTGGTGTATATTTTTATTAATTTATTATTTAATAATTTATCTTGATAACAAACATTTATCTACTATCACCGGTCCCGGTGTCTGTAATGAGTTCTTGTAAGATACATTTGACACTGCAGTGTAAATGTAAAGCTTGAATGTGAGCTAACTGTACCATCATTAATATTGGTGTATCCCTACATGGATATTGTTGTATTATTAGTGTTGGAAAACCTCTTTAAATTAATGTTAACATTATGGTCAGAGTACTTGTCGAGTTGCTATTTTGTTCTGTTATAATTTGTCACTTGTAAATATGTAATAGAAAATGTCGTTGTTTTTATAGTTATATTTTATTAAAAACCATACGCTATTAATTCAATCGTTTTCCTGAGCCTCTGGTTTCCGTTTCATCTGGCGCCCCCGGTATATAAATAAGAAAACTGCAATCATGGATGCTCTTATATTGGAAAGGAGAACGATACGTATGATATTTACAAAGACCAAACAACGATTCGAAAATTTCCTCAGAGAGAAGAATGAGGACGATGCTCAAGTAAGTTTTAAATCTCTTCAAGACTATCGGTTTGCATTGGAAAAATTAGATGCTAAAATTGTGAAAAGTATGTTTGAGAGTGAAGTCAAAGAGGAGGAAATCATGAAAGAAATAGAGACAGCACAAAGTTACAAAGAGCAATTTTATAAATGTGAGTTGTGTGTTGCCAAGCAGACCAAGTTGCCTTCTGAGAGCGCGAGCGATACAGTTCAACACTCGCGTCGTGAAATCGCTGTTCAGGTCTTATCGTCTGGTGGGTTTGATCTCCGATGCTGGGAATTTACTGGGGAGCAAAAGCAGTCGGCAGTGTTAGGTATGACGTGGGACAAACAAAACGATACGTTGTCTTTGAAAGAAATCCCACTTTCACAGTCTCCTGAAAAAATTACTAAACGTTTTATTTTATCGGCTAGTCATAAAATATTTGATTGTTTGGGTATAGCGTGTCCTGTGTTGGTATTTCCTAAGCTATTATTGCGTCAGTTAGGTTTAGGTAGTGAATGGGACACGGAAGTAAGTGAAGATAATAAAAAACAATTTTTAGATTGGTACGCCCAGCTTTATTTATTAAAAAATATACAAATTCCTAGATGTCTTTTCGGTGATTTTAACTTAAATATATCTTTTCATGTTTTCGTAGATGCCAGCGCTAACGCTTACGCTGCTGTTATTTTTGCACGTTCCGAAAACACGCAGGGTGATGTTCGAGTACGTTTTGTGCAAGCTAAGTCGAGAATCGCCCCTAAATCAAAAACATCGATGCCTCGGATGGAGATGCTTGCGGCCACTATTGGTGCACGGTTGTTGAGCTCTACTTTAAAAGCTTTAAATTACGGAGGTAAGTGTACATGTTATTGTTGGAGTGATTCCACCACTGTCATTAGTTGGATAAAACGTTATTGTCAATGGGGTAGGTTTGTTTGGAATCGTGTACAAGAAATTCGCCAACTTACCGATGTTAATAATTGGCACTATGTGAAAGGTGAAGACAATCCAGCTGACTTACCTTCCCGCGGGTGCAATTCTGAGCAGCTGCTTCAAAGCCAGTGGTGGGAAGGGCCCGACTGGCTTCAGCAGGCACCCAAGCGCTGGCCTAGTCCTGTTATGGAACTGAACGAGGCAGAAATAAACAAAGAAAAGGGTAAGTCAAGTCCGTGTGTAGTCGGTCTTTCACTCCTGACCGCTGCGTCTGAAAGCCTATTTTATTTCTCAAATTTTGGAAAAATCGTTCGTATGGTCGGTTGGATTATGCGATTTATAGAGAGATGTCGACTGAAAGTTTTGTCGCAGCGTCGTATACAGACTAGAAGCTTGTCACGTCGTAGTTCCACGAATGCTGATGACAGCTTGTCTGTTCATGAATTTAGGCGAGCGGAATCGATAGTTTTACGAATATGTCAAAAGGAAAGTTTCATAGGCTTGAATGATTCTAAGTTAATGAATTACTATGTGTTTGAGGACGAAGAAGGTTTGATTCGTGTTAAGACTCCTATTGCCAACAAGGAAGATAAGTTCGAGTTTAGGCATCCTATAGTGTTAGATTCAAGTCACGAATTAGTTGTACGTCTACTGCGATTCGAACACAATAAACATCATCACGCTGGTGTTCAAATTTTATTGAATATTTTGCGAGAAAAATATTGGGTGCTACGAGGACGCCGTGCGCTACGTAAGATTAAAAATTCTTGCGTTATTTGTAAAAGATATACGGCTAAGCAGTTGCATGAAGTAGTTCCTCCGTTGCCTGAAAATAGAGTTAATCTCGCTAAAGTTTTTCAAGTGATCGGCGTTGATTGTGCAGGTCCTGTTTATTTAAAAGACAAGCCAAAAATGTGGATCTGTTTGTTTACATGCGCAGTTTACAGGGCAGTGCATCTTGAACTGCTAAGTTCATTGTCGACGGAAGTTTTTGTTTTAGCGTTCAAACGTTTTATAGCCCGTAGAGGCACTCCTGACGTAGTATACAGTGACAATGGTGGCAATTTTGTTTCTGGTAATAAACTTTTCCCGTCAATTGATTGGCATTTTAATCCTCCCAGTGCCCCGTGGTGGGGCGGATTTTTTGAAAGGTTGATTCGCGTTATTAAGGATATTCTTCGTAAAGTACTTCGAAACGCGTCCATATGTCAGGAAGAAATGAGTACGGTTTTGTGTGAGTGTGAAGCCATTGTGAATTCAAGACCAATAACATATTCAAGTGAAGATCCGAATGAGTTGAAACCGTTGGCTCCCTCAGATTTCTTACTTCCGTTACCTAATGTTAGTCCTGATGTCAGTTTGCCTCGAAATCTGTCGAAAGCTTATCGTCGGCTAGCAAGTATAAGAGACAATCTTAGGTGTAGGTTTCGGATTGAATATTTAGGTGCGTTACAAACTCGACACACCCAATTAAATTCTATCACTGAAATAAAGATTGGAGACATAGTGCTAGTGGGTGACGACCAATCTAAGCGACTTTGCTGGCCTTTAGCGCGAGTGATACGTTTAAAGTCAGGTAGGGACGGCAGAGTAAGAGTGGCACATCTTAAAACGGCCAAGGGTGAACTGGTGCGTCCAATACAAAGAATTTATCCTTTAGAAATTTAATTTTAGTTTTAAATTTCCTTTTTTTTTCGCGGTGGGAGGATGTTGGAAAACCTCTTTAAATTAATGTTAACATTATGGTCAGAGTACTTGTCGAGTTGCTATTTTGTTCTGTTATAATTTGTCACTTGTAAATATGTAATAGAAAATGTCGTTGTTTTTATAGTTATATTTTATTAAAAACCATACGCTATTAATTCAATCGTTTTCCTGAGCCTCTGGTTTCCGTTTCAATTAGTACCATCAGTGGTACTAGTTAAACTATGGTTCGATGTACAAGTACAACCAAACAATATCGAAGAAGGTATAGAACAAGGAAAGTACTATAAATTAAAAAAGGCTATAGTACCATAGACCACATCCATACGCTGCGGCAGGTTATACAGACATTTGTTACATTATAAATCAGATGTATTCTCGGCGTTTAAAGACTTTGTCGCGAAAGGTGAGGCAATTAGTATACTAATTATACAGTGATAATGGTGGTGAATATTTGTCTAGTGATATAAAAGATTACTGTAAATAAAAAGGTATCACATATCACTTAACAGTACTGCGAACTCCACAGTTAAATGGTGTAGCGGAACGTATGGTTAGAACTATTACTGAAAAAGCTTGTTCAATGGAAAGTTGGAGAAATATTTTTGAGGCAAGGCAGTATTAACTGCAGTACATTTGATAAATATTACTCCAACAAGGGATTTAGAACTAACCAAAACACTACATGAAATGTGGCATGATGGAAAACCTAATATAAAAACACTGTGGGTGTTTGGTTCAACTATGTATGTACATAGCAAAAGAAATCAAGGTAAATTTGACGAAACGTCATGGAAGGGTATTCTGGTAGGTTATCACCCAAATGGCTATAAAGTATGGAACACAGATTGTGAAAGATTTGAAACTGTCAGGGACGTTATTATTGATGAGACTAATTTTGTTGATACCAGGCCATCGTTAAAGCCTGAAGGGAGTAGTGGTGAATACTCTCGTGGTGAAACTGATAAGGCCGAGATCAGTACCTTTAAAGTCTCAATGTTCTAGCATACCTAAATCAATAATATCGGATATTGATGAACAAGGCAGTGTTTCTAAAATTCGTACATTAGGTAATAAAATGCCACTGACTTCTAATAGAAATTCAGATCCATTATCTGTTAATGATCAAGTTTCTTAAATTGATCAATCATTTAATCAAGAGGAGTGAAAGGATAAAAGGTCGACCATCCGTATCGTATAAAGCTGTGAACGAAGAGTACTTGTATAGTGCTCAGTCGGTTTCTTCAAAGGTACTTCAAAGGTGTTTTGATGAGATAAAGTGTCTAGATAATAGAGCTCAGTGGAAAAAGGGGTAAATGATGAACTAAACTCTCTCAAAAGTAATAACACGTGGACTCTAGTGCCGAGACCAGAAAATAAAAATATTACAATGAAACTTTCACGCCAATAGCTCGAATATTTAGTTTCCGTTTTATCATATGCTTTGCGAATCAAATTATTTACATATTTATCGCATGGATATTAAGACTGCATTTTTAAATGGCATCTTAGTTAAAAGAGGAAATATATATGAATATTCCTCAAGGTATCGTAACTGAAAATAATACAGTATGTAAGTTAAATAAAGCCTTGTATGGGTTGAAACAGGCTGCAAGATGTTGGTTTGAAGTATTTGAAAAATCCTTACTTGAAAAGGGTTTAAAAAATTCTGCAGTAGATAGATGTATTTATATTTTTGACAAAAAGGATGTAAATAAAAATATATATGTAGTTTTATATGTTGATAATCGCGTTCAAACATTCAAACAATGTTCTGTTTTAAAGAATATTTGATGACTAAATTTGAAATGACTGACCTAAAAGAGGTAAAATTCTTCTTTGGTATAATAGTAATAAGATATTCAGATACAATTACATTAGATTTATTCAAATAATTTTAAATTTTAATATGAGTGAGTGTAATCCTGTCTGTACTCCCACTAAAGCCAAATTGAATTATGAGGCTCTAAACTCAGAAACCATAATGCTCCCTGTCGAAACCTCATAGAATGTTTAATATATGTGATGCTTTGCACACGCCCAGTTTTAAGTACTTCTGTTAACATCTTAAGCCGCTATACAAATAATAATAATCAAGAGTTGTGGCAATGCCTTAAAAGGGTATTAAGATATCTTAAAGGTACCATCTCTTTGAAATTAACTTACAAAAGAAGTTAGTATGAAAACATCCTGAGTGGCTACGTAGACTCTGATTGTGTAGTCAGGATACTAGTGACAGGAAAAGTACAACTGGCTACTTGTTTCAATTATATGACAGTTGCACAATAACTTGGTGCACAAAAAGACAAACTACAGTGGCAGTTTCATCTACACAAGCCGAATACATGACTTTGTATGAGGCTGTCAAAGAAGCATTATGGCTAGCACAAAGTATCAAATGAAAATTGAACAACCCATCATTTTATATGAGGGCAATAACGACTAAATAGGCATTGCTAATAATAACCCCACTAATCATAAGCGCTCTAAACATATTGACATCAAGTATCACTTCTCGAGAGAGCAAGTTGAGAAAAATGTTATTAAATTGAAATATATTTCTACAGGTCAATAGCTGGCTGACGTGTTGACTAAGCCGGTACCGTCCTCTACCTTTCAACAAATGAGAAAATGGGCTTAGAATATGTAGATATGTGTTACTCTATTGTGTTAGTGTGATATAGTGTTAGAATGTTATTTTTGTTGAATATTTAAGATGAAATGATCTGATTAGGTTTTCCTGGTTTCCCTAATCCTTGCAACAAATGTTGGATCATATTGTATTCCCCAGGCAAGCACTCGGAAGAAATATTTGTTGAATACTAGGCTTTGGTACAAATGTGTTGTATATTTGACTTTAGGTTAGAAGATTATTTTGAGGGGAGCGTGTTGAATTATAGAAAGGTTTTAATACAAAACAATCTTCATAGTTATAATGATGGAACCAGTAAAAAGGAATTACTGTCTATGTTTAATGACTATGCTCCGCTGACAGATTTGATTTGTCATTCGTCTTGTTTTATATCTTTCGATTGATATTGCTTCCGAGTGTGTTCTAAATAATAAACAGATAATTCGGTTAAATATATCTTTTTATTTCAATATAAGTCGCTACTATTCAATAGCAATATGGGTATCAAATGAAAGGGCTTTAATAGTAGAACACGATACAGTGAGTGACATTGTTTCAAACTCAATATGGCCGCCGCTTCAAAATGGCCGACCGCTTTCCTTTTACCACCTATGCAATATGGGTATCAAATGTAAGGATTTTAAGTGAAGAATACGATACCGTATCTGATGTTGCTTCAAATTCAATATGGCCGCCGCTCCAAAATGTCAAATCGATTTTCTTTTGCCACCTATGCAATATGGGTATCAAATGAAAGGGTTTTATTAGTAGAAAACGATACAGTGAGTGACATTGTTTCAAACTCAATATGGCCGCCGCTCCGAAATGTCAAATCGCTTTTCCTTTCCTCACCTATGTAATATGGGTATCAAATGTAAGGATTTTAAGTGTAGAATACGATTCAGTAAGTAACGTTGCTCCAAATTCAATATGACCGCCGCTCCAAAATGGCGGATCGCTTTTCTTTTGCCACCTATGTAATATGTGTATCAAATGAAAGAATTTTCAAAGTAGAACGTAACCTTTCCAATTTTTTGAATAATCGAACACATTTTTAGGCAAATTTTATGTAACTTCAAAAAACGAAAAATTTTTTGCACCGACTCGCAACTGATAACCTTTTGCTTAGAAAAACATTAAGTGGACGACTCCACCGCGGGGGCTTGCTCCCCGCGGCACACACGCGACATCGACATGGCTCCGAAATAAAAGAGCTTATAGAGTAGAACATAACCTTTCGAGCTTTTTGATCATTCGAACACCCTTTTTAGACAAATTTTATAAACTTCAGCAAAAAAAGACACATTTGTGCACCTACTCGCAACCGATAACCTTTTGATTACAAAAGCTAAAGTGGGGGGTCCACCACCGCGGGGTGCGCGCACCCCGCGGCACACATGCGACATCTAGTAATACAATATATAGATACAATAATTATAAAAACTTTTAAGCTCGAGCCTCATAATATAGCCAATAATTTTGCTAAGGAATTTGTCTATGTAAATTAAAATACATGTAAAATACCCCTGGATCCTGCAACTTATCAAATTAAGCCTGATAGATCTATGAGGATAAAACAAGCACAGGCTCATGAAATCGAATTGATTGTAAAAAAACTACATAGCCCTGGCTATGACGCTACTCGCATAAAATACATCAAATATACTTTAGGATCGCACGTTCCATTGTACGTAATTACACACTTAATAAATTGATGCTTGGTTACATCAGTATATCCAGATTTGCTGTAAATAGGAGTAATACGACCTATATATAAAAACGGAAAACGTTAACGGCCTTACAAATAAAAAACTTATTCCTAGGAATAACCTCGGAATAGTTATTCCGTGTTTTGTCTTAGTTTGACATATTACATCTGACATGTGCTAAAACAAGACAAAACACAGAATAAATTATTCCGAGGATTATCCTCGGTATAAGTTTTTATTTGTAAGGCCGTAAGTGTATAGCAACTACCGACTAATCACTATATTTTCTTGCATAGATAAAATAATAGAGCGGTTCTTATTTAATCTGATAAGCAAATATTTAAGAGAAAACAATATTATTAACATAAATCAATTCGGTTTTCAGAAGGACAAAAGTACCACCCAGCTTCTACGTTCCTTTAAAAATCAGATTAATGAATATCTAGGCAAAAAATGCACGTGCTTGTAACATTTATTGACTTCAGTAGGGCGTTTGATATGTTGCAGTATCAAACTATGTATCACAGGTTATATAGAGCTAGAACAAAGGGGGCCCCCCTTTTAGAAATCTTAAAAATATATTAATTCCAACAGGTATACTGTAAAAATTGAAAATCAGAGTGATTTGGTGTCAACTCAACAAGGTACAGCACAAGCTTCAATAGCAGGTCCTTTTGAATATCTACTGTACACGACGAAAATAAAATTGCACTGAATTTGTGTAAATTAATTGTATTAAAACACGTTTACATTAACAAAAATAGTGGAAAACAAATTGTGTGTGATTACGAACAAATTGCGACGTAGTAGTGAAAAAAAAAACAAAAGACTATCGGGCCGTGCACTATTTTTCAGCGCAGTTCAAATAATATGTGCAACCTCTTTGCTCTAACATTACCGGCCCCCATGGACGATTAGTCCATAATTAACATTTGCAAAAGACAACAATGGTAACTCGACTAACAAAGTAAATATTATGTATTATTAAATATGCAAAATCTTAACATCTGTTGGAAAGGGGATTTCTCAATCTTGTGATTAGCCTCATAGAAATATTATTCTTATACCTAAGAGAGACAACTCTAGTAAAACCATCTTTACCGGGGTGTTTCTCTATAATACGTTCAATTAACCATTTTCCAGGGGGAAGTCTCTCATTTCCAATTAAAACAATAGTTTCGATGTCCGGTTTTGATTTTTGTTTAGACTATTTGTCCCGATTTTCTAGAGTAATAAGATTCCGAACTCCAGTGAGACTTTGAACAATTTTTTAAATCAACCTTAATCAGGTGATCAATAGGAAAACATTCACAAGGTACCTGAAACACACGGTGCTTCTATACTCGTATTATTAGTTATTCTTATGGTTCAACTTTCATTAGCCAGACTCTAGCGGGAAACGCTGGATGCGTGCAGTCCGTATGTAACGTATAAGTTACTCTGTGGCGTGGCGTGCAGCAGTCGGCCCATGTCGAGCAGATCGTCGTTTCTTGGCTGACTGAAATGACAATTAGGGTTGCCACCTGCCACTTATTGATTTAAGAGTTGCTGGTGTTAAAAATTTATGATTATTTTTTACAGTAAATAGTAAAATAAAACAACAGTTTATCATCTATTGTTAGAGGAAGCGGCTTTTAAAAAATCTTAATTTTCTGTAATGGAAGGAAGCTTAAAACTCTGCATAATATATATTAAAGATATATTTCACTTGTAATTCTGCTTTTATTGTGTCAATGCTAAGTCCATTTCATTGTGTTATATTTCATCTGGTCAATGATAGTAAATAAGGGAGCTTGTTTAACCCCTTGTTTTATTTTCGCAATAACTGGTTTTTGTAATATTAAAGGTAATCCGTAGAATACGGGGCATCTGGCAAACCTGGGTCTAATTCTGCTTAATCTTAACGTTGTTCGTGTCTTGATAGCGTTTTAAAAACTGCTTTTGTTACTTTTATGCAGTTTTCGTGGTCCAATTTATTTTTACTACAACTTCTTGATAAGTCAATAGCGACAAATGTTTTAGTTAGTTCGGTTGACGAACAATAACTGTCTCATAAAGCAACGCCATTAAGCGTTATTGACACGCCATAAATGCATTAACGCTAGCAGAATAAGGCTCATATATACCGGGTGTAACTAAGCACCCCAATAACATTTAAGGGGCATATAAGTTAGATATACTAAATGGACCTTCGGTGCTTGTCTGAGACCTGGAACCCCAATACTTTCAGAGTTATTTGATTTTAAACTGAAAGCAAAACCTTTCAAGTGACAACCATAATCAGCTCAACACAAAATGACACGTGACAGACATGAGCGTAGTATTCTTCGCACTCTTACGTAGGGCTGTCGGCACTTAATACCAAAAAATAATTTATTTAGTTTGTATGACGTGAGCGTAGTATTCCTAGTACGCTTACGTAGGGCTGTCGGCACTAAATACCAATTTTTTTTTATATGGGAAAAAAGTAGGTTTGTTAGCCCAAATATTTTTCCTACAGAATCTCTACTTCTGATGGATACATGCCCTTAAATGTTATTGGGATGTTCAGTTACAGCCTGTATTGTCTCAATTACCAGAATAGATGACAGGCATCGGTATCAGGGTCCCGAAGTTTCTGTACGGCGGTGGATCGTTCAGCTCCTCTCTGGCTACATCTACAACGTTCAGGGGAACCGCTCTGAGGGTTACGTTAACAGCGCGTAGGGCTGCCTGAAATCAAATAATCTTCTGTATTTTTTTTATTGCAACTAAGCTGGCAAACAAGCAAACTGCCCACGTGATGGTAAGTGGTAACAGTCACCTATAATACATGTGGCTCCTGTGAGATTCGCAGCAAAACTGCAACCCCCACAAGATACACAGTATAAGTTGCCAACTTGTGACATCAGATGTAAAGTCACGGTACCCAGTAATTTCACTGCCATATCTTACCCTTCAAACCGGAACACAGTAGATAGATAGATAAATCATTTATTCATTTACACAGTACAGATACAAGGTTTTTGACATACACATCGTAAAAACTAGAAATACAGAAAAAACGTATGAGTGACTGTTTGTAGTGCACTGTGCAAGCGAAACGGATCTGACTCAGCATATTGCCGCAGCAAGCTGTGGCGCTGATTATTCTGCCAGAACCGGGAATAAGTCGATGAAAGGATCTACTCTGAGTGTTTTTTAAAGAAAGTTTTTGTTTAGTAAATGCATGGGATTTCTTTTAGTATGTTATAATTATAATATAAGTAGTTTAATAATGTAGGTATACATATACTTACTGGATTGATAGATCAATTTAATAGTACTTAGGAAGAATTTTAAAATTAAATTAAAGTAAGGGTAAAATTAAATTAAATTAAGGGTAATGGAGAAGTAATTGTAGTGTATAAGAGTAATACCTTTTTTGGAAAGGTAGTGATAGTGACGTGTATAATGCGTGGTAATGATAGTAAGTAAGATAGGTAGTTAATAACGCTTAATTTAATATGACATATTCAGTAAATAAACTTTCAATTGAGTTTAAAAACTGTTGCGGGATTTTAATTTTCTTATGGGCGGCGGAATGTCGTTCCAAATCTTTGTAGCTTTATACTTGAAACTCCGACGAAACGCGGCAGTTTTATGATGTGGGATTTGTAGCGGTGGCACGCAGCTCCTGACAGCGGCGACACTATTGCGGGGTGATCTCCAGGCGAGCTTTTTGTACAAATACTCCGGATATTTGTTGTTCACAACGCCAAATAGTAAAGTTGCTGTGTGAAGTTTAAGTCTCTCGCTCATTTTTAAAATTTTCGAGGATTGCAAAAAAGGTGTTACATGCGCACGAGGCGGAATTTGGAAGCAGTATCTTGCACAGGCATTTTGAACTCGTTGAACCAATTTTTGAGTTTTACTCAAGAGACACGGACCGTATACAGTGATTCCGTAATTTAGCCTAGATAGAACCAGTGCATCGCAAAGCGCGATACAGAGAGCCGTACTGATAAAATCACGAATCCTATAAAGCACTTTTAGACGGTAAAAGCAATCACGTATTTTTTCCTGCACGTGCCCTTCAAAACGCAAACTCCCATCCATCAGAATACCCAAGTTTCGAGCCTCATCAACCCGCTGTATATTTGTTCCTAATATACTTAATTTGGGATCACGACTTATGATATTCGTGATTTGCTTGTCAGAACCTAAGACAAGAAATTTAGTTTTGGTTGGGTTCAGCACTAAACAATTTCTTGCAGACCATAATGCAATGTGGTCTAGGTCATGATTTAACCGATTAACAGCATTGTTGAAATCCGACCCCCCAACTGGGACACTTATTTGCAGGTCGTCTGCATAGATGTGGTAGTCACAGAACTCGATAGTCTCGGCCAGATCAGCAGTGTACAGAATGAACAGGAGTGGACCCAGTATAGAGCCCTGTGGTACACCTCTGCTCACTGCCATTTCTCGGGAAGCCAGAGTCGAGCCATTTATAGTACTAAACTCGACTCTCTGGGAGCGGCCAGTGAGGTAGGACTCAAACCATCTTATAGTGGATACGTGAAATCCATAATGGGCTATTTTGGATAATAACAGAGTTATGTTTATGGAGTCAAAGGCACGTGAGTAGTCAAGGAGTACAAGAATAGTACCATTGCCATTGTCTTGATTGGAAAGTACCCTATCAGTTACGTCAAGTAAAGCTGTACAAGTGCTACGTCCCTTTCTGAAACCTGATTGCAAGTCTGGTAATATACCTCTCATGTCGCAAAATTTTAAAACCTGATTATACACCACCCTCTCCAGAATCTTGGAAAGATATGGAAGAAGGCTAATAGGCCTAAGGTCTTTAATGTCACTAGGGTTATTAGTCTTGGGTATCGGGCGAACCACCGCAGTCTTCCAACTTGCAGGAAACTTGCAAGAGACTATGGACTCATTTATAAGTGCTGTTATTATTGGTAGAGTGTGGGGAAGAGTCAATAAAATCATATCTCTGCTTAATCTGTCTATTCCCTGGGCATTTGATTTGATACTGAGAATAATTTTCCCAACCAAGTGCTCCGAGACAGTTTCCAGTTGAAAACCCGACGAAATCCTCTTGTGCCACTCAAAGTACATTAAATCAGAGATCGATACACAATTATCCCCCGGAACATCCAAGAAATGTGCGTTCATTGCCTCGGGATCCGAAAAATGTTGTGGAAGTTCTACACACTTCTTAGGATCCGGTAACACAGTATTTTTAAGATTACTCCAGAGTGTTTTGGGCTTATTAATATTATTATTTATGTGCTGATCGAAAAATGCCGAACGCTCAGCGAAAAGACTAATAGCAGCAGCTTTCTTCAACTCCTTATAGTAGGCCTTGTCACCTTCCAATCCTGTCAATCGGTGTCTCTCCTTTGCTTTGTCGCGCAATCTCATAAGGTACCGAACATTGCTGGTGATCCAGGGTGTCTGGCGATCTCGGATAGTAATGGTTCTTAAGGCGCATAGTAACGTCAATCATAAAAAATCACTGCAGAAAAAACCGATTCTCTTCATAAATATGGAATAATTTTTTTTTAAAAATAGATATGTTATTATTCAACGCATTCTTTAGAGGATGGTCTTCTTAATTTTTTGATAAATTAATTAAAACTTGGTTAAAATGTGACCCAAACATGCCTCGATTTTAAAACTGTAAACCTAATCGCTTCGTAAATATTAGGTTAAATCATATACTTTCGATTTCAATAAATAAAGTGAACAATATTCTAGGGGATGGTCTTTTTAGATTTTTCTTATTCGCCTTTATTAATTTTTTATTGAAATAATTCATCTTACGCGTAAAGGTTTGCTTAAATATTCCCCTCGCTCTCACTCACTCACACCTGTATGTAATCAGTGCGGGACGATCGACGCAAGGTCATTGGGAGCACTATGCGCCTTAAAGGCACGTGCAAATCTAGTAGGGATGTCACTCGATTCGTCAACGTGTCTACCATGCTATCCACTCCGTCGAGTGTGATGATTTCCGACAATTTAAGCACCGAGAGGTCTTCATTAAATTTTTGCATGTTAATATCTTTCAGGGGTCTATACGAAACTAGTAATGCAAGTTTTGCGGCAAAATAGGTAAGACTGAGATACTCAAGCAGTCGGCCCTGGTACAGTCTCCCCCCGGTCAAATGCGCGAAGATTAATAGACGTAAAATTTTCTGAAATTTACCCATTTTCTGTGCAATTTTCTTAACTTTTTTTTACAAATTTATACCCATATAAGTAGTTGGGTTCTTGAAAAAAATGCAAATAATTTTGCAATTTCGAATTTCCAATGATGCCATAACTTTTATATGACTCTGTTAACATGGATAGGTTTCGGCTTGACAATTAACCAAAAACCTTGTATTTAAAAATGAATCCTTAATTCTCTTGGTCACGCCATAACCATGAACCTACAAAAATTTTTTTTTTTGCTTTAATAGAAGCTCATTCATATAATAAACAGAAAGAAAAAAATCGGTTTTCGAATAACTATAAAAACAACCAAAATATAAGGTATTAAAGATTTTTCTCCGTCTCTTTCTAGCAAAACGGCATTTTACATGGAGTTTATATGGCCGTACTCAACGATGTCGTCACGGTTGATGTCGGATCTCTCTGTCTAATCGCTTCAAAATTAAAAGCTTAAAATGCTTGTATCTTATGTATTTCTAAGCCGATTTTAATTCTAATTTCCCATCATTGCATCTTTTTCTACGCTATTTTAATATTTTATGTCGAGATGTGAAAATTAGAATTCAGTTATCATCCCAATTAGAGCAGCGCCATCTACACTGACCTTCAAAAGTAAGTACTACACTTTTAAAATTAAATTTTTCCATAAACTACAAAAGATAAAGGATTCAAACAAAAAACATTTTCAGCTCATTTCGTCAGGTTTCTCGGAAGTTATACTTTTTATTTTGAAAATATATTTTGCCTACTTTAAAAGTTATTGCAATTTTAAAAGTGTGGTACTTTTTTTTAAAGGTCAGTGTAGTAGCTGCTATGGAATGAGACAGCTTCATCTAGTGACTACTAGATGGCGCTGCTCTAATTCCATACAAATTCGCGTTTACGTGTTCGATGCGTGTGATCGAGTAAAGCTCGATAAAACTCGCACTCCGCACACTGATATTATCTTACCTCTAACGCTGTCCAAGAGCTTCTCGTGAAAGTAGTTGGGTCAACTCCTACGACGGATTGTGTAGGCATGTTATCTACCAGCCAACTTTGTACCGAGGGATCTATGCCTGCAATAGTAAAATAACAGTCAGGTTGAGCTCAGCCCCCAGCACGACCACCAAAACACGATATAATGAATTTATCGCGGTGAGCTGTCAAAATACAATAGGTTTTCATCGTGTTTTGACAGTTCCTTGGAATAAACCGCTTTATCATATCGTGTTTTGATGGTCGTGCTACGGGAGCAGCGGGGGGACGCTGTCAGTACCAAACAACGTCACTTTGTGCTCATGCGTGAGTGAGGTTAAAGATCAGCGGGGGACGCAGTCAGTACCACCAAACAAGAATAGAGGTATCCGCATAGAACACTCTGATACTGACTCACTCTCTGGTGAATCATTGTTTATGTATATGTATGTATGTACAACTTTATTGCAAAAAGAAAAAGTTACAGGAATTTCTTAAAACTAGTCCTTATAACAAAAGGCGGCCTTATTGCCAAAGTGGCAATCTCTTCCAGGCAACCTAACCGTAGAAGAAAGTTTAATACGAAACATAAACAACGGGACCGTAAAATTCTAACATAATAATAGAATTCATATACTACATGTTATTAATAAGTAAATAAGCCTACAAATTACATAAACTACATAAAATACATATACTACATACCTATAGTACAAACGAAAGGAAAGAAATCTTAAAATTCTAGCTGCAGAAAATGTGTTTTTATAGCTCGCTTAAAAGAATCATGAGATGGTGCACGTCTTATGGTCTCAGGTAAGGAATTCCAAAGTCTAATGGCTTTAACGGTGAAGGACTTGTCATAGAACATAGAGGAGTGAGGTGGGAGTACTAGTGTCATGTCGTTTGAGGAGCGAAAGGGTCTAGTTATTGTTGAGGAGTAGAGAAGGAAACGGGATTTGGTTGTGCTCAGAGGAGCGGAACCAAAGAATCCAGTTCACGACAGCGTTCCTCATGCGGTGGTCGCCATAACAAGGCACACGGTGACCTGCACCTATTACTACCGGGAGCTGAAGGAGGATGACGCCATTAGACGCCTCGTTGCCTTTTCTAGCACGGCAACGGATCATGAGGTCGTCGATTACAATGAAAAAATGGCTGTCAGAGCTCAGATATGCGCAGCGACTTAGATGCGGAAACGAACCACCTCACCCCGAATTCCTCTTGCGGTAGTCCCTCTAGCATTAACCTGGGCTATGAAATAAGTTAAAAAAAAAAAAAAAACATATGGACATAGTTAAGTTAATAGTTAAGAACACGTATAAAAATATCGAATATGTACAGCCGGCTCCGAGAGTGGATAGCAATCTTTTAGCAAATTTGGTGCCATGTCACACCAACTATTCATTTATTTAGTATGGTTACACCTATATTTCATTGTTAATGGTTGGTGTGACATGGAACTAAAATGTTTGTCTACTTTTTGAGCCGGCTGTACAAACAAAATTAATAATAATAAAAATACAACATATATAATATATTTTAATGTTAAAATATAATGTAATATATAATTAATGTATGTTAAAACATAATATAAATAATAACAAAAATCTGTAATATGTAAAGTATACAATGTAATAGGAATATAATAGGTATGTATGAGCATAAATATATATATATGATGTATAAGCGTGTGTGTATTATATATAAACATGTAGGATAGTTACACTTTAGGTGATGCGCAACTCACCCTAGATATAGAGTAGAGTAGTCGGACTTATTTAGTTTAAAAAAGAAAAAGATCAAAACGAAAATACAGCCTTAAAAGGGCACGGACCACGAGTCTGTGGTGATATAATTATATTAATAAAAAAAAAAAAAAAAAAAAAGGAAACGGGATTTGAGATAGTGAGGAGCATACGGACTGGTAAGTATAGAATGGAGAAGAGAAAGGATATGGCAATCTCTCCGACGGCTTATAGGGAGCCACTGAAGTTTGGAGCGATAGTGTGATATATGATCATATTTGCGTAGCCCAAAGATAAACCGAATACAAAGGTTCTGCAAACGCTCCAGTTTATTCAACTGAGTAACAGTTAGATCGGGATAACACGTGTCAGAGTAGTCCAAAATTGGAAGAAGTAGGGACTGCGCCAGCAAGATTTTCATTTTGATCGGAAGCAAGTTTTTTAGGCGTTTAAGGGAACTATACGCACCAAACACTTTCCTGCTTACCTCTGACACTTGCTTCTGCCAGGAAAAGCAGTTATCAAAATAAACACCCAGATTCTTTACCTCTTTGCTCAGACTAATAGTGGTACCGTCAAAACGGATACTAGGACTTGAAGTTAATTCTGGAAATATACCACGGACTCCCAATTATGATGCACTGAGTTTTTTTCGGGTTGACTATGAGACCATGACGATGGCTCCAGTCAGCAATGTGTGTCAAATCAGTGTTAATTGTGCCAATCGCCTTAGCCAAGTTATCTACTGACTCTTGAGTGTAGATCTGGAGATCGTCTGCATACAAATGATAGGATGAAGATATAGGAAGAGTAATCGAGTTTATGAAAACTGAAAAAAGAAGTGGAGACAAAACGCCACCCTGCGGCACACCAGCAGGTATATTACACCACATCGAAAAATCGTCATCGATGCGTATCCGCTGCTGTCGCCCGTACAGGTAACTTTGAAACCACTCAATAACCGGCGGAGATATGTTAAGAGAGCGTAACGTAGCCAAGAGTATATCAAAGTCAACAGTGTTGAACGCATTGCTAAAATCAAGAAGCGTTAACACCGTAAGCTCCTTGTTTTCCATGCCACATCGAATATCGTCAGTAATCTTAACTAGCGCAGTAGTCGTACTATGACCGGGGCGAAAACCGGATTGGTAGGGATTTAAAAGATTGTTGCAATATAGAAAATTCGCAAATTGTTCGTAAACAAGCTTTTCTAGGACTTTGGATAGGAAAGGTAATATGGAATAGTGTTTAATATGATGTAATGGACTACAGACTCACCTTGCTTCATCAGCGTGAAGACGGTGGTGTTGACTTGGATTTCGAACTGCGTGAAGTATCTGGCGTCTGTCCATACCCTCGCAAACGTTTCGTTGGCCGTAACCAGCACGGTCCCCGAGGAGCCTTGGAGGCCTGACAGCCACTCTCTACGCGCGTCCGTTGGTGATATGTACTGAGACTGTGAGTTCGTATAAAAAAAATCATGACACGTAGTCTTCTTAGGTACACTTCAATAGAGAGGCTATTGAAGTACATTTTAGTACTTTTACGGAAGTGAATTCAGGAATCGGAAGAAAACAACTTGAACTCGTCAAAAGAAATGTTTATTCTGTCCCTGGAGTCCTGGGCACTTCACGCGTGGTTCCTACCTCATACTATGTTCTATAGATTAGCTGACCCTAACCTGCATACAATTGCGAAGAAATTCAAAGGTGTATGTGAAGTCGACCAATCCGCACTGGGCCAGCGTGGTCTAACAATAGCCTAATCGCCCTAACATAACTAGTTAGGGTAGGCTCGTCCCTCGGTGGGAATGTATATGAGCTGTGATGATGATGATGAGACAGCAACAATTCAAAAACGATAACAAATTTAGAAACGATCAAAATGTATAAGACTAGCTTTCCACTCGCGACTTCGCCCGCGTTATTTTTGTTTTCCCGTGGGATTTTTTTCCCGTAGGAAAATTACCCTATGTCCTTCCCCTGGTTTCAAAATGTCCCTATACCAACTTTCATCAAAATCGGTTCAGTAGTATCGAAGCCTATTCAATACAAACAAACAAACAATCAAATCTTTCCCCTTTATATATATAATATTATACTCGTAGTATAGATAGATTGACACATGCCATCGCTAAATCGTGGGAAATCAATGAAAGTCATCGATATGTAAATTGGTAGACAATGTATTGATTAGCAACGAATCGATAAAGAAGTGAACTGCATTTCGTTACTTTTATATATTTACTTCTCTAAATAACTCATTTTTCACAAAAAATAAAATGAAAATATTGATAAACAATGTTTTGTTTCCTTAAGGGGGCACAGTCAGTCCATTAGCGCCGCCATTCGTTTTTTATTAATTATGATGAATTAAAGACGTTTCTACAAAAAATCGACAAAAAATCAGGAACTCAATTTATGTAGATACTTCAGATTTATATTTACGTATTTTGTACACATTGACCGTATAGAATAGTCGAAATCATAATTATTGCTTAAAGATTATGATTATTTCTATACTTTTAATCTATGCCTGAATAGCTGCCAAAAATCTAAAATGGCTCTCTATTTCTAGGCATAAAAATTATTGTCATAAAATCATATTCCATAATGTCGATTGTAATAATCGTCAAGACGCATAATAATCAGGAAGCAGAATAGTAAAAGGCATAATATTGGATGGCAGAAAACTATTTGTCATAAGTATTAAAACCCATAAACTCGAAACACAGAACAACTTGACGCATAATTTTTCAAAGCATAATTAATGTTTAGCATATTAATCACAACGAACAATACAATTATGCAGAATTTCTCTAGGCATAAAAGGCGCGCAAGCATGCAGCAATGTAAGCAAACATGCAGTATGCATGCAAGCAAGCATGCAACATGCAAGCAAGCATGCAACATGCAAGCAAGCATGCAACATGCAAGCAAGCATGCAACATGCAAGCAAGCATGCACAGTGCAAGCAAGCATGTACCACGCAAGCAAGCATGCACATGCATGGTTTCTGTCACGGCTCCGACGCTGCGGGGCTCCGGCGGTCCCACGCGAGCTTATCGTCGCAGATGGTTTTCGCTCACCACCGCAGCTTCGGATTGCTGGCCGGCTTCGCCGGCCATCTTCAGCCGCGGCGGCGATCGTTAAAACCACCTGCTCCTCAGCTCGCGGGCCGCCTCGCCCCTCCGCGCCTACGCGGGTTTGAATTACACTCTAGGGGTAGGACAAACAAGACTACGTGGAGTCGGTTTTGCAGCGATTCGTTTCTGTCACTAGTAGCATGAATGAATTACTTTGTCAAATAAAAAATCTATATATACTATGAAAAAAATATATCAAATGAAAATATAGAATATTCGAGTATCATATTTGAATAAAATAATATATGAAATGTTATTATAAAAAGTTTAGTAAAACAGAGAGTAAACATTGTATCTAATGAACGAACGATCATTAATTATGACACTTAAAATTATGGCAAAACATTTTAGGACTACCAATATTATGTTAAAAGAAATTAGGGATTTCATGAATTATGCTTCATGAAATTATGCCTTTGGATAATTGTGCCTTAGACAAATTATGCAAAGAAAAAATTATGTGACGTTAATGTTATGCTTTTCGATTATTATGCTTAGTGATTTATGCCAAGCGCCTTTATGACAAACAACATTATGCCAAATGAAAGGTCCCCATCTAAAATATCTATATTGTGTTCTTGACCGAGCGATTTTTTGTAGAAACGTATTTAATTCATCATCTAATATATAAAATTCTCGTGTCACAGTGTTTGTTACCGAACTCCTCCGAAACGGCTTGACCGATCTTTATGAGATTTTTTGTGTATATTCAGTAGGTCTGAGAATAGGTCGTAAACTATTTTTTATTACGGCGAAACGTAAGTTCGCCGTTATTATGGCGAAACGTAGTTCGCCGGCAACACTAGTAATTAATAAAAAACTAATGGCGGCGCTAGTGGACTGACTGTGCCCCCTTATGCCCCTTAAGAAAAAAAAAGTTCGAGGCAATTCGACACAACGTTCTCTACAATCCTGACCCCCTAGACAAGATGCCTTTCGATAATCGCTAACGCAATCGCTAGAAGGAAAATGTATGCGATTTGACATAAGCCCTCGTTTAGCTTTCGAGCGCAATTGTCAAATCTCATACATTATCCATTTAGCGATTGCGTTTGCGATTATCGAAAGGCATCTTGTCTAGGGGGGCTGTTACGTTGGCTCGGAATCAATTTGCACTATCTCAGAGACGATGGCGAATTTAGATATCGTTTCGCTATGAAACGATCGCCACTTGTCTAGGCACCTGTACTTACGTTGTGCGCGTCGGCTGTAGGCACAATGTAGGCGTGTATGTTGTTCGCTTTCATCACAGTTTGGACGGCTTGAAGCCTCTCCGCACTGTTGTCTCTGCCTCTGCCGATATTCCTTTGCGGTATGAGGTTTGTCTCTGAAAAACGAGCTATATAAACTTCCTCGAAGTACCTTTGGAAGGAGATTCTGTACCATGGTCGTCTGCTTTGGTACCTCCGTCTAACCTATTTCTGCCGCAAAGCAGCAGTGCTTGCATTGCTGTATTCCCGGTTTCAATGGTGAGATATAGCAGTGAAATTACTGGGTACCGTGACTTTACATCTGATGTCACAAGTTGGCAACGTACACTGGTTCTTGTGGGGGTTGCAGTTTTGCTGTTAACTTCACAAGAGCCACATGTATTATAGGTGAATGTTACCACTTACCATCAGGTGGGCAGTTTGCTTGTGTGTCAACTTAGTTATATAAAAAAGGACAACGTAAGTATGTCATCATTAATTTCTTTATCAATTCTTTCAGTACATTTTGTGTGGGACACCGCTATTGAGGGCTAGAAGCGGACCTAGTGGCAAAAGGAGTGAAACATGTCATGGATTTTATGTGAAATATCATATGAAATGATTGTCATTGGTCACACCTGCTCCTTCCGTTCACATGCTCGGTTTGCGTGGTGGAAGGGCTTCTGAAACCACCTGGCTAGCTACCACCGTCTTACCTAAGTAAGTAAGTTACCTAAGTGCAACGCGCGGAAAGGATTGGTCTTGCCCCCGGGGGCAGTGCAACTGTCCGCATCCGGCGGGCTGCCCCCGGGCAGGCCCCCGTCACTCGCACAATGCAGCGTTATAAATACCTACCGCTAAGTAGCGCGCCGGCGCGCTGACCGGCAGAGGGCCACCGCGGCCGCCGCCACCCGCCGCGCCCGCGAGACTATTATCGAATATTGTAATTTTTTTTGTATTTTTTTATTATTGTTTTTATTGTTTTTTTCCTTTATTTTATTGCTTTTTTTATTATTATATTAATTTGGTTTTTAATTTCTTTTAGTTTTTTTTCAATTATTTTTTTTATTTATAATTTTCTTTTCAGAACTAAAAACGGGATTTTAATACCTAAATCGAATAATTTTTTCGAAAATTTTCAGTTAAATGTTGATGCGAAAAAAGTACACAATAATTACACACAATAATTTTAATTTAATAAACTTGATTAACAATACGGTGGTTAATTTATACTGTGAAGCTATTGGATGTCGTTGTTAAAAGACAAATAAAAATTTTTTTTTTTTTTCATAGTCGAAATTCGAAGTAGTTCGAACTAATTAGATAGTAATTCGTCGCCATAGTAACAATCTTCAGTCCTCAGTCTAGTTCCTCACTTGCTGAGGAGTTCAGGTTGAGCTTACTTTCATCTTAGACCTTTTCGTTACTTATCATCGGCTGAGATGAAAGCCAACAGCTTCTCTGTTGTTTGTATAAAAAAATAGGCAGCCTGCTTGATTGCCTACTTAGTTTTATAAAAAAAAAAAATAAAGTCTCGATCAACCGGTTATTTGATTTCTTACAAAAAAAAAATATTCCACCTTACTACTGTTTTTAAAAGATTGCCTATTTATCAGAATTATTCATACGATTCAGGATATTTTCCATAGTAAAATTGAATAACCGTGAGTTCAAACATGAAAAAAAAACAACGATCATGTATTTTTCATAATAATTCGTATTTTTTTAATCGTTTGTAATTTGACAAATGAATAAAATCAATAAAGAAAAAATTTCGCCTTGGGTGGGATTGGTAATTTTTTAATAATTTGTATTTTTTATAATTTTTAAATGTATTAATGACGATAAAGTTATATTCTATTCTCTTATTTTTTTACATATACTATTGTAAATTTTTAAATATATGCACACTGCCAATTTAGAAGTAAATTATGAGGAATAATGTAATGATTAACACCAATCATGTATTTTACCATATTCTTGCAATATTAATTATTAAATACTCTGGGGCTTTCCTCGCAATCACTTTATTTAATTATAATCCTATGTATATCAATAAAATAATAACATTAAAGTTTTACTTAGACTATTTTGTTTGTTCTTTGTACAACCCTTAAGTTTTCGCTCGATGACGCAATCACGCGGCGTACGCGGGAATCTCGACTCTCGGCGCGCGGTCATAGAGACCTTTTCTTCTTGCAGTGACTTTTGTCTGTCGGTTTTGGCTATTATTATTACAACGATTCGAGCGTTTCTATGGGAGTGATGTATCTGTTACGTAGTAACTATTATCTAATCTGTGCCCCGGGAGTGATGCAGTTGGAGACCGATCGGTCGGTTAGCCCCAAGGCCCAATAGGGCAAACATTGTAAGTGCCTGTGTGCGGAGTGCGAGTTTTATCGAGCTCTACCTACTTGATCGTACGCATCGAACGCGTTAACGCGAATTTGTATGGAATTAGAGCAGCGCCATAGTAGATGCTATGGAAAGAGACAGCTTCATCTATTGACTACTAGATGGCGCTGCTCCAATTCCATACAAATTCGCGTTAACGCGTTCTATGCGTACGATCGAGTAGAGCTCGATAAAACTCGCACTAGGCACTCTGATGTGCTTAGCAGGGAACGACTCTAACCGATGCTGAGCACAATAGACACCCCGGAGTGGGCCGTATTGGTCAGATGTATACCGTTCGCATCGACCAACATGTGTAATTTCTAAATACTCATGTTATTAGTGTAAGTTACCAACCCAATTGTCACCTACTCGTACCATAACACCATAGCAAATGCAAATAGAAACAATATAAAAAGTGCGTCGCATTAATAACAATGTTGTATTCCGAAAACAAGAGGTAAGATAGCAAGTTCCTCGGTTGTTAAGGAGTCCAGGTGAAGCTCGCTTCCACTTGCGGCCTGATCGTCACTTTGCCATCAGCAGGCGTAGCACGGGCGGTCAAGACTGGACTCGAGTCACGCATTATCTCACAATTTCAGTGACATAATCTCTGCCTTAAAGAGTAGCACGGCGGCGCGTATTTAGTATGACTGACGTGGTAAAAATTTCTCGACGCTTGTCAAGGAAGAATTGGACTGAGTTTTATCACAAATTTTTTGGCGTACCTAAGCGCCAACTGCTGTGGTTGTTCCAATACTTTGGAAGATGTAGCAGCAGTCGGAGAGCAAAAAATTTGTGATAAAACCCAGTCACACTTGTCCCTTGACACTCAAGCGTTAAGAAATTTCGTTCACGTCGGTCCCACTAAATACGCGCCGCCGTGCTACTCTTTAAGACATAGAGATTAATTATGTCACTGAAATTGTGAGATAATGCGTGACTCGAGTCCAGTCTTGGCAGCCCGTGCTACGCCTGATGCTAATGAGATGAAGGCAAGAACCTGCCTGTCATAAGTAAAAAAAAAACTTCGTGAGTGCTTCATGAACTAACCAAATATTCTTATTCATCTAATTTTTTTTTAAATTTATGGAAGAATTTATTGGAAACTGATTTGACCGTCACAAATAGGCAAGTATGTAAATATTAAAAAAAATAAATGAAAAGTAAAAAATTTTTCGAAAAAAAAATTTTTTAGGGCATTTAAATTTTAAAAAAGTTTTTTACTTTTAATTTATTTTTTACTTTTTAGTCTGTCTTCAGACTTTTTTTTTGTTTATATTTTAGGGTATGCTTGCGTTTTCATACTATTGCATTTCACTTTCAGGTCATTAAAAAAATTGATTTGTGCTATTTTAAATCATTTAACTGAATCGACATGATATAATTTTTTTTTACATTATTTACACCTTTTCAAATTATTGACAACACAAACGGACTAGACAATAGTACATTGTTACCCCAGGGGTGAAAGTAACTTATTTAGTCCCGAGACGGACTAAATAAGTCTTTAACCCGAGGTAAACACTGTGCTTTTCATTACGAATACAAGGAAAGTAAAAATAAAACAATGAATTAGCTAAAACTCAACAACTTCTGCTTTAGCCCGCTTTCTCTTATTAAATCAGGCGTTAACTCCATTCTTTGAATCAGATGAACTTATTGTGTTAGTTATTAACACAATGTTATACAAATATAATTTACAGTTAATACAAATCTCTGCTGTACGGAAGTATTTACAAAACTCTACAAATGGAAAAACAAATGAAGATCGCATTGCCGCTTTCCCGCTTATTTTGTTTCTTTTTTCTGTGGCCGGCCAGCTATTATTTTTCATTTTCATAATTTTAAAAATGGTAATTTTTTGCCCAAATCTATGTTATTTTAAAGAAATAGTTGAAAATAATAATAAAGTCATTTAAAAATATATTCTTTAAATACTTAACATTATGTTATTTCAATTTTACACCGCGCTGTAATTGAGTGGCTGTATAGAAAGTCGGAAGATGGTTCAATAAAAATGTGAAAAAAGGAAACTAGTTTCTTAATTTAATTTGACAGCAGCTGTCAGTTGAAAGTGATTCTCCCTAGGGCTGAAAAGTATTACTTTCAACCCGCTCCTCAGGCAACTTCAGACCTACTTTCAGAGTATGAGTAATGAAAAATTATTTTCACCCCCCATCTCGGAAAGAGTATTTTTGCTATTCGATATCTGACCGCCAAAGCCGTTTTTATCCGCTTGAGGTTAAATTTGAATTTAGAACATCCCGTATGTGATTTCAAAACATCATTAAACCTATTTACTTCCATCTCCATGGAGCCGAATTTATCATACAACTTTTTTTAAAAAGCAACTTTGCACTCATTATAACAAATAACTATTACATTACTTACTTGTAAAAAAAATTCAAGTCCGTACTGTTAACTATTGAGGAGTTCTTTCGTTGGGAGCCGATCCTGGGTGTACCATCAATTCATTTCAATCATGGGGTGCGATGTCAGACAACCTCCTTGTGGTGCTAATAGTCTGACCAGAGGCTCAGTAGTTTAGGCGTGATTGCGTAACACACAGACAGTTACTTTTGCATTTATAATATCAGTAATGATAAGGATTACCCTAGATACGCGCAGATATCCTCAAACATTTCGTTTCTTGACAGATTTTACTTTTTTTAAATATACAACTAAGTTGTAAAAAAAATTCAAACTATCGCACGGCTACGTGTACAAAGCCGTAGTGCCGCCCATACACCGCCTATAAGAATAATAATAAGCCTGATATCGTACCGTGTGTTATCTTAGTGGACGTCACCCCTTTTGACGAGAACCTCGCGAGGGTCGAATCAGATAATAACTTTTCAGTATTTTTGAAGTCGGTTTTTATTTTTTGTAAAATAATTTTTATTTGTATCTTTTTAGTGAATGAAATCTTTTTGTAAAATAAGAGACCGTAATTTCATACCAGCTCACCAAAGGTGAGGTTAAATTAGGCTTTCGCTCGATTTTCATGAGATCCCATCATCAGATCCTGACTTTGGTGATCTTGGGACCACCCCAGGACTATTATCCGTATATATTTATATATTTAAAGATCAATCGAATATCAGGAAGTTGTTTAAAATTGGTTAGCAAGATTTGAAAAAATGAGTTACCTACTTACATACAAACATGGCAAGGTAAATAAAAGCTTGTAAAAATCAATATTTATTACTAACATTATAAAGCTGAAGAGTTTGTTTCGTTGAACGCGCTAATCTCAGGAACTACCTAATGATTCAAATTGTTATTTTTTTTGTGTTGAATAGTCCATTTATCGAGGAAGGCTATAGGCCATATATAACACACGCTACGACTAATAGGAGCTGAGCATCAATGAAAAATGTTGCAAAAACGGAAAAAATGAACGACATGTTGTTATTTTCCGACATCCACGCGAACGAAGTCGCGGGCACATCCAGTTTACGTATAAATGTGTGAAAAATAAGACGGAAAAACCAATTGTCATCGAACACAAATAATGTTTTTATTGTTTTTATGTTTTTGAATAAAACAAAGCTAATTTGTTTTTCACAAATTAGCTTTGTCTTACTCTTTCACATACACCTACAGAATGGATTTGGATGAAGTTTTATAGGTAGACGGATTACGACAGGGATTAACATATAGGCTTAGACCATTTAGTACATGGTCTAGGCATATAGGCTACTTATTATCCCGGAAAAGTAGAGAATTCCCGCGGGAAAGTAGATTTACAGTTTTTCTTTGAACTTTTAAGGCGATACATAGTTCGCGGGTACAGCTAATCTGCTATGTTGATGTGTAACATCTTTCTATTGGCTTTCTTGCAATCTAGGTATGGGATTGATTTCTTGAAATAGTACGGAAGTGTGCAATAGGAAGCTGGGGAAGCGCGCGCGAAATGATTTGACCAATGAGCGCGCGCGGTGGTTGAGTTGGCTGTCAGATGCTGTCAGATGGTAGGTGAGATCTCTGTGAGATGGGTGAGATGTCAGTCAGATGTTACCATGTTACCATGAGTGCGGTTCATAATTTGATATCAGCGCTCGTGTGCGCTATTTGCACGCAAACAATCGGTCCAAAATTGCTCATGTGCGCATTTTGTATGCGGTATGACCTAATTGATGACGACACCGATGCTGACAGTGCTAACAGAAAAGAGGTAGTGCACTGTCTCCAGAACTGTCAATGTCAAAGTCAACATCAGTTTTATTTTTATTTTAGTTTGTTCGAATTTATTTTTTCATTAGATTATCTACAATTAATAGAGATGTGCTCTGTAAAGATACTGGAGGCACAATACGTCTCCTTCCAATTTTTCTTTTCAAATTACATTAACTGTCAACTTGATAGACTCACAGATCGAAAGCTCGGTTCAAAATTGATCTGAGTACTTTCAAATTGTTTGCACTGCTAACGGACGTAAGCACTCAGATCAATTTTTGACCGAGCTTTCGATCTGTGAGTCTGTCAAGTTGACGATCAATGTTATTTGAAAAGAAATATTAGAGAGAGACATGTATTGTGCTACCAGTATCTTTACAGAGCACTTTTGTATTTATTGTACATAATCTAATGAAAAAAAATTATTAGAACAAATTAAAATAAAACTTCGCGGGAAACTGATGTTGACTTTGACAATTTAATTTTGGAGACAGTGTACTACCTTTTTTTTTGTTGGCACTGTCAGCATCAATCGGGGACGTCATCGATTACCTCATACCGCTTACAAATGGGCTTAAAAGCAATTTTGGACCGATTGTTTGCATGCAAATAGCGAACACGAGCGCTGATATCAAATTTTGAACCGCACCCATAATAGTTTGTGGATGAGACGAGATATCATATTATGCAACTAATATGTATAAATCTCACTCATTTTTAAATAGGTACAAAAGAACTTACCGTAACTTATGTAATCTGCGTCCGTTAGGCCCTGAATAATATAGCCAGACGCATGTGTTGATAAACTGAAAAAAAATCTTAATGATAGATATGCAAAATATCATTTACCTGCTGTCGGGGGCATTGCAACCCTCGGAACCACTGGGCTGCCCCCGGGGGCGGTGTAACCGGAGGAACCGATCGCTCGGGTGCTCCCAAGGCCCAATAAGGGCAAATTATTGTAAGCACCTGATGTGTTCAGCAGGGAACAAGTCTCGCTGTTCCTGCTGATTCAACAGACACTCCGGGAGTGGCTCATGTTGGTCAGATTAATGCCGTTCGCCTCGACCAACATGGGTTTCCCAATATTAATGTAGGTACATAGTTCATAATAAGCAATCAACTAAACAGCCATCAATCATAATTATGTACATAACAACGAAAAAACACAAGATGGTAGGTACATATTCTGTGACACGGTGTAGGTGAGATATTTGTCGTAGATGTACAAGAATTATAATTGTATTCAGGATACTAAGGGCTATAAATGAACGGTTACTAGGTTAGAGTGTAATTATAATCTCTCACAGGGATAAGCTTGCCTTTGTTATGTTGTATGTTGCTATGTACATATTTATTTATTTATAAAAAATTGCTATACGGTCTCTTTTAAATATCTGAGCGACATTAAAATCAACTATAAAAATATACAACATAACTAGTACACAGGTATAGTTTTAGACCAACTTTGAAATCGCAAAAAAAATCAGCTGTTCCATACATCTAGATTCAGTGAATGTTGAACATTTGTATGGAACAGCTGTTTTTTTTTTGCTATTTCAAAGTTGGTCCCATAGTGAAAGTTGTTCAGTTTGCTTGTCTGAACAAGCACACAATTTTTTTTGGTAATAAGCAAAAGCTGTAATGAATAGCTATATCCTTTACGACACTAGACAACTTTGGTGTCATTACATTCAGTACAAATTAATCTAAACCTATACGTTTGTGTTAAAGTTATTCAGTCTAGTTAAATTAAAATAAAATAATCAAGCAAATTTTAATTAAAAAATTTAGATACATAGATGTTAATAAATAAATAGGCAGTGTTTCTTTAAAATAAAAAACGCACTAACCCTTATTCTATCGTTATACCGTCAACATTTCCAAATATTATTATTATATTATATTATAAATTTATAATAATAATATTTGGAAATGTTGACGGTATTATGACTACATTTACACAGCGGAAAACTATATCGCATTTTATATGAAAATTCAAGTTGCACAATCGTCTTAAGGAGGAATATAAACAAGCACTTACGTTGTAAATAAAATTGCAGGCCACACTAAAGCGGCCATTTTGATCTATACAACACAATAGAATGGAGTGTATAGAACAAAATAAATTTATCACTAATCCTTATCAGAGTATTCGACTGTGTTGCCGATTAAGTATCATATTACTTGGCTCGCAATTATCTGATTATCAATTCAGATCAACTTTATATATCATTAATCATTATAATATCATCATCAAATTTTTCAGTACATTACTGTTAGGGAAGTTAAAGATATCATTGGCCGTGCGGTGTCAGATGAGAATACATGTTATTCGCCTCCATGGTCTAGTGGTTGAGACCACGGTTGTTTATCGGGAGGTCCGGGGTTCTGAGCAGAAAGATTTCTGCCTCCATGGGGAATCCCCCATGGAGGCAGAAATCTTTCTGCTCAGTTTGGTCAGTGGTATGACTGATCCCGCCTGGCTAGCTACCACCGTCTTACCTAAGTTTGTCGCCATAATAACAGTGTTAATAGCATTATCGTGTTCCGATAATTAGAGGTAAGATAGCCAGTTCCTCAGTTGTTGAGGTGTCCAGGTGAAGCTCGCTTCCACCTTCGGCGATATCTTCACTAATCATCAGGTGAGTAGAAGGCCAAGAGCTTCCTTGTCGTATGTAAAAAATAATAATAATAGTATAACGGAACGCATCCTTATCGTCACTTAAGGTGAACGCACATTGTCAGCATCGTACGCGCAATACGCTTCGTACGAACCGCATTTTGGAATTCGTTGTACCTATGAAATTATATGAAACCCCGCACCCTTAATCCGCACTGTATGCACAGAATTTAAAAATGCGGTAGGTATCCGAATATTGAAGTACGCATGCTGATGATGATGTCATGTAATGCGGTTTGTACGACGCGTGCTGATACCACACCCCGGACACTCCATACCACGTTCGCAAATCAGTTACCTATTACTAATACTTAAACAAATGACATTTGTACACGCGCAAATGTGTGCGTGGAATCTAGTACGGCTGAGTTGAGGGCTGAGTGCGTGGTTACTGGTTATCAATCGAAATGTCGCGAAAAGTGCAGCGACTGGCTTCTCTTTTACCCGCATAGCGCTGTCTCTGTTATCGGCCGGCGCTCGCGTCAACTCGCCCGAGTTATCGCGCGCGCCCTTGTTTATGTGTCAGTGATGTCTACAACGAAGTGCGGGGTGGGGTGAGGTATTTGAAATGAGTGCGGGGTGGTGAGTGGCCGTTCTGTACGGAGTAGGAAGTACTATTATTATATTCTGTGCTGATACTCAGTGTTACGAGATATACAGTAACTAGCTTTTACCTGCGACTTCGTCCGCGTGGAATTCCTTTTTTATTGGTTCCCTTTACAAATCCCCCTCCCTTTTACACCCTTAAAGAATGATTTCGGGGATAAAAACTATTCTTTATCCTTCCCCAAAATTAAAACTATCTCCATACCACTCAATTTACTCAATATTGATTCCCCATACAAACTTCCACCCCCACCCCTTTCTCCCTCTTAAGGGGTGATTTCTTCCTTTAATGAGACTCAAACTATGTCTATGCCATTTCATCTAAATCGGTTCCACGGTTATTGATTCCCCATACAAACTTCCACCCCCGCCCCTTTCTCCCTCTTATTGGTGATTTCTTCCTTTAATGAGACTCAAACTATGTCTATGCCATTTCATCTAAATCGGTTCAGTAGTTTAGGCGTGATTGCGTAACACACAGACAGACAGAGATACTTTCGCATTTATAATATCAGTAATGATAAGGATTACCCTAGATACGCGCAGATATCCTCAAATATTTCGTTTCTTGACAGATTTTACTTTTTTTAAATATACAACTAAGTTGTAAAAAAAAAAATTCTAACTATCGCACGGCTACGTGTACAAAGCCGTAGTGCCGCCCATACACCGCCTATAATAATAATAATAAGCCTGATATCGTACTGATGGACAGGGCGAAATTGCGTGTGTTATCTTAGTGGACGTCACCCCTTTTGACGAGAACCTCGCGAGGGTCGAATCAGATAATAACTTTTCAGTATTTTTGAAGTCGGTTTTTATTTTTTGTAAAATAATTTTTATTTGTATCTTTTTAGTGAATGAAATCCTTTTAGTAAAATAAGAAACCGTAATTTCATACCAGCTCACCAAAGGTGAGGTTAAATTAGGCTTTCGCTCGATTTTCATGAGATCCCATTGGTGGTGCCCAAAGTAGACTCCACCACGTCGGCGTTTCACCGAATAAAACTGCTGAATTTAATAACCGACTACCAGCTCCTAGAAAATTGGTATTACTTACCTTGGATCCGTTCGGTCTCCGTATGTAGCCGGTGGACTTCCTGAGCTAGCTCGAAGGAAGTCGCGGCTCCTGAAGTTCTGCTGTCTGACCGAACCGAATGGTACACTTGCCTATTAGGCCACCAATACCCGAACTCATTAACGAACACAAAAGCTTTGATACACTATTCACCGACACTAAAACTTGCCGGAACCTCGCACCAACAATCACTTGGTGCGCCGCGCAATACTATTTGTTAGATATTTTATATTATATTTTATTGCTGCCCGGTCCTAACCTACTAGTTCAATATCATTCCGTATTCGACTCGACTGACTGACATGTTACATGCGGCCGGCCGCCACAGGCTCTCACTGCACAGACTATAATGCAGTGTTGCCACTCGCTCATCCTCGAGCGTAAACATCCCCCCGCTCCGGACAGTCCCAGACTGTCCGCCAAATCAGTCTAAGGGGAGGCGAGAAAGAGTAGCGACCGCGCGCTTCAAAACAGAATCCCCAACTAGGACCTCGGCAAACCTGGGCACACCATCAGACCCTAGAGTAAGTTGGACAATGCGTCCGCGACGCCAACGTAAGGGTGGCAGGTTTGGGTCCTTCACTAACACGAGGTCTCCAACCCTCGGTGGGTTTGTCTTATCTGACCACTTACCGCGCTGTTGCAAAATGTGTAAGTATTCAAGGTGCCAGCGGCGCCAGAAGCTCTGGGTAAGCTGCTGGAGCAACTCAAACCGCGAAAGGCGTCCTGGATTGATATCTCTATAAGGATACTCGGGCAGGGCGTTAAGTGGTCTGCCTATCAAGAAATGGCCCGGCGTGAGGGCCTGCAAATCGTTCGCGTCGGTAGACAACGGACATAACGGACGCGAGTTGAGAACCGCCTCAATCTTATGAAACACCGTCGCGAGTTCCTCAAACGTGAGAATAGTCTCCCCAATAACGCGGCGAAGGTGAGTCTTGGCGGCCTTTACAACAGATTCAAAAATCCCTCCCCAGTGAGGGCAAGACGGCGGGGAGTATCGCCATGTTACCCCCCTACGGGAGAGTGTGGATCCGATCTCAATATTATTTTTATCTAAAAATTCACAAACTTCTCTTATATGTCTATCAGTGCCCTTGAAGTTCGTCCCACAATCGGACCGAATTAGAGAAGGCAGTCCCCGGCGGGAGACAAATCTGCCTAACGCTGCTAAGAAAGCGTCCATGGTGAGTGCACTCACCACCTCCAAATGAACGGCTTTAGTGGCCAAACAAACAAACACACACAAGTAAGCCTTTTCAGTCTTAACATTACGGAGTCGCGACGTTTTTATAGTGAACGGTCCCGCGAAATCAGTTCCAACTCCTGAGAAGGTCATCGATTCATTCACAGGATCAGCAGGCAAATCACCCATTTGGGGCTGCATCATCTCGGGACGTAAACGATAGCAGGGCAGACATCGAAAGATAACAGATCGGATTATTCTTCGCGCTGACAAAATCCAGAACTCCCGTTGGAGGAGCGCGGTCAATGCATTACATTCGGCATGAGCATTCTTCACATGGCGATCAATGATAAACAATCGCACCAATGGTCCGTCCTTGGGGAGCAACAGGGGATGACGTGATCTATAAGGCAAGTTAGTGTGCCTCAATCGGCCTCCTACACGCAACAATCCCTTATCATCCAGAAAGGGAGTCAAACGCACCAAGGGTCCCTTTAATTTGGACGTCCCGGTACGGAAAATCTTAAGTTCCGGTTCAAACGCCCTAGACTGGGTCATACGCACCCAATGCAAAAGAGCATCTTGGCGCTCCTGCGGAGAGAGGACCGGACACAAATCTTTGTCCTGAGGCCGGCGACAATTTCGTATAAATCTTCTTAACCAAGCGGTCACGCCGAGCGACTTGTCCAGAGAACTATAGCGGTCTAATAAAAATTCCCGCTCTGGAGCCGCCATAGTCTCGACAGCGTGAACACGCAAGCCCGGATTTGGTGCCTTCACCACAGCTGGTGTGGAAGGCCAAGACGGCTGTAACAACCATTCGGGACCCCACCACAGAGTGTGGTCAATAAGCTGAGGGGCTTCGCTGCCACGTGATGCACAGTCAGCAGGGTTTATTTCATCTGGCACGTGGCGCCAAATCAACGTGGCCTTCGAGGCCTGTATTTGGGATACCCGATTGGCCACAAATACTTCCAGGGAGTGGACGGAGTTCTTAATCCAACACAGGACAACCTGACTGTCGGACCAAGCAAAGAGCGACTCAAAGTCCACACTATGTCCCAGGGTGTGAACAACGTGGTTCATCAAACGAACCAGAAGAGTAGCTCCAGACAATTCTAACTTCGGAATCGTTAATCGAGTCCGAAGTGGAGCAACCTTACTCTTAGCAATTAGCAAGTGGAGCTTAACAGCTCCTCTATCATCGACCGTCCGGATATATACGACGGCTGCGTATCCACTCTCAGACGCGTCACAAAAGCCATGAAGGCTGGCCGTAAACCGTCCCTTAGGCAGTATATGTCTAGGGATACTAACCCGGTTAATGTCGGGGAGAGACGACATGAAGGACTCCCAATCTCGCAGCAAACGGCCCGAGAGGGGCTCATTCCACGACACTTCGGCTGACCAAAGTTCCTGTAGGAAGCACTTCATCCAAAACACTACGGGACTAATCCAGCCATTTGGGTCAAAGGTACGAGCTACTGTAGACAAAACCAACCGTTTCGTCCAGACCTTGGGGCTTGGCAGCTCCAATCGATAGGTGAACGTGTCCTGGACAGGTCTGTATTGCACTCCCAAAACAGACAGTAAATCTGGAGTGTTGGCATTCTCAAAAATATGAGGCTCCTGCTGGTGGTCGTCTGGCAAGTCACACAAAAGCTGAGGTGAGTTGGACATCCATTTCCTCAGTTCATAACCACCAGCCCCGAGAAGAGCAATTAGTTCATCTCGCAAAATCAAGGCTTCCTCGACACTAGAGGAGCCCGTACAAATATCATCCACAAATGCATCCTCCTTGAGAACCAAGGATGCGCTAGGGTATCGTAACCGCTCACGTTCAGCGAGTTCCACAAGTGAGCGAATTGCCACAAAGGGGCTCGAACGCAAACCGTATGTATTGGTGTTCAGCTCGTAGACCAGCATGGGATCTCTGGGATCCTCCCTCCATAATATGAGCTGATATCGTCTATCGTCCGGGTGAATCACAGTCTGCTGAAACATCATCCGGATATCGGTCACAAAGACGACGGCATGGCGACGGAAGTTGGTCAATACATCACCCACCTTTTGGTGCAACTTCGGTCCAGCATGCAGACATTGATTCAGCGAAACTCCGGTAGACGTGGGAGCTGACCCATCAAAAACAACGCGTATCTTCCCGGTGGAAGGTTTCAAAACCGCGTGGTGAGGAAGAAAATTATGTTCCTCGTTTCGCCAGTCCAGTCGCGAGACCGACATGTGCCCCAGTTGCTCATATTCTCGCATGAAGTCGACATACTTCTGTTTGAAGTCGGAGTTCCTACTCATACGACGCTCCATGGACAGCAGCCGCTTCTCGGCCAACGGCCGGGAGCTGCCAAGTGAGGGGCGAACTGACAAAAAGGGCAAACGAGTGATCAGCCGTCCCGAGTGAAGGCGACCTGTATTGTTCTGGTAGAACAACTCACACTCCTCTTCCAAGGGGTTCACTCGCTTCACGGTAGGTGGCTCTTCCACCTCCCAAAACCGTTGAAGGACATCCGATAAGGTGGAGCTAACAGTTATGTAACTGTCCACCGATGGAGATGGTGGGTTATGCCTAACTGGTCCCATCACTACAAACCCAAGCGATGTAGATATAAGGCTACCAGCCCACCCTTCTGTAACTCTCTCCTCTTCCCACAATACACGCGGCCTAGAACATCGGCACCGAGCAATAAGTGAATCGGACCGGTTCGGTGGAAGGAAGGGTCAGCCAAGGTCAATCCTGATGTCGCATCAACGACAGCGCGCGAAACGTGCTGTTGCGGAAGCTGACCAACAACCTTCTCATAAACAATCGCGGTCGCGCCAATTTTGGGCGCTGAAGAGAAGTGGGGGGAAAAGGAGAACAAAACCTGACCGATCGGATCCGGGATCCGCAGGTCTCCGATTCCCCGTACCGATTCAAGGTATGGAGATGCGTTCAAACTCAACTGCCGGACCAGCCAGCTAGAGGCAATGCAACCCTGAGCTCCCGTATCCAAAAGGGCGCGAACTAAAACAAAGGTGCCCCTCGGGCCCCACACCTGTACGGAGGCGGTTGGTAACAGCACCTGCTCCTGTGGGGGGGTTGCAGCCGACAGTTGGTTTAATGAAAATCCTCCCGCATTCCCCGTAACGGGGGGGAAGGGGGATTCAAGGAAAAATGCGTGCGCGGCGGAGGAATAGGGCGCTCAAGGCGCTCGAGCGGGTCCCAATCCGGCACGTACACACCCCGACCAAAGCTGCATCGGGGGGCCGGGCGGTGCCCATGATGGGCGAAAGTTGGGGGAGCCCGTGACAACCGGGGTCTCTCCATCAGAGGGGGAGAGAAGCATATCGGCTCCCGACGTGGCTCCCTAATAACCGCGGCCCAATCCCGCGGTGGCGCCTCATAAGCGGCGCGTCGATCCCCCCCGCCCGTAGGGGGGGTGGGGCGCCCAATCCTCTCACTGGAGGGGGGGCGCCTGTCCAATCTCCGCGGAGGGGTGGCACGCCCCTCCGATCTCCTCGGAGATGTGGGTGACCTACGAGGGCCCCCGCCCGTGTGCGAGTCCCTCTCTCTCACCACCTCACGAGTGTCTCTATTGTTGAAGCACAAAAGGGGGTGATGGGCCCCTCCACAACAGTCGCAATCTCGTGGGTGGGGGCAAACCGATGCCATATGAGCCCCAGGCAGCGGTAGCACCAATTCCGCTGCTTGGCCATATTCCTACGCCACTCGGTGCGTAGGCCAACAAATTTGGGACAGGCCGGCAAACGATGGCGATTCCGCTTGCAACACTTGCAAGGCATCGGCCTCTCCCCGTGTGGAGAGTTCTGCCGCACTGCAGTATACTGCTTGTACGGGCGGCGCTCTCTCCGTGGCGCTGCCCGGGTCGCCTCATAGCGACCTGTACTCGGTCCCGGTATAGGAGCCAGATCCAAGTGGTCGGTCATCCGACACTCATCCTCCAAAAATCTGAGGAGATCAGAAAAGGGGGGGAGGTACGAGGCACTATTGCCCCCGTTCCTTTGTTCAAAGCGCCCCTTCATCTCCAGGGGAAGCTTATTGAGGATGAGGTGGAGCAATATGAAGGACCACTGGTCCACCGGTAGGTCAAGTCGTTTGAGCGCGTTAATAGCGCTTAGCAGCGGGTTCAAAATCTCCTTCCTCAATGAGGAGACCCGCGATACTCGTGGCAGTCCTAAAATGGCAGCCACATGTGTGTCCGCTAGCAAGCGAACATTCTGATACCGGGCAGTCAACAACGCCCTTGCAATATCATAACTGTCATCGTTGACAGGTAGATGCTGGACAAGCACACCAGCCTCTCCACGTAAGGCAGAGAGCAAATAGGCCAATTTCTGGCTAGGGAACAGGTCGTCCCTCGAGTGGACCAGGCTATCAAAGAGGTTAATGAACCCCATCCAAGCAGCCAAGTTCCCATCAAAGGTTGGGATGTCCAAAGTGGGCAGTCTGCCCAGCAAGCCGGCCGGGGTAGGCTTGACCTCCCCGGTCGTGCACGACTCACCCCTCCGGGCGAATAGGATAGCCTGAGCCTTGTTTATGATCACATCCGCCTGTTCAAAACATTGATCATAATCGGCATTAAATTGGTCGACTGCCCGCAACTCAGCGGCACCCTCGGCTGGGTGGTCGAGCAAATATTGTTGATGAACAACAAAAAGCTGCTCCAATTCCTTCAAGCGAGCAGGTACTCCCTCATGCCGAATTAACAAGGCCTGTTCTCGGTCTGGTCGGTGTACCAAAGCGACGGCACTAGCAAACCATCTCAAAATCTTTTGTGCACCCGCGCGGGCACCACTAAGCGGACTGACTGGCGGGACCATTTTGCACCAAAATTAATATACACTATAATAATACACGGACAAACAGACCGACAACCGCAGACAATAAAACAGATCGGGAGGAACTTCAAAGGCAGAACAAAATATAAAAACAAACCAAAATCAAGTGTAAATGCTAGAACTTAACTAAAACAACAAAGGCATTTAACAACAGAATTTTTTAAACAAATTAAATTCAAGTATTAAGTCAATAACTTAACAAACATAATATTCAAGGGCAAACAAAACAAAATCAAATGTAAATGCTAAAACTTAACACAGCAAAATAGTGTATTACAACAACAGCAAAGTCATTTAGCAGCAAAATTTTTTAAACAAATTAAATTCAAGTATAAGTTTACAACTTAACAAACAAAATATTCAAAGGCAAAACAAAGATATGAAAAAACAAACCAAAATCAAATATAGGTAAATGCTAGAACTTAACTAGAACAACAAGGGCATTTAACCACAATTTTTCATATACAATGACAACTAGTTAGGGAGATCGGTCCACAAATGAGATTGTAGTCGGTTTAAAATCAGCAATCAAAAACAATTAATATGTATTGCCCGTTTGGACAACCAACAAGATTACAATATTAATTGTACAATACTAATCAAAATACTAATCAATCTATCAAATCTAACAACAACACGCTCTGCTACCAAAAGATGGTGGTGCCCCAAAGTAGACTCCACCACGTCGGCGTTTCACCGAATAAAACTGCTGAATTTAATAACCGACTACCAGCTCCTAGAAAATTGGTATTACTTACCTTGGATCCGTTCGGTCTCCGTATGTAGCCGGTGGACTTCCTGAGCTAGCTCGAAGGAAGTCGCGGCTCCTGAAGTTCTGCTGTCTGACCGAACCGGATGGTACACTTGCCTATTAGGCCACCAATACCCGAACTCATTAACGAACACAAAAGCTTTGATACACTATTCACCGACACTAAAACTTGGCGGAACCTCGCACCAACAATCACTTGGTGCGCCGCGCAATACTATTTGTTAGATATTTTATATTATATTTTATTGCTGCCCGGTCCTAACCTAGTTCAATGTCATTCCGTATTCGACTCGACTGACTGACATGTTACATGCGGCCGGCCGCCACAGGCTCTCACTGCACAGACTATAATGCAGTGTTGCCACTCGCTCATCCTCGAGCGTTAACACCCATCATCAGATCCTGACTTTGGTGACCTTGGGACCACCCCAGGACTATACTTTATCGAATACAAAAAGAATTTTAAAGATCGGTCCAGAATTGGCGGCGTAATCGCGTAACATACACACAAAAAAACATACGCATCGAATTGAGAACGTCCTCCTTTTTTGAAGTCGGGTAAAAAGATGAAGTATTTGAACCTGCAAACGAGGTTACCGACATGTCATCATCATCACAGCTCATATACGTCCCCACCGAGGGGCTTGAGCCTACCCTATGTTAGGGTGATTAGGCCTTAGTCAACCACGCTAGCCCAGTGCGGATTGGTCGACTTCACATACACCATTGAATCTCTTCGCAGATGTATGCAGGTTGCCTCACGATGTTTTCCTTCACCGTAGGAGCATCAGACAAATGTACATATGAAATTCGAAACGAAAAATACATTGGTACATGGCGGGTCTCGAACCCGACCTCCCGATTGAAAGGCAAGTGCCGAGTCCACAGCGCCACCGACGCTCCTTACCGACATGTGGTAGGTGGCATCTACTGAGATCATACCGGTCGTAGTCTCAACCAACGACCTCGTCCCAATTGTCTTCGTGACCATCTAAAGAGATTGGGACTGCGTGACGGACCTTTGATATAGCGAGGCTCCAACGTGCGGTATTGCTCCATAACGCTAGGATTGTCTGCCGATTCCTCTCTTTGTCGCCCTGACCCTCGGTCATCTGGTCTTATCCTCTGCTGAGAGATGTTCTCCCCTCCCTCGATATATCGAGGAACCGGGAAGAAATAAAAAAAACATTTCTGGCAAAATAATAATAATAAAATAGCGCACATTTCCCCACCACATAGACCTATACAAAATAGAATTGAATCTTTTCAAAATTGTTGGTTTAATAAATTAATAAAATAAAATTTATATCTCGTTCAGAATTATACTTTAAAAATGTATTTATTTATTATAATCTCATAATTAAAATATTACATTGAAGAAGATACAAACAAATTTGAGCAGATACGAAGCACGAATAAAGACAAGATAAAGACATTAAGTAATTTTTAAAAAAGAATAGAATCTGACCCATATTTTTATTAGTAGAATCGATTATACCTACTCTATATTCTGAACAAACTAATCTTAGGTTTTTGTGCAATTTCATTAACACGTCATAGGTGGTAAGAAAAAAACATTTTAAATTACAAAATATATTTTTGATTATAATAATATACAATAATAATTATTACAATTAATAATTTCATTTCCCCATCCGATAGTCTTCACCTGTATATATTTTCAATGAATACCTGCAAAAGAAAACGTAAAATCACGAGAAAAAAAAGTGTCCGCGCCATACCCACACGAAGTGAACCATTTTCAATTCAATTTATAACAAAAATATTCCTTTTTTAAAAAAAGTGAACGCAGCTAATTAAAATATTACATTGAAGAAGATACAAACAAATTTGAGCAGATACGAAGCACGAATAAAGACAAGATAAAGACATTAAGTAATTTTTAAAAAAGAATAGAATTTGACCCATATTTTTATTAGTAGAATCGATTACACCTACTCTATATTCTGAACAAACTAATCTTAGGTTTTTGTGCAATTTCATTAACACGTCATAGGTGGTAAGAAAAAAACACTTTAAATTACAAAATATATTTTTGATTATAATAATATACAATAATAATTATTACAATTAATAATTTCATTTCCCCATCCGATAGTCTTCACCTGTATATATTTTCAATGAATACCTGCAAAAGAAAACGTAAAATCACGAGAAAAAAAAGTGTCCGCGCCATACCCACACGAAGTGAACCATTTTCAATTCAATTTATAACAAAAATATTCCTTTTTTAAAAAAAGTGAACGCAGCTATACTGTGTAGACAAAGAGACAATATTAAGAGCGGAGAGGACAAAATGGCGTCTTCATTTGACGGACATTTCACTTGACGGACATGACTGACTGACTTGACGTCAATAAAATAATGTTACCTACCTATCTTAATATTCAAGACACTTATAATCATAATAGGGGTTAAAGTATGAAATTGCCGTTTTTTTCGTTTGTTTATAGAGAGCTATAAAAAAATTTTTTTTTTCTTATTACTTTTTGACCCTAGAGTGCACGTTTTCGTTACAATTTAATCTCAGAATTAGTTTAATAATATATTAAAAAGAATCTCAAAAATTACCCCCGATTTTTTAAGTCAGAATGTTGTACATTATTGAGGATAACTCTGTGAAAACTAATTTTGTTATTACTTAGTTTAAAGTCTATCGACCAGTCTCTAAAAGTTTCATAAAGTTTGCTTAATATTGGTTACTAGCTGTGCCCGCGAACTACGTTTCGCCATCAAAATACTTAACACAGTGTTTAGCTTTTTCCTCCATTTTATTCCATAATGATTCAACTTTATTCTGCCTTTCTTGAGCATCGGCCATTTCGAAATTAGGACAATTTTCGTAGGTTCGTAATGATCTTTTTCTAACAGTCCACAAAATTAAATACATTACATATTACTATAAACCATTGATTTACTACCAAACACTATAAACAATAAGTATTATTATTGTTTTAGAGACATTATTGATATTAATAAATTCTTCTTCAGTAGAAAGAACTACACAGTTGCAAGAATAATCTTTATCGTATTCATGTTTCGAATTAAAATAAACAATTGTTAATAAATTAGAACTGTATACGAATAAAGTTTAGATTTTATAATGGGTGTTGGTAACACCAACAAAATATATTTTTTGGATATGACAACTTGGCCAATTTTTACTGGTTGTACAGTAAGCTCCTTGTCAAGCTATACTGTTTGACCTTTGAACCGTTCTTATGTCGCTCGTAATACTGGCGGTTTTCGTAGAGTTAATGTATAGCATGAATGGGGGGGTTACTGTACAAATACGTTTTCCGTATTCGATATCCGATCACGGAATACAGACACGGAGTTTCGTGAACATAGCGCAGACGTTCGTTTCTTCTCATTCGGGATTTCTACCATTCTACCTAAACGTACGTACAGAACGTGTTCCGTTCGTAATAAAAACGAACGTGTGATGCAGTCAATGAGTATTTTGTATAGATTTGATGCATTCGGATGCCCGCATTCAAAAAACGAATGCGAAAAAACGTATTTATGCGGTTAGCCTTAAAATGTATTGAGACTTCCGTTTTTGTAACGTGTACTGTGCGATATAGTGTTGCTGGCATAGTTCGGTTAGCAAACTCGCCGTGATGAATAACATCCAACACACAAACTTGGAGTTTTCGTTAGTTAGTTCACGATCGTTGCATTATCACGGTCTCGAAGGTCACTAAACACAGGTAACATCTAACATCGAACATCCAATAGGCCCCGAAGCGGTTCTCAAACTTTTTTGGTGACGGAACCCTTTTGGAAAGCGAAATACTTGACGGAACCCTAAAATAAAACAATAGTTTTTAAAAGTGTATTCTTTATTAATAAGCATAATAAAAGTACGACCAGAGAGGGTGTTTTGATTTTTCTAAATTATTGCGGAACCCCTAATAGGGGTAGTGTGGAGCCCTAGGGTTCCGCGGAACACACTTAGAGCATGGCTGCTCTAGGTACCCTTCAGGGCCTACTTTCATTTAATACCCCTATTGCTGGGTTTGAAAAGCAACTGTTATCCGTCTTTTTTGAGCGGCGGCCATGTTGAATTTACGTCAATGTTGCTACGTTCATAGTGCTCCACTGATCAAGGCCTTTGATATGATACCCATATTACTGGGCTTAGAAACGAACTTTTATCAGTTTTTTTTTTAGCAGCGGTCATATTGAATTTTGTGCTATTTTCCTAGGTTCATAGTGCTCTACTCTTCAAGGCCTTTCATTTGATACCTATATTGCTAGGTTTGGAAACGAACTTTTATCCACCTTTTTTGAGCGGTGGCCATGTCGAATTTACGTCAATATTGCTAGGTCCATAGTGCTCTACTCTTGAAGACCTTTCATTTGATACCTATATTGCTAGATTAGAAAACGAACTTTTATCCACCTCTATTGAGCGGCGGCCATGTTGAATTTATTTATGTGTTGCTAGGTTCATAGTGCTCTACTCATCAGGGCCTTTCATTTGATACCCATATTGCTGGGTTTGAAAACGAACTTTTATCCTTTTTTTTTGAGCGGCGGCCATTTTGAATTTAGGTCGATTTTCCTAGGTACCTAATGCTCTACTCTTCAAGGCCTTTCATTTGATACCCATATTGCTAGGTTTGGAAACTAACTTTTATCCACCTTTTTCGAGCGGCGGCCATGTTGAATTTATGTCAATGTTGCTAGGTTCATAGTGCTCTACTCATCAATGCCTTTCATTTGATACCCATATTGCTGGGTTTGGAAACGAACTTTTATCCGTTTTGTTTGAGCGGCGGCCATGTTGAATTTAGGGCGATTTTCCTATGTTCATAGTGCTCTACTCATCAAGGCCTTTCATTTGATATGCATATCGCTGGGTTTGGAAACGAACTTTATCGGCAGTTATGTCAAATTAAGTCAACGTGGCTAGGTTCAATGTGTTCTAGTCGTCGTCGAGCGCTCGTGGCAAACGCACGCGTCCGCGGTGAGCCAACGAGCCCGAAGTGCCAAGTGCCCGAAGTTCCAAGTGCCCAAAGTGCCAAGTACCCAAAGTGCCCGCGAAGGTACCCAAAGTACCCGAAGTGCCCGAGGAGCCCAAGAGGGCCAAAGTGCCCAAAGTGCCCGGGAAGGTACCCAAAGTACCCAAAGTACCCAAAGTGCCCGAGAAGCCCAAGAGGACCAAAGTGCCCAACGAGCCCAAAGTGCCCGAGAGGGCCAAGGTGCCCGAGGGGGCCAAAGTGCCCAACGAGCCCAAAGTGCCCAACGAGCCCAAAGTGCCGAACGAGCCCAAAGTGCCCGAGAGGGCCAAAGTGCCCGAGGGGGCCAAAGTGCCCGTTCGCGCTCTGACCGCCGTCGGGAGCACGCGCGCCTTCCGAGTCGCTCCGCCGGTCGCAGGCCCTAGCCCGGGCTCTCCCTGGCCCTGTGCCCGAGCCCGCCGGGCCGGAATTTGTCGTCGTCATCGTTGCGGTGAACGATCGAGTGGTGTCGGCACTCCCGGTGCCTAGTGCTGGTGCAGTGTCGTGTGGCGACCCCGACACTTTTGTGTCGGGTGAACGCGGTGTTTTGTGGTGTTGTGCTGTGCGCTGTGCTGAGCAGATAGGACTGCAGTGCGGCCGCATCGTGCGCATCAGGACTTCATTATAAACTGTAAGTTTTAGTTTATAAGGTAGCTGTAAGGACAATTTTGTGGACCATAGTGGCGTAGTTTTAAGATACAAACACTAAGGTGCTTAATTTTAAGGTAGACTAAGTTTTTGTTGAACTGTCATTTGTATATATTTTGGTGTGATTTTATATACATTTTGTGTGTGTGCGACGGGCAAAGCCCGTATCGGTAGTCCACTATGGACGCCTTCAGCGTGTCTGACGCCACAGGGCCGTCAGACTACGAGGTGAGGGACCTCCTAGGAGAGGCCTTCTCGGGTGGTGAGGAGGATGCGCGTGCGATTGCTGAGCGCACAACTCTCTGGGTCGACAGAGTTGGCACTCCGGCCAGCAGCAACAGCCGCAAAAGGCCAAATCTTGGCCGTTTTTTCAGCGCCAGCTCCGGCACAGAGTCGGAGCTGGACACGGAGGTGGAGGTGGAGGGAGCTAGAGCCCCCTTGCCGAAGGTGGCGCGAAAGGCCAATAAGGCCCGCAAGGGGAAAAAGACACCTGATGGAAGTGTTATCCTCCACTCGGTTGGGCTCTCCCAGGCCCGTAAGGAGCTCGAGGAGGGCCCAGCGGAAGTAGACGTCCCGAAGCCCCCTAAGGGCAAGGGAAAGGGGAAGGCCACGAAGAGGGAGAGGCCCCCTTCACCAGAGGGGCTGACGAATGAGGAGCTTCTGGGTAGGGCGGAAGCTAGCGCCTCGCTCATCGTGGAGGTGGCCAAGAAGTCTGGCAACCTCAAGGGTACGTGTGTGCGGGAGCTCAAAGAGGCCTCCGCATCTATCTTGGGGGTTGCCAGAACTCTGGCGGAGCGGAAGACCTCCGAGGAGGTTCGCCGTTTACAGGCCGACAACCGCCGACTGAAAAGCCAATTAGACGGCCTTCAGTCGGAGGTTGCGGCTCTGAGGCGAGACTACTCGGAGCGGGGAAGGGGAGCGAGCCCACGCCAGAGGGCGAGCCCGCCGCCTGTGGCGGCACCAGTAGCGGCACCAGCGGTGGCCCCGAAGGGGGACGTAGTGACTCGGGACGAGTTCATGACATTCATGGACTCGTTCCAGTCAGATATGATGTCCCTTTTCGGGAACATGTGTGCCGCCAGGATGGACGGCCTAGAGGTTGACGGGCGCCTTCTGCCGGCCAAGTCGCACCGGCCCCCACTGGCCAGCGACAAGGCCGCTAGGAACCAGCCCGCCAAGCAGGCACCCCCTGCCGCTGCTGCGGAAGCACCAGCAGCGCCCGCGACTAAGGGTAGGAAGAAGAGGGAGGTGACCACCCTGGCCCCTGAGGCGAACCTGCCAAAGAAGGCCAGGGAGGTCAAAGCCAAGAAGGCTCCGGCGGCTCCGGCCGCTGCGCCGGAACCGGTGGCGGGGCCTTCGAGGCCCGACACCTCCAAGCCCCCCGAAGCGGAGGGCTGGAGCACGGTGGTGAAGAGGGGGCGCCGCAAGCCAGCCAAGACGGCGACGGCAACGGCTGCGGCCAAGGCTGCGCCCCCACCACCCCCAGCCACCGCCGCCAAGCCCAAGATGCCTACGGCACCTAAGACTTTGGCGGTGGTGATCACCCTTACGCCGGAAGCGGTGGCAAAAGGCGCCACATACGCCGCCGCCATCGCGACGGCTAAGGGAAATATAAAGCTGGGGGATGTGGGGATAGAGGGGAGCGCAAAGTTCCGGACGGGGATGACGGGAGCTCGTATCCTCGAGCTCCCGAAAGGCACCTCGCCGGAGCAGGCGGATGCGCTCGCCGTGCGCATAGCGGAGGTGCTCGGCGACGCCGCCAAGGTGGCGCGCCCGACCAAAAACGCGGACATCCGAGTCACCGGACTGGATGACTCGGTGACCGCGGAGGAGGTGGGCGGGGCCTTGGCGACGTTGGCGGAGTGCCCCCGCGCCGCGATCAGGGTAGGCACGGTCCACCCTGGTCTCAGGGGCATGGGAGCCGCCAACGTGTCGGCTCCCATCGATGTGGCGAAGCGCCTCGCGAGCGCTGGAAAGGTGACGGTGGGATGGAGCAGCGCCTCCATCCGCCTGCTAGAACAGCGCCCCATGCGCTGCTTCCGCTGCATGGGGATCGGTCACCCCGTGCAGCGGTGCCCCTCCGCCAAGGACCGCAGCGCGCTCTGCTTCCGCTGCGGTTCGGAGGGGCACGCAGCCGCCACCTGCCAAGGGCAGGTGAAGTGCGCCGTGTGCGCGGACGCCGGCAAGCCTTCCACTCACCGGATGGGGGGCCTCAGTTGCAACCCCCCATCGGTGAGGGGAAGACTGATGCCGAGGGCTGCCACAGCGGCGGCTACCGGGCGGGCAGCACTGTCCGCCAGGGAGGAGATTCCCATGGACACCGCCAATGGCCAGTAGGTCCACTGGGAATCTCCTCCAAGTCAACATCAACCACTGCGCCGCGGCACAGGACCTCCTGTGCCAGTCGATGGCGCAGTGGCGGATAGACCTGGCGGTGGTCTCCGAGCCGTACGCGGTGCCCCAGTCCACGAGGTGGGCTGAGTCCACCGACGGCTCGGCGGCCGTTGTGGTGCCACCCACGAGCTCGGCCCCCCCCATCTCGGTCAGGGAGAGGGGGCCCGGGTACGTGGCCGTCAAGTGGGGAGAAGTGGTGGTGGTGTCCACCTACTTCTCCCCGAACCGCAGTCGGGCAGACTTTGAGGCCTACCTGACTGCGGTCGAGGGGGTGGTGAGGAGGGCGGCGCCCCTGCAAGTTTTGGTGGCGGGCGACCTCAACGCTAAATCGCGCGTGTGGGGCTCGCCCGCCACGGACATCAGGGGTGGTTTAGTCGAGTCCTGGGCCACGAGCCTGGGACTCGACGTCCTCAACCGTGGGTCCACCCCGACGTGCGTGCGGTGGCAGGGTTCGTCGATCGTCGACGTGACCCTGGCCACCGCACCCCTCGCCGCGAGGGTGAGGGACTGGAGAGTGGAGGCAGAGGAGGAGACCATGTCGGACCACCGGTACGTCCGATATTCGGTCTCCCCCTCGCACGCCTCCACGTCTCCAGCGGGAACGGGTGCCGCCTTCCGCCGATGGGCGGTGACGCATCTCCAGCCCGACGTGGCGATGGAGGCGGCGATGGTGCGGGAGTGGTCCGAGCTGCCCCCGCACCTCGCCGGCGACGCTGGCGGCATGGCGGCGCACTTCGCGGAGGACCTTAGAGTCGTCTGCGACGCCGCCATGCCGCGAGCGAAACCGGCCGCGCGCAAGCGGCAGGTGTACTGGTGGTCGCAGACCATAGCGGATCTGCGCGCCACCAGTTGGAGGGCGCGGCGCGCCTACCTGCGGTGCAGAAGGCGCGCCACCAGGAGGACGCCCGACGAGGAGGAAACTCTGCGTCGGGCGTACAGGGAGGCGAGCAAGGCCCTCAAGACGGAGATCTTGAGGGCCAAAACGGAGTCGTGGAACTCTTTTATAGAGCTCCTCGACTCCGACCCCTGGGGACGGCCGTACCGACTGGTGAGGGGGAAGTACGGAAACAGTGCTCCCCCGATACACCAGTTGGACGAGGGGCTCGTGCAGAGGGTTCTAGGGTCGCTCTTCCCCGACCCTGGACCCTTCGAGCCCCCGAGGATGGTCGCCCCCAGCGCCTCCCTCGAAGTGGAGGAAGCGGGCCCTCCCGTGTCGGACCTCGAGTTCAACGCGGTGAGGGAGCGGTTCCGGCGCAAGGGGAAGGGGAAGGCGCCGGGACCGGACGGGGTGCCAGCGAGGGTCCTGTGCCTGGCACTGGGCCCCCTGGAGGAGCGGTTCCGGGCGGTGCTCAATACGAGCATCGCCTCGGGCCGGTTCCCTCAGGGCTGGAAGGTGGGGCGACTCTGCCTTCTGCGAAAGCCGAATCGCCCCGCCGATGCCCCGTCGGGGTACAGGCCGGTGGTGCTGCTCGACGAGGCCGGGAAGTTTTTTGAGAAAATTCTCGCTTCCCGGATCGTCGAGCATCTGGAGGGCCCGGGACCGGACTTGGCCGAGCGCCAGTACGGTTTCCGCACCGGCCGGTCCACCGTGGACGCGGTGGCCCACCTCAAGAGGTGGACTGAGGGGGCCACGTCGGCGGGGGAGGTTGTCGTTGCGGTGTCGTTAGACATCCGCAACGCATTCAACAGCCTCCCCCACGAATGCATAGAGGAGGCACTGCGTTTCCACGGAGTGCCCCTCTACCTCCGCTCCCTCATCACCGATTACCTCCGCGGGAGGGAAATCGTGTATGAGGGGGCGGACGGTCGCGTCCACAGGTGGCCGATGGCGGCGGGAGTACCCCAGGGTTCCGTGCTGGGCCCTCTGCTCTGGAACCTGGGGTACAACTGGGTTCTGCGGGGCAACCTCCTGCCGAATATGGAGGTTGTCTGCTTCGCCGACGACACCCTTGTCGCGGCGAAGGGGCGCACGTACGAGGAGGCGGTCCACCTGGCGTCGGTCGGCACGACGATGGTCGTCCGGCGCATCCGCCTCCTCGGGCTGGACGTGGCCGTCGAGAAGACGACGGCCATGACGTTCAGGCCGCCGCGTCGACGCAGACCCCAGGCGGGGCTCCGTGTCCGAGTGGAGGGGGTCCAAGTCCAGGTCGAGAGCTCCATGAAGTATCTCGGTCTGGTGCTGGACCCCCGTTGGGATTTCGAGGAGCATTTCAAGCTCCTCGCCCCAAGGCTGTCTGCCGCCGCGGCAGCCCTCGGACGGGTCCTCCCCAACGTGGGGGGACCGGGCGCAGCGTGCCGTCGACTTTATCAGACGGTGATAAAGTCGATGGCGCTGTACGGAGCCCCGATTTGGGCGGAGCGTCTCGCCCCCCGAACGATGGCCCTCCTGCGCAGGCCGCAGAGGGTCATTGCCACCCGGGCCGTGCGGGCCTACCGCACGGTCTCTCACGGGGCGGCCTGCGTTCTAGCGGGCTCGCCTCCGTGGGATGTCGAGGCACGCGTCCTTGCGGCCGTGCACCGACATCGGGTGGCAGCGAGGAGTCGGGGGGAGCGGCCCCTCCCGCAGGAGGTGGCGCGCGCGAGGCACCTGGCGCAGAGGGAGGCTCTCCGCCAGTGGGCCGAGACGCTCGCCCACCCAGCTGCCGGCCACTGGACGATCGAGGCCGTTCGTCCAGTGTTGGAGGAGTGGGTTGGGCGCCGGCGAGGCAGCCTCACCTACCGGATGGTGCAGATGATGACCGGGCACGGGTGCTTCGGACATTATCTGCATCATGTCGCACGGAGGGAGCAGACGCCGCAGTGTCACCATTGCGGCGCTCCCGACGACACGGCCGGGCACACCCTCTCGGAGTGCCCGGCCTGGCGACCCCAGCGCGATGCATTAGCCCTCGCGCTGGGCCTAGGTAGGGGTACGCCCGTCGCGCTGGCCAGCATCGCACGGGAGATGCTGACCAGCGCGGCGGCGTGGGAGGCTGTCGCCTCCTTCTGCGAGGACGTTATCTCGCAGAAGGAGGCTGCGGAGCGGGCGCGAGAGGATGACCCTCTCGCCGCACCGCTCCGGCGCAGGCGGTTGGGGAGGAGGAGGCGCGCGTTTCTCAACGCACGCCAGCTCCCCTAGCAAGCTGGCGGTTGAAATGGCTCGGCCGGATGACCACCGGCCGAGAGATACTTTTCACCCCTAGCTTGGCCGTCTGGGGGGGTCGAATTTCTCAAGATACTTGTCGACCCCCTCCGTAGAGGTAAGCCCTGGCACCAGGCAACCCTCCAGGGGGCACAATCGGGGAATGGCCAACGCCGATCCCGATTGTGTCCCCACGGAGGTCTAAGTATCTAGAGAGTTTTTAGCCGGTAGTGGGTCTTCTACCCGAGTCCTGCATATCCAAGGGGTGGCCTAGTCAGCTGAATGCCCTTGTCGAATACCGTAAAGACTGTATTTTCTCTCTTGTAAAAAAAAAAAAAAAAAAAGGTTCAATGTGTTCTACTCTTTAGGTTCTTCGTTCGATATCCATGTTCCATGGGTTGATCCAAAAAAATGTGATCCGTCATTTTAGACATTAGGATCAAGAGTCCCGTCCCGTCCATCTACGCGTAACCCAGAACATTGCAGTCAGATATTTTTTTTAATTATCAATATTAATCTATTACTTTTAATAGTTTTAAATGGATGAAAGAGTTTGATTCCTTAGTCCTAATGTAAAAACATATAACACCTTTCAAAATACCTTGAAAAGAGTATCTTCATTTTTCAACATTTCAAATATTTCAAAAATTGTACCGATTTTGTGAAAATTAGTCAAGAATTAAACCAATCTACAAATTTTATGGTCACTCGATAAGTATTATCATAAAAAATGCTTTATACATTGGTTGTATGGCTTGATCTTTTTGCCTTACCACCACGGTACGACATAAGAAAAAGACAATTTGGTTGGCGAAATCCAGTTGGGCACAGCCATTAACAGAAAATATTAAATTTTATTTGTACTATGTGAAACACTTCATTCCTGCCTTAATTTTCGAAATCCAATTACTTAAGATCAGGCTGTATGGCGTAGTTCCATTGCCTTTCCTTCGTGGAAGAAAATACCTTCTCTTCGAGCTGCGTTCAGAACCTACGCTCGAGTGCACTCCGAGTGCACTCTGACAGCAACCAACCCGTTCAGAGCCTCGGGGTAAAAAACGCTCTGACAGGCGGTTAGTACACTCTGTGCCCGTTCAGAAGCTTCGAGTGATGCAACCAAACAACCAACTCGAGTGTAGGGTGAAAAACACTCTGACAGATTTTATGTCAATGTCGATGTCAAAAATACGCTAATTATTTATTATTTTATTAAATAACACTACTTTGAACTCTTTTAAGCCTAATACTAGGGAAATATTGTGTTTTCTATGTGTTGTAATTATTTTTAAGCAGAAAAATGGATATTGACTGTTAATTTCATAGTAAGGATTAGTAATATTTTACCCTTTGCTTGATCTTGATCGGCAAGATACAAACTAAAAAAAAAGATAGCAACCGACCCGTTCTGAACCTCGGAGCGAGTGTGAAAAACACTCTCGGTTGCATTACTCTGACCCTCGGAACGCAACTCTGTACTATGTGACAGACTTGTCAAAATAATTTCACGTGCGCCATGTTGTTTTTCTACCTAAAGCCAATTCGAAAATTTTATATGGTATTTTTTCACTAAAAATAAAAAGTGAATTTAAACAAACGAAATTATGCCTAAATGTTCTTCCGGAAAATTCTAAGCATTGTGGTGTAAGCCATATCAAATTCTGCCCAGTAGTTTCGGAGATCTTTCCGGACAAACAAACAAACCAACAAACAAACAATTTTTTTAAAAACTATTCTATCGTGTTCTGCTAATGATTTTAAGGCGACCTGTGTATTTTTTTTCTTAATATTTCGCAATTACAGATTTTTGTACCCCTACGATTTTATTATATATAGAGATTAACCAACTAAGAAAAACGTTAGTATGAAATAAGCAATGTTCTTAAAAATCTTCATACAAAACGGCAATTTCATACTTTAACCCCTATTATTATACACTCGACTTGACACTGGCAGTAATGGTTGTTTGTTATCCTCTACGACCAATAGGCTAGATGACTAAAATTTTTTTTTGCTTTAATTGAAGCTCTTATAAATAATAAACAGAATGAAAAATCGGTATTCGAATAACTTTAAAAACAACCAAGATATAATGTATTAAAGATTTTTCTCCATCTCTTTCTAGCAAAACGGCAATTTACAAGGAGTTTATATGGCCGTACTCAACGATGACGTCACGGTTGATGTCGGATCTTTATGTCTAATTGCCTTCAAATTAACAACTTAAAATGCTTGTATCTAATGTATTTCTAAGCCGATTTTAATTCTAATTTCACAGGACTGCATCTTTTCGAACGGTATTTTATTATTTAATGTCATGACGTAAAAATTAGAATTCAGTCATCATCCCAATTGCCACCAATTAAGAGGACTGTGAAGTGCCAATTCATGGCTCGAGTATACACTTTCAAAAATGCAGTTTGTTGCACACCGCTTAGAGTTGAAAGTCCGAAGCAAGTGCCAACACTTCTTATTAAAATATTGTTTCGAGCGATAACTGTTTAACCCCCCTAAACCCTAAACCTTTACAAAATTAGACACTTTTAGTTTCATTAAGATTTAGTATACCATAATCTATGTTTGTACGTTTTGCATTTTTTATAATTCAGTATAATTTAGTCGAAAAAGATAAAAATGCTCGAGGTAGTTTTTTATATGGATATTAAGATGCTAATAATTTATATTCTGAGCAATCTTACTTCATAATCAAAGCGTACATACAAACCTAGATCTTCATTATATCTACAACATTCCCAAAAATAATGAAAATTGGACTATGTAAAGGGGGAGAAAAGCGTTATCGCTTTTTGTATGAAAAATTACAGCTTCACAATCCTCTTAAATAAGAAAAAGAAGAATATCATGGCCCTATTTAAACTGCCAAAGAGAACTATACCTCACGCCCTTGCAATAGGTTTGCATTCCTTCTCCAGCCAGTCGTAGTCTGCCTGCAGACGGCGCTCCTTGAGAATAGGTCCCAGAGTACTCCATACCCTCTCGTGGTATGAGTTTATGTATGCAATCTAGGTGAGAGAAACAATTTTTATTCATTAAATTCACGACTGCAAGGCACTTAGCTTTCATCTTCTCTATTCTAATTATGCTGAACTGTTCTACCAGTTTTTTTTTATGCAACAAAGTTGGCAAACAAGTATAATGCCCACCTGATGGTAAGTGGTAACAGTCACCTATAGTACACGTGGCTGTTGTGAGATTCGCAAGAAAACTGCAACCCCCACAAGAACCGCAGTGTACGTTGCCAACTTGTGACACAAGATGTAAAGTCACGGTGCCCAGCAATATCACTGCCATATCCTACCCTTCGAAGCGGAACACAGCAATGCAAGCACTGCTGCTTTGCGGCAGAAATAGGTAAGACGCATGAAGCAAAAACAAAGAGGTGTTGTATCGCGTTTTCCATATGAAATCAAGTGAAGCTAGAAGCTTCACGCGACGCCACTGTCACCTTGTAGCGAGTGGAATTACTAAAATGCGAGCATTATTGAGTTCATTATTTGTTGTATTTAAGTAGTCTAAAACTAAATTAAAGGAAGAGCATACGACGTCCTAATCCGACAGATAAAAATAACCCGTCAGCGCCTCTGATGTTACGTAGCTAAAACTAAAAATGCGTGACGTCAGGACTGCATTGATAGAAACTGGACTACTTATATTGCTTATATAACATCTCCTCTTTGTTTTTGCTTCATGAGACGGAGGTACCCAAGCAGGCGACCCTGGTGACGTTGAACGTAAAGTTCCTAATTACACAAGTTTAACTGAAAATTACTAGTTCAATCATTTGCCTTCTCTAAAAAAATGCTCACATGGACCAAATGTGAGTTGGACTCGCACACCGAGGGTCCGTGCAAACTTATCAAAGTATACCGGGATTACTGAACACCCCAAAAACATTTAAGGGGCATATAACTTAGATACTAAATACTTTCAGAGTTATTTGATTTTAAACTGAAAGCAAAAACATTCAAGTGACAACCATAATCAGCTCTTAATACAAGAAATTTAAACACAAAATGACACGAGACAGACGTGAGCGTAGTATTCCTCTTCGTACGCTTACGTAGGGCTGTCGGCACTTAATACTAAAAAATCATTTTCATCCCCCCATCTCGGAAAGAGTATTTTTGCTATTCGATATCTGACAGCCAAAGCCGTTTTTATCCGCTCGAGGTTAAAGTAAATTTGAATTTAGAACATCGCGTGCACTAGGTATGTGATTTCAAAACATCATTAAACCTATTTACTTCCATCTCCATGGTGCCGAATTTATCATGCAACTTTTTTTAAATTTGTTAAAAACTCAGACTGAACCTCCTTGGTGTACTTTTGTTTATTTCCTCGCTGAGGGGGGATGAAAAATTACGTGTTGCACTCGAGTGCAAAGATTTTTCACCTTGTGCTCTTTTGATTCCCTCGCTAACGCTCAGGATTCTAATTTTAGAATCCTTCGCTTGCTCGGTCATCAAAGTTGAGCACGCGGTTAAAAAGCAACTTTGCACTCATGTATAACAAATAACTATTATTTAGTTTGTTTGGGAATAAAAGTAGGTTTGTTAGCCCAAATATTTTTCCTACAGAATCTCTACTTCTGAAGGATACATACCCTTAAGTGTTATTGGGGCGTTCAGTTACACCCTGTATAAGTTCCTAACCTGTGCTATAACACCTTGCATCTTGCCAAATTTCATGATTCTAGGGTCAAGGTGAAATACCCTACAGGTTTTGATTCCCTTGTGAAATCGCAGTTTGCAACAATACGCGACATACATGGTCATACGTGTTTACGCTCGAGGAAGAGCGAGTGGCAACACTGCATTATAGTCTGTGCAGTGAGAGCCTGTGGCGGCCGGCCGCATGTGACATGTCAGTCGAGTCGAATACGGAATGACGTTGAAATAGGTTAGGTTACCAGGCGGCGCGTTTTTGTTTCGAGAAATATATAATTGTGTTTTGCGCGGCGCACCTAATATCGGGGTGCAAAAGCCCGCTGTAAATGTGCAAAAGTTTTATCGGTGAAGTGAGTGATGGTGGCCTAATAGGCCTATGTAGTGCTCCGGTCTCCATCGTTGGATTGACAGCAACCCTTCAGGAGCCGCGACTTCCTTCGAGCTAGCTCAGGAAGTCCACCGGCTACATACGGAGACCAAATGGAATAGGGGTAAGCCACAGTGTTTTCTAGGAGCTGGTAGTCGGTTTGAAATCATTATTCGGCGAAACGCCGACGTGGTGGAGTCTACTTTGGGCACCACCAATACGTATCTTTTTATTGCGTTTACTGCAAGTATAATTTTCAACAGCTGCAAGAGACTGTAAACCCGAGAATTCGATATAAAGGAGGTCGCCAATAGTCCATACATTTTCGCCCACGTGTGTACCTTGACGTAATTATGTGTACCAAAATGTAGAGAAAAATTCGTGGATTCCGAGAAATATATCATTTCCTTTATTTATTTAGATTAAACTATGTAAACAATGAATAAAAGTGGTCAATTGCGTTTCGTTTCGACTTCTACAAAAACCTGTGGTGTTTACGAAATATTTTATTTCTAGTTAATTTTTGCTCAAGTTTTTATGTAACGTGCACTTATACAAAAGAAAACATCTATATGGGATTACAACAATCCAACGCAATTTGCAAATCAACTGTCTCTGCGCAACTAACAAAACGCCACAAAACGTTAAAATACTATCTATGGTCATCACGGGGTACCGACACCATCCTGTTCCATCCAAAACTGCATAGATGGCATAGCTTGTGTTAAGCGGGAATATTATAAATTATTGACTCATTTTGTAGAAATAAAGTCGTAAGTCACTACTCAATGCTTTAGTTTAAAATAACATATTGTTTTCGAACTAAATTCGATAACTTTTTAAAATAAAATAATGAAATTCAAAATCGAGTCTGCTGCAAAAGCAAATCAGTGCTTATTAGTTGACCGCGTCATAAAAATTCAAAAATCCGACAATAGATGGCAGCAATTAATACTGTTATATAAAGCATATATAATCTGTGGTTATAGGGTTTAAGACGGCGTATTTTCTTACAAATAAAAAAAAATTAATCGTTTCCAAATAACCAGAAAAAAATAGGGCTGGTATATTATTCAGCGTGTTATAGAGAATTTATTTCCATATAGTGTACTTCGGTACATCAATTGGGCAGATTTTGGCGACCTCCTTTTAATTTGATATCTCTACGCGTCCCCGAGAAAAAGGGTCTTGACCGACAGACAGGAAGTGTTTCTATAATGCTCCCTTTTTTCCATTTAAAATTACGAAACCCTATAAATGAAGGGTTACCTTACCTCTAAGTCGTCCAATAGTGCAGTGTCAATGCACTCCCTCTGATTTGGGACTAGTGTCAATGTGTTAAATCCCAGAACACCGCGCCCGTCGAAGTCGCCCAGTAAATATTTCGCCTGCAAATATAAGTGTTGACTAAAGAATTTGGATGTAAGGGATTCCTACGTGTTAATATCCCCACCGAGGGGCTCGAGCCTACCCTATGTTAAGGTGTTTAGACCTTAGTCGACCACGCTGGCCCAGTGCGGATTGGTCGACTTCACATACACCTTTGAATTTCTTCGCAGATGTATGCAGTTTTCCTTGTTTTCTTCCTTCTTTTTTCCTTCTTCACGATGTTTTCCTTCACCGTAGGAGCGTCAGACAAATGTACATAAGAAATTCGAAACGAAAAACACAGTGGTACATGGCGGTCTCGAGCCCCGGACCTCCCGATTGGAAGGCAAGTGCCGAGTCTACAGCGCCATCGACGCTCCTTTATTGTTTGATAATAATTATTATTTCTGGGCAAACCTTAGTTTTAATTATCTAATATATAAACATTTTGTATCGGTGTTTGTAATGGAACTCCTCTGAAACGGCTTGAGCGAATTTTATGAAAATTTTTGTGCATATTTGGTTTATACCCCTAGGTGATAAGGGTAGCACTCTCCAGAACAGTTTTTAAAAATAATATTAAGTATTCTTTACAGGACTTAATTTACTTTATGAAATATACAGCTCGGGATCTTTTTTATACAGTTAAGTTGGCAAACAGGCGTACTGCCCACCTGATGGTAAGTGGTAACAGTCACCTATAGTACATGTGGCTCTTGTGAGATTCGCAGCAAAACTGCAACCCCCACAAGGACCACAGTGTACGTTGCCAACTTGTGACATCAGATGTAAAGTCACGGTACCCAGTAATTTCACTGCCACATCTTACCCTTCAAACCGGAACACAGCAATGCAAGCACTGCTGCTTTGCGGCAGAAATAGCTAAGATGGAGGTACCCAAGCAGGCGACCTACCGAGGGGAGGTCTCCCTCTAGGGGAGCGGTGCTAAATGGAGTGTCTGTGTATGGGGCACTTATCACGTCCACGAAATTCAATATTGCGAATATTCGAAAAACAATGCTTTGTTAGTGTAGTGGTGACAGGTCGTAATGATTTTAACAGTTGTAGGGAAGTCAATAGGAATAAAGGTGAGCATTATTCAATTCAATTCAATGTCGTTTATTTAAATTTGATTATTAGATAATCACTTTTGCACGTCAAAGAAGCTACGCCAATGGTTCACAAGTCTAAGGCGAGGCTTATCCTTTTGATATCGCACAAGGAGTTAGGTGATATAGGTACGTCCCTGCAGTTTACATTCCGGGAGGGTGTACATTTTGGGAATTAGTAATTTTTGGAGAGTATACGACAATGGAAGTGCACATTTCGTTAACAGGACATTGTGAAATGCTGTCATTTGGGAAAAGTGTACATTAAAGGAAGTGTGCAAACTGAAAAGGAGACGTTATCCGCCGAAAGGCTAACACTTACCTTAGGATGCTGGGAGTCCTTAGTGATGGCAACGGTCTCCACCAGATCCTCGTGGCGTATTCCGTACTCCCCCACCTTGTAGAAGCCCGGCTCTGTTCGGAAATGGGCCCATTTAGGGAGATCTCTTCAACACTGAACTCACCACAGCCCCCCTAGACAAATGCCACAAGCTAACTTTTCCGCAGTCGTTCCTCAGAAAAAATGTATGCAGATGACATTAGTCGTGGAAAAAATAGCGTGAGGTTGTCGTAGGCTAATGTCATTTCCATACATTTTTTTCTGCGGAACGACTGGGGAAAAGTTTGCGTGCGGCATTTGTCTAGGGCCTCAGTTCAGAATCTGTTCAGCTCTCGAGTCGAGTCTCAATCCAAAGTGAAAAGTCCTCTCGTAGACTAAGAGGAAGCGTTACACACAATACTATAGTCATCATCATCATTACAGCTCATATACGTCCCCACCAATACTATAGTGAACGTGTAAATTAACTTAATAAAGACTCACTATCGCTCAGATTCTGTTTGGGTTTTGAACGGAGGGTGATAAGGCTGAAGCCTCCTAGAGACTCCTTAGGGTCCCTCGTAGACATAGAGGAAGCATTCCACTCCAATAATTCAACTTGATGAAGACTCGTTATCGCTTAATTTCTGTTTGATTTTGGAATGGAGAGTGATAAGGCTGCGGCTTTCTAGAGACTCCCGAGGGTCCCTCGTGGGGCAGTGGAATTGTCCCTAACTTGTTTAAAAGCTACACTTATCATTGCCCAGAAGCAGCTTGGGTCTCAACCCGAAGTGATCTCTAAGAGACTCTTAAGGGTCCCTAGTGGACATAGAAGAAATGCGTCAAGACATCTGACCTCTCAAGACTTACCATAGCTCAGAATTATTAATGGTAAGTGTATGTTAAGCCTTGAGTCTTGCTGACCATTACTCAGAATTTGCTTGCGTCTCAACCCGAGCTCATTTCTAAGAGACTCTTAAGGGTCCCTAGTGGACATAGAAGAAATGCGCCAAGACATCTTCTTTCTTAAGACTTACCACAGCTCAGAATGATTAATGGTAAGTGTATGGTAAGCCTTGAGTCTTGCTTACCATTACTCAGAATCTGCTTGGATCTCAATTCAGGGTCGTTGGAGTACGGCCTCCAGGAGACTCCAGAGGGTCCCTCGTGAACGTAGTGGAATTGTCCCTCTCTTGCTTAAAAGCTACATTAATCATTGCCCAGAATTTGCTTGGGTCTCAACTAGAGGTGATCTCTAAGAGACTCTTAAGGTTCCCTAGTGGACACATCTTCCTTATGTTAGAACTGAAAGCTCATTCGTTCGCGTCATTGTGTAGTAGTTTACTTACCATTGCTAAGAATCTGTTTGGGTCTCAATCCAGGGTCGTTGGGGTACGGTCTCCATGAGACCCCCGAGGGTCCCTCGTGGACGTAGAGAAAGTGTCCCACTCCGTGGCCGGTGCCGTGTGCGTAGTCCCAGCCGACGTCCCATAGGGACTTACGAGCGAAACTATCTAGCACGTTGCCCTGTATACGTTTATATATACGCTTATATACAGGGTAAATTTTGAGGTACCGGCAACCACGCAGGATTAGATAGCTAACATCATTAACTACAACGTTTGTTTTACGAGTTTTAAGATAATTCAATACATTGAACAAAAATCAATTTTCAACTTTTTATTGCACTGTCGTGACATTGATAAGTCTATGTTTCATTTATAAACGACGACGGAAGACAACCCTACGCTCGCGCGCAGTGCGCGTAGAGTTACAAACATTTTAGAGGTATATTAAATTAATATTTATTTTTGTATGTAAGTAAAATCTAACGAATTTTCAAAAGTGGTAGAACGAACGTTGTAGTTAATGATGCTTGCTATCTAATTCTGCGAGAACCTCAAAATTTATCCTGTATAAGTGAATAAAGTTGTCTTAACCGATTTTAGTCCACGGCGGCCTAGCCTTGTGTAGTTCACGAACGAACTAGGTCGTAGAGCACTTCCAAGGATAGACTACGCGAACTAGTGCCGTCGTTGCTAGGGTTGCCATGTGTCCCGATTCGATCGGGACATCCCGAATTTGAGGGGTATACGGACAAGTCCCTGTTTAACCATGATAGGGTCGCGAAATGTCCCAAATTTTTAAACACATCACAAAATTTTTTGTGAAAGCAGTGACTGAATTATCTTCGAATATTTCTCCCTAAAATAAATTGAATGAATCAGTGCTTACCTGTGGTAATACCGTTGAAACGGGAGTTGAATCAAAGTTAAAATATTTTTCTGACATCATCATCAACCCATACTCCTCCACTGCTGGACATAGGTCTCCCCTAATTTCTGACATGCTCATGTTAAAATCTATTTTTTTTTTACTGTCCCGACTTGAAAATGATAACCCCGATTTTTACAAGCTTCTGTGTCGAAATTTCACTTTTTAGACCTGGCAACATTAGTCATTGCGCGCGCTTATAGTTCGTGTGACCGAATAGCAAGGGAGGGATGAACTGAAATGAACTGAACTTTAAACGTCATACACGGGACGGCACTGATACTACCGCTCGTTTATTAAATATCAGAATGTTGACTATTGAAAATTAATTACAGCTCGTTCTATGTGCGTAATGTATTATTCTGATACGGAACAGAATTTATATGTAAAAGTAATTGTTATAAAAGTCGGAAAATTTTGCAAATGTATTTTACTCACTAAACTAAGCAAAGAAGTGTTTTTATTTATTGCAACACTATACCGCGCCCATGTAATGTTGCCACCCCTAATCGTAGGTGACAGGAAATGACAGCCGTATTCCACTACAATCCACTAAACAAATCCATTAATGGCTCACCTTCACCCCTTGAGGGAACAGAGCGCTGCCGATTCTCATCTGACCTTTCAGGACCCTGGTGAAAGCGTTCCTCTGCTCTTCGGATGGAGAATGCCCCATGAAGCGGGTGCGAGTGATGTCTGTGGTGCCGTCTCTGGGAGACATTTTTTTTACATAACAAACTTGGCAAACGAACAATCAAACCTGATGGTAAGTGGAAACAGTCGCCTATAGAGAGAGATAGAGAGAGAGAGGGGGGGGGGAACATTTATTATACAAAGTACACATAGATAACATGGACAGATAGTCATTTACACACGTAACAAAACATTTAAAAGTAATAACATATAGGCACAAATATTAGGTCAATCAGGACCTCGCCTCAGCTTGTGTCGTCGCCAGTATTCAAATTCTATAGTACATTTTTAATTGCTACTAAGTTGGCAAACAAGCAAACTGCCCACCTGATGGTAAGTGGTAACAGTCACCTATAATACATGTGGCTCCTGTGAGATTCGCAGCAATACTGCAACCCCCACAAGAACCGCAGTGTACGTTGCCAACTTGTGACTTAAGATGTAAAGTCACTGTACCCAGTAATTTCACTGCCATATCTTACCCTTCAAACCGGAACACAGCAATGCAAGCACTGCTGCTTTGCGGCAGAAATAGGTAAGTAGGTAGGTGCGGCAGTGGTGGTGCCCCAAGTAGACTCCACCACGTCGGCGTTTCACCGACTTGTATTGCTGAATTTTATTTGACTACCAACTCATAGAAAGCTGGTATTACTTACCTTGGCTCCAATTGTCTCCTTCCGTCTCCTCCGTAGCCGGTGGACTTCCTGAGCTAGCTCGAAGGAAGTCGCGGCTCCTGAAGATCTGCAGTGGATCCACCGGTGGAGACCGGAGCACTACAAATGCCTAATAGGCCACCACGACTCACACACGCGATTTCGCACAACACAAAGCGGGCTTTCGCACCCCAATATTAGGTGCGCCGCGCAAACCACTATTTGCTTGAATATTGTATATTATATTTTATTCCGGCCTGAACTTATAACCTCTAAGCATGTCATGACATTTCGACTCGACTCAACTGACATATCACATGCGGCCGGCCGCCAAAAAAGCTGTCACTGCACAGACTAGAATGCAGTGCCGCCACTCGCTCTTCCTCGAGCGTGAACATCCCCCCGCTCCGGACAGTCCCGGACTGTCCGCCAAATCAGTCTAAGGGGAGGCGAGAAAGAGTAGCGACCGCGCGCTTCAAAACAGAATCCCCAACTAGGACCTCGGCAAACCTGGGCACACCATCAGACCCTAGAGTAAGTTGGACAATGCGTCCGCGACGCCAACGTAAGGGTGGCAGGTTTGGGTCCTTCACTAACACGAGGTCTCCAACCCTCGGTGGGTTTGTCTTATCTGACCACTTAACGCGCTGTTGCAAAATGTGTAAATATTCAAGGTGCCAGCGGCGCCAGAAGCTCTGGGTAAGCTGCTGGAGCAACTCAAACCGCGAAAGGCGTCCGGGATTGATATCTCTATAAGGATACTCGGGCAGGGCGTTAAGTGGTCTGCCTATCAAGAAATGGCCCGGCGTGAGGGCCTGCAAATCGTTCGCGTCGGTAGACAACGGACATAACGGACGCGAGTTGAGAACCGCCTCAATCTTATGAAACACCGTCGCGAGTTCCTCAAACGTGAGAATAGTCTCCCCAATAACGCGGCGAAGGTGAGTCTTGGCGGCCTTTACAACAGATTCAAAAATCCCTCCCCAGTGAGGGCAAGACGGCGGGGAGTATCGCCATGTTACCCCCCTACGGGAGAGTGTGGATCCGATCTCAATATTATTTTTATCTAAAAATTCACAAACTTCTCTTATATGTCTATCAGTGCCCTTGAAGTTCGTCCCACAATCGGACCGAATTAGAGAAGGCAGTCCCCGGCGGGAGACAAATCTGCCTAACGCTGCTAAGAAAGCGTCCATGGTGAGCGCACTCACCACCTCCAAATGAACGGCTTTAGTGGCCAAACAAACAAACACACACAAGTAAGCCTTTTCAGTCTTAGCATTACGGAGTCGCGACGTTTTTATAGTGAATGGTCCCGCAAAATCAGTTCCAACTCCTAAGAAGGTCATCGATTCATTCACACGATCAGCAGGCAAATCACCCATTTGGGGCTGCATCGTCTCGGGGCGTAAACGATAGCAGGGCAGACATCGAAAGATAACAGATCGGATTATTCTTCGCGCTGACAAAATCCAAAACTCCCGTTGGAGGAGCGCGGTCAATGCATTACATCCGGCATGAGCATTCTTCACATGGCGATCAATGATCAACAATCGCACCAATGGTCCGTTCTTGGGGAGCAACAGGGGATGACGTGATCTATAAGGCAAGTTAGCGTGCCTCAATCGGCCTCCTACACGCAACAATCCTTTATCATCCAGAAAGGGAGTCAAACGCACCAAGGGTCCCTTCAGTTTGGACGTCCCGGTACGGAAAATCTTAAGTTCCGGTTCAAACGCTCTAGACTGGGTCATACGCACCCAATGCAGAAGAGCATCTTGGCGCTCCTGCGGTGAGAGGACCGGACACAAATCTTTGTCCTGAGGCCGGCGACAATTTCGTATAAATCTTCTTATCCAAGCGGTCACGCCGAGCAACTTGTCCAGAGAACTGTAGCGGTCTAATAAAAATTCCTGCTCTGGAGCCACCATAGTCTCGACAGCGTGAACACGCAAGCCCGGATTTGGTACCTTCACCACAGCTGGTGTGGAAGGCCAAGACGGTTGTAACAACCAGTCGGGACCCCACCACAGAGTGTGGTCAATAAGCTGAGGGGCTTCGCTGCCACGTGATGCACAGTCAGCAGGGTTTATTTCACCTGGCACGTGGCGCCAAATCAACGTGGCCTTCGAGGCCTGTATTTGGGATACCCGATTGGCCACAAATACTTCCAGGGAGTGGACGGAGTTCTTAATCCAACACAGGACAACCTGACTGTCGGACCAAGCAAAGAGCGACTCAAAGTCCACACTACGTCCCAGGGTGTCAACAACGTGGTTCATCAACCGAACCAGAAGAGTAGCTCCAGACAATTCTAACTTCGGAATCGTTAATCGAGTCCGAAGTGGAGCAACCTTACTCTTAGCAATTAGCAAGTGGAGCTTAACAGCTCCTCTATCATCGACCGTCCGGATATATACGACGGCTGCGTATCCACTCTCAGACGCGTCACAAAAGCCATGAAGGCTGGCCGTAAACCGTCCCTTAGGCAGTATATGTCTAGGGATACTAACACGGTTAATGTCGGGGAGAGACAACATGAAGGACTCCCAATCTCGCAGCAAACGGCCCGAGAGGGGCTCATCCCACGACACTTCGGCTGACCAAAGTTCCTGTAGGAAGCACTTCATCCAAAACACTACGGGACTAATCCAGCCATTTGGGTCAAAGGTACGAGCTACTGTAGACAAAACCAACCGTTTCGTCCAGACCTTGGGGCTTGGCAGCTCCAATCGATAGGTGAACGTGTCCTGGACAGGTCTGTATTGCACTCCCAAAACAGACAGTAAATCTGGAGTGTTGGCATTCTCAAAAATATGAGGCTCCTGCTGGTGGTCATCTGGCAAGTCACACAAAAGCTGAGGTGAGTTGGACATCCACTTCCTCAGTTCATAACCACCAGCCCCGAGAAGAGCAATTAGTTCATCTCGCAAAATCAAGGCTTCCTCGACACTAGAGGAGCCCGTACAAATATCATCCACAAATGCATCCTCCTTGAGAACCAAGGATGCGCTAGGGTATCGTAACCGTTCACGTTCAGCGAGTTCCACAAGTGAGCGAATTGCCACAAAGGGGCTCGAACGCAAACCGTATGTATTGGTGTTCAGCTCGTAAACCAGCATGGGATCTCTGGGATCCTCCCTCCATAATATGAGCTGATATCGTCTATCGTCCGGGTGAATCACAGTCTGCCGAAACATCATCCGGATATCGGTCACAAAGACGACGGCATGGCGACGGAAGTTGGTCAATACATCGCCCACCTCGTGGTGCAACTTCGGTCCAGCATGCAGACATTGATTCAGCGAAACTCCGGTAGACGTAAGAGCTGACCCATCAAAAACAACGCGTATCTTCCCAGTGGAAGGTTTCAAAACCGCGTGGTGAGGAAGAAAATTATGTTCCTCGTTTCGCCAGTCCAGTCGCGAGACCGACATGTGCCCCAGTTGCTCATATTCTCGCATGAAGTCGACATACTTCTGTTTGAGGTCGGAGTTCCTACTCAGACGACGCTCCATGGACAGCAGTCGCTTCTCAGCCAACGGCCGGGAGCTGCCAAGTGAGGGGCGAACTGACAAAAAGGGCAAGCGAGTGATCAGCCGTCCCGAGTGAAGGCGACCTGTATTGTTCTGGTAGAACAACTCACACTCCTCGTCCAAGGGGTTCACTCGCTTCGCGGTAGGTGGCTCTTCCACCTCCCAAAACCGTTGAAGGACATCCGATAAGGTGGAGCTAACAGTTATGTAACTGTCCACCGATGGAGATGGTGGGTTATGCCTAACTGGTCCCATCACTACAAACCCAAGCGATGTAGATAAGGCTACCAGCCCACCCTTCTGTAACTCTCTCCTCTTCCCACAATACACGCGGCCTAGAACATCGGCACCGAGCAATAAGTGAATCGGACCGGTTCGGTGGAAGGAAGGGTCAGCCAAAGTCAATCCTGATGTCGCATCAACGACAGCGCGCGAAACGTGCTGTTGCGGAAGCTGACCAACAACCTTCTCATAAACAATCGCGGTAGCGCCAATTTTGGGCGCTGAAGAGAAGTGGGGGGAGAAGGAGAACAAAACCTGACCGATCGGATCCGGGATCCGCAGGTCTCCGATTCCTCGTACCGATTCAAGGTATGGAGATGTGTTCAAACTCAACTGCCGGACCAGCCAGCTGGAGGCAATGCAACCCTGAGCTCCCGTATCCAAAAGGGCGCGAACTAAAACAAAGGTGCCCCTCGGGCCCCACACCTGTACGGAGGCTGTTGGTAACAGCACCTGCTCCTGTGGGGGGGTTGCAGCCGACAGTTGGTTTAGTGAAAATCCTCCCGCATTCCCCGCAACGGGGGGGAAGGGGGGTCCGAAGAAAAATGCGTGCGCGGCGGAGGAATAGGGCGCTCAAGGCGCTCGAGCGGGTCCCAATCCGGCACGTACACACCCCGACCAAAGCTGCATCGGGGGGCCGGGCGGTGCCCATGATGGGCGAAAGTTGGGGGAGCCCGTGACAAACGAGGTCTCTCCATCATAGGGGGAGAGAAGCGTATCGGCTCCCGGCGTGGCTCCCTAATAACCGCGGCCCAATCTCGCGGTGGCGCCTCAGAAGCGTCGCGTCGATCCCCCCCGCCCGTAGGGGGGTTGGGGCGCCCAATCCTCTCACGGGAGGGGGGGCGCCTCTCCACTCTCCGCGGAGGGGTGGCACGCCCCTCCGATCTCCTCGGAGATGTGGGTGACCTGCGAGGGCCCCCGCCCGTGTGCGAGTCCCTCTCTCTCACCACCTCACGAGTGTCTCTATTGTTGAAGCACAAAAGGGGGTGATGGGCCCCTCCACAACAGTGACAATCTCGTGGGTGGGGGCAAGCCGAGGCCATATGAGCCCCCAGGCAGCGGTAGCACCAATTCCGCTGTTTGGCCATATTTCTACGCCCCTCGGTGCGTAGGCCAACAAATTTGGGACAGGCCGGCAAACGATGGCCATCCCGCTTGCAACACTTGCAAGGCATCGGCCTCTCCCTGTGTGGAGAGTTCTGCCGCACTGCAGTATACTGCTTGTACGGGCGGCGCTCTCTCCGTGGCGCTGCCCGGGTCGCCTCAAAGCGGCCTGTACTCGGTCCCGGTATAGGAACCAGATCCAAGTGGTCGGTCATCCGACACTCATCCTCCAAAAATCTGAGGAGATCCGAGAAGGGGGGGAGGTACGAGGCACTATTGCCCCCATACCTTTGTTCAAAGCGCCCCTTCATCTCCATGGGAAGCTTATCGAGGATGAGGTGGAGCAAAATAAAGGACCACTGGTCCACCGGTAGATCAAGGCGTTTGAGCGCGTTAATAGCGCTTAGCAGCGGGTTCAAAATCTCCTTCCTCAATGAGGAGACCCGCGATACTCGTGGCAAGCCCTAAAATGGCAGCCACATGTGTGTCCGCTAGCAAGCGAACATTCTGATACCGGGCGGTCAACAACGCCCTTGCAATATCATAACTGTCATCATTGACAGGTAGATGCTGGACAAGTACACCAGCCTCTCCCCGTAAGGCAGAGAGCAAATAGGCCAATTTCTGGCTAGGGAACAGGTCGTCCCTCGAGTGAACCAGGCTATCAAAGAGGTTAATGAACCCCATCCAAGAAGCCAAGTTCCCATCAAAGGTTGGGATGTCTAAAGTGGGCAGTCTGCCCAGCAAGCCGGCCGGGGTAGGCTTGACCTCCCCGGGCGTGCACGACTCACCCCTCCGGACGGATAGGATTGCCTGAGCCTTGTTTATAATCACATCCGCCTGTTCAAAACACTGATCATAATCGGCATTAAATTGGTCGACTGCCCGCAACTCAGCGGCACCCTCGGCTGGGTGGTCGAGCAGATATTGTTGATGAGCAACGAAAAGCTGCTCCAATTCCTTCAAGCGAGCCGGTACTCCCTCATGCCGAATTAACAAGGCCTGTTCTCGGTCTGGTCGGTCTACCAAAGCGACGGCACTAGCAAACCATCTCAAAATCTTTTGTGCACCCGCGCGGGCACCACTAAGCGGGCTGACTGGCGGGACCATTTTGCACCAAAATTAAGATACTCTATAATAATACACAGACAAACAGACCGACAACCGCAGACAATAAAACAGATCGGGAGGAACTTCAAAGGCAGAACAAAATATATAAACAAACCAAAATCAAGTGTAAATGCTAGAACTTAACTAGAACAACAAAGGCATTTAACAACAGAATTTTTCAAACAAATTAAATTCAAGCATTAAGTCAATAACTTAACAAACACAATATTAAGAGGCAAACAAAACAAAATCAAATGTAAATGCTAAAACTTAACACAGCAATATAGTGTATTACAACAACAGCAAAGTCATTTAGCAGCAAAATTTTTTCAACAAATCAAATTCAAGTATAAGTTTACAACTTAACAAACAAAATATTCAAGGGCAAAACAAAGATATGAAAAAACAAACCAAAATTTAAATATAGGTAAATGCTAGAACTTAACTAGAACAACAAAGACATTTAACCTCAATTTTTCATATACAATGACAATTAGTTAAGGAGATCGGTCCACAAATGAGCTGGTAGTCGGTTTAAAATCAGCAATCAAAACCAATTAATATGTATTGCCCGTTTGGACAACCAACAAGATTACAATATTAATTGTACAATACTAATGAACCACTCAAATCTAAAAACCACGCTCTGCTACCAAGAGATGGTGGTGCCCCAAGTAGACTCCACCACGTCGGCGTTTCACCGACTTGTATTGCTGAATTTTATTTGACTACCAACTCATAGAAAGCTGGTATTACTTACCTTGGCTCCAATTGTCTCCTTCCGTCTCCTCCGTAGCCGGTGGACTTCCTGAGCTAGCTCGAAGGAAGTCGCGGCTCCTGAAGATCTGCAGTGGATCCACCGGTGGAGACCGGAGCACTACAAATGCCTAATAGGCCACCACGACTCACACACGCGATTTCGCACAACACAAAGCGGGCTTTCGCACCCCGATATTAGGTGCGCCGCGCAAACCACTATTTGCTTGAATATTGTATATTATATTTTATTCCGGCCTGAACTTATAACCTCTAAGCATGTCATGACATTTCGACTCGACTCAACTGACATATCACATGCGGCCGGCCGCCAAAAAAGCTGTCACTGCACAGACTAGAATGCAGTGCCGCCACTCGCTCTTCCTCGAGCGTGAACATGGAGGTACGCAAGCACACGACGTAAAAGACGTAAGCACGAGGCGTTCCTAAGAATAAGGGCCTCGACAACAGACATCCGGTCAGAGGGAGAACCAACTGATCCTGTACCTTATGAGGTAAAGAACCCTAGAAAGATAAAAAATCACTCATACCTGTACTGACCGCCGGAATCGAGAAGGAACATCTGATCCCTCTGTATGAGGGTCTGCGGTCCATCCCTGGACGCTGTATAGTGTATTATAGCTCCGTTTGCACCTGCGCCGGCTATCGTCTCGAACGAGGGACCCATAAACTCACTTTCCTCTCTAGAACAATATCAAATGGGATATTTTGAAATGCACGTCAAAAAACTTATCACCTTTCAATTTGTATTCATCAATTAAATAATTTTTGCACATCAAAATATATACTGATTGTACACCAGATTTCTCGCAACTCAAAGTTGTTACATTGAATTATTATAACATATTGTATTCGGTGTGTATGAGTATAGTGTGTGTGCGCGTGTGTGTGCGTCCGTGTGTGCGCGCGCGCGCGTGTGTATGTGTGTGTGTGTGTGTGTGTGTGTGTGTGGTGTGTGTAATTTAATAGTTCCAATTATTGCAGATTTAGCAATAATGGCTCTGTTGCAGTCATTGGCCAATAAATGCTGATTGTAGGTCAATGGTTGCAGTATAATTTAGAGTCTTGAGCTAGTCGAAGGTTTCCGTTTCATGCATACTAGTTTCCATGATTAAAAATAAGTATTATATGTTTTAAAAATATAACATCTCTTTAGGCTATTTTTATCAACAATGCAATAATTAATTCCACATTTTATATGTACGGCTTACAAATAGCAAACCTCTGATTAAATATAGGCCGGGTATCTAATATGCTTTAGATACATAATTTTAATTAAAGTGTTGGGCAAGTTCAACTTCCACTAATTTATATTTTGCTGTTCCTCCCCATATTGGGATACAATACACCAAAATACATTGGGCCAACGATACATGAAATTCTATAGTGACCTGGGTTTGAAATTCTATTTCTGGAACTATGTGCCTCAGTGTCCGAAATATCCAGATAAGCCTTCTAATTCTTTTTGATACTAGTTCAAAATGAGAGTACGATGATAATCTATGATCTACTATAACCCCCAAATATTTGACTTCCCGCACCTTATCTATGTTAGGACAATCACAATTTTCGAATGAATTTATATCACTTGAATGGATTTTGATACTAAAGTTTACAGGTTATATATGATGTTAAATACTAAAACATACAAAGTTAGTTTTGGATGTATTTAATGTTAATAGGTGATATTCCAGCCATACCGCTACTCTGGACATTCCAACCTCTGTAATAGATATTACCATGTTCCAGGATTTTTCATAGAACACAATAGCCGTATCGTCAGCATAGATGAATATATTGGCGTTCTCAGATCATTTATATAGACCACTAAAAGTGTTGTACCCAATACACTTCCCTGAGGTACCCCATAGGAAACATTTTCATATTCACTCAAATAGTGATCCAGCTTAACCTTCTGCTTCCTGTTACTATTACTAAGGTAATCTTCAAAAGGCTTTAGTGTAATACCCCTTATTCCAACCCTTTTGAGCTTTCGAAGCAGCATAGGAATGGAGACGGTGTCAAAAGCTTTATTAAGGTCCAAAATACTGCCAGTTTCATAGGGTTAGCGTACCGTGGCTAAGGCAAATACTTTATTTTACAAAAGAAAGATTTTTTATTTGCGGTCAAATACTATCCATTTAAATAGGTGCTCATATTTTAGGATTTGTTAAATTTTGTAATTGAATTTGACGCGAGATTCTTATATGTCAGAAGAAGAAGATTACTCACTTACGAAACTCCAGCAGTTTGTCAGCAGCCTGCACCTCGGAGACAGTGTTGCCAGAATCCAGCATAGTATGAAGCCAGTTAAAGAAGCGTACGACGGCTATTCCGTCGCGGATGTGGCACTGACGGAAACCCTGCGGAGGGAACAAACGATACAGTGAGTGAACGTATAGCTGTTTATGATTGTCACCTTTTTTCCCTCTTAAATAAAATGGTAAAAGTACTCAGATGGAAACACGCTTTTTATGGCTTTTTAGTCTTTTTCATTGAAACTTTTTTTTCCATTAAATTAAGTAATACGTAACTGTCCTATTTTAGTAGGTACCTCCAATTCAACATCGTTCTTAATCAGCTTCATGAGGCAAACCGGCGACACCTCAGACACAAGGTGCAGTGGTTTCTCTGTCCCTTCGCCCTGCGGAAATATATTGCACTCGGTTAATCTACTTAAGATTTACGTGGACGGCATGAAGGAATTAATGACTCACCCCGGCAGCTGCAACGTGTATCGCCTCATTCGCCTCACTCGACAGCCAAACTGTATGATTCCCTTCCCCGCCCTTAGATGCCTGTCAATGGACAATAAACAATAATACATAGAAATCAGATCAAAATCTAGGAGAAAAAATATTGAAATAACTTTAGACTTAAAGATTTACTGTAACCTTTTTTTTCAAAATATAGCTTTTTTAGTTTTTCGTCATTACCTTTATTACACTACTAAATAGCTTTGTTTTCCTAGGTCTACAACGCTCTGCGCCCTCGCAGTTAATTAGGATTTTAATTTATATTCAAGCCCATTCATTTGATACTCCCGATATTAAGGAGGTTGAAAAAAAATAATTCGCGATATTGGAGCGGCGGCCACATTGAATTTAGTGTGTTGTTATTAAAGTTGTCGTTTTCTACTCCTCCAGCCCTTTCGTTTGATACCACAACCTGGCAAAAAATGTACCTGAACCGCCATCTTGGACGGGCGGCCATATTGAATCTAGCGTGATCATTTTCTACACTTTTAGCTCTTTTTTATTCAATGAAGGTGTTAAAAAATGTAATTCGCCATCTTCGAACAGCGGCCAATATTTAAATTATTACAATAATGAGTATTTTATATTGTATCACCAGAACTAAAACTATACCATTGCAAAATTTTCGCTCAATCGAATTCCAACAAGTGATCGAAAAAGGATTTACAAGTTTTAAGCGGACATCTTATACAGGGTGTCCCAGAAGCCGACGTCAAGCCGAAAGCAGGTGATAGACTAACTCATATATGTTGTCGGAAAAATATTTAAAAAAATCTAAGTCACCTAATTTAGCTTTAAAATAATGGATAACATTTACACCCTGTGACGGTTTTTTCACTGTTGTTGCTACAATTCTTGACTTTTCTAAACATTTTCTTTTGTTTTGTAATCCTGAATAATGTTTCTGTATACTCTAATCTAAAATTTTAAGCCAGCTGCTCCAAATTAGAAGAATATGCCATTTTTATCTAAATTAAATATTCAAAATTAATTTTTCGCATAGCTTTAACAAGCTGTACTGAAAAAAAATGTACTATGCGAGTTTGGCAAGTAACTGCAAAATTTGGCGCATTCAATAAGGATTCCAAAATGGTATGATACTTGGTAGATAATTTCTACGATTGCAGACAATTTTTTTTTCTCCAAAAACAGGCAGTTTTGAACAAATTTTTCTTACGTACTTAAAATTTATTCCAATGTACCCATGGTTTGCTTTAAGGCCGTAACTTTAACATTCTAGTTTGAGTGAGACCTGGAGAGTCATTTTACGAAGTGTGAGAGAGACAGATAGTGAAATAAATTAAATACACAAAAATTGTTTAACATAATTTATTTAAATGTCAAGATTTACAACAGGTGTTCAAACTGTCTTCCTTCAGCTCTAATGCAGGCTCGACATCTTCTTAAAAAAGATCGGGCTATCAAGAGGGCGAATCTTCTATTATTAACAAAATCATTTGCTTCTATTATTCTTTGCCGTAGGTCAGTCACAGTTTCGATTGGCTTTGCGTAAACTTTTTCTTTCACCGCTCCCCAGTAAAAGAAATCTAATGGATTTAAATCTGGGGAACGGGCTGGCCACGAGATAGTACCAGATCGTCCTATCCATCTGCCTGGGTATTCCTCATCGAGATATTCTCTTACTGAGTTGGCATAGTGAGCTGGGCAACTATCTTGTTGAAACCACATATCTCTTAGAATGTTAAGTGGCACATCTTCCAGTAGATTTGGTAAATCATTTTGTAAAAAATGTAAATAAACTTCACCAGTCAAGGCGTCTGGCAGCTCAAAAGGACCTATTATTTGTCCATTTAAAATTCCGGTCCACATATTCACTTTAAATCGATATTGTGATCTATCTTGCCTCATCAAATGAGGATTTTCGATATGCCACTTGTGTAAGTTGTGTAGGTTCATGTAACCATCTTTTTTAAATGTCGACTCATCTGACCACAAAATATTTCCGAAGAATCGCGGATCTTCTCTGTGTTTTTGTAGCATTGTTTGACAAAAAGCAACACGGGGTCGATGGTCCCGGGGTAGTAGAGTTTGTACTCGCTGTACGTGGTGTAGCTGATTTCTTTGCAAAATCCGATGGGCTGTACTTTTGGGTACTCCTGTGCTTCTCTCTATTCCACGTACAGAAATACTCCGATCTTCTTCGACAATGTCTAGTACAACGTCCTCGTAAGGGGGACGAAATCTTCTTTCACTATGTACTTGGTTCGGCAGTCGGCCCTCTGAGAAGAGTAATCGGTGCACATTTGTAAAGACTCATGATCCGGAAAACGAGCTGCATTTGGGTACCTCTCACGATAAAGTCTAGCTGCAGCGTTGGCATTGCATCTTCATTCCCCATAAATTAAATGCATGTTGGCGTATTCTTGTGTCGTGTACGCAGACATGGTGGCACTACACAATTACACAATCAACGATAAGTAGTCCGGAGCAAAGCAAAGGTCGTCGGTAGAGAAACTAAACAGTCCGAATCCAAATCACAAGCAATCAAGTCCAATAAACGAAGCAGAAAGTGGTAAGCACGAAATCAACACGAACGAATACAAAAAGATGCGCAGTAAGCGAAGGAGCGAAACGTACTGATGTGTATTGTTTGTGCGTTAGCGAATAATTGGCGTCACTATCTGTCTCACTTCCACTTCGTAAAATAGTCATTTTACGAAGTAGATGTGAAACTCGCCGTCTCTGTCACGTTAGCGTCACTATCTGTTTCGCTCATACTTCGAATCTCTCCGTCTCTGTCACGTTAGCGTCACTATCTGTCTCTCTCACACTTCGTAAAATGACTCTCCCGGTCTCACTCAAACTAGAATGTTAAAGTTACAGCCTTAAAGGAAACCATGGGTACATTAGAATAAATTTTAAGTACGTAAGAAAAATTTGTTCAAAACTGCCTGTTTTTGGAAAAAAAAAATTGTCTGCAATCGTAGAAATTATCTACCAAGTATCATACCATTTTGGAATCCTTATTGAATGCGCCAACTTTTGCAGTTACTTGCCAAACTCGCATAGTACGTTTTTTTTTCAGTACAGCTTGTTAAAGCTATGCGAAAAATTAATTTTGAATATTTAATTTAGATAAAAATGGCATATTCTTCTAATTTGGAGCAGCTGGCTTAAAATTTTAGATTAGAGTATACAGAAACATTATTCAGGATTACAAAACAAAAGAAAATGTTTAGAAAAGTCAAGATTTGTAGCAACAAGAGTGAAAAAACCGTCACAGGGTGTAAATTATATCGATTTTTTTAAATGTTAGTTTTTTTTTTAAATAGGTGACTTCGATTTTTTTTATATTTTTCTGATAACATATATGAGTTAGTCTACCGCCTGCTTTCGGCTTGACGTCGGCTTCTGGGACACCCTGTATATGAGTGCAAGATAAATAAAAAGCTTGTAATAATAATAATGAACTTATCTTAAGGTGGCAAGCAGGCTTATGATCATTCTTTCCGATGATAATGCAGCCTATAGACATTTGCGACCAGTCACTCGCAACACAAAACCTCAAGCCGCCTGATGTCAAGCGGTCACCGCAGCCTATGGACGCTTGCGACCAGTCACTCGCAACACAAAACCTCAAGCCGCCTGATGTCAAGCGGTCACCGCAGCCTATGGACGCTTGCGACCAGTCACTCGCAACACAAAACCTCAAGCCGCCTGATGTCAAGCGGTCACCGCAGCCTATGGACGCTTGCGACCAGTCACTCGCAACACAAAACCTCAAGCCGCCTGATGTCAAGCGGTCACCGCAGCCTATGGACGCTTGCGACCAGTCACTCGCAACACGAGCCACGTGATGTTACCTGATGGGCTTTACATCTGTTTGCCACTCACCGCATGGTTGACCAAATAATCCACGATGTCGTCGTAAGGCCTCCCCTCGACCCCCGTCACCCCCTCACACGCCAGCTGCTCCGTAACCACCCCCGGTAGGTGCCCGTCCCCCCAAAACAACACCACGGACTGCGGCGTAATCACCAGGTACGAGAAGAACACCGGGTTGAACTGTATGTCGCTGCCTCGAAGGTTCAGGGTGTCTGACAGTCAAAAACACCCTGCTCAGTACAATATTGTTACTTATTACCAGATAGTAAAGTTGTTTTTGTGCCGGCTTTATGTTGAGAACATTGGCGATTTTTAACAGAGTTCATAAAAGGTGGAGGTTTTCAATTCCTATAAGTTTTTGGTCTGCATTGTGTTGAATTCTTTTCTTGGTTTGTTTTGTATCGATGTCTCTGTTGTATGTTCGATCTTATGTATTTCTTATTATTATTATGTGTGTTTCTTATTATTATTATGATTTCCTGTTGATCGTTTACTTCGTTTACTATCTTTCAACCCACTTAGGCTCGACCAGAATACCAGTCTTATGCCGAGGTCGGGTCCTAATTGGCCATTATGTGTAACTGTATTTTTCTTGCATATGTTTGTGCTTGTGGTCAATAAATGTTTTCATTATTTCAATTCAAGTGTCTTTTTGCGTGTTTGTTATGCGAGTGTTCCGCCAAATATGATTATTAAAATTATTTTATTATCGAAAATGTGTAAAAAGGGTATATGTTTGTGTTGTAGCAATACACTCACAAGCTATATCGTCCAACGCTGTCACGACCAAGGCCACTGCTTTCTTTTCCGACATCTTTTGCCTTAGCTCTTTTATTTTTTCACCGGCCGGCTTGCCTGTGAAAAAAATTTACATCACAATTACCAAAAACTTATCCGCAGATACAAATACTACCCAACCTTTTAATTTTAGTAAGTTCTGTTAACTGACAACATCGATAACCGGTTATTAACCGGTATTAAAGCAATATCGTAAGGATTTTCAAAGATTATCAAAATCAATGTAATATGGTAATAATAGGGTAATAAACATAAAACTGTCAAAAACCGTAGTGAAATCAAATAAAATTTATTTTTTCGTTCCACATATTGTAGAAAGACTGGTGTCTACACTAGGCCAAGCCTGTGTTACAGACCACGAGACTCTTCACCCCATATTACAAAAACAATACTTAAGTGAAGTGAAAGTAAATTATTGTTTCAAATACACGAAACAAGTTTTTGTAAACATTTTTTTGCGTTGTTTAAGAACCGGTTATTCTACCGGTTTTTCGTAACCAGTTTCACAGCTTTAAAGTAATTATTAGGACTATAGTGTATCTTACCTGTATACTTTAGCGGGAGTGGAACTATAGGGTTGCAAGGCCTCTTCGGTTTGGGGTCGTTCAAGAGCTGCCGTGCTTCGTCCACTAAGTTATTTTTCACCGCCACCAACCGCATTTTAGCTTTCGAGAGGGCAGTCTGAAAAATGCCGTCCCTCTTTATTTTTATACAATAGATTAGATGTGCCAGCATTCTTACAACCACAGGAATTGATACAACAATTTACAAATTGACAAGTAAAACGTGTAGCGAGTACATACAACCTTTAAAAACTGTCACAATTAACAGACTGACTCATAAAAATGTATGTTTTTGATGTAACAGTTATTAAGCCCCTTTTTTTTTGTTCATATACTTAATACTTAATATTATAAAGCTGAAGAGTTTGTTTGTTTGTTTGGTTGAACGCGCTAATCATAGAAACTACTAATTCAAATTGAAAAATTCTTGTGTTGGATAGTCCATTTATCGAGGAAGGTTTTAGGCTATATAACATTACGCTACGACTAATAGGAGCTGAGCATCAATGAAAAATGTTGCATAAACGGGAAAAAATATATGACGAAAGGGAAAAAATATATGACGAAACGTAGTTCGCGGGCACAGCTAGTATACAAATAAAGCTATCGTCATTTCATTATATTAGTATCTGTCAATATCATCATCATCATAACTTTTTACGTCCCCACCGCGGTGACCGAGGTGCTCAAGCCTACCCTAAGTTAGTGTTTAAGGCCTTAGTCAACCACGCTGGCCCAGTGCGGATTGATCGACTTCTGAATTTCTTCGCAGATGTATGCAGGTTGCCTCACGATGTTTTCCTAGTATCTGTCAATGTCGTCATTTAAATAGATCACAATGTGTAATCGATGCTCATGGCGTTTTTTTTTTAATAAACAATTATTTTATTAGTTGTCTTTTTCAAATTATTTTGTATCGTGGGCGAAAGGTATTTTATTACAATTGTCACAAATAAGATAAATTTCAATATGTAGTTACAGACCATAAATCTCATATTATCACAGAATAATAAGTACTGTCTATTATACAAAAAACAAAGCCTATAATAGCCGAAGGTAAGCAGGATTGTTTCTTGCTCTGATATATGTTGCTATATTGATTGTTCAACTGATGAAAGCAAATATCGACTCTAAGGTGACGAACCTTTCCATTCTCATTTTACGGCATATGTTCACATACGTGCTGGCTACAAACACCCACCTGTAAAGGACTCCACTCATCTCTGGACATCGTGAAGGGATCTGCGCCGACCGCAGCGCCCTCAGGAAGGTTGGCGACCAGCCACTTCTCCATTGTCAGCGTCTCTGGCAGTGCTGTGTTAAAAGACAAAAAGGATTTATATTGACGTTTGTGACCTCGCTAGTGGTTACGAACACCAGCACGTTTATTTATTAATTTTATTTATTTAATCTTTATTGCCCTTAAATCTGTACAAATGGCGGAGTTCAATTCCTCATGGACGCGGAGTTTTTATGCTTGATTTTTTTGGCTGGATTTGATCTGGTTGCATGTGTGAATAGACGTCAGTGGCGCTGTGGATTCGGCACTGGCCTTTTAATCGGGAGGTTCGGTGCTCGATCCTGCCATGTACGTGTACTCATGTGTTTTTCGAATTTCATATGTACATTTATCCGACGATCTGTATGCAGATTGCCTCACAATATTTTCCTGCGGTGCAGGAAAACATTGTGAGGCAACCTACATCTGCGATGAAATTCAAAGGTGTATATGAACTCGAACAATCCGCACTGGGCCGTGGTAATCTAAGGCCTAAACACCCTAACTTATGGTAGGCTCGAGCCCCTCGGTGGGGACGTATGTGAGCTGAGTGTGATCTTATGTCACAAGTTGGCAACATAGTACGTAGTTGACAACTCAGGTACAGAGTCTACCAGAGGAAGACTGTACCGGAGTCGGCTGCATGGGTACCTCTACCATAGCAATTCCCGCCACCAAACAGCGGCGCTTGCATTGCAGTATCTCGGAAAATACTGGGTAATGTGAGTTGTCATCGTTTGTCACGAGTTGTCAACGCACATTGGCGTTTTGTAGTGTAGGGGATGTATGTTTGTCCACTAGACCGGTTGAGAGCACCGGGTGTTGGAAAGTCTGTCGATTCCCCATAACGGCAGAAATTTTTCTGATCAGTTTTGGTTGGTGTTAGGGCTTCTGAGCCCGCCGGGCTAGCTACCACCGACTTAACTACGTTTGTCGCCATAACAACAATTTAAATAGCGTTATTGTGTTTCGACAATTAGATGTAAGATAGCCAGTTCGTTGGTTGTTGAGGAGTCCAGGTGAATCTTGCTTCCATTTTCAGCCTTATCTTCACACCATTAGTGGGCTGAAGGTCAAGAGCTGTTACCGTAGAGCTTCGATGACCTCCAGCTAGCTCAGGAGTATTCGAAGAGTTGAAAACGCCCACGTTGGGCGCCAATTGTCACCGTAGAGCTTCGATTACCTCCAGCTACCCCAGGGGTATTCGGAGAGTTGAAAATATAATACAACTTCATTAATTTTCTTAAGGAGGTCAAAACGGTTGAATAGTTTTCTTGTTACAGAGCTTCGTTGTCATTAGTAAAAAAAACTTACATTGCTTCATGAGCGTCCATATAGCGGCGTCGGTCTCCTTGGCGAACTGCGTGTAGTAGCGGCCGTCTGTCCAGACGAGCGCCTGCGCCGCGGTTACGACCGCGGTACCGGCTGAACCGGTAAAGCCGGAGATCCACTCCCGCCTGGCGTCCACCGGAGCTATGTATTCTGACTGCACACGAAGCACTGACACTTATATAATTATTACCATACATTTGTTTCGTCGCAATCTATGGACATAATAGATCGGGTATATTAATGAGATTCCCGTTTTACGTAGTCAGAAGCAAAATGTCATATGGCGCAAAAGGCGTGGATATAGGAAAAACACATTAGGAAAATCAACTCCAAAGAACACGGTCACTCGTTTTTTTCACTTTACAAAATCCTGAATCATCATTGAGTGGACATAAAGAGTGTTAAAAAATCCATCAATATATCTTTACAGTGAATCTCTGAATCATGGAATGAAGTGGATATAAGATTGCCCACCAGTAGGCATAGCACGGGCTGTCAAGACTGGACTTGAGTCACGCATTATCACACGTGTTCCTTGACGAGCGTCAAGAAAACTTATCACGTCAGTCACACTAAATTCGCGCCACCGTGCTACTCTTTAAGACAGAGATTATGTCACTGAAATTGTGAGATAATGCGTGACTCGAGTCCAGTCTTGACAGCCCATGCTACGCCTGCAGAGTGAGATGCATCAATGGATAATATCAATAGATCTAAGTGGACATGCTTTTTTAATTTTGATAAAGTAAAAATACGTGTCAGATTTGACGGTTTTATATTTTCATACCCCATCATCACTCCTATTAATCGAGTCCCTACTGTAATTTGTATCTGAATTCCCACATTATGCATTAGAGTTAAGACTATGTGATTATAAGTAATTTCAGTTTGAATGAACTTACATTGTGAGCATCTGCTGTCGGGACGATATAGGCTGCTAGAGCAGCAGGCTGGCTGGCCATGAGAGACCGGAGCGCCGTCAACCGTTGAAGAGACATTTTGCCGTCTGTACGCAATAAAATAAATTATGTCACATAGGTCTACACACACACACACACACACACACACACACACACACACATACGTCTAAGAGACTGGAAAGCCGTCAAGCTTTCAGACATTTTGATATCAGTGATTAAAAAAGTTGGCTATGTCACATAGGTTTACGGACACACAAACATAAGAATCCGGTACGGTCTCAACCGTTGCAGTGACATTTTGCCGTCTGTGCGCAAAAAAAATGAGTATGTCACATAAGTCTACAGACATACATACACATTACTCGTCAAGCTTTCAGACATTTTGCTATCAGTGACTGAAGGAGATGGCTACGTCACATAGGTTTACAGACACACAAACATATGAGAAGCCGGTGCGCTCTCAACCTTTGCAGTGACATTTTGCCATCTGTGCGCGAAAAAATTGATATGTCACATAGGTCTACAGATGAGTATGTCACATAGCTTTGAACACACAAACATATAAGAGACCAGAGCGCCGTCAACCATTACAGAGACACTTTGCTGTCTGTGCGTGAAAAGTTGACTAGGTATGTCACATAGGTCTACACACAAACACATAAAGGAGACCGGAGCACCAACAACCTTTGCAGAAACGCATGTAGCTCCGCATTAAAACAATGTTATCTAACAAATCTACATCTTTGCTTGAGTTATGTAGAGAAGAAACAAGAAGTTGAAGTTATTCATCATTTTTTCTATTGTAAGTGACGACTGACGATAGTAAATGTGAGGTTCACTTGGGTTCCTCAACAACAGAGGGTCTTATGGCCAATTCCACTAACCTTGTCTTAGCTAAGACAATCCTAAGAAGAATGCTGTCACTTCTTGTCTTTAATGAAAAGAATGTGACAGCATACCACTTAAGATCGTCCTAAGCTAAGACAAGGTTAGTGCAATTGGCCACTAATGTTCATAAATCTCTTTACCTTGCCTTACCTATATTTGTTGGCTTCGATGAAAAATTCTTAGCACAACCAGCATTTGTGATAGCTCTGAAACAAAACAGTCGAAATGTTAAGATTTAAGTATTGCGGATTAAATTGATCTATTAAATGTATGTAGTACCTAGTACTAGTATTATAAAGTTGTGCTGTTGGCACTAATTGTATTAAACTAAACTAAATTTAGTTTAGTCTATCAAATTGTGTTTTCAAGTCAAATTTTTGAAAAGAATTAAGATTTGATAGCACTAAAACTAAGTTAAGTTAAGCTTAATCTTAGTCTTTTTATCAAAATAAAAAATCAGGGAATTAAAATTTCCCAAGTTGGCAACCCTTTTCGTTTATGTGTTACGTTACAAGGATTGTATTGTACTCGTACGTCATTTTAATTTTGCTCCTCCAACTTGGCAGCACTCGTCTAACATAATTTAGGACTTTTGGGTGTTTTACGTAACGTTTAGTTAGGGAGGGGGGGGGGGTTACATAAAAATGTTAAGGCGCTTTACATAGTGGGGAGGGTCAAAAATCTTCGTAAAACGCGTTATGCAATACTTGAACGTCCCTTATGAGGCTGTAGTGTAGGTATTACTAAGATAACAGGGACTATTCTAACAAGCCCGCAGGCGAAGCACGGGCTGCCAAGATTGAACTTAAGTCACGCATTATGTCACAATTTCAGTGACATAACCTCTACATCTTAAAGAGTAGCACAGCGGCGCGTATTTGTGTGACTGACGTGATAAAAACTCTTGACGCTCGTCAAGGGACACGTGTGACTGAGTTTTATTACAAACTAGCTGACCCGGCGTACTTTATATCGCCATGTATTTTAACTAAATTACTGAAATGTATGTTTAAATTATTGTAATTTTTATATTACACAAACCTTGTCCTAACAATAAAGAAATACACAAAACCAAGAATCAATCAATTTGGTGCAGTCGTTCGAAAGCTATGGGCGTAGGTACATACATTTCGAAGATCCATTTTTATTTATATAGACTTCTTGGCGTACCTGTGCTCCGACTGTGTGTTTTGTCTTGTTTCCGCACATGTAGGCTGTCATATATCAAAATAAGACAAAACACGGAGTAACTAATCCGAGGATGATCCAAGGAGTAACATTTTTATTCATAAGGCCGTTTAAGACGTAGAGATTATGTAACTGAAATTGGGGGATAATACGTGACTCAAGTCCATGCTTCGCAACCTGTGCTCCGCCAGCAAATAGTACATACTATAATAGTACAGACTTTAGACATTGACCTTGAAACGTTTTTATGCTACTCGAAATAGAGATGGTTTTCGTAATGTAAAGGTTATGCTTGAAATGTTTCTGACTGTACACACTTGGCATGAAAACGATAGTTACTTTTCATTCATTTTAATTTAATGAACAGTAGAAAAATACCGGCGAGATACTCTGTACCAGGGTGGTCTGCTTGGGTACCTCCGTCTTACCTATTTCTGCCGCAAAGCAGCAGTGCTTGCGTTGCTGTGTTCCGGTTTGAAGGGAAGGGTAAGATATGGCAGTGAGATCACTAGGTACCGTGACTTTAGACACATCTGACGTCACAAGTTGGCAACGTAGGTACACTGTGGTTCTTGTGGGGTTGCAGTTGTGCTGCGAATCTCACAGGAGCCACATGTATTATAGATGACTGTTACCACTTACCATCAGGTCGGCAGTTTGCTTGTTTGCCAACTTAGTTGCAATAAAAAAAATGAACTTTCTCACTCATGTGATATTTCACAGGCACATACGAATCATACCTAATCTAGCACTTAAAAGCTGTATCGTTATCATACTCACATCAAAATCAGCGACAAACAGATACCAGCCTTCATGATAAAACATTTGTTGTGCACACTGTATCTATACATGAGGGAATATTGAAACAATTACAGGAAAGTCGACGCAACTTATGGATGCTTACGACAGTCACTCGCAACACAAAACCTCAAGCCGTTTGATGTTAAGCGGTCACCGCAGCCTATGGACGCTTGCGACCAGTCACTCGCAACACAAAACCTCAATCAAGCACCTGATACTAAGCGGTCACCGCAGCCTATGGACGCTTGGGAACAGAGTCACTCGCAACACAAAATCGCAAGCACCTGATACTAAGCGCGGCCACCGCAACCTATGGACGCTTGGGACCAGAATCACTCCCAATACAAAACCTCAGGCACCTGATAGTCAACAGTCACCGCAGCCTATGAACGCTTGCGACCAGTCACTCGCAACACGAAACCTCAAGCCGCCAGTTGTTAAGCAGTCACCGCAGCCTATGAACGCTTGCGACCAGTCACTCGCAACACGAAACGTCAAGCCGCCAGCTGTTAAGCGGTCACCGCAGCCTATGGACGCTTGCGACCAGTCACTCGCAACACGAAACCTCAAGCCGCCAGCTGTTAAGCGGTCACCGCAGCCTATGGACGCTTGCGACCAGTCACTCGCAACACAAAACCTCAAGCCGCCTGATATTAAGCGGTCACCGCAGCCTATGGACGCTTGCGACCAATCACTCGCAACACGAAACCTCAAGCCGCCAGCTGTTAAGCGGTCACCGCAGCCTATGGACGCTTGCGACCAGTCACTCGCAACACAAAACCTCAAGCCGCCAGCTGTTAAGCGGTCACCGCAGCCTATGGACGCTTGCGACCGTCACACGCAGCATACAATTTTAAACGACTGATATTAAGCGGTCACCTAAACCTCAACCGCCTGATATTTGCTCTGGGGTCAGCTTCCAATTGACGACTCTGTAACAATGCAGGGAGAGAAAAGTAACCCTTGGATTTTCTTGTTGGTTCTTTCTAGTACAAGGTATTCCGCGTCGTAGACCTGTGAACCGTAGGCGTAGCTTCCTTGACGTGCAAAAGTGATTATGTAACAATTCAATTTGAATAACCGATTTATATTTGAATTCTACCACAAAAACGCCATACGCTCGATCATTTTATAATGCCACTGCCCATATAGTGATTTGTTATCTATCTCGCAAGTTCATATTCCTATCCGTTATACGACCAAACAATAAAATAGGCGAACCAAACCACACGGTATGCCAGCATCCGTTACTTTGATAACATTGTTTCATTGATTTTAAGCACAATCAACACCGCACCACTTTACACAAATCTATTAATTGTCTCAAAACAATTGTCAGGAGACGCATTTTTGAATAATATATCTTCTACTTTTAAAGAGAATCGAATCTTGAACACGAATACAAAACGTGCAAATTTATTTTCTACTATTTCCAATTTTAAAGATTTTTGAATTACTCGAATTCAGTATTGTCATTTTAAAAACAAATTAATTCTATATTAGAAACCGTTACAAGCAGAAAAATAAAATCGGAAACGAAATAACATAGTGACAACTCATTAATTTAATAAAACCAGCGATGAATCGCACGTGAAACGGAACGAATATTCGTTGCGTATATTCTACTAGTAGAAATCAAAAACGAGTGGGTAGGATTCACGGAATGAATATTTAAAAAATAGTGAATTTGGACATTCGTATTCGAATCTTACGATTTCGAATACGATCGCAATGAAACGTAATCTATTGTGCAAAGTTTAAACTTTTTTGTCACTTTAGCGTGTAGTTGATTTCTATCGACATTAAGAAATGAAATTCATTATACAGACATAAACAAGCACTTGGTTTTCATCGCACCCGATGGACGTGACGACTTACGATACGAGTCCGAACACGGAGAAAAGCTTCATCTGCACTCCTCAACAGCGAGGAACAACGTACTCACCTTTAATATTATCAACACACAACACTATTCTAAGCATTAAATCATTGTGACGACAAGCTTAGGTAAACAATCCAGGATCAGAAGCACTTCCACAAACCAAACTGAACAGAAAAATTTGCAGAACAAGGAATAGAGCGCCGGAACTCCAAATCAGACCGTTCTCAGCCACAAGACTACAGAGGCATTTACGGACGAAATGAAAAATACTCATAGTAACAATTTGAGAGACGTGTGACCGTCGCAAAGTTTAAACTTGAATAGTCTACGCAGAGAAAAAATTAGATAACAATGGAAAAAGGCGACCGCTCTCTAACTCATATAATATTGTGCAATTCGCCTTACAGTGCTGACCCAATCACTGGGGCACGCGCGGTCGCGCACCCTCAGACAACGATTTCAATGTATAACCAGTTACGTATATATCTTTTTTGTATTTTAAATAGAAGTTTTAGTTAATTTTAAGTATTTTCTTGATATTATTTGTATTTAGTGTTAAATTGTAAGGTATGTGTCATAGAATTGTCATTAGAATTTCCAGGTTCGCAATTCTTTGGTAGTTCTCCTCGAATCTTATCATTTCTGATTCGATCAAATATAGAAACCCAGAGCATAGCCCTCTCCATTGCACTCTGAGTGACCCTGAGCCTCCTTATAAAGCCCATAAAGAAAATCAGACAGTACAAAACAGAATATTATAATCACTTCATGTAAACACCTACCATCATATAAATAAATGTTAATAATATTTTGATTTCGATTGTTCAAAATCTCCTATTTTGCGAAACTGGTATTTTAAGAATCTGTAATTCTGCGAATTAAGTTCTATTCCACCGGGACACCATGGCGGCGCAACCAGTCGCCGCTACCAACAAAATGTAAACAGCTCCATAGAGTATCTCACCTGGGTCTGTCTGCTTGGTCGCGCAACCAATCTGGCGGCACGTGCACAGAATATTACGCAAATTCAAATGTTTTATTGCATACCATAATTTTTACATGGGTTCTTAAGTAGTTATAGTATAGGCACAATTATGGACCCTGATGGGCACAGCAATATAAATGATGAGCTGAGGAGAAACCTTTACCGCACGACTGGCGGTCTAATGAGTGAGCCACCATACAGCGCTTTATTAATTAATGGTGGCGCGACCAGCGTGGCGCCACTGCCAGTAACATTCTGTCCACGCGCCGCCAAATTGGTTGCGCAACCAAGCAGACACCAGGTGAGATACTCTCTATGGAGCTGCATACATTTTGTTGGTAGCGGCGACTGGTTACGCCGCCGTGGTGTCCCGGTGAAATATAGCCCTGAACGCGTGCACAGAATGTTACTGGCAGGCCTGGCAGCGCCAAGCACCACCACGCTGGTCGCGCCACCACTAATTAGTATATTGCGGTATGGTGTCTCACTCGGCCGCCAGTCGCGCTGCGACTGGTTGCGCCGTCATGGTGTCCCGGTGAAATAGAGCCTTAAGGCGCATAGTGGTCCTAATGACCTTGCTTGATTACAAAGTAGTGAGTGAGTGAGAGTGAGGGGAATATTTAAGCAAACCCTTTACGCGTAAGATGAATTATTTCAATTAATAAAGGTTAATAAGAAAAATCTAAAAAGACCATCCGCTAGAATATTGTTTACTTTATTTATTGAAATCAAAAGTACTCGTATATGATTTCACCTACTATTTACGACGCGATTAGATTTAAAGTTTTAAAATCGAGGCATGTTTGGGTCACATTTTAACCAAGTTTTAATTAATTTATCAAAAAATTAAAAATCTCTAAACCATCCTCTAAAGAATTGAATAATCATCATCATCATCATAGCCCATATACGTCCCCACCGAGGGGCTCGAGCCTACCCTATATTAGGGTGATTTGGCCTTAGTCAACCACGCTGGCCCAGTGCGGATTGGTCGACTTCACATACATCATTGAATTTCTTCGCAGATGTATGCAGGTTGCCTCACGATGTTTTCCTTCACCGTAGGAGCGTCAGACAAATGTACATATGAAATTCGAAACGAAAAACACATTGGTACATGGCGGGTCTCGAACCCCGACCCCCCGACTGGAAGGCAAGTGCCGAGTCCACTGCGCCACCGACGCGAATAATAACATACAATTTTTTTTTAATTATTCAATATTTATGAAGAGAACCGGTTTTTTCTGCAGTGATTTTTTATGATTAACCCTACTATGCGCCTTAAGCGGCCACTATGTCTCAGTTCCGTACGTCATCACTGGCAACACGCACGAATTTAGGGCTCTACTTCACCAGGACACCATGCGACTGGTTAGTCCGCCATGGTGTCCTGGTGAAACAGAGCCCTAAGACTCTCGTGAAAGTTATTTCTTGTTTTAGTTATTTACTTGTATTTCGTCTAAAGACACTGCAGTGGAAGGGCCTATTCTGGGCCGCAGCTTCCCGAACGCTGCCCACCCGAGATGGATTCGTCGATTGACCTCTTTCTGGAAGTTGGAATTACCGAGCTGGACTATTTGCCCCAGGTAAACATATTCGTCAACATCTTCCAATGTAGAGTGGAAGATGTGTATCTTTCAAACTTCAGGAGTGGGTACTACATGGGGATTCAACATAATTTCTTGTCCATACCTATTCATTTTAAGACCCACCCCAAGATGGGAAACTCTACAGAGATCATCGAGTAATGTGCCTAGGTCTTCCATGGTCTCAGGCCTCAGCCATGACTACAAAATCATCAACAAAATGAAAATGAGTCATGTAGGTACTCGCCGTTCGTATTCTCAGAGTCCTGTCCAGTTCAAAACTTAAAAACATCCTCCGACGCAGCTGTAATTCGTTTCGGCGATATAACATCGCCGTCTCCCTGTCTCACACCTCACTGTAATCCTATATTGGTTTCTACATTTGGTACTGAAAGCAGAGACTGACATTGTGGAATTTCCCTGCCAGTTTTACCCTTCAAACCAGAACAAGCACCGCTGTATGGCAGCAGAAATAGGTAAGGGGGGTACCCTTGCAGACGACTCTATAGCAGTCTCCGTAAAGAAAGTGGTAAATACGAGTAGTCTTTGTTTGCAAGTCACCGTAAACCTATTTTCTTTGAGTATTGATATAAAGGTTATAAATACATATGACCTTTCTAATTTACCTTGACGCTAAAGTGCTCTCTTGATACCGATTAAGAACGAAGGTGTTTCACACCTGAATTGTTCACGTCATGTAGTTTGTCCAGTGAACCACGTTTAATGTAACACGTGGAAGCTTGATAAAGCTCAGTCGCGAGTCACTCATTGACCCACATGACGAAGTTTACAACATTTATTTGTTACCACCAGCTGCAAACATTTAGGTACTTCAATGGTTTTTTCGGTGAAATAAGTTTCCATGAGTTTTCCAGAAAATCGCCTACGCACGCGCTTATTACTTCCAACCCCTGTCCCCGTTCGGGACAGCCCGAACGTGCCGAAGCAGGGAGAAGTGTGGAATGATTTTTTTGGTCACCCATCATGTATCTGACCAGGACGAATGCTATCTTAACTTTAGCTATCGGAACGCCAAACACAGGCCTAACAGTTCAATGGTTGCAAAACACATGAAAGTTCCCTCACTTCTTAAACATTAAACAAAATAAAACAAAAATCGTTATCGACATTTAAATATTTTTTTATTTATTAACTAACTTTACAAATGATTTTTCATCGTCACAGGGTGGCTATTAAGTTTTACGTATCATTGAACGGGTTTACTGCATTTAGGGTATCACTAGACCTGCTGGTAGAATAAATTAGTTGACATCAATCAAAAATTTCTACTACAATAATCCTAGCCATTGACAGATTGTAGAATGAATTGGTTGACCTAAATTGATAATTTCTAATGCTAAATGATGCCATTGACCAATTGTAGAGAGTGGTTGATTAACCTCAATCGGTAGACCAAACTAATAGATGCCATTAATTGATTGTAGAATGATTGATCAACTTCGGTTGATACTTTCCACCACACTAATTGGTGCCATCCACAGATTATAGAATAATATGGTTGAAATTGATCAATAGTTTCTATTCTATCACACTAATAAATGTCATCGACCACTAGTAGAACAGATTGTTTGATATAAAAAGACAATTTAAACATCAACCAATTGCTGAATGGATTGGTCGCCATCAATCGCTAGACCATACAAGTCGATGCCAATGACCAATTGTAGAATTGATTTACCAATGCCGAACAAGTTTCTACCACACCTATTCGATCAGCAGTAGAATGGATTGGTGTATCTTCAGCTCTAAAAGTCAATCGGATCCAGAGGCTTATGCATTTGCATCTCAGTAATAATAGTACTAGTAACAGGAATTGTCACTAGTACTAGTAGTAGTATTGTTAATAGTAGTAGTAGTTTACTGGTCAATTACATGTTGAGGTATTGATGAAATAGAGGCAGACGAAATTGTTAGACGTTTTTAATCAAAACAGGAGGGCCACCAAGAGCCTCGATCCGAAAGTCATTAATTGTTTATCATATATCTATCAATATGATAATCAATTGCTATCAATGGGCGATCAAATGCTTAGATTATTTTTATTATGAAAAATCGTCTAGGGCTAAAACTATTTCCTTGGTAAAAAGATTTAAACCTTAGGAATGTATTCATACATACAACAACCACACCACCTTGCAGTGACAAAAAGTGGTTTGGTCTGTATAGTGTTGTGACTGTGGTACGTGTGAATTCTTCCTTTAAACCTTACTTCTTGTTAATAGTACACATTAATATTATTGTATATACATACATTAATATTATTGTATATACATATTTAATATTAACTTATCTTATACTCTATAAAATGTTGTTAATCAAATTCAATAATTTCACATGTCAGTCACCGTATGAGAACCAAAATTCTCTGAATTGAAGGTGAATCTAACATCCATTTCCAAAAATAATATCACCAGTATAACAATAATAATTATGACATGGGCCATACTTTAAGACATTTAAAATTATATCCATGAGGAGGACATTTCATAGAAAATAATTGATCTTATTTTGTGACATATCCCATTAGTCTGACACCGAGGTATCAGTATGGAATCAAAAACATTGCTTGCAATGACCATTCTATCACTGGTCTGTATAGTACTTTATATTTTGTGTCCTACAGACTAGTTGATGTTACATATGTACAGGAATAATTACAATTCCATAGCAACCTCACTAGTATAACTTTAGAAAACTAAGGATATATTATTATTGAAACTGGTCGTTAGATCGAACAACTACTGGTTATTGATAATCCACCGGCAACATTTACCTCACAGGAAACAAAACCATAGTAAGACTCTCATCAATCAAGGCCTTAAGGGTTGTTAGTTTAACAATTTATAGAAAAAAATATCTATTGATGCTATCCAACTATATAATATGGTTCAATTCAATATTACATAAAACTTAATACATTTACCACAAAGATTAACATCTATCTTACACGCGAAAAGTTCTGTATCCAATAGAGCATTTACATTATTTGTCTTTCTTACTCTATACTTATAAAATAAACTTATCTGAGAAACTACTCTGAAAAACCAAAAAGGGCATAATTATGGTATAGCCCAAATTTTGATAAACTTGTAATTTTAAGTATACAACGTTATATTCTACTATTTATGCGAGCAAAGAAATAATTATCACAAGACTGTCACTTGACATTGGCAGTAATGGTTGTAGGCTCTCAAAACGACCAATTGCCATAATCATAAAAGAAAGAAAGAAAAAGAGTGAATGTTTTTTTGAGGTGAATCTGGTGGGGGTTATCATGTAAATAATATATTGCAAAGAAGTAATGGAGGCACATTGATTGTCAAGGGTAGTCAGTCACAGAGCAGATTCCAAATTTCTTGAGCCAATTAATTAATTCATTCATTCACCCTACAGACTATTAGTCTCTAGAGCTCCACCAATTGGCACTAGGCCATCATGCTGAAATCTCCCAACTCTCAGATGAGGCCTTTTTTTTAGATTGTTGAATACTAATCATAAAATTATAATTTATGTTAAAACTGTGGCTTGAGATCATGATAAAAAAATCTACACTAATATTATAAAGAGAAAAGATTTGATTGTTCGTATTGAATAGGCTTCGAAACTACTGAACTGATTTTGATGAAAGTTGGTATAGGGATAGTTCGAGACCAGGGGAAGGACATAGGGTACCCAATTTTCCTACGGGACAAAAATTCCCACGGGAAAACTAGTATGGTATAAACAAAAAGTATGATAATCTTTTTTTTTTTCATTTTTCAGAGTAGACCAGCTCAGCTGCTTTCATGTAAACACATATTACGTTGGCATGGCAATTTGATTTTGTAAAATAATCACAACTCAACATCAACTTAACATATTAGGACTACTAGTAATTGTAATGTAGTATCTGTGCAGTCCTATTTAAATTTTTGTAGAGATTCACTGAAAGACTTAAAACATCTCAATTCTCCAGCATCAATAAATAAACAGTCTTCCAGTTGCAAGTTTGGAAGAAACACTGTACTTATTTAGAACAAAGTCATAAAGTAGTCAGAGGTCCAAGAGGTAGAACATTCTTTTGAATATTGTATCACTTCCTCATTTGTTCAGTAGATAGAGAAATGAATGAGTTGAAATTGAAATACATACTGCATGAACATAGCTAAATCCGAGGAAGAACAAAATTAATATTTTTATAAGTATAGCTTATAACTAGACCCCGTTATCGGTGGTGCCATTTGGTAGCTGGACGTTCTTGGAGATGGGTAAAATAAAAATATTTATGATGTCGATATCAATACTTTTTCCTAACAATTATTGATTGCAGCAAAAAGTTCATTTTTTTAATTTCTTATAATTCGTCTTAAAGCCGCTGTAATAGGAAAATAATGTTTTAATTTATCCAAATATTCAAATATTTTCTAAATGAAATAAGTTTTATTTTTCAACTTACTGAAAAAATGCTCGGAAATGCATTAAATTTCTGATATAATAAAATGACGAACGCATATTATGGCGATTTGATATAGAGTATAAGGTTTTTACCAAAAAGCACTCATTTAAGACTAAGATGATACGAAAGCTAGTTTGGAAAATAATAAAATATTGTATTGTATTTTCTGTAAACTGCTATGCATTATTGACATTTCAAAAAAAATACAATATTCATGTTTTTTACTACAGTTTAGTTAAACATTTTTATTGATAAACATTAAAAATGATGATATACTTATACCTATTCATTTTAATCATGTCAGTTGTTACAAAATAAAAATGTTTAATTTTTGTCTAAGACTGCATTACAGTAGTGAAAAAGTATCGATATAGTTATTATTTTTACCCATTATCTAAGAAAGTCCAGCTACCAAATTGCACCTCCGATAATGGGGTCTACTTATAACATTAACTGGCATCATTCTACAAGAGCTAAAATACAAAAATGTTGACAGGTCCACTGAACAAACATGCTTTTCAACATTTACATTTTCTACCATCTTCATGAACCAAATTATGTCAGTTTACTGCCACTGTTACTCAAATATTGCAGTATCGGCAACAATACAATATTGCTTAAATTACCTAAGGCAGATTTCTATTTAGAAAGCCTAAATTATTATTTGTCATTGAGAATATACTAACAATACAACAAATTATAGTCGCCAAGTAGTTGGAATCACAATTATATAATAAAAAATAAGTGATACAGATACCCCTAAAGGTGTCTTACCTTTCGGCTACTGTTTAACACAATTTTTTGCGACCCCATGAATATAAGCAGAGCAGTCATCATAATTTTTCACTATTACATTCTTTAAATTCCTCACAAATCTCTTTGTAATAAATTAACTCTGTACAAGTCCATCTTCCGTCCAGTGGATCCTTAATTTTAACCACTAATATTTGGTAATCTGGAAAGAAATAAGCACTGATGAAATAATAAAGTATAAATGACAGTTATATGAGGGCAGTATGTATTGAACAGTTTTTGAAATTGCTGAGTTTTGAGAAAATCTCAATTTGAATCAATCAACAGATAAATAATTTTTACAATTAATTTCTTAACTCAGCAATTTCATCTAAGCTATGAGCTACGAAAGCCACATAAATCATTTCACATTGAATTATAGATTAAAGATATATTATGAAATGACTAAATAACTAATATTTGAATTATCTGTATGTAAAATTAAGCTATAAATCCAATAGAAACAACTTACCTCAGCACTCCATTGGTGCTATTGAGTTGGAATTATCACCGTAACCACTGAAGCTTCCTTGAAACTCCATACCACTAATTTGACTATCAGCATTGAATGAAGCGCCATAAGAATCGTTGCTGGGAGCATGAGAATTTTCTAGATTTCCATCACCTGAGTCCGCTGCTGCGGCCGCGTCGGGTTCCGCCCAGTTTATCTTAAACCTAGTCACTCTAGGCTCTGATGCTAATATATTTCTAACAACTTTGTCAAACTGAGGTTTTGATGGAGGATTCTCGCGTAATTCTGGCTCGTTTTCATTGTACTCATTGTTAATGAAGTATCCGACTCTGACGAACTCTTGGCCTCTATAAGAACATGTTAGTAGCACGACTGTAACGCCTAAAGCATCATTCTCTGGTATGCGGTTCACGTCTGGTGGTGGTGCCTGGAAAACAAACATGTGCCGACCTTCGGGTATGGGCCCTACGTAGATGGTGTCCAAAACTTGATCGTGTTCTTCCGTTTCTGCTGAGCCGACATAAATCATCTTCCATTCTAAGTCTTCTTTAAGCTCTTCTATGCACTCGAAGGTAAGTTCAAATTGAAATGGATTGAGGAATGGACTCGGATTGTCAAGAACTACAACATTGGTTATGTGCACTTTTGCCATTCTTGCAACGTGATTGATATTTAATTCACACTGCGATTGAAGATTTTCACGTTTTGTATTATTATTGTATGTTTAGTAAACAATGTTCAGAATAAACATTTAGATTTCAGCTAGCACGACAGCAAATTCCGATCGGTTTTTGCGGTAAAATGACAATGACAAGTATTTTGGCGGTTGATGCGGGTCACGTGACCAAAATAAGGGGGGCGACTTTCGGCGCTACCTACTGGTGAAATGGTGAACTAAAATAAAAAAGAAAAACTGTTTGACAGATAAGGAGAAACAATTAAAATTTTATTAATATTATGAGTAATTTGCCGTTCAGTTGAATACAAATTACACAGTTTGCTCGTTGATAAAATACATTTTGCGTGAAAAGTCATAATCTACTCACAAAATTAGAAAATCCAGTAGTTTCCGCAAAAAACACGACCACTGACATACACCACAAACAATTGAAGACCACAGATAACAGCACAGAACACATATACCCAGGCCGTGTACCGTTTCGCGATTATAGTGACCATCAGCACTGTGAGCGCGCTAACAGGCAGCCCGTTTCGCGATAACAGCGTTCACGTTGGATGTGATGACGTCATTGATTGCGTCACAAAGAACGTTTACAGTGCTCAGGCGGAATTCGTCAGCACCGTGAGTCCAATGTCATTGTCGAGTTGACATTTTGTTTTGGTTCGCTAATTTGATGGTTGAAAATTACTCTTTAATTGAATTAAAGGCAAAAATAAGCCAGATATCCTAAAAATTGAATTAAATATAAGGAAAAAATGACGACATTATAATTACCAGTTTTTGTTGAAAAACAAAACAAAGTAGTTTACCTCAAACTGTTTCCTGAAGACGCTAAAAGAGCAGAAAATGGTAAAATATAGGTACAAGGCAATGAAAAACTGCTAAAGCTTGAATATCACAGAAATCAATTGAAATTACGAGTTAAATTCTTTTTTAGGTTATGTTTGTTTTGATATTATTGACATAAGCGCGCTCACGATCGTTTCGAGTTTCACGATGTAATATTTTTAATGAAAAAAGAAAAAAATAATAAAAACGATTAATTACGTAATTATATACGCGAGATGCGCACGCGCGACCTCAAATTTAAAAAAATGCAAAAAATAAATTATTGTGTCTAAAATTAAATAAAAAATACGTATGGAAAGCTAATTTAATATGGAATGAACTTATAATAGTTAATTAGATAAGGATTCATAATTGAATGAATAATGACGAGAATAGTAACTAAAGTGCTTAAAATTTCAAAAATACTCACTTTTTGAAAAAAACGTTTAGTGTGGCAGTGGTGTCGATTCTGAAGCACAACTTATTAAACTAAACTAATTTGACAGGATTAAAACTATTGCCATCTCTGTTTTTCTCTAAAGGATTAAAAGTGACGGCTTTATTTTTAGTGCTGTCAAATTAGTTTAGTTTAGTAAGTTGTGCTTCAGAATCGACACCAATATAACACTATAAACTATCATAAACCCACAGACATATAAATAAAAGCAGACTTAACATATCGTTAAAAAAGCGTGGCAACTTTACCACATGTAAACATTACTCACACATAAACATTATTACGAGGGTATTCTGGCAGAACCGAATAAGTGCAAAATATGTCATAATGAGAAAAAATCATTTTAAGCTTTGAGTGATCATAGTTTAGCGGCGAAGCAAAATATCAACACTAACCTTAAAATTAAATTGAAAATATCAACACGATAATCAGTACTGTAGTTAGATTATTTTCCTAAAAAGTTTTAGATATGTTATTGTATTAACAATTGGAACTAAATGATTTATTTATTTATTGTCATTAAAAATGAAGAAAAAAGGGAAAGTTTGCGTCATGGTAATGCACTCATATCGTTTTACCTGAAATTCGTAAATAATATAACACAACGTATATTGTATATTGTATATTCTAGGATATACGTACGTATATCCTAGAATTTGTAGTAAAGAAATAAAGTTGGAGGACTTCATGAAATTAAAAATATAAAGCAATTTATGTGGCTCCTCAGTCCAGACGTTTTGCATATAAATGATTGACTGTGTCTTCGCGAAATCACAATGGAATCAAAAGCTTGGGGCACTAACATTTAGTAGAAATTTCTACTAAATAACTGCGTACAATTTATCCGTGTACATATTAAGGATCTGAAGAAAAACACACTTTCCGTTATTCCATAAGAAATTGCTGTTAAGGGTGACCATAAAATTAATGACCCTTATGACCCCTAATTAATGAACCCTTGCTAACAAAGAATGAGAAAGTTGCACAAAAAAACTACTGCTACTATCTGCTGTTGCTGAAGTGGAGCATCAAATTTCATTATTTGTAGGTAACATGCAAAACATAAAAAACTCACTTATTCTGTTTTGCCTGTTAATAAAACTCAGAAGTAACTTTGTTTAAATAGTAAGAGAGAACCAAATAAAATCCAATGTATGGATTTATCTGTAAATATGAAATTGAATTAAATATAGCTGGTTTTATGAGTTAAGCGATTAAATGCATTTATTTTGTTATTACTGTATTTTATTATTCATGTTGTCATAAGAGATTATATTACTTTCTGCTTTTATATTTTAATGAGAAAATGCTACTTAACTGCTTTACACATAGAAACATTCTGTAGTAAAGGCTTTTGCAGTTATTTGGTTTAACTAGATAAAAAAGCAGAAAAAACTAAGAATGCTAATGTATGTAGCAATTTTTTATAAATTTTTGCACTTATTCGGTTCTGCCAGAATACCCTCGATTACTTTTTGACACAATGTTACGACGCCATTTGTGTCTTAATTTGACTAAGCTAAACATGGCGTCTGCCACGGCTTCGGAAATGTTTATGTGTGCGTTAGTATCGCCATAGACGAAAGACAGAAATAGCGATATATCATGTCACTTTGGAGTGAAAGTAAAAACGATATACACTGATATACATTACTTATGACAAATGTGTGAGTAAAATTATGTTAAGTCTGCTTTTATTTATATGTCTGTGCATAAACCATACATAATAATGTAGCCCAATTCTTCTAGTTTATTTTGATATAGAACACTCTACGAAAATACTAATACAGACTAAGTAAGTACGCAATAAATCTCATCGGTCATGGAGTAAGAAACGTATGGATACGGCCAAGTAAGTTAAACCTCAGACTATGACAAAATCTAAGACTAAGAATAAATTGGACATGACCTGTCAACTTATGAAAGAGACTATTGACAAAGGAATAAAGCCATAGAGAAAATATTTTATTTTTCGCGATTTTTTTATCACACCGCGCGGTTTTACGCAAAGGGAACTGGGTACCATAGTACCCAGGTCGATCGAGAAGATCGAGATTTTGGGGACTATAGTCCCCACGGACGTTCCAGTGGCTACTTAAAATTTTTAATAATATAAATCAAAATTGGCTAACACTATAAATATCTGTCAATTTTTTTTTAAAATCCGCTGAAAATCCTTTTTGATTCATGAAAAAAAGATTCCAAATGTCAAATTTGAAAGCTGTCAAAAAGTGGTATCAGAGGACCCATCTATTAGCATGGGTATTTGATGCTAGCATTTCGTGTTAAAAATGCTTAAATGAAACGCACGACAACCAGCAAGAAAAACTAGCATCACCGCTAAATGAAACGCAGAGATGCTAAAAATGTTGATAATTATGGCTAAAAATGCTTATCTGGAACGCAGGGTTTATTTGTGCCACACATAGATATAGAATGAAATAGATGGGCTATAAAAGCCGTCAAACATGAGGAAAAGAGATAAACTTATACACATTGCCAAAGGAAAGAAGAAGATGGCATAATTTTTTTTTGTCCTTGTTACCGTATATAGGTGAAACTGGTAGTGGGGATTGTTTATCACCAGCCTCTGGTGCTAAACAAATACGCGGAAGAAATTTGTTGTGTGAATTATAGCTTACTGTGTAATTATTTAACACTTTAATTAGTGTAATTGTGAACTATTTGAACATTTAAATCATGGTGCACTGCTCCGTTTTAGGTTGTAATAGTGATAGTGCTAGAAAAAAGGAAAATATAACCTTTTACAGGTAAGACCTAAATTGTGTCAATAAAAAGCTCCAAAACTATTTTTTAAATTATAAATACAAGTTATATTGCAATATTTTATCATTCTACTATGGTTCTCTATCATATTATGGGATTAAACATGAAATTTCAAACTAAGTAGTAAGGTTACTGTTAACCTAACAAGCTAGGAATGTCGCTATACAATATGGCCACGTATACAGCCAACGCGTATAACATTTTGCCGGGTTATAATGATACCAGTTACGCTACGACTATTTTTCCTTGATTCGTAGGTAATTTGTTACGTGAAAGGGAACTCACATAGTTTCTGGGTTACATTAATATTGACATATTTAAGTATAAAATTGTGAGCATTTTAGATAACAAATAATAAACAAAGTTAATTCTTTTGAAGTGAGACTTTCCATTTGCTTGTTTGTCTGTATTTAACAGATTTCCTTCGGAGATAACTACTCGAAAACAGTTGGGTTAAAGCTACTGGTCGATTGAATTGGCAGCCAACCAAGCATACCCGAATGTGTTCTAAGCATTTTAAACAACAGTGGATTCAGAAAAACAAAAAAGGCACTTTTCTTAGGAGTGGTGCTATTCCTAAACTTTTTTTACAGATCAGTAACTTATACATATTATATCTACAAGGTACATACCCTATCAAGCCAAAACCTAAATTTATTTTTCACAAACCCAACTATTTTTATGGGGGATTTCGAATTTTATTTTACAGTTTTGGATTAACATGGGTAGGGTAGGTACCAAATCCTTTTCTACTATTTTGATATGGCCAAACATATTATTAATGGTTTGATTTTGGTCATTTTCTATTAATATAACAAGTCTGACCATTAGTACAGATACAGTTTAAAAATTTATTAATTAATATTTTTAATGTTGTAAAATTAGAACCTGCTTTTATTTTTAACCTGTATACATAATTGTTTCAGGACGCATCGGTGTTGGATTTCGGTTCAAATTTGAATACGCCCCGAAAGAGAAAAATGTGGCTTCAAATGCTGGGTTTGAAACAATCAGCGAGGTCATCAAATAAAAAACTACGGCCAGTGCGTCAATCGCTTAAATGATTGGGAAAAAAAGTAGTCACACTTGAAAATGTGTAAAGTGATTTGAAGTGCAAGTTAATGATGCAAAATTAGTAGTTGGACATTTTAGATACTGTAGGAGGAACCAATAGAAATTTTCTGAAAAGGTTTTTAGGAGTTGACAAAAGAAAGTATTCTGAACCTTTAAGGAAATTCGCGCTGTGCTTACACTTTTTAAGTTCAAAGGCATATGAGTTTGTACGTAAGCAATTTAATACGTGTTTACCACACCCAAAAACAGCTGGTGAGTGGCGAGGAGTAGACAGCCTCTAGAAAATGTTTGTGATTTATTAGCAATTTTGTGCCATAGCTAGTAATCTGGCTTAATCCAAATTAAATAAGTCATATCTCTACTTTGTCTGAATATTTAACAAGAACACATAGGATGTAGATATAGCTCTATGCACCGAACAAGTGTTTCTAATTAATTATATAGGTACTTGACAGAACATAATCTTCCTCAGAGATCTACAAATTGGTCTTGTCCTGCGCTATTTCCAAGTTGCCGCCAGCGGGGGCGAGGTTGGGGGTGGCAACACGGGCAACTAAGAATAACCAGCTATCTACATCGGCATCTTGCGTTCTTTGCCAGATCTTTTTTCCACATTGTGAGCAAGCTTACCAACTTTGGGCTTTTAGCACCATATTGAGTGCGGTATCAGTAGTTCAATTCTTGAACTTACCCAGCCCAAGTGAATTTTTACCTGTATTGTAGTGTATTTTATCTATGTAAGCCGAAGTCCTTTATTCAATGACAATAACGGTGCTATTGAAATATAATTTTAGAAAATGTTTATTTTAAATTTAATATTATACATTTTCTAAATCTTCACAAATATTTAGTAAATGTGTAAATATTGGATTTTAAGTAAACTGCAGAGATAAAGAAAAAACAATGATTATTGCCCGCTGTATTATTAATCGAGCGACGATCTTCGCAAGGTACCTGGTATCCCAAGGTAGCTGGCAAAAGCTAGAAGCGAGTGGTCGCGGATCGTGCTCAGTGGCGAGCACTTGGAGAGGCCTATGTCCAGCAGTGGACGCGTGTGGATGATGATGATGATTCCTAATATTTTTTCTTATATTTGTAAAGATGTTTACATAATAGCTTAAATAAATAATAGTAAAATGTTTTAAAACGAAATATACTCGAGTAAATCCGAAAAGTGTAGTTTTATTTAAAAGTGTAAATAACTTTAGACTGCGGCGAAGGTTGAATGAAGAATTCAATAAAAAAAATCGCAACTTCTTCCCACTTTTATTTTTTGAGACATATTATTGAGCGAGGGGCGCTCATTAAAATGTTTCAAAAAAAATACGTAGATTAATCAACCCTACTTTATGTTTATAGTGGTAAAAGCCACTATAAACATAAAGTAGGGTAAAACTTAAAGCAACACTGGTATACCCATCTACTTTAGGCAGGTATGATGTCATCTATGTCTGTCCCTTACGGGTATACGGTCACGTCCTATCTATTCATTCTTTATCTAAGGTGCCACAGCACCTTCACAGCACAGATGACACAGACCAGACTACTTACACGAAAATTAAAAAGGAGTTTGACTTATATCCGGTTTTCCACAGGCGTCACCATTTTTTCACGCTAACATCAAATGTTAACCAACCATGTTTTGCGTTTCTTTTAAAATGTTATTATTTTAAAACCGCACTATTTTTCACAAAGGGAACCGAAACTAAAGATCAAGATATTGTTTAAGTGGAACGCATTACGTTAACTTATAGGTGGTAAACATTAGAACAATAGCTCTAATGTCACCTGTGACATTAAAACTAATATCGCACCGCTGTATGTGGTCACAACACAATGTCTAATCTAACCTAACCTAGTTTTCAATTTTATCCTATAAGTTATTTATGTTAGCGCTTCTATCGGGTTCGAATAGCAATCGACTTCTATAGGGACCCGGGACCAAATAACCACTCCGGTGCAGATAATCTAACTTGTAGACACTGCACCAGCGAGATGGCAGCTCAGACCAAAGAAATCAATAGAATCGCAATATATTCAATTAATTCTGAAGTTACCTGCACTAAAACTAAAACTAAAATTAAACATATAATTTTAAATTAGTTTTAGTTAATTCGTATTCTGAAACGCCGGACTCTCTTAATTTAAACTATACTTGACAATTTCTTAAATTGAATACACAGATTATAAATACACCTAGTGCTGTAGAAAAACGGGATAATTTAGAAACATTAAAAACAGCTATATTCTACTAACTTTACTATCAGAAATTATTAATTTGAGATTTGATCGTATTTGTAAATAACAGAAAAGAAATTTTATTATTTATCATTCATTTTATCACAAAAGAAGAATTATTCGACATTTATTCTGCGATTGTGATGGCTTCGCGCCTATGCTATGAAATCATTGATTTACTACCAAACGTAGATAGAGCACTTCATACAAAAACGCGCTTGAAATCTGTCACCTAATCGACTATACATTTGTACGCTGCTAAATAGGTAGTTGAATATGCACACCCGAATTAAAATTACCGTAAAGAAAGTACCGTATTTATCAAATTCAACCTTATTCTTTATTATTACGGCAACTATTTGAAGTACAACCGTGTGCAGTTACACCATTTCATACCTAGCCACATTAAATTTGACGTTTTGGTAATTGCTACAAGACTTTACTTTATACTCTCAAACATAATGCTCAAAATTGCTTATCGCGTTGTCGCTCCAACGGATGGAAAAGAACTGCACGAAGCAGTTCTTCACCGGCCCACTTTTCGAACGTTCATGCGTTATCTACGTTTGGTAGTAAATCAATGTATGAAATAAAAAAAATTACGTGGTAGTCTGTAGTTGTATAGATAGGTACTTCGTGACTTCCTCTGAATTTTAAAATTGCGTATTTTGTTTCATTTGTAATTTTTGTTTTCTTTTCATAATAACCGCTGTTATTTATTGACAAATAATAGTTATTGCTAGGCAACAAATCTTAGATAGGCATACTTCTATCTGCAGATAGAATATTAATTTCTGTTGTAAGAGTAAATACATACATACATAGCCTACCTATCATCTGTCAGTACTATTAGACTACTTGGGAACAAACAAATTACAACTCACGACTTGGCAATTGATGCTACATATAAAAGCCTTTCCTATTGTATAATAAGTTTCCTGGTGCTATAGGGTGTGTCAGTGGTGGAGCAACAATACCAATATGTGTACCATTTTTTTTAACGTTGGGAAATGCGTTACGCATAGCTCTAAACCCAACGATGCGCACGAGAACGTCCATCACCGCCGCATCCTCCTCGTCATCTGACGAAGAGGATACGTCGGGGAGGGACGCCCCGTCGCCGGACAAGGCCATGGGAACCCTTTCGGACACTTTCATGACCTCGTCAGCGTCTGCTCGCCTATGGCGAGCCCCTCTCACCCCCCTAAAATGGGAAGGCCGGCGATGCTCCTGGGCATTAGGAGTATCGACGACTGGCGGTGGCCTGTGCAATGCAGGACTCGGGCTTCCCGGGCCCGCGTCCCGCTGGTCACCGTCAGAAAGAAGAAGGCGGGCGAACTGCCGCCTCCTCCTCCCCGTTCTGCGGCGGCAGGGATCTGCCGCTGGGTCATCTTCTCTGGCCCGTTCTGCCACTTCCTTCTGTGTGATTACCTCCACACAGAAGGAGTTTGCTGCATTCCAGGCCTCGACCAATATGTGTACCATCAACAGCTCCAAGTGTGTTTGGCATTCCATATATTTGTAGAAACCTAAATAGAAAAATGACGGAGAATGTTAATGTATTTCTTAATAATTATTTCAAAATATTTTATTACAATGTAAGTAGGTGCTCGCTCACTCTGCCTTGACAAGGTCCTTTTCTATTGCTGTTTTAGGATTTTTTTTTTGTGGAGTTAATTTGCGCAATATTAAATCAGTGACAACAGTGACAGCTCTGCATGACCGAAGGCTGGCTTAAACCTTTAAATGTTCCGGTAAGGAGCCAATCTGTACTTCAGTGCAGTCTATAGCTTCTATCAAGTTGCGAGCGGATTGGCGAGGAAAACGAAATATTTTTCTAAATTTACGTTCGGGCATAGTAAATGGGTCTGATTTGTCCCTCAACTTCCTCAATGTTACTTTTTCTTCTCCTATTCTATAACATAAATAAGTCGATACTTTACAAATATATTTTAAAACTATGAGGCAGGTATTTATCTAATTTTTATATAAAACAAATATTTTACCTTTCTGAAGACTATTAATGCCATAACAACCAATTCATCATCAATTTGGCAAGTTGCACAAAAAAAATTGCCTTCGGTAATGTTAGAAAATCGTTAAAAAGTAACAAGATAATTTTAGAAGGCACCTAAAAGTTCACCTCCTAAAATTAGTTTGACATATTTAAAATTATAGGAAAAATTAGATTTAGGAATCATGTCAGAATACGAAAATAACATCTAACACTAAATTGAGTAGTTTAGTAACGTCACTCTTAATTTTAGAGTTAACTTGTGAGTTCTGAATACCAAACGGTGATTGACATTTCTATCTCTAATTTTATTTAGTTATAGTTTTAGGTGGTCGCTTCAGAATCACCCCCAATAACTATGGTACGAATAGTGGGCAAAGTACAAAGCACCGTGTTGTTGTGGAAAATAATCTGTCAGTGAACGTTGTTTGTGAGTGCATTTTAAAGTTCTATGTTTCCCATTGATTATTTTAATAAAGTGTATAAAGAAAAACATGTTAAGTGTGGAATATTGGATACGGCGTCCCTATAAAGTCTATTGCGCCATCTTAGAGCATCACTATACATTAGTGGCACGTTTTTTTTGTCGGTATTTCATGTCCTTTGGTTTCTTTGGTCCGAGGATGGCAGTTCTTTTTATTCAACTCATGGAATTATTTTCAACTTCATACGAGCTCTATGCAAAAAATTCTATATTGTCTGTGATAAAAGTCATCACAATATCACTTCCTCCCCGAGTACATATATTCTTTGATCACTTCACAACACAACAAATAATTCAATATGGCGTCCCTGTTCTGTGTTCATTTTCTCATTAATCCTGTTTTGACTTTTGTGTGAGATATTATAGTTAATAGAAGGTGAATTCTGAAAAAAACAGCCATTCACAAGAGAATACGGATAGTAAAAATGTTTTTGGATTATTAGTAACCATTTACACGTCTATTATTCAAGGTAAGATTAATTCTGATTAATTATTCAATTTCCGTATTGTTTTTTTTGTTGCGCATACTAGCGAGTGAATTGTTTGGAAGCACCTCCTAAAAAGTGTTAATTATTAGTACTTTGCAATTTCTTTAGTGGGTTTCATTAAAGCTCTTAGATAAATTGCCCTTCGTTATTCATCTCATTTGGCTGCTTAGTATAGGTCCATATAGGGGTAACATATTTACATTCTGAGTCATTGTGAGGTTACTTTTATAATCAAAGTGTGGTAGTTGACTCTGTAAGTGGATCGTGCAGGTATAATCTTTCTGTAACTGCAAAGAACTTGTACATGGTACATATTAGATACATGTTTTACTTCTATTGAATCAGTTCAATAAGAGAATGTTGTCTATCATTGCACAAATATGATCGAATAAATGAATGTCATTCGTTTACTTTCACTCTTTGAGTTACATCAGACACTTCATGAATGTATTTGGGGAGAAATCAGATCAAGAATGTACTGCTTTAATGCCTTCAGAAATATGAAAGTCTAGGGTAAACATTTTGAATTAATTCGCTTTTTTGGGTTTTGTAAGGGGGAGGAGGTAGTAGGAGATGACCAATTCCACCCCCTGGAAGGGCATACTCTTGTAAAAATTGCAAAAATACATAAAATTTACCTTATTTGTGAAATTCAAAGGAGGCGAGCTGAGGGGTCAGTCTACTCTGATCGTCTGATGATCCCAGATTACTCTAGGCTTCGCTGTTCTACCATTGTTCTGAGTTGATCTTGTAACTACAGCTCTGTTACATTACTTATGATCTTTTGACTGAGATCTTTGACTGACTGAGATGAGATGACTGAGATCCCTCCAGATCTGCCACTTTTTAGTGGAACCAGCATCTTAGAAAAATGATTTTCTGGTAAATCTTAAAGGTTTTATAATTAAGATCCTTCCAGACCAAGACCAAAGGGTGCAAGGGATACAAATATCTTACAGGATTCATGCCAACTTCTTTAGGACACGGTTAGCTGACCAACAAACCAGGCTCTGTCGCTCCTCACTAACCTATACTCGGCTAGTGTGGAGTGAGATGGCAAATCCAAATCCCCTTTTTTGGGGAGGTCCTTGCCCAACAGTGAATGTATTGTGGCTGATGAGATGATATTGATGATGCAGATGGGTTTGGGTGGATCACAATGTACTCTTAAAGTACAGGTATTTGATCTATTGGTGGATCACTAAATCAAGGGAATTTTTTTTCATATTATTTTATAACTTAAGTGTTTGTTAAATTTAAAATAATGAATCTTTTGTTAACTCTACAAGTGACTTTATCTACCCTTACCATACTCTATGTGTAAATTACATATAATTACGATGTTGAAACTTATAACCTCTTAAAATATTTATTTGAAAGAATAATCTGATGTCCATGTGCTTAACTTGTGTGATTTTCTATTTCAGTGCAACATTAATGATAAGTAAAGATGTCCTATGGACATGACGAGGGTCCCGTCTACTATAGGGAGATCCAGAAAAATGCATATCTCAAACGAATACCCAACGATACTGGAGGGAGTAAGCTGAGACCATTGAGTCATAAGGTATTTTTGTCAAATTTAATCTTCTTTTGATAGAGTGGTTTAATGTTTAAAAAGTAATTACATCTTTTAAGCTGCTTCGGGCATCCGTTGCATAGAGTGTTATATTTGTGTTGTGGTGCATGCACACAAATAAATGACCTAATATTTTGTTTTTCTTTTTGGACACAATGCCATTAAGGTACACTGCAATTAAGGTATACAGTGAGCGACGGGAATCAAGGAAATCTTAAGTAGCTGGAAGGCAATCTTAAGTAGCTGGCCTCATTTTTTATACACTATCTCATCTTTGCTATGGCCCTTAGGTAGGCTGCTAGAAGTTGCAAACTTAGCAATTGTATAGCAAACAAGGACATAATGCTGTACTATATAGCATTGCGTTCACATTGCGCGATATAATCGATATAAGCATGCATTTATTGTATATAGCAAGCTCATGTCGTTCGTTTCGCTTGCGGGACATGCGGAACGGGCGGGGGTGAGGGAGGAGGAGAAAGCGGCGCACGATATAGCACAGCACATTTCTCAATTTTATAGTGTATAGTAAACCAATAACATATAGTTCAGTTAAGTGTGAACGTGTCCACAATTATTGTATAAGCGTGATATTGTTGTGCTATGAACTATATGCTATTATATTATAGCGTAGTCTGAAAACGCCGTAACGGATTATCCTTTACAGTTGCAATAAAAAATTTGACCATTTATTCATCCATTCATAAGTACACTTGGGTACAATTTGCTTTAACAAACAATGTTTAGTACACGGCCGGATCTTTTGGGGGGCAGAAAACCCTCGCACTGAACAGTAACCAAAACTCCAGGGTGTACTTTCGTCCGTGACACATGGAGCTAATTTCGCACATTAGAATTACCTAACTGATAAAAATATAACAAGCAAACTCACTGTGTGGTATTGTTTTTACTCCTGAACAGCAGCGGAGAGAGGGACGCCCCTCTTTGGGAGAGAGGGACGCCCCTCTTTGGTGAATGCCCACTCATGGACTCGGCTTCTCTCAACACTTCACACGCTCACCACATATCCCACACAAAAACAGGGGGCCCTAAAGGTTCAGTCAGACAGCGGGCGTGGCGGGACGGCGACGGGGCGTCGGCGGAGCGGCGACGCGGCGTGGACGTCACATAGCCGGCGGGACGTCGACGCCGACGCCCCGCCGTCAGTGTGAACACGAAAGCGAAAACTCATAGAACACAACGCGTAATACGCCGCCGCCGCCACGCCGACGCCGCGCTCACGCCCGCCTGTTGTATTCACGCCGGGCGGGGCGTCGGCGGGACGTGACACGCCGGGCGGGACGGCGCTGTGTGACGTCTTTCATAATAACTCATACATTACAACTGCTTATATCGCGCCGACGCCCCGTCGCCGTCCCGCCCCGCCCGCTATCTGACCGAACCTTAATAGATGGGCAAACTTCCCTGTGGTACTTGAATTAGGTAATATCAAATTCGCGAGTCGGGCGCATTAAAGTTTTGCGCAACGTAACCGACCTATCTAAACGCGTGATCGTATGCGACTGACTTCACGGAGTCAGGAGCGAATCTAGCTCGTACCCCAGATTTCCGAACAAGCAATGTTCATTAAAAGCTGTCTGTTTCAGAAACCACCCCTCAAACCCATGTGGACCTTGTTTTGTGTGCACAACGGTCGATCGCCGTACCTCGAGCAGTACCCGTTAGCAGAATGCCCTGCCACGCTGGCCCACAAACCTATATGGAGGGCTTGTCTACGTACCGCGAGACACGTGACCGCCAGCGTCAAGCCACACTCAGGGTCCGAGTATGATTTCCTGATTGACACAGATCACGGACCCGTTCGTATGTTGGCGCCGGATTGGTGAGTTTTTTTTACATCGTAACAGTTACAAACTAGGGCATAATATATCAAATGTTAATTTTTTTTTCTAATGCAGACTATACTACACTGCAGTCATAAATTTTTATTAACAAATTGAATTCAACTGCGTCAAAGACAAATATTCAATGCCTTCAACGTGTCCAAAATAGTATACTCAGAACTATCAGTGGCTCAGCTTGGTTCACAAAAAACTCGGAAATCCATGGGTACTTAGAAATACCGTATATGTAGATGCAGTGATTGAACACTATAGACTTCACATCGAGGAAGCTTGGAAAGCCATCCAAACCCACTTGCAAGAGAACTTCTAAGTGGATGTAAAACAAGTAGGCTGAAGAGAGAATTGGGGACTCTGTTTCCTGATCCCGGTCCGTTCCAGCCCCCCAGAATGGTCCCCCCGGACACTCCTCCGGTGGAAATGGCTGCCGCCATCCCTCCCGTGTCGAACGTGGAATTCGACATGGTGAGGGAACGGTTCCGGCGCAAAAAGAAGGCGCCGGGACCGGACGGTGTCCCAAGCAGGGTTTTGGCCCTCGCCCTGGGGCACCTCGAGGAGCGGTTCCGGGCGGTGCTAGATTTAAGCATCACCTCGGGCCGCTTCCCCAGTCGATGGAAAGCGGGCAGGCTCTGCTTGTTAAGGATGGAGAGCCGCCCCGCGGATTCCCCGACTGGGTATCGGCCGGTGGTGCTGCTCGACGAGGCCGGGAAGTTTCTGGAGAAAATCCTGGCTTCCCGCATCGTCGAGCACCTAGAGGACCGGGTCCGGTCGGCCGGTCCACGATGGACGCGGTGGCCCACCTCAAGGGGTGGACTGAGGAGGCCACAGCTCGTGGAGAGACTGTTGTTGCGGTGTCTCTTGACATCCGCAACGCTTTCAACAGCTTGCCCCACGAGTGCATAAAGGAGGCACTCCGCTTCCACCGGGTGCCTCCGTACCTCCGCGCCCTCGTGGAGGATTACCTGCAAGGCAGGTCCATCCTCTACGAGGGTCCGGATGGGCGTAAGAAAAAATTTTTTTTTTGTCATCTAGCCCATTAGAGGGGTCAATAGGCTAGATGACTAAAAACATTTTTTTGCTTTAATAGAAGCTCATTCATATAATAAACTGAAAGAAAAAATCGGTTTTCGAATAACTAAAAAAACAACCAAGATATAAGGTATTAAAGATTTTTCTCCATCTCTTTCTAGCAAAACGGCAATTTACATGGAGTTTATAGGCCGTACCAATGACGTCACGGTTGATGTCGGATCTCTCTGTGCTTGTAAAATTCTTGTATCTAATGTATTTCTAAGCCGATTTTAAATCTAATTTCACAGGATTGTATCTTTTTCTACGGTATTTTAATATTTTATGACGAGACCTGAAAATTTGAATTCAGTCATCATCCCTATTGTCAAGGAGCCCAGGTGAAGCTCGCTTCCACTATCGGCCTTATCATCACTTACCATCCCGTGTGATGGAGACCCTGACGTATGTCAAGAGAAGTGTGATATTTTTCCATTATCAAATAGACGGACTGGAGATGCATTTTTGAAACAACAGAAATCAAATTCGCATTCGAAATCGTAAGATTCGCATACGAATTTCCAAATTCACTATTTTTGAATATTCGTTCCGTGAATTCTGCAGCAAGTGGTTCCCACCCACTCGTTTTTGATTTCTACTAGTAGAATATACGCAACGTATATCCTTTTGTTTTACATGCGATTCAATCGCTGGTTTTTTAAATTAATGAGTTATTGCCATGTTATTGCGTACCGAATATTATTTTTTCTTTTTTCTGCGTGTAACGGTTTCAAATATAGAATTTGTTTTTAACGACAACACTGAATTCGAGTGATTCAAAAATCTTTCAAATTGGGAACAGTGGAAAATAATTTCGCACGTGATTTGTATTCGTGTTCGAATTCAAGATTCATTTCTAATGATTCAAAAATGCGTTCTGCTCCTGATCGATAAATTTTTCGTATCCTGCCATCACGCCCCTTCTCGTCACGTGCACAGGGGCTCGATGCAGGACTGGGTGAGGACTCTGCGCAACAAGCTGCACGAGCTGCGCATACTGTCCAAAGGGGAGAACGTATACTGCGCCGCTCCCGCCGCGCCCCCCCCTCGGGCCGCGGCCAGGGACCCTACCAGCCCCCTGCCCCCCACGCCGCCGGTACCGCCCGATAGGTGGGTAATTGTTCGCTTCGGCCTGTCAGGTCAGTAGGTATACGAAGGGCGCATTCACAGTGGTTTCGTTCAAATCACACAGGGAGAAGTAGTATCTAGCTTTATACAAATACACAAATATCTTTATTTGCCTTAAATGGGGTATACAGAAGGTGATCTTACAATTAGGTACATCGGGAGCTTATCCTATTTAGCCATCTTAAATATAGGGGATGTTATGGAGCTCCGTAGCCATAACCGAAACTATTTGATATCCGAAATAAAATATATCCGTGACCGTATCCGTTTCACAAGTTTCGAATAAGGGCGGAGTTTAAATAAAACGATATGTTTCGACAGGTTTTTGTTTCACCGTTTGTTATTTCTAGTCATAACATAACCTCTTTCATAATAAGTTAGTTTTTTATATCCGTATCCGTATCCAGATCAGAAATATCATATCAGTGCTTGTTCAGACAAGCAAACTGAACAACTTTCACTATGGCACCAACTTTGAAATCGCAAAATAAAAAAATCTGCTGTTCCATACAAATGTTCAACATTCACTGAACCTAGATGTATGTAACAGCTTATTTTTTTTGCAGTTTCAAAGTTGTTTGCATAGTGTTTTGTAACTCTTAATATGTTAATTAAACAGTTATTTGTACCTCTACAGCAAATCTACTCCATAACTCGTACACAGTGCAGACAACGCAGTATCGAATCACCTTCTTGAAAAGAGGATAGAAAGATTGATAGAAAAATTTGAAATTTGCAGAGTACCAGGAATAGAGCTGACCACTCCAGCAACCACAGCGACCCCAACACGACCGGACACTGAACCTGAACCAGAAACGACCACTGAACCGGTACTCCAAACAGAGATCGATATATCCAACTGGGAGGACGCTACGCCGAGCACTAGTCAAGAAGCGCCCCTGGAACCGAGAAGAATTGAAAGGGACAAGGAAACTAAGAAAAGCGTGGCCAAGATATGCGGTCAGAATATCTGTCTGGACGATTCTATACTGAAGAGGAATACTTCCACGGACAGCGACGATGAGTTCTTCAATGAAATCGATCGAATAAGCGCGTCTGTTGAGGATTTGGCGGTGGGCGACGTTGGTTATAAGCAGACCGTTGTCGTTACTGATGTGAAGGCCGAAGAAAGTCCTAGTGCAGTAAATGGGTAAGTTTTAATATGGTTCATTTTTCTTACTTTAGTTAGATTTTTTAACCAACTTCGAAAAAGGAGGTTTCTCAATTCGACCGTATATATATGCTTTTTTATGTTTGTTCGCGGATAACTTCGTCGTTTATGAACCGATATTGATGATTCTTTATGTATTCGATAGAGGATACTCCAAGGGTGGTCCCAAGATCACTAAAGTCAGGGTCTGATGATGGGATCTCATGAAAATCGAGGGAAACCCTAATTTCCTTTCACTAAAAACATTTCATTCACTAAAAAGTTAAAAATAAAACATATTTTACAAAAAAAAACCGACTTCGAAAACACTGAAAAGTTAAAAATAATATAAGAATAGGTACAGACAACTTCACACTTCTATATTGAAGTCGGTGGCAAATTTTAAGACTTTCTAGGAGATCATCGTTTGGCACCGACTTCAATATAGAAGTGTGATGTTGTGTGTACCTATTCTTATATTATTTTAAACTTTTCAGTGTTTTTGAAGTAGGTTTATTTTTTTAACAAACGAGTACTGAGTATGTCTCTCGCACATTTCCAGTATTGACAGAGTGAGATTGGTATTTGTTAGGGGCGGGGTCGGCCTACACTTTGTTATTGTTAATGCCCGTTCTTATTGAATAAAATGGACTTAGAGCCTCAGCACGTTAGCTACTTTTAGTAGCGGCGATCGGCGATTTAGTCGCTTATTAGAAGCTAAACGCAACGACCAAACGTACCACACCGCACAATTAGAAACGCCAAACGCGGCGACCGAGTCGCTTTTCGGACGCTCAACTCAGCGACTGAACGCTACACTCCGCACACATCCGGATGCCGGTCACACGCAGGCAGTCGCCAAATCGCGATGCAGCATCGAAAGAATCGCTAAAACGTGCGTTTCCGATGCTGCGACCGAACGCCGCTAGTCGCGAAAACGCGATGCAGCATCGATGCAGTCGCAAAATCGCTGATCGCCGCTACTAAAAGTAGTTCGCAGGCAGTCGCCAAATCGCGATGCAGCATCGATGCAGTCGCAAAATCGCTGATCGCCGCTACTAAAAGTAGCTAGTGTGCTGAGGCTCTTAATGTTGATTACGTGGACCAAAAATAATGCAGCAAAAAATTTTGGTACTCGTTTGTTAAGAAAAACGGACTATAATAATTTTGTTGTAAATGAAAATACAATTTTAACTACCTTTACTGTCTAATACCAGCTCATAGTTTTTGTGTGAAGGAGTGTGATACATCCTGAAACTTATGTACTGAAACTATGTGCCTAATTGTACTGTTTACAACATTTTAATCAAATCTAAAATGTTTCTGTTCCCATACATTTTGACAGCACCTTGATTGATTTATTGCTTGAACACTTTATTGCACACGAAACATACATAAGCAGTACATAACCCAATAAAAGACACAGTAACAATAGGTGACCTTATTGCTAAGGTAGCAATTTCTACCAGGCAACCTTGGGGTTAGGGAAAGTTCTTGCTAAGGTAAGTGACGGGAATAGTGCTATACAGTTATAAGAAATGATATACGTTACATTATAATGATTAACATTACTGAAACAGGTAACAACAGAAAGTTGTTACCTTGACTGCTGCCAGATGTCAAAACACATAGAAACGGTATCGATTTGGTTTTGGTTAAAACATTCGAAAATAGATAGATAGATAGATACATTTTTATTTGCACACTACAACACACGAATAAATACAACAAACAAAAACAAAAACTATCACAATACAACAATACAAACAATGGAACAATGTATAAAATATGCATTTATAAACGCATGTACTGTGTTGTACGACTGCTGTGTGCTGGAGTGGTGCAAAAGGGCTCACAGCTCAGCATACGATTTGCTCATGCAGATGAGCAAATCACTGGTATTCTGCTGTAGCCCAGAGGTTCAAAATGAGGTATCAAAAAGCCAAAACACCTTCCGATGAACGTTTAAAATCGAGAAATGTTTACAAAATATATTTAATATCTACATATACATCATTATTCGATATATTGCATGTATGTTTAAACACATACAAACATATTACATATAAATATAAGATTGATAGGTTTGTTAAAAGACACTTACTACCAGAAAAATAAATATTTGAAGGATATTCGATTATACATACGAAAAATAGTGCGATAAGCCACCTTTACAGTTATCGCACTTACTATCAGAGGTGTCAAAAAGTACAAGAGTGTCTGTACAAGTTTATTTTTTAATTATCACAAAAAATTTGTCTGCTTGTTCAGACAAGCAAACTGAACAACTTTCACTATGGGACCAACTTTGAAATCGCAAAAAAAATCAGCTGTTCCATACAAATGTTCAACATACACTGAACCTAGATGTATGAACAGCTGGTTTTTTTTTTGCGATTTCATAGTTGGTCCCATAGTGAAAGTTGTTCAGTTTGCTTGTCTGAACGAGCACACAAATTTTCTGTGATAATTAAAAAATAACCTTATACACGGTTATTTTTTTATCACCCTGGAAAATTTAAGGGACGCTTCACGACATGGTATTAGAATGATTTAAATATAAATAAAAAAAATAACACACCTCCTTAATTTTATATTAATTTTTAAAAAAATACAAAAAATGCTGCACTAGTTGTGAGCAGCATTTTTAGAGATTTTTTTATTTTTTTTATATATTTTTTTTTATTTTTTATTTCATTTTTTTTATTTTTTATATAATATTGGATGTGTCCTGAAGCGTCCCTAAAATTTTCCAGGGTGATAAAAAAATAACCGTGTATAATTGATATATAAGCTTAATTTAATTTTATAATGAAGATATTGCATGTAAAATTTACTTAGAAACTTTTCTCCTTCACGCAGTGAACACCAACCGTCAAACGTGACAGTGATCAAGGTGTCAAACAAACCGCCACACACGGCCATTCCCGTGATGGGACCGGAAACGGATATATTCGACTTCAGCTTTCACCAAACGGAGCCAGCGTTTGTGAACATTGTCAATACAGAGTTCAACGGAACAACGGGGAATAAGTATGGCACTGTGTTCGCTAAGGAGTCCGAGTACGGTCATCTGAGTCTCACTACCACTGTCAGCGTCACGAAGACTGAAGTTAACGCTTCTGATACTGGTAAGTATTTATAAGGTCATCATCATTGCAGCTCATACACGTGTCCCCACCGAGGGGCTCGAGCCTACCCTATGTTAGGGTGATTAGGCCTTAGTCAACCACGCCGGCCTAGTGCAGATTGGTCGACTTCACATACACTATTGAATTTCTTCGCAGATGTATGCAGGTTACCTCACGATGTTTTCCTTCAACGTAGGAGCGTATAAGATACATGTATGGAACTGTCATTTGATATACTCTCCACACTTGCAACAAAAACTAATATTATACTACACCTGATCGTAACAGCAGTCATTATTCCCTCAAAAATGAAAGAGGAAGTTTGTCTTTTCTACGACCAAAATAAGCGGATAAGAGGAAAAGTTATATGAAAATTCTTTTCTAACGTGTTTTAGCGGGAGGAAAAGTTGTACTAAATTCCATTTCTAACCTGTTTGAAAACTGGGGAAACGCGCTTCTCCATTCACCACGACCTGCGCTGCGTTTTGCCGCGCTGCGAGGTGGCTGTATGATCTCAGATCTCTTTGTTATCATAACAAAAAAAGAATGTAAACGCGCATTTTTCATCACATCTGTAAATTTATTTATCGTATTTTTTTGTTACGACGTGAGTTTATTACGTAATAAAAGTTAACATGTCGAATTCTAGTAATGGAAGTGATATTGAGATGACATGACATACAAATGTAATAATATTTTCATACTAATAAAATTGGTGTAGTATAAAGCACTATGTAGGACTTGGGAGAAAGTCCAATTCCTGCCTCGGGAGTTTTGTTACTTCCTTCCCACTGTGAACAGTCTACAAATTGAGATGATGACGGAATTCTAATTTTCACTTCACGTCATAAAATATTAAAAAACCGAAAAAGGTGCAATCATGTGAAATTAGAATTAAAATCGGCTTAGAAATAGATCCGACATCAATCGTGACGTCATTGTTTAGTACGGCCATATATACTCCATGTAAATTGCCGTTTTGCTAGAAAGGGACGGAGAAAAATGTTTAACACCTCATCTTATCTCGGTTGTTTTTATAGTTATTCGAAAACCGATTTTTTTCTTTCTGTTTATTATACGAATGAGCTTCTATTAAAGCGATAAATTTCTTTCGTTCATCTAGCCTATTTGATTGATTACTTTGACAGATGCCGACCGCTCAACCGTCAATGTCACGAGCGGCAACATGACAGCTGTCACAATGGCAGCGTCTAACGGCGACGTCGCCGGTGGTGTGACAACTGTCAGAATGACGGCGACAAACGGCGAGGTGGACGTCGCCGAAGCGAACGCCTCTCACTCCGCTACAACAGACGATGCGAAAGAATCAAGCAGTGTTTATGAAAGACTGTGCCTAGCTTCAACGTCTAGTGAACAGCCGGTGACGAGGTTAAAAAGCGTAGACAGGAATAGGAAATCTTCGTTGCCCAATTTGGATGTCAACACGGAATCTCCGTACGAATGCCTCTTCCCCGACCAGAACGGCAGGAATACAACGGTCACCCTAAACGTCGAATCGAACGGTCACGTCGATAATGCTAGCGAAGTGTCAGCGAATGTCGCCAGCTCTAACGTTAGATTGTTGAGGTCTAATGTGGAGAGGTCGCACAGCCAGAACGCTTGCGACGCGCCCAGAGCGAGAGAGCACGTGCTTAGAAGAGTGCAGCATCACAGTCCGAGGAGAGAGGGTAGAAATGGTGAGTTTGTTTGTTTGAAAACGTTTTTAATCAAGAAAAAAAAATAGATAAAATTTGTTAAGTGCGTGCATGCATGCGTGATGCGTGCGTGCGTGCATGCGTGATGCGTGCGTGCGTGAATGCGTGATGCGTGCGTGCGTGCTTGCATGTGTCCGTCTTAGCGGACTAAGTATAAACTACCTCCCTACCAAAGAACAATAGTCAATTTTCTTCCCAAAATAAGCGAAAAATAGAGAGATTTATTTATGAATAAATGTGCATGTTTTCGCAATTTCATAATTAATGCATATCCTTAGGTACACAGCGGGCAGCCCAAAAATAACCCGCTATAAGCAAAGAGGAAGACTTTCTAATGAAGCGCCTTACTGTTCATTGTATGACAATGGTTTCAGATAGGGAGTCGACCCAAGCGAAACCGATATGGAAACGCGGTCTCACAGAATTGTCACTGTTGACGAGGCTCAGGGGCATAGGACAAGTGAAGAGACAGGAGAGTCCGACGAGACAGGATTCTGAAGCTGCAGAGAGGCGAGTGTTGTATTATTTCTTTATTTCAAGTGTTTTTTTTTTATTTTTTTGTGGCACAGACGATATAATACTACTCCGTGCAGAACGGCCACTCACCTCCCCGCATTCATTTCAAATACCTCACCCCACCCCGCACTTCGTTGTAGACATCACTGACACGTAAACAAGGGCGCGCGCGATCGCTCGGGCGAGTAGACGCGAGCGCCGGCCGATAACAGAGAGCGCTACGAGGGTAAAAGAGAAGGTAGTCGCTGCACTCCTCGTATCTTTTCGATCGATAACCGCGCGCTCAGCCCTACTAGATTCCACGCACACATTTGCGCGTGTACAAACGTCATTACTTTGCTTATTATAAGTAGTCGCAATAGGTAATTGATTTGCGAACGTTGTATGGAATGTCCGGGGTTCGATTCCCCATGGGGCCAGAAAATTTTTTGCTCGGTTTCGTTGGTGGTAGGGCTTTGAGCCCGCCTGGCTAGCTACCACCATGCTACCTAAGTTTGTCGCCATAATAACAGTAAGAGGTATGGTAGCCAGTTCCTCAGCTGTTGAGGGGTCCAGCTGAAGCTCGTTCACACCTTGGGCCTTATCGTCACTCACCATCAGGTGCGATAAAGGCTAACACTCGTATCTATAATCAAGTCAAAGTTGAGTAAAAGTCGTTACTTGTTGTTAAAGTTGAGTAAAAGTTGTGATTTTTTTACAATACACGAGAATTTGAATGAAGAAAGCGTAATCGCCATTATCACACCTACTTCTATACTAATATTATAAAGAGGAAAGATTTGATTGTTTGTTTGTATTGTATGGGCTTCGAACTACTGAACAGACTGATAAAAGTTGGTATATCTTTCTTTCTATGTACTTTATATCTTTCTATGTACCAGTAATATTGTTCAATAAAGATTATTTGTATTTGTATAGGGATAGTTCATGACCAGTGGAAGGACATAGGGTCATTTTCCTACGGGAAAATATAAAATTCCCACGGCAAAACAAAAATAACGCGGACGAAGTCGCGAGCGGAAAGCTAGTATTGTATAAAAATAGCAACTTAAGTAACGACTTTTACTCAAGTAATAACCTTGACTTGACTATAGATACGAGCGTAAGAGCTTTCCCTGTCGTATGCACAAAAATCACTTTCGCCTTAGAAATTACGTATACGTGTTTTTTTTTACTTTCTACAACGTGTAAATTAAATTGCGCATAACCTGAATCGAAACGAGTGTAGAATCGATTTCCCTATTAAAAAAATATGGATCGATTTAATCAGCAATTTTTTTTTTCAACTATGTCGCTTTTTACTTCTATTTACTAAACTCTATCGCTCGAGGAAATGTATCATAACTATTTACAGCAGACTTCCATGGAGTGTTACTGTTTTGCTTTTTAAAGCGCACGTAAAAAAAACACTTATGCGTAAAGGTTATCATCAAGTGAACGATTATTTGAATGATGCCATGTCTATACTACAAATTAACTTGTAGACGCGTTATAATGCAAAGGAGAAGTTGTTGTGTCTAATTATTTATGTAAAAATATTGCTGTGTATGGTAACGACATAATTTATTGTAAAGGAGATGTTCAATAGTGGTATAATATTCAACATATTTTTTAGTAGACATAATTTATATGTCAGAGGATAGCTTATTCCATGCCCTGTAATACTGTTTTATTGTTTTTATTTTAGACCCCCCCGATATTTCACAAAAATTAATTAAATTGTGTATTTCATGAGGTCAATGAAACGAACAAAACATATTTTTTTATGATATTAAGATGAATGTGGATGGTTTTTAGTTTTTTTTAATTATTTTAAATGATTTATTTTCTATTTTTCTTAACTTTCTCTCACTTTTTATCAAAAGTTCGTTATAGATTCATATGAGAAGTTTTGACGACGGCAACATTAAAAAAAGAAAAAAAAAGAAATGACTAATCATTATGACATTGACAGACTGCGAAACTCGAAAATCAGGCCTAATCAGGCTATCACCTTATTCACCGTAATATAATTAATTTGTGTTATCACTGTTTACCTTAATGTACGGTGGAAGGAACTGAAGGAAACCAAACCCAACAAAAGAAAGAAGAACTGCGTAGTTACAGAAAAATCTGTCATCATCTTAATCCTAAATAACTATTAGCAGTAAAATCAGTGACACTATTTTAGGAACGTAGTCGCTGTTGGTATCACCATTGAACAAAAGAGAGCGGAAGACGTTGAATAACTACATGGCTGAATCATCTGCGGTAGCTGGTGGAATCACCACCAATAAAGGATGTGGAAGACTTATCATCTAGAACTCTCGAAATATTATGAGCAACTTGTCGATTCAACCACTATATTAGGTCTAATGCGGATTGGTACTTGAGTTGTACCAATCCGCACTATAATGACTAGCAAAGAAGTTTTTTAAGGAAGGCCTTTTTTTATATAGAGTTATGCACATAACAGAAATAATAATCAGCAAATGGTGCATTGCAAATAAATACCAACAAGGACCTATTTATTTAACTGTCAGGTGTTGAGGATGAGCTCATATGGCAGTGCCTTATGTTTCAGTTTATGTAACAGACATTAGTGTCTCCTTAGTGCAATAGTTTGATCATCGGGATAAGGGCCTTTATCCATGTATCCAGTTCAGTTTGTATCAGAGATTAATTTGGTTTCGATATACTATTTAGTATGGCAATTCGGATACGGAACTACATAAACAGATAAAGGTGCTTAGATGTCTTAGTGAAAATAAAAAAAACAATTAAATAAAAATCAATTTTTATTCCTCCACTTTCATTTTCGATATCATCCCGAACTAATATTCCTTCTAAAAATGTGGCGGGTGGTAGTACAGGATTCACTTGATGCCGAGCCGACCATTTACTACCTCTACCACCCACCTACATAATGTCACCAATCGCGATCTATTCGCTTTTATGGTAAATAATTGTGTCTCACCAGGAGCCAAACTCTCTGGTTTATGTACCGAGTAACCTAAGTATTGCAACAAAGTTAAGCTGTCCCTAAACCCTCTGTCTAAAATGAACACATCATTTTGTATGAAATAACTCCTTAATGGTGACTGTTCATTTTCAAATAGATTTCGCATTATATCTGCATCTGACTGAGTTGCTGCGTAGGGTCCAAATGCATCAATTATGTATCCATCACAAGTCACCATTAAAAAAGGTTTTACTAAGTTCCTATACTTATGTAGACTGTAAGTCTTTTTTTGGAACAAATAATTAGATGATTTCTGCATATATATGTATGTTCCATCACAAATAACAATTACATTATTGTTATTTGTTCCAAAAAGCCCTTGCGGTATTAACAGATTCCGTTGGCTGTGTCCAATTCTTGTCATATGACTAATTCCCAAATATCTCGGTACATAAAACTCAGATAAACAGTTGCGAGTTTTTTTGAGCCAGGTGCACACAGTTCCCTTTGATAACAAAAACAGGGTCGCTAGACGGGCCATAGGTTCTTCAGTTCTTAGTTTTATAAGATACATGCCTAAGGCAGTTTTGGCTTTTTTACAAACATTTTCTAATTGTGGAATGCTATTAAAAAGAGATAGAAACATTACTATATTTAGGCCCGTCCAGTACTGACACACTGTATCATTTACATTATTTATGTTCTCAAAATCAATAATAGAAGTTATAGGTGATGTACTCCTACCTAACATATCTAGCATCCCTTCAATTTGTTCTACATTAAAAGAAGTTGTGAATTCATATTCATTTATAAATTCCCAATTATATAAGGATGCATGTTCGCATATTCTGGCATTAGGTGTTATATATATTTTATAGTTAGCCAGAATTGACCTCTTCAAATAAACAGGCACACGTTGTCTTTCTTCGTTATCACATTCAGACACAAAGCAATGACTGGGTGTGTCAGGTGTGCGTGAATATTGTGAGAGCCTGATACTATTTTGACTCTCGCCATCTTGAGGGGGGTGATTATTCAGAACATTGTCATTCCAGGTATCGCTTTCTGAGCTTGGTTGTGTTGCTGTTTCACTCGAGGAATGGGTGGTAGGTGGTGGTGGTGGTGGTGGTATTTCCACATCTTCAACAGCAGCAGGTGGAGGCCTATTCACATATGCACGCATCCAACAGGAATGGCATACCCAAGCTTCATTGGGAACCTAAAAATTAATAATATTATATTTCTAATAAGGTACTCTGCCTATGATTTAATGTAAGGAGAACCTTATGTGTAATAAGCATATTATCTGATATGAGAGTTTATGTTGATAATACATAAATGTGTGATGTGATAATATGTGTTTTTACCTGGTTAGGCAACATTTCATTTTCAAAATAAATCCTCTCTACACCTCCAAGTACAAGTTGATGACGACGCCTACCAGAACGCCTTGTCAAGGATATTCCACAACTAATACAGGCACATTCATGTCCCAATTGTTGGCCAGAACGATTTAAGTTTTCATTCCGATTGACTGATTCTGTTAACACGAGATCCACACACTCTTGACATAAATAGTCATTTACTGTAGCCTGTAACAAACAATTCTTAAATGATTAACTATTCAAATTGTGAAATATAATAAATGGGTTGCAGTTGACTGAAAAGCTACAAACCTCACGATTAGACCATTCTTCAATTATAGTGACAAGCTCAGGATTTAGGTTTAGAACACAGTATTCAGGCAAAATAGTGCCATGTGGTATACGAATATGGCAATTGATGCAAGTAGCCATAATGCCTGAAAAGACAATTAATTGATCATATAATAAGTAACATTAGCATAAGTATTAAGTGAAGGATATCATGTATTTGGGGTAGATCGATAAAGTATTTTTTTCTCTTGTAGAGTGTCTGCACACTAACAGCATTAACAGGAGTTATTTCTGGCTACCGTAACGAGTTATAGTGTTTGATGGCAGCCAAATGCATACATTTAGATACTTATTGATTAACAGCCAGAAAATCATCACTGCTTAGTGTGTTTCCTTATGCAGCCCTACATTAAATAGACAGCTTCCACAAGCATGGTTTCACACCTAGGTTGCCAAGTTGCTTGGGTGCTTTTAATTATGATTTCCAGCTTTGCATAGCATTAAACATGACGACTTTATATTACATAATATAAGATTAAATACGTGTTGTATGAGCTTACACTTACATTTACCGGGCCATTACAAGTCAAATGTAGGTAGGTAGAACATTAATATGAAAATGAGTTGGTATGAAAAAATCAACTTACTTGTAAAGATAAGTGCGATGATATCTGGGTACAATATCCAAAGCACCATGCAGACAAGATCCAGGAGTAGCGCAAAAGTTAACGATTTATGCAGGCTCGTAGTCAGGTGTGAACAGCAGGGGTCGAAACGTGCAAAATGCCAGCAATATCCAGAAGTATCGCAAAGGTCAACGAAGTAGGCAGTCTCGGAGTCAGATGAACACAGCAGAGGTCGTAAAAGAACTTCCAAAATCATAAAACGCATGAACAAAACTCGAAAACTACACAGCACAAAGGCGAGAAGCGAACGAATGTTGACAATGACAACACAGATCACTATATATATGTAGCAATTGAGATTTTGATCAATGACGATGTTAATTTTAAAAACCGGTATCGTTAGACCGGCAAAATCGCATTCCTGAATACGGAAAAACCGTGGAATATTACTTTTTATTGCCTATTGCAATTTTACTTTCTTGTTTGATTTCTGTTATACTTACAAATGTTTTATTCATTATAATATTTATATTCAAAGCAAAAGTTATTGTTTTAACGTACATTTCATTCTATACATATATGAAGAGAACGTCATTGTTTTATAAGCTATTAGCTTTCTGCTCGCGACTTCGCCCGCGTTATTTTTGTTTCCCCGTGGGATTTTTTTCCCATAGGAAAATTATCCTATGTCCTTCCCCTGGTCTCGAACTATCCCTCTACCAACTTTCATCAAAATCGGTTCTGTAGTTTCGAAGCCTATTCAATACAAACAAACAATCAAATCTTTCCTCTTTACAATATTAGTATAGATTAGTAAGCTATTGTTTCATAGACTGTTTGAACAAATAACTCCGATTGAAGTGAGTGATCTGGAGGTTAGATTTATATTGACAACCTTAGAGCTTTAAAAATAGGACTGACTTTCGTTTACCTTCCAAAAGTGCCAACGTAACGGAAATTGGACATATTTAATAAAGCGCACTGTAGATATAACATTCGGATCATCACGACCGCGACCGACAACCATGATGAGACAGCACCACGAGACCGTGACCCACTGCACCATGACATCTAGCATTTGGATCCACGCTACCGAGGTATGCGACTCACCAGTGTAAACTTGATTATTATTGTGAACGGATGCATAACATTATTCTTATGTCGTTGAAGACTCACACAAAACTCGTACAAAAAAGGGTTTCTAGAAACTAATCCTTTCTATCAGAATTTCATCGTCGCTTGAACAAAACCGCCATTTTAACGTACAAATCATTTACGTAACGCGCCCGCACTGCTTCCGGTTGCGCGGTCGTTTGGATCAGTCATAGAAATATCTAGAAAGCAGTGGGTCACGATCACAATGATCCGACTGCTGCTATAAGTGTCTACTATGCGTTTAAATGAACGTGGCTTCAAAGTAAATGTATGCAGGCGTATTAATGCTCCGTAGGGAACGTCGGACGCTTGGAAATATAAAATTATTATAACCTATTACTAAATCTATCACGCCTTTTAATGCCTGTGCTATTCAGAACGGAACATTAAAAACGTAACGTAATGAGACGGTAATAACATGATATGATATTAATCGTCTCATACAACTATATGAGTAGAATACTTATTCATATACTTGGATGTTTCATATAGTAAATGGATAGTTTCATACAACATAATATATCAGATACCCCGGAATAATAGGTACCTTAACTAACACTATATATACTGTATAATTTTCGTCGATGGTATCATTTGTTGCTTGGATATCGCTTAATGACACAGTGAGGTGTAAGGTTACGTTCATATAAATAATGACATTGTCAATGTTGACGTATCGTCATTTGTGAAAACGTTTAACCTTGTCGGGCGTCCCATGTGCAACAATTGTGTACAAAAACCGGTAAAACCGTTTTTTACACCACTATAGAAAAAACCTCTCAAATACACGTGTTGCCAAATGACAATATATTTCTAGTGTTGCCAGCGTGTTTTTCTAATATCTACCATCAGATTTTTGAAAATATTTCAAACGAAAACGGTGGGTTGTTGTTTTTTTTAAAGAAGGTAATTATATTCTAAAATATTTACTGTCTTAAGTGTTATATACCACAATACTGCTAAACGCACTATTTTTTTTTATTTTTTTTTTTTTAAAAACGTCGCCCCACATTAGGATTTTCTCCTGTGTCGTGGGTGCAGTTACAAACATAGAATATCACATGCACATACGCCCAGACCGGAACAAATTTCTGTAGGCCATACAAAACATTTGTCCCGTACGGGAATCGAACCCACGACCCGTTGCGCAGTAAGTGATCACTCGACCTCTGCGCTAAACGTGTCGTTTATTTTAATACCACGAAGTATGGCGAAACTGAACATGTCCTTTTGTTACTTTTGATGACCCTAATAAGTTTCTTGCGCCCGTTCTACTTATCACCGAAAAGACGTCCTGAATAACAACATTGACCTTTGAAAAAAGCTTTAAATCAAGTCATTAGAATATTTTTAATAATAATATTTTGTTTTCGATTGGTGACCAATTCGTGATCTCCCTTTGGTTTCGCCGTAATCGCAAGTGGCGCGGCGGAGAGGTGAGCTAGCGGCGTCTCTTACCTGCTTTTTATCTAACTGCCTTCTTGTCCGTAGGACGCTGACGAGCGCTGCGAAAGTGGTGCACAGATCGCGGACCGAAGGCAGGACGGACGGCGCCAGGCGTAGGAGTAGCAGTCTCAGCAATGGTGAGACCATTCCCATACAATAAAAAAAAGTCTATTCAAGGTTGCGTTCCAAAACGGATAAGTTTCGCTAGGTGAATAGATAAATTGACTCAGTCCCAGTTCCAAAACACGTCGTAGGATTTTTATCGAGGTGTTCTGCAACGACTTTGCCGAGTCAATTAGATACTGGAAAGAGCGATTTCTTTATCCTATAACATTCAGGGGTGGTAATTATTCTGTCATGGTTCGTTGACATTAACTTGACGCTGGAAATTGTGGAAATTATAATAGTTATTTTCACTACAAGTGTCATTGCAACGAGTGGAAATGACACGCGACGGAAATGACAACGAGTGGATCCGCACGTGTATTGAACAACTATTTTTAATTCAGTTGCGGAAAAATGAAACAATAAATACGTAGCAACCATATTTTGGACTTTACAGGTAAAATACTCACACTCGCATTTTCAGCAATTAAACATAATTCCGGTGGTGTTAAATCAATTAATATTTTTTTTATTTTTTTTTTTTTTAAAAAAAAACGTCGCCCCACACTAGGATTTTCTCCTGTGTCGTGGGTGCAGTTACAAACATAGAATATCACATGCACATACGCCCAGACCGGAACAAATTTCTGTAGGCCATACAAAATATCTGTCCCGAGCGGGAATCGAACCCGCGACCCGTTGCGCAGTAGGCGATCTCTCGACCTCTGCACTAACCGTGTCGTCATATGTCAATATGTTATCAGAGTCACTCATTTTATAGAATTATTAAACTTTTAAGCAAATAACAACAATCAATAATCACGCAGAGAAAATTTTAGAAAAATGGCGACTAATATGTCGTCGTACGTACACAGCAGTGATAAAGGAAATGCGTGCTATGCTTTGCTTGCCGTGTTTTTAAAAGCAAGGTCCGGCCGTGCTTTTTGTTATGCTTTGCTTTTAGTCATGCTTTTACAATACACAATCTGGTAGACCAGTCAGATTATTTAGCGCAATCTTAACTTAGCATGCTAGAAAAAAGCAGGAACAAAGCAAAATGTGTGTCAGATTCTAGACATTTGACATTTGGTAAAGAAAAAGCACTAGTGCGTAATGGTGGTCATCCCGCACGCTAAACAGCCCTGCAATATACTACTTTTTGAGCAACTGTATTAAAAATAATTATTGTAGCAATTTGCACATTGCAATTATCTTCAAATACAGAAAGATGGTAGCGACAGCGAGTGATCATAAGAACATAAATTATACTCTCTACCGAGACATGGTGATGAGACATAATATGGGAGAGAGGTTGGAACATCCACAGATAACGCGTTCCGCGACGCTAGGTCATAATTCTTCGAGAAATCACTTTTTACCCGGTTCCAAAACCGATTTTCAATCGCGTAACTTTACCCGACAAAGGAAATTTGTTTCGGAACGCAACCCAAGATAAGAAGGTTCCCCTGACAGGTCGAACTTTTCCGTTATCTTATATCTTCAAGTTATTTCTATCAAAAATGCAATAATTAATTCCACATTAAATACAAACAAGAATATCAGTCCAGTTAAATAAAATTATAAGGAATTCTGAAAAAATATTTGCTTCAAGTTTACAAATAAAATATAGCTGTGTAAAGTATATATTCACGATTCAAATACATACTTAATTAAACAAATATTTTTTCAGAATTATAAATAACTAGCTGTGCCAGCGAACTACGTTTCGCCGTATATTTTTTACCCGTTTTTGCAACATTTGTCATTGATGCTCAGCTCCTATTAGTCGTAGTGTGATGTTATATAGCCTAAAGCCTTCCTCGATAAATGGACTATCCAACACAAAAATAATTTTTCAATTTGAGTCAGTAGTTCCTGTGATTAGCGCGTTCAAGCTAACAAACAAACAAACTCTTCAGCTTTATAATATTAGTATAGATTATATTTAACTATACTGATATTCACGTTTCTATTTAATGTGAAATTGATTGTTGATAAAAATAACCGAAGGAGATGTAAAATTTTTAATCGGCTTCAAAAAAGGAGGAGGTTCTCAATTCCATGCGTATGTATTTTTTTGTGTGTATGTTACGCTATTACGCTGCCAATTTTATTGTGGACAGATTTTCAAAATTCTTTTTGTTTTCGGTAGAGTATACTTCAAGGGTGGTCCCATGGTCAACAAAGTTAGGATCTGATGATGGAATCCCATGATAATCGAGGAGAACCCTTAAATTTTAAGGTGTGTCCAACTTGTTTTGTGTGAATGTTACGCGATTACTCCGCCAATTGTGGACCGATTTTCAAAATTCTTTTTGTATTTGATAGAGTATACTCCTGGAGTGGTCCCAAGGTCACCAAAGTCAGGATCTGATGATGGGATCCCATGAAAATCGAGGGAAACGCTAATTTAATACCAGCTCACCAAAAAATAAAAAATATTTTACAAAAAATAAAAACCGATTTTAAAAACACTGAAAAGTTAAAAATAATATAAGAATAGGTACAGACAACATCACACTTCTATATTGAAGTCGGTGACAAATTTTAACACTTTCTAGGAGATCATCGTTTGGCACCGACTTCAATATAGAAGTGTGATGTTGTCTGTCTGTACCTATTCTTATATTATTTTTAACTTTGCAGTGTTTTTGAAGTCGGTTTTTATTTTTCATAAAATATTTTTTTAAACATAATATTTTTAATCATGGAAACTACATACTAGTTTCCATGATCAACGGAAAATTTCGCCCTGTCACCGAAACCTTCCTATCTTGAATAGACTAATGTTGATCCTCTCTCTCGCGTAGGCCAGTCTCCGCCGGCCGCGTGCGGAGCATTAGTCCCCCTGCGAAGGAGACAAGCACTGGCTTTGCAAGCGGATCAGAAGAGGAGGGCAGCTCTGCCTGCAGCGGTACCCGTGCACAATCCCCCCATCTTGGTGGAGTATGAGAAGAGAGTGTGGTGAGTTTCCTTCTATCATAGCTGGCTGGCTTTTTGTACAGTTTTATTTAGCACTAGCTGTGCCGGCGACTTCGTCCGCGTGAAATAGTAGCTTTTGGCAGCATTTTGATTTTTGTAGGTATTTTTTAAGATCTTGATAAAAAGTTGCCTATACCTTATATAATTAGCTATATATTAGTGCAAGTCCCATCAAAATCGGGGATTAGCGGGAACAAACAGACAGACAGACAGACAGACAGACAAAAATTTATTAAATTGTGTTTTTGTTATTGGTACCCGATATACATTCATATACCCATTTAGTAAAAACTTGTTATTTTGACATTACAAACTGACATTTCGATTTTATTTATTTGTATAGACTAGCTTTCCGCTCGCTACTCCGCCCGCGTTATTTTTGTTTTCCCGTGGGAATTTTGTATTTTCCCGTAGGAAAATTGCCCTGGTCTCGAACTTTCCCTATTATACCAACTTTCATCAAAATCGATTCAGCAGTTTCTAAGCCTATTCAATACAAACAAACAAACATATCTTTCCTCTTTATAATATTAGTAAGTATAGATGCCCTGCCCTGTTTGTTGTTGCCGTTGCTGGTAGGGTTGCCACCTTTTCTCGTTATACAAGGTTATTTTTTAATTATCACAAAAATTTTGTGTGCTTGTTCAGACAAGCAAACTGAACAACTTTCACTACGGGACCAACTATGAAATCGCAAAAAAAATCAGCTGTTCCATACATTTAGGTTCAGTGAATGTTGAATATTTGTATGGAACAGCTGATTTTTTTTTGCGATTACGAAGTTGGTCCCATAGTGAAAGTTGTTCAGTTTGCTTGTCTGAACAAGCACACAAAATTTTTGTCATAACTAAAAAAAATTGTATATAAAGTAAGTACATTGGATATTTGAGGATTGAAAAAAATAGGACATTGTGTCAACAAAATAAAGTAAACAATTTATTCCACTTTATTATTATGTTTAAAAATATTACTTTTCGTTACTTCTGGCGACTTAGGGGCCGTTCGAAAACCCGTGAAGTTTTCACTCGGTAAAAAAGAAAAGGATAGATATATTGCGAGAAAGAGAAGTTTAACTGGTTTTCAAACGCTAGCGAGTGATTTTCGCACTTCACGAGTTTTCAAACGGGATCTGTCAGTTAAAAACGAAAAGAAGAGTTCTTGTGTTTTGTAACGCAAACTAGCTTTATTTTACAACTGCACAAAGCTTTACTTAACATTTGTAAACTTTAACTTCAACATAAAAACGAAATCAGTAGCCACAGATCACAGAACAGTCAACTGTCAATGTCAGGTAAAATTTAACGCTGACTGGGGGCCGTGAGAAATTCACTCCTGTCAGGCGAAAATTACTCTGCACTAATGCGTTCAGAAATACGAGCGGAGTAATTCGTCGGTTACCCTCAGTTTCACTCGGGTGGTTCTCGAACGCTATCGGGTGAAATTCACTCTACCCCGAGTAAATATTACTCGTTTTCAAACGCACCCTTAATTGCACTTTATACTATTTTTATTAATGTCAATCAATCAATGAACAGACAATTTTTTGTATACCTTGACATGACAAAGTTGAGCTTCTGGCGACCTCTACATGTATACACGCAACATAACGCAACTTATTGTTACCCCTTATGTATATAAAGCTTGTGCAATGATACTAGTACAAGATATTGGCAATTCAACAGGATTGCGTGGTGGCCTGTAGGTGGGGGGCGTTGCAACGGCCGCTGCGGGGACAGACTGGCCGCCGTGAGGGGGGAACAACCCAGGGACCTTCACCACGCGAGGCAACTCATCAAATCAACCCCCACGCCTCTGGTGAGTGGCGCTCACTGATATGATTAGCGTTTATTAGGGGATAGATTACAGTAAGCGGTACAACCCAGGCACGATGCTGAGACGTCACGGCAATCTATGGACGCTTGCGATCCCTCATTTGAATGATACACTCTAAGTACTATCTCCCTTAAATTGTGATTTCTTTCGCAGGTAGACATTCTATTCCACCGGGTGCCGCTTGGCAAAATGTACGTGCTCACCAAAAGGGACTTCGAGAGCATAGGTAAGTTTCTTTTGCTTTATACCTAAAAGATTGTCGCAGGCGCGCAACCATAGAGAGACCATAGAGTTTTAATTTGCAAGAACAAAACAAAGACAAGAAAATATCTTCCTAAATAATCTGTGGCAATTTATTTTAATTATTTATATAGTTCTTTAATAATAAAAATAACTAAGGGTGTCTTAGGTTTCGCGTTGTTTTACTAACGCGTCGTATAATTTGTTGTCATTAGTAATTTTTGTTTTTTGTTATTTAAATAAAACTACACATTTCGGAATTAACCTGCGTGTACATATTTAGCTTTAAAACATTTTAATTATTCAGCCTGACGTTTCGAACGCTTTGCCGCTTGAGTTATGTTTGCGTGAAACGAACGTAATAATTAACTCTTTATTGCACAAACATGTTACAAAATAAACAAATGTAAAAAATAAAGAAGAAATGTACAAGTAGACTTAAGACAGGAATATGGGAAAGGAATAATCAAGGGGATGGGTGCAGAAATGGGAATAAAAGAAATCGTTTGTGTCATAGGGAAGGAAATTACATAACAATATAGCGGCTAAGGATTTGTAGATAGGAAGTGACTACGAACTAGGGATTTGAAAGAATCTAGCGTACGCGCTCTCTGAATACTCTCAGGGAGATAATTCCATAGCCAGACGGCTTGAGAAGGAAACGAGTATGTCAAAAACTGAGTTGACCGAGGCGGGATGTCAAGGGATTAAATGTAATTAGATCGCAAAGTACGACTCGAAGAATGGGACCGAAAAGAGAAATAAGACTTAAGATAAGGTGGAGACATTGGATCGAACAAAATATTGTAAAGGAGCGACAAGACATGTAAGTCTCTACGCTGTCGAATTCGGAGCCATTTGAGTTGAGAACGATAGTAAGAAACATGGTCAAATTTTCTTAGATTAAAAATAAATCTAATGGCCACATTTTGTAGACGCTCCAGCTTGTCGAGAAGTTCTTCAGGCAGATCCACCCAGGCACAATGAGCATAGTCAAGCAGTGAAAGTAAAAGTGATTGTGCTAATGCCGATTTAGTACTAATTGGGAGAAAGTTACGAAACCTGTTGAGTGAACCATATGCAGCATAGATCTTTTTGCGAATAGCTTCAACTTGCTGTCGCCATGATAAGCACTGATCAAAAACTAAAGCTAAATTTTTAACGCATTTGCTAAAAGGAACAATAGTGCCACCAAATATTACTGCTGCCACATAAATATGAGATGACGGTGGTAAAATTATAAATGTGATGTTACTCTATGACGCCCACCAGCTTCAGTCGTCCCGTGACCACGAATGCTGTAAGTGCGCTTGCGCAATTGGGATGATGACTGAATTCTAATTTTCACATGTCGACATAAAATATTAAAATAGCGTAGAAAAAGATGCAATCATGTGAAATTAGAATTAAAATCGGCTTAGAAATACATAAGATACAAGCATTTTAATCTGTTAATTTTGAAGCGATTAGACAGAGAGATCCGACATCAACCATGACGTCATCGTTGAGTACAGCCATATAAACTCCATGTAAAATGCCGTTTTGCTAGAAAGAGATGGAGAAAAATCTTTAATACCTTATATCTTGGTTGGTTTTATAGTTATTCGAAAACCGATTTTTTCTTTCTGTTTATTAGATGAAAGCAAAAAAAAATTTTTTGTCATCTAGCCAATTATACGTATTCGGTTCGTGTTCTATACGTGAAAAAACCGGAAGGGGTAATTTACGTCCTAGCGTTTGCGCACTTATCCGTATTCGATTCGTGTTTGAGACGATTGTGCGATAAACGTCAAGATGGCGGGATCACTTTCTGTTTTTAAAAACCCACTGCAATTTAGTACTCATTTGGTACTATTTGATACCAAACATCATTATGTTGGTACCTGCTTAGCTTAGACAAAATCCGGTTTTGATTATTAAAATGGCGGGATCACGCCCTAACATAAAAAGCAGTTTCTTTTAAAATCGAATATTTAAATTCTGATGTCACAAAAAATGTATGAAAAAGGTACATAAAATATATGAAATATTTTACAAAAAAAAAAACAGACCACTACAAATAGGTGGCTTTATTGCTAAAAAGTAATCTCTTCCAGGCAACATTGACACAAAAGAATGAGACAGCATATTCAATAGGGTTAAGGGTGCAGAACTAGGACTAAGGAAAGTTTGTTATATGGGAGCTTAATAAATTGATATTTGAATAAGCTGTAGGCGTTTTAACATTCCACTTATAACATAATATGTTATGATTAAGCAATCATTATAATAAATACATATATAAACGTTACTAACAACGTCATCAAATAATATAAACAAATGATGGAGACCCGCCATCCTGATGCACACCTAAAAACGACTCGAAGTGAGAATTTACAGCTCGAACACGAACCGAATACGAACCGTATACGTATGAGTGCGCAAGCGTCCATACAATCACTAGGACGGCCAAACCGATCAAAACCGAACACGAATCGAATACGAAACGAATACGTATAAGTGCGCAAGCGCCCTAAAGCGTTCGAAACGTCGGCATAAATAATTAAAACGTTTTAAAGCTTAAAACATTTCAATCATAAATTTTTGTTATATTTCTATTGTGCAGGTATCAAATTGGACAACGAATGTAACATAGTGTCAGTGGATCCCTCGTCTCCGGCTGGTAGGGCTGGTCTGCCTCCGAAGGGCAAATGGGCGGTGACTGAAGTCAACAACCGTCCGATTAATTTGATAAAGGTCAGTAGAGACTGGAGATTAGTGTACCTACTGCTTTTTTCTGTCTCGTTTTATTTATGGAAAGGCAAAGGGATGTCACCCATACGTCTATTGTCATCAGTGTACAAATTACAAAAGGAATAAAAAATATATTGCGCTTGAGGTTATGTTACGGAAAATACAAACTTATCCACGCGAACCAAGTAACGCAAAATGAGTATTTAATGTCAATAAACAATGTAAATATAAATGAGGCTGTGTCTATTCGGACCCGGGTCCCTGTTGATTGCTATTCGGACACGAAGCATGAAAACTTTCAGTTATTTGAGTTTCATGTGTGTGGTCACAATATCTAACCTTTTTTCTTGGCGGAGAATCTCTTTACTATTCAACAAGGGACTGAAAAGCTGATAAAGCCGCTCCTTGGATATGCCATTGGACTCGGGTATAAATCCCATACCTGGCTGAACCACCCTTCAGCAACTTCTACCTCCATAGATATCTAATCTAACCCAGTTTTCAATTAGATCCTATAATATTTTTTTTTGCTAATAATTCACTATCCGGTCCGCATAGTATTTCCGTTGTATAAGGACTTGGGTCTCTATAGAAGTTGATTGCTATTCGGACCCGATAGAAGCGTAATCGAAAAAACCCGGGTCCGAATAGCCACTCTGTATAAATTATATGTTTCAGGGTGGCGAGGAAGAAATGTTAAGGCTCAGCCTACACGGAACTGAAGTGTCCGTTCTCATACAACCATCGCCTCTAGTCAAAAAGCTCCGAGCGGCTATCAAAGGGAACAAAGCCTTGCTGTCTATAAGATAAGGTCTGTGATTGCGTCCACTTTGATAATTTTTTTTATTGTGAAAGCAAAGGGACGAGACCCACACAGCTGCTGGGTTTGCGCGTATATCGAACGCTCACTCGTGAGTTAAAAGGTCTGTGACTGCGTCGCTGTGGTCTGTGTCGATTCGAGCTTTTATACGATTCTGTTGTGAAGGCAAAGGACTGCTGTCCATACAGCCGTGGATTCTGTTGTTTATCAAAAGTAAGACTTGTACTATAATAATATTTAAGCTGAGTTTAGTCATTGCGTCCCATAGTCTATTGTAAAGATTGCTTTTTAAACGTAACCATTGATAAGGCAAAGGGTGCACTGCTTTGCCTGTACTATGCAGCAGTTTTTGTTTATTCGGACAAAAAATATGTAATTTTGCCAATAATAAATATATGTTCCATACTTTTTATAATATTTTTGATCTAGTTGATTATATTGAATAATACATGTTCACTGTTCAGTATATATTGTATTGACCACAGTATATCTCATATATCTCTTATAAGGGGGTAAATTAAAATGAGAAGCCAAATTTACGAAAAGCCAGGAATCCAATGAATTAATACAATAATGCTCAAAAATAAGTTCGAGCCACTTTTGTGGATATTTTGAAATGCATGTTTATCCAAAAATATAAATATATTTGTGGATGTCTATGTATTATAGGTATGTCAAATATGGCTCATTTTTTTAACGTACAGAAGGGAAGCTCTCACCTGATGGTAAGTGACGATAAGGCCGAAGGTGGAAGCGAGCTTCACCTGGACTCCTCAACAGCTGAGGAGCTAGCCAGGCGGGCTCAGAAACCCCACCACTAACCAAACCAAACGGAGAATTTCCACATTCACGGGAAATCGAACCTGGCACCTCCACATGATTACAGGACTCGACCAGAGGATTACGTGGGAGATAAAATTTTAAATTAACCCTTTGTCCATTGCATTCCATGTGTCAAACCATAGTTTCAAATTGTGTGTATTGTGTATGTAATAAAAATATTGCAAGGGAAACATATTATGCAATATGTATATTATTAGTAGTATTATTCAATATTACATTAACATTTTTTTAATATAATATTGAAGTCCACAATGACTTTTTACTGTATTTATAATATACATTTACATAAAATTTTGAAGTGTATGTTTAAATGTAATTTTATGTATTTAGATAAATTATACACTATTATTGTAAATTGATGAATGTTCATGTTTTGTAGCATCTTTACAATTTTTTCGAATAATAGATTTTTTAATGTGAATATTTTTGTACGTCGTGTTATTACGATAATGTCATGACTGTGTTCATATTCATTTCTATTTTATAGTGACGATTATCAAATAAATGTAGAAAGAAAGCAGGAAATTATTTTGGATGTTTTTAAAAAAATGTTAGCGGACCAAATTGGAAGGTTTTGTATTTTCAAAATATTTTTTAATTAAAATCTGAACTGTAGTCTGATTGAAATAAATTTGCAACGATTATACACAAATCGTTTAAATGGGTGATGAAATACTGCACATTGGCGATTAAGCCATCTTAATAATTATTATAAAATGTCCACATTTTATCAATTTGACTGATTTAAAACTCACATATTTTTATTAGTAGTCATGTTTTGTAATTAACGATATGTGTGCTGTCAATCAATCCTCGGTTAGAAATATATACGGGCTGTTTAAAAAAGTGAAATCATGTTTTAATTTAACTTTTTAATTCCCGCGACTACAAAATATTTTGTAATTGATCATATGTGCAATCAATCCTCTTTTATTTATCAATATATATGGGTGTAGAAAAAGTGAAATAATATTTAAACATGACTTTAAAACAGTAAAATAGTATTTACGGGGCACGCAGACATGAATCTAACCAGACAACGCCAATCGCTCGATCTGTAAGAAAACCGGGCGTGCCTAATAATTGATTAGGCATTTTTAAAAATTTCTTTTGCCGGGTCGTAGCTTGATTTTTTTTGTCACACATCTTACCCGCAGCATCTGTATGGATTAATGTCAGTGGAGATGCCTATAGATTAGGTTTTAGATATTCCCTGTATGCAAGTCTAAGACTTGGATACCTGATATTTTTTCAGGAAAATTAATTTCAAACACCATCCCTATAGTTAACACAAGCTGTTATCACGTGACAAATGTCAGCATATTGCTCTTCGTACGCCGCAGCCGAAAAATTATTTATTTAGTATGTTTGCAATAAAAGAAACATGGTTTACCTTAAAAATGTTATATAACTGTCACACTGGATGGATGAACCTTTTAATGTTATTATCACGCACTTTTGTTACACCCTGTATATGTATAGGTGTAAATGAAATTATGCAAAACCTGAAATTAGTTTGTTTCGAATGGAAAATAGAATCTATTCCACTTATAAAAATATGGGTCAGATTTGATATAAAAAATGTTGTTTTCAACTACGCCGCTTTTATGACTTAAGTCTTGTGGTGGGCGCGCGAAGCGGCAACATTAAACTTATAGGCTTAGTTTGCGCGATAGGGTGGAGTTTTAAATTGTTTAACGATCCACCAATTATTATTATTATTGTATAATTCTTTTAAAATAAATATAACTTGAGGTGTCTTAGGTTTTGCGATGTTTCATCAACACCCTGTATAGTGTATATATTTTAATAATTATGTTTTGTACACAGTATTTATGACGACATGTTCTTCGAGCATAATATTTTTATCAATATACTATGTAAAAAAGAACAAACAGTCCTCTTTTATATATAAAAAATAAACAATCATAAAAAAATGTTGCTCTTTAACGCACAGACTTATTCGCTGAACCATGAATCTTTAAAAAAATACTTTAACGATTCCTTGCACTCGAAAATGTGATAATATTAGGTTATTATAATGTAGTTTTTTTTTGTCAGTTGTTTCCGTCTATAGACAATATTATATTGGTTAGCTAGTGCAATTTAGGTTGAATATCCACAAACATTATGATAGTATGAAGTTATGGATATGCCCGCCTAGCTGAGGAGTTTCGGAAACTTGTAAAATATACTATCTCTTATCAAAAACTAATGTAACATCGACTTTTATCAGAAACCAATTTAAAAACGATATTTTAATCTAAGCAGACAAACAAAAAATTGTACTCCCGGGATACTATTTAATCGTTGGGCGTGTCCATAATATTAAAATTTCGACACGAATTTCACTGCCTAATCCAATCACTGATAAGCGTCTGCGCATGTCTCATTGTCTATGGTTGCGTTTCGGGACAATCTGTGCGGAACGTGAACCGCCCTAAGAGTTGATAAGGTTGAAAATAAAATATACACGGCTATTTTTTTTAACACCCTGTAAAATTTAAGGGACGCTTTACGACATGGTATTAGAATGATTTAAATATGAATAAAAAATAACTAACTTAATTTTGTATTAATTTTCTAAAAAATACAAGAAATGAAAGAAATAGGGGTGAAACCAGGTGAAAGCAGCATTTTTAGAGATTTTTGAAATTTTTAAATTTTTTTATATAATTTTTTCTTATTTTTTATACAATAATGGAATGGATGTGTCCTGCAGGCGTAGCACGTGCTGCCAAGAAATTTGTGATAAGACTCAGTGACACGTATCCCTTGAGGAGCGTCAAGAAATGTTATCATGTCAGTCACACTAAGGCTGCGTTCCGAAAATCAATAAGAGTCACTATTAGCGCGCTCAAACGCGTCCCGAAATGTTGTGAGCGCGCTAATGTTAGCCGGCATGAAGAGCCACATGACGTCATCGTTAACGTCATATAGAACTTACGGCGCTAATGCTCTGGAGTGAAATCTCTTTATGCGAACTGTCAGTCTGACGTTCGATAATTGTGTTTTCAAAATGAATGTACCTGTTTTTCCGGACCGAAATCGTAAGCATGCTGATAGCATTTTCAGTGTTCTCTTTAATTTGGACAAGGCGATTATAATCGTTAGCACTGTAAGCGCTGTTATCGGACCGCAGCCTCAATACGCGCCACCGTGCTACACTTTAAGACATAGAGATTATGCCACTGAAATTGTGAGATAACGCGTGACTCAAGTCCCGTCTTGGCAGCCAGTGCTACGCCTGCTGAAGCGTCCATAAAATTTTCGAGGGTGATAAAAAAATAACCGTGTATAGTGAAAATTACGAAAATATTTGGAGGTTTGGTCACCCTGAATACTATAAATTACTTCAGAAATTATAATTAAGAGATTTTTCAAGAACCCTTAAATGATCCAGACATTAATAGCGTAGGTGTTTAGTGAATCCCTTTACAATCCATTTTTTTATAATGTTGATGAAATTGGTTTTTACATCGTAAATTGCACCTGATATACAATAAAAAGGCTTTTTAAAGTAAGCTGAATATTATACAACTCAATCGTTTGACCACAGATAATTAAAAAAAATGCACGACTGGTATAGGTAGATAAAATATAGGCAAAGGGATTTCACACGACAATCTTAGCGTTTGTTCTCTTGTTGCCGGGACGGTTCCCTTTTCGCAACGAAACTGTTTATAATATTTACACTACAATGGATCTCTTCGACAAACTCAAAGTTCATTTCTAGTTTTATTCTTAGTAAAATGTCAAATTATTTATTGGAAAATTATAATTCGAAAAACGTTTAGTTGGTACTAAGTTATGTGATTCTACCATTATTTCAATTATAGATTAGAACTTGCAACACTTACATATCTTAATATTTGTGATCTGTATACATAATAATGTACCTACGGAATAAATGCTGCAATAGTATGCCTGCGTTTTTTTTTCGATTACAGCCATTTCATTACACCCTTTACGAACTGCGACTTATGCAGCGATACAGTTTTTATATCGCTGCTGTATCGCGTTTTCGGTTCGACTGCATTGCTGCAGCTAAACGGCCAGCTACTGCATCAAGTTTGCAGCTCGACTGTATCGTTGCAGCTAGGCGGCCAGCTACTGCATCAAGTTTACAGCTTGACTGTACCGCTGCAGCTAGATAGCCTGCTACTGCATCATGGGTGCAGCTCGACTTTGGAGCTACAAGTAGATGGACAGCTACTGTATCGCGATTGCAGCTTAACTGCATCGCTGCAGCTAGACGGCCAGCTACTGCATCAAGTTTGCAGCTCGACTGCATCGCTGCAGCTAGACGACCAGCTACTGCATCAAGTTTACAGCTCGACTCTATCGCTGCAGCTAGACGGCCAACTACATCGATGCATTCGAGCTGCTACTGCATCAAGTTTACAGCTCGTGTGCAATGTTGCAGCTAGACGGTCAGCTAGTGCATCAACTTTGCAGCTCGACTGTATCGCTGCAGCTACGCAGCCAGCTACTGCATCAAGTTCGCAGCTTGACTGTATCGCTGCAGCTAGATAGCCTGCTACTGCATCATGTTTGCAGCTCGACTTTGGAGCTACAAGTAGAAGGACCGCTACAGTATCGCGATTGCAGCTAGACTGCATTACTGCAGCTAGACGACCAGCTACTTCATCAAGTTTGCAGCTCGACTGCATCGCTGCAGCTAGACGACTAGCTACTGCATCAAGTTTGCAGCACGATGGCCAGCTACTTCATCAAGTTTGCGGTTCGACGTCGGCCAGCTGCTGTATTGCGTTTGCAGCGCGACTACATAGCTACAGGCTACAGGTAGACGAAAAGCTACTGTATCTCGTGTGCAGCATAGCTGTATCGCTGCAGCTAATCGCGTTTACAATGCTATAAGAAGTTGAAATGTATAATGGCCTTGAGAATGCCATTATATACGCAACAAAATAATCGGTTTTTAATATTACTAATATTACATAAAATATTGTATGTAATATTAAAATTAATCATAGTAATATTATTTCACTACTATTGATGTGGAGAGGAAAGGTAGATCTGTCAAAATGCAGTACCTACAGCAGGCCTATTATGGATCTTTCATCGTATGACATGGTATTAATTTTGAGAATTTTTTTTACAAAAAATAAAACCGACTTCAAAAACACTGAAAACTTAAAAATAATATAAGAATAGGTACAGACAACATCACACTTCTATATTGAAGTCGGCGCCAAACGATGATCTCCTAGAAAGTGTTAAAATTTGTCACCGACTTCAATATAGAAGTGTGATGTTGTCTGTCTCTGTACCTATTCTTATATTATTTTAAAGTTTTCAGTGTTTTTGAAGTTGGTGTTATTTTTTGTAATTTTTTTTTATTTTTAACTTTTTAGTGAATGAAACCTTTTTAGCGAAAGAAACCCTAATTTAATACGTTAATTTAGTACTAAATTAGTGTTTTCCTGGATTTTCTATGGGATCCCATCATCAGATCCTGACTTTGGTGGTGACCATGGGACCACCCCTGCAGTATACTCTATCGAATACAAAAATAATTTTGGAAATCGGTTTAAAAATGACGGAGTTATGAGGTAGTTATGAGGAGGATAAAAAAAATACAACCGAATTGATAACCTCTTTTTTTGAAGTCGGTTAAAAAGAACATGAAATGCTTAATTTCGTATTACCAATCTCTAAATATATCATCACTTTGGCATAATTTCAATGTTGTCATCATGATACTTATACAAGTTTATTTTTTAATTATCACAAAAAAATTATGTGCTTATTCAGACAAGCAAACTGAACAACTTTCACTATGGGACCAACTTTGAAATTGCAAAAAAAAAATCTGCTGTTCCATACAAATGTTCAACATTCACTGTACCTAGATGTATGGAACAGCTGATTTTTTTTTGCGATTTCAAAGTTTGTCACAGTGAAAGTTGTTCTGTTTGCTTGTCTGAACAAGCACACATTTTTTTTGATAATTAAAAAATAACCTTGTATAATGAACGAATTATCAAAAATCTGACCGGAAGTCTTATTTCTCAGTTTTGCAAATTGTTTTCATATGATATCATTTAAAAACCATGAGATCGGTAAGAGGCCTGCTGAACTGTCCGGGGTTCGATTGGGGAATAGTAGATTGCTTTATAAGGGTGGAAAGGAATCAATCCCTACGAGGTTGTTAGACGCCCGAGCGCAGCGAGGGCGGCTATAGTCCGAGTAGGGTTTGATTCCTTTTACCCGTGTGTAGCACTCTACTTTTCATTTCGAATGCAAGGAAAATAAAAAATAGCTTTTCTAATAAAATTTATTAATAAAAATACTCCTAACATGACATATCGACATCGTGTTTTACACTTAGTGTACTTTTAAGCATTGAATATCTGCTCCATAGCGTAGACGCCTGCACTTTATGAGATAGTTCATTAAAGTATATAAGAAATACATTTTCAGAAAATGATTTTATATTCCTTGCATCTCGCCACTTCATAAAGTCGGAATATGTATTTAAATATCTTTCCTTTGAAATTTTTGGCAAAAAAATTTCGAGTATTGTATTTGCTTCGTTCGTGACTGAATCTGGAGCCGAAATTTCAGAATCGCTTGAATTCATTGTTTTTCTTAAATACCTAAATCACACAATCAAGATTTCGGTACAGCGTAACAGATTCCCCTCCCGCCAAAATTATCTTTTTCACAGGTATTTTTAAATTTGGAACACATCGCGTTACCTGTTACTGGCCATTCAGCCAAATACTTTTATTATCATTGTACCAAAGATTGTATGTACGTAACCTAATTCAGTTCTATTTTTAAAATTTTACTTTCCGCCCTAAGGAGGGAAGTAAATAGTATGAGAATTTCCCGCCCGCTGGTGGGAACTAGCGTTTTCCTCCCAATACTCAGATCAAGGAAACGCTCCTTTCCGAGCATGAGGAATGAAAAGTATCTCCCAATTGAGGGCAGAGGTGTTTCTGCTTCGTGTATGGTGTATTTGGCGATGGAGCTTCTGAGCCCGTCTGACAAGCTACCACCGTCTTGCCTAAGCTTGTCGCCGTTATAACATTGTTGTGTTTTAACAATTAGAGGTAAGATGGCCAGTTCTTCGGTTGTTGAGGAGTGCAGTTGAATTGGTTCCACCTTCGGCCTTATCGTCACTTACCATCAGGTGAGATGAAGGCCAAGAGGTTCCCTGCTGTGTGTAAAAAAGATATCGTCCAAATCAACAGCTCCCCTAGACAAATGCCACACGCTATGACATTAGCTGCGGAAAAAATAGCGTGAGGTTGTCGTAAGCTAATGTCATTTCCATACATTTTTTCTGCGGAACGACTGGGGAAAAGTTAGCGTGTGGTATTTTTCTAGGGCCTCTGTACCAACACGTTGGTCGGTCACGAAGCCATGTCACAAATATGAATCCACCTTTAGCCGACACACAGGATTGAGGTCAGCATCTGACATAAGCGTGGATATAACTTTTAGATGAGAGAGCGGGGGGGGGTCCAAATTAAAACTTCAATTTGCCTAGTGTATTCTGATACATGAAAGTTCATTCTATCTAGTGTGTATGTTGATTTACAATGGGGGGAGGGGGGGGGGGGGTGTCCGGACCCCAAGCACACCCCGGACACTCCATACAACGTTCCCAAATCAACTACTACTTAAGCAAATGACGTTTGTACACGCGCAAATGTGTGCGTGGAATTTAGTAGGTCTGAGTGCGTTGTTATCAATCGAAATGACGCGAGAAGTGCAGCGACTGCCTTCAGTGTGTGCGGGGTGGGGTGAGGTATTTGAAATGAGTGCGGGGAGGTGAGTGACCGTTCTGTACGGAGTACTATTATATATTCTGTGCCCCCAAGCCCCCCCCCCATACCTACGCCAATGGCGTCTGATTAACGTACCCTTCAGAAGGGTTTGTCCAACTAATTTTTTTTTATACAACTAAGTGGACAAACAAGCATATTGCCCACCTGATGGTAAGTGTGTGTGTGTCTGACAGGAGCCACCATGTGGCTCCTGTCAGATCGCGGCAAATCTGCAACCCCCACAGGAACCACAGTGTAGGTACGTTGCCAACTTATAAGATGTAAAGTCACGGTACCCAGTAATTTCACTGCCATATCGTACCCTTCAAACCGGAACACAGCAATGCAAGCACTGCTGCTTTGCGGCAGAAATAGGCGAGACGGAGGTAGGTACCCCAGTAGACGACCTTGGTACAGAGTAAAGACTGACAGTTATACGATATAACAAAATATTTTTGTTAAAACGATGATCTAGAAAGTCTTAAAATTTGGCACCGACTTCAATATAGAAGTGTGATTGTCTGTACCTATTCTTATATTATTTTTAACTTTTCAGTGTTTTTTATTTTTTGTAAAATATTTTTTATTTTTAACTTTTTAGTTAATGAAATCTTTTTAGTGAAAGAAACCCTAATTTAATACCAGCTCACCGAAGGTGTATTAAATTAGCGTTTCCCTCGTTTTTCATGGGATCCCATCATCAAATCCTGACTTTGACCTTGGAACCACTCTAGGAGTATACTCTATCGAATACAAAAAAAAATTTGAAAATCGGTCCACAATTGGCGGTGTAATCGCGTAAAATACACACAAAACACGTTGGAAACACCTTAAAATTTAAAGGTTTTCCTCGATTTTCATGGGATCCCATCATCAGATTCTGACTTTGGTGACCATGGGACCACCCTTGAAGTATACTCTATCGAACACAAAAAGAATTTTGAAAATCGGTCCACAACTGGCGGCGTAACCGCGTAACATACACACAAAAAAAAAACATACGCATCGAATTGAGAACCTCCTCCTTTTTTGAAGTCGGTTAAAAGTTTACAAAAAATCCAAACAGTTATACTGCTCAACTATTTGGATACGAAAAAATTAGGTCTCATTTGTTCATCACACGGAGGAGCTCAAGATATTTTAAATTTTTGGTCATTCATTAAGGTCCCAACCACATAGGATGAAGCTTAAGTTTAGGTGCTATTCGCGCCACCGAGCTCCAATAACAAAAAAAACACTATCGAAAAAATTCAAAATTGTTTATTCAAATTACATAACCACTTTTGGATGTTAAATTAGCTACGCCAGTGGTTCACAAGTTTACGGCGGGAGGGAGACCTTGTTGGAAAGAACCAGAAAGTAACGAAGAGACAAGAAAACCAATAAAAGGTTTTTTTCTCCTTGTATAAGTAGTTACAATTTCGTCGATTGGAAGCTGGCCTGAGACCAAAAAGTTTGAGCTTTACTTCCATCACAATGCAAGACATAAGAAGCCATTTAATTTTTTATTCATCCCTAATACTTAGGTTTCTTAAAAGTATTTTAATAATATTCAGTGGTTATTAGTTTATCTTACACTACGAGCCCCGCAGACGTGGTCCTGCCCAATTGCACGTTTAAACCTTCTCTGAACCTATTCAAACTCACACAGAAAATTTCGTTAGAATCGACCGAGCCGTTTTTGAGTTTAATCTTTATTTAAAGAAAAGATTTTATCCAAAAAGTATCAAGTATCAAGGCATTCTCATCCTTGCATCTATCTTGTCTTTGAATCATTAAAGTCGACTGGTAGAGAAGACCGTAGGCGTTAATTTCGCTTCGAAACACTTGTTATATCAAGCATAAATAAATAAAACAACTTAAGGTAAAATTATAGAAATAAAAAAAAAACAATAGAATAAAAATATTTATTTTACATAAATGTATTAACTTATAAATACGTCTTAGAGACATGATTGAATCGTATAAAAACTTATGCACTGATTTACAATTGCACTCTCACGAACATTCTAAATGTCATAGCGTATAAAATTTACAAAGATCCTCATTACAATTTTAATTACAAACTCAGGTATACAAGGTTAGTTTCGAAACAGAAGCCAAATGTGCGCTTTTACAACTTTTACTATGGGATTAATCTTAAAATCGAGAAAAAATCAGCTGTTCCCTACAAATATTCAACTCCACTCAACCTAGATGTATGGAACAACCTCAGAGCATTTACACTGTGGAGTTGGCAAGGCTGGACGAAACCCTCTGCCGAAGTACGTTGACCATATGATGCGCGTTTAATATAAAACTAGTTGACGCGCGGCCGCTGCCATTAGGTGTCGTTTCGTGTCGCAAGTAAGAGCTCGTAAAAAATGGTCAATTGTGCAGTTTCCTCTTGCAAAAGGCGATTGAAGGCAGTAACTTAAATCTTCGAGACCATGGCGTTTCCTATCACATGTAAGTATAAAATATACATTAACGTGTTTTATTTATGTACAATTTTGAAGTCATTTTAATGCCGTTACGATAGACAAATACAATGGTACGTTGATAGCTCAAACACAGTACACGGGCACGATTTGCGGGTGATTGCGTAAATACACGGTAATTTATCGATGTGTGTGTGTGTTTCTTTATTATGAGGTAATATTTTCATAGTGTGCGTATCTGTAATTGAATTCTAGGTTTTCGTAGTGTGCCATGCGTCTTTACCTCGCCTCCCGCGAAGTGTGGCAGAAAAATGTATACTGCGATTTGTTGCGTACCATCTCCGTAGGCCAAATGCTCTAAGGGAACAGCTGATATTATTTCGCGATGTCAAGATTGGTCCCATTGTAAAAGTTGTTCACAGTTTGCTTCTCTGAGCAAGCGCACACAATTTGGCTCCTACTTTAAAAGTAAGCCTGTATACAGCGGGCCTAGACATAAGTCATTTAGCGCTATAGACCGGGAGCTCGCACACCATTTTAACAAGTCAATTTATACCGGTTGATAATCATGACTAATTTAGTGTTCAATAAACAAAAGTTACTAAACGCCAGCTGCCCAGGTAGGTAGATATCGGGAACCGGCATTCACTTTACTGATTGCAGAGCATCAATCAACTGGTATAAATTAAGAGGACTGTGAAGTGCCGAAACATGGCTCGAGCAGGCGTTTTCAAAAATGAAATCTCTTTGAGTTGAAAATCAGTCAGGTCCTATATTTCTTTTTGAAATATTGTTTTGGGCGATAACGTTTTCACCCTTCCAACCTTTACGAAATGATATAATTGACAACATTTCAAAAAATAAAGAGACTCGTATATTTATTTTTTCAATGTTTTATGTTAATTTTACCTGTACAAATATATATTTTATTAATTTGGTTATATCACAAAAGTGGAGTTGGGCATAATACTGTTAATTGTGTTTGCCTAGGGCCTATAAAAACTTTGACATTTTTTCGTGACAGACGTCAAACGTGCGGTATGCGCGTTCCAGGTAAGCCGGACTTACATTTTCAACATTGTTAGTACCAACGCATTTAATTTGGTAGCTTTTGGTTTGGAAACTTTTCGTGTTGATTTTGGTAATTTCACTTAAACATTTTTGCCACGAAAAGTTGGCATCAAATACAAAGGCTATAAGATAGGTTCTCTAATACTTCTTTTTGACATCTTTCTTTGGCATATTTAACCTTTTTTCATGATATTTAAAAGGTTTTGCAGATATTTAAAAAATAAATTGAAAAAAATTGGTAAAGTTTTAGCCAATTCCGATTTGTACAAATTGTAATTTTAAGTTACAGGGCTAGGCGATGTTTCATAAATAAGTTATTACAATTTCAATTGTAACAAGTAGTGCGGCTAAAAAAGATACGTGAAACGCGGTTAAATTCAGATGTTAGCACTAAAAAGTTGTCATGCTTATCTGGAACCTATCCTTCTGGACATGAGCAAGGCTTACGATAGAGTAAATCACAATATTCTATTAAATAAATTGAACGGAATTGGAGTGCGCGGTCAGGCACACGATTGGTTTAAATCCTATCTACAAAACCGTAAGCAGTATGTAGAATTGGAGCACCACGACTTAGTAGATTGTACAACAAAACAAGTAAGATCCAAATCAGGAAATGTCACAAAATCAATACCTCAGGGCAGCGTTCTGGGTTGTATCTTATTTTTGATATATATAAATGACTTACCTAGAGCAATTAGTTCAAGTAGTGTATTATTTGCGGATGATATGTCTGTGGTGTTTCCATGTGCAAATGCTACTGAGACTAAAAAATTATTAGACAACACTTTAATAGGAATAGATAATTGGTTACAGGCCAATAACTTAGTATTGAATTTCTCTAAAACAAAATTAATGCAGTTTAGACCCCATCAAAAGCAACAATTAAAATTTGAATACGATTATAATAAAAATAAATTAGAGTGTGTTAATGAGTTCAAACTTTTAGGAATCAATATAGACACAAACATTAATTGGAAGAGTCATATCTCATTATTAGTAGGAAAAATAAGTAGTTTTAGCTATGCGCTAAATCACTTAAAACGGGGGACAGATTTGAAATCAGCCTTACCTGCTTATTACGCGTATGCTCATGCCTGGCTGGCGTACGGTATAATATTATGGGGTAACAGTACAAATTCAATTGACGCATTTATTGCTCAAAAAAAATGCATACGCATACTAGCCAACATAGATATCAGAACAAGCTGTAAGCCATATTTCATTAAATTTAAAATATTAACAGTGCCGTCGCTATATATTTTGGAATTATGTAAATTTGTTAAAAATAATCCGTCTTTGTTTCCCTTAGCAAGAGAAAATTACAGAAATTGTGCAATGCAACTCAGACATGTAAATAGACTAGCTTTGCCTTTCTCCAAATTAAAAATGTATTACAAGGGCCCATACGTAAGTGCGATAAAAGTTTACAATAGGTTACCGAAACCTATTTCCCAGATCAAAAATTATAACAAATTTATTAAAACACTAAAACAATATTTAGCATCAAAATGTTTTTATTCACTGCAAGAGTTTTTTGAGGATAAGAATTGACCTGTAAGTGAACAATCTGTTAGTAATGATTTAAATTATTTATAGAACGACCTAAAGTATTTATTGTTATTATCATTATTATATCGTTATCATTATTATCAATAAATTAATTTTAATTTTATTATTATTATTAAATTATTTTTAGTTATATTGTTATTTATTATTATTGTGTACAGTTAGCCTACTCTTTGTCATTATTGTTTATTTAGAAATACTTGCATGCTGGTTGAAATAATTAAATTAATATACTTTAGTATTTGATTTTCTAGTTATATTATCGAATTTTAATTAAACATTTTCATTTAATTTTGTAATATTAAACAGTTAAATAATTAAATTTAAATCAGGTGAAAAATTTTTTTGGGTCAGTACAAATAAAGATTTATTGTATGTAAATTATATGTAATAAACAGAAAATAAATATGTGCAAAATGTAAATTGCAGTGCCCTAACAGGGTCATGTGTTAAGCGACATATACGCCATACCTACGTAAGACCTTTGTCACCACATGAAAGCAATAAAGGATTTGATTTGATTTGAACGAACCGTGAATGTCATTTGAATGTTAGCCACAGATAACTAATGATGTTAGCATTTGAAAACTAGTTTTTTAGGATGGGCAAAGGCCTATGAAGTTTTTTCGAAATATCTTTAAAATGATTGTATAAAATATCCAAACAACGTTTATTGTGATAATAATGGAAAAATCTCGAAATGGTTTCTGAATTTTGGTATCTAAGTAAAAATTTAATGTTGTCAATTTTGACCTCATCATACATTCACCTTTATCTAGGTCTGTAGGTACGTCATTATTTTCCACCAATTCAATTTAGTTTATTTTAATAAAATATAAATACTCGAGGACGTTTTAACTCGAAAATATAGTTTTTATTATGCTTATAACGTTTATCTTAAGCAATATTTATTTGTAATAAAAACCTACGTATATAATTTTTCATTCCATCTACAACATTACCAAAAATTTAGAAATCTGAATTATGTATAGTGGAGGAAAACGTTACCGCTTTTTGTATGAAAACACAGCTTCACAATCCTCTTAAGTTGGGTCAGTATAAAATTCCTAGTAAAAATTATGCCACAACTCCCGCTCTATTAGCGTACACTGGAAGTGCTATATGGAGATAAGTGTTGTAATTGGATGTAGATTTTTCAGGAGTATTTGTTACATCCCAGAAGATCAACTTGTTAACAGCTAATATTGTCTCCATAGATCCTATCGCATATACAAGGTTATTTTTTAATTACCAAAAAATGTTGTGTGCTTGTTCAGACAAGCAAACTGGACAACTTTCACTATGGGACCAACTTTAAAATCGCAAAAAAATCAGTTGATCCATACATTTAGGTTCAGTGAATGTTGAACATTTGTATGGAACAGCTGATTTTTTTTCTCGCGATTTCAAAGTTGGGCCCATAGTAAACGTTGTTCATTTACATAACACCTAAAATTTGGCTCCTGCTGGAAAAATAACCCGGTATAGCTGACAGCTTACGCTAAATTGCTAACATCTAAACCCGCAAGATTTTCGAAATCGCATTCTGACACGAAAATATGTTAATAGACAAGTCGAAACATGTTCTAACTTCTTATATCAGTCAATTTGAAAACGACTAAACCAATTACGAAATACACAGAAGGCAAGTGCACCCTTAGTTTTTTAAATCTACGAAAGTTTATATTTATTTGCAATATAACATATTCCCGAATCATTACAATTTCTTAGGAATTCTACTACTATACGATACGACAAAAAATAATAAAGTTGTTATAAATTTAATAAATCACATTCACTCTTTGATCGATCGACATATTAATTAATTACATAAAATTTATTTATTAATAAAAACTATCATACGATAATCAAGTATTTAAAATTGGGAAGACTGCAAAAAAAATATTAAAACTATTCAAAAATGTATCTAATAAGGCTTTATTTGTTACCGGTTTGCTAGAGCGAGATAGACTTTATCTATGGTATGCTATATAAAGCTATTTCACACGAGTATAACATTCATTTAATAATACCTAACAATTTGTACTGGGATAGCATATAAGTACATAAAAAACATATTTAAATCTTTGCTAAATAAAACATATAGCAAATCAACAAATACTTTACTCATTCAATCGTTCAACCTTTAATAATAACAATGGCTTAGTTTTCAATCGTCATCTAAGTTCTATTTTTATTAGGAGGCGGTTTGAGTAAACTATGGGACAATATGGGCATAACTCTAAGTACAGTTGTATGGGCTTAGTACCATTACCTATTTATACATATAATGGAAGAGTCAAGGATGAATTAAAATTTCTCGTTTAAAAAAAACTTATATGACGTTTGAAGAAAAAGCCCATGCAATTAGAATATACGTATAGATACAACTAGTATTAAACTATTAAGGCATTGTTAATAGAAGATATTTGTATATTTTTATGTCTCATTTTATATGGCACCGTGGTACAATTGACTTAGCGTTGATTTTATATAGTTTTAAATAATAGTAATGTAACCGACTTCTGTAAGCATCGACATTGTTTGTGGCCCAATTTTGTGAATTCTCAATGCAACCCAATAGCAAATAGGCCTGCCCTTAAATAACTCTCACCATAGACTTAGTATATTCTAAGTCTATGAATTCACGGTATTATTATATCTATGGCGAGATGACATTTCACAGTGACACCATAATGTTCTTTAAATTTTCAGTACACGGCAAAGGAAATCACTAAGGTATAGTCTGTTAAGAAATGTTGGCGTGAAAAAGAAGGAACTAATTTTGACACAACGTTTAAATAAATATCCCAACTTTGGTAAAATTTGCACAACATAAAAGGTTTGAGTTGGTTAATACAGTTTTAACGCTCTTTAATGGCTTTGGATACCCCTTCTTGGGGAGGGCATTACGGCTGCTATGAGCATAAAATAATGTTAACAGCCTTAACGTTGGAACCATTTTTCATTAATTTAGATTGCAGTGTTTTAGCCCCCTTGGACATAAGGCACTATTTTCCGCTAGAAAAAATGCTTAAAAATTACATGCCAACCTCACGCTTTTTGCCTCGCAGCAAATATGGCTTTTTGCCTCGCAGCAAATGGCATACAATTTTTCTGCGGAAATATGAGTGTGGCTCACAGACGTATAAAAGGAAGCAGACTAAACGTATCGTTCAAAAAGCGTGGCAACTTTACCACATGTAAACTCACACACACACACAATATTAATTTAATTTTATTGTAATTTCTGGAGCTTTATTATATGATGCGTTAGAACACTTCGGGGCACAACATTATTGTTCTTGTCCGATTACCAGTTATTTTTATTTATAATCACAAAACAAAACATTATAACACAATGTCACGACGCCATTTGTCTCTTATTTTGACAAAGCTAAACATGGCGTCCACGTGGCGTCTGCCACGGCTTCGGAAATGTTTATGTGTGCGTTAGTATCGCCATAGACGAAAAACAGAAATAGCGATATATCATGTCACCTTGGAGTGAAAGTAAAAACGATATACATTACTTATGACAAATGGTTGAGTAAAATTATGTTAAGTCTGCTTCCCATATACGTCTGTGGTGTGGCTTTAGTCTAAGGGTTGTGATATACTACCACACTAACAAAGTAAATATCGCAATATTTTAGTAATGATTTATCTATGGTAAAAAGTGGCGCTAGTGTTGCAAGCCACGGATTAGGTAATCCACCTTTGACCACTGAAGAGCTTGGGTGGCACTGTGAGCATGTTTGGACCATGGAATTAGTATGTTGATCCCAAATGACTAAATGTCTGCGTGACATCGAGAAATGCAATAAAATCTCAATAGCTGAGCATCAAAGATTTTTGTAAAATTTGTTCGCTTTCGAATACAAGTCTTTCTCTTTGTGCCCTGCACATTAATAACTGGTCTTAACTGACCATAGACAGAGATATGAACTGAGCAAACCTTTCACTAAACCAACCTACAATATAAAGAAACAAAATGGCCGTGTAGCCAATTTAACTTTTAATACATCCTTTTTCTATGTACTCCGTAAATCACACAGTTCATTTCTGTCTATAGCCGCGTCTCCTGCATCTGTTTTTATATACCTACAAAAAATTACTCAAAACCACAGATAATGTTCGAATTTTTTCATTCTTTTCGAATATAATCTGTGATTTTGGGTAATGTTTCCATGTTTTGTTTAGAACGCAGCAGACCTCCCTTAACATATTGTTATTAACCTCAGAAAAAAAATTAATCAAAAACTGGTTTTAGTAAAATATATTAAGATAAACCGACCCCCTGGAATATATTATTTAATTTAATGTTACGTAAAACGATTAACAGCGTTCACATCGCACGCGTGTCCTAAATTTAAAATAAATCGTAGAAATCGAAAAAAAAAATTTTTCCAGCACTTTCATTTCCAACGAACGCTGTTGATAACTACCAAACATACCACCATAACGCGTGCATATAATTTACAACCGTGCGACGTAAGCATAGAGTGTAGGAAGGATCGATTCGCCGAACAAACCAAAGCGAACCTAAAACGGAGCTGTCATGTTCGACCAATCGTTGCACGTGTTCAAATATTCGACAGACAATACACGCATTGTGATTGGTCGAAAACAAGTTCCCGTTTTAGATTTGGCTTCGATTCATTGGTGGTTCGAGTGTCGCTACGATTTATCGCTCGCCTTCCTCCTCTCAGCCATCTTTCTTCTTCTATTTATCAAAGGAACAAATCCCCAGAGGCACGCGCCTCCCACCAAAATAAGCCCCAGTGTTATAAACAAAGATTTATAAGATTTCGCGTATTCAAACCAAATGCCGCATATAGGCGGCCCTATAAGCTGCAAAATACCATTTACGAACAAGCTTATGCCGTAAGATGACATGAGCCGTTCCGTTCCGAGCATCTCGGTCATAACCAGCGCCGTGACACCCACGTTGATACCCGACGCGATACCGAATATGGAACAGAATGCACTGATCGCCGAATACGAAGATACCAGCGGTATCATAGCCAAACTGATACCAGATATTAGCAGACCGAATATAAAGAAATATCTCTTCGGCGTCACCACTATATCGGATAATGCCGAGCCCCCAATCCTGCCGACTAAATCTAGAGCCGATATTATCGATAATAGGTACGCGCCCAGAGACTTATCGAACCCGCACTCTTGGGCGTACGACGGAACAAGTATTATGAAGTTCGTGTACGATATCGCACAGGTGCAGTTCGATATCAGTATTACTAGATATATGGGGTCTTTCAGTAGCTGGACGTCGAAGTATTTGCTAGGCTCCTTTTTGGATTCGTCTTCTTTGGGTCGCTTCTTGCAGCCGCAACAGTACGTTATGGGCGCTAAGCTCTCTGTGACCGATTTAAGGCTGAATTGCGACGTGAACTCGCTAGGTTTCTCGAAGGCCGATAAAGTCGATCCGTGGAAGGGCGTCGACATATACTGGAATGACGAGGTAGACGGGCTTCGTTTAGGCGTCTTAGGAACGGCCAACTTTTTGGCAAACGCCTCTGTAGAGTTAACCCTGCTTCTCTTACCTTCGGGTACCGATTCCAGGAAGGATTGGTTGCTCGGCAGGTGCGTTTTACTCGATATGTGCTGGAGGCCATGTTTAGATGGAACGGCTGGTAATACTTTCCTAGTTTTATCGATATCTTTCGGAACAACTTGGGCGGCACTAGCGGACCTGGCGAACGATTTGTCTTCGGCCGCGTTCTGTTTGAAGATCGGCGGCGATCCGTTTGGGTGTTTCTCGCACGACGGGGTCGCTTCTTCTGGTGTGAAGATCAGCTTTGGGTGGTTCCCGTCTTCCGAGTCGCCCGCCTCCTCTTCTGCGAACGGCTCGAGCTGGAACAAAATGAGAATTTAGTCGCGGGAGTGTGGGACGCTCTGCGACCAGATGAAGCGACGTTCACATCTGACAGTCTGCTGTTTGGACATGAAAAGCAGATTTTGTATACGTGTTAATTGAATAAGGCAAAACATCAGACACCCTAACTTATGATTTTTATAAAAGAATTACATAAATTAAAAAATTAAATTCTCCTGGATTATTTACGAAGATATGTCCAACTTTCTGTTTTGTTGCATATCTTCGCCGCCGATAAAAGGTAACGACGACAGTGTTGAGTAAAAGCGGCGTAGTTAAAAATTTAATTTCGCATAAAAACACATTGTAAGAAGCAGACTATCAATTCGGACTCGGGAGGCTCGGTTCCTACCAACGGCCATGCTGAATAATCTATTCTGTGGATTTGTTTACTTGCGATAGGTATTTCACATTAGGCAGGCGAAGGCAGGCATATGATCAAGCAATGCCCGTCTAGTGGACGTGCACGCCGCTGTAAGGCACCCCCGTCTGGGGGATTGTCCTAGTGTTCTCGGACAACCCTCCCCGTGACGATAGTTAGCCCGGGCGCGTAGGTAGTGGTATCGCTTTGTGGATCCTACCACGCGCGCCCATAAGGGCAGGGAGAACACCGGGGGATTTAGTGGGTAACCCTGGCACTGTGCCGGGAGAGCCCCACACACGCTCGCCGTCTAGCCAACGGCGGGTATGGTGTAGTCACGCATTTTCTCTCGGAAAAAAGGTATTTGACATTAGCACCTTACGAAATACGTAAAAATTAAGCCACAGACATGTGGTTATAGGTGACTGTTATCACTTACCATCAGGTGGGCAATATGCTTGTTTGCCGTCAGATGTCAAAACATATGGGAACGGTAACGTTTTGGATTTGGTTCAAACGGTCGTAAATAGTGCGATTGCCCCTCAGTTGTAGCACGAACATTTGCGTCAAAGTATTTGTATCGTCTATCGCCTAATGTCGGTGGCGCTGTGGACTCGGCACTTGCCTTCCAATCGGGAGGTCGGGGTCCGAGACCCGCCATGTACCAATGTGTTTTTCGTTTCGAATGTCATATGTACATTTGTCTGACGCTCCTACGGTGAAGGAAAACATCGTGAGGCAACCTGCATACATCTGCGAAGAGATTCAACGGTGTATGTGAAGTCGACCAATCCGCACTGGGCCAGCGTGGTTGACTAAGGCCTAATCACCCTAACATAGGGTAGGCTCGAGCCCCTCGGTGGGGACGTATATGAGCAGCGATGATGATTTGTATCGTCAACGACGTCATCGTGAAATATTTGTATTGGAATTGTATACAGCGCCCGTACTACAGGACGTACTTGGAACTAACATTCTCATACAAACTTTTCACGATGACGTCATTGACGATTCGAATACTTTGACGCAAATGTTCCCGTTCGTGCTAGCCCTACTGATGGTAAGTGGCTACACTACAGGCGCCTATAGTACACGTAGTTTCTATAATATTTGCAAATACACAACTTCCACAAAAACCCAATGAGAGTTGAGCGATCAACTTGTGACCTAAGAAGCCAAGTCAAAGCACCGAGTAATGTCACTGTCCGCCTTACCTTAAAACTGGAACACAGCAGTGCAAGCCTCAGACCAATGAAACCAATGGACTCGCAGTATATTAACTATCGCACGAATAAATTCGCGGCCAGTCCGCCATTACAAAGCACCGTGTTGTTGTGCTAAAATATCAGTCAAGGAGCGTTGTTTGTGAGTGCATTTTACAGTTCCATGTTTTTCATTAATTTTTCAATAAACTGTATAAAGAAAAACAGCATAAGTGGAATATTAGATTAGTTTTTTCCGCCATTTAGAGCATCGCCATACATTATTGGCACGCTTTTTTGTAGGTATTTCATGTCCTTTGGTTTCTTTAGTCTGAGGTGCAAGCACAGCCGCTTGGCGTCAGCCCCCGTAGCACGTCCACCAAAAAGATTTATCGCGGTGAACTGTCAAAATAAGACGAAACCCTATTGTATTTTGACAGTTCACCGCGATAAACCGCTTTATCATATCGTGTTTTGGTGGACGTGCTAGGGGGGCAGGAATAGATAAGAAAGAGTACCGGTGCAGCTGACTCTGGCACTGAGTTTCCCCCTGGTTCCTCCTAATATGGAAGAGCGTAGTCACGTCGTCGGGGAGCGCAAGTACTACATCAATTTATTTAATTACTTACTGACTGAATACGTAGAGCGTTACTAGACTATATTAATTGCGGTCCCTGACGTGACGACTTGAGGTTTTTTTTCTTGAGGTTGTTTTTGTTCTATTAAAATTTTTAATCTTATTTTTATTACACACTTTTTAAACCCTAGGCCTAAGCACCCTAATCTGATACCCATATTGAGGGAGTTGTAAAAAAAATGTAATTCACAATTTTGTGGCGGCCATCTTGGATTTGAAATTTATCATTGTGTGTAGTATTCTACTAGTCAAGCCCTTTCATTTGATACTCATATTGAGGGAGTTGTGAAAAAATATGTAATCCGCCATTTTGTGGCGGCGGCCATCTTGGACCGATAGTCACTAAACATAGCTAAGAACACTCCCGACTAATTCACCTTTCAAACAAAAAAAATCGAAATCGGTTTATCCGTTTCGGAGCTATTTTAATGGTCTGAATGCGTAGACGCGGGCTTTGTTATGGGGTTTTTTTACACATCATGTTTATGCACATTGGGGAATTAGTCAAACCCATTCTACAAAATGTTCGAGCTAAGTGAGCATTTAGGAGCTCTAGGTAGGCAACGCCCTTTGACCCGGTGACTTTGTGTCACCCAGATCCCGGGATACACGACTGGGATGACGGAACACCCCGGAAAAGTTTTCAGTGATATTTTACCTCGACAAGACGGGGGGGGGGGGGGGGAGGGGTATTCCCGCATAACCACAAGAAAGAGCCCCGTACTCTTGGGTAGACTAAATCCAAAATATATTTTCTGACCGCGTTACAAAAAAGGCAAGGCCCTTATCTCATCATTGCGCAATTGGAGGTTTTCCATTACAACCCGGGTGAATGATATGAGCATTTTCTAGGTTAGTTTGGTTAGCTTGAGTTCTATTACTTGTTATGCAAAACCCTTACACTATAACCCTATCAAATAAAACAACAATTAAATGGAATATCACCTTATATAATGTCCACAATTATAATAAAATTTAATAACTATAAAATTCAAAATCGATAAGTATAAAGTAAGTTACGCCATTTAATTTCAATAAAACATCGTAAAAAGGAGGAGTTTAATATTTTATTAAGTATAGGTAGGATACACATCAACCAACAAACAGTAAACTTCATCAAATACAACTCCATACGAATCCGCCATTTTGTTTCGCCTACAAGATTAAGATGGCGGCTTGTAGACCCCGCGGAAGTCGGACTATTATTCATTATAAACATATAAACGTACGTATATTAAACATATAATAACCCAGTGCTGGGTTGCTTATAAAAATTTAACAATATTTTGTGCAAATTCGGACGGAAGATTAAAATATAATTTCAAAGGGAATAAAAGATATACACATAGTCTTCCATCTTGTTTTGCAATACAGATTAAAAATGGCGACATACGGACACATTTTCTATGTTAAAAAACCTTATACACACTGCGACTTTTTGTACCGACACAGTCGCGACGCAATTTTTTTATTGCTACTAAGTTGGCAAACAAGCAAACTGATGGTTTGTGGTAACACTCACCTATACTACACTAATACATGTGGCTTCTGTGAGATTCGCAGTAAAACTAGTTGCAACCCTCACAAGAACCACAGTGTACGTTGCCAACTTGTGACAGCAGATGTAAAGTCACGGTACCCAGAAATTTCACTGCCATATCTTACACTTCAAACCGGAACACAGCAATGCAAGCACTGCTGCTTTACGGCAGAAATATGTAAGACGGAGGTTAATTGCGATTTGAACGCGATACACTCGTGAACGCGCGTGAAAATTGTTGCACACGTGCGTTTTATTGATGTTTCATCACGTCTCAATATAGACGCGGGGTAGAGTAGAGGCACAGAATAGATAATAGTACTACGTACAGAATGGCCACTCACCTCCCCGCACTCATTTCAAATACCTCACCCCACCCCGCACTTCGTTGTAGACATCACTGACACTTAAACAAGGGCGAGCGCATTCACTTCATCGGGGCCGACCGATAACAGAGATAGCGTTATGCGGGTAAAAGAGAAGGCAGTCGCTGCACATCTCGCGTCATTTCGATTGATAACCATGCACTCAGCCCTACTTGATTCCACGCACACATTTGCGCGTGTACAAACGTCATTTGCTTAAGTAGTAATAATAGGTAATTGATTTGTGAACGTTGTATGGAGTGTTCGGGGTGTGGTAGAGGGCAAGGAACATCCAAACGCAACTACCACTGCTAGCTGCAGCGATACACGATCAATGCAAATATTACGCAGCGTCAATAGAAACGACTGTATAAAAACTCTCAGTGTGTAAAGGGCTAAAATTTATTTAAAATCAGAAAAATATGTTATTATATAAAATTATCAACATACATCTATTGTTTTATAGTAAAATACATGTTTGTATGTTACTTACGCAATACGTATTAGATGAAGGAGTTATGATGAAAATATAATTTTAAAAAGAAGAAAGATACACAAACAAACAAAATGTCCTCTATTTTATTTTCGCGCTACAGATTCAAAATGGCGGCGTGCGGATACAGTGTCCACAAATTTAGTTTAAAATATACAATCGTTCGGTAGTAAAATACATTTTTTTAAGCAGTAACAGAGGGAGTGTGTGGAATGACAACTTTCGTGAGAAAGGAGAGTGACGTTAATTCACTTTTCGGCCGTGACTGCTCTCTTCTCTAAGAGAAGTTCTCTCACACTCACATCTCCTACGTACCATTGTTTCAAAAATGTCTGAGGAATGAAAATGGAATGATTATGTTTAATTTTTCTATGTATATGGTCCCAATGTGTCGCAAAATTGAGTTATATAATTATGAAAATGTGACCAAAACACTTCCTCACTATATCTATGTCGCAGACAGATTGCGCAATCAAACATTTTGCATAACGGCTAATTATTTGACACAGCATGCCCCTGTTATGTAGAACACACGAAAAAGGTTTTCTCTCTAAAATCTGTTTTGAACACTCCGGTTTTTGTATGAATTTAGTAAGCTTTCACACTGAAATTGTTTAATTTCATAGATTCATTTAGCTTTCCAAATGCCACTAATTCCATTATCGTTATTATATAGAGCAGAACAACGATTGCCTCCTATTCAGAACTGTCGGATCGCGGATTCAATTCGGAAAGTCACGTCCTGTCTCGCTCTAATGCGCTGCAATAAAAAGTAACAGGTATATAGAATTCTTAATTCGAAGGTTTGTGAATAAGGCGGCTGGACCCGTCACGCGCGCGGATTGGCAGAGGTGTTTTACCGATGTGCAAACGTACGAAGAGAGGGTGTACGCCCGTCACCCGAACAATTGGGATGATGACTGAATTCTAATTTTCACGTCTCGTCATAAAAAAGAAACAATCATGCGAAATTTGAATTAAAATCGACTAAGAAATACAATAGATACAAGCATTTTAAGCTGTTAATTAGGAAGCGATTAGACAGAGAGATCCGACATGAACCGTGACGTCATTGTTGAGTACGGCCATATAAACTCCATGTAAATTGTCGTTTTGCTAAAAAGAGATGGAGAAAAATCTTTAATACCTTATAACTTGGTTGTTTTTATAGTTATTCGAAAACCGATCTTTTCTTTCTGTTTATTATATGAATGAGCTTCTATTAAAGCAATATTTTTTTATTCATCTAGCCTATTGCGGCGGTGGCTAGACAGGAATCAGCGTGTTGTGGCGTCAGAATGGACATAGATGCTTGAGGTTCCATCAGCTGGCCATTGGACAGTCGCGGGGATTCAACCGTACCTGGCTGAATGGACGCACCGATACCACGGCGCACTCACATTTCGCCTGGTGCAGGTTTTGTCTGGTCACGGGTGTTTCGCACATTTCCTGTTTAGTATTGCCAGGAGAGAGCACAGTCCACGATTAATGCGGCGCCGTGTCTTCATCGGCGCCGTGTCTTCATCGGCTCCGCACTCGGAGCCGATGATGACACGGCGCCGCATTAATTAGAAGAGTGTTCTTTATTTGATGCTCAGCGTATTGCTGACTTTGAGGAGCTTGGTGGCGCATTGGCGCTTGCGCACAGCGAACGTTGCTAAGGTGAAGCAAGGTTCGCTGTGGTCAGCCCTAGGATGGGTGACCAAAATAAGAAACATCTCAAGCTCTTCCGTGCTTCGGAAGGCACGTTAAACAGTGGGTCCTGCGCCTGATCTCGCCCTGGTCGTGTCGGCTAACCGTTCAATAGGACTAGGCGAGTGAAGGAACAGAGAGTGCGCTTGCGTTTGCGCAGTCGCTTGTGCACTATAATATCTCCTGCGCAGATGGCTAGTCTCTGTGGATATTGGCCGTCGTGACCGAATATCGGTTAGGAGGACATTATTATTATTATTTTTGTTGTTGAGTTTGTCAGGACCATGGTCAGCAGTGAGAAATCTTGGCACGCTGTTAACTCTTACTGCGAGCAAGTCATGACTCAGACCAGAAGGAAACCTCAGAAAGGGCACGGGAAAGCGACCCCTTGGCCGACGCAACAAGTAAGCGACGAACAAGTAGACGACCACCCACCATAGCTGGGGATGCGCAGGCGATGGTGTAGCGCACCATCGACAGTGCCGCAAAAAAAAATTCCCGTCGTTGAAATGGGATACCATTAACGTATTTGTGGGATGAACCCAAACCCGCTCAGCAGGAAAGTAAGGGCCCCAGAGGCCGACCGGAAGCCGCGGAGCGAAATTATTTTTGCAAGCGCAACTTTATTGTCATATGTATAACTTTTTTATTTCTAGAGATATTCTCATAATTCTTGCATACTGTCGTTTCATTTACCTTAAATTTAAATATTAGCGAATAAGAAAAAACTAGTAAACTCAATTAGTTAGGTTCTTACAAAAATATTGAATGTAAAAATTAAGTTCGGTTATTTTGCATACTACATCCATTTCACGAAACAACTAAAGGCTTTGAAAACATCTGATCAAGTAATTTGTTTGCGACATATGTGTAAAATAATATTACACAATCACGCATTATTGAAAATTTTAGACAAACACAATAGAGGGAAATACTTATTATAATAATAAGAGAATTGTCCTAATAATTTTTATTTTACCACTGCACTCATATGCCTTTTTATCATCATCATTGTCAAATATTAAAATAAAATAGAATTACAAATAATCTTATCTACTTAAATAGTTTATAAGTAACATAAGTTTTTTGAATTACATCGTTTAAAAAATCCAACAATTACCACGTAAAATTATCTTATTAAACTAACTAGTATAAAATCCTAAAATAATAAATAAATATGAAAATTAAACAATAGTAAAATAGTAAAAACACTTCGGTAACTATCATATTGCGATGATGATATGTATCTAGTAATATGGTAAATAAATGGCATATCAAAACATAATTTGTACATTTTTCTCAATATTAATTATTTATTTATTCATTAAGTCCATTTATGTGCGGGTATCTTCAAAGTAAACAGTACATTATAAATTTCAAATGAATCTGTTGAGTAAAAATTGTACCGACTTCCGAACCCAATTTAACTAAAAATACTCCATATCTCACATCAGTTTTTCGTCACATGTTGCGTTTTCATAAAACTCTTCTGTCGCAGAATACGATTTCATGTTGGATTATTACATACAACGTACATAGATTATTTAATTACTTTTGTGTGTCTATGTAGCATAGATGGTTACACAAACAAAATAAACTATGTATATACCTGTAAATTTTTGTGCTATGAAAATCAGATGTGACGAAAAACAGACGACAGTCGGTAACTAAATACACATCGGGTCTAATATAGCATTATTACTTACAAACTAAAAATAAAAAAAAAGTATACTTCAGTATATTTAAGTAAAAATATAAAATTAAGATTGATTTAGTTAACAATTTGGTATCAGCATTGTCGTGTATATGTCGCAGTAAATTTGATGAATTAGCTTTTCGATGAAACGCCTAGTCTTATTGTTAAGCACTGTTCAAGCAGGCTGCAAACGAGTGAGTTTCGACACTATTCGATCTAAATGTTATTTCTTGTTTTCATAGCAAAGCCGGAAAAAAGAAAAAATGCTATGATCTATGGTTTCAGTCCTTGTATTTTTATAGTCTTTGAAAGCTCTGTTAGCGCGCAAAAAGCGCCGCGAATGTTTACGAGTTGATCGAATATCGTTTAAAGAATCATTTAAATGATTCAAAAATATCATACTGCTCATGTATGGATTGATCGCCAAGATTTTCAGATGTGATTGATAAGAAAGTTTTTATCTGTTTGAAATTTTAATGAAAAAATCCTAGGCCATTGACATACTGCCAAACTTCAGTGGACTTACTTCTGGGAGTATTTTACTTTAGGATATGCACATACTCGTGTGCATATTGTTAGTCTCAGTTGAAATTGGCCGTGGGAAAGAGTCAGTCTGGCTAGAGTATTATTCAAAATATGTCTTTTTACATTCATGTATATTAGATATATTACTTGCTTTCAAATATTTAATTCGAAAGTGATAGTAAAAAAATGCTGGTGCACTTAAAGTGAACAAATATCAAACGCCGTCATATAAAATAATGAAAACTAGGCGATTGGACGAAATACTAACTCAGCCAGATGACTGCGACACAGTTTCATTATAGACTCAATTGCAGCTTAGTTTATTGTGCAATCTCAAAACAAAGATTACAATGACATTCGTCTGTGCGTGTTCGTCTATTTCACCAAAACTACAATGAACGGTAAAAGTACCGCCGAAATAATAAATAAGGGGCATATAGATTATACAGATATTATATGGACCCTAGGCCCTTGTTCCTAGATCTTGAAACCTAATACTTTAAGAGTTCATAGACTTTAAACTGAAAGCAAAAACTTTCAAGTGACAACCATAGTTCAGCTGACTTTGGAATTAGCACAAAGAAATGTAAACACTCAATTAAGAAACAATGTGCGCTGATGTAGGGCTGTCGAGACTTAAGATTAAAAATATAATTTATTTACTTTGCATGGAATAAAAGTAGCTTGATTAGCCCCAATATTTTTTCTACGGAATCTCCACTTCTGATTGATATACACCATTAAATATTATTTCGGTGTTCCGTTACACCTTATATGTCCTTCAATTAAAAAAAAAAGTGTCCTCGTGTGCTACAACGAAACTATCTCGAAACTATTACCACCTCACTCATAGTGAAACTAAACTTTCTGATTGCTAGCCTCCATTTTGGCCCTCTTCCGTCTATTTATGAAAGGCATGAACAGCCACAGCGCTGCGCCGCCGACGAAGATGAAACCGAACGTCACGAACATATTGGTGAAATTCCTGTCCCTCTCGAACCAGAGACCGCAGATCGGCGGCCCTATCAGCTGCAGCAGGCCGTTTACAAACAGACTGATGCCGTACGTGGACATTAATCGTTCCACGCCCAGGATTTCCGCCATCACGAGCGTCGTGACACCGTTATTGATGCCGGACGCCAAGCCGAAGAAGGCGCAACATATGCTTAACATCAGGTACGACTTTAAAAACGGCATCAGAACCAAGGCCACGCCGGAGAATAACAATCCGCCGACGAAATAAAAGGTTTTCGGTATTAGATTCAAATCGCAAAGCGCCGAGCCACCGATGCGTCCGACCAGGTCGAGAGCGGAGACGGAACTGAGCAAAAGGGCGCCTTGCGACTTATCAAACCCTATGTTCTGCGCGTGCGACGGTAGTAATATAATGAAATTGGTGCACGAGATCGCCACAGTGCTGGACGAAATAAGGATCACCAGATAAGTCGGGTCGGACAGGAGGCTCAAGTCGAAGAATTTGTTCGGCTCCTTCTTGGCTCGCTTCCTACAGCAGAAGCAGCAGTACGCCACTTCTGCGACGCTCTCTGTCACGGATTTCAGGGAGAATTGCGACGCGAACTCGTTGGGCTGCTCGAACGCCGACAGTGTCGAACCGTGGAACGGAGTGGAGACGTACGCAAAACTCGACGTGGAGAAGTTCCTCTTCGGTCCAGCCGAGCTCAACTTCCGTCCGAACGCCTCTTGAGAGCCTATCCTCTTAGGATCCAGAGCTATAGACGCCGAGCTGTTGTTGGCTTTGGAGGTGCCTCTTGACAATCGTCTCTTCGACATGTTATGCCTCAACTGGTTTTGGGAGGACAGCGAGGGCATGCAGTTCTGGCTGTTATGGATGTGGGGCTGAGATAGGTTCTTCTCTAGGTTCTGGCTGGTATGTATATGGGACTGCGACAGGTTCTTCTCTAGAATCTGGCTGTGTATATGGGGGTGCGATAGATTTTTCTCCAGCTCCTTAAACCCGTTCACTTTCTCGCTCGTCGGCTGCTCTGTCATGTTGAACGTCTCGATCGGTTCCTCCTCCTCAATGAGGATCATGTCCTGAAAACAGTTTGGGTCGTTAATCGTCTGCGAACTTGCAAGAAACGTTAACACTAATACAACACATCTCTAAGTTAGATTGTTCAACTACATAAAAACATGATGACTGACACAGATGCGAATGAAACCATAATTAATAGATAAAATGCGATCTTTCTAACTGTCAACGTCAAAATATAATATTGGCAGCATTGGTAGCATCAGCAAAACTATCTAACCAACTAAAAATAAAGTAAGGGATTCGCGTGCGCGTTCAAAATACTAAGAAAATTTATTTTCTTTGATAGTTATCTATGCTTAGTCCTCTTCCTTTCATTTATTTGTCAAAATTAAGTAATGGGACTTCAAAGTAAAGATTTATTTAACAAAATGATTGAGTGAACAAGTGCTACTTTTAAAATACAATGTAACAAAGTCAACTTAAACACAACAGTGAAAAACAATAACAATATATACTTGAACACAACAGTAACAATAAAAATTTTACGGACAATACGAAATGATAAACAAAACAGGACGCACGACACGCATCAACGCATCACTTAATTAGCGCGGAGGAGGTAAGCGGGCGGGTAAATTCAATACTGCCAACCTAATGACTTCGACAGCGCGCGAAAAAAGTAGTGTAGAAATGGATTAATTCTGGTACCTGTAACCAATGGGACCTTCGACAAGCAAGATGAAAATTTGAGTTTAACAATATTACTCGACACGCACGATCGCAAGTGTGTAGACCAGGGGTTCCCAACCTTTTATCCTATGAGCCTCATTCAACATTATGTTAAAATACTACGCCCCCCTAGGGGCCGAAATGGGGAGTCAAAATAAGAAGTTAAACTAACAATGAAAATATTGGCGTGTTTAGTTTTATTCAAAAGTAAGTAATTAACTAAGAAAAGTAAAAGATACAATTAATGAGAGCACTGTGGCTGCACTTTATTAACCAATTGGTGAATCCTTGGTTTCATAGTAGTCAGTGCACAGCGAAGATCATTTTCCTCAAATGTACTTTATACAGTTTAATTCTAGAGCCGCTCGCTGCGCTTCCACTTGGTTCACTATACGCCCCCCAAGTGGAGAGGGGAGGGGGCGCCTCACTGGTTGGGAAACCCTGGTGTCGACCGTACTAGCGGGCGGGTGAATTCAGTGCCGCCAAACCAATGACTTTGACAGCTCGAAGCGCACGGTTAGACAATGTAGTTATAATAAGCCGTACCAAATTTGATTCTGGTAGCTGTATCAAATGGGACCTTCCACAAGCAAGATGAAATTTTGCACGCACGATCGCAAGTCTGTAGACCGACTAGCGTAGCGAGTGTCGGCTGGGCGCGGAGGAGGCAAGCGGACGGGTGAATTCAATGCTGCCAACCTAACGATTTTGACAGCTCGAAGCGCTCGAATTATAAGCTGTATCGAATTTGATTAATTCTGGTATAATTAATGGGACCTTCGGGTAAGTAAATAGATATTATATTTAATAGCAAGATTTGAGTTTCATAGTGTTACTCAAGACTCGAGAGCAAATTATTTGCAGTACAAAGATGTGACGCGCAACCCTCTACAAAAAGAACATTAGGGGTTTCGAGCACTTTGCCAATGTGTGCAAGGAAGCTGAGTGGTGAGGGAGCAATAATCAACTAATAACACCAATCCATTCTCAGCTTCGGGCTTGGCGTAGCGAGATTTTGTCAAGCAAAACAAAAATAAGGTATAGGCTCATTTTTTACAATCTGGCAGATTACCTAAAACCACTGTAAGTACACGTATTTTTTCTTTGTTTACGTAATCAACATCTTGCACCGATATATTAATTTTAAATGTAGCATGAGGTCATATTATCCGATTTAATCGCCACTAGGCAGGATCAAGCAAGCAATTATTATTAGCACCATTTGCTTACTATTAAATGGCTGTATCATAAACGGGGTATTATTATCATTGTTATGGCGTACATATACAAAGCTTAGCACGCACATATTACACATTGTTATAATACATAGCAGACCAGCTGTTAAGACAAAACGAACTATGTCGACGGCGGCGTTGATATATTATAGCACAGCTTAAAATGACGCGTTAAATAAAAGTTAAACACGATAACGGTATCCTATTGTTGACTAGGAAAAAAACCTGAGTGCATTTTGAAAATGAAACTACGAGTTTGTGAGAGTCTGTAATGATGAAATATACAAGAATGAATAGAAGCATCTGTATATAGATATAATACGAGTATATAGGTAAAGAAGTTTATTTTTTAATTACCAAAAAAATTTTGTGTGCTTGTTCAGACAAGCAAACTGAACAACTTTCACTATGGGATGGGACCAACTTTGAAATCGCAAAAAAAAATCAGCTGTTCCATACAAATGTTCAACATTCACTGAACCTAGATGTATGAAACAGATGAATTTTTTGCGATTTCAAAGTTGGTCCCATAGTGAAAGTTGTTCAGTTTGCTTGTCTGAAAAAGTACACAAAGTTTTTTGGTAATTAAAAATAACCTTTTATAAAGCCTATGAAAATTTTATTAGCCTACATTTTAAGAGTCATTTGTTTCTATTAGCATTTGCGTTTACATCTTATTAGATATGGATGCATCTGATAATTTAATAGTAAAATCAAATCTATCTATAGCTATAAAAATGTTGCGTCACGATGTTTGTCCGGGATAAACTCCGAAAGCAATCAGTTGAGTAAATTTCATTTCAATTTGAAAGTAAGCTCCGCTTTAATAAAGGACAAAATGGAAGCATTTTTAGTAAAGTCTGATTTTTAATTCGACGGAATTTTGACATTTCAGGAGTGATATACCAATATTTATAAATTCTCACTAAGAGAAAGCATTTTACCAAAATAAAAAATAAACCTTTCTTGAATTTAAGGTTTAAATTAGTAAAACTAAGACTTTAAAATTTACTGATAATTTTAAAATGATAGATTTTTTATTATCATATTATTGAAATTACAATAATTATTAAGAAAATTATTTTTCTTCTACAGGAATCTCTAACCAATACGACGACACGTTTAGCGCAGAGGTCGAGTGATCACCTACTGCGCAACGGGTCGCGGGTTCGATTCCCGTACGGGACAAATGTTTTGTATGGCCTACAGAAATTTGTTCCGGTCTGGGCGTATGTGCATGTGATATTCTATGTTTGTAACTGCACCCACGACACAGGAGAAAATCCTAGTGGGGCGACGTTTAAAAAAAAAATACATAGGTTGCCAACCTTTCTTTAGGAAAACCTCTTTGTTTGCAAAATCTTCGCATTTTGTAAGGGCCAATATAAACACGGTTTTTTGTTTTACTTAATTACATTTTTGTTTAGAATCATATGTAAAATTGCAATGTTTTCGTTAATTTTGTAGTTGGTTTGTGTGATTTTATAATCTTTGCGTTATTTATGTTAATGTATGTATGTGTTTTATTTGCAAAATAATTAGCCTGAAAAATTAAAAATGCTGTCTAAAGTAACTATTCCACGCGGACAAAGTCGCGGGGACAGCTAGTGATGATATAAGTGATAATGATTAATACATATTTTTATTTAAGAAATATGTTGTTTTAGGTACTCTAGTTTTTCCATTAAGCCAATAAAATTTACATTCTAGTTAGAATGAATTAATGAATGAATACTTTATTGTTGTTTAAAAATTAAAAATACAAAAGAATTGTGGTGATGGACTAACAAACGGCGGCCTTATTGCCAAAGCAGCAATCTCTACCAGGCAACCGATGGGTAGAGGAATGTTTAAATTGAAATGATAATGACAGGTATGATATTAAAGTTGTTACTGAAATCTAAAAATATACTTGATAAAATAATAAAATACATAAACTACACATACCTATATTTATTTTGTTAACCATTCTTTTATCTTTGTGTGGCCAAATAAATATTTCTTTCTTTCTTTCTTTCTTTCTTTCTTTCTATAACAGATATTTAAGAAATACACTACATAAGATACATACACTACTATTATGGTTGTGTTAGTGTGCACTGAATGCACAAAACAAACACTATTTACCATATAATTTACTAGATCTAATTTTATTTTATATTTTTTGTTAATTCATATTTTAAAAAAATAAACGCAGTAAAGGTTATTGATATCTATGAATGACATCTGTCAGAATTCCGCCGAATTAAAAATCAGACTTCAGAGTACCTACTTGTGGTTTTAGGTTTCGTGCTGCGAGTGACTCAGGTTGCAAGTGTCCATGTGCTCATAAGCTACAGTAACCGCCTTAAGTCAGGGGGACCACATGCGTGCAACCTAACTTCAAAGAAGCATCTTTATCATCATAGTTCATAGAGTAACGACTTAAGTATGGACTTCTTGTATTGACACAGTCGCTATACTCAATAGGCTATTTGACTAATTTTAGAAAATCATTTTAAATTATTCTGTATGTTATGTATGATATGCATACTACATGAATATTTCCGGAAAATTATAACTATTTATATTGAAAAATCAATAATAAAATTAAAATTTCTAAAAGCGCGGCAAAAACGCCATTTCTGTAATGGCGCCAAACATGACGTGCGTGACGTCACACGCGAGTAAACAAGTTAGTTGACTTTTTGCAAAAGAGTACTAATAATCAGTCCAGGAATCCGTGTTTACTTGCGTGTGACGTCACCAGCGCTACGTTTAATCATAGGCGTTTCCGACACGGATAGCATATAAAAAAATATTCGAAATTTATTTCGCGAAATATCCAAAAAATAAACATAAATTAGCGAGAAATAAAATAAATTATGGTTTTTTATCCTATTATCTAATAGGATGACCATAATTTGGGGTGCGATGTCAGATAACCTCCTCGTGGTGCACCCTGGGCATCCCGGCAGATTTTCTGCCGCGGGCTAATAATCTGACGAGAGGCCCCCCATGGAGGGGGGGGCGGGGGGGGGGGGCGTGGGATGGCCGGGTTCAACCCGGCGGGCCACTTCGTGTGGTCAACCGCTTCATGCGGTGCAGTCCCCTCTTCTTTTCTTAAGAAGAGGTGTGGCTTTCGCCGGAAGCCGATTTCGGCGTCAACCTTCGCTGGTGGCAAGGTGAAGCGATTCTTATCGCTATGGTGCTTTGCACCTTCCGGGGACATTCCCTGAGCTTCGGCTCACCTGCGCGGCGGTGGATCCAGTGGGGTCTGCCGTCGGGCAACCCGTAGGCCGCATTGAGCGGCCACGGGGGTCCGGCGCACTGAGCGTCGGGCCGCGTGGAAGAAAACCACTATAAAAAATCACCCCAACCCCAAGGTGGCGTCTCCGTGCCGAGGGGGTGCGTGGCTGGTGGGAGACCAGTCCCAAGCGGAGAAAGGGAGTGTATCCCAAAATACATCACAATGGAATTTGGCAACAACGATAAACGTCCCCAGGGGGTATCAGTCCCCCCCGTAGGACCGCGTAAGGCGGCTGCGGGCAGCCAGGCGTATCTGGGGCTGGCTCACCCAAATTCCACCCTTCCGAGCGTCGATAATAACACATGCGAACCCGTTGAGAGCGGGCCACCACCGGTATCCGGGCCGGCTGGTGGAAATACCATCGATCTTACCGAAGCGGCAGGAGAGTTACAACCCCCGACGGCGGATCTCGGGTCGTCGAGGGGTAAAAATGCGACCGGACGCAAAGGTGGAAGAAGAAGGGTCAGAATTTCGGACCTCATGATGAACTATGAGGGTCCAGACATGTTCCTGATCTCGGGAGTCTGACTACCTGTCGGAAGGCTCTTCCCTAATGAGTACCGACAGTGGCACTAATGCCTCCCGCACTCGTCGAAAGAGGAGTCTTGAAGTAGGAGAAGATAGCGATGATCCTTCTGTGGAAGAGGATCTTAGGTCACCAAAACCCAAAGGCAAGCGAGGCAGAGGCCGTCCGCCAACAACGGGCGAATATGTAGGGTTAGCAAAGGCTAAGGCAGAATACTTAAGACAGGAGCGCCTGGAATTACAACTACAGGCCGAGCGGGAGCTCCTAGAAATGCCGAGAGAGTCTAGAATGACAAGACGTACACCCCTCCCTGCAACAACATTAGCGGCGGAGGTTTTGACAACACTGGAGGAGAGCGGAGGTGAGGACCTAACGCTCACCATTACCGAGCGCATGGGTAAAGCACTGGCCGTTATAAACTACGTGGCCGAAAGGTCATCGAATTTGAAGGGGACCTTCGTACATAAGCTGAAACAAGCGGCAAAGGACCTACGGGAGGACGCCAAAACACTGGCAGCACGCATTGTCTCTGATGAGACGGTGCGCTTGCAGCAAGCGAACTCCCGTCTGGAGGAAGAATTAAAGGTCCAGAAGGAGAAGATTACAGAGCTGGAGGCAAAAATGCAGGACCTTCAAAGGAGGAGCCTACCACCTCCCCTACCAGCCACAAACTTGGTAGAGACCCTAGCTCCTCCTAACATCGAGGAGCTAGAAAATCGTTTGATTGGGCGCATGGTTGCTCGGCTCAACGCCAGGCTCGAGAGGTTGGAGCCTAGGCTGAACCCTGAGCCGCGCCTGCGCCCTGCTCTCAACCACGAAAGAAGAGCTGAGGTGAACACCTCTTCCTTGGCCATTCAGGTGACACCCGCTGCGCCTGCAGCTCGGAAGTCCGCAGCAAAAAGTGCTCCCTCTGCGCTTGAGGACGCGGCTCCCGCGAGAAGGCGCAAATCAACCCGAAGGAAGAAACCAACTGCGGAGAAATCCACAGCGAGGGAGTCCCGCCCACCGCCGGTGGGCCAACCTAACACGGAGGAGGCCTGGACCGCGGTGGTGAAGCGTGGCCAACGTAGACGACAAAAAGGGGATGGCATTCCGGCGACTACCACCATGCCGACGCAGCCTCCTCCACCCAAGAAGAACAAGGCCCCTCCTCGGCAGCCCAAACTGCGCACGCCTAAAACCGCCGGCGGCAGTGGTGCTGACATTGCAGCCAGGTGCCGAGGAGAAAGGCCACTACGCCGGGGTGATTGCGGCCGCCAGAGCCAAAGTAAGCCTCGCGGAGCTGGACATAGAGGGTGTACAGTTCCGCAGGTCTTTGACTGGGGCGGCCATAATCCTCGTCACGGGCGATGAGAAAGACGCGAGCGCGGTCAACCTAGCCGTCGCCCTTAAAAGGGTGGTTGACCCGTCCGTCGCGCGGGTCACTATTCCCACAAAGATGGTGGAGATGCTCGTTTCCGGACTTGACGAATCCGTCCAACCGGACGAACTAAGAGAGGCACTCGCAAAGACCGGCGAGTGCCAGACTGAGGAGGTTCGGGTGGGGGAAATCCGCCAAGGCCGTTACACCATGGGCACGGCGTGGGTGTGCTGCCGGTGGAAGCGGCAAAGAGAATAGCCTGTGCCAAGAGGCTGCTGGTGGGTTGGTCCGCCGCGAAGGCGAAGATCCTCCAGCCCCGCGAAATGCGGTGCTTCAGGTGCCTCGAATCGGGGCACCTGAGGATAGACTGCAAGGCGGAGATAGACCGGAGCATGCTCTGCTACCGGTGTGGGGAGGGCAGGGCACAGGGCGTCGGCATGCTCGTCAAAGCCTAAATGCCCACTGTACGCGGCGGCCGAGAAACCGGCGGACCACCGCCTCGGGGGTAAGACCTGCTCTGCCCCTAAGGCCCCTATAAGCAGGAGAAGGAAGAGGGCAGTGCCAAACCGGCCACCCGAGACCTCAGGTGGGATGGAGATGGAGGTCACCGAGGACGTCATCGGGACCCCCATCATCCAGGAGGAAGAGGCCGCGGGAGGGGATCCCCGCGTAAAAAATGGTCCCTAACCCCAGGGCACCTAGTGCTGGGACGTCACGGGGTGTAAAGCGGCGCACAACACCTGCGCCGCTCACGAAGCAGCAGAGCCTCGCGCCTTTTGGCGTAGCGCGAATCCGGTAACGGACCACTCACGGTCAGGGGGTCAGCGGGAACAAGGCCTCGCTGTTGTCCCCTTCCCCCTGTCCTGTGACGGACGGAGGAGCTGGGGGGGGGGGGGTGAAATTGGTGGCCTGATAGGGCTTGTGTATTTTTGTTTATTCCTACGGTTGCGTCGACTTTGGCGCATCCACTCAAAGTCCTCTCATTTGATACCCATATAGCTGAGGTTGCAAAAGGAAAGCGATCCGCCATTTTGGGGCGGCGGCCATATTGAAAAGGAAAGAGTCAAATAAATAGTATCTTGTGCTACAGACAAGGCTTGAAGCGCACACACCCATTTTACACCGAGATACTAAACATATTCAAATTACACGCTCTCGAAACATACCGCTTACATACCTGATTGTTTCTATCTTTATTTTGTTAAGTATTTACATAATACAATTATATTATTGGATTGTAATTAATATCTGAAATGAAATGTTATTATTATATATTAAACCTAGAGCTCGTAGTGTGTGTTTTACTGTCAGAATGTATCTTCAATACAATGAAATTTACCACAAGTCAGTTCACATCTTCAGACAAAACATTTAAAATTAACATATTTTGTAATTCGCAAATGCTTAATTGTAGCTCATTGGCCGTTATAATATAAAATAAAAAAAAATAATAAGCGAGTATTATAGCACAAATAGAAGTATTATAACACAATTATAAACAAACAAGTATTAAGTGAATTTAATGTACAGCTCAATTTTAAATTATGGTGTATATAATCATATTACATGACTAGTCCACTTTGCTGTATACACGTTTAGGAATATATACCGGGTATAAGTGACGGTGTCCCTTTTCTTTTAACAGTGAGTTCAGACCATGATCCTAATTTGAAAATCACAGAAATTTTCTCCCGGAAAATTCATTTTTTTCAGACTTTATTTTGTTTTTCAAAATTTTGTGGTGTCATAAGTATAACTAAGTTAACGTTTACAAATCATATTCTGTCAAAAAACCATAATAAATACACAAACAATTAACTTTGCAATGTAAATCGCATAATTTTTCCACATTACTGTACCAATGTGTTTTTCGTTTCGAATTTCATATGTACATTTGTCTGATGCTCATACGGTGAAGGAAAACATCGTGAGGCAACCTGCATACATCTGCGAAGAGATTGAAAGGTGTATTTGAAGTCGACCAATCCGCACTGGGTCAGCGTGGTTGAATAAGGCCTAATCACCCTAACATAGGGTAGGCTCGAGCCCCTCGGTGAGGACATTTATATGAGCTGCGATGATGATGATTGCACGCGGAACCAGCTGTTTGGGTCATCGAACATCAGCGCACCGGTGTGTGAGCGGAACAAAAATGATGCCGACGCGCCATACCTTGCGTAACATGAATAAAAATTTAAAATGAAAACTCCTTTTTTACAAATATTAACATTAGTCTGAACTCACTATTAAAATAAAAGGCACACCGTCACTTATACCCGGTATAATCAGTCCACTACTTAATACAAGTTCTGATGGTTCAAATTTTGATTGTGTTCTGTTTTGTGTATCAAATGAATAAAAAAATTGCTGCGTGCTCGTTCTGCCGCAGCGATTGTAAGATCAGTGATTGTGATATACTGTGAATTGTGCCTGAGTTGTAGATGTTGTCATTCTTAGCCTTATTATAATGAGCCTGTCGCGTACTAGCAATGCGGAGAGTTCACTGATGACTTGACGACGTCATGTGTCGATAGTTACAGATTGCGCCAAGTTTCTAGTCTAGTCCGCTCTGAACACAGCGCGATTCGCGTTGCACTGTCAAAATACAAGGTTGCCTTCGAAGCAGGGGCGAAATTTACGCAAAATAGATATGCATTTTTTGCGATTTGAAGATTGGTCCCATAGTGAAAGTTGTTCAGTTCGCTTGTCTGAACAAGCACACACAATTTGGCTCTTATTGTATAATTAAATAAAATTATATTGTCTGCCTACACAAGTTATTTATAAGGCAAAGGCGACACCGGGTTGGGCAGGCTTTAGAGGTTGGCTAAGTAGGAGGCAGGCTTAGGGGTAAAATGCTTCGATAGATAGTGGCCATACTGGCAGCGCGTGCCTGGCGGTCTAAAGTGTATTAATAGACATATATTTTGTGATAGTAAAATGTCTCACTTTTAAATTTTTCCAGAAAATTGCTTCTTAATTTCGAAGTAATCGAACATGTTGAGTGGGTACGTGATATTAATATGTCGACGTCTACTAAATCTACTAATCTACTAAGTCTACTAAATTTTTATACAAAAAAATAATACATAATAATAGCATCACTGTAAAACAATTGTAAAATATCGATTACTTCTTGTCACATTTTTAACACACAAATTGTTTACGTTACATGTGGGAAGGAGTTCACAATGGCTCGTTTTTATAAAGAGAGGGCTATTTTCAATCAATTCCCACAATGCATCCTGGAAATCTAAGCAAAAAATAACCGACGCGTCCGTTCGCCTCGCTAACTGCTAAGCCGCTATCGAGGCGCCAAGCGTCCCACAAGCGAGCGGTGGGGCCGCGCGCATAGCGTGCAGTGTGTTGGTTCACTGGGATGAGTCATCGTAGCGACCAACTAACCTCATGCCGCTAAGCGTGCCACCTGCGGTGTGGCTTTGGCCTAAGTGACGGATGAATGTCAAATCACTAAATAAGTTTTAGCACGATAATATTTTATTTGCGTGAGAAAGAAGTATAAGTACCTCTGCGCGGGATAACTTCAGAGCGGTCTAGAAGTTTGGCGTAGTCTGTGGTACGCAGGGACCAGAAAACGTGTTCATTTGGTTAAGCCGTTCGAGAGGGTAACCCATTCGTATGGTATCACAGTGGGCTCGGTAAGCTGTTCAACAGGTTTACCGTTTACCTAATCTTAAAGGATTTATGCGCCTAACCGCTTACTGTTCGGGTAACCCTTTCCCTCACGCACACCGAGCGATTAAAATAGCACTGCGGGCGCAATAACGCCGGAGTTCGGTCGAGACCTTCGGCATATATGCGGTGCAAAAGCAATCTACACGCGATATACTCGTACGTAAGGTCGAACCCATTTGGGGGGTTTAAATATCGGTAAGCGATAACCTGAATTAATTCAATCGAAGGGATTAGTGAGAAAACCGGTAAGCCGTTTGAAAGCTTACCGTAAGGCAAAGGGTTTGAAAACCCAGCGTTATAAAATACCCGATCAAAACCCTCAGGTTACCGGCTACAACGGTAACCTGGTCTGGTCCCTGGTGGTACGGTCGCGGTATTAGCAGGCATTGGCAGACATCTACGCCAGGGACCGGACCAGTAGGGTTACTCCTGAACCAATTGCGATAGATCGTCATTGGGATTGTGATTTTTCGTACGCTTGAGTAACAACACTAGCGCCAAATTGGACCCGTATTTTGAGAATATTTAATAATACTGAATTTGGTTCACCCAAAATCCGCACAATAAGCGGTCAATTTGGAGACAATGCGCAAAAAAAAACGTACGGAAAATCACAATCTCAATGCCGATCGATCGGATTCGGTTCAAGAGTAGCCCTACTGGTCCCTGGCGTAGATGTCCGCAGGAAACTTTTGTACGGTACGGTAAGCTTCCGTTACCGTTACCGTTCTAAGCGCCGATTAATTTGTGCACGTTATTTTAGACCTTACGTATATCGCGTGTAGACAGCTTTTTCATCGCATATATGCCGAAAGTCGCGACCGAACTCCGGCGTTATTGCGCCCGCAGTGCTATTTCAATCGCTCGGTGTGCGTGAGGGAAAGGGTTACCCTATCCCGATAGGTAAGCGGTTAAGCGCATAAACACTGAAAACCTTTAAGGCGCTACTTTCCCGTTTTATACAATTTCGATTAACTGTACCGCCACGAATATAAAACATGCAGTTCTCAAATTCATACATGATATTTTTGAACATTTTATCTAAACATTCTTAAAGACAGAAACATGATTAATAACATTTCACTCGATAGAAAAAAAATCCAAAGATTACTCTGTTCAATATTTTAAAAAGGGCTGTGAATCAGAGAATAAAATAATAAATGGCATAAAAGTGTTACTAATAGATGTGCATTTTTATTGTCTAGAAAATTGCAAAAATACATTTTTTATTTTGTACTCCAGTTTTCCAAAAATCGAATAAAACATGTAAAATGTAACGTTTTCGTTCGGCTTAAGCAAATGAACGGTTTCCGGTCCCTGAACTGCGCGCGGACGGTAGCACGAAATGATTTATTAGTGCCATTGAATACATTGCAAGACTGTGCAGTATTTGCATGGGAGCCAGCCAAAAGAAAGACATGAGAACGAAACGAAAGTCGAGGTGCAACCATACAACAAGTCCGCTAATTTAATTTTGCATTCTCTTCACTCCCTTATTCATAAGAGTTCTTACAACTTGGTTAAGTGATGCATGTTTTGTTTCATTCCTTCTTATGAAATTTGACACACGTCAGAATAAGACAGAACATAGATAACTTAGTCAGGTGTAAAAAAAAAATGTTCACGAGTGAAAGGGGGTCACAGTTCATGCATGCGATATAAAGGCGTTTGAAAATACACGAAAACAATACATTCGAATATTTTTTTCTGAAACGATGACGGAAATAAGCCTAGATAAACAATTTGGCTGGTTTTGTCATGCTAATAATTATACATAGACAAAAGAGGTGGCTGCTTGGGTTTTGTTTCCTTCTTCTGTCGTACATATTTTAAAAGAAGCGAGAGAACAGGAGACGCATTTTTGAAACAGTAGAAATCAAATTCGTATTCGAAATCGTAAGATTCGCATACAAATTTTCAAAGTCACTATTTTTGAATATGCATTCCGTGAATTCCGCAACGAGTGGTCCTACCCACTCGTTTTTGATTTCTACTGGTAGAATATACGCAACGTACGAGTACATACGTTCCGTTTTACATGCAATTCATCGCTGGTTTTTTAAATTAATGAGTTATTGCCATGTGATTACGTATCGGCTTAAATTTTTTCTGCGTGTAACGGTTTTTAATATTGATATTTGTTTTCAGTGACAACACTGAATTCGAGTGATTCAAAAATCTTTAAAATTGAGAACAGTAGAAAATAATTTCGCACGTCGTTTGTATCCGTGTTCGAATTCAAGTTTCATTTCTAATGATTCAAAAATGCGTCTCCTGTCCAGATTGTTATTATCTCAACGTAATAATTTAATGAGTTCAAAATTCTTAGAAATTGATACTTACATCAAAAACAAGCCTACAATGTCGAACTGATATCATTCATTATAGAGACAGGTTTTGACAAAGGCCTGTCTTATAATTATATCTGTGTTATTATTGGTATCAGTATTCATTCGTATTCCCCACATTTTTATTGGCTGACTGGTAAAGAATGTCTCGTTATTCAGTCCGGAACGTTTCAACCAAATCAGAAACGTTTCCGTTCCCATACATTTTGACAACACCTTGACAGCTGTCAGATGTCAAAACATATGGGAATGGTAACGTTTTGGTTCAAACGTTCGTTAATAGTGCGAATGCCCCTCTGTTACTATTATACAGACAGGTTTTATGAAATCATTACTATAAAGGCATGTTTTAATCAAAGCACTGTGTTATTATTATAAAGACGGTGTTCGGTCTTTGTCGTCGTCAATAAAACACAATTTTGTTTTACAGTGTGGTTCTTGTGACTCTTGTGAGGGTTGCAGATTTGCTGCGAATCTCCCAAGAGCCACATGTATTATGGTGACCGTTACCACCTACCATCAGGTGGGCAGTTTGCTTGTTTGCCAATTCAGTAGCAATAAAAAAATATTTACAAAAGCAATGTCCTAAATTTCTGTCAGAACCTATTTTGTCTCGGTCTTAGTCAATATTTATGTCCATTGTCCGTCTATCATCATCCGTCATTAATACTCCTCATGTCATTGACGGGCATAGACTTAGCTGCGAAGGCTGGACACCGCAAGAGACGGTTTTAACAAATACCTGTGTAAATAAAATACAGGTTTTAACAAAATACCTGTGTTTGATATTCTAGGTTGCAAGTGTTGTTAATTTATTTTAGGAATCTAAAGCATAAACAGCATCTCAATATTAATGTCATTTTCTTCCATATTTTTATTAATACGTCTTGACTTGAGCTCTTTTCTCACTTATAATGAAAGCGTCTCTCTGTGTGTATGTGTGAGTGTGTATGCTTGTAAACGAGTGAGATTTTGTGTGTAAGAGGGGGTATATATTGAAGTTTCTACTTAGCCACAAACCAACACCAGAAAAAGTCATTGCTAGATAACAGGTGTTTAAAATTTTGCCAAGAAATTCCGAAGTATAAATCCAATCTAATCTAATGCAAACATTTTAGAAGTAACAGTTACTATTTTAGTTTATTTTTTTCTGTGCTTCTTTTGTGTGTAAAAAAAAGGAATTGTCTGCGATACGCCATTCTCTCGTACACCATTAAAATAGATGCAATGTTCACATTACTCTAAGCACAAACAACTTTAAATTATAATGTTTAGCGTCTAAAGCATCCGGTCGCTTACCCAAAACTGCTAATTCGTAACACTTTATATCCGTTACTAGTTTAGACCGTAGTTTTGTTATGGCGGCATTCATTATATCAGCAATGGATGCGTTTCGAAACGATAGCTCCGAGTCAGATCTATCTTTACGTGTTAATCGCCCTAACCTATTCCAATAAGTACAATAATTATTTTAAAAAATCCAACCACAGATCAAGTATATTGCAACGAGCACAGACAACCATTTTTTGTAGCTGGATAATTGGTAAAGATACTTCGTTTTAAACATCTCAGTTTTTGAAAAAATATTTAACAAGTATCGATATAAGGCTACACTTTAGTAGAGCTACACCATATTTCTAATTTTTTTAATGAAATAGTTACCTACTATCGTAAAATGTGAACAGATTTGAAATGATTACTGGAAGACATGCATTGACCAAGTAAAATGTCAAATCTATTGAATCTAAGCCATTACAAAATTCACAATCAACGAAACCGCATGCATACAAACCACAGATGATAAAAATATAAAACAGTTGAGATACTTGTCTATCAAATGACACAATTAATCTAATAATTGTGTATTTAGAGTAACAGAGTAGTACAAGTTTCACAACTGTCAAAATTCACCGACACCTGTCAGATAAGCGTGTTAGGCAAAGGGAAAACGAGGTGTGCAGCCTTGCTAATGAAATTAAATGTAACATTACGCCTACGCACCCAAAACAGCATAAAGTTAAAACTACAAATATGTACATAATACTAATATACATAAAAGAAAAAGTTTTTAGCAGTGCATATTTTTGCATTCACAGTTCAAAGTATGTTAGAAATGAAAAAAGAAATAGGTTAAAAGAATCGAAACATCGATTTTGGGGGTTGGTTTGTTTTCTCCATTTCGGTAGCAAGTTAGCAACTGACCGTATCGTAACGTAGGTGCCATTCGCGTCGAACTATATTCAAAGGGATTTGCCGAATAATCAACTCGAGTAACAGAATTGACCAAGCGAGTGCATCGAACATGTTACGCTCTCAAAGATAGACCACAGACAATCAAAATATAAAAATGTGCACTGCTAAAATCGTGTACTAGTAGTGTAAGTATGTCTACAAAGAAAATAATGTTGTCGCTTACTGTTTGCATCCCACGAGCGTCATGAAAGGTCGCATGTTCTTGTCGTGCACAGGCGAGTTTCATTTTCAAAATGTCATCACTTGTTTTTTTTTATTTATTTGGTGGCAAAGAAGTATAGTCCACCTGACGTTAAGCGATTACCGGAGCCTATGGACGCTTGTGACTGTGATTTTAGTCACTGTCTGCGCCAGCAGTAGAGTACCTACTGCCCCCCGCAGAGCTCATACGTCACTCACTCAGGAACACAACGTGACGTCATTTGGCTGCCGCGTACGAGGTGGAAGTACTAACGCAGTCGCGCTTATCATTTCCTACCTCTAAATCCACCGTCTTTCACCAGACAAAAGCACGCGCAAACGTCAAAACGAGAGCTCCCACTTAAGGCAAAGGGAACGATCGGTCATACAGCCGTGTTTTATATCTTTTTTTCTCGAACACACATCAAATTAAAAACAAAACCTTTTGGACAACTAGACGTTGCCAACTGGACTGGCCGTCTTCCGAGATTAGGGCGTCTACTACGACCTGATAAATATTTCAGGCACACATAACGTAAGAACTAAATTTCGTTTGGTGGTTTTTTTTATCAATTTGACACAATCGAGTTTTAAAACCAGTTCTAATGAATTATTATTCCACATGTTATATACCGGGTTATTTTTCCATTAGGAACCAAATTTTGTATGCTGGTTCAGACAGCTGATTTTTTTTCGCGATTTCGAGATTGGTCCCATAGTAAAAGATCTTCATTCTGCTTGTCTGAGCAAGCACACAAAATTTGGCTCCTGATGGAAAAATAACCCGGTATTCCATTCTGCAAAAGTGTTAGTTATTCACCTGCTTTGCTTTATTTCAATGTCCTGCAAAAAATACGATACAATTTGCAATTGTAACCGCCGTTCGCGCATCAGCAACTGATCGACTGCGCATGGTGACTTTATAACAATTTTTGGATTGTATGCTAGGCGAAAAATGTTATGCACCACCGCTATAAGGTTGAAATTCGGTTGATTTCCCATTGTAATAATATTTTAAAACTTATTAAATCGATAGGATGTTTTTTTTCAACTCAAGTTTCGGCCCAGCTCTGCCGGTTACAATTTCAAAACAAAATCCACACACACGGCGGAGACGTCAATACGACAATAACTAAAAAAGCGACCTATATTAGTTATTAGTAGTAATTTCAAATGAGTTGCATCGAATCTACATAACAAAAAAAATGTTTTTTTCAAACAAGCTAATTAAAAAAAAGGCAACTAAATAAAAACATCCTTTGTAAAGTGTTCCTCTGTCCGGAAGGTAAGATTGGCAAATATGTTGCCATAATATGGCAACATTAGGAGCTAGCGCAAACAAACTAATAAAATTCACGAGAAATTGTCTACACCAGTGGCTCCCAACCTTTTAATCTCCATGGACCATTTACACTAACATGTAACCTAATGATGTCATGAGATTCATCTTCTGCACAAGTTCGTAGGGCTAATATTGTTTGCTGAAGCAACCAGCAAATGATCATTTGCTGTCAGTCGATTCGGACCTCGTTCTACGAGTATTACCAACAAAGATCTGCTCCGAGAAGTGTTTGCATTCGGGGACCACAATTCTCCTTGGTCCACGGACCACCGGTTGGGAACCACTGGCTTACACCGCTACGGGGTCTGTGACCTGTAGGTGATAGCCGAGGGAGTTATACGTCGTGTAGAAACTATTAAAAATAAAAAGTAATGACGGTAACCAGACGATAAGGTATTTTTTAAAGATTTTTTACAAGCTTTTATTTACTTTCACTTGACCGATGTCTGTAATGAAATCTTGCAAGTTAAATTTAACTCGGCTTCCGATTGAGCTGAAATTTTGCATGCATATGTATATCGCGTGGCAATGCACTATTATGATGACATGAAGCTGATCTGACGCTGGAGCTGGTCATAGGGATTCCGCAATAAAACGACACAACCCCATCGAGTTTGGCGCTCGTTCGATTCGAATTGACGAGTACTAAAAGCTTGTATTTAAAAAAGTTTTTTTTAATGCTTTTACTTGTTGCATACAGGCTTTGGAAGTCATAAAGCAAGTAAATTTACTGTCGTATCGACGTCGCCACCCGGTATAACGTGTAACGTCCACACGTTTGTCGGTATGTCCTAGCGAAATAAAAAGCAAAACTATCCTCCATGTTCCCAACTCACCTGGGGCCCATCTTCTTCTTCTTCCGGCTCCTTGTACTTCTTCACCATGTGTTCCTCGACCGGCTGGAACAGGAGAGCCGCTGCCCACACGTTCAGCATTATACCGCCCAGAACCAGCACCGCTCCTCTGAAGGTTGAGACATGAAAATATCGTTACGTAAAAATTTAATATACAGGTTGGACGGTGATTGGGAGGACCCCTGGACCCTTATATCGATGATGGCTAATTATACACAAACTAGCTCTCCGCTCGCGACTTCGCCCGCGTTATTTTTGTTTTCCCGTGGGAAAATTACCCTAAGACCTTCCCCCGGGTCTCGAACTATCCCTATACCAACTTTCATCAAAATCGGTTCAGTAGTTTCATACAAACAAACAAACAAACAAAAAAATCGTTCCTCTTTATAATATTAGTATAGTATAGATACAGTGATTCTTTATTTTTGGGGTTTCATATCTTAAAAGGAAAAAAACTGACCCTTATATGCTTAGTTAGGAACTTATATACCCGCGTATATCTATCTATACCTAATATTATAAAGCTGAGGAGTTTATTTAATTGTTTGTTTGGTTGGTTGAATGCGCTAATCTCAGGAACTACTGATTCAAATTGAAAAATTCTTTTTGTATTGGATAGTCCATTAATCGAGGAAGGTTATAGGCTATATAACATCACGCCACGACTGATAGGAGCTGAGCATCAATGAAAAATGTTGCAAAGGGAAAAAAATATATGGCGAAACGTAGTTCGCGGGCACAGCTAGTAATATACTCGTATATAAAGCGATTCCGGAGAAAAAGGGTCTCGACAGACAGACAACAAAATGATATAAGGGTTCCGTTTCATCCTCTGGAAATCTAAAAACACTTATTTTCAGCCGTTACCCTGGTCGATGGAGAGGCTCAGAGCCATCAGAGCATAACGATGAGAAGCAACTGCAAGTTATTGACCTACCCTAAGCATTTCCTTCAAATACAAGAGCGACGATCGGGTTACGCCACAAAACAGTAGGTCTATTATGTCAAGATAAGATCTAGTCTACGGCCTTGGTGTAGTGGTTGAGGCCACCGGGATCCGATCCTGTTAATCGGGAGGTCCGGGGTTCGATTCCTAATGGGTGCAAAAAATTATCTGCTCGGTAGGGCTGAGCCCGCCTGGCTAGCTACCACCGTCTCACCTAAGTTTGTCTCCATAATAACAATGTTGATAGCATTGTTGTGTTCCGACAATTAGAGGTAAGATAGCCAGTTCCTCAGTTGTTGAGGAGTCCAGGTGAAGCTCGCGGCCACCTTCGGCCTTATCCTCACTTACCATCAGGTGAGATGATGGTCAAGAGATAAATTTATTTTTTATTTATTTACTCTATGTCTCTCCCTTTTCAATAAAGGAAGTATTGTTTGCATGAGATCTTTGTCCGGTTTGCAAACATTTTCTTGATCGGATAAACAAGAAAACCGTACTGACCGCTAAAAATCCGGTTATCTAGCAACCCTATCTGTATAGATAGCGCCAAACTTCTACAGTGCATTCACAGTTATTTTACCTCTGAATTCATATGTGGATGACCTTTATTATCAAAGCAATAGAGGCGCTCTCAGAGGTAAAATACATGTGAATGCACTGTAGTCCGCTCTGAACACAGCACGATTCGCGTAAATTGTCGAAATATACGTATAATTAAATTAAATTATATTGTCTGTCTACATAAGTTGTAAGTGTTGGATGAACGTCACATCACCAAAAAAGGTTTAGCACGATAATGGACTCAATTCTGAAGTGGGCGCTAAATTTCCTAATTTTATTTAGATGTCACTAAACCATTTCCCTATTCTACGGTAACTGTCAAATTCAACTGACATTGCTAATTTGAATCTGACGTTTCTAATTTTAGACAGTCAACTTAGCTTTAGCCGCCCAAACGCTATTCCAAACGTGAGATTTTTACGCGTAAACATCCTAAACTGACTATTTTTAGCGGCAGCTAAAATCATCCCGATGAAAATTAAAACCTTGCTAAAATCCGCCATTTTGGTAATGAAAAATACGAATCCTTACAACAAATGAGGTAAATTTTTTTATTTTGCCGAAATTGTTTGTTTTCGCCTTAAATGAATAGGATAATTGAAATATAATATATAAATCTTTCTTATTAGTTAGAACTATATTGTTAAAAACAAGATAAAAATGTACAGTAAATACAGTATATAAACATAAAACCCATTTTATTTTCTTTCATAAAAAGATCAATTCATTAAAAAGCCGGCACCTAACCTAACCATGCGCTGTGATTGGTTGAAGCTAAAATATCCCACTTGGGTCGCTTCATGTTTCTGGCAAACAATGTCGCGTGGTGATAATCTTGACTAGTATTAAAAATAACCTAATAAGTAGCAGTTTTCTTTCATTTCAATAATAATTATTGGTTTTTACGAAGAAACTTCAGTGTGATATCTTGGCTCCGATATTATTTAGCTATATGTTATGTACCCCATAATAAAATTTATTTCTTTTGAATTGTTCTTCCAAAATTTACAACTTTCATGAGTGGCCGCCAAAATTGAAAGAGACGCCAGCTTTACCCTACCCCTTTAGTTGGTCTGTCATCGCAGAATAGCACTTACTTAACCGGCCATTTAAATTGAGTTTAAATTTAGAAAATTTAGCTTTAGGTTGCGTTGGCTTTAGGGCGCGTAGAATTGAGTCCAATAAATAAACTTAGTATATTAACTTACGTGCGTGGAAAAGAGGTGCGAAGCGACTTCAGAGCAGACTAGAATTTTGACGCGATCACTACCCGACATGATTAGTACGAGATAGCAGTCTTACTCACTTGTACCCGTACGTCTCCAGCAGGTACCATGATGCTGCCAATATACATCAGGGCAGTATGATGCTGCCGAACGCGGAGCCCGACATGCTTGCAAACATTATGTTGACCGGACAAACGCCAAGAAAACCGTACTGTCCGCTAACACCCGGTTATGCGGCGACCCTACCCTACCCCGCACGTACCCGACAATACAAGTATCAAATAGCAAATACTCACTTGTACCCGTACGTCTCCAGCAGGTACCGCAGCACGGGGGGCAGTATGATGCTGCCGAAAGCGGAACCCGACATGCATATGCCGTTCGCCAGACCGCGCAGACGGACGAAGTAAGACGTCACTATGTACACTGTGGGGGGGAAGGCCAATCCGGCGCCCGTTCCCACCATCGCGCCGAAACTTGGGGAGGGGAAAAAAAAGGAAAAAAAATTGAAAAAATTTCAAGGAGGCGTCACACGGCTGAAAAGAAAGTCAACGTTAAACCTTTACCGTGCGTTTACACTCAGAAACATAAAACATGTAATGTTTTACAACTTGTTGTACGATACAAATCTCAAAACTTGTTGTATGTATGCTTTTGCGTTCGCACTGCCGAAAACCGTGTTGGATTCGAAACAAATTCTAAGATTTATTGCAGATTGCGTTAGGATCGCCTCAAAACTTGTTGTCTGTCAACGTTTTTTATGGATTTGTCAACGATTGCGTTCGCACTTTCGGATGTTAAAGTCTTAAAACATGTTTTGCAACATGTTGGGGTGTTGACAATGGAAACGCATTCATAAACATTGACAGAAACATGTTTAAAAAACATGTTTTTATGTAGATGTTTCGTCAGTGCAAACGCACGGTTAGAACAACCTTGTTTTAAACCACTAAGTTGGCAAACAAGCACGCTGCCCACCTGATAGTAAGTGGTAACAGTCACCTATAATACATGTGGCTCCTGTGAGATTCGCAGCAAATCTGCAACCCCCACAAGAACCACAGTGTACGTTGCCAACTTGTGACATCAGATGTAAAGTCACGGTACCCAGTTATTTCACTGCCATATCGTACCCTTCAAACCGAAACGCAGCAATGCAAGCACTGCTGCTTTGCGGCAGATATAGGTAAGACGGAGGTACCCAAGCGGACGACCCTGGTGCAGTCTTCCTCCGGTGAAACCTTTTTAACAAGAGCAGCTACATTATAATAGCAATAGGGAATGAGTAGCGGAAACCTAGAACCTTAGTTCGCTCTATTTACAAGTGTCGGATCGCGGATTCGGTTCGAAAAATAATACTACATATAAAGGATTACTTTTTTATCACCCCCGAAAATTTAAGGGACTCTTCAGGACACGGTAGTGGCATGATTTAAATATTAATAAAAAAAATAACTTACCTAAGTAATTAATTCTATATTAATTTCCTGAAATACCCAAAAAATACAGCACTAGTTTAGTGCAGTATTTTTAAAGACTTTTATTCATTTATTTTTTATATAATAATGGATGTGTCCTGATTCCTGAAGCGTCCCATAAATTTTTCGGGGTAGTAAAAAATTAATCCTGTATAAAAAAACTGTTTAAAAACACGCTTTTATTGAGGCGTAGAAAGTGCTCATCATAATCCATTTTTATGCTGAGCACCCCACGCCTTTATTATTAATCATAAATATATATCATTTGATCACATGTAGCAGCAAATAAAAAAAAATATTCTGCACTTTCTACGCGCGTAAATAAGAGCTTAAGGTAACGCGTAATCGTAAGGTTTAGGCGTAACAAAACTATGTACTCACCTAAAATATAAATACGTGATTGAGAAGGCGTAGCTGCTGAATATCATGCCGAAGGCCGCGAAGCTGCCCCCTATGAGCGTCACCGTCCTGTACGACCACTTCACCGACAGTATCGACGACAGCGGCCCTGCGGACGACATGGCTTCGATGACAATCCGGCTCGAAGGACCATTAATATTTTACCTATGTCCCTATTACGACCGACATACGAGCGGTCAGACATTCAACATATAAAGTCTGATATGTTGCTGTGTGTACAATTATAAAAATATATATCTTTCTTATATATAAAATTCTCGTGTCACAGTGTTTGTTACCGAACTCCTCCGAAACGGCTTGACCGTTTTTTATGAAATTTTTTGTGTATGTTCGGTAGCTCTGAGAATAAGTCATAAACTATTTTTATACCCCTAGGTGATAAGGAATTTTTTTGGGTTGGGAGAGCTTGTATTTCATCTGAGACCAGATGAAATACAAACTCTCCCAACCCAAAAAATCCTCAATTTCATAGAGGGTTTGGGCTTGAAGGAGATACTCTAACGGTGCTATAATTCACAATAGATCTTTTAGGTCGAGGTGAAAAGGCCTACAAGGCGAAAGCCCGTACAATAACAACAATAATAATAAGGTATTTTTTTGAAATTCTAATCAGGAGGTCCGTGGATTTACCAATCCTGCCATGTACCAATGAGTTTTTCGTTTATCGAATTTCATATGTACATTTGCCGACACCCCACACGGTGAAGGCAAACTGCATACATTAACGAATAAATTCACAGGTGTATGTGAAATCGACCAATCCGCACTGGACCAGAGTGGTTGCCTAAGGCCTACAAACCCTAACTTAGGGTAGGCTCGCTCGAGCTCCTTGGCGGGGAACGTATATGAGCTGTGATAAGAAAGTGTGTTTGATTTGATTTTGATTATTAAAATATAATTTTAATTTGAACGTTTTCACCGCCTCCAGCCTCCGTGGTCTAGTGGTACAGACCACTTGGCCTTTCCACTTCTATTTGCTTGGTTCGGTAAGTGGTAGAGCCTCTGACTGAGCTCGCCTGGCTAGCTACCACCGTCATACCTAAGTTTGTCGCCTTAACTTTCCACACCTATTTGCTTGGTTCGTGTAGTGGTAGGGCCTCTCGAATCCGCCTGGCTAGCTACCACCGTATCATCTCAGTTTGTCGTCACAACAATGTTAATAGTATTGTTGTGTTCGGCCAATCACAGGCACTATAGCCAGTTCCTCAGTCGTTGAGGAGTCCAGGTGAAGCTCGCTTCCACCTTCGGCCTTATCGTCACTTACCACCAGCCCCCCCTTTTTTTCTCGGGGGGAAATGCGTAACCGCACCGTACCCGCCGTTGGCTAGACGGCGAGCGTGTGTGGCTCTCCCGGCAGAGTGCCGGGCCTACCCACTAAAACCCCCGGTGTTCTCCCTGCCCTTATGGGCGCGCTAGGTAAGGTCCACACTGCGACTCCACTACCCACGCGCCCGGGCAATCCCGAACCACTGGTCGGGCTATCGCCAAGGGGGGATTGCCCGAGAACACCAGGGCAATCCCCAGACGGAGGGCCAACCGTGCACACAGGCCTCCACGGTCTACCACCAGCCCCCCTAGCATGACCACCGAAAAGATATGATAAAATGATATATCGATATGAACTGTTAATAAAAGTTGTTCAGCTATCTTGAAGTTTTGAGTATGTTTCGGATATTGGTATTGTTCTTTTGGATATTATTAATATACACTCCCGGACACCTAAATCACCACCCTGCATTTTTGGGTTATATCGTCCATAACTTTAAAAAATATTTGGACAACCGAAAAGTTTTTATGCAATTTTGTAGCTGACATATTCATGTTCAATGTGATGTGCTGATTATGAATATGCCAGCTATAATATTGCATAAAACTTTTTGGTAGAATAAACATTTAAAAAAAGTTATGGACTATACGAGTATAATCCAAAAGTGCAAGATGGCTGGCAGGTGTCCGACAGTGTATATTAATGTCGGTGAAATTTAAAGGAGCATTATATGCAACATATTTCGACGGTTCATATCGATTTATCGTTTTATGATATCAGGTTTTGGGTGTGCAGTGCATGCTACGGGTAGGGTTACCATCCGTCCGGATTAGTCCGGACATCTCCGGACTTTTAGACTCTGGTCCGGACATTGCCCGGCTTTTAAAAATGTCCGGATTTTTAAAGCTTAAATGGAATAAGAGTAATAAAATTTTACTGAAAATCTCTTAGATGATTGGATGATATTGGGGCCTTTATCATTTACATCATCTGCTAGAAAAAGAAAGAAATGAAAAATTTATGTCAATAGGACAATGAAAGATATTATTGCTGCAACGTGTTTAACACCTCTGAGTGAGTTAAAAACAACCGAAAAGACTCCAAGGTACTGAATGCGCTCCAGTGTTTGTATGTTTGACAAAAATGTCCGGACTTTTATTGAAAAGTCCGACTTTTTGTCAGGAATTTCAAATTTCTAAATGGTAACCCTAGCTACGGGGGGCAGGCGAGATAAAAGCTTCTCTATAAAATAAAAAAAAAAATTCCAGGATATAAATACTCACCCAAACTGCTGTACAGGAAGTAGCACAGCGCCACAATGCCCGACGCGGCCGACGCGCTCGTGTGGAAAACATCATTGAACTCAACTAGAAGAACGCCAAAAGACTTTATCGTTCCCGGTATGAGTATATTTACTAGAGTGGCTCCTGAAACAATGAAATATTCGTATACAGTGTCTCGTCGTGATCACAGTATCAGCCGATAGCCACAGTTGGTCACACGTAGGCCTCCCCAGGGGCTTCCACCTGCGTCACCGGATTGGGGGTCGTTTTCGACATTCTGTGGAAAAATTTCGCTCTTTGGGAAACACTAGGGCAATCAAATCATTGGGGAAAATAAAATGCAAGAATCCAGAGCCATTTAAAAAAAAACACACTGTCGCGAATACGTAGTCAACATAGTATAACACCTACGAGCACACACGTGATGCTTTTCATAAGCGTTCATAAGCGCCGGTGGTCCGCCTAGCATTAGGTGGATAAGTGTGTTACGAAGTTGCAAAAAGCTTGTCCGAGACAGTTCATCACAACATTGACTAGATGGCGTTGTCGACAATGTGATGTCAAGGGCATCGACTAAGTAAAGCTATCAATATATTAATCAAGACTGTCAAAAATACCTACACATCTTGAAAACCTATCAGTGAGCTGTGTGCGGAGTGCGAGTTTTATCGAGCTTTACTCGATCACACGCATCGAACGCGTTAACGCGAATTTGTATGGAATTAGAGCAGCGCCATCTAGTAGTCACTGGATGAAGCTGTCTCATTCCATAGCAGCTACTAGATGGCGCTGCTCTAATTCCATACAAATTCGAGTTAACGCGATGGATGCGTGCGATCGACTAGAGCTCGATAAAACTCGTACTAGGCACTCTTATGCTTGAAGCGTGGCGATTAATGCCTAAAAGCATCTATCTACGTTAGTTTAAAAAGCATTGCATAGAGGGCGCTGTGAAATGGCTGCTTGACATATGTCACGAAGTTACAAAAAGATCGTTCAATATACACTTACGTGCAATGAAATCGACCCACCTGTACGCTTCGATTTTATTTACATTGTCTATCAAAGAATCGACTATGTAAGGCTATCAGAATATTAATTACGGCTGTCAAGCAAGCCCTACATATCTTTAATTTTTATCAAAAGGCTATGTTTGAAGCGTGACGATTGAGGAGCCTAACTAAGGCATCTTCGATCAGGACTCGGAAACTATTAAGAAAAAGAGGTTAGTATTGTTAAAATCGTTTTATTTGTATTCGTTTATTCACCGGTTAATTAACAAACCGGTATCAATATAAACGAATAATTGTGTTAACCTGTTAAAACAGACGACGTAATTCAAAGCCTCGTGCTAACCTGAATTTTTGTTTAATCTAAAAAAATACATCACGCGATACGCGGCACGAGTTTCGCGATTCTGCGGGAGCGGGAGCGAGGACGCGGTGTATATATTTGTGTACCTACAAAATATTTACTAGAAACGGCGTACTAGTACTCGCTTATATTCTTGAAACTCAAATTTATCAGTTTGTTTTGCTGACCAGAATCGAAATTTGTGAAAAACCGGTCATCCACTTTAACCGGTAAATAAACGGAATACCGGTATACAACCAACAAGCGCAGCAGCAATCCATTCCGGTTAGGGTCCGATGACCTAAACCGGTTTGAAAATTTCACCGGTTTCCGAGCCCCGTCTACGATAGTGCACAAAGCATCGACTAGAGGGCGCTGTCAAATTGTCAATATATTTTACCTACGAGCACACACCATCCCCACTTCCCGTCCGGCGGGACCATCTCCCAGTCACGCTCGGGCGCCGGCCCGATAGTGAACCGACCGCCGCCTGTCGCCTCATCCTCTGGCAGTTTCACTGAGAACAAAAAGTCACATTTCAAACCCGCTATACACGCTTTAGTCACAATCTACACTTATACTAGAATTAAAATTAATTAATAACCACGCAAATATAGAATAATTGATACACAACAAATATAAAATAATTTAAATCAAATACATGTCGTATAAACGTCGGTGGCTTTGTGAAATCGACACTGACCTCGGGAGGCCCGTGATTCGATCCTACCATGTTGTACCAATAGGTTTTTGTTTTTCGAATTTCATAATACGTATGTGTACATTTGCTGACACTTCTACGGTAAAAGAAAACATCGTGAGACAACCTGCATACATCGGCGAAGAAATTCAAAGGTGTATGTGAAGTCGACCAATCCGCACCAGGGCCAGCGTGGTTGACTAAAGCCTAAACACTCTAACTTGGGGTGGGCTCGAGTCTCTCGGTGGGGATGTATATCAGCTGTGATGATGACGATGACATGCGTCATAGGCATTTAACGTGGAATAGAAATCTAAACACAACGCCATCTACTGGAAGGTTATCCAACCTAGATAACCAAGTGTTGTGTCGAGAAATTAACTTACACCGCCATCTGTTTGACACTTTTGGAACTAAGCAATAATTACAAACAATGTAATGCGCAAAAATAAATACTAAGGTCAATAATCATTGATTTACTATTTGGTAGTAAATCAATGTCAATAATCGAGATAATTATAAACTATCCTATCTTTTAAGTTGGACGAAATTACATACAGAAATTACGTAACTCAAATTTCATCGAATTCGCTTAAGTAGTTTCAGAGTTTAGCCTGGACAATCTAATATTATAAAAATGTCGTGTCATATGTTTGTTATTATAGAACTCCCCCTAAGCGGCTTGACCGATTATTATGAAATGTTTGTGTATATTTGGTATGGTAGGTCTAAGAATAGGTCGTAGGCTATATTTATACCCCTAGAGAGGTGATAAGGGTGGCCATTTCCAGAAATTTATGAGTGTTAGATTTTATTTTTTACTTTTTGGAAGTTTTTTGTGTCCGAAGTTATTTGAATTTTATTTCATACTTTTTTAAACCCTAGACCAAAACACTCTACATGATGACTTTTTAACCTGGTGGTGCCCAAAGTAGACTCCACCACGTCGGCGTTTCACCGAATAAGGATTTTTAGGTTGATTGCTGATGCCGCCACTACAATCACTCCGTTCAGTCTCGGCCGGCCGCCACAGGCTCTCACTGCACAGACTATAATGCAGTGTTGCCACTCGCTCTTCCTCGAACGTAAACAAACCACTACATAATATTATAATACGACGACACGGTTAGCGCAGAGGTCGAGTGATCGCCTACTGCGCAACGGGTCGCGGGTTCGATTCCCGCACGGGACAGATGTTTTGTATGGCCTACAGAAGTTTGTTCCGGTCTGGGCGTATGTGCATGTGATATTCTATGTTTGTAACTGCACCCACGATACAGGAGAAAATCCTAGTGTGGGGCGACGTTTTTTTTTTGAAAAAAAAAAAAATTATAATACCATTGTAAGTAAACACTGAACTACAAGTCCATATCTATTGATCGAGAGAATGTAGTTTGATTCCGGCACTAAGCAACTTTCCTGCTGCGTCTATGTAATGCTTACTGCTGATCAGATCTACGTGCAGGTCATATTTGTTGCAGTGTCAGGGCATTATAACCATGTCGCACAGCAATACGAGTATCATCAAAGTAACAGTATACTTCGCATCGGAACGTTGCTGAGGAGTTGCGTATTCCGCAGACTACTAGATGCTGCAGCATCAGGTATTGTTTTACATATGACAGGGAAGCTCATCACAGCCTTCACCTCACCTGATAGTAAGGCCGAAAGTGAAGGCAAGCTTCGCCTGGACTCCACAACAATGGAGGAACTGGCTCTTACCTCTAAGGCTGCGGTCCGAAAATCAATAAAAATCACTATCAGCGTTATTAGCGTGCGCAATCGCGACCCGAAATGCTGTGAGCGCGCTAACGTTAGCAGGCATGGGAAGCTTCATGACGTCATCGTTTACGTCATATCCGATTTACGGCGCTAACGCTCTGAAGTGAAATCACTGTAAGCGAACTGTCAGTCTGACGTTCGATACTTGTATTTTCGTCTGAAAATGAATGTATTTGTTCTGGATAAGCAACGGAGAAACAATGTTGTGATTAAAAATCCACAAAACAAAAGTGCTGAGAAGCAATTGAAAACAAAATGACCTAACCTAACCAAAATTTTAACTCGATATTTGACTTGACAAGTTGATTCGCTAAAACCCCGGTCCGTAACTGTTAGCACTTTTAGTACGCTTTTTAATTCGGACCGGGTGATTATAATCCTCAGCACTCAGCGTGCTGTTATCTATTTCGGACCGCAGCCTAAGTGTCTGACCGCAACAATGCTATAAACATTGTAATTATAGCGACAAACCTAAGTAAGACGGTGGAAGCTAGCCAGGCGGGCTCAGAAGCCTTACCACCAACCGAGCAGATAAATTTGCCCCCATGGGGAATTGAGCCTCGCACATTTCGATCAACACCCGGTGGTCTCAGCCACTAGACCAAGGAGGTGGTAAGGTCCAGGTTAACATATCATGGAAACAAAACCAAATTTAAAATCATTCTGGCCTGTGAAAGACGGTGAGATCCCTTCGCCAACTAGGAGATAAGCTGATGATCTTCAAACGCCTGACCTTCATAAATTATAGTTAGAAATTATATCGATCACGTCAGCTTTTAAATAAAAAAACCGCATAAATACCGGTCGATTCGTTTGGGAGATGCCGCAAACAGACACACAGATACACAGAGACACATGTTCAACTTATAACATCCTTTTTTTAGGTCGGGGGGGTTAAAAAAGCTCTTGTGCGAACTCGTACGGTAAGATGCTACAGTCACCTATGGTTGACTTGTGGTGACCCAAAAGCTCTCGTGCGAATGTACCGTTAGATGCTACAGTCATCTATGATGACTTGTGACTAACCTGTTAGTGGTTCTTGTATGATTCTCCAACAAGTACCGTTGCTCACTTGTCGTAAATTAATTTTTCACTTCTCATGCTCTGAAAGTGCTTATTTGTGCAGGATATAGGCTGCACAAAATCGAATTTTGTGCATAGGTGCATTAACGTATCTACTCATACATAAATGTATCTATATTAAGGCAAAGAACATGAGCCATACAGCCAAACACAATAAGAAGTTCATAGATAGAATTTGTTATTCTATTATATTTACTTTAAATTTATTAAATCCTTTATTGCACATAAACAATTAAATTTGGTTAAATTAAATATTGTACATAGGTGGGCTTATCTCTGGTAGAGATCTCTGCCAGCCAACCCTAACAGGTGTAGTGAGACTGCTATTGCGGGAATGTACTATGCACTAAAAAAAAAAAGAACAAAAAATATATTCTACAAGATATACCTAAACTACGTTATACAATATATTTTAAACCAAATTATTTCATATTATAAACTACAGAATACACATAATAACTAATATCTAGTATTAATACATAAATAATTATATATAATATATATACATATAAATATTATACACCAAGAGATAGAAAGTGCTCTTTTAATCTCTTCTTAAAAGAGTCAACCGATGAGCTCTCTCGTAAATCAGCCGGCAATTTGTTCCACAACTGAGCAGCACGTATTTGCCTTATGTGTTTTTTATATTTTTAAGACATAAAGAAATGTTATGTTATACTACTGTTTTATTTCCTCGCAATCGAAGTGAAAAGCAGAGTTTATAACTCGTCCACAAAACCATTTTATCCATATTTATAAAAATGGTTCGTTTTGTGCATTTGTTGTAAAATCTACTATTAATAACTAACACTAGTAACAAATAACTAACGTTTTACGTGGTTACCTTCTTTATTTGTGTTTCCATTGTTCGCGTCCATTTTCACGCCCAGACAGACACGAAAAAGATGCACTTAAGGCACGTGCAAAAAATCGCGTGCAACTAAATGTTTTAATCATTGCCTGTGAGTGTATGCACACGCCTTAAGGTGTGTTCACACAATAATTTTTTTAAACTTATTTATTTCAGTACAGTATGTATGTACAGTTATAATGTTAATATCGCCAAACTGATATACAGTTCATTGGCGAAAGAAATGCACACATTTATTTTTAAAAATTTAAATACACACTACTCACTTACTTTCTAAGAATTTTGATAAAATTATGGATCAGTAGCAAATTCTGGATATTAAGAGACTTGCTTATCGTTATTTTCTAATAGCCAGTCTTTTAGTAATTTTTGAAAAGTTATATTATACTTGTACATTTAAGGTCAACATCCAAGCTATTAATTATTCTTGGCACCAGATACATGCGAGTTCTTGTTCCATAATAATTATGTGCACTGGGTTCCTCAAACTGTTTACGAATTGTAGTTCTTAATTTACAACTAATAATTTTGGGTTTTAAAAAACATTTTCCTGAGTAATGTTGATCCACTGCTAAAATATATTTAATTAATTCATGGTGTTACAATTTTTATTACAGTGTTGCCTATTTAGAATGTTTATATATTGTATACTTATTGCGCCACCTACCGGGTCCAATTTGTACATATAAACCTTTCCTGGATCTATTTAAACACACATAAAATTTCGTAAGAATCGCTCGAGCCGTTTGTGACTTTTTGCGAGACTAACACACAGCACACAGCGACTCATTTTTATATGTGAGAAGAAGAAAAGGATAAGAAGAAGGAAAAAGCAGATAGTGTAATGTTCTTTATAATAGTCAGTTAGATAATGACATATATAAACTTTCAAATCAGGAGAACTTTTAACATCTTCTTGTAGCTTCTTATTAGATTTGTTTAAGCAAAACAGTGTTCGGTTTTAAATTTTAATACACTAATAAGTTTATGTTTTTGTTGTATATTTTGGGTAATAATCCTTTGCCTCTTCATGACTTATATTTTTTTATGTTATTTATTTAACCTTCCAGTACAATTTGTGTACAGAGGAGGACTTAATGCCAAAGGCATTATCTACCAGTTAACCTTTGGGTGGTGCAGATAAATTTTTTCTTACCCCGATTGTAACGTATCAGTCTATGATTATATTATGTAATAAGAATTCCGCATACATTCATATAACATTACCATAATCACGATACATCATCGCGGGGATGTTGTGGTAATCTGTATTACAAGATCTATATACCTATTAGTGCAGATGCCAGTCCGTCACATTACTGTCGATATATTTTTTCTTAGTAAAAACTGTAATGCGAAAGAGAATCAATAAAATTATTATTATTAAATATAATTAGCGGATTACGCCAATACTGGTTCTATTTAAATGTCTTAACCGGTTTTACAAGTTTCAACCGCATCGGGCATGCTATAAAAAATGTCTGAAGTTTTTCATTAATCTACTCGATCAAAAATTTTTTTAGTCTCTATAAAGCAGTGAATACTTAAACTAAATTTACATCAACTACATGGGTGCATGTGTGCGCACCTTTACAGGCCAGTCTTTATGTATATTTTCTTATTGAAAACTTCGGACAATAATCAACCTTAAATCGAACGCTCAGAGACTATAAACAGCTGAATTAAAAAAAACATATACAAAATATTCGATAGTGACTCTTACATCGCTTGGTATTGAGAGGATAATATAATCATTGTAAATCAGAATTATTACACGTACACACTAAGCTGTTCAGTAAACTGAAGCAGGATAACGCAATGTCAGATTGGCATAAATTAAAAAAAAATACTTATAAGTATTTAGATAATAACAATTGTTATTTATTTTAAAATTATTTATTAAATTTTACATAGAAGAAACATGCGTACGTTGATAGGAATGCAAATGACTTCATTGAAATATTTTTTCATTTCTCATGTTGGTCATGTTATTTTTGTGCTCTTCGCGTAAAATGTCCTTTTTTACCATTGACATTCGACAAAGGGCTCGCGATTCTTCAAAAACAGTGAACAAAACGCTCTCTTTGTTTCACTGAGTGAATAAAAAAAAATAATTTGGAACATGCGCGAATATACGGATTATAGTAAGAAAAAAGGAAAACGTGCAGAGGTTTGCACACTCTCGTTATAAAAACGTACTAAAAACCACCAAAACGTAAGTAATAATTAAGTTTAAAAAACTGTTCTAATTTTATAATAAATTATTACTAGTTCTTTTGTTTTTTATTGTTCTTTTATGTATTTACCCATAATAAAATTTGATTCATAATCACAGAGTAATTCTTTCCTCGCAGTCAATAATAAAAAGTAGAGTACCTAACACGTAAAAATCATCTCGGCTCTTGTATCCCTTGATCCGCTCAGGATTCTATTCTAGAATCCCTCGCTACGCTCTCGGGATTCTACTTTAGAATCCTTCGTTCCTCTCGGGAGCTCGGGATACAACTTAGTGCCTCAAAATGAATTCACCTTTTTTTCACTTGTTGGGTAATTTACTGTTATACTCTTGTTCATAAGTATTTTCTTCTATTGAGACTTCGACGATTAGGCCTTACAACAGCCACATACATAATACACCTTCATTTAAGAGATAAGTATGTTTTTAACCGACTTCAAAAAAGGAGAAGGTTACCAATTCGGTTATTTTTTTTTAATGTTTGTTACCTCATAACTCCGTCATTTTTAAACCGATTTCCAAAATTCTTTGTGTATTTGATAGAGTATACTGCAAGGGTGGTCCCATGATCACCAAAGTCAGGATCGGATGATGGGATCCCATAGAAAATCGAGGAGAACACAAATTTAACACCACCTCACCGAAGGTGAGCTGGTATTAAATTAGGGTTTCTTTCACTAAAAGATTTCATTATGTTAAAAATAAAGTTTTTTTTTTACAAAAAATAGAACCGACTTCAAAAACACTGAAAACTTAAAAATAATCTTCTTCTATATTGAAGTCGGTGACAAATTTTAACACTTTCTAGGAGATCATCGTTTGGCGCCGACTTCAATATAGAAGAAGATTATTTTTAAGTTTTCAGTGTTTTTGAAGTCGGTTCTATTTTTTGTAAAAAAAATTATGATTTAAGTTAATCTTAATTTAATTACGAAATATGTATTACAATCTCAGTACAAATTTAAGATAAATACGGACATGCATTTGCGTCAAAAACAAATAACGAAAATATTTATAACTTTTCAGTGAGGATCTCTCTCACCATAGTCGAACGTCACAAGTAGATAATTTAAAAAAATAAGAAAAATTGTAGAAATTAATTATTTCTCAAAACTAGTCAAAGGTGATGGCTAAATACAGTATGGGCGACTGCCCTAACAATGAATAAATATTTCACCTAGTCACATGTAATGCTGAATAGTTGAAGTTTATTATTTTGCATGAAAAAAGTTTCAGGAAATTTTCATATTGTTATAATCTTGAAAAATAATTATTAATACTCTTACGTCAATAGATACGCAAAAGCTATTAACTACTATATTTGCTATGAACGTATGTTAGGCGTTTATACACAGAAATCAGCAAATAGAAAACATAGATAATAAAAAGATTTATGTGGATTGTAAATAAGCAACCAAATGATTAAAATGCTGAGCACCAAAATCTTGAAAAATAATTATTAATACTCTTACGTCAATAGATACGCAAAAGTTATCAACTACATATTTGCTAAAAACATTTGTTAGGCGTTTATGCACAGAAATCAGCAAATAGAAAGGATAGATAATAAAAAGATTTATGTCGACTGTAAATAAGCAACCAAATGATTAAAATGCAGAACACCCAAGGCAGAGAAATGAAATCGGTAAAAAAATTGATTGTCTCTTTTTGGTGCAGCACTATTCAAGTTCCTATCAAGTAAGTAGCTTATATTGAATAAATTTTTTCATGAAAGTTCTATAATAATATTAAACACGTAATAAATTATTAAATAATATAAGGATGTTACGAGCTCCTGAGAAATGTTTATTCATGTTAAGGGAAGTCGTTTAGCCGTCTCCTTCGTAGTGTTGCGGTTGGAATTTCATTAAAGCATTCTTAATTAAACAATATAAATAAATAAATAAATGTCATCGAGTAGTGACGATCAGATAATGATTTCACCTGAGAGACTTCAATGAAAAGAAGTGGACTTCAATGAAAAATTGTAAATGTTCCATGTATGAGATTGTTTTGTTTGTGATTGTGACTGATCGTGTTTGATCTAAGTATATTGTACACGTAATTTTTGGGCACTGTAGGTCTTTTATCGCCACCAATGTTATAATATATGTATGTCAATGTTAATTGTAAATGACTGTTTGATGCCAACATAAAATTTAAAAAAAGGCGCAGATTCGAGTCCTGGCCAAGGTGAATGTATTTTCTTGCATATTTATTTACTATTTTTTTTTCAATTCATTTAGCATTTATAAACAAAATGCAAAGATGCCACAAATATAAAACATATTACAGTTCTTAAATTAATATAACCATCATTAAAAAACAATATTTCACTCGACAGAAAAAATCTGATGTTCACCCTGTTCAATATTTAAAAACGGCTGTGAATCAGAAAATGTGATAAACGAGATAAAAGTTTAATCCATAGACATGCATATTTGTCTAGAAAAAAATTTTGAAAATTCACTTTTTTAATTTTTAAAGCCAATTTCCGAAAAATCGAAAAAAAAACGTAAAAAAAAAGTTACGTTTTCGTTCGACCACAATGCATAAGCGATTAGAAGCTGTGCAATTATCAACTAATTATTATTATCACCTTGCAATAAAGCAACCGCAGCCCGTGACAAACCTTGATCTCCTAGAAAGTCCTTATTTAGCAACGACTTCAATATAGAAATGTAATGTTGTCTGTATTTTTATATTACTTTTAGTTATTAAGTGTTTTTGAAGTGGTTTTGATTTTTTTTTGTACAATTTTTATCTCTTCATTTTGTATTTTTTATGCAGTCGGTTTATTTACGATTTTTTATACCTACTCACTAAATAAAAAACACATTAAACTTATTAACGCCAAAAAACAAAACAAAACTCTTAACCTTGTATGTGCATTTACATCTATACAATCTATACAAATAAATAAAATTGAAGTATCTGTTTGTAATGTCAAAATAACAAGTTTTTACTAAATGGGTATGAATATATCTATATCGGGTACCAATAACAAAAACACAATTTTAAAAAAAATTGTCTGTCTGTCTGTTTGTTCCCGCTAATCTCCAGAACGGCTGGACCGATTTTGATGGGACTTTCACAAATAGATAGCTAATTATATAAGGTATAACATAGGCTACATTTTATCAAGATCTTAAAAAACAATTGCCTACAAAAATCAAAAATCAAATGCTGCCAAAAGTTACTATTCCACGCGGACGAAGTCGAGCGCACAGCTAGTCCGAAATACAATCAAAATGTCTGCAAACTTAAATATAGACCACGGACGAGATGGGGTGAAAGCGTCATAATAAATTTCTAGTTAAACCCTTTAAGGCGGAACTTTAAATTAAGCCATAATAATACGTTGTTGTATGACATCCATGTATGCTCGTGAAATTGTCATTAAAACAAGCAAGCCACTTCAACCGCCTCCGAGGTCTAATGGTTGAGACCACCGGGTGTCTAGAATGTCCGTGGTTCCATTCCCCATGGGGGTAGAAGTTTTTCTGCTCGGTTTGGTCGGTGGTAGGGCTTCTGAGCCCGCCTGGCTAGCTACCACCGCCTTACCTAAGCTTGTCGCCATAATAACAATGTTGATAGCATTGTTGTGTTCCGACAATTAGAGGTGAGATAGCCAGTTCCTCAGTTGTCGAGGAGTCCAGGTGAAGCTCGCTTCCACCTTCGGCCTTATCGTCACTTACCATGAGGTGAGATGAAGGCCAAGAGCCCCCCCCCCCCCCCGTACCCCTGTCGCGTGTAAAGAGAAAACTTACGGGACTTGAGTCTTTTGTATCTTCCCTTGTTCATTGTTCAATATCAAAACTATAACTTATATTAGTCCAACGCTGGACTGCGGACTGGCACGGGCACTGACTGACACACCGCACGCGCAAAATTTAACTGAACGACCGCGCACTGTTCCCGCTTAACGAAAATATTAAACTACCCTCATCTAGCAACGAAAATGCAAAGTCGTCACACGACACGACAAACATGGAATTTAGGTTGCGTTCCGAAACGGATAATTTTCGCTCGGTAATTATAGCTCAAGGCTGGCCAATAGATTTTCTAGGTGGGCAATTTTTTAAAGTCTGCGACGGCGTCGGGCCACTACTTTTGGAAGTAAGTGAGGGTAAAATTTTATACCAATAAATAACATATATTTTATTTATTGGCCTGGCGCGGCGCCGTCTCCGGCTTATAAAATCAAATTTAAAACCAATACCTACTCGTACTTATCTCAATGTTTTTCTAATACTACTTTATCGATATCTGATTTTAAATCTGATGATGATAATAAAATGAAATCTGAAATTTTTAATGTAGGATAGTGTTGTAAACGTTTTCTCGTAAACATAGGTGGAACCAACAACATAGGCTTAGAATTTTCATAGCGTAAAATTATCATTAGAAACTATTTTCCAAAACTGTAAAGCGCTCTAAAGACACTTTCTCGTTGAAAATAGTTTTAGGACTGTGTGCGGTGGCAATTACTCGCCACTGGCCGGCACTGTTCGCACTGGCGGGCAAATTAAAATGCCTTGGCGGGCCACCATGTGGCCCGCGGGCCTGGGTTTGGCCAGCCTTGTTATAGCTGAATTGACTCAATCCCAGTTCCAACACGCATCCGAAGATTTTTATCGGGATTTTATTGAACGACTTTGCCGAGTCAATTAGGTCCTGGATAGAGCGATTTATTTATCCTATGAAAATCAGGGGTGGTAATTTTTTTTATTGCTACTAATTTGGCAAACAACCAAACTACCCACCTGATGGTAAGTGGTAACAGTCACCTATAATACATGTGGCTCCTGTGAGATTCGCAGTAAAACTGCACACCCCCACAAGGGCCACAATGTACGTTACCAACTTGTGACTTAAGATGTAAAGTCACGGTACCCAGTAATTTCAATTATTCTGTCATGTAACTGACAGTTGACATTAACTTGACGCGGTAAATTGTGGAAAATACTAAAGAATTGTTGTAGCAAGTTTGCACATTGCAATTAACTCCGAATCCATAGAAATGATAGCGATAGCGAGCGATCACAGAACATATATTATATACTCTCTAGTACCGAGAGATGAGAGATAGATGATACATAATATGAGAGAGAGAGAGGTTAGAATAGAAAATCCATAGATAACGCGTTCCGCGACTCTAGGTCAGAATTCTTCACGGAATCACTTTTTACTCCGTTCCAAAACCGATTTTTAATCGGGTAACTTTATCCGCCTAAGGAAATTTTGTTTCGGAACGCAACCCTATTCGACAAAGTGGAAGAAGATACAGCCGTCGGCGCTCGAAGTGTTACCAACTTCACGCTGGTGTTGCAAACAGACGGCCAATGACAGCGCGTTCAGCGTTTTAGACAAACGTCACTCAGTTATGATGATTACAAGGCCACGCAACCATAATATCGTGTTACGTCGAAGTTAAAACCGGCCAAGTGCGTGTCGGGCCACGCGCAGTGTAGGGTTCCGTAGTTGCAAATGCTAACTTTTAGTTCACACGCACACCTCACAGCACGTTGCTATTAAATTAGGCATTATTATTATTATTAAATTTATATTCAGTACTAATTTTCAATTAAATTTTACTTTTCCGAGTACATTTTCTAAGTTGGTCGTCTAAAACTTTTTAGTTTGTACTTAGTAGTCAACTCTGAAAAATTTGCACTTTAAACCTATTCAACAATACCCCACACGATGGGTTATAGTCGAGAAAAAAGAAATTTACTCCCACTTTACGTGTATGGGAGCTACCCTAAAAAAATTTTTTTAAATATTTTTATTTACCCCTTTACTTACCAAATTACAGGTTTCTAGCACTACCTAATAGTCTCTGAGTAAAACCGCGGACAGAGAGACAGACATGGTGAAACTATAAGGGTTCCTTGTTGGAACCCTAAAAAAGGTTTTCAAAATGGAATTTAAACGCAGCAGTGTTATTTATTGATTTGTATTTGGCTAGAAATTCGCAACCAACGATTGTTAATGAGCCAACGTTGTTATAATAGTACTGGCAGCATCAAAAACGGAGGTGGACATCCAAATACAACAACATCGCCCGAAATGGTTTGAAGGATGAAGGTCAGAACTTAACGTAATCCGCGACAAAGCCCAGTTCAGTTCCAGAACTGGGCTTTCCAGTTTAGTTTCAGTTCCAGCGCATATTAAAAAATGATTTACTGGAGGGAGACTCTGTACCAGGGTCGTCTGCTTAGGTACCTCCGTCTTACCTATTTCTGCCGCAAAGCAGCAGTGCTTGCATTGCTGTGTTCCGGTTTGAAGGGTAAGATATGGCAGTGAAATTACTGGGTACTGTGACTTTACATCTTGTTTCACAAGTTGGCAACGTACACTGTGGTTCTTGTGGGGGTTGCAGTTTTGCTGCGAATCTCACAAGAGCCACATGTATTATAGGTGACTGTTACCATTTACCATCAGGTGGGCAGTTTGCTTGTTTGTCAACTTTCTGCAATAAAAAAAAAATAAAAAAAAACCTTCAAAATAAGCAAGATTAAAAAAATGTTTTTAGACACACACGCGCGCGGGCGCTTCCAATGATGGATGACTTGCATGTTAAAGCCCACTACTCACGACACTGCGGTAGGGCCGATATAGGGTGAAAAAGTGGGGAGGATCCGATATTGCTTTCTAAGCCATGTCGTGTGTAGGATCATTCTAGCTCAGGTCCTAGATCGGCCAGTAGGAGTAGAAATACATCCGATGCCTCCCTAATCTAGGGGGCATCGGATACATTACTGCTCCTGCCGGCCGATCTAGGAGGCGATCTAGGAGCCGACCTAAAATGACCCCACACACGACACGATTTAGGGGGTAATATCGAATCCTCCTCATATTTTAACACTGTCGGCCCTGCCGCAGTGTCGAGACTACGCGAGTGAAGGAGCAGAGAGTGCACTTGCGTTTGCTTGCGTAGTCACTTGTGCACTATAATATCTACGCATATGGCTAGTCTGTTGAGATTGGCCGCTGTGACTGAATATGGGTTAGGAGTACATTATTATTATGTTTTCATAACGAGCTGTGTGAGCCTGTGTGTAGTAAATGCTTTAGATATCCTGTAGAAACATTGTTTATTTCATAAAATAATAAAAAGGTCATGGGTTGTTTGGAGGGTTCGTATCATCATGTGGTCTCAGCCTACACGTCTCCCTGCGTCCCTGTGTCATCAACAGTTAATATACGTCCCCCCCACCGATGGGCGATTAGGCCTAAGTCAACCACGCTGGCCAAGTGCGGGTTGGTCGACTTCACACACAACCCGTAAAGAAATTCTTTCTTCACAGGTGTGTGCAAGTTTCCTCACGATGTTTTCATTGTCGAAAAATCACAATAAAGAACTAAAGCTAAGATCTTAAAAAAGTATTTGTATCGACAATTCTGTTACCTTCCACCTACCTTTCTTCGACGACTTGACCGACAGCAGTCCCTCATCTTGAATTGCATTCGGCACGATCACCCCCCTGGTGTTGTCCCCCAGCAGCTTCTCCACGGCCTCGTCGTCGATACAGCTCTCGTCCTTCACCGTTCTAATCGGTGTCGCCGCCATTGCAGCGGCTACAAGATGGCCGGCGCGTCGAGACTCCACGACAAGGTGGCGTCAACCGAGCATGCTATACGTATGGAATGTGCGCTAATCTTGGTACCTTTTTTTCTCTATATCTACATAGTAGTTTTTTCTTTTATAAAATTCAGTCTTGTTTTTGGCTGGTGCGGTTAGGTAATCTGAAACAAAAATTTTGAAAGGTTATTTAAGTTGTAGAAACAGACTTCCATCTTAGCGGGGGATATTATACGCCTTTAGCACCCCTCCCGCCACGAAACCGTAACAGCGAAACCGCACTAGTCTGACACAATCAGTTCGTTGTATTAACTAGCAAAATTAATGCGAAATTGCGTTCGAAAGCGTAGTTTTGATAATTATCATTTACTCAGGTAAGGCTACGTCCCACGATTTTTTTTTGCGTTTGATTCCTTGCCTTAGATTGATGAGGAGAGTGGTGTGATGATGACTGGTGCCTAGAACCTGCCAAATTATTTTTAAGTTTTTCATACATTTTCTACATAACAATTTATCTTCCCAGTAAATAAAACCGTTAAATTAAAAAAATACCTATATTATTTTGAAGTTTTTTCGTTTTTATATGAAATAAAAACTATTATAACATTTATATGAAATAAACTATTTGACACCCTTTCCACATTTTAATTTGATATCCTATCCATATTGAGAGGGGTTGAAAAGAAAAATATAATCCACCATTTTGTGGCGGCAGCCATCTTGGATTTACAATGATACTTGTACAGTCATCTGAACTTAAGGTGTGTATCAAACTACAGATTAATCTGTCAACAGGAATGGATGAAATTGATGAAATTTAAACTGCAAAGTTGGACCCAAACAAACAAACAAACAGGGCAAGCATATGCGGGTTATTATTACAGAATATGTCAATACCTACATACTGTTTTGCATTCACACAGTATGAAGGATACCAGTTCTATAACTTTATTACGTTACTAAATGTACTTCCTTCTCTGCACCACCCCCAAAAGTTGACTGGTACGGCTTTCGTGATGCAAATGTAAAGCTTGAGGAGTAGCTAAGTGTACCACGCGCGCGTTTGATCATTTACCATCAGCGACACCTGTCGCTCGACCTCATAGAGACCGAACGTGAGGCTTGAATTACCAATAACATACCTACGCTAGCTCGTGGCGAGGTTTCCCAGGAAATCTACTCGTGCACGGCGACTGCTTTATTGCAAGCTAATATAGTTGATAACCGCATAGCTTTTAAAGTCACTTACGCGCTGCAACCGAACAACTAAAACGTTATTTTTTACACGTTTTAATCGTTTTTTGGAAAACTGGGGTACAAAATAAAAAATATATTTTGCAAATTTCTAGACAATAAAAATGCACATCTATTGATATAACTTTTATGTTATTTATTATTGTATTTTCTGATTCACAGGTGTTTTAATAATTAATACTGAACAGAGTGATCTTTGGACTTTTTTTCTATCGAGTGAAATATTATTAATCATGTTTCTGTGTTTAAGAATGTTTAGATAAAATGTTTAAAAATATCATTAATGAAATTTAAAAGTGTATGTTTTACATTTGTGGCGACACAGTAAATCGAAATTGTTCGAAAACAGCAAATGTAGCGCCTTAAAACTCGAGTTACTGAACCCGAGTTCAATTCGAGTTACGTCAATTTCAACTCGTGTTAAATCGAGTTGTTTCCGAGTTGGCACGTCTCTGAATAAAAATACTTGTCGATTTCATTCATTTTCAAGACGTCTCACACGTCTTGACCAAGCCTCCCAGTGGTACTTATGTAGATGTAGATACCACGAGCTTAGCTCTAATCTAAAGTCACTCATTCGGGAAAACAATGTCACGTTTGGCTGTGGTCTGGTGGAGGTACACACGGCAACAGGCAGTTCGACCTTTCGATCAGTAGCGGCGATCATCACACTGCAAGTGTTAAACTTCGACGTGACGTCAACTGCACTCCCCCGGCATCTCATTACAGCTGTTAATTATTGAGCAATTCAGCGATCCGACACGCTTTTTTAAACGCTGAAAAAAACGGAGAAAAAACCGGGCCACAGAGAAAAAAGCGGGCACAGGAAGCGAACCTGTCCGCGACCTCGTTCAACCGCCGCGCCAGTTAACGGCGTAAAAAAATATTGCTGACGTCAGCAGGGCTAGCACAAACATTGGCGTCAAAGTATTCGTTTTAAGCCGGCGCCAGACATGTGATCAAATATGCAAATGCCTACAAAGTAGCGAAGTGTGGCACTGACATTTGCGTATTTGTGCAAAGTTTGAACACATCGTTGTAGTTTGCCATCATGTGTCGGTTTTCGTGCGCACATCAAAGTAAACAAAGTTCAAAGTTAGTCTTCTTCTTGAGCCGGCGCCAGACATGTGATCAAAGTTTCAACACACATTTTCAGCCGGCGCCAGACATGTGATCAAAGTTTCATCACACATTTTCGAAACTTTGAATCAACTTTATGTGCACAAATAGAAACGCCAATATGCCTGCCAGACTTGATTTCAAATGATTTTCGGTCACAGTTAACGCAAAGATGGCTGACAGAATAGCCGATGATTTTGTGGACGCCGTCAGTCTGTTTTATTTGAGTGCCTTTAATTTTTTTCTTTCATTCTATATGTAAAATCTTCAAGAAGAAGACGTCAGTTAATGTCTACACTATATCGAAAGAGAACAAATTCGATAACTGCGTCTACGTTTCATTACTGGCTCTCAAAATACATCTGCTCTGTTCAGGGCCGTCTTTCACCTATTAGAGGCCCTGGGCACATTAGGATAGTGGGCCCCCTATGACCATAATAAAGCACTATTTAACGGACTTTAAAAAGGAGGAGGTTATTAATTCGACCCGTATGTTGTTTTGTTTGTGTGTATGTTCGCGATTACACCGCCAATTGTGGACCGATTTTCAAAATTCTGTTTGTATTTGATAGAGTATACTCTTGGGGTGGTCCCAAGGTCACCAAAGTCAGGACCTGACGATGGGATCCCATAAAAATCGAGGTAAACCCTTAAATTGTATAGGTATTTCCAACGTGTTTTGTGTATATCTTACTGTAAAAGCCCGGCCCCGAACTACGGTAAATCCTAACATTTTCCGGTAAAACCTAAGATTTATCAAACTCTTAATGGTTAAAAGTCCGAACTGTTCTGTGATCATTGCTTATTTCGGACTTATACACCCGGTAAATCCTAGAACTTACCACCAACACCAAGACGCGGTCAATGTTGAAAATATTCTTAAGAGGAAATCATACGGGTTTCCTTCCTCGATAGTGGCAATAGTTGCCCTATTTTTACAAAAAAAAGCTATGCACATGGTCCTACGTTCTCCTTTTTTTCATTACATTAATTATTACAGGCGATTTAATCCTTCAAAAATGTTCTGCTGTTTCAAACATCCAGCAAACAAATTTGACGCGATTATATGAAAAAAGATGAAACACAGAAACACAACCAAAACCTTTCCTTAAATTAAAAAAAAGTAATTAAATCGTTCAAGTTTTAGAGGAGAAAATAGAGGACTACGAAACGTCTATTTTGTTCATTTTTCAGTTGTCTCTATCGCACTCGTTTGTTTGGGGGCACAACGCGACAGCAATACTTGCATTTTAAAAAATCCTATTTTTGAATTCGCCTGACCTTAGTGTTTTCTCTTGAGACGCATAAAACGTGGGACTTTTTAGATTGGTCAAATATTTTAATTAAGTAAGTTATAAAATACCAAATAATAAGATAAATAATGATTCAGTTACCACAGGCCAACGTAGGCATTTGTAAGAAAATAATTTTCGTTTTTGAATTGTTTTGTTTTTTAAAGGTGTTTTAAAATTATGTTTTATAAGTTACTATAGCTTTCCGCTCGCGACTTCGCCCGCGTTATTTTTGTTTTCCCGTGGGAATTTTTTTCCCGTAGGAAAATTACCCTATGTCCTTCCCCTGGTCTCGAAATATATCCCTATACCAACTTTCAACAAAATCGGTTCAGTAGTTTCGAAACCTATTCAATACAAAGACACAAACAAGCAAATCTTTCGTCTTTATAATATTAGTATAGATTAAAAAATAAATATAAATAATTACAATAACAAATGTTTTATCATAACGATAATTATCAATTTTTTATTTAGTATTTAATTTAGACTTTGTTTAGTTTTAATGTGTACAATTACAGGTCGCATGTAACTGTGTCGTTTTGTACAGTCTAGGTGGATTCGTAACTTAATTAATTTGTAAGGTGCTGACTCATAGTTAAATTTAAAAGAAAAACGACAGAAATACACATTCTTTTATTCCGAAAACCAATATTTACTAACCGTCATTGGTAAAACCTAGCATACCCCAAAGTCTAAAAGCCCGAAAAATCATCTATTCTTTTTAAAATCCTAACAGTTACCAGCCCCCTAACCATGATCGCCCAAAACAATATTAAAACCGCACTAAAAGCGGGATGGCGCTATACGCAGCAAGAGCGGTGTCTCTGTTTTAATATTGTTTTAACCTTGCTACAGGCGATCATGGTAAGGCCCCAGCTCATGTAGGATTTACCGGCAAAACCTAAGATTTACTGACATACGGGCTTTTACAGTAACAGATACACTATAAAATCACCTTTATATTAAAATATATTTCATTTCTAGACATCATCAGGTCTAAAGTGGATAATAATGTTCTTTACTGACAAAACCTTAGATTTACCAATATAAGGACTTTTACAGTAACATATATCTATTCAAAAGAAAATAAGAGCCACCTATTATTTTTATTGATTTTCAATAGAATCTTCTTCTTATTTTTGCTTGGTGGCGTTTCCCTTTTGGATTTCGCCAGAATCGAGTTTTTTGCTCAGTTCTCGTTTTTCAGATGGATGGTAATGCCCTTGTAAGACTCTGCTTTCTTGACATGGATCGTGAAAGTACAATGTGTAGTTGTATTTTATTTATTTATTTATATTAGTTAAAACTACTTTGCCAGTTGATACCTGCAAAGAGGACATACACAATTGCTTATTTATATTAGGTACGCACTTAATTTATTTGTCGTCAAAAACGTTCGGAACCTTAAAACCAATAAACAAACACAGAGAAGAAATGAGCAAAGAAATGAGTACCTAATGTTAGTTTGTTTATCATACAATTTTACAGGTGGCTGTAATTTTGTTTTGAGTAGTATATAATATATGTATAATGAGAAAGTAGAGTAGCTATCGGTTATCGCTTGGTAATCGAGTAGGGACTAGGGGACCCAGTCCATCGGGGGCCCTGGGCACGTGCCCATTGTGCCCAATGGGTAAGAGGGGCCTGGCTCTGTTCAGCGGCGGACGCGTCACTAAACACTGCAACAAGTGTGGCAGGCCGCACAAACTTTGAACTTTGTTTACTTTGATGTGCGCACGAAAACCGACACATGATGGCAAACTACAATGATGTGTTCAAACTTTGCACAAATACGCAAATGTCATCAGTGCCACACTTCGCTACTTTGTAGGTATTTGCATATTTGATCACATGTCTGGCGCCGGCTTTAGAAATGACACATGAGTAACTCGGGCCCGGGCCGGTTCAAATAGATAGCTCTATAGCATATGAGCCGTTGAGCTGCAGCTCAAGCGACAGTTTTACAGCTCACAGCTCAAAAGAGAAGGCATAATAAGCTATACTGTTACCAACTCCGAGACTATGCTGTTGCCGACTCTGAGACTGCTGTTATCGACTCGGAGACTATGCTATCATGGCTAAAGCAGTGGACAAGACTCTTGGAGGAGACGCACCGACACCGTGGGCTCACTTTTTCTCTCTCTCTCTCTCTCTCAACTGCAGCGAGTACTCGGGTGTCACGGAATTATTGCGCAGAGTTATAATAATTAGTAGTGCTCTATTTTTGTCTTCTTTATTTTGACCAGTAATTAAATAATGGTGTGGGTAGTGTGACCACTTGTTTCCTTTTAAAAAAATAACCTAGCCTCTGATCCTTAAGACTACGTTTTGCTTGATCTGCTGTCGTCTATAACTCCACTTCACGATTTTCATAAATGCAAATTTTTGTTTTCTTGTAATTGTAATACAATCGAAGTCTTCATTGTAATACAATGGTTGAATATCTTTTAATTCGTACTGACAAACGATGTAATTTATAATCACATTATGAATAAAGTTTATTGATTTAGTTATTCGATTTGATTATAAATTCGATTCGATTGATTATAAATACGCAATTTATACATGAGCCGATATTAACGATTGAATTGTATAAACACAATAATGTGTAAGTAAGTAAATAATAACAGTTTCTTTTACCTTACATAAGCATTTAATTGAAGTAAAATAAAACTATTATTACAAGTCAATCCACTCGATTCGCCTACGAGATGACTCGAAATTATACCAAATGTAAGCATAATGACGAAAGGTTTAGTGCCGAGCTCCAAACCCAATAACTCAAATGAGTCACACAATATATACATACACAAACTCGCGCGAGCAAGAGTCATCATGGAGTCATCGCATAGTTAGGCTATGCAACAGTAAAGATTGAGCTGCGCTGCGAACCGGCTCAAAGACACGGTTCAACTACTTGAGCTGCGATCTGATCTGCAGCAGCTCACGCATTTGAGTTGAGTTACCCGAGCCTTATTCGTATCGTCATTGTGAAATATTTGTATGTGAATTGTACGGCGCCCCTACAGGGCGTACATGGAACTAAAATAACATACGCTAACGAAGTTTCTGAGTGAATTAGGTCAGAGCTCAGCAAGGGTACGCTGTCAGTACCAAACAACGTCACGTTGTGATCCTGGGTGAGTGACATCAATTTTCAGCGAGGGTACACTGTCAGCAACCAAATAACGTCACATTGTGTTCCTACGTGAGTGAGGTTAGAGCTCAGCGGGGAACGCTGGCAGTACCAACCAAAGTCACGGTGTGTTACAGCGTGGGTGAGGTCAGAGTTCAGTGGGGACACCGTCAGTAACAAACATCATCACGTTGTGATCCTGGGTGAGTGACATCTAAGTTCAGCGAGGGTACGCTGTCAGCACCCAAAAAACGTCACATTGTATTCCGGCGGGAGTGAGGTCAGTGCTTAACGAGGGAACGCTGGCAGGGCCCCGGTAAACATCTTGAACAATTTCACAGATAAAAAAAACTACACGCGCAGATGCAGTATTTAGTACACAAACTTTTACTGCGCATGTATTTTTTATCTGTGAAAATATTCAAGATGTTTGCCGGGACCTATACCAACCAGTCCCGTTGTGTTACTGCGTGAGTGAGGTCAGAGTTCAGCGGGGGACCCTGGCAGTATCAATCAACGTCACGTTGTGTTTCTGCGTGAGTGAGGTCACAACTTAGCGGGGGGACGCTGGCAGCATTCTTGTGCTAGCGTCATCGGGTTTCTAACCAACGACACGCAATCGTCTGTTGTTGCTATCATCCATAGGTTGCAGTGACTCCTCAAAACCCCTACTGAACCAGTGCCATGCGCTGTTTACTATTTTTGCCACGTAAAAATACAAATAACAATCAAATGCGCAGCCTTCTTCAGTGTATAATATTTATTTGGATTCGATATCGGAATTATCTCCGTGCGATAACAGCTTAGCACTCCTATTTGTTCTTAATCACTTTATAAGCGCATTATAATAATTCCATTTTATCTGCGAACAGTCAGATTACAATTGTAGACGATAACGCCGTATCAGGTGTAGATAAGTCGGTAAGTCGGCCCATACTGGATTCAACACGTCTGAAAATAAATACAATACCATGCCTGCTGTAAAAAGTTTTTTTATTCACCGAAAACAGTGAATAACAAGAACTTTTAATCACTGTTTTGGTGTTTGAATTTAGAACACACCAATACATTCGACCTCCATCTTAATGATTACAACCTCCTTGCCCAAAAAATATACCATACAAACTCCTTGTGCAATGAAATGAATACTCGACATGCAAACTCCTTGTGCAAATAACTCCTCGAGATTTGATTGATGATTTTTTACGAGTTTGGCATTAGAATAAAATTACTCTTAATTTTAGTAACCGTTCCAATTTTAATGTGCGATTTAATTAATTTAACCTTTGTTTTTTTATTAATTAAATGTCTGTTTTCGCTTGAATCTTTCTTTTTCTCGTAGTCATGGTATAAAGTATAGTATGCAACTCTTGAATAAAACAGATTTATATCGAGGGATTCGAGGGCCATGAATCACTCGTGTCGCTCAGGATTCTAACACTTGAACCACTACCTAGGGGCCAAAACGAAAGAAAATATTTCCTTTTCTTTTCATAAAAAAACGTCCATTTAATATAAAAAAAATAATGATAAGGTAATTAAACCTTTTCCTGGCATCGAATTGCCGACTTTGGAGAGGTGCCAGAAAACGCCGCATAACTGACTAGGTATGAGCTTTCTCTAGGAACTGGGAAACAACAAGGACCACAATACGTTGCCAACTTGTAACGTTGTGACGTAAGATGTTGAGTCGCTTGTAGGAAGCTTGTGGCCAACAATTTCACTGTCCGCGTTTCGACTGACGCAAGCATCGCACGTTTGCGCCAGAGATAGGAAGAAAGGAAGAAAAATGGTTTGTTCAGTGACACAGCACATAATATTGGACACATAAAAACATAGATGGGCAATGGAGAGAGGCATCTACACAAATGAAGCGTTCGCAGACTTTCTGAACCTGGTTTTTTTTTTTTTTTTTTTTTTTAAAAAAAAACTTCGCCCCACACTAGGAGTTTCTCTTGTGTCGTGGGTGCAGTTACAAACATAGAATATCACATGCACATACGCCCAGACCGGAACAAATTTCTGTAGGCCATACAAAACATTTGGCCCGTACGGGAATCGAACCCGCGACCCGTTGCGCAGTAGGTGATCACTCGACCTCTGCGCTAAACGTGTCGTCTGGTTTCCCGCAGTTATTATAGAAAAAACCGGCCAAGTGCGAGTCGGACTCGCGCACCAAGAGCTCCGTACAAACTTGTAGGTATAAAAGTAAAAATTTACGGTTTTCGCAATTTTTCCTTTATCTGTTCTAACACGTTACTTCGTACCAAATTTCAAGATTCTGAGTTCACGGGAAGTACCCTGTAGGTTTTGATTCCGTTGCGAGTGTCGAAAATTTGCGGAAATTTGCGGCATAAGCGGCTGTATCTTTTGATTGCGTTCGCTTAGAAGTTTGATTTTTTCACAGCTCCAAGGGACCTGACAGTAGACCTGAGTATTTGATATAAATTTTTATCTTGACATCAGGAACGCGTGGAGCGTTCCTGAGAAAAAGGATCTTGACAGACAGACAGACAGACGAACGGACAACAAATTGATCCTATAACGGTTCCGTTTTTTCCTTTCGAGGTACGGAACCCTAAAAAAGGCAACCAGTAGCTATTTAATAAAAGCTTGTTTTAAAAAATGTATTTTAATAATTGTTTGTTTGGGTGGTTCTTCAGCTTCCCAAAACAAGCTTATGGCACGATGAAGATCAATAGTACAAGCCATAGTAGTAGAGTGGCACACTAAGTTCGATGCCGCTGGAGCTTTACCCATAATAACCCAGCCAAAGAGAGAGGAATAAGCAGTAGGCATTGAATCACCTAGACTGAACTTCCTGCCATCAAAGATCTGGTCATACAAGCCGATGCCTAATAATAAGTCAATTCGACCAGGTATATTAAAATATTTGTCTGCGAGAATCAAATTGTTGCAAGTTTCTAAAAGTGACTTATGTATGGGAACTGTTGGAAGATTACCAGTGATTCGCTTTAAAATAACAAAATCAGCAGATAACATTTGATTAGAATTATGAACAGATTTAAGTTGCGTTTGTACAGTCCCATTTGTTTGATGGTCAGATGTCATACCTAAGCCGTACAAGGAAGCAGAATGAGAGCGGGGTAGTCTAAGTTGCTGTGCTAAGTTTTCACTCATTATGCAGACTTGTGAGCCACTATCAATCAATGCACGGGCAGAGTGATAAAAACCATCAGCATCCTGTATGTGTACAATGGCAGTACCAAGCACAATGGTTGATGAACCATCAATGCCGTGCAAGGATTGAGATTGTGTTGCATTATTAGTCGCAGGTGCAACGGAAGATACAGGCACATCGTGTGGCTGCGGTATGTTTGTGTGTAGCTTTGTGTGGTGACGGCCGTGGCATATCTGACAAACACTTTTAGACATACACTTTGATATATGATGTGTGCGTAGGCAATTAAAACAAAGTTTATGTTGTTTAACAAAATTCCTTCTGTCTATAGAACTCATTGATTCAAACTGCTGACATTTGTAAATAAGATGATGTTCATTGCAGCAAGGACAAGTAATTAAATTATTGTTTGAGTGATTGCTTGAATCAACAACATTGAAAGAATTACTTGATGTTGATTTGAATGTGGAATTAGATAAGTTCTCTAGAATTCGCAGCTGATTTTCTAAAAATACAAGTAATTGCTCAAATGTTGGAATTATATTTAATGGTATTGTTGATTCAAACTTAGTTCTCATATCTATAGATAGTTTTTTTAAGATGATATGTAACAACAAAAAACACCAAGAGTTCACATCAAACTTGAGTGCGATTAGCGCTTGTGTGTTTTCTTTTATTGTATATAAAAATCTATTCAATGCTTTTGTATTTATTTGTGTTAGGTTAGGTAGGCTAAGAATCGCATCAATATGTTTATCTGCAATAATCCTAATGTTTTCATATCTTTCAGTAAGCAACCTGCATGCTATCATATAATTTTCACGTGTCACTGTGAGGTGCTTAACTAAAGATAAAGGTTCTTTATCTAGAACGCTCAACAAGTAGTGCATTTTTTCTACATTACTTAAGTGTGTATTGTCATGAATTAGGCTATTAAATATTGAGATAAAGTTAGGCCATTCGACAGAAGCACCATTGAATCGTGGCAATGATATTTTAGGCAAATGAAATTCTGTGCTTATTTTATGCTCAGAACTATCTGCCGGTTTAGAATGTGACTGCTTGTTCAAACTAGAGTATAAAACTTTAATAGAATAGAACTGTTCCTGAAACTCATTGTAACCTCGTTCCAAATCAGAACGTTTCGAATCATCAAGTGACGAATCGGACATTAATGTAGTAAATATATCATCCATTTGATCACGATGCCTTTCAATATCACTATACCTAGCCTGGAACTGCGCAAGAGTTTGATCTTTTTCGCCTAACTCACGCACTGCACTGCATCTATTTGCTATTTCATACAAATCATGCATACGCTTTTGCAAAATGTTGAAACGCACAATATACTGGCTAAGTTTTGCCATTTTGTGTTGTTTAGATTCAGAAATCAGAAATTTAATTATTTGCAACTGAAGGTAAATAAATAGAAATTCGATTTACTGATCAATTGTCAAAGTGACAAACCGACAAATGAATGACAGTTGGGAATGAACGATCCTAAGCAACTTGAGAATAGTTCGTTCATTAATGTTGCCAGCATAGAAATAAAAATGTTATTTGAATGAATGATGAATGAACGATAGAAATGTATCACCGTTATTTTTTGTAAAAAAGTTGAGGGTAAAAACTAATAACAACTGTGGATATTAGAAAATAAGATGATTTTATAGGAAAATAAGGATCTGGCTGAAGGACCAAGGGGGGTGACGGGGAAAAACAAGAGAAAAGGAAAGTAGATTGGGACCGACCTGGTTCGCCGTCGTCCTGCGTGCTGGATGGTATAGACGCTCTTCCTGATTCCCTTCCAATGTTTCTTCTCCGTATAAAATGTAGGTGATGATGCACGATTCGTGAATAGAATACGCGTAGATCGCGGCTGATCGGTACTTCGACGATAGGTTCGCGTTTGGGGAGTGGAGATGCTCGACCCAAGTTACTGATCGGAAGTCCGGAAGCGAAGTGACGAGACGTCAATCAGTCCCAATAATGATAGGAATAGGGTAGGTAGGTAGGTAATAATACAGTTATAATTATTTACCCTCAATATATAATGTTGATTGCGGTCCGTTCCGCGCATATTTACGCACCATACCGCCCCCCAAAGAGCGGGTTGGCTCTTTAAGATGAATAAAAATTAATAAAAGTTGATGTAAATAAAGTTGATTTGATGAAATGCTAATAAAATAAATAAAAAAATAATTGTGTTGAGTTGAGTGATATAGACGATAGTTACAAGCTATGTATAAGTGGGCAAATTTTGACTACTGATCTAAGTAGAGTTCCAGAAGCCGTCCTAAGTTCGACTACTCGAACTATGCCGTCAGTGCCTGGACACAATCTGATGACACGTGCCTTACGCCACTGAAGTGGAGGAGAGTTGTCCTTAATAAGTACTAAGTCGCCAACCTGAACATCAGCAAACCTGTTGAGCCACTTTGGGCGTTGCATCAGAGTGTGCAGATATTCAGATTGCCAACGTTTCCAAAAATGCTGTGTTATTTGTTGGAGCATTTTCCAGCGCTTCAGTGGGCCAACATTGACGTCAGTCATATTTTGTTCAGGCAATGCCAAAAGCGGTTGTCCTATAATCAAATGACCGGGCGTCAAAACATCTAAGTCGTTGGGATCGCTAGTTATTGGACACAACGGCCTCGAGTTCAATGCTGCTTCTACTTTGGCAAATATGGTAGATAACTCCTCAAAAACAAGCGGACGTTCGCCGATGACTCTACATAAAATAAGTTTGGCAGACCTAACAGCGCTTTCCCACAAACCGCCCATGTGGGGACTGGCAGGAGGGTTAAGATGCCAGTTGATTTGTTGATGAACTAAATGTTGATGCATTTTACATGATGTGGTTTGTAAAAAGTTAGTGACATCCTTGATGTAATTCTTAGCCCCTACAAAGTTTGTACCACAGTCGCTGTAAATGTCAGTAGGTAGCCCTCGCCGCGACACAAATCGATCCAAGCATGCTATAAAAGCCTCAGTAGATAGCTCGGACACTGCTTCCAAGTGTACGCCCTTGGTGGTAAAACATACGAAAATGCAAAGGTATGAACGCACAGACTTTGCATTTCTCAGTCGGGATACTTTTAGGAAGAAAGGTCCGGCAAAATCAATGCCGACACGCTGAAAGGCTCGACATGACGTAACCCTGCTAGCAGGTAAGTCACCCATAAAAGGTTGAATAGATTTGGGACGCAATCGATAGCAGCGATGACACTTGAAAGCTACATGCTTGATTATCCGTCGTGCTGACAAAATCCAAAATTTTTGTTGGAGTAATGCTTGAAGTAAACTCAAGCCTGGATGAAGGTACAAACGATGATAATGATCGACGATAAGTTTAGTAACGAAATGATCTTTGGGTAATAACAAAGGATGCTTTGCGTTGTAATCAAGCTGAGATTTGACTAGCCGACCGCCTACTCGCAAAAGTCCTTGCGAGTCGATAAATGGATTAAGACGCATCAAACCACCCTTTACGCCTTTGCCTGAGCGCAATGACTCCAACGCTGTAGCAAACGCCGTAGACTGCACAGACTTGACAACAGAGTTCAAGCTATCGTTCAGTTCTGAGACAGATAAAGGTCCAGTACGACGGTGCGTTGGGTTAAGACAGTTGTGTAAGAAGCGCTTGCACCAGGCTACAACTGACTGTAACTTGGCAAACGTGCTAAACTTGTCAAAACAAAAGGTTGTAATGAGGGTGTGTGCAACAGCTGATACGAACGGAGGCGCCTTGATAGCTGGCAAGTCAGTTTCGCTAATTAATGGTATGTCGCCAGGCCATGTCGAAGAAGAGTCTTCGAGCCATGGTGGTGACCACCACAATGCATGGTTGACTAACTGTGAGGGAGGAATCCCACGACTGGCGGGGTCGGCAGGATTCGCTGATGATGGAACATGCCTCCAACTAACATCGGGCATGATCATCTGTATTTGGGAAACACGGTTGCCTTCGTAGGTTTGGAGTTTATGAGGAGAGGTGCTTAACCATGATAAAACGATGCTGGAGTCAGTCCAAGCGAATAAATCGTTGATTTTAAATTTTGATTGTAAAAGATTATAAACATGCTCCATTAAACAAGCGAGCAATAGGGCACCGTTTAATTCGAGCTTTGGAATTGTAAGTTTTTGTTTTATAGGAGCTACGCGTGACTTGGCATCTACGAGCTGAACTAAGATACTGCCATCCGAGTTGACAACGCGCAGATAGATACAAGCCGCATATCCTCGTTCGGACGCATCACAGAAACCGTGTATTTGAATATCAACAGGTTGATCGGTGAGAATACGTCGCTGAATAGAAATACGATTTAAATTATGAAAGTCAGTTAAAAATGATTTCCACTCCTTTGCTAAGGCAAAGGGCAGTGGCTCATCCCAACCAGAATCGAGCAACCAAAGCTGCTGCATGAAATGTTTAGCGTAGAAAATAGTCGGCGCTAAATAACCACAGGGGTCATAAAGTTTTGCAATATCTGACAAGACACCACGCTTAGTCATGATGTTGCCCATTTCGCTGACATTATAGACGAAACAATCGGATTTAGAGTTCCATTCGATGCCCAAAATTTTATAAATATTGTTGCCATCCTCAAACCGATAGGGGGACTCGCAATGCTCTGAGGGACAAGATGACAAAAAGTCATTAGAGTTACTACACCATTTCCGAAGTTCGAACCCTCCCTGCTTGAGAATAGCAACAACATCACGCTGTAAATTGAGAGCAGAATTCACACTACAAGCTCCACAAACTACGTCATCGACAAATGTGTCCTCTAGAAGGGTCCTAGAGGCCTCAGGATGACGCTCTGAGTTAAGATGTGCAAGCTCGTGAATGACTCGAATCGCTTGATAGGCAGAACTAGTAATGCCGTAAGTGACGGTTGTCAGTTCATATTGTTTAAGCGGTTGATCGGGAGATTCGCGCCAGAGAATTGTTTGGTAATGACGATCAGCTTCGTCAATCTTAATTTGGCGGTACATTTGTCGAATGTCGCCAGTAAATACAATGCTATGTATCCTAAATCGCAAGATGATGTCCTCTATATTTTTCTGCAATTTAGGACCAGACATGAGAATTTGATTAAGTGAAACACCAGACGAGCTAGGCGCTGATGCATCAAATACAGCACGTAATTTAGTGCTGCTGCTGTGTTCCTTGAGAACACCATGATGAGGAATAAAATATCGATCAGCAGACCATGGTTCAGAAACCTCTGACATGTGACCAGATTCTTTGTAGTCGTACATGAATGCAATATACAATTCACGCAACTTGCTATCCTTTAATAGTCGCCGTTCCAAATGAAAGAACCGCTTGAGTGCTGTGTGATAAGTATCACCTAATGGCTTGTGGTTGACTTTAAACGGTAATCGTACAGTAAATCGACCAGTGCTATCCCTAGTGTGAGTTTCTGTAAAGTGCTTCTCACATATAATGTCCTCGGGATCTTTAATTGTTTGTTTGGGTGGTTCTTCAGCTTCCCAAAACAAGCTTATGGCACGATGAAGATCAATAGTACAAGCCATAGTAGTAGAGTGGCACACTAAGTTCGATGCCGCTGGAGCTTTACCCATAATAACCCAGCCAAAGAGAGAGGAATAAGCAGTAGGCATTGAATCACCTAGACTGAACTTCCTGCCATCAAAGATCTGGTCATACAAGCCGATGCCTAATAATAAGTCAATTCGACCAGGTATATTAAAATATTTGTCTGCGAGAATCAAATTGTTGCAAGTTTCTAAAAGTGACTTATGTATGGGAACTGTTGGAAGATTACCAGTGATTCGCTTTAAAATAACAAAATCAGCAGATAACATTTGATTAGAATTATGAACAGATTTAAGTTGCGTTTGTACAGTCCCATTTGTTTGATGGTCAGATGTCATACCTAAGCCGTACAAGGAAGCAGAATGAGAGCGGGGTAGTCTAAGTTGCTGTGCTAAGTTTTCACTCATTATGCAGACTTGTGAGCCACTATCAATCAATGCACGGGCAGAGTGATAAAAACCATCAGCATCCTGTATGTGTACAATGGCAGTACCAAGCACAATGGTTGATGAACCATCAATGCCGTGCAAGGATTGAGATTGTGTTGCATTATTAGTCGCAGGTGCAACGGAAGATACAGGCACATCGTGTGGCTGCGGTATGTTTGTGTGTAGCTTTGTGTGGTGACGGCCGTGGCATATCTGACAAACACTTTTAGACATACACTTTGATATATGATGTGTGCGTAGGCAATTAAAACAAAGTTTATGTTGTTTAACAAAATTCCTTCTGTCTATAGAACTCATTGATTCAAACTGCTGACATTTGTAAATAAGATGATGTTCATTGCAGCAAGGACAAGTAATTAAATTATTGTTTGAGTGATTGCTTGAATCAACAACATTGAAAGAATTACTTGATGTTGATTTGAATGTGGAATTAGATAAGTTCTCTAGAATTCGCAGCTGATTTTCTAAAAATACAAGTAATTGCTCAAATGTTGGAATTATATTTAATGGTATTGTTGATTCAAACTTAGTTCTCATATCTATAGATAGTTTTTTTAAGATGATATGTAACAACAAAAAACACCAAGAGTTCACATCAAACTTGAGTGCGATTAGCGCTTGTGTGTTTTCTTTTATTGTATATAAAAATCTATTCAATGCTTTTGTATTTATTTGTGTTAGGTTAGGTAGGCTAAGAATCGCATCAATATGTTTATCTGCAATAATCCTAATGTTTTCATATCTTTCAGTAAGCAACCTGCATGCTATCATATAATTTTCACGTGTCACTGTGAGGTGCTTAACTAAAGATAAAGGTTCTTTATCTAGAACGCTCAACAAGTAGTGCATTTTTTCTACATTACTTAAGTGTGTATTGTCATGAATTAGGCTATTAAATATTGAGATAAAGTTAGGCCATTCGACAGAAGCACCATTGAATCGTGGCAATGATATTTTAGGCAAATGAAATTCTGTGCTTATTTTATGGTCAGAACTATCTGCCGGTTTAGAATGTGACTGCTTGTTCAAACTAGAGTATAAAACTTTAATAGAATAGAACTGTTCCTGAAACTCATTGTAACCTCGTTCCAAATCAGAACGTTTCGAATCATCAAGTGACGAATCGGACATTAATGTAGTAAATATATCATCCATTTGATCACGATGCCTTTCAATATCACTATACCTAGCCTGGAACTGCGCAAGAGTTTGATCTTTTTCGCCTAACTCACGCACTGCACTGCATCTATTAGCTATTTCATACAAATCATGCATACGCTTTTGCAAAATGTTGAAACGCACAATATACTGGCTAAGTTTTGCCATTTTGTGTTGTTTGGATTCAGAAATCGTAAAGAAATTTAATTATTTGCAACTGAAGGTAAATAAATAGAAATTCGATTTACTGATCAATTGTCAAAGTGACAAACCGACAAATGAATGACAGTTGGGAATGAACGATCCTAAGCAACTTGAGAATAGTTCGTTCATTAATGTTGCCAGCATAGAAATAAAAATGTTATTTGAATGAATGATGAATGAACGATAGAAATGTATCACCGTTATTTTTTGTAAAAAAGTTGAGGGTAAAAATTAATAACAACTGTGGATATTAGAAAATAAGATGATTTTATAGGAAAATAAGGATCTGGCTGAAGGACCAAGGGGGATGACGGGGAAAAACAAGAGAAAAGGAAAGTAGATTGGGACCGACCTGGTTCGCCGTCGTCCTGCGTGCTGGATGGTATAGACGCTCTTCCTGATTCCCTTCCAATGTTTCTTCTCCGTATAAAATGTAGGTGATGATGCACGATTCGTGAATAGAATACGCGTAGATCGCGGCTGATCGGTACTTCGACGATAGGTTCGCGTTTGGGGAGTGGAGATGCTCGACCCAAGTTACTGATCGGAAGTCCGGAAGCGAAGTGACGAGACGTCAATCAGTCCCAATAATGATAGGAATAGGGTAGGTAGGTAGGTAATAATACAGTTATAATTATTTACCCTCAATATATAATGTTGATTGCGGTCCGTTCCGCGCATATTTACGCACCAGTTATAATATATTTATCTTTTTATGACGGTGACCGTCTTAGATTTATTTCATAGAGTTCTGTCTTCTACAAGTCAAGCCATTGCATTTGCTTCCTATATTGGGGGGTTGTATAAATAAATATTAATCCGCCAATTTATTACAGCGGCCATTTTGTACAGTAAGCTCCCATTCAAGTTAGACACTTTCACTACGAAAACCGCCACTATTAGAGCGACATAAAATCGGTCCAAAGGTCAAACAGAAAAACATTTGTCCCGTACGGGAATCGAACCCGCGACCCGTTGCGCAGTAGGTGATCACTCGACCTCTGCGCTAAACGTGTCGTTAAATTTCCTTTAGCAAATTATTAATTATGAATAATTGCATTATCATCAGAACGAAAGATGTATTCTAAATTTCAGGTAATATAGGATAGGACCAGGTGCGGATCCAGCCCTCAAAATAGGTTGTGGTCACAGCCACCCGAAAATCGGTCAAGTGCGAGTCGGAATTCGAACTCGCTCATGATCGATATAGTGCATTCCTCATAGATCAATAGCATTCCCTCCCACAATGGAGATGTTTAGACAACATATGACGCCCTAACCAGGATTCATTTTTTTATTAACCTTTAACTGGTGACAAGCGGTCTAGGCCGAGCGACCCACCAAAAACGTATTTTACCCCCTTCCCCGCTCTTCACGCGTGTGTGCGCCTGAGTAGCTTCGAGTTTAGTTCCGTCTATGCTGTAAAGAGGGGTAGTTGCGTCCGACAGTCTCAAATCGCTAAGTAAAATTTATTTAAAATTTGGTAGCGGTCTGTCAGACCTCATGTCACCACTTGTGTGATTTTTTGCTAAAATATTAATGTTGTGTTTTCTTGGTATTTTTGGTAGTGGTGGTGCCAATACCATTGATCGTGGACAGTCCATAAAAATATTGGCCAGAAGCGCAGTTTTACAACACATGCAGCGAAGAGTTAAGGGCCCATGGCGCGAAAAACAGCAAAAAGGCCGTTGGCGTTTTTGATATTTTACGTTAACGTTCCAGTTAACTGACCGGGAAAAAATTAATTTAAATTCTTAAATTATGTGTTTACACAATCACCGTCACCATTTTTCAAATTTACATACCATTTCGTTAAAAAATAGCATCCATTTTACTTAAAATTTAGGTTACACCCACAAACCGTTCGTGATTTTTAGCTGCATTAATTAACCCTATTATATTTTAGTTTAACAAATATATAGAACAAAGGTAAGCATAACACTGACACCGTGGTATTTTTTTTAATTATCGTACATTGATTTTTATATGAATTTTTTAACATACATTTATCGATTTTCTTACAAATACTTGGCTCGGGCGCGTCGAAATTCAGTGTGCAATCAAGACTCGAAGTGAGAGCACGTCGCTTTGAGCTAGCTCCCGGTTACGTAATTATTTGTGTATGTATACGACGCGAAGTCCTACGGAGTAATCGGAGAAGTTGATAACTAACAATTTTATTATTTGTGGCTGCCGTACGAAAAACCTTCAACCTTTTTACAAGCTTTTATTTATCTTTTGCATGTTCGGGTCTAATCTTGCGAGTTAAATTTGACTCACTTCCCGGTCTCCGATTAAGCTGAAATTTTGCATGCGTATGTATAAATATATTATATTATGATGACGACATGGAGCTGATCGAGCTGAAAGGTGGCCATAGGAACTCCGCAATAAAACGACATAGCCCCATCGAGTTTGAGCTCGTTTGATTCGTATTGACGAGAACTTTGATCCTATATGGTAACCAGGGTCTGATGCTGGATCTGGAAGGTTGCCATAGGAACTCCGCAATCAAACAATGCAACCCCATCGAGTTTAGGCTCGTTTGATTCGTATTGACGAGTACTTTGATCCTATATGGTAACCAGGGTCTGATGCTGGATCTGGAAGGTGGCCATAGGAACTCCGCAATCAAACAACGCAACCCCATCGAGTTTGGGCTTGTTTGATTCGTATTGACGAGTACTTTGATCCTATATGGTAAACAGGGTCTGATGCTGGAACTGGAAGGTGGCCATAGGAACTCCGCAATCAAACAATGCAACCCAATCGAGTTTAGGCTCGTTTGATTCGTATTGACGAGTACTTTGATCCTATATGGTAACCAGGGTCTGATGCTGGATCTGGAAGGTGGCCATAGGAACTCCGCAATCAAACAACGCAACCCCATCGAGTTTGGGCTTGTTTGATTCGTATTGACGAGTACTTTGATCCTATATAGTAAACAGGGTCTGATGCTGGATCTGGAAGGTGGCCATAGGAACTCCGCAATCAAATAACGCAACCCCATCGAGTTTGGGCTTGTTTGATTCGTATTGACGAGTACTTTGATCCTATATGGTAAACAGGGTCTGATGCTGGAACTGGAAGGTGGCCATAGGAACTCTGCAATAAAACGACACAACCCCATCGAGTTTGGGCTCGTTTGATTCGTATTGACGAGTACTTTGGACCTATGTGGTAGGTAACCAGGGTCTGATGCTGGAGCTGGAAGGTAGCCATAGGAACTCCGCAATAAAACGACACAACCCCATCAAGTTTGGGCTCGTTTGATTCGTACTGACGAGCACTTTGGTCCTACATGGTAACCAGGGTCTGATGCTGGAGCTGGAAGATAGCCAAAGGAACTCCGCAATAAAACGACACAATCCCATCGAGTTTGGGCTTGTTTGATTCGTATTGACGAGTACTTTGGTCCTATGTGGTAACCAGGGTCTGATACTAGAACTGGAAGCTGGCCATAGGAACTCCGCAATAAAACGACACAATCCCATCGAGTTTGGGCTCGTTTGATTCGTATTGACGAGTACTTTGGTGCTATATGGTAACCAGGGTCTGATGCTGGAGTTGGAAGGTGGCCTAAGGAACTCCGCAATTAAACGACGCACCCCCATCGAGTTTGGGCTTGTTTGATTCGTATTGACGAGTACTTTGGTCCTATGTGGTAACCAGGGTCTGATACTAGAACTGGAAGCTGGCCATAGGAACTCCGCAATAAAACGACACAATCCCATCGAGTTTGGGCTTGTTTGATTCGTATTGACGAGTACTTTGGTCCTATGTGGTAACCAGGGTCTGATACTAGAACTGGAAACTGGCCATAGGAACTCCGCAATAAAACGACACAATCCCATCGAGTTTGGGCTCGTTTGATTCGTATTGACGAGTACTTTGGTCCTATATGGTAACCAGGGTCTGATGCTGGAGTTGGAAGGTGGCCTAAGGAACTCCGAAATTAAACGACGCAACCCCATCGAGTTTGGGCTTGTTTGATTCGTATTGACGAGTACTTTGGTCCTATGTAGTAACCAGGGTCTGATACTAGAACTGTAAGCTAGCCATAGGAACTCCGCAATAAAACGACACAATCCCATCGAGTTTGGGCTCGTTTGATTCGTATTGACGAGTACTTTGGTCCTATATAGTAACCAGGGTCTGATGCTGGAGTTGGAAGGTGGCCTAAGGAACTCCGAAATTAAACGACGCAACCCCATCGAGTTTGGGCTTGTTTGATTCGTATTGACGAGTACTTTGGTCCTATATGATTTTTCTTGATGAGTACTTTGAGCCTAGCCTAGATAATATCCATACGCAACCCCATCAATTTCTTTTGTGCGACCTTCCCCAATTTAATTGTCAAATGAAAGAGCTTGAATTGTAGAATATAGTATATTCTGAAAGACAATCTAATACAAGATGGCCGCCGTCACAAATTGACAGATTATTTTTATGTACAATCCCCACAATATGGGTCTGTATATGGGGTATCAAATGAAAGTTCGTAAAATACAGTACACCACGAAAAAAACTAAAACAAGATGGCCGCTATCACAAAAGATTTTTAAAAACAAGCTTTTATTTTAATGTCCTAAAAAAAGAAAATAAACTTTAAATTACAATCTAGCGAATGGCTTCAATGCACTAAAAAGTGCGTTGAGCACAAGAAAATATACATTTCATATTTGTTTATTACTAAATTATTATATGTATATTATATAAAATAATTTGTAGATACAACTAACAATAAAGAACTCGGTAGTCATTAAAATATTTCGTATTATTTGAGTAATTAGTTTATAAAAAGTTTTTTTAAAAACAAGCTTACTTATATTATAATGCCTTAAAAGAGGAAAATAAACTTTTATTTATTACAATATATATTTTCTTATAAAAATATAAAAGCTTGTCCCGAGAATTAGGATAAACAATAAAACAATTTAACTTGATTATTATATTTATTTTTTTGTAATAAATAATGTTTTGTACAGCATTGTCATACACACATGACAATACTGTGCAGTCCTGAAATTTAAATGCATATATGATCCCTTTTTTGAAAAACTCGAATCCGTTATAACTGCTACCTCACGGAAACTCGGTGTCCTGAACAAGGTGCGTAGGTATTTTGCGCCGGACCAACTATGCCTGTTGTATAAAACTCAGGTTAGGTCTTGCGTGGAATATTGCTCGCACTCTGACTCCGCTCAGTACCTCCTCGATGCTCTGGACAGATTGCAGCGTCGCGCTATTCGAATAATTGGCGATGTAGAGGCAACTAACACCCTCGAGCCCCTACAACTTCGACGTGACATCGCCTCTCTTAGCGCCTTTTACCGAATGTTCCACGGGGAATGCTCTGAGGAGCTCTTAAACCTTATCCCTCCCTCTCCATTCCTTCACAGAAACACGCGTAAGGATCTACGGAGTCATCCTTACACTGTATCCTCCTTTTCACACCGTACCAAGAAATTCCAAGATTCCTTCTTCTTTTTTTTTTATTGCTACTAAGTTGGCAAAAAAGCAAACTGCCCACCTGATGGTAAGTGGTAACAGTCACCTATAATACATGTGTCTCGTGTGACATTCGCAGTAAAACTGCAACCCCCACAAGGGCCACAGTGTACGTTGCCAACTTGTGACTTAAGATGTAAAGTCACGGTACCCAGTAATTTCAGTGCCATATCTTACCCTTGCAACTGGAACACAGCAATGCAAGCACTGCTGCTTTGCGGCAGAAATAGGTAAGACGGAGGTACCCAAGCACACGACCTTGGTACAGAGTCTCCCTCCGGTAAGTCTTCTGTCGTTCATCCCACACTTGGAATTCTCTACCTGCGCACGTGTTTCCTCCATCCTACAACATGGGTTCCTTCAAAAGAGGTGTGAAAAACATCTTTTAGGCCGGCAAGGGGCGGGCAGGTTGGATAGTGGATGTCCTCCCACCTCTATCTGTCAACTCATTTGGGCCTCTTTCACCGCTTAACATCAGGCGGGAGGAGGTCACTTGCCAGGCCCTCCATAAAAAAAACTGTTTAAGTACCTTGCCCGTATGTATTTACTTGGTAAGCCTTAAATAAATAAATATTGGTAATTCTAAGAAAAAAATATTTGTTTTTTTTAAAATGGGTAAATCTTGCGACAAGCTTTTATATTTTATTAAAAACTAGCTGTGCCGGCGAACTACGTTTCGCCATAATAACGGCGAACTAACGTTTCGCCGTAATAAAAAATAGCTTACGACCTATTCTCAGACCTACTGAATATACACAAAACATTTCATAAAGATCGGTCAAGCCGTTTCGGAGGAGTTCGGTAACAAACACTCTGACACGAGAATTTTATATATTAGATGTATCATGTAATAAATTAAAATTTATTTTCGTCTTATTAGGGTTTTAAAATAAAATCCTAGTGTGGGGCGACTTCTTTTTTTAATCTTTTTACTATTATTTTATATTTTATCATTTTGTAACCGCATGGCCGCCATTACAAAACTCGACCAAAGTACTCGTCATTACGAAACAAACGAGCCCAAAACTCGGTGGGCTTGTGTCGTTTTATTGCGGAGTTCCTATGGCCACCTTCCAGTTCCAGCATCACACCCTGGTTACCATATAAGATCAAAGTACTCGTCAATACGAATCAAACGAGCCCAAACTCGATGGGGTTGTGTCGTTTTATTGCGGAGTTCCTATGGCCACCTTCCAGCTCCAGCATCAGACCCTGGTTACCATATAGGACCAAAGTCCTCGTCATTACGAATCAAACGAGCCCAAACTCGATAGGGTTATGTCGTTTTATTGCGGAGGTCCTATGGCCACCTTCCAGCTCCAGCATCAGACCCTGGTTACCATATAGGAACAAAGTACTCGTCATTACGAATCAAACGAGCCCAAACTCGATAGGGTTATGTCCTTTTATTGCGGAGGTCCTATGGCCACATTCCAGCTCCAGCATCAGACCCTGGTTACCATATAGGACCAAAGTCCTCGTCATTACGAATCAAACGAGCTCAAACTCGATAGGGTTATATCGTTTTATTGCGGAGGTCCTATGGCCACCTTCCAGCTCCAGCATCAGACCCTGGTTACCATATAGGACCAAAGTACTCGTCATTACGAATCAAACGAGCCCAAACTCGATAGGGTTATGTCGTATTATTGCGGAGGTCCTATGGCCACATTCCAGCTCCAGCATCAGACCCTAGTTACCATATAGGACCAAAGTACTCGTCAATACGAATCAAATGAGCACAAACTCAATGGGGTTGTGTCATTTTATTGCGGAGTTCCTATGGCCACCTTCCAGCTCCAGCATCAGACCCTGGTTACCATATAGAACCAAAGTCCTCGTCATTACGAATCAAACGAGCCCAAACTCGATAGGGTTATGTCGTTTTATTGCGGAGGTCCTATGGCCACCTTCCAGCTCCAGCATCAGACACTGGTTACCATATAGGACCAAAGTACTCGTCATTACGAATCAAAGGAGCCCAAACTCGATAGGGTTATGTCGTTTTATAGCGGAGGTCCTATGGCCACCTCCCAGCTCCAGCATCAGACCCTGGTTAACAAATAGGACCAAAGTACTCGTCAATATGAATCAAACGAGCCCAAACTCGATGGGGTTGCGTCGTTTTATTACAGAGTTCCTATGGCCACCGTCCAGTTCCTTCATCAGATCAGCTCCATGTTATCATAACATTGCATTGTCATACATATTATTATGTGCAAAATTTCAGCCAATTCCAAAACCGAGAAGTGGTCAAATCTACATACATACATACAGTGCAAGCTAAATAAAAGCTTGTAAAAATAAAAGTTGATCAAACACATCCCTGTATTTATTATAGTATAACACAGTAAATAATAAACACCTATTAAATTCAAAATTAACATCTACGATATTTTGCTAGGCGGCCGTACCGATTGCGCGACCGAGTGCGCTTGTGTGCGTGAGCGACGCACACAAACAGAGACTAGAGAAATTTACCTAAACTAGCTCGGGCTCGCGCGGATGGTGGGCCCTTAACAATTGTCGTATTCCACGAGAAATAAATTTGAATCTAGTGCTTATTTTAGGTTCTGATTTGCCACCTGAGCCACAAATTTCCGAAAACATGCCAAAAATAAGGAAAACATGTCATAAATTGAATCGGAAGTCTAATTACAAAGTCTAATTACCTCTTGCAAAAAACATTGAGGTTCCGTAACGATTTTAACTATAAATGTAGCTTTGTAGACAATTAAAAAACAATATAAATGGTACCAAAAATATTTTTCTACGATGAAAATTGACGAAATTATAACGAAAAAACAGATAGCTCCGTCAAGCGGCCGCCTGGCAGGCGTGTGACGTCACACGACACGTTCTAGGCAGACTCCGCATCCGTGCTATCACTCCCGAGTTTTCGACTAGTAGCCGCGCGCAGCGTTCCATGCGAAATCGTATTACATAACTATATTGTTTTTTTTATGTAATAGTGGTAGTAGTATTCAAGAGGTTCAGTACAGTTTGAGCATTGAGTAATAAACTAGAAATCGGTTTTGTGTAAGGTCAATCGGATAAACTTCTTATTTTTGACATTTTTATGGAATCTGGTTATCTGATTACTTACCCATTTAAAGTACACCAGTGCCGAAATCCGTGGTTGGAAACTTCAAAGGTAAGTGAATAAAGCTACATATTTTAAAACTAGCTTCCACCCACGACTTCGTCCGCGTGGAATAGTTACTTTGGGCTAACTCTAACTTTAACCCGCGACTTTGTTTATATAGGTGAGTAAGTACTGGGTCTTATAATCTTATATCATGTAGATTGTAGGTTATTCTCAAAAAAACTAAACTAATGTTATTTTAAAGTACTTCTGCGTACACTATTTTTTTAGTTTTATTTTCTTCCGGCAGAAGTATAGCTAACTGGGGCCACCGCCCTTTCCCCTCATGACTGCCCGCCGGCTTTGCATATTGTGCGCGCAGTACTCGATCATTATTTTGCTGTGATGTTATTTTAAAACTGCGATATCTCCTAAGATATTCATTTAAATCAAATGATGTAAAGGGCAATTTTGTTTTAAATTAAATACTTGTGATGAATAACGTATTTATTTGGATAAGGATTAATATCATGTTTATAAAAACACCTTTGCAAATAATGTATTATTTTAGAACAAATTTGGTTAGCATAAAAAAGGTTATAGTGAGCTAACCTTAAAAGATAGACATATGCTGTCGCGGACTTTTTTTTAGAACTTTTAAAGGGAAACAATTCTGTCATACATGATTTTTGCGAAACTCTAACCGTTTACGCAGCGCACGCAGCGGAAGCTCTCAATAGGGAAAAAAATCCCCCGATTTTGAAACATTCTTCATTGGTGCTCCGCTCCTATTGGTCTTAGCGTTATGATATATAGCCTAAAGCCTTCCTCGATAAATGGGCTATCTAACTCTGAAAGAATTTTTCAAATCGGACCAGTAGTTCCTGAGATTAGCGCGTTCAAGCAAACAAACAAATAAACAAACAAACAAACTCTTCAGCATTATAATATTAGTATAGATTAGAATAATATTATGTAGGTTATTGACCTCTAAAGTTATGTCACTAAGTTATAAACTAGTATTTACCTTTGAGTATTTCTTTGGTTCTTACCTATGTTTAAAACATTCAAATAGATATTTTTTGATGTAGGTAGGTATAGGTTGGTATTCTGAGCACAAAATGAGTAGGTAGGTCTATTTCGTAAAATGTACGAAGACCCCTGGGGCCTAATTCAGCTAATAAGTTACAGCTGAATCGAAACTAAAACGTTGCGATCGACCAATCGTAGCACGTATATTGCCATGCAACTGTTCGATGATGTGATAAGGTGGCGCTCTGATTGGTCGATCGCAACGGTTTAGTTTCGATTCAGCTGTAACTTATTAGCTGAATTGGGCCCCGGGCTGTCTTTAGAATCGCAACGTGACAGTTTTGGGCGGTCTAGATTCCATAGTATGGTGGTGATGTTATGATCGAAACACACAATGAGGGTGCAGCGTAGCGCGGAATATATTCTTTATTTACACTATGAGCGTGCGCTCCCTTTGATTTTCTCTTTTAAAACACACATTTTTTATTATTCCTGATACCTAAACCTATCCTATCCGTACCCGCGGCCGTACCGCCTAAAAGCGAACACTCGCTATCGTTATCGTGACATCTTACAACAATAGTTTTTATGTCACAGGTGACATTTAAACTGTTGTTCTAATGTCACGAACGCGATAGCGAGTGATCGTTATGAGTTAGGCAGTAGCCCCCCTGGACTGCTGAGATGATTTTCAGTGTAACATATGTCCTGGGGCCGTAATCTGCTAGCGTTAATGCATTTGTGGCGTGTCAATAACGCTTCAATAGCATCGCTTTTTGAGACAGTTATTGTTGGTTAACCGAATACTAACTAAAACATATTTTGTAACTATTGACTTATCAAGAAATTGTAGCACAAATAAATTGTAGCAGAAAATGCGCATAAAAGCGACAAAAGCAGTGTTATTGAAACGCTATCACGACGCGACAACGACGTTAAGATTGGCGGAATTAGGGCCCTGGTCGTTGGTTTTAGTTGATTTGTTTACTGAAAAATTGATAATATTTGGCTTTGGTGCTCGTTTTGTGTAGGCGACAGGCTGGAGTACTGTATGGCCCATACTGCCAGATGTGGCTTTGAGTGTAAAACCTAGTTTTAACAGAGTGTTACCTACAGCTCTGCTAGACCCCTTTTGGGATTATAAGCGTGATTTTATGCATATATATATGTAAACCTATCTATGAATGTTACCGTCACAAAGAATGTTTCCATTTTTCAATCTGGGCGTGCAGCTTATGGCGATGAAGCCGTAGGTTAGGTGTAAGTAAAGAGAACTGGCCACATTGTGCACTGTTAAAGCCAGAATAACGTCAGAACACAAATAGATTCACTATATCATTATACGGTCTAATATTGCATGGACTAATACAACGGTTAGTCTCTCTCTACTCGTTTTTTTTTATGTATGACCCGGCATATGACCTCCTCCCGCCTGATGTTAAGCGGTGAAAGAGGCCCAAATGAGTTGACAGATAGAGTAGGGACGACATCCACTATCCTACCTGCCCGCCCTTTGCTTTTTCACGCCTCTTTTGAAGGAACCCATGTTGTAGGATGAAGGAAACACGTGTGCAGGTAGAGAATTCCAAGTGTGAGATGAACGACAAAAGAAAGAATCTTAGAATTTCTTGGTACGGTGTGAAAAGGAGGACACAGTGTACGTTTACTGTAGGTAGGATACAAGTCTCCCTGCCTGCCACAAAGAGATTTTTTTTCATTGATTGTAGCACTAAACAAGAAAACATTCAACCTTACTTAAAAGAATAATAATAAATGATTTATTGCACACAAAACATACAAAGATATAGAAACAGAAATTTTTCAAAAACAACACAGATGTTCAGCACAGGCGGCCTTATCTATACTAATACTAATATACTAATCTATACTAATATTATAAAGAGGAAAGATTTAATTGTTCGTTTGTTTGTATTAAATAGGCTTCGAAACTACTGAACCGATTTGGATGAAAGGTGGTATAGGAATAGTTCGAGACCAGGGGAAGGACATAGGGTAATTTTCCTACGGGAAAATATGAAATTCCCACGGGAAAACAAAAATAACGCGGACGAAGTCGCGAGCGGAAAGCTAGTAATATTATAAAGAGGAAAGATTTGATTCTTTGTTTGTTTGTATTGAATAGGCTTCGAAAGTACTGAACCGATTGTGATGTAAGTTGGTATAGGGATAGTTCGAGACCAGGGGAAGAACATAGGGTAATATTCCTACGGGAAAATATAAAATTCCCACGGGAAAATAAAAATAACGCGGGCGAAGCTAATAAGCAATATCTTCCAGGCAACATAATCTATTCAAATTCAAATTCAAATTCAAATGTTTTATTGCATACCATAATTTTTACATGGGTTCTTAAGTAGTTATAGTATAGGCACAATTATGGACCCTGATAGGCACAGCAATATAAATGATGAGCTGAGGAGAGGGTAGATTTTTTCATAATCTAAACAAAATGTTCTTGTATTTTTCCCTTTCAGTGTGAATTAGGTACAAGTCACGTAGGCTATCTTTAATTAATTTCTTAGTGTTAGTAATTTATTATATCATAAGAATGTATTTGTAATGTCTATATGTTATTTATTTTATATAAGTATTTGGTCAAAAAATATTTAATAGGTATCATTATTAATAATTTATAAACTATTTTACTTTGTTTTGATGTCAATGGTACTAATAGAAATTTAAATTTTATAGAAAGCAATTAAATTAAATAAATGTCAATGTCATAGTTTATCATTTATGTAGATATATTTAATAGGTATCATTATTAATAATTTATAAATTATTTTACTTTGTTTTGATGTCAATGGTACTAAAAGAATGTCAAATTTTATAAGTGAGCAATTAAATTAAACAAAATAAAATAAAATAAATGGCAATGTTTGTCATAGTTTATCATTTAAGTAGATATTTAGACTATAGTATGCTTTTTCTGTCAACAATTGTTTAAGAGTTCTAAAAAACTTTTTATCGTCAGTTTCGTTTTTCAAATTGTGAGGAAGTTTGTTAAATATTTTAATTGCCATAACATATGGACTCGAGCTATGCATTTTCAATCTTGATGGTGGAAGTATTAAATTATTTGCGTATCTCGAAGGATACCGTCTCTGTACCTCGCCTATTTTTGTAAAAAAATGTTGGTATTTTTTAACAAATTTGCACAGTTCGAATATGTATAGTGAAGTTAAAGTTAAAATATTATATTTCTTAAAGTACGGTTTGCAGCTACACGTAATATCGATGTTGGATAGGATTCGGATGCATTTTTTTTGTTTTAGAAAGATATTTTGTACGTTCGTGCTATTCCCCCATAGTATAATGCCGTACGATAGCCACGCGTGGGCATATGCATAGTATGCAGAAAGCGCCGAGTTGAAATCGGTGCTTTTCTTTAGCTCGCGAAGGGCATATGTAAATGATGACAATTTTGAATTTAGTTTGATTAAGTGATCTTTCCAATTTATATTACTATCTATATCTAATCCCAATAATGTCAAAGTATTTACAGATTCTATGTCTATGTCATTATAACGGAAATTTATATTAAGTTGTGTTTTTTGATATGGTCTAAATTGCATGATTTTAGTTTTCTTGTAATTAATTTGTAAATTATGGTCTGTCATCCATTCTGAAATTTTGTTAAATATTTGTTTTATATGTTGGTCTAAGTGTATGTCGTTTTTACATGATGTTAAAATAGATATGTCATCGGCGAACAAAACACAGGAAATCGATTCGTCTGTGAAAATTTTTGGCAAGTCATTTATATAGATTAGAAACAGTATGCACCCGAGAACACTGCCCTGAGGTATTGAATTGTTTACACTCTGTACCGCGGACCGTACATGCCTTATTTCTCCAGTGTTTTCGTCATAATGTTCGATTTCAACATACTGTTTCCTACCCTCCAGATACGACTGGAACCATTTATGGGTTGTTCCTCGTACTCCGATGCTGTATAATTTGTCAAGTAAGATTTTATAAAGTACTTTGTCGTAAGCCTTTGTCATATCTAACAATAACCCTACTGCATATTTCTTTAAGTTTATTGTTTCCAACGCGTTCTGAATATATTTAAATACAGCTAACGTTGTTGATCGTTTTTGTCTAAAACCGTTTTGGGAATCGTCAAAAATTTGGTATTTTTCACAGAAGGAATACAGTCGGTCGCTCATTGCCTTCTCAAATATTTTAGCAGCCGTTGGTAGCAAAGAAATAGGTCGATAGTTTGTTCTTTCATTCTTGTCACCTTTTTTATAAATGGGTTTTACAATCGATATTTTTAGTAAATCCGGGAATACGCCTTGCGAAAAAGATTGGTTTATTAAGAATTCGAATGGGGTCGACAACTCTTCAGAACATTGTCTAATTAATGACGGAGGTAATTCGTCTACGCCGTAACTGTATTTACATTTCATATTCTTAATAATCATCGTTATTTCGCGTAAATTGACAGGGCGCAGGAACATAGTGTTTAGCACGGGCTGGACGACTGGCCGGCCGCGCGGCGGCGAGCCCCCTCCATCGGGCTCTCGCCCCACCGATACAAAATACTCATTAAACGAGTCAACAACCTGCTTTGGGTCCGACACAAGATTATTGTGGATACGCAATATTGTGTTTCGTTTTAATTTTCTGACGTGTTTATTAGTTTCTTCTTTTATTATTTTCCACATCGATTTGGTTTTATTGTGTGATTTTTTTATTTCTCGTATGTATTGTATTTTTTTTGATTTATAAACACATCTTTTTAATGTTTTTTCATATCGTTTATAGTAACTCAATAGTACCGGGTCCTTGTTTTTCGTTACCAATTGTTTTAATAGTCTTTTATTTTTGCATGATATTTTTAAACCCTTTGTTAGCCATTTTTTTGGTTTGCTATTTTTAATGGTTACATGTCGTGTTGGTATGCATTCATTTAGATAATTCTGCAGAATGTCATTAAATATTAAATAATTTTCGTTGAGAGATTTTTTTATGTCAAAGATATTGGTCCAATTTGTGGCCTTTAAAGTTGTCTTAAAATTTTCAATGTTATGTTTAGTGTATAAGCGTTTATTTATTCTCCAGGTAGGTACGTCTTTTTTAAAAATATGTTGCTTAATATTTAAAATAATTCCCTTATGATCAGAGAAGCCAAAATCTTTGACCGAAGTGCTAAATGTGTCCTTAGAGAAATTGCTGAAAAGAAGGTCTAAGCAAGTTTTACTATAATTTGTTTCGCGTGTAGGTTCATTTATATATTGTTTAAAATTGTATTCTAACATTTTCTCAATTAAAAATCTTGATTTATTATTATTTTCTAGCATATTTACGTTTAAGTCTCCTCCAATAATTATTTTCTTTTTAATGTATTTTCTGGATAGGAGTTCCAGTAATAGGTTTAATTGGTTATAAAAAATGTCTACCTCTCGACCGCTCCAATATATAACTAATAACAAAATCTCACATTGAACTATTTCTACACAACACATTTCCACAATATATTCAACAGACAGGTCCATGATGTCCTTTCGCTCGATATATTCGATGTCCTCGTGCAATAGTATGCAGACGCCGCCTCCAACGTAGTTCCGTCGACAGTATGATGATGCGAGGTTGTATGAAGTGATGTTTATCAAATTAGATGTTTCTTTTGATAGCCAGCTTTCTGATATACAAATTGCTTGGTATCTATCGTGGTTATCGTGTTGGTCTAAAAAAGATTCGATTAAGTGCGTTTTGTTCTTCAAACTCTGCATATTTTGGAAAAGAACCTTTATTATATTTTTACTATTGTCGAAAGGTGTCTTTATTGAGTGAATTATGTATCTATTATAAAGGAAACAAAAACAACTGTTGTCGAAATTTCAAGATCGCGTTAACAAAACAAGCCGAACGTTTTGTAACTAAAAATAACGCATATGTGCAAGAATTGAGAGACGAAGGCGGGTCGGAAAAAGCTTAGATTGTTGCCATAATGCGAAGCTCTAATACAAACGAGAAAAAGGTGATGAAGAAAAAATATTTCATGAAACCATCAATATGAAAAGTTTCTCTGCAGATGAAGCTCCGTAGAGGGCCAACCTCAACGGGGATTTGGATCTGTCAAAAGCTAGTACACATTTTTAAGATTTGGATGTCAAAAGCTAGTACACATTTTTAAGATTTAAAATTTATAGAAAAGAACTCAGTCATGTTTCCGTCATTATTATAACATATCGAGTATCTGACGCAAAAAAAACGTACAATTTGCCTGCTTCATGTATTGAAGTAACATACACAAGTGCTAAAGTAAAGCTACAAGATTTGCTGGATCATACTATTGGCCGTGTTTTGATGATAAAAGGTGTTTACAGACCTTCTCAAATACGTCTCAGGTTTAGCTAATGGGGATGTTTTGGTTCATCGGGGCAAAGTGAATACAAACAACGATAAACTTTAAGGTAATATTATATTTAACTTTATACATTTTGAGGGAAACATGTCTCCTGAATAAACAGACCTAAATAAAAGATTCTTGTAGGTCCATGCTCTTATAGTCAACTATCACGTTATTTAGTGTTATAATATAATAGTGATATAATAACAATATTATATCATTATTTCCTTTATAATCACCTTCATATTCTCGTAATAAGCAAACAATGAAACGGAAAAAGTAATTTTGTATGGAAAAGTAGCGATTTTTTATTTTGTATGTTTTTATGTGTAATAATAAATTAAATATATAAAGATTCTAGTATCATTTCATAGCTTATATATTGGAGATCCTGTATGCAAAATGTTGTATCCGTAGGTGTAGTAGAAAAAAAGTTGCAGATTTTTGAAACGCAACTCACGCTTTCATCCCAAAGTGCGGCGCGCGGCGGCGGCGGATAGTGTCGACTGACGTCACAGCCTGTCCGTAGGCAGCGGCGGATTTAATAAAATCAGTTGATGCAAATTGGTTTATAACTTTACATCGGATGGACCGATTTTGGTGATTTAAAAAACATATTTATTGTAATACAATAAGGAATGTTACTATGTTGTATTATGAAAAGCCATACCATTACGGGACCTCATTGTGTCCGAGCTGCCAATAAAGAAACCAAAGTTTGACCATTGTCAGTTTTGTAAAATGGCTGTTGTTATTAAAGTTTTCATTTTTTTTGAGTTGATTTATGTAACAGCTTATGAAAAAAGATTATTTTTGTTGATTTCTTTCGATTTTCATATATTTTTTTTTGTAATTGTTGATCTCACATGAATTTTGTTGTTTATAAGACAGTATAGATTTATGATTACATGTTCCTAATTAAAATATATTTAGAGGACATAATTTGGTTTTATTTTGTCCTTTCATAAGTGTTTTAATTATAGTCGAACAGTTTGATTAGCTACGTTACATAAATTGCGCGCTAGGGACCAGATAGTGGAGCGGCCTCAGAGCGGTCTCAGACCGCACGTCACCGGTTATGTTACATAAAAAACACGTCACCGGTCAAAGGTTAAGCACTAGCTTTCATCAAAATCGGTTCAGTAGTTTCGAAGCCTATTCAATACAAACAAACAAACAATCAAATCTTTCCTCTTTATAATATTACTAGCTTTACGCTCGCGACTTCGCCCGCGTTATTTTTGTTTTCCCGTGGAATTTTTTTTCCCGTAGGAAAATTACCCTATGTCCTTCCCCTGGTCTCGAACTATCCCTATACCAACTTTCATCAAAATCGGTTTAGTAGTTTAGAAGCCTATTTAATACAAACAAACAAACAATGAAATCTTTCCTCTTTATAATATTAGTATAGAGGATAGGAATAGGACTGGCAAGTGGGCTCAAATTTAACTTGCAAGATTTGACCCGAACATACACACACACACACATCATCATTATCACCACAGCTCATATACGACCCCACCGAGGGGCAAGAGCCTAGCCTAACTAGTTAGGGCGATTAGGCCTAAGTCAAACCACGCTGGCTCAGTGCGGATTGGTTGACTTCACATACACCTTTGAATTACTTCGCAGGTGTATGCAGGTTTCCTCACGATGTTTTCCTTCACCGTAGGAGCGTCAGATAAATGTACTATCGCGCGCAGTTCCGCCTGATCACCGCTACGCTCATTTTCGTTTGCACTAGCGCTCTCTAGCCCGACCCCGTCGACCTCGAATAGACATGGAATAATAGATCATGCTTGGCCGTTCGAACACTTCTTCGGCCTGCCGCCGAGCCGCCGAGGAACCCCCCAACGCCGATTATAGAGAGAAAGAGTATTACTTTTCTAATAGGCCAAAACTTAAGGGGGGGTAGCCCGGCGCTTCCGCACGATTCAAGCGAGTAAATTTTTAAATGGTCAGGCGGAAGTGCTCGCGATAGTACATATGAAATTCGTGAAACGAAAAACACATTGGTACATGGCAGGATCGATCTTGGGCCTCCCGATTCTACTTGGAGCACAGTCTAGTGCCGAGGCCACAGCGCCACCGACTCTCCACACACATACATTGCAAGTTAACTAAAGCTTCTAAAATGTGATACTGTGTGGGGGTTTTTTGTATTTCTATAATATTTTTTTAACCACTAATGACTGCCTACTGTTATAAATAAGTCTAACGCATATTCTTTGATATCACAATGTATTGTAGCTCTGTTATCTTCGCGGTTTCAATGCCATCGACCTCTTACCGAGCACGTATCAGTCATGAGATTAAGATAGCACAGTTCCAATGGAAATAATAGCTTAAGAGTAAGAGACAATTTTACGTTCCAACAACCAGGAAGACAGTAATTTTGCAATTGAGAAATGTCATCATCATCATTTCAGCCAAGAGACAAATACAAATAACTTTATCTATACTAATAATATTATAAAGAGGAAAGATTTGATTGTTTGTTTGTTTGTATTGAATAGGCTTCGAAACTACTGAACCGATTTTGATGAAAGTTGGTATAGGGATAGTTCGAGACCAGGGGAAAGACATAGGGTAATTTTCCTACGGGAAAATATAAAATTCCCACGGGAAAACAAAAATAACGCGGACGAAGTTGCGGGCGGAAAGCTATTTGCCATAAACAGGGTTAACACTTTTGGTGTTCCTAAATTTAAAATGTGAACCATTTATTACTTTTTTTTAGTAAATTTAATTCGGCATCTCAAAACATTGTACCATAATACAATTAATTAACATTATTTATTACGTCAAAACTATAAAAAATCTTAAAAATGTCAAAGAATACAACATTGAACAACAAATAATAAATCTATACTAATATTATAAAGCTGAAGAGTTTGTTTGTTTGTTTGTTTGTTTGCTTGAACGCGCTAATCTCAGGAACTACTGATTCAAATTGAAAAATTCTTTTTGTGTTGGATAGTCCATTTATCGAGGAAGGCTTTAGGCTATATAACATTACGCTACGACTAATAGGAGCTGAGTATCAATGACAAATGTTGCAAAAACGGGTAAAAAATATACGGCGAAACGTAGTTCGCTGGTACAGCTAGTTTCAAATAAATAAGACAGCACATGTAGGTTAATCCAAATTAAAATTAATTTTCACTAGGTATTTATTATGTCAAAAGCTATAACATGTCAAAGAATACACATTGTTCTTAACAATATGTAACCGACTCCCACTGTTGGATATAGGCCTCCCCCAGGGATCTCCAAACCGATCAGTCCTCCGCCTCCCGCATCCAGCGGCTTCCCGCGACCTTCACCAGATCGTCGGTCCACCTGTGGGGGGCCTACCAACGCTGCGTCTCCCGGTACATGGCAGCCACTCGAGGACCGCTTCGCCCCACTAGCAGCAGTCAGTACTGCGAGCTATGTGTCCTGACCATTACCACTTAAAGATTTCTTTGAGTTACGTATTGTAGTTTCTCTACGGATGTCATCACTTCTGTGTGCCTAGTGCGAGTTTTATCGAGCTCTCTCTACTCGATCGTACGCATCGAACGCGTTAACGCGAATTTGTATGGAATTAGAGCAGCACCATCTAGTAGTCGCTAGATGAAGCTGTCTCATTCAATAGCAGCTACTAGATTGCCCTACTGCTGATGACGAAACTGAGACGTGTCCGCTTACAATAGGTCTCATTGAAGGCTCAGTCATTCAAAGGGCATGCGAATTCGTATTGAATTAGAGCAGCGCCATCTAGTAGTCACTAGATGAAGCTGTCTCATTCTATAGCAGCTACTAGATGGCGCTCTGCTCTAATTCCATACAAATTCGATGATGTATGATCGAGTAGAGCTCGATAAAACTCGCACTCCGCATACTGATTCGATCGCACAGAGAAATATCGAGCATAGCCATCTTCGTTGCCCTTTGAGTGACCTTGAGACTTCAATGAGACCCACTGTAAGCGGTCACGTCTCAGTTTCGTACGTCATCAGTCACTGGCATGGCGTCACGGATGAATTTAAGACTTTCGTTCAACCGTTTCGACTACCAAATATACACGAAAAATATATCATAGAAATCGGTCAATCCGTTTCGGAGAAGTTCGGCTACAAACACTGTGACACGAGATTTTTATATATTAGATTATTTATTATTCAATTAAAATTAGATCAGCGTAGCAACTGTGACCTCAATATTATAGCATAGATAGATGATGCCGATATTAGCGACCCGGAAGAAAAATCACAATTTAGGGCACAGAATAAGGGAGTATGACTCAATTTCGATAGCAACAATAGGTCTTTGTTCATATTGATACACTGACAGCACATTTTACGTACAGTAAGCGCCGCGTCAAGTTGTACTGTTTATCTGTTACCTTTGGACCGCTCGACAAATACTTACGCATAATGACTAATACGCTATATGACCATCATTAAAAACGCATATAGACCAATATGCAAAACGACTATACAGGGCGTCCCAAGACTATGGGTCATGAAGGGAAAGTACCTTAAATATCGTTGTTAGGATATTTTGCTGAAAGAAGACTTTATGTTATTTTTAAAAGTTAGTAATACTGCATTCAAAGATTTTCTAAAAATTACTTGTTTTATCTGGGAATCGAACCGACTTAAATGTGAAAAAAAAATCTGCCGTATTTTTATGATGCCAATCGAAAGAATGGACAAAAAATAATAAGTCCTCTTAAGTAACATATTATTTTAAAAGAAAGGAATAACGTTTTATTAATAATTTTAATAAAATTAAAAACATACTTGAAACCGCCGAAGTCAATTGAGTATTTTTTGTAAATTAATTAATTAAATGCTCAAAATGTGATCCTTCTTGTCTTATGCAAATCGTCAATCTTTTAACAAGTTCACTGCCTGTTGATTTTCTTATCATATTATGGTGAATACTCGACATGATGGCTCAATTCAGTTTGTAATTCGCCCACGTTGTAGTATTGCTTTTTGTATAGCGAATTTTTCACGTATCCCCATAAGAAGTAATCTAACGGTGTTGGATCTGAGGATCTGGGGATCTGGATTTTTAAAATTCCGCACCAACAGTTGAATGAAAAACGAACTTGGTTATTCGTTTCGGTGACTCGTAGGGGATTTTCTTTAGGCCAAATACGATTATGCGGCAGTTGCAGGGCGGTTGTACATACCGTTATTACTAAAGTTAGATTCATCTGTCCAAATAATATTATCCAAAAAATCAGGACCTTCGAGCAAGTGCTATGTTACTTAATAGGATTTATTGTTTTTTGTCCATTCTTTCGATTGGCATCATAAAATACGGGTGATTTTTTTTTACACATTTAAGCCGGTTCGATTCCCAGACGAAGTAAGTAATTTTTAGAAAATCTTTGAACGCAGTATTACTAACTTTTAAAAATAACATAGTCTTCTTTGAGACAAATATCCTATCTACGATATTTAAGGTACTTTCCCTTCATGTCCCATAGTCTTGGGACGCCCTGTATAAGAATGCAACGTAAAGTAATATAGAATTTGATTAGGATATTGAAGAAAGAGTCTATGGGATCAAAATATATAAACAAATTTATGTAGTATAATTACTGGTGTCAGGCGTTATTTTTCGGAAGTCCATTACTAATTGTTAAGGAATAGGTTAGGTTAGGTCCATTCTTTCGGTGAAGAGGACCCCCTGGCGGACCCGCTAAGGCGACGACGTATAGGTAGACGGCGCCGGGCGTATGCCGGGGCGCTAGTTCCCTAAATGGGGAGCGGTAACGGCTCCCGGGTGATGGAGGAGGACAACCATCACCCGGGATGATAGCCGATGGAGTGGCACCGCGGCGACATACACGCTTTCCGGTATGTCGCCGCATCGCGGAGTAGTGCGGGCAACCGCGGTTTGGTGGGCCCAGTGACGGGCGAAGTGATGGCTCGTGGGATCTTCGGAGATAAGGTTCTACTGTGGCTCCGAACCCATGACCCATCACTGATGACGGAAAACAGGAGGACGTTTTAGTGGGTATTCCCGACTGGGTGAGTCCCACACACCCCCGCACCGAATGTCCTCCGGTGCGGGGTAGTGCGTAAAAGCATTTTCTACCTCCTAATAAAAAAAAAAAGGTCCATTCTTTCGATTGGCATCATAAAAATACGGGTGATTTTTTTTACACATTTAAGCCGGTTCGATTCCCAGACGAAGTAAGTAATTTTTAGAAAATCTTTGAACGCAGTATTACTAACTTTTAAAAATAACATAGTCTTCTTTCAGACAAATATCCTATCTACGATATTTAAGGTACTTTCCCTTCATATCCCATAGTCTTGGGACGCCCTGTATAAGAATGCAACGTAAAGTAATATAGAACAATTTGATTAGGATATTAAAGAAAGAGTCTATGGGCTCAAAATATATAAGCGAATTTATGTAGTATAATTAATGGTGTCAGGCGTTATTTTTCGGAAGTCCATTACTAATTGTTAAGGAATAGGTATATAGCAAAACTTCCGACAAAAAATGTCGGTAGTTGGTACTAACTACGCAGGCCAATGGTGCACCGCCCGCCCTCCCTCAATCGCATGCGAATGCGACAAAGGAATATCACGTATAAAGGAAGTTTTGCTATACATATACCTATTCCTTAACAATTAAAAAATCAAAATCAAAAGTACTTTATTTCATAGGCCCTTGCGGGCACTTAAAATCGTCAATTTTACACATTTTACAAAATTATTAAAACATAAAAAATATTCTACTAAAATCAAGCTAACCCGTGCGCTAGTGGCAAGTACATCCGCGGAGTTGGTGCCGCGCATGTAATCGCCAAGAGCGACCCGATTCCGAATGTAGGGGCTAACATGAGAAGAATCGGGCAAGAAACTCATGTGCCAAAACTCTTTTAAAATCGCCAATGTCTTACAAATTGTGAATATTACAAAACTATTCAGAGAACGAGCAATTCATTTCTTTTACCGCCACGCTGCCTTATCATTCAAAAAATCTTTAACGCTAATTTATGTAGCTTCGAAAGAAATAATATGAAAAATAAAAACATAGCTTTTAGAGTCAATTAATTAAGTTTTTCTCAACTCAAAACTTTTACATATTTACCTACTTACATTTTTATGTCAAATTGTCTAAACGTCAAAGAACAATGGCAGGTCTCCATAGAAGAAAATGTCTGGGATCAAATTGTAGCGTCCCGTAATGAAAAATATATTAAAAGATTCGGCGTTAATTTTAGAATCTATATGTAAAATATTTTTTATTCAATAAAGCCGGAAAAAAGAGATATTGGTATTTTTTTTTTTTAGGTTATGCACCGCATTGTTCTCTTTGAGCTCTTTTATAACGTAGGTAGGTACAGTGTTTTGTTATTTTATCTACGGCTATGGTATTTTATATATTATTATATATACATTTATATTTTCTAATTAATTATGGGATAAACAAATTAAAAAAACGGAATGGCTATTCGGACCGGGATCCCTAAAGAAGTCGATTTCTTTTCGGACCCGATAGAAGCGTTATCAAAAATAACTTATAGGCGTATTATACACGTTCAATATTTATCACGATATTTATCGTGATAAATATTGACAACGGAATCGTTTATATGAAGTTGGCGGATCGCGATCCATCAATATCATATACTACACGATCAATAAATGTGGCGATCCTGGATTGTGATCCAAATATCGTGAAAAATATTGATCACAGAATAAATACGGATCACAGAATTTCTAGACATTTTGAAATCCAACTCCTTAATATTTATCGCGATCCCACGTTTTCCATTTAATCGCCACCGTTTTTCACGTCAATATCAAATGTTAACCATGTTTTGCTCTTCTTCTAAGAAATGTGAACATTTTTTAGTCGCGCTCTTTTTCACAAAGAGAACCTAACCTCAAAATGGAATGCATTACGTTAACATACGATGCTAGCCCTGCTAGCGTCAAAATCTAATGAAACGCGATGATGCTAAAAATGTTGATAATGCTGCAAATCTGCGCTTAGATGGAACACGGCTTACGTATATTTTCCGTATCTACACATACAGAGATAATGACAGTGATTATTTACTCCGTGAGTCCGTGATACTGACGCGACCCGTATTGAACGTGTAGGTTCGTCTGATTTCCATCAATAAATATTGAAATGGACTGTGGTAAATATTGACCGTCTAGCATACACCATACATTGTGCGCCATTTAAATAGTAGTTAACATTTGATATACTTTTATAAAAACAAAAGGAACTCCGGCTTGTACAAAAATAAGTGTATATTTCAAAAACCTTAGAAAATTATTTTAATTTCCTTGCTATATAGGAGATTTAGGGACGCTAGAAAAAAATCCAGACATTTTTCTGCCATTGTTCTTTGGATTTGAAATTTTTTCGTGAGCACTGATAGCAACGCTTTACGACGACGTCACATTGCTTTTGTTGGCACGCGTCGTCTCGTCGGTCGTCGGTTCAATTCGGACCGGATTGTTTGCAACTTTGCACGCTATCGGCACCAACAGTGCTGAATAACTTAATTTGAACCACGGGGTTCATTTTGCGTGTATACATGTCGTTGTTCGAGTAGTCATTTTGCGTCATTCGGTGTTTTTATAATTATGTCATTTAATTTTGTACGTTTGTGTCGTTGTGCGTTGGGGTTGGGAGCGCTCGTAATAGCGCATTAGTTTTCGTGGTGCAAAAATGTAAAGCTATAAGTACGTGCCGGTAAGTGTACCTACTGCTGGGCATTCACACTCACAACGCTGATAAGTGTAAAATGAACTGCTCTATTCTACTATACGCGTATTATTATTTCATTCACGCGGCCTCACGAGTTGCGTTGTTGTTGATTAAGCTCGATGAGTTAGCAAAAATTGTGGAATCTTGGAACATTTGATTGAATCAATCGATAGTTCGTCGGTCGGTTTCTGCGTAGGTTCGGAACGTAGTATGCATGCACGTGTTGCAGAGAGTCTGCCATAACCAGGCATTGTAGACAATCACCGGGCAATCTATAAAATGCCCGGCTTGTTTAGGAAACGTGTGTGTATTTCGTTTCATAAACATTAGTACACATCTCCTAGGGATAGAATACAACTCTTAAGCGACAATAGGAATGCTAGTGGGTCGCCGTCCGCCCGCCCTGTAGGCTTACGCTCGAAAGAAACTATTGTGTCGTGTTGTGTTGTGACGCGTCAGAAGCGTATCGGTTTCATACATTTTATATGGCTAGAAACACATTAGCGCCACGACACAACACACTGTAATAATGTGTCTCTAGCCATATTAAATGTATGCAACCGATACCGACGCTTCTGACGCGCCACAACACAACACGACACAATAGTTTGTTTCTGCCTTTACTCTCGAACTAAATTCCGACCGATGGACATCGGGATTGTGCTTTTTCGTCCGCTTATTTAGCAACACTAGCGACAAATTGGATCCGTATCTTGAAAAAATTAAATAGCACTGAATTTGACACGGGTGCAACTTGGCGCGCCAATGTGAAAACTCAAGCGTACGAGAAATCACAATCCCAATGTCGATCGATCGGAATTGGTTCGAGAGTAAGCCTACAGGGCGGGCGGGCGGCGGCGGCCCACTAACATTCCCTATTGTCGCTTACAAGGAAACACCAAGGTCGAGAGAATTCAAAAATAGGTATTTGTAAAATGTATCCCACCAAAACATTCTGTAAAAAACTAGCCAAGTCTCGATGGAGCTGCTTGTTTATCTCTAAAAAGTAATGAAATCTAGACAAAGTCGTGCCAAGTCTAAGGTTCGTTACTGCGATTTCTTTATTATTATATTAGTTAATGTTTGTGACTTGGCCGTTGAACATTCTTTATACGTTAGTGGGTACAAGTAAACGGCCAAGTCACACAACATTAACAGCTATTATAAATAATAAAGAAATCGCAGTAAGGAACCTTAGGCCTCGTTTACGGAGACGCGGGACGTCGCGCGTCGCGTGTGGCGTGGCGTCTCGCGGCGCGTCAGACGTTTTTTCTGTTTACGGTGGGGCGGCGCGTGAAGCGGCACTCATAATCGCACGCGTAAACACAAACATATGGCAATATATGATGTTGTTCATAGAGGGGCGAGACGGTAAGCGTGGCGGCGACCGCCGCGGTGCCCGCCGCGCCACCCGTGTCGCATCTTCAAGCGTGTAGCGAAGCGCGCGGCGGGCATCGCTTCATCGAGAATTGTCGCTGCGTGCGCCGCCGCGATAAACGCCGCGTGAGACGCGGCGGTGCCATCCGCGGGCTCGGCCGTAAAAAACGCGCCATTTCAAGCAAAGGCGTGTAAAATCGCTTCTCCGTAAACGCACTCATACAACGCCATATGTTTGAATTCTGTGCGGGCCGCGCCGCGCAACGCCCCGCGTCTCCGTAAACGAGGCCTTTGCCTTGGCACGACTTTGTCTAGATTTCATTACTTTTTAGAGATAAACAAGCAGCTCCATCGAGACTTGGCTAGTTTTTTACAGAATGTTTTTGGTGGGATTTCACTTCTTTTTGTAGAAACGTGAGCCCATTGAATGACAGTCGATTTTTTTATGTACCAATAGTAGAAGGGGGCATTACCATATCTCTAATACAGCTGAGACCAGCTGAGGGTTCTTCATCAGATACTTCAGACCTTCGATTTTTGACATCAAATGAAGCGGCCCACCAAGTTGAATATTTTTTGTAAAGGCGGTATGTCGATATCTCTAATAGTTTGGTTGGGTTCTTGTGTTTTCTAATCAGGGTCACCAGGTACTCCAGATCTTCGATTATCCTAGTTTTCATAGTTTTCCCTTTATGTGGCCATTAAACCCTAACTCTGTACCAAATTTCAGCTCTCTGAGTTTATGGGAAGTACTAGTTCTATTATGATGATTATGCTCTTTGACTGACTCTTTCTAGGAAAACGGCAATTCACAAGGAGTTTATATGGCCGTACTAACTATGACGTCACGGTTGATGTCGGATCTCTCTGTCTGATCGCCTTCAAATTAACAACTTAAAATGCTTGTATCTAATGTATTTCTTAACCGATTTTAATTCTAATTTCACATGACTGCATCTTTTTCCACGGTATTTTAATATTTAAGGACGAGACATAAAAATTTGAATTCAGTCATCATCCCAATTATATAAGGTATAAAATAGGCTACTTTTTGCCAAAAATTACTATTCCACGCGGACGAAGTCACGGGCGCAGCCAGTATGATAATAATATGATTCATTTTAGTAGTCATAAATTCGTGTTATTATTGGAGTGCAATTAATTCATCTTATGCAATTATTCTATTGGACAGCTTTGTATATGAAAATACGTAAAATGTTCAAATGTCACAGATGACATTTGAACTATTGTTCTAATGGCGATATAAGCGATAGCGAGTGATCGCTATGAGTTAGGCGATAGCCCCCCGGCCCTGGCAACAGTTAATATGCAATACTGACCGCTGATCTTTCGAAAAATGGATTTTTGCAAGGCATCGCCTACCTAATTACCTGTCAGTAATCTCTTTCCTAATCAATTAGTGGAACTGACAAATGTAGATATATCACCGTTATAATTATTATATCTTACATCGTTTTATTTATACAAAAACTAGATAGGAAAAATTCGGTGACTGAGCCTACATCACGCATTCTAAACAAGATAAGTAGACATGTGATGTTTTACATGTGCGATCATGTCAGGGCGCCAATTCTATTAACTTTTACACAATTATCACAGGCCAAGAGCGTTTCAATAAGTCTGGTTTTTTATATTTATATTCATTTATTTATTCGTAAGCATGGGTAAGTAAATATGGGTAAGGGCATAGTTGGGCACAGTTAATCCAAATGTTTACTTCGTTAACTTCGGTAATCCGTTAATCGAGAAATTAACTTCGATAATCGTTAAAGCGTTAATTTTTCGCAATTCCGTTATAAGTTAATTACATGATAGTTAAGAGTTTGACAACATTGTATCAATTTGTATCCTTACATATTATAAAACAAAGTCCCCCGCCGCGTCTGTCTGTCTGTCTGTATGTTCGCGATAAACTCAAAAACTACTGCACCGATTTTCAAGCGGTGGGGCTAGCACGCAGGAGAATCGAAAATCGAATCGAAATCCGAATCGAGGAGTGTGTATGGCAATTTTATTAGTTCTGCTACTCACCGCCGTGGCGCTAATAAAATTGCCATACAAAATCCTCGATTCGGATTTCGATTCGATTTTCGATTCTCCTGCGTGCTAGCCCCACAGTTTGCACCGCTCGATAGCGTGATTCTCGAGGAAGGTTTTAGTATATAATTTGCTAAGTTTTTGTATTTATTTCTGTGTACATTAACGATATTTGTTGAAGATGTCGGGAAAAAATAAATTAAGGCGAAACGTAGTTCGCGGGCACAGCTAGTAATTGATATAATTATGTCACATTAAATAGAAAAAAGTGGACTGGGACAAAATAAAACACAATTAGGTACCTAATTAAGAAAAATGTCAAATTCAGACTTATATTTTTGATTCGACATAAGGTGCATGTTACCCTTCACAAAATGTTCACAAACATTAAATGTTGAAATTTTCATCTGAAAAGGATGATCGCTTGGGGCTTAAAATGTCATTCCCTGTAGAAAATGGCGTGCATTTCAAAATAACGTCACCATGCCATGCAACGTAACGTTACGGTCTGACGTTAACGGAAGTTAAAAAGAGCGTTAATGTTTTTTTCGATTAACTTAGAAGTTAAATCGTTAAGCAATTTGTTAACTTCGTTAATTAACTGTTAACGGATTAAAGGTTATGTGCCCAGCTATGAATGGTAAGTAAGGGTACGTAACTTTGATAGTTTTATAGTGTGTACGAGTAAGTCTCGCTAAAACTCAAAAACGGCTCGACAGATTCTTGCAAAATATTGTGTGTGTGTTTGAATAGGTCCAGGGAAGGTTCAAAAGTACAATTGGTTGGACCCAGTAGATGTCGCTGTAATCGGGCAGGACAACGTCTGTCGGGCCCACTAATACTAAATAAATTGAAAAATGAATAACATCAATGAAGAAACTTAATTCATTTTTCAATTTATTTATAGCATTTAAGAAACTCAATTCAGTTCTTTGCTTTATTGTACCTAACAAATTTTCAAGAAATCTGTAAAGACTTCTAAATTGCACGTTGATAAGTAGTTATTAATAGTGAATAATGACTATTTTGGCTTAACAAAGTTCAAAGGAGATCAACAGAGTTTCAAGATTTCGTCGGGGCTGATAAGAGTTCGGTGTCCGAGAGGTCGAGGCGTCAACACGGCATGTTGGAAACGCGCGGGTTCAAATCCCGTCCGAGACGGACTTTTTTCTTATGGATATTGTTCATATTTCAATTTATCTAGCATTAGGAAAGTCAGTAATAAAGAGAATGAAAAGTAATGGACCTAACACGCTTCCTTGTGAAACACCACTGGTTACTATTCTTGAATTAATCTTTTTATACGTCTTAATTATTTATAGAATGGAACTAACATAACATATACATAACTGAGGGGCAATCGCAGCATCGGCGCTATATCGAAAATATTGGTCATTTTTAATGTAATGTCGTCATAGGTCACTGAGAGATCTTACAGATCTGAAAGTCAAGTATGTGTTTCTTTATATCTTAAGCTAGACACGACAAGAACCGGAAACGCGATTTAAAGATTTTGCATCGATACATTTTATTTTTTAAATTACCTCTCAAAAAAAGAAAATTCAGGATTACTAGTAAACTGTATTAGGTATTCATCAAAAAGTTCCTTAAATAAGTAGACATCATCAGTATTCACAATCGTACAGAAGCATTTTTTTTTCTAATCATTATTTTTTTGTATAATAATTTGTATTTTGTCGCTTACGTCGATAATTTCTAAACGACCTGATTGCATGCGGGCGCAGCGCATTCACGACTTTGATGTCATAGATATAAAGACTAGCTACTAGAGCACGGGGGGCGCCCCGCGCTTACGTATAGACCACGCCTCCCATTGTTTGATACATTTTCGATGTAAAACGATACCGTTCCCATATGTTTTGAAATCAGACATCTGACAGCTGCCAAGGGTCTATCAAAACGTTAGTGAACGGAAAAGTTTCTGGGAGACGATTCTCATACTATTCGTAAATAAGTTCGAATTCGATTCGAGCGGTCAGAGTTCAGCCAATCAGAACACGGAACATGTCGAGCTCCGCCATTTCTTTATGGAAAGTCTCTTGTATTGTTTCGAGTGCTCGGGAGTAGTCGAAACATTACTTTGTAAGTATGGTTTCATCATCATCATCATCACAGCTCATATACGTCCCCACCGAGGGGTTCGAGCCTACCCTATGTTAGGGTGATTAGGCCTTAGTCAACCACGCTGGCCCAGTGCGGATTGGTCGACTTCACATACATCATTGAATTTCTTCGCAGATGTATGCAGGTTGCCTCACGATGTTTTCCTTCACCGTAGGAGCGTCAGACAAATGTACATATGAAATTCGAAACGAAAAACACATTGGTACATGGCGGGTCTCGAACCCCGACCCCCCGATTGGAAGGCAAGTGCCGAGTCCACAGCGCCACCGACGCTCTTGGATGGTTTGATGTCTTCTTAATTGTTTTTAATTATCCTATGAAATATTTGTTGTTTATTTTCAATGACATTAAATATTTACCGTACTGCATACTAGATGTGCGCATTTTTTGTCTGAAAAAGCACTTGAAAATACTTATTCATTCAAATTAAAATTATTTTAATAGAGGTTAACTTATCTAATATGACGTATAAATAATTATTTCATAGAAAGATAAAAAAGTTTAAAACCGATCGTACTGCTCAAGACAAGTCGAGTGACGTTCCTTCAAATAATGGCGGAGCTCGACACGTCCAGCGCTCTGATTGGCTGAGCTGTGACTCGAGAAAAAATTCGAATCCGAACTTTTTTTTTTCGATAGCATGAGAATCAGCCCCTAGGTTGAAACGTCGTAAATAGTGCGATTGGGCCCTCCGAGCGCTTGCTCGAAACAAATGCGTCTCTTTAGTGAGCGACCCTGCGGTGTCAATGATTAATTGGCCCAACAAGCAGTTCGGCCAATTGTCGCCGTTACGTCATCGCGACTCAAGTAGTTTTTAATGAGTGTAACGCACGCTTCAATGCGCATCACTTCCCAGCCCCCGTATTGTGTTTCGGGGGCGTTACCGTGATCGCTCTCGGGGCAACTTTAAAACAACACTGATGAAGCATAGACACCGTGATGTGTGGAGAGCAATATACATTTTTTTTTCACTTCTCATTCTCGTAAAGTTATTCTTTATGTCGAGAGAAGGCTGCATAAAATGGCTTTTTATACTCGTTCTTGCGATTTTTTATATTAAGATAAAGGCAATTCGTTTTTAATTTCTCATGTAAGAGAGTTTCGAGTGTATAGTTTTTTATGAGAAATAAATATTCTTTAAACCTAATTAGGCCTTGCAGCCACATAGACAATACACCTCCATTCACACACAGATAGGGTATGTTTTTACAAGCTTTTATGTACTTTCACCTGTCCAGTGTCTGTAATGAAATCTTGCAAGTTAAATTTGACCCATTTCCCGGTTTCTGATTGAGCTGAAATTTTGCCATATGCATATCACGTGACAATGCTATATTATGATGATATAAAAGCTTGTATTTAAAAGTTTTTTTTTATAAGTTTACTTGCTATATAAGTTGTAGGTTACATCTTAATTACAACATGTGTATTTCTATCTCAATACAAATTTAAGATAAATACAGGCATGCATTTACGTAAAATACAAATTATGCAAACATTTATAACGTGGCGTCTTACATCACAAGTTGAAAATGAAAAAAGAAAACAACAAGGAAAACTGTGTGGCGGGAAACACATTATTCGCAAAACTGGCCAATTTTTTTTGTGTTGCAGTTAAAAATTAATCAAAGTTTTCGTAATTAACCAATGTCTACGAGTAGTGACGACCGAATGATGATTTCGCCGGAGATTTAAATGGAAAGAAAGTGCAAAAAATGTATCATCATCATCACCACCACACCTCCATATACGTCCTCTCCTCACCGAGGGGCACGAGCCTACCCTAACATGTTAAGGGATCAGGCCTTAGTCAAACCACGCTGGCCCAGTGCGGATTGGTTGACTTCACATACACCTTTAAATTACTTCGCAAGAGTATGCAGGTTTCCTCACGATGTTTCCTTCACCGTAGGAGCGTCAGATAAATGTACGTATAAAATTCGTGAAACGAAAAACACATTGGTACATGGCAGGATCGATCGTGGGCCTCCCGATTCTACTCGGGGCACAGTCCAGTGCCGAGACCACAGCTCAAAAAATGTATTATGCTTAATCCTTGTTGGGGAAAATTTGTGACAGAGTGGACACCATACGTCGGCAAGCGAAGTGTAGAACGCCCTCAGACTAGGTGGAGCAACGATCTTCGGAAGGTGGCTGGCAAAAGCTGTAAGCGATTGCAATATTAACAACTGATTGCAATAAAAAAAAAAACATTTTTCATCCCCCCATCTCGGAAAGAGAATTTTTGCTATTCGATATCTGACCGCCAAAGCCGTTTTTATCCGCTTGAGGTTAAAGTAAATTTGAATTTAGAACATCGCGTGCACTAGGTATGTGATTTCAAAACATCATTAAACCTATTTACTTCTATCTCCATGGTGCCGAATTTATCATACAACTTTTTTTTAATTTGTTATAAACTCAGACTCTGAACCTCGTTGGTGTACTTCATTCATTCAGTGAATACTAGGCAAAAGAATATGTTAGCGTTACCAAATACTAGGCTCAAAAAAATTAATAATTCTTTCAAAGGCCTTTGTGTACGTTTCTACAATAAAATACCAAATAATATTAAAGCACTTAGCTTGAATAAATTCAAAGTTACAATCAAGGGCGTACTTATGAAAAAAGCATATTATAAAGTGTCTGATTACATGACAGACAAAACTGCTTGGAATTGACAAACAATGTGATTTACGATCAATGTGTATTAACACTTTGTGATAATTATTGGGATAAATATCATTTATTTGAGTAACTGTTCCACTCACTCCGACAGGCATTTCTAAATTATTTTTATGAAATAAAACTGTTTGTGAAATATAATCTTTGTAATGTTGGCAATTTAAAAGAGGAGAAAAAAAAATTACAAGACCTTCCGAGTTTCTTGCCTGTTCTTCTCGAGAAGGCTCTCCCAATTTCCGAACAGGTGTAGAGTCAACTTTTTTTTTTTCATTTTACTTGTATTTGCATACATTATAAATTATGGTTGGGGTGTATGTACATACAAGGATTAAATAATTAGTAAATTATATTCTTGTTTAATAAGATTTTCATGTTTTGTTTGACGTCAATAAGTGCCTGTAAAGGTCTATATTGAATAAATATTTTTGAGTTTGAGTTTGAGTACTTTTGTTTATTTCCTCGCTGAGGGGGAATGAAAAGTTACGTGTTGCACTCGAGTGCAAAGATTTTTCACCTTGTGCTCTTTTGATTCCCTCGCTAACGCTCAGGATTCTAATTTTAGAATCCTTCGCTTGCTCGGTCATCAAATTTGAGCACGCGGTTAAAAAGCAACTTTGCACTCATGTATAACAAATAACTATTATCCAAACTTATAAATGCGATTGTTTTTCTATGCAACTAAGTTGGCAAACAAACATACTATACTGCCACCACCTGATGGTAAGTGGTAACCGTCACCTATAATACATGTGGCTCTTGTGAGATTCGCAGCAAATCTGCAACCCCCACAAGAACCACAGTGCACGTTGCCAACTTGTGACACAAGATGTAAAGTCACGGTACCCAGTAATATCACTGCCTACCTTACCCTTCAAACCGGAACACAGCAATGCTAGCACTGATGCTTTGCGGCAGAAATAGGTAAGACGGTGGTACCCAAGCAGGCGATCCTGGTACAGAGTCTCCCTCCGGCGTGTCTGTCTGTTACCTCCTCACGCTTAAACCGATAAAGCGATAGGACGAAGGTTGATATAGAGATAGTTTGAGTCAGGGAAAGGACATAGGATAGTTTTTATTGCAGAGATCATCCTTTAACGGGGTGGAAGTGTTTATGGGGAATCAATAACCACTGAACCGATTTATATAAAATTTGGAAATACTGAGTTGTGGGGAAAGATTGGTTAGAAAATAAGCTACCCAAATCACTAAAATCCACGCAGACGAAGCCGCGGGCAAAAGCTAGTTGTTAATGAAAAAGAAATAACACTTTGATAAGTTTTACTTGTTCACGTCAGTTTACAAGATAGTTTCTGGTGACAGTGCTATTCCCCATAATATGTAGGTATAATTTGTGTTTACAAAACGCAGACAAGTCCAACATATGCGACCGCGGTCACCCGTCCAAGGCCGAGCCGACCGGACGTTGCTTCACTCTGAAGATCGTGCGACGCGTTCTATCTATCGCACTGGCATCGAAAGGCGGGCAAGGATACGCGATTACACCTATCTGTTTCAACCGCACTGATGTTTACCTTCTTGGGCCTAATAAAGTAATGATTCCCTCAATGTCAGCTCATCAGTTATGAACTCGCTATCTGTGTACCGAGCATCATCTTACTCATGCATGCTTTGTGTTTAGAATCCATCGTTTCGTATCAGGCAGGCAGTATTTTTCCAACAAAGTTTTTTTACGCAGCAAAGGTAGGTAGCTACATACAGTCGATTATGGTACAGTCAAGGAATTTAATTTGCGACCCTTCGAAGGTTGAATATCGTAAAGCAACATTAGAAATGTTGCTATGACGACTCTGCATGCACCGTTTACACGGAACTAGGCACCATTTGATATATCTATTGAAATTCTCGACCTTAACGCATTGTCATTTCCACCGAACAGAACAAATTGTTTTTTCTGTTCTGTGGTCATTTCGGACAAAGAGGACCCATACTATTCACTCGTACACTAAATTAAACCAGAGAGATAATCAAAGTGGAGCACCGTATGACTCATTCAACTGAACACACAAGTCATAAAGTTGAAAATTGTAGTTTGGAGATATTCCAAAACGCACAAAACGCTCCGCTGAACCACGTATAATTAGGGAAACGGTGATTCATCTAACATTAATTTGGTCTGTGCACATTTGTTAATAAATTGCAAGGCATTTACCCCGTTGGATGCTGAAACTGAAACTCTCGATTTACCAAAGGGAGACCGCCTCCGTGGCACACCCCGGGCACTCCATACAACGTTCACAAATCTACCTACTACTATACTACTGAAGCAAATGACGTTTGTACACGCGCAAATGTGTGCGTGGAATCTAGTAGGGCTGAGTGCGTTGTTATCAATCGAAATGAAGCGAGAAGTGCAGCAGCTGCCTTCTCTTTTACCCGCATAGCGCTATCTCTGTTATCGGCCGGCGCTCGCGTCTACTCGTGTACGCGTGCAGTCATGCCTGAGCGAAGGCACGCACCCTTGTTTATGTGTCAGTGATGTCTACAACGAAGTGCCGGGTGGGGTGAGGTATTTGAAATGAGTGCGGGGAGGTGAGTGGCCGTTCTTTACGGAGTACTATTACATCTTCTGTGTCCGTGGTCTAGTGGTAGAGACAACCGGGTGTTGATCGGGAGTATAGTTGTAAATAAACCGTTTTAAACCAAAATCCGCGGTTTTAAACCACGACCACGTGGTCAGTACATTAATAAAATAATACTTTAAAAACCAAGATAAAGAGGTTAATTGAAATCATATACCATTTTTATTAAATAAAATTTAATCACATATCACACTTTACTACATTTTTAGGATTAGACACACTGAAAACTAACTTGATATTGTATTTATATTAATACTATACATTTAAATTTTTGTTTTTTTGGTCTCAGCCATTGCACATTTAGAATATATGTATTTTGTCGTAATAAACAGCTTTGGAAATTATTTCACCTCAAGCCGGGTTCGCAGCGCCAATTTTCTTACAAAACATGTTAGCATTGCCAGTCCGGTGCACCTGTATCTAAAGTGTTTTTGTTTCAAAAATTGCCCTTTGAGGCTTATCTATTTTGAATCAACTTCATCTTTTGTAATTCCCATAATTATTACTATTTTCGACGGGACATCTAGCTTTTTATGTTTATTTTTTTAGATCTCCGAAGATTATGAAAGTGAAGAATCAGATAACAATACGGAATTTATGGAGGAATGTGATCCTCTTTTATTACCATAAAGAATAGCTTATTCCTTAAATTTGAGTTCATTATTAGTTTAGTTGATTAAAACGAAGAAAAAAGAGATATTGGTATTTTTTTTTTTTAGGTTATGCACCGCATTGTTCTCTTTGAGCTCTTTTATAACGTAGGTAGGTACAGTGTTTTGTTATTTTATCTACGGCTATGGTATTTTATATATTATTATATATACATTTATATTTTCTAATTAATTATGGGATAAACAAATTAAAAAAACGGAATGGCTATTCGGACCGGGATCCCTAAAGAAGTCGATTTCTTTTCGGACCCGATAGAAGCGTTATCAAAAATAACTTATAGGCGTATTATACACGTTCAATATTTATCACGATATTTATCGTGATAAATATTGACAACGGAATCGTTTATATGAAGTTGGCGGATCGCGATCCATCAATATCATATACTACACGATCAATAAATGTGGCGATCCTGGATTGTGATCCAAATATCGTGAAAAATATTGATCACAGAATAAATACGGATCACAGAATTTCTAGACATTTTGAAATCCAACTCCTTAATATTTATCGCGATCCCACGTTTTCCATTTAATCGCCACCGTTTTTCACGTCAATATCAAATGTTAACCATGTTTTGCTCTTCTTCTAAGAAATGTGAACATTTTTTAGTCGCGCTCTTTTTCACAAAGAGAACCTAACCTCAAAATGGAATGCATTACGTTAACATACGATGCTAGCCCTGCTAGCGTCAAAATCTAATGAAACGCGATGATGCTAAAAATGTTGATAATGCTGCAAATCTGCGCTTAGATGGAACACGGCTTACGTATATTTTCCGTATCTACACATACAGAGATAATGACAGTGATTATTTACTCCGTGAGTCCGTGATACTGACGCGACCCGTATTGAACGTGTAGGTTCGTCTGATTTCCATCAATAAATATTGAAATGGACTGTGGTAAATATTGACCGTCTAGCATACACCATACATTGTGCGCCATTTAAATAGTAGTTAACATTTGATATACTTTTATAAAAACAAAAGGAACTCCGGCTTGTACAAAAATAAGTGTATATTTCAAAAACCTTAGAAAATTATTTTAATTTCCTTGCTATATAGGAGATTTAGGGACGCTAGAAAAAAATCCAGACATTTTTCTGCCATTGTTCTTTGGATTTGAAATTTTTTCGTGAGCACTGATAGCAACGCTTTACGACGACGTCACATTGCTTTTGTTGGCACGCGTCGTCTCGTCGGTCGTCGGTTCAATTCGGACCGGATTGTTTGCAACTTTGCACGCTATCGGCACCAACAGTGCTGAATAACTTAATTTGAACCACGGGGTTCATTTTGCGTGTATACATGTCGTTGTTCGAGTAGTCATTTTGCGTCATTCGGTGTTTTTATAATTATGTCATTTAATTTTGTACGTTTGTGTCGTTGTGCGTTGGGGTTGGGAGCGCTCGTAATAGCGCATTAGTTTTCGTGGTGCAAAAATGTAAAGCTATAAGTACGTGCCGGTAAGTGTACCTACTGCTGGGCATTCACACTCACAACGCTGATAAGTGTAAAATGAACTGCTCTATTCTACTATACGCGTATTATTATTTCATTCACGCGGCCTCACGAGTTGCGTTGTTGTTGATTAAGCTCGATGAGTTAGCAAAAATTGTGGAATCTTGGAACATTTGATTGAATCAATCGATAGTTCGTCGGTCGGTTTCTGCGTAGGTTCGGAACGTAGTATGCATGCACGTGTTGCAGAGAGTCTGCCATAACCAGGCATTGTAGACAATCACCGGGCAATCTATAAAATGCCCGGCTTGTTTAGGAAACGTGTGTGTATTTCGTTTCATAAACATTAGTACACATCTCCTAGGGATAGAATACAACTCTTAAGCGACAATAGGAATGCTAGTGGGTCGCCGTCCGCCCGCCCTGTAGGCTTACGCTCGAAAGAAACTATTGTGTCGTGTTGTGTTGTGACGCGTCAGAAGCGTATCGGTTTCATACATTTTATATGGCTAGAAACACATTAGCGCCACGACACAACACACTGTAATAATGTGTCTCTAGCCATATTAAATGTATGCAACCGATACCGACGCTTCTGACGCGCCACAACACAACACGACACAATAGTTTGTTTCTGCCTTTACTCTCGAACTAAATTCCGACCGATGGACATCGGGATTGTGCTTTTTCGTCCGCTTATTTAGCAACACTAGCGACAAATTGGATCCGTATCTTGAAAAAATTAAATAGCACTGAATTTGACACGGGTGCAACTTGGCGCGCCAATGTGAAAACTCAAGCGTACGAGAAATCACAATCCCAATGTCGATCGATCGGAATTGGTTCGAGAGTAAGCCTACAGGGCGGGCGGGCGGCGGCGGCCCACTAACATTCCCTATTGTCGCTTACAAGGAAACACCAAGGTCGAGAGAATTCAAAAATAGGTATTTGTAAAATGTATCCCACCAAAACATTCTGTAAAAAACTAGCCAAGTCTCGATGGAGCTGCTTGTTTATCTCTAAAAAGTAATGAAATCTAGACAAAGTCGTGCCAAGTCTAAGGTTCGTTACTGCGATTTCTTTATTATTATATTAGTTAATGTTTGTGACTTGGCCGTTGAACATTCTTTATACGTTAGTGGGTACAAGTAAACGGCCAAGTCACACAACATTAACAGCTATTATAAATAATAAAGAAATCGCAGTAAGGAACCTTAGGCCTCGTTTACGGAGACGCGGGACGTCGCGCGTCGCGTGTGGCGTGGCGTCTCGCGGCGCGTCAGACGTTTTTTCTGTTTACGGTGGGGCGGCGCGTGAAGCGGCACTCATAATCGCACGCGTAAACACAAACATATGGCAATATATGATGTTGTTCATAGAGGGGCGAGACGGTAAGCGTGGCGGCGACCGCCGCGGTGCCCGCCGCGCCACCCGTGTCGCATCTTCAAGCGTGTAGCGAAGCGCGCGGCGGGCATCGCTTCATCGAGAATTGTCGCTGCGTGCGCCGCCGCGATAAACGCCGCGTGAGACGCGGCGGTGCCATCCGCGGGCTCGGCCGTAAAAAACGCGCCATTTCAAGCAAAGGCGTGTAAAATCGCTTCTCCGTAAACGCACTCATACAACGCCATATGTTTGAATTCTGTGCGGGCCGCGCCGCGCAACGCCCCGCGTCTCCGTAAACGAGGCCTTTGCCTTGGCACGACTTTGTCTAGATTTCATTACTTTTTAGAGATAAACAAGCAGCTCCATCGAGACTTGGCTAGTTTTTTACAGAATGTTTTTGGTGGGATTTCACTTCTTTTTGTAGAAACGTGAGCCCATTGAATGACAGTCGATTTTTTTATGTACCAATAGTAGAAGGGGGCATTACCATATCTCTAATACAGCTGAGACCAGCTGAGGGTTCTTCATCAGATACTTCAGACCTTCGATTTTTGACATCAAATGAAGCGGCCCACCAAGTTGAATATTTTTTGTAAAGGCGGTATGTCGATATCTCTAATAGTTTGGTTGGGTTCTTGTGTTTTCTAATCAGGGTCACCAGGTACTCCAGATCTTCGATTATCCTAGTTTTCATAGTTTTCCCTTTATGTGGCCATTAAACCCTAACTCTGTACCAAATTTCAGCTCTCTGAGTTTATGGGAAGTACTAGTTCTATTATGATGATTATGCTCTTTGACTGACTCTTTCTAGGAAAACGGCAATTCACAAGGAGTTTATATGGCCGTACTAACTATGACGTCACGGTTGATGTCGGATCTCTCTGTCTGATCGCCTTCAAATTAACAACTTAAAATGCTTGTATCTAATGTATTTCTTAACCGATTTTAATTCTAATTTCACATGACTGCATCTTTTTCCACGGTATTTTAATATTTAAGGACGAGACATAAAAATTTGAATTCAGTCATCATCCCAATTATATAAGGTATAAAATAGGCTACTTTTTGCCAAAAATTACTATTCCACGCGGACGAAGTCACGGGCGCAGCCAGTATGATAATAATATGATTCATTTTAGTAGTCATAAATTCGTGTTATTATTGGAGTGCAATTAATTCATCTTATGCAATTATTCTATTGGACAGCTTTGTATATGAAAATACGTAAAATGTTCAAATGTCACAGATGACATTTGAACTATTGTTCTAATGGCGATATAAGCGATAGCGAGTGATCGCTATGAGTTAGGCGATAGCCCCCCGGCCCTGGCAACAGTTAATATGCAATACTGACCGCTGATCTTTCGAAAAATGGATTTTTGCAAGGCATCGCCTACCTAATTACCTGTCAGTAATCTCTTTCCTAATCAATTAGTGGAACTGACAAATGTAGATATATCACCGTTATAATTATTATATCTTACATCGTTTTATTTATACAAAAACTAGATAGGAAAAATTCGGTGACTGAGCCTACATCACGCATTCTAAACAAGATAAGTAGACATGTGATGTTTTACATGTGCGATCATGTCAGGGCGCCAATTCTATTAACTTTTACACAATTATCACAGGCCAAGAGCGTTTCAATAAGTCTGGTTTTTTATATTTATATTCATTTATTTATTCGTAAGCATGGGTAAGTAAATATGGGTAAGGGCATAGTTGGGCACAGTTAATCCAAATGTTTACTTCGTTAACTTCGGTAATCCGTTAATCGAGAAATTAACTTCGATAATCGTTAAAGCGTTAATTTTTCGCAATTCCGTTATAAGTTAATTACATGATAGTTAAGAGTTTGACAACATTGTATCAATTTGTATCCTTACATATTATAAAACAAAGTCCCCCGCCGCGTCTGTCTGTCTGTCTGTATGTTCGCGATAAACTCAAAAACTACTGCACCGATTTTCAAGCGGTGGGGCTAGCACGCAGGAGAATCGAAAATCGAATCGAAATCCGAATCGAGGAGTGTGTATGGCAATTTTATTAGTTCTGCTACTCACCGCCGTGGCGCTAATAAAATTGCCATACAAAATCCTCGATTCGGATTTCGATTCGATTTTCGATTCTCCTGCGTGCTAGCCCCACAGTTTGCACCGCTCGATAGCGTGATTCTCGAGGAAGGTTTTAGTATATAATTTGCTAAGTTTTTGTATTTATTTCTGTGTACATTAACGATATTTGTTGAAGATGTCGGGAAAAAATAAATTAAGGCGAAACGTAGTTCGCGGGCACAGCTAGTAATTGATATAATTATGTCACATTAAATAGAAAAAAGTGGACTGGGACAAAATAAAACACAATTAGGTACCTAATTAAGAAAAATGTCAAATTCAGACTTATATTTTTGATTCGACATAAGGTGCATGTTACCCTTCACAAAATGTTCACAAACATTAAATGTTGAAATTTTCATCTGAAAAGGATGATCGCTTGGGGCTTAAAATGTCATTCCCTGTAGAAAATGGCGTGCATTTCAAAATAACGTCACCATGCCATGCAACGTAACGTTACGGTCTGACGTTAACGGAAGTTAAAAAGAGCGTTAATGTTTTTTTCGATTAACTTAGAAGTTAAATCGTTAAGCAATTTGTTAACTTCGTTAATTAACTGTTAACGGATTAAAGGTTATGTGCCCAGCTATGAATGGTAAGTAAGGGTACGTAACTTTGATAGTTTTATAGTGTGTACGAGTAAGTCTCGCTAAAACTCAAAAACGGCTCGACAGATTCTTGCAAAATATTGTGTGTGTGTTTGAATAGGTCCAGGGAAGGTTCAAAAGTACAATTGGTTGGACCCAGTAGATGTCGCTGTAATCGGGCAGGACAACGTCTGTCGGGCCCACTAATACTAAATAAATTGAAAAATGAATAACATCAATGAAGAAACTTAATTCATTTTTCAATTTATTTATAGCATTTAAGAAACTCAATTCAGTTCTTTGCTTTATTGTACCTAACAAATTTTCAAGAAATCTGTAAAGACTTCTAAATTGCACGTTGATAAGTAGTTATTAATAGTGAATAATGACTATTTTGGCTTAACAAAGTTCAAAGGAGATCAACAGAGTTTCAAGATTTCGTCGGGGCTGATAAGAGTTCGGTGTCCGAGAGGTCGAGGCGTCAACACGGCATGTTGGAAACGCGCGGGTTCAAATCCCGTCCGAGACGGACTTTTTTCTTATGGATATTGTTCATATTTCAATTTATCTAGCATTAGGAAAGTCAGTAATAAAGAGAATGAAAAGTAATGGACCTAACACGCTTCCTTGTGAAACACCACTGGTTACTATTCTTGAATTAATCTTTTTATACGTCTTAATTATTTATAGAATGGAACTAACATAACATATACATAACTGAGGGGCAATCGCAGCATCGGCGCTATATCGAAAATATTGGTCATTTTTAATGTAATGTCGTCATAGGTCACTGAGAGATCTTACAGATCTGAAAGTCAAGTATGTGTTTCTTTATATCTTAAGCTAGACACGACAAGAACCGGAAACGCGATTTAAAGATTTTGCATCGATACATTTTATTTTTTAAATTACCTCTCAAAAAAAGAAAATTCAGGATTACTAGTAAACTGTATTAGGTATTCATCAAAAAGTTCCTTAAATAAGTAGACATCATCAGTATTCACAATCGTACAGAAGCATTTTTTTTTCTAATCATTATTTTTTTGTATAATAATTTGTATTTTGTCGCTTACGTCGATAATTTCTAAACGACCTGATTGCATGCGGGCGCAGCGCATTCACGACTTTGATGTCATAGATATAAAGACTAGCTACTAGAGCACGGGGGGCGCCCCGCGCTTACGTATAGACCACGCCTCCCATTGTTTGATACATTTTCGATGTAAAACGATACCGTTCCCATATGTTTTGAAATCAGACATCTGACAGCTGCCAAGGGTCTATCAAAACGTTAGTGAACGGAAAAGTTTCTGGGAGACGATTCTCATACTATTCGTAAATAAGTTCGAATTCGATTCGAGCGGTCAGAGTTCAGCCAATCAGAACACGGAACATGTCGAGCTCCGCCATTTCTTTATGGAAAGTCTCTTGTATTGTTTCGAGTGCTCGGGAGTAGTCGAAACATTACTTTGTAAGTATGGTTTCATCATCATCATCATCACAGCTCATATACGTCCCCACCGAGGGGTTCGAGCCTACCCTATGTTAGGGTGATTAGGCCTTAGTCAACCACGCTGGCCCAGTGCGGATTGGTCGACTTCACATACATCATTGAATTTCTTCGCAGATGTATGCAGGTTGCCTCACGATGTTTTCCTTCACCGTAGGAGCGTCAGACAAATGTACATATGAAATTCGAAACGAAAAACACATTGGTACATGGCGGGTCTCGAACCCCGACCCCCCGATTGGAAGGCAAGTGCCGAGTCCACAGCGCCACCGACGCTCTTGGATGGTTTGATGTCTTCTTAATTGTTTTTAATTATCCTATGAAATATTTGTTGTTTATTTTCAATGACATTAAATATTTACCGTACTGCATACTAGATGTGCGCATTTTTTGTCTGAAAAAGCACTTGAAAATACTTATTCATTCAAATTAAAATTATTTTAATAGAGGTTAACTTATCTAATATGACGTATAAATAATTATTTCATAGAAAGATAAAAAAGTTTAAAACCGATCGTACTGCTCAAGACAAGTCGAGTGACGTTCCTTCAAATAATGGCGGAGCTCGACACGTCCAGCGCTCTGATTGGCTGAGCTGTGACTCGAGAAAAAATTCGAATCCGAACTTTTTTTTTTCGATAGCATGAGAATCAGCCCCTAGGTTGAAACGTCGTAAATAGTGCGATTGGGCCCTCCGAGCGCTTGCTCGAAACAAATGCGTCTCTTTAGTGAGCGACCCTGCGGTGTCAATGATTAATTGGCCCAACAAGCAGTTCGGCCAATTGTCGCCGTTACGTCATCGCGACTCAAGTAGTTTTTAATGAGTGTAACGCACGCTTCAATGCGCATCACTTCCCAGCCCCCGTATTGTGTTTCGGGGGCGTTACCGTGATCGCTCTCGGGGCAACTTTAAAACAACACTGATGAAGCATAGACACCGTGATGTGTGGAGAGCAATATACATTTTTTTTTCACTTCTCATTCTCGTAAAGTTATTCTTTATGTCGAGAGAAGGCTGCATAAAATGGCTTTTTATACTCGTTCTTGCGATTTTTTATATTAAGATAAAGGCAATTCGTTTTTAATTTCTCATGTAAGAGAGTTTCGAGTGTATAGTTTTTTATGAGAAATAAATATTCTTTAAACCTAATTAGGCCTTGCAGCCACATAGACAATACACCTCCATTCACACACAGATAGGGTATGTTTTTACAAGCTTTTATGTACTTTCACCTGTCCAGTGTCTGTAATGAAATCTTGCAAGTTAAATTTGACCCATTTCCCGGTTTCTGATTGAGCTGAAATTTTGCCATATGCATATCACGTGACAATGCTATATTATGATGATATAAAAGCTTGTATTTAAAAGTTTTTTTTTATAAGTTTACTTGCTATATAAGTTGTAGGTTACATCTTAATTACAACATGTGTATTTCTATCTCAATACAAATTTAAGATAAATACAGGCATGCATTTACGTAAAATACAAATTATGCAAACATTTATAACGTGGCGTCTTACATCACAAGTTGAAAATGAAAAAAGAAAACAACAAGGAAAACTGTGTGGCGGGAAACACATTATTCGCAAAACTGGCCAATTTTTTTTGTGTTGCAGTTAAAAATTAATCAAAGTTTTCGTAATTAACCAATGTCTACGAGTAGTGACGACCGAATGATGATTTCGCCGGAGATTTAAATGGAAAGAAAGTGCAAAAAATGTATCATCATCATCACCACCACACCTCCATATACGTCCTCTCCTCACCGAGGGGCACGAGCCTACCCTAACATGTTAAGGGATCAGGCCTTAGTCAAACCACGCTGGCCCAGTGCGGATTGGTTGACTTCACATACACCTTTAAATTACTTCGCAAGAGTATGCAGGTTTCCTCACGATGTTTCCTTCACCGTAGGAGCGTCAGATAAATGTACGTATAAAATTCGTGAAACGAAAAACACATTGGTACATGGCAGGATCGATCGTGGGCCTCCCGATTCTACTCGGGGCACAGTCCAGTGCCGAGACCACAGCTCAAAAAATGTATTATGCTTAATCCTTGTTGGGGAAAATTTGTGACAGAGTGGACACCATACGTCGGCAAGCGAAGTGTAGAACGCCCTCAGACTAGGTGGAGCAACGATCTTCGGAAGGTGGCTGGCAAAAGCTGTAAGCGATTGCAATATTAACAACTGATTGCAATAAAAAAAAAAACATTTTTCATCCCCCCATCTCGGAAAGAGAATTTTTGCTATTCGATATCTGACCGCCAAAGCCGTTTTTATCCGCTTGAGGTTAAAGTAAATTTGAATTTAGAACATCGCGTGCACTAGGTATGTGATTTCAAAACATCATTAAACCTATTTACTTCTATCTCCATGGTGCCGAATTTATCATACAACTTTTTTTTAATTTGTTATAAACTCAGACTCTGAACCTCGTTGGTGTACTTCATTCATTCAGTGAATACTAGGCAAAAGAATATGTTAGCGTTACCAAATACTAGGCTCAAAAAAATTAATAATTCTTTCAAAGGCCTTTGTGTACGTTTCTACAATAAAATACCAAATAATATTAAAGCACTTAGCTTGAATAAATTCAAAGTTACAATCAAGGGCGTACTTATGAAAAAAGCATATTATAAAGTGTCTGATTACATGACAGACAAAACTGCTTGGAATTGACAAACAATGTGATTTACGATCAATGTGTATTAACACTTTGTGATAATTATTGGGATAAATATCATTTATTTGAGTAACTGTTCCACTCACTCCGACAGGCATTTCTAAATTATTTTTATGAAATAAAACTGTTTGTGAAATATAATCTTTGTAATGTTGGCAATTTAAAAGAGGAGAAAAAAAAATTACAAGACCTTCCGAGTTTCTTGCCTGTTCTTCTCGAGAAGGCTCTCCCAATTTCCGAACAGGTGTAGAGTCAACTTTTTTTTTTTCATTTTACTTGTATTTGCATACATTATAAATTATGGTTGGGGTGTATGTACATACAAGGATTAAATAATTAGTAAATTATATTCTTGTTTAATAAGATTTTCATGTTTTGTTTGACGTCAATAAGTGCCTGTAAAGGTCTATATTGAATAAATATTTTTGAGTTTGAGTTTGAGTACTTTTGTTTATTTCCTCGCTGAGGGGGAATGAAAAGTTACGTGTTGCACTCGAGTGCAAAGATTTTTCACCTTGTGCTCTTTTGATTCCCTCGCTAACGCTCAGGATTCTAATTTTAGAATCCTTCGCTTGCTCGGTCATCAAATTTGAGCACGCGGTTAAAAAGCAACTTTGCACTCATGTATAACAAATAACTATTATCCAAACTTATAAATGCGATTGTTTTTCTATGCAACTAAGTTGGCAAACAAACATACTATACTGCCACCACCTGATGGTAAGTGGTAACCGTCACCTATAATACATGTGGCTCTTGTGAGATTCGCAGCAAATCTGCAACCCCCACAAGAACCACAGTGCACGTTGCCAACTTGTGACACAAGATGTAAAGTCACGGTACCCAGTAATATCACTGCCTACCTTACCCTTCAAACCGGAACACAGCAATGCTAGCACTGATGCTTTGCGGCAGAAATAGGTAAGACGGTGGTACCCAAGCAGGCGATCCTGGTACAGAGTCTCCCTCCGGCGTGTCTGTCTGTTACCTCCTCACGCTTAAACCGATAAAGCGATAGGACGAAGGTTGATATAGAGATAGTTTGAGTCAGGGAAAGGACATAGGATAGTTTTTATTGCAGAGATCATCCTTTAACGGGGTGGAAGTGTTTATGGGGAATCAATAACCACTGAACCGATTTATATAAAATTTGGAAATACTGAGTTGTGGGGAAAGATTGGTTAGAAAATAAGCTACCCAAATCACTAAAATCCACGCAGACGAAGCCGCGGGCAAAAGCTAGTTGTTAATGAAAAAGAAATAACACTTTGATAAGTTTTACTTGTTCACGTCAGTTTACAAGATAGTTTCTGGTGACAGTGCTATTCCCCATAATATGTAGGTATAATTTGTGTTTACAAAACGCAGACAAGTCCAACATATGCGACCGCGGTCACCCGTCCAAGGCCGAGCCGACCGGACGTTGCTTCACTCTGAAGATCGTGCGACGCGTTCTATCTATCGCACTGGCATCGAAAGGCGGGCAAGGATACGCGATTACACCTATCTGTTTCAACCGCACTGATGTTTACCTTCTTGGGCCTAATAAAGTAATGATTCCCTCAATGTCAGCTCATCAGTTATGAACTCGCTATCTGTGTACCGAGCATCATCTTACTCATGCATGCTTTGTGTTTAGAATCCATCGTTTCGTATCAGGCAGGCAGTATTTTTCCAACAAAGTTTTTTTACGCAGCAAAGGTAGGTAGCTACATACAGTCGATTATGGTACAGTCAAGGAATTTAATTTGCGACCCTTCGAAGGTTGAATATCGTAAAGCAACATTAGAAATGTTGCTATGACGACTCTGCATGCACCGTTTACACGGAACTAGGCACCATTTGATATATCTATTGAAATTCTCGACCTTAACGCATTGTCATTTCCACCGAACAGAACAAATTGTTTTTTCTGTTCTGTGGTCATTTCGGACAAAGAGGACCCATACTATTCACTCGTACACTAAATTAAACCAGAGAGATAATCAAAGTGGAGCACCGTATGACTCATTCAACTGAACACACAAGTCATAAAGTTGAAAATTGTAGTTTGGAGATATTCCAAAACGCACAAAACGCTCCGCTGAACCACGTATAATTAGGGAAACGGTGATTCATCTAACATTAATTTGGTCTGTGCACATTTGTTAATAAATTGCAAGGCATTTACCCCGTTGGATGCTGAAACTGAAACTCTCGATTTACCAAAGGGAGACCGCCTCCGTGGCACACCCCGGGCACTCCATACAACGTTCACAAATCTACCTACTACTATACTACTGAAGCAAATGACGTTTGTACACGCGCAAATGTGTGCGTGGAATCTAGTAGGGCTGAGTGCGTTGTTATCAATCGAAATGAAGCGAGAAGTGCAGCAGCTGCCTTCTCTTTTACCCGCATAGCGCTATCTCTGTTATCGGCCGGCGCTCGCGTCTACTCGTGTACGCGTGCAGTCATGCCTGAGCGAAGGCACGCACCCTTGTTTATGTGTCAGTGATGTCTACAACGAAGTGCCGGGTGGGGTGAGGTATTTGAAATGAGTGCGGGGAGGTGAGTGGCCGTTCTTTACGGAGTACTATTACATCTTCTGTGTCCGTGGTCTAGTGGTAGAGACAACCGGGTGTTGATCGGGAGTATAGTTGTAAATAAACCGTTTTAAACCAAAATCCGCGGTTTTAAACCACGACCACGTGGTCAGTACATTAATAAAATAATACTTTAAAAACCAAGATAAAGAGGTTAATTGAAATCATATACCATTTTTATTAAATAAAATTTAATCACATATCACACTTTACTACATTTTTAGGATTAGACACACTGAAAACTAACTTGATATTGTATTTATATTAATACTATACATTTAAATTTTTGTTTTTTTGGTCTCAGCCATTGCACATTTAGAATATATGTATTTTGTCGTAATAAACAGCTTTGGAAATTATTTCACCTCAAGCCGGGTTCGCAGCGCCAATTTTCTTACAAAACATGTTAGCATTGCCAGTCCGGTGCACCTGTATCTAAAGTGTTTTTGTTTCAAAAATTGCCCTTTGAGGCTTATCTATTTTGAATCAACTTCATCTTTTGTAATTCCCATAATTATTACTATTTTCGACGGGACATCTAGCTTTTTATGTTTATTTTTTTAGATCTCCGAAGATTATGAAAGTGAAGAATCAGATAACAATACGGAATTTATGGAGGAATGTGATCCTCTTTTATTACCATAAAGAATAGCTTATTCCTTAAATTTGAGTTCATTATTAGTTTAGTTGATTAAAACAATTTAAATTCATACCAGAACCTACCAAAACAGATCTAAAAAAGTATAAATAATGTTATTAATGGTGTTAGTTAATTTTATGTAAATTATAAAAATGTTATAAAAGGTGATTATGAAACAAGTTTTAATAGTTAAAGCTTTGTGTTGTAATTTCTTGATGGAACTCCATGGTATCGGTTTCGATACATCATCGTCAGGCCTGACTATGATATATCGAAACCGGTCGCAATAACTTAAATATAATAGATTCAAGTGGAACTTGTGAAGTTAGTGTTTTAATTACAAAAAAAAAACAACTTTTGGTTTTTCATTTTTTTGACCTGGATATATCTATACCTATAAAATTCTTACTGACTGACTGATCAACGCACAGCCTAAACCGCTGATCATAGAGACTTGAAACTTGGAGGGTGTGTTCTTTGTATGACGTAGGCGTCCGTTAAGAAAGGATTTTCCGAAATGCTATCCCTAAGGGGTGAAAATGGGGGAAAATTTTGTATGGGACATCGTGATTCCGTTTTCGAATCTACTTCAAATTTTGCATAAACTTTCTTTAACAAAATTAATGGAAAACGTGTTTCGTATATTATTGAAATTCATCCGCAAAGGGAGTGAGATGGGGTGATAAACAGATAAAATGTCAAAATCGATTAGATAAAATCGTGGGGGTACAAAAATCTTTAATTGCGCAATATTAAGAAAAAAATACACAGGTCGCCTTAAAATCATTAGCAGAACACGATAGAATAGTTTTTCAAAAAATTGATTGTTTGTCTGTTTGTCCGGAAAGATCTCCGAAACTACTGGACAGAATTTGATATGGCTTACACCACAATGCTTAGAATTTTCCGGAAGAACATTTAGGCATAATTTCATTTGTTTAAATTCACTTTTTATTTTTAGTGAAAAAATACCATATAACATTTTCGAACAATGCTTAGTTATGTAGAAAATAAACATGGCGCACGTGAAATTATTTTGACAGGTCTGTCACATAGTGCAAAGAAAAATTAAATCTTTTCTGTTAATGGCTGTAGTGCCCATCTTGATTTCGCCAACCAAGAAGTTTAGAAGTTTAAATTGTCTTTTTCTTATGTAGTACCGTGGTGGTAAGGCAAAAGGATCAAGCCATACAACCAATGTATAAAGCATTTTTTATGACAATATCACGTCACAGTTGTAGGTTGGTTTAATTCTTGACTAATTTTCACAAAATCGGTACAATTTTTGAAATATTTGAAATGTTGAAAAGTGAAGATAGTACCCTTTTCAAGGTATTTTGAAAGGTGTTATAATATGTTTTTACATTATGACTAAGGAATCAAACTCTTTTATCATTTAAAACTATTAAAAGTAATAGATTAATGTTGACCTAAAGAGTAGAACACATTGAACCTAGCCACGTTGACTTAATTCGACATGACTGCCGATAAAGTTCGTTTCCAAACCCAGCAATATGGATATCAAATGAAAGGCCTTGATGAGTAGAGCACTATGAACCTGGCAACATTGACGTAAATTCAACATAGCTGCCGTCCAAAAAAGGTGGATAAAAGTTCGTATCCAAACCTAGCAATATAGGTATCAAATGAAAGGCCTTGAAGAGTAGAGCATTATGAACCTAGGAAAATCGCCCTAAAATCAACAAGGCCGCCGCTCAAAAAAACGTATAAAAGTTCGTTTACAAACCCAGCAATATGGGTATCAAATGAAAGGCCTTAATGAGTAGAGCACTATGAACCTAGCAACATTGACATAAATTCATCATGGCCGCCGCTCAAAAAAAACTGATAAAAGTTTGTTTCCAAACCCAGCAATATGGGTATCAAATCAAAGGCCTTGATGAATAAAGCACTTTGAACATAGCAACATTGACATAAATTCAACATGGCCGCCGATCAAATAAGGTGGATAAAAGTTAGTTTCCAAACCTAGCAATATGGGTATCCAATGAAAGGCCTTGAAAAGTAGGGCATTAGGTACCTAGGAAAATCGACCTAAATTCAACATGGCCCTCGCTCAAAAAAAGGATAAAGGTTCGGTTTGAAACCCAGCAATAAAGGTATCAAATGAAAGGCCTTGATTAGTAGAGCACTATGAACCTAGCAACATTGACATAAACTCAACATGGCCGCCGCTCAAAAAAAACGGATAAAAGTTCGTTTCCAAACCCAGCAATATGGGTATCAAATGAAAGGCTTTGATGAGTAGAGTACTATGAACCTAGCAATATTGACGTAAATTCGACATGGCCACCGCTCAAAAAAGGTGGATTAAAGTTCGTTTCCAAACCTCCAATACGGGCATTACATGAATGCGGTGGTCATATTGAATTTTGTGCGATTTTCCTAGGTTCAGGAAAATCGCACAAAATTCAATATGACCACCGCTCAAAAAAACGGATAAAAGTTCATTTCCAAACCCAGCAATATGGGTATCAAATGAAAGGTCTTGATTAGTAGAGCACTATGAACTTAGCAACATTGACGTAAATTCAACATGGCCGCTGCTCAAAAAAGGCGTATAAAAGTTCCTTTTCAAACCCAGCAATATGGGTATTAAATGAAAGTAGGCCCTGAAAAGTACCTAGAGCATTACGAACCTACGAAAATTGTCCTTATTTCGAAATTGCCGCTGCTCAAGAAAGGCGGAATAAAGTTAAATCATAATTGAAAATGGAGGAAAAAGCTAAACACTGTGTTTAGTAAGCATTTTGATGGCGAAACGTAGTTCGCGGGCACAGCTAGTCTTAAATAAAGAAATAGGTGTTGTCTGTGGGAAGTCTCAGTGAATTAATAAAATAACCTTTTAAACCAATATTAAACCGCCAAATGTGGTTTGAAACGTTTTAACCAAAAAAAAACGGTTTAAAGCCAAATGGTTTTGATCGTTTAAAATTATTTTTGCATCTCTAATCGGGAGCTCCGCAGCTCAATTCCCCATGGGGGCAGAAATATTGCTGCTCGGCATGACTTGCCTTACCTAAGTTTGTCGCCATAAGGTGTGTTCGGCGTTTTTAGCATTATCAAAATTGGCGTTGATGTAAAGCGTTCAGTTAGAAGGTTATGACATTTTTGCCATTTTTGCTCCACACCCTAACCAAACGCTACATTATCAATATGTCAAAGTCATAAGCTATTATAACCTAAATTTATTTTCAGTTTCCAGATTCTGGATGTATTATGATGTAATAAGCTCGCTTCATGATTAACGATCGAATTAACGAATCAAAATTTATTTCGTTAAAACTTATTCAATCGTGCCAAAAATTTTTCGTTTAGTAAACATCAAAAATCTTAAATGTCAAAAACTTCCACTTTTGACCCTCTTCGATAGCTGGGGCGAAATTGGCAGTTCACAATGCCATTTTTGACATTTTCTCAGCTATCCGAACGGTTGACGTAAACAGATAAAAATGCAACTTTTGTTCACATTTCTTCTAACCGAATGCTCCTTGTGTCAATTTTAACAGTTATTTTTGCCACCTCGATGCTATCCGAACGCGCCTATAATAACAACGTTCATAACATTGTTGCGTTCCGACAATCAGAGGTAAGATAGCTTATCGTCACTTACCATCAGGTGAGATGAAGACCAAGGGCATCCCTGTTGTTTGTTTAGAAAAAAAGAGACATCTGAGGGCTACAGTACCCTTAGAACGAACCACTCTCGTTATACGAGTAGTATAGTAATCGTATTCGTAAGACTATCGTAAGCTCGTTATCGTAACGTAACGACTACCTAACGATAGTTTTCTCTCACTGTTAAATACTTGGTGACGGATATTACGATAGCTAGCTGTCGAATAGAACGATACGACATGTCAAAAGTGAGTTCGTGCTGACGATTCTCATACTTAGCTCTCGTTAACTATTAAGCCGGGTCCGCTGCGCCATGTTTTCGTGTTTGTAAACACGAAAACATTGTTTAGTTAACCGATTAGGGGCGTGGTTTAACAGTTTTGTTAGAAAAATACGATAACATGTTTCCCGCGACGAATGGATAACATCCCCCGTGTTCGCCTGCGGGGAGGGGAAGCTAAGCATTTTTTGTTAGCGCTCACTAGAGGAACACGTATCGCTTGAAGTTTATAACAATTCTCTTTGGTTTATTTTTGAGTGAAATAAAAATAATATTTTGTTTTTAATACAACTAATAAGAGAGAGACCGGTGATGTGGGATGTTATATCAATAGATTATACCGAACCTATCATAAAATTTTAGTTCTTGACAAATAATGACAAAAACATTTTAAAAACAGGTGCCATGTTATGCTTACATGTTTTGTTAACATGTTTTGTTAGAAAATTGGCGCAGCGGACTGGCTGTTTTTCTTAACATGTTTTGCTAACATGTTTTGTTAAAAAATTGGCGCTGCGGACCCGGCTTTAAGTAATACCATTACCATTACGACACCATTTAGTTCCTTAAACGACCGTAGCGACGCTGCTACAGTTTTCATGATGTTCGCGACAGTTCGACGTGCCGGAGACCCGGAACCAAGCAACGGACGTAGGCGAAGCCTATGCGCGCCCCATTCCCCGCACCACGAACCGCGTCACAATTTAATTCGGGCTCTTTGAGTGGTCCGCGTGCGGGATGTCCGCCCGCGAACCAAGGGATAGTCTATAAATATAGGGCTAAATATTGTAAAATTGTAGTCAGTTAGTTGAAGTCAGCTCTATCAAGCTGGCAGTGGAAAATCGGCAAAAGTCGATATAAAATACACGAAAATTTGTAGCTAAATTGTTGCTAATTAGTTGCTAAAATGCCGATTTTGTTGCTCGAACCGATATTTGAAAATCGAAAATGATGCCAGCTTCATATAAAGTTAGCAAGGAAACCGGGTAAATGCTAATTTATTGCCGCAGGGTAGTAATTAGAAAATTAATTAAAAGAAAAAAACAAGTCTATGCTACCTTGAACCGCGATTTTCTGAGCTCAAAACATCTTAATCAATTAGTTGCTACACTGGATATCACTGAGACTCCTCTAAAGTGCTAGCAACAAAATAGTACCTGGAGATCGGCTGATTAATTAAATCGCCAACGATTTTCTGGGTTGTGCTACCTTGAACCGCGATTTTCTGAGCTCAAAACATCTTAATCAATTAGTTGCTACACTGGATATTACTGAGATTCCTCTAAAGTGCTAGCAACAAAATAGTACCTGGAGATCGGCTGATTAATTAAATCGACAACGATTTTCCGGGTCATGCTACCTTGATCCGCGATTTTCTGAGTTCAAATAACAAGAATCCATTTGTTGCTATACTGGATTAACTGAGATGCCTCTAAAGTGCCAGCAACAAAATAGTACCTGGAGATCGGCTAATTAATTAAATCGACAACGATTTTCCGGGTCATGCTACCTTGATCTGCGATTTTCTGAGTTCGGATTTTTTGAAAAAAAAAATTTTTTTTGTTATTTCTATTGTATATCACTATACAAATCAAAAATTCTATGGAGACCATAGGTCTAAAGTTGCTAGAAGTTGTTGAAATTAACGTTTTAGTTTTCTTTGTTAAACTTTAATAGTTTTCTTTAGTAGTAGAAACTAACTGGCCGATTATCAAATGAAAAGTAAAGAAAATAAAAGCATTCGAATTTTATAAATTTTTTCGTGTATCTGTCATTTATTATATGCACAATTTAGTCAATTTATTAGTTTGTTGTGAATTCAATGGTGAACTAAACAAGTAAAATGCCTGAATCGTTATATGTGTGTATAAGGTATAACATAGGCTACTTTTTGCCAAAAGTTACTATTCCACACGGACGAAGTCACGGGCACAGCTTGTCTAATATATGTTCGTAAAAATATTTATTTGTTTTGTAAAATATTCATTCAGTTAATACTAGACAAAAGAATATGTTCGCTTTACCAAATACCAGCCTCCAAAAAATCAATAATTCTTTTAGGCCTCTAAAAGAATTATTGATTTTTTTGATATGTTTTGTGTCATACGTTTCCACAATAAAATCCCAAGTTGTATACAAGAACTTAGCTTAAACAAATTTAAAGTTGCAATCAAAGATGTACAGTTTATTAAAAAGCAAATTATAAAGTGTCTGATTACATAACGGCAAAAAAGCTTAGGTTTGAACTCCTAATTCTAATATTTAACAATGTACTGCATTTTGTTTCAAAGAAACGTTCAATATACAATTTTGGTTTTATTACAGAGTCATCGATTGGAAGCTGACCTCAAAGCAAAAGTTTGAGCTCAACTTCATTACAATATTAGATGTGTTAGTTCCCATTATATAACATATCATCATAATATATCATCATTAACATACCAATCAAGAGAAAATGTAGAGTTGACCTCATGTCCAAACAGCTTTATTATCCAAATAATCTCTTAAAACCCATCTCTGAGAGAAGTACGTGAACTTAGCTTATAAATTACTCCAATTTCAAATTTTAAGACATTCTAGGAGATCATCGTTTGGCACCGACTTCAATATAGAAGTGTGATGCTGTCTGTACCTATTCTTATATTATTTTTAACTTTTCAGTGTTTTTGAAGTTGGTTTTTATTTTTTGTACAATTTATACAATCAAATACTTTCCGATGACATCAATTCAAAATGTTGATATCAATTCAAAATGTGGCATGACGTTAGGCGTAGGTAAATTTTCTACTTACTTGTGACGCAGCCAATAAATTCAACTCACCTCTGACATTTTCTAACTGGTGGACTGAGTTATTTATGTATTCTGCTTATTTCTGCTTTTAGGGTTCGGTCAGCAAGCCTATTACCGATCTCATGGTTTTCAAATGATATCATAGGATATCATTGTGCAAAATGAAAAATATGATTTTCGGTCAGATTTTTTATCAATTGTTACTTTATATCATGATGATATCATTGAAATTATGCCATTGTGATGATATCATTGGAGATTGATAATTCGAAATTATGAAACATTTCAAGACTTCTTTATCTCAAATCTATACGTCATATGATGAAATATCCATAATTGGCCTGCAGGTCACATTCCATGAAATAAATATTTACATATGATGCGCATTAAGCCATCACCAATTTGTACCAAATGCGTTAAGGATGAAGACCTCCTCCACTTTTTGTTGGAATATGCTCTGACAAAGGAGAGCAGAAGAAAATATTTGTCAAATTTGGATCTGAGAAATGGTGGGATAAATCTAATGCTGTGGGAATGTGTAGGTGGTGCAGCAGGCCAAATATACACGGTCCAAAATGTGTTTACACATAATGTTATTCAACCCAAAGTTTTGGAATGAATGACATTACGTCTAATAAAGAATTTTCAATAAAGAATTGATTATTTATTGGTTATTTTGAAACACCGTGTATATACATGTGCAGTGTGGAAGCACCACTAAAGTAGAAATTTGCCACTGTCTCTTTCCTGAATAGTGCAGAGCTGGGTATCTTGTTTACAAATAATGTAACTTTATAAATACTCTTAAGGTTAATCTATACTAATATTATAAAGAGGAAAGATTTGTATATTTGTATGTTTGTATTGAATAGGCTTCGAAACTACTGGACCGATTTGAAAAATTCATTCACTAATAGAATCCTACAATATCACTGAGTAACCTAAGCTAAAATATTCTCCTACGGGGAAATATGGAATTCCCACGAGAAAAACGAAGATAACGCTGGCGAAGCTGCGAGTGGAAAGCTAGTAAGTAGATATTTAGATAAGTTTTCGCAATAAGAAACAGTTTCCTTGTTATTGTTGGCTTGATATTAATGTAGTTTTAGTGACAACAGTATCAGAAACCAAGTTTTACCGTAATAATTGCAGGGGCAAAGTCTATAGATGGAAGTTACAATAACAAAACATAGAATAACTTACCGATATGTCAAACAACTCCAAGTGGTCAAAATCACAACACACACTTTAAATTACAATGAGTAAACACGTTTTAAATCACAAAAACACACTTGCGAGCGTTCCAGCTCTTGTCACATAATTGTCTTTTGAGGCACATACATACAAGTGCTACATTAATTGACTTGATAATGAAAAGTGAAAATAAAATCTAAAATGCTCCTCCATACTTTTGCTTTCTTTCTTTGAAAGGAAGGAAATGAAATGAGCGAATGAACGTGTTGACAATTGACATGTCCCATCTGACAAATCAATGACGTCTGTTTTTTTTGGTATTTGTCTCACTGAGACAGGCAAAGGCATAGCCATACAGCCATCGTCACAATTTAGGATATCCTGTATTTTTCTTTAAATTCGGATAATTGTTGCTCTGACATAAAGTCGGGCACTTTAATAGGCCACATTTGACAGTTCTGACCTTAGACTATAGATACCAATAGACATGAAATACTAACGAAAAAAGCGTGCCAACATTTGGGTTGGTGCTCTAAGATGGCGGAAAAAACTAGGGACGCCGCATCCAAGATTCCACACTTTTTATGTTTTTCTTTATAGAATTCATTTAAAAAATCAACAAAAAACATATAATTGTAAAATGCACTCACAAATAATGCTCACCGACTGATATTTTAACACAACAACAAACACGGTGCTTTGTAATGGCGAACTGAACTGGGGCCTTACCATGAGCTCTTATCGCAGGCCTTAAACAGTATTGCTGTCTATTTCCGTACCATGACCGGCTTAAAGCAGCGCGTTTGCAGAGTTGCGTTCCGAGGGTCAGAGTAATGCAACCGAGAGTGATTTTCACACTCGCTCCGAGGTTCAGAACGGGTCGGTTGCTATCTTTTTTGTTAGTTTGTATCTTGCCGATCAAGATCAAGCAAAGGGCAAAATATTATTAATCCTTACTATGAAATTAACAGTCAATATCCATTTTTCTGCTTAAAAATAATTACAACACATAAAAATCACTATATTTCCCTCGTGTTAGACTTAAAAGAGTTCAAAGTAGTGTTATTTAATAAAATAATAAATAATTAGCGTATTTTTGACATCGACTTTGACATAAAATCTGTCAGAGTGTTTTTCACCCTACGCTCGAGTTGGTTGTTTGGTTGCATCACTCAAAGCTTCTGAACGGGCACAGAGTGTACTAACCGTCCGTCAGAGCGTTTTTTACCCCGAGGCTCTGAACGGGTCGGTTGCTGTCAGAGTGCACTCGGAGTGCACTCGAGCGTAGGTTCTGAACGCAGCTCTGGCCTGCTTAAAATGACGTCACGAAACCGTTCACCTTTTTTTATGGCCCTGTTCCGTTTCGAGATTACACTACTCACAGTACTCAGACTGCTCATGCCCGGACCGAATCAATAGACGCGATAATGATGCCAATGGCATGCTATCGTCTCGGAACGACCGTGAGCGCGCTTATGTCAATAATATCAAAACAAACATAACCTCAAAAAGAATTTAACTCGTAATTTCAATTGTTTTCTGTGATATTCAAGCTTTAGCAGTTTTTCATTGCCTTGTACCTATCTTTTACCATTTTCTGCTCTTTTAGCGTCTTCAGGAGACAGTTTGAGGTAAACTACTTTGTTTTCTTCTTCAACAAAAACTCGTAATTCTAATGTCGTCATTTTTTCCTTATATTTAATTCAAATTTTAGGATATTTGGCTTATTTTTGCCTTCATATCAAATACAGAGTAATTTTCAACAATCGAATTAGCAAACCAAAACAAAATGTCAACTCGACAATGACATTTGACTCACGGTGCTGACGAATTCCGCCTGAGCACTGTAAACGTTGTTTGTGACGCAATCAATGACGTCATCACATCCAACGTGAACGCTGTTGTCGCGAAACGGGCCGCCTGTTAGCGCGCTCACAGTGCTGATGGTCACTATTATCGCGAAACGGAACACGGCCTATGTATGAACTTTCGTACCATGACCGCCCATTTGACAGTTTGAAAACTGCTTTTGAACGTCCTATATGTCAAATAAAGCAATCTTTTTAAAGTTGCTCTTCAGCGGCTGTAACAAGATTATTAAGTGGATTTGGCCCAATTTGGTGGAATTTTCGTAAGATAATTGTTAAAACTGACTTTATTTAAGATGTTTTCAAACGGCTGTAGTGACTTTTTCTCTAAAATTTTCGTATAATTAATAGCCGAGTCACGCCTAGTCTTTTTAATTTTTATATAGTTTTCAGTGTTTATTACTCTTGAAAGTTGAGATATTGCTTGAGATGTGATATGACGATAATGAAATATTTGAATTTTTGGAGAGTGAACACCGCACGGAGTTAAAACAAGTGACATCGAGAGAAGCTAATGATACCCTCAGAACAATCAAACCTACCTTTGATTCAGAGGAAAATGAATTTCAGTATAAAAAAGTACCTACTCTGTGAAAATGAATTTATTAAGCAACTAGCGACCCGCCCCGGCTTCGCACGGGTGCAATGTAGATACTAATGTGGGGCAGTTTGGAGTGATTAATAATATTATATGTATATTACATACAAACCTTCCTCTTGAATAGATAGGGTGATCTATTGCTGAAAACTGCATTGAAATCCTTTGCGTAGTTTAAAGATGTAAGCGTACAAACAGAGAGACATTAATTTATTTTGTTCCACTTTATCTAATGTTAAGCATAATGTAGGTAACATTTTTCATTCTAACCATGTTTGGTTACCTCCAGAGTTGGTTAGGAATTTTTAGTATACTTTCAACTGATAGTGAAAATTAAGTTCAAATGACTAAAATTTAGAAACAAAGGTCACTTCGGATCATTTTTTGTAGCAACCTTTAATTCACAGCTTAGCAAAAACAACCTTTTCTGTTTCCAAATTCAACTGGGGAACCCCAAAATGTTGCTCAACAGACAGGTTTTCTGTTTTATCACAAGAAATTGATGCCATTAACAATGTGCAAATAAGAAATAAATGTGGTTTCCAAAAATATGCTAAAAGAATGTAATGTGTATGAGTTAAGGTGTGTATAATAAAGGCTAATACGATTCAAATTGTGAACTTACTACCTTACCTACTATGTTCCCATAATGGTGTAATAGGTTCATTCCTCATCTGTGGAGAAACCTACGCCCAGCGGTGAGTTGAAGTGGTGGTGGCATTACACCAAATTATTAAGGATAAGCATTAACTTTGCAAAATGCTTCTATAGCTTTTACCAAACCTACACATAATATCTTACCATCCTAACTAATATTATAAATGCGAAAGTGAGTTTTAGGACCCGCAAATTAATCCAAACACATAAGTGTAGTGTTACCACTGAATGCTGTAGTGTTAACACTTACAACTTTTTCTGTAGAAAAACGCTGTAAATAATGAGGACCACCAGCTTTTGGCCCAGTGCCAGATGGTAGCTCGGTTGATGGTGCTAGTGCAGGTTATGTTCCTAGCCTTAGTCGTTAGTCAGTTCTTTCCATCCAAGAATCATTTTATTGGCTTGCCTTAATATCTCAACGATTTTTTGCATCCATTTTAGCTTTACTGACACCAAAAGCATTCGCTCCTTTTTTAAAGATTGGAACATCAAGAGTAAAAACTATATGAACATTTTCTAATAGCTTGTCTAATTTTACACCGAGGCAAAAAGGCACTTCTTGTTCCACAAACAAAATTTCTTTCAGATGTGAATTTAATTTTGTAGCAAAAAAAATAATACCTACTACTTCCTAAAGTTGAAAAATAGTAATAAATGGTTAAAACTCAGTTTACAAAATAATTAATATGACGGTTCATTAATACCTTCTCAACAATTTTTGTGCTATGGGAAATTAAATAAATAATATAAAACTTGAAGTGAGAGCTTTCTATTCAGATGTGCATTGCAGACAGATCTAAGTATATGCACATTGTTGTTAGCATATAATGTTCACACTCAATATGACACAGAAAGGAGGTCATTCAGTGAAATTAAGCTTTCAATTCTTGAAAGTGGATATATCATTTCACCATAAATACATTTATAATAAACACTTATTAGGTTTCTTATGCTACCTACAAGGGTGTCTGCTTAGTCTTGTCGATCATCAGTTAACCTCACCAGGGTCAACTGATGATCGATTGAGAGAAAGAAATTAGCTTGTGAGAAATGCTCGGGCAAAAAAATGCTTAACTGCAACATCACAACAATGTATGTGTTGATGCAAATCATCTAGGGTCTAATCATGAATCATTTACTTGGACAAATCATCCTCTCATTTAGAAAATTTAAATACTCTAGATAGACTGTCAACTCGGTTGTCAAGGTGTAAATACGGGCAATTGGGTTTACTCTCAGACTAAGGAAAAACTATAGTCTGAGGGTTTACTGCAAAATTATTTGATTTGTGGAGATTTCCAACGATTTGTGTTACCTCTACTTATTTAAGTGTATTGTGATTGTTTGTGTAAGTTTTTTTGTGTGCTTTTGTGTGCTTTTACCCCGTGTGAGATCGGCGACTATGTCGTCGATCTCACCTGAACCACCCGACCCGGGTCTGGATTTAGTGCCACAATCCGTAAGTGAGGAAGGATTTGTTGCTGGCGATGATATAGTAAGCAATGAGCAGTCTACGTGCCGTGCAGGTCGGAAACGGTGTAACGAAGAAAATGTATCATCCACCCCTAGTAAAATAAATCCTTCGGAAAGTTTTACTCCAACCCATTCTATCCAACACGTTTATACATATCCTAGTTTGACACAAGTGAGAAATTACACCCGTTTGGACAAAGGTCCTTTTATTGTTCATATATCCCGGTTAGAGCCCCATCCAAAAGCCGGAACTACTATAAATCCAATTTTGTTTGGTAAACTTTTAGTTAACGAAAATATTAAAAATATAATTAGACAGGGCATTAAAAGTGTAGGGCGAAATCGAATCTCAGTCCAATTTACAAATGGTGAGGATGCTAACTCTTTTGTCTCCAACCCTATCCTAGCCACTAAGAAGTTTTCTGCTGTCATTCCATCTTTTAATGTCACTCGCATGGGGGTGGTCCGAGGTGTCCCAGCAGAATGGTCAATGGAGGAATTCGTACAGGCAGTTGAGGTTCCAGAAGGATGTGGCCATATTTTGAAGGCTAGACGTCTTAATAGAAAAACAGTGAAAGATGGTGTGGTCGAGTGGGTGCCAACTCGTACAGTTGTCATCACTTTTAATGGTCAGTGCCTGCCACCTAAAATCTTCTGTTGTTACACTGCCCTCCCAGTTGAAATATATGAACTTCCTTCTATCCAATGCAACAACTGTTGTCGCTTCGGACATGTCCAAGACCAGTGTCGTTCAAACCCCAGGTGTTTCCGGTGTTCTAAGTCGCATCATGGCAAAGACTGTAGCGTTTCTGAAGACTTATCAACTTGTCTCTACTGTTCAGGCAGACATTATGCTACTAATAGGATATGCCTAGAACATTCAAGGCAGAAATCCATCAAACTAGCGATGTCCCAAGACAACATTTCCTATATAGAAGCTGCTGCTCGTTTTCCACCAGTCCAACGCTCATACTCCAATGTTATCCGAGAATCACCAAACCACATTGGTACCCTCCCTTCCCCCCACGCATCATTATGTACCCCACCTCGTCCCCCCTTTTCCCCACTTACAATTGCTTCTCCCCAATCACAGTCCTCATACAGAGAAACAGTTGCGAGTCCAAAGCGGACTCTTCCTATGGTAAATAAGGGTTATGATAGGGTTGCCCACAATAAATTGATTGGCAATTATGATCCTCCTGAACCAAACAAAGGGGTTATGTTTAACTCACAAACAGCAAAACCACAAATGACATCACAAACTATCCATTATTTAGACTCCTTACTATCAATCATATTAAAAATGATGGATAAGTTTTATGACATTTCTCCACCGCCCAACGTTGCATCCAAACTTAACCAACTTATGGATCTTATAACCAAAAAATTCCATCTGATACAATGGAATGCACGTAGCCTCCGTCCTAAGAAGCAAGACCTTTATGAGTTAATAAATAGATACAGGCCTGCTGCTTTTGCCATCTCTGAGACATGGCTGGTCCCTGGTTCTCATTTTAGAGTGCCGGGTTATGCCTGCCTCCGTCATGACAGAAGCGATGGGTATGCTGGTACAGCTATATTAATAAACAATTCTTTTCCTTTCTCTCGTGTCCATCTCCCTAACATACCTACAGGAATTAATGCAGTTGCAGCAAAAATCGCCAACATAACATTATTGTCTATTTACATCCCTAATCCTGATATCATTTCTATCTTTGACTTGCACAGTTTATTTTCTACTCTCTCAACTCCATTTCTTATTGTGGGCGACTTTAATCTCTCCCACGTAATCTGGGGTGGTCCCCACTATGACGCATTGGCCTGTGATCTGGTGGATCTCATGGACTCGATGAACATCTGCCTCTTAAATGATGGCTCCCCAACCAGATGTACAGCACCGGGCTCAAACTCTAGTGCAGTCGATTTATCCATGTGCTCCTCAGATATTCTTTCTCTGATCTCATGGAATGTTTTGACAGTGTTTTGGTAGTGATCACTATGCCATCTCAATGTCACTGCTCTTTCCTACTCCCATGTATAGATCCCTTCCTCCCTTACTAAAATACAAAACTGGTGGTGCTAAGTAGGATTGTTACGCATCTGATTCCGATTTGAACGTCTTATCAATTCCTAAAGACAATAGTCATAGCCTACAAAAAAAATATGATCTTTTCCTATCTGCTTTCGAGAAATCTGCTGATGCTAACATCCCACTTAAAAAATATAGGGTCGGTGCTAAAGTGTCTCCACCCTGGTGGGATGCAGAATGTACAGAAATGCAGAATCAACGTAAGGCGGCAGAGTCAACTTACCGGCACTCCATGACTATGGACAACTTCATAGTCTTGAAAAGAACTACAGCATTAGCAAAACGCCTCTTTAAAAAAAAGAAAAAACAGGGTTGGTTCAATTTTTGCCAAAACTTATCCCCTCGCACCCCCTCTACAATAGTATGGAGATCAATAAAGAAATTTAGAGGCTCTTTTACAATCTCTCCAGACACAAATGACCATAATCTTTGGTTTGAAGAATTTGTCCAAAAATTAGCACCTCCCGATGTTCCAAAGGAGAATGCCAGAATTTGCCCCACTGGTCCCAGAGTTACGACAAAATGTAAATAAATACTTAAATAAAAATAATAATTTTGGCGGTATTCAATAATCCATTAAGCGTGCGAGAGCAAAACTCAAAATAAAATGCATTTCATCAAAAGGAAACAGTGATTTCGAAGCCATTTTGAATGTTGTTTTTTCACGGCTTCGGGCATTAGCTTTTTGCGCCGGACCCAGCCATAGACGTAAAGGTTGTGTCTATTCGGACCCGGGTCCTAATAAAAGTCGATTGCTATTCGGATCCGGAACATGAAAACATGCAGTGTTCATCCAGTTTCATGCTCCGCTCGCTTCGCTCGCTCCACTGCGTATGGTCACAATATCTAATCTAACCTACAGTTTTCAGTTTGATCCTATAAGTTATTTTTGATAACAATTCACTATCGGGTCCGAATAGTCATCGTATTCTATAGGGACCCGCGGCCCTACCGCCTATCTCAAAACAATAACTCGCTATTATTTTCGTGACATTAGAACAATAGTTCTAAACTTGTCACAGGTGACATTGTCACGAAAGCGATAATGAGTGATCGCTATGAGATAGGCGGTAAGCGGGCGAGGAATGATGGCGACGGGATGATGGCTTTTACGTAATAGATTTTTGCGAGTGGAGCATGAAACATGCAGTATCATGCTCCGCTCGATTCGCTCGCTCCGCTGTGTGCGGTCTGTCTACCCTAACCTACAGTTTTCGGTTTTATCCTATAAGTTATTTTTGATTACGTTTCTATCGGTCCGAATAGCCACTCCGGGACGAAAAAGCCAGTCCGCCTTATTACAAAACGTAGTTTAAACTTAGTTTCTGGGTTTAAACCTAACGCTATCCATATCTAATCTCATTAACATAAGTGAAAGAGCATCTGAACCCCTAGACAAATGCCACAAGTTAACTTTTCCGCAGTCGTTTCTCAGTAAAAATGTATGGAGATGACTTTAGCTGCGGAAAAAATAGCGTGAGATTGTCGTAAGCTAATATCATTCCCATACATTTTTTCTGCGGAACGACTGTGAAAAAGTTAACGTGTGGCATTTGTCTAGGGCCTCAGGTTTAAATCAAAACCAAGTTTTATAATAACACCATAAAACGAGGCTACTTTTTCAAGTTAGTGCTAATAAGTAGCAAGATAATAAACAGAACTAATAATAAACAAGCTTTTTACTAGTTTACAATGGGCCTAGACAAAAGCCACACGCTTATTTTTTCGTAGTTGTTCCGCAGAGAAAATGTATGGAAATGACATTAGAATGTGATAGCCTCACGCTATTTTTTTCGCAGCTAATGTAATCTCCATACATTTTTTCTGCGGAACGACTATGGAAAAATGAGCGTTAGGCTTTTGTCTAAGCCCACAGGTCTAGAATAGGAGCTAGTTCTGTGTACAATTGCTTCATGCATTTTGGTCATAAGTACTCTAATAACACATGATTATTAATAACACAATTCATTATTCATTCTTAGACTTGGATCAAGTCAAATTCAACACTGGAAATGGAGGATTGTTGACTTAAAATGTAAACAGTTTATTTGTGGAATAGTTTCTTTTAACATGGCTTAAAAGTCGTGATGACGTAGCTGTAAAACAGGGGATTAAAATAAAAAGCAACATAGACATTTCCGTTTTGTTACCTTGTTGTTGTTGTTTGTTTATTGTTTTTTTTTTCTGTGTGTGAGCGATTATATTTCATCGTATTTCTTACATATTAATAATGTCGCGGTGCATAAACTGTAGTTTGTGTATTACTTCAACGAAAACGTTCGAAAAGATTTGAACGGAGATGCGCAACGTAGCTAAAGGTAAATGGTTGTACTTACTCATTCCCGCTACATATTCATAAAACATATAAATAGCGGGATTTACAACATTATGAACATATTAAATCGTTTAATAGAAATATTATTTATTTTCAGCTCTGGCCAAATGCAGTTCAATGGTTTCAGTGCTACAAGATGCTAAGACGGTTGTCAGATGATGGACACAATGAATCTCTCGGTCATCGAGAAGGTATGCATTGGATGTGAGCACACACTCTCTTAGAGGAAGGTACACTGTTAAGCAACACAGAATTAGGTACCAGTGAAAACATTTTTTTTTTTTTTTTTTTTTTTTTATGGATGGCCCGGCAAATGACCTCCTCCCGCCTGATGTTAAGCGGTGAAAGAGGCCCAAATGAGTTGACAGATAGAGTAGGGACGACATCCACTCTCCTACCTGCCCGCCCCTTGCCGGCAAAATATAGTTTTGTCATGGGATGTGAAAAATGAGGTGTATTATAAAAATTATTTTGAACACTCTTTTTGTTATATATGTTATGTAAGTAATTATCATTAATGTCATACTATTTTTTACAGGTTATATTTCATCCACCTATTGCTTGCTACAATTGTTGGGGAAAAGCTAATCGGCATCTGGAAAGGAATGTAAGCAGAGTAGGAGGTTTTATGGAGAATAAGACTGGTGGTGATCTTACTCAAGAAGTGCCAACCCCACCTCTACTACATCAGCCACTAATTGAATACTTCACTTCTGAAATATTTGGTGTAACTGGAAGCACTATAGCCTTCTTCACTATAAGCGTGTTGTAAATCTGTCAAGGATGCAACAATGCAGTGCATCGATTCCACACTCCCACATATTCTATAACTATTAATTAAAGAATATAAAGCTATACACACCACTTAGTACTAGAGTATGTATCATTTATATACAAACAATTTGGTCCATTACAAATTGAAGACCTGATATATTTGACCTCAAGACCGAGTGATGCATTTGATTTTCAAAATATAAATGGTATGTCAAATCACTTGTGTCATTATTCATGAAATTGTATGAAGTATAATAAGAAAAAGAAACCTACAGCACACACAAATATGAAAATCTATTGAGACTTTTTAATTGTGTGTTGTGATTGGTACATTTTAGATGTGTCAGGACCATATAAGGCAGTAAATAGTGATGCATGGAAAATGATGAAATTGTTTAACAATCAAGTGACATATTTTTTTAGGAATGGTGATGTTTTTATTCTTGATAGGGCATTTTGTGGTGCAGTTACCAGAAATGGAAGCACACAGCTATAAAGTCATCGAACCTGAAACTGGATAATGAAGAATATTAATTGACAAAATTCCAAGCCAATAAAACCAGCTGCGTAACATTCTGAAGATGGGTAGTTGAAGTAGTAAATAGTATGTTTAAAAGAGGTTACAAAATATTTAGACAAGATTATTTCAATTGTGCTTCATAAATAATTCAATAATAATTGACATGAAAAAACAATAAATGATTATAAATATAAACATTCGAATTTTATTATATGCCTTAATCACAATTCCTATTTAAAGACCAGAATCTAGACTGGCCAGACACAGGCAGGCTGCAAGTCGTTACAAGCTGTCTGTCAGTTACAGCAAAAAAGCCACAACTGTAATGATATTCACACAACACAATAAATCTGTTTTATTGACTCTAGCTTTCTTACTACATTGATTGATTAAACGCAACTTACAAGTCAACATTTCGAGTAGTAGTAGACTCCCAGCAGTGATGAATACACCCTGAGAGCTGCCTTTGTATGACACCTAAGCAAACACTTCAATGTTAGCTGTGCAAAAGTTCTTCTAATAATTCGTCTAAGCCTTATCCTATAATTGTGTTGAAACTTACATTTTCTGTAAACCTTATACTCTGAACTTTAGTTGAGAGTATAAACTTTATAATTGTAGATATCCTCAAAATGGAAAACCTAGAATATTATTCAGTTGCATTTTTTATTGTTTCTTGCCCTAACGATATTAAGAATATTGGCGTTTTTACGGTTAAATAGGTAACAATTTAATTACAATTACAATCACAATACTTCTTCTATGGTTAACACCATAGAAGTATTGTGATTGTAATTAATGACTTATATCCGTAAAAAAAATTATTTTATAGAAAATAATCCATGTTTTTAGAATTCAATGCAAATCGTCTTTTCGCAACTTTGCTGATCAATAATAGCAGGCGCTTATTTTTTAAGTCTAATATCTTTATATTCGCACGGTGTTTTAAACTATTGTTTATATATATAAAAAGCCATTACAATGACGCATACGTGAGTATAAGTATCAATTGTGGGCGTGCATATTTATAAGTGGGGCATAGCTCCATACATTTTCTGGCATTGTCCTTTTGATTGCTTCCCATCACCCTACCCCAATACCATATCCCGTCATCCCTTTAATAATCCATTTACAATGGCTGAACTTGTTTCAGTACTCCAAAATTTAAAAGACTCTTCTCCTGGCATAGATGGTATCCCATATTCCTTCATAGCTAAGGCTGGAGTTTTTTCTCAGAGAATGTTCCTTGAGTTGCTAAATAGTTTCTTTGAGTTTGCATCTGTTCCTAATTCTTGGAAGAACCAGGTCATAATTCCCTTATTAAAACCTGGCAAAGACCCTACTAATGGAGCTTCTTATCGCCCTATAGCCCTATCCTCCACCCTATGTAAGGTAATGGAACATCTTCTAAAGAGACGCCTAGATTGGTTTGTTGAGAGTAGAGGCATTTTGTCGAGCACCCAATTTGGCTTTAGGAGGGGAATGAGCACCATGGACAGTATTAGTATTCTAACTACAGATATCAGGATAGCTCTGACCAAAAACCAATTTCTTGTTGGGGTGTTTTTAGACATCAGCTCAGCATATGACAATGTCTTACTTCCGGTACTCAGGCAGAAAATGCAGCATCTGAGTATCCCTGAGAGGTTAGTGCATTTTATATGTAACCTACTGATGGATAGAACTATTCAAGTACGTGTCCGTGGCGCTCTTTCAACTCCTAGGAGTGTATGGAAGGGCTTACCTCAGGGGTCAGTCTTGAGCCCACTCCTGTATAGCATATACACCTACGATCTGGATGAATGTGTGAACTCCTTTTGCAATATATTACAGTATGCGGATGACATTGTGTTATATGTTGCTGCGGACACATTGGAAGAGGCTGCCCAAAAATTAAATCAGGCCCTATCATACTTAGAAGATTGGCTGAATAATCATGGCCTCGATATTTCAGTCCCTAAAAGCAACATTGTCATTTTCACAAGGAAAAGATCATACCCTAATATTGACATAAAATATTGTGGACAGCCTATTCCAATTGTTTCTCAAGTTAAATTTCTCGGAGTTATTTTAGACAAAACATTATCTGGTAAGCCTCATCTAAATTATATAAAAAATAAAACTGAAAAAAATATTAATATTTTACGATGTTTGTCAGGAGTTTGGTGGGGTGCACATCCTTGCACCCTGAGACTCATATACATTGCTTTAATTCGGAGCCTGTTTGAATATGGGTCAGTAGTACTGGAACCCTGTAACAAGGAGTCATCATTAGCTTTGGACAGAATCCAATTTAAGTGCCTACGTATTATTTTGGGTGCAATGAAGTCATCCCCTACCAATGCTCTACAGGTTGAGGCTGGGGACCCTCCCTTGACTCTGCGTCGTGCTTTTCTTTCTGATAAATTCCTTTACAAAGCCTTTCAATATTCTAACCATCCCCTAATCCCAAAGTTACAGTATCTTTCATTTATTATTTCCAACAACAGATATTGGTCAAATAAAGATCATCCCTGCTTGGTAAAGAGTTACTCAAAATTAATGACGCATAAATTTCAATTTCATCGTGTAAATTTACCTATTCTAGCTACCGTTAGCTATGAATCTCTTCTGTACAAGCCAAATATTATACTTGACTTGGGTATTAGGAAGAATGCTCCGGGTGCCTATGCTTTGTTTCTCGATAAACTTGAAACTGACTGGAAAGTGGTATCAATTTTTTACAGATGCTTCTAAATCTCAGAATGGTGTTGGGGCAGCTGTGTATTTACCAAAATATAATACACTGTTAAGTTTCAAATGCCCTCCTGTATCCTCAATTTTCACAGGAGAATCAGTGACAATTTTTGAGACAGTTAAGTTCATTCTAGATCACAAATTTAATAAGTCTATTATTTTCTCAGATTCTCTCAGTTGCCTTCAAGCATTATCTTCCAACCATTTTTCCTCTAATAATAGATGTCCATTAATTTTAGAAACAAAACAGTTATTACTAAGATGTCTTGAAAATAACATTTCGGTAACGTTAGCTTGGATCCCCAGTCACTCAGGCATTGTAGGCAATGAAGCTGTTGATAGCTTTGCTAAGGATGCGGCTCTATCGGGTTGCACTGACCATTTTAAAGTCTATTTATCTGACTTATGTACACTAGCAAGAGTTGACCTTATGAAGGAATGGACTAAATGTTGGGATAGGTCAAAGACAGTGAAAGGCAAATACTATGCAGAGATACAACCTGATATCCCATCAAAGCCCTGGTTTTCTCGATATAAATTTGCTGACAAATGCTCCACTTCCATAATAAGTAGACTAAGACTCGGACATTCTTGTACTCCACTCCACCTTTACAAGATACATGTACGAAACACCCCAATTTGTGATTGTGGCACCGAGGAAGGAACCACAGACCATATTTTGTTCAATTGTCCCAGCAATCCTGTATCCTTGTATGATATTTTACCACATTGTATTCCTAGACCTATTAATGTCAAAACCTTACTATGTATCTTAAGTTTCCCTATATTAAAATTACTGTGTAAATATATATCCACCTATAATATTAAGTTGTAACCGTACTAAGTTATAATTTGTGTGCCTTTATGTTATAATATTGTTGTGACGTTTTGTCCTTTTTCAGGTAACCCAAATCAATATCATATCATTTTGTCTCTTTTGGCCAAATTTCTAATAGTAAATTCAAACAGTATTTTATCCAAAACTTGAGTTTGGCAGTAATGGTTGTATCTGCGACCGATTGCCATTTTTAAAGAAGTGAAGTGAAGTACTCTAGATAATAAAGCTTTATTATTATTGGTAAAAATAAAACTAATAACATTTTTCCAAAATATAATAAAAAGTTAGGCTCAAAACAATGAAATCAAACACAAGAAACAAAAAAATACTACAATGTTAGTCTTAAAATAAAACAATCATTTCAGGTTATTCCCAATTTTTCTTGGCCCAGATTTTCGCCTCTGTATTCACACTATGCAATGAAGCTAATCTTGATTAATCCAAGAAGCATTTAAGGGCCCATGGCGCGAAAAATAGCAAAAAGGCCGTCGGCGTTTTTGATATTTTACGTTAACGTTCCAGTTAACTGACCGGGAAAAAATAAATTTAAACTCTTAAATTATGTGTTTACACAATCACCGTCACCATTTTTCAAATTTACATACCATTTCGTTAAAAAATAGCATCCATTTTACTTAAAATTTAGGTTACACCCACATACCGTTCGTGATTTTTAGCTTCATTAATTAACCCTATTATATTTTACTTTAACAAATATATAGAACAAAGGTAAGCATAACACTGACACCGTGGTTTTTTTTTAATTATCGTACATTGATTTTTATATGAATTTTTTAACTTATATTTATCGATTTTCTTACAAATACTTGGCTCGGACGCGTCGAAATTCAGTGTGCAATCAAGACACGAAGTGAGAGCACGTCGCTTTGAGCTAGCTCCCGGTTACGTAATTATTTGTGTATGTATACGACGCGAAGTCCTACGGAGTAATCGGAGAAGTTGATAACTAACAATTTTATTATTTGTGGCTGCCGTACGAAAAACCTTCAACCTTTTTACAAGCTTTTATTTATCTTTTGCATGTTCGGGTTTAATCTTGCGAGTTAAATTCGACTCACTTCCCGGTTTCCGATTAAGCTGAAATTTTGCATGCATATGTAAAAATATATTATGACGACGACATGGAGCTGATCTGATGTTGGAGCTGAAAGGTGGCCATAGGAACTCCGCAATAAAACGACATAGCCCCATCGAGTTTGAGCTCGTTTGATTCGTATTGACGAGAACTTTGATCCTATATGCTAACCAGGGTCTGATGCTGGATCTGGAAGGTTGCCATAGGAACTCCGCAATCAAACAATGCAACCCCATCGAGTTTAGGCTCGTTTGATTCGTATTGACGAGTACTTTGATCCTATATGGTAACCAGGGTCTGATGCTGGAACTAGAAGGTGGCTATAGGAACTCCGCAATCAAACAATTCAACCCCATCGAGTTTGGGCTCGTTTGATTCGTATTGACGAGTACTTTGGTCCTACATGGTAACCAGGGTCTGATGCTGGAGCTGGAAGATAGCCAAAGGAACTCTGCAATAAAACAACACAATCCCATCGAGTTTGGGCTTGTTTGATTCGTATTGACGAGTACTTTGGTCCTATGTGGTAACCAGGGTCTGATACTGGAACTGGAAGCTGGCCATAGGAACTCCGCAATAAAACGATACAGCCCCATCAAGTTTGGGTTTGTTTGATTCGTATTGACGAGTACTTTGGTCCTACATGGTAACCAGGGTCTGATGCTGGAGCTGGAAGGTAGCCATAGGAACTCCGCAATAAAACGACACAATCCCATCGAGTTTGGGCTCGTTTGATTCGTATTTACGAGTACTTTGGTCCTATGTGGTAACCAGGGTCTGATGCTGGAGCTGGAAGGTAGCCAAAGGAACTCCGCAATCAAACAACGCAACCCCATTGTGTTTGGGCTCGTTTGAATTGTATTGACGAGCACTTTGGTCCTATATGGTAACCAGGGTCTAATCCTGGAACTGGAAGGTGGCTATAGGAACTCCGCAATCAAACAACGCAACCCCATCGAGTTTGGGCTCGTTTGAATTGTATTGACGAGTACTTTGAACCTATGTGGTAACCAGGGTCTGATGCTGGAGCTGGAAGGTAGCCATAGGAACTCCGCAATAAAACGACACAACCCCATCAAGTTTGGGCTCGTTTGATTCGTATTGACGAGTACTTTGGTCCTACATGGTAACCAGGTTCTGATGCTGGAGCTGGAAGATAGCCAAAGGAACTCCGCAATAAAAAGACACCATCCCATCGAGTTTGGGCTTGTTTGATTCGTATTGACGAGTACTTTGGTCCTATGTGGTAACCAGGGTCTGATACTGGAACTGGAAGCTGGCCATAGGAACTCCGCAATAAAACGACACAACCCCATCAAGTTTGGGTTTGTTTGATTCGTATTGACGAGTACTTTGGTCCTACATGGTAACCAGGGTCTGATGCTGGAGCTGGAAGGTAGCCATAGGAACTCCGCAATAAAACGACACAATCCCATCGAGTTTGGGCTCGTTTGATTCGTATTGACGAGTACTTTGGTCCTATATGGTAACCAGGGTCTAATGCTGGAGTTGGAAGGTGGCCAAAGGAACTCCGAAATAAAACGACGCAACCCCATCGAGTTTGGGCTTGTTTGATTCGTATTGACGAGTACTTTGGTCCTATGTGGTAACCAGGGTCTGATACTGGAACTGGAAGCTGGCCATAGGAACTCCGCAATAAAACGACACAGCCCCATCAAGTTTGGGTTTGTTTGATTCGTATTGACGAGTACTTTGGTCCTACATGGTAACCAGGGTCTGATGCTGGAGCTGGAAGGTAGCCATAGGAACTCCGCAATAAAACGACACAATCCCATCGAGTTTGGGCTCGTCTGATTCGTATTGACGAGTACTTTGGTCCTATATGGTAACCAGGGTCTAATGCTGGAGTTGGAAGGTGGCCAAAGGAACTCCGAAATAAAACGACGCAACCCCATCGAGTTTGGGCTTGTTTGATTCGTATTGACGAGTACTTTGGTCCTATGTGGTAACCAGGGTCTGATACTGGAACTGGAAGCTGGCCATAGGAACTCCGCAATAAAACGACACAGCCCCATCAAGTTTGGGTTTGTTTGATTCGTATTGACGAGTACTTTGGTCCTACATGGTGACCAGGGTCTGATGCTGGAGCTGGAAGGTAGCCATAGGAACTCCGCAATAAAACGACACAATCCCATCGAGTTTGGGCTCGTTTGATTCGTATTTACGAGTACTTTGGTCCTATGTGGTAACCAGGGTCCTATGTGGAGCTGGAAGGTAGCCAAAGGAACTCCGCAATCAAACAACGCAACCCCATTGTGTTTGGGCTCGTTTGAATTGTATTGACGAGCACTTTGGTCCTATATGGTAACCAGGGTCTAATCCTGGAACTGGAAGGTGGCTATAGGAACTCCGCAATCAAACAACGCAACCCCATCGAGTTTGGGCTCGTTTGAATTGTATTTTTTTTTATGTAAGGCCCGGCAAATGACCTCCTCCCGCCTGATGTTAAGCGGTGAAAGAGGCCCAAATGAGTTGACAGATAGAGTAGGGACGACATCCAATATCCTACCTGTCCGCCCCTTGCCGGCCTAAAAGATGCTTTTTCACACCTCTTTTGAAGGATGTTGTAGGATGAAGGACGAGTACTTTGGACCTATGTGGTAACCAGGGTCTGATGCTGGAGCTGGGAGGTAGCCATAGGAACTCCGCAATAAAACGACACAACCCCATCAAGTTTGGGCTCGTTTGATTCGTATTGACGAGTACTTTGGTCCTACATGGTAACCAGGGTCTGATGCTGGAGCTGGAAGGTAGCCATAGAAACTCCGCAATAAAACGACACAATCTCATCGAGTTTGGGCTCGTTTGATTCGTATTGATGAGTACTTTGGTCCTATGTGGTAACCAGGGTCTGATACTGGAACTGGAAGCTGGCCATAGGAACTCCGCAATAAAACGACACAACCCCATCAAGTTTGGGTTTGTTTGATTCGTATTGACGAGTACTTTGGTCCTACATGGTAACCAGGGTCTGATGCTGGAGCTGGAAGGTAGCTATAGGAACTCCGCAATAAAACGACACAATCCCATCGAGTTTGGGCTCGTTTGATTCGTATTGACGAGTACTTTGGTCCTATATGGTAACCAGGGTCTAATGCTGGAGTTGGAAAGTGGCCAAAGGAACTCCGAAATAAAACGACGCAACCCCATCGAGTTTGGGCTTGTTTGATTCGTATTGACGAGTATTTTGGTCCCATATGATTTTTCTTGATGAGTACTTTGAGCCTAGCCTAGATAATATCCATACGCAACCCCGTCAATTTCTTTTATGCGACCTTCTCTAATTTAGGTGTCAAATGAAAGAGCTTGAATTGTAGAATTAATTGTAAAATATAGTATATTCTGAAAGACAATCTAATCCAAAATAGCCGCCGTCACAAATTGACAGATTATTTTTATGTACAATCCCCACAATATGGGTCTGTATATGGGGTATCAAATGAAAGTTCGTAAAATACAGTAACCATGAAAAAAACTAAAACAAGATGGCCGCTATCGCAAAAGATTTTTAAAAACAAGCTTTTATTTTAATGTCCTAAAAAAAATATAAAAGCTTGTCCCGAGAATTAGGATAAACAATAAAACAATTTAACTTGATTATTATATTTTTTTTTTGTAATAAATAACGTTTTGTACAGCATTGTCATACACATGACAATGCTGTGCAGTCCTGAAATTTAAATGCATATATGATCCCTTTTTTGAAAAACTCGAATCCGTTATAACTGCTGCCTCACGGAAACTCCGTGTCCTGAACAAGGTGCGTAGGTATTTTGCGCCGGACCAACTATGCCTGTTGTATAAAACTCAGGTTAGGTCTTGCGTGGAATATTGCTCGCACTCCGGCTCCGCTCAGTACCTCCTCGATGCTCTGGACAGATTGCAGCGTCGCGCTATTCGAATAATTGGCGATGTAGAGGCAACTAACACCCTCGAGCCTCTACAACTTCGACGTGACATCGCCTCTCTTAGCGCCTTTTACCGAATGTTCCACGGGGAATGCTCTGAGGAGCTCTTTAACCTTATCCCTCCCTCTCCATTCCTTAACATAAACACGCGTAAGGGTCTACGAAGTCATCCTTACACTGTATTCTCCTTTTCACACCGTACCAAGAAATTCCAAGATTCCTTCTTTTTTTTTATTCCTACTAAGTTGGCAAAAAAGCAAACTGCCCACCTGATGAGTGGTAACAGTCACCTATAATACATGACATTCGCAGTAAAACTGCAACCCCCACAAGGGCCACAGTGTACGTTGCCAACTTGTGACTTAAGATGTTAAGTCACGGTACCCAGTAATTTCAGTGCCATATCTTACCCTTCAAACCGGAACACAGCAATGCAAGCACTGCTGCTTTGCGGCAGAAATAGGTAAGACGGAGGTACCCAAGCACACGACCTTGGTACAGAGTCACCCTCCGGTAAGTCTTCTGTCGTTCATCCCACACTTGGAATTCTCTACCTGCGCACGTGTTTCCTCCATCCTACAACATGCGTTCCTTCAAAAGAGGTGTAAAAAACATCTTTTAGGCCGGCAAGGGGCGGGCAGGTTGGATAGTGGATGTCCTCCCTTCTCTATCTGTCAACTCATTTGGGCCTCTTTCACCGCTTAACATCAGGCGGGAAGAGGTCATTTGCCAGGCCCTCCATAAAAAAAACTGTTTAAGTACCTTGCCCGTATGTATTTACTTGGTAAGCCTTAAATAAATAAATATTGGTAATTCTAAGATTTTTTTTTTTATAAAATGGGTAAATCTTGCGACAAGCTTTTATATTTTATTAAAAACTAGCTGTGCTGGCGAACTTGATTATTTCGCCATAATAAAAAAAATAGTTAACGACCTATTCTCAGATCTACCGAATGTGCACAAAAAATTTAATAAAGATCAGTCAAGCCGTTTCGGAGGAGTTTGGTAACAAACACTGTGACACGAGAATTTTATATATAAGACTAGCTGTGCCGGCGAACTACGTTTCGCCAAAATAACGGCGAACTTACGTTTCGCCATAACAAAAAATAGTTTACGACCTATTCTCAGACCTACTAAATATACACAAATAAATTCATAAAGATCGGTCAAGCCGTTTCGGAGGAATTTTATTAACAAACACTGTGACACGAGAATTTTATATATTAGATGTATCATGTAATAAATTAAAATTTATTTTCGTATTATTAGGGCTTTAAAATAAAATCCTAGTGTGGGGCGACTTTTTTTTTAATCTTTTTACTATTATTTTATATTTTATCATTTTGTAACCGCATGGCCGCCATTACGAAACTCGACCAAAGTACTTGTCATTACGAAACAAACGAGCCCAAAACTCGATGGGCTTGTGTCGTTTTATTGCGGAGTTCCCATGGCCACCTTCCAGTTCCAGCATCACACCCTGGTTACCATATAAGATCAAAGTACTCGTCAATACGAATCAAACGAGCCCAAACTCGATGGGGCTGTGTCGTTTTATTGCGGAGTTCCTATGGCCATCTTCCAGCTCCAGCATCAGACCCTGGTTACCATATAGGACCAAAGTCCTCGTCATTACGAATCAAACGAGCCCAAACTCGATAGGGTTATGTCCTTTTATTGCGGAGGTCCTATGGCCACATTCCAGCTCCAGCATCAGACCCTGGTTACCATATAGGACCAAAGTACTCGTCAATACGAATCAAATGAGCACAAAATCAATGGGGTTGTGTCGTTTTATTGCGGAGTTCCTATGGCCACCTTCCAGCTCCAGCATCAGACCCTGGTTACCATATAGAACCAAAGTTTTCGTCATTACGAATCAAACGAGCCCAAACTCGATAGGGTTATGTCGTTTTATTGTGAGGGTCCTATGGCCACCTTCCAGCTCCAGCATCAGACCCTGGTTACCATATAGGACCAAAGTACTCGTCATTACGAATCAAACGAGCCCAAACTCGATAGGGTTATGTCGTTTTATTGCGGAGGTCCTATGGCCACATTCCAGCTCCAGCATCAGACCCTGGTTACCATATAGGACCAAAGTACTCGTCAATACGAATCAAATGAGCACAAACTCAATGGGGTTGTGTCGTTTTATTGCGGAGTTCCTATGGCCACCTTCCAGCTCCAGCATCAGACCCTGGTTACCATATAGAACCAAAGTCCTCGTCATTACGAATCAAACGAGCCCAAACTCGATAGGGTTATGTCGTTTTATTGCGGAGGTCCTATGGCCACCTTCCAGCTCCAGCATCAGACCCTGGTTACCATATAGGACCAAAGTACTCGTCATTACGAATCAAACGAGCCCAAACTCGATAGGGTTATGTCGTTTTATTGCGGAGGTCCTATGGCCACCTCCCAGCTCCAGCATCAGACCCTGGTTAACAAATAGGACCAAAGTACTCGTCAATATGAATCAAACGAGCCCAAACTCGATGGGGTTGCGTCGTTTTATTACGGAGTTCCTATGGCCACCGTCCAGTTCCTTCATCAGATCAGCTCCATATTATCAACATTGCATTGTCACGATATACATATTATTATGTACAAAATTTCAGCCCAATCGAAAACCGAGAAGTGGTCAAATCTACATACATACATACAGTGCAAGCTAAATAAAAGCTTGTAAAAATAAAAGTTGATCAAACACAACCCTGTATTTACTAGAGTATAATAATAAACACCTATTAAATTCAAAATTAACATCTACGATATTTTGCTAGGCGGCCGTACCGATTGCGCGACCGAGTGCGCTTGTGTGCGTGAGCGACGCACACAAACAGAGACTAGAGAAATTTACCTAAACTAGCTCGGGCTCGCGCGGATGGTGGGCCCTTAAGCAAACGTCTTCTGCAGCGCAAGATCCATCTATTGTGGCAGACATGAAGCAGCAGCCAAAAATGAAATTTGTTGTTCGCTTCTGGATTGTTCACCAGATATCCTATGACAAATATAGGTACTTCTTCAAATTTAGCTGTCTCTGAGTGAGTTTCTTCAATAAAGCAAACAAAATTCAGGTTTTTAAGATTCCACTTATAATAAAACATTTATTTCTTCACAATAACTGTCTTTTATTTGCACGAGTACTACACATTCAAATTAATTTACACTTTTTGGATTTGTTCGCATATACCTATTTGGTTTTAAACATTTCAATAATTTAGCTCCACATATGGATTGCTTTTCAGTATTCATGGTAATGAGATGACTAAACAATAAATTGTGCAATGCTTTCCATATCTTTTTCCACTTCTCGCTTGTGCAGACTTATTAAAACCTATATACTGGTTATATGTATTTTACCAAACGTCTTCCAAGTCATGCAAACATCGAAAAAATATCTATAACATTGACGAACCCAGATACCATTCGAGTTGATTTCATTCAGAAGTAATCAGAGAAATCTCTGGAAGTAATAGGTAGATATTCTTAGTTCTTATCGCTGTACAAAGCACGACGATGTAAATTACTTGCAAACACTTTATACAATGAAGAATCAACACAAACTGCCGACACACTTTTCTATCGATTGTTTAAAGAAGAAAATACAAACAAAACATCTGTATTTTAGAACACGATTGGTCGTTGTCTAAAATTCTTTTTTGTTTGGTGGTGTTTCCCTTTTGGATTTCCCCAGAATCGAGATTTTTGCTTAGTTTTCGTTTTTCAGAAGGACGGTAATGCCCTTGTAAGACTGCTTTCTTGACATGGATCGTGAAAGTACAATGGGTAGGGTGTATTTTATACAAAACTTCGAAGATCTTTATTTCTTTAAAATTTTCTGCCACCTCTAATAAATTATTGAGGCGCGTTCAGAGGCGCGTTCAGGGCCTTCGCGCGAAGTACAACTTTTCGCTCTAACCCCGTTCAATGCCTTCGAGCGTGACAACCGGCTGAAACAACCGGCCCGTTCAAGACCTTTGAGTGTCGGCGCGAGTTACAACCGAACAACCATCGAATTTGATGGTTGTAAAACGCTCTGACGTTTATGACTGAAATACTCTTACGTGATTGGATGATATTGGCGGCCATATTCTATAATGTCATCTACTAGAAAGAGAGTGAAATAAAAAATCATGTGAAAGAGGGAGATAAAAAATTTGGTTGCTGCAATCCGTTCAACGCCTTTGGGCGAGTTAAAAAACAACCGGACAACTACACCCAGAGGCGCTGAACGCGCCTCTGCGCCTCTGGGTGTAGTTGTCCGGTTGTTTTTTAACTCGCTCAATGGCTTTTGTAATGGCTTTTTATATATATAAACAATAGTTTAAAACACCGTGCGAATATAAAGATATTAGACTTAAAAAATAAGCGCCTGCTATTATTGATCAGCAAAGTTGCGAAAAGACGATTTGCATTGAATTCTAAAAACATGGATTATTTTCTATAAAATAATATTTTTTGACGGATATAAGTCATTAATTACAATCACAATACTTCTATGGTGTTAACCATAGAAGTATTGTGATTGTAATTGTAATTAAATTGTTACCTATTTAACCGTAAAAACGCCAATATTCTTAATATCGTTAGGGCAAGAAACAATAAAAAATGCAACTGAATAATATTCTAGGTTTTCCATTTTGAGGATATCTACAATTATAAAGTTTATACTCTCAACTAAAGTTCAGAGTATAAGGTTTACAGAAAATGTAAGTTTCAACACAATTATAGGATAAGGCTTAGACGAATTATTAGAAGAACTTTTGCACAGCTAACATTGAAGTGTTTGCTTAGGTGTCATACAAAGGCAGCTCTCAGGGTGTATTCATCACTGCTGGGAGTCTACTACTACTCGAAATGTTGACTTGTAAGTTGCGTTTAATCAATCAATGTAGTAAGAAAGCTAGAGTCAATAAAACAGATTTATTGTGTTGTGTGAATATCATTACAGTTGTGGCTTTTTTGCTGTAACTGACAGACAGCTTGTAACGACTTGCAGCCTGCCTGTGTCTGGCCAGTCTAGATTCTGGTCTTTAAATAGGAATTGTGATTAAGGCATATAATAAAATTCGAATGTTTATATTTATAATCATTTATTGTTTTTTCATGTCAATTATTATTGAATTATTTATGAAGCACAATTGAAATAATCTTGTCTAAATATTTTGTAACCTCTTTTAAACATACTATTTACTACTTCAACTACCCATCTTCAGAATGTTACGCAGCTGGTTTTATTGGCTTGGAATTTTGTCAATTAATATTCTTCATTATCCAGTTTCAGGTTCGATGACTTTATAGCTGTGTGCTTCCATTTCTGGTAACTGCACCACAAAATGCCCTATCAAGAATAAAAACATCACCATTCCTAAAAAAATATGTCACTTGATTGTTAAACAATTTCATCATTTTCCATGCATCACTATTTACTGCCTTATATGGTCCTGACACATCTAAAATGTACCAATCACAACACACAATTAAAAAGTCTCAATAGATTTTCATATTTGTGTGTGCTGTAGGTTTCTTTTTCTTATTATACTTCATACAATTTCATGAATAATGACACAAGTGATTTGACATACCATTTATATTTTGAAAATCAAATGCATCACTCGGTCTTGAGGTCAAATATATCAGGTCTTCAATTTGTGATGGACCAAATTGTTTGTATATAAATGATACATACTCTAGTACTAAGTGGTGTGTATAGCTTTATATTCTTTAATTAATAGTTATAGAATATGTGGGTGTGGAATCGATGCACTGCATTGTTGCATCCTTGACAGATTTACAACACGCTTATAGTGAAGAAGGCTATAGTGCTTCCAGTTACACCAAATATTTCAGAAGTGAAGTATTCAATTAGTGGCTGATGTAGTGGAGGTGGGGTTGGCACTTCTTGAGTAAGATCACCACCAGTCTTATTCTCCATAAAACCTCCTACTCTGCTTACATTCCTTTCCAGATGCCGATTAGCTTTTCCCCAACAATTGTAGCAAGCAATAGGTGGATGAAATATAACCTGTAAAAAATAGTATGACATTAATGATAATTACTTACATAACATATATATAACAAAAAGAGTGTTCAAAATAATTTTTATAATACACCTCATTTTTCACATCCCATGACAAAACTAAATGTTTTCACTGGTACCTAATTCTGTGATGCTTAACAGTGTACCTTCCTCTAAGAGAGTACGTGCTCACATCCAATGCATACCTTCTCGATGACCGAGACATTCATTGTGTCCATCATCTGACAACCGTCTTAGCATCTTGTAGCACTGAAACCATTGAACTGCATTTGACCAGAGCTGAAAATAAATAATATTTCTATTAAACGATTTAATATGTTCATAATGTTGTAAATCCCGCTATTTATATGTTTTATGAATATGTAGCGGGAATGAGTGAGTACAACCATTTACCTTTAGCTACGTTGCGCATCTCCGTTCAAATCTTTTCGAACGTTTTCGTTGAAGTAATACACAAACTACAGTTTATGCACCGCGACATTATTAATATGTAAGAAATACGATGAAATATAATCGCTCACACACAGAAAAAAAACCACAAATAAACAAACAACAACAAGGTAACAAAACGGAAATGTCTATGTTGCTTTTTATTTTAATCCCCTGTTTTACAGCTACGTCATCACGACTTTTAAGCCATGTTAAAAGAAACTATTCCACAAATAAACTGTTTACATTTTAAGTCAACGATCCTCCATTTCCAGTGTTGAATTTGACTTGATCCAAGTCTAAGAATGAATAATGAATTGTGTTATTAATAATCATGTGTTATTAGAGCACTTATGACCAAAATGCATTAAGCAATTGTACACAGAACTAGCTCCTATTCTAGACCTGTGGGCTTAGACAAAAGCCTAACGCTCATTTTTCCATAGTCGTTCCGCAGAAAAAATGTATGGAGATTACATTAGCTGCGAAAAAAATAGCGTGAGGCTATCACATTCTAATGTCATTTCCATACATTTTCTCTGCGGAACAACTACGAAAAAATAAGCGTGTGGCTTTTGTCTAGGCCCATTGTAAACTAGTAAAAAGCTTGTTTATTAGTAGTTCTGTTTATTATCTTGCTACTTATTAGCACTAACTTGAAAAAGTAGCCTCGTTTTATGGTGTTATTATAAAACTTGGTTTTGATTTAAACCTGAAGCCCTAGACAAATGCCACACGTCAACTTTTCCACAGTCGTTCCGCAGAAAAAATGTATGGGAATGATATTAGCTTACGACAATCTCACGCTATTTTTTCCGCAGCTAATGTCATCTCCATACATTTTTACTGAGAAACGACTGCGGAAAAGTTAACTTGTGGCATTTGTCTAGGGGTTCAGATGCTCTTTCACTTATGTTAATGAGATTAGATATGGATAGCGTTAGGTTTAAACCCAGAAACTAAGTTTAAACTACGTTTTGTAATAAGGCGGACTGGCTTTTTCGTCCCGGAGTGGCTATTCGGACCGATAGAAACGTAATCAAAAATAACTTTTAGGATAAAACCGAAAACTGTAGGTTAGGGTAGACAGACCGCACACAGCGGAGCGAGCGAAGCGAGCGGAGCATGATACTGCATGTTTCATGATCCACTCGCAAAAATCTATTACGTAAAAGCCATCATCCCGTCGCCATCATTCCTCGCCCGCTTACCGCCTATCTCATAGCGATCACTCATTATCGCTTTCGTGACAATGTCACCTGTGACAAGTTTAGAACTATTGTTCTAATGTCACGAAAATGATAGCGAGTTATTGTTTTGAGATAGGCGGTAGGGCCGCGGGTCCCTATAGAATACGATGACTATTGTTATCGAAATAGTGAATTGTTATCGAAAATAACTTATAGGATCAAACTGAAAACTGTAGGTTAGATTAGATATTGTGACCATACGCAGTGGAGCGAGCGAAGCGAGCGGAGCATGAAACTGGATGAACACTGCATGTTTTCATGTTCCGGATCCGAATAGCAATCGACTTTTATTAGGACCCGGGTCCGAATAGACACAACCTTTACGTCTATGGCTGGGTCCGGCGCAAAAAGCTAATGCCCGAAGCCGTGAAAAAACAACATTCAAAATGGCTTCGAAATCACTGTTTCCTTTTGATGAAATGCATTTTATTTTGAGTTTTGCTCTCGCACGCTTAATGGATTATTGAATACCGCCAAAATTATTATTTTTATTTAAGTATTTATTTACATTTTGTCGTAACTCTGGGACCAGTGGGGCAAATTCTGGCATTCTCCTTTATTTGAAACATATTAGTACATTGCGCGTCCATTGGTGTACTTAGTCTGAGTTTGGACCACGGTGATTTTTTGTTTCGAGATTACACTACTCACAGTACTCAGACTGCTCACGCCCGGACCGAATCAATAGACGCGATAATGATGCCAATGGCATGCTATCATCTCGGAACGATCATGAGCGCGCTTATGTCAATAATATCAAAACAAACATAACCTCAAAAAGAATTTAACTCGTAATTTCAATTGTTTTCTGTGATATTCAAGCTTTAGTAGTTTTTCATTGCCTTGTACCTGGGTAAATAAACTAAACGTGCAAAAAATTACGTTTTTTACAATTGTGCCCTTATTTTTGACTTTCTATCAAACACATGATTAAATGTTTATATATAAGATACTTTCACTGGCGCCAATAATTTTTGGATCGAAAACATAATGAATTTATAAAAAACATAACAAAACAAGCACCTAACTATATGATTATTCACAGTTTGAGTTAAAATTTAGAAAATTACAAGGAATATGACGACCATGGTGCGTTATTTAAAATTACGGTATAATAACTACTAAAACCCGATTCTAGAGCGCTTAAGCTGTTCTTGGAGAAGTGTTTATTAAAGTAACAGTAAAACATTCAAAAATTGTTACAACATTTTCATCATTCCCGTAAATGTTCGTCAAACAGTAAATATTTCAGTTCCTCAAAGATGCTCAGTGTGTCGGCCTGAGCCGATGCCTTTCTTAGTTTTCTCGCGACCACCTGAATTAAGTTGACGCGTGTTCGTAGAGCGATTATTAAAAAATTAATTAAATTAGAAATTTAAAAAACGATTGTCACGCATGTCCGTCATTTCCATAAAGACGGATTACGAGGTAAGTAAGAAATATAATTTATCTTTTACCATTCACATATTTGCTTATTATTGGCGTATAATTGAGCGACTATCTTATTATAACCGTGATGCGATATCTTCGAACATATCTTGACCTGAAATCGAGAAAGTCATTTCCAGTAAAATCATCACCGGTAAAATTTTCAGGATGGAAATCATGTATGAGTACTGGTAATGACGCCTATTTATTTATTGTTGCTTTGGCGTAAGTTATATGTAGGATAGAGTCGATGGTTGCTCACTAACTTGCTTTCTTAATTAATTATGTAAGATAGGGCGACGACGTTATATCGCTGAAACTGTTTACAGCTGCGTTAGAGGATGTATTAAAGCTTTTGGAATGGAGCGGACTCAGCACCAACATAAACGGCAAGTGCATGACTCAGCTGCATTTCTCTGATGATATCGTTGTATGATTGAGACTGTAAAAGACATAGGCACTATCCTCGAAGACTTCTGTAGAGTTTCGTAATAAGTAGGTTTTGAAATGAACATTTACAGTAGTACCCACTCCTTGTAGGACTTTCTATATTTCGAGATGTGACACTAACAGCATATGCTATGTGTAACCTTGTGCCTGTCATTAAATAGGATAACGCACCAACGTAACGTAACGTTACGTCTCGACCTGAGCTTATGGCTGAGATCGAACGCTTCTATGGACAGCTTTACACAACATCGCAGGCACCTGTCATTCAGGCTACAGATCCTAGAGCCAAATTGATCCGGCATTACACCGAAGACATCCCGGACGTCAGCCTGTACGAGATTAGTGTGGCTCTCACCGTGCGTTTGCACTGACGAAACATCTACAAAAAAAAATGTTTTTTAAACATGTTTCTGTCAATGTTTAGGAACGCGTTTCCATTGTCAACACCCCATCAAGTTGCAAAACATGTTTTATGACTTTGACAGCCGAAATTGCGAACACAATCGTGGAAAAATCCATAAAAAACGTTGACAGACAACAAGTTAAGAGGCGATCCTAACGCAATCTGCAACAAATCTTAGGATTTGTTCCAAATCCAACACGATTTTCGGCAGTGCGAACGCAAAAGCATACGCAATAAGTTTTGAGATTTGTATCATACAACAAGTTGTAAAACATTACATGTTTTAAGTTTCTCAGTGCAAACGCACCGTTAAACAGTTAAAAAACAACAAGGCACCGGGTGATGTTGGAGTTACAGCTGAGCTTTTGAAAGCGGGTGGACTACCAGTCCGGAAAACGCTGCAGAGGCTATTTAACTCCATCATACTCGAGGGCAATACGCCTAAAGCATGGCACAGGGGTGTGGTGGCACCTTTCTTCAAAAAGGGCGACAGAGCCCAGTTGAAGAACTACAGACCCATCACGCTCCTGAGTCATGTATACAAGCTGTTCTCGAGAGTTATCACGAATCGTCCCGCGCGCAGGTTTGACGACTTCCAGCCTCCCGAACAAGCCGGATTCCGTAAAGGCTATAGTACCATAGACCATATTCATACGCTGCGGCAGGTTATACAGAAGACCGAGGAGTATAATCTGCCACTATGCTTGGCGTTTGTGGACTATGAGAAAGCCTTCGATTCTGTCGAGACCTGGGCCGTGCTTAGGTCACTCCAGAGGTGTCAAATAGACTACCGGTACATCCAGGTGTTGAAGTCATTGTACGAAAACGCCACTATGTCAGTCCGCCTTCAGGACCAGAACTCGAAACCAATACCACTTCAGCGAGGTGTGAGACAGGGTGACGTTATATCACCGAAGCTGTTCACAGCTGCGCTGGAGGATGTATTTAAGCTTTTGGACTGGAGAGGACTCGGCATCAACATAAACGGCGAGTACATGACCCACCTTCGTTTTGCCGATGATATCGTAGTCATGGCTGAGACCGTGGAAGATCTAGGCACAATGCTCGAAGACCTCTGTAGAGTTTCCCAACAAGTGGGTCTTAAAATGAACATGGACAAGACCAAAATCATGGTGAATTCCCATGTAGTACCCACTCCTGTGAAGGTTGGCGGCTCTACACTCGAAGTTGTTGACGAATATGTTTACCTGGGACAAATAGTCCAGCTCGGTAAGTTCAACTTCCAGAAAGAGGTAAATCGACGAATCCAACTCGGCTGGGCAGCATTCGGGAAGCTACGCAGCATATTCTCGGCCAATCTACCGCAGTGTCTTAAGACGAAAGTCTTCAATTCGTGCGTGTTGCCAGTGATGACGTACGGAACTGAGACGTGGCCGTTTACAATGGGTCTCATCAGAAGGCTCAATGTCACTCAAAGGGCAATGGAGAGGGCTATGCTCAGGGTTTCTCTACGCGATCGCATCAGAAATAAAAAGAGATCCGTAGAAGAACTAGAGTCGCAGACATAGCCCAAAGAATTGCAAACCTTAAGTGGCAGTGGGCAGGACACATAGCTCGCAGGACTGACGGCCGTTGGGGCGGAAAGGTCCTTGAGTGGCGGCCACGTACCGGGAGACGCAGCGTTGGTAGGCCCCCCATAAGGTGGACCGATGATCTGGTGAAGGTACCGGGAAGCCGGTGGATGCGGGAGGCGCAGGACCGATCGGTTTGGAAATCCCTGGGGGAGGCCTATGTCCAGCAGTGGGCGTCTCTTGGCTGAAATGATGAATGATGATGAACGCACCAACGGCCTGTCGGTAACGAAAAAATTACATACCATCTTCATCTTCGACATCTACCGTTTTGAGAATTGGTGTTTTAACAGGTTTGCATTTGTCCATATCGAATCTTTCTAAAACACGGGACGCATACGCTTTCTGGTGTTACAATGGTGTCGATTCAGACACACAACTAAAAACTAAACTAATTTGACAGGATTAAAACTATGGCTATCTTTCTTTTTCTCTAAAGGATTAAAAGCGACGGCTTTATTTTTAGACCTGTCAAATTAGTTTAGTTTAATTAAGTTGTGTGCCTGAATCGACATCAATATCGAGCCGTTGTGAAACGTTACTATTTCCATACAGAGAAAATAGCTTGCCGGCTTTTTCTTTTACAGTTATTTTGACACGTGCTTTCATTTTTTCTATGAAAATTAATGTTTCTTTCTCAAGTGCGATCTTTTCCTCTTCACACCTTCTAACAAAAATAATGACAAGGGTCAGACTCACTATTTATAAAACCAGTCTTCACTATGAAGTCTGATATACATCTATTCCAACGAAATGGAGCTTGTTGTAGTCCATTAATTGCCATGTGAGTGACAGTACGAGTGATGCGCGATATACCACCTATCAGGGGCCTTACCATGAGCTCTTATCGCAGGCCTTAAACAGTATTGCTGTCTATTTCCGTACCATGACCGGCTTAAAGCAGCGCGTTTGCAGGCCTGCTTAAAATGACGTCACGAAACCGTTCACCTTTTTTTATGTATGAACTTTCGTACCATGACCGCCCGTTTGACAGTTTGAAAACTGCTTTTGAACGTCATATATGTCAAATAAAGCAATCTCTAGGACGCGCACAGAATGTGTTTGCGGAAAAGCGCGGGAACTTCACATAGTAAAGGCGGGCTCTTTAAAATATTTTATTTGTAATTTTTTAATTGTAGTCAGTTACTTAATAAAACACAAACAAAAGAGGTATATAACATATAGGCATTAAATAATATTATAAGCAGATATGGGGAAGCGGAGTTCGAGAAAAAGAAAAAAAAAGGAGGATGAACCGGAGTCTGGTGATGCAGATAGGGAGACAGATGAGGTAAGGTTGGTAGAAACGGATATGTCCTCTTCGGACAGTGATGAAGAAATAAGCAATGCAGATAGGTACAAGCCTTATTATGTTACTGACTATATACGCAGATATCCGGAAGAAATTAGCGGCACTGAATTTGTGGTTTTTGTTGAGTCATCAGACATCCAGAAACCAATTGGAACAAGAGATCTTCTTTCTTTGTCAACTTGTTTAAAGCGCTTTAACAAAGGCGTCAAATTTTTAAGAAATATCAATAAGTTTAAGATAGGTATTTATTTTGAAAAACCAGACTTGGCGAATGCCTTTTTAAATAATAATACCTTCTTGAAAGAATACAAATTCAAAGCCAGTATTCCTGCTGCTACAACTGAGGTGTCCGGAGTTATAAGAAATGTACCTACCATTATATCAAACAAGAGAATATTTACTATGATAACAAGTACAAAAAAAATAATAACAATAAAAAGAATAATGAAAAAATAAATGTGACTGAGGGTTTTATATTACAACCTACAACTACAGTAATAGTGACATTTGCCACTTCCATTTTGCCAAATCATATAGATATTGGTGGTTGGAGACATGATGTGTCTCAATATATTCCACCAGTTAAGCAATGTTACAAATGTTTGAGATACGGACATTTGGCAAAATATTGTAAAAATTCTGAAAAACGTAGTATATGTAAAGAAAATCATAACTATAAGACTTGTACAGTTTCTATCGAAAAAGCTACTTGCATTCATTGTGATGGCAATCATACTAGTGTGTCTCCAATATGCCCAGTTAAAAAACAGAAAATCATTGAAAATAGAATAGAAATAAATATAAGCCTGCTTCTTATGCAGATATTACAAATCCTTTAAATTTTAATGTAGATTTGTTTACACTGCTCAATACTGACAGCAAGTGTCTCTCATTATTAGTTGAAACCATAACTAAATGTGTTTCTTTGCATAATACTCAAAATACTTCTATAAATTCTAAAAGTGTTTTAGAGGTCTTAAAAAATACTTTTGGTAAGCAATCAAATCCCCACAATTCACCCCCAATCAATTGAATATCGTACAGTGGAATGCTCAAAGCTTATTAAGCAATCAACTTATTTTTACGAAATTTCTTTATGACCATTTTATTCATATCGCAATTATATGTGAAACATGGCTAAAGCCTCAGAAGCAGTTTAAAATCAAAGGTTATCATATTGAACGTAATGACTGTGGCAACAAGCATAATGGTGTTGCTATTTTAATCCATACATCACTAAAATATCAAAAAGTAACATCTTATTTTGACAACTCTCTTCAAACAATTGTAATACATTTAGAACTAAATCAGAACACTATTTCAATAGCCAGTATATATTGTCCAACAAATTGTATTCCCAGTTTCTCTAAAAATAAGTTTAAACATTTCTTGAATTCTCTCCATAGGCCGACGATTATAGCTGGTGACTTCAATGCTCATCACTCAATTTGGGGATGTCCGTTATCGGATTCCAGAGGTAAGGATATTCTTGAGTGTTTAGATGAATGCAATTTAGTCCTGTTGAATGATGGTCAGGTCACAACTGTCGGTTCTCATTCTTGGAGACCCAATGGTTTGGACTTGACTATGGTATCTCCTTCATTAGCTCTTCGCTGCGAATGGTCAGTACACGACGATCCATTGGGCAGTTATCATTTGCCAACATTTACTAAGATTACATTCAATAGTAGTTCACAATGTTTTAACTCTCAAAACAATTTTCAGGATGAAAATGATTTTAACAATCGCATTAATCATAGATTAGTTGATTGGAAGTTGTATTCTTCAATTGTTAATAAGGATTTAGATAATTTTCAATGTAACCCTATTAGCCACTCGAACGTCCGCCACGCGAAGCGTGGTGGGTTTCAAAAGCAAAAAGTAGTATATCTCAAATATCAAAGGTGCCGTCATTGCGGAATGACTCACCCCGGCGCGTACGGAGTGTTCAAAAAATTGCGGAGAGTGACATATACTGTCTACAAGAGAACAAAAAATACGTATGGAAAGGTAATTTAATATAGAAGGAACTTATAACAGTTAATTAGATAAGGATTAATAATTAAATGAATGAAGCGCGAAAATGTTCGGAAGGTCGCGGAAGACCCGATTTTTTTTAAAAAATTTTTGCACAAAAACTATTTTATAAAACTTTAAATAACCATATATATTATTATAGCCCTATTCTTGAAGATTATTTTGATATATAATAGTTTTGGGTAATATTTTTAATGAAAAAAGAAAAAAATAATAAAATCGATTACTTACGTAATTATATACGCGAGATGCGCACGCGCGACCTCAAATTTAAAAAAAATGCAAAAAATAAATTATTGTGTCTAAAATTAAATAAAAAATACGTATGGAAAGCTAATTTAATAAGGAATGAACTTATAATAGTTAATTAGATAAGGATTCATAATTGAATGAATAATGACGAGAATAGTAACTAAAGTGCTTAAAATTTCAAAAATACTCACTTTTTGGAAAAAACGTTTAGTGTGGCAATATAACACTATAAACTATCATAAACCATACATAATAATGTAGCCCAATTCTTCTAGTTTATTTTGATATAGAACACTCTACGAAAATACTAATACAGACTAAGTAAGTACGCAATAAATCTCATCGGTCATGGAGTAAGAAACGTATGAATACGGCCAAGTAAGTTAAACCGCAGACTATGACAAATTTATTTCAATCTAAGACTAAAAATAAATTGGACATGACCTGTCAACTTATGAAAGAGACTATTGGCAAAGGAATAAAGCCATAGAGAAAATATTTTATTTTTCGCGATTTTTTTATCACACCGCGCGGTTTTACGCAAAGGGAACTGGGCACCATAGTACACAGGTCGATCGAGAAGCTTACGATTTTGGGGACCCATAGTCCCCACGGACGTTCCAGTGGATCCAATCCAATAGATTCATACAACTCTTTTTGTCAAATCATTTTGACAGCTGCACAAAAGTCAATTCCCTCTCGTACCTCCCGGTCCGAATCACGTAACATTGCTACTCAAAACTTAAAATCAAAATATCGAACAGTTCCTTGGTGGAATAGTAATTGCGCTAAAGCTGTCCAGGAAAGCAAGCAAGCCTATCTTGATTTTAAGAATAATCCTTCTCAAGAAAAATATATTAATTTCAAAAGATTACAAGCTGCTAAAAAACTTACCATTAAGAGAGAAAGACTAAGTAGTTGGATAGAATTCTGTACAAAATTAAATCGATTGACACCAGTTTCAGTAGTATGGGGTAACATGAGAAAACTTACACATAAAACATATAAAAAGCAAAATAGTGATTTTTCGTGGGTCAGTGATTTTTTACGTAAATACACGCCTGACTTTGTGCAAAATAACAGGCCAATTGTGAAGGACAATAGTTTACCAGATAATCAGTCATTCCTCACTGATCCATTTTCTTTTGACGAATTAACTGCAGCTCTGAAATCTAGAAAAAACACTGCTTGTGGATTAGATAGTTTATCGTACAAGATGTTTCAGCTACTTAACACTGACAATCTTTATAAGCTTTTACAAATTTATAATATTTTATGGCAAGATTTATTTATTTATTTATTTATTTATTTATTGTAGGGAAACAAACAGTATACATTTTAAAATAATTAGCACATTAAAAATAGGACATAAACCAGTAAAGTTTCCACTTATAACATAAAACATAAAAACTGTCACAGTTGGTTTAAGGAACAAATGATTTAATTAGTGTGTCTAAAAGGAGAAGTGAAGTGAATTTAAACGCTAAAATTACTTAATAATACTATTCACGACCTTTTTATACGCTCCTACCGTTGAACAAAATATATCTGCAGTTTGGAAGTCTTTGTTATAATTACGGCAGGTGCGCAGTAAAAAGGCATTACTAGCATAATTAGTTGAGACCACTGGCACACTAAATGTCGGATGATGACGAGAATTTAACCGGGGACATCTCAAATGAATGTTACTTAAAAGGAAGGGGGAATCAATAAAATTATTTAAAATTTTGAATAAAAACATCTGATCTTTTTCAATTCGACGTGAAGATAAAGAAGGAATGCAGCTGGGTTTTGTATCGCCAAGTATGTTGAGTTTGAAATTTAGATGTTTGTTAAATTTATGTTGTATTCTCTCGATGTTATTAATGTATTTTTTATAATGAGGATTCCATACTACTGACCCATATTCCAAAATGGATCTTACATATGCAAAATAAAGAATAATTAAAGTTGAAGCATTTGTGAAATCTTTGGCAGTTCTTAAAACAAAGCCTAACATTTTGTAAGCTTTTGCAGTCATATAGTTTATATGATAACTAAAATCAAGTTTACTGTCCAGATAAACACCTAAGTCTCTGACCTCGGTTACCCTGTCGAGCACAACACCATCCAAGTGATATTCATAATTATGAAACTTTCTTTTACGAGTGAATGTGATGACATTACATTTTTTGACATTTAAATCGAGTAGATTATCTGAGCAATAAGTACATAAATTATCTAGGTCTATTTGTAATTGAAAACAATCAGATGGAGTTTTTATTACACGAAATATTTTCATGTCATCTGCGTATAAAAGTACGTTAGAATTACAAAATACAGCGGAGATATCATTTACAAATATATTAAATAACAGAGGGCCAAGGTGAGACCCCTGAGGCACACCAGAGGTAACGGGAATAAATGAAGAGCAATAACCCTTTATAGTTACCGCCTGACTACGCTCTCGAAGATATGAAGTTAACCAACGCAAAAGATCACCGTGTATACCGACCTCTTCCAATTTACGAATTAACAATGAATGAGAAATTTTATCGAAAGCCTTAGAATAGTCAGTATACACAACGTCTACTTTGCGGCGTTAAGGGGATTAAATAAAAGATTTAATGTCCTTAAGCACACAAATTTATTTATTTTACGGGTCAGGGTACGGAACCGGTCACACAATTCCTATTTCCGGTGTAGGGCAGACACGCTAGGTACTCCCCTGCGGGTCGAAGTCCGGAACACGGAGACTGGTCACAGCACAGGTCTTCTGTGTTCACGCAGAGGAAAACGATGGGTAGAAAGTGCGTAGCTCATCGAAAGTAGCTACGGGTTGGCCAACCGAAACTTTGGACCCTGGAATTCACCAATTCACCGTGTCTTATAAATGCAGAGAAATCACTCCCTCTGATTGTGACCACCAGCTACGCATGAAGAAGCATAAGCAGGTGAAGAGTACCAACTACAAGTGAGTGTGGCTTTTTTAAATAAATTATCACAATCAGAACGGAGTTACAAGAAAATTGCGATGCGATATGAAAATGTGACAATAAACAACTATAAAATGAATGTTCGCTAAGATGAAAAGCATTAGCGGTTAATTTATATAAATGCAGAAACAATAAATCTATGCAAAATTAGATATTACATAATATTTTGTAACGGTTCTTAAAATAATCAAACTACCTGAATAACTTATGTTATGGCAAAATAAGTTAATGAATTGTTCAACACTTACCTAATACGTAGGGTGTAAAACTTGATAATAACGAAAAGGCGATATTTACTATAGCCTTGGTAATTATTGAAAATGTCAATGACTACTCGTAATAACGCGTATGCTAAAAGGTAGCGGCAGGAGAACGTAGGTCTCCTTTGGTGTCGAAATTTCTAATGTCCGGCGCTGACCGCGCTGCTCACACATCGGCTCGGCGAAACAATAGAACTGGATTGTGGAGCCACAGTATAGCTGTTAATAATTCGCAACAGAGCAGGTGTAACGCCAGTTGGACAACAAGAACTTTAAAAGGGTTTATTTCGTCTTTTAGTATTATTTAATATTTATAGAATAAGTTTATTTAAGTTAGAATAAGTATCATTTTGTATTTAAATTAATGTTAGTTTTAAGTAGATATTTTAATAAAAGACGTTACAACGTCACAATACCCCCTCGCTTACTGAAGGGTTTTATTGCTATAACCAATAAAATCCTTTTTTTATCAAATCTCAGTATTTGTTTGATGTTTTGCATTTAGGAATCATCAACTTTCATACCTCTATCTTATATTATTTATTTAAGCCTATTAATTTTATATCTTTTATATGCCACGTGCCTAGATCTTTACCGGACATATCTTTTAAGACATAAACTAATGGAGACTTCTTTGCTGTAATTTTAGCTTTAATAAATTTAGGTGCCAATTTCTTTGTAAAATTATTTTCTTTGTCGCTTAAAAAGTAAGCGCGCTTCATTACTATATCACCCACATTAAATTCAGCGAATTTACGTCGCAAATTGTAGTGTGATGAATTCTTGACATGAGCTTGCCACAACCTAGACTGCACCGTATTAAAAATGTTGGACAAACAACCAAGATTTTCGGCATAGACATCTCGTGGCAGAAAAAACATTTCGTCACCCAAATCATTATCTAAGTAATGAGAACCACACGGTACCAATTCTCTACCAAACACAAGAAATGCGGGTGTGTAGCCTGTAGCCTCACTGACGGAACTATTTATGGCAAATTGCACTTTTGGGAGATAAAGATCCCATGACCTATGGTCATCTTCTACAAATGTGCTAACACAGGTTATAATAGTTCTGTTATACCGCTCAACGAGGTTAACTTGAGGGGTATATTTTGGTGTATAAAATACGTTGGGGATGTTATATTTCTTAAATAAAGCGTCTGCAATTTTGCCCGTAAACTGAGTACCATTATCCATTAGAATGGTTTGGGGTATGCCATGAACAAGAAATACATAGTCTTCTAAAATTTTTGAAATTACTACGGCTGTAGCTTTTTTGATTGGAAAAATTAAACAAAATTTTGAAAATCCGCAAGTTATAACTAAAATGTAATTATTTCGTAATTTTGTAGTGGGAAGAGGTCCCATAAGGTCTACTGAAATTAATTGGAATGGACGGGAACATTGTTTAGGACGGCCCATTTCGCCAAGCATCTGATGATTTGGGGCTTTGTAAGATAGGCATTTGTCACAAGAGCTAATAAATTTTACCACATCTTGATACATGCTAGGCCAATAATAGCGTAATGCTAGTCGTCTATAAGTTTTAAATATACCCATATGTCCAGCTGTAGGCACTGAGTGGTTTTCGTGTAACACATTTTGGCGAAATTTCTTGGGAACAACTTCTTTCCAAGAAAATTCGGAAGTGAGATTATCGCTGCCTTTATTTTTGCAAAGTCTAAATAGGGAATTATTTTTAATAATGAAATTAGGAAATTGAGAAGGTTGTTTTAGGCAGCCATCAAAAGTGTTTTTATACCACAAGTCTGTAGCGTCCGAGTGAGAGTCGGAAGTACTTATGGCTGTTAATGGAACGCTTCTAGAAAGAGCATCAGGTATAACATTGTCAGAGCCTTTGCGATGTTTGATGTTGAAATTAAATGTCGACAACCGAACACCCCAACGAGCTAGACGACCAGTTGGGTTACTCAATGATAAAAACCATTTGAGGGCACTATGGTCTGTATAAACGGTGAACGGAAGACCATTTTCAACGTAACAGCGCCAATGTTCTAGGGCAGTAACTACGGCTAAAGTTTCACGTTCGGTGATGCCATAATTCTTTTCAGCAGCTGTTAGTGACTTACTCATGTAAGCGATGGGATGTTCTTTGCCATCTATCATTTGGGTCAGCATAGCACCGATACCATAGCTACTCGCATCCGTATGGACTTCAAACGGTTTACAGAAGTCGGGGCAAGAAAGAACTGGAGCAGAAACGAGGCTTTCTTTTAATCTCTGAAATGCAGAATGTGCCTCAGTAGACCATTTGAACGAAGGAGTACCCTTCTTACTTGATGTTAATTTATTTAAGGGCCCTGCAATGGTACTGAAGTTTGGAACGAATCGTCGGTACCATGTTGCAGTTCCTAAAAAACGCTTCAGATCTTTGCGGCAGGTAGGGGTCGGAAAATTTAGTATAGCCTCTACTTTAGATGGATCTGTACGCAGACCGAAACTATCCACTACGTATCCTAAATATTTGAGTTCCGATCTAAAGAATTCACATTTTTCGAAATTAATAGTGAGGTTGGCTTGTTTTAGCTTTTCTAGTACACGTAAAAGTAATGTCACGTGACTACTAAAGTCCTGCGAAACGCAAATTATGTCATCTAGGTACGCAAAGACTTTATGATCGAACTCTGCAAACAAGAAGTCAACGAGTCTCTGTTGAGTTGCAGGAGCATTGGTTAAGCCAAAGGCGGTTCTTTTGAATCGAAATGTACCTCTACCAGGAATGTAAAATGCCGTTTTGTCGCGGTCTTCTGTAGCAATACTAATTTGCCAAAAAGCTTTTGATAGGTCTATACTTGATAAATAACGAGCGTCCCTCAGATTATCCAAAATCTCAGAAATATAAGGGAGATTATAAGCGTCTTTTTTGGTAACTGAGTTTAACTTTCGACTATCGAGGCAAAATCTTGGTTGTCCGTTCTTTTTATTCACAATTAGAACAGGAGATGACCAAGCACTCTCACAAGGCTCAACTACATCTAATGAGAGCATCTCATCTATCTGTTCAGTGAGAATTCTCTGCTTTTCTGGAGATAAACGGTAATAGCGCTGACGAATCGGCTGGGCATCTCCTGTGTCAATGTGATGTGTAATAATTTTAGTACAACCGAGGCCCTTTCGTTCGGCAGAAATGTGCTCGAACTGTTTAATAACTTTGTCAGCTATTTGTTTTTGAGAAGAATCTAAATTATCGTAACCTTGAATGAAAGTTTTTGATTTTGATGAAACTAATAAACAAGAGTCATTATTTTTGTCTTGAGCAACAATGCTATGAATATATTTAGGACACAGCTTAAATGCTCGCCAAAAGTCAATACCTAAAATAAGATTAGGTTTTATTTCAGGAATAACGAAAGCTTTCAAAATGTGAAGCTGATTTTCAAAATTAATAGGGATATTAATGTATCCAATACTTTGAAAACTCTGACCACCGGCAGTAGTGACACAAATACATTCATCGTTTACAAGATCTAATCCGTTGCTTGTAAAAATTAAGTGTGAATCTTTGCCTAAGATAGTAATAGCAGATCCAGAATCTAAGAGGCCAGAAACAGAAACACCATTAATTTGAACAGTGACATAAGGTCTGTCGTCAGCGTCATAATTGTGCTTGAGAATTGTGTGAGTTTTATAAGACTTGAAAAAAAAATTTAATGTGCGTAACCAATTTTGCCAATCTTCTTTATTAAAATTTTTATTGTTCACACAATTCTCTTGAGCTAGTTTTTTGAACCAGAAGCTTTATTCTGATTGCAATTAGGACATGAAGGAGTTTTAACGTCTTTGTTGCCACAAACAAAACAAAAAATGTTGTCCTTATTAGCAGTACACTGACGAAGATTATGTGTGTCTGTACGACAACGAGGGCAAAAACGACGTTTATCATTGAAGGAATCGATAGCATGTACATAACTAGGGATTTGATAACTTTTATTTATTTGTTTATTTGATTTTTCATTACTATTATAGGAATAATTAGTAATAGGTTTTTGTAAATTACGGTTATAATAATTATAGGAAGATTTATTAAAATATTTGTTTTTATTACTATTACCTGTATAAGCAAATTCAGGTGCTAATGTATCTGATGTAGGGCCAGAAGGTTCACGAAAATGAGCTAAACGAGCTTGTATGTCTTCATAATTTCTACAAATAGTTTTAAGTTCAATAATAGATTTAATTTCACTGGCTGAAGCAATGACATTAGCATAAATTGGTCGTATGTTGTGAAGAATAATCTCCAATTTATCAACTTCAGAGAGAGTTTTAGATAAACGTGAAAATAAACCAGACATAACCGCTAAATAAACCACAATCGTTTCTGATTCTCCTTGAGTTCTTGAGCGAATCTCGGAAAGTAGCCTGTAGTCATAATCAGACTGATCGAAATCTCTCCTCAAAAACTCAATTAGTTCAGCCCAGCAACGGATTTCGTCTTTAATACTCCTGTACCAATGAAGAGCGTTGCCTGTAAAAATCTCAGTGGCATAGGAAAGAATAGTCGAATCGGATATATTTTTTGCGGTACATAATTCGGTAATGTGTTCGATAAAAGACCGAACACAAGTCTTACCATCGTATTTTATCTTTGTGATTTCACTTGATAAACCACGGTCACAGTGCACGGTAATATTTAAAGGTGGTTGTTCTGAAGTCTCCACTTTTGGACTCAGTAAGAGTTTATCCAATTAAGTTAAGGGCGGCATTAAGGGGATTAAATAAAAGATTTAATGTCCTTAAGCACACAAATTTATTTATTTTACGGGTCAGGGTACGGAACCGGTCACACAATTCCTATTTCCGGTGTAGGGCAGACACGCTAGGTACTCCCCTGCGGGTCGAAGTCCGGAACACGGAGACTGGTCACAGCACAGGTCTTCTGTGTTCACGCAGAGGAAAACGATGGGTAGAAAGTGCGTAGCTCATCGAAAGTAGCTACGGGTTGGCCAACCGAAACTTTGGACCCTGGAATTCACCAATTCACCGTGTCTTATAAATGCAGAGAAATCACTCCCTCTGATTGTGACCACCAGCTACGCATGAAGAAGCATAAGCAGGTGAAGAGTACCAACTACAAGTGAGTGTGGCTTTTTTAAATAAATTATCACAATCAGAACGGAGTTACAAGAAAATTGCGATGCGATATGAAAATGTGACAATAAACAACTATAAAATGAATGTTCGCTAAGATGAAAAGCATTAGCGGTTAATTTATATAAATGCAGAAACAATAAATCTATGCAAAATTAGATATTACATAATATTTTGTAACGGTTCTTAAAATAATCAAACTACCTGAATAACTTATGTTATGGCAAAATAAGTTAATGAATTGTTCAACACTTACCTAATACGTAGGGTGTAAAACTTGATAATAACGAAAAGGCGATATTTACTATAGCCTTGGTAATTATTGAAAATGTCAATGACTACTCGTAATAACGCGTATGCTAAAAGGTAGCGGCAGGAGAACGTAGGTCTCCTTTGGTGTCGAAATTTCTAATGTCCGGCGCTGACCGCGCTGCTCACACATCGGCTCGGCGAAACAATAGAACTGGATTGTGGAGCCACAGTATAGCTGTTAATAATTCGCAACAGAGCAGGTGTAACGCCAGTTGGACAACAAGAACTTTAAAAGGGTTTATTTCGTCTTTTAGTATTATTTAATATTTATAGAATAAGTTTATTTAAGTTAGAATAAGTATCATTTTGTATTTAAATTAATGTTAGTTTTAAGTAGATATTTTAATAAAAGACGTTACAACGTCACAACTTGGAATCCCTGCTCCATGGCAATAGCTAAATGATGCGTAAATTCACAAAGATTTGTCTCAGTCGCTCTTTTACTTATAAAACCATGTTGTTGTTCGATGAAAAATGGACGCAAAAGAGGATAAATACTATCACAGATAATTTTTTCGAATAGTTTTGCTATTGTGCAAAGTTTTGAGATAGGTCTATAGTTTTTAACATTATGTTTATCGCCAGATTTAAAAATTGGGACAACAAATGATCGCTTCCAAATTGAGGGCATCGTTCCAGTTTCCAGTGATTTATTAAAGAGGTACCATATCGGATACGCTAGGTATTTATGACACATTTTCAAGAAAATTGGAGGCAGATTGTCAGGGCCTGAGCCTTTGGTGATATCTAATTTTTTTAGATAGTTTTCTATAGATGCAGATGTCAGATTAATAGTGCCTATGGATAGTGATCCGTGAGACGCAATACTGGAAGTGTTATTGCAAGTATTGGTATTGACAGTATCCGATCGGAATACTGTCTGGAAGTAGCTATTAAACATATCACTAATCTGCTGACCATCGGATGATGCAATTTCTTCATAAAATATTGTACTAGGAAGGCTGCCTGATGACTTTTTTGACTTAACAAAGGACCAGAAAAATTTACTATTAATTTTGATTTTTTCTTCGGACTTGCGTATAAACGCATCATAACAGCTGACCTGTGCTTGTTTTTGTCTATTTCTTAACATCTTAAAAGTTTCGTAATCGCCAGGTCTACCGTATAATTTCCATCTTTTATGGTATTTAAGTTTCTCAGAAATTATTTTTATTAAAGATTTAGAAAACCAGCAGGGATATCGTGTATTTGTTACAACTATTAAAGGAACATAACGTGAGATTATTGCATTTAACGTATTGTAAAAGACATCTACAACTTCATTAATATCATGATTATGAAAAATTTTAAACCAATCAATATCTGCCAGCTCAGCATTAATTAACTCATAATCGGCAGCTCTAAATAATCGGATTTCACGGGCTGAGGATCGCAAAGTGGGAGTTTTGGTATGAAGGATAGTAGTTACCAATGCTGGATGGTGTAAGTCCTCTGATACCAGTGGAAATTCACAACGAGCTACAACACAGTCCTGTGAACTAATTACTAAGTCCAACAACCTATCGTTTATATTAGGTATAGAATTAAATTGTTTAAAGCTTGTAAAATTTAAAAAGCTATTAAGAGCAAAAATTTGGTTATTATCATTACCATTACAATTAGTTAGTACCATATGCGACCCATCAGCAGCAATTACCCAGTTAGCAGAGGTAATGTTAAAATCACCTATAATAAAAAAATCATCATTAGGTTCAGCGAGGACATTGTTAGAAATTAATTCAAACACAGCGACAAGAGCATCTTGGTGTAAGCGATTGTGGGGAAAATAGCAACAATAAATGTGGATTGTATGAGTAGAGGCCCGATGAGTATTCATCTTTAATGAGACCTTGACTATTTCTGCGACGTCACCTGGAACAGGGAGAGTTGAAGAACTGATAGTGGGTAGTTCACACTTTATGGCTATTAAGACACCGCCACCCATATTGACACCACAAGATTTATAGTCGCGATCACATCTATAAATGTTGTAACGATGATCAAAGAGCTCATTATCATAAATGCCATCCAATAGCCATGTCTCCGACAAGCAGACAATATCGTAGTCAGACTTAATTAAATTGCGGAAGAAAATACTTGTTTTTGTACGAAGCCCGCGAACGTTCTGATAATATATAGAGATTTTATTATTACCCATGACGATCAATACTACTATTGATCATAGAAAATTTCTTATAGAAGACAGTGTAGTATAATAATATATTAATAAAATAAGGTGTATCGCTAGAATCTAACTGAGGGGTAAAACACTTACCGAATAGAAAAGATTCAAGAGAATAACGAATTCCAAAATGAAATAAAATATTTGAGATGAACCCGGTTATGTTACTCGTACATGATATAAAGCTTAAAATGATAAATTTAAAAGAGCACACAGTAAACATGTATAAAACAGCAAAACAGAAATAAATAATGCTTAAACAATTTTCTTTAAATCACTCGGTTGGAGAACATGTAAGACAGGACTAGTGTCTGATCGCCGCACCATGATAGTGCAGTTTTTTACCCAGACATATGAGTAACTCTTCTCTTTAGCTAATTTCTTGGTAGTCTGCAGCAGCATTTTGTTTGTACTAGTCAAATGGTCATTAATATAAATGGGGTTATTACTGCTGGAAAATCCAATGTCAGTGCCATTAAGCTTAAGTTTTTTTGTGTGGGATAAGAAATCATCCTTTTTCCATCTAGCGAGGAATCTCACAACTATAGGTTTAGTTTTCTTATTGTCATTGTCTTTCGGAGCCACCCTAGTAATAAAGTCAATATCCACAGATGGATCGAGATTGACATCAGCGAGCCTCGCAATATCCTTGACAATATTCATAAGATTCTCGTTCTTTCCTTGTGGGACTCCGATAATTTCAATGTTAGATCTTCGAGCCCACTGTTCGCGACTATTGTTGTCCCTCTCCATACTGTTGAACGACGATCGCAATTCGCCTATTTCTGTAGTCCTCGCAGCAATAGATTTCATGTCCAGATCAAATTTGTCAATCCTCTTATTCATATCTTCATATTTAGTATTTATAAACTCTAGGGAGTTTTTCAGACTGGAGATTTCATCTTTGACAGCCCTGAATTCACTGGTAATCCGACTTATTATTGATGATTCAAGTTCCTTCTTTATCTTGGCCAACTCTTCAGATAGGAAATGTTTAATATGAACCAGAGAGGCCGAGTCCATATCTTCCTCTGGTGACACTTGTTCTTGTTGGACTGAGCCACCCCTTCGCATATTGACGTTTTCAGTATAATGAGGTTTACTACCACTTTCAATGGACCGCACAGGGGTATTATCATTTTTAGAATGTTTGGGCTGAGCAATTTTGCACTGGGGGCATACATAAGTCTTTTTAAGTTCTTGGGAGTAATCACCAGTCTTGAGCGTTGGGAAAAGACATTGGCCATGATATTTATTCTTACATTTTATACAGGTAACAATTTCGGAACCCTCACTCGATGTGGACTTGCAACAAGCAAACTTCATCATATGCAATATGAAGAAATAAAAATAAATAATAAAAATCTTAGCTGTAGTCTCCCAGAGGCAGTGGTTAAGTTCTCAGCGAGTGTCCGCTCTGTGGCCGCTTTATCAATGGCGCACTGGTTCGGCTACGTCACCGGCGAGTCGCGCGACGCAGCGCACGCAGCTGTGGACCTTACGTAGCTTGCGCAACCGCGGTGATCCTATGCACACGCGCGATGATTCACACAATGTTGGCACGCCGATTAACAATGTCCGATGATTTGCACTATATATTTTTTACGACTTTCTAGTTAAATCAACACTGTAGACAATGAAATATGCACTAAGAATATTCAAAAGTGATTACTAATCAAGTATGCAAAACTATTATATAGAATTTTGACTTGTAAATAATAGATAACAATAAATTTTGCCAGAGCTTGTACAATAATACTGTTGACAGTTTGAACGCGATGTCATAGATCACACAAGAAGATTGCACAATTCCTCCTAATTGGAAAATGGACTGCTTGGTTCCTATTTTAAAACCTGGAAAAATTGCATCTCATCCCGATTCTTATCGTCCTATCGCTTTAACGTCTTGTGCTGGTAAATTATTTGAACAGCTAATCAAACAAAGATTGGAATTCTTCATAGAAAAGAACTCAATTTTACCTTTAAACCAGTTTGGGTTTAGGCGAGGACTTTCGGCTCAAGAAAGCTTAGCACATTTTTTTTTGGACGTCACTACAGCTCAAAAGAATATGGAGTATACAATAGCAGTGTTTTTTGATATAGAAGGTGCATTTAATAACGTTAATCATGGTATTTTGTTTGAATCTCTATTATCTTTCTTACCTGTAAAAATTGCTTATTGGATATATGCTTTTCTCACGGATAGAAAAGTGTATGTCAAAATAGATAATAAATTTTTAGGCCCTAGATTTTCGAGCAAAGGTGTATGTCAAGGAGGCATCTTGAGTCCTATTCTGTATATTTTGTATATAAGAAAACTAAATTCCATTCTTAATAATAATTTAGTCAACAATCTTCAGTTTGCTGATGACCTTGTCATTTATTGTAAAGGTACTAATGTATTAGATATTCAATTAACATTAAATAATAATCTAGTGAAGCTGGCAGATTACTTCTCAGAACTTGATTTAAATGTTAGTCTTTTAAAAAGTAAAGTTGTAATATTTTGCCCAAAATACAGTTCTCTACCTCTAATTAATATTACATACAGCAATCATACTTTGCCTATTGATAATTCAGTTAAATTCTTGGGTGTTATTTTTCACGAAAATCTTACGTGGGATTTATATGTTGATTGCTTGGTGAGCAGAGCTTTAAAAGCCACTAATGTAATTAGGTCCGTTACTGGATTGAAATGGGGTGCTGATCCTAAAATTGTGTTAATGCTTTATAAAGCTTTGGTCAGAAGTCATTTTGAGTATGCTTTCTTTTGTTACGCTTCCGATCCAAAATACATAGATGTTATTGATAAAATACAGAATAAGAACTTACGATTAATACTAGGTGCTATGAACACTTCCCCAATAAATTCTATGCAGGTCGAATGTCACTTACCACCAATGGTTATTCGCTTTGAATTTTTAAAACTTAAATTTCTTTTTAAACTCTTATCACGTTCGAATAACGATCTTTTAAATAAATTAAATGTATGTTCCACTAACACTTTTCTTTCAAAGAATTTCTCACATTTTATAAGTTTAAAAGAACAATGTAATATATTTTGTAGTACTACTTTACATTGTTATAGTGGCTCATATGCTAGTAAATTCTGTGACATTCATATTGTCCTACATAAAGATTTTAAAGATAAATATGATGTTTACGAAAGTCTACAGGCTTATAATGATTATCGATCAGTTTATACAGATGGTTCAAAGACGAATGTAAGTGTTGCAGTAGCTATGTATGATACAGGTAGTAAAACTGGACATAGTTTTAAAATGTGCCAAAATGCCAGCATATTTTCTGCTGAGGCGAATGCTATAATTGTAGCTCTTAACTACATTCAACAGTTCAGCCAATACAAAAAATGGATTATTATTACTGACAGCATGAGTGTGTTGATGGCTTTGAGAAATCCTTCCTTTTCATCAGTCACAAATCATTTAATATATAATATCCGAGATCAGATACATCATTTAAAAATAAATTATCAAATAGACATTATATTATTTTGGACTCCAGCTCATATCGGTGTATATGGAAACGAGGAAGTAGATAAACTGGCCAAAACTATGAACACTCTAGACGTACCTATAAAAAACATACCAATTTCATATACTGATTGTACAGCTCTAATCAAGAAAGAAATATTGAAGCTATGGGAAGAACACTGGAATAGTACTTTGCTCATAAAAGGGAAGTGGTATCGAGAAATAAATAATAAAATAAAACAACCCTGGTTCAATAGACACAATTACATAAACAGAAGATTTTTTACTATTATTTGCCGTTTGCGAATTGGGCACGGTCGATTCAATGACCATTTGTACCGGCCAGGCATGACTTCTTCCCCATCGTGCAACTGGTGCAACACCACCTTACCTCAATCTCTGCATCACCTTTTTTACGAATGTCCAATTTTTGCCCTGCAAAGAAACATTTTATTAGAAGAAATTTCAAAAATAATGAAACACCAGCAAGATCTACCGCGCTCTTTACAAAAACTTCTTTCGATTGAAAAATGCTTTGAAGCAATTTATGAATATGTAACCTCTACGTTTGGCGATTTGTGAATTCAAAAGAAGAATGAATAACAATAGTTTATTGCATACAGACTAGGCTGTATGGTTGACGCCTTTGCCTTTCCCAAATGGGATAAACAAAATTAAAAAAAAAAAAAAGCAATCTCTAAAATGTTGCTCTTCAGCGGCTGTAACAAGATTGTTTAGTAGATTTGGCCCAATTTGGTGGAATTTTCATAAAATAATTGTTAAAACTAACTTTATTTAAGATGTTTTCAAACGGCTGTAGTGACTTTTTCTCTAATTTTAACTCCCTAATTTTCGTATAATTAATAGCCGAGTCACGCCGAGTGTTTTTAATTTTTATATAGTTTTCACAGTGTTTATTACTCTTGAAAGTTGAGATATTGCTTGAGATGTGATGTGACGATAATGAAATATTTGAATTTTTGGAGAGTGAACACCGCACGGAGTTAAAACAAGTGACATCGAGAGAAGCTAATGATACCCTCAGAACAATCAATACCTACCTTTGATTCAGAGGAAAATGAATTTCAGTATAAAAAAGTACCTACTCTGTGAAAATGAATTTATTAAGCAACTAGCGACCCGCCCTGGCTTCGCACGGGTGCAATGTAGATACTAATGTGGGGCAGTTTGGAGTGATTAATAATATTATATGTATATTACATACAAACCTTCCTCTTGAATAGATAGGGTAATCTATTGCTGAAAACTGCATTGAAATCCTTTGCGTAGTTTAAAGATTTAAGCGTACAAACAGAGAGAGCAACTTTGTGTTATTATACTATATTATAATAGATAGATGTTAGTTGTTTATTGATTATATTAAAAACCCTTGCCTTTACTTACATTAATTTTATTTTGTTCTACTTTATCTAATGTTAAGCATAATGTAGGTAACATTTTTCATTCTAACCATGTTTGGTTACCTCCAGAGTTGGTTAGGAATTTTTACTATACTTTCAACTGATAGTGAAAATTAAGTTCAAATAACTAAAATTTAGAAACAATGGTCACTTCGGACCATTTTTTGTAGCAACCTTTAATTCACAGCTTAGCAAAAACAATCTTTTCTGTTACAGGGTTTTAACAGCTGTTTATTTTTATGCACATGGATCATACCAAAATTCAACTGGAGAACCCCAAAATGTTGCTCAACAGACAGGTTTCCTGTTTTATCACAAGAAATTGATGCCATTAATAATGTGCAAATAAGAAATAAATGTGGTTTCCAAAAATATACTAAAAGAATGTAATGTGTATGAGTTAAGGTGTGTATAATAAAGGCTAATAAGATTCAAATTGTGAACTTACTACCTTACCTACTATGTTCCCATAATGGTGTAGTAGGTTCATTCCTCCTCATCTGTGGAGAAACCTGTGCCCAGCGGTGAGTTGAAGTGGTGGCATTACACCAAATTATTAAGGATAAGCATTAACTTTGCAAAATGCTTCTATAGCTTTTACCAAACCTACACATAATACTTCCTAACGAATATTATAAATGCGAAAGTGAGTTTGAGGCAAAAAGGCACTTCTTGTTCCACAAACAAAATTTCTTTCTGCAGATGCGAATTTAATTATGTGGAAAAAAAAATTGTACCCACTACTTCATAAAGTTGAAAAATAGTAATAAATGGTTAAAACCCAGTTTACAAAATAATTAATATGACGGTTCACTAATACCTTCTCAACAATTTTTGTGCTATGGAAAATGATATAAATAATATAAAACTTGAAGTGAGAGCTTTCTATGTATTACATAGAAAAAACTTACATATATGTATATTAAATAAAAAAAAATATTTCAGATGTGCATTGCAGAGATATCTAAGTATATGCACATTGTTGTTAGCATATAACGTTCACACTCAATAAGACACAGAAAGGAGGGCGTTCAGTGAAATTAAGCTTTCAATTCTTGAAAGTGGATATATCATTTCACCATAAAGACTTTTTTAATAAACACTTATTAGGTTTCTTATGCTACCTACAAGGGTGTGTGCTTAGTCTTGTCGATCATCAGTTAACCTCACCAGGGTCAACTGATGATTGAATGAGAGAAAGAAATTAACTCGTGAGAAATGCTCAAGCAAAAAAATGCTTAACTGCAACATCACAACAATGTATGTGTTGATGCAAATCATCTAGGGTATAATCACGAATCATTTACTTGAACAAATCATCCTCTCATTTAGAAAATTTAAATACACTAGATAATAAAGCTTTATTATTATTGGTAAAAATAAAACGAATAACATTCTTCCAAAATATAATAAAAAGTTAGGCTCAAAACAATGAAATCAAACACAAGAAACAAAAAAATACTACAATGTTAGTCTTAAAATAAAACAATCATTTCAGTTTATTCCCAATCTTTTTTGGCCCAGATTTTCGCCTCTGTATTCACACTATGTAATGAAGCTAATCTTGATTAATCCAAGAAGCATTTAACCAAATTTCTACTGCAGCGCAAGATCCATCTATTGTGGCAGACATGAAGCAGCAGCCAAAAATGAAATTTGTTGTTCGCTTCTGGGTTGTTCACCAGATATCCTATGACAAATATAGGTACTTCAAATTTAGCTGTCTCTGAGTGAGTTTCTTCAATAAAGCAAACAAAATTCAGATTTTTAAGATTCAACTTATAATAAAACATTTATTTCTTCACAATAACTGTCTTTTATTCGCATGAGTTCTACACATTCAAATTAATTCACACTTTTTGGATTTATTTGCATATACCTATTTGGTTGTAAACATTTCAATAATTTAGCCCCATATATGGATTGCTTTTCAGTATTCATGGTAATGAGATGACTAAAGCTGGTGGGTGTTGAAGAGTAACATCATAATTATTATTCATTTACTAAACATAAATTGTGCAATGCTTTCCATATCTTTTTCCACTTCTCGCTTGTGCAGACTTATTAAAACCTATATACTGGTTATATGTATTTTACCAGACGTCTTCCAAGTTATGTAAACATCGAAAAAATATCTATAACATTGACGAACCCAGATACCATTCGAGTTGATTTCATTCAGAAGTAATCAGAGAAATCTCTGGAAGTAATATGTAGATATTCTTAGTTCTTATCGCTGTACAAAGCACGATGTAAATTACTTGCAAACACTTTGTACACTGAATAATCAACACAACTGCCGACACACTTTTCTATCGATTGTTTAAAGAAGAAAATACAAACAAAACATCTGTATTTTAGAACACGATTGGTCGTTGTCTAAAATTCTTTTTTGTTTGGTGGTGTTTCCCTTTTGGATTTCCCCAGAATCGAGATTTTTGCTCAGTTTTCGTTTTTCAGAAGGATGGTAATGCCCTTGTAAGACTGCTTTCTTGACATGGATCGTGAAAGTACAATGGGTAGGTGTATTTTATACAAAACTTCAAAGATCTTTAATTCTTTAAAATTTTCTGCCGCCTCTAATAATGAACTTTTACATAGTTTAAGTACGTTCATAACAAGCTTTGAACATTTCCTTCCACTATCAATAGCTTGGAAAATTCTTGGAGAATGTAGAGTAAAGATGTAATAAAATAAAGACAACTATAAAATATAATAACTCATATCTTAAGAATAAAAAACGTTAAAACGAACAACAAAAATAACAAATAATTGTAAATATGTTGAGATATTCTCTTTAACCGGTTCAACCAGTTTTTAATCTTTCAATGGTTTTCGAACGCTTCCGAAGAAAAGAGATGTCAGATACAACAGTTGTATAGCGCTATCTCGTTTTAACATTAAGGCAGACCAGAGACAAATAACCGTTCACCTTACGACTCAAGCAATCTATAAGCCGTTCACCTAAACAGTACCCCTAGTATGAGTTTTCATCGTCATCGAGCTCGATCAATCGTATCGTCTCCTCTCCATACATTGACTAGTAGCGCTCCTAGCGTCCAATAGCAGGAACTAATATTGGCAGTATGAGTCAATTCGAGGCCTCGATTTACGAAATCGTCTATCGTTGGCGCTCGAAAAGTGCATTTTGGCAGTATAAGTTGCTGTTTTGACAGTTCTCACGAAGTATTTCGAGACGAAATTTCGTATCGAGTGACGATACAAAAAATTCAGTGAGAGGTAATGTGATAGCTAGTTTTAAAAGCCAAATTAATATTTCTTTGGCAATAACATTAGTGGAAGAGTTTGACAAAACCGGCTGATATTTTCAAGAAAGCCGGGAGTTAAAACAACGGTCGTAAATATGTAATAAAAGGTAAGACCATAAGAGGTTATGTTTCTCTGTGTTAACTTTATTTTATTACTAATGTAGAGGGTGCTTTGTTGTAGGTGTTGTAAATGCTTTGCTGATATTTGAGAAGAAAGACTTGACAAGACATTTTGATAAAGACAAGACAATAAATAAGACTAACTCGCTGCATTTTCTAATAAATCATCCTAACCCTAGTGACCAAAAATATAGTAAACAAATTGATAAAATTTCTTGCTGAAGGACAGTATGGCGCATAAGTTGGTAAGATATTTATTGTAATAATTCATTAAATCATTTCTCTCTATAGGAATAATTATGAGAAGGTTACATACCTAGCTACATGTTTCCATTTATAAGATTTGGTGCTGTGTTATGCCCCATACTACATAATTATTTAATAAAAGTAGGATCCTTTTATCTTGATGACAAAAATAAATAACATTTTTAATCATACATTGAGCTATTTGTGTGTATTCAGTTACATTTGTTGTTACATAGGTACCTATATGAAGAAATGTAGCTAATTACTGTTAATTTTTGTTTCAGCTTTCATTTATATGGTTTGTATGGGTTGGCTACCACTCAACCACTCAGCATATTTACTCCATAAAATGAAATAGAACATTTACATAACTATACAAAACATGTCAATTCATTGAATTCATTTGTCAATGTACAAATGGTATAAGCAAGCACCGAACTCAAGATTACCTGCTTATGATTATAAACTTCACACTTATGGAAGTGCTTTATTAAATTGCCATAGTATGCTAAAGATTCACAAATCCAATGCTTCCTGTAAGTTTAAAGAAAATTATATACCAACTAGGTATGTGCAAGATATTAAAAATTGACATAAGAGGTATTTTATTTGCTGAATCTTTATGAAAGTAGATAATTTTATATGAAAAATAATATTGGTAACTACTTATCTTTATGAAGAAAAAATGTAACTAAAGAATTAATACTATTAATTTTTGAGGAGTAGGTAAATTGTAGATGGCTATTGCTTGGAATATTTAAACCACAAAGGTGGCTTTATGTTAATTGAAGAATGTTATGTCCTCTGTGTAAGTTATTAAAAGTGGCATTTTATTTTAATTCGGAAATGTAATTTATAAATTATAAATGGTTGATAAAAAATAAAGATTCATTAAAAAGTAAATAAATCTAACTTTTATTGTATAAATTTCATAATCCTGTTACTGACTTCAAGAATAATGAAGATTTCACTGAGATTTTACCATACCATATGGGAATAGTGGTGTAATGTGTTTAATATTGCATATTACTCAATAATAAAATATATGTATAAAAAGCAAATGGTGTGAATGAGAATCTTCTCTTTTATGAAATTCATAAAAACAATTACTATACTACCAGTGTTTCATGGTTTCCAATCTACATCATGGATCATAAACATACATATCACTGCTGGGCAAGGGTCTCTTAATTTCACGGGTTTTCATAATGAAATAAAAAACCAGAGTAAATAATTTATGTTTAATTTTACAAAGACTGGAAACATATAACTTTAATTTAAATATTATCAATATAATATTTTCCATTTACATGAAATTGATGAAATCGCTAAGGACAACGCCTCTACTGAAAGAATAGAATAGAAAATTTTCCATTTTACACTATTGTATACAAAGCAAATACAAAGGAATATTTCCTTAAATTAACTGAATAATGAAAAAATAAATATTAGGACAAATTCTTGAAAAAGTAACATTGTCGCTTAAAAATAGGCTCATCAAACCAGGATCAGTGGAAAAGTAGGTTTGCTTTTTGATTTGGCTTTTATGGGAATGATTGTGGTCCGACCTCTATACTTTAAAAAGGAAGACTACATCAAAGTACCACAGGACACCCATAAACAAGTCCCATTTGCCGTTTCACACTGTTTTGAAGTGAGGTTGTGTTGGATTCAAAATCATGGTAGTGCCAAGATTCACCCATTTAAATAATGTAATACAATTTAAACTTTTCAAATATGAAATGTTTCTATTTTGATAAAAGGACAACTACCTATTATGACTAAAGTTAAATATCTTTGTAAACACACACTTTGAAATCCCAAGTTATTTATTTGATTAATATTGAGTATTTCCTCCTATTGCACGAAAAATGGTTCTGCTTCTTCATCTTGAATTTATCTTTATAGTAACAGCTTTTTATGTTCGCTTGAAGGAATCCAAATCCTCCCTGTTAATTCCATATTGCCGCCGGCAACTTGGTCTTTTGAGTGGTAGTTGACCTGCCTTAGATATCTTCAGCAGCTTCTAGAGATCTTCGATTTCTCTTTTTATATATAATTCTAAACATATTCAATTATTTTCTTGAATTGCGTACGATGCACTAGTACGGTTCATATTTATGAGTTAAACCTATAAAATAAGAATAATTGGTTGTATTAGATACAAATAACCCATCATATTTAAATAAATAAAAGAATACATGAACACACCGCCAATAATTAAACTTACTTTTTGTCTGTTTTTGCATTATCAACAAATAAAATTAAAAATTCACATCATAACATAACCTCAAAACGGTGTGGCCCCTTTTTTTCTGCTTTTCTACTAAAAGTTTAGAAAATATCTACTTTAACATTATTAAAATAAATTAAGTCCATATTACATTCGTGTAATAAAATCTGCGGAAGAACGAATACATTTATATTTTAATAGATTTTTTTAGCGTGTAAAGTTATAATCACCTCCTAGAGTATTTTGCACTGATATACCCTATTTTTGATTTATTTATTTGTCCGTTTTGTACAAAACGGACAAATCTTTTTATATCTATATTTTTCATATTAGTAAAATCTCCAAAAACTACAAGAATTCTTTACGGAATTACGAACTAAATGCTTAATTTCCATGCTTTAAATCTACTAAAAAAGTAAAAATATACCAAAAGTGGTATCACCGAATTTTAGTGAAACGTCGAGTTACGAATGAATGCTACGTGTCTCTTTTTAGCACATATAAAGTGAAAGAGATAGAGAATAAGCAATATGAAGTTCGTTCAATCGAGTGATCGTGAGCTCGATATGGTGAAGACGCGCGATCGAATTGTAAACTCATACTACCAATTGACTCGATGACGATCAACGTTATCGTTTACTCGACGACGATCACTCGATCGGTTTTGAGAAAACTCATACTAGGGGTACAGGACTCATAGTACGATTTTAAGCAATCCTGTTTAAGGCCTGCTTAAGAACTGCACGTATTATGGATGGTTTTATAAAAGCTCATGGTAAGGCCCCAGTACCCCTAGTATGAGTTTTCTTAAAACCGATCGAGTGATCGTCGTCGAGTAAACGATAACGTTGATCGTCATCGAGTCAATTGGTAGTATGAGTTTACAATTCGATCGCGCGTCTTCACCATATCGAGCTCACGATCACTCGATTGAACGAACTTCATATTGCTTATTCTCTATCTCTTTCACTTTAAATGTACTAAAAAGAGACATGTAGCATTCATTCATAACTCGACGTTTCACTAAAATTCGGTGATACCACTTTTGGTATATTTTTACTTTTTTAGTAGATTTAAAGCATGGAAATTAAGCATTTAGTTCGTAATTCCGTAAAGAATTCTTGCAGCTTTTGGAGATTTTACTAATATGAAAAATATAGATATAAGGGCCTACGTTGCCCGAGGACAAAACGGACAAATAAATAAATCAAAAATAGGGTACATCAGTACAAAATACTCTAGGAGGTAATTATAACTTTACACGCTAAAAAATTCTATTAAAACATCAATGTATTACTACTTCCGCAGATTTTATTACACGAATGTAATATGGACTTAATTTATTTTAATAATGTTTTAGTAGATATTTTCTAAGCTTTTAGTAGAAACGCAGAAAAAAGGGGCCACACCGTTTTGAGGTTATGTTATGATGTGAATTGTTAATTTTATTTGTTGCTAATGCAAAAACAGACAAAAAGTAAGTTTAATTATTGGCGGTGTGTTCATGCATTTTTTTAATTTAAATATGATGGGTTATTTGTATCTAATACAACCAATTATTCTTATTTCATAGGTTTAACTCATAAATATGAACCGTACTAGTGCATCGTACGCAATTCAAGAAAATAATGGAATATGTGTACAATTACATATAAATAAAGAGAAATCGAAGATCTCTAGAAGCTGCTGAAGATATCTAAGGCAGGTCAACTACCACTCAAAAGACCAAGTTGCCGGCGGCAACATGGAAATAACAGGGAGGAGGAATATGGAATTCTTCAAGCGAACATAAAAAGCTGTTACTATAAAGATAAATTCAAGACGAAGAAGCAGAACCATTATTCGTGCAATAGGAGGAAATACGCAATATTAATCAAATAAATAACTTGGATTTCAAAGTGTGTGTTTACAAAGATATTCAACTTTAGTCATAATAGGTAGTTGTCCTTTTATCAAAATAGAAACATTTCATATTTGAAAAGTTTAAATTGTATTACATTATTTAGATGGGTGAATCTTGGCACTACCATGATCTTGGATCCAACACGACTTCATAAACAGTGTGGAACAGCAAATGGGACTTGTTTATGGCTGTCCTGTGGTACTTTGATGTAGTCTTCCTTTTTAAGGTATAGAGGTCGGACCACAATCATTCCCATAAAAGTCAAATCAAAAAGCAAACCTACTTTTCCACTGATCCTGGTTTGATGGGCCTATTTTTAAGCGACAATGTTATTTTTTCAAGAATTTGTCCTACTACTTTTTCATTATTCAGTTAATTTAAGGAAATATTCCTTTGTATTTGCTTTTGTATACAATAGTGTAAAATGGAAAATTTTCTATTCTATTCTTTCAGTAGAGGCGTTGTCCTTAGCAATTTCATCAACTTCATGGGAATGGAAAATATTATATTGATAATATTTAAATTAAAATTATATGTTTCCAGTCTTTATAAAATTAAACATATTATTGTAAAATTCAATATATTGTTATTTACTCTGGTTTTTTATTTCATTATGAAAACCCGTGAAATTAAGAAACCCTTGCCCAGCAGTGATATGTATGTATATGATCCGATATAGATTGGAAACCATGAAACACTGGTAATATAGTAATTGTTTTTTTATGAACTTCATAAAAGAGGAGATTCTCATTTGCACCATTTGCTTTTTATACACATAATATTATTATTGAGTAATACTCAATATTAAACACATTAACTACTATTCCCATATGGTATGGTAAAATCTCAGTGAAATCTTTATTATTCTTGAAATCAGTAACAGGATTATGAAATTTATACAATAAAAGTAAGATTTACTTTTTAATGAATCTTTATTTTTTAATGATACAATCAACCATTTATAAATTACATTTCTGAATTAAAATATTATGCCACTTTTAATAACTTACACAGAATATTATGTAATTCTTAAATTAACATAAAGTCACCTTTGTGGTTTAAATATTCGAAGCAATAGCCATCTACAATTTACCTACTCCTCAAAAATTAATAGTATTACTAATTCTTTAGTTACATTTTTTCTTCATAAAGATAAGTGCCAATATTATTTTTCATATACAATAGGTTCTATGTCTGATCCTGATTTTTAAACATGATGAAAATTGTCATATACTTTCTTAAAGATTCAGTACATAAAATACCTAGTTATTATGTCAATTTTTAATATCTTACACACAGTTAGTTTATAATTTTCTTTAAACTTACAGGAACCATAAAGCACTTCAATAAGTGTGAAGTTTATAATCATAAGTAGGTACTTAATCTGAGTTCGGTGCTTGCTTATACCATTTGTGCATTGACAAACAAATTCAATTAATTGACATGTTTTGTATAGTTATGTGAATGTTCTATTTCATTTTATTTTATGGAGCAAATATGCTGAGTGGTAGCCATATTTATACCCTACTCCAGGCAAACCATATAAATGAAAGCTGAAACAAAAAATAACTGTAATTAGCTACATTTCTTCATATAGGTACCTATGTAACAACAAATGTAACTGAATACACACGAATAGCTCAATTTATGATTAAATGTTATTTATTTTTGTCATCAAGATAAAAAGTATCCTACTTTTATTAAATAATTAATGTAGTATGGGGCATAACACAGCACCAAATCTTATAAATGGAAACATGTAGGTATGTAACCTTCTCATAATTATCATTATAGAGAGAAATGATTTAATGAATTATTAAAATAAATATCTTACCAACTTATGCGTCATACTGTCCTTCAGCAAGAAATTTTATCAATTTGTTTACTATATTTTTGGTCACTAGGGTTAGGATGATTTATTAGAAAAAGCAGCGAGTTATCTTATTTATTGTCTTGTCTTTGATTATCGAAATGTCTTGTCAAGTCTTTCTTCTCAAATATCAGCAAAGCATTTACAACACCTACAACAAAGCACCGTCTATATTAGTAATAAAATAAAGTTAACACATTACACAGGAGAAACATAACCTCATAAGGTCCTACCTTTTATTACATATTTACGAACGTTCTTTTAACTCCCGGCGTTCTTGAAAATGTCAGCCGGTTTTGTCAAACTCTTCCACTAATGTTATTGCCAAAGAAATATTAATTTGGCTTTTAAAACTAGCTATCACATTACCTCTCACTGAATTTTTTGTATCGTCACTCGATACGAAATTTCGTCTCGAAATACTTCGTGAGAACTGTCAAAACAGCAACTTATACTGCCAAAATGCACTTTTCGAGCGCCAACGATAGACGATTTCGTAAATCGAGGCCTCGAATTGACTCATACTGCCAATATTAGTTCCTGCTATTGGACGCTAGGGGCGCTACTAGTCAATGTATGGAGAGGAGACGATACGATTGATCGAGCTCGATGACGATGAAAACTCATACTAGGGGTACAGTACCCCTAGTATGAGTTTTCTCAAAACCGATCGAGTGATCGTCGTCGAGTAAACGATAACGTTGATCGTCATCGAGTCAATTGGCAGTATGAGTTTACAATTCGATCGCGCGTCTTCACCATATCGAGCTCACGATCACTCGATTGAACGAACTTCATATTGCTTATTCTCTATCTCTTTCACTGTATATGTGCCAAAAAGAGACACGTAGCATTCATTCATAACTCGACGTTTCACTAAAATTCGGTGATACCACTTTTGGTATATTTTTACTTTTTTAGTAGATTTAAAGCATGGAAATTAAGCATTTAGTTCGTAATTCCGTAAAGAATTCTTGCAGTTTTTGGAGATTTTACTAATATGAAAAATATAGATATAAGGGCCTACGTTGCCCGAGGACAAAACGGACAAATAAATAAATCAAAAATAGGGTACATCAGTGCAAAATACTCTAGGAGGTGATTATAACTTTACACGCTAAAAAAATCTATTAAAATATAAATGTATTACTTCTTCCGCAGATTTTATTACACGAATGTAATATGGACTTAATTTATTTTAATAATGTTTAAGTAGATATTTTCTAAACTTTTAGTAGAAAAGCAGAAAAAAGGGGCCACACCGTTTTGAGGTTATGTTATGATGTGAATTGTTAATTTTATTTGTTGATAATGCAAAAACAGACAAAAAGTAAGTTTAATTATTGGTGGTGTGTTCATGCATTCTTTTATTTATTTAAATATGATGGCTTATTTGTATCTAATACAACCAATTATTCTTATTTTATAGGTTTAACTCATAAATATGAACCGTACTAGTGCATCGTACGCAATTCAAGAAAATAATTGAATATGTTTAGAATTATATATAAAAAGAGAAATCGAAGATCTCTAGAAACTGCTGAAGATATCTAAGGCAGGTCAACTACCACTCAAAAGACCAAGTTGCCGGCGGCAATATGGAATTAACAGGGAGGAGGATTTGGAATCCTTCAAGCGAACATAAAAAGCTGTTACTATAAAGATAAATTCAAGATGAAGAAGCAGAACCATTTTTCGTGCAATAGGAGGAAATACTCAATATTAATCAAATAAATAAATTGGATTTCAAAGTGTGTGTTTACAAAGATATTTAACTTTAGTCATAATAGGTAGTTGTCCTTTTATCAAAATAGAAACATTTCATATTTGAAAAGTTTAAATTGTATTACATTATTTAAATGGGTGAATCTTGGCACTACCATGATTTTGGATCCAACACGACCTCACTTCAAAACAGTGTGAAACGGCAAATGGGACTTGTTTATGGGTGTCCTGTGGTACTTTGATGTAGTCTTCCTTTTTAAAGTATAGAGGTTGGACCACAATCATTCCCATAAAAGCCAAATCAAAAAGCAAACCTACTTTTCCACTGATCCTGGTTTGATGAGCCTATTTTTAAGCAACAATGTTACTTTTTCAAGAATTCGTCCTACTACTTACTTTTTCATTATTCAGTTAATTTAGGGAAATATTCCTTTGTATTTGCTTTGTATACAATAGTGTAAAATGGAAAATTTTCTATTCTATTCTTTCAGTAGAGGCGTTGTCCTTAGCGATTTCATCAATTTCATGTAAATGGAAAATATTATATTGATAATATTTAAATTAAAGTTATATGTTTCCAGTCTTTGTAAAATTAAACATAAATTATTTACTCTGGTTTTTTATTTCATTATGAAAACCCGTGAAATTAAGAGACCCTTGCCCAGCAGTGATATGTATGTTTATGATCCATGATGTAGATTGGAAACCATGAAACACTGGTAGTATAGTAATTATTTTTATGAACTTCATAAAAGAGAAGATTCTCATTCACACCATTTGCTTTTTATACATATATTTTATTATTGAGTAATATGCAATATTAAACACATTAACCACTATTCCCATATGGTGTGGTAAAATCTCAGTGAAATCTTCATTATTCTTGAAGTCAGTAACAGGATTATGAAATTTATACAATAAAAGTTAGATTTACTTACTTTTTAATGAATCTTTATTTTTTAATGATACAATCAACCATTTATAATTTATAAATTACATTTCCGAATTAAAATATAATGTCACTTTTAATAACTTACACAGAGGACATAACATTCTTCAATTAACATAAAGCCACCTTTGTGGTTTAAATATTCGAAGCAATAGCCATCTACAATTTACCTACTCCTGAAAAATTAATAGTATTAATTCTTTAGTTACATTTTTTCTTCATAAAGATAAGTAGTTACCAATATTATTTTTCATATACAATAGGTTCCATGTCTGATCCTCTGATTTCTTAAACATGATGAAAATTATCTACTTTCATAAAGATTCAGCACATAAAATACCTATTATGTAAATTTTTAATATCTTGCACATACCTAGTTGGTATATAATTTTCTTTAAACTTACAGGAACCACTGGATTTTTTTTTAATTTTTTTTTTATGTAAGGCCCGGCAAATGACCTCCTCCCGCCTGATGTAAAGCGGTGAAAGAGGCCCAAATGAGTTGACAGATAGAGTAGGGACGACATCCACTATCCTACCTGCCCGCCCCTTGCCGGCCTAAAAGATGCTTTTTCACACCTCTTTTGAAGGAACCCATGTTGTAGGATGGAGGAAACACGTGCGCAGGTAGAGAATTCCAAGTGTGGGATGAACGACAGAAGAAGGAATCTTGGAATTTCTTGGTACGGTGTGAAAAGGAGGACACAGTGTACGGATGACTCCGAAGGCCCTTACGCGTGTTTCTGTTAAGGAATGGAGAGGGAGGGATAAGGTTAAAGAGCTCCTCAGAGCATTCCCCATGGAACATTCGGTGAAAGGCGCTAAGAGAGGCGATGTCACGACGGATTTGTGAATCTTTAGCATACTATGGCAATTTAATAAAGCACTTCCATAAGTGTGAAGTTTATAATCATAAGCAGGTAATCTTGAGTTCGGTGCTTGCTTATACCATTTGTACATTAACAAATGAATTCAATGAATTGACATGTTTTGTATAGTTATGTAAATGTTCTATTTCATTTTATGGAGTAAATATGCTGAGTGGTAGCCATCTTTATAACCCATACAAACCATATAAATGAAAGCTGAAACAAAAATTAACAGTAATTAGCTACATTTCTTCATATAGGTACCTATGTAACAACAAATGTAACGGAATACACACAAATAGCTCAATGTATGATTAAAAATGTTATTTATTTTTGTCATCAAGATAAAAAGAATCCTACTTTTATTAAATAATTATGTAGTATGGGGCATAACACAGCACCAAATCTTATAAATGGAAACATGTAGCTAGGTATGTAACCTTCTCATAATTATTCTTATAGAGAGAAATGATTTAATGAATTATTACAATAAATATCTTACCAACTTATGCGCCATACTGTCCTTCAGCAAGAAATGTTATCAATTTGTTTACTATATTTTTGGTCACTAGGGTTAGGATGATTTATTAGAAAATGCAGCGAGTTAGTCTTATTTATTGTCTTGTCTTTATCAAAATGTCTTGTCAAGTCTTTCTTCTCAAATATCAGCAAAGCATTTACAACACCTACAACAAAGCACCCTCTACATTAGTAATAAAATAAAGTTAACACAGAGAAACATAACCTCTTATGGTCTTACCTTTTATTACATATTTACGACCGTTGTTTTAACTCCCGGCGTTCTTGAAAATATCAGCCGGTTTTGTCAAACTCTTCCACTAATGTTATTGCCAAAGAAATATTAATTTGGCTTTTAAAACTAGCTATCACATTACCTCTCACTGAATTTTTTGTATCGTCACTCGATACGAAATTTCGTCTCGAAATACTTCGTGAGAACTGTCAAAACAGCAACTTATACTGCCAAAATGCACTTTTCGAGCGCCAACGATAGACGATTTCGTAAATCGAGGCCTCGAATTGACTCATACTGCCAATATTAGTTCCTGCTATTGGACGCTAGGGGCGCTACTAGTCAATGTATGGAGAGGAGACGATACGATTGATCGAGCTCGATGACGATGAAAACTCATACTAGGGGTACAGGTCTCTTGGAGCGCGGCGATTACAACTTGTGTCTCAAGTTGAGGATTTTTTGGGCGAGCCTCAGAATGAGGGAGATTGAATTTAGTTCAGTTCAACCCCCCAAAGACACAAGTCTGCGCTCTCACTACCAAGAAGGTCCCCTTTTCTATAGCGCCTCAGTTTCAAGATGTACCCCTTCAAATCTCTGACAATATCGGGCTCCTCGGTGACGATATCTCCAGCAAAGTCCAGTTCAGGAGTAATTTGAAAAGCAAAGCTATACTACCTAACAAAAAACTGGGTGTCTTGAACAGAGCAAAGCGGTACTTCACGCCCCATCAACCTCTTGTGCTTTACAAAACTCAAGTTGTCCGCACGTGGAGTACTGCTCACATCTCTGGGCAGGAGCCTCTAAATACCAACTTGAACCATTTGACTCTTTGCAAAGACGGGTAGCTCGAATCATCGATGATACTGATCTGCTGGACTCATTAGAGTCGCTGGAGTTACGGAGGGACTTCGGATCTCTCTGTGTGTTCTATCGACTTTTCAACGGTGAATGCTCCGAGGAACTATTCGACTTGGTACCAACGTCACCTTTTTATCACCGTACCACTCAGCACCGCAGTACAGTTCATCCCTACCACCAAGAAGCAGTATCGTTTAGCACGGTCCGTTTTCAGCGCCCTTTTTACCACGTACGGTTCGGCTTTTAAATGAACTTCCTGCTGCTGTGTTTCCCGAGCGCTATAATATGTCCATTTTCAAGCGAGGTTTAAGAAGAGTATTACATCCAAAGTAAGCAGCGGCTTGGCTAAGTCCTTGATATTGGCAAAATCCATCCCTACCACTTACCACCAGGTGAGCCGTTTGCTCGTCTGCCTGCTAAAGCAATAAAAATGCAGAAAATTATTTTTAATTTAAATATAATTTTTTTTATTTATATTCAAAGCCTTTTAAAGTTACTTCATATAATAAGGCTGTAGATCAAATTGTTCAAGCTTCAATTTTTAGCAGCGATGCTTAAGACTGCCCTGATAGAACTCCTTCTAGCAACAGAAATGGACTGCATGTTTCATAAAAGTCTGCATCTTTTTCTGTGAATTCGACTTTACCTTTACTTTATGTATTTGCTCGGGATAGCTTTTTCTATCTTTGGACAATTTTACTAGTTCCCTAGAGTCATTGTCTTTCAGAGAGCTTATCTATTAACAGCTTCTTGCCATTTTTCTGAATCTTAACAAGCCATAACCTATTTTTAGGTACATGGTCCAAAGTAAACCATTTGCTTCAAAAGCCATTATGTAATCACGGAAAATAGCTAGGGGATTAAGGAATGTTCTATTTCTAAGTGTGTTTCTCTTTTAATTCCTTCTAGGGATAAATCAGAAAGATCTTCAAATTGTTGCCCTTTAAGCTATTTCTCTGAGTGTAATGATTCATTTGAATCTACTCTTTGATCTTCATAGATTTGTGCTCTTACCTGCTTTGCGTTGGAGATATTTCATTAAGTATTTTGTTGTTTGCTCATTTCAGGTGCTATCGATTTTTCATTAATGATTTCAATCTCATTTAGAAGGTTTAGCTCAAGATTCTTTTGAGGATGGGTCGTTGCCTTTTCCGGCGCGACTTCATCCTTTTCAGCCCCCCTAGACAAATGCCACACGCTTATTTTGCCGCAGAAAAAATGTATGAAAATGTCATAAGCTTGCGACAACCTCGCGCTATTTTTTCCGCAACTAATGTCATCACCATAAATTTTTTTGCGGAAGGACTGGAGAAAACTTAGCGTGTGGCATTTTTCTAAGGGGGCAGGTTTTCCAAGTAACGGGATTGCTTTAAGCATTATGTCCCTTGACCTTATAAGTTTGCATGACTTTTTGTCCCAAATTCGATAGCCGTCATCTTCATAGCCTACAATAAGTACTAATGCCATTTCAAGCTTTCTGTTCGAGCTTTTACCGATTAGGTTTTGGAATATGCGTAGGTATAACAGGTGAAGCCTAAAATTCTGACTTGCTTAATAGACGGTTTTTTTCCATACCATAATGACTGATTTTTTCCAAAAAAATATTTAATAGCTTTTTTGTACGTACAACTCGATTTAATGATTATTATTTATAAGTCGTAATTAATCTTAAGCTGCACAAATGAAATAAATAAATCATTTCCAGTCAATTCACGTCATGTCCATCAAGCAGGATATCATTTCCTTCCTGCTATCGTCATTTCCTTCACTACACAATTTTTTAACTGATGAATATCTTCAAAAAATATTGTTCTATATCCGTGCCTTTTACATAAAACACCTTTTTGTCAGTCTAATAACCATTGTTATGTATCAAAAATTCAGTTATCAACATATTTAATAAATCATCAAAATAAATGGCGTAGAATCAAGTTTAGTTTAACCTATCTTTTACCATTTTCTGCTCTTTTAGCGTCTTCAGGAGACAGTTTGAGGTAAACTACTTTGTTTTCTTCTTCAAAAAACTGGTAGTTCTAATGACGTCATTTTTTCCTTATATTTAATCAATTTTTAGGATATTTGGCTTATTTTTGACTTCAATTCAAATAAAGAGTAATTTTCAACCATCGAATTAGCGAACCAAAACAAAATGTCAACTCGACAATGACATTTGACTCACGGTGCTCACGAATTCGGCCTGAGCACTATAAACGTTGTTTGTGACGCAATCAATGACGTCATCACATCCAACGTGAACGCTGTTGTCGCGAAACGGGCCGCCTGTTAGCGCGCTCACAGTGCTGATGGTCACTTCACTATGGCCCTGTTCCGTTTCGAGATTACACTACTCACAGTACTCAGACTGCTCACGCCCGGACCGAATCAATAGACGCGATAATGATGCCAATGGCATGCTATCGTCTCGGAACGATCGTGAGCGCGCTTATGTCAATAATATCAAAACAAACATAACCTCAAAAAGAATTTAACTCGTAATTTCAATTGTTTTCTGTGATATTCAAGCTTTAGCAGTTTTTCATTGCCTTGTACCTATCTTTTACCATTTTCTGCTCTTTTAGCGTCTTCAGGAGACAGTTTGAGATAAACTACTTTGTTTTCTTCTTCAACAAAACCTCGTAATTCTAATGTCGTCATTTTTTCCTTATATTTAATTCAATTTTTAGGATATTTGGCTTATTTTTGCCTTCAATTCAAATACAGAGTAATTTTCAACAATCGAATTAGCAAACCAAAACAAAATGTCAACTCGACAATGACATTTGACTCACGGTGCTGACGAATTCCGCCTGAGCACTGTAAACGTTGTTTGTGACGCAATCAATGACGTCATCACATCCAACGTGAACGCTGTTGTCGCGAAACGGGCCGCCTGTTAGCGCGCTCACAGTGCTGATGGTCACTATTATCGCGAAACGGAACACGGCCTATAATCGCGAAACGGAACACGGCCTTTGATTTTCTGAGATTTTTCCTTAATTTTGACATTGACAATTAACTCGACATTCGCTTATGTTTTTTTGTTTTTGTTTGTTTGATTGTTTAGCGTGTTAATTTTTTTTTCTGCTGTTATTATTATTTTTCTAATTATTAATTACGTTATCGTTCTGTTTCGTTTCTATTTTACAGCATGGAACAAACTAATGGTAAAAAAACAGGCAAACTTAAAAGGATGTGTAAAATATGTAATAAAACTGTCGTTGGCGGTCCTTACAAATTCAGGTCCCATTTATATCAGCACAATGCCATCGCATCTCGCTTCCAATGCCTCTATTGCTCGAAAGAGTATTTCAGAAAGGACGCTTATAATAAGCATATTGCCACTCACCGTGGAACCAAGAAAAAATACATTTGTGACCATTGCGACCGCGATTTTGTTGACAAAAGGAACCTAATTTCTCATATGCAAAGGGTACACGATGATTACGATCGCAAGCAGAGACAGACATTTTCGTGCAAAGCTTGCGGGATTGAGTATTGTGAAGAAAGATTACTGAAATACCACATACGCAAGGCTCACTTCAATCTTCAAGAGAAACAACAGGAAAATGCCGAGAAACAGTTGAATGAGACGTGGATTGAGCGTGTTTTAGAAAGTGATATTTGTGTTCAAATAACTAAAGTTAACAACAATGTCATTAGTATTAAAAAATGTGATATTGTCGATAAAGGTGAACAGAAAACTGACAATTGGACAAATAAAGCGGAACCATTCAAGGAGTATATAAATTCTGTTTTCGCATGTATTGACAAGTCCCAATATTCTAAGGCAGTCTGTGATTATTGTAATAAGGAGATGTTGAAGAAAAGTCTACAGAATCATATGCGAGAGAAACATCTCAAGGTGAGTTCTATGATCACTGCAGCTGTTGTGTTTCGTATAATAATTGTAACATGTTCCTTTATCGTAAGTGTTTAATTTTCCTATTTTCTTACTACAGTATAGTCTATTCATGATAAGGTTTCGGTGACATTCTTCTTCTTCTTCTTTTAATTATGGCAATGTGTTATCTTTTTGACAACAATTCTGCCAGCGACTTAACTTAGCATGTGTTTGGAGAAAAATATGTTCAAACCGACATTAATAAAATTTTTCCGTTTCATGCATACTAGATTCCATAATTAAAAATATTATGTTTTAAAAATATAACTAATAGCTTCAGGTTATTTTTATCAAAAATGCAATAATTAATTCCACATTAAATAAAAACAAGAATATCAGTCCAGTTAAATAAAATTATAATTCTGAAAAAAATATTTGTTTAAAATTTACAAAAAAAGATATTTGTGTAAGTATATGTTCCGATTCACGATTAATTATAAATTATATTTAAGTGCACTGATATTCATGTTTCTATTTAATGTGGAATTATTTTTTTTTTGAAGGACCTATGCTGTTATTTGCAGATAGCCTTCATCTTGATTATTTAAAGAAGACGAGAACTTTGGTGGGTCCTCAAGCCTCGTTTGGCTTACGTGAATATTTATTATTAATATTACATTGATTGCCTTTAAATTTTATATTAATAAAGGTAGATTTTTTAATGGTTTGATTTTAAGAAAAATTTAAATAATTTAATAAAAATATTGATTTGTGGTGCTTAACCTGGTGCTTAACTCGCTCTCTGAGTAGAGTCACCAGGCAGATATAGCCGTGTGGGGATAATTAATTATTACATTTTTGATATAAAAATGAAACGCTGTGTGTTAGTCTCGCAAAAACTCTTAAATGGCTCGACCGATTCTTACAAAATTTCAGGGTTCGAAAATATCCGATATTTATTATAAATATCAAAATATCGGATATTTATGATATAGTATATCCGATATACAAGTTTATTTAAAAAAAAAAAATCAGCTGTTCCATGCAAATGTTCAACATTCACTGAACCTAAATGTATGAAACAGCTGACTTTTTTTTTACGATTTCGAAGTTGGTCCCATAGTGAAAGTTGTTCAGTTTGCTTGTCTGAACAAGCACACAAAATTTTTGTCATAACTTAAAAATAGCGGCGTATATCAAAAGTTTGATATTTATCCATTTTGTATGAAAGCCATATCATTATTTTATTGTATTATTTATGTATACTATTTGCATATGTGTTACATAAACAAAAAATTATAAAAAAAGAAATTAAAATGTTTTTTATTGTTTTAATGTTTTATTTATTTAGGTATTTACTTAAAATCAGACAAATGAAACCAAAACAAAAAATCTTCTAGATCAGGCAAAATCAACTAAAAAACAAATTCAAAAAATCTACTCAAAAACATAAAACCTTTTTATAAATTCTAATCAGTCAATGGTCATATCTACACTTGAATAAATAAACCCAAAAAAAACTTATCTTTCGTAACAAATTTTTTCTGACACGACTGATGCTATTAATTCCAGCAGAAGTGTTGCCATTTATGGATTAGAACTTACTATTAGGGAGTATGTTTTAACTCTACTACAACGCTATCTACATTTGAGAAGTAGAAATACAGTAACAAACGTCAAAAAATACTTAATAATATAAAATTTTTGAATCATTTTTGTATTGATATATATCATAATCATATCGTCGATTATATCGTCCTTTTAAGTTACAATATAAAAAATGTTGTTGCTAAAGCTTCCCACTGTGAATGTTTCAGGTGCGACGATTCAAGTGTGAAAATTGCAAGAGGTCTTTCTATCGCCACTATCAGATGATGAACCACACGTGTGGCAAACTCAAACGGAGGCGCAGATCAAACTTGGAATGCGCTGTTGGAAACAACCAGGACAATTGAGGCTATTTATGTTCCCATCAACGTTGAGTTAGATTTCTCAATATGTTTTTATAGTATAGTTTGATATGTATGTTTAGTTATTAACTTATATTATCATATGCCAATACCACAAGGCTTGCGTAGACAGTTCTGCATCGCACTCAGCATACAGATCCATCAAACATAAATTTTTGGCGTCTACTGGATAGCGGCCGAGCTGAAGGTGTGTGTGTGTGTGTGTGCTAAGTTTATTGCTTGAGTCAGGTGCCCATTCATGATCTGTGTGACGTTATTGGCACATATCATAAAATTTGCCCCTCTGGGCACAATCTTCACCTTTAACATGAGGCGATTAGCTTAAAAGAAAAAAGTGTTCATGTGTCGTTCAAATTCAGAAGTCTTCACATTTTAAACTTTGATAGAACTTCAATTGAATGGGTTCCAAAGGGGTTAACTTGTCATTCAAGGAACAGTAAAATCACCAAGGGCCTAATCTATTTTATCATCTATTGTTACTATACGTGGGTATAGTGGGAAAATGCCACAGGCGGTAACCTAAAACGGGTTACGGGCCCTCCAAGTCTAAAATTATAATGCTGTGAATATTCTTGAGTCCCACATATTCAATCACACACACACACACACACACACACACCTAAATAGAAATTAAATATTGGAACGGGCATGCACAAAGTAAATATGCACATTTTGCGAATTATAGGTATGTGACAATATCATGGTATACACATCACACTATCACTTACCTATAATACAAACTGTGCTTTAAGAATGGTATGTGGCTGGTGCTATCGAAAAGCAAATTTGTCGAGCTTCAACCCAAAGAGCGTACGTAATAGGCCTAATGTTCTACTCAAACCTTTGTCTTCGTAAGCTCGCCGTAGGTTGTGCCAAGCATCGAACCCTGTTTCGCAGTTTCTAACATGGGAAAATACGCACGGTTGAACTGACATGCATATCCGCGCCAGAGCCTTCTCCTGCTTCTTCCGGTCGCTGCATGAGGCCTTGCCACTTTCGTCGGCTGTTACGCACTCATACAGGTCATCGCTGATAAGCACCATTTTCATCGTGAATTTCCATGTAGCGTAATTCTGCATACCGAATAATTTTTCCACGAATGGCACAACGACACTGGAATTAGCCATTTTGCACTAGTAAACGCACGCGATTCTGCTACCAAGTTGGAAAAGCCGTGAATTAAACAATGTTTCTCGGGATGAAGTTCTATATTGTATACTCAAGTAGAACACAACGAACGTACAGCAATTTCAAAAAACATAGTGACAAGCTAAAGCTACCATAGAGTTTATACCAAACTCTCCAACAGTTACTGTACTGTATCATTACCAACTAACACATAAGAAGTATTGGTACCTATATACCCTGAAGGGTAGTGGTTTCGAATATATTATGATTATAGCTAGTATGCATTTTTTCATCACAATCTAAAAGGTTAATGTTGAAATTGTTACGTCCGATTAGATTATATCAAGTTTTATCAATATGTTATACTGTAGTGTTAGTTTCATTTGTACAATAAGTCAGAATTCATTGTCCCAAATGTCCTACTGTTAAATTTTACACGACAACTGATGTACTTACATTTTTATTCTTTTGAAAGTTGGACAAATAGACAGTACTTAAAAGAATTCAGAGGTATGTGAATGCAAAAAAAGAGATCATTTTTGAATGTGACTTCAAATTTGTCCAACAAAACATTTTGAGTGGGACAGGTTGAAACAAATTCCGATTTGTTCCACTTGTCGAACATATCGAAATTTGACGCACAAAATCCCGTTGACATTTGATAGTTGTTAAATTGCATGTTTTATTATAGTTAAATTAAATACTGATGTTTTTTAAATATTTTATTATACACCCGACAACAGGGGACAGAGCTTACAGTTTGACATTTGGATCCCCTAATGTCGCTTGCAAGTCGCAAGGTTAAGGCTAGGGTTTTTATTGTGCAAGCTAAATATGATGTATTGTTGACTGTACCAGTGTTGTCATTTACAGTACCTTTATAACTGTAAAAAAAAAAAAATTGTTTATGAATAATGTGTTAACTAGTTTTTATACCAATTGACGCATTTTCAGTGGAAATCTTGAAAATTTGTTGAGTTTTTACATTTCACAATCAAATGAGATCTACGACGAGGCAGGGAATGGTGTTGTGACGTGCCTTTAAACAAAGGTGCCGCAGGCATACATATTTTGGAATTGAAATATCAACAATCATGAAATTAGTTGCATGCTCATAAAAGACATGATCAAAGTTCCTATTCATTGTGTTACCTTGTTCTCACAATGAAAAATTCACTATTCACTGCCGAAGTCTGTGGGTTTTTGAAAATATACATATTGTTAATCCGAAGAGGCGAGTTATTGATATTTTCGTACTGGGAGGAATGAAAATTCCGCTGTATCACTATAAAGTGCCTTTTGTACTGTTGTCTTCCAAAATATATTATACTTTTAGCATTATTGTATTGTGTAGTATGGTAAGCTCCTTGTCAAGCTATACTGTTTGACCTTTGGACCGTTGTTAATGTCTCGTAATGGTGGCGGTTTTCTGCTGCAAAAATGCATAGCTTGAATGGGAGCTTACTGTATATATTATTATATTAAGACTGCTCTTGTAAATTCTTGAATGTGATTGATGATCACAACAAAGCATGTTGATGTGATCAATGAAAATTATACACAAACTTTTACCAATATAAAACTATTTTATTTTTGTTAAATCATTTCTCTTTATAATCGAATAAATTTAAACATTGTTTTTGTCCATAAATAAATTGCACATTCTAGAAAGTAGTAAGATTTAATAACATTTTCAGGACACATGCTGTCTAAAAGTTAGTTATCTGCCAAATGGATACAAATTAAACAGCCTATGGCTATGTTTAACCATAATACCTTAAGGCATAATGACCTTAAGGCAGGTGTAGAGTCTACTTTTTTTTCTCATTCTTGTATTTGCAGACATCTTGATTATATTCAGGATGTATGCACATACAAGGTTAATATGTTTCGTTTAAATTAGAATGTTTTGCTCTGTTTTGACGTCAATAAGTGCCTGTAAAGGCCTATGTTGAATAAAGATTTTTTGAATTTGAATTTGAATGTAGTAACCCGTTATGCTCACAGTAGACATCGCTGGAAACTAATTCCGACTTGTCCTACTTGTCGAACACATGGGAATTTAACGCACAAGCAATTTCTTTTCTTTTATTGTTTATGCACTCCCTTTTTGTTCGATCATAATAAAAGTGAATAAAGTTTTAATAAGTAAGTATTGTTTAACAATTTGGCGTTAGGTTTTTTTAATATATACATATTAATATAGTTATATTTAGGTTAGTTACGAATATATTATTGTAAATAATATATAATGTGCTCGATTTACGCATGCTCGAATTAGTTGTGCCTATTCATTCTCAGTAGCAGAGGCCTAAAGTAATATACTAACATACCGTGCGAGAAGGATTATAATAAGAAACGCAAATGCCAGCTAAACGAAGGCGTGTTCAATTCTCGGTGCTTGTGAAATGTCTTTAACATTTCCGGATAGTTAGAAATATTTTTTTATATCTTATAATTATTCATAAACGCAAGGCAAACCGAAAAGTGTAGGTAGTTTTATTTAATTATAAGTATTGTTTTAGTTTTCAACCTTGACCACATTCATTGAAATCCTTGTCGCACTGTAAGTACTTATGTGGTCCTGTTTTGTTGGATATCTTCAACGTGTAACACCTGAAAGTAGTTTGGTTGGAATTAGATTCTGAATCGATTTCCAGGATAAACAATAATAATTTCAAGACAAGAAAAAAAATGTAGTTACATTTAGAACAAAATTTGGGCTATTAGGGCTCTTCAGCTCATCTACACGTCGCGTTCTACTCGGTTGCACCGCGCAGAGCGTTGACTGCCGATTCTATGCGTCTGTAATAAGGTCTGTGTTTTTTTAATATCTCTGTTAATACTGATTAGAAAAAAATTAAAATGACTCAAATCGATTCGTTTGCATATTTTCAACAAACTACTTTAACAGTGTGCGTTTTTTTTTGTTACAGCTGTATAAGCTTGGAATTTGTTAGAATCTTAGCTACAGATCAGCCGCCGACACAGGCTAGAAAGTCTGAAAAATGCCGACATTTTAAACAATTTAACTGAGCATCCAAGCTGAATGACACCTTAACGCCACGCGCTAGCGTATGTTATTAATGATTCCGAAGCCTCACGTCGCTACGAGCTCGAGCGATAGGGTTGTCGCTGATGGCAAATAATCTGCGCGCGTATTGTAATTGTAAGCAACGTAGCTATACACTGTGAGTGTGCATTAATCCCAAGAGCGCGACAGCCCCGCTGCTTTTGCACTCTCAGTGTGCGCGGAACGGTAGGTACTCGAGAGAACGCGCTTTTGACAGGGCCTGTCAGTTTCTTATGCCTAATATAATTAGAGTTCATTTTCGAGTTGCTCTCTCTCGGCTGCTGAACTGTACCTACAACTCGACAAAAGGGTAAATAAAGGTGTCGCCACTTCTCCAGGAGCCCGTCTTTAATGCCAACATTACAATTATTTGTATGAAGGTACGAAAGTGTTGTCATTGTAAATAATTCTTGTTCCATTCCTAGCCCATTTTGCCAAGCTGTTCCAGGATCTATTGTCACTTTTTAAACAATATTAGAGATTTAGCAATGAAGAGATATTCACTAAACAATACTATAGGCGTGTGATATCTATCTACTTATAGGTATAAAAAGAGAAATTCCCATCTATAGACGCACGCACAGCCGTAACCGCTAATGGTACAAACGTGAAATTTAAACAGTTGTTTTAATTCAAAATGTGAACGCACACTAAAAAGGGATTTGAAAAAATGTTAACCCTAAAGTTATGAAATAGGGGGTGGCAAGTTTGTATGGAAAAATCTTTGAATTAGCAACAAATTTTATAAAACTTGAGATTAATGCTCTTCGAAACATTTCATTGAATTACATATTTCATGGATTATTGGCATTCACCCTCTTAGGGTGCAAAATAGGGGTTGAAAGTTTCTTCTTATTAGTTTCTTTCTGTGAAATTTATTACCCGAGCTCCGAAATATAAATAACAGTCTTCTAAAATATAAATATAAAATATAAATTCCCACGGGAAAACAATAATAACGCGGGCGAAGCCGCGAGCGGAGAGCTAGTTGAAAATATTTATTTTATGGTTGTTTGTGAATGTGACAGAGATTGTATTCGAATACACGAATAATAATGAAACGAATAATATAATTAGGTATTTATTAGTGAAAGTACCGTCAAAATCGGTGCAGCCGTTCCGGAGATTAGCGGGAACAACAGACAGACAGACAAAAAAAAATTAAATTGTGTTTTTGTTATTGGTACCCGATATAACTTTTGTACCCATTTAGTAAAAACTTGTTATTTTGGTTACATTACAAACAGACACTTCAATTTTATTTATTTGTATAGTGATATTCAGTGAATACCTACTAGGCAAAAGAGTATGTTAGCGTTACCAAATACTTGCTAGGCTCAAAAAAGTTAATAATTCTTTCAAAGGCCTTTGTGTACGTTTCTCTAGCACCTAGCTTGAATAAATTTAAAGCAACAATCAAGGGCGCACTAATTAAAAAAAGCATATAAGTGTCTGATTATATGACAGACTAGCTTTCCGCTCGCGGCTTTGCCCGCTTTATTATTGTTTTCTCGTGGGAATTTTATATCTTCCCGTAGGAAATGTACTGTTACTTTTGTTTAGGAGCTCGGATAATACATTTTTCATAGATATTGGAGCAGATTTTAAATATTTTCCATACAAACTTTCAACCCCTATTTTGCACCCTAAGGGGGGTGAATTCCAATAAACTATGAAACACGCGTTCAATGAAATGTTTCATGAATCTCAACTTTTATCAATATCGTTGCTAATTTAAAGATTTTTCTATACAATTGTTTGGGAGAATAATATTTGTAATGTTGGCAATTTAAAAGAGAAGACAAAAAAAATTTACAAGACCTTCCGAGTTTCTTGCCTGCCCACCTAGACAAATGCCTAACGCCAACTATTCCGCTGTCGTTTCGCAGAAAAAATGTGCGGAAAAAATAGCGTGTAGTTGGCGTGTGGCATTTGTCTAGGGGAGGCTGTTTTTCTCGAAAAGTCTCTGCCAATTTTCGAACAGACCCCTTGGTCTGTTCGGAAATCAGTGTCGAAAATAAAAAAGAGTCAAAAATCGCTGCCGCCAGTAGTCGTGGTTGGGCCTTAGCATGTAATCTTGAGCATAAAAGTTATGTATTTTTATTTATTACATTATAAGACTGATACACAATGTGCCTTCAAAACACATTGATCAACTTCAATGTTAAAAGTATTACCTATATCATGTTCTTGCATTATTCTACCTAGGTACTTCATTATTTACGCAATAAAGTTTTTCATTGTCATTATTTTGGAGTTTTTTATTGTCTGTCTTACGGTCCCTTCTATTTAGGCTCCGTTCTTCTATTTTCGCACTCGGAAAAAAGAAAGAAACGGTCATAGTGAAAGAGAATATGTTTCTGAACGACAGGTAAAGTTATCCTCAGAACAATAACTAAAGCTTTAAGTAGTTAATCTTTAGTGTTTATCGGGTCTCCAGCGCAGGTTAAAATTCGCACCTGTCAGTGCGAAATTTACTTGACAGACTGTTTTGGAACGGACTGGGTGAATCATTCGATCATTCGCACGTGCCTAAGGAGATGTCCTCTTTTTGTATGGAGGCTGGGTTTTGCTAACTAAATGAAACGAAACTATGCCTGTTATAAAGGTTTAATATTTAGTGTCCTAAAACCGTGAAAATCATAACTTTATACCCCTCCGTTATGGAAATATTTGAATTTTTGTATATTTTAGTTATGGCAACAGTTTTGTTTAATGATCGAAAGCTGTGTTATATTATCTGCAAAAAACATCTATTTGTAATCTGTATTTGTAAATACAATGACACTTATGCTAGTCTGTGGTTATGGTTTGTGTTGAAGTTGACTATCAAAATAAAGGCCGATCGCCTTGATGGATTTTTTTCTTAGACAATCTGCCTATTAGGGCCTATTTTTCATTAAATCTAATTAATGAACAACATAATAATTAATTAATAAATCATGAAGTGCCACAGTGTCAAGTCAGTGCCAAAACCAATGACGAAGAAATACCTATGGACTTGGCATACCTACAAAATCAGCGTGACATACCTACTAAAATTGGGCGCAAAACATGGCTGCCAGTCCTAGTGTTGTAACTTCATAACACGTGCATGAATTATCGATATTAAATAATAACTTTTGGATGAAGGACACAGAAAGGTTTTAAAATTAATGAAACCTAAAAACAAATACCTAATGATTGCTAAAAGAAAATATTCGTAAATTAAAAATGTTTCCACAAGTCACTTAAATTAGCAAATTTTAAAGGAACTTCAAAAATCGGTGGTGACTGCTCCGAAAATAAATTCATGATAAAAATTTAAGGCGCAGTTGTTTGTATGCGGTAATAAGCGCTGTGGAAGATACGTGCGGCAAGTGCTATTATTTTTTTCCATACATATCAGCCGACGATGATTGCCGCTGCGTCAAACGCAAAAAAAACAATCAACGGTCATTGCTTTACATGTATTAAAATTAGTGCGCCTCAATCGCAATGCGTTTTCCGCATAAAACAACCGCGCCCTTAAATATCTTCGCCTTGCGCTTGCTCAACTATTCAGAGAAAATATAAAAAAGTTCGGGCCATCTAGATATGATTTTTTCTCAGAGGACCTAACTCATTTTGAAATCTGGGTGCACGGCAGTGCTCCCGCCAAGACGACCCAAGCGAAGCGCAAGGCACTACCTACCTTTTCTCGAAGCACTTCGTAGTTTGTTTGAACCCTTATAACTGGGGTTTCGATTATACGACATAAAATTATCAGGATATGATGTCAATAGTACTCATTAAACACAAAGTTTTAATTGCATACCTCACTTAAGATTTTATTGATATCTAAAAAAACCCAGATTTCGTCACTGACGTACTGACTGACTTCATCAAAGTTCTTGGGTACTTCCTGAAGTCTTATGTTCGTATTATAGAATGAGTCTCAAGAATCAACGCCGTATGTCTCTATTTGTGCTTGATAGAAAGTGACAAACGATTCTCAAGACAGATTGATTTCGGAGTGTCATTCTGTAATACGGGCCTTAAAAAGCTGAAATTTGGTATGTAAGCTAGTATTAGTATGTACTTACACAAATAATAAAAGCATTCTAAAACAAACTTTTACTGTGGGGGGTGTACCCTGTACTGGCCCCATCTCCTTAAGCTAGGGGATGGATTTGTATGAGATTTCCGCAAATTATGCTAGAGGTCCGAAAATTAATATCGAAACTCCTTGTTATAAATAATAAAATGTATATTTCAGGATTTTTTTGTAAATCACCCCCCAGATAGAAAAAATTAACAAAATAAAAAATAAATGTTATGCGTGCAACTTATAAAAAGGAGTGATATCCTATATCCCACCAACAACATTTTCATGTAAAATGTTGCCAAGATGAGACAATATGGCTCGCACTGTCAATAAGTTATCAGATCTCATGTAAAGCCAAGCTTCTAACTCTACAAGCCCTAACTTCAGAAACTCGTGTAAATCGTTCTGGCTTGGCCACCATCACGGATTTGAATTCAGAATACACAAAATTGTAGACTCTATTTAGTCAACATTTCTCGCTTAACATCCGATTTTCTCCAGTCAATGATTTATTATAAAAGTTATAAGGCTACATTGGTGACCTCAATATCTCGAAAACGATGACACCTAGCTTCGAACTGTTTTCGAACAATAATTTCTCAAAATATTTTCCCAGATATATTTTCTAAGGCCACGATTTAAAAGAACTACCATAACAGAAAAGTAATGAACAGTGAATTTTTCACCTTTCGCCCTTAAGACGGAAGCGAAACGGCCAAGCCATATATTTTGACTAACGTGTAGAGTTTGTGAAGTTAGGGCTTGCAAACTTAGCTCGTATAGAGTTAGAAGTTTGGCTCTACATGAGATCTAATAACTTTTTGACAGTGCGAGCCATATGGTCTCGTCTTGGAAACATTTTACATCAAAATGTTTTTGGTGGGATTAACTTTATTAATAATACTACAGAGGCAGATCAATACTTTGAAAGGAAAGGTTTTGAAGATGATTAATTCATAATATTAGCCTTTATTACCATTGTTTTAACTTTGAGTAGCAGGCTCAAAAAAAGGGTTAAGGGTAAAAAAATAATACATTTTTATATTTAGTATCACATTTTTATTTTATTCATTTCTGAACAAAATCAATTTATTTAAATAATTTCTATAAGACAATCTTTCGGTGGCCTTTTTTCCGTAATATCGGAACCTTAAATCTATATAGTTTTTTATAATTGATTTAATAAGCAGCAACCGATGATTAACGTTATGCTCCATATTCGTGGGTAAATACAAAAATTTTTCACCGCTGATGTCGTAATATTCGGTTAAGAATTTAAATATATATAAATAATAATTTTCAGTTTTTTTTTGTTCAGTCAGGTGCGGTTTTATAAGCTTTTCCGTTTTTTTAATAATTTCTAAAACCCCGGAAGACGCGTACTTTAACCCTCCTCGTGATTTTTGAAATGTTAAACTTCTAGAGTTTTCTTCTCCAACTAACAATGATAAACACTCTTCGCAGTTTATATTTCTTGACAAATTTTTTGTAATGAAACCCCCTATATACTCCAAAACACTTTGTGTATAATCATCTAGGTTTGCACCCAAATACTCCATGTAAGTATCATATAGATCACTATGATCTTCTGTTATATTCTGGAAGATCTTCTTTTCTGTTAATTCATTTATAGATTTTACAGGGTTTTTACTAGAGCAAGTTAAAATTGAAATCTGCTCCAGTGGAATACAATTACCTACGCCGCCTTCTCTTATTTCGGCTCTAATCAATAATTTTTTATATGCCGCTCTAAACTGCACAGCATTGGGGTTATTATTATAACCACCCCTTGCTCTTATAGACGAGAAGAACAACTCCAAGTGATCTTGACTAATTTTATACAGTGGCAGATACTTTAATATTTTTGAGTTCTCGACCAAGTGCTCGAATAGAGCCAATGCACTTTTCATGTCAATAATTAAAGCAAGAAAACCGGTTTTCCTCCGGGATTCTATTAGTAACTCCCCCGTGGCAAGTTTAATTGTTTTTAAGTATTCGATAGCACTATCGAACAGTGCTTTTATGAAGTCTATATTGTGGGGGCACATCGCTTTTTTCCAGCCAGGCGGACGTACAGAATGGCTATTCAATACGTCGAAAACGTCATTCATAATATTTATAAAATTTACTGTGCCACTGCAATCTTCAAATTGTTTCAATTTTAATTTCGTATTACAAAATTCAAGAGCATCTGCCACAGAACTACTGAGCAACTGTGTAGCAAGCTTTACTTTCATTTTTTGTTTTTGAAATAATATATGAGCTTTATTTATCTTGGTCGCCAAGTGTAGCCCTTTTTGCTCCTGAAGATCAAGGAGTAGTTCCAAATACTTAAAGTTGATTTCTCGACTAGAGTGGTCATAAAATAGCCTCAATTCACCGAATGCATTTCTAATCAATTTGATGGCGTGGCATGGGTCTATAAATATGTATAATAGACTGTCATTAATTTTTAAATTTGTCGTTGTTTGATCTTTTACAATATTGCACCCCAAAGAAGCGAACATACTGAAGTTGCCGGACAGACCATCGCAAGTGATGCTTACCACTTTGACTCCAGCGTCCTGGCAAAGTTGAACACCTGTCTGTACTAGTACTGTCTTTTGTTCTCCAGTAAGGGAGGTAATAAGGAAGTATCCTATTGGTAGTTTCCAGGAGCCATTTATTGCTGTTACCATAATTACTAAGCATTGGTTAGCTTCATCCACACTGTCATTATTTATCCCCTGACCACAGTCAACACGGCCATAAAATTTTTGAGCCTTCGGATCCCAAGTTAAAGACTTCCTTATGGCCATCTCATCCAACGTTAAAGCGCAAAGCACAGGGTGATTACTTTCATTAACTTTTCTTCGTAATGCATCAAAAGCTTCTTTGGTAAAACCAGGGTCAGCATTTACGTGTTGGTACCATTTACTTAATGTGCGTGTGTGTGGCAAACATGTATTATACGTGCTTCGTATAAAATTGTACGCTTTTGGTGAAAAGAAATGAAGCGTAAGTGCAAATTTCCTCATTTCCTCAGAAAATTTATTTTCTAATGGTAGACCTTTGGACTTAGCTATCTGTCTTTTCAAAAAATCTTTCGGTCCTGCGCAATCTTCTAAAATTAATGTTTCTTCATTATTTATGAAGTTTCTTTTCTTGATATCTTGAATAATATCCGAAAAGTGAGCAATCTTTTTGTCACGTCTGCGGACCTTCTCGTTCAATGATCTCACTTTTTTCTTCAACAAATTACATCTTCTAGATAGATTTTTTATTTTTTCATTTTGCTCCCGAATCTGAAAAATAAAAATATATGTTAATTACTTCCACGAATTTTGTTAAAACATGGAAATAGGTCAATAAACCTTAAATCTGACATAGGTAAGTTCAAAGAACAATAATTTCTAATAATGGAAATTAAACAAATTAAGTAGGTGATAGACCAGTATGTAGGGTCGAGAGCTTTTTAGTGGTTATCGAGCCAAATAATTTTAATTAACTTAATTTGGGCTAGATAATTGGTGTGAGCGTGGAAAAATATATTATTATTATTATTAATAGGTAGGTCAATACAAACACAAGAGTTGTTTGTATTGACCTACCTATTTAAATGGTATTTATTACTATGGCACCAACATAGAAATCGCGAAAAAAATCAGCTGTTCCGTTCATTTTGGTTGCATAGTTGTTCCACTTTGTATGCAAGCGCTGATTTTTTTCGTGATTTCGATGTTATGATAGCAAGAGTTGTTTGTATTGAGCTACCTATTAAAATGGCTTTGGCACGACAACCACTAAAATACACAGTGTATAAAAAATCAAAAACAGTTTCAATTTTATTTAGATCCTAGGACAATTGCCATAAACGCCTACAGGTCAGGATTGTCCTGAGGCCAAAACTATCAAACTAAACTGTCAAATCTTTTTTTTTTAATTTTGAGCATTTAGCTAGAGACTTTAGCCAATCACTGCTAGTTGATTATAAGATTTGTAGATTTTCCTTAAAAAAACATGAATAAAATGGATTTCATATGAAAATACATTAACATGTTAGTAATACATTGTATTTCGGAGATTATATGAAGTTAATATGGGTAAATTGGATAGATTTCAAGCATGTGATTTCAAAACTTTCACCACAGTTTTATACAAATCGGAGGTACTTAAAAGCATATTTTTAATATGACTGAAATGCTGTTTCGATCCTCTTTCCAATGGTATATAAATTATTGCTTTTAGTTAACATAATTAATAAAAACCCACTTGTGGACATCTCCTTTAGAGTTTGACCGCCCTATTAGGTTAACTATGAAAATGCGCCCCCCAGCCTGTTCTATCCTATTTTTTCATTCACTTACAGGTGCATCTTATTTAATAGTAGGTGGGTACAGAAGAAAGCTTACCTACGTTAATACCTAACATTTTTGAATCAAATTGTCAGTAAGTAAGTAAATGTAAAGCTCATTTCAGACTACGCTATACTATTGTGCTATATAGTATAGCAAATAATTTATAACGTATATTAAACCAATAATATACCGGGTGTAACGGAATACCGCAATAATATTTAAGTTTGTTGATTAACAAAAAAAGAATTTTATGACTATTCTTTGTATTTTTATTATATGCCTACTTTCGATTTAATACGCTTAACAGTTCAGCGTAATAAATCGAAAGTAGGCATATAATAAAATTACAAAGAATAGTCATAAAACATTTTTTTTGTTAATCAACAACCTAAAATATTATTGCGGTATTCCGTTACACCCGGTATAGTACAGTAAGCTCCCATTCAAGATATACATTTACGTTACGAAAACCGCCGCTATTACGAGCGACATAAGAACGGTCCAAAGGTCAAACAGTATAGCTTGACAAGGAGCTTACTGTACAGCTAAGTGTGAACGTGTCCATAATAAATGTATGGTGCGCGATATTGCTGTGCTCTGTGCTATGAACTATATGCTATTATATTATAGCGTAGTCTGAAAGCACCTTAGACGAAAGAAACCGAATAATTCCAACACTCATTTTTACAATCTACTTATTTTGTCTTAAAAATATGCAAGAAGAAATTTTTAAAAGCCGACTTCAAAAACACTGAAAGTTAAAAATTATTATTTCAGAGTAGGTATGTATAGGTCTGTCCAAATTTTAAGACTTTTTGGAGATTATCGTTTGGCACCGACTTCAGTATAAAGATTTCTTTTATCTTCGCCAATACGTGCCTTTTTTTTAATAGAGGGAAAATACAGTTTTTACGGTATTCAACAAGGGACTTGAGCTGACTAGGCCACCCCGAGGATATGCAGGACTCGGGTAGAAGACCCACTACCGGCTAAAAACCCTCTAGATACTTCTACCTCCGTAGAGACAGAATCGGGATCGGCGTTAGCCATTCCCCGATTGTGCCCCCTGGAGGGTTGCCTGGTGCACGCGCCAGGACTTACCTCTACGGGGGGTCGACAAGTATCTTGAGAAATTCGACCCCCCCTCGCCAATACGTGCCTAACTCAACTCTAACACAACTCCTTAAAGTTAGGGATGCTTCCATTATCAGCTACCTATAAAATTTTAATGGTTTCCATCGATTTTCATGGAATCCTATCATCAGATCCTGACTTTGGTGACAATAGGACTAGTTCAACAGTATAATTTATCGAATACGAAAACAATTTTGAAAATCGGGCGGAAATTGAAGTGTGGGTCCAGCATCAGAGGGGGGCGGCGTAATTGGTGTATAGAAGAAGGTACCGAAAATAGCAAAAGAAAATATTGTAATTCAAATAATAAACAAAATATTAAATTCTCCATCCCAGCCATCAGATTCATTTTTAATCTACGAAAGTTTGACCATATTGTTTCTTCATAACGCTCTCAACTCAAATGGCTCCCAATTCGACAGCGTAGAGACATGCATGTTCTGTGCCTTCTTTACAATGTTTTGTTTCATCCAACGTCTCCACCATATCTTAAGTCTCATTTTTCGTTTCGGCCCACTTCTTCAAATCGCATGTTGCGATCTCATTTCAACTTAATTCTTGATATTCCGTCCCACTCGACACATGTCTTGTCATGCTCATTCCCATTCTACGCTGTCCGCTTATGGAACTCTCTCCCAGAGAGTATTCGAAGTGCGCGCACGCTGGAGTCTTTTAAAAACCATGTTCGTAATCACTTCCTATCCTTGAATCCTTAGTTGTTTTCGTGACACTGATTTCCTTTCCCTATCACACATTTATTTCCGATTCCAGTTTCTGCACCGTTCCCCCGGTTGAATCTCCTGTGTACCCATATAATATTCTGTTTAAGAGTGAACGTTAATGTCAGCGCTAAATATGACGAATAAAAAAAGTGTTTTACAATAAATGACGCGAGTTTGTTGAAGCAAGCACTGATCGAAGTTTTATCATGAGTAGGTACACGTATATATGTACGCGTTATCTGCGGAGAAAGCAATGAGAATGAAGGATTTGGAGCAAATGTAACTTCTAAGCTCTGTTTCTGAAAAAATAGCATAAATGTTGAAAGAGAATGTGCTAAATCAGGTCTACAGAAACAGGCAAACGAAATGGTTTCACTATCTAATTCAAAATTTCCTTGTGCCGGAATTTGGTTCTAACGTTTTAGTAAGAGTTCCTGAAGTTGATAGAGGACGTGCAGCACCCAGAAATGTTTTGTGTGTTGTTATGAGCATCAATCCATCAGGTCTCTACCAGTTAGGAAACAAAGAAGGTATATTCGACAGATTCAAAATTTCCTTGTGCCGGAATTTGGTTCTAACGTTTTAGTAAGAGTTCCTGAAGTTGATAGAGGACGTGCAGCACCCAGAAATGTTTTGTGTGTTGTTATGAGCATCAATCCATCAGGTCTCTACCAGTTAGGAAACAAAGAAGGTATATTCGACAGACACATTTGTGATGTACCTGTGATGATTACACGGCCGCCAAGTATGCTCTGTTTAATTTTAGGGGATGCGCAACTCACCCTAGATATAAGAGTAGTCGGAAATACATAAGAACACAATAGATCAATAAGAAAATGAAAATAGCAAAGGCACGGACCACGAGTCTGTGGTGATTATTACTAAAAAAAAAACCATGCTCTGAACGGCATAGCAACGCAGCGCAGGCCGAGATTGTTGTGCTCTACGTCTTGCTCAACGTACGCGACGCGCCGCTCACGCGCAGCGTGTACGTATACGTTCGCCGATTTTTTTGTAGGTACCAACCCTAGCGCCAAGTTCAGCTTTAGGTATAAATTTCAAAGACACGCCTGAGTCGGGCTACTGTATTGTTCTCTATATTGTGTTATCGGTCTTTGAGCGATTATTATACAGGTGACTTTTTAAGTAGGAGGCGAATTGTGTTTTTCAGAGACAAAAAACTGAACAACTTCTACTACGGGACCAATAGCGAAAATTAAAATCAGCTGAATACATTTAGATTCAGTGGATGTTGAATTTTTGTATGGAATTGCTGATTTTTTTATGATTGTTTATTTTTTTATGATTGTTTATTTCGGACCAGCCCCCTAGCATGACCTCAGTGGTCATGCTAATCAGAGATTTAAATCTCTGATGCTCATATGCTGGACTGTAACACGATATGACAAAGCGATATACCTATCGATATAAGCTCTTAAAAAGTTTAATTGTTCAGCTATCTTGAAGTTTTGAGTATGTTTTGGATATTGGTATTGTTATTTTGGGTATTATTAATATATTAATGTCGATAAAATTTCAAGGAAGCCATTATATGCAACATAATATTTTGACGGTTCATATCGATTTACCGTTATATCATACCGTGTTTCGGTGTTCATGCTACGGTGGCTGGCATCTGGGAAGTGATACAAAGTTCATCGGATTACCTTACCTAGTATACAATAAAAGTTAGCCCAGTAATGATATCTATATATGATATTTATGCACGCAATGAGTTTACACTTTCTGAGACCGACTTTATTAGCATTTGTGATGTACCCTCAACTTCGTCATTAACACTTCGCTCAGCATCAATGTTATCATCTGGAAGTAAGCAAGGGTATAGGTATAATGTGCCACTGCAAAAGATTCTGTATTGATAAAAAGTGCAAGTGTCGCTCAAAGAATATAAAATGCAACTCAAAATGCCACAGTAATAGTTCCTGTAAAAATAAATAGCAAGCAGACACCTTTTTTCACAATTATAGTAATATCTTATATAAGTAATTAATTTAAGTACATTGTTGTTGTTTACTGTTTACTAATAAACAAAACTCAAAAGTCATAAAAAAACTTAAGTCCCTTATTATTTTAAGTACATTAAAAGTAAATTACCAATGATTAATAGTTTGTGTTCAATATTTTATTAATTAATAAGTTGTTTTTTAATATAAAGTAATCAAACAATAACATAACAAATTTCCTTTTATTTTAATGATACGTTTTTTTTGTATTATATTTAATCATTATTAACATTCAATTAATATTCATAACAAATACGTTATGCAGTGATTATATTTTTTTGATTGCAGAAAGGGCATAAGTAGATTGTCTGTCTGGTACCTGTTGCAGAATAATAAATATTTCCTAAAGACATCTAAGTAGACTAAGTACCGTAACGTTTCGAGACTAGTAGCACAATATAGAGTAGGTATCGTTCTCTATATTGTGCTAGTAGGACCCATATTGCAAAGCACTGTGCGTCGTAATCAAATGGTTCCATACGCCTCATGGCTTTTCTTCATTGCCACAGCAACGCGTCGAGGTCGAATAGCATGTCAGCCATGAATTTCGCTATGTGGTCTTCCTGTGATTGCCACAACGCGTCGTGAGCGTTTTCATTAGAGTCATAACACGAATTTCGCCATGTGGATGCTTCAATGCGATCACAACGCGTTGTGAGCTATTTTTTCGCTCAATGAGCGTTATCGGCACAATATAGAGAACGATACAGTAGCCCGACTCCATTTAAAGGGACGAATCGGCGCACGCCCACATACAAACGTCATTTACACGGCCGCCAAGTATGCTCTGTTTAATTTTAGGGGATGCGCAACTCACCCTAGATATAAGAGTAGTCGGAAATACATAAGAACACAATAGATCAATAAGAAAATGAAAATAGCAAAGGCACGGACCACGAGTCTGTGGTGATTATTACTAAAAAAAAAACCATGCTCTGAACGGCATAGCAACGCAGCGCAGGCCGAGATTGTTGTGCTCTACGTCTTGCTCTACGTACGCGACGCGCCGCTCACGCGCAGCGTGTACGTATACGTTCGCCGATTTTTTTGTAGGTACCAACCCTAGCGCCAAGTTCAGCTTTAGGTATAAATTTCAAAGACACGCCTGAGTCGGGCTACTGTATTGTTCTCTATATTGTGTTATCGGTCTTTGAGCGATTATTATACAGGTGACTTTTTAAGTAGGAGGCGAATTGTGTTTTTCAGAGACAAAAAACTGAACAACTTCTACTACGGGACCAATAGCGAAAATTAAAATCAGCTGAATACATTTAGATTCAGTGGATGTTGAATTTTTGTATGGAATTGCTGATTTTTTTATGATTGTTTATTTTTTTATGATTGTTTATTTCGGACCAGCCCCCTAGCATGACCTCAGTGGTCATGCTAATCAGAGATTTAAATCTCTGATGCTCATATGCTGGACTGTAACACGATATGACAAAGCGATATACCTATCGATATAAACTCTTAAAAAGTTTAATTGTTCAGCTATCTTGAAGTTTTGAGTATGTTTTGGATATTGGTATTGTTATTTTGGGTATTATTAATATATTAATGTCGATAAAATTTCAAGGAAGCCATTATATGCAACATAATATTTTGACGGTTCATATCGATTTACCGTTATATCATACCGTGTTTCGGTGTTCATGCTACGGTGGCTGGCATCTGGGAAGTGATACAAAGTTCATCGGATTACCTTACCTAGTATACAATAAAAGTTAGCCCAGTAATGATATCTATAATATCTAAAATCGCAATTCACTACAATCGAAGTTAGCGAGAGCTGAATACATTATCGAACAAACTTTCATATCCAAATCGGCCAAGTGCGTGTCGGGCCACGCGAAGTGTAGGGTTCCGTAGCTGCAAATGCCCACTTTGAGTTCACACTCACACCTCACAGTGTAAGGACTAAAAACATCTAAAAACGAGCCTATATAGGACGATGGTAACTGAAGAAAGAATTACAAAATCTTGCACTTTAAAACCAAATATTTCAGAAACGGATACCTAAATAGAAAAATGGTGTTCTGAACCTTACATTATTTTATAAATACCTATTCAACAATACCCCAAACGATGGGTTAGTCGAGAAAAAAAAATACTCCCACTTTACTTGTATGGGAGCTACCCTAAAATTTTTTTTTTACATATTTTTGTCTACTTACCATTTTTTGGCATGATTAATATACTCGTACATACCCATACCAAATATAGCAGCTTTCTAGTACTAATACAGCTTTCTAGTACCTACTAATAGTCTCTGAGTAAAACCGCGGACAGACAGACAGACATGGCGAAACTATAAGGGTTCCTTGTTTACTACGGAACCCTAAAAATGAAACGCTGTTTATTAGTCTCGCTAAAACTCAACAACGGCTTGACCGATGCCTACGAAATCTGTGTGTGTTTGAAAAGGTCGAGGGAAGGTTTACATGTAAAATTGGACCCGGTAGGTGGCGCTGTGATCGGGCAGGACAACGTCTGCCGGGCCCACTAGTTTGTAATAATCATTAGATTTGCCTGGATCAAATAAGAGGCACCCTGAATAAAGGCGGGAGTGCCCTTAACCGTGTGAAAGCATTAACGAAAGCTTAAAAAGCTATACACGGTGTAAAACAACTAAAAACAAAGCCCGCGTCTACGCATTCGGACCATTAAAATTAACTTATATAAAAATATTTTTGGTGGGAAACGAAATTTATTTTTAGGTTTTCAAAAACAACTGCTAAAGTACTACGTAATGTAACGCGCGCTCGCGCGCTACGGATATCGTCTCTGCGTGAGTCAGCGGCACAATATAGAGAATATCGATCTCTAATATTTTGTCAGCGGCTCGCGGCGACAATAGAAATAGACAGCGTCCGTGGCAAATACATTGCGCGTTGTAAATTAAAAACTTTTTTTGTCAACAAATACTGATTTTTTCTTTGATATTTCTTTGGGTGAAAATGAACAAATAATGTTCCAAGCACTTTGCTATAAAAACCCCGAAAAAATTATTGTCACTTTGAACTTAAATATCTCGGTAAATATTAATTTCTCAGGTCTAGCTAGAAGACAAAAATGATATTGACGATGGGTTCAATACGTGGGCTTCGGCTTTGTGATTGGTTTTTTGACACCCGTTAGAAGTACATTTAGATAGTACGAGTAGCATGTGAAAACTGATTTCCAGTCCTACCCCACGGGAAAGAGGAGTTAATGTGGCACGCCCTGTATACCTACAACAGGGAGTTCCATGTCGATTCCACCTGGAAGGAAAGCACCTTAAATATAATAGACAGAAAATTTTAATGCAAAGACATTTTGATTTTTAAAACAATTCGAACTGCATTCAAAGATTTTAAGTGATATCACCTCTTTGAGTTGGTATCTAGTGTAGATTTAAGGTATTTTCCCAACAGTAACCGGTTTGTTAAAGTATAACCGCCTCTATGGTATTGGTTGAGACCACCGTGTGTTGAACGTGAGATCCGGAGTTCAATCCCCGATGGGGTCGGAAATTTTTCAGCTTGGTTTGGTTGGTGGTAGGGCTCCTAAGCCCACCTAGCTAGTCACCACCGTCTTGCCCAAGTTTGTCGCCATAATACCAATGTTCATAGCGGACTTGTATTTCGACAATTAGAGGTAAGATAGCTAGTTCCAGGTGGGTTATTGTCTAAGAATATTGGCTTGTTGTATAAAACTCAGGTTAGGTCTTGCGTGGAATATTGCTCGCACCTTTGGGACGGCTCCGCTCAGTACCTGCTCGATGCTCTGGACAGATTGCAGCGTCGCGCTATTCGCATTATTGGCGATGTAGAGGTAACTAACACCCTCGAGCCTCTACAACTTCGTCGTGACATCGCCTCTCTTAGCGCCTTTTACCGAATGTTCCATGGGGAATGCTCTGAGGAGCTCTTTAACCTTATCCCTCCCTCTCCATTTCTTAACAGAAACACGCGTAAGGGCCTTCGGAGTCATCCGTACACTGTGTCCTCCTTCTCACACCGTATCAAGAAATTCCAAGATTCCTTCTTCTGTCACTCATCCCACACTTGGAATTCTCTACCTGCGCACGTGTTTCCTCCATCCTACAACATGGGTTCCTTCAAAAGAGGCGTGAAAAAGCATCTTTTGGGCCGGCAAGGGGCGGGCAGGTAGGATAGTGGATGTCGTCCCTACTCTATCTGTCAACTCATTTGGGCCTCTTTCACCGCTTAACATCAGGCGGGAGGAGGTCATTTGCCGGGTCCTACATAAAAAAAAAAAAAAATATCACGATTGCCTTCAACTTGGCAAGCATTGCGCCTTGAACACAAGACTCTGCGCCTCCATCCTTTTATAATGGAGCGATGGACGGACGGCGACTGTCAAATTGTAAGCGATCGCTATAGATTTTTTCTTAGACAATGGTGTCAATTCTGTTGGCATTTGTTGGAATAGACTAAACTAAATTTAGTTTTAGTGCTGTCAAATCATGTGTTTTGTTCGATAATATTAACTGAAAACACAATTTGACAGCACTAAAACTAAATTTAGTTTAGTTTAATCGAATTAGTTCCAACAGAATTGCCACCAATAATGCCCCTGAGATCAGAGTCCAGTGAAGCTCGCTTCCACCTTCGGTCATATCGTTAGGTACTTACCATCAGGTGTGCTAAAGGCCAAGTCGTATGTAAAAAGAAGTAAAATAGTTATTTGTACAACAAGTGAGCAAAGTTATTTTTTGCTGACTTTAAATCACGAACTAGCGAAGTAGTCTAGAATTGAATCACGAGCGTAGCGAGTGATTCAAATATAGACTACTGAGCACAGTGAGTGATTTAAGGGCACGCGACATAAAAAAAAATTTGCTTTCGTGTTGAACATACAACTATTCACTTCTACCAGCGAGAAAAGTATAGGTAAGAAAACCACTAATACAATATTTACAGTTTTTTATTATTTATAACTAAAAACCCTCACAAAAAATAACAATAATTATTAAAAATTAAAAGTAAAAATAATGCAATTATGCAAGTTAAAAATAAGTTTTGTTCGGAACTGTGATTGTCGCATTATTTACTTGCGTATTATGTAATATTTCCGTCTCTACGTTTGTGCATTGCGGAGGGTTTGCAGAAGGGCCTAGTGAAACTGGAGGACTTTCAATAATTCGTATAATCCACTAAATTAGTTCAAACTCATTATTCGTTTAATCCACTAAATTATTTCATTCGCACTCATTATTCGTATCATCCACTAAATTAGTTCAAACGACCTTATACTGAATGAAATGGATTTGCCGCCAATTCCACCATTTCGTTTTCTAATTTGTTTTAGAAGTTGCGTTCGTTAATTGCACTGCTTGACATTTTTATAAAAACCAAACATGATTTTTAAGCGATATAATGTTCACTGGTATTTATTTTAAATATTACGTCTTTAAAAAGGTAATAGTATAATTTATTTTTCAATAAATTTCAAATAACTTAAATTTCAATAAATAATTATTAATGGCCAAATTGAGTTTCTGAACGAACCTCGCCTCGTTTATTTTTTTCAGCGCCGAGTAAATTCCAAAAGGTGGTGTTCGAAATTCAAATCACTTTGCCTCTCGCTCGCAGCAAAAAACGCGATTTTGCTGCGAGTTTTGACGCACCAAAAGCACCCTTTTCGTGCTGGAAAGGTGAAAAAGAATTATTTTGTTATACTTAATAGTACTAAGTTTGCCAATGGTACTGTTGACTTAAGGCAATTTATCAAAGCAACTTCTTTGCTCACCCTAGCTAACAGGCTCGATGTATATATACAGAGACTCACAGCCAGAAAATTTACTGGCTCGATTTGATAGTAGCTTGCATGGTTAGATTTGGATAGGTTTAATAAACTTACTTTGTTCAGCGTTCAATGCAATTGGCTAAGGAAGGTTTTCAGGCCACCATTCAGGTCGATTAATTAGGTTTCTGCGGGGGCCAGCTCCATCCCTCAGGCCAGAAAGACGGTCTGTCAGGCCACTCGATCTTCTCAGGCCGCTGTGGAGGTCAGCTCCAGTTTTGGGGCCAGAAAGACGATCTCTCAGGCCACTCGATCTTCTCAGATCGCTGCGGAGGCCACGCCCAACCTTCAGGCCAGAAGGAGGGCCTATCGAGCCACTCGATGGACTCGGGGCGTTGCGGGGGCCACTCCCAGCCTTGGGGCCAGAACCATGGCCTGTCAGGCCAATCTACTTTCTCATCTGGCCTGGGTAAGGCTGAAACAAATATATTTGATGTAAAATGTATCATAATTGGCTAGAATAACCTATAAAGCTAGCCTTAGTTGTGAGTGTTGTCCCTATAAAAATAGAGACTAGCAGAGACAAAAATAATTCTAAGAGAGTGCAGTCGCAAGTTTTACGTGCCTCGTTATAATGATTCGGTAGCCCATTAAATTCTTTTTAATTTGCAAATCTGTGACCCCTACAAGCACGGCCGCCTTTGCCCCATTGGAGGCCCTGAGCACATTGGGATAATGGGGTCCCTATGACCTCGACAGAGCACATTTTGTTAGGTTAGACAAAGAAGCAAGTTTCTGGAATTGTGTTTTTCTTCATATTAAAAATACATGATATTTTTAAATGCACATCAAAGAATCCATTTATTTATTTTCATCTGTTAAATAATTTTAATATCAAATACATTATTTCACTGCAAATATACCAATTGTTTCACAAAACCATCACTCAAATAGAAATAATTCTAAAATATCATCAACAATATATTTTTCATCGAATGCGCGGCAAAAAATAGTATGCAGAAGTAAAAAGTAGTGGCATTAATTTGGTACCTAAAATAACGCAAAGCAGAAATAAAGTCTAAGTGACCGCCCTGCCCTCTTAAGCAACAACCACACGCTATTATCCGCAGTTGTTCTGCAGAAAAAATGTATGGAGATGACATTAGCTGCGGAAAATTTGCGCTTTTCAATAGCACCTTTAATCATTCATTATCTAAACAACATAACCGTCTTCTCTGTTACAAAACATGGACTAAAGTTAGTCCTGGTTTAAATCAGGAATAAGTTGACGCTGTCTCTATCTATGTATATTGACACAAGTGAAAGCGCTCTACATTTAAACCAAGACTAACTTTAGACCAGGTTTAAACCAGGTTTTTTAATAAGACCGCAAACGTCTAAACAACGACGGCTCATTCACAGCGTTCATTTCTCATACTACCGCGTCGCTACGGGCACAATATAGATAACAATCTATATTGTGCGGTATCTATAGTAAGGGTAGGGTTACCATCCATGTCAGGGAGGATGCCTGTTTAGGATGCACAAAACGCCTGATTTTTCGGAAAAATGCCTGTCATGATTGGAGTATGTATTTGAGGATCGGATCCCAAGTCCCCCCAGTTACCTACGCCAATGTATTTGAGCTATTTAGACCCGCGAAGTTCAAATGCCTGTCCCAGCGTAGCGCCGGCCGCACGCCTGTCTAAATCGTAAAATGCCTGTCAAATGCGGCGAACGCCTGTCAGATGGTAACCCTGGTAGCTTTCCAATTACAGCACTAGAGCGCATTATGCGGCATAATGCTTAACGTTGAATGTTTCAACTACAGCAACACTTCGCACAATCGAGCACTCTCAAAAGTAATGTTTTCGTGTGATGCGTGCAATCGATACCAACTCAGTGACAGAAAATTAACAAATGTTTTTTCTTTAAGTTGGCATTGATTGAAATGTTTTATTTATATATAATCGTTAGTAATATTATTTATTGTTGAAAAATTTTTCAAGCTTTCGTTTCATTGTAGTTTTTTTGAAATAATCAAAGTTAATTCAAACTGTGTTAAAAAAATAAATATAAGTATGGATGAAGGTACAAAAATTACTCAAAACAAAAAAATGTTAATGAAATAATCAAAATCCAAATTACTTAAAATAACCGTAAATAGTTTTCAATCAATTATTATGTATACCACATTATTTTCACATTAATGAGCTTATTGCTAACTCTATGAATATTTCTTTTTTTCAACACTGAACTTAGCGCACTCTGCTGGTGCATTTGAAAACTAATTCACGTTCCAATTAAGCATCAGCATAATTCGGCATTGTGCGCCACTGAGTCGCATTATGCTCTGTAATTGGAAAACTACCCCTAGCTACGGGCAAATCTGCCCGTAGCTCTCGGTTTAGTAGTTCTCGGGGGAATTCCACGAGGAATGAAACAATAGCTTTCATCAAAAGTGAACCGTCTATACAAACAACGCAATTCACTGTTCATCGTTTACTATTCATCGCAGAAATGAATCACTTTTGATTTTGATGAACCGTAATTTCGGCTTAACGTATTTCAAAGCTTTTGCTCTATAGTTTGAATCGTTTTTACTCCGGGAAAATATAGAATTCCCACGGGAAACGAGAAGCTAACGCGAGCGAAGCAGCGGGCGGAAAGCTAATATTTAATAATTTTATTGATTTTTATTATAAACTAGCTGTGCCCGCGAACTACGTTTCGCCATCAAAATACTTAACACAGTGTTTAGTTTTTTCCTCCATTTTATTCCATAATGATTCAACTTTATTCTGCCTTTCTTGAGCATCGGCCATTTCGAAATTAGGACAATTTTCGTAGGTTCGTAATGTTTTTTTCTAACAGTCCACAAAATTAAATACATTACATATTACTATAAACACGAAGTATTATTATTGTTTTAGAGACATTATTGATATTAATAAATTCTTCTTCAGTAGAAAGAACTACACAGTTGCAAAAATAATCTTTATCGTATTCATGTTTCGAATTAAAATAAACAATTGTTAATAAATTAGAACACTATACGAATAAAGTTTAGATTTTATAATGGGTGTTGGTAACACCAACAAAATATATTTTTTGGATATGACAACTTGGCGAATTTTGACTGGTCGTACAGTAAGCTCCTTGTCAAGCTATACTGTTTGACCGTTGAACCGTTCTTATGTCGCTCGTAATACTGGCGGTTTTCGTAGAGTTAATGTATAGCATGAATGGGGGGGTTACTGTACAAATACGTTTTCCGTATTCGATATCCGATCACGGAATACAGACACGGAGTTTCGTAAACGTAGCGCAGACGTTCGTTTCTTCTCATTCGGGATTTCTACCATTCTACCTAAACGTACGTACAGAACGTGTTCCGTTCGTAATAAAAACGAACTTGTGCGGCAGTCAATGAGTATATTTTGTATAGATTTGATGCATTCGGATGCCCGCATTCAGAAAACGAATGCGAAAAAACGTATTTATGCGGTTAGCCTTAAAATGTATTGAGACTTCCGTTTTTGTAACGTGTACTGTGCGATATAGTGTTGCTGGCATAGTTCGGTTAGCAAACTCGCCGTGATGACTAACATCCAACACACAAACTTGGAGTTATCGTTAGCTAGTTCACGATCGTTGCATTATCAAGGTCTCGAAGGACACTAAACACAGGTAACATCTAACATCGAACATCCAATAGGCCCCGGCTAGTGGGTTCTCAAACTTTTTTGGTGACGGAACCCTTTTGGAAAGGGAAATACTTGACCGTACCCTAAAATAAAACAATAGTTTTTAAAAGTGTATTCTTTATTAATAAGCATAATAAAAGTACGACCAGAGAGGGTGTTTTGATTTTTCTAAATTATTGCGGAACCCTTATAGGGGTTTTGTGGAGCCCTAGGGTTCCGCGGAACACACTTAGAGCATGGCTGCTCTAGGTACCCTTCAGGGCCTACTTTTATTTAATACCCCCATTGCTGGGTTTGAAAAGCAACTGTTATCCGTCTTTTTTGAGCGGTGGCCATATTGAATTTACGTCAATGTTGCTACGTTCATAGTGCTCTACTGATCAAGGCCTTTCATTTGATACCCATATTGCTGGGCTTAGAAACGAACTTTTATCAGTTTTTTTTTGAGCAGCGGCCATATTGGATGTTGTGCTATTTTCCTAGGTTCATAGTGCTCTACTCTTCAAGGCCTTTCATTTGATACCTATATTGCTAGGTTTGGAAACGAACTTTTATCCACCTTTTTTGAGCGGTGGCCATGTCGAATTTACGTCTATATTGCTAGGTCCATAGTGCTCTACTCTTGAAGACCTTTCATTTGATACCTATATTGCGAAATTAGAAAACGAACTTTTATCCACCTTTATTGAGCGGCGGCCATGTTGAATTTATTTATGTGTTGCTAGGTTCATAGTGCTCTACTCATCAAGGCCTTTCATTTGGTGTCCACATTGCTCGGTTTGAAAACGAACATTTATCCTTTTTTTGAGCGGCGGCCATGTTGAATTTAGGTAGATTTTCGTAGGTACCTAATGCTCTACTCTTCAAGGCCTTTCATTTGATACCCATATTGCTAGGTTTGGAAACTAACTTTTATCCACCTTTTTTGAGTGGCGGCCATGTTGAATTTATGTAAATGTTGCTAGGTTCATAGTGCTCTACTTATCAAGGCCTTTCATTTGAGACCCATATTGCTGGGTTTGGAAACGAACTATTATCCATTTTTTGAGCGGCGGCCATGTTGAATTTATAGCAATTTTCCTAAGTTCATAATGCTCTACTGTTTTAGGCTTTTCATTTGATACCCATATTGCTAGGTTTGGAAACGAACTTTTATCCTATTTTTTTTGAGCGGCAGCCATGTTGAATTTAGGTCGATTTTGCTAGGTTCCTAATGCTCTACTCTTCAAGGCCTTTCATTTGATACCCATATTGCTAGGTTTGGAAACAAACTTTTATCTATCTTTTTTGAGCGGCGGCCATGTTGAATTTATGTCAATGTTGCTAGGTTCATAGTGCTCTACTCATCAGGGCCTTTCATTTGATACCCATATTGCTGGGTTTGAAAACGAACTTTTATCCTTTTTTTTGAGCGGCGGCCATGTTGAATTTAGGTCGATATTCCTAGGTACCTAATTCTCTACTCTTCAAGGCCTTTCATTTGATACCCATATTGCTAGGTTTGGAAACTAACTTTTATCCACCTTTTTTGAGCGGCAGCCATGTTGAATTTATGTCAATGTTGCTAGGTTCATAGTGCTCTACTCATCAATGCCTTTCATTTGATACCCATATTGCTAGGTTTGGAAACAAACTTTTATTCACCTTTTTTGAGCGGCAGCCATGTTGAATTTATGTCAATGTTGCTAGGTTCATAGTGCTCTACTCATCAATGCCTTTCATTTGATACCCATATTGCTGGGTTTGGAAACGAACTTTTATCCGTTTTATTTGAGCGGCGGCCATGTTGAATTTAGGGCGATTTTCCTATGTTCATAGTGCTCTACTCATCAAGGCCTTTCATTTGATATGCATATCGCTGGGTTTGGAAACTAACTTTATCGGCAGTCATGTCAAATTAAGTCAACGTGGCTAGGTTCGATGTGTTTTCTTTAGGTTCTTCGTTCGATATCCATGTTCCTTGGGTGGATCCAAAAAAATGTGATCCATCATTTTAGACATTAGGATCAAGAGTCCCGTCCCGTCCCTCTACGCGTAACCCAGAATATTGCAGTCAGATATTTTTTTTAATGATCAATATTAATCTATTACTTTTAATAGTTTTAAATGGATGAAAGAGTTTGATTCCTTAATCCTAATATAAAAACATATAACACCTTTCAAAATACCTTGAAAAGAGTATCTTCATTTTTCAACATTTTAAATATTTAATTGTACCGATTTTGTGAAAATTAGTCAAGAATTAAACCAATCTACAAATTTTATGGTCACTCGATTTATACATTGGTTGTATGGCTTGATCTTTTTGCCTTACCACCACGGTACGACATAAGAAAAAGACAATTTTGTTGGCGAAATCCAGTTGGGTACAGCCATTAACAGAAAATATTAAATTTTATTTGTACTATGTGAAACACTTCAGTCCTGCCTTTCAATTTTCGAAATCCAATTACTTAAGATCAGGCTGTATGGCGTAGTTCCATTGCCTTTCCTTCGTGGAAGAAAATACCTTCTCTCTGTACTATGTGACAGGCTTGTCAAAATAATTTCACGTGCGCCATGTTGTTTTTCTACCTAAAGCCAATTCGAAAATTTTATATGGTATTTTTTCACTAAAAATAAAAAGTGAATTTAAACAAACGAATTTATGCCTAAATGTTCTTCCGGAAAATTCTAAGCATTGTGGTGTAAGCCATATCAAATTCTGTCCAGTAGTTTCGGAGATCTTTCCGGACAAACAGACAAACAAACAAACAAACAAACCAACAAACAAACAATTTTTTTTAAAACTATTCTATCGTGTTCTGCCAATGATTTTAAGGCGACCTGTGTATTTTTTTTCTTAATATTTCGCAATTACAGATTTTTGTACCCCTACGATTTTATTATATATAGAGATAGAGATTATTATATATAGAGATAACGAGTGTAAGCAAACTTTGATAAATAAATTTAAAAAATATAATCACTCTGTGCAACCATTTGTAGGTACCTACTACTCGTATAGCTATGTTAATTTCATTTAAATTTTTATAGTTTATTGAATCTAGGTTTATTGATACGATACACACAAAACTTTCCTTTTTAATACTTACTTACTTACTATACTAATATTATAAACGTGAATGTTTGTGAATATGGACGTATGTTTGTACTCTTTCACGCAAAAACTACTATATGGATTTGGATTAAAATTTGTAGGTACAGGTAGACAGATTACGACAGGAATTAACATATACGCTACTTATGATCCCGGAGAAGTAAGCAGTTCCCGCGAGAAAGTAGATTTACAGTTTCTTTCTTTGAACTTTTATGCCGATACATTATTCGCGGCACAGCTAGTAACAAATAAAAATGGAGTAGCATCTGCGATTGATTTATTAATAGTCGCCATAAAACATAATGTTACTGATAATCTTTAATCAAGTAAGTACTTTATCATATTTCGCATGGATGTCGGAAAAAACATGTCGTACGTAGGTGGGTATATAGGTTACATGATTTTACTTGAGTATTTATTTTGATTAAGTATAAACTAAGTAAACAAAATTAAGTGTTTTGATTACATTTTTGCCAATTTTTTTCTCGATGCTCAGCTCCCAGCTCCTATTGGTTGTAGCGTGATGTCATAATAGGATAGCCTACGATAAATGGACTATCCAACATAAACATAATTTTCAAATCGAATCAGTAGTTCTTGAGATTAGCGCGTTCAATCAAACAAACAATCTTCAGCTTTATAATATTATATATTAGTAAGTAAAAATGAATTACCAGCTGTGCCCGCGACTTCGTTCGCGTGAATGTCGGAAAATAACGTCGTACATTTTTTCTCGTTTATGTAACATTTTTCATTGATGCTCAGCTTGCTCCAATTAGTCGTAGCGTGATGTTATATAACCTACAGCCTTCCTCTATAATTGGGCTATCCAACACAAAAATAATTTTTCAATTCGAATCAGCGCAGTTCCTGAGATTAACGCGTTCAACCAAACAATTTTCAGCTTTATAAGATTTAAAAAAAAAAAGTAAATACAGATTTAGGCCCGTATAACAAAACTCAACTCAAGCAGCGTTTGAACTCCATTCACGCAACGCTAGTTTTGAGTGGAGATCACGACATGCCCAGCACCAGCCCACTGCTGAACAATCTTGCCCATCACCAGCCCACTGCTGAACAATCTTGTCCAGCACCACCCCACTGTAAAACTATTTTACCCAGCAGCACCCCACTGCAGAACAATCTTGCCCAGCACCAGCCCACTGCTGAACAATCTTGCCCAGCACCATCCCACTGCTGGAAATCTTGCTCAGACCAGGGTATCCTTCCCAGAACCAGCCCACTGCTGAACAATCTTGTCCAGTACCACCCCACTGCAAAACGATTTTGCCCAGCAGCACCCCACTGCAGAACAATCTTGCCCAGCACCAGCCCACTGGTGAACAATCTTGCCCAGCACCATCCCACTGCTTGAAATCTTGCTCAGGCCAGGGTATCCTTCCCAGAACCAGCCCACTGCTGAACAATCTTGTCCAGCATCACCCCACTGCAAAACGATTTTGCCCAGCACCAGCCCACTGGTGAACAATCTTGCCCAGCACCAGCCCACTGCTGGAAATCTTGCTCAGGGCAGGGTATCCTACCCAGAACCAGCCCACTGCTGAACAATCTTGTCCAGCACCACCCCACTGCAAAACAATTTTGCCCAGCACCAGCCCACTGCTGAACAATCTTGCCCAGCACCAGCCCACTGCTGAACAATCTTGTCCAGCATCAGGGTTAGATTATTGTACTGAATTGTTGTAATTTATTTTCCTAGTGATTGAATTCATTTGTATTTGCAACACCAAAAGAACTTAAATTTTGATAGAAACCCATACATCTTATATTGTTTCGAAGGAGTTCGATTACAAAGACTGTGACTGTGAATACGAGATTTTTTATATGTATTAGATATTTTTTTCACTTGAAATACAAATGCAGATGGGACATATACATAGGCGGAATAATCCCTAAAGGAATCTCTCCAGCCAACCTCACTGGATGTTTGGATTTGGATGGTGTTTTATACTAATAATAATAATAATTTCTTTATTTCAGACCAAGTCCATATCATATCGTAGGTACACAAAAGTAAAAAAAAACATAAATAAAGATTTAAATTCAATTCATTTAGGTGGCAATAGCCATCCATCGTTGATACGTTGAGGTTAGCAACAGCCGATCTGACAAACTCTGTATTTTTACACCTGCCAACTCTGGACACAAAAGACGCTATACGCTTACGCTGAATGGCGTTGAAGGTATCCACCCGAGCGTCAAAGAACATACCGGACGCGCTGCAGCTTCGAGGCAGGCCCATCAGGTGCCGAAAGATGTTGTTGTAGGCGACTCTGAGGGTACTGTGTGCTCGTAAAGTGTATTGGGTCCACAATTGACAGGTGTAAAAGGCTTGGCAGAATGACTTAAAAAGCGTAATTTTCACTTCAGGAGCCGCCCTATACAATTTTCTGGCGATCATATTGCCGACTACACACAATGCACGTCTTTGACGTTCTATGTCATCGTCATCCACTAGAGTCGATGTGATGACGTGGCCAAGGTACCTGAAAGTCTCCACAGGCTTAACCAGTTGCCCATTGAGACGCAACTCAGGCACAAATTGGGGACCTGTTCCCTAAATATAACCATTTCATTTTTTTTTGCTATTGTAAGAAAGATCGTGATCATTTGCATATCGTTCACAGATATAGGTATCTGTGAACGATCACGCAATCTACGCAATCCCTGGATCGTGTGACTAAGCAGCACCATATCATCGGCATAGCTCAGATTTTTGACATATCTGCCATCTAATCTGAGCCCAACCGGGGTGCCGCTCAGCTCCACGATTAAATCATTTACATAAAAATTAAACAGGTCGGGAGAGGTAACCCCCGCCTGCCTCACCCCACATGACAGCCTATAGCTGTCCGAGATCTCGCTGTCCCATCTGACGTTGTTGGTCTGATTGTCGTACCAACAGGCAAGATGACCAACAACCTCATGAGGAACCTCAGAGTTGTGCATTTTCTCCCAAAGTAAGTCGTGGTTGAGCGTATCAAATGCACGACTCAAATCCAAAAAACAAGCATACATTGTAGTATTAATTTTATATTAGTACATTACGATATAAGTGCGGTATATTGGTTATAACTCACGAGGCGGAATTTCAGCCCGAGCCGAGTGTAAATACCTAATAAACTGAATTTTTTGATTAATTATCACAAGTCATTGTTAATTTGTAGACAAACTAAATAATCGTATGAAAATAATCGTTTGAAAAATCATGTTGTTCGTTGATGTCTTTTATATTACCTTTAAAATATAGGTAGTACATTACTGGCGCGGCCGGCAGGTGCAGCATTGCCGGACTCTGATGCGTGCCTCGGCTATAATACAAGCGTATTTTATGAGCTGCTTGATGTATCTAAAACCGGTTAAATTAGATTCTCTTTACGAGCAAGTGTGTTGAAAAATTATTATTGCTTGTATTATTATTTATTTATTTATTTAAAAAAGGCTAATGAATACCGCCACCTATTTCTCTGCTTGGCCCAGATTGACTGGCAGAGACAGAGGGTGATGTTTCTCGTGAGGACCACCAAATGCACAACTTATCTGCTGCAAGCGTGGATCCACCGTTGTGTGCATGATGGGCATGCTCACAACCCTAATAGACTGACGTCACGACGATCATCGATCTCAATATACAAAACCAGGTTTAAACCTGGTCTAAAGTTAGTCTTGGTTTAAACGTAGTGCGCTTTCACTTGTGTCAATATACATAGATAGTGACTAACTTTAGTCCATGTTTCGTAATAAGACGGCAAAGGTTTATTATATCGTGACTTCAGACTATCGTGACGATAGGCTGACGATATGATATCAATGCCATAAAAAAATGAATCTTGGTCAGGAGCATATGTTTTGTAAACGTCTCCTTTGTAGGAATGCACTACCTATATCGATTAGGAGAGCGAGATCATACATCGACTCGTACTTGGCCGATTTTCGGGTGGCTCTTACCCATATGTGTGTGACCACAGCTGTTTTGAAGGCTGGATCCGCGCCGGGTTGTTTGTAGCATTAAGAGGATTGTGAAGCTGTCAATTTTCATACAAAAAGCGATAACGCTTTTCTCCCTCTTTACATAGTCCAATTTTCATAATTTTTGGAAATGTTGTAGATATAATGAAGAGATAGGTTTGTACGTTTTGAGTTTGAAGTAATTATGCTCAGAATATAAATTATTAGCATCTAAATATCCATATTTTAGACTTAAAAACTACCTCGTGCATTTTTATCCTTTTTGACTAAATTATACTAAATTACAAAAAAAGCAAAACGTACAAACATAGATTAAGGTATACTGAATCTAATGAGACTAAAAGTGTGTAATTTCGTAAAGGTTTAAGGGGGTAAAACAGTTATCGCCCGAAAAAACTTAATAAGTAAATCAATATCTAGTTACAATACCAAGTACTTTTATCTGCTACTGGCTTAACTCCTACGATAAAAATTGATTCCGGAACCCGGATGCACGTAATAGGCAATAAACAACATTGTTTTCCACACCTACCTATGGTTATATTAATCATTGTTTATCGAGTGAATTATTGTTTCCAAATCCGTCTTAGTAACCTGTCAAACAAATTTACAGCCAAATTTATTTGCTATCTTGTAATCTAGGTTAGTGACTATGTTACGTGAATTCTAGTCGCTATGTTTATCCGTTTCCCTGTGGTCCTACTAATTTGTCCTACTAGTTGGACTACCGAGAAGCGTCGTTCCGCGTAGTCCTACCATTATTATTCTACACATGTATTCCAGCGTTTCTTAACCTTAAGCGGGAAACGAAGACAACAGAAGTTCAAGTCTGGTTAAATTGCTCACTAATTTAAAAACCGGCCAAGCGCGAGTCGCTCTCGCCCATGAAGGGTTCCGTAGGATTTATGACGTATTAAAAAAACTACTTACTAGATCTCGTTCAAACCATTTTTCGGTGGAAGTTTGCATGGTAATGTACATCATATATATTTTTTAGTTGTATCATTCTCTTATTTTAGAAGTTACAGGGGGGGGGGGGGGGGGACGGGACACATTTTACCACTTTGGACGTCTCTCGCGCAAACTATTCAGTTTAGAAAAAAATGATATTAGAAACCTCAATATGACCTATCCATAAATACCTCACACGTATGGGTTTGATGAAAAAAAATTTTGAGTTTCAGTTCTATGTATGGGGAACCCCCAAAATTTATTGCTTTTTTTCTATTTTTGTGTGAAAATCTTAATGCGGTTCACAGAATACATCTACTTACCAAGTTTCAACAGTGAAAAGTGGCTGTGACATACGGACGGACAGACAGACAGACAGACAGATAGACAGACATACAGACATAACGAATCTATAAGGGTTCCGTTTTTTGCCATTTGGCTACGGAACCCTAAAATGACCAAAGCTTTTAAATTATTTAGAAAAGGAGTCAAAAAAATCATCTTCGGACCTAAACAGGCCGCATCGCAGAATCACAATACGAATCATATTATGATTCATATTATGATTGGAGTGCAACGCATCATATTTATACTTTTATTTGTAAAAAGTGCAGCTATTTCTCTTAGATACTTCATCATCATCATCATCACAGCTCAGCTCATATACGTCATACAGCTTAGATACTTGTCATTCTAAAATCAATAGTGAAAACGGCGTAGAAATCAGGTGGTAACTAGGTACTTTTTTTTACAGAATTGATCACAACTTGTCTATTATTGCAATGATGTTTATATTTTTAAAGGTTTTTTTGTTAAACTGATTTTTTTGTTACAAATTTAGGTACAGGTTGAAACAGGTTTAGGTTTGAAAACTGATTTTTTTGTTATAAATTTAGGTACACTTATGTTTCTCTTTATTTAGTTAAGTATACCGGGAAATAAGAAAAAGTGTATGGAAAAAAATGCATATTTTTGTTAATATTTTAAAAGCAACAAAACTAAATTAGCAGGTTTCAAGAGAACAATCATAGACAATATAACCTTTCGAATAACATATCAAACAACGAAATTGATGCAGTAGAAATCGAGAAATGAAGAAAACTTGGTACGGTCGGCCGCCATCTTTGTGACGTCACACGCAGCTATGCGTTTAAGGGTTTCCCTCAATTTTTATTAGATCCCGTCATCAGATCTTTACTTTGGTGACCTTGACACCACCCTTGAAGTATACTCTATCGAATACAAAAAGAATTTTGTAAATCGGTCCACAATTGGCTAGATGACAAAAAAATTTTTATTTGCTTTAATAGAAGCTTATTCATATAATAAACAGAAAGAAAAATCGGTTTTTGAATAACTATAAAAACAACCAAGATATAAGGTATTAAAGATTTTTCTTCATCTCTTTCTATAGCAAAACGGCTTGTATCTAATGTATTACTGAGCCGATTTTAATTCTAATTTCACAGGACTGCATCTTTTTCCACGGTATTTTAATATTTAATGACGAGACGTAAAAATTTGAATTCAGTCATCATCCCAAATCGCGTAACATACTCGTACACACAAAAAAAAACGTACGCATCGAATTGAGAACCTCCTCCTTTTTTGAAGTCGGTTAACAAGAAATCCGGTCGAGGAAAGTCAATATTAAAGCCCATCCCGCTCTTTGTGCGGTTTTGATATTGTTTTGAGCGATCATGGTTGGGGGGCAGGTGTACAGGATATAATAGTTTTATGACGCATCAGTCTCCGGGTGGTCAGAATACCTATCGCAATATTATCAATGACAATGTGATAATATGTGATAGCAAGTACTATGTCATACTATCCTAATCGCGAATACACTATATAACTCCTGGCTAGTGCTGTTACGGCATAAGCAGTCCAAGAATGGCGGTGTTGGCAGCTGTCCTGCTTTTCGGGCTGGCAATCACGTCAGGTATTTTTATTTAATAATAATAATAATAATTTATTTATTAATCTCATCAACAGGATATGATAACTAACAGTTTAGATTTAAGGACAAACCAGGTATCCCGCTGTGTGAAAGACTGGTGCCTATGATAGACTGAAACAGCCTGTGTTACAGGTCACCAGGCCCTCCCTCAAGCGGAAAGATTACAAATGATTGTATGTCTAAATAATGTTACAGTATAACGTATCCATAAGAGAATTTTACATAATAAGTAATTTTTAACACAAGTTTATCAGTACATAGAAATTGAAATATTTGTTATTATTGCGATGATAAGAGAGGTAGATTCTGTGCCTGAGCAGTCTGTGCCTACCTCTATCATAACTATTCCTGTCCATTGCTGTGTTTCGGTTTGATGGGTGAGACAAGCAGTTAAATCACTGGGTAATGTGACTTCACATCTTATGACACTAGCGCACAATAAATCTATTACTTACATATATTTTTTTTAAAAACAAAGCTTTTTTGCATCCCATAGTACAATTTATCTAAGTGAAACACCAGTTTCTCAAAATTGCGGTTTTACAAAAGCAGGGTAGATAAATTATTAGTTAATAAAAATTAGTTTTTCTCTAACCAAATGGTTTAGGCACTCGGCCGGTTGTTGCCGCGGCACGCTCGATTCGCTCGCTCGGCTCGTGCGATGTATCTAGGGTTGCCGACCCTACTATATGCCTAATATAGTATTCTGCTATATTAATTGTTCGTCAAATAAAAATATAAAGTAGGCAAAACTACTATATTTTATAATTATCTATTTCGAATCGAGTCAGAAGAGTCAGAGTGGCATGATGTTTTAAAGATGATTATTTCATTTCTTCGTCCAATACCAGCAACTACTGCAACGCAACTTTTCCGTTATGAAAAATAATTGTTGAGATGAGCATAATCGGGCCAATTGAAATTAAATATACGCAGAATTGATGGTATTTTCAATTTGAATATGGAGTATTGGAATATAATGAAGCACAATTATGAAATTATTCTTAAGAATATAAAAATTTCATTGTTAAATAGAAAAACAGAAAAAAAAATTATAAATTATGTTTCAATTTTGATCATACTTCATTTCCACTATATTTTTAGACGTCAGAGTTTTTAAAATACTATATACTTAGAAGGCTAAATTATGTAAGACTATATATGATTAAAAAAAGTTGGCAACCCTAGATGTGGCCGCAGTTCTATTCTGGCAGTTCTATTCCGAATACCTACGAATAAGTGCGCAAGCGCCCTCCTAGCCATTTCGATTCAATTCACCTATGTTTAAATAATAAGAAATATTCTGTATTTTGAACATCTGTTTTACCGCGCATTGAGCATAAATATGATATAGTATTGAAGATTTTTTCGAATAAATTCTAGTGATAGGTACTTTTGTGAAACAATTGATATATTTGCAGTGAAATAATGTATTTGCTATAAAAATTATTTAACTAATTAAAATAAATTTATGGGTTCTTTATTGGGAATTTTAAAATATCCTATAATCTATTCACATAATTTTACTATGATGAAAAAAAAAACAAAAAGTGTAAGTACCTACTCTAACCTAACAAAAAATATTTTACAAAAAATAAAAACTGACTTCAAAAACACTGAAAAGTTAAAAATAATATAAGAATGGGTACGGACAACATCACACTTCTATATTGAAGTCGGTCGGTGAAACAACATTGGAAGTGGACGAATTAGGAAGTGGTCGGAGTCGACCGGAGGGTGCTAAACAATGATCTCTAATGGTCTTATTACGAAACCTGGTTTAAACCTGGTCTAAAGTTAGTCTTGGTTTAAATGTAGTGCGCTTTCACTTGTGTCAATATACATAGACAGAGACAGCGTCAACTTAGTCCTAGTTTAAACCAGGACTAACTTTAGTCCATGTTTTGTAATAAGGCGGCTAAAGTTTTAAAATTTGGCACCGACTTCAATATAGAAGTGTGATGTTGTCTTTACCTATTCTTATATTATTTTTAACTTTTCAGTGTTTTTGAAGTCAGTTTTTAATTTTTGTAAAATATTTTATATTTTTAACTTTTTAGTGAATGAAATCTTTTTAGTTAAAAAACCCTAATATACCAAGTTGCTACTAAATTAGGGTTTCCATCGATTTTCATGGAATCCCATCATCAGATCCTGACTTTGGTGACCTTGGGACCACCCCAGGAGTATACTCTATCGAATACAAAAAGAATTTTGGAAATCGGTCCACAATTGGCGGAGTAATCTCGTAACATACACACAAAACACGTTGGACACACCTAAAAATTCAGGGGTTTTCCTCGATTTTTATCGGATCCCATCATCAGATCCTAACTTTGGTGACCTTGGGACCAACCTTGGAGTATACTCTATCGAATATAAAAAGAATTTTGCAAATCGGTTTACAATTGGCGGCGTAATCGCGTAACATACAAAAAAAAACATACGCATCGAATTGGGAACCTCCTCGTTTTTGAAGTCGGTTAAATATAGTGCTCTGTCGAGGTCATAGGGACCTCATTATCCCAATGTGCTCAGGGCCTCCAATAGAGCAGAGGCAGCCGTGCTTGTAGTGGTCACAGATTTGCACAATTAAAAAGAATTTAATGCTTTATTCGCAGAATACCAGATTCTCAAAACACCAGATTCTCAAAATACCACATTCTCAAAATACCAGATTCTTATTTCATCATAAGTATAATTGAAAACAATAACTGAAAATCATTATAGAGATGCCTGTAAAACTTGCGACTGCACTCCCTTAAAATTATTATTGTCTCTGCTAGTCTCTCTTTTTAGGGACAACTCACAACTACGGCTAGCTATGTAGGTGGTTCTAGCCAATTATGATCACATTTTTCACCAAATATATTTGTTTCAGCCTTACCCACGCCAGATGAGAGAATAGATTGGCCTGACAGGCCATCGTTCTGGCCCCAAGGCTGGGAGTGGCCCCCGCAACGCCCTGAGTCCATCGAGTGGCCCGATAGGCCCTCCTTCTGGCCTGAAGGTTGGGCGTGGCCTCCGCAGCGACCTGAGAAGATCGAGTGGCCTGAGAGACCGTCTTTCTGGCCTGAAGGTTGGGCATGGCCTCCGCAGCGACCTGAGAAGATCGAATGGCCTGACAGACCGTCTTTCTGGCCAGAAGGCTGGAGCTGGCCGCCGCAGAAACCTGAGTCTATTCAGTGGCCTGAGAAACCCTCATTCTGGCCCGAGGGCTGGGCCTGGCCTCCGCAGAAACCTAATAGACCTGAATGGTGGCCTGAAAACCTTCCTTGGCCGATTGCATTTAACGCTGAAGAAAGTAAGTTTATTAAACCTATTTAAATCTAACCATGCAAGCTACTATCAAATCGAGCCAGTTTTTTTTTCATTTCTGTGTTGTTTTTTTTGGTAAAGTGTGACTTCGCAAGAAGGAATGGAGAGGGAGGGAGCAAGAAGCAATCATTATTTTATTGGTTAATTAGATTCTTGTAATTTCATCATCAACAGCTCATATAGGTACGTCCCCACCGAGGGGCTCGAGCCTACCCTAATTAGGCCTTAGTCAACCACGCTGGCCAAGTGCGGGTTGGTCGACTTCACACACAACCTGTAAAGAAATTATTTCACAGGTGTGTATAGGTTTCCTCACGGTGTTTTCCCCATTACATTCTTGTGATTTGTTTGACATCAATAAGTGCCTGTAAAGGTCTATCTATATTGAATAAAGATTTTTGAGTTCGAGTTTTGTGAATGGGATTTGATACATTCTTACTCCCTCTTGTTTATTTACTTTCACCTGTCCCGGTGTCTGTAATGAAATCTTGCTAGTTAAATTTGGTCCACTTCCTGGATTCCGATTGAGCTGAAATTTTGCATGCATATGTATATCGCGTGACAATGTAATATTATGATGACATGGAGCTGATCTAATTCTGGAGCTGGAAGGTGGCCATAGGAACTCCACAATGAAACAACACAACCCCATCGAGTTTGGGCTCGTTTGATTCGTACTGACGAGACTAAAAGCATGTATAAATAAAAAGTTTGTCTTTAATTTTTTATCTTGTTTAATAGCGGATGAGCGTGTAGAAGGTTTTTGCAAATAGAATAAGAGGGGGAAGGGGAGGGAGAGGGGCGTTAGGGGGGTTGAATTTTGGTTGTGAGCCTCTGTGTACGTAATTCGAGTCAGTGAGTAAAAAACTTGCTTTTCTAAATTGCCTAATGTCAATAGTACCCTGAATAATAACGCCTGTCTTAGAATAATAACGCGTTATTATTCTAAGATAGTACCATTGACTAACTTACCACCTTATAGCATGCCAAAATAATTACTTTTTACTTTTTTTTACATACGACAGTGAAGCTCATGACCTTGATCTCACCTGATGGTATGTGACGATAAGGCCGAAGGTGGAAGCGAGCTTCACCTGGACTCCTCAACAACTGAGGAACTGGCTATCTTACCTCTAATAATTGTCGGAACACATGTATGCTATAAACATTGTTATTATGGCGACAAACTTAGACTAAGACGATAGTGCTAGCCAGGCGGGCTCAGAAGCCCTACCAGTAATTAAACCAAGCAAAAAATTTCTACCCCTATGGAGAATTGAACCCCGGACTTCCCGATCAACACCCGGTGGTCTCAACTACTATACCATAGAGGCGGTTAAACTTACAACAGAGCTGGTGAGAAAATATCTTAAATACACTAGGATACCGATTCAGGAGGTGATCACTTAAAATCTTTGAATGCAGTTCAAATTGTTTTAAAAATCAAATTTAGTCTTCGTTCAGTAAAATTTTCTATTCGATATTTAAGATGCTTTCTTTTCAAGTGACATCGCCGTGGGACGCCCTGTTGTACACGCCTCCCCCCACCCCCTGTATACGCCAATGACAGCTAGCCGACTGGCGTTCCACTAATAAGTTACAGCCGAAACGAAACCGAAGCTAGCGATTAACCAATCGGAGCGTATAGACTGATTTCCGATGAATCCGGATGTACGATGATGTGGTAATGTAGCGCTCTGATTGGTCGAAAGCAACGGTTCGGCTTCGTTTCGGTTGTGGTTTATTAGTACATAGATTTGACCTGAGGCCCAATTCTGCAAATAAGTTGTATGGCCGTACTCAAATATGACGTCACGTTTGATGTCGGATCTCTCTGTCTAATCGCCTTCAAATTAACAACTTAAAATGCTTGTATCTACTGTATTTCTTAGCCGATTTTAATTCTAATTTCACGGGACTGCATCTTTCTCCACGGTATTTTAATATTTAATGACGAGGCGTAAAAATTAAAATTCAGTCATCATCCCAATTGCCATGCAACTGTTCGCTGACGTGATAATCTGGCGTCCTGATTGGTCGATTGCAACGGTTTAGTTTCGATTCAGCTGTAACTTATTAGCAGAATTGGGCCTCTGAGTGCCGGGCCTACATATGGATTTGCTTACTGGAGATTGAATTTTGACGTATTTTGTATGAAGCTAATGTCAAATGCCTATCGCTAGTTACCAAATCCACAGATAGATAGAATATTGAAACCGGCCGTAGCCAACCTCCATAGCTATCTTGATCCATTATGACGGAACGGTTACCTACTTATTAAACACCTATTTACAATTTTTTAAAGAAACCCAGATCACAATGCTATGGTAACGTCGAGGAAAGTGCAGAGGTCGGTTTCAGTGACAAGAATAAGAAAAGAAATCTCTTTTATCTGAAATTCTCATTATGTTCCGTATTATAAAGTTTCAAATAATATGTATTTCATATTTATAATCGAACATTATCTGTTGCAGGAATCAACTGGCCTGACAGGCCTTCATTCTGGCCTGAGGGCTGGGCGTGGCCCCCACAGAAACCTGAGTCCATCCAGTGGCCTGATAGGCCATCTTTCTGGCCTGAAGGCTGGGCGTGGCCTCCACAGCGACCTGAAAAGATCGAGTGGCCTGACAGACCCTCATTTTGGCCTGAGGGCTGGGCCTGGCCTCCACAGAAACCTGAGTCCATCCAGTGGCCCGACAGACCGTCGTTCTGGCCCGAGGGCTGGGCGTGGCCTCCACAGAAACCTGAGTCCATCCAGTGGCCTGACAGACCCTCGTTCTGGCCCGAGGGCTGGGCGTGGCCTCCACAGAAACCTGACTCCATCCAGTGGCCTGACAGACCCTCATTTTGGCCTGAGGGCTGGGCGTGGCCCCCACAACTCCCCTAAACAATCATGATTAAATGAAACATTACAACGCAATGTCGTAAAATGTCACGTGGTTATACATTTTACTACGGCTTCCTCATCGTGAATACTCATAAGAAAAATGTAAATAAATATTTAAAAAAATAAATTGCAGCTTTTAAAATGCCGTGTTTAATTTGACAGTGGTCTTCAGAGACCTATTTTAGCGAACCTCAGTCACCTCACCACCGCAATATTATAATTTTGATTTATTGCTTTGATGAAAACGTTTTTCTAACTTGGAATTGAAATTTCAACAATTGCATTTTTGACAAAAAATGCAGTCGTGATTTTTTGGACATTTAAATAGTGAAAGACACAGTTACTCCGAAATCTCTTGATTTTCTCATTCCTGCTATAATGCGTATCTATCTATGTCGGATAGGATTATGTATTATGTTCATAAGTTAAGAGTAGTATGGCGTATTAATCATAATTTCTAGTAATATATATTTTTTTCGATTCATGTAAAATTTTTCTCAACTGACGACTTTGGTGCACGGTAAAACTTTTCCTGCTGGGGGAACACACGCCAAAAGTTTATGTTTGCACCTTTGTAACGAAGCTTAAACATGTTACTAATAAATAATAATAATGTGGAAAGAGGCAAATCCGTCCTCATTTTTCCGACTTTCGTCCTTTTTCTTTCCAAGCGCTCGAAAAACTTGGTATAAAAAATCGTATGACAACTGTGTCTATACTATATATATTTTTATATACTTATACCACAAAGGTGACAAGCATGTGGGTCACCTGATGGTAAGTGATCACCGCCGTCTATGGACGCTTGCAACACCAGTGGTATCACTCGCGCGTTGCCAACCTAAATACCTACCTCTTTACGCCTTTTTTGAAGAACTGTATTAAGGCGCTACATCAAAAATGAATCAAACAATGGGAGGCGTGGTCTATACGTACGCCTCTATACGAGGATCTCGCCAGCGTTGCCAAACGTACGGTAATAACCGTATTGTATTCGTACGGTAATTTTATGCCCCGTACGGTAATATATTCCCGTATGACAAATGTACGGTAATTTAAAGACCAGTGGGCCTAGACAAATGACATAAACACTTATTTTTCCGCAGTCATTCCGCAGAGAAAATGTATGGAAATGACATCAGAATATTTTTTCTGCAGAACGACTGCGGAAAAATAAGCGTGTGGCGTTTGTCTAGGCCCACTGGTCTTTAAATTACCGTACATTTGTCATACGGGAATATATTACCGTACGGGGCATAAAATTACCGTACGAATACGGTTATTACCGTACGTTTGGCAACGCTGGCGAGATCCTCTCTCCTGTGGCTCCCACCCAGTCCGTTCCTAGAGCGTGGACCGTACGCCTCGCGACACCCCAGGGTGCCACGGTACCCACTTTGGGAACCTCTGATCTAGGTGTTCTGTAATCATTCATATCCATACCGACAATATTTTGAACTCTTTTAAATAAAACTACACTTTTCGGAATGTACTTTTGTCTTTTTGAGAATCTGTCCATATGAGAATCTGTCCTTTTGAGAATCTGTCTTTTTGAGAATCTGTCCTTATGCGAACAAAGGATTTAATCGCGTACATATTTTTCTAACACATTTTAATTATTTAGCCCGAGCGACGTTTCGAACGCTTTGCTGCATTCGTGGTCACGGGATGACTAAAGCTGGTGGGTGTCATAGAGTAACATCACATTTATTATTTTACCACCGTCATCTTATATATTTATGTGGTTCGTTCCACGCAAACAGAACTCACGGTATCTATTGTTTTAGCAGTCTGTGGACGAGCTTGGAATTTGGTCATTTCCATGATAGGAGTGCCAGTGCGGCGTTAAGGGGATTAAATGAAAGATTTAATGTCCTTAAGTACACAAATTTATTTAAATCACGGGTCAGGGTACGGAACCGGTCACACAATCCCTATTTCCTGTGAAGGGCAGACACGCTAGGTACTCCCCTGCGGGTCGAAGTCCACGACACGGAGACTGGTCACAGGTCTTCTGTGTTCACGCAGAGGAAAACGATGGGCAGAAAGTGCGTAGCTCAGCGAATGTAGCTACGGGTTGGCCAACCGTAACTTTGGACCCTGGAATTCACCAATTCATCCAAGCAGTTGGAATACTCCAACCATTATCTCTATTGAAATTCGGGTGTTTTTGAATCTCAATCGCCTCGCGTGGCATCATTTGGATGAATCGGTGTTCTTTGGCAAGGATCTGTGGATTATCAAGTCTTAAACAATGGCTGGTCCCGTCAAGAGAGCGTGTTCACAAACTGCAGATTTTGTTTCGCGCCTACGTTTTACGTCTGCTATAATATTTATTTATTTATTTTTGTCATCCAACTTACAACTACCATTACAGGACTAACCTAATGCGACAGTTGTACTTATCTAACATAACACTTTAATATATACACTACTATCTATCTATTCATAACATGCAATGAATAATGTGATTCTCGTGAATTCACTCAGTGAACATAAAAATACGTCTATCTTCTCCGCAATCAAATTAAATGCCCGAAGTGCGCGCGTGAGCGGTGCCTCGCTCCAAAGACGTGTGCGAGTGTGTGTCGCAACGCTTCTCTTTGTTTTACCTATGTAAGAGAGACCACTTTGTAAATGGCTTGCCTGCATCTTGAAGGGGCATTTGGCACTCGACAGATCGAAGGTATTGGTTAATCTACTTAGTTGCTGCTAACAATTCAATGTTTGCTTTGCTTTGTCCACAGGTAGCCCAACCGGCCAAGTATTTTAATACTTATCACCGCTAGAACCTATCAATTTAGTGATTGTTCTGAGATTTAAACCGTTGGCAAAATTGTCAACTCTGACAGATGCCACTTATCATAAAAATTGAATTTGGCGGCTTAAAATAGGCCAGTATTTTGAACTCTCCTTGTAACAGACATTCAAATACACAACCTATCACATATTTGGCGATAATAGGCTTAATTACGTGTTTGTTTGTGATTAAACAGATATTATAATAAGATTATGTTGCAGCTGATTGCCTACTATTTAATTAGTTCAATTTTTTTTCTTTATCTATCACTGCTTATTGTGAGGTATACAATGTAACACCAAAACTTGAGAGGGCAATGTAATAAAAGGTATTAAAAAAACATTTCAGCGTTTACTAATAATTTTAAGTCCCCAAAATGCTAAAGCTAATCGTTGTATTGAAGAACAACCCTCAGTAAATGTATGGACACAGTCCTCTCCCTTGTAGCACTGTAATACCCGCGTTAATGTTAAAACTTCAGCATTTTGCCATTTCATTACACGGTAGCGAAACTGAAATGAGTCTTAGAAAAGTTATTTTGACATAAAGATTCACCAAAAGTCTTTAAATGGAAAATGAGCAATGAAAAATCTAGTCCTTATATCGACCCAATTTTGGTTTCTTTGTGTTGAAATATATCTTTTTTTCTGACAGAAATATTACCACTATAATGCTACGTCTTCGAGAAAACGGCAATTCACTTTTGCTGCTTTTTCTTAGATGTACCTAATATGCCAGATGTTTGTATTGTTACTCAAAATAGTTAAAAACCCAGCGGACTGTCTTGATCTTTTGACAAAAATTCCCCTTAAATATATTTTTTTGATTCGGTGGAAAAGATTTGATTTTACCGCAGGGGGTTTACCGCAGCGGACGGGAAGAAGCAAGCGACAATTCGCCCGCCTACTTCCTCCTTACGGCAACCAGCGGGGCTCCGGTTTGGGAAGCCCTGACCCTGTATTGCTCCGGTTGCAGCCAGTCGCTGATTACTTGGATGCACCGGGGTTCATCGGCTTCCCCATTCTGGGGGTGAGAGGGGCTCGCTCTGGGCGAGCAGACGCCGACGAGGTCATGGATGTGTTTGTAAGAGTTCTCATCCAATGACCTTGTCCGGCAGGGACGCGCCTCTCCTTGGCGTGTCCTCCTCGTCTGATGACGGGGAGGATGCGGCGATGATGCTCGTGTCAAGGCGTGTCTGAGGGACATCGATGGCTTTTAGTCGGCAGGCTGCGGTTTCTGGCTGGGTCTCTGCCACTAGCGACCGAGCAGTGTCCGATATAACGTCGCGCCTTACCAAGCGCGAGGTAACACGTAAAGCATTTCCCATCGTAAAAAAGGGGGTCTACTGCAGAGAGCGGGGCCAGCGTGCGGTTATGTGGGACTCTTCCCTAATGAAAGGCCCACTAAAACACCGGGACATTCCGTTCTGACACTAATTCGACACACACAGGTCAGCAGTCACTGTGTGTGTCAAGAGTGCTGCTGCCCCTCTTCAGGGCAGGCAGTGCCCACGGAACACCTCCATGCCCTTCAGCTCCAAGTTCTTTGCAAGCGTCGGGACCCACCGGCTTCACCTGATTCTTCAACAACTGGGTAACTGAAACTGAACAACTACTATAACTATATGTAGTATAGGCGACTGAAACTAAGCGTGGACTGTGTTGAGGACCAATAAGTCTATCCTGGAAGAGCTCAACATCAAAAAAGGCTCTCTGGCCTGAGCTTCTTCGGACATATTATGCGATCTCCTAAGCATAGTCCGGGGAGGCTTTTAATATTGGGTTGCACTGAAGGCAATCGCGCCGTGGGCAGAACACCGGCTCGATGGTCAGACTTCGCTATAAAAGCAGTGGGTGGTAGTATTTATCAGGCGGTGCATTCCACCTGGGATCTGAGGCTCTGGAGGAGCATTAAATGTGGTCGCTATCCTCAGCAGTGAGTAAACGACGACGAAGAAGAAGTACCTACGTTGCCAACTTGTGACATCAGATGTAAAGTCACGGCACCCAGTAATTTCACTGCCGTATCTTGCCCTACAAACCGAAACACAGCAATGCAAGCACTGCTGCTTTGTGGCAGAAATAGGTAAGACAGAGGTACTCAAGAAGTTGACCCTTTTTTTTTCTCTCGGAGGGAAATGCGTAACCGCACCGTACCCACCGTTGGCTACACGGCGAGGGTGTGTGGGGCTCTCTCGGCAGAGTGCCAGGCCTACCCACTAAAACCCCTCGGGGTTCTCCCCGCCCTTATGGCCGCGCTAGGTAAGGTCCACACTGCGACTCCACTACTCACGCGCCCGGGCAAGCCCGACTAACTGGTCGGGCTATCGCCAAGGGGGGATTGCCCGAGAACACAAGGGCAATCCCCAGACGGAGGGCCTTACGGCGGCGTGCACGGGGCCAACCATGCACGCAGGCCCCCACGGCAGGCTCATTAGACGGGCATCGCTTGTGCGAATGCCGGTCTTCGCCTGCCTATTCGTCTGCGACGGATCGGAGCGGCTTGAGGATCTGCCTCCCGCTCCCTCTCCGCGGCCTCCTTCTACGAAATGACGTCTTCGCCAAGCAGTCGATTCTGGTACAAAGTCACGCTCCGGTAAAAATTTATCTAAATCTATCTAAAAATCTGATCTATTTGACAACTGTCGAAAGGTGAGTCGACATATTTTCGAGGGATTCGGTGCTTTTGCCAGATTTGATTCTTTACTGGTTCAATATTGATCCTTACCTTTATCTTTATCGTCTAAGCATTTATAGATCATGATTCATGCTCCAAATGTCTAGCGCGTTATCTGTTTCAATCTCCTTCTTATCATATAAATCGTATGACTGGTAGTGACGAAGATTATGAATATATTAAATCCATTCATTATTTCAGCTAATAGGCCTTTTCCAAGGATTTCCAAACCGATCGGACCTGCAGGCTTATGATCTTTCATCGTATGACATGGTATAAATTTAAAATAAGGACGTCATGAAATACTTCATTTGGTATTACCGATCTCCAAAGATTTATCATCACTATGGCCACAGTTTAACAATGATACAGTTTAGAAACGCGTTTGATGTTGGACGATGCCGCCAATGCCGCCGGCAGCGTGGGAACTTACGCTGTCACTTGTAAATGTGTAAGGGTTGTCAAAAAAGATAAATAATTTTTGGAGTTTTAGTGAGACTAACACACAGCAATTCATATATAATAAATAATTAAATATGAATCGCTGTGTGTTAGTTTCACTAAAATAAACTGGCTTGCAAGAGTAAGTATCACACTTTTAAAACTGCAATAACTTTTAAAGTAGGCAAAATAATATATTTTCAAAATAAAAAGTATTAAAAAGACTAATGTATAAAAAACTATAACTTCCAAGAAACCTGACAAAATGAGCTGAAAATGTTTTTTTGTTTGAATCCTTTATCTTTTGTAGTTTAGGGAAAAAATTAATTTTAAAAGTGTAGTACTTACTTTTGAAGGTCAGTGTATTATATTATGTATAAATATTATTTATATATAAGAAGAAGAAAGAAGTTAGTAAGAAAAAACCATGATAAGACCCATTTTGGGGTACTAAAGATAGATCAAAGTACTGTCAAAAGTTATGTCAGGTAGGTGATCGGTGCTCATAGGTGAATTAAAGTCGAATACCTACCTAACTTCGCCATATTTTCAAGGTATAAAAATGTCTAGAAAGTAAAAAAAATGCATTAAACTTTTTGTCGTCTCTTACGACATCCTCGGGAAGATACCTCGGTAGCGGCGATACATGTATTATAGAGTTTATTCATAGTTCAGAATGAACTATAAACTATATTTTAAATTACACTAAACTATTTTAGTCGTTTTTTTTCGACATCCAGGGGAAGATAGGTAGCGGCGACACATTTATTCTAGAGTTTATTCAAATAGTTGAGAATTAACTAGGAAGTATTTATTTTTATTGCACTAAACTCTCATAGTGCATAGATGCAAACTCTAACTTTTGAAATCTTGAAGTTATGCTTTAACCTTTTTACTAGTATAATATCACTATACGACGGATATAAATAGTGTATACAAAAGAAATAATAGTACTAGACGATACCAATTTGGTTAAGTAATAATAAGAAATTATAGGAATAAACTTACCTCGCGTCGCGGGGAAATCTATGGAATCTTAACTCCTATTTGTATTTTGCGTTCGAGAAACATCCGTATACAGAACAAGTGATCAGTATTATAAATAAGGTAATAAACAATTCACGTAAAAAACCAATGCAAATTTCGCTTGCATATCACACAATCACACACAGTCGTTTCCTTCAACCCTCAGCGTTCGAGTAAACAAACTCGGCGAGTTTGTAGGCCACGGACCGCGCCGCCCGCTTCCCCGTGAGTTCCCCGCCGTTGCTCTGCGCAAACATGTTCGTTTCGTAACTGTATGATTGTTAAACTGTGCTATGACCACAGATAATTATAATACAATAGGTATGTTTTATAGGCGCTGCATCGAAAATCTACCTATATGGCTGTTTCGAAAGTTGCGACGATAATTTGGACAAGGCGTTTATACTACCATGAACAACTTTTACTATTGGAGTAACTCGGAAATCGCGAAAAAATCCGATGCTCCATACATTTCAGCCGAGTAGGTATGAAATGAAACAGCTTATCTTTTCCGCTATTTCAGTGTTGATGCCGTAGTAAACGTTTTTTTTATACAAGTAAGCTGGTAAACGATGCTCCTACCTACGGAGAAATTCAAAGGTGTATGTGAAGCCGATTAATCCTCACTGGGCCAGCGTGATTGACTAAGGTCTATTTTTTTTTTCGGGGGGAAATGCGTGACTGCATTGTATTCGCTGTTGGCTAGAAGGCGAGCGTGTATGGGGCTCTTTCAGCAGATTACCAGGCATACATACTAAAACCCCTCGGTGTTCTCCCTGCCCTTTGTGGGCGCGCGTGGCAGGGTCACACACAATGCCACACGGCATTGTGCCTGCCCAAGTAACATTTTAGATTCTAGAATGGTTTTGGAAAGGTTCTACAACCTATATATGGATATCTGCTACTAAGTCTTAATATACTCAATAATGTTATATTAGCCTTATAATAACCTCCTGAGTGCAAAAAGGGCCCACGTTTTAGAACCTTTCTGAGAGCTACAGCAAAACCTATAGTTTAAATCACAATACCTTTATTTAAGGTTAATATAACTTTCTAAAATGGTCTTGGATGTATCTTTATGACAACTTAAAACCGTTTTAGACATGAATAACTGCTTTTCCGAGACTCCCAGGTTTTAAAATATTTCTATTTAAGATTTTTTACACCGAAACTAGTGGATTTCAATTCTTTATTTATAATGGCGATTCTTTGTTTTAAAATGGCGAGATAAGGTAAGTGTTGTATTCGTAAAAATAATAAGTAGCTTGCTGACGTCAGGATAAATAAAAAAATACTGCGACTGGCACTTTATTGTAAAACTTCATGATAATAGAGCTGTATACGAGGTGGGCCCTTCGTAAGTTAAAATTCTGAAGATATTTTAATAAAATAAAAATTATAAAATATTATGGTTGGTGATAAATCACATTAGAAAAGAAAATTCTATCTATATAAAACATACATTTTAAATATATAGCACACATTACGTAATTTTACCTTATTTAATTTATCAAAATATTACTTTTTGTTCCGATAGACTTTTTAATTCAATAAAAAATATGGCTGCCTATAGGAAATTACTAGTAAGAATTTAAATTAACCTTTTCAGAACTGTAACAGCTAAAAGCTTTAATGTTTGCCAAAATAAGATCTAAAGATTATCTGGCGGAGCTAGTTAAAACTACTAGGCTATTTTTGCAGTTGCTTCAAACTCGCGGAGATAACTGAATTTTTTTTACACGCTTTTTATTGAGTTGCTCTGTCTGTTGGTTTCTTTGTCACGATCAAATCTTGCAATCGATTTTTTTTGCAGTTGCTTCAAACTCGCGGAGATAACTGAAATTTTTTGAGGATGTTTCTTAAGCTTTAAAATATTCTCGTAGGACTTAAATCATGCCGTAAGCTTATACAATAGCATTACTGGTCTGGGTTTTTACCACATAATCCTAATTTGTTTGTCTAGATAACTCTAATATAGCCTAAATTGGCTTAAAGGTTTCATGTAGGTTTTAGAAATGACTTAAAGGTGATTTTAAAATTCCATAACTTTATAGTTTAAAAATTAACCTTTAGAGCCCACTTTAGCCTGTTGGGGAACATGCTTGCTTGCTCAGCACAATGATGTAGACATATTTGCCGATAGTTTGGGACACCTTTATGCTAGAGTGCATATATTCGTGAGTAAAATGCTAATGTGATAAGTATTAATTATATTATTGTTGACATTCTGTATTATTATTATATTATTTATTCATTTTTCGACATCTCTGTAAATTACTACCTACATTTTTTGGTTCCTATTTGACATTTAATTTTATATTCCGACAATATAACATTATTATTTTAATCCTAATTTGACATCAGCATTCTTCACCCTTTTTGACATCAATCGTATAATATCTGTTATTTTGTGTAGTTAGCTTTTTTATTACAAAATTGTTACCTATCAATTATATTTGTTATTGTATTTCTTGCTGTTGTAATAACTAATTGCATTGACTAGCTAGACTTACTGGCGGTTTGGAATATTCTGTAAGCCTGCAAGTCATTTTGAATAAATAAATAAATTTAGTATAATGCTAGCTTTTCTAGAAATTAATCAGGAGTCTACTACAACTTTAAGATCTTAGGACTATATGCTCCTAAAACCTAAGTAAAAATAACGTTAATTTAAAGTCTTATCAGCGGTTCCAAGGTTGTAATAATAGTCATTAGTTTTAGGACTTATTAATATTTCTGAAATACTTAATACGACCAGATAGCAAAACGTTAACCTTTTTATGACTATTTCAAAACCTTGAGGCAAAGTTTACAACCAAGACCCGAATAAAATGTTACTTGGGATACCACTACCCACGCGCCCGGGTAAGCTCGACAAGTGGGCGAGCTATCGCCAAGGGGGGGATTGTCAGAGAACACCAGGACAATACCTTATGGCCGGTATACGCTTTGTTTAGTTAAGTACTTAGTGTTTAGTAGACTGTTTAGTGTTAAGTGATTAGTAGGTGCTGTCCCTACACTGTTTAGTGAACGGTGTTTAGTGTATTTGTTCATTATATGGACTAAGCACTAAACAGATCTGTCCAGACGTGTTTAGTGAGTGTTTAGCTGCAAGTGAGGGGTGAAGGCGGGAGAGCGGGAGGGGCGACTCGCAGAAAAAATAGAACGCGTTCCTATTCGCTAAACACTAAACACTTAACACTAAACACTAAACACTTAACACTAAACAGAAGCTGTCCGAACGTGTTTTTTACTAAACACTTAACACTAAACAAGCCACTCGCACTAAACACTAAACAAAGTGTGTACCGGCCATTACGGCGGCGTGCACGGGGCCAACCGTGCATGCAGGCTTTCAGGCCGGTTTTAGAGACGCGCTGATCGTCAGCGCTGACAGGCTCATATGTATGGTTGCCTTAGACGGACATCGCTTGCGCGAATGCCCACCTTCTTCTAGGCCTAAGCGCACTAACTGAGGGTACGCTCGAGGCTCTTGGTGGGGTCGGGTATGAGCTGTGGTATAAAGCTGGCAAACACGCTGCCTATTGTAGACCGACTATAGAGAAACGATTGAAACACGCGCTATGCCTACGCGCCGCACTCGGATCGCATAGCTACAAGGGCAGTCACGGACGCAGTTCGCCGCAGGTCAAACGGAGCGCACGGTCGGTCGCGGGAGCGTAAAGGGTCCCATATACGGACAGTTTTGCCTTCAGTTCTACCTGACCGGATGCAAATCCGTATCGTGTGTGTATAATCTAGCCTTATGGTAAGCTCGCGTCAGTCGTCCGGAAAGACTGAAGCAATTCGTTCACATCGGCCTGACCGGAAGAACTGAACACACACCAACACCAAGCGATGCTGAGCGGCAGTATGCTATTTCTAATAGGGGCCGAGTCGACATACTGTATATACTATTACCGTGTACATGGGTACAGTTGCCTACAGTTGTGGTTCCTGCAAGACTTGCAAATCTACAACTCCAACAAGGATCTCGACGTACGTTACCACCATGTGACATGAGATGTCAAGTCACAGTTCTAAGTAATTTCACTACCTTTTGCACCCTTCAAATCCGAACACACAAAGCACCGCTGCTTCGCGGCAGAAATAGGCAAGGCAGAAGTACCCGTGCAGTCGACTGTTGAACTAATGGCTAATTTCACTAAAATTGTCTTAGGTTCGAATACCCTTAGGTGGCACGCTGTCACATTCTTTTCATTAAGCCGCGTTGACATACTCAAAGTCTGCTTTCTTAAAGTTCGGCTTAATTAAATACAAAAAGTGACAGCATACGTTTTAGGACTTTCCTAAGCTAAGGCTGGTGAAATTGACCATTAGTCTCCCTCTGCCCCCGTAGCTTAACTACGAAAACGTGATACGATAAAGCGATTTAACGCGATGAACTGTCAAATTACAATACATTTTTATCGTATTTTATTTTGACAGTTTACCACGATAAACGGCTTTATCATTTATCATGTTTTTTATACAAGTAAGTTGGTAAACAAGCATAGTGCCCACCTGATGGTAAGTGGTAACATTCACCTTAGTACATGTGGCTCTTGTAAGATTCGCAGCAAATCTGCAACCCCCACCAAAAGCAGAACCAAAGCGCACGTGTCGAACTTGTTACATAATAAGATGTAAAGTCACAGTACCCAGTAATTTCACTGCCATATCTCAACCTTCAAACCGGAACACAGCAATGCAAGCACTGCTGCTTTACGGCAGAAATAGGTAAGACGGCGTTGTCCAAGCAGGCGAGCCTGGTACAGGGTCTCATCATCATCATAACAGCTCATATACGTCCCCACCGAGGGACGCCTTAGTCAACCCCGCTGGCCTAGTGCGGATTGGTCGACTTCAAACCTTTGAATTTCTATGCAGACGTATGCAGGTTGGCTCACGATGTTTTCCTTCACCGGTAGGACAAATGTACTATGAAATTCGAAAAACGAAAATCACATTGGTACATTGCCGTCTCAAACCCCGGACCTCCCGATTGGAAGGCAAGTGCCGAGTTCACAGCGCCACGGACGCTCACTCACAGGTACAGTACAATGGGGATATATCTCTTCTGTATATATGTATAAAAAGTAACCGTTACTGACTGACTGATCTATTATTGCGCTGTTTGGCGGACATATTATGATGTGGGCGTGCGTTAAGAAAGGATTTTCCAAAACTCATCCAAAAGCTAGTCACATGCGAGGATTTGATTTTACTGAATGAATGAATGTCAAACTCAGTTAATCATGTCGCTCCATACAAACTTTGAACCCCCGTTTTACCCCTTTAGGGGATGAGTTTTAGAAAATCCTTTCTTAGCGAACGCCTACATCATAATAGCTATTTATGTGCCAAAATTCAGCGCAATCAATTCAGTGATTTGATGCAGATATAATGATTTGCAATAATCTATGACCAACTACACTGATATGAAGGAGGTGGCATTAAAAAGTGATTTATTTTAATTGATAAACGGGACGTTAATAAATAAAATTGCATCGAATTTAATCTGTGCGATTATAGTTTGACAGTTCGACAAGGATAATGGATGACAGAGTAACAGCGAAATGTGGGCACTGTTCTATTCTTAGTATTGGAGGCTTGCTTGTGCAACTGTGCATGCAGGGCTCCACGCCCCTTGGGCGTTGGCCCCTTGCACGCCATCGTATTACACCTACCGAGTAGATTGGCGAGACAGTAAAATGTCAGTGAGTCAGTCATGACAGTGAGTGTTTACACGTTATGGCGAGACAGTCAGTTTTACAAAATAAAAATTCATCGTAAGCGAAATTTTCGATATACCTAGATAGCTTGTGCACACTGGCTGGCAACTGCGTGTTCAGTTCCACCGAGCGAGCGAGCGAGACAGTGAGAGGAAGAGGGGGATGGTTACTCTGCCTAGTAAATAGAAAGGGGTCCGAGTGATTGTCTCGGCCTGTTACTAGGCTGAACTGTATTTACACATACCGAGTGCTCGGCCGAGGACACTTACGCCTATCGAGGATACTCGGTAGGCGTAATCAGGCTTTTAGGCACCCTCTGGATATTGCCCTGGTGTTCTCGGACCAACCCACCTTGGCGATAGCTCGACCTGGTCATGCTTGCCCGTGCGCATGGGCAGTGGTGTTGCATTGTGTACCCTACTCCCTCGTAAAACCCTCCCTGCCCACAAGGGCAGGGAGGGTTTTACACACCGGGGGGCTTTAGTGGGTATGTCTGGCGGGAGAGCCCTACACACGCTTACCATCTAGTCAACAATGGCGTGTACTGGCGTTCACGCATTTTCCCCCGAAAAAAGGTGTAACTGTTCGAGCTTTATCCCGTTACCTCGGGCGTACCTCAAGGCTCACATCTGGTACCTCTATTTTTCAATCTGCTTACCAATGATACACCCTAGTATGTAGGCACTGTGGTGAAAATATTCTTTACATAAAAGTAAAAAATCGACCACAGGTGTGACGTCGTGTCTTTCGCTAGAAGCAAATACCTACCTACGCATACTTTTTTAACGGCAAGCTTATTGCTGTTCCTAGTAACCGTGTTGATGATTGTGTGAAGTGAGGAATTTAGGTGTTATTGTTGACAGCAAATTAAGATTTAGCTCTCGCATCAACTTATGTATATATATCGCACTCTTAGTAAGATAAGGACCGAATTCAACATTTTGTCAAATCAGACATAGGCAATCTCAATTTGCCTCTCCTACTAGATGTCACTGCGCCGCTATCTACTGCGTATCGTCGTGCGAGTACTCGTTTATTTGGAGGGGGGAGGGGGGGGGGGGGGCGAGTCCAGTTTGAGTTCGCTTCCACCTTCGGCCTTATCGTCACTTACCATCTGGTGGGGTGAAGGGCTTACCTGTTGTGAGTAAAAAATGGTGTTCCACGTTAGCATCGATACTGTTCCGTGTTTGCATCGATGGACTTGTTCGTCAACTGACGAGTGATGAACTCGCGACTGCGCGCGAGTTAGCACCTTCCGATATAACAAATGTTTTTCGTCCTCAACTCGCGTGCACATATAAAGTACCAAATAAAAAGGCAAAAAAACTTTTATAAAATCCAAACAGTCTTACCATGTAGAACTACTCGAATTCTTTTTCCTAGTTGTCATCACATAAAATAATCATAACAGAGGAACCCATCCATGGGAGATTTGAGACCAGGAAAGCATAAATCATGAAGAGGTTTTCCCCTTGTGATCGCGACCCGTGATAACACTCTTTGTAAGTCCACAGTGAAAAATCTCTTTATCAATTCTGCTTTTCTGGTAACTGGAACCATAAGAATAAACAAGTATAGAAGCGAAACTCCCGGCCGTCGAGCGCTCAAGGCCACGTTATTCACCTACCGTTTGATTTCCGTTGAACGGAATCGCCAGTCAAGGCGCGCACCGCATCCCGCACGTACGTGACTCCTTCCCGCGCGCCGCTATCTACCTAGTCGCCGCGATGCCGACTTATTGTTGCGTTTATGGGTGCAAAAATAATGCCATAATAACCCCAAATTTAAAGTTTTACAATTTGCCCGAAGATAAAGGAAGGTAAGTACAAAGGTATATCTACTTGTTTTATTCAATCCTCTCTAAGCAACTGCGAAGATGACTTGGATATATTTCTTTTGAGCAAAGACGACGGCACAGAACCTTTTTTTGCAAACCATATGACATCGGAGATTTCGCCGCTTGCTGTTCCGACATGCGATTACAGGTCTGAGGGCCTATTACCGATCTCATGGTTTTGCAAATGATATCATATGATATCATAGTGCAAGACGAAAAATACGATTTCCGGTCAGATTTTTAATCATTTGTTTATTATTTAATGATGACATCATTGAAATTATGCCATAGTGATGATATCATTGGAGATCAGTAATACGAAATGCAGTATTTCATGACTTCTTTTTCTCAAATTTATACCATGTCATACGATGAAAGATCCATAATTGGCCCTCAGATTTGCCTACACAAAACGCACTTTCCTACGTTTGTGGGTATCTACTCAAAAAATGCTCGCTTAAACATGAATGCCCAGCTTTCAATAAATACAGAGATTACAAGGGAGAAAATACAGAAAATTCTCAACTATTTATTCATTTTAAAGCATTCAATCGGACAAAAATTTTCGGAAGTTTAACTGTTCCTCCGGCACATTTTGTAAACTATATTTTAAGCCAGAGAGGTTATCTAATTGCAGCTTGTCCGGTTGCTTTTTCAGATGACTCGGGTGCGCGACCCCGGCTTCTCGAGCCTTTGATGCCGTTTACCTCTTATCTCCGCGGTGTCGATGTCCTTCTCCTTCCCTCCCTCTCCCATTACAGTTGTGGTAAGGCCCGGTACTAATTAGGTTCACCTACTTAATGCCGGGACTGTGCGGGTTGGTACCACCACTCTGCCTATTTCGGTCGTGAAGCAGTCTTGCGTTTCGATTGAAGGGCAGAGGCAGCCGCTCCTTCATGCCCCCTTCCCGTCCCTGTTGTGGTGAGGAGTCTCGGTGATAATCGAAATTAGCAGAGTTATAAGTCTCAGTGTGTTCGTTGGGCGTGAGGAGTTGACGCGCGGTACAGGGAGACCCGGTGGAAATGGTTACCGTCGGCCACCTGCCGGTCAGTAGGGGACCCGAACCCAGGACTATCCTGCCTGGGAGGCTGTCCTGCACAACCGGCGAAAATCCCGTCGTGCAGTCATCGTGCCGGAGTAGGAGACCGGAGTGGATCCCGATGGGTGCATGCGGGGGGGCACCGGGGGCCCTTCCGTGCCGCGTGTCAGCTCTTCACACAACCCGCGTTCCAACTTTGTACTACACTCTGCCCTTTCTTTGTTTGTCACCGGGACTCTGCCTCACATTTATCCCCTTCCCCAAAATGCTCAATTAAAACAAAATGAAGGTAAATAAAAAGAAGAAGCGAGCTCCTACGGCGGACACCCAATCCACTTTTAAAATGGATTTCTGCAACATCAGGGGTCTACATAGTAATCTTGATGCCGTCCACCACCACCTAGAGACGGCTCAGCCTGCCTTGCTCTTCTTAACGGAGACGCAAATATGCGCCCCTGATGATATTTCGTACCTGAAATACCCCGGTTACGAATTGGAACACACATTCCTACGTAAAGCCGGGGTGTGCGTTTTCGTCAGGGGCGATGTTTGTTGTCGCCGCCTTCGGAGCCTCGAGCATCGGGACCTGTCGTTACTATGGCTGCGCGTGGACCATGGGGGCCTTACCCGAATCTATGCGTGCCTTTACAGGTCCCATGCCAGTGAAATAGGGTCAGCTCAGCTTTTTGAGCACGTCCAAGAGGGGATTGACCGAGCGTTGGAGCAGTACCCATCTGCGGAGGTGGTGGTCCTTGGTGACTTTAATGCTCACCAAAAAGAGTGGTTGAAGTCCCGGACCACTGACCTCCCTGGTAGGACTGTCTTCAACATGGCTTCGGCCTATGGCCTCTCTCAACTGGTCGTACAGCCCACCCGTATCCTACCAGATATAGAGAGCCATGAAGCCTCCCTGTTGGATCTTCTGCTGACTACACGACCAAGCGGATACAGGGTTGTGGTCGATGCTCCTCTTGGATCATCGGATCACTGCCTTGTCCGTAGTACTGCTAGTCTTGCGCGGCCCCATCGCGCGTCTGCGGCTGGCAGTCGTGCAGTTTGGCGGTATGAGTCAGCAGACTGGGATGGACTCCGAGAATTCTTCGGATCCTACCCCTGGAAGCAGCTCTGCTTCGCCTCCGAAGATCCAGATACTTGCGCAGATTGCGTCACTGAAACGGTGCTGATGGGAATGGAAACATTCATTCCCAACGCCAAAATACCTGTTGGCGGTCGCAGTCGTCCCTGGTATAACAATACCTGCAGGAAGACTGCCCACCTCAAGCAATCTGCGTACATCGCCTGGGAAAACGCCAGGAAAAGTCGGGATCCTGGTGTGACGGAGAAGAAGCGTCAGTACAACGCTGCTTCCAGATCCAACAGGAAGGCTATTGCTGAAGCCAAGGCGGAACACGTGGCCAGGGTTGGCGAGCGACTAGGAAGCTATCCCAGTGGGAGTCGTGCTTTTTGGTCGCTGGCCAAAGCTGCGCAACGTAATTTCTGCCAGTCCAATCTCCCACCACTGCGTAGAGCTGATAGCAGTCTGGCCCACAGCGCAAAAGAGAAGGCCAATATCCTGGTTGAACTCTTTGCCTCTAACTCGACAATGGACGATGGGGGAGCCACACCACCCACCATCTCTCGGTGTGAAAGTTCTCTGCCTGAAATCCGTATTACACAACGTGCGGTCAGGCGGGAGCTTAAGCTCCTGAACGTCCATAAGTCGAGTGGGCCGGATGGCATCCCAGCAGTGGTGCTGAAGACGTGCGCCCCTGAGCTGACCCCCGTACTAACGCGCCTTTACCGCCTTTCCTATCAAAACAATAGGGTTCCATCTTCGTGGAAGATTGCTCACGTCCACCCAATTCCCAAAAAGGGTGACCGATCCGACTCGTCAAATTACAGGCCAATAGCGATAACGTCCTTGCTCTCCAAGATTATGGAGCGGGTCATCAACTCCCGCCTCCTACGGTACCTAGAAGAACACCAGCTGATTAGCGACCGACAATACGGCTTCCGTCACGGCCGTTCAGCTGGTGACCTTTTAGTTTATCTGACCCACCGTTGGGCGGAAACCTTGGAGGGCAAAGGTGAGGCTCTCGCCTCGGGGTAACTCCGCAGTTTAGGTGCGTGGCAAAAGGTTGCCGCTCGGCTCGCACGCTGGCCCACGCTGGCCGCGTCGCACGTTATAAGTAATTGAGGTCATTTTGTAACGATAACTGCATATCGGTGAGCGGGAACCCTGCGCTCTTATCGCCAAATCGGTATCGGGTCAGCGACGCGGACTCGTAACGGAATAGGAACTTTCATGTCATGCAATAAATTTCGATTTCCCGTGAAGAATGTCGTAAGAGTAGGTGAATTTTCATACCTAAGCTTGGTTTTTCTTCGAGAGTGATCCTTCTGTACTTTAGTACTATTATTCATTCTGCGTCGCAGGTTTTACACTCGCCAGTTGACGAATAAGTCCATCGATGTTCTTCCGTGATTGCATCGATGCTGTTCCTCGTTAGTATCAATGCAGTATCACTGCAAAAAATGGCAGTTTGTCAAGGATTTACTCATTTTGTCAACAGGTGTATCCAATTTTTGGACATTATCATTCCGATAGCACGAGATTATGTCGCGTTATCTTAAACATTTGTATATAAACGAATGTGTTGTTATTTTGGTATTAGTTGACTAATCATGGCGATGTTGGCGCTCCTGCTCTGCGGGCTGGCATTCACGTCAGGTATGGAATATATTTCCTTTTTAGGGTTATTTTCTTGTCGTACCGATCCATCTGAAATATTATATTAAAATTAACCTATTTAAATTGGATCTTCAGTTAACTTAAACAACGCAGAACAGCTAGTCAAGTATAAGTTGACCTTTGGTAAAGGGATGATTAATATGATTCCTGTGAGATTTCAAAGCGGTTAATTTAATTCAAACCTAATTACCTGTTTAGGGCGCTATACAGGAGTACCGCATTCTAGCTGCACTCTGCATATTGGCTTCTATACAGGATTACTTTTTTATCATCCCGGAAAATTTAAGGGACGCTTCAGGATACGGTAATAGAATGATTTAAATTATATAGAAAATAACTAAAAAATACTGCAATAGTCTTAATATCATTATGTGATAGACGTCGCATACAGGATATGTCGGTACTTCATGATATAAGCTCTGGAAAAATGGATTGCTCTGAATTATTTATTAGGATCATGTATTTGAACGTGCCTCAAAGAAGAACAAGGCATACTCAGCTTTTATACGTATCATCTGTGCGCACGAATTATGAGGCTAATGACATGACTGTAAGGCTAGTACCAAAAACTTTTAATAAATATTTTCCTGACACTGCGTTATTTTCCTCCTCAAAGAATGTATTCAAATCTTCTATTTATAAAATCTTAAAATCTTGACATTTTATAGCAATTAATTACATTTTATATGAATCAATTTCATTTTATACAAATTAATTACATTAATTAATATTATAATACTTATTGAATTTATTAAGAATATAATCTATTTATCTCGATTTTAATTTTAACTATACAATGTAAATTTATTTTCAGCTCATTTATCTCATTAATGGGGATGCCATGTAAGCCTACGCTTATACTCATCCTTAATATAGTAGATGCTCCTGCAAATGCGCAGCTAAGTTGCACACTGATTCAAAACCGCTCACCTGCACACACACACACACACACACACACACACACACGCATGCACACATGTACACACACACAAACACATACACACATTTGTGGCACATTTTTGTCTTTAATTTACTTTAATTTTAATTTAATTTAATTTTTGTACTATAACTCTATTGTATTTCATTTTCGAGACTAAATATTTATTGTTTGAATATTACATACCCTTATGGTTGCATATTTTTTTAAATTAACAAAGTAAGTTTCCGTAGTTGGCTTATGTACAAAAATGTTTTTATCAAATTGTAATCTAACCTGAATTATGCTGTGGAGACTATGTTTATAATAAATAAATAAATAGTTTAATGCAGTATTTTTAAAGATTTTTTTGTATTTTTTTTATATAATAATGGATGTGTCCTGAAGCGTCCCTTAAATTTTCCGGGGTGATAAAAAAGTTACCCTGTATAGAAATTTCAAAGCGGTTTATTTAATTCAAATAACTATCTTTGTTCTATAAAAAAGTGCGGCAGTTCAATTGCACTCTGCATATATAAGCTGTACTTATAGAGAAAAATTTTAAGCTATCTAACGCTCTAACAGAAAGACCGTATTTCAACTGCACTCTGCATATACAAGGTTATTTATTAGTTACTAAAAAAATGTTGTGTACTTGTTCAGACAAGCAAACTGAACAACTTTCACCAACTTTGAAATAGCAAAAATAACAGGTGTTTCACACATCTAGGTTCAGTGAATGTTGAACATTTGTACGAGCTGCCAAGACGGGACTTGAGTCACACATTATCTCACAATTTCAAGGAACATGTAGCGGCGACGTCGTCTAGGGTTCGTAAACTGATACACACGATGAAATTGTTGAAGGAGCTTACGGATGGCAGCATCTTAAAGTCAGTGTATCTCGCACTTTGTCAGTCTGTACTTAACTACTGTATTCTGGTTTGGGGTGGGGCAGCATCTTCCACGCTTATCGTGTTGGAAAGAGGTCAGAGGGCGGTTTTGAAGGTGGCTTTGGGGAAGCCAAGACGTTATCATACATCTGATCTATACAAAGAAGCACATGTTTTGAGCGTCCGAAGACTGTATTTGAGTCTTTATATTGAATAAAACCATGGTTTTCTTGCACTTTTTTCCACTATTTATTTTACTATTTGAATTTTTGCTATTTTGTACGACCGGTTTCGATTACTTCATGTTCAGGTATCTATCTATACAGGGTGTAACTGAACATCCCAATAACATTTAAGGGTATGTATCCATCAGAAGTAGAGATTCTGTAGGAAAAATATTAGGGCTAACAAACCAACTTTTTTTTTCCATACAAACTAAATAAATTATTTTTTGGTATTAAGTGCCGACAACCCTACGTAAGCGTACGAGGAATACTACGATCACGTCATACAAACTAAATAAATTATTTTTTGGTATTAAGTGCCGAAAGCCCTACGTAAGCGTACAAGGAATACTACGCTCTCGTCTGTCACGTGTCATTTTGTGTTTAAATTTCTTTTGTGTTAAGAGCTGATTATGGTTTCCACTTGAAAGTTTTTACTTTCAGTTTAAAATCAAATAACTCTGAACGTATTGGGGTTCCAGGTCTCAGACAAGCACCGAAGGTCCATTTAGTATCTAACTTATATGCCCCTTAAATGTTATTGGGGTGTTGAGTTACACCCGGTATATATATCTATATATCAGGTATACCTGAAGATGAAGTAATCGAAACCGGTCGTACAAAATAGCAAAAATTCAAACAGTAAAATAAATAGTGGAAAAAAGTGCAAGAAAACCATGGTTTTATTCAATATCAACATTCAGTTCCATCAAGAAGTCACACCAATAAGTATAAATGTGAGAGTCTTTATGTTTATGCATAAGGTAGCTCTCAAGTTGCCGACATAATACTTTAGTAAAAAAAAGAGTTTTTTCAGTTCCCTCAACTTCTGTGAGAACGGTATTCGCGCATCATTTCAAAGTATACTTATTTCCTCGCACTTACAACAAACTTATCAATATATGTGACTTAAAAGGGTCCTATCTGTAGCGGAGTAGTGAAGAGCAATGGAATATGGATGTTTCCTAATGTTTTAAATGAATAAGCGGACTAATGGATAGTAGATAATTTTTTTTTAAATATATGGGCTCTGTCTTTATAGACAATTCCGCCAACGTCGAGTTCGAAAAAGACACGTTTATGTATGTACTAAGTGTTTTGTTCGAGTGTAGGTGAAGAAAACGACTTGACCAATTGTGTTACCTGGGGACAATGCAAATTATTTTGTTAGTATTGTTACTTACAGTTAAGTAAACATCACATTTGGCAGGTTTTTTGTTAATTATTAGTTATAGTGTTAGTAAGTTACCAGAAAGACCCATATTATAATATATACTTCAATAAAATGTTTATTTACATATATAGATATTTGTGTTTTCTCTGCTAAAGTTTTATGTTAAATTTTGTAATGTACTTAGCTAATCTGTCTATAACTGTAGAATTCATACAATAGAGTAATGAGTTCATATTGGTTGGACGAGGAGTTTTATCTGGTAACCAGTTGTAAAATGACGAGTTGTTTTTAGCGCAGTTTAATAATATGTGATCCGGAGTACCTTCATCTAGTCCACATTCACATATTGAGCTATCCCGTATATTATGTAATTTAGCAAAGAAAACTGGAGAGCAGTTATGTCCTAGGCGTAATCTAATTATGACGCTGGTGGCGCGTTTATCAATTGATCTCATTTTAAAAAACCAGGGTTTGACAGGAATTATTGGTTGTATTGTAGATAATTTATTAAAACAATAATACGTATTGACAAGAACGATAGCAAAACAGAATGACAACACAAAAATAGCAAAGACACTGACAGATAAATTTGAATATGAAAATGACAAAAAGTATAAAAACAATAATTATTTATAAAAGAGTTATAACGGCTCGGTAACACCATCTTCACGAGGCCAAAATGAAAATAACAAGTCTATTATTGATCTGGGAATATGAGCAATCCGAAGAGATCACAAAGGCCGTTACATAGGTCTTCAACAGGCTGGGTACAGCTTTGTCACCCAATGCCAAGAGCCTGATAGTGGGGCTTATAAAACCCAAACTTACCTGTATCCTATCTTTAGCCTTCTATAAAAAAATTTTACCTATTAATACATGTGAGTACAAACACACATGCTTTTTAACTCTCCCATTTATACACACACACATACACACACACAAATTTGACGACACGGTTAGCGCAGAGGTCGAGTGATCGCCTACTGCGCAACGGGTCGCGGGTTCGATTCCCGCTCGGGACAGATATTTTGTATGGCCTACAGAAATTTGTTCCAGTCTGGGTGTATGTGCATGTGATATTCTATGTTTGTAACTGCACCCACGACACAGGAGAAAATCCTAGTGTGGGGCGACGTTTTTTAAAAAAAAAAATAATGCTTTGTCATGTCGCTCTTAAGATGAGACCACTTAGTTTGCATCTGGAGATCTATCGTTGTTTTTAAAAAAAAAAAAAAAAATACATGCATAAATACTGGAGCGCTTTGCTTTGATTTGAATTATATTGTTTTGTTTTTAATTTGATTCCCACAAGACAGGCATAGTCTAGTGTGGGAGTCATAGATCTAGTACTTTGCGCTGTGTTTTTGAGAGAAATAAAAGATTTATTATTATTATTATTTCAGTGCCATAATTAATGTAACATCCCACAGTACCGGTCTCTCTCTTATTAGTTGTATTAAAAACAAAATATTGTCTTTATTTCTCTCAAAAATAAACCAAAGAGAATTGTTATAAACTTCAAGCGATACGTGTTCCTCTAGTGAACGCTAACAAAAAATGCTTAGCTTCCCCTCCCCGCAGGCGAACGCGGGGGATGTTATCCATTCGTCGCGGGAAACATGTCATCGTATTTTCTAACAAAACTGTTAAACCACGCCCCTAATCGGTTAACTAAACAATGTTTCCTTGTTTATAAACACGAAAACATGGCGCAGCCAGCGGACCCGGCTTCAAAGAGTAGCACGGCGCCGGCGGCGCGTATTTAGGCTGCGGTCCGATAACAGCGCTTACAGTGCTAACGATTATAATCGCCTTGTCCAAATTAAAAAGAGCACTAAAAGTGGTAACAGCGCTATCAGCACGCAAATGATTCCGGTCCGGGGTTTTAGCGTCAAACCAAATGTCGAGTTAAAATTTGCTTTGGGTAGGTCAATTTGCTTTTGACAGTTCGCAAAAAGTGATCTCACTCCGGAGTATTAGCGCCGTAAGTTCCATATGACGTTAACGATGACGTCATGTGGCTATTCATGCCAGCTAACATTAGCGGCGCTAATAGTGACTTATTGATTTTCGGAACGCAGCCTTAGTGTGACTGACGTGATAAAAATTTCTCAAGGGATACAATATGTCACTGAGTCTTATCACAAATTTCATGGCAGCCCGTGCTCTGCCTGCTGTGTCTGATCCCGCTCCTGTCGTACCGTTAACCGAAACGACTCGCATGAGTGCGGGAAGAGTGTACTTGTGTTTGCGCAGTCACTTCTTGTGCATTATAGTATCTGCTGCGCAGATGGCTAGCTTCTGTTGAGATTCGCTGACGTGACCGAATATCGGTTAGGAGGACATTATTATATTCAATTGCAAATTGAATATAATAATGACGACACGGTTAGCGCAGAGGTCGAGTGATCGCCTACTGTGCAACGGGTCGCGGGTTCGATTCCCGCACGCGACAGATATTTTGTATGGCCTACAGAAATTTGTTCCGGTCTGGGCGTATGTGCATGTGATATTCTATGTTTGTAACTGTACCCACGACACAGGAGAAAATCCTAGTGTGGGGCAACGTTTTTTTTTTTAAAAAAATATATATTTTACAATTTGTAGTTTTAAAATGCATTTCGTATTATAATATATATTCGTTTAAAATATTATAAAGAGGGAAAATTTGTATTTTTGTATGTTTGTATTGAATAGGCACCGAAACTACTAGACCGATTTCAAAAATTCTTCCACCATTAGAATGCTACATTATCCCTAATTAACATAGGCAAAAAAATTATTTTTCCTACGGAAAAACATTAATTTCCTACGGGAAAATTCAACATTCCTGTGGGAAAACAGTAACGCGAGCGGTGGGCTATTTTTCCTGCGAGAAAATATAAAATTCCCACGGGAAAACAAAAATAATTTTAAATAAAAAGAAAATTCTGGAAATACAATTTGTATTTAGAAATATTTCGTTAGGTTTGAAATATTTACTGTTTCAATGTTTGCAGCCCTACCCAGGCCCGACAACAGGATTGATTGGCCTGATAGGCCCTCATTCTGGCCTGAAGGCCTGGACTGGCCCCCACAACAACCTGAGACAATCGAGTGGCCCGAGAGGCCGTCCTTCTGGCCTGAAAGCTGGGCCTGGCCTCCGCAGCGACCTGGAAGGGCTAACTGGCCTGATAGACCATCATTCTGGCCTGAAGGATGGAGCTGGCCCCCACAGCAACCTGAGTCGATCGAGTGGCCTGACAAGCCGTCCTTTTGGCCTGAAGGCTGGGCCTGGCCACCTCAGCGGCCTGACAAATCTATTCAGCGGCTTGACAAATCTATTCAGTGGCCTGACAGACCCTCCTTCTGGCCCAAAGACTGGGCATGGCCTCCGCAGGCGCCTGAAATCACCTGGCCTAACAAGCCCGACTGGTGGCCTGAGAACTGGCCCTGGCCCTCTGCATATGACGTTGACCAAAGTAAGTTTATTGAACCTATTTTAATCATAATGAATCCAGTTATAATTTTCGCTATATGTATGTGGAATAACTTAACCCCAAAATATAGATCGGCTATTAGTAAGGCATTTTAAATTAAATACGAAGTAACTTTACTGGATCTGTTCATCACAGGGATCGACTGGCCTGACAGACCCTCCTTCTGGCCCAAAGACTGGGCATGGCCTCCGCAGGCGTCTGAAATCACCTGGCCTAACAAGCCCGACTGGTGGCCTGAGAACTGGCCCTGGCCCTCTGCATATGACGTTGACCAAAGTAAGTTTATTGAACCTATTTTAATAATAATAAATTCAGTTACACTTTCCGCTATATGTATGTGGAATGACTTAACCCCTAAATATAGATTGGCTATTAGTAAGGCATTTTGAATGAAATACGAAGTCAGTTTACTGGATCTTTTCATCGCAGGGATCGACTGGCCTGACAGACCCTCCTTCTGGCCCAAAGACTGGGCATGGCCTCCACAGGCACCTGAAATCACCTGGCCTAACAAGCCCGACTGGTGGCCTGAGAACTGGCCCTGGCCCTCTGCATTTGACGTTGACCAAAGTAAGTTTATTGAACCTATTTTAAATCACAATAAATCCACTCACACTTATCGCTATGTGGAATAATTTAACCCCTTAATATAAGATCGGCTATAGTAAAGTATTTTAAATCAAATAAGAAGTCACTTTACTGAATTTGTCTGGCCACGTCAGCAGTTATTTGACAATGTTTCCCATATTATACTGTCTGACTGGTAGAAACTACCTCAGGCATTATATCCGCCTTTAATGGGCAGGTGGGCCCTGCTTGCTTGCCAACTGTTGTAGCTTTTTTATAATTTCTGAATAACCTTACTAGGCTTTAACGTTATGCTTATACTTTTATCACAGGAATAGACTGGCCTGAGAGGCCCTCGTTCTGGCCCGAAGGCTGGGCCTGGCCCCCGCAGCGTCCCGACGTCCAGTTGCCCGAGAAACCCGAATGGTGGCCCGCGGACAGACCTTGGCCGACAGCTTATGCTGCAGACCAAAGTAAGTTTAACAAATTGACAACCAAGTCTCTATCAAACATAAGCCTAAGGTAATCTGCCGTGGGTACTTCATGAATCCTCCTTTCTGTACGAGAAAAATACGTTTTTAGATAACGAGGAATGTATGAAAGGTACCAGGGCACCAGAAGTAAGTAGGAGGTTGCTAGTTTGTTGCAAAAAAACAGTTAAGTATTGGAGCCGTAAATAAAAATGAATGCATGAAAATGTACTAAAACACCAGTAATTAGTAGGATGCTGTTATTAAAAAAAACATGAGCCTACCAATCAGGGGGCTTTGAGAGTCATTTCAGGTATGGATTTTTTCTAGTGGGACCTCGATGACATTCATGTCTTTGTAGACTCACCAGTAGGGTTCTGAAGAATAAGCGGTTGACGTACCGACCGTCTAAGCCCCTTGGGTAGGGGCAAGGGAATCTAGGACTCCACGCAGTGAGCTGTGGGATTACCTCTTAAACCCCTCAGGAATACCTCTCCGGCCATTTTTGAGCGACTATGAGTACGTATGCACAGAACTTCTACTAACATAGTGGTACGGTTTTAGTAGTGTAAATGTAGAGCTTGAATAGGCGCTTCCACAGGCAGAAAGAGAGGGTTGACACAGTTTTATTAAAATTCTAAAAATCTTTATTCAACATAGGCCTTTACAGGCACTTATTGACGTCAAAACAATCTAATTTAAAGAAACCATATGAACCTTGTATGTGCATACATCCTGTATATAGTTAAGATGTCTGTAAATAAAAGTAGGAATGAAAAAAGAAAATCGACTCTACACCTTATTAGATCGTAAACGCACATCTAACATGTATATACAGGGTTACTTTTTATCACCCTGGATACTTAAAGGGATGCTTCAGGACACGGTAGTAAAATGATTTAAATAGTAATAAAAAAATAACTTACCTATTTAATCTATATACTTTCTTACTAATATTATAAAGAGGATAATATTTTGAAGCAAGCTAATTGCCCGCAACGGTTTAAAGAGGAAAGATTTGTTTTTTTTTGTATGTTTGTATTGAATAGGCTCCGAATCTACTAGACCCATTTCAAAAATTCTGTCACCATTAGAATGCTACATTATCCCTGATTAACATAGGCTACAAAATTGTAATTCCTACGGGAAATTACAAATTTCCTTCCTAATATAAAATTCCCACTGGAAAACAAAAATAACGCGGGCGAAGCCGCGAGCGGAAAGCTAGTTTTAAATTAATTTTCTAAAATATCCAAAAAATACTGCACTAGTTTAGTGCAATATTTTTAAAAAATTGTTTAATATACAGGCTGTAACTGAACACCCCAATAACATTTAAGGGTATGTATCCATCAGAAGTAGAGATTCTGTAGTTAAAATATTAGGGCTAACAAACCTACTTTTTTCCCATACAAACTATATAAATTATTTTTTGGTATTAAGTGCCGAAAGCCCTACGTAAGCGTACGAGGAATACTACACTCTCGTCTGTCACGTGTCATTTTGTGTTTAAATTTCTTTTGTGTTAAGAGCTGATTATGGTTGTCACTTGAAAGTTTTTGCTTTCAGTTTAAAATCAAATAACTCTGAAAGTATTGGGGTTCTAGGCCTTAGACAAGCACCGAAGGTCCATTTAGGATCTAACTTATATGCCCCTTAAATGTTATTGGGGTGTTCAGTTACACCCGGTATAATAATGTGTCCTGAAGTGTCCCTTAAATTTTTGGTTGTGATAAAAAGTAATCTTGTATTTATATAACTTTATTTCATCACAGGGATCGACTAGCCTGTCAGACCGTCATTTTGGCCCGAGGGATGGAGATGGCCTCTGCAAGCACCAGACTCCATTCAGTGGCCTGACAGACCCTCCTACTGGCCTGAAGGCTGGGCAATTGGGCATGGCCGCCGCAGCTGCCCTAAATAATAAGATATTGACTAAAAATTTTTAAATTATGATTTTCATCCTTTTTGATTGTGATATTTTTTCATAAATTTATTATTAAACTAGCTGTGCCCGCGAACTACGTTTCGCCATCAAAATACTTAACACAATGTTTAGTTTTTTCCTCCATTTTATTCCATAATGATTCAACTTTATTCTGCCTTTCTTGAGCATCGGCCATTTCGAAATTAGGACAATTTTCGTAGGTTCGTAATGTTTTTTTTCTAACAGTCCACAAAATTAAATACATTACATATTACTATAAACACTAAATATTATTATTGTTTTAGAGACATTATTGATATTAATAAATTCTTCTTCAGTAGAAAGAACTACACAGTTGCAAGAATAATCTTTATCGTATTCATGTTTCGAATTAAAATAAACAATTGTTAATAAATTAGAACTGTATACGAATAAAGTTTAGATTTTATAATGGGTGTTGGTAACACCAACAAAATATATTTTTTGGATATGACAACTTGGCCAATTTTGACTGGTCGTACAGTAAGCTCCTTGTCAAGCTATACTGTTTGACCTTTGAACCGTTCGTATGTCGCTCGTAATACTGGCGGTTTTCGTAGAGTTAATGTATAGCATGAATGGGGGGGGGGGGGGTTTACTGTACAAATACGTTTTCCGTATTCGATATCCGATCACGGAATACAGACACGGAGTTTCGTGAACGTAGCGCAGACGTTCGTTTCTTCTCATTCGGGATTTTTACCATTCTACCTAAACGTACGTACAGAACGTGTTCCGTTCGTAATAAAAACGAACGTGTGCATTCGGATGCCCGCATTCAGAAAACAAATGCGAAAAAACGTATTTATGCGGTTAGCCTTAAAATGTATTGAGACTTCCGTTTTTGTAGCGTGTACTGTGCGATATAGTGTTGCTGGCATAGTAGTTCGGTTAGCAAACTCGCCGTGATGACTAACATCCAACACACAAACTTGCAGTTATCGTTAGTTAGTTCACGATCGTTGCATTATCACGGTCTCGAAGGACACTAAACTCAGGTAACATCTAGCATCGAACATCCAATAGGCCCCGAAGCGGTTCTCAAACTTTTTACAATACAATACAAATACTTGACGGAACCCTAAAATAAAACAATAGTTTTTAAAAGTGTATTCTTTATTAATAAGCATAATAAAAGTACGACCAGAGAGGGTGTTTTGATTTTTCTAAATTATTGCGGAACCCTCATAGGGGTATTGTGGAGCCCTAGGGTTCCGCGGAACACACTTAGAGCATGGCTGCTCTAGGTACCCTTCAGGGCCTACTTTCATTTAATACCCCTATTGCTGGGTTTGAAAAGCAACTGTTATCCGTCTTTTTTGAGCGGCGGCCATGTTGAATGTACGTCAATGTTGCTACGTTCATAGTGCTCTACTGATCAAGGCCTTTCATTTGATACCCATATTGCTGGGCTTAGAAACGAACTTTTATCAGTTTTTTTTTTGAGCAGCGGCCATATTGAATGTTGTGCTATTTTCCTAGGTTCATAGTGCTCTACTCTTCAAGGCCTTTCATTTGATACCTATATTGCTAGGTTTGGAAACGAACTTTTATCCACCTTTTTTGAGCGGTGGCCATGTCGAAATTACGTCAATATTGCTAGGTCCATAGTGCTCTACTCTTGAAGACCTTTCATTTGATACCTATATTGCTAGATTAGAAAACGAACTTTTATCCACCTTTATTGAGCGGCGGCCATGTCGAAATTACGTCAATATTGCTAGGTCCATAGTGCTCTACTCTTGAAGACCTTTCATTTGATACCTATATTGCTAGATTAGAAAACGAATTTTTATCCACCTTTATTGAGCGGCGGCCATGTTGAATTTATTTATGTGTTGCTAGGTTCATAGTGCTCTACTCATCAAGGCCTTTCATTTGGTATCCATAGTGCTAGGTTTGGAAACTAACTTTTATCCACCTTTTTTGAGTGGCGGCCATGTTGAATTTATGTAAATGTTGCTAGGTTCATAGTGCTCTACTTATCAAGGCCTTTCATTTGAGATCCATATTGCTGGGTTTGGAAACGAACTATTATCCATTTTTTGAGCGGCGGCCATGTTGAATTTATAGCAATTTTCCTAAGTTCATAATGCTCTACTGTTTTAGGCTTTTCATTTGATACCCATATTGCTAGATTTGGAAACGAACTTTTATCCTTTTTTTTTGAGCGGCGGCCATGTTGAATTTAGGTCGATTTTGCTAGGTTCCTAATGCTCTACTCTTCAAGGCCATTCATTTGATACCCATATTGCTAGGTTTGGAAACGAACTTTTATCTATCTTTTTTGAGCGGCGGCCATTTTGAATTTATTTCAATGTTGCTAGGTTCATAGTGCTCTACTTATCAAAGCCTTTTATTTGATACCCATATTGCTGGGTTTGAAATCGAACTTTTATCCATTTTTTGAGCGGCGGCCATGTTTAATTTAGGGCAATTTTCCTTAGTTCATAATGCTCTACTCTTTTAGGCCTTTCAGTTGATACCCATATTGCTAGGTTTGGAAACGAACTATTATTCTTCTTTTTAGAGCGGCGGCTATGTTGAATTTATGTCAATGTTGCTAGGTTCATAGTGCTCTACTCATCAGGGCCTTTCATTTGATACCCATATTGCTGGGTTTGAAAACGAACTTTTATCCTTTTTTTTTGAGCGGCGGCCATGTTGAATTTAGGTCGATTTTCCTAGGTACCTAATGCTCTACTCTTCAAGGCCTTTCATTTGATACCCATATTGCTAGGCTTGGAAACTAACTTTTATCCACCTTTTTTGAGCGGCGGCCATGTTAAATTTATGTCAATGTTGCTAGGTTCATAGTGCTCTACTCTTCAAGGCCTTTCATTTGATACCCATATTGCTAGGTTTGGAAACTAACTTTTATCCACCTTTTTTGAGCGGCGGCCATGTTGAATTTACGTCAATATTGCTAGGTTCATAGTGCTCTACTCATCAATGCCTTTCATTTGATACCCATATTGCTGGGTTTGGAAACGAACTTTTATCCGTTTTATTTGAGCGGCGGCCATGTTGAATTTAGGGCGATTTTCCTATGTTCATAGTGCTCTACTCATCAAGGCCTTTCATTTGATATGCATATCGCTGGGTTTGGAAACGAACTTTATCGGCAGTCATGTCAAATTAAGTCAACGTGGCTAGGTTCAATGTGTTCTACTCTTTAGGTTCTTCGTTCGATATCCATGTTCCTTGGGTGGATCCAAAAAAATGTGATCCGTCATTTTAGACATTAGGATCAAGAGTCCCGTCCCGTCCCTCTACGCGTAACCCAGAACATTGCAGTCAGATATTTTTTTTAATTATCAATATTAATCTATTACTTTTAATAGTTTTAAATGGATGAAAGAGTTTGATTCCTTAGTCCTAATGTAAAAACATATAACACCTTTCAAAATACCTTGAAAAGAGTATCTTCATTTTTCAACATTTTAAATATTTCAAAAATTGTACCGATTTTGTGAAAATTACTCAAGAATTAAACCAATCTACAAATGTTATGGTCACTCGATAAGTATTATCATAAAAAATGCTTTATACATTGGTTGTATGGCTCGATCTTTTTGCCTTACCACCACGGTACGACATAAGAAAAAGACAATTTTGTTGGCGAAATCCAGTTGGGTACAACCATTAACAGAAAATATTAAATTTTATTTGTACATACTATGTGAAACACTTCATTCCTGCCTTTCAATTTTCGAAATCCAATTACTTAAGATCAGGCTGTATGGCGTAGTTCCATTGCCTTTCCTTCGTGGAAGAAAATACCTTCTCTCTGTAGGTACTAAGTGACAGACTTGTCAAAATAATTTCACGTGCGCCATGTTGTTTTTCTACCTAAAGCCAATTCGAAAATTTTATATGGTATTTTTTCACTAAAAATAAAAAGTGAATTTAAACAAACGAAATAATGCCTAAATGTTCTTCCGGAAAATTCTAAGCATTGTGGTATAAGCCATATCAAATTCTGTCCAGTAGTTTCGGAGATCTTTCCGGACAAACAGACAAACAAACAAACAAACAAACAAACAAACAAACAAACAAACCAACAAACAAACAATTTTTTTTAAAACTATTCTATCGTGTTCTGCTAATGATTTTAAGGCGACCTGTGTATTTTTTTTCTTAATATTTCGCAATTACAGATTTTTGTACCCCTACGATTTTATTATATATAGAGATTATATTTTTCTACTTTTATAATGTTTAGGATTCATAATAAAGATGGACACATTATTTTTTCAGAAACATTTTATTTCAACACTATCGACCCGCCCTGGCTTCGCGCAGGTAGCATAATATATGCCTACATTTTTGCATCACACCACGTCGAGTATGAATTAGTTTTTAATGTAGCGTAATATGTTTTTTTTACTTTGATAACATAGTAGATTATACAGCAAGAGCATAAAATGAGCAAACCCTCGACGTGACTATCCTATTTGAACGTCTCGGGTAATATGGGTTTTATGGCTGGGATTAACACTCTGCTTTTCACTTCGTTGCAAGGAAATAAAACAAGGATTAAGCATATACATTTCTCGCACTTCTTTCCATTAATGTCTTAGGGGAAAATATTATTTCATCATCATAATATACTCGTATACTCGACTCGAGGGAATTTAGTTTCTTGCCACACAATCTTTAAAAATTTATTTTAATTTAAACTTAAAATTTAATTTTATTTTAAGTTATAAATATTTGCGTTATTTATTTTTTACGTAAAAATTCATCTGTATACACGATTATTTTTTTATCACCCTTTAAAAATTTTAGGGACGCTTCAGGACACATCCATTATTAAGTATATAAAAAAATTTAAAAAATAAAAATAAGTCTCAAAAAAATGCTGCTCTCAACTAGTGTAACATTTTTTGGATTTTTAGAAAAATTAATATAAAATTAAGTTATTTTTTTTATTCATATTTAAAACATTCTAATACCATGTCGTGAAGCCTCCCTTAAATTTTCCAGGGTGATAAAAAAATAACCGTGTATATTATCTGTGGAATTAATCTTTACATTTGGGTCCTGTACTCTTTGTGGTATTCCTTGATGACATCAAATACTATACCTACATACAAGCTCTGTTGAAATGTATGCAGATGATTTTAAAGATTTCGGCTACAGACACGGTTGGGCTACTGTTCTGTTCCGAAATAAGTGGTAAGGTAGCCGACTTGGCTATGTTACCCCTTTATTTCGGAATTCCATCGTTGAGGAGCCCAGGTGAAGCTCGCTTCCACCTTCAGCCTTAAGGTGCAAACAAACTGGGCTTATGTGATGCCACGTGTGTGATGTTACGTCCATCAGAAGACATCAGTCTGAATAGAAAATGTATGAAAAATCATTATTTAGAACTATCACACAACGCGGCGTGGCATCACATAAGCCCAGTTTGTTTGCACCTTTATCGTCACTTACCATCAGGTGAAATGAAGGCCAAGAGTTTCCCTCTCGTACGTAAAAAGAGTTGCGACTCGCGAGGACCGAACTAAGTTACAAGATGACATTAACAAAATAGTTGCAGGGTGCGAGATTAACATATGACCCTAAGTATTATGTACCTCTCGTACGTAAAAAAAGTTGCGACTCACGGGGACCAACCAAACTAAGTTACAAGATGACATTAACAAAATAGTTGCATGTTGCGAAATTTACATATTATGACCCTAAGTATATTATATAGATAAATGTTACCACGTTAGATTCTAACGTGTAAGAATGACTAAACCTCGTTCTAAAAAAATTAAAAATAAATAAATACTTATCACAATATGGGGAGACTTTATAAAAGGGCAGAAGAAGCCCGGAGCCCCGGGTCTTTTGGTGGATTCGGAAACGAGGTTTAGTCATCCTTACACTGTATCCTCCTTTTCACACCGCACCAAGAACACTCTTGGAATTCTCTACCTGTGCACGTGTTTCCTCCATCCTACAACATGGGTTCCTTCAAAAGAGGCGTGAAAAACCATCTTTTGGGCCGGCAAGGGGCGGGCAGGTAGGATAGTGGATGTCGTCCCTACTCTATCTGTCAACTCATTTGGGCCTCTTTCACCGCTTAACATCAGGTGGCGGGTCATTTGCCGGGCCCTCCATAAAAAAATATAAGGGTAATCATAAACGTTTCAAAATGCAAGCTTTCATAAAGCGACATAATAATAGATAGATAGATAGAAACTTTATATCTATACTATATAAAGCTCGATAGAAATAAGCTCAAATCTATAGCAGCTTCAAAATTCTTATATTTTGCACTAGTTCGCAGTCGTGTAGATTATTGTAATTTATAATGTATTATGATGAACTTTTGATCAGAACAAAAACGCTTGGAATCAATACAAAAAGTTCGTCAAATATTTATTTAGTATTGCCATTATAGTATCTGCTGTGGTTATTATAAGTGTTGAGGATACCTATAATTTAAATACCTACATATCAGTTACACCCCTGAAAAATGTGAGCCTTACTAAATAAATAAACAGTAAATTTGGATCGGACATATCATCTCCCGCGAACCCTACAGGCGGGCTGAAGTGGCCACGGACCAGTTATTAATTAGTGCAGTGCAGTGCTATAATAGGCTAGTTGACTAAAAAAAATTTTTTGCCTTAATAGAAGCTCATTCATATAATAAACAATGAAAAAATCGGTTTTCGAATAAGTATAAAAACAACCCAGATATAAGGTATTAAAGATTTTTCTCCATCTCTTTCTAGCAAAACGGCAATTTACAAGGAGTTTATATGGCCGTACTCAACGATGACGTCACGGTTGATGTCGGATCTCTCTGTCTAATCGCCTTCAAATTAACAACTTAAAATGCTTGTATCTAATGTATTTCTAAGCCGATTTCAATTCTAATTTCACAGGACTGCATCTTTTTCCACGGTATTTTAATATTTAATGACGAGACGTAAAAATTTGAATCCAGTCATCATCCCAATTCCCAAAAAACAGACGTGTTCTTGTTTAAAAGTCTCCGTAGACACTGTCAGTGTTTATGTTACTGTAGTTTGTTTTGTACAGTTTGTAAGCTAGATAGTTAGATTATTTCACTGATATTCAAAAAAATAAAATACTTGGTGTCTTTAAAAGCATCTCCATGCTCTCCATCTACTCGAGATACAGGATTTTCCTAGTTCGGTTGATGCAGGGCTGGGGACAATAATATAATAACATAATTGCATTGCTCTAGCTGTAGCTGAATTTAACTAGAGCTATAAGAAACGAAAAATAAAGTATTATTATTATTATTGGTTGCAGTATGTTACCCAGATGTGATAAGTACATTGCAAAAAATCAAGTGTTAGAGTTTTTATTAGTTAAGATTATGCTTTTTGTTAGAAACATATTGCGGATAATCGCCAAGTCAAATATTGAAACGACCATGACCGTTTGTAAAGCAATAGGTGTTGTGTTGAAATAAAACAAAAAAACCGGCCAAGCGCGAGTCGGACACGCCCATGAAGGGTTCCGTAGGATTTATGACGTATTAAAAAAACTACTTACTAGATCTCGTTCAAACCAATTTTCGGTGGAAGTTTGCATGGTAATGTACATCATATATTTTTTTTAGTTTTATCATTATCTTATTTTAGAAGTTACAGGGGGGGGGGGGACACATTTTACCACTTTGGACGTGTCTCTCGCGCAAACTATTCGGTTTAGAAAAAAAAAATATTAGAAACCTCGATATGATTTTTGAAGACCTATCCATAAATACCCCACACGTATGGGATTGATAAAAAAAATTTTTTTGGGTTTCAGTTCTATGTATGGAGAACCCCCAAAATTTAATGCTTTTTTCTATTTTTGTGTAAAAATCTTAATGCGGTTCACAGAATACATCTACTTACCAAGTTTCAACAGTGTAGTGCTTATAGTTTCGGAGAAAAGTGGTTGTGACATACGGACGGACAGACAGACAGACAGACAGACAGACATGACGAATCTATAAGGGTTCCGTTTTTTGCCATTTGGCTACGGAACCCTAAAAAGCGTTCCGCATAAATAGCGTGTTATTTTCAACTGTGTGGCGTTTTTTAAATTCGTCTCGAACACGCGCTTCCCAGCTTGAACAACTGTACAATCTGGGAAGTTTGTACAATTGTTGTCCCTAAGAATATTACTATCATCAACAAATATTTGGTTTATAGCCACAGACTTTTCTCGTGGATATTAAGCAATTTAGTTTATTATTTAGGTATATTTTTTTACCTTATATTTACCGAATTTATATTTATATATTCTATTCTATTCTCGGCCCATCTACCGCAGTGTCTCAAGTCTTCAATTCGTGCGTGTTGCCAGTGATGACATACGAAACTGAGACGTGGCCGCTTGCAATGGGTCTCATAAGAAAGCTCAAAGTCACTCAAAGGGCAATGGAGAGGGCTATTTGCAAACCTTAAGTGGCAGTGGGCAGGACACATCGCTCGTAGGACTGACGGCGGTTGGGGCGGAAAGGTCCTCGAGTGGCGGCCGCGTACCGGGAGACGCAGTGTGACGATCTGGTGAAGGTCGCGGGAATTCGCTGGATGCGGGAGGCGCACAGGACCGATCGGTATTGAGATCATTGGGGGAGGCCTATGTCCAACAGTGGGCGTCTCTTGGCTGATATGATGATGATGATGATATATTTTCCTCAAGAAATATAATAGTTTTGTCATTATTTAATAATTAAAATATGATAATTTTGCTTTAGGACAAAATGTGTAGTGGGTGAGGTAATAGGGTAGTTGACTCATATCAAAATTTATTAAAATATTGTTTATTTCTAACAGTATTTGGCATAAGGTTCCACAATATACCGATTTTAATAAATAACAATGAATGATTGCTGTAAAATTTTAATTTGAAAATGCTAGAAATAATCTTTTTTTATCTCACGCCGTAAACGCTTTGATATCCTGTGGTCAGGGCCGTGACGTCAATCATATAGTAAACAAAGAAATGTCAAATTTGATTCAACAACTCGTCGATTTGCACTATTCTTTCCTAAAACTGGCAAAAAATCGTCCAAGTCTCCGTTATTATATTTGTAAATATCGTAAATTATTTGTATTAATAGCAAAATCAACCATTGATGTTGGATTTGTGAGAGCAGATAGTACAAATCTTCCGAAAATAGACATTGATGGTCAGGAGATTCTTTGTGTATCGCTCTAAACAATATAAGTACAGTTTCAATACTGTTATAATGAAGAACGGTTACAAGTGTACTTGTCAAGATTGTCACGCGGCAGAAGAGAGTTGCAAACATGCATTTTTGGTGTGGTTGCACCATCACAGTGAGGAGCTATTTTGTACAGCAGTTGAATGCTATTGGATAGAATTCTATCTCTCAAAAGTCAAATAAACACTAAAAATATTTACTTCAAGAGAAATGTTGAAAAGAAAACATCAGGATCATGTGTCAAATACCAGTGTAGTACTGCAAGAATTTGTAAATGAACATAAAAAAAGAAAGATTGGCAGTTGTTCATTTGTCAAGCATGAAGAAAATTACTGGGAGGAAATATATATATACATTCACAGACACAGATTGTGACATATTTCTTAAAAAATAAAAGACCTCTTCAATGAAGAAAGAATAAAGTGCATAGAAAACTAAACCACGAATCATCAATACAGAAGTGCTCTATAATTCGAACTTCGTTATAAACAATAATAGCTTCCATGTGCTATAAAGTCAGCCAGTGCATAACACATGATGGTTCTTTTGTTGGGAAGATTTTTGGTGGGAAATCTTGTAGACACCTACGAGTATAATGAAATGTGGATAAAAGTTGAAAGATGAAGATTTGGGTTGAAATTTGCAAAATGTGACCTCATTTCTGATTAATACCCTGTAATAGTCTATTCAACAAACGGTATCCATAAAATTAGATTAATACAAAATTGTCATGCTCTTTTACTGAAGATAATGTTAATTATCAAAGACGGAAAACTGTGAACAGTATGCTTAACTCAAGTATAGATGCAGATGTTTTGTGCTAAAGCAAACAAAACTTATATACTTTTGTGTTGCTAGCAGTATGTCATTTTGAAAACACTCAAAAGGTGACAATATTAGCTATAATAGGTATTTGTTCTAACAATCTGAATGTCAAAAAACTTATTGATCAAATAGTGTCATTTTGGAAACTATACTACATTTTTCCTAAATTATATGAAAGTATTACTTCATAATAAATCACTTTACTATTATTTTGACTTTTATTACCTGCGACCTTAAGGCAATATATACAAATTAATAAATTTGATCTAACTCTATTCAACCTATTTGTACAACAAACCTATAAAATATTATAAATCTTTTAAGGTTTAACAGAAAAATAAAACACATGCATTTCAAATTAAAATATTTTGATTCAACTTAAACCTTTACAAGTCATTATTGTCAAATAAACATAGAACATTTTTTTTTGTGAAGAACATAATGACTAATGTAGTACAAAAATTTATTATGTCATCTTTAGATGTTAGTTATGTATAAAGTAAAGAAAAAAAATTCTTTATATTATTTATTTAATAAGAAGGGTCTTGTAAATTAAGAAGAGCACAGGCTGACAACACAGCAATCACATTTAATATGGCTTTAAAATGGATAACTTGCATATTCTTGCATAAGCTGTTCTGAAATTTACCAGCCATGGTGGCCAGCAGGTTTAATCAGTGAAGATATAACATCTTTCAGTTTTACCAAACTGGACCTATTTACTTCTATGGTGCTTTGGTATATGAATACTTGAGTTATTTTGTTGACATAATGTTGTTCTAGTTTACGGGTCACATTTTGATGTTGTGGCTGAGCATGCACTGCTTTGTATTATGTTGCACAACTTTTACTGCCTTATCAATCTCGTTGTCAAGAGGAGAACAGGTTAGTACACAATAGTTCTCATTATGTAACCACTGAAAGCAACAAATTTTAATTTGGTACTCACTAAATTCAAGTAAAAGTTGTTTAGATAAATATATTCATTATGAATCTTTTATATTTTTGTTTGTATTACATACTTTTTAATTAATATTCAATTACATCATTCTTCAATTGGACATAAGTACATATTCTTTTCTTTGAAATATTATCTAGTGTCAGTGTATAACTTAGATTAAATCAAAAAGGCGTAAATGGTCAAGTTTTCTCTCAGTTTTCTGGTCAAGTTAAAATTTGGTTGGTCGGCTGCAGTCAGTTTTCATTCTAACTGAAAGATAAAAATTGAATTAATTTACATACAGATTTGATTTTACATACAACCTAAAAACTTCTATTTTGTTTAAGTTGAAACTGAAGTACCTACACAGATTGAGTTATTCAGTTATAGTACTTACATTAATGTGATTTTCGCAAAAATACATTTGAGTTTCAGTAGATAGTTACAGGATTTCTTTAAGCGAGTGTTAACCAAATATTTCGCATGTCTATATCACTGGGTACGTCTAATCCACAGATTTCTTGGAGTCTTTGAAGAGGTATTTCTAATATTCCTGTTCTATGGTCCCGTTCCATATACAGTTTTACTATATTTTGTGATATTTAATAGAAAGCATTGTTTTTGTGAGGTTATTTCGCCCCCGTGCTTTGTTTACTATAAGACTGACGTCATTGCCACAGATAATGAACAGACTATCATGGCTGACCGTGTTTTCGGTCCAAAATTGAAAATCTTAATTTAAAATAGATTTTTTGCACTTTTTAGCCATCGAAAAAAATAATATTCATGTGCTATGGTCTAATACAACAATTATGAACATTTTAAGCCCTACTTTAAAAAAGGGTCAACTAGCCTATTAACCAACATTAAACCACCATTAAACAAGTAATCTCCCAAACACGCGTCATAAATGTCAGAGAGAAAATGCCCAGGGCTACCAGTAGATCATTTTCAATTATTCGGCTATGTTTCCAAAATTATACAAAATTGAATGTCAGGATACAAACGCCATCCAAATGCCGATAAAAGTCACTATCAGCGCTGTTTGAATGCTAGAACGCGTTCCGAAATGCGGTATTCGGACCACGGCCCACATAGTGAACGTTCATTCGTAATAGTGCGCTTTGACATCGGTTTTCATACAATCTAATATACGAAATAAATATGAACACAGACATATTTAGGTTTTCCGTATGCAACTATACATGAGGATTCAAGATACACAGCGGATACAATAAATTCGTCTCTTAATTATATCTACAGTTTTTGTATCCAATTATACAATCTGGCAGCCCTGAAAACGCCCAAAGCATTATATATTGACAGTTTTTTTGTAACATTCTATACAAAGCATCGAAACAATAAACGGCACCACAGATTGTTTGAAAATTTTTGAATATTAGCAGCATTAGCGGGCCGGCTGCAGCTATCAGCAAAGCCGGGCGGTAAAACCGAATATATGAGTCGAGTGTTGGGGAATCACCCGCTCGATTTAAATTTTAGTTCAGCTCAGAATGTGGGCCGAACGTATATAGTAGTCGCTACGGGTCGGCTTTGTTGTTCGACAAATGCTGCCGAACCGACCGAATTTAAAGTTGCAATCAACTTTAAATTTTCAATTTTAAATCAACTTATTGGAGGGAGACTCTTTATCAGGGTCGTGTGCTTGGGTACCTCTACAGAACACAGAAAGAGGTGTGTTCTGTGGGTACCTCCGCCTTGCCTATTTCTACCGCAAAGCAGCGGTGCTTGCATTGCTGTGTTCCAGTTTTAAGGGTAAGATATGGCACTGAAATTACTGGGTACCGTGACTTTACATCCTTAGTCATAAGTTGGCAACGTACACCGTGGTTGTTGTGGGGGTTGCAGATTTGCTGCGAATCTTTTTTATAGGTGACTGTTACCACTTACCATCAGGTGGGCAGTTTGCTTGTTTGCCAACTTAGTTGAAATAAAAAAAGAAAGATGCACTTATTAAAAAAGCATATTAGAAAAGTGTCTGATTACATGACGGCGAAATAAGCTTGGGTTTGAACTCCCAATTCTAATATGCGTTTTGTTTCAAAGAAACGTTCAGTGAGATGAGAGCAATTTATAAGCTAAGTTCACGCATTTCTCTCAGAAATAGGCTTAAAGAGATTTGGTATTATTAATGATTATTTGGATAATTAAACTATTTGGACATGAGGTCAACTTTAAACTTTCTTTTGATTGAATGTTATATTAATAACGTCTTTATTTTATATTGTAAACTGACACATCTAATCTTGTAATGGAAGTTGAGCTCAAACTTTTGCTTTAAGAGGACTGTGAAGTGCCAATTCATGACTTCAGTATGCACTTTCAAAAATGCAGTTTGTTGCACACCGCTTAGAGTTGAAAGTCCGAGGCAAGTGCCTACATTTCATATTGAAATATTGTTTCCGGCGATAACTGTTTTACCCCCCTAAACCTTTATGAAATTATACACTTTTCATCTCATTAGATTCAGTATACCTTAATCTATGTCCGTACCATTTGCTTTTTCTATAATTCAGTATAATTTAGTCAAAAAATATAAAAATGCTCGAGGTAGTTTTTAAGTCTAAAATATGGATATTTAGATGCTAATAATTTATATTCTGAGCAATATTACTTCAAAATCAAAACGTACAAACCTAGATCTTCATTATATCTACAATATTTCCAAAAAATATGAAAATTGGACTATGTAAAGAGGGAGAAAAGCATTATCGCTTTTTGTATGAAAATATACAGCTTAATAATCCTCTAAGGTCAGTTTCCAATTGACGACTCTGTAACAAACCAAAATTGTAAATGGTGGTTTAAAAGAGGAGTTAACAATAGTTGATCTTTCAAGTTTCTTACCTGTTCCTCTCCAGAAAGCTCTCCCAATTTCCGAACAGGTGTAGAGTCAACTTGTTTTCATTCCTACTTGTATTTGCAGATATCTTGAGTATATTCAGGATGTATGCACATACGAGGTTAATATGTTTTTCTTTAAATTAGAATGTTTTGCTTTGTTTTAACGTCAATAAGTGCCTGTAGAGGCCTATATTTAATAAAGATTTTTGAATTTGAATTTTAGATATGAGAGATGACAGAGCCTACATTATTTCTACTTTTGGCCACTATGAGCGCTGCGATAGAATATATTACCCCCACATAGTACTTCGCACCCAATGACACAACTGTAATAATACCAGCAATTACCAACTCTGGGTACTTTAACTTCAAGTTCAAGTTCATTAATTGGAAACAATTACTTTTTAGTTACAGGTCAATTATACTTAATTCATTTCATAATACTTATAAATAATAATAAATATTGTATAGTAAAAAAGAAATTCAATATAGTGATAAAATTATTTCAATACATTAATTCATTTGATAAAACATTAATTTTAATAAAAATACTGCAGTGTAGCATGTCTACACAGTGCAGCGAAAATAGTTGTTTTTATACCCCACCGATCATTCAAATAAGAGAAGTCAAAGAAAATATTTAATACATACAAAAATATTAATTATTCAAATAAACAAATAATTTATTAATCATTATTTTTACGGCGAGTACCTGACTCACCTTTGTTTTGCTGATACCGTGGAAGATTAGGGCACAGTGCTCGGAGACCTCTGTAGAGTTTCAATGAACATGGACAAGACCAAAATCATGGTGAATTCCCATGTAGTACTTATCCACTCATGTGAAGGTTGTAGACTCTACACTGGAAGTTGTTGACGAATATATTTATCTGGGGCAAATAGTCCAGCTCGGTAAGTCCAACTTCTAGAAAGAGGTTCACCGACGAATCCAACTCGGCTGGGAAGCTACACAGCATATTCTCGGCCAAGCTACCTCAGTGTCGTAAGACGAAAGTCTTCACTTCGTTCGTGCTGCCAGTACGGTACTGACATGTGGCTGTTTACAATGGGTCTCATCAGAAGGCTCAATACGCAAGAGACGCAGCGATCGTAGGCCCCCATTATGGTGCGCCGACGATCTGGTGAAGGTCGCGGGAAGCCGCTGGATGCGGGAGGCGTAGGCTCGATCGGTTTGGAGATCCCTGGGGGAGGCCCATGTCCAACAGTGCGCGTCTCATCGCTGAAATGATGATGATGAATTATTTTTCACTAACTTCTGATAATAGTTTTTCGTACTTAATTTTCCTATATAAAATAATATGTTCCACAGCCTAATATTATTAGGTATATTATTATACTATTTAAAGTATTGCAATGTTATATGTTTTTGATCCAAATAACAATTTTTGAATAGGTTAACCTTTTTCAATTATTCCACTTTGAATTATAAAATTTCATTCACTGTAACTGTGGGGCTAGCACGCAGGAGAATCGAAAATCGAATCGAAATCCGAATCAAGGAGTTTGTATGGCAATTTTATTAGCGCCACGGCGGTGAGTAGCAGAACTAATAAAATTCCCATACAAACTCCTCGATTCGGATTTCGATTCGATTTTCGATTCTCCTGCGTGCTAGCCCCACTGAAATCCGAGATTTTGGTATTTTAAACGCCACAGGCGCTCCACTAAACTGTTTATGATCGAAATCTTGCTTCTTTACTGTCAAGTCAAATGATGTATAATGTGTTTGCAAAGTAAAATATTTTAAGATCAAATAAAAACATTGAGTTTGGCAGTAATGGTTATGATTGCGACCGATAGCCATAACCAAAACAGTGAAGTGAAGATCAAACGGTAGTAGGACTTAATGGGCCGGATCGACTATCACCGATAACAGGAATAAAATGACTTAATTTTGTTGCCGCGCTAATAACAGCTGATTATCTGATAGCCAAGTGCATTAACAGCTCCTTTAAACTTTGACGTTCCATCATAGCTTTGATAAGCTATCGACCTAATCTTCTAAATTCTTCTCGATTTATGGCATCGTAAATTTCGAGAGACCGCCGTTCCAGTATCCGGGAGGTCGGTTGTTATTGAAGATAAGAGGATTATTCAGATTCTGTAGTAGAACTGTTATCTTCCCTCAAGGTATAAAAGTCGAGGAGTATCTGGAATGGTATTACAGTCACAATATGGCGGTGCTTGTAGCATTCTTGCTATACGGGCTGGCAATCACATCAGGTATAGTGCCAAAATTCTTCTTATTTTACTTGTATTTGTATATCATTATTATGGTTGGGGCGAAGGGTTAAATAATTAATGTTCAATTTTCCTTTTATACAACTAAGTTGGCAAACAACCAGATTGCCCAGCTGATAGTAAGTGGTTATAGTCGCCTATAGTACATGTGGTTCCTGCAAGACTTGCGAATTTCACCGGGGGAAGACTCTGTACCAGAGTCGCCTGCTTGGGTACCTCCGTCTTGCCTATATCTACCGCAAAGCAGCAGTGCTTGAATTGCTGTGTTCCGCTTTGAAAGGTCATCATCTGTCGTCAAGAATACATGGCAGTGAAATTACTGGGTACCGTGACTTTATAATATCTTATGTCAAAAGTTGGCAACGTACACTGTGGACATTGCTGGGGTTGCAGATTTGCTGTGAATCTCACAGGAACCACATGTATTATAGGTGACTGTTACCCCTAACCATCAGGTGCCCACTAAGTTGGCAAACAAGCAACCTGTCAAATTTGCTTGTTTGCCAATTTATTTGTATGAAAAAATGTAGATTTGTATGGTTTACAAGGACGCCAATGTAGGCCAACTTACGATGCCCCTGGGATGATGTCACGGCGCCCTAGACCTGTCGCGATGCACTGTTTGGGAAACCCTGTTCTATTATAATCAACCGCCTCCGTGGTCTTGCGGTTGAGATCGCCCGGTCCTGGTTCCGATTCCCTACGGGGGCAAAAGGTTCCTGCTCGGTTTGGTCGGTGGTAGGGCTTCAGAGCCCGCCTGGCTAGTTACCACCGCCTTATCTAAGTTTGTCGCCATCATAACATTGTTGTGTTCTGACATAGAGTTAGTAGTGAATCTCGCTTCCACCTACGGCCTTACCTTCAGGGGAGACGAAGACCAAAAGCCTCCGTATTGTGTGTAAAATATGATCAGCAGGCCTATTCGCTAACTACGGTTGGTAATTAGAACTGTCATTTTTGAAAGACACTTTATATCCATTACTGGGTAAGTGATCTTATGTGTTACGGCAGCGTTCATGATAGCAGTAATGGATGTTAAGTTCCTTTCAAAAATGACAGTTCTAGTAAGCAACCAAAGTTACAGAATAGGCCTGCTGTTCAGTTTTTTTTTACTTAATCCTCTTCAGGTATATTGTTATTAAAACGAAAATTGCAGAACATTATGGACATTTGTTAAAATAGATAACATTATTTTGTTTCAATTATAAGGATAGCTTTCATTATTATTTTATATTGAGTGCAAAACAGGGTTTGGATGGAAGCGATCTATCGAGAAAATAAGCTCGCCTTGGTATATATTTTTTTCCTAAATTGTGTCTTTTATGTTAGTTAAAAAAGTTCTCTTTTATGCAAACCAATTTGAAAATCCTTAATCTTTAAATTCTTTCCAGCCTTGCCCAGGCCAGATGAGAGAATAGATTGGCCTGACAGGCCATCATTCTGGCCCGAAAGCTGGGACTGGCCCCCGCAACGCCCCGAGTCAATCCAGTGGCCCGATAGACCCTCCTTCTGGCCTGAAGGTTGGGCGTGGCCCCCGCAGCGTCCTGAGAAGGTCGACTGGCCCGACAGACCGTCTTTCTGGCCCGAAAACTGGAGCTGGCCTCCGCAGCGGCCTGAAACTATCCAGTGGCCCGACAGACCATCCTTCTGGCCTGAAGGATGGAGTTGGCCCCCGCAGAAACCCGAGTCTATCGAATGGCCCGATAGGCCTTCATTCTGGCCTGAAAATTGGAGTTGGCCTCCGCAGCGACCTGAGAAGATCGAATGGCCCGAGAGACCTTCTTTTTGGCCTGAAGGATGGAGCTGGCCCCCGCAGAAACCTGAGTCTATTCAGTGGCCCGAGAGACCGTCATTCTGGCCCGAAAACTGGTCTTGGCCTCCTCAGCGAGAAGACATCAACTGGCCTTCATCATACACCGAGATAGATCAAAGTGAGTTTTCGTTCTACCTTTTGTGTTTCTTTTATGTTTTTTTTATACTAAGTCCGCAAAAAGTGATAAAAATTTACATGATAGTCAATATGAGTCATTCATACCTAGTGATAGTTTTTTACAGTTTCACCTTGACTGTTAGGTATATAAGAAGGCGAAGACTCTGGTGGGTCCTCTAGGCTCGCTTGGCAAACCATCAAACCTGTAGTCCGAGCAGGGAACGCTCGATAAACAAAATTTGACAGCTAAGATCGACATACTCGACAAAAATCGATAAATTGACAGATATTAAAGGACACATGCTTCTGTCGATCGATATATGTTGATCGACAAGTCCATGCTCGTACAGCTGTTGGATTCCTATCTCAGAGAGGCATCACCACGGGGGTCTCCCGCTCTCTTAGTAGAGTCACTAGGTGGTTATAGTCGGTATGGGAGAGCCACGCACCATAGGTCGGTGCAGGTCCTTATATAAACTTGCTAACTCCACTGCTTTGGCCATTAATAGTATAGTTTAGGGGTCAGTGACAATTTTTTATTATTAATTGTAAACATTTGTACGTTATTTTCATTACAGCCATCAGCTGGCCCGATAGGCCTTCATTCTGGCCCGAAGGATGGGCCTGGCCCCCACAACGTCCTGAGTCCATCGAATGGCCTGATAGGCCTTCCTTCTGGCCCGAAGGCTGGGCCTGGCCTCCACAGCGTCCTGAGAAGATAGACTGGCCCGACAGACCTTCCTTCTGGCCCGAGGGATGGAGCTGGCCGCCGCAGCGTCCTGAATCCATTCAATGGCCTGACAGGCCTTCCTTCTGGCCTGAAAACTGGAGCTGGCCTCCGCAGCGACCTGAGAAACTAGAGTGGCCCGAGAGGCCTTCATTCTGGCCTGAAAGTTGGAGTTGGCCTCCGCAAAAACCTGAGAAGATTGAATGGCCCGATAGGCCTTCGTTCTGGCCTGCAGGTTGGAACTGGCCCCCGCAATTGCCCGACTCCATCCAATGGCCCGATAGGCCCTCATTCTGGCCAGAAGGCTGGGCCTGGCCTCCACTAAGCGCTTAAATTGTCCGACGACTACAACTAGCATGTCCTCTTGTCAAACATATTTTCTACGATTATACTATGATCCTTTTTGAATAAAGCAGTTTCAAATTAATTTTGCTTTTAAATTGCAAGTTTATAATCCAACCTCTTCTTGGTCTAGTGTTTGAGATCACTCAGTATTGAGATGCGCCAAAGCAGAAGTTTCGCTCCTTAGTTTGGCTTGTCCTTGCCACTGTCTTACTTAAGTTTGTCGACATAATAACAATGCTAATAACTTTCTTGTGGCCCGATAATTACAGATAAGATAGTTTCTCAATGTGCGAGGAATCAAATTCAAATCAAAATGATTTATTTGCCGGTCTTTGTGTTGATATAAGTTTCATCATTTGTCGCCAAGAATATTTTCATTGTAATATACATAAGTACTTTGATAAATTTACTGACGTTCTGTAAAATGAAGGGCTAGCATATCAAGCTTGAATTTTGAAAGAGCGCGGTTACCTTGAAATATTCTTACTGGATGGTTTGTGGTGATGGGCCGTATTGATATGGCCAGCAGGCCTATTCTCTAACTACGGTTATTAACTAGAACTGTCATTTTGGAAATAAACTTTATATCCATTACTAGTTTTGTGATCTTATGTGTTATGGCAGCGTTCATGATAGCAGTAATGGATGTTAAGTTTCATTCAAAAACGGCAGTTCTAGTTAGCAACCGAAGTTAGAGAATAGGCCTGCTGAAAGCCTTATGCGGCCCGCGGGCCGTGATTTTGACATGACTGACTGACCTACAGCATTTCCCCACATAATAGGACCATTTCGCAAAAAAGATTCACATAAGCATATTATGCTGCAACTGCTGCCTCTCTATTATTACGCGGCTTATGCAGCATGTCAATCTATTTATTATATTGCATAATAATGTGGATTATTTGAGGTGCCTATGTTAAATCTCTATTTTTTTTATTGTTACTAAGTTGCCCACCTGATGGTAAATGGTAAGAGTCACCTATAATACATGTGGCTCCTGTGCGATTCGCAGCAAAATTGCAACCCCCACAAGAACCACAGTGTATGTTGCCAACTTGTGACATCACATGTAAAGTTACAGTACACAGTAATATCAATGCCATACCTTACCCTTCAATCCGGAGCATAGCAATGCAAGCACTGCTGCTTTGCGGCAGAAATAGGTAAGACGGAGGTACCCAAGCACACGACCCCTAAACGAATTCCAAGAAATGCCATCATATCAGCTTCTGTTAACCCATTACTGCATAAAGTTTGTTATAGTACTTAATTCGATTACTATCATAAATAATGGACAGTTGTGGTCAAATTAAGGATTTAATTGATAAAAAACAAAGCATTTATTTATATTTATGATTTTATGACCCGTCCGATATATCGGACGCTATGCACAGCGGTACCATACACTACCTGTTGACGGGATAAATAGTTATAAGCAAACCAATTGAATTTATATCAAAGTTTATTGAAAAAAATAATCGAACGACTAAAACATGTATATTATGATGAAGAGCCTATTACATGGTAGTCCATAAAACACTTAGGATGCAGGCCTACATCGCATTTCAAGCACTTGAACTTGGCTTTTCCTCCACATTGATTGATTCACACAGAATTGATTTGCACAGCGACGCTGTGCAAATCAATTCTGTGCTAATGGGTATAATCCAATGCTGTTTGCCGTCATACCGTTTCGTGGACAAGGGTTTGGCAGGCTTTTGTCCTTGGTGTGGTGCAGTTCCATATGTGACGAGCAAGCTTCGAACTACATTTCTTCGAAATGCGAATAAAGAGTCTGTCTCTTTATTGCATCCATTTTTTCTCGCGAGTAACCAACTGTTCACCAACGACACATCTAAAAAGTAGGCAAATATTGGCCACCACCATTTTCTAATACGCATTCTTGTACGAAGATTCGCAACAGCTTGATCACACTTATCTTCCCCGCGCATGTGCTTGTTGTAGCTGGCAATCAATGAAGGCTGGGGGATTGCTACTTTAGTCTTTTTTTCATGAGACCAGCGTGTTGCAGATGTCAAGTCCCAGTTTTCAAAGTTGGTTGCTACCGTGACAACATTATTGTCGTTCCAGCGACACAAAAATACGTCGTCAGACATCCTGTAATCGCTGTAGCCCCGTTCTTCCTTCTTGAACTGGTTGACATCTTTTAGCGGACAGTTCTCAACACGATTAGCCCTTATTGTGCCAGTCGCATAGTAGCCTAACTCTCGCAGATGCCTCATCAATGACAACAATGTGAAAAAATTGTCAAAGTATATTTTTATGCCACTTTGGGCTGGCAACTTTCCGAGCTCTATGAGGGTGAGAACTACATCTCCACCTAATCCGAAGTCTTTATTGTCAGAGCTTTTTCCCGTGTACAAACTAAAAGCCACCATGTAACCAGTACTGGCACACATAGCCTAATTTTTGTAGCCAAATCTTATGGGCTTTCTCCTGATAAATTGTTAATAATGCTTTCCATAGTACGGAATCATGCTTTCGTCGACGCTGTATTGCTCATCTCGACCGTAATGTTTTTGGAATGATTCGCCCAAACTGTCTAGCAGCGGACGCAACTTATACAGCCTGTCAGAAGAAGCTGATAAATGCGTATTATCATTCAAATGGAAGTTTTGAAGTATCGCTTCAAATCTGTTACATTTTATACTTTCTGCAAAAATTTTCGGCACATCATTATCTCTAGAGAAATACAGCCTTTTATTCGGTAACTTCACATAGCCCGACAATAACATAGCACCCAAAATGACATAGATCTCGTCTTCTGTAACCATCAATGACTTATTTTTCTGTCCCGCATAGAGGTTTGTTTGGTCTACAATTTGTTTTACTAAATCTTTGTGGAAAAACAGCCTGAAATATTCTAGGGGATCTTTACAATCAATTCTGACTTTCTTCAGACGTTGGTTGTGTGTTGTACTCTGTGCATGAAAACTTAGGTAATTGTTTTTTCCACATAGTCGTCCTTTTCTTCTTAGTCTGTGACTTTTTAGGTGGGTTATTCCGCGCTTTCAGAGAAGAAAGGAGTTCATTATCTTCATCATCGCTTTCTTCACTAGATGAAAGTGGCCGCAAAATTCCGGTTCCTGAAGATGTAGACGGCAGATTATTATCTCTATTTGCTTGAAAACGTTGTAGTTCACATCTACTGTTTTAATATATTATAATCAAACACTATAAATCATTAACACTTTATTGAACAAGCAACACAAGCAACAAACAATTAACTGAGACTCTCTGACATAATGTCAAGCCTGTTGGCGGCATTATTGACATTGACATTACGTTTAGTTATTACACTTAAGCAATAACACAACACCTCCTTTACCAGACTGATCCTTTTTATATGAAGAAAGATGTTATACCTACAATCACAATCAACTCAATTATTCAAACATACTCTAGTTATGATTATCTCAAATAAAATCCTCACAAATTTATTCAACAAATTATTGTATGTTATTTGCTAAATTCTTATTTTATAACAGTTTTATTTTTTTTTATTCTATTTCTTAGAAAGATTTTATTAATTCAATTTCCCTTAACACATAATAAAACCTGGATGACATTACTTACTTCCATCAGAGTACTAAACGTGATTCATCCTCATCAATAATTTAACACACTATACTAATTACAAATCAAACAAATACAATTTACAAATCTAATATTTTCTTTTGTTTTATTACCCTTCCACTCCTTGTACATTTTGGAGCATTTAACACAACTGGAGGTTGAGTAGGTTCTTCCTCCTGTATACTTCTCTGGGGGGAAGGAGTGAGAACTCTATCCGGTGATTTATTTTGATTGGGTTCATAACCATAGAAGTTTCTCTGAATACATGATCTTTCTGTAAAAGACTTTTTCAAGTGATGTGTATTTCGTCGTAAAATATTGGTAGATCCATCTTTTGTGATCCAGTATGATCTAGGTGTATGTTTATCTTTATTGACTATCACTCCTTTCCTCCAGTATTTATCATTTGGCGTCTTATAAACAATCTTGTCACCAATTTTAAACTCAGAATTATATTTTTTTGTGCGCCTATCATGAATATTTTTTGTAATCGACTGTTTTAATATTAACAATTTGTGTATATCTTTCTCAACTTTAGGTTCTAACATTGCTTCTGTTACTGGTATACATGTTCTAAGAATTCTACTGTTTAATATTTGTGATGGTGAACTATTTGTTCCTGACAAGGGAGTATTATTATATGATAGAATAAAGTTTCTGTAGTCTACATTATCCTCCTGAGCTTTTTTCATTAGGTTCTTTGCAATATTTACAGCCTTTTCAGCCATTCCATTGCTCCTGGGATAGTGTGGACTACTGTTCATTATACATATATCCTTACTATTGTAATATTCTTTACACTCTAATGAACTAAACGGATTATTATCAGCTACAATAAGTGATGGATAACCAAATCTTGTAAAGATTTCTTGAAAGGCATATATGATACATTTTGAACTCTTATTTAGTAATGGTATAACTTCTAACCAATGTGATAGGTAATCTACTACTACAAGGTATGCCTTCCCCGCAAAGTCATATATGTCAGTTCCTACCTTAGAAAATCTTAACTTAGGTATTTTGTGAGGTATCAGCTCCTCATGGATATTGGATGGTTTAAATTTCTCACATGTACGACATCTTTATATAAACTCTTTGATATCATGTGACATATGAGGCCAGTAGAATAGTTGTCTTGCTTTGGATGTACATTTACTGACTCCGGGGTGACCTTCGTGAACTAATTTTAGTACATAATTTTGTAAAGACTTAGGAACTATGATTTTATTTTTGAGAAATACTAATCCAGATTCCACAAATACTTCATCTTTAAATTGATAAAATGGTTTGCATTCTTTTGACACTTTATTTTCTTTTGGTCACCCAGAATAATAGTATTTACATATCTGAGTCAATAATTCATCCCTACTAGTTTCTACGCGAAATTCTCTTTTCTTTTGATCACTCATTGGTAAGTGAATTGATACAGAGTGCACCATTTCATACATTTCATGATCCTTGCTATCTGTTTTTATGCTATTCCTAGACAACATGTCGGCAAAATGTATGTCTTTCCCTGGTACATATGATAAATTTAAGCTATAATTTAATAATTTTATGCGTAATCGTCTCAATCTTGGCGATCCTACTTTACTAATGGGTTTACACATGATGGAGAGCAATGGTTTGTGATCTGTTTGAACACTAATATTGTTAGCACCATATATATACTTGTGAAATTTTTGTGTCCCAAAATACACTGCTAAAAGTTCTTTTTCTGTTTGACTATAGTTATTCATTGTTCTAGACGCACAAGCTACTAAACGATATATTTGATTTTTGTCCTGTTGAAATAAACAAGCACCAATTCCATTCTTAGAGGCATCACATTGTAAAGTACATTTTATTTTTGGGTTAAAGGGAGATAGCGCTGGGGCACACGTGATTTTATTTTTTAAGTCCATAAATGCTTTGTCATGAATTGGAAGCCATTGAAACTCCACATCTTTTCTTAATAGTTGACACAGAGGTGCCATAATTTCTGCCATTGCTGGTACATATCTTCTAACATAATTGAATGAACCTATAATTCTCTGCAACTGTTCTTTATTTTCAGGAATTTTTAATTTTAGTAAAGATTCAACTCTGTCAGTATCTACATTCATCCCACTTTCACTGAATATTTGACCTACGTACTTAACTTTAGATTGTTTATATTGAAATTTGTCTTTATTAAATTTCGCATTTACACTTCGTGCTCTTTCTACAACTTTAGACAATGAATCATTGTGTATTTTCTCAGTTTCCCCCATGACTAAAATATCATCACACCAGGTTATTACATTGGGAATGTCACCAAAATAATTTTGAATGTGTTCTTGAAAAACATCAGGAGAGTTTGAGAGACCATACGGTAAGACTAAATATTTATAAATCCCGAATGGTGTCGCAAAGCAACATTTCCATGTAGCTTCATCATTCAATTTTATGTGATGAAAGCCTTCTGACAAGTCTAAAACTGAGAAATATTTCATACCTTGTAACTTAGTAGCTATATCTTCAAGTGTCAGCAAAACTTGAGGTTTACGTATAATGCATTTGTTGAGTTCGACTGGGTCCAAACATAGTCTAATCTTACCATTTGGTTTCTCAACTAAAACTAACCTATTTATACAAGCACTGGAATCTATTTCCTCTATTTTACAAATTGCGCCTCTTGCCACTAGTCGCTCTAATTCAGTTTTTAACGGTTTTAGTAAAACATGTGGAATTTTAGATGATGGGTGACATATTGGACTATGTTCTGTTGTTGGTATATTACATGGTTTGGGAAATTGTCCATACCCTTCAAATATATCTCTGTTACATTCAATAAACTGAACTTTTTCTACATTATTTTCAATACTTTTACTTAACATTACACTATTGACTCTTTTAATCAAATTGAGAGATACACATCCTGGTAGTCCTAACAACATGGACTTACAGTCTACTACCATAAAGTTCTCAAAACATTCATTATTCTTAAATTTACAGTGTAAGTTGACCATTCCTATTGGTTTGATTGTTGAGCCTTGAAACGCTTCTAAATTTTGTTCACATTTCAATAGTTTAATATTACACTTCATGTTCTTAAATATTCTAAGAGGCATAATACTCACATCAGCTCCGGTGTCTAGTCTACATACTAGTGGATATTTTTCAATTTCTATAGTTTCCATCCATTCACTTTTGCAATTTTTATTATTAATTTGTTTAACTTTGTGACATTTTAACGATTCTTCGGATGATGGAGTCCTAGATCGGCAAAAATGGTCTTCTTGTCTTTTTTCTCTGACCAATTGAACTTTTCTAACTCGACAGCTAACTGCAAAGTGGTTTTCTAAGCCACACTTCGCACACTTTTTCCCATATGCTGGACATTCTTTTAGACCGTGTTTCCTCTGACACCTGCGACAATTGAACAACTTACTTTCTGGTCCTGTATGCTGTTTCATTTTTCTCACAGCATCCACTTCTATTTCTGGATTCATTTCTTTGACTTGCTTCCGACTAATCTCTGCTGCTCTACACAAATCTGTGGCCTTATTTAAATTTAGCTCTTCTATCCTTAGGAGGCTCTCTTGTAGACGTTTGTCATAAATGCCATGCACTATTTTGTCTCTAAGCATTTGGTCTTCTAATGGTTCTGTTTGATTGTTAAAATTACATTGCTTTAATAGTTCCTTGCAGTCTGTATAGAAATTGTCAAAAGACTCTCCCTCTTTTTGTTTGCGGTCATTGAACTTGTAGCGGATAAACACTTCGTTCTTTCTTGGACTGATATACTTTGTAATGGCATCAATAACTTTATCATAGTCTTTTGACTCCTCGTCTGTCAAGGACAAAGTCCATAAGACTCTCGTAGCTTCTACCCCCATCATATTACGAAGTAAAGACAGCTTTACTTTACTAGAGGCATCCTCTTTACCGCTCCCAATTAAAAAATCCTTAAAGGATTGAAGCCATAGTTGCCACTCAGTGGCTGCGTTTGCAGCTCTTAAATCGAAATTCGGTGGTAGCTTCACAGATTCCATTCTTCTGACAATTTATTTATACTTGAAACTTTAAATCTACGACTGCGCCATGTTTTAATATATTATAATCAAACACTATAAATCATTAACACTTTATTGAACAAGCAACACAAGCAACAAACAATTAACTGAGACTCTCTGACATAATGTCAAGCCTGTTGGCGGCATTATTGACATTGACATTACGTTTAGTTATTACACTTAAGCAATAACACAACATCTACTATGTAGCAATTTGCGTCCCAAGTGGTTTAGGTTTGCATTATGCTCCTCATCAGACTTGTCACTGTCCTCATCTGTAGCCTGATCACCTCGTTCAATAGGTGGTTCAACATATATAAAGTTTTCCGCAGTCTCATTATCATTCTCGCATTCTAAAGCCGATAAAATTTCATGCACCTTCAAGCTGTAACAAGCAAGCAAAAACCACACCTTAGAGCCCAATATGCATGACGTCCGATTTATTGGACGGCAGTAAAATCACACACATAAAAACCGAACTAACAATTTTGGCACGAAAAAAAGTTTACGTATGCCTAGGTATACACTATGTCAACAAACACAATAGATTTGTTAAATGTTTATTATAACAATTTACAAGAAAATTCAAAATATTACTTACCATTTACTCAAAACAGTTCGATCACGTCCCACCATTTTGGAAAATGACAACTGACAAGCGAGTTATGTCATTTGGCTGTTTGAAACGGGGTTGCCAGTGTAGAAAAAATATTAAACTTTACATTGCAAACAAAAAACTACTAAATTAATTATTTTGTCAGTGAAATATAAAGAATTTCCGTCCGTCCGATTTATCGGACGTTATGCTGTAATGGGTTAGAGGCTGACAACGCTGAGCTGAGCTCATCGAGCTCTACTTAAAACTTTTTTTTTCAAAACCTGTTGAATATACCGTAGTAAAAGAAATATATGTTACTCTTGAAAATATTTTTGAGAATATCCATGTCCCCAAAACAAATTTTAATCAAAATTTCTCGTTAAAAAAAAATGCCAAAGACACCCATCAAAAACAGCTTCCAGAAGAAAATCCGAGTTATTTAACAAAGGTTATTTAATGATTTTCAGGGAATTAACTCGTTGCACTAATTTAATAATATTGATGTTTCATATCCTCAAATAAGTTACTAGTTTCTTTTAAAAAAAATTATTTTGATTTTTTTGCTCAATTTCAATAACGTACCGCGCCTGTAATCCAGTACAAATCATGTCTCAAGGTCGTTGGCGTTACTCAGCCTCTTAAAAGTCCGTTGCATGTTACATCAAATGTCCCATCAATTTTATAATAATGGAAATGAATAAATTGTGTTTTCTTTAGATTAAAATTTGGTTTTAAATTAGTATTGGTTGCGCCAGTTATTTAATAAAATAATTACCTTTAATAATAAAAAAATACTCGTTGTGTTAATTTGGTATACAAAGCCTATGCTAGGTATCTGGATAGTATCTACGCTTGTGTGTACCTATCAACGGCACGTACTGCTTGTGTGTCGCGCGCCCTCTAGCTGAAGAACGACGTCATAATATTGTCTACGCGCCACTGTGCGCCCGAGTCGGTGATTGTCGCCTTCGCCGCTGTCTTGAGCTGAGACATCGTGTGCTCGCATTTAAATAATCAACTGTAATTTTCGACACTAAAACCATCCCGGGATAATCCGCAAGCATATACAGTACCTATTTGTGGCCTTTCGTAAAAGGGAAAGCAGTGTTGGATCGCGTCTGGAGACTGGCTAGGTAAGTGTACCTTTTATTAATGCAACGAGGTTTTTGTTCTTTACATTACTGGTAAGATTTGCTGATAGGCCAGCCCTGTGCCCTACGCTGACTATTGAAGGAAAGTTAATTCGCTGCACCATAATATTTGGTCACTTCGGCCGGGATAAATATCGCAATTTTTCCTAGTTAGTAAAGTACCGTTACGATTTTACGCAACGAGCCAACTTACACGTTACCACTTTGAACCTTATTGCTTACGTCATTCTGATCATAATTGCAGTTACTCTCTGGCTAGTGCTACATTTGATTTTGAAATAAATATCAATTTTAGCAGTTTTATCACAAACATATATATTATTAATTTAATCGTTATATTTAAGTAAAAACGACGTTTTCACGTAATTGCGTCGCAGTTATCAATTTCAAAGTTACCTTCATGTAGCATTTGTCACCATAAAAATAGTAATTTTCGCAAATTATTTAGTCTTTTATTTCAGAATCGAATAATATATTATACAGCACTGTATTCTCACTCGATTATATATTAATTCTCATATAATATATTAATTTGAGCCCATTTACGATCTATAATAACGCAAATTATTTTTTGTATAAAAATAATAATATATTCTAGTGTCAATTTATCACGAGTAATTTATTGATTTGTACATATTGCAAATTAATAATTTATTTTTCCCGCAGTTGCTCGTGGTACGATTGACCTAATAACTTACCGCTAACTTCTTTGTTACATAAGTAGCTGGGGCGGATGTGGAATTTGACTTAATACTTATTTACGTAATTTATTGGTAAATAGGTATATTGTAATTTTAAACCGCGTCAATAAACATCTGTCTTGCGCTTTTGTCTCATTATTCTTTACTTAAAAACCGCGCACATTTAATAATTCGTATTATTTATACCTACATACTATAAACCATAGTGTTTTCTTATTGGAATATACCTAGGATATCTAATACCTACTCATTTGTTTAAAAATAAAACATATTCGCAATTACAAAAGAAATTAATATACACGGTAATTTTTTTATCACCCTGGAAAATTTTAGGGACGCTTCAGGACACTTCCAATATTATATAAAAAATAAAAAAAATGAAATAAAAAATAAAAAAAATATATAAAAAAAATAAAAAAATCTCTAAAAATGCTGCTCTCAACTAGTGCAGCATTTTTTGTATTTTTAAAAAAATTAATATAAAATTAAGGAGGGGGGTTATTTTTTTTATTTATATTTAAATCATTCTAATACCATGTCGCCAAGCGTCCCTTAAATTTTCCAGGGCGATAAAAAAATAACCGTGTATAGTTAAAATTCGGTTTATTTTCCACTTCAATCACATATTATATTAATAAAAATTACTCTACATAGTTACGAGTAAAAGATATAAAAAAAATTAATCATGTCTAATATTGAATTAAAAATTAAGCTGAATGAATCAAAGCGTTCTCAATATTTTAATTCTTTGCAACGTACATTTAATCTCCTTCCCAACTTAAAGGATGAAAAGAATCGAAATACATTTTTGGCCCAAGCGCAACTAATTGATAAATGGCGCGATGAGTATATTAAAATTGTGGACGAAATAAATTTATTACAATTAGAGATTGATCCGAATTACATGATTAATTATCAGTCACTTAATTCTTTTGATGACATGTTCGCTTTAATAAAATCTGCTTTGGCGCGCATTGAGAATAAGTATAGTAAATCACAATTGAATCAATCACCGCAAACAAGTTCGGAGTGTAGTACAAAAATGCAAACTAAACATGATTTAATAAAAATTCCGAATATTTCCCTTCCTATATTTGATGGCGATATTCAAAAATTTCCTTTCTTTTATGAAACTTTTAAGAGAATAATTCATGAGAATGACAACCTCTCGGACTCGGAGCGCGTTCATTACCTGATGAGTCATCTGACTGGCAAGGCATCGAACGTGTGTACCGGATTAGTTCCTTCAGCTGAGAACTACACCATCATTTGGAATACTTTAATAAATAAATATCAAGATAAACGCGCTTTGGCGACGTCATATTTAAATCAACTATTTACATTAAAACCAATCAACGGTCCTTCGGTTAATAATTTAGAGAATTTTATTGATAAATATACAACTGTTATCGCAGCCCTGAAACAATTGAAAATTGTCGATTTGTGTGATTTTGTGTTTGTTTATATGGGATTAAAAATAATAGATTCCGACACCGCAAAGTCGTACGAATCATCGTTACGTGGTACTAATAATATGCCTTCTTACGACAATTTCGTTCAGTTTGTTAATGTTCAAGTGAAAATACTGCAGCGCACCGCCGCTTCGGCGCGCGGTGCGCCTGCGCGCGATACTCCCGCGTACGCGGCCGGCGCCGGCAGCGCCCGCTCCGCCGCTCGCTCGCGCGCGCTCTCTGCCTTCGTTGCTGCTCAGCCCCCGCCCCGTGATAAGTGCTCTCACTGCCACGGCGAACCGCACAAGATATATTCTTGTAATTCTTTTTTAAAATTATCACCTAATGATAGGTATAAATTCGCAAAATCGAATCGTTTGTGTACTAATTGCTTAAGTTCGCAACATTCAAGTTATCAGTGTAACTCGACCTCTTCGTGTCGCAAATGTAATGCGAAGCATCACACTTTGCTTCATTTTGATAAAGATTACACGCGGCCCGCACAGACATCGACGCCGTCGTCGCAATCACTCGCAAGTCTCGCAACAACCAGCAATATTGAAAATAAACGTAATCAATGTCCCGAAGACGTCAGTACTGATAATTCGCAAACTGCTTTATGCACTTTATCATCTTCTTTACATTCTAATGCAAAAACTGAGGTTTTAGCCACCGCACAGGTTTACGTTACCGCTCGAAACGGACGGGACGTTCTCGTGCGCTGTTTACTCGATCCAGGTTCTCAAAAACATTATATAACAACAAATTGTTGCGCAAAATTGGGCTTAAATATAAACCGACAAAATAATGTTACTGTGCAAGGCATAGGCGGTTCTCTTCAATCTGTTAAGGGTTCCGTTAATTTGACATTACGCTCTAAATTCAATACATCAACACAGTATACTATTAACGCTTTGGTATTAAATCAAATAACTGGCAAGCTACCGACGTGTCCTATTGACGCTAATTGTATAAAATCTTTTGGTAAAATTCTTTTGAGTGATGATTCTTGGGCATCCCCAGGGAACATAGACTTGCTCATCGGTGTTGGTTTGTTTGCGCAATTGTTATTGCCTGGTGATAAGCACATTAATATTGGAACTCCTAATGCATTGGAGACTGTTTTGGGTTATATTATTTTAGGCGAAGCGCCCACTCTCACATCGTGTGGTTCGACATCACTTTCATTTTGTTCTGTTGCCACGTGTGAAGTGGAATCTCTGGTTCGTAAATTTTGGGAACTAGAGGACGTTAGTTCTGCTAAGCCAATTAGTATTGATGATAAGTACTGTGAGGAGTTCTATGCTAACACTACTTCTAGACTTGAGTCAGGAAAGTACGAAGTGGCTCTTCCGTTCAAAGATAGCCCTTCTTCTCTCGGTAGTTCTTTCGATACCGCGTATCGTAGATTTTTATATTTAGAACGTAGATTTGTATTACAGCCTGTCCTTAAGGAACTTTATGACGAGGTCATTAAGGATTATTTAAATAAATCTTATCTTACTTTAGTAGCTAACAATAATAGTAATAATGATGGTTTTTATATACCACAACACCCAGTCTTACGCGAAGACAAATTAACATCAAAAGTGAGACCCGTTTTAGATGCTAGTGCGAAATCTGACAATGGCATTTCGCTTAATGATATTTTATACACGGGACCTAACTTACAAAATGATATTTTTACAATACTTTTAAATTTACGTTTATTTGAAGTTGCTATTACCGCTGATGTTCAACAAATGTATTTGAGGATAAATGTCAGAGATCAAGACCGTCGATATCAAAGAATTTTATATCGATTTAATAAATCTGATCCAATACAAGTGTATGAATTTTACGTTTGGTTTAAAGCCGTCACCATTTCTTGCTTTACGCACTATTGCTCAGTTGGCTAGTGACGAAAGGCATCGCTTTCCATTAGCAGAAGAGGTTGTACGTCGAGATATATATATGGACGATGTTGCAAGCTCTTTTCAATCGCCTCATCAAGCTTTAGAAGTTTCTAAACAGTTAATAAATATGTTTCAAGCAGGAGGATTTCAGCTCACAAAATGGGCTAGTAATTCCTTTCAGATATTAGACGGTATTCCTGAACCGCTACGTCTCACTCGGAGCGTGCAATTTGATAAAGATAACATTCTCAAAAATTTGGGTCTTCGCTGGCTTCCATCTGACGATGTCTTTACATTTGATGTCGTTCAAAATAATCTCACATGTTCAAAACGCAACATGCTTTCCTTTGTCGCTCGATTATATGAGGTGTTAGGTTTAGTAGCTCCCGTTATTATTTATGCTAAGTTACTAATACAAGCTCTTTTTATATTGAAAATCGATTGGGATGCAGAGCCCCCTTCTCATATAGTCACTAAATGGAATAAATTTCAAATGGAGCTACATAAATTATCAACATTAAGGTTTCCTAGACATGTTGGGGTATACACTGAAAGTTCAGTAGTTATTATAGGATTTGCAGACGCTAGTGAAAAGGCGTATGGAGCCGTTATATACCTTCACGTTATTAGACCTGATAACTCAATTAATGTTTCTCTTGTAGCTGCAAAATCAAAGGTTGCACCAATAAAGGTAGTTTCTCTCGCTCGTCTTGAACTTTGCGCAGCTATGTTGCTTTCAAAATTAATAAAAAAGGTATTTGACACATATTCCTGCCGTTGTTCGATTACTTCAATATACGCATTTTCCGACTCAACAGTCGCATTACATTGGATTCATTCATCGCCGCACAGATGGCACACGTTCGTAGCCAACCGTGTAGCCAAAATACATGATAATTTACCATCTAAACATTTTTATCACGTTAAAGGGTCAGATAACCCTAGTGATTGCCTTTCTCGTGGCTTAACTCCCGCTCAGCTCATTGACCATCCTCTGTGGTTTAAGGGGCCACCATGGCTTTCCTTACCAAATAGTGAATGGCCAGTTCAACCTTTTATTGCAAAAGATATTTCACCGGAAGATCCAGAAATTAAGCTAAGAATTGAAACCTTTGCATCATTTGTTCCCAACGCTCCTATGTCATATCGACTCGCTTTGAACTATTCATCTTGGAGTAAATTTCTTCGCGTCTTAGCATATGTGTTAAAATTTATAAAAGGAAAACCTGGACCTATAACTGATTCCGATCTAAATATGGCAGAAACGGAAATTATTCGTGCTGTGCAACAAATGCATTTTGCATCAGATATTTATAATTTACAAATAAACAAACCTTGTTCAAAGTCTCTTCTTAAATTAAACCCATTTTTAAAAGATGGAATAATTCGCGTTGGTGGTAGGTTAGCTCATTCTTTAGAGTCATACGATTATCGCCATCCTATATTGCTACCTAAAAAGGATCATGTTGTCCAGTTACTGATCACTTCTTATCATGAGCAGAATTTACATGCAGGTCCAGTACTGCTAACATCTATCTTACGAACTAAGTTTTGGATACTAAGCTCTCGTAATGCTATTCGTTTTATAATTTCAAAATGCAACACTTGCTTTAGATTCAAACCGCACTCAGACATCCCTATTATGTCAGACTTACCCGAAGCTCGTGTAATAGAGGTCACCAAAGCTTTTGTGCACACTGGTTGTGACTTCGCAGGTCCATTTTATGTGACTCCTTATAGAGGCAGGGGTATTAAATCTCGGAAGGCGTATATTTGTCTTTTTACTTGCCTCACAACACGGGCAGTTCATATTGAGTTGGTAGGTGAAATGAGCACTGCTTGTTTTCTTGCAGCTCTTAGGCGATTTTTATCGCGCCGTGGTCACATTCAGTGCATGTATACCGATCACGGCACGAATTTCGTAGGAGCTCGTTTCTATTTACATGAATTATATTCTTATTTCAGTAGGGAATGTAAACAGTTGTGGCTTGCTGAACTGTCAGCAAATCGCATTAAATGGCAATTTATACCGCCAAGTGCCCCACACTTTGGTGGTTGCTGGGAAAGCGTTATTAAGAGTATTAAAACTCATTTATATAAAGCAATTGGGCTTCAAGTGCTAACTTTTGAAGAACTGTATACAGTCCTTACACAGATTGAGTCTGTGCTAAACTCACGTCCATTGACTATTTTGAGTTCAGACCCATCCGAGCCTGCGGCGTTAACACCTGCTCATTTCCTAAATATTGTTCCGCTTAAATTTCTACCAAATTTTCCTGTTAATGATGACGTCTCACACTTAGTGAATCGTTATAACTTACTAAATAAAATAATGCAGTCCTATTGGGCACGATGGCGTGCAGAATATTTGCATACTCTTCAAACTCGCCAAAAATGGTTTTCGCCTTCTTGTCCTATTAAGGAGGGAATGGTTGTAGTAGTTATGCAAGATAATGTGATACCGCTATTGTGGCCCTTGGGTGTTATAGTAAAAATAATTAAGGGCAAAGATAACATCATACGTGTCGCTGAGGTAAAGACCAAAACAGGGGTTTATCAAAGACCGACTGTAAAGTTATGTCCACTTCCAAACCAATAATATTCTCCACGCATTTTTATTTTATTTTTTATATTATTAAATTAGTTTATACACATACTCTATACACATCCAAGCATGCATTTGGATTAATTAGTTTTATCGCATAAGCTTAGCTAGTTAGTTTACATTGATGTTGATACTTCATTCAATCGCTATTATAATAACAAAAAGTAATAAGGTTCATTTGGTCACAGGTGTAACTATTTATATTTCTATTAACTTATCATTTTCAAATTTTTTGAAAGGAACCTTTCAAGGCCGGGGGCATATGGTTGCGCCAGTTATTTAATAAAATAATTACCTTTAATAATAAAAAAATACTCGTTGTGTTAATTTGGTATACAAAGCCTATGCTAGGTATCTGGATAGTATCTACGCTTGTGTGTACCTATCAACGGCACGTACTGCTTGTGTGTCGCGCGCCCTCTAGCTGAAGAACGACGTCATAATATTGTCTACGCGCCACTGTGCGCCCGAGTCGGTGATTGTCGCCTTCGCCGCTGTCTTGAGCTGAGACATCGTGTGCTCGCATTTAAATAATCAACTGTAATTTTCGACACTAAAACCATCCCGGGATAATCCGCAAGCATATACAGTACCTATTTGTGGCCTTTCGTAAAAGGGAAAGCAGTGTTGGATCGCGTCTGGAGACTGGCTAGGTAAGTGTACCTTTTATTAATGCAACGAGGTTTTTGTTCTTTACATTACTGGTAAGATTTGCTGATAGGCCAGCCTTGTGCCCTACGCTGACTATTGAAGGAAAGTTAATTCGCTGCACCAAGTATTGTATTGTCTAACCATTTAATTATCGATGTCACAGTTTCTTTATTGTCACGTTCATGTATTTCATTATTAGTATTAACTTCAGAAATATCATCAGCAAATAGTGAGCATTTTCGCTGTTAAAATATGCACAACAGGAAAGTTTTGGTGCGGACATAGACAAAATTATCATTGTGTGGTTTTACCTCAGAAGAACCACAATGCAAGTGAAACTTTTTTCGAATCGTAGGCATTTAACTGAAGATTTTCGGAATATAATTTCTATTTTGGGTAATAAAATGGCGTTTTTAAACTCAACTTAAATCTTTTACTTCCGAAAAGAAAATTACAAATAAAAAAAATCAAAAGCTAATTAAACAACACATTTATAAAGTACTTAAACAAAAAGCAACAAAAAACAAAATAATAAAAAACAAATTTATGAAAAATAATGCTCTACACCAGAATCGAACCATTGCTACATTTTCAGTGTGCAGATTACCTATTACAGAAAATCCTGCACAGATTTAAGTCGAAGATCTAATGCATAAGACCAATCCTGATAACTAATATGAAGTTGTGAAATTAAAGATCTCATGTTTTTGTGTTATGCGACATGTGATAGGTACCTAGATGGACGAACAAATTTGAGGCGACGAGAAAAATGTTTCACTTTGAAAAAAACTTACCTTTGTTGAGGCTGACGCCGGTACTAGACGAATGATGAGGTCTTCTTCGCGTGGGTGGGTGCTTTGATGCTGCAGTACAAACATCACCAGACGTTAAAAGACTAGTGATAATACTTAATAGTCGGCATCATTTATCTCAGCTCATTGTTAGATATTATCACGCATAGGCGGACCACGGAAACCAGGAAGCTGTGGTCAACGGGGTCAAGCAAAGCTATTGCTTGCTACGACTTAGGCCTACAGTTAAATCTGTCACCTCCCAATGTAGGTATGTTATGTAAGATTCGCAAATGGGTACTTACACTCGTATCTATAGTCAAGTCAAAGTAATTACTTGAGTAAAAGTCGTAACTGAAGTTGTGATTTTTATACAATAAACGAAAATTCGAATGAAGTGAAGAAAGTTGTGCTTATCAGCTAGTGCAGGTTGGTGCATTTTAACGATTGCAAATACACCTGGGAGTAACGGCTTAACTCGCCTTTTAAAAGACGGAGGAGCTCGAGATACTAACCCCCAGTTTCTGAAAGGCTGATCAAAATATTGTTCAACTAACATCCATGTCATCTTAACAGCAGTGTCAAATCAATTTGAGTTTCCGAAACGTTGGTTAGCCAAAATTTACTTATCTCTAAAAATTTGATTTCTAGTGAGAAATATTTTTAGACACGGTCATATTGCTGAAATCATATATTTTGTTTTATTCATGTGTATTTTGGAAACCCAAAATGGGTCTTTCCTTAATAATTTTGAAATAAATTTGACAGCTGTGTCAACTAACACAGTGATAAGTTGATTTAGCTTTCAGCAACTCAATTCATAGTTAGCATTAGATTGACAGCTTGTTAGTTAATTTTATCACTGAACAGCCTTTCGGAAACTGGGTGTAAGTGTTTGGTCACCCATCTCATGACGGACCATTGCGAAAGCGTATTCGTCATTATCACAGGCCGGACGCGCGAATTACTGCGGCACCGAACGCAATAATAAGACAATTTTTTTATTGTCGCAGTACTTATTGTATAAAAATCACAACTTACGTAACGACTTTTACTCAAGTATTTATACTTTGACTTGACTATAGATAGTGTAAGAATGGGTGACTTGCCGAAGGCTCGAGTGGCGCATCATCGGCGGCTGTTTTCCTATTGTGGGCTAGACCTTTTTGGCCTAATCAAATCAAATCAAATTATTTATTTCGGACAAGATCCATATTTTGTTAGTAACATTGTGTCTTAAAACTAGTGTTAGTATTGGCTAAAATTAAAATTAAAAACAAACTATTTACATTTTTCGTTATGTATGAAGCGAAATCCATCTCCATATAAGGGGGCTGTCCCACCTATCTGAAAAAACATTCAGGATGCTGTTGGAGGTGGAGCGCAGACGCGTCAGCATGGAAGCACAACGTTTCCGCATTATTGCGGCGAACCCGCTGACCTGCGCCTCCGTGAACATGCCCGACGCATGTGGGGATAATGGAGGACACTGTTGGTCAAAGGAGAGAAAAAGGTATAGGGTACTGTTTACTTGTATGACCGTGCGAGCGATTCATCTCGTATTGGTCAGCTCACTTACCTCGGACTCTTTCATTATGGCGCTTCGTCGGATGGCAACACGGCGTGGCTGGCCTCTTCACCTTTTCTCTGACAATAGTACTAACTTAAAGGGCACCGACATAGAGTTGCAACAATCCATGAAGGCGTTGTATTGGGATGGGGCGCGGGAGAGGCTAATTTGCAGCGTAAAAACGTCACTTAAGGCACATAGTAACGTCAATCATAAAAAATCACTGCAGAAAAAACCGGTTCTCTTCATAAATATTGAATAAAAAAACCTTTAAATAAAATATGTTATTATTCAACGCATTCTTTAGAGGATGGTCTTTTTAATTTTTTGATAAATTAATTAAAACTTGGTTAAAATGTGACCCAAACATGCCTCGATTTTAAAACTATAAACCTAATCGCTTCGTAAATATTAGGTTAAATCACATACTTTCGATTTCAATAAATAAAGTAAACAATATTCTAGGGGATGGTCTTTTTAGATTTTTCTTATTCGCCTTTATTAATTTTTTATTTAAATAATTCATCTTACGCGTAAAGGTTTGCTTGAATATTCCCCTCACTCTCACTCACTCACTCCTATGTAATCAGTGCGGAACGATCGACGCAAGGTCATTGGGAGCACTATGCGCCTTAAGGCGCATAACATTTAAGCAAACCTTTACGCGTAAGATGAATTATTTTAATTAAAAATTAATAAAGGCGAATAAGAAAAATCTAAAAAGACCATCCGCTAGAATATTGTTCACTTTATTTATTGAAATCGAAAGTATATGATTTAACCTAATATTTACGACGCGATTAGGTTTAAAGTTTTAAAATCGAGTCATGTTTGGGTCACATTTTAACCAAGTTTTAATTAATTAATCAAAAAATTAAAAGACCATCCTCTAAAGAATGCGTTGAGTAATAACATATCTTTTTAAAAGATTTTTTTATTCAATATTCATGAAGAGAATCGGTTTTTTCTGCAGTGATTTTTTATGATTGACCCTACTATGCGCCTTAAAGTAATTTAGAATTAGCGTGCACCGCGAGAAGGAGGTGCTGATGACCTTAAGAGCACTGTGAGTGAAGTGCCAATTCATGGCTCGAGTATGCACTTTCAAAAATGCAGTTTGTTGCCCACCGCTTAGAGTTGAAAGTCCGAGGCAAGTGCCTACATTTCTTATTGAAATATTGTTTCGAGCGATAACTGTTTTACCCCCCTAAACCTTTGCGAAATTTCTTATTCAAAAGTGTGCTTAGGTCACTCCAGAGGTGCCAAATAGACTACCGGTACATCCAAGTGTTGAAGTCATTGTACGAAAACGCCACTATGTCAGTCCGCCTTCAGGACCAGAACTCGAAACCAATTCAACTTCAGCGAGGTGTGAGACAGGGTGACGTTATATCGCCGAAGCTGTTCACAGCTGCGCTGGAGGATGATGGAGGCTGGAGGTTTGGAGATCCCTGGGGGAGGCCTATGTCCAGCAGTGGGCGTCTCTTGGCTGAAATGATGAATGATGAATGCGAAACTGCGTGAAACGAAACGTGATTAGTAATGGTCGTCAAGGTTTGACATTGACAATCAGTCATTGTTATGGTCGCTTGATAATATTTTCACTTTTAAGTTATCATCTTATTCTAATTATAGGTTATTAAAGAAGTTGAAGGTATTCTAATAAAAAATCTGGAGTTAGTTATGTGTGTTATATGTGCTAACATCTTTCGTGATCGCTTATAAAATAAATCCATGCTTACAAATGACCAGTAATTGTGACGTCAAAACAATGAATTTTCAGATTTTTTTACATAAAAAAGTATAATAAAACCGTAACGTGTTTGGGCATAGTTATATGTATGGAAGACTACTGGAGGGAGACTCTGTACCAGGGTCGTCTGCTTAGGTACCTCCGTCTTACCTATTTCTGCCGCAAAGCAGCAGTGCTTGCATCGCTGTGTTCCGGTTTGAAGGGTAAGATATGGCAGTGAAATTACTGGGTACTGTGACTTTACATCTTGTGTCACAAGTTGGCAACGTATACACTGTGGTTCTTGTGGGGGTTGCAGTTTTGCTGCGAATCTCACAAGAGCCACATGTATTATCTATAGGTGACTGTTACCACTTACCATCAGGTGGGCAGTTTGCTTGTTTGCCAACTTTCTGCAATAAAAAAAAAGAAAAAATGGATCCTTTAAAAAAATTGTTTTAATCCTTAGTGTCGACAGCCCTACAGTACCTTGTTTCTTCATTTTGTGGTTACATTTCTTTTGTGTCAATTCCATAGTTAGCTGGATTATGGTTGTCACTTGTCGCTTTTTTAAGAAAAATCGATTTTTCACTTTTTTATCATTCTATTAAATAATTATTTATTTTAGATAAATAAACCTTCAATGAAATTATTTTTTTTTGGCATGTGTTCATTCAGACAAAAAAAATTCCAAGCTAAATTCTACAATAAATATATAATGTACATAGGTACTTGAAAATAATGAATTAATACTTTATTGTTGAAAATTTTAAAAAAGATTTTCATGGGAACATCAAACGGCGGCCTTATTGCCAAAGGAGCAATCTCTATCGGCAACCGATGGGTAAAGGAAAGTTTAAATTCTCGGCTGGTAAGCTACGCAGCATATTCTAGGCCAATCTACCTCAGCGTCTTAAGACGAAAGTCTTCAATTCGTTCGTGTTGCCAGTGATGACGTACGGAACTGACATGTGGCCGTTAAAATGGGTCTCATCAGAAGGCTCAGTGTCACTCAAAGGGCAATGAAGAGAGCTATGCTCGGGGTTTCTCTACGCGATCGCATCAGAAACGATAAGATCCGAAGAACTAGAGCCACCGACATAGCCCAAGAATTGCAAACCTTACGTGGCAGTAGGCAGGACACATATCTCGCAGGATTGACGGCTGTTGGGGAGGAAATATCCTCGAGTAGCGGCCGCGTATCGAGAGACGCAGCGTTGGTAGACCCCCCACAAGGTGGGCCGCCGATCTGGTGAACCGTGAAGGTCGCGGGAAGCCGCTGGATGCGGGAGGCACAGGATCAATCGGTTTGGAGATCCCTGGGGGATGCCCATGTCCAACACTGGGCGTCTCATGGCTGAAATGATTATGATCAATTATTTTTTTACTAATAGTAATAATAATTTATTGGCCAAACATAATGATACATAAAGTTGCAATACATAAGGCGCGTTCGGATAGCATCGAGATGGCAAAAATAACTGTTAAAAATGACAAAATTGACACAAGGAGCGTTCGGTTAGAAGAAATGTGAACAAAAGTTGCATTTTTATCTGTTTACGTCAACCGTTCAGATAGCTGAAAAAATGTCAAAAATGGCATTGTGAACTGCCAATTTCGCCCCAGCTCTCGAAGAGGGTCAAAAGTGAAAGTTTTGACATTTAAGATTTTTGACTTTTACAAACGTAAAATTTTTGACACGATTGAATAAGTTATAACGAAATAATTTTTATTTTCATTATTTATGGAAATTAATGATCGTTAATCATGAAGCGAGCTTATTACATCATAATACATCCAGAATCTGGAAACTGAAAATAAATTTAGGTTATAATAGCTTATGACTTTGACATATTGATAATGTAGCGTTCGGTTAGGGTGTGGAGCAAAAATGTCAAAAATTTCATAACCTTCTAACCGAACGCTTTACATCAACGCCAATTTTGATGATGCTAAAAACGCCACCACAGGCTACCCGAACACGCCTATAGTATCAAAACATCTTGAAAGCAATTTTATTGTAGTTAAAAACTTCTGCACCCGAACTAGGAAACTGTATCTCGGTGTGCAGAACAACTAACTTCTGATAATAGTTTTTCGTACTTTTTTTTTTATGATTTGATATTTTTTATTTGATACTAATGAATAATTTTTGAGGTATACGTGGTTTTTAAATAAACTAAATAAAAGATTTTATTAAAATAATACAATATTACAGATAATAAAGTGACTATTCTAAACTTAAAAAACTATATACAAAGTGTTAATTAAATTGTACAATATATACAAAAGCAAGAAAAACAAATACGAAACAATCTATTTTCGTACTTAATTTTCGTATATAAAATATGTTCCACAGCCTAATATTATTAGATACATTATTATACTATTTAAAGTATTGCAATATTATAAATTTTTAATCCAAATAACAATTTTTGAATAGGTTAACCATTGATTTACTGTAGTAAACAATGAGGTTAACCTTTTTCAATTATTCCACTTTGAATTATAAAATTTCATTCACTGTGACTGAAATCCGAGATTTTAGTATTTTAAACGCCACAGGCGCTCCACTAAACTGTTTATGATAAAAATCTTGCTTTTTTACGGTCAAGTCAAATGATCTATAATGTGTTTGCAAAGTAAAATATTTTAAGATCAAATAAAAACATTGAGTTTGGCAGTAATGGTTATGATTGCGACCGATAGCCATAGCCAAAACAGTGAAGTGAAGACCAAACGGTAGTAGGACTTAATGGGCCGGATCGACTATCACCGATAACAGGAATAAAATGACTTAATTTTGTTACCGCGCTAATAACAGCTGGTTATCTGACAGCCAAGTGCATTTACAGCTCCGTCAAACTTTGACGTTCCATCATAGCTTTGATAAGCTATCGACCTAATCTTCTAAATTCTTCTCGATTTATGGCATCGTAAATTTCGATAGACCGCCGTTCCAGTATCCGGGAGGTCGGTTGTTATTGAAGATAAGAGGATTATCCAGATTCTGTCGTAGAACTGTTATCTTCCCTCAAGGTATAAAAGTCGAGGAGTATCTGGAATGGTATTACAGTCACAATATGGCGGTGCTTGTAGCATTCTTGCTATACGGGCTGGCAATCACATCAGGTATAGTAACAAAATTCTTCTTATTTTACTTGTATTTGTATATCATTATTATGGTTGGGGCGAAGGGTTTAATAATAATTAATGTTCAATTTTCCTTTTATACGACTAAGTTGGCAAACAACCAGATTGCCCAGCCAATAGTAAGTGGTTTTAGTCGCCTATAGTACAAGTGGTTTCTGCAAGACTTGCGAATTTCACCGGGGGAAGACTCTGTACCAGAGTCGCCTGCTTGGGTACCTCCATCTTTCTCCATCTTTGAAGGGTCATCATTTGTCGTCAAGAATATACGGCAGTGAAATTACTGGGTACCGTGACTTTATAATATCTTATGTCAAAAGATGGCAACGTACACTGTGGACATTGCTGGGGTTGCAGATTTGCTGCAAATCTGACAGGAACCACATGTATTATAGGTGACTGTTACCCCTAACCATCAGGTGCCCACTAAGTTAGCAAACAAGCAACCTGTCAAATTTGCTTGTTTGCCAATTTATTTGTATGAAAAAATGTAGATTTGTAAGGTTTACAAGGACGCCAATGTAGGCCAACTTACGATGCCCCTGGGATGATGTCACGGCGCCCTAGACCTGTCGCGATGCACTGTTTGGGAAACCCTGTTCTATTATTAATCAACCGCCTCCGTGGTCTTGCGGTTGAGATCGCCCGGTCCTGGTTCCGATTCCCTACGGGGGCAAAAGGTTCCTGCTCGGTTCGGTCGATGGTAGGGCTTCTGAGCCCGCCTGGCTAGTTACCACCGCCTTACCTAAGTTTGTCGCCATCATAACATTGTTGTGTTCCGACATATAGAGTTAGTAGTGAATCTCGCTTCCACCTACGGCCTTACCTTCAGGGGAGACGAAGACCAGAAGCCTCCGTATTGTGTGTAAAATATGATCAGCAGGCCTATTCGCTAACTACGGTTGGTAATTAAAACTGTCATTTTTGAAAGACACTTTATATCCATTACTGGTTTAGTGATCTTATGTGTTACGGCAGCGTTCATGATAGCAGTAATGGATGTTAAGTTCCTTTCAAAAATGACAGTTCTAGTTAGCAACCAAAGTTACAGAATAGGCCTGCTGTTCAGTTTTTTTTTACTTAATCCTCTTCAGGTATATTGTTACTAAAACGAAAATTGCAGAACATTATGGACATTTGTTAAAATAGATAACATTATTTTGTTTCAATTATAAGGATAGCTTTCATTATAATTTTATATTGAGTGCAAAACAGGGGTTGGATGGAAGCGATCTATCGAGGAAATAAGCTCGCCTTGGTATATATTTTTTTCCTAAATTGTGTCTTTTATGTTAGTTAAAAAAGTTATCTTTTATGCAAACCAATTTGAAAGTCCTTAATCTTTAAATTCTTTTCAGCCTTGCCCAGACCAGATGAGAGAATAGATTGGCCTGACAGGCCATCATTCTGGCCCGAAAGCTGGGACTGGCCCCCGCAACGCCCCGAGTCAATCCAGTGGCCCGATAGACCCTCCTTCTGGCCTGAAGGTTGGACGTGGCCCCCGCAGCGTCCTGAGAAGATCGACTGGCCCGACAGACCGTCTTTCTGGCCCGAAAACTGGAGCTGGCCTCCGCAGCGTCCTGAAACCATCCAGTGGCCCGACAGACCTTCCTTCTGGCCTGAAGGATGGAGTTGGCCCCCGCAGAAACCCGAGTCTATCGAATGGCCCGATAGGCCTTCATTCTGGCCCGAAAATTGGAGTTGGCCTCCACAGCGACCTGAGAAGATCGAATGGCCCGAGAGACCTTCTTTTTGGCCTGAAGGATGGAGCTGGCCCCCGCAGAAACCTGAGTCTATTCAGTGGCCCGAGAGACCGTCATTCTGGCCCGAAAACTGGTCTTGGCCTCCTCAGCGAGAAGACATCAACTGGCCTTCATCATACACCGAGATAGATCAGAGTGAGTTTTCGTTCTACCTTTTGTGTTTCTTTTATGTTTTTTTTTATACTAAATCCGCAAAAAGTGATAAAAATTTACATGATAGTCAATATGAGTCATTCATACCTAGTGATAGTTTTTTACAGTTTCACCTTGACTATTAGGTATTATAAGAAGGCGAGCACTCTGGTGGGTCCTCTAGGCTCGCTTGACAGCTAAGATCGACATACTCGACAAAAATCGATAAATTGACAGATATTAAAGGACAGATGCTTCTGTCGATCGATATATGTCGATCGACAAGTCCATGCTCGTACAGCTGTTAGATTCCTATCTCAGAGAGGCATCACCACGGGGGTCTCCCGCTCTATAAGTAGAGTCACTAGGTGGTTATAGTCGGTATGGGAGAGCCACGCACCACAGATCGGTGCAGGTCCTTATATAAAATTGCCCCCTTCACTGCTTTAGCCATTAATAGCATAGTTTAGGGGTCAGTAACAATTTTTTTTTATTAATTTTAAACATTTGTACGTTATTTTCATTACAGCCATCAGCTGGCCCGATAGGCCTTCATTCTGGCCCGAAGGATGGGCCTGGCCCCCACAGCGTCCTGAGTCCATCGAATGGCCTGATAGGCCTTCCTTCTGGCCCGAAGGTTGGGCCTGGCCTCCGCAGCGTCCTGAGAAGATCGACTGGCCCGACAGACCTTCCTTCTGGCCCGAGGGATGGAGCTGGCCGCCGCAGCGTCCTGAATCCATTCAATGGCCTGACAGGCCTTCCTTCTGGCCTGAAAACTGGAGCTGGCCTCCGCAGCGACCTGAGAAACTAGAGTGGCCCGAGAGGCCTTCATTCTGGCCCGAAAGTTGGAGTTGGCCTCCGCAAAAACCTGACAAGATTGAATGGCCCGATAGGCCTTCGTTCTGGCCCGAAGGTTGGAGCTGGCCCCCGCAATTGCCCGACTCCATCCAATGGCCCGATAGGCCCTCATTCTGGCCAGAAGGCTGGGCTTGGCCTCCACTAAGCGCTTAAATTGTCCGACGACTACAACTAGCATGTCCTCTTGTCAAACATATTTTCTACGATTATACTATGATCCTTTTTGAATAAAGCAGTTTCAAATTAATTTTGCTTTTAAATTGCAAGTTTATAATCCAACCTCTTCTTGGACTAGTGTTTGAGATCACTCAGTATTGAGATGCGCCAAAGCAGAAGTTTCGCTGCTTAGTTTGGCTTGTCCTTGCCACTGTCTTACTAATATGTATACTAATAAGTTACTAACTCTTACTAATAAGTTTCATATTCTGGCAAATAAATTTATTATTATTATTATTATTATTTGTCGCCAAGAATATTTTCATTGTAATATACATAAGTACTTTGATAAATTTACTGACGTTCAGTAAAATGAAGGGCTAGTAACGACTTTTACTCAAGTAATTACTTTGACTTGACTATAGATAGTGTAAGAATGGGTGACTTGCCGAAGGCTCGAGTGGCGCATCATCGGCGGCTGTTTTCCTATTGTGGGCTAGACCTTTTTGGCCTAATCAAATCAAATCAAATTATTTATTTCGGACAAGATCCATATTTTGTTAGTAACATTGTGTCTTAAAACTAGTGTTAGTATTGGCAAAAATTAAAATTAAAAACAAACTATTTACATTTTTCGTTATGTATGAAGCGAAATCCATCTCCATATAGGTAAGGGGGCTATCTGAAGAAACATTCAGGATGCTGTTGGAGGAGGAGCGCAGACGCGTCAGCATGGAAGCACAACGTTTCCGCATTATTGCGGCGAACCCGCTGACCTGCGCCTCCGCGAACATGCCCGACGCATGTGGGGATAATGGAGGACACTGTTGGTCGAAGGAGAGAAAAAGGTATAGGGTACTGTTTACCTGTATGACCGTGCGAGCGATTCATCTCGTATTGGTCAGCTCACTTACCTCGGACTCTTTCATTATGGCGCTTCGTCGGATGGCAACACGGCGTGGCTGGCCTCTTCACCTTTTCTCTGACAATAGTACTAACTTAAAGGGCACCGACATAGAGTTGCAACAATCCATGAAGGCGTTGTATTGGGATGGGGCGCGGGAGAGGCTAATTTGCAGCGTAAAAACGTAAAAACGGCGCATAGTGCTCCCAATGACCTTGCGTCGATCGGTCCGCACTGATTACATAGGAGTGAGTGAGGGGAACATTTAAGCAAACCTTTACGCGTAAGATGAATTATTTTAATTAAAAATTAATAAAAGCGAATAAGAAAAATCTAAAAAGACCATCCGCTAGAATATTTTTCACTTTATTTATTGAAATCGAAAGTTTTATTTAACCTAATATTTACAGATCAGATTTAACCTAATATTTACGACGCGATTAGGTTTAAAGTTTTAAAATCGAGTCATGTTTGGGTCACATTTTAACCAAGTTTTAATTAATTAATCAAAAAATTAAAAGACCATCCTCTAAAGAATGCGTTGAGTAATAACATATCTTTTTAAAAGATTTTTTTATTCAATATTCATAAAGAGAATCGGTTTTTTCTGCAGTGATTTTTTATGATTGACCCTACTATGCGCCTTAAAGTAATTTAGAATTAGCGTGCACCGCGAGAAGGAGGTGCTGATGACCTTAAGAGCACTGTGAGTTAAGTGCCAATTCATGGCTCGAGTATGCACTTTCAAAAATGCAGTTTGTTGCCCACCGCTTAGAGTTGAAAGTCCGAGGCAAGTGCCTACATTTCTTATTGAAATATTGTTTCGAGCGATAACTGTTTTACCCCCCTAAACCTTTGCGAAATTAGACACTTTTGATCTCATTAGATTCAGTATACCTTAATCTATGTTGGTACGTTTTGCTTTTTTTGTAATTCAGTATAATTTAGTCAAAAAAGGTAAAAATGCTCGAGGTAGTTTTTAGGTCTAAAATATGGATATTAAGATGCAAATAATTTATATTCTGAGAAATATTATTTCAAAATCAAAACGTACAAACCTAGATTTTCATTAAATCTACAACTTTTCCAAAAATATGAAAATTGAACTATGTAAAGAGGGTGAACTATGTAAAGAGGGAGAAAAGCGTTATGGCTTGTTGTATGAAAATTTACAGCTTCACAATCCATTGTCAACAGCTGTCTCTGGTTCACGTATCAGTGGAATCTCTCACTCTCAACCATTCCTCACAAGGCTTTCATCGAACTTGCTGGTATTTGGTTTGACAAGACTCTTAATTTAAAGTGTGACAAGCTGATAATTATAACCAACACAAAGCGATAAGCCTAAACGTTCTTACAAGATTCTGTATGAAAAATATTGGGGCTAATCAAGCTATTTTTACCATACAAAGAAGGTCTTCAGTTTATGCCCAAATCATGTACCGAGGTACCAATTATATGAAATGAAAGAGTTAAAAATGACCCATGAACCAAAATCTTTTAAAATTCAATAGATGTTGCAGAAAAATAAAATAAAATAGTGATAAGTGAATGCGAAACTCGACGAGACCGAGACCTGGGCCGTGCTTAGGTCACTCCAGAGGTGCCAAAGGTGGAGTCGCATTGTGGACCTTACCTAGCGCGCCCCTAAGGGCAGGGAGAACACCGGGGGGTTTTAGTGGGTAGGCCTGGCACGCTGCCGGGAGAGAGCCCCACACACGCTCGTCGTCTAGCCAACGGCGGGTACGGTGCGGTTACGCATTTCCCCCCGAGAAAAAAAAAAAAAGTTATTAAAGAAGTTGAAGGTCTACTAATTAAAAATCTGGAGTTAGTTATGTGTGTTATATGTGCTAACATCTTTCGTGGTCGCTTATAAAATAAATCCATGCTTACAAATGACCAGTAATTGTGACGTCAAAACAATGAATTTTCAGATATTTTTTTACATAAAAAAGTATAATAAAACCCGATGTAACGTGTTTGGGCATAGTTATATGTATGGAAGACTACTGGAGGGAGACTCTGTACCAGGGTCGTCTGCTTAGGTACCTCCGTCTTACCTATTTCTGCTGCAAAGCAGCAGTGCTTGCATCGCTGTGTTCCGGTTTGAAGGGTAAGATATGGCAGTGAAATTACTGGGTACTGTGACTTTACATCTTGTGTCACAAGTTGGCAACGTACACTGTGGTTCTTGTGCAGTTTTGCTGCGAATCTCACAAGAGCCACATGTATTATAGGTGATTGTGACCACTTACCATCAGGTGGGCAGTTTGCTTGTTTGCCAACTTTCTGCTATAAAAAAAAAAGAAAAAATGGATCCTTTAAAAAAATTGTTTTTATCCTTAGTGTCGGCAGCCCTACATCAGCGTACCTTGTTTCTTCATTTTCTGGTTACATTTCTTTTGTGTCAATTCCATAGTTAGCTGGATTATGGTTGTCACTTGTCGCTTTTTTAAGAAAAATCGATTTTTCCCTTTTTTATCATTCTATTAAATAATTATTTATTTTAGATAAATAAACCTTCAATTAAATTTTTTTTTGGCATAAATAATAGTCTTAAGTGTTCATTCAGACAAACAAAATTCCAAGCTAAATTCTACAATAAATATACAGGGTGCAACGGAAACCCCCAATAAGATTTAAGGGTATGTATCCATCAGAAGTGGAGATTCTGTAGGAAAAATATTAGGGCTAATAAAACTACTTTTTTTTCCATACAAACTAAATAAATATTTTTTGGTCTTAAGTGCTGACAGCCCTACGTAAGCGTACGAGGAATACTACGCCGTGACTACGCTCACGTCTATCACGTGCCTTCATTCACAACTATCGAGCGCCATCGCAGGGAGACGCACCTACGGCTTGTGCCCGGGCGCAAAATCAAGTAGGTATTACAGGAAAAGATAATAACTACGATATTATTGCGTTAAGTCAACTTACCTATGTTAAAGCAGCGTCATGGCAGCGTCCAATATGTTACACTTAGTTGACAAGTTAATTGATTAATGTTTTTCACAAACACTTATCGCACGAAGCATTTAATGACTCACACACAAACCGCACACTTTTTTCACCCGGGCCAGTTAGTTATTGGCTAAAAATAAACACTGCATGAGGTTGAATTTGGGCCGAAATACCTACTATTGAAGTCTTCATTTCAAATGACCGTTACTTGACCTTTTTGCATCGAGCGAGAGTTCAATCATAAAAACGGCTCAATATGTCTAGCACCCTGCTCTATGCAGGCAGCCGTTCGTCGAAGCATCAACTCTCTTAGATTCTGCAATATCTGTCGAGTAACAGACTGAAAGGCTGCAATAAGCCGGCTCTTCATTTCCGCTGCAGTACTGGTTCGCGGGTTGCGCTCAAAGTGCTGCAGTATCGCAGTCTCCAACTGCGAACGTGCTGCGTTTCTTGACCGATCTTCATTACGCGGTGCACGAAATGTCCCAAAACTGTGTAATCGTATACACAATACACATGCTCCGGAAACATGAGTAAGAAGGCAACCGTCGCTGCTCAGCAAGTGGTTTATTTGCAACAAATCTTTGCCGGTATAACTCACGAGCACCACTAATGTTTCCGTCACACGCACCAACACATAAAACCATTTCGTAAAATTCACTACCTATTTGAATAAATTTCACTACCACGACGAGACATTGTTGCTACGAGATCACGACACACTCACAAATTATATTACACACTTACACCAAAAGTTTTTGCGAGCAACTGATGGACAATTGGACACGGACAGAGACGAGCCGACTCAAAGGCAAAGGCGCCCCCGCCCCTCGGCCGCGGCCGCTGCATTAGGGATGATCGATATCAATCGATTAATGAAAAACATCGATTTTTAGCAAAAATCTTTTTTTTTTGAAATCGATATTAAATCATCATAATAATGGTAATAATGATACGAGGAACAGGAATGATAGGAGAATCATCATGATAATGAGGAACGTTGATATTATACCTAGTCTAGCTCGGCAATCTAATCTGAGTTAGGTGATGCTGACTAATGTTGTTGATAGTATTCACTGCACATTGTTCACTTTGCTTAGTTCACCCGCAAGTAAATGTAGCAGACTCCACCTTTTTAGATGTGTGGCTCGGTTGAGAATAAACAAATGTAACCGAACTAAGCTGAACGAAGTTATTTCTTTGCATTACTTAAACTAAAGGGATTAAAAAACTTGTCAACTTCAATGAATTCTATGACGTAATAATTTCCTGTTGTTAATGTGAAGCGGAAGGCAGTGTTACAAGGTTGCTTTTTTTATTTAAAACCAAACCTATTACTTTTATGGCAAGTGCTGGGATCTACCTCCAATCTAAAGTTGCTGAAAGCAGCAATTAAATATTTGTGCTGCACAGCAACTTTGCCAACTTCGGGAAAACTTGAAAAGTAGGGTTACATTTGTATCAACAAACGAGAAGGGGATTGATTCTTCCAAAATTCGTAAAAAAGTACAAATTCGAGTTTTCAGAGAAATCACAGATCAGTCAGAATACATGAACATATCGAGCTTCGCCATTTTTTATTTAATATCGCTTGTGTTGACTAGTGCGTGGCTGTAGTCGAAACGTCAATACCAACAATTTGAAGTGTGGTTTTTATTTCTATTTCTTTCTTTTTTTATTTTCTATTATTTTTTATTTGTAATGTAATTTTAATTTATCAATTTGTTTAAATAAACACGTAAAAGATTATTAATTCAATTTATTTATTAAAGGTTTAATCTAAAATAAATAATTATTACATAAAAAGATAAAGATGTGAAAAGTCGATGCTACTACTCGGGACAAGTCAAGCGACGATCTTTCAAAAATTGACGCTACCGCCTTACTCATAGCGATCACTCGCTATCGCTTTCGTGACATTAAAACTATTGTTCTTATGTCACGAAAGCGATAGTGAGTTAACGCTTTGAGATAGGCGGTAGGGCCGCTGAGTTGTGAATATCGCCTGAGAAAAAAAAATCGAGTTCGAACTTTTTTCGAGTCGGTGAAAAGTAGCCCCTAGATTTACTTTTGATCCACCTAAATATGTAACCAAACTTGATCGAAATACTCCTATTCATCGTTAGACATCTAGCTGTAATACCTGTTAAATGAAAACATTGATATTTTTACGGGTTCGTAGCATCAATCAAAAAAGATTTGCATTCTTCGTAATATCTTTAATATTTTTTAAAATTAATAAACACAAGTATGTAAATAACTTTACTTTGAATGTAAAGTAATTGCTAATTTTCGTGAATAATAAATACATAATAAATAAAAACGAATGTTTTTTGCTCCCTAACACATTGATATGACATCGATGATTTCCTAAGATCGCTCATTCCCACGCGGCTTATCAATCGATGCTGCCCTGCTCAAACGCCGGCGCCGCAAGAAAATGGGGCGGGACCGAACGCCGTTTTGATTGGCCGCTTATGAAAATTCGAATCATCGTCTTTTGACCAATCAGCTATCGTGTTCATTAACCAGAGTACGCAAAGATGAATGAAGTCCACGCGGTCTGCGTGACGTTTACAAAGATTATACATTATCAGAGCACCTAGACAAAAGTAACAATTTGTTCATACATTTTGTTCTTTTCTGACTTCGTTATCCTTTTTGAATTAACAAATAAACATTCGCGTTTATTTTATTTACGTTACACGTTTATATCGAACGGCAATGTATGAAATGATTTGCGATGTGTTGCGATGTGGAATCATTCCTATTCATTTTATTCTTTTCGAACTTTTTTATCGTTTTTGAATTGTTAGTGTCTAGAGGCGCGTTCCATTTAAGCAATGATTTGCAGCATTTTCAACATTTTTAGCATCATCTCTCATTAGCTCTTATAGCTAGCAGGGCTAGCATCATATGTTAACGTTTAAAAGAAACGCAAAACATGGTTAATATTGATGTTAGCGTGAAAAAATGATGATGCTTAATGGAAAACCGGGTAGGCTTCTTGACTAGACATCTGTGGAGAAGCTTGGTGGCGTAGTTGTTCGTGCGTTTGGTATGATGATTGCTAAAGTTTAGTAACATTTACCGTCGTCGTGACCCTGATGGGGGAAAATAACTTAAATTATGCGAACTCGACCTCACCATCTCGCCTCGGCGGACACTAGCGGATTAGCGGAGTACCTGTCGGACGGGATTGAGTAGGTATGGCCGCCGTTGAAAAAGGCGAACCACATCTTGTTTTCAATTTCAGTAATATGGGTATCAAATAAAAGGGCTTGAGGAGTCTATGAACTTAATTACATTGCTCTAAGATCAATATGGCTATCGCTCAAAATGGCGAACTACATTTTGTTTATAATCCTGGTAAGATGGGTATCAAATGAAAGGGCTTGAAGAGTAGAGCACAATGAACCTAGCGACGTTTCTTCTATGTTCAATATGGCCGTTGTTCAAAAATAGCGGCCAACAATTTGATTTTAATCCCAGTAAGATAGGTATCAAATGAAAGGGCTTGAAGAATTTATTACTAGGAACTAAGTCACTTTGCTATAAATTCAATATGGCCGCCGTTCAAAAATGGCGGACCACAGTTTATTTTCAATCTCAGTAATATGGGTATCGAATAAAACTACTTAAGGAATGATCACTAGGAATGTAGCATCATTGCTCTAAATTTAATATTTTAAAATTATTTCTTTTTCTTTTTATTTCGTTATAAGCTTTTAAAAGCATAGCAAAAGTAACATTATTGTATCAAACCAAAAAGTAATTGGTAGTCATAACTTCTTACTTATTACATGAGGTAACCTTATTATTTGTAATTAGATTAAATGATACTTGATTTAATACTTGATTCAATGACTCAAAGAGGTTAGTTGAAATTAGGCATTAAAATACTATGTTTAAGTGTCATTTCTGTACCTTATTTCTTCACTTTGTGTTTAAATTTCTTTTGTGTTAAGAGCTGATTATGGTTGCCACTTGAAAGTTTTTGCAGTTTAAAATCAAATAACTCTGAAAATATTGGGTTTTTCGGTCTCAGACAAGCACCGAAGGTCATTTAGTATCTAACTTATATGCCCCTTAAATTCTTTTGGGGTATTCAGTTACACCCTGTATAATGTACATAGGTACTTAAAAATAATGAATTAATACTTTATTGTTGAACATTTTAAAAAAGATTTTCATTGGAACATCAAACGGTGGCCTTATTGCCAAAGGAGCAATCTCTATCAGCCCCCGTAGCACGTCCACCAAAACGCGATATGATCAAGCGATTTATTGCGGTGAACTGTCAAATTACGACGAAACCCTATTGTCTTTTGACAGTTCACCGCGATAAACCGCTTTATCATATCGTGTTTTGGTGGACGTGCTAGGGGGGGCTGGCAACCGATGGGTAAAGGAAAGTTTAAATTCTCGGCTGGTAAGCTACGCAGCATATTCTAGGCCAATCTACCTCAAAGCATTGTTTCGTATCGTTTAGTTAGTTCTCGAAATAAAAACCCAGCCTTCATACAAAAAGAGGACATCTTAAGCGCGAACGCACACGGCCGATTATCGGTGACCGACTTTTTGACGGTGGAAAATGAAACATATGGAGTTGTACGTTGCAAGTTGCAACGCATACGAACTACAAAAAGTCGGCCGTAAAATAAATCGGTGAGTCCCGGCCGGCCCGATCGACCGACACTGACCGACAGTCGGCCCGCTGGCTTGGTAGGGTTGTCAATATCGATGTCGCTCTTTTAAAATTCCTTGGCAAAAGTTTTGTTTATTTATCAAGGATCAAGTTTAAACGTTTGGTGTTTGTTACATTAAATTGTACGAAACTGTTATTAATTTTAATCTTTATGAATAAAATCGTAGGGGTACAAAAATCGCCCTAAAATCATTAGCAGAACACGATAGAATAGTTTAAAAAATGTTTGTTTGTTTATTTGTTTGTCTGTTTGTCCGGAAAGATCTCCGAAACTACTGGACAGAATTTGATATGGCTTACACCACAATGCTTAGAATTTTCCGGAAGAACATTTAGACATAATTTCATTTTTTTAAAATCACTTTTTATTTTTAGTAAAAAAATACCATATAAAAATTTCGAACAATGCTTATGTAGAAAATCAACATGGCGCTCGTGAAATTATTTTGACAAGTCTGTTACATATAGAGTTTGCAGTACCGGAACTGATCTGGATTTTCGAATTCCCGGTACTAGAGCCTACTCAGTACCGGAAATTCCCGGGAAATTTCGAAACTTCGGTACTGGGAACAAATAATTAAATTCATAATTATTTTATGAGTATAACGAAATTAAACATAAATTTAGTAATTGAGATCACACACAACTTCACAATCAGTCCTTAAATTTACAATCAGTACAGTAACTATCTAATAATAATCAACAAAGTTTTATGACAATTGAAATAATAATATAATCCTAACATATCTGTTGTGCCATGCAAAATCACTCTCATTAATAGGGCTCCTTAATTCTACTACTATCACATCAATTATTTAAAAAAAAACGAAATATTTACTCTTCCATAGAGATATCATGTTGAAAACAAAATAATTTTAAAAATAATCAATCGTGTAGTGTCTTTATGCCATACCTAGTGATGATAACTTTCAAATATTTTTTTGAAAGAACCGCAACTGTTGGTAGTGAGTACGTAAAAATAAAATTGCGTTCAAGGCTTTCGTCGCTTAATCTTGTTCGCAATCTGTTGCATATAATATATCCTGCTGAACTGAATATGCGTTCCGGTTCAACACTGGTCGGTGGAATGGTGCTTAAATGTTTGTGAGCTATAGTAAGATAATGTCCACGGTGTACGCCATTTTCCCAGAGCCATTTCTACTTTTACCAACAATGCAATGTTTGAATTATCTGTATCAGGTGGCTGGTTTGACTTTGGATTGGGATTGGGAGCTGCGATTGCCTTTTGGATTTCAAGGTGTAACTCCTCCTTATTGATGTCACGTGAAGCGCAACCTAGGAGATCCACAATAGGCTAGTTGACCCTTTTTTAAAGTAAGGCTTAAAATGTTCATAATTGTTGTATTAGACCATAGCACATGAATATTATTTTTTTCGATGGCTAAAAAGTGCAAAAAATCTATTTTAAATTAAGATTTTCAATTTTGGACCGAAAACACGGTCAGCCATGATAGTCTGTTCATTATCTGTGGCAATGACGTCAGTCTTATAGTAAACAAAGCACGGGGGCGAAATAACCTCACAAAAATAATGCTTTCTATTAAATATCACAAAATATAGTAAAACTGTATATGGAACGGGACAATAGAACAAGAATATAGAATTACCTCTTCAAAGACTCCAGGAAATCTGTGGATTAGACGTACCCAGTGATATAGACATGCGAAATATTTGGTTAACACTCGCTTAAAGAAATCCTGTAACTATCTACTGAAACTCAAATGTATTTTTGCGAAAATCACATTAATGTAAGAACTGAATAACTCAATCTGTGTAGGTACTTCAGTTTCAACTTAAACAAAATAGAAGTTTTTAGGTTGTATGTAAAATCAAATCTGTATGTAAATTAATTAAATTTTTATCTTTCGGTTATAATGAAAACTGTCTGCAGCCGACCAACCAAATTTTAACTTGACCAGAAAACTGAGAGAAAACTTGACCATTCACGCCTTTTTGATTTAATCTAAGTTATACACTGACACTAGATGATGTTTCAAAGGAAAGAATATGTACTATGTCCAATTGAATAATGATGTAATTGAATATTAATTAAAAAGTATGTAATACAAACAAAAATATCAAAGTTTCATAATGAATATATTTATCTAAACAACTTTTACTTGAATTTACTAAGTACCTAATTAAAATTTGTTGCTTTCAGTGGTTACTTAATGAGAACTATTGTGTACTAACCTGTTCTCCTCTTGACAACGAGATTGATAAGGCAGTAAAAGTTGTGCAACATAATACAAAGCAGTGCATGCTCAGCCACAACATCAAAATGTGACCCGTCAACTAGAACAACATTATGTCAACAAAATAACTCAAGTATTCATATACCAAAGCACCATAGAAGTAAATAGGTCCAGTTTGGTAAAACTGAAAGATGTTATATCTTCACTGATTAAACCTGCTGGCCACCATGGCTGGTTTTCAGAACAGCTTACGCAAGAATATGCAAGTTATCCATTTTAAAGCCGTATACAAATATATTAAATATGATTGCTGTGTTGTCAGCCTGTGCTCTTCTTAATTTACAAGACCATTCTTATTAAATAAATAATATAAAGAAATTTTTTTTTCTTTACTTTATACATAACTAACATCTAAAGATGACATAATAAATTTTTGTACTACATTAGTCATTATGTTCTTCACTAAAAAAATGTTCTATGTTTATTTGACAATAATGACTTGTAAAGGTTTAAGTTGAATCAAAATATTTTAATTTGAAATACATGTTTTATTTTTCCGTTACACCTTAAAAGATTTATAATATTTTATAGGTTTGTTGCTCATATTTATCATTGTTACTCAAATATATATGTTCCAAAAGTACAAATAGGTTGAATAGAGTTAGATCAAATTTATAAATTTGTATATATTGCCTTAAGGTCGCAGGTAATAAAAGTCAAAATAATAGTAAAGTGATTTATTATGAAGTAATACTTTCATATAATTTAGGAAAAATGTAGTATAGTTTCCAAAATGGCACTATTTGATCAATAAGTTTTTTGACATACAGATTGTTAGAACAAATACCTATTATAGCTAATATTGTCACCTTTTGAGTGTTTTCAAAATTACATACTGCTAGCAATACAAAAGTATATAAGTTTTGCTTTAGCACAAAACATCTGCATCTATACTTGAGTTAAGCATACTGTTCACAGTTTTCCGTCTTTGATAAATAACATTTTCTTCAGTAAAAGAGCATGACAATTTTGTATTAATCTAATTTTATGGATACCGTTTGTTGAATACACTATTACAGGGTATAAATCAGAAATGAGGTCACATTTTGCAAATTTCAAATCAAATCTTCATCTTTCAACTTTTATCCACATTTCATTATACTCGTAGGTGTCTGCAAGATTTCCCACCAAAAATCTTCCCAACAAAAGAACCATCATGTGTTATGCACTGGCTGACTTTATAGCACATGGAAGCTGTTATTGTTTATAACGAAGCTCGAACTAAATAGCACTTCTGTATTGATGATTCGTGGTTTAGTTTTCTATGCACTTTATTCTTTCTTCATTGAAGAGGTCTTTTATTTTTTAAGAAACATGTCACAATCTGTGTCTGTGAATGTATATATATTTTTCCTCCCAGTAATTTTCTTCATGTTTGACAAATGAACAACTGCCAATCTTTCTCTTTTTATGTTCATTTACAAATTCTTGCAGTACTACACTGGTATTTGACACATGATCCTGATGTTTTCTTTTCAACATATCTCTTGAAGTAAATACTTTTAGTGTTTATTTGACTTTTGAGAGATAGAATTCTATCCAATAGCATTCAACTGCTGTACAAAATAGCTCCTCACTGTGATGGTGCAACCACACCAAAAATGCATGTTTGCAACTCTCTTCTGCCGCGTGACAATCTTGACAAGTACACTTGTAACCTGTTCCTCATTATAACAGTATTGAAACTGTACTTATTTGTTTAGAGCGATACACAAAGAATCTCCTGACCATCAATCTTTCTATTTTCGGAAGATTTGTACTATCTGCTCTCACAAATCCAACATCAATGGTTGATTTTGCTATTAATACAAATAATTTACGATATTTACAAATATAATAACGGAGACTTGGACGATTTTTTGCCAGTTTTAGGAAAGAATAGTAGTGCAAATCGACGAGTTGTTGAATCAAATTTGACATTTCTTTGTTTACTATATGAGTGACGTCACGGCCCTGACCACAGGATATCAAAGCGTTTACGGCGTGAGATAAAAAAAGGTTATTTCTAGAATTTTCAAATTAAAATTTTACAGCAATCATTCATTGTTATTTATTAAAATCGGTATATTGTGGAACCTTATGCCAAATACTGTTAGAAATAAACAATATTTTAATAAATTTTGATATGAGTCAACTACCCTATTTTATTACACATCTCAGCGCTGTGGGTCGTGAAAACAAATCTAAATCGTCGGTTTCTAGTTTCTTAATCTCGAGTAAGGATCGTGCACGTACTTCTGTCGTGGTTGCGTTCGCGCGCCTCACTCGCAGTTTTAAATTCAAAATTTCGTACTAGACTTTTTGTGTTTGTCAGTACCGGGAATTCCCGGGACATAGTTTCAATTTCCCGGTACTAAAGATTTTTAAATTTCCCGGGAATTTTCGGTATTTTCAGTACCGAGAATTCCCGGGAGCAAACCCTAGTTACATAGTGCAAAAAAAATTTAATCTTTTCTGTTATTGGCTGTGCCCATCTGGTTGATTCCTCTGTAACTCCATGATCAACCCTTGATGTGCACGTATCTTGATTGCCACCGACAAATGACTGCCGTGCCGTGTGCGTTGAGTCGGTGACAAAATCGGTGGAAAAGTTGGCCTACAAAAAGTCGGCCGTGTGCGTTCGCGCTAACCGAGTTTTCACCGAGGGTACTTCTAAATTTCAGACCTTATCAAGAAATTGGCTGTTATTCTGAAACTCAGATAGGGAATTGGTGAGTACGATTTTCATGTTGAATTATTATTACTATGTTGAATTATTTCATAAAAACAGTTTTACTCAATAATTCCTTTTATGATGACGTATTGAAATTGTGGCATTTCTATTTAGTGTACAACATCTTTGTCGTCATCATAATCATGTGAAAATAGAACTTTTACATCAGAAATAACTTTATAATTCGGTGTAGGTACTAATTTTCAATGGCACATTTGGAAATAAATTTCTATTGTTCGGTTGCTGGATTTTTGAATACATTTAAGACACGACAAAAATAAAAATAATAGCCATCAGTACTAACAATATCACAACGGATTCCACGGTCACTAAAAATTAGGTACTCATTGAAATATTTACCAATAAATCGTTTTATTTTTTTTCAGACCTCAACGTACAGCTAAATGTGATCAAGAAAAATATCTCTGACTGCAAAGAAGACACCCTCTATGGTGCTGTTAACATTGATGCCGTTATAAACGTAAATAGATATAGTAATTTAAACAGCAACAGTTCCAACCAGTCATCTCAGAACTTGAACCATAACAGCTCACAGAACTCTAGCTCTGGCAAATCTTCTCATAGCTCCAGCCAGGGTAGCTCACAGAACTCCGACTCTGGCCAATCCTCCCAGAGCTCCATCCAGGCAACTTCAAAGAACTCCAGCTCTGGCCAATCTTCTAAGAGCTCTTACCAGGCAAGCTCACTAAACTCTAGCTCTGCCGAATCTTCTCAGGGCTTCAGTCAGAGTAGCTCACAGAAGTCCGGCTCTAACGAATGTCTTCATGACTCTTGTTTGGGGGGAGGGGAGGACCAGAGCTCTGGTGAACAAGATCCTCAGCCCCCCGACCAGGCAAGCTCATAGAACTCTAGCTCTGGCCAATCTTCTAGGAGCTCCAACCAGACAAGCCCACAGACCTCCAGTTCTAGCCAATCTTCTCAGAGCTCCAACCAGGCAAGTTCACAGAATTCCAGCTCTGGCCAATCTTCTCAGAGCTCTAGTCAGGGTAGATTTCAGAACTCCAGCTCTGGCCAATCTTCGAGGAGCTCCAACCAAACAAGCCCACAGAACTCCAGCTCTGGCCAATCTTCTCAGAGCTTCAGTCAGAGTAGCTTACAGAAGTCCGGCTCTGACGAATGTCCTGATGACTCTTGTTTGGGGGGAGGGGAGGACCAGAGCTCTGGCGAACAAGATTCTCCGCCCCCCGACCAGGCAAGCTCACAGAACTCCAGCTCTGGTTAATCTTCTAAGAGATCCAACCAGACAAGCCCACAGAACTCCAGCTTGAGCCAATCTTCTCAGAGCTCCAACCAGGAAAGTTCACAGAGCTCCAGCTCTGGCCAATATTCTAAGAGTTTCAGTCAGAGTAGCTCACAGAAGTCCGGCTCTGACAAATGTCCTGATGACTCTTGTTTGGGGGGAGGGGAGGACCAGAGCTCTGGCGAACAAGATTCTCCGCCCCCCGACCAGGCAAGCTCACAGAACTCCAGCTCTGGTCAATCTTCTCAGAGCTCCACTCAGTGTAACTCACAGAGCTCTAGCTTTGGTCAATCTTCTAAGAGCTCCAACCAGGCAAGTTCACAGAACTTGAGCTCTGGCCAATCTTTTGAGAGCTCCAGTCAGGGTAGCTTACAGAACATCAGCTCTGGCTAATGTTCCCAGACCTCCAACCAGGCAAGTTCACAGAGCTCCAGCTCTGGCCAATCTTCTAAGAGCTTCAGTCAGAGTAGCTCACAGAAGTCCGGCTCTGATGAATGTTCTGAAGACTCTTATTTGGGGAGAGGGGAGGACCAGAGCTCTGGCAAACAAGATCCTCCACTCCACGACTAGGCAAGCTCACAGAACTCCAGCTCTGACCTTCCCCTTTCGGAGCTCCAATCACACAAGCCCACAGAACTCTAGCTCTGACAAATCTTCTCAGAGCTCCAGTCAGGGTAGCTTACAGAACACCAGCTCTGGCCAATCTTCCCAGAGCTCCAACCAGGCAAGTTCACGCAGCACCAACTCTGGTCAATCTTCTAAAAGCTTCAGTCAGAGTAGCTCACAGAATTCCGGCTCTGACGAATGTCCTGAAGACTCTTGTTTGGAGGGAGGGGAGGACCAGCGCTCTGGCAAACAAGATCCTCCGCCCTCCAGGCAAGCTCACAGAACACCAGCCCTGACCAACCCTCTCAGAGCTCCAATCAGGCAAGCTCACAGAACTCCAGCTCTGGCCAATTTCCTCAGAGCTCCAGTCAGAACAGCTCACAGAACTCCAGCTCAGGATAATCTTCCCAGAACTCTAATCAGTACAACTCACAGAGCTCCAGCTCTGGCTAACCTCGAAATTCTAGACAGAACAGCTCACAGAACTTTAGCTCTGGCCAATCTTTCCAGAATTCTAGTCAAAATAGTTCACAGGGTCAATCTGCAGCATTTCAGAATGTCAGCAGCCAATCATTTCAAAATGCTAGCTGCTAATCCGCTTCTTTCCAGAGTGGCAACAGTCAATCTCCTCAGAGCGCTAGCAGTAAATCTTCAAGCTCCGCCAATGGCAGCAACTAATCTTCTCAGAGCTCAAGCAGCCAAGATTCTTCATCCCAGCATGCCAACAGTCAATTTTCTATGGGCGCTAGCAGCCAATCTTAAAACTCCGCCGATGGTAGCAGCAAAACTTCTCAGAGCGCAAGCAGCCAATCCGCTTCATCCCAGAACAGTCAATCATCTCAAAGTGCTAGCAACCAGTCCAGCGTCCACGTGAATGGAAGTACTCAGACTCAGACTTCTAGCTCTCAACCTGCTTCCTCCCAGAGCTGCAGCAAGCAATCATCTAGTTTCAGAAGCTCTAGCAGAGAGTCTTCTTCATGCGGCAGTGTTATCGTGCAAAAACCTGAATGTTACTAGAAATGTTTTAACCGACTTCAAAAATTCAGAAGGTTCTCAATTGGACGCTTATGTCTTTTGTGTGTGTTTGTGTATGCGTGTATATGTGTGTGCGTGTGTGTATATGCGTGTGCGTGTGTGTGTGTGTGTGTTATTCGATTTCGTCGCCAACTGTGGGCCAATTTTTTAAATTCTTTTTGTATTCTATAGAGTATACTTCTGATGTGGTCCTATTGTCACCAAAGTCAGGATCTGATGATGGGATCCCAGGAAAATCCAATAAAACCCTTAAATTTTGTAGGTTCGTCCATCGTGTTTCAATCTTTTTTTTCAAGCTCTAAAGTATTTGCGTCTGGTAGTTATGAGCGGAGCTGATGATGGAAGGACCCTGAACATTTAAGAGTTAGAACTAGTTTTTAAATACAATAGGCTCGTATTGAATTTACCCTTAGTCGTATTCTTTCGAGTTACTTCGGTAAACTGCGTCAAAGTATGAAGTATTGGTATCGTCAATGACGTCATCGTGAAATATTTGTATGAGAATTTTAGTTCCAAGTACGCCCTGTAGGGTTACTCTTGAACCATTTCCGATAGATCGTCATTGGGATTGTGATTTTTCATACGCTTGTATAACAACACTAGCGCCAAATTGGATCCATATTTTGAGAAAATTTAATAATATGTACTGAGTTTGGTTCACCCAAAATGCGCACAATACAGCGTCAATTTGGAGCCAATGCGCAAAAATAAGCGTACGAAAAATCACAATCTCAATGCCGATCGATCGGATTCGGTTCAAGAGTAACCCTACTGTAGGGGCGCTGTACAATTCCATTACAAATATTTCACAATGACAATACAAATACTTTGACGTAAATATTCGTGCTAGCCCCTCAGGTATTAAATACTTATGATATTTATATATTCTACATCCTTCATTTCATTTATTTATTCCTCATACATTGTTTACTATAATGTCTTCATGTAACTTCTATTTCCTTCATAAACAATTGCGCACTATTCCACCTCTCCGCTGTTTTTCGCAACTTTAGCTGCTAAATAGGTACTTGCGGCATGCTAGCATTGCATAAGTTTGTGTATCCTGCCCCCCTTGCACGACAACCAAAACACGATATGATAAAGCGGTTTATCGCGGTGAACTGTCATAATACAATAGGTTTTCGTCGTATTTTGACAGTTCACCGCGATAAATCTCTTTCACATATTATCGTGTTTTGGTGGTCGTGGTACGCGGGCTGGGTACAGTATTATATCGGCCCTATCGCGGGCCACACACCAAGCGATGCCGAGCGGCCATAGGTATAAAACAAGGTAAATAAAATCTTGTAACTTCAAAAAGGGGCCGAGTCGAAATACTGTAGTATATACTATTATCGTGGCCATTCGTGGCCTAGTTTGGGGCCCATTTGTAGGTATCACTAAATATTTTATTTATTTTGTTCCAGAAGTAGATAATTGTAAATTAGTGTTTTGATCAAGAATAATGTTGTCTGTGTGAATTGTAATTTATTGTTTTATGGAAATAAATATCTCATCTTATCTATCTTTTATTATCCCTTTGCTATGGTTCCCTGGAAGAGATTGCTGTCCAGCAATAAGGCTCTATGTTATGTAATTATGTGCTATACAATAAAGTGTTGTGTATGTATGTATGTAAATTCACTAAGATAAAAATAAGAAATAACAAAAAATAAAAACAGACTTCAAAAACACTTACAAATTGTTAAAAATAATATAAGAATAATAATTTTTTTTGAAATCGGTTTTTTTATGAAAAAAATTAAGAATCTTATAAAAATAAACCAATCCGTGTGTTTACGCTCGAGGAAGAGCCAGTGGCAACACTGCATATAGTCTGTGCATGTGAGGGCCTGTGGCGGCCAGCCGCTGTGACATGACAGTCGAGTCGAATTTGTAATGACATTGAAATAAGTTACGACGTGGCGCGCTTCGTCTAGAGTAGAATTGTTATTGTCGCGAATGTCCGCTCGTATAATGTCGATTAAAAAGTGAATTGGCGACCTATTAGGGAAACGCAAATGTAGTGAAAGTGATCCGGTCGTGGTTCGGTGGATTGACAGCAGCCCTTCAGGAGCCGCGACTTCCTTCGAGCTAGCTCAGGAAGTCCACCGGCTACATACGGAGACCGGATCGGCTTAGAGGTATAAGAGATGTTGTATTTCATTAGATTGTAGTCAATCCTTATGGCGCCTCTTCACAATGGCCCATGATGGCCAAGTATACACAATCACGATTGTGTAGAGGGCATGATTGTCTATGATCGGCCATCATCGCCGGTAATCGTGAGCAATCGGCGAATTGTCGGTACATCAAAGGAATTATGGCCCATGATGGCATACGCGTCCACACAATCGCCGACTATTCAGTACGTATTTGTCTCGAGTACAGTGTAGACTTCTCGGTAAATAAAGTTTACTGTATGATGTTTCTTTTTTCACGCACATTAAGTAGATGATTATAAGAGCTAAGTAAAAATATTGCTGCTGCCGCGATAATCTCTTCGATGTCCATTTTTAACCGACTTCAAAAAAGGAGGAGATTCTCAATTCGATGCTTATATTTTTTTTGCGTGTATGTTACGTGATTACTCCGCCAATTGTGGACCGAGTTTCATATTTTTTTTTGTATTTGATAGAGTATACTCCTGGGGTGGTTCCAAGGTCACCAAAATCAGGATCTGATGATGGGATCTCAAGAAAATCGAGGAAAACGCTAATTTACTTAAAAGTAGCGTTTTCCTCGATTTTTTAAATTAGGGTAAAAATTTGACAAAAAATAAAAACCGACTTCAAAAACACTGAAAAGTTAAAAATAATATAAGAATAGGTACATATAAACAACATCACACTTCTATATTAAAGTCGGTGATAAATTTTAAGACTTTCTAGGAGATCATCGTTTGGCACCGACTTCAATATAGAAGTGTGATGTTGTTTATATGTACCTATTCTTATATTATTTTTAACTTTTCAGTGTTTTTGAAGTCGGTTTTTAGTTTTTGTTAAATATTTTTGATAGACGTCTTATCATAACAGTAAACGATCATGGCGGCATTGATGGACGATCATTTGATGGGCCATCATGGCCCATTGTGAAGACGCGCCTCGATCATGGCGGCATTGATGGACGATCATTTGATGGGCCATCATGGGCCATTGTGAAGAGGCGCCTTTAAAATCAGCATAAAATCGGCGAAGCGCCGAATTGGTGACGTCGACTTTAGGCGCCACCACCGTGTAGACTATAATGTAATTTAGAATATTTCTTTTGCAATTTTATGTGTAATATCTAATAAATAACTTTAGTTATATTCATATTTAATCCAAGACAACTGTTGTAGTAGTCCCGCCTTTTCCCGCCACACAATACGCGACATAGACACCACTAAAAATATGAAATGAAAGAAAAATACACCTGGCAACTCCACTGTCACCATAGCTCATTCGTTTTTTCGCGCTCTACGCAGCTGACACATATTTTAACTATTGATGTTTTTCAAAGTGATTTATTTTTCTGAATAAAATTAAAATGCAGAAACGCATTGCTAAAAACAAGAAATAAGTATGAAAAAGAAAATATGAAGCTTAAAAAGAAAATTGGTTATCTTAATATAAATAAATAACACAACATGTCTTAACAGGTAGGTACGTACTGTTTTGAAGATGCGTCGTAATTTTGTGTTTTGCCTTTAAAATTCGTCGTCGTTATTTAAATTTTATAATAAAATATGTGCTTATATATTTTTCTTTATGAACTGCCTGCTTTCCGTGGGAAAGCGTTATCTATCAAGGCAAATAAAATATGATGTACCTAGGTACCTACTCGATCATGAACTCTGTGGGATATAGGCATAAGCACAAATACTTTTAAAGGAAATTATGGCATAAAGTATACATTTATGACCAAGTTTACAAAGATTTGCCTTGAAAGATATTTTAATTGACGTTGCCTATCTAAGTTTTCTGGTAACTGCAAACTGTTAGATGGTCCATAACATAGCATTCTTAATATTCTAAACTTGGGATAAATTACTCAAAAAATAAGTCAAAGTGAAGCGAGCTTTGCAATAGCTGTAATATCACAAGTATTGACTTCAATTTCCATAAAATCTTCATAAAATATCTGAGTGAAGTGGTGATGTCAACTGATGTCTTTAGATTACTATGCATTAAGTATACATTTTCAGTACACCAGGATCAGAAGGAAACTAATATGACTATGCTTTTATAAAAACCTAATAGAAGCTATAAAGAGCAATAAGAGGGATGAATATTTGTACTCCAATAAAACTGTAAAATTATTTACAGTCATACAGTCATAAAAAGAATGATAATCATTCTAAAATATAAGTAAGCCATGTACAAGAACCTCAAAAACTTGCTTCTAGTTCAAAAACCTACCAGCAGCCTGTGCGCTGCAATAATTTCTAACAATATCCTCCTCGGAGGGCCTCATAGAGAGAGGGCCAACCTCAACTATCATTCAGGTTTTCAGCAGCCAGTCTCGATCCAATTATCCATAGGCCCACAGGTTAGCTTCTCTGGTAGATTTTATGTTTATTTTTACCCATCGTGGTGATAAATAACCCAGGTTCCACAATTTTAAAAGTGGATAAAAGATTATGTAATTCCTTTTGTTACTATTTTCAATCAAGTTATAATCCACAGAACAATAATAAATATTGTGAAATGGATAATTAAACAAACAAATTAACAACTGGATAGCAGAAATGCTTGTCTCCGTGCAATGTTTTCTAGAGTTTTACAATTCCTAAAAGGATGGTTCCATAGATTTATTTTAAATTAAAATAATGATAATAAGTTTATTGAAAATTGACACTTTTTAATGGAGATTTCATGGTATAGATTTGGTTGAATTAATGCATACTAGTTACATCCAAATTATTAATAACTAAGGAAATACCTAGTTAATTTTTATGTTTGACTAATTGTATGAATACAATTGCTTACCATGTGGGTTAAATACAGTACCATATGCCTTTACCATTTGTCTCAAGGATTTTTTTTTTGGAAAAAAAAACGTTTTAAAATTATTAAATGTTCAGATGACTTGATTAAAATATTAATAAATTTTAGTTATAATGATTAACAACACCCAAGTTTTTTTTTAATAAAGATAAGTTTTTTGATAATTTTATTCAATGTGACATAATTTCTAGGTTTTAAAATATATTCCTTAAATATGACCTTAAAGATTAAGTCCAACAGAAAGGAAATGTATCATACTATTGTCATCATCACTTACAAATAAATTTATTAAACTAGACCACTGCATGGTTTGTAATTTTGCTCAAATGCTAAGTAGTTTAGTTTCACTATGTATGGCAGTTTCTGGTGGAATTGTTTTACACTAAGAGCTCAGATAGATATAAGTTTATAGCTTTGAACGTTTGGGGGGCAATTACAATATGTTTATGTATAAGAAAAGTATTATAAAATGCTTCTGCGATATGGAGCAGTAAACATTTTCTTTAGAAATTTTCTCAGGTGTTTTATCAACTGATAGTAATTAAAAGGTACTTATAGTATATATGGTTATAGGAAAAAAGGAAGACAGTATCAATTTCTTAGAACTATTAGATACATAATTATGCATTAAGATGTTTTGCTGACCGTGTGGTGAAGTATTTACAAATTTTGACATTTTATTACAAATAGATAACACCACACTTTCAATACATATATTAACAGAAAAAGCTCAGTTTAATTTCAATCCAAATGATCTTGCTAAACATTTGGCAGTGGTGTGCGGCATCTGATTTTTGCTTTATAATATATAAAATTTAAAGATAAGAAATATTAAGCTGATTTTGAATCTTGCAGTCTCAATTCAGATGTAAGAAACTGTTGCAGGACATAATGTAATTTTAAGATTTGTCATGCATTGAATTATTTGTAACGCATTTCAATAAACAATATATGATTAGATGATAAATAATATATATTTTATAATATGCATTAAATCATGGCATACTCTTATGCTTCAAATGTACCTATACCATAGAATTAATATTTTTATAAAAGGAGAAGAAACTCCTTTTCTTTGATTCTGGAATTTCTGCAGAGTTATAACTGACAGAGCTTAAGGAAGCATTCCCAGATTAGACCATTACCACTCAGGCTTACTTCAAAGAAATAATTAATGTTTCAAATCTATCAAATGTAGGTAGGTACCAAAAGTTTTTTCAAATCTTAAATTTCTATCTATTTTTAAAGCAGGAACATCACATCAATCATGACATTTTCACTGCTCAGCTCTTTCACTAATTATCTAACTATAGGCAATAAAATAGGGTCAGATAATAAAATTAAAAAATGGATAAAACGAACGAGTTAATAAACTATGTCTGGCAATCCCAATGTATGCCAGCACAATGGAATATGGCATATGCAATCCTGCCATAGTTTTATATTTCCTTAAGGTCCCTTTAGCCGCCAATGGCCTTGAGCGCACGGGCGTGGCCTAGTGTTCGCGCCGCGCCACCCGCCGTTACCTCGCATCTAAATATCAATAGTAGGGTGTACGTCGGTGTTACATTTTTTGGGACTATGCAATGCAATAATACGTGGGGCGCACTAAAAGTTTCCGGAATCAGTAATAAAAAATACTACTAATGGTCAAACATGTTTTTTTTAATACAGCCTCTTCTGGTGATGAAAATCGTTGATCGCGTAATTGGTTCTTAATTTTTGGGAACAGAAAAAAGTCACATGGTGCCAGGTCAGGATCAGGAGACTAATAGCGATAAATAAATGTAGTTGAATTGGAATTTAACTACGACTAAACTACAACTTTTATGATCGTTCGTATCGCGGTAATGTTTTGACAGGAGATTGAAACGCAACCCGATTGTTATTGGTACGAAACTGCTGTCAAAATACAAAGTACATGCGGCGCTCCTTTTTTTGCATTGAAGTTTGGCTTTTATCAATGTTGAGTGTTTTTCTGTTCTCTTTCTCTCTGTTATCTCTAGAGCTCCAAATAAGATCCAGCTTCGCTTGCGGTTCAACTCTCATGTAGAAATTAGCGCGTTACCAATTTTGTCCAAAGTTGAATTGTAATAAGAACTGGATTGGAGTTGAACCTCAGCGGTCCGTTAGAACTGTAGCGCGATTGGCCCCCAGGCCCGTATGCAGGATGACTCATCATAAGTTGTATGTTTTTCGCCTTCAAAAACTCATTTGTCTGTCTGGCCGTGTGGGAACTTGCATTGTCGTGGTGCAAGATGATACGGCGTTGAGCGTTATTTTCACGGAGCTTATAAATAATTTTCGGTAAACAAATGGTCGTGTACCAGTCACGGTACGACAATTTTCTAAAGCAACAGTAGTCACGTGTCCAGTTTGAAGTCCAGTCCAGTCCGAATGCGTTTGAATTCTGCAAACAGCTATTAAAAGTCGCCTTGCATGTTGCTTCTTCACCTAAAGCAGATTGAAGCCGAGCGAGGCTCTCCTGAGCTGTCAAATTACACATAAAATCGTAAAAAATCATACCAATTTCCCGAGATAATCCATTTTATTGTAATCAAGCAATTTTTAAAATGACGCCACAATGTGAAAACAATTGACAGTCAAATGAAGCAAATTGTATTCTTCAGCTAAAGTGTTCAATTTTCAAATGTAGTAATAACTTTTTAAATCTATACGTACTAATATTATAAAACTGAAGAGTTTGTTTGTTTAGTTGAACGCGCTAATCTCAAGAACTACTCATTCAAATTGAAAAATTATTTTTGTGTTGGATAGCCCTTTTATCGAGGAAGGCATCAACAACATCGCGCTATGACTAATAGGAGCTGAGCATCAATGAAAAATTTTGTAAAAACGGGAAAAAAATATATGGCGAAACGTAGTTCGCGGGCACAGCTAGTATTGTTTATGTAAGTGATCAATTTCGGAAACTTAGTGTAACCTATGTAGATACAAGGTTATCTTGTTTATTTTATTTATATGTATACAATCCTGAGTAAAATAGCACATTATTGATGTGTTACAGGTATAGTTATGAAAAAAGTAACTTCATTCAAGTTGTTCAGTCAGTCAGTTTGGATAATAAAATGGTCATGCTGATGAATCGAACCCAGCTTAGCCAAGGGGGCAGTCAAATGTATATTTAGCAAGGTGTTCATTGACATACAAAGAGACAGACAGACAAACATCATTAGTTTTATGACAAAATCGTGAGCTTGAACTATATTATACACCGTGTTTGGTCTATCCTAATCCTATCAACCTATAGCCTATACCCTATCAACCCGAAACCTACCTATGTTAACGTAGTCATGTAAAGATATGGCGTCATTGAAAATTCGAAATTGTATAGGTAGACCTATTTGTATGCGGGATTTCAAAATTAATTTTACAATTTCGATTTTTTAATGCCGCCATAATTTTTTTATGACCTTGTTAACACGGGTATGTTTCGGCTCAACTCACGATTTTCTCATAAAAGTAATGAAAATGTCTGTCTTTTTGTATATCCATGAAAGAAAAATTCAAGAATAAAAAAATACTTTATTCATTTAATTATCCACAAATATTAAAATTTCGAAAAACCTTTCACGTAAAGGACTAACAAATTCGGTATTGTGACTTTTTGTCTCTTCGTTTTCTACCCTTCGCTTTTTAGGGTTCCGAAGCCAAATGGAAAAAAACGGAACCCTTATGGATTCGTCATGTCTGTCTGTCTGTCTGCCCGTCCGTATGTCACAGCCACTTTTTTCCAAAACTATAAGAACTATACTGCTGAAACTTGGTAAGTAGATGTATTCTGTGAACCGCATTAAGATTTTCACACAAAAAAAAAATTAAGGGTTCCCCATACTTAGAACTGAAACTCAAACATTTTTTTTATCAAACCCATACGTGTGGGGTATCTATGGATAGGTCTTCAAAAATAATATTGAGGTTTCTAACATCATTTTTTTCTAAACTGAATAGTTTACGCGAGAGACACTTCCAAAGTGGTAAAATGTGTCCCCCCCCCCCCCCGTAACTTCTACAATAAGAGATTGATAAAACTACAAAAAAAAGGTGATGTACATTACCATGCAAACTTCCACCGAAAATTGGTGTGAACGAGATCTAGTAAGTAGTTTTTTTTATACCTCAAAAATCGTAAACTGTAAAGGACTAACAAACTCGGTATTGTGACTTTTTGTCTCTTCGTTTTCTACCCTTCGCTTTTTAGGGTTCCGAAGCCAAATGGAAAAAAACGGAACCCTTATGGATTCGTCATGTCTGTCTGTCTGTCTGCCCGTCCGTAATAAAATCCCTAATAATAAAAATCCCATCATTTAGGTACCTAATTATAATGTTTACTTATCAATAACTGAATTTAAAAAAATACACTATTATTAAAACATCGATCAAAGTTACAACGAACTACAAGAACTTTTATATTATGTTATATACTTGCTGCTACGGAACCCTTCATGGGCGAGTCCGACTCGCACTTGGCCGGTTTTTTGTTTATTTATTTCTTCAGTGGCTTTATTGCTCATTTCCTGATTTTTTTAATAGGTGTATTTTCGTCTTGATTATGCCTTCTCTTCGACGCAACTTTTTTTTATTGCGATAAGTTAGCAAACAAGCAAATTGCCCACCTGTTGGTAAGTGGCAACAGTTACCTATAGGATTCGCAGCAAAACTGCAACCCCCACAAGAACCACAGTGTACGTACGTTGCCAATTTGTGAAATCAGATGTAAAGTCACTATTGTTTTTTATAGCTTATTCTATTATATTTAGGATCTCTAATTCGCATACTTCTAGACTGCCTTAGACTAAATTGTTCTTATAATCACAAAAAGCGTCATTTCGCACACAAGAAGTAAATTACACGTCTTGCACTAAAGAAGCGCGTATCGTATTCACTATCGCATGTGAGAAGTGTAAGCACCCTAGCAATCGGTTTTACGATTTCGCGTAACATGTGGATGCTCCTTCCTTGAATGTCAGCGCTACACTGATTCTCGTCGCCCGTTCACGACGGTTTGCTGTGCAAGTGATAAAAAAATATTTTTGTAAAAACTAATAATTATTTTAAAATAAAAAATGTACAGTTTCAAGAGTAATTAATTTACATTTAGGTCTATCAACAACCATAAACATATCATTTGTAGTTTAGGAGCAGTTCGGAAATTAAATTTGAAAACAGACTCATTTCAAAATTTTTTTTGCATACTATTTAATATACTTCAAACTTTTCAAAGGTACAGTTTATAGGGCACATATCAAAGCGTAAAATATATTTTTTGTAGAATTTTTTACCGGCTAGTTTAAGAGTAGTTCGCCTCCAAAAACCACCATTTCAGGTCTCTAGTCGCCTTAAGAGGGGGTATAAAGCTAAATTGCTAATCGTAGATTTGATATCTACACTTGAAATTGAATAATGAATTACCCCATTTTTTTTAAAATAGATATTTAACTATATTTGTAAGTGAACGCACTGAGTGAAAAATAAAATTATAATATTTTATCGATAGAAAAAAATCGCGAAGATACGTCTAATTTTCAAGCAAAATCGATTGCTTTTCAATGTGATGCATATAACTGCGTCAAATTTTTAATATATAATATAAAACTATATTACCTAGGGACTGTACTAGCGATTTTCAAAAATAATGTATATTTTACGAGTAATTAAAATAAAACTAAATCGGCGCTTACAACGTTCTTATTCCGCGCAGAACGCTATCGTCTGTCGCACCTGACCCGAGGTAACAGGCATGTTTTATTTCATCAATCAGTCTTGATCGCTCCGTTGAGACGAGTAAGCTGTGCTTCTGTGCTCCAGCCCGAGAAAATACATCCATTATGGCGAATGAAAAAACCAAAAAAAAATGTCTAAAAGAACTTAAGAAGTCAAAAATTCAACTTATGGCGTATTGTAGAAGGTATGTACCTATTATTTTACTTTTATTATGTTTTCGTAATATTTTTTCGTTAATTAGTAGTTTCACCTTACAATATTGACCCTTGCGCGTTGACTTTTAATAACACAATACAATGCACAAGCGCTGGTGCAACGTAGGCGCGGGTAGTGTATGTAAAACAAATTGATGCTTTTGACTACTCGCGTGCTGGACCTGGACGTAGGTGACAGTATGTAAACTTTTTATAGTGCTAACATAAATTAAATCAATTTGACGCGAAACTTTGATTATATAAAGACGCGAAATTATCGCATCATACTTCGTTAAGTAATTAAAAGTGTCATTACTGTGACACTTTAAATTAAGCGACGACCGTCTGGCGCTGTGGTTAGAACGTGGACCTTTGGCGCTTTAGGCGCCAACGGTCCCGGATTCGATTCCGGTCGGAGCAGATTTTTTGTGATAAATATGAATATATGTATGTGCTCGAACCATGGACGTGTATGTTTATTTATATTTACTTGTGCTCTATTCCTTTTTATTTATTTATGTATGTTTATCCGTTATCTAGTACTTATCCATACCACAAATTCTTAATGATACTTATATTTTTTTTTGTATTTTTATTGGGTTATATAAATTCAAATTAAATTCAAATTCAATATCCTTTATTCAATTGGGATTTTACAATCACTTTTGAACGTCAAAGAAGCTACGCCATTGGTTCACAAGTCTACGGCGGGAGACCTTGTACTGGAAAGAACCAGCAAGAAAACCAGCAAGGGCTATTTTTTTCTCCCTGTATTGTTACAGAGTCGTCAATTGGAAGCAGAACTCAAAAGTAAAGATTGTGTTCAACTTCCATTACAAGATTAGATGTGTCAGTGTACATTATACATTTAAATCTATAAATTAAGTCTACAATTAAGACCAAGCATTGACATCATTCAGATAATCATTGACTTTATAATATCCTTTACTCATTAGAGTCTTTTTTACATGCGCTTTAAACTTATGAAAAGGTAAGTCAGTAACACTCTGTGGAACTTTATTGTAAAAAGATATACATTTCCCCATAAATGAGCCTCTAGTTTTTTGGAGCCTGTACGTTGGAACGGCAAGTTTATTTTTATTTCTTGTATTTAAGTTATGAAATTTAAAATTGGTATCGAATGTGTTATAATTTTTATAAACATAAATCAAATTTTCATAAATATACTGTCCTGCTAAAGTCAATATATTAATTTCTTTAAATAAATCACGTAGAGAATCCCTTGTTCGTAAATTATAAATAGCCCGCACGGCTCTTTTTTGAAGTACAAAAATACTTTCTATACTAGCGGCTGATCCCCACAGTAATAGCCCATATGACATGACACTGTGAAAATAACTAAAGTAAATCAGTCTTGCCGTTTCAACATCAGTAAGTTGTCTCATTTTTTTTACAGCATATGCCGCAGAACTGAGTCTTTTTGCTAAAGACGCAATATGTGGATCCCACTGCAAAGTCGAATCTAGTGTTATACCCAAAAATTTAGTAAAATCGACGAATTCAACAGTATGATTATTCATTTCCACAATATTATCCACTTTCCTAACATTTGGCAATGAAAACTTAATACATTTAGTTTTACTCGAGTTTAATGATAAATTATTCACAGTGAACCAATGCAATACTTTAGAAAGAGTACTATTTACAACGTCAGTATTTCCGTTTCCTCTGTCAATCTTAAATATTAAAGAAGTGTCATCTGCAAATAGTACTGTATCGCACAGATTATTGGTGAAGTGTGGGAGGTCATTAATATAAATTAAGAAGAGCAGAGGTCCCAGTATTGATCCTTGAGGCACACCCATAATGATAGGTGCACCAGAAGACTCAGTTCTGTTAATTACAACTTTTTGGACCCTATTGGACAAATAAGACTCAATAAGCTTAATTGCCTCTTCAGACACACCATAATGCTTGAGCTTATTTAGAAGAGTCTGATGATCAACGCAGTCAAAAGCCTTTGACAGGTCACAAAATATACCGATCACATCCTGTTTACACTCCCAGGCGGCAAAAATGTGTTTGAGAAGTGCAACTCCAGCCTCTGTAGTGCAACGACCCTTAGTAAAGCCAAATTGGTTCATATGTAGGATTTTATTGATTGTGAAATAATCTGACAGCTGATTAGAAATAATAGAGCTGATTAGATATAATTGGGGTGAATGGGAAAAAAATATTTATTTATTTATTATTGTTAATTATTTATAGTAATTTTGTATTTCAGAGCTGCTGCAACACGAAATATCACACAAGCTGACGAATACGATCCAGTCAAATCCGTAAGTGGAAAGCTCTCATCAAATTTGTAAGTTTATTGCAATTGTTGAACTTAGGACATTAATAAATGTCGTGTAGATTTTTCTGGGGACTGAAATCTACTTAATTTACTGTCAAAATATATTTTGATGTGAAAATCTATTTCTAACCAAAATTGCATCAAAATTTCGGTCTAAAATTTGAGGCATTTCATTTCTTTAGACGTTCAAATTATTGTTTTTTTTTTGTTATAAAATTATAGATAGATTAATAGAGAGATAGAGATTAATATTATAGACGTAAATAGCACCATGATATAATAATGAATGAATTTACGTGAATTAAGTAAGTGAATAGGACGAAAAATTTATATTGTTTTTTTTTTCAGATCATCTTCAACTTTAGACAATATTCCGACGTCTAAAGTCTAAAAAAAAATTTTGCACAAAATAAGTTAGTACCGATTTCTCTCCTAAAATTTTTGTTATTCCATACTGGTTTCAACGATGATTTTAAATACAGTTTAATATTATCGAGGCAATCCAAAGACTGCGTAAACTTGCAAATTAAACAAGTATACTGCTAACTTGTGCAAAGCAAAATGTTGCTTACTTACACCCAATTTCCGAAAGGCTGATCAAATCATTATTCAACTAACATGCTGCAACATTTGACAGCAGTGTTAAATCAGTTCGAGTTTCTCAAACGTTGGTTATTGAAAATTTACTAATCTTTGATCATTTTGATTTGACATGAGAATTATTTTTAGAGAAGGAACTATGACCGACACAAAATGAATGATTTCAGTAATATAACTGAAATCATGTGTCGTTCATAGTTAATTTTCAACTACCTACGCATAAACTCTAATTGTGTCGTCGCTACTTTTCTTGTCTTACGACATCCACAGGAAGAAAAGTAGCGACGACGACTAAGGGAGTTTAGTGCCATGAGATACATTTATATTTCATTTCATAGTTCATTCTAAGCTATAAACAAACTCTAGAATACACGAGTCGTCACTACCTTTCTTCCCGTGTATGTCGTAAGAGACGACTAAGGGAGTTTAGTGCAATTAAGTACATTTATAGTTCATAGTTCATTCTAAACTATGAACAAACTCTAGAATACTCGTAAATGTGTCGCCACTACCTTTCTTCCCGTGTATGTTGTAAGAGACGAATAAGGTAATTTAGTGCGATTAGGTATGCACAAGTACATATTATGTATAGTTCATTCTTGACTATGAAGAAACTCTCGAATATATGAGACGCCACTACCTTTCTTTCTGTGTATGTCGTAAGAGACGACTATCTGTGTCATCCACACCCAGACTACTTAGTCTTGGTGTGGCTGACCGGCCAGCGAGGCCACAAAAAAAAACTGGAAAAAAGATTGTTTGAGTATGCCGCTATAATGTCCAGAGATAGGTATAGTATGTCTGAGTTTGTTGGCATCAGAGTTTGTCGCTTGCGTGTTTCAGAGATACGTGTGGCTCAGGTTGGGTAATGTTACCTGACCCCGAGTCACACGAATATCGAAAACGGAAAATGATAGCATTGCATAAATTTGTTTGCTGATATAGATATGCGGCAGTTTGTCGGAGTTTGTCAGACAAATAAGGAATTTCAACCCTGCATAACTTCAAGAAAAATATTTACAAAAATGCTTATATCTCAAAAACGGTAAAATAACGAAATTTTTGACCCCCGTACACTCCCACAGCCAATGAGGACACACATAATAGAGTTAGAAAAATGGTCAAGTGTGGGTTTGACTTTTTTTTCATCTTAAATTTTGATATTTATATAAAATTTAGTAGAGATTCCACCTAGTGTAGCAAAGGGGGTGCGAATATTAATTGAACTCATCCATACTAAATACGTTGATTTTTTAAAGTGCCTGGCTCCATACAAAAATCAGTTGAAAATTTTCAAAGTTTTACTTGATCTAAAAATTTGTGACTAAGATAATTAAGTGCAATTACATATGTACATTTATAGTTAAAAGTTCATTATAAATTATAAACAAACTCTATAATACTCATTGTACATAAGTCGCCGCTAACTTCCTTCCCATGAATGTCATAAGATACGACTTAGGGAGCTTACTGCAATTAGGTACATTCAAAGTTCATAGTGCATTCTAAACTATGAACAAAATCTAGAATAATGATCTTAATATTTTTGCACATATTGAAAGCACTTGGTATTTTTATATTTATTAAAATTTGAGTATGGATTCATAGTATAGATATTTACAAATGTTGACGTGGCTGATTGTACAATCCAATCTAACTTGTAGATGAAATGACACTCGATACCTGGAAAATGAAACACAAATCAGCGAAAGAAAAAAAACGATAATTTTAAAGGACAAAGCAATTTAGGAAAAAAATAAAACGTATTGCGATTTATATAGATTTTGCCACCACTGAGAAGTTTTATTGCCCAGTGGAAAAGTTAAGATTGTAGGTGCATTCGCGAAAGTTTATGATCGGTTGCTTTTTGTCCTTATTCCTACGCGATAGAGTCAAACAGTAGTCGAGCATAAACTTTCGTGACTGTACTATAGCGACATCTAAGTGATTTTCTGATTTTAGTGCCATCATGATTTTTACACTGGGCTAGATTTGTTTTGGCTCCATACTAAAAGTTATATCTAATGATAAAATGGTGCCACTATATTCACACTCAATTTTAACACTAATTATTTGATTTCAGTAACACCGAACCATGGGTTTATCGGTTAATCGGGCAAAGACGGCTTTAAAAAAACGGAAAGCTAAGGAAGCCAAAGACCAAAGTATGTATGATGCAAGTGAACGACTTATCATTCATAGCCAAGGTATAGACCGTATTCTGAAAAAAAAGAATTTTAACATACAAACATTAATTATTGTAAATTAAAGCGATTCTTAGGGTTAACAATTTCAAAAATTGAAAGTGACATTATAAGAGAGGTAAATAAATATATAATCACTACCTTTTCGTATTATTTAAATCTGTACTCCAAGTATTTTTGGTGTTTGAAATATGTTTACGCCTATGCTTATCCGACGAGTGCTTAGCAGGTAAATGTAAGTAAAGCACTTATTATGTTAAATACCTATCTAAATAAATAATAATATTTATTACCTACCTTTTCGTTTTACTTATCACAAGTGAAAAGTATTTTATATTCACAGTTCAAAGTACGGATAAATAGTCCGACTCGCACTTAGCCAATTTTATCTGCCTAAGGTAGGTTATACTGTGCGCGAACATACAAAACATGAAGAGGGAGCGAACTTATCGCTGCGATGGTCGAGACCGGAACGTGTGAGGCGCGCGGGTGAAATCTGATATTTTTCTAGCTTTATACCCGCTCTTAAGCATGGGACATCTAGAAACCTGATATTGAGAAAACTGACATTAAAAACTACTATTATTAGCAAAACCACTGCCCAAAAAGTTACAAATCCTATACATACATAATTATTTATGTATTAATTAATGTTTTCACAAATTAAGATGGCTATTTGAGGAGATTTCTATGACAGCGACACAAGCAAGCAAGCAAGCAAGCAAGTTGTCTCTTCTCTATGTAAATATTATTCCAGATATTTTACTTCTGAAAACTTTGTTATTGCTTGGTTGTAACAAATAATAAAGGACCATAGAAATAAAGATTAGATAAATTTATTTTAGACTTTTAAAATACTACTTTTCAACCCATTAGTAGATGGCTAAAGCACATAATCGAGGAAAGTTAATTTAATTATTCATCTTTCATATTAATATTCTATTTACTCATAATCCTCCAAACAATATGCTTCAAATTATCATGCATATAGGGCAGGATTAACTGTTGATAATATTCTAAAGGCGAATAAACATTTTTAGTAAATCACTATTTTACATTTTCGCTTGGCGATTATGTACGCTGTCCGTGGGACTGGCTAAAGGACATATATCTATCAAAGCACATTAATGCTTTTAGGGAATCGTTAATTCTACATTTTCGCGTGGCGATATGTAGGTACTCTGTCCGTGGGACAAGTTAAAGGACAAATATATATATCCAGGCATATGAATGATTTTAAGGAATTGTTAATTCTACATTTTTGCGTGGCGATTATGTACTCTGTCCGTGGGACAGTCCAAAGTACAAATAGGTACCTATAAAGGTAAATGATTGATTTCTATAAAATTTTCGCGTGGCGATTATGTACTTTGTCCGTGGGACAGTTCAAAGTACAAATAGATACCTATAAAGGTAAATGATTGATTTCTATAACATTTTCGCATGGCGATTATGTAGTCTGTTTGGAACAGGCTAAGGCTAAATTATTTTTAATGTATTTGATATTCATTATTAACTTCTGTACAAATATTTCCCTAGGCCAAATTTATTGAGTCTCTATACTGTGCTGTGAAATCCCATTAGATTTCAATCAGGAAAGGGGACCGAAACTTACAAAGAGTTAGATTACACATTGGGTGACATATCCCCAATGCCCACTATTGGATGATCTAATATATTATCGACATTTGCTAAATATTATAACATACCACCTCAATTAGATTGGCAAACCTTTTTGCCACGGCTGGTTGTTCTTGATTTCTTACATGTTCAGTAATATTTTGAATTACACTGTTTAAATTATTAACAACTGTTCACACTAGTGAACATTGTCTACATATATGAACTAAATATTTAATGTTATTGAATATTGATAGTTAGTTGTATACCTATTTATCAAAAACTCTAAACATCTACAACAGTTGTCTTGGATTAAATAGGAATATAATGATAGGATTAAACGCACTTACCTTAAGTGAAGTTCATCCCATATTATATGACGTATTTAATCCAAGACAAGGAACATCCCACCCTTCCCTTTTGAAGTAATGAATTACTAACCCAATTATATTTACCTAATACTTTAAACTAATGAGCTATGGTGACGGTGGAGTTGCCAGGTGTATTTTTCTTTCATATATTTAGTGGTGTCTCTAAATGTCGCGTATTGTGTGGCGGGAAAAGGCGGGACTACTACAACAGATGTCTTGGATTAAATACTTCATATAATATGGATTGAACTTCACTTAAGGTAAGTTCGTTTAATCCCATCATTATTTTCAATTTTAAAAAGCAGTTCGTCAAACGTTCTTTTAAACATCCTAAAATAATTGAAAAATTTAATTTCATCATATTGCAATTGGGAAAAGAGTGTTACGAATGCACCACTTAACAAATGCTGCGAAGTTATAGGATGCATGAACAATTTTCCTTTTCGACTGGCACGGCGTATTTTGTTTTGGTAATGTAGTAAAGAGATCAAAATAAGACTTTTGTTATTAATTGTGTCCATGACTGTACACGTCCACCCCGGTCGACTGCGCACGCAACACTATGAAAGGCAACTCGACCGTTCCGCGGCGCACGCGACCGGCGACTAGAGATGGTCGTTATTACGATAGCAGATAATATAATGCATTATATGAACGTAACGAATAACACATTATTGAGCAACGGATTATCCTGCTATCATTATAAACTGCTGTTGATGTTGTAGCGTTGTAGCGCAATAATGACTGACGTTCCACCCACCGCGCTGTTGCCGATAACGTAACGCGAGAGTGAAGCAAAGAGCGAGAGCGCAATAGGTGTGTACGGGAGATAGCAATATAAACTGCACGAGTCACGACACGATAATCGCAAACCACTAATTATTGTGCTTTCTCACATTGACGTAAAGTTCACTTTAAAATGTTTGATGTTCGCGACGATTTGAAATAACAGGTGAATAATAATTATTCGTTATACTGCTGTTTTGAATGAGATTGCTGTTTAAAATTTTATTGTTCGTTCAATTCTATTCTGTTCAGTTCAGCAACAGATCCAATTAGAGAAATTGTGATTATTTTTTGTTACGATTTAATTATTTCAGTGTGTAAGTGCGTAATTAAAAGTTAGCGTAAGTGTAAATAATAATTGTTTTATAGTTAGTGTTAAGTATTTTTAAATATTAAAAATGCCGAGAATAAGAGCCCCGATCGCTCCTATTTGGAACTATTTTGATGTTGGTAACAGTGTGAATACACTGTTGTTCATTGTGCAAAACAGCAGTATAACAGGATAACGAACAGCAGTTTACAATAACAGCTATATGGAAATAACACAGCACTGTTATTCATTATTTGGAAACAGTCGTTATTCTCATCTTTACCGGCGACACGCAGCGATATGCTTAGCGACTCCCGACGGATCGGACGGGCACCTACAGGCCACCACAGGCCACATCGGATGTGACGGTACCCACGGCCTGTTGGTCTGGCTTGGCGCGATCTGGCCTGTGAGAAAGCACGCCGTGGGACCCCGACTTTAGGCAGGCTCGCCATGTACCCAAGGATAGTAGTTAAGGTGAATGAAACGAATGACTGCTCAATTAATACTGGCTCTATTTCATAAAGATTATATTTATAAACGAGTACCTACTTACTACTTTGTTTTTTTTTTAATTTTGTTTATCCCATTTGGGAAAGGCAAAGGCGTCAACCATACAGCCTAGTCTGTATGCAATAAACTATTGTTATTCATTCTTCTTTTGAATTCACAAATCGCCAAACGTAGAGGTTACATATTCATAAATTGCTTCAAAGCATTTTTCAATGGAAAGAAGTTTTTGTAAAGAGCGCGGTAGATCTTGCTGGTGTTTCATTATTTTTGAAATTTCTTCTAATAAAATGTTTCTTTGCAGGGCAAAAATTGGACATTCGTAAAAAAGGTGATGCAGAGATTGAGGTAAGGTGGTGTTGCACCAGTTGCACGATGGGGAAGAAGTCATGCCTAGCCGGTACAAATGGTCATTGAATCGACCGTGCCCAATTCGCAAACGGCAAATAATAGTAAAAAATCTTCTGTTTATGTAATTGTGTCTATTGAACCAGGGTTGTTTTATTTTATTATTTATTTCTCGATACCACTTCCCTTTTATGAGCAAAGTACTATTCCAGTGTTCTTCCCATAGCTTCAATATTTCTTTCTTGATTAGAGCTGTACAATCAGTATATGAAATTGGTATGTTTTTTATAGGTACGTCTAGAGTGTTCATAGTTTTGGCCAGTTTATCTACTTCCTCGTTTCCATATACACCGATATGAGCTGGAGTCCAAAATAATATAATGTCTATTTGATAATTTATTTTTAAATGATGTATCTGATCTCGGATATTATATATTAAATGATTTGTGACTGATGAAAAGGAAGGATTTCTCAAAGCCATCAACACACTCATGCTGTCAGTAATAATAATCCATTTTTTGTATTGGCTGAACTGTTGAATGTAGTTAAGAGCTACAATTATAGCATTCGCCTCAGCAGAAAATATGCTGGCATTTTGGCACATTTTAAAACTATGTCCAGTTTTACTACCTGTATCATACATAGCTACTGCAACACTTACATTCGTCTTTGAACCATCTGTATAAACTGATCGATAATCATTATAAGCCTGTAGACTTTCGTAAACATCATATTTATCTTTAAAATCTTTATATAGGACAATGTCACAGAATTTACTAGCATATGAGCCACTATAACAATGTAAAGTAGTACTACAAAATATATTACATTGTTCTTTTAAACTTATAAAATGTGAGAAATTCTTTGAAAGAAAAGTGTTAGTGGAACATACATTTAATTTATTTAAAAGATCGTTATTCGAACGTGATAAAAGTTTAAAAAGAAATTTAAGTTTTAAAAATTCAAAGCGAATAACCATTGGTGGTAAATGACATTCGACCTGCATAGAATTTATTGGGGAAGTGTTCATAGCACCTAGTATTAATCGTAAGTTCTTATTCTGTATTTTATCAATAACATCTATGTATTTTGGATCGGAAGCGTAACAAAAGAAAGCATACTCAAAATGACTTCTGACCAAAGCTTTATAAAGCATTAACACAATTTTAGGATCAGCACCCCATTTCAATCCAGTAACGGACCTAATTACATTAGTGGCTTTTAAAGCTCTGCTCACCAAGCAATCAACATATAAATCCCACGTAAGATTTTCGTGAAAAATAACACCCAAGAATTTAACTGAATTATCAATAGGCAAAGTATGATTGCTGTATGTAATATTAATTAGAGGTAGAGAACTGTATTTTGGGCAAAATATTACAACTTTACTTTTTAAAAGGCTAACATTTAAATCAAGTTCTGAGAAGTAATCTGCCAGCTTCACTAGATTATTATTTAATGTTAATTGAATATCTAATACATTAGTACCTTTACAATAAATGACAAGGTCATCAGCAAACTGAAGATTGTTGACTAAATTATTATTAAGAATGGAATTTAGTTTTCTTATATACAAAATATACAGAATAGGACTCAAGATGCCTCCTTGACATACACCTTTGCTCGAAAATCTAGGGCCTAAAAATTTATTATCTATTTTGACATACACTTTTCTATCCGTGAGAAAAGCATATATCCAATAAGCAATTTTTACAGGTAAGAAAGATAATAGAGATTCAAACAAAATACCATGATTAACGTTATTAAATGCACCTTCTATATCAAAAAACACTGCTATTGTATACTCCATATTCTTTTGAGCTGTAGTGACGTCCAAAAAAAAATGTGCTAAGCTTTCTTGAGCCGAAAGTCCTCGCCTAAACCCAAACTGGTTTAAAGGTAAAATTGAGTTCTTTTCTATGAAGAATTCCAATCTTTGTTTGATTAGCTGTTCAAATAATTTACCAGCACAAGACGTTAAAGCGATAGGACGATAAGAATCGGGATGAGATGCAATTTTTCCAGGTTTTAAAATAGGAACCAAGCAGTCCATTTTCCAATTAGGAGGAATTGTGCAATCTTGCCATAAAATATTATAAATTTGTAAAAGCTTATAAAGATTGTCAGTGTTAAGTAGCTGAAACATCTTGTACGATAAACTATCTAATCCACAAGCAGTGTTTTTTCTAGATTTCAGAGCTGCAGTTAATTCGTCAAAAGAAAATGGATCAGTGAGGAATGACTGATTATCTGGTAAACTATTGTCCTTCACAATTGGCCTGTTATTTTGCACAAAGTCAGGCGTGTATTTACGTAAAAAATCACTGACCCACGAAAAATCACTATTTTGCTTTTTATATGTTTTATGTGTAAGTTTTCTCATGTTACCCCATACTACTGAAACTGGTGTCAATCGATTTAATTTTGTACAGAATTCTATCCAACTACTTAGTCTTTCTCTCTTAATGATAAGTTTTTTAGCAGCTTGTAATCTTTTGAAATTAATATATTTTTCTTGAGAAGGATTATTCTTAAAATCAAGATAGGCTTGCTTGCTTTCCTGGACAGCTTTAGCGCAATTACTATTCCACCAAGGAACTGTTCGATATTTTGATTTTAAGTTTTGAGTAGCAATGTTACGTGATTCGGACCGAGAGGTACGAGAGGGAATTGACTTTTGTGCAGCTGTCAAAATGATTTGACAAAAAGAGTTGTATGAATCTATTGGATTACTAATAGGGTTACGTTGAAAATTATCTAAATCCTTATTAACAATTGAAGAATACAACTTCCAATCAACTAATCTATGATTAATGCGATTGTTAAAATCATTTTCATCCTGAAAATTGTTTTGAGAGTTAAAACATTGTGAACTACTATTGAATGTAATCTTAGTAAATGTTGGCAAATGATAACTGCCCAATGGATCGTCGTGTACTGACCATTCGCAGCGAAGAGCTAATGAAGGAGATACCATAGTCAAGTCCAAACCATTGGGTCTCCAAGAATGAGAACCGACAGTTGTGACCTGACCATCATTCAACAGGACTAAATTGCATTCATCTAAACACTCAAGAATATCCTTACCTCTGGAATCCGATAACGGACATCCCCAAATTGAGTGATGAGCATTGAAGTCACCAGCTATAATCGTCGGCCTATGGAGAGAATTCAAGAAATGTTTAAACTTATTTTTAGAGAAACTGGGAATACAATTTGTTGGACAATATATACTGGCTATTGAAATAGTGTTCTGATTTAGTTCTAAATGTATTACAATTGTTTGAAGAGAGTTGTCAAAATAAGATGTTACTTTTTGATATTTTAGTGATGTATGGATTAAAATAGCAACACCATTATGCTTGTTGCCACAGTCATTACGTTCAATATGATAACCTTTGATTTTAAACTGCTTCTGAGGCTTTAGCCATGTTTCACATATAATTGCGATATGAATAAAATGGTCATAAAGAAATTTCGTAAAAATAAGTTGATTGCTTAATAAGCTTTGAGCATTCCACTGTACGATATTCAATTGATTGGGGGTGAATTGTGGGGATTTGATTGCTTACCAAAAGTATTTTTTAAGACCTCTAAAACACTTTTAGAATTTATAGAAGTATTTTGAGTATTATGCAAAGAAACACATTTAGTTATGGTTTCAACTAATAATGAGAGACACTTGCTGTCAGTATTGAGCAGTGTAAACAAATCTACATTATTTTTTGTCTTACTTTCTAATTTGGGAAAATTTAAAGGATTTGTAATATCTGCATAAGAAGCAGGCTTATATTTATTTCTATTTTCAATGATTTTCTGTTTTTTAACTAGGCATATTGGAGACACACTAGTATGATTGCCATCACAATGAATGCAAGTAGCTTTTTCGATAGAAACTGTACAAGTCTTATAGTTATGATTTTCTTTACATATACTACATTTTTCAGAATTTTTACAATATTTTGCCAAATGTCCGTATCTCAAACATTTGTAACATTGCTTAACTGGTGGAATATATTGAGACACATCATGTCTCCAACCACCAATATCTATATGATTTGGCAAAATGGAAGTGGCAAATGTCACTATTACTGTAGTTGTAGGTTGTAATATAAAACCCTCAGTCACATTTATTTTTTTCATTATTCTTTTTATTGTTATTATTTTTTTTGTACTTGTTATCATAGTAAATATTCTCTTGTTTGATATAATGGTAGGTACATTTCTTATAACTCCGGACACCTCAGTTGTAGCAGCAGGAATACTGGCTTTGAATTTGTATTCTTTCAAGAAGGTATTATTATTTAAAAAGGCATTCGCCAAGTCTGGTTTTTCAAAATAAATACCTATCTTAAACTTATTGATATTTCTTAAAAATTTGACGCCTTTGTTAAAGCGCTTTAAACAAGTTGACAAAGAAAGAAGATCTCTTGTTCCAATTGATTTCTGGATGTCTGATGACTCAACAAAAACCACAAATTCAGTGCCGCTAATTTCTTCCGGATATCTGCGTATATAGTCAGTAACATAATAAGGCTTGTACCTATCTGCATTGCTTATTTCTTCATCACTGTCCGAAGAGGACATATCCGTTTCTACCAACCTTACCTCATCTGTCTCCCTATCTGCATCACCAGACTCCGGTTCATCCTCCTTTTTTTTTCTTTTTCTCGAACTCCGCTTCCCCATATCTGCTTATAATATTATTTAATGCCTATATGTTATATACCTCTTTTGTTTGTGTTTTATTAAGTAACTGACTACAATTAAAAAATTACAAATAAAATATTTTAAAGAGCCCGCCTTTACTATCTTACTACTTTGTTTGTTTTTTCGTGATTTTTTTTATTATTTTTTTTATTTTTATAGAAGCAATGGCAACTTGACTTGGCCATCTTTTTTTGGTGATGTTGGCCCACAGACGTATAAATTATACGGCTGTGTGTTGGCCGGGTATTTGTGAAAGTAATCCTGTGCTAGATGTCACTGCTGTGCTCAGCAGAATACCAGTGTAGCAAGCCCGTCGCTTGCTGCTTATACTGAGCTGAGCACAGTTTTGGCATCACACGACGACTAACACCAAAATAATTTTTGTACCTATTTGTTGTAATGTTTTCTGTTTATTTTTTTGTGTTTTTGTCATGTGGTGGCAAAATAAAAATTTTTCTTTCTTTCTTTTTCTTTCTTTCTTTACTTAGTCACTAATCATAAGTATATTATAAGCACTATAGATGTATCTCCACACATACTTAATCGGGCTTAGGACCTACAAAATTAGATCGTATACTTAATAGTACATTGTTATCCCAGGGGTGAAAGTAACCACCGTCTCAGGACTAAATAAGTCTTCAACCCGAGGTAAACACTGTGCTTTTCATTACGAATACGAGGAAAGTAAAAATAAAACAATGAATTAACTAAAGAAAAAACGTGTAAATTTTATTTTACAGAAATCAACAACTTCTGCTTTAGCCTGCTTTCTCTTATAAAATCAGGCGTTAACTCCATACCTGAATCAGATGAACTCACTGTGTTAATTATTAACACAATATTATAAAAATATAAAAACAGTTAATACAAATCTCTACTATACGGAATTATTAACAAAACTACAAATGGAAAAAACAAATGAAGATCGCATTGCTGCTTTCCCGCTTATTTATGTTTTTTTTTCTGTGGCCGGCCAGCTATTCAGCCATTATTTTTCATTTTCATAATTTTAAAAATGGTAAATATTTTGCCCATCCCTATGTTATTTTAAAGAAATAGTTGAAAATAAATTATAATAAAGTCATTTAAAAAATATATTCTTTAAATACTTAACATTATGTTATTTCAATTTTACACCGCGCTGTAATTGAGTGGCTGTATAGAAAGTTTATTATTGTTTTTATTGATCGGCCATTATGCAAGCTAAATATTAAAAAAAAAATAGAAAGTAGACGTAATAAATAAGGAGGGAAGAATACAATTAACTGGGCGTATGCAAAAAATGAGAAAAGATAAGTGTTCGCACGATCTATTGATCGATCCACTCGAACGTTCGCCACGCGAAGCGTGGTGGGTTTCAAAAGCAAAAAGTAGTATATCTCAAATATCAAAGGTGCCGCCATTGCGGAATGACTCACCCCGGCGCGTACGGGGTGTTCAAAAAATTGCGGAGAGTGACATATACTGTCTACAAGAGAACAAAAAATACGTATGGAAAGGTAATTTAATATAGAAGGAACTTATAACAGTTAATTAGATAAGGATTAATAATTAAATGAATGAAGCGCGAAAATGTTCGGAAGGTCGCGGAAGACCCGATTTTTAAAAAAAAAATTTTGCACAAAAACTATTTTATAAAACTTTAAATAACCATATATATTATTATAGCCCTATTCTTGAAGATTATTTTGATATATAATAGTTTTGGGTAATATTTTTAATGAAAAAAGAAAAAAATAATAAAATCGATTAATTACGTAATTAATTACGCGAGAGGCGCGCGCGCAACCTCAAAATTAAAAAAATTGCAAAAAATAAATTATTGTGTCTAAAATTAAATAAAAAACACGTATGGAAAGCTAATTTAATAAGGAATGAACTTATAATAGTTAATTAGATAAGGATTTATAATTGAATGAATAATGACGAGTATAGTAATAAAGTGCTTAAAATTTCAAAAATACTCACTTTTTGAAAAAAACGTTTAGTGTGGCAATATAACACTATAAACTATCATAAACCATACATAATAATGTAGCCCAATTCTTCTTGTTTATTTTGATATAGAACACTACGAAAATACTAATACAGACTAAGTAAGTACGCAATAAATCTCATCGGTCATGGAGTAAGAAACGTATGGATACGGCCAAGTAAGTTAAACCGCAGACTATGACAAAGGACATGTCCTCTTTTGGGCTAAGAATATAATTATTTATTAACCAACATGTTTCAGGTATTATTGTAAAGAGTACTCAAAAATCTAGGGTTTGGAATAAAATTTAGGTTTTTTTAGGCCTGCAAATTCAAAAAAACAGCCATTTTCTGATTGACTTTCATAGTATGTAAAACAAAGCGATTTTTGTATGGAAACCAATGACAAGTTACTGAAACGTGTCACAAACGAATAAATAAGTAACAAAAGCGCACAAACGATGTTATAGTGAGTGACTTTCTGACTAAAATTCACATAAATTACATTTTTAATGTTTTATCAAGATTTACGAAAAACATGGCTGTATGAACTTAGCTCCCTTTGCCTTCTCTTGCAAAAGTGACAGCGTGATTTTTAATGATCGTGATCGCTTATAATCTAGGCAATCAATCACAATACATCACAATACTTTTTATTATGGCGCCTCTTCACAATGGCCCATGATGGCCAAGTATACACAATCACGATTGTGTAGAGGGCATGATTGTCTATGATCGGCCATCATCGCCGGTAATTGTGAGCAATCGGCGAATTGTCGGTACATCAAAGGAATGATGGCCCATGATGGCATACGCGTCCACACAATCGCCGATTACTCAGTACGTATTTGTCTCGAGTACAGTGTAGACTTCTCGGTAAATAAATTTTACTCATATGATGTTTCTTTTTTCACGCACCATTAAGTAGATGATTATAAGAGCTAAGTAAAAATATTGCCGCTGCCGCGATAATCTCTTCGATGTCCATTTTTAACAGACTTCAAAAAAGGAGGAGATTCTCAATTTGATGCTTATGTTTTTTTTTGTGTGTATGTTACGCGATTACGCTTACGATTAATTTTTGTAATTGTGGACCGATTTTCAAAATTATTTTTGTATTCGATAGAGTATACTCCAAGGGTAGTCCCCTGGTCACCAAAGTTAGGATCTGATGATGGGATCCCATGAAAATCGAGGAAAACCCTTAAATTTTAAGGTTTGTCCAACGTGTTTTGTGTGTATGTTACGCGATTACTCCGCCAATTGTGGACCGATTTTCATTTTTTTTGTATTTGATAGAGAATACTCCTGGGGTGTTTCCAAGGTTACCAAAATCAGGATCTGATGATGGGATCCCAAGAAAATCGAAGAAAACGCTAATTTACTTAAAATTAGCGTTTTCCTCGATTTTTTAAATTAGGGTTTCTTTCACTAATAAGATTGCATTCACTAAAAAATAAAAATTATTTTACAAAAAATAAAAACCGACTTCAAAAACACTGAAAAGTTAAAAATAATATAAGAATAGGTACGTACAAACAACATCACACTTCTATATTGAAGTCGGTGACAAATTTTAAGACTTTCGAGGAGATCATCGTTTGGCACCGACTTCAATATAGAAGTGTGATCTTGTTTGTACCTATTCTTATATTATTTTTAACTTTTCAGTGTTTTGTAGTCGGTTTTTAGTTTTTGTAAAATATTTTTGATAGACGTCTTATCATAACAGTAAACAGTTAGTAAATAAATATTCACGATTGTGTGGAGAATTGCTCGATCATGGCGGCATTGATGGACGATCATTTGATGGGCCATCATGGCCCATTGTGAAGAGGCGCCTCGATCATGGCGGCATTGATGGACGATCATTTGATGGGCCATCATGGGCCATTGTGAAGAGGCGCCTTTAAGAAGTGCACAATCTTTTGTTGTTGCCGCAATGACTGTCAAATTAAAGGCAGCGCAGACGTTATAGATTTTTCCTTCCAGGTTCCCAGGTGACCACATATTGAATTGGATTGCAAATTAGCAGCATTGCAGGTCACTGCTGGTAACAAACAAGCATCTCTGACTCTGACCAAAAAAATGATACATGTAATCAATAGGTCCATGCTATTAAAATGAAATCTAGCACAATAAATGCATTGGTTGGTGGCAGATGACTTCTATACTTTACTTTGTAGCAGTGTGTTTGTGCAGCATTTGTTAGGATGAGCCCCTGGCTGTAGTGTCTAGTTCTAGTGTGTGATACCTGTTTTACTCTGCCTACTCTTAGGATAAGCACCTACCTCACAGTAATGAAATATCAACATAAATAAAATATACTGGTCTGTTCTTAAGAATGCTACAGTTTTACTATTTCAATAACAAAAGATTTTTTACAAAACAAATGCTAATTAATGAAGTCATTATAATGAACTAAGTGCAAAATTCTCTAAGATTACTATAATGCTAATTCAAAGTGTAAATATTTGCTTCTATATAACTACATACCCTCGATTTTATCATGGGTACTAAATATGTAATATGAAGTGATGAATAATTATAATAGTGGAAACTATGTGAAAGAGTTGTAATATAGAAACTGGTTGCAGGTATGAAATAAAACCCAGAAATTATGTAATTTTTATTTATTCAATTTCAACATCTTCCCTCATTAGTACGTCATTTCAAAATTGAGCCAGTGCGCAGAGTGCGGAGCCCATCCTAAATTCATGGATTTCATTTGATTTTTCCTCTTATCAGCAGTCTCATGTGATGGATCATTTTCTTGAATATGTTCCCCAAAATATTTTACAAGCTTAATTTAATATGTTCCAAGACTGATTAAAATTAAATTGAATATTTTCATTCTGGGGAACATATTCAAGTGTGGAATTTAAGCATCAATATGTACAAAGATGGCTTCTAATGCCCTATTTAAAATAGATTGACCACCAGGTCGGTTGGTCGCTTACTGCAGCTAGCAGTGTAAGTTATAAGATTTCTTTTGAAATAGGTAACTAGAGTACTTTTGTAAGTAAAATTTTAGTAACCTCTTATAAAACCTAAATGTAAAGGTGCATATTGATTTTTGAAGCAATAACACTTTTTTATATAAGTAAACATGAGTTTTTGAAATGCATACCCGAGAAGCAATTCTGCAAAGGGATTCCTTAGCCCATAGTCTGAGTTAATATAAACCTAAGGTCTTTTTAGGCTTTGAACAAACCTCACCTAATTGAGTTAAGCAAGAGAACAATAAAACAAATTGTGTGACTGTTAAACCTGTCTGTCCAGTATTTACATACTACCTACATCAGTGGAATTTTCTATATTTTCAAATTCAATTAGTTTCTGTTCTTTGATTTTATTGTTAGTAAGTCAAGCATGAATTATTTGGTGTAAACAATACAGTGAACTTATATTACCGTAAAAATGCAAAATCATATTGACTCATGTGATTTTCACAGACTCTGGCATTACTTTACGAATATTTTACAATCCCCGAGGATCTTTCTTAAATATAATGGTACCCTTCGACATTCCAAATTATAGCACTCTGGTACAAAAAAAATGAGAAGTTGTATCAGGAGTAGGACTGTAACCTGGAAGTATAACATTTTGTTGTTCAATTCTTGGGTCTGGTTACTTCGTACGTTCAAATTACGAGAAAACTTAGTCCAGTTAGCAAGCCAATATTTAAATCACATGTAAAATCAAGAACCTGAGCATAGCTGTAGAAAATAAAAGATACTATTTTGTGAAAGGAAGGAAGGTTACACACATACACACAAACAATAAACAAAAGTCAAAACGACAGCTACAGTGGCATTGACAATGACATCCTTTTAATTGCCAGTAAAAAAAACTAAATGTGGCCCTGCTAAAGAAGCAATAAAAAAAACATTTTTAATTTTTTTCTCCTAAATGCAGGCCTTAATATTTTTAATATTCATGGATAAACATCCTTCTCATAAAGTTCTATATCCGTCATAAATTTTTAAACTGGTTAAAAAAGGTTCAGAATAAAATTCCACGTTCCATACAAAAAGTGAACATGTCCTTTATTTCAATCTAAGACTAAAAATAAATTGGACATGACCTGTCAACTTATGAAAGATACTATTGGCAAAGAAAAGGGCTATTCGAGCAATCTATAACCTTAAAATGAGAGATTCTTTGCGAGAAAAGTTCAAAGAAATTGGTATTATGACAGTAGCGTCGCAATATATTTATGAGAATCTAATATATGTTCGTAAGAATATTCATGTGTTTTGTAAAAATAGTGATATTCATTCAGTTAATACTAGACAAAAGAATATGTTAGCTTTACCAAATACCAGGCTCCAAAAAATTAATAATTCTTTTAGAGGCCTGTGTATACGTTTCTACAATAAAATCCCAAGTTGTATACAAGAACTTAGCTTAAACAAATTTAAAGTTGCAATCAAAGATGTACTTATTAAAAAAGCATATTATAAAGTGTCTGATTACATGACGGACAAAAAAGCTTGGGTTTGAACTCTCAATTCTAATATTTAACAATGTATTGCGTTTTGTTTCAAAGAAACGTTCAGTGAGAGCAATTTATTTATAATCTAAGTTCACGCACTTCTCTCAGAGATAGCTTATATAATGTGAATTAACACATCTATTCTTGTAATGGAAGTTGAGCTCAAACTTTTGCTTTGAGGTCAGCTTCCAATTGACGACTCTGTAACAAACCAAAATTGTAAATGGCGATTTAAAAGAGGAGATAAAAAATTTAGACCTTTCGAGTTTCTTGCCTGTTCTTCTCGAGAAGGCTCTCCCAATTTCCGAACAGGTGTAGAATCAACTTTTTTTTTTTTTTTCATTCCTACTTGTATTTGCAGACATCTTGAGTATATTTAGGATGTATGCACATACAAGGTTAATATAATTTCTTTAAATTAGATTGTTTTGCTTTGTTTTGACGTCAATAAGTGCCTGTAAAGGCCTATGTTGAATAAAGATTTTTGAATTTGAATTTGAATTTGAAAGGAATAAAGCCATAGAGAAAATATTTTTTTTTTGCGATTTTTTTATCACACCGCGCGGTTTTACGCAAAGGGAACTGGGTACCATAGTACCCAGGTCGATCGAGAAGCTTACGATTTTGGGGACTATAGTCCCCACGGACGTTCCAGTGAGATGAATAAAAGACGAGTATCCACATTAGCGCAGTGATTATTGACTGTATAATTAAACGACTAATATTTAGCTAATCAAAAGATAAGAATGTTTTAAAAAATACAAAAAAAATGTTAGAATATTCTCCAAACGACGATTTTATAACAGCAAAAAGAGGGTTTATCTAATTGGAATGAACTCAAAGTAAATCCGCGTATATTCCAAATGAAATATGATTTTGAGCTTCTTGCAGTTGGGCTTAGTTTTAGTGAAGATTCCTTGTAGTTCGCGGTCAAAGTCCACTTGCAATTTCGTAGTTTGTGGTGTGTAAGGCGAATAGGTAGTTTCTTCATCTCTTGGCGAAGCTTAAAGGACCATTGTTAGGGTCTTACGGGACTTTGGATAAAGAGCTCACTGTATTGAAATACTCGTATTTACTGAGGCTTGTATTCGCACCGTTCACAGATAGGAAGCACCCGGTATCTTGACGGTGCGTAGTCCAAGTAATCCAATCCAATCTACAAAAACAATCCACGTAGTCACCATCTGGCCTATCGTGCAGCGCGGAGGCGGACCATTAGAAGCTATGAATCTCTCTGTGGCGAGCTCCAATGGCCACACCTGATCCCCCTCCACCAATTAAGTGTTGGGATAGTCGTACAGAGAAGACTGCTAGCCTGAAAGCCTCGAGAGTATCCTCATAGGTGCCATAACTATTTTTTTTTTTCGGGGGGAAATACGTAACTGCACCGTACCCGCTCTGGGCTAGACGGCGGGCGTGTGTGACGTCTCCTACCTACCGCCTACCCACTAAAACCCCCCGGTGTTCTCCCTGCCCTTATGGACGCGCTAGGTAAGGTCCACACTGCGACTCCACTACCCACGCGCCCTTGCAAGCCCGACCAACTGGTCGGGCTATCGCCAAGGGGGGATTGCCCGAGAACACCAGGGCAATCCCCAGACGGAGGGCCTTACGGCGGCGTGCAAGGGGCCAACCGTGCACGCAAGCCTCCACGGCAGGGTCATTAGACGGGCATCACTTGTGCGAATGCCCGTCTTCGCCTGCCTATCCGTCAGCGGCGGATGGGAGCGGCTTGAGGATCTGCCTCCCGCTCCCTCACCGCTGCCTCCTTCTGCGAGATACGTCCTCGCAGAAGGAGGCGACAGCCCCCCATTCCGCCTCATAGGTGCCATAACCATGGGATTTGGCCTGGAACAGCTCTTAGTCCATAACAAGGAAGACATGAGACCACTGGGTGTTGGTCGAGAATTTCGGAGTTTGATCTCCCATGGGGAAATAAATTTTTCTGCTCGGTTTGGTTGTTCGTTGAGCTTCAGAGTCTGTATTGGCTAGCTACTACCATTTTACTTAAGTTTGTTGCCATAATAACAATGTTAATAGCATTGTTGCGTTCCGAGAATTAGAAGTAAGATAGCTCCTCAGTTGCTGAGGAGTCCAGGTGAAAATCGTTTCCACCTTCGGCCCTATTGTCACTTATCATCAGAATCGGTGGCGCTGTGGACTCGGCACTTGCCTTCCAATCGGGAGGTCGGGGTTCGAGAAAGAGTTCTTATGTAAAAAAAAACAAGAATAGCATAGCATGACGAATAGTCATTATTTGGAATTCACAATTGAGCATACCCTTAAGAAGGTCTGGACTGGGTTATTAACCGCATTATGGGATCGAAGGAATTCATTCAGGATACCAAACTTGATGTTGGGTAAAAGGTGCCGGTGTTTCCATGAAGTAGTCGGAGTTGACCGGAGGGCTAAAATCTTGCCTTTGTATTTTTGTTGAATTCAAATTCAAAAATCTTTATTCAACATAGGCCTCAACAGGCACTTATTGACGTCGAAACAAAGCAAAAGAATCCTAATTTATAGGAAACATAAATTGACCTTGTACGAGTATGTGCATACATCCTAAATATACTCATGATGTCTGCAAATACAATGTCTGGAATGAAAAAAAAGTTGACTTCTACACCTGTTCGGAAATTGGGAGAGCCTTTTCGAGAAGAACAGGCAAGAAACTAAAAAACTCAAATTTTTTTGTCTCCTTTTTTAAATTGGCATTTACAATTTTGCTTTTGTTACAGAGTCGTCAACTGGAAGCTGACCTCAAAGCAAAAGTTTGAGCTCAACTTCCATTACAAGGTTAGATGTGTTAGTTCACTTTATAATACATATATGTAAGGTAGACTTCATTAACATATCAATCAAAAGATGCGTAGAGTTGACCTCATGTCCAAATAGTTTTATTATTTAAATAATCATTAATAATACCAATCTCTTTAAACCTATCTCTGAGGGAAGTGTTCTTAATAAGTTAATAGTGACAAATGTTTTAGTTGGGGATCGATTTGCCAATAATAACTGTCTTAAAAGGCAATGCTATTGAAGCGACACGCTATTTGCATCAATAACGCTACTAGAATACGGAACCTGTTTGGCCGTTGTTATATTGGCTAGAACCCCAATCCTACACACTTCCCTCTCCTGATTTAACTCACATTTGACTGGTTTATTTTTATATTTGTATTTCAATCTGTTTAGTAAATGTACAAGTGTATTATTTGACTCAGTGCTTGCACCAGAATATACTAAAACGTATTTCGCTCTAAACAGCAGATAAGGAATTATTCTGCAACTTAATTGCTTTGGAGTTATACCAACTTCCCACTATCAGCTCATCTGAATTAGGTACTTGAAAGACTAGAAATACGCATCAATAAGTTCATATGCATCATCATCATCACAGCTCATATACGTGTCCCACCAAGGAACACGAGCTAACCCAAACTAGTTAGGGCGATTAGGCCTTAGTCAAACACGCTGGCCCAGTGCGGATTGGTTGACTTCACATACTTCGAATTACTTCGCAGGTGTATGAAGGCCCGGGCGCGTGGGTAGTGGAGTCGCAGTGTGGACCTTACCTAGCGCGCCCATAAGGGCAGGGAGAACACCGGGGGGTTTTAGTGGGTAGGCCTGGCACCCTGCCGGGAGAGCCCCACACACGCTCGCTGTCTAGCCAACGGCGGGTACGGTGCGGTTACGCATTTCCCCCCGAGAAAAAAAAAGGTGTATGAAGGTTTCCTCACGATGTTTTCCTTCACCGTAGGAGCGTCAGATAAATGTACATATTATGACATTCGTGAAACGAAAAACACATTGGTAAATGGCAGGATCGATCGCGGGCCTCCCGATTCTACTCACAGCACAGTCCAGTGCCGAGGCCACAGCGCCGGTACGCTCGTACCGAAGTTAAAATTATATTAAAAAAACTATCCCCTGACTCCAAACCCACCAGAAGCCTTCCATCATCAGCAAAATAAATATTATTGGATACGGTAACGACAATATTTTATTGGTAATACTTCTGTTACATTAATTATTATTATTATCAATTTGTTATTGTTACATTAATTATTATTATTAGCATAAATTACATTATTATTACTATTCGACACAATGTACATTGTTATGAATAAATGAATTGAATTGAATTGTGATAAGTTCCTTGCACCCATTTTCTTATCAGCTAAATGATGGCCTGAAGTCATTTTGTATCAAAATATATTTGAATAAAGATTATTTGGATTTTTATTCAAATAAAAAGAATATTGACTAGCGTAGATAACGTATACTTCGTTGGGGTCGTATTTTAACTCACACTCTGTAATAATAATGTGAAATGACTAGTTAGAAATAAAAGAATCAAATGAACAGAACTGTATTTATTAGAAATTACACATGAGATTGCAAACAATATTCGTCGTTACATTATAGTCCACTACAAGGGTTGGTTTTATTGAAATGTTCTTCAAAAACATTATTAGTGGCAAATAGGTTTTGGTACGACAACACTGCCACCTGAAGAAGACTGACTGCTTGAGCTGCTGGAACTAGATGATTGGTTGCTGCTGCTGTTCTGAGAGGAAGCAGATTGAGAGGAAGAACTCTGAGTCTGGGTGCTTCCGTTCAAGGAGACACTGGACTGATTGCTAGCACTTTGAGATGATTGGCTGTTGGCATTCTGGGATGAAGCTGATTGATTGCTTGAACTCTGAGAAGATTGACTGCTTCCATTGGCGGAGATAGAAGATTGGCTGCTAGCGTTCTGAGAAGATTGACTGTCGGCACTCTGGGATGAGGCAGATTGGTTGCTTGAACTCTGAGAAGATTGGCTGCTGCCATTGGCGGAGACAGAAGATTGGCTGCTAGCGTTCTGAGAAGATTGATTGTTGGCACTCTGGGATGAGGCGGATTGGCTGCTTGCGCTCTGAGACGATTGGTTGCTACCATTGGCAGAATTTGATGATTGGCTGCTAGCACTTTGTGAAGATTGGTTGTTGGCACTCTGGGATGAGTCGGATTGGTTGCTTGAACTCTGAGAAGATTGGCTGCTGCCATTGGCAGAATTTGATGATTGGCTGCTAGCGCTCTGAGAAGACTGATTATTGGCATTCTGGGATGAGCCGGATTGGCTGCTAGCGCTTTGAGAAGATTGGCTGCTGCCATTGGCGGAATTTGATGATTGGCTGCTAGCGCTCTGAGAAGATTGACTGTTGGCATTCTGGGATGAGGCGGATTGGCTGCTAGCGCTCTGAGAAGATTGGCTGCTGCCATTGCCGGAATTTGATGATTGGCTGCTAGCGCTCTGAGAAGATTGACTGTTGGCATTCTGAGATGAGTCGGATTGGCTGCTAGAGCTCTGAGAAGATTGGCTGCTGCCATTGGCGGAGTTTGAAGATTGGTTGCTGGCGCTCTGAGAAGATTGGCTGTTGGCATTCTGGGATGAAGCAGATTGGCTGCTAGAGCTCTGAGAAGATTGGCTGCTGCCATTGGCGGAGTTAGAAGATTGGTTGCTGGCGCTCTGAGAAGATTGATTGTTAGCATTCTGGGACGAAGCGGATTGGCTGCTAGAGCTCTGAGAAGATTGGCTGTTGCCACTGGCGGAGTTTGAAGATTGGCTACTAGCGCTCTGAGAAGATTGACTGTTGGCACCCTGGGAAGAGGCGGATTGGCTGCTGGAGCTCTGAGAAGCTTGGCTGCTGCCACTGGCAGAGTTGGAAGATTGACTGCTGGCGCTCTGAGAAGATTGACTATTAGCATTTTGGGATGAAGCGGATTGGCTGCTTGAGCTCTGAGAAGATTGGCTGCTGCCATTCTGAGATGCTGCAGATTGGCCAGAGCTGGAGTTCTGTGAGCTGTTTTGACTAGAGTTCTGGGAAGATTGGCCAGAGCTGGAGTTCTGTGAACTGTTCTGACTTGAGTTCTGAGAAGATTGGCCAGAGCTGGAGTTCTGTGAGCAACCCTGGTTGGAGCTCTGAGAAGATTGACCAGAGCTGGAGTTCTGTGAGCTACCCTGACTGGAGCTCTGTGAAGATTGGCCAGAGCCGGAGTTCTGTGAGCTTGCTTGGTTGGAGCTTTGAGAAGACTGGCCAGAGCTGGAGTTCTGTGAGCTACCCTGGTTGGAGCTCTGAGATGATTGACCAGAGCTAGAGTTCTGTGAGCTACCCTGACTGGAGTTCTGAGAAGATTGGCCAGAGCTTGAGTTCTGTGAGCTACCCTGACTGGAGCTCTGAGAAGATTGGCCTGAGCTTGAGTTCTGTGAGCTTGCCTGGTTGGAGTTCTGCGAAGATTGGCCAGAGCTGGAGTTCTGTGAGCTTGCCTGGTTGGAGCTCTGTGAAGATTGGCCAGCGCTAGAGTTCTGTGAGCTTGCTTGATTGGAGCTTTGAGCAGACTGACCAGAGCTGGAGTTCTGTGAGCTACCCTGATTGGAGCTCTGAGAAGATTGACCAGAGCTGGAGTTCTGTGAGCTACCCTGACTGGAGTTCTGAGAAGATTGGCCAGAACTTGAGTTCTGTGAGCTACCCTGACTGGAGCTCTGAGAAGATTGGCCAGAGCTTGAGTTCTGTGAGCTTGCCTGGTTGGAGTTCTGCGAAGATTGGCCAGCGCTAGAGTTCTGTGAGCTTGCTTGATTGGAGCTTTGAGCAGACTGACCGGAGCTGGAGTTCTGTGAGCTACCCTGATTGGAGTTCTGAGAAGATTGGCCAGAGCTTGAGTTCTGTGAGCTACCCTGACTGGAGCTCTGAGAAGATTGGCCAGAGCTGGAGTTCTGTGAGCTTGCCTGGTTGGAGTTCTGTGAAGATTGGCCAGCGCTAGAGTTCTGTGAGCTTGCTTGATTGGAGCTTTGAGAAGACTGACCAGAGCTGGAGTTCTGTGAGCTACCCTGGTTGGAGCTCTGAGAAGATTGACCAGAGCTGGAGTTCTGTGAGCTACCCTGACTGGAGCTCTGAGAAGATTGGCCAGAGCTTGAGTTCTGTGAGCTTGCCTGGTTGGAGTTCTGCGAAGATTGGCCAGAGCTGGAGTTCTGTGAGCTTGCCTGGTTGGAGCTCTGTGAAGATTGGCCAGCGCTAGAGTTCTGTGAGCTTGCTTGATTGGAGCTTTGAGAAGACTGACCGGAGCTGGAGTTCTGTGAGCTACCCTGATTGGAGTTCTGCGAAGACTGGCCAGAGCTGGAGTTCTGTGAGCTTGCTTGGTTGGAGCTTTGAGAAGACTGGCCAGAGCTAGAGTTCTGTGAGCTACCCTGGTTGGAGCTCTGAGAAGATTGACCAGAGCTGGAGTTCTGTGAGCTACCCTGACTGGAGTTCTGAGAAGATTGGCCAGAGCTTGAGTTCTGTGAGCTACCCTGACTGGAGCTCTGCGACGATTGGCCAGAGCTGGAGTTCTCTGAGCTTGCTTGGTTGGAGCTTTGAGAAGACTGGCCAGAGCTGGAGTTCTGTGAGCTTGCCTGGTTGGAGCTCTGTGAAGATTGGCCAGCGCTAGAGTTCTGTGAACTTGCTTGATTGGAGTTCTGAGAAGATTGGCCAGAACTTGAGTTCTGTGAGCTACCCTGACTGGAGCTCTGAGAAGATTGGCCAGAGCTTGAGTTCTGTGAGCTTGCCTGGTTGGAGTTCTGCGAAGATTGGCCAGCGCTAGAGTTCTGTGAGCTTGCTTGATTGGAGCTTTGAGCAGACTGACCGGAGCTGGAGTTCTGTGAGCTACCCTGATTGGAGTTCTGAGAAGATTGGCCAGAGCTTGAGTTCTGTGAGCTACCCTGACTGGAGCTCTGAGAAGATTGGCCAGAGCTGGAGTTCTGTGAGCTTGCCTGGTTGGAGTTCTGTGAAGATTGGCCAGCGCTAGAGTTCTGTGAGCTTGCTTGATTGGAGCTTTGAGAAGACTGACCAGAGCTGGAGTTCTGTGAGCTACCCTGGTTGGAGCTCTGAGAAGATTGACCAGAGCTGGAGTTCTGTGAGCTTCCCTGACTGGAGCTCTGAGAAGATTGGCCAGAGCTGGAGTTCTGTGAGCTACCCTGACTGGAGCTCTGAGAAGATTGGCCAGAGCTTGAGTTCTGTGAGCTACCCTGACTGGAGTTCTGAGAAGATTGGCCAGAGCTTGAGTTCTGTGAGCTTGCCTGGTTGGAGTTCTGCGAAGATTGGCCAGAGCTGGAGTTCTGTGAGCTTGCTTGGTTGGAGCTTTGAGAAGACTGGCCAGAGCTGGCGTTCTGTGAGCTTGCCTGGTTGGAGTTCTGCGAAGATTGACCAGAGCTGGAGTTCTGTGAGCTTGCTTGGTTGGAGCTTTGAGAAGACTGGCCAGAGCTGGAGTTCTGTGAGCTACCCTGATTGGAGCTCTGAGAAGATTGACCAGAGCTGGAGTTCTGTGAGCTTGCCTGGTTGGAGCTCTGAGAAGATTGGCCAGAGCTAGAGTTCTGTGAGCTACCCTGACTGGAGCTCTGAGCAGATTGGCCAGAGCTTGAGTTCTGTGAGCTTCCCTGACTAGCGCTCTGAGAAGATTGACCAGAGCTGGAGGTCTGTGAGCTTGCTTGGTTGGAGCTTTGTGAAGATTGACCAGAGCTGGAGTTCTGAGAGCTTGCCTGGTTTGAACTCTGAGAAGATTGGCCAGAGCTGGAGTTCTGTGAACTACCCTCACTGGAGCTCTGAGAAGATTGACCTGAGCTGGAGTTCTGTGAGCTTGCCTGGTTGGAGCTCTGTGAAGATTGGCCAGAGCTGGAGTTCTGTGAGCTACCTTGACTGGAGCTCTGTGAAGATTGGCCAGAGCTGGAGTTCTGTGAGCTACCTTGACTGGAGCTCTGTGAAGATTGACCAGAGCTGGAGTTCTGTGAACTACCCTGACTGGAGCTCTGAGAAGATTGACCTGAGCTGGAGTTCTGTGAACTGTCCTGGTTTGAGTTTTGAGATGACTGGCCAGAACTGGTAGAGCTCTGTGAACTATTCTGGTTCGAGTTCTGAGCTGATTGGTTGGAACTATTGGAGTTCTGTGAACTGTTCTGGTTCGAATTCTGAGATGACTGGTTAGAGCCGTTGGAGTTCTGTGAACTGTTCTGGTTTGAATTCTGGGATGACTGGTTGGAGTTGTTGGAGTTCTGTGAACTGTTCTGATTCGAGTTCTGAGATGACTGGTTGGAGTTGTTAGAGTTCTGTGAACTATTCTGGTTCGAGTTCTGAGATGACTGGTTGGAACTGTTGGAGTTCTGTGAACTGTTCTGGTTCGAGTTCTGAGATGACTGGTTAGAACTGTTGCTGTTAGAATTACTATTTCCATTGACGTTGATGTTTATAACGGCATTAATGTTAACAGCACCATAGAGGGTGTCTTTTTTGCAGACAGAGATATTCTTCTTGACCACATTAAGTTGTACGTTGAGGTCTGAAAGTAAAGGAAGCAATTTATTGGTAAATATTTCAATGAGTATTTGTTAGTGACTGTGGTAACCGTTGTGATATTGTTAGTGATGATGATGGTGAATAATGTCTATAATTTTTATTTTGTCCCATCAGGAATGTATTTAAAAACTATCAGCCAAACAATAGACATATATTTCTAAATATACTATTGAAAATTAGTATAACCGAATTATCAAAGGTTATTTTTGAGGCAATAGTTCTATTTTCACATGATTGTACAAATAACAAAGATTTTGGATACGATATAGAAATGCCACAGTTTCAATACCTCATTACAAAAGTAATTATGAGTAAAACAAATTTTATGAAATAATTCAACATGTTAATAATTAAAAATAGTACTTACTAATGCCGTATACCAGTTTCAGAACAACAGCCAATTTCGTGATGAGGTCTGAAATTCAGAAAATACTATCGGTAAATACCTACTTGGTTAAATTTGAAACAATAATGATGAAACAATAATGAAAAAAAAAATCTAGAAATCAATATAAAGGACTGGCTAATCTAATAAAGATATATTTTCCTAATACATGCAATGTATAGGTTGAAAAAAATTCTTAATAAAAATTACAGGTTTCTAAGGTCCTGCGTGTCCATAAGCACTCCAGTGATCATTGTTTCGTTGCATTGCGTTTATGCCTTACGTATTTTAGCTTACCGTACTCTGACACATTTTTATGAATTTAAGATGCAATTTGTTAGGTCGACCAAATTTGAATTAGGGATGCAACCTACACTTCTCGTCATGATCTTGACCATCATAAATAATTGATTACTATCACACCAAACATAATGTTATCAATTTAGTTTGACAATGGCTAATATAAATATAATCTAGCTAATATAAATAGAATAAATATAATCTAAAAGTATTTACTCTATATCCTTTTAATTATATCCATTCATCGAAAATGGTTGGATTCATTTCTAGTCTAGGCCAATACAACTTCACATGTCACTACATTCTCGACTAAACATTATATTTAAAAGCATTTAAGCCCATTTCTCAAACCCATGTACTCACCAGCAACAATGAGTTGTCCAACTGGAAAAGACAAAGAATACATTAATGGTTATGTCGAACAAAAAGAAAACAAAGATAATATTGGATTTAAATTTGACGTTTTAGAGAAAACACAAGGATTTTGTTGAAGAATCGCAAACATTAATCGCTCAATGAGAATGTAATCTTCACAGCACATTTGGATTTTTTTTTAAATTAGTTATGTTTGATAATGGGAGAGATTTTATTTGCAAAAGTAAACACTGTTATGAGGTTAGTAAAGACTGAATTGATTAAATGTTTCTGGTGATATGCTTTGTAACATTAAAAATATAGAACTTGCTATGTTATCCATGATAAGTTCTAATCCATTATTATAATTTAAGCAGCTTGCTGTTTGCCTGGGCAGTTCTTGTGCATACAGAGGTCTCGATTCGCCAAGAAAATATGCAAATGAATTATAAGTAACGGTTTAGATACATCGTTGATGACAACGTCTGTTACGTCGTAATAACATTAATTTCTAATTTCTTAATTTTTTTTTTATAATGTAAATTTTAATTTAATTTATGTTGCTGTGCTCTTGCAGGATTCATGTTTGAGACAATTAATATGTAAACGTGAAGTACAGCATACTAGCAATAATCAATAAATAATTCACACTTACGTCCAAGTTTGACGCTATTGGCAACACCACCAATGATGCTGACGACTGTAAAAGAGAAATAAGAGCATTAGCAGGCACCAGTATTAAGGTTATAACATATATACTATTAGAACATCGTAATGGTCGTATACTTACGATTGACAATAATAACGACGAGGTCCGACTGACTCAAGTTACTCTCTGCAATACAAAAGGAAAAATTTTAAGGATTATAAATTTTTATTGCAAGCAAAGTAATTTTCACGTGAGCAATATCTTTTCGACTGCCACAATTCCCAAATAAAAATAATATCATTCAAATAAAAAAAAATATTAGCTAACAATTTTAAAAAATCAGAATGATGCATGCTCTTTTCATATTTCTTTGATTACGAGTATGGTGTTAAAAAATGTAAGTTTCACACATCAAAATGAATGTCAAAAAATGCTTAAGGCAGTACTTACTATTGCAAAGTCCCACGATTTGAAGGAGCCATTGAATGATGAAACGGGCGTTTCCTGAAAAAGAAGTATATTAATAATGTAAATTATATTTCACGGAAGTCTACAAAAGTCTTAGCAAATGGAGTCACCATTATTGATTGAAAATTAAATTTTTACCCCGTCACTTGCATTTACAATACATTGCAATATTTACCTTTCAAGGCGACAACGCCACCGCCGTTGGTAACCTTGTTGACAGCGGCAAGGATTTCAGCTTCAAGGCCGAGAAGTCCGTAGAATTCAAGAATGGCTTGAGCATTGTTGGGTCCAGGGTAGGGCTTGACTCCACAAGATGGGCCGAAAGTTGGTGAGCAGATGGCTGGGACGCCACTGAGTCCTAGAAATAAAATAAAAAGGATCTCTCCTGTACATTTCATTGTCTGTAACATTTTTATTTGCTTCCTTAAAGAGCACAGAGGAGTAACTTTGACCGACGAGTGTGATTGAAAATACCAATGAGGGTTTATAGAGCTATTGATTTAAGTTTTAATTGTAGAAAGTTAATTTTTGTTTACCCCAATGAGAAATAAGCAAGGCAAATATTAAACTATAATTTTGTTGCGATAATAATCCACATTCTTAGCAGCGTATTAGCAGTATAAGTTAATACATACTGAGTCTAACTCACAAGTCTGTATAAAATATATCTATATAAAAATAACGCCTTGCCTCTTAAAATCGATTTAAAATAACACTTAAAGCTGGCTCAAAATTGTTTCTACGTAGCAATTTGGAATTCTTAACTTAATTACTGGATATAGACAAGAAGTTTTGCAACGTTAAATCTTAGGTGGGATAAAAGAAATCGTCAGAAGATTACCTGGACTGTTTCCAAGGAGATCACCAGTAAGTCCTGGTGAGCCCAAAACGCAGATAAGGACCTTAAGAAGACCAACGAGCACTGAAAGATAAATATTTTCATAGTAAATATTCAACATTTAAAAACTAACATAGTCAGGCGTAGAAATTCTTTAAAAAACTTTCGTAAAAACTGACTATGATAATTTTTAACAAACGCAAAATAGTTTAAATGAAACTTTGAGTATGAAAAATAAACCGATACTTACATGTAGCAATGGAGCTTCCAACTGCAAAAGAAAACCAGAATTAATATGCGTTTAAACGAAACAACAGACACAAAGATAAATTGGAGCAAATTGAGATTATGGTAAAATTAAAAAGCTGTTCAAAGATTTTCTTAATTAAATTCTTACCTCCTGGAAGGATAGCGTTGACGACTCCTCCGACGGCAATACCAACTGGAAACAAAAGAAAAACGATTAAATAAATCCACTTGAAAAGTTTCTATATTCTATAATTGGTTATAAAGAAGATTGCATTGTGATGCGGAAGAAAAAAGAAGTGAAATTAATAGATACTTACGCTTGATGAGAAGGTTAAGAACATCATCGATGGTGCCAGGGATTTCTGAAATGAATTAAAAACTATTAAATTGTAGTAGTAATGTTGAAATGGAAATAAGAGGTTTTCGTATCGACCTCATGCAGTACAGAATAATACTCCTCGGTATGTAGAAGATTCTGATTTGCTCTAGACGAGTAGATGCCGACGAGGTCGTGCAAGTGTTTGTAAGAGTTTCCATGTCTGGCAGCGACTTGTCTTACCTCGTCGTGTCCTCTTTATTCGATGACAAGGAGGATGCGGCGGTTATAGACGTGTCAAGGCATACGTAAGAGGGCATCGTTGGGTTACAGTCGGTAGGCCACAGTCTCTGAATGGCACTCCAGTGACCCCAGAGACGCAACGTAACCTTGCGTTTTCCCAAGAGCCAGGTATGCGAAATGCATAAAAAATTACGAAGAACATTCCCATTTTGTAGCAGGGAAAGTATTTTGCCACATACTGAGTGACTATTTCCCATGCAGAGCATGTGGAATTCCCCCCGTTCAGAGGTTTTCTAACAACCTTCCTTCTTTCCGATTCCTTGATCGGTGCTCCTCGTTATAAATAAATCAGGGTTAGTATTGAGGTTAGTTTTTGCTTAAACAAGCAAACTGCCCACATGATGGTAAGTGGTAACAGTTACCTAAATAAAATACACGTGGCTTTTGTGAGATTCGCAGCAAAACTGCAACCCCCACAAGAACCACAGTGTACGTTGTCAACTTGTGACATCAGTAAAGTGAGATGTGAAGAAAATAGAACTTTACTGTTATTTTACTTTTATTAATGAGAGATATTGTAAAATTGCTTACTGAGTTGCCCAAGGTCGACGAAAATATTTTTGGCGTCACCGGCGATGCCTATAACAAAATAAGATAAATTATATTATATACATTTTAGATGTAATTTTCAAACTTATGCCTGAACGAAGTGTTTGTTTGCTTTTTATAAGGCGTCATTAAATATTCTGTTAAAAATTATAATAAATTTATAAATATTACTTACTGGTTAATCCTCCACCAAGTGCGCCTGAAATTTAATTGAATACATTAAAAAGTAATCACAAAAAATATTAAAAAAAACTTTTTTAATACAAGCTTTTATATCATCATTATATTGCATTGTCGCGCGATTTACATATGCATGCAAAATTTCCCGGTCTCCGATTGAGACCGGGAAGTGAGTCAAATTTAACTTGCAAGCTTTCATTGTAGACACCGGACAGGTGAAATTAAATAAAAGCTTGTAATGAAATGTATTTTTGTCTCGTCAAAGTTAAACATTGACTTTCGTTCGTTTTTAATGAATTTCGATTTAATATTCGACGAAAATCAAAATGATAGATAAAATTAGTAACAAAACGAAAATCTCTAGACGACATTCGATGAGCGTTCAAAGTCAGATGAATGTTTAAAAAAATTGAGATCTTTATGACCATTTATATTTAAAAGCCATAACTGAATCGTAATTGTACCTTTGCATTCGACCAATCAGATCGTCACGTTACCACACCGTCGAACAAATTGTAAAACAATCTACGCACTCTAATTGGTCGAATATATTTGTTTAGCTTCGGTCGGGCTGCGGTTTGATAAAGGAATAGGCGAGATGAATGAAAAAAAATTATTGCTTTCATAGAAGCTCATTCATATAATAAACAGAAAGAAAAAATCGGTTATCGAATAACTATAAAAATAACCAAGATCTATGGTATGAAAGATTTTTCCCCATCTCTTTCTAGCAAAATGGCAATTTACATGGAGTTTATATGGCCGTACTCAACAATGACGTCACGGTTGATGTCGGATCTCTCTGTCTAATCGCTTCCAAATTAACAGCTTAAAATGCTTGTATCTAATGTATTTCTAGGCCGATTTAAATTCTTATTTCACATGATGGCATCTTTTTCTACGGTATTTTAATATTTTATGACGAGACGTGAAAATTAGAATTCAGTCATCATCCCAAGGCATTCGATTGAAGGAATAGTGTTCAATTGTTTGACAGACAATTGTGCACTAAAATATCTTCTGCGCAGATGCAGTTACTGTTAAGACCGTGACTGAATATAGGTTAGCACTTCGCCTTATCTTCACTTTCTCAAGGATTTCGCCAGGATTTCTCAACTTGGAGTCTATGGACCTAGAAGGGCTTTGTGAATCAGATACTGGGTCCATAAAGATCTTAAAATACTGCACCCGATCGCTACTTGAGAGTATTCAATAGAAATATTACACATCTTTGTGAGTCGAGATTCTCAACATTAATTGCAATAAAAACTAAAAATCGGAAGCGACAAGACGGGAAACAAGATATGCGTCTTGAGTTGTTAAATACAATCCCGCAATCTAACATGAGTATGTTAGATTGCGGGATTGTCTTTAACATTGTCGAGATTGTCGAGGAAAAGCAGCAGCAATCGTCCTAATTTTTTAACCCTTTTGTGGCAATAAATATCTTATACTATTTTTTATTATTGACTATTATTGTTATTGACATTGCCTTACATTTGTAAATTATACCCTATTTCGTCTAATGTTGATTTCTTCAAAATGTTATGATGTATGTCAATTTTCTATTGTTTTGATTAAGAATGATAAACTATCGTTGACATTAATAATTTTCATTTAGAGGTTTTTATTAACGCTAATTTTGAAAATTATATGTAAATTGATTTCCGAAAGTTTATAGACAATTAATTATCATCTTCATAATATAACAGTGCACGTTGACGAGCTCCATAATGTGATGAAGCCAAACTATAAGCACCTGTATATACCATATTCGTGCAAATAAAGTTTCCTTCTCTATTTTTTTCCGTGTATATTTTTTTAATATCTTAGTTTCTCAACTTATACTTAAGTTAGTAAGGAGTGCATCAGATAAATATTGCAAGTGCATGATAATAAAGCTTAAGAAAAGCTGATCGAAGCTCATCATCTACGAAAGGCAGTAACAAACGCTGGACTGGTGTTTTGTGGTTAATTTTGTCTACTTACAAAGAGCACCTGACAGGATGTTTCCCTGCAACAAAAATGATTTAGTTTGTAGTATCATTATCAGTCTCACAGATGTGTGCTCGAGGCAAACTACCATGGTCGGCAGGCCAATTATGGATCGCTCATCGTAAGATATGGTATAAATTTGAGATAAAGAAGTCATAAAATGCTTCATCTCGTATTACCGATCTCCAATGATATCATCACTATGCCATAATTTGAATTATGTCATCATGATAATATGATGAATGATTGATCAAAAATCTGACCGAAAATCCTATTTTTCGTTTTGCACTATGATATCATTATGATATCATTGGAAAACCATGAGATCGGTAATAGGCCTGCAGCTCTGAATTCCTTAGTGGCAAGCGGTAACCTATCTGTGCGGTGAATTAAGAGGAAATCCTAGGCGTGGTTTTTCCATAGAAACGCAGTCCCTTCTTTCCTCCCTGGATAATGGTTATAAATGCTCTATTATTCTCAAAAATCTATGGCCACTATTAGCATGGTTCATCATGTTTCCTTAACTTAAAAAGTTAATTTTTAAAGGAGATTTGAACGTTCAAAATCCTGCATACTTTGCCAGATTTTGGTTATATTCAAACATCCAGCAAACAGGATTTAACGAAATTATATGAATAAAGCGAAATATACAAACACAGCAATGGCCTTTCTTTTGCAAAAAGTAATTGAATCGGTCTAGTTTGGTTTGCTTTAACTACACAGTGCTACATAAACCTTGCCACATAAACCTATTCCTTGTGAAAATCAGAAAAAATAGCCACTATATTTCCAGGTGTAACAAAAAGAGCCAAAGGTGTATCGTGTAAAATAAATGAATATTTAACTTACAACGCCGGTAACCAAGCTGCCGACACCGCTGACAACGCTGCCGACACCGCTGACAACACCACCGACAATGCCACCTGTAAAAAATTATACTATAAGCCATGTTTAAGCCTTAAGGCGCATAGTGCTCCCAATGACCTTGCATCGATCGTCCCGCACTGATTACATAGGAGTGAGTGAGTGAGAGTGAGGGGAATATTCAAGCAAACCTCTACGCGTAAGATGAATTATTTCAATAAAAAATTAATAAAGGCGAATAAAAAAAATCTAAAAAAAACCCTCCCCTAGGATATTGTTCACTTTATTTATTGAAATCGAAAGTATGTGATTTAACCTAATATTTACGAAGCGATTAGGTTTATAGTTTTAAAATCGAGGCATGTTTGGGTCACATTTTAACCAAGTTTTAATTAATTTATCAAAAAATTAAAAAGACCATCCTCTAAAGAATGCGTTGAATAATAACATATCTTTTTTAAAGATTTTTTTATTCAATATTTATGAAGAGAACCGGTTTTTTCTGCAGTGTTTTTTATGATTGACCGTACTATGCACCTTAATATCACCTTGGTCATAATGGTCTGTCATTTCGACATAAGTAGGAATACGTTTCTATTCGGCAAATCGACTATACATGAGTATTTACTTAGTAGCAAAGATGTAACACAACATATGCCATTATAACACGTCGACATTATTAAACATGAAACAAGACCCTACCTACACATTACTATAACTTTGCACAATGTTATCTTACAATTCTATATCTGATTCTTAATTACTCTTCATAATGATGCCACAAAGTATGATTAACGTATGTTATGTAACATTGTAGCAGATATCAATGTTCAATACCTATTTAACATTGATTACCTACTGTTTTATTATTACGTATTGTTGGACTTGTTGCAGTTAAACTTGGTGAATAGATTGCTGAAGATCTTTTATAATGAATTTTTTAAAGGATCGGTACTGTATCGAATTTCAAGTCATTAAAATGTCAAAAAAGGTTACATTAAAACCTTTTCCGCCCCATTTTGGGCGCCAAATTTTTTTAGACAATAAATTATTCAATTGTTTGCCTATTACGATTTATCTTGAGATACTTGATAATTTGAAAATTTGAGAAATTTTACACACTTATCAAATATTGTCGTGGACATTGTAATTTCAGTAAATTGTTATTTGTTATCATGAATTATAATATTATTATTATTCGACACAATGTACGTCATTGTTATGAATAAATGAAATTGAATAAAGGACACTTACCAAGGAGACCACCGAGGCCATTAACAACTCCACCGATCACAAGTCCACCGCCACCACTTCCACCATTTCCACCATTCCCACCACAGGAGGGGTTAGATGGTGGTGGCGGGGAACCTCCACCGTTACATCCACCGTTGCTGCTGCCGCCCAGTTGGAGGCCGCCACCAAACAGGAGTGGGTTGGCGCAGGTGACTGCAACCTGAATAAACAATCATTCATCGTCATAAACCATCACATTGAAAGAGCAAATCTTCTTAAGAGGATTGTGAAGCTGTAAATTTTCATAGAAAAAGCGATAACATCAAAAAATTCTTGTGCATCTACCACAACAGTCTCTCAACCACGCTAAGGTTGACTGGTAGAGAATGCCTAAGGCATTAAGTCCGCCTTTGTACTTCTTTTGTTCATAAAGAATAAATAAATAACGCTTTTCTCCCCCTTTACATAGTCAAATTTTCATAATTTTTGGAAATGTTGTAGATATAATGAAGATCTAGGTTTGTACGTTTTGATTTTGAAGTAATATTGCACAGAATATTAAATTATTAGCATCTAAATATCTATATTTTAGACATAAAAACTACCTCGAGCATTTATATCTTTTTTGACTCAATTATACTGAATTACAAAAAAGCAAAACGTATAAACATAGATTAAGGTATACTGAATCTAATGAGACTAAAAGTGTCTAATTTCGTAAAGGCTTAGGGGGTAAAACCGTTATCGCCCGAAACAATATTTCAATAAGAAACGTAGGCACTTGCCTCGGAGTTTCAACTCTAAGTGGTGTGCAACAAACTGCCTTTTTGAAAGTGCATACTCGAGCCATGAATTGGCACTTCACAGTTCTCTTAATGGTTGGTTTCACCAGTTCACGATGAAATTTCAAATAGTATCCGACCCGAGCGTAATTTCAACGTTATTTTTTACGATGGGAAATGCTATGCGCATACCTCGTGCTTGGGAAGGCGAGGTTATATCGGACTCTCAGCGGTCACTGAGTGCAGAGTGCTAGCCAGAAACCGAAGCCTTCCGACTAAAACCCATTGATTCGCCTCAGCCTTTCATCACCGTATCCTCTCCGTCTGATGACGAGGAGGACACGCCGAGGAGGGACGCGTTGCTGCTGGACAAGTTCATGGGAACTCTTATGAACACACCTACGACCTCGTTAGCGTTTGCTCGTCTAGGGCAAGCCCCGAATGGGGAGGTCGGTGATCCCCCGGGACATCCAGAGGATTAGCGACTAGGAGCAACCGGTGCAGTGCAGGGTCCGGGTTTTCCAACTCGGAGCCTCGCTGGTTACCGTCAGAAGGAGGTAGGTGGTCGAATTGCTCCTTCGTCCCGTCAAGCGTAATTTCAAATGAATCCTTGTATTTTTAACAGACTTCAAAAAATGAGGAGGTTCTCAATTCGATGCGTTTTTTGTGTGACCGATTTTCAAAATTCTTTTTCGTAATCAATATAGTACCTATATTCCTGGGGTGGTTCCATTGTCATCAAAGTCAGGATCTAATGATGGGATCTTATGGAAATTGAGGCAAATCCTTAAATTTTATAGATACGTCCAAAGTGTTTCATGTTTTTTTCTGAAGCTATTCACGTATTTGCGTCTAGTAGCCATGAACCGAGTTGATGGTGGAAGGACCCTTAACTTTTAAGAGTTAGAGGTTTTTTTTATATAATAGGCACGTATTATAAATATCGTATTATCAGCTTCGGTGGGCTGATATTAAATTGTCTAAAAAAATATAAAAAATACAATGAACAAACCGACTTCAAAAATACTACAAAGGTTTATAATAATAAAAGAATGGGCACAGACAACATCACATTTCTATATTGAAGTCGGTGCCAAACGATGATCTCCTAGAGAGCCTTAATTTTTTTTCTTAATAAGTAAGTGGAACCGACTTCAATACTGATGTTTTGAATCTATAAATATATTTCTTGACTTCTAGTGTGTTTTAACTTAGGTTTTTACTTTTGTGAATTGTTTGGTATGAGAATTTGTGTACAAAATGATGATTTATTTCAAAATTACAAGAATGATCGCTTATAAATGGGAAAATGTATAACTTCACGAAGTGATTCTTATTTGCCATTTCATACGTTTTTTCATATTGATATGAGCGGCTATGGTTTGTCACTGCGACCTATAAGATTTATTGTGACAGCCACTATTACAGTTCTCCCACAAGCCCTGCATCTTCTAAGAAGTGCAATATTTTCTTGGGAGAGAGGGAGAGAGGTTGCATAAGTTTAAAAAAAGTGTAAAAATTATGTAATGAAATTGGGTTAAATTGAATTGAATTTTAATGAAATTAAATTTTACCGTGCTTGCATCTATTTCAACGCTATATTACGCGGCAAAAAATGTGATGTTTTACTTTTTATGTTTTTGAAGTCGGCTTTTATTTTTTTAAGAAATATTTTAAGTGAATTCAATACCAACACACCGAAGTAACTTGAAAAAATACCTACAACTGAAAATTAACACGCACCTTTTGTATTTAAAAAAACTAACCTCTAACTCCTCAAAGACCTTTCACTCGAGATCCTTCCATCATCAGCTCAGCTCACGACTACCGGACGCAAACACCTGAATAGCTTCATAAAAAAACACGAAACAAGACACTAGCCATCTGCGCAGGAGATATTATAGTACACAAGTGACTGCGCAAACGCAAGTGCACTCTCTGTTCCTTCACTCGCCTAGTCCGATGGGACGATTAGCCGACACGACCGCGGCGAGATCAGGCGCAGGACCCACTGCTTAACGTGCCTTCCGAAGCACGGAGGAGCTTGATATGTTTCTTATTTGGTCCCCCATCCTAGGACTGACCACAGCGAACGTTGCTTAATCTTAGCAAACGTTCGCTGAGCGCACGCGCCAATGCGCCACCAAGCGTGTAATAGAAGCCTAAGGGTATAATCAAATTGACTTACCAAACAGGCTATGACGAGCAGTTTGAGGCCAACCATTTTGCCCGGCTCAGAGCTGTGTGTTTGACTTCAGTTGCTCCCCACAGTTTATATACTTCCTCGCGCAAATTACATAAAAAATTGGCCACTATTTTTTCAGGTGTTCCTTAGGCAGTTAATTTAAAATGTGTTTGATTTACATGATTACGTTCGCGTCAACGCATTTGAGTAAACAGATCTCGTGGAAACGGCACATCTTCGTGTGGTGTCTGCCGCGGGCGAATCGCAAAGTTGGACTTTTAGAAAACCGCCAGTCTGGGTGGCTAATGGTCGTAGCACACATATCAACTCGTACACGGAACGTAAACGTATCAACTCTAGCCGTTCAGTATTCTTTGTATGAAACTCCCTACTGCAACGCACACTAATCGGAAGCGTAACATAATCGCCTCGTCTCGGGACAAGCTCACGCACCGCAGCACGGTGAGTGAGTGGTCGACTTGCCGTACCCGCGCTTACGTCTCACCGTACGCTGTCTTACGTCTCACCGTACGCTGTCTTACGTCTCACCGTACGCTGTCTTACGTCTCACCGTACGCTGTCTTACGTCTCACCGTACGCTGTCTTACGTCTCACCGTACGCTGTCTTACGTCTCACCGTACGCTGTCTTACGTCTCACCGTACGCTGTCTTACGTCTCACCGTACGCTGTCTTACGTCTCACCGTACGCTGTCTTACGTCTCACCGTACGCTGTCTTACGTCTCACCGTACGCTGTCTTACGTCTCACCGTACGCTGTCTTACGTCTCACCGTACGCTGTCTTACGTCTCACCGTACGCTGTCTTAAAATTATTCCTTATATTAACATGGTTGGAGATGGAGAGGATTTTGCCGACTACGCAGATTTCTAGCGACTGTTCGTCGTCGTACTTAATACCATGTTCGGTGCTCAAGAGCAAACAGATTCCAAGCTAAATATGCTTCCGCCATCATAAAAAATATTAAATTTTATAAGTTAATGTTATTAATGGCATGAGCTTTTGTTGTACAACTCGTACAGCCTATGCCAGCTAGCGACGAACATTGTAATGCTTTGCGAGATATCCAAAAGGCTCGCTATGAAATCGTTAATTTGACAGTTTTTTCGATAAGTTAGCGCCAAAAATCGATAGGTTTGCATTAATTTTCATGTCGAGAATTGCATTTATTGCTAAGTGAGTGTCGTTATATGTAACTGAATAAAGCATAAATTGTTGTACTAATATAAGAAATAATTTTGTTATCTTTTCCCAATTTTAAATTTTGATACATTAGCTAGAAATGACACTACAACTTATCGACAAAAATCGCAAAGTTTGCGATCGTTATATATGTCGAGACTTCTGCCCCTGGGGCTCTATTATTATATCCGGCCTAGCCGTCAACCAGCGGCCGGCGAGCCGTAATATAAGCGCAGCGTCGCCGTGCCGTAGCCGGTCGGTAACGCGCTTACGTTAACGTTAGGTTGACGCCTGGTTGACGGCGAGGCTATACGGTGACGATCCCTTTCCGAGTTGATATGTGTGCTACGACCTTAAGCCGAAACGACTCTTCAATGTGGACGATGGTAGGCTATGATAAGGAAACAATCTTTTCATCCCATCTATTCGAAAAGAGGCGAAGGGTTTCTCGATAAGTGTAACCAAAACGGGTCATTCCGGCGCACTTGATAACAGTGGCGAAATGACTTTTGAATTTGGAACACTTTTTTAATTAAACAATTTAAAAACGCAATTCGCTGCGATAAAGTCCTGGCCAGTAATGAAAAAAGCGCGCATGCCGTCGCAGCATTGGCCAAATGTAAAAAAATACGCGGAAACTTCCTGTTCAATTTTTTATCAAAATATTACAGACAATTTTAATTTGATTCCCACAAATTGAATAAAAGATTATTTCAATGAAAGTGAAATATTAACATCAGAAAGTGTAAAATTAAACACAGAAACTGTCATAAACAATTAAGTACCAAACAAATCAAGTGAAAATGCTTGGGATTCTACTTTAGAATCCTTCGCTTCGCTCTGGATTCAAACATTTGTTCTCGCCCTCAAAACATTATTTTGGCCTCTTGTGACACAATCTACTATTTTCGTCTAACAGGTATACCGGGTATAACAGGCGCTGAAATAATATTATAGGGGCATATAGGTCAGATGTTAGATGGACCCCAGGTGCTTGTCTTAGATCTGGAAACCTAATACTTTCCGGACTAATCGACTTTAAACTAAAAGCAAAAACTTCCAGGTGACAATCATAGTCCAGGTGACTATGGAATGGACACAAAAGATGTGTAAGAACTGAATGAAAAACAAGGTGCGCAGATGTTGGGCTGTCGACACTAAAACTCAAAAAAATAATAATTTTTACTACATATCTAGTCCGTTTACCTTCCTACTATTAACCAATAAACAAACAAATAAAAAAAATTCTACAACTTGATGGCAACAATTCAAATTCACAAATCATTATTTAACTCCCTTCCTGAGGAGAAGAGGCAAGAAACGCGGAAGGCCAAATGGTATTGCCTTATCTTTTAAATTGCCAATATTATAATAGTTAAGCCACATATTGAATAACAATATGGCTGATGTGAGATATCTAGTTCCTATCTTAACGTATCTTAAGCGAGGACGCTCCAGACAGCCTTCCCACTTTTCGACCCATCATGGGTCCTTTATGCTTCCCCAGGTTCTAGTCCGTAAAGCCATTGCTGTAAGAAAGCAACATTGTTTTTGTAGTTGACTTCCTTTGCTTCTCCAGCGAAGCAAAATTGTTAATGTAGCTAAGTTCCTTTGCTTCCCAAGCAAAGCAAGCTTAGCTAACGAAATAGTTTATCCTTCTTAATGTTACGCTTAAAGTGTTTAGACATTAGAAACTATGTAATATTCAAAGTACACACAGCAACTGCGACAATGGTGGCCATCAGTTCTTATGCAGCAGAAACCAATGCTCAGGCCACATACTTGCAATAAATGCAGAGCTTGAAATTTAGTTCCTGTTGTGAGCAACGTAATTGTAATATTTAAAAAGACGACAATATAATAATTATAACGAGTTAGGGAAGGTAGAAATAAATCATTATGATTCAAAAGTAGGATATTTAGTATAGTATTTTTAGAAAGAGTGTTACGTTTGACAGTTTTTTCCCGCAAAAGTAGGTATATTGACGATCTGGCGAATAAGGGTCGTGGGAAGTTACCGGTAAAGGTAGAGCAGGAGCAATCGGTTTGGAGATCTTTGGCGAAGGCTCCGTTACGTTCCAGTGGGCATAGTTCAGCTGATACAGGAGTTTGTTGATGTCATTTGGTGGCACGGCCCTGTAGTCTTCTGGTTTTGGGTATCCAATTGCCGTCAGCTTCAACCTCATGCAAGTTAGATCATCGGCAAAGTAAATACTTTTACCGACTTCAGTAAACCCGTCTGAATTATTGGTAACTTCCTCCCAACCTCTCACTAAATTGGTATTGAAATAAAATAACGCTAAAGAAATTAAATATTTAAAATTTCATCGTCGGTATTCCGTTTCTTCTGCTTTTATTTCCTCTTGGGCACCTACTTACCTTTTTTATGTTGTACTTATTTTTCTTCGGAAAACTTCGTTCTATCTAGTATACGTTGATTTCTCGGTGTCCGGATCCTAAGCTAAGAAGCTTACCTACAGGTAATAGGATACAGTAGTACAGTAGTTCTATAAAATATGAATTATAAAGTTAATATTAAAAAGGAGATCAGTCTCGTTTCTCGATCAAAACGTTAGTAACTGTTGGCAACCCAACAAACCGTTTTTATTTTCAATCATTTTTATATAATTGCAACACTGTCGGATGTACACGTACTATGTCTGTTCGTCACGTTCGTTCATTACATTCGCACCTCTGTTCCTATTGTTCAAACTTATAAAATTAAATTTGCTGTTATATCGGGCCATCCTCGTTTTATTTACCAAGCCAGCTACAGAAGTGGTCCTTCGAGAGGAAAAACGAGAGATCGAGGATAGTCAGAAGAAAGAATACGCCAAGCAATCGGGACAGCGAAAATTTAATCGTGCCGCAAGATTAAATTCTAGTTGCGCAAATTCTCACTTCGCAATTAGAAACGGCTCCGTGAATAAAATAAGGGTGCGCAAACAAGAAGAATTCAAGATTCAGCAGAACCGTGAGTCATACATCACGCAAAACATAATAATTGCTGCAATATTTGATCGCCATTATTTTCTTCCTACCGCACAAAAAATCAGTCTCAAGTTCGAATTCGCTCAGTCTTCCGGTTTCGAGAAAGGATCGACAGGCGGCGCTGCGCGACAAGGCCGGCGACCCAATCTAGCGGATTTCGTGCTGCCAACATCAAAAACTTACACACGCAGGAGAGAGTGAGTGAAGTAGCACCTTTATTCTCAAGCATTCGGGAGTGAAGTTTGGTGCGGCGACTCGCATTTCGTCTCACTCCAATACGCTGCAATAGAGGGGGACAGCTAAACAGCCATCGCGGGTCATCGCTCATCGGCTCATCTCATCGTTCGTTCGTTTCCGGCGGACATTTTACGTTAGCATTTTGCGGTGTGCATGTTTTGTGGTTATAATTATTTTTCTATTGTTGTACCTTACTACTAAAGCTCAGTGTATAATTATTTGTGTAATTACAATTAGTTTAGTGCTGGTTTGTAACAAACTAGGGATATAAAATGTCTGACGAAATGGATTTAAAAAAGCTAGTGGCTGCACGTGGTTACGAAAAAGCGAGTTTAACTCGCATTTACAATGCAGTTACTACTGATTCTTTTAAAAATAATGCTACAGAAACCATTTTGACCATGCGGGATCGCACTATAAAGGCATTTGAACAATATGAGTTATACAATAAGCAAATTAGTTACACAAATGAGGATTCCGAGGATGTACTTTCGGTTGAAAGCAAGTATTATTCAATCTTAAACTTGATTGATCAGGAGTTAGCATCTTCCGATAGAAAATCTACTCCTCAAGTAAAGTCAACCAAATTGCCCACAATTAACATCGACATTTTCACTGGTAAGTTGCAAGAATATTTTAATTTCATCGAATTATTCAAATCATTGATTGATAACGATGCAAGTCTCGATAACCTCCAAAAATTGCACTACTTGAGGTCATTTTTAAAGGGGGAGCCCTTCGATTTAATAAAAAATTTACCATTTTCAAGTGATAGTTATAGGGATGCCTTAAAATTGCTGAATGATAGATATTTTAACAAGTACAAAATAATAAATGAACATATAAGTACACTTTTAGATTTAAATACCATTCTTAAACCTACTCCTTTCCACATTAGAGACTTTATATCTTCTATTAAGCAAAATATAGCTGCTCTTAAAAATTTAGATGCAAAGGTAGATAGCTGGGATGCCATTTTAATATGTATTCTCAATCGCAAATTAGATATAATGACCGCTCGAGCTTATCAGCTTGAGCGCGACATGGAAAAGGAGCCGAGTATTAAACAATTCATTGAATTCCTGGAGAAACGTGCTCTGGCATTGGAGAATGCAGAAGTAGCTTCAACAAGGCCAAGCAGATTGGTAGCTGTTAACGCTGCTGCAAAGGAGACTGTACGGAAACCAGGATGCCAATACTGTAAGTGTACAGATCATAAAATATTTGCTTGTAAAAATTTTAAATTAATGGCACCGTCAGAAAGACTAAAGTTTGTAAACAATAAAAGTTTATGTCACATTTGCTTGAACACTCATTCAGGCAAATGCAAGTTTCACTTCAGATGTACTCAGTGCAAAAACAGTCATAACACATTGATACATCAGCAAGAAACTCCTGAGCCAGTTGTCATGCTATCAGGAAAGAACAACAATAATATTTTGCTTCCTACAGCACGAATTAAGCTATATGCCCGTGACAACAGGGAGGTGCATATAAAGGCCATTTTGGACTCCGCATCGCAAGCATCTTTAGTCACCAGCAAGGTGATTGACGTGCTGGGGTTGACACCTATACCAGATTCTGCTCACATATTAGGTGTTAGAAATAATATAAATAATGTACAATATTCAATTCCATTAGAAATTCACTCATTAAAGTTGCCATTTAGTACAAGCATTAGTTGTCATGTAGTTGACAACATAACATGCAGATTACCTCAATCTCCAGTAGATCCTTCGAGTATCATCATTCCACCCAACATAAAATTAGCCGATGAGGAATATTATCTCCCATCTGATATTAATATGCTAATTGGGGCTGACATATTTTTCCAGGTGCTCCTGCCGAATACAGATGTGCAGCCATACAGTCAGCAGTATGCTCGGAGCAATGCGCAGCTGCCTGAGGGGGCAGGGCCGCGTATCATCAACACCAAGTTTGGCCATATAATTGCTGGAGGTTTGCCTTCTCCAAATGAGGTAACCAAACTTGCATCGCTTTTATGTACTAAGTGTGATTTCAATACCAACAATATTCTTACAAAGTTTTGGGAAACAGAATCTGTTCCAGAGGTATTTAAAGAGCAAAATGTAGAAAAGGATATTGTAGAAAATATTTTCAAATCTACTACAAAATTAGAACAAAAAAGATTTCAAGTAGATTTACCATTAAAATTGCCTCTTGAAAAGGTAAATGAAACACTGGGTGATTCCTTTGACTTAGCTTATTATAGATTTCTTAATCTCGAGAAAAAATTGCAGAAAAATAAAAATATGCTAACAGAATACAGCAATTTTATTAATGAATATGTAGAATTAAAACATGCTCATTTTATCAACTTTGAGTCATATAATTTGAATAAAGACCCTGTATATTTTCTGCCCCACCATGCAGTGGTAAATGAAGGCAGCAAAACAACACGTACTCGTGTTGTATTTGATGGCTCCATGAAAACAAAGAACAAAATTTCATTAAATGACATTTTATTGAATGGGCCTCCAGTTCAAAGAGACATATTCGATATTTTATTGCTTTATAGGTTAGGGGACTATACACTTAATGCTGATATTAAAAAGATGTTTAGAAATATATTAGTTAACCCTGAACAGACCTCTTTGCAAAATATTTTATGGCGTGAAAATCCTTCGCTTCCTATTAAGTGTTTGCGCTTAGATACCGTTACCTATGGTTTGAAAAGCTCCAGCTACTTAGCAACTCGGTGTCTGCTTGAACTTGCAATTACGAATGAGAATACATTGCCTTTGGCATCGCATATCATTAAAAATTATACATATGTCGATGATATCTTGCACTCACATTCTGACATCAATCTATTGCACCAAGCTAAAAATCAGCTAAGAACCTTGCTTAATTTGGGGGGTTTTGAATTGCACAAATGGTCATCTAACTGTGATGAGATATTGGCTGATGTTCCAGTGGATTTTCTCCAGTTGGGCCATTTAGACATTGACAGACAAAATCATACCATAAAAACATTAGGTTTGACTATTGATACTAAAGGTGATTACTTTATTATAAAGTCACCCGAAATATCCTGTAAAGTAATAACCAAGAGAGAAATATTAAGCCAAATAGCTAAATTTTACGATCCATTGGGTTTTATTAGTCCAATTATAGTAAAGGCAAAGGTCATCATGCAAAAATTATGGCATGAAAAGGTAAGTTGGGATGCTACTCCATCTCAAGCAGTAAAAGATGAATGGTCACAGTTTGCCAACAGCTTGACTGCTATGCAACCTATACACCTCAACAGGAATATTCCTGTAACTGGAGAGGCAGGAGCAGTGCAGCTTATTGGATTTGCAGATGCATCAAGCTCCATTGGCTACGGCTGTTGCATATACCTAAGGATAATAAACAAAACAGGTAATGTCAGATTATTTTTGCTTTGTTCAAAATCTCGTATTAATCCATGCACAAAACCATTAACTATTCCAAAATTAGAGCTCAATGCTAGTCTATTACTAGCCAAACTAGTAAACAAGGTTTATGAGACATTACTTATTAAATTAACCATAGATGGAGTTTATTTATTTTCGGACTCTAAGATAATATTGGCTTGGATTAATACAGATCCTCACAGGTTGCAAGCATATGTATCCAACAGAGTAAGGGTAATTCAGCAATTAACTAGCGGATGGCGCTGGTTGCATGTAAAAGGTCAACAAAATCCTGCAGACTATATTAGCAGAGGATTGGACCCGCAAGAATTAGCTTCCAACACAATGTGGTGGAACGGGCCTGACTTTCTGCACAACAGGGAGTATAATTTTGAATTTACAATCGAGTTGCCTGATAACCTGCCTGAATTAAAAAATATTTTGCCACAGTCAATCGAAACTATTCTTATTACCATTAAGCAAAATGACTTATTTAAAATTTTACAAAAATATTCTAATATAAGCCAAATGGTTCGTATTTTAGCATATGTTCGTAGGTTTGCTAATAATGTTAATAAGAAAAACATTAAATGTTCAACAAAATTTTTATCTAGTTCAGAGTTGCAAGAGTCTTTATTATTGATTATTAAACATGAACAAAATATACATTTTAAGGAAGAGATTCAAGCACTATCCAAGGGAGCAAATGTCAAAGGCTCACTAAAACCATTACATCCATTTCTAGACCAGAAACAGTTATTGAGAGTAACTGGGCGTCTACAGAATTCTGAGCTACCTTACTCTCAGAAGCATCCAATAATTTTACCTAAAAATTCTCATATCACTGCACTTATTATAAAAAATGAGCATCTGAGAATGCTTCATGCAGGCCCTAAATTATTACTATCACAATTAAATCAAAAATATTGGCTTATTAATGGCATTCGTCTTATAAAGAAAATAATTTACAAATGCTTAATATGTTTTAAAATTAAAGCTAATACAGCTAAGCAGTTGATGGGCTCTCTTCCAAGTCAGCGTGTGACAGCATCTCGAGCTTTTCAAGTTGTCGGGGTTGATTTCGCTGGACCAGTGCAGGTCAAAAATTGTGGTATAAGACGTAGCTTAATTGGTAAAGGCTATATCTGTGTATTTGTCTGCTTCACTACCAAGGCTATTCATTTAGAACTGGCCTCAGATTTATCCACAGAAACCTTTTTAGCGTGCTTCAAAAGATTTATATCACGTAGATCACTGCCCACTGAGATCTTCTGTGACAATGGGGGTGCGTTTCGCGGGGCACAAGGCCACTTAGCTGATTTATATAAGCTTAATAAGTCTAAAGAGCATCAAAATAGTGTTTTTAATTTTGCAAGCGAGCAAGGTATAAAGTTTCATTTTATCCCAAGTTATTCTCCTGTGTTTGCCGGTCTCGCAGAGGCTGCTGTTAAGAGCACCAAATTTCATTTAAAAAGAACTATAAATAAAAGTGTACTTACATATGAACAATTAATTACAGTATTATATCAAATCGAAGGAATTCTCAATTCCAGACCCTTAATGGCAATCAATGCATCTGACATTAAAGACTTTTCTTATTTGACTCCTGGACATTTCCTTGTTGGTGGTCCAATAACTTCATATCCAGAACCTGATATCACGGATATACCTACCAATAGACTTAAATTTTGGAAGTTGGTAGAAAGTATGAAACAGTCATTTTGGAAGGTATGGCACAAGCAGTACCTCAATGCCTTACAGTGCCGACCTAAGTGGCAAAATGAGCTGCCAAATGTTACTGTAGGTTCATTAGTCATAATGCGAATTCCAAACTCTCCTACCATGCACTGGCCAATGGCAAGGGTAGAAAAGGTTTTCCCCGGTGTCGATGGTAAGGTGAGAGCCTTAGAGGTAGTAACTGCAAGTGGTAAAAAGTACGCACGTTCTTTGTCAGGCATATGTCTATTGCCTATTCAATAAAAAATATAATTAATGTAAGGTTATATATTATATAGATATAGTATTATAATTATGATACTTTGGCTACTTCTGCCTTATGTAGTATAAATAAGTTTTAGGTACATAAGCAAATAGATAAGATTTATAATAATAATAAAAAAAAATGTTAACATATTTGTGAAAATAAAAAAGGCTTATTTTCTTTTGTATCTTTATCCAGCCTTACATATTATAGATATAGATAGATATAAATTAAACAAATTGAAGTGTTTTTTAAAAAGGTAATATTTATGTTACTTACCTAACTATAATGTCAAATAAAGACAATATTATATAGCATAGCATAGTAATAGCAGTATAAACATGTTCTTTGTATAAAAAAGTTTATTTGAATAGTTAATTACATTGAATACCTATGTATAAAAAAAAAACCTTTAGGTTACTTAAATAATATTGTTTGAAATTTAAGAGTTGATTATAAAAATTGTAAGTCCAAGGCATGCGGGCTATCAGAACTACCTATACCTTGAGTTTAATTTTGTTGCTTAAAGTTTGATTTTGTGAGGCCGCAGCATGTTGGCAACCCAACAAACCGTTTTTATTTTCAATCATTTTTATATAATTGCAACACTGTCGGATGTACACGTACTATGTCTGTTCGTCACGTTCGTTCATTACATTCGCACCTCTGTTCCTATTGTTCAAACTTATAAAATTAAATTTGCTGTTATATCGGGCCATCCTCGTTTTATTTACCAAGCCAGCTACAGTAACTCATACTGCTTTATAATGTCCCTGCCATGTTCCGACAGGGACGGAGAAAAAAACATTTATACATACGGTTTGTACATACTCTGCATAAGGCAGATCCGTGCTGTCAGAGTCTCGAAGCGCACGAACGCTCTTACAGTCCATTTTTCACGCTAACATCAAAGAAATATTAACATTATTAGTCGCGCTATTTTTCACAAAGGGAACCTAGCCTAAAAATCAAGATATTGCTTAAACGGAACGCATTACGTTAACATACGATGCTAGCCCCGCTAGCGTCAAAAGGTAATTAAACGCGATTATGCTGAAAATGCTGCAAATCTGAGAAGATGTGTTCCAGATAGGTTAAGCATCACCACTTTCCTGGTGCCAACATCTGACGTTTGACCTCGTTTTGCGTTTCTTTTAAGAAATGTTAACAATTTTAGCCGCGCTAAGTGTTAAATGAAACGTTAGAAACTGTTTTTTCGTGCTGAATTTAAGGCCTCACCTAGCTAGTCCAGTAACTTTAAATTTTATATAATACAAATCAGAATTGGCGAAAACTACAAATTAATTTCAATTTATTTTTGAAATCCTCTGTAAAACATTTCGCTTCATGTAAAAAGGTCTTAAATGTCCAATTTTAAAGCTGTCAAAAAGTGGTATTACAGAATCTATCTTAGCCTGGGTATTTGATGCTAACTTCTCGGGGCAAAAATGTTTAAATGGAATACACAAAACCATCACGAAAAGTTAACATGCCGTTCTTGAGTTAAATGGTGTGGTGTGGTCACTAACGCGTCTTTGTTTTATGTATACAGGGTGTCCCAGAAGCCGACGTCAAGCCGAAAGCAGGCGGTAGACTAACTCATATATGTTATCAGAAAAATATAAAAAAAAATATGTCACATATAAAAAAAAAATCTAACATTTAAAAAAATCGATATAATTTACACCCTGTGACGGTTTTTTCACTGTTGTTGCTACAAATCTTGACTTTTCTAAACATTTTATTTTGTTTTGTAATCCTGAATAATGTTTCTGTATACTCTGATCTAAAATTTAAAGCCAGCTGCTCCAAATTAGAAGAATATGCACTATCTGTCTCGCTCATACTTCGAATCTCTCCGTCTTCGTCACGTTAGCGTCACTATCTGTCTCTCTCACACTTCGTAAAGTGACTCTCCTGGTCTCACTCAAACTAGAATGTTAAAGTTACGGCCTTAAAGCAAACCATGGGTACATTAGAATAAATTTTAAGTACGTAAGAAAAATTTGTTCAAAACTGCCTGTTTTTGGAAAAAAAAATATTGTCTGCAATCGTAGAAATTATCTACCAAGTATCATACCATTTTGGAATCCTTATTGAATGCGCCAACTTTTACAGTTACTTGCCAAACTCGCATAGTACATTTTTTTTCAGTACAGCTTCTTAAAGCTATGCGAAAAATTAATTTTGAATATTTAATTTAGATAAAAATGGCATATTCTTCTAATTTGGAGCAGCTGGCTTTAAATTTTAGATTAGAGTATACAGAAACATTATTCAGGATTACAAAACAAAAGAAAATGTTTAGAAAAGTCAAGAATTGTAGCAACAACAATGAAAAAACCGTCACAGGGTGTAAATTTTATCAATTTTTTTTAATGCTAGATTTTTTTTTAATAGATGGCTATTTTTCTGATAACATATATGAGTTAGTCTATCACCTGCTTTCGGCTTGACGTCGGCTTCTGGGACACCCTGTATACAAGGTAAGTTTTTAGTTACTAAAAAAAAATTGTGTGGTTGTTCAGACAAGCAAACTGAACAACTTTCACTATGGAACCAACTTTGAAATCGCAAAAAAAAATCCGCTGTTCCATACATCTAGGTTCAGTGAATGTTGAACATTTGTATGGAACAGCTGATTTTTTTTGCGATTCCTAAGTTGGGCCCATAGTGAAAGTTGTTCAGTTTGCTTGTCTGAACAAGCTCACAAAACTTTTTTAGTAACTAAAAATAAGCTTGTTTAACATACTAATTAATAAACTATAAATCCTAAATTAGACAAAAGTTAACATGACATTCGTTGACTTTTTCAAATTCAAAATTCAAAAATCTTTATTCAACATAGGCCTTTACAGGCACTTATTGACGTCAAAACAAAGCAAAACAATCTAATTTAAAGAAATCATATTAACCTTGTATGTGCATACATCCTGAATATACTCAAGACTAGTATTATGTTATCTGTGCTCAAGATGCCTGCAAATACAAGTAGGAATGAAAAAAAAAAGTTGACTCTACACCTGTTCAGAAATTGTATAAATAATAAATGTATGTGTACTGTTAGGAGGTACGAAGTTCGCCGGGTCAACTAGTTCTATAAGAAGCAGTTTGGTTTCTGATGCCGTTGTTGTTTTAATTCCAAACATATATGATACCTGGGAGGATGCATCTCACTACACACTTTTTTTTACATACGGCAGGGAAGCTCTTGGCTTTCATCTCACCTGATGGTAAGTGACGATAAGGCCGGAGGTGGAAGAGAGCTTCACCTGGACCCCTCAACAACTGAGGAACTGGCTATCTCACCTCTATTGTCGGAACACAACAATGCTATAAACATTGTTATTATGGCGACACCCTTAGGTGAGACGGTGGTAGCTAGCCAGTTGGGCTCAGACGCCCTACCAGTCCACCACCAACCAAACCGAGCAGAAGAATTTCTGCCCCCAGTGGGAATCGAACCCCGGACCTACCGATCAGCACCCAGTGGTCTCAACCACTAGACCACGGAGGTGATCCACGACGCAACAAGATCTGGCGTGTTTTTTTTTAAATATAGAATAGACTTACGCTTGACCGCAATCTCGCCTGATGTTAATGGCCGGTACACACATTGTTTAGTGTTTAGTGCGAGTGGCTTGTTTAGTGTTAAGTGTTTAGTAAAAAACACGTTCGGACAGCTTCTGTTTAGTGTTAAGTGTTTAGTGTTTAGCGAATAGGAACGCGTTCTATTTTTTCTGCGAGTCGCCCCTCCCGCTCTCCCGCCTTCACCCCTCACTTAACACTAAACACTCACTAAACACGTCTGGGCAGATCTGTTTAGTGTTAAGTCCATATAATGAACAAATAAACTAAACACCGTTTACTAAACAGTGTATGGACAGCACCTACTAATCACTTAACACTAAACAGTCTACTAAACACTAAACACTAAGCACTTAACTAAACAAAGTGTATACCGGCCATAAGCGATGATGCAGTCTACGGTGGAACGCGCTTGTCTAGTAAAAACCGATTCACTCTCGACTTGAAGACACCCAGGTTGTATTCATTGGGAAACACCCACTCAGGCAACATGTTCCATTGTAACTTATCCAAGGCCTATTATCATTTTGTAACTTATCCAAGGCCCTTGATTGTGTTCAACACGATACATTGGTCATGAAACTACACTATTGCCGTATAAATGCTGTCGCCCAGCAGGCCTATTCGCTAACTACGGTTGGTAACTAGAACTCTCATTTTTGAAAGGAACTTTATATCCATTACTGGTTTAATGATCTTATGCGTTACGGAGGCGTTCATGATAGCAGTAATGGATGTTAAGTTCCTTTCAAAAATGACAGTTCTAGTGAGCAACCGAAGTTAGTGAATAGGCCGGCTCGATCTTGTTTCCTGTCTTAGTGTCGATGTAAATGGGGAAAGTTCTCCTGGACCTCCTGAGGGGCAAGCGCACTATTTGCAACGTTTCAACCAAATTAGAAATGTTTACCATTCCCTTACATTTCGACAACACCTTGACAGATTATATGGAAACGGTAGTGATTTGGTTTTGGCTTTGATTATTTAAGTATACCGGGTGTAACTGAACACCCCAATAACATTTAAGGGGCATATAAGTTAGATACTAAACGGACCTTCGGTGCTTGTCTGAGACCTGGAACCCCAATACTTTCAGAGTTATTTGATTTTAAACTGCAAGCAAAAACTTTCAAGTGACAACCATTATCAGCTCTTAACACAAAAGAAATTTAAAATGAAACCCTCCTGGCACCGTTTCGCGCGCTTTCTTGCCCGCGCTGATTATTTACCATCAGTTCCATCACCAACAATCCTGTTGCTCGAGCTCGTAGCGACGTAAGTGAGGCTTGAATTACTAATAAAATACGCTAACCCGTGGCGCTAAGGTGTGATTTTGCTTGGATGCTCAAAGTTTAGTTATTTTAAATGTCGGCTTTTCCAAAGATCAGAGAAGTGCAACTTCTGTACGTACTACATTTATTTATTCTGTTGTATAACTCTGAACGCTAAACTTCAATGGGGCCCTCGCGTGGATACCTTATCCAGCTACCTATTTCTGCAGCTTAAGCTGTTAAAAACTTCACGGTTGCACAGACATAGAAACGGGCCGCTTTGTCTATTTCAGTTACTTTTTTCACAAAATAATGTTCGCTACCCGGTGCCGGGCTATCAAAATACAAAAAACAGGGTCGCAGTGTTCCCGCCATAAGAATAACTAATAATATATTAGTTATTCTTATGGTTCCCGCCTCGATTATATCGATACTTCGGGGAAGAAAGGTCGTAAAAGCCACAGCGGCAACTTTACAGGATTACAGGAAAAACGAAATGAAAAAAATGTTATCACCGATAACTTTTTTGTTTATAGATTTATATTAACCTGATAAAAACAGGGTATTCTTAAATCTTTGAGCTTTATTGAAAAAGAATAGTTAAATGCTTGCCAATCTTACAGATCAAATGTTAGGTAGGATGTACGTCCCATTTTCTCTACAAAATGGTCATTAGTCTTCTTTCTATGCAAGTATCGCGGGTCTTAACTGCTATTACTTGACAGAATATTTTAAAATATACTGTCTTTAATAAAGTTATAATATGTCTTAAAACTGGTCACAAGAATTATAATATTGCTTTTATTGCAAGATTTTAGTAATTATTTTAATTCCCTTATGTGGTAAATGAAATTCTCATGACGTTTTACTTTAAATAAATTTATTTTTAAGAATAATCATTAGTGTCGTGGGTAATAATCATACAAAGGGTAGGGTAACTAGTGAAAAGCGTGTAGATCATATAAATAGGTATAACTCGGAAGGTTTGATTAGAATAAGGACTAAGCTTTTAATTCCCTAAAGGTATACAGACACCATTCTTGCTGCCAGGAAATGATCCTATAGTCACACTATTGGTTAGACAGAGACATGTGCACTTCAACACGCTGGTTGTTATCAGTTGATATCTGATCTTCGCTCCAGGTTTTGGATTATTGGCATTAGGAGACTTGTCAGGTCAGTGATTAATTCTTGCGTAATTTGTAAGAGGTACGAGTATAGAGCAAAACCGATAGAGGCTCCCGTAGCACCATTACCGCCAGAAGGCGTAACGTGTTCAACTCCGTTCCAAACAACAGGTGTTGATCTCGAAATATAGTTTAAAAAGCTAGTAAAAACATTTTTATTTGTACTTAATAGACATGTAGGTATGTCGAAATATAACTAACAGTAAGCGGGGGAGAAAAACTATTAAACTATTGAGTGGGTTACGAAGTGGCAGTATGAAAATTACCTATTATCTAAGAAGAAATCTATAGCGATCGCTTACAATTTGACAGTCGCAGTCCATCCATCGCTCCTTTATAAAAGGATGTCGGCGCAGAGTCTTGTGATCACGGCGCAATGGTTGTCAAATTGAAGGCGACCGTGATAGATTTTTTCTTAGACAATAACCCACCGGGTCATGGCAGAATAAAGTTTAGGAAACGCTGTTCTATGGAATTGGGATGATGACTGAATTCTAATTTTAACGTCTCGTTATTAAATATTAAAATACCGTGGAAAAAGATACAGTCCTGTGAAATTAGAATTAAAATCGGCTTAGAAATACATTAGATACAAGCATTTTAAGTTGTTAATTTGAATGCGATTGGACAGAGAGATCCGACATCAACCGTGACGTCATTGATGAGTACGGCCATATAAACTCCTTGTAAATTGCCGTTTTGCTAGAAACAGATGGAGAAAAATCTTTAATACCTTATATCTTGGTTGTCTTTATAGATATTCGAAAACCCATTTTTGTTTCTGTTTATTAAATGAAGGAGCTTCTATTAAAGCAAAAACAAATTTTAGTCATATAGCCAATTCTGCTATGCGGCTGTATTGTTGACTGGATACCATTTTGGGGCAGAAGAGGGTTGTTAGGGCATTTTATGGAATATACTGCAAGGAATCGCTATGAGAAAAGTTTAAAGATGTTAATATACTTATTAACTGTTCATTCGCAATATTTATGAAAATCTTTTGTACGTTCGCAAGGCAAAGAATATGAATGAATTCAAAACAAACCGCGACATTCATAATTCTAATTAAAGAAATAAAGATGATGTAACTGTGACCAAGAGTAGACTCCATAAACTAAGCAAGTCCATTTGCACTGGTATACGTTATTGCAATAAAATACCTACAATATGTCCATTAACATAATAATATGTCCATTAACATTTTAAGAAAATTCGTAAAATGTTATTTCATACAAAGGCGTATTATGATACTGCTCCTTATCTCAATGATAAACTCCTTAGACATAAACACAATATTGCTCTGGTTCCAGTTCTACTTGTAAATTCACCACAGCTCATGTATCTCCCCACCGAGGGGCTCGAACCTACTCAACCACGCTGGCCCAGTGCGGATTATGCCCTTGACCAAGATTTTTTTATTAAGGCATTGAATATAATATTATCAACCTATAGATCTCAATAGACCGTGAAAGTGTGACATCAAAGTCTATTAGGGTTGTGGGCATGCCCATCGTGCCTACAACGCGCAACGGTGGATCCGCGCTTGGGTAAGCGCTTAGCAACGGGTGGCTTGAGGTTTTGCGTTGCGAGTGGCTGGTCTGCCCCCCTAGACAAATGCCACACGCTTATTTTCCGCAGTCGTTCCTCAGAAAAAAATAATGCAGATGACATTAGCTGCGGATAAGATAGCGTGAGGTTGTCGTAAGCTAATGTCATTACCATACATTTTTTCTGCGGAACGACTGCGGAAAAGTTTGCGTGTGGCATTTCTCTAGGGCCTCTGGTCGCAAGCGTGCATAGGGTGCGGTAAACGCACAGATTTGCTCTGAGGGTAAACGCTTAGCATCAGGTGGCGTGAGGTTTGGTGTTGACTGGTCGTCAGCGTCTTTGCTGCGGTAACCGCTTATTATTGGTTTGTGAAGGCTTGTGGTTTTGTGTTTCGAGCGACTGGTCACGAGCGTCCATAGGCTCAGGTCATCAGCTGATTTCTGGTGGGTTGTATGTTTTATTTTCCCTATTTTAATTGCCTTCGTCTTCTAGTGGCTAAGACATTTCGGTATTGATCTGAGGGTCCGGGGTTGATTATAGTAGGTTGGTTCTAGAGTATAGTTTTTCTACCTGGTTTTGTTGGTGGTAGGACTGAACCCGCCAAGCTAAGTAGGCAACCAAGCAAACTGCCTGATGGTAAGTGGTAACAGTCATCTATAATACATGTGGCTCCTGTGAGATTCGCAGCAAAACTACAACCCCCACAAGAACCATAGTGTACGTTGCTAACTTGTGACATCAGATGTAAAGTCACGGTACCCAGTGATTTCACTGCCATATCTTGCCCTTCAAACTGGAACACAGCAATGCAAGCACTGCTGCTTTACGACAGAAATAGGTAAGAGGGAGGTACTCAAACAGACGACCACGATACAGAGTCTCCCTCCGGTCAAGTTTGTCGCCAACGCTATAGTACCAATGTAATTTACGTTGTAATGTTCCGACAATTAGCTTATATATTAGATAGCCAGTTCCTCAGTTGCTGGGGAGTCCAGGTGAAGCTCGCTTTCGACTTCCTCCTCATCGTAAAAAGGAAAACCAAAACCTTCATAATAAGTATAAAAAACACTAAAGACAACACGAGCAATGCCGCGGCCGGTAACGAGACAGTCAGAATGACATCAATGGCTGAAAGCCTGCAGAAACATTGTCAACATTGCAGTATTTTCGTAGTCTTAATAAATATTATTAATTAATAGCTCGAGACGGAGAAAAAAAATTGTCATAACGCAAATGTAAATATAATAAATCATTGTTTTACGGTGCTCGCAGATGTTTGTAAGTGAGTGCAGAGCTTATTAACATAATGTGTAAGTAATGAAATTCTTATCGTGTTATTTATGTTGCATTTTCTCTAAAATAAATACCTAAATAAAATGAATAGGGAGACTCTGTATCAGGGTCGTCTGCTTGGGTACCGCAGTGCTTGCATTGCTTTGTTTGGGTTTGAAGGGTACGATATGGCAGTGAAATCACTTGGGTGTTCCGTTGGTCTTTCAGACCGTTATCTCCCATTCAGATGTCGGTCCGATTGGGTTAAGCTCTCCCCAGCTATCCAGGGTACTTGGAGTCCCAACGAAGCTACACCTCCATACACCTCGCGGAGCGGTGTGGCAAGAGGATCCTGAACCTGCGTCCGCTCCACGATTTATTTCTGCGATCTTTACTAATGTGGATCATTGTGGCCCAGCGCGAGGACTGCTAAAGTGTTGGATTCGCCAAGCTTGGCACTGCACCAGGTTATGCTCAGCGGTGTCATTGACAGTACCGATGACACTGCGGCGTTTCCTCCCAATGTTTGACATGGTGCAGAAACTGATTTAAGCAGCCATGTCAGTCAGATCTGCACTATCTGGAATGTGAGGCTACCAAACTGACGCCCAATCTACACCTCTAATAATGGACGATCGTCTAGGGCCCGCCGGCCCTAGCCGCTGGGTAGGTAAGCATACCCATGCCACACCCCGGACACTCCATACAACGTTCGCAAATCAATTACCTATTACTACTACTTAAGTAAATGACGTTTGTGTACGCGCAAATGTATGCGGGGAATCTGGTAGGGCTGAGTGCGCGGCATTCGCGCAAGCAATGCCCGTCTAATGACCCTGCCGTGGAGGCCTGCGTGCACGGTTGGCCCCGTGTACGCCGCCGTAAGGCCCTCCGTCTGGGGATTGCCCTGGTGGTAGTGGGTAGGCCTGGCACTCTGCCGGGAGAGCCCCACACACGCTCGTCGTCTAGCCAACGGCGAGTACGGTGCGTCACGCATTCCCTTCGTAAAAAAAAAAAGAAAAAAAAAGTGCTGAGTGCGCGGTTATCAATCGAAATGACGCGAGAAGCGACTTCTCTTTTACCCGCATAGTGCTGTCTCTGTTATCGGCCGGCGCTCGCGTCTATTCGCCCGCGCAATCGCGCGCGCCCTTGTTTATTGTGTCAGTGATGTCTACAACGAAGTGCGGGGTGGGGTGAGGTATTTGAAATGAGTGCGGGGAGGTGAGTGGCCGTTCTGTATGGAGTACTATTATATATTCTGTGCCCATGTGCCAGTGAGTAGAGACTACTGCCAGTGTTTCTCTGTTGAGCTCTGACCTCACTCATGTAAGCACCCAACGTGACGTCGTTTCATACTGACAGTTACGTTGTTTGGTACTGACAGCGTGTCTATGCGGAGATCTGTCTTCACTCTAACAGCGTCACAACAGGACGTTGTTTCGTATTGACTGTGCCTGCCCGCTGAGCTCTGACCTCACTCAGGCAGAAACAACGTGACATTGTTTGATACTGCTAGCGTCCCCCCGCTGCACTTAGACCTCACTCCCGCAGGAACACAACGAGAGGTTGTTTGGTACTGCCAGCGTACCCCCGCTGAGCTCTGACCTCATTCCTGCAGGAACACAACGTGAGGTTGTTTGGTACTGCCAGCGTCCCCCCGCTGAGCTCTGACCTCACTCCCGCAGGAACACAACGTGACGTGAGGTTGTTTGGCACTGCCGGCGTACCCCCACTGAGCTCTGACCTTCCTCCCACAGGAACACAACGTGACGTTGTTTGGTACTACCAGCGTCCCCCCGCTGAGCTCTGACCTCACTCCCGCAGGAACACAACGTGACGTGAGGTTGTTTGGTACTGCCAGCGTACCCCCACTGAGCTCTGACCTTCCTCCCACAGGAACACAACGTGACGTTGTTTGGTACTGCCAGCGTCCCCCCGCTGAGCTCTGACCTCACTCCCGCAGGAACACAACGTGACGTGAGGTTGTTTGGTACTGCCAGCGTACCCCCACTGAGCTCTGACCTTCCTCCCACAGGAACACAACGTGACGTTGTTTGGTACTGCCAGCGTTCCCCCGCTGAGCTCTGACCTCATTCCTGCAGGAACACAACGTGAGGTTGTTTGGTACTGCCAGCGTCCCCCCGCTGAGCTCTGACCTCACTCCCGCAGGAACACAACGTGACGTTGTTTGGTACTACCAGCGTACCCCCGCTGAGCTCTGACCTTCCTCCCACAGGAACACAACGTGACGTTGTTTGGTACTACCAGCGTACCCCCGCTGAGCTCTGACCTCATTCCTGCAGGAACACAACGTGAGGTTGTTTGGTACTGCCAGCGTCCCCCCGCTGAGCTCTGACCTCACTCCCGCAGGAACACAACGTGACGTGAGGTTGTTTGGCACTGCCGGCGTACCCCCACTGAGCTCTGACCTTCCTCCCACAGGAACACAACGTGACGTTGTTTGGTACTACCAGCGTCCCCCCGCTGAGCTCTGACCTCACTCCCGCAGGAACACAACGTGACGTGAGGTTGTTTGGTACTGCCAGCGTACCCCCACTGAGCTCTGACCTTCCTCCCACAGGAACACAACGTGACGTTGTTTGGTACTACCAGCGTCCCCCCGCTGAGCTCTGACCACACTCCCGCAGGAACACAACGTGACGTGAGGTTGTTTGGTACTGCCGGCGTACCCCCACTGAGCTCTGACCTTCCTCCCACAGGAACACAACGTGACGTTGTTTGGTACTGCCAGCGTCCCCCCGCTGAGCTCTGACCTCACTCCCGCAGGAACACAACGTGACGTGAGGTTGTTTGGTACTGCCAGCGTACCCCCACTGAGCTCTGACCTTCCTCCCACAGGGACACAACGTGACGTTGTTTGGTACTACCAGCGTTCCCCCGCTGAGCTCCGACCTCACACATACAAGAGCTCAACGTGACTCTGTTTGCAGTTAAATGTAAAAACAAACACTTTTTTGTTATAAAAAGCTCGAAAACGTTAAATGCCATTACATTTATCAATTTGCACAATTTATAAATTTGCACAGATGCTCTTTATACATTTATTACGTGTTTAAATTAACAAAGGAAATTTTAGTGGGATAGGTAAATATAATTATATTTTACGCCTGTGTTTTTACTTTGGAATGGTATTGCGTCATACCTGTAGACCTGTTATATTAAAACTTTCAAAGGATAATAATATCACAGATATTTAATTTCTTTGAATGAATAATTCCATAAAAATAAGTATTATTGAACTTCACTCCAGCTAAGTGCGTTTTCATTAATAATATTCAAGGTCTGGGTTCAGTGCCGGGTCCTCTACTCTTCATCATCATCATCACAGCCCATATACGTCCCCACCGAGGGGCTCGAGCCTACCCTATATTAGGGTGATTAGGCCTTAGTCAACCACGCTGGCCCAGTGCGGATTGGTCGACTTCACATACACCATTGAATTTCTTCGCAGATGTATGCAGGTTGCCTCACGATGTTTTCCTTCACCGTAGGAGCGTCAGACAAATGTACATATGAAATTCGAAACGAAAAACACATTGGTACATGGCGGGTCTCGAACCCCGACCCCCCGATTGGAAGGCAAGTGCCGAGTCCACTGCGCCACCGACGCTCATACCGACCTCTACTCTTGGAACCTGTCAATTAATATTACCCACCAGATCTGTTTTCCGATATATCGGTACTTGAGTGAAAGCGGGACTAGGACGAAAAAATCGGGACGAAGTAAAAATGCAAGGCAAGACCTATATTATGCCTAGGCGTTAAGGCGCCGTTCCGTTGAGGCCTGTGTGCACGGTTAGCCCCGTGCACGCCGCCGTAAGGCCCTCCGTCTGGGGATTGCCCTGGTGTTCGCGGGCAATCCTCCCTTGGCGCTAGCCCGACCAGTCGGTCGGGCTTGCCCGGGCGCGTGGGTAGTGGAGTAGGAGTGTGGACCTTACCTAGCCCGCCCATAAGGGCAGAGAGAACACCGGGGGTTTTAGTGGGTAGGCCCGGTACTCTGCCGGGAGAGACCCACACACGCCCGCCGTCTAGCCAATGGCGGGTTCGGTGCGGTTACGCATTTCCCCCCGAAAAAAAGGCCTTAAGGCGCCACTTTCCGTTTTCGAAAGACTTCTATTTACTGTACCGCCACAGACATATAAACATACTTGTACATTAGTTCACATGATATTGTAGAACATTTTATCTAAACGTTCTTAAAGACAGAAACATGATTAATAATATTTGACTCGATAGAAAAAAATCAACAGCTGTGAATCAGAAAATACAATAATAAACGACATAAAAGTTTTACCAATAGACGTGCATTTTTATTGTCTAGTTAATTGCAAAAATACTTTTTATACCATTTCCCCTTTAAAAAGTTTATTTTATTCACTGAAAAAAGTGAATAAAAAGCACTATTTGAATTTAGAACACTCCGTTATATTCGACCGTTGAGATGGACTCAATGCTGTACAACCTGCTTGCACAAAAAATTCTCGATTTTAAATGTCTATTTTCGCTTAAATCTTTTCATTTTCAAATATTTTAGAGAGAGCCGGAAGAATATACAAAAGCCTTAAATCATCCGCGTTCTCAATCATAGACTTTTTTGGAATGGGTGCACTGTCAGTATTGATTGATGTATCGTCTGTGGAGGTAGCTCTAAGTGCTTACTATGCCAATGTGTATTCAATTCTAAGTTATGGTATTATATTTTGGGGTAATTCTGTAAATATAACTAGTACATTTGTCCTACAAAAGCGTTGTTTAAGAATAATATTTCGCAAACAGAATGACGAAACGCTTAGAGATATATTCAAAGAGAAACAAATTTCAACATTGACCTCAATTTATATTTTAGAAATCTGCAAGTTTGTTAGAAACTATAGGTCAAAGTTTAAGAATATATCAGACATGAGAGTGAGAAAAGTTCCCATGAGACATTATGATGCACTGGCACTCCCAAATATTCGCTCTAAAATCTTTGATAAAAGTACATTCAAATTCAAATTCAAATTCTTTATTGCCTGTCATAGTTTACATGGTGTTAAAAGGAAATAACAGTTCAGTATGACACCCTGCTAGGGCATTGCAATATTGTGTGCATGCGACATGCATTGAATTTAATAAACAATTTTATAAGATAACAATAGTATTCAATGTCACGACTTATTAGCTATTGGTTAATACTTGAAATATAAAGAATTAAAATAATATAATGTCAAATAAAATTAATATATAAAATTCAAATAAAATTCTTAACATAATAAAAAAAATAATATTCAGGTTTATGATGTCATAATACAATTCATTGCAGATAAAATTATTAATTTTAACAATAAATTATGTCAGTTGCCAAAAATAATAAATTGGTATTCGTATTCATGTTTTATCGTGATGTTCCATCGTGTTGTCATTAAAGAATTCATTTAGGCTATAGTAACATTTATCAATTAGAAACTGTTTTAATTTTTTTGTAAATTGGATGGGTGTAGCTAAGTTCTTAATATAATTTGGAATATGGTTATATATTTTGATTGTTATGATATGGGGGCTTGATGTAACTAATTTCATATCTGAGAATGGTACTTTAAGTTTATTTAAATTTCTGTTATTTCTTCTATTATTTGGTAAGGATGTATAAAGATTAGGGTGTTTTTTAATGAATTTACATGATTCCAGAATATAAATAGACACTAGAGTCATTATATTATGTTTTCTAAAGTGAGGTCTACAAGATTCTAATTGATCAATGTTGACAAGTATTCGTACACATTTCTTCTGCATAACAAATAATTTATCTATATCCGACGAGTTTCCCCATAGTGCAATACCATATGATAGTATTGAGTATGCATATGCATAGTAGGCTGTAAGTGCAGTTTTAAAATCAGTGGTCCGTTTTAATTGGTACAGAGCATATATAAAAGATGATAATTTTTTTAGTAATTTTTGTATGTGTTGCTTCCAATCCAAATGTGTGTCCAATTGAACCCCCAATAAAGTAGCTGTTCTCACGATTTCTAATTCTGTGTTGTTGTAACTATACGATATCTCCAAAGGAGCCTTTTGGTAGGGTTTAAATTGTATAATTTTGGTCTTTTTCAGGTTAAGTTGTAGGTTGTGAGATTCTAGCCAATTAGAGATTTTGTTGAATGTATTGTTAAGTTTAGGTTTTAAATCAAAAATTGAAGAGCATGGGATCAAGATAGAAATGTCGTCAGCAAAAAGTATACTTTGATCGTCTAATATCTTCGGGAGGTCGTTTATATAAATGAGAAATAATATGCTACTCAAGACACTACCTTGGGGGATTGAGCCGTACACTGGTATTCTATTTGATCTGGTATGGGTTATTTTACCCGTTTCTAGATCTGTGTATTTAATTTCTACGTGTTGAAATCTGTGTTCAAGGTAAGATTTAAACCAACTATGTGCTACTCCCCTTATCCCTGTCTGGAATAGTTTATTCAGTAGGGTAGCAAAACAAACTCTATCATACGCTTTGCTCAAATCTAGTAAGAGTCCCACTGCAATTTTCTTGCTGTTAATTGCTTGTAAAATGCCTGTCAGATATTTGTAGATGGCTAAAGAAGTAGAGTGGTTTTTTCTAAAACCACATTGATTTTCATCTAATATTTTAAATTTTTCGTAGAAGGTAAACAAGCGTTTGATCATGGCAGATTCAAATATTTTCGATGACGTTGTCAACATAGCTATCGGTCTGTAATTATTAATATTGGAAGTATCGCCTTTTTTATGAACCGGTTTGATTAATGATATTTTTAAGGCGTCTGGAAAAACACCCTCGGAAAACGATTGGTTTATTAACTGAGTATATGGAGTCGTTAAAATGTCGGAACATTGTTTTATCAGCAAAGGAGGAATTTCATCGATGCCAAAGGAGGTTTTATTTTTAAGGTTTTTTATTATATTGCTGACTTCTTTATAATTAACAGGCGATAGAAAGAAAGAATTTTCTATCATCGTACTTTCATGCGTCAGATTGGAGCTATGGTTGTTTACACGTGCATTCCCAACCGACGCGAAGAAAGAATTAAACATATTGGAAACTATGTTGGGGTCGTGTATTATGTGATTGTGTGAGCTTTTTAACTGTATATTTTAGTTTTGTATGTTGACTTGTTAGTCTCTTTGTTGATATGTGTTACATATGTGTCTGCTATGCGTATTTATAACAATTTACCCATAGTTTTAAAAGATCTCCCCGACCATATATTTATTAGACATTTAAAAGATGGTTATTAAGTAAGGTTTTTTATGACATAAATGAGTATTTTAATAATTCCAATATATTATAATTATGACTTCAATTTTTTTTCATTAAATGTTCATTTTACTGACATGTTTAATCTATAGAATATTAAATTGAAAAATCGTAAAAATGACCAAAGAATGTGAGATTAAAATCAAATTGTATAATATTTTTTTATATTGTATGCCCGACATTGGCATACTCCTCTTGGGTAACTGTTATTACTCTCTGTATGCAATAAAATCTAGCAGTAAGGACAATTATTTGTAACAGTTATGCAATAAATTTTCTATTCTATTCTATTCTAATCTAATGCACATTTCCAATCATTCGCAAAACGCCGTCTTGTTTATTTACTACTAGCCATTGACGTATATACTATATGTAACCTATATACTATATGTGACCCGCGGGTTTATTACGGAAAAAAGCAACTGGTTGCTAATTGTACAATAGCAAAGCGATCAACAAAGTATCTCTAAGTGGTCTGATATCAACAAACTAATTAAACAATCGGTCGCTGTGTGACACAGCGACCGATTGTTTAATTAGTTTGTTGATATCAGACCTAAACTAAAAATGCACGTCAACGCTCGGACACAGCCTGTGTCCGAGCGTTGACGTGCATTTTTAGTTCGCCAGTCGCTCGCATGTGGCGCTGTCGTAGCTCAATCCAACGCTCGATTTATAAGCAATAATTGTACAATCGCAGTAATTGCGACTGTCTCTAAAGATCAGTAATAAGCCTTTTTTTTCTCGGGGGGAAATGCGTAACCGCACCGTACCCGCCGTTGGCTAGACGGCGAGCGTGTGTGGGGCTCTCCCGGCAGGGTGCCAGGCCTACCCACTAAAACCCCCCGGTGTTCTCTCTGCCCTTATGGGCGCGCTAGGTAAGGTCCACACTGCGACTCCACTACCCACGCGAAAGCCTGCCGACCCGCGGTGTCCAGTAGTTATGGTGTACGACACCATCTGCTAGATGCTTATCTATCTTAGATAAGGTGTTGTGTCAATAAATTAGCTCACAACGCCATCAGTGATGAACTTAAGGAATTTACAAATACTTAATTGCAAAGCATTTTCGCAATAATAAATATCGAGGTCAGTAAGCAATATAAAAACCATCCCATCTTTTAAGTGGGACTAAATTACATAAAGAAAACCAAATTTCATCATAATCGGTTAAGTACTCGTAGTTTTGGAGTTTAGCCCGAAAAAACACTGTGACACGAAATTTTTTTATACTAATATTATACAAGTTTATTTTTTAATTATCACAAAAAAATTGTGTGCTTGTTCAGACAAGCAAACTGAACAACTTTCACTATGAAACCAACCGTGAAATCCCAAAAAAAATCAGCTGCTCCATACAAATGTACAATATTCACTGTACCTAGATGAATTTTTTGTGATAATTAAAAAATATTTTACAAAAAATAAAAACCGACTTCAAAAACACTGAAAAGTTAAAAATAATATAAGAATAGGTAAAAAGAACATCACACTTCTATATTGAAGTCGGTGCCAAACGATGCGATCTCCTAGAAAGTAGTCACCGACTTCAATATAGAAGTGTGATGTTGTTTGTACCTATTCTTATATTATTTTTAACTTTTCAGTGTTTTTGAATTCGGTTTTTATTTTTTGTAAAATATTTTTTATTTTTAACTTTTTAGTGAATGAAATCTTTTTAGCGAAAGAAACCCTAATTTAATATAAATTTAGCGTTTTCCTCGACTTTCATGAGATCCCATCATCAGATCCTGATTTTGGTGACCTTGGGACCACTCCAGGAGTATACTCTATGAAATATATAAAAAAAATTAAAATCGGTCCACAATTGGCGGAGTAATCGCGTAACATACACACAAAACACGTTGGACAAACCTTAAAATTTAAGGGTTTTCCTCGATTTTCGTGGGATCCCATCATCAGATCCTGACTTTGGTGACCATGGGACCACCCTTGAAGTATACTCTATCGAATACAAAAAGAATTTTGAAAATCGGTCCACAATTGGCGGCGTAATCGCGTAACATATACACACAAAAAAAACATACGCATCGAATTGAGAACCTCCTCCTTTTTTGAAGTCGGTTAAAAGGGAAAGATTTGATTGTTTGTTTGTTTGTATTGAATAGGCTTCAAAACTACTGAACCGATTTTGATGAAAGTTCGTATAGTTATAGTTCGAGACCAGGGCAAGGAGGACATAGGGTAATTTTCCTACGGGAAAAAAAATCCCACGGGAAAACAATAATAACGCGGGCGAAGCCGCGAGCTGAAAGCTATATTTTTAACTAGCTGTGCCAGCGAACTACGTTTCGCCGTATATTTTTTACCCGTTTTTGCAACATTTGTCATTGATGCTAGCTCCTATTAGTCGTAGCGTGATGTTATATAGCCTAAAGCCTTCCTCGATAAATGGACTATCCAACACAAAAAAAAATTTTCAATTTGAATCAGTAGTTCCTGAGATTAGCGCGTTCAAGCAAACAAACAAACAAACTCTTCAGCTTTATAATATTAGTAAGTATAGATATATAGATGGTCAATATCGCAGGCATAGAGTAAGGTAGCTGTATCATATGCATCGATATACCATCACATCCCTGTGAGTGAGATGACATTTTAGAAATTATGCGGTCTATTTCCGATTCACTTAAAGTGCAAAACTTGAATACATTGTTCGTGCGCTTGCAAGATTTAAATTTATTCAATTCGTCGACGGCTTCAGGGGGGGTTAGACAAGTGACAATCGTTTTACAGCGACACGATAACTGAATTCGTCGTCGTCTCTGAGATAACGAAAACAAATTCCTAGCCAACGTAAGGATTAGCGATCTCTATGTCGAATTGTTCATTCTGTAAGCAAACAACATATTGGTTATCTAGTACTCAAAACTGATAAATGGAAAAGAAATGGTAAAACAATTTATTAAAATTAATATTTTCATTTCATTTTAACCTACTTCCCGATTTCGAACAATTTCCATTGACTGTACTGCCACAAATATTAAACACAGTTCTAAAATTCATAATTATGTGACATTTTTGAACATTTCGTCTAAACATTCTTAAAGACAGAAACATGATTTAATAATGTTTCACTCGATAGAAATAAAATCCAAACATCACTCAGTTCAATATTTTAAAATTGCTGTGAATCAGAAAATACAATAATAAATGACATAAAAATTTTACTAATAGACGTGCATTTTTATTATCTAGAAAATTGCAAAAGTACAATTTTCATTTTGTACCCCAGTTTTCCAAAAATCGATTAAAACGTGTAAAAAGTAATGTTTTAGTTCGGTCACCGCGCGTAAGCGACATTAGAAGCTATGCATAAAGCAACTTTATTACTTTGCAATAAAGCAGTCGCCGTGCACGAGGAGATTTTCTGGGAAACCTCGTCTTAATGAAAAATGAGTTGTTTCGAGTATTATTATGAAAGTTACGAAAAACAATTCGCTACTTCATCGATTCGTTGCGATTCAATTTGTCTACCAACTCACATAGCGATGACTTTGATCGATTCGCCACGTTATTTAGCGATGGCATATGTCAGTCCCATACATTATGTTATTTTCTTTAAGAATTTCGTTATCGTTTTTGAATTGTCACTTTGTCTAGGCCCCCAGGTAGGTGATGTGGGAATGCTTTGTAAGAAACGTTTTCAGTGCAGTGCAATAAGATGAGTGGGGATTGGATTGCCCAGACCATGCCTAGACTAGGTTTTATATATTGTTCAAATAACGCCACATAGTATTGGGCTTATTTTGGCTATTATTCACAAATTGATTGAAAAATCATTTTTCTTGTGTTATTGTTTTTTTTTGTGTTAAAAAGAAATCATACTAGCCGTTTTTCTGTACAAACGTAGATTCCTTCCTGGATAATGACAATATAGATGCTCTATTTAAAAAATTCTATGACAACTACACTGACCTTCAAAAGAAAGTACTACATTTTTAAAATTATTTTTTTCCCTAAACTACAAAAGATAAAGGATTCAAACAAAAAACATTTTCAGCTCATTTCGTCAGGTTTCTCGGAAGTTATAGTTTTTTATACATTAGTCTTTTTAATACTTTTTATTTTGAAAATATATTTTGCCTACTTTAAAAGTTATTGCAATTTTAAAAGTGTAGTACTTACTTTTGAAGGTCAGTGTATTAGCATGTTCCTATGTTTCCTCTTTTTTACGAAGTTAATAATTAAAATAATCCCCCCCCCCTTTTCACACCCTTAAGGAACGATTTTGGGGATAAAACCTATTTTTTATCCTTCCCCATATCTTAAACTATCTCCATACCAAATTTAATCTAAATCGGTTCAGCGGTTATTGATTCCCCATACAAACTTCCAGCCCCTTTTTCTCCCCCTTAAGGAGTGATTTCTGCGATAAAAGCTCTCCTATATCCTTTCCTGGAGTTCAAACTATGTCTGTTCCAAATTTCATCTAAATCGGTTCAGTAGTTTTGGCGTGAAAGCACGACAGACAGACAGACAGTTACTTTCGCATGGATGTTATATGTATTCAGGGCGTCCCAAGATTATGGGTCATGAAGGAAAAGTACCTTAAATATCGTTGTTAGGATATTTTGCTGAAAGAAGACTTTGTTATTTTTAAAAGTTATTAATACTGCATTCGAAGATTTTCTAAAAATTACTTGCTTCATCTGGGAATCGAACCGACTTAATTGTTAAAAAAATCACCAGTATTTTTATGATGCCAATCGAAAGAATGGACAAAAAATAATAAGTCCTCTTAAGTAACATAGTATCTTAAAAGAAAGGAATAACGTTTTATTAATCATTTTAATGAAATTAAAAACATACTTGAAACCGCCGAAGTCAATTGAGTACCCATTTTTTGTAAATTAATTAATTAAATGCTCAAAATGTGATCCTTCTTGTCTTATGCAAATCGTCAATCTTTTAACAAGTTCACTGTCTGTTGATTTTCTTATCATATTAAGGTGAATACTCGACATGATATGGCTCAATTCTATTTGTAATTCGCCCACGTTGTCGTATTGCTTTTTGTATAGAAATTTTTTTCACATATCCCCATAAGAAGTAATCTAACGGAGTTACATCTGGGGATCTTGCCGGCCATCTGATCGGTCCATTTGTACCAATCCAAATAGGAAAACATTCCTCCAGAAACTCTGCTGCTCTCCGACCATTATGAGCCGGAGCTCCATCTTGTTGAAAAATTAAGTTTTGTTGCTCCGCCAGGGAGAGATTTCTTATCTCGTCTCTTAAAATTTGAAGTATTTCTAAATACTTTTCTGAGACAAACAGAATTGAGACATATCATGTCGAGTATTTCACCATAATATGATAAGAAAATCAACAGGCAGTGAACTTGTTAAAAGATTGACGTTTTGCATAAGACAAGAAGGATCACATTTTGAGCATTTAATTAATTAATGGGGAATGTTCGTGCCTTGTCCTTGTTGCACAAACACATTGATATATTTGAGTAACTTGATGAATGAGAATACCTTGATGATTCCAAAATACGTTTATTTGTACTTGTTTACAAATAGGTGGTAGAGTGCGCTTGGTCGCACGACTTCTTGCTAAGTGTGGTAGTTAACGTGCGATATACAAAATTATGCTGACCCGCATGAAATGGCAATGTGCGGTGCAATACCGTACAGGGAATAATAAACCGATCGAATAAAAAAACAGGTAGCGACTGATGATGAGATACTATTTTAATAACTTGAGCGGTATGAATTTGAGTAGGTAAGCGAAAAATTAACTAAACTGACGACGAATATTAATTAAAAGTAAAATCCAGAATGAGCTTACAAAAAGTAAGTATGTTTAGAATTATCGATTTTGGATATTAAAATTTTAAACGTGCGACTAAATTACTATGTGAGCGACTAGAAATACAGAGACAGCATCTTTTAGTATAAAAAAGGGCAAGGGGACGAGGGGGCGCAGTCCCCCAACAGGGGGGCACGGGGGGCGAAGCCCCCCGCCATCACAAAAGAAAATAGGGGAAGAAATTGCCTACTGTAGGTTAAGTTAGGTTCAGAACATGACCATGCGTAGCGAAGCGAGCGCAGCGTCATACCGTATTCTATAGGAATAGGAACCTATACCACTGAAATCATATTATTAAGATCTTCCAATTTTAACATCTTTTATTTCTTAAATAGGTTCAAGGTGTGGCACAAACATGATTAACTTATACACAACCCAACATTTTCCCATACATTTTGAGATTAGGTTTGTAAACGTTTCAAAAATTAATATCTCGAAAACTATGCATCGCCGAGAGGGGGGAGAGTGGTACAAGGGGTGGCTCCCCTCCTCTTCTCGTTATTAATTTTCAAAAATTAATTACAATGATTTAAAAGAAATTTGAGCCAAAGTACTCGGCTCATTATGGTATTTCAAAGTGGTTTTTATATTCGAAACACCTCATTTAAGATAAAATGCCGCTCAACATAAATAAATAATTTGCCAAATACTGAAAAAATGCAGGACATAATATTTGTTTGAGTGTCACTCAAACAAATAATTAGGTCGCTCAAATATTATGAAGCTTCTCATTTTGTATTTGAAGTAAGTCGAATGAATGTTTATAAGTTACTTACTGTTCTGTTAATTTATCGTCATTCGCAGTCAGTCGCTCACTTAGTAATACAATAACCCAAATTAATTATTTTTGTATCTTAAATTTTTCACTCGTTTAAATACTACCCTTAATTAATTGACAAAAAATAGGTACTCAATTGACTTCGGCGGTTTCAAGTACGTTTTTAATTTGATTAAAAATTAAACAGATTAATAAAACGTTATTCCTTTCTTTTAAGATACTATGTTACTTAAGAGGACTTATTGTTTTTTGTCCATTCTTTCGATTGGCATCATAAAAATTCGGCTGATTTTTTTTACACATTTAAGCCGGTTCGATTCCCAGACGAAGCAAGTAATTTTTAGAAAATCTTTGAATGCAGTATTACTAACTTTTAAAAATTACATAAAGTCTTCTTTCAGCAAAATATTCTATCAACGATATTTAAGGTACTTTCCCTTCATGTCCCATAGACTTGGGACGCCCTGTATATATTATATTAGTATGGATAAAAGACTTTTTTACACACACACATTTGAAGTCAGTGCTGATGATCGATGATTTATTTATTTATTATGTACAATTGTGTACAAAGGCGGACTTAATACCTGTGGTATTATCTGCCAGTCACCCATTGGGCGATGCAGTGAATTTAGAGGTCGAGATCATGAGGCATCGACTTCAAAATGAAATAGGTGATGTTGGTATTCTTACATTATTTTTAACTTTTTTGTGTTTTTGAAGTCTGTTTTTATATTTTGTTAATATATTTTTTAGTTTATTCTTTTTAGTGAATTTCTTATTAGCTTATCGTTGTAATTTGACAGAAAACAATACAACTGAGGATCAATACATGCTTATTGTATTTAAAAACTAACCTTCAACTCCTAAAAATCAAGGATTCTAAATCAATCTCCTAAAAAGAAGCAAATACCTAAATAGCTTCAGAAAAAATTTGAAACACATTGGAGGTGCCTATAAAATTTAAAGGTTTCCCTCTATTTGGTTGGGATTCCATCATCATCATCCGACAGACAGTGGGACCATTCGGGAAGTATACCCTCTCAAGCTAAAAAAGAATTTACCAAATCGGTTAATAAATTACAGAGTTAATTTTATTCAATGATTATTTAAATTTATTATTATATGACATTATTTTAATTTTGACCATTTGTACCTTTAATTTGACTTGATCTATCTTAGTATTAAATTTATTCAAATAATTTGATTCACTATTACTACATACATTTTATTGTTTGCTATGCCCTACCAGGGTGCATGTTTGGTACTGAAAATATGTTTTTAACATCTTGTAAACCACATGATTGCAATAAATACTTTGACTTTGACTTTGACTTTGTTATTATGGTAACAGACAAATACGGGTTTCCTTCAATTTTCCTGTGATCCTATCACCAGATCCTAACTTTGGTGATAATGGAACCAATCGGGAAGTACCATCTCCAACAAAGAAGATTTTTCAAAATCTATATATTTAAAAGAGATGTTCCCATCTGTAGATGCACGCACAGCCTCAACCGCTAATGGTAGAAACGTGACATTTGGACAGATGTTTAAATTCACGTTGTGAGTAGTGGTGTCGCATTGTGGACCCTACTACACGCGCCCTAAAAGGGCAGGGAGAACACCGAGGGGTTTTAGTGGGTAGGCCTGGCACCCTGCCGGGAGAGCCCCACACACGCTCGCCGTCTAGCCAACGGCGAGTACGGTGCAGTTGCGCATTTCCCCCCGAGAAAAGATGTTTAAATTCAAAATGCGGACGCACACTAAGAAGGGATTTTTTTTTTACAAAAAAAACATCGCCCCACACTAGGATTTTCTCCTGTGTCGTGGGTGTAGTTACAAACATAGAATATTACATGCACATACGCCCAGACCGGAACAAATTTCTGTAGGCCATACAAAACATTTATCCCGTACGGGAATCGAAGCCGCGACCCGTTGCGCAGTAAGTGATCACTCGACCTCTGCACTAAACGTGTCGTCATCATTGATTTACAACCAAACGTAGATAACGCATGAACGTTCGAAAAGTGGGCCGGTGAAGAACTGCTCAATCGGGCCTCGTGCAGTTCTTTTCCATGCGTTGGAGCAACAACGCGATAAGCAATTTTGAGCATTATGTTTGAGAGCATAAAGTTGATATTTTCTTGTAGCAATTACTAAAACGTCAAATTTAATGTGGCTAGGTATGAAATGGTGTAACTGCACACGGTTGTACTTCAAATAGTTGCCGTAATAATAAAGAATAAGGTTGAATTCGATAAATACGGTACTTTCTTTACGGTAATTTTAATTCGGGTGTGCATATTCAACTACCTATTTAACAGCGTATCAAATGTATAGTCGATTAGGTGACAGATTTCAAGCGCGTTTTTGTATGCAGTGCTCTATCTACGTTTGGTAGTAAATCAATGGTCGTCATTTAAAAAAAAACTAACCCTAAAGGGATGAAATAGGAGTTGCAAGTTTGTAATAAAAATATTTAAATTAGTAACGATTTTGATAAAACTTGAGATTCATACTCTTAAAAATATTTCATTGGACACGTGTTTCATGGTTTATTGAATTCACCCCCTTAGGGTGAAAAATAGGGGTTGAACGTTTCTATGGAAAATAATTACAATCTGCTCCAATTTCTATGAAATTTATTATCCGGGGTTAAATAGATTACAAAATTATTTTTCCTACGGGAAAATATAAAATTCCCACGGGAAAGCAATAATAACGCGGGCGAAGCCGCGAGCGGAAAGCTAGTCGGTTAATAATTGTCAGAGTTATGAGGCAACAAGCATAACAAAAAATAGAACCGACTTCAAAAACACTGAAAACTTAAAAATAATCTTCTTCTATATTGAAGTCGGCGCCAAACGATGATCTCCTAGAAAGTGTTAAAATTTGTCACCGACTTCAATATAGAAGATTATTTTTAAGTTTTCAGTGTTTTTGAAGTCGGTTCTATTTTTTTTTATTTTTTTTTATTTTTAACTTTTTAGTGAATGAAATCTTTTTAGTGAAAGAAAACCCGAATTAAATTAGTTGGCTGGTATTAAATTAGTGTTTTCCTCGATTTTGTATGGGATCCCATCATCCCATCCTGACTTTGGTGACCATGGGACCACCCTTGCAGTATACTCTATCAAATACAAAAAGAATTTTGGAAATCGGTTTAAAAATGACGGAGTATGAGGTAACAAACAAAAAAAATACAACCGAATTGATAACCTCCTCCTTTTTTGAAGTCGGTTCAAAATAGCATACAATCGAACTGATAACCTCCTCTTCTTTGTGAAATCGGTTAAAAACCACAAACGCTCAGATTTTCTGTTGAATTCAAACACCCGGAGATTATGTAAAAAAGCAAAACATAGAAAATCAAAACAAAACACAGCCAAAGTTTTTCTTTGTTTGAGTCGTAGATAAGGAAACAGCGGGGTGATTCTCTAAAGTGACAGCCTCGAGTTCGTCGCTGTGACAGCGCTGTATGGTATTACCCTCAGAACAATAATTAAAGCATAGAAGGAGGATTAAAACAAGAATTTATTTTCCAACGACCAATTGCCACACATTAAAAAAGAAGATGAAGAAGAAGAATTTATTCTTGCATTACCTATCACAGTGAAAAATGTAATACAGCACTGTAACAGCGACGAACTCAAGGCTGTCACTTTTAAGAATCGCTCCGCAGCTCGCAGGGGACTACGAAACGTCTTGGTCCGAGCTCCAGTTGTCTCTATCGCGCTCAGCACGTTTGCTGGGGTACAGCGCGACAGCAATACATTTACAAATTCCTCCGTCGCGGGCAAAAGTTAGTGCTATTATAATGAGGAAAGATTTGTATTTTTGTATGTTTGTATTGAATAGGCTCCGAAACTACTGGAACGATTTGAAAAACTCTTTCAATAATAGAATGCTACAATATCACTGAGTAACATAGGCTATAGAATATTTTCCTATGGGAAAATATGGAATTCCCGCGGGAAAAACGATGATAACGCGGGCGAAGCTGTGAGCGGGAAGCTAGTTGCTTATAAATCGCAAATTGCGCTACGACGGCGCCACATGTGAGCGACTGATGAACTAAAAGTGCACGTCAACGCTCGGACACAGCGACCGATTGTTTGAATTGGTTGTTAATCACAGACCACTTAGGCGCTTAACACATTGCCGCATCCCGCTGCGGTGTACGGAGGGACGAAACCCCCATGCGGCTGCGGGGACACGGAACCGTGCCACCGTACGGTTTGATCCGTATCTCCGTCCGGAGCTGCGGTGCACGACGACGCCCCGCATCACCGCATTATCTATGTCGAGATCTATTACGTGTATGCACGTCCTTTCTACGAAAAAATCCGTACGATACTGCGGCACAGTGTGGCATACCCCGCGGACCGCACCGCAGGTGCGCGGTGCCGTCACGCGCGCCGCACACCCGCACAGACATGCGTTGTAAGTGTGTTATACCCTTTTTTTTCGGTGGGAAATGCATTACGCATACCCCGCGCTTGGGAAGGCGCGGGGTTATGTCGAACTCTCCGCGGCCCTGGGGGCAGAGTGCCAGCCAGGAACCGCGGTCTACCGACTAAAACCCACCGATGCCCCTCACACACGCCTTGGCGCGAGCACGTCCATCATCGCCGTGTCCTCGTCTTCAGAAGAAGACACGCCGAGGAAGGCCGCGTCGCTGCCGGACAAGGTCATGGGAACTCGAATGAACACATCCACGACCTCGTCGGCGCCTGCTCGCCTATGACGAGCCCCTCTCACCCCCCAAAAGGGGGAGGCCGGTGATCCCCGGGGCATCCAGGGGATCAGCGACTGGCGGCAACCGATGCAATGCAGGGCCCGGGCTTCCCAACACAGGGCCCCGCTGGTTGCCGCGGTTTTTGTATTCAAATTAAGATTCTATAGTCAAAATTAAAAACCGCAGCACCGCACACCGGAGCGGTGTACGGAGGGACGAAAACCGCATGCGGCTGCGGCGGCACGGAACCGTGCCACCGTACGGTTTGCTGCGTATCACCGTCCGGAGCTGCGGTGCACGACGACGCCCCGCATCACCGCATTATCTATGTTGAGATCTATTACGCGTATGCACGTCCCTTCTACGCAAAAATCCGTACGATACTGCGGCACAGTGTGGCATACCCCGCGGACCGCACCGCATCACCGTCCGGGAGTGCGGTGCCGTCGCGCGCGCCGCACACCCGCACGGTGATGCGGTGCGAGTGTGTTATACCCTGCGGTTTTTGTATACATATTAAGATTCTCCAGTCAAAATTAAAAACCGCAGCACCGCACACCGGAGCGGTGTCCGGTGCAATGCAATAGCAATAATTCGGAATTAAGAATTAATTTTGATGGACAAATCATTGATAGCGTTAATCATACTAAATTTCTGGGTATAACAGTGGATAAACATATTAGTTGGAAATCTCACGTTGAAAGTCTTTGCCAAAAGCTAGATAAATAGGTAAATGTTCTGAGAAATCTAAGAAATACAACAACAGAGAAAACAGCAATGTTAGCTTTTCACGGGTTTGTTCATGCAACACTTCGATATGGAATTGTGTTGTGAGGCTTTTCTGTAGACACCATCAAAGCTTTTAGGGCCCAGAAAAAGTGCTTAAGGGCGGTTTGCGGGGCAAGCCCTCTAGATAGCTGTAAACCTTTATTTAAATCGCAAAACATACTACCGTTGCCGTCTATATATATGAAGTTTGCGTTTTTGTTTACAAGCATATGCATCTTTTTAAAAGAAATTGTGACGTGCTCATGAGACCGAGTCGAAATGCTCATAAGTTATATGTACCAATTCAAAATTTAAAATTATATAGTAACAATTGTTTCTGCATGGCTGTTCGAGTATATAACAAATTACCAGATGAATTTAAAACCTTAACTATTCACAAATTTAAGGCATCGCTTCACAATTTTTTGTCTGACCATTGTTATTATCATAATAATCATAATAAAAGTAAAAGATTTTCTGTGTGACAAATTTTGATAACGACAAATATATGTACTCAAATAATTAATGTAATTTCTGTAACTTGACGTAAAATGTATGTTTGACAATTTAAATGAATTAGTTAGTTAGTTTCTAGGTATTAAGTTATTGACATTTTTTAATAATTTGTTTCTCAATTTGACATTACAAATAATGAAATGCATTCTCTTGTTATTTAATATTTTACAATCGATATTTTAATTGGCATCTTATGATCTAATATTTTTATATAAAACAATTTGACTTGCAATTATAAATATTTGCACGCCATTTGCATATGATGGAATGGAAACATGTAATGGAACTTACGGATTTTTTTACTGCAGACCTATTGTTATACCACATGTTTCGCAAATAAATCATCATTTCATTTCATTTCAATGTTTATGAATGCGTTTCCATTGTCAACACCCTAACAAGTTGCAAAACATATATTAAGACTATAACAGCCGAAAGTGCGAACGCAGTCGTTGACAAATCCATTGAAAACTTTGACAGACAACAAATTTCGAGGCGATCAAAACGCAACGTTGGATTCGGAACGAATCCAACACGATTTTCGGCAGTGCGAACGCAAAAGCATACACAGCAAGTTCTGAGATTTGTATCATACAACAAGTTGTAAAAAATTACATGTTTTATGTTTCTCAGTGCAGCAAACGCACGGTTACATAAACATTGCACGTAAGTACCAGGACGTCTACTATGAAATGTTCGTCCGTAATCTCGGGCCCGTCCGTAACCCGAACGAAGTACGTGACTCGTAGCTACCACGAACTATTTTCGGATTCGTAGGTTTAGTACGGACGCATTGACAAGTTACGTGAACGAATGATTGAAAAAGGTAGTAGAAAAATAATTAAAATTATTTGTATTTAAACAGTTTTGATTTAATAAACTACAGTAATGATTAGCGGAAAGCTGGGTATGTTATTAAAACTGCCAATTTTTAACGAAAACATTTTGTTATTACACTTTAACGCGCCATGACAGCCCGGGCTCAAAGTGGCCTCCGGCAAGTGATAAACCAACCTAATCTAGAATGTCACGTTCCACTAATGATTTTGGGGGTTAATTGCTACCGCGTCCGTAGGCTATGCTCTAGAGACCCTACACGTGACCCCCGGGTAGCGCCAAACGATAGCAGCCTTTCCGGTGGTAGGCTTCGGCCGTGGCTGGTCACCACCCACTGGACAAAGTCGTGTCGCCAAGCGGTCCCCGTGTTCCGGCACGTTGTCCAGTGTAGCCAATTGAGGAAAACAGGTCTACACAGTTGCGCTGCTCTAAGCAGCCGATGTCAGCTCAACGGTTCTTCTGTGTTCTTCTTCTCACTTAAAGTGCACCACACTAACATCCGTGGTTTGCACTCCAATATCGACCCGGTCCACCACCATCTGGAGGCCAACAAGCCGCATATGCTGTTCCTTACGGAAACGCAAATCAGACGTCCGTCAGACACGTCGTACCTTAACTACCCGGGATACAGCTTGGAGCACTGTTTCAAGCCACGCGCTGGAGTTTGTATGTACGTACGTGATGACATCTGCAGTAAACGTCTCCGTAACCTTGAAAAACCCGATTTCTCGGTGCTGTGGATTTTGGTGGACACAGGGGTGGAACAAATTGTTTTCGCCGCCCTGTATAGATCACATAGCAGGGATCAGGAGACGACTCGGCTTTTTGACTACCTCAGCACAACAGCTGACAAGGTACATTAACGGTATCCATTGGCACAGTTAGTGTTTCTGGGGGACTTTAACGCCCACCACAAGGAGTGGCTGTGCCCATACCAGAACACTGATCATGCTGGGCGAGAAGCGTGCAAGCTTGCGTTGTCGCTAAGCCTCACGCAGTTGGTCACTGAGCCAACGAGAATACCGGATGTAGAAGGCCACACCGCCTATTGTTTGGACCTTCTGCTGGCAACAGATCCGGACAAGTTTTCGGTAGCCGTATCATCCCCTCTGGGAAGCTCCGATCACTGTCTGGTGAAATCTGTATCGACATTCTCCCCGCCTGACACTGCCCCTAGGGAAACCAGGCGGAGATGGCGATACAAGTCAGCAGATTGGGATGAGATGCGACACTTTTTTGCATCTTACCCTTGGCGGCAAACGTGCTTTGCATCCGAGGACCCTACGACCTGCGCTGACAACATTGTTAACGTGATATGGCAAGCTATGGAGTACTTCATTCCTTATTCTGATGTGACCACCGGACGTTTCGCCCGTCCCTGGTATAATGCTGACTGCGCAAAGGCTGATGCCCTTAAACAATCGGCATATCAGGAATAGGCTGCCGCGCGAAGTAGAAAACTTGCCGACCTCGGAGCCAAGAAGAAAGCTTTTAATAAAGCCGCCAAGTCCTGCAAAAAAGCACAGAAGAAGGCTCGCCTCGACCACATTAGTCATATTGGGGCCAGACTCTCATCATACCCATCGGGAAATAGAGCCTTTTGGTCCCTTGCCAAATCGGTCGAGACGAACTTCTGCCGGCCATCACTACCGCCCCTTCAGAAGCCTGATGGATCACTGGCTCACACCGCTAAGGATAAGGCAAATCTATTTGCCTCTCTTATTGCGGAAAACTCGCACCTAGACCCCACAAGCCAACCTCCACCTACAATACCCTCAAGCAGTTCCGCAATGGCGGAGATTCGCATCCACCAGAAGGAGGTTCTTCTATCGCTGAGAGGTCTGAATGTGAACAAAGCTAGTGGCCTAGATGGAATTCCTGCGGTAGTCCTTAAAACTTGTGCTCCCGAGTTGTCTCCTGTTCTCACACGCCTATACCGTCTCTCTCTGAGCACCGCTCTAGTTCCAAGATCTTGGAAGCTTGCTAATGTGCAGCCAGTACCCAAAAAGGGAAGTCGTGCTGACCCATCAAACTACAGGCCAATAGCTATTACCTCCATTCTCTGTAAGAGTATGGAGCGTGTACTGAATGCTCGTCTTATTGACTACCTAGAAGGTAACGACCTCCTCAGTGACCGACAGTACGGTTTTCGGCCAAGACGGTCTACCGGGGACCTTCTAGTGTATGCCACACACCTCTTGAGAGGTACGGTGAAGCTCTCGCGGTTTCACTGGACATCTCAAAGGCATTTGATAGGGTCTGGCACGACGGCTTGCTTAGCAAGCTTCCTTCATATGGACTACCCCCAAACCTTTGCTCATGGATAACTGATTTCCTGAGGAACAGATCGATTCGGGTAGTCATTGATGACTGCTCGTCTGATCCCTTGGCTATCGATGCCGGAGTCCCCCAGGGATCGGTCCTCTCTGCAACACTTTTTCTGCTACACATCAACGATCTGTTGAAACCCGGTATCTTTGGGTACGCAGACGATAGCACAGTTGCAGAGAGATATATGTCCGATGCTAAGGCTGGGAAGACCGAAATTGAGGCTCAGAGCGAACATGGTGGAACGAGTGAACTCGACCCTGCAAAAAGTTTCGGATTGGGGGGAAGCTAACAGAGTCGAGTTCAATGCCTCCAAGACCCAGGCGTGTCTTTTCAGCTCCAAGCGGAACCCGTTCAACTTGGTTCCTACATTCCGAAGTGTACCCTTGCCTTTAACAGACCATTTAAGCCTACTGGGCATCGACCTCTCACCGAACCTCAACTTTGGGCGTTCTATTGAGGCGAAGGCGGCTACTGCAGCTAAAAAGCTTAGCATACTCTCGAAGGTTAGGCGGTATTTCACGCCGGGGCAGCTTCTTACACTTTATCAAGCACAGGTCCGGTCGTGCATGGAATACTGCAGCCACCTTTGGGACGGCTCTGCTAAGTACCAGTTATCTGCCCTTGACTCGGTGGAGCGCCGGGCGAAGAGGTTGATCGGTGAAGACACTTTGAAAATTTCAAATTTCCAGAGTCTTGAACATCGCCGCGCAGTGGCCCGTTTATCGGTTTTTTACAGGCTACATTTCGGAGAGTGTTCCCAAGAGCTGTTTGATCTTATTCCACCATCTCCCTTTTACTACCGAGGCACCCGGAGAACGGTAAAGACCCACCCCTACGTAGTAGAAATTGCACTGCTCCGCACGAAGCATTTCGCTTCCACTTCTTTAATGCGTACTGCAAAGGAATGGAATTCTTTGCCGTCCTCTGTGTTCCCACCTCATTACAAACCGGGTCTTTTCAGGACTAGAGTGAGTCGGCACCTAATGAGTAGGCACGCTCCACCTTAGTCCCCACCTTTGCTTACCATCAGGCAAGATGCGGACAAGTGTCTACCCATAAACTATAAAAAAATAAAATAATAACATTTTGATGTTAAGGGGATATTTCCTGCTGCAGCATTATACATCTAATTAGCTTTTGCTGCTTTTGTTTATTTACGTTTTTTGTGATTACATTTTTAGGTGTTTCGGACTTATTTTTTGCTTTTGTTCACATGAAGTTATAGTATACTTTCCAAGTGTTTCCTACGACTCGCACCTCGCACTGAATTTAAGTTGAATGTTATAACTTCAACAATTAATATTATATAGTTAACTTATTATACTTAAGTACACCTTCTTAGTAGTCAAATAAAACCCAAATTGATGTAAAATTGACAATACCTCACTTATTTCTGGATTAAAATGTTAATCCGAAACTCTTACGGTAGCACTTGAGTTCTCGTGAGAAGTTAGGTTAAACGCCCGTAAATCTGTATGTCAAAATCCAATTTTCGTGTCGGGTTCGGGTGATCATAGTAAGCTATCCGTAACAGCAAAAATCAAACTCCAATTTCGTTCCGTTGACGGGCCCGTAGTATTTTCGTGGTAAGAAACAGCCCGAAATTACGGAGTTCGTTCGGGTTTCGTGTGTTCATTGTAGACCCCCTGGTGCGTCGCGTGCGGTATCCTGTCAGTGATTGGTGACAGATTTACCTGCCCATTCATTCAGCATTGTTGCTCGTTACGCGAGCCAGCAATGAGATGATTTCTTTTTTGTAATGGATCTTTGTTATTACTTTTTAAATAAATACATTATTATTATTATGAATAAAACAAACGTGTTTAATCCGGTGATCACGTGAACTAATGTTTTGTGATCCAGAAGTGGCCTTCAGCTAACAAGCATGACTTATTGTTCTGTATTTGACTAGTAATAATTGGCATTTGCGTCAGCTAATAATATATAAATCATTATTTGCATATTATTCATTAATGATATTAAAATTATTATTTGCGAATAAATAAAGTTCTTGTTTAAACACTATATATTTACGCTCAGCTACAGAAATGTATTTTAACTGTTTATATGTGAATGTTTTTAATTTTTTCACACAGCTTGTGTGGATTGTTCTGACGCTTCTACCCTTTTAAGCAGCCTCTATACACGTCTCTAATGAAAGATATTGATGTAAAGGAACGTAAGTGTGAAATGATTATTATGACCAAACTGTGTCTTTCTGTTCAGTACTCGGCCGTGATGGTGTTAAGCAGAAACACTTTGCTTAAACACTCTACCACCACGGGGAGTACTTACGACCGCGTTTCGCGGCTGTGTGAGTTGCCTAACAATACCTAACTTGTTAATTAAGACCTACGTACTCACAGTCCAGTTTCTTCCCTCCTGAGCACCGTGGCGTACAAAACAGGGAACTAATCTCAGGAACTACAGATTCAACTTAAACAAATATTTTTGTATTAGATAGTCCATTTATCGAAGAAATCTATAGGCTATATAACATCACGCTACAACCAAGCTGAATTTTACACAAGCAAAGCTGCGGGTACAGCTAGTAGTATATGACAACCTCTACAAGGACCCCAAATGTGCGTTGCCAACTTGTGACATAAGATATCAAGTTCCAGTACCTATTGATGTCACTGCCTGTCTTATCCTTGAAATCGGAACAACAATGCAAGCAACGCTGTTTGGCGACAGAAATAGGTAAGATGGAGGTAACCGCGCAGATGACACCAGTCTTATACAGTTTCCTCTTTATTGCTTAGATTTATTAATAATGTCTTAACACATCTTAAATATATGTACAGTATTAAATAGAACTAAACTAATATAGATCTTTATAAACAACTTGATAAAAAAAACATTTTTAAATGGTAATATCTGCTGATTAGTACGTAACGTACTGTGCACTCATTGACATTATCTTAGATACATAAATCATTCGTCTGTGGACGACATGAACACCGTGACGTAGGGCCATCTGCCTCATGTCACGGTTAAAATTAATCTTTTTTGTGTTATTAATTTGGCGTAGCAACGACTGAGTACACTTTTTTTATCCACAATCACGTGAACATTACCTATATAAGTGTATCACTGAGCCCTACAGCCCACCGCTCTACATGTATGTACGTACAGTCAGCAATACGTCAAGCTTTACATTTGCATTACAAAAGCCGCCGCCGCGCAAAAGCAAGCCGAGCGACATAAGGGCGGTCTCAAGGTCAACACGTAAAGCCTTTTTTTTTTTTTTTGAGGCGGGGGAATCTCTTTACGATTCAACAAGGGGCTGAAAGCTGACAAAGCCGCCCCAAGGCTATGCCATTGGACTCGGGTTACCTGGGTAACCCCATACCTGGCTAAACCACCCTCCAGAGCAACTTCTACCTCCGTAGAGACACACTCGGGATCGGCGTTAGCCATTCCCCGAGTGCGCCCCCTGGATTGTAGGCCTGACGCAAGCGCCAGGTTACCTCTACGGGGGGGTCGACAAGTGCAACATGTAAAGCCTAGCTAGAGTGTTGCTGTGTGTACAAAGCAGGGTTGTTGCTGATGGCAAGCGAAGGCGGGCATTTACTCAAGCAATGCCCGTCTAGTGACCCTGCCGTGGAGGCCTCCGTGCACGCCGCCGTAGAGCTTCTCCGTCTAGGGGATTGTCCTGCCGGCGTAGCACGGACCGTGGATAAGACGGGACAAGAGACAAATAACATGTTTGTTCTCTCATATAACAATGACGCGAGACGGGACGACGGTTAGTCACTTTTTAGCCAAAGGGAATTCGTGTAAACTGGTACAATCGGCCGCAAGCTTCAAATGCTGTGTATTTTTTTCGCTTTCAGGGATCTGAACTTGCTGGTAAGCCCTATTGAAATCAATTTGCCTGAATATTTAATACTTGGATACATTTCCAACGATTGTCTCTATGTGCGGCAGTGGGTACGCATCTAGTTCTGTAAATGTATTGATTGTTCGGGAATAATCGATTACAGCGTTTTTTGTGGGCACCTCCCCAGCCACCAAGACTTGGGCATGCTATGGAGATGCACTGGGTTCTATGATTTTATTTTCGAGTAATTTTGACACCCCTTGTATAATAAAGTCTTCATCTTCTTTACTGTGACGCCTGCTTTTAATAGCGATCGTTCTTATTAGTAGAAAGGTTAGTTAAGAGTGAAGCAGGCGGTACTGAGGCTTCCATTACGTTGCATATCTCTATAGGTGTTTTTAGCCTACCAAACTTGAATTCTAGGCAAGAGTAATCTTTGAATAGGTCATGTCCAACAAAAACGACCGCACAGAGGTCGTTAACGACAAGAAGAGGATGCTGTTTGTATGTGTGTTCGTTTATACATATAGTAATGACGCAGACTCCTTCGACAAACGTTATGTGGTTCAGTGACGCTAAATTAATAGTTTGTTTGCAACTTCTTTGGGGCAGCCCAATCAGGTCTGCAACTTTTTTGTTAATGAAGCTGACCGAGCTACCCGTATCAATAAGTGCATCTGCCTTATAATTATTTAAAGTAATTGCAATCGTTGCGCTCTTCAAACTTGAAGGGGAGAGGCGGCAGAAATGACATGGAGGCGCGAGTGTGCTCCAGGGTCACTTGTAGTTCCAGTTGAAATAGCATTACTAGTAAAAGTGTCTGATCGACACACACTTGCAAAGTGACCCCTTTTTGAGCAAGTAACGTTATACGCTGGGCATTTCATTCTTTGACGCACGCTCCCTCCGCAAAACCAGCAGCGTCTCTTTGGTCTTGATGGTGATGGAGTAGTCCGCGACGTTTGCGGGATAGCTGCAGCTGTCAGGCTGTATAACGTTTCGTGATTGTTCAGCCACAGCGTTAAGTTGCAGAAAGTTGGAACTAAATATTCGAGAATCCTTTTCCGCAGCTTCCAGAGCTACGGCCTTAGTAAGCGCTTCGTTAAGAGACAGTTCCGTAATTTCTAGAAGTCGCTTTCTTATTTTTTTGTGACAGTAAGCCGGAGATGAGAGCACTACGTATTGCCTGATCTTCATGCTGTTGTGCTGAGACCATTTCAAAGCAGTAGTCTTGAGTGGTCAGGCGTAATGCTCTTACGTAATCAGAAATTGTCTCTTCAGTTCTTGGTTTTTAACCGACTTCAAAAAAGGAGGAGGTTATCAATTCGGTTGTATTTTTTTTTATGTTTGTTACCTCATAACTCCGTCTTTTTTTAAACCGATTTCCAAAATTCTTTTTGTATTTGATAGAGTATACTGCAAGGGTGGTCCCATGGTCACCAAAGTCAGGATCGGATGATAGGATCCCATAGAAAATCGAGGAAAACACTAATTTAAAATTAGGGTTTCTTTCACTAAAAAGATTTCATTCACTAAAAAGTTAAAAATATTTTTTTTTTACAAAACATAGAACCGACTTCAAAAACACTGAAAACTTAAAAATAATCTTCTTCTATATTGAAGTCGGTGACAAATTTTAACACTTTCTAGGAGATCATCGTTTGGCGCCGACTTTAATATAGAAGAAGATTATTTTTAAGTTTTCAGTGTTTTTGAAGTCGGTTCTATTTTTTGTAAAAAAAGTTCAATTAGCCAATAACATATGTCGGGCTAAAATTGTGTTTTTGGGTTTTGTATAGATTCCTTCTAGTATCTGAAGAGCCTCAGCGTAAGTTGTGCAACTTTTAATATGTCTGTATATAGAAGCAGTCAAAAAATTTACAGCAGTTTGAGTTTTAATGCATCTGTAGTCTCTTCCGCGTCTTCAGACAGAAAGCTTTCAGAAGTGCGTTTCCAATGTGTTTCCAATATAGCCATTTCTAGTCGGCGTCGGGATCTGGCTCCACATCGAACTTGTCGGACCGTAGATACTTTGCCAATGATGGACATGTAAGTTCGCGTTTTTCTTCCATAATTTTTAAATTAAATAAATTGATAGATAATAAATAAACGAATAATCAACAGAAAACTTGGTTTTATTTAACTCAATTTAACTTAAAGAATTCTACACAGAGGAATAGAGTTAATGAACGACATACACGACAACCCCGTCAGTTATACAAAATTAGCAAGGAGTTTTTCACCTCAGGATATAGTGGGTAGGCCCGGCACTCCACCGGGCGTCGAAATTTCCCTCAGGTTCTGCTACGATTTCGCAGCGTAATCTCTCGATAAGTTTTCATTTTATAAAATTTACCTATAATGATTTTATAAATACAGTTTTTTAATTAATTGCCTTAGTAATAGCTAGTTTCTAAGTTGTTAAAGTTTGATTACGCTAAAGGATGATTTCTCATAGAAAAAGTAATGTGTACGATCTCCGTAATAGTTTCGAACCCTGGGAACAACGTACCTGCCGCTCGCAGCAGCCACAGAACACCTCTTTCTGTGTTCTGTGGCAGCAGCCCTTGTGTGGTGGCTGTGCTGCAGTGGTGTCAAACGCTCCCAGTGCTCATGGTTGTTAAGTATTAGTAGGTATTTGTGTTTTAAGCTAACTGGTAAAATTTCACAGATTTTAAATAATTGGTGGTAGTTATTTTTACATTTGGCTTTAGTTTTATTACTAACAAGTAATTTAAGGAATCTAATTTGAAGAGCTTCTATTTTATCTATATATGATTTAAAGGTCAATCCATAGCTATCGAGAGCGTAGGACACCACCGATTCAACAAAAGTGAGGTATAACGTTTTTAGCACATTACGTGGTACTCTATACTTTAAGTGATAGAATTTGCCTAATAATAATCTAAGTTTATTACAAACATAATCGACATGACTAGACCAGGAGAAATGTTCATCGATTATTAGTCCTAAATATTTAACATTAGATACTCTTTCGATGGGAAGACAGTTACAAGATAGGTTTGTATTTTGGTGGAAACAATTATATGAGTGAGCTATTATATGCTGGTTTATTATGGGAGTTTGTGAATAAGGCGATTTGATGACTATCATTTTAGTTTTTTGAGCACATAGTACAATACCATTATCATGGGACCATTTAACAATGCTGTCAACATCCTGTTGCACGTGTTCGAATATACTAGGCAAATCAGTGCCGGCCCTCAGCACACATAGGTCGTCTGCGAACTTATATGGAGTACAGTGGTGGATCACGTTGGTGAGGCTATTTACGTGCATTAGGTAGCAAAGCGGGCCGCACCCCGAGCCCTGCGGCACGCCGCAGGGCGTGTCGCGCGGCGCGCTCTCCTCGCCGCCCACGCGCACACTGAACGAGCGCGACGACAGGTACGAGCGGAACCACTCACCCAATCCGCTGTATTCCGCACTCCGATATAGTCTGGATCAGGGTCTCGTGCTCCAGGGTGTCGAAAGCCTTTCTATAGTCGAAGAAGACAGCCACCACTATTTTTTTATCATTTAATGATTGGTTAATATCGTTTGTGAATGAAGATATGAGAGAAGCAGTGCCCTTGCCCGATTGAAATCCGTACTGACTGGCGCTTATTATATTTCATTTGGCATAATGTTGTTTGTCATAAAGGCGCTTGGCATAAATCACTAAGCATAATAATCGAAAAGCATAACACTAACGTCACATAATTTTTTCTTTGCATAATTTGTATAAGGCACAATTGTCCAAAGGCATAATTTCATGAAGCATAATTAATAAAATCCCTAGTTTCTTTTGACATAATATTGGTAGTCCTAAAATGTTTTGCCATAATTTTAAGTGTCATAATTAATGAAATACCTAATATTTTGGGGCATTTCTTATAATTAGAAATGATTTTATTTTAAGGGATATCATCACGTTCATTAGATACAATGTATACTCTCTGTTTTACTAAACTTTTTATAATAACATTTTATTAGCGCCACGGCGGTGAGTAGCAGATCTAATAAAATTGCCATACAAACTCCTCGATTCGAATTTCGATTCGATTTTCGATTCTCCTGCGTGCTAGCCCCACAGTAAGGCTCTTTATTTCTAGGCATAAAAATTATTGTCATAAAATCATATTCCATCATTTCGATTGTAATAATCGTCAAGACGCATAATAATCAGGAAGCAGAATAGTAATAAGCATAATATTGTGTGGCAGAAAATCATTTGTCATAAGTATTAAAACCCATAAACTCGAAACAAAGAACAACTTGACGCATAATTTTTCAAAGCATAATTAATGTTTAGCATATTAATCACAACGAACAATACAATTACGCAGAATTTATCTAGGCATTAAAGGCGCGCAAGCATGCAGCAATGTATGGAAACATGCAGTATGCATGCAAGTAAGCATGCAACATGCAAGCAAGCATGCAACATGCAAGCAAGCATGCAACATGCAAGCAAGCATGCAATATGCAAGCAAGTATGCACAGTGCAAGCAAGCATGTACCACGCAAGCAAGCATGCACCTTGCAAGCAAGCATGCACATGCATGGTTTCTGTCACGGCTCCGACGCTGCGGGGCTCCGGCGGTCCCACGCGGATTTGAATTACACTCTAGGGGTAGGACAAACAAGACTACGTGGTTTTGCAGCGATTCGTTTCTGTCACTAGTAGCATGAATGAATTACTTTGTCAAATAAAAAATCAATATATACTATGAAAAAAATATATTTAATGAAAATATAGAATATTCGAGTATCATATTTGAATAAAATAATATATGAAATGTTATTATAAAAAGTTTAGTAAAACAGAGAGTATACATTGTATGTAATGAACGTGATGATATCCCTTAAAATAAAATCATTTCTAATTATAAGAAATGCCCCAAAATATCAGGGATATCATTAATTATGACACTTAAAATTATGGCAAAACATTTTAGGACTACCAATATTATGTCAAAAGAAACTAGGGATTTTATTAATTATGCTTCATGAAATTATGCCTTTGGACAATTGTGCCTTATACAAATTATGCAAAGAAAAAATTATGTGACGTTAATGTTATGCTTTTCGATTATTATGCTTAGTGATTTATGCCAAGCGCCTTTATGACAAACAACATTATGCCAAATGAAAGGTCCCCATTCAGTAAACATTTATTCTCAAATCTTCAACAATGATCTTTACTGGTTACTTTTTTTCGAAATGTTTTAGTTTCCTTATTTATAGTGGTTTATATAGTTCGAATTTTATGAATTTTACCACTGTTTAAATATTACTTTTTCTATGAGAAATCATCCTTTAGCGTAATCAAACTTTAACAACTTAGAAACTAGCTATTACTAAGGCAAATAATTAAAAAACTGTATTTATAAAATCATTATAGGTAAATTTTATAAAATGAAAACTTATCGAGAGTTTACGCTGCGAAATCGTAGCAGAACCTGAGGGAAATTTCGACGCCCGGTGGAGTGCCGGGCCTACCCACTATATCCTGAGGTGAAAAACTCCTTGCTAATTTTGTATAACTGACGGGGTTGTCATGTATGGCGTTCATTAACTCTATTCCTCTGTGTCGAATTCTTTAAGTTAAATTGAGTTAAATAAAACCAAGTTTTCTGTTGATTATTCCTTTATTTATTATGTATCAATTTATTTAATTTAAAAATTATGGAAGAAAGACGCGAACTTACATGTCCATCATTGGCAAAGTATCTACGGTCCGACAAGTTCGATGTGGAGCCAGGTTCGATGTGGAGCCAGATCCCGACGCCGACTCGAAATGGCTATATTGGAAACACATTGGAAACGCACTTCTGAAAGCTTTCTGTCTGAAGACGCGGAAGAGACTATAGATGCATTAAAACTCAAACTGCTGTAAATTTTTTGACTGCTTCTATATACAGACATATTAAAAGCTGCACAACTTACGCTGAGGCTCTTCAGATACTAGAAGGAATCTATACAAAACCCAAAAACACTATTTTAGCCCGACATATGTTATTGGCTAATTGAAATTTTTTTACAAAAAATAGAACCGACTTCAAAAACACTGAAAACTTAAAAATAATCTTCTTCTATATTGAAGTCGGCGCCAAACGATGATCTCCTAGTATGGCAATTTTATTAGTTCTGCTACTCACCGCCGTGGCGCTAATAAAATTGCCATACAAACTCCTCGATTCGGATTTCGATTCGATTTTCGATTCTCCTGCATCTAGCCCCACGGAATATATTTCATGTTTTGGTCATATTTTTTACGTGACGAGTGCATGAATATGTCCTTAAACGCGTGGAACGTAAATATGGGTATGTTTAAAGCCTTAAAAGAAATTAAAAATAGCATTTAGGTAAATAGTAAAATGTGTTATGGAAACTTCAAGTCCTACACTCTAAACTAACGTAAAATGTATTTCCTTCATTGCATTTTTAATAACTAAAAAAAAATATTACTTCTCTGATAATTCTGCTAGAACACCGATTATTACGAGACCGGGCCCTTAACGACTTAACATCGTTATACGAGTGAAAGTGCTAAAAGGTCAAAGAAACCTAACAATCGTTTTTAAAGACCTATTTAGTAATACCTGTGTCTTTAAAAACTATGCAGCCCATGAATTTTACTTTTTTCTTTTCTCGAATACGGTAACTGATGGTCGCCATATTGGATTACGGTAATTGTCATGTCATAAGTGACACTCGCAAGATTAAAACGAATCGATTGGCTTGAGAATCATCAAAATCGGTCCATGCGTTTGGCCAATATTGTGCCACAAAGTAATGTCCTCCTAACCGATGTTCGGTCACGGCGACCAATTTCAACAGAGACTAGCCATCTGCGCAGGAGATATTATAGTGCACAAGTGACTGCGCAAACGAAGGTGCACTCTCTTCCTGCACTTGCCTAGTCCGATTGAATGGTTAGCCGACACGACCGGGGCGAGATCAGGCGCAAGACCCACTGTTTAACGTGCACGGAGGAGCTCGAGATATTTCGTATTTTGGTCATCCATCATAAGACTGACCACAGTTAACGTTGATTAACCTTAACAACAGTTCGCTGAGCGCACGCGCCAAGCGCCACCAAGCCACAATTGGGCCACAATGAAACATTTAGAGACTGATGAACACAATCATTACCCTTCTTTGCGTTACGCAGTCAGGTCTGAGTTGGTAGAGTGGTCAATGTTATTTCTTGAAGGCCAGAAAGAGACTCAGTACTAAGGTCGGCTGCGGGAGTAACTCTATCTTACCTATTTCCCCCCAATCAGCGGTGCTTGCTTCGCTGTTTGGAAGGCAGGACAGGCGGTGAAATTATTGGGTAGTGTGACTTGACATCTTATGTCACAAGTCGACAACTCGGCATTCTTGTAGTGGTTGTAGATTTACAAGTCTTGCAGGAGCCACATGTACTATAGGCGACTGTTGCCACTTACCATTAGGCGGGGAGGTTCTTGTAGGCCTTGCAGATTTGCCGCTTATCTCACAGGAACCACTTGAAGTATACCTATAGTACAAGTGGTTCCTTTGAGATAAGCAGCTAATCTGTTACCAGTTACCGCCAGGTGGGCCGTGTGCAGGCGGCAGGGGCGCCGAGTTTTTAAAATTCCCGTGGGTGCTCCAGCTTTTTTAATGACATACCTAGCTACTTATATGTATTTTTGTTATTTAATAGACACAAGAAAATACAAGATATTTAGAAAAGATAATTTATTATATTACACAGCAGTTTGACATGTGCACCTGTTAATAAATATTCGGCGGGGCGCGGCGAGCCGGCACGCTGCGTGCGTGAGAGCGGCTAGGTTTGTTTCTAGGCGCGCGTATATTACGTATATTATTTCGGTACCTATATTATTTAGATTTAGTTAAAAGATGAGAAAGAGAATCGGGGGTGCTCGGCACCCACTATTTACCTCTCGTGGGTGCTGGAGCACCCGAGCACCCACGGAGTCGGCGCCCCTGGCCGTGTGCTTGTTTGCCAACTTAGTTTTAAAAAAAGTGTGTCTGTCTGTTAGTGTTACCTCTTTGCGATTAAATTGCCGAACCGATTTGAATGAAATTTGGTATAGAGAAAGGACATAGAATAGTTTGTATTGCAGAAATAATCCTCTAAGGGGGTGAAAAGGGGAAGTTGGTATGGGGAATCAATAACCACCGAACTGAATTAGATAAAGTTGGTATGAAGATAGTTTGAGTTGTGGGGAAACATATAAGAAGATTGGGTAAAAATAAGCTATTCAAATTACAAATTTTACGCGTACGCGAAGTCGTGAGCAAAAGCTAGTTTTTTGTATAAAAAAAGCTATATTCAGGTATTAGTGTCCGTTACTTCTGGTCATCTTCAACCTTTCGTCAAACATATAAAAAGTCTAATTCACCTTCTATAAAGTAAAATATCCACACATAATCTACAGGTGGCATCAAGTACTTTGAACGTAATGCAAGACGATAAAGAAAAAAAAAACAAAAGAATAACACAGTAATAATTTATTTAATCAGTTAACAATATTTAAGTAGACATTTTTTTAAATTTTACATTTGCTTAGCACTAGAGAGCAACTAGATCCTAGTTTCCACTGGAGCAAGCACATACAATATACACATTTATAATATAACTAAAAATAAACAAAACTAGACATTTTAACTATTGAAGGCAGTTTAATGTTTTAAACGCTGAAGTTTTTGCGTTAAATACGACTAGTTTACAAGTTGATATTAACGGAAAGATTGACGGCGCCGTACAGTCTGTCGCGCTTGCACACTGAGATTCGCTGCTTGGCGACGCGGATGTAACTCTTGAGGTCTGCAAAGAGAAAAGTGAAAATCAAAATGATGGTCTGAGTTCAATTCATAGTCTAGAATTTGTGGTGTCAGCGCAGAGTGAGGGTATTACAGAAGAAATTCAGAAAGAAGAACACATTATTACAATTAACATTAAAAATATCCATATTATAAAATTTGATGAATATTATTTCGTTTGTTTTGTGTTGAGATTCATTCGCATTCTTAGATCTACTGTTTTATTTTTAAGATCTTAATATAGGGGACTCTGTACCAGGGTCGTCTGCTTGGGTACCTCCGTCTAACCTATTTCTGCCGCAAAGCCGCAGTGCTTGCGGCAGAAATAGGTTAGACGGAGGATAGGTTATCCTTCAAACTAGAACACAGTAAGTGTTCTAGTTTGAAGGATAAGATATGGCAGTGAGATTACACTGTGGTTGTTGTGGGGGTTGCAGTTTTGCAGCGAATCTCACAAGAGCAACATTTATTATTATAGGTGACTGTTACCACTTACCATCAGATGGGCAGTTTATTTGTTTACCAACTTAGTTACAATAAAAAAAAAAGCTCAAAAAGAATATGTAAACCAGTCTTTGGCTTACTAGGCAGCGCCTAGACAGCAAAAGACATTTAAAAGGACTATTCCTAATCTGAGGAGCGATTTTATAACGTATCGACAATCGGCCATTGCAAACCTTGATAATTTTATTAGTTTAAGAAACTGAATTTATTATTTGGTCTGGGGGTGTATTATGATGCCTTAATTCCAGGCAGTTTTCTGAATTGTTTTAATGCCATTCCTTTCTCTTCGTATAATGAGTAAAAGAGAGGCACTGATAGCAATTCAGAAAACTGATTGGAATTAGGATGTCATAATACACGCCCTGGTCGTCGTCTGAGCGGTTCCTTTAATTCCATTTTTCTTCATTAAGTTATCCAATTCGATTACGATTACCAATCAATCGACAAGTTACAAAATCATCACACTCATTTAATTAAAGTTTAGAACTCACTTGCTCCACCGAGCACTTTAGCATTGAGGACAGCAGTCAACTTGGTAAGAAGATCTGGAAAAAAGAAAGAGGTTTAATCGCTTATTCAACAACATAAAATTAGAGTGGTGGTAAATAAAGAAAGAGGTTTGGTAATAAATCATTATGAATTGTAATTTGAAAAAGATTCCTTCGGAAAATATTTCAGAAAAAAATAATTTATTTTTGTACCTAATTCATCAATCATAGGAATTGTAGGAGGACTCTAATGATGTTGCATAATAATTTTGAAATTGTTAACCTAACGACTATGAGTTTTTGTTTTGTTGATTCCAAGTGCAATGAAAGATTGCTATTTAGGGGATTGAACGGACGCAAAATGATATGAGAATAAACACAGATTTCACTCACCAGCGACGAGTTTGTCACCAACTGCAAAACAAACGTTTTATTAGTACAATGTTTCAACAATAATCATAATATTACAGCCGTGCGTTATCTTCACTCTAACCTCTCCTGGATCGCAGGAGGTATAAGGCAATATATTACGACAACTATTTCTGTGCACAGATTTGGAAATTTCATCACTAATCCGTGATCAGTTACTGTACGATCAATGTTCTATTTCTCCTATAGAGCTTTCTTAAGTCTCATTACTGTCATACTTATCCCAAATCACGACAAAAGATAATAATGTACTGTTATATTTTTATAACATAAAATAGATATTGAAGATTGCAAATATGTTATTATGGGAGATCACTCAATGATTATAATAATTTCCGTTGAATTGAAAACCTAGAGAAAATGGAGACAATTTAAAAAAAAGCATATCTGAATGTGTCGAGGGATATTTAAGAGGGTACAAAGTATCTGCAACACATAAGCTTGATAATAAAAAAAATATAGAAGAGAGTACTCACGTCCAACCTTGCAGCTGTTACCAATGGCACCAGTGATGGTGACGACTGCAAGAAAAAGAAAGAACTATAGCATATTTACGAAAAAATGGCGTAAAAACCCCGAAAAAATAGTTGTCACTTTAAACTTAAATATCTCGGTAACTATTAATTCCCCAGGTATGGTCTAGAAGACAAAAATGATATTGACGATGGGTTCAATACGTGGGTTTCGGCTTCGCTTTCGGTCTCTTTACACCCTGTATAGCGGATGTCCCACGCAAAATGTAATTTTAATAGAAAACACAGATTGTTTATTAGAAAGTTTAATTTTTTGTATTGCTTCATAGAGTATACAGATTGGGGTTATGTAGGAAATAAATAGCACGTCGGACGAGTGACCGCCACGGCTTTGCTGGCAAGTACGCATTCTTTTATTGAAATTTTCTATGACCGTTTCGCATAAATGTGACCGAATTTCATTACTACACCGCCGAATTTCCTCCTTTAACGCGTAGGTGGTCGTGGGCTTGTTGGCATAGATCTTTGATTTCAAAAAACCCCAAAGAAAGAAGTCACATGTCGTTAAATCGCAAGATCAGCCCCCCTAGCACGTCCATCAAAACACGATATGATAAAGCAATCTATCATGGTGAACTGTCAAAATACGACGAAAACCTATTGTATTTTGACAGTTCACCGCGATAAACTGCTCCCTCATATCGTGTTTTGGTGGACGTGCTAGGGGGGCTGTATGACCAATTCTGATCGCAAAAACGGCCAATTACATTATAGGGAAAAATTTCAATAAAAGAATGCGTACTTGCCAGCAAAGCCGTGGTAGCCATTTATCCGACGTGCTATTTCATACATAACCCCAATCTGTATACTCTATGAAGCAATAAAAAAATTCAACTTCGTTATAAAAAATCTGAGTTTTCTATTAAAATTACATTTTGCGTAAATTATGGGACACCCTTTATATAATTACCTATGTATAAGTATTAGTAATTATGTAAACATCTTTGCGCAAGCGAACAGCGCTCACTAATGTATTAGTTCCACTACCATGGGTTGAATGGAAGAAATCTCTTGTAGAGATAAGTCCAACATTTGCGAACGATGTGCAATAAAGTGTGTAAATAAAAAATTTTTACCGACAAACCATAAAAGGAAACAAAAACCTCTTTTGCTGTCCATCTTACATACACACTTACCAGTTGACACTCAACTTGACATTTTAGTAATATACTCGTATTGTTCAGTAACAATGATGTAACATTACAACACCTCGTGTGAATATAATTTTTAAATTATTATTCTAGTAACATGGTGACCACACAGCTACTACACATGTTACAAACCGAACACCAATGGCATTATTCATAAAAATATTTAAGCAATGTGATGTGTGATGTTGTTTGTATGTACCTATTCTTATATTATTTTTAACTTTTCAATGTTTAAGTTAAATAATGTTGCTGTCACTTCCAATCTCATTACAAAAGAAAGGACGTCAAAAGAGACAGCAACATTACTTAACTTAAACATTGCTTAAATATTTTTATGAATAAGGCCACAAGTGTTTAAAAATAAGTCTATACAAATGATAACGTCACGTGTGAACACAAAGACTACCTAGGTACATATAGTTACTGAAATGATTTCCGGTCAAATTGTGTGCGAACTGTTACCACACATAAATACCAAACCCCACATAGTCACCATGTTTCGTAGCAAACTGCGACAACTTGTAACTGCTATAGGTGAGATCCCTGACAACTCTGTTTTCTCTCCATTCTTGTTTTTCAACATCTATTTTAGATTCTCCAAATCACCATAAGATCGACTGGCAGAGAATGTCCATGGTATTATGTCCGCATTTGTACCTAGTACATAAAGAATAAATAATTATATAAACAATGAATTAAACTTACGGTTCACGACAAGAGTGACGAAGTCAGCTTCGCTCAGGTTGTTCTCTGTGGAGCGAAGATTTTAATTAGTGATGAAATAGGAAATAGACAATCAATAAGCGCGTTCCAGATAAGAACAGATTTGTAACATTTTCAACATTTTTAGTTAGCATCAAATACTCAAGCTACTCGTCTTAAATGGGTCCTCTGATACCATTTTTGACAGGTTTGACATTTGATATTTGAAACTTTTTTTTCGTGAATCAAAATAATTTATTACGGGATTTCAAAATACATTGAAAGAAATTAATAGTTTTAGCCAATTCTGATTTGTATTATTTGAAATTTTAAGTTACTGGACTATTAGGTGAGGAGTCAGAATTCAGCACGAAAAATCAGTTCCTACCGTTTCGTTGTAACAATAAGCGCGACTAAAAATATTAACATTTAAAAGCAGCGCAAAACGAAGCCAACATCAGATGTTAGCATCTTCAAAGTGGTAATTCTTATCTGGAACTAGACTAATACTTGTAGTTAAATATACATGAAGTACGTGTATACGTACTCTACATCGTGTACATATTTATTTATATATGTATATATTATGTGTTTCTATTATTTGTGTAAGGGAGTGATACGCATATGTAAGTATATGTATATGGATATTTCTATGGGTAGGTATGTATATATTATGTCTGTAGATTAGATATAAACAATATTGATTGTTTATTTGTGTTAGTAATGTTAGTATTCATAAAATTTTAATTATGCTTTTTTTTTATTTGCGTAGTGGTATTAAAAAACCACAACGGTTGAAAATTAATAATTAAATAAATAGATAGATATACAGAAGCATAGTATTATATACACTTTATTATTGTTAATTTTAAGCGAAACCTGTTATTGGCCTTATTATTAATAATTGTTAAACTATATATAATGTATAAAACGCTGTTGGTTTACGTAATAATAAAAAAATAAATAAATTTGTAGTTTTGGTACCTAGGAATAAATATATTTATCTAATGAGACAAGAATTCTCTTAAGTATTTGGTGAAGATTTGATCGCTAACGAGAACAATTACATTGGTTTACAGATGAAAGAGAGATAGAAAGAAGTGATGAAATAATGATTTAAAATTAAGAATAATAGCTTCTGCAATGATACGGAGTGACTGAAAAAGAAAAGAAAGGAACTATTGGAAATGAATAAATCCAAAAATACTCACTCTGGGCAAGTTGGACGATCTGGAGCAACCATTCAACGATGAAGCGAGCGTTACCTGGAAATTGACAATTACTAATAAACTTCTGTCATGTGTCATCATTGAGAAACATTTTTTTTTGTAGTAAGAATATTTTGCGAATCGAATTGCGATGTAGATAAATATTTAGCTTTATGAAGTCAAGTCTACTCCTAAGGCGGGCTTGAAAACATCAATTGTAGGAATTGGCAGTTACATTTGCACATAAAGTTATTTTACACCCACCTCAACTACATATTATAGAATGAGAGTCTGTATCAGGGTCGTGTGCTTGGGTACCTCCGTCTTCCCTATTTCTGCCACCAAGCAGCAGTGCTTACATTGCTGTGTTCCGGTTTAAAGGGTAAGATATGGCAGTGAAATTACTGGGTGCCGTCACTTTACATCTTATGTCACAAACTGGCAATGTACACCGTGGTTCTTGTGGGTGTTTGCTGCGAATCTCACAAGAGCCACGTATACTATAGGCGACTGTTACCACTAACCATCGGGTGGGCAGTACGCTTGTTTGCCAATTTAGTTGTATTAAAAAAAACAACAACGCATTAATGAAATTGTACAAAACCATAAATTATTTTGTTCAGAATCAAGAAAATCTGCAAAAAATTATTTTCATAATTTTTTTATTATTATATAAGCATCAGGCAATCTCGCTTTAACATACACAGGGTCATAATATCACAAATATTTTAAAAAAATGTGTGCTGAGTACAACGATTTTTGAGTAAGCCTCCTTGGTCGCTGGCATCAACAGATTGAACCGCTAAACGCCAGGAGGGTACTAGCATTTTGTCATAAAAATTAAAGTGTACATACCCTTCAGAGCAACAACACCCCCACCGTTGGTCACTTGGTTGACCACAGCGAGTATTTGGGCCTTGAGCTGAACCAGCTTGTAGAACTTGCAGACAGCTTGAGCGTTGGTGTATGGACCGTTGTAGGCGGGGATTCCCCAAGTTGGGCCGTATCTGGGTGTGCAGATGACTGGAACTCCACCCAGTCCTGAAGGCAGTGTAACACAATTCATGAGTGGAGTGGCTAAAGCTCTGTAAATTTATATTTTGAGCAATCTGAATCACAGTAAACACTATAACAATAATGATTAGACGAGGTGTTTCTTTGTTATTATGTGGTGTTATTACTTTGATAATTAAACTATTGCATCCTTGCATGGGGTGGAGCTCCTTCGCCTGTCCTTATAACACTTGAATGAAAGAGCTCAAAGAGCCGTACTCAAAGTCTCCTTACAAAAAGAATCGACGGTATCCCACCACTCTGCTGTATGAAGATGCTCAGGTTTTGAGTGTCCGTGGACTTTTTCTCAGACTTCGTGGACTGTGGCGACCCCTACTCTTTACACATAAAGCCGTCTTAAACGTGCCTTCATATAGAGAAATGCTTCAGAAGTGTACGTTTTATATTACAACTGCAAGAATAAAAACATCTTTTGCTCCTGGCTTCGGAATATTTTAGGACCCTGCATCTTCTATTTTTGATCTATATATATAAAAAAAGGAGATGTTCCCATCTATAGATGCACGCACAGCCGTAACCGTTAATCATAGAAACGTGAAATTTGGACAGTTGTTTTAATTCAATTTTTTTTAATTACCCTAAAGGGATGAAATAAGGGTTGCAAGTTTGTATGGAAAAATCTTTAAATTAGCAACGATTTTAATAAAACTTGAGATTCATGCTCTTAAAAATATTTCATTGAACACGTGTTTCATGGTTTATTGGAATTCACCCCCTTAGGGCGCAAAATAGGGGTTGAATGTTTCTATGGAAAATATTTAAAACCTGCTCCAATTTCTATGAAATTTATTATCCGGGTTTATTAATAGGCTACAAAATTATTTTCCTACGGGAAAATATAAATTCCCACGGAAAAACAATAATGCGGGCGAAGCCGCAAGCGGCAAGCTAGTTTATAATAAAGTGGTGAAGACGTGTCCATCTTTGAAACTGTCTAGTGTCAGAGAGGCTAAATGTTTACCGCCCTCTGCAGTAAACAGTAAATTTATTATGTAAGTACCTACTATATTTATTGGAAAAAAATTAATTATTTTTTGTATTATTATACTCTATTGACTGTTAATTATCTCATGGACAACACGGTTACACTTTACAAGAATTTTTAAACATTTAATCAATGTTACCTGGAGTTCTGTCTCCGAATATAGCGCCAAGAAGACCTGGAGATCCCAAAACGCAGACTAGGACCTTAAGAAGACCAACAACGACTGTGAACAAAGAAAAAACAATAAGTATTAAATATTAATTAACAATATTGTTGCATATAAAACTGATTCCTAAATTGGTGAAGATAAGAATGATTCAATTATTATTAGCTGACGATGATAAAATATAATGTTTTTCTAATATTAAAAAACGGTTTATTAAAAATATACATAGAAAGGAACTTCATTTAATTAAAAGTAGACGTAATGACAATGATAAAAAAACTTAATCTATTAAAGTATTAAATAAAGTAGTAATTAAAAAACACTTACGTCCTCCGACAGCGGTACCAACTGAAAAAGATAGTAAAATCATTAGTATTTATATAGTTTTGATTAGCATACATTTTTGATGAACACAGTTGATTAAAAAGAAAGCTACAAAATTAACAAAGATGTCAGTAATATTATTATAATCTAGCTGCTAGATTATGACGATTCCAGCACTTTGTTATAAGTCAATTTCATGACTTCAAAAGCAAAGTTTTTGGTTTTATCCTAATTAAAAAATGTATTATAATGTAATGGCTGTAAAATTGTTTAAAATCTGTTTCTGTTAATAAATAAATAAATAAAAATGATCTTTTAGAATAGACTGTAATTATTTTTGAAGCTGATAAAACATATCATCGTGAATGACTAACAGTGCTATTATTAATTAATTTCAGTAGAAAATTATATCTAAGATATAACTAATACTAGTGTAACAAGAAAAATAAAATATGAAATCTAAAATTAAGTAAAAATTATTAACAGTATTTATTCTTATGATTCAAACTCACCTCCTGGAAGGATAGCGTTGACAACACCACCGACAGCAATACCAACTGTAAACAAAATAATATTCGATGTTAGAGTATAGGCAGACTGATTACATTACAAACAAGTAATAAACAACGTTATTGATAAAAAATTGAAAGATTTGTTGGTCGAAAAATGTTTTTATGATATAAAAGAATTTTTAAGTTAGATCTGACTTTATTAATGTATAGAGTTTAGTATAATCTATTAATGTTACTTAATTAAAATTTCAAAGCTAGTTTTTTAAGAGTTGCAACGCCCTTGCAGGGTTCATATTGCGTTCAATATTCATAATACTTAACACCAAAACGTACACCAATATGATGCAATAAAGATTATGACTATGACTACGTTATTGATTGTGCAATATATGAAGAAATATATTGCACAATATGGATTAGTATATTTTTTATATAAAACTACTACCCGTGCGAAGCCGGGGCGTCTTGCTAATAATCACAATTAAATAGTCGCTAGTTTTATAGCTGAGACCAGTAGAGATTAGTTCTAGAGACAACTTCCTACAGACTCCCAAACTCCACCTCATCATAATATTAGTGTAGATAAACTTACGATTGATGAGCAGATTGAAGACATCGTCAATGGTTGCTGGGATTTCTGCAAAAAGAATTACATGATTAACATTTATCAAAAGAGACTTGGGTCGGAGTTGCAATTAGAAAATGTTTATGTCCTTCACGTTGGTTTCATGGTTGAAGACGAGTCTTTAATTTCCACTTACTGAGTCTTCCAAGATTAGCGAAGATGTTGGCAGCGTCCCCAGCGATTCCTGTAATTAAAATAATAAGGAGTTTAAGGAAAATGTTAATGTGCTTTATGTTGCCGAGAATATTGAAAGCTTGATAATGGATACTTACGGGTAAGTCCAGCGCCGAGAGCAACTGAAATGAACAAAATATTATTAGTATTGAACATTTAATGTAATAAGGGAGCTGGAAAAAGACTATACAATATTAATTCTTTTTTCAGTGTCAAACGTTTTATCGCAAAATTAGTAGAATGCAATAATGTAAAAATTTTATTGACGTCAAAACTTATGCAATTTAACAAATGCTTCGATTGTATCTTACCGAGCGCCTGAGACAGAATTACGCCCTGTAACAAAAAAAAATTCATTGGACGCTGGACGAAACCACGTTTTAGTGGTACTTTATACCACGTTTATTCTGAAATGGGGACAATAAAAATATTGTTCTCAGACATCTCTCAGAGTGTTGGAGAAAAATAAAGAAATTGTGATTAGTAGAAATTACAAAATTGATCGTTATAGCTATTTTATTGTCATATATTTTCGGAAATAGCTGATGCGGAATTAACTACTTTCTGGCCTTTGTCTCGTCTTTTAGTTGTTGGTGAGGCTTGAAAGCCATAGTTGCATATGTGTTGCTATCACACAAATATTGGGACATGATTGGTTCTATAACTTCAATTCGATGAACATAGAATTTCAATGAAAGTGTAAGTGTATGAGTCCATCTTGACATTTTTGGATTAGAAGCTTGTGTTTTATCATAGGGGTACAAAGGCTATTTGTTTTTAGCAGCGATTGGATTCTATGATACAAATAATGATACTTACAACACCAGCGACGATGCCTCCAAGACCACCAAGAAGTCCACCTGAAGAGAGAAAGATGACTATGTTAATTTTATTGAAGAAAGACCTGCTAAAGACGCAAAATGATATTTATTCTTGTGACGCGAAGAGAGCTATAGACTGATAGTAATTTTTTGAGCTATTTTTGTGCAACAATACAGAAAAATATGGAGTTTTGTACAAATGGTACTAATAACAATTGAGGCTCCCAGTATTGAGATGTCCGTCAACTAAAAATGGCTCGATGTCTTAGTCTGTTGCGTTTTACTATCTTTTAAGTATTACACTAATAGAAATACGTGTCATGATATCTTTGAGTACAAGTTTTTATGCCAGTAGAGCTACAAGCAAAAAGAATCTTAATCACAATTAAAAAATACTAGAATAAAATTGAATTACACCAATCAAATGAATAGGAAGACAAAGCAACGATCTTGCAAGGAATCCACTTTCAATGATCAATTTATGTGTTTATGTGAAGTTTATTTTTTTACGTCACTCACCAACCACACTTCCCAAGCCGCCGACAACGCCACCGAGGAGACCGCCCACTCCACTGACAACTCCATTTAGGACGGCGCCAACTCCACCAATTACGTTGCCGAGGCCAGATTGTCCTGAACCACCGATACTACCGCCGGAGCTGCCGGAGTTGTCATCATCATCGTTGCCGTTGGATCCATTGTTTCCACCATTTTGGCCACTATTATCGCCACCATTGTTTCCACCATTTTCGCCACTATTGTCGCCACCATTGTTTCCACCGTTGTCTCCTCCATTATTTCCACCATTGTTGCCACCATTTTCACCACCATTGTCGCCACCGTTGTTTCCACCATTGTCTCCGCCATTGTTTCCTCCATTGTTGCCACCATTTTCGCCACTATTATTGCCACTATTGTCGCCTCCATTGTCTCCACCATTGTTTCCACCATTGTTTCCACCATTGTTTCCACCATTGTCTCCTCCATTGTTTCCACCATTGTCTCCTCCATTGTTACCATTGTTTCCATCATTGTCTCCTCCATTATTTCCACCATTGTTTCCACCATTGTCTCCTCCATTGTTTCCACCATTGTCTCCTCCATTGTTTCCACCATTGTTTTCTCCGTTGTTACCTCCGTTATTTCCGCTGTTGCCTCCGCTGACGATAGTCTGAATATTGATGTTGACATTGACGTTCACAGCGCCATAAAGAGAGTCTTTCTTGCAGACGGAGATGTTCTGTTTGATGGAGGGGATGTAAACCTTGATGTCTGAAAGAAAATAGATGTTGTTATGAAATTTCTAAATAAATGTGAAAATGAAAATTGATTTGATTAAATTTGAGCGTCAGTGGCGCTGTGGTCTCGGCACTGGTATGTGCCTCGAGTAAAATCGGGAGGCCCACGATCGCCACTGCCATGTACCAATGTGTTTTTCGTTTTACGAATTTCATATGTAGGTACATTTATCTGACGCTCCTACGGTGAAGGAAAACATCGTGAGGAAACCTGCATGCACCTGCGAAGTAATTCAAAGGTGTAATGTGCAGTCAACCAATCCGCACTGGGCCAGCGTGGTTTGACTAAGGCCTAATCGCCCTAACATAACTAGTTAGGGTAGGCTCGTGCCCCTCGGTGGGGACGTATATGAGCTGTGATGATGATGACGAAGTTGTAAAATGATAATTGTTATAACAAAATTTTGTCTATTAAACCTGATTTGGAAACTGATGTAAATATAATATAGTATGTTAATAAGCACTTCCTTTAGTGAGTACGAATCTTAAAATATTTCAGATACAATGAAATACGAGAGGTGTTGGGTATTTCAAATGAAACCTTATGGGACCCAAGCCAAAATCGGATACTCAACAAACTTAACCAACAAACTAGGTTTCATATTAAGCAAACCGCACAGTAAGGAGATGCAGTGCAAACCCCTTTTATATCCTAATTGGAGATGAGTTATCAGTACTACTTACCAAGACCAAGAAGAACGTTGAGGACAATAGACAGTTTGGCGACGAGGTCTGTAAAAAACACAAATTTAATGAGCATCTAATAAACGTCAGTAAGAAAAATGAAAAGCTTTCTTTGGACAAAGAAATGCATTGAATAGGAGAACTGAATCGAGAATTTGACTTTCTCAAGACTACGGTTTGAATGTTTAAATTGATAACTGAGAAATTAGGAAGGATGCTTGATAATGTTAACGTGATAAACATTTTACTTACCAGCGACAAGGAGATCACCAACTGTGAATGAAAATAAAATTAGTAAATATAAAGAAATATATATAACATAATTGAAAAGAAGTTGACATGATGAAAACGGCGACTTCCTTACGACAAAGACTTAAAAGCTTTGAAAATTTAGTCTACAAATGAATGAAGCCTACAACAGGAATGGCAATATTGAGGAAGTAATATGTCAAATAAGTGTATTATTTATTTTAAGCAGTAAGTTTAAACAAATTTTTTGAACGACTCTTTTATCTTTCGATGCTTTGTTTTTTGTTATACTAGCTACTATCAAAAAAAAAAGAAATTGATCGTTACAATTACTAAGTTTGTCGAAAGTATAATATTAGTTATTTTTCTGATTTCAGCTGGTTCAATTAACGGTAAAAGCAGGAGATTTATTGAAAATTTTTCTAGTTATATCCGAAAATGAACAAATAGGTATTTCCTGTGAGTTAAATTTGCTGCTGTCGCAATTTTAGATACTTCTCCAGTGACCATATAAAATTTTCATAATTTTTCTGATTCATTGATACGAGTACAGTCTCCAAATTACAATCAATACAGCAATAAATAACGATATATTAATTAGCAATAAACTGATACATACGCCCAACGGTGATGCTGTTAGCGATAGCGCCAACGATGCTGACAACTGTAAAAACAAAACATTTTTAAAATATGAACGAAAGCACAAAACAAACGCAGGTTCTTTAATATCAAATGTTGAGGTAATGGAATTAAAAACATGGGTCGATGTGGGGGCCGACGAAGAATATAGCTCAATTAAATTATTCCACTGCGTAGAGATAGTATATTAATTAAGAACTTTGGTGTTTTTATATTTCTAGTCTATAAATATAGTTGTGCAGTTTTAATTGATCAGTAGGTATTACTACTTCACAACTATTCATAGTTGAGCAATTACTAGTTAAATCTTTGGTTTTATGCACTGCTCAACTTTATGCAGTTGAGCAATCGAGTTAAGCAGTGTAAAACACGAAACAACACACTGCACCAATCCATCTGGCCAGCGTGATTTCGCAGGCCAATTTCTTCTACGCTGAGGAGTGACCAGTGCCCATCAGTGTTGCATGGGTATAGGTGACCAAAAGTAGTTTGTTTTAAATGTATTACGATCGAAGTTAATATCGATTAAATCATTGTACTTACGGTTGACAACGACGGTGACAAGATCAGTTTTGCTGAAGCTAGTGCCTGTAAAAAAGATTTGGGTCAATCTTCTGTTCCTCTTATAAGCAAGTCATTTTAAGATTACTGTGTGCGGAGTGCGAGTTTTATCGAGCTTTGCTCGATCACATGCATTGAACGCGTCAACGTGAATTTGTATGGAATTAGAGCAGTGTCATCTAGTAGTCACTAGATGAAGCTGTCTCATTCCATAGCAACTACTGGCGCTGCTCTAATTCCAAACAAATTCGCGTTAACGCGTTCAATGCGTACGATCGAGTAGAGCTCGATAAAACTCGCACTAGGCACTCTGATATGCAAATTTTTCTGTTAACTTTAGTTAAAATTAACATTAAATCGAAATAATTGTTTACGTGTTTGCGAAATTCTTTAGTGTCTGCTGGCGGCTATTATAAATGGCTTCGTTATAATTTACAGTAAAAGTACGATTCAAAACATAAAGATGGAGAACATGCACAAAATGAAACAAAAATACTCACTGTTGCAGAGTCCAAGGATTTGGAGCAGCCATTGGACGATGAAGCGTGCGTTTCCTGAAAAGTCAGTTTAACAGTGAGTGCAATGGACAATTGTAATCTTCGTACCGAAGAAAATAGATTTTTAATAATACTCTGATCAAAGTATGACACAGAACATTCAACATCAGTAAACAAAATATACTTTCAGCGACTACTTTTCAAAATCAAACACAATAATGAATATAATTAATTGCCATATTTAACAATCTAATCATTAAATCCTTGTGGAATTTTAATGTCCGTCTATGATCATTTATATTTAGTCGTCGTGTTATACCAATACTTTTCTTTTTTTATACTTTTTTATTTACCTACCTTTTTTTACTTACAATAGTACAATTTTGACAGTTTGTTTTGACAATTTTGACAATTCCTCAACATTGAAATTCCGTGACCAACTGACCATGCACCCCAAACATAATTAAATTGTATGCAAATACCCCTAATACAAGTAAAATAAAAAAAATAAACTTGACTCCACATCTTATTTCAAATTAGGAGGCCTTCTCGAGAAGAACAGGCAAGAAACTCGGAAGATATAATATTTTTTATCTCCGCTTTTAAACTGCCAAAGTTACAACATTCAAAACATTGAAACATTAATGGCCAATTTCACCTTAGCTTAGGATTAGATACTCTTAGGTGGCATGCTGACACATTCTTTTCATTAAAGGCAAAAAGTGACAGCATACGTCTTAGGAGTTTAAGCAGAGTCTCTTGAGACAAAGTTAGTGAACTTGGCCATAACAGGGTTATCAATTTATGATAATTTGTCAATGTATAAACAACCTTCTAAACATTCTGCTTTTAAAAATTATGCCCTATTATGCCCTCCCCCCCCCCCTCCCCTAAAGGTGACATCTGGATTTTTCAAACCTCTTTTTTCTCCTAGGCTGGGAGATATCAGAACTTACTCTTAAAAATATTCTGAATTGCACTAAAGCCATAATGGAATAAAAAAAACGCGATTGAATTCCAATGAAAATCATAGTCCGCGCCATCCATAGAAAGTGTAATTATTTAAAAAGTCGTTCTTTATATAAAGAATGTATATGTGTTAATTTCTTTTCTTTCTAGATTATTAAAATTATTTAAAAATACCGAGAAGTCGTAATAAATTAACTCTAAATATCTACAACTTTATTTTTATCATGAAATAAAATTATAATCTAATAAATACCACACTACATACACTTTGACTCAATAATAGTTTAACATTTATTATATTTGCGAAAAATTATACCAAAAATCCCCCCCACAATTCAAAATACTGCAGTAAAATCACAAGTTTCAACAAACCTTTTAGAGCAAGGACACCACCACCGTTAGTGGCGAGGTTGATAGCAGCGAGGATCTTAGCCTCAAGACCGGCAAGGCCGTAGAAGGCGATGATAGCGGAGGCGTCGCTACTGGATCCTGTGTATGGATTGAGTCCCCAAACGGAGCCGTATGATGGTGAGCAGATGGCTGGGATGTCGCTTGGGTTGTCAAGACCTGGAAAATGTTCCAAAATCTTTATGCACTACTGTTCTTTATAGGTACTTAAAACACAAAATTCTAATTGTTAATGAGTTGATATATAGGAGCGTCGGTGGCGCTGTGGACTGGAGCGTCGGTGGCGCTGTGGACTCGGCACTTGCCTTCCAATCGGGAGGTCCGGGTTCGAGACTGCCATGTACCACTGTGTTTTTCGTTTTCGAATTTCATATGTACATTTGTCTGACGCTCCTACGGTGAAGGAAAACATCGTGAGGAAACCTGCATACATCTGCGAAGAAATTCAATGGTGTATGTGAAGTCGACCAATCCGCACTGGGCCAGCGTGGTTGACTAAGGCCTTATCACCCTAACATAGGGTAGGCTCGAGCCCCTCGGTGGGGACGTATATGAGCTGTGATGATGATGATGATGATGTTTATACATAATAATGTGTTCTTATTACTTTGCTACTTAAACAGTAGCAATATACTATAGGAATTATACGAAAGAGAGTTATATAGGTATCTACATTAGCACTTTATTTAGGAAGGTGAATCGATAGTGAGATAGTTACCTGGGGTTCTGTCTCCGAGGAGAGTGCCAGTAAGACCTGGGGATCCCAGAGCGCAGATAAGGATCTTGAAGAGTCCGACGAGCACTAGAAAAAGAGGTTTATATGAGTCCTTCTACCTTAGATTAATAAAGTGACCAATTCCAATTTAAATTCAAAATATGAATGTGTTCAGAATTTCATATTCATTGTTGTTCAAATACGAACTAGACAATTGATATTTCGTGCAAAAAGAACAGAAATACTCACATCCAGCGAGAGAACTTCCAACTGAAAACAATAATGAAGAGTTAGTATCATTTGATGAAAGATAGAAAAAAATGGTTGTAGAATTAAACAAAACTCAAATGAAGAGAATCTGCAGGACTATGCTCTAAAGTAAGACGAATAGGTGTTTACATTTCTTATTAATTGAGTACTATGGTCCTGATAGCCTAGGATACTAAACAATAAGATGAACAATGAGATAATTAGATTATAATTTAACCCTAAAAGATATTACGACATACGTTTCTGCATATTGTATTGCTAATGGATTTTGTAAATTCAGTACCTTGTCATAGCAACAATGCTAGCAAGAAAAATGACAATCTCCATCGACATTACTACTATACATATGTCACAGAGCTATATAGTCACATTTTATGTGAATGCATTTAATGTAAGTTGGTCTTGGTATATCTCCTAGTGCGTTTTTTCTAACATCAGGTATCCTATAGAAGTACACTCTTCTATCATCAGAATTGTTCTTACCTCCTGGAAGGATGACATTGACGACTCCACCAACAGCAACACCGACTGCAAATTAATTTTCTTAATCAGAAACAGAAGCAAATAGAAATGGTATTTAACACACGACAGGGAAGCTCTTGGATTTATTTCATCTGATGGTGGGCGATAGCGACGCGACTATAACTTGGATTCCTCAACAACAGAGGAACTGGCTATCTTACTTCTGATTGTCGGAACACAACATTATTATTAACAATATTATTATGGTGACAATCAATTACAAGTACCGTTATGTCACAAGTTGGCAACGTACACTGTTCTTGTGGGGGTTTTAGATTTGCTGTGAATCTCATAAGAACCACATGTACCATAGGTGACTGTTACTACTTATACCATCAGGTGGGGAGCCTGCTTGTTTGCCAAGTTAGTTGTATAAAGAGACATAGGTGAGAGGCAATCTAAACTTTTATTAGCGTGTTTTTAACCAACTTTGAAAAAAGAGGTTCTATGTTCGACTGTAATTATTTTTTATGTATGTTCACCGATTACTCCGCCATTTGTGGGCCGATTTTCAAAATACTTTTCGTAATGGAAAGAGTATACTCCCATGGTGGTCCCATTATCACCATGTCCTAATCTGATAATGGAATCTCAGATAAATAGAGGTTTCCCTCTATTTAATTAATTAATTGTAATAATTACTTACTATCTACTTACTTATTATCTACTTACTTATATAATAATTACTTATTATCATTAATAAATTGTATAGGCAAGTCCAACGTGTTTCATGTTTTTTTCTTAAGATATTTGGGTATTTGCATCTAGTAGTAATCATATTATGTTACTTAGCTGATGATGGAAAAGTTTCTAGTAGATTTGGAGCTCGAGAAGAATTCTTTCAATACTGCTTAAAGCGAAAGATGTTTTATTGGTATTTGCCTTAGCTCAAATTCTAACACGCATGTTAATACATAACTTACTTACTAAAAAGAATGACAATTTTTTACAAAAAATGACAATTTTTTTACAAAAAATAAACCCGACTTTAAAACACCAAAAGTCATAATATAAATAATATAAGAATCAATGATCAAATTCAAGCAATGATCACCTGGTAAGTGTTAAAAATATTAGAACAATTAATGTAGTTAGTTAAAATTTAATATAGAACTATGATATTGTATGTATTCTTATTTTATTTTTTACTTTTTGGTGTTTTTGAAGTAGGTTTTATTTTTTGTAAAAAAATATATACAACATGGGTGGCACATGCCTATAGATGCTTACGTCTTCAAAGTACAAATGACACCGGCAATGTTCCAATGTACTACAGTAATCTGTGAGATGATGGAAGATTTATTCCCAGTCGAGCTGCACTTCACATAGCAATATGTTAATTGTGACTGATGACAATCATCAAAATCATAAAATTACATTTCAAATAGGTACAATATGATTTATTCAAATTGGATTATTACATAATCACTTTTGCATGTCAAATAAAGCTACGCCAATAGTTCATAGGTCTACGGCGGGTGCACTTGTACTAGAAAGAACCAGCAAGAAATCCAGCAAGGGCTATTTTAAGGGGAAATCTGGAGACACTTACGGTTGATGAGAAGGTTGAGGACATCGTCAATCGTCGCTGGGATTCCTGCAAGCACGAAAACATTACAATGAGAAACAGAAGCAACACATTACAATTAGAGATAGAATAATAGATTTTACAATTTCAAACATAGGAACAAACACGAAGGATGACCGATGTAATAACAAAATTATCTCAAACATGTAAAAAAGTTCACAAGGTTATTGTTTTCTTTAGAATTCACATCAATTTATTGTTGAACTAGCTGTAGGTACTCACGACTACGTTGTCACATAATTTATTAATTTGAATTAGTAGTTCCTGAGATTAGCGCGTTCAACCAGACAAACAAACTCCTCAGCTTTATAATATTAGCATAAATTTAAAAATTAATCAAAAATGACCTTAATCAAACTTCATACACCTACATAACACAGGAGATAAGATTTGTTCGATAATTTAACGTAATAATTGTGATACTCAAGAAAATTCACACGACATTTAAAGCAACTCAGTGTCTACAAGGAATGGATTATTACAAAACTCATTAAATATTGCTCATGGAACATGTACACATAGAATATAATAAAGTATCATTTCTGGATTTTATTAAGTATTATAGAATGTTTTTATAAATTATTTATTATGCAAACAAAACATAACAAAAAAGTAACCCATATTGACTATCACTATCACACACTGAATATGAAAATTTGGTACATAATCGTATACTCCAATTTAAAGATTCCCAGTTAGGTGATATGTTTTGGACTTAAAAATCAATAAAATATACGAGTACATCATACTAATATTATAAATGCTAAAATGAGTTTGTTGGTTTGTTACGCGCACACGCCTAAACCACTGAACAAATTTTAACGATATCTGGTTCGGGGATAGCTTAATCCCTTGGGAATAAAATAGGCTACGCTTTATTACGATTTTTAACGAGTTCCCTAAGGACGCAGACGAAGTCGCGGGAAGCAGCCAGTAATTTATAAATGCAGTAATTCGGTTTCAAAACATTTATGAAACATTTGAAAATACTTGATCTTTGGGTACATTAGAGTGTGAATTAGAGTTACTTCTTGTTTCATCATCATCATCATTTCAGCCAAGAGACGCCCACTGCTGGACATAGGCCTCCCTCAGGGATCTCCAAACCGATCGGTCCTGCGCCTCTCGCATCCAGCGGCTTCCCGCGACCTTCACCAGATCGTCGGTCCACCTTGTGGGGGGCCTACTAACGCTGCGTCTCCCGGTACGTGGCCGCCACTCGAGGACCTTTCCGCCCCAACGGCCGTCAGTCCTGCGAGCTATGTGTCCGCCCACTTCCACTTAAGGTTTGCAATTCTTTGGACTATGTCGGCGACTCTAGTTCTTCTACGGATCTCTTCATTTCTGATGCGATCGCGTAGAGAAACCCCGAGCATAGCCCTCATAACTTCTTGTTTACTTCATTCGAAATATTCGATAAGTACTTACTCAGATTAGCGAGGTCGAAAAAGATGCTCTTAGCATTGCCGGCGATGTCTGTAAGAATACGAAGACATGGTCAAACAATAGCAAAGAACAGTAATTGGTGATGTAATCGGGGAATATTTACGGCAATGTTAATTTGAATATGTATTAATTATAAGAAAGTAATCACATTGATCAACTATTTATTAAAAGTTACAAGTATGACAATTTATTGATTGATGAAATACTCACTGGTGAGTCCTTGTCCGAGGGCGCCTGCAATAATAAAAGAAATTAGCGATATTGATTTTAATTGTTTTCGGAATTACTAACAATGAAAATTCATGTAGTATGCAACCTTATAAAAATGGATGGAAATCTTAAATAGTACATTGTTACCCTAGGGGTGAAAGTAACTTATTTAGATTTTAGTCCCGAGACGTGGTTTGACGCCCAAGCGTAGTGAGGGTGTTAATAGTTCGTGTGACTAACAAGTCTTTAACCCGATATAAGCTTTTCATTACGAATACAAGGAAAGTAAAAATAATAACATGAATTAGCTAAAGAAAAAATTGGTGAATTATATATTTTTACATAATTCAACAACTTCTGCTTTAGCCTTTTCTCCTATGAAATCAGGCCTTATATTCATATCTGAATTAGATGCAATCATTATGTTAATACAAATCTCAAGTATGCAAAAGTATAATCAAAACTCTACGACTAGAAAAAACAATTGGAGATCGTATTGCCGTTTACCCGCCTATTTTTTTTTCTTTGGCCGGCCAAAGAAAAAAAAAATTTGAAAATAGAACTAGTTATTTTTAAATTTGACAGCTGTCAGTTGAACACTTTTCTCCATGGGGCTGAAAAGTATTGCTTTCAACCCGCTCCTCAGGCAACTCCAGGCCTACTTTCCGAGTATGAGTAATGGAAAATGTATTTACAGACTTATTTGAAAGCAAAATCATTTAACAAATTACCTGTTAATAATTCTATTTTCGGCAAAAATGTACAGTCAACGATACGTCAAGCTTTACATTTGCATCACGAAAGTCGTCACTATTACCACAGATAATATAATACTACAGTACTATTACGAGCGACGTAACATCGTTCTCAAGGTCCACATCTAAAGTCTGGCGTGTTGCTGTTCTGATAAGAAAATCTAACCCAATATCTATATTATAAATAAAATCTATATCTATCTTCACTATTTAACATAAAAATCATAAACTTCATTTGATACTCTTTCTTTGACTTACCAAGAACGCCAGAGAGGATTGTGCCCTGAAACAATAAATTTGAAATGGTAGGACGATAGTTCAATAGTACATTACTGCCCCGGTCTATAATGACTACTTTGCTGGTAGCGCTGATGATGGCCGACAGCGCAGCTCCAGGCCGATACAGCGCGGTCAGCGTGCAGCACGCGATGGACGAGCTGAGATAAAGGCCAAGACCGTAGGTCGAGGCCTTTACAGTGAGGATACAAGGGCCGCAATGCTGGAAGGCCTAGAGCGTAGCTAGGCTAGCTCGAGGCGATCATAGCGTGACCAGCGAAGCAGTCATTGTGGGCTAAGGCTTGTATGCTTTACTCAAAAATGCAAGTACCTAATCTAAATAAAACCAGCAAGTAATTTAAATAAAAAATATATTAATTAACTAGAAATTTAATTAAAATGACAATTATGAAAAGTTAACGGCAAGGTCGACTTTGCTCAAACAAGGTTGTCAAAATAATGACCACATTACGTGCATTTTTGAGTAAAGTTACATTTCGGTGCTAAGGCATGGAGCGATGGACACGCCATGGAGGACAATCTTCCCCGTTTTGATTTGTCGGTTCTTGGGTGTATATCTATAATATACACGTCTCAATACGTCCTTGTATAGATATAATATACTAAATCTGTTAGCGCACGGACTGTGCGACATCACATCTCGAATTCAAATTCAAATTCAACATAGGCCTTTCCAGGCACTTATTGACGTCAAAACAAAGCAAAACATTCCAATTTAAAGGAAACATAATATGTATGCACATACAAGGTTAAATATTATTTAACCTTGTATGTGCAGTGCATACATCATATAGGTACCTACCCAAGATGTCTGCAAATACAAGTAGGAATGAACAAAAAGGTTGAATCCTCCGTGTCCTCCGATTGTTGGATATTTTTAGTCTGACAGCAAAATTCTTTAATAACAGTCATCATGTTTCAATAAATCCAATCAGACGAACTGTCGTTGTGGTGCTACTAATGGACTCGCACTAGGTGGTTTTGCATTAAGTGGAAAAAAGTTTGCTTAGTCCGATTGATCGAACTATGCGGTCGAACCACCTGGCCACAGGGATAATGCCAGGCTACAGCGTCGCTAATTCACATAATAAAGTAATAGTTTCGTATTTAGAAATTTTGTAAAATCAAAGCTTATACTTACAACACCATTGAGAAGACCTCCTGCAAAGAAAGAAATTATATATAAGTATATTTTGTAAGAAATAATAATGCTTATTAGAAACTGTCCACAAAATTTAAAATAAAAGAAGTAAGTATTGTGGCAAACTGAAGAAATAATAGGGGTTAAAGTAATGAAATCGCCGTTTTGTATGAAGATTATTAAGAACATTGCTTACTTCATACTAACGTTTTTCTTAGTTATTTAATGACCGATAAAGCAAACCTTATGAAACTTTTAGAGTGAAGACAAGAAATTAGTTAGTTTTCACGAAGTTATCGTCAATAATGTACAGCCGGCTTCAAAAGTAGATAAGCATTATTAACAGATTTAGTACATTAGTACCATGTCACAATAAACATTCCTTTTATTTAGAATGGTTACACCTATATTGCATTGTTAATAGTTGGTAAGACATGGTACTAAGATGGTTATCTCCTTTTGAAGCCGGCTGTACAACATTCTGACGAAAAATATAGGGGGTAATTTTTGAGATTCTTTTTAATATATTATTATTATATTATTAAACTAATGCTGATTAAATTGTAACCAAAACGTGCACTCTAGGGTCGAAAAGAAATAAAAAAAATATTTAATTATAGCTCTTAAATTAGAAAAGTTATATAAACAAACAAAAAAACGGCAATTTCATACTTTAACTACTATTATTTTGCTTTTTTAATAGTTGAAAAAGAACGCAGTAGTTTATAGAAGAGGTTAAATTTTGTAATTTATCTGTTAAGAACTACAGCCATTTGGATTCCTTTCATCGTTGTAGGTATACTAATAAAATACGCACAATAGTAAATAAGTTAACCGTAATTCGTAATAGATGAGTATAGGCTTCATGAACTGTATATAATGTCGTGTATCACAGTTCAAGTGACTCGTCTCATATACAGGGTGTAACTGAACACCCCAATAACATATCCATCAGAAGTAGAGATTCTGTAGAAAAAATGTTAGGGCTAACAAACCTTCTTTTTTCCATACAAACTTAATAAATTATTTTTTGGTATTAATCGCCGACAGCCCTACGTAAGCGTACCAGGAATACTACGTTCACGTCTGTCACGTGTCATTTTGTGTTTGAATGTCTTGAACCGAACTGATTATGGAAGGATCCTTAACTTTTAGTACTTAGAGGTTAGTTTTTAAAGACAATACCCTTGACCCATGTCGTTGTTCTTAGCTGGTATTAAATTCACTAAAAGATGATAATAATAAAAAAAACACAAGAAATGAAACCCGACTTCAAGAACACTTAAAAGTTAATCATAATATAAGATGCCTAAAATACAAGTTAACAACTTTTGATTACTTAGTTTAGGTATTGTCAAAAATTGTCACAGTGTACAAATGAAAGTACATTTTATGATTAAAAGAAAATTAGATCTTTTTTTAACTTAATATCTGAATATTGTTTAAGTATACGTTCAAATATAAGACCAGCCCCCTAACCATGATCGCTTAAAACAATATTAAAACCGCGCTGAGAGCGGGATGGCGCTATACGCAGCAAGAGCGGTGTCTCTGTTTTAATATTGTTTTAACCTTGCTATAAGCGATCATGGTAGGGCCCCTGTATGTATTAGGATTAAGCCTTTTATAGTGAACAAATTTTATCTTATAAGAATACAGATAACATCACATTTCTTTTTTTATAGTCGGTGCCAAACGATGAACTCCTAGAAAGTCTTTATATTTACCCACTACTAATGATGTTAACTTATTTAAGGAATTTCTCAATAAAAAGTCTAATATTGTTTTACTGGTAATCCTAAATTTTCTCATTTTATAACCGACTTCAAAAAAAAAGAGGAGGTCATCAATTCGACCCGTATCTTTTTTTTGTGTGTATGTTACGCGATTACGCCGTCAATTGCGGACTGTTTTTAAACATTCCTATTCGATAGAGTTTTATACTCCCGAGGCGGTCCCAAGATCACCAAAGACAGGATCGGATGATGGGATCCCTTAAATTTTATAGGTATTTTCAACGTGTTTTGTGTGTATGTTACGCGATAAGGTACTCCGCCAATTGTGGACCGATTTTCATAATTCTTTTTGTATTCAATAGAGTATACTCCTGGGGTGGTCTCAAGGTCACTAAAGTCAGAATCTGATGATGGGATCCCATTAAAATCGAGGGAAACCCTTAAATTTTATAGGTACGTCCAACGTGTTTCATGTTTGTTCCGAAGCTTTTTTTTCATTTATTTAATCAATATAACAAACATATTAATTAAGAAACAAACCATAAATCACAAAGATTTGTCCGGTATGTTGAGGTTGAGTTGTTAACATAACCGCGGTAGCAGCAGAGTATTTGGATTTCTAATTACTAAAAAAGTACATAATAAGTGGGTAGTTAAATACAATTTCGTTTGGTTAGTTATGTTTCTAATTTTCTATAGGTACGTTGTTAACTACAGCTGTTCATAAAGTATCACTTTAGTTTATAATTAATTTTATTTTTAGTGATATCTTTTTTCACTGAGGGATCAATGTCATTTAGTAAATGAGGAACTAAGTAGCGTGTTGTTCGTTTTCCGTAAGTATTATAAGCACTTATAGTTACCAATTGTTCGTTTGTTACTTGTCGAGTGGCAATTCTGTGACAAATTTTTTGTTGAATCTCTAAGTTAAGGAATTGTTCCTTTAAAAGAGAATACGGAAATTTAATTTGAACAAGTAATATTTTGCAGTGCTTATAAAGATCATATTCATTGTTTTTGTATTGTTCTTTGACTACAAGCGATACGATTTTCTTTAAAATTCTAATTTCGCAACTCTGAATTTTATCAAGATAGGTTTTGAACGTTCTGCCATAGCTGGTAATGCCGTAATTAATAATAGAATCAGCTAGCGAATTGTAAAGCAATAATAGTATTTTGTATGGTATTCTGTTTCTTATTATAATTATATTAGCTAGATATGCTCTAAGTCTGTCACAGATACTATTAATATGTGGAAGCCAGTTAAATTTGTTATCAATTACCAAGCCAAGGTAGGTATGAGTGTCGACTGTTTCAATCGCAGGGCAGCTACATTTTTGTTGTCTTAGATGGAAACACATATGGTCATGGGCTATAAGCTTTTTAGTGTCAAAGAGGTGAAGGGTGATCGGATGTGCACTAATTTCGTCTTCTCGGCGTTAAGGACAAGTCGATTGTCATGACACCATTTGCTAAGGGAATCGAAATCTTGTTGAAGTTGCTCGAGGGCCATTTTAACATTTTTGTCGGCTATAACTAAACATGTGTCGTCTGCATATTGATATGATGTGCAATGTTTCAGTACATTATTCACATCATTAACATAAGCAATAAAATGAGCTGAACCGAGAACGGATCCCTGAGTTGTTCCTTCAGTGACTGACAGTACTTCACTCCTTGCGTCACCCACCTTGACATAATAAGACCTTTTTCTAAGATAATCCTCACACCACTTCAAAACAGGACCCCTGATTCCTGAGTCTTCGAGTTTTTTCACTAGACACTCGTGATTTAGAGTATCACATGCACGTGAAAAATCGATAAACAAGGCTAAGACGTGTTTACGATCATTCATGTGATTGTTAATTTCATCGGAGAACCTGGATAGTAATAGAGTGGTACTTTTGAGGGGCTGAAACCATACTGATTAGGGCTTATTACTTTATTTTTATGATAAAAAGTATGTATTTGATGTTTGTTTGCCTGTATCGCACATAGATATATTCCCCTCGCGTGGCGGGAAGTGACAGTTATCTTCATTCCAAAGCCCGGAAAAACCGATTACACACAGCCCAAGGCCTATAGACCTATAAGCCTAACATCATTCCTACTAAAGACCCTCGAAAGACTATGCGATAGACACATCAGAGATGGACCTCTACGCATGGTACCGCTACACAAACAACAGCACGCGTACTCCATAGGAAAATCAACAGAATCCGCTTTACACAGCGTGACTTCCAGAATTGAATGCGCCATAGAACACAAAGGTTCTGCACTAGCTGCCTTCATCGATATTGAGGGCGCTTTCGATAAAACAATGTTTCACAGCATCGACATAGCCCTTAAAAGACACGGTGTGGCCCCAACCTTGTGCGGTTGGATCACCAATATGCTCAGGCAGAGGGCCATACAAGTCACGAGAGCCATCGTGGCGAAAGGATGCCCACAAGGAGGCGTCCTCTCGCCTCTAGTGTGGAACCTCGTTGTGAACAGTCTTCTAGACCGTCTAAACGACAAAGGCTTCTTCACCGTAGGCTACGTCGACGATATAACCATTATAATAAATGGCACTCACGAAAACACACTGTGTAACCTCATGCACCAAGCCTTGAAAATAGTAGAGAACTGGTGCAAGGAGCACAAACTAACAGTCAACCCCACAAAAACAGAGCTAGTCCTCTTCACCAAAAAGAGGAAACTAGCAAATCTACAATTACCAAAATTCTACGGATCCACCCTAAGCCTAACATCGGAGACCAAATACCTGGGCATCTATTTGGACAAACAACTGAACTGGGCTAAACACACTGACTACATCACCATAAAAGCTAGTATATCACTGTGGCAATGCAAGCGACTGCTTGGAAAAAACTGGGGCATTAGTCCCAAAGCCACTTACTGGCTATACACTACGGTTATTCGACCAATTATAACATATGGCTCCCTAGTCTGGTGGCCCAGGACAGACCAGGCAAACGGCTAAAGAGCACTAGCCTGCGTGGCTATCACTAGTAGTATGAGAACCGCACCCACAGCCGCATTGCAAGCTATGTTGGGGCTGCCACCTTTGCACCTAGTTGTTAAAGAGGAGGCAGCACTAGCGGCGTTCAGACTCCACAATGCTGGCACACTAGGAAAGGACCCCAGAATCAAACACATACGCATAAAAGAACAAGCGACCAAACATCACCCGATGATGACATCACCCAATGATAGGATTCTGAAGAGATTCAATTTCCAGAAGCACTATAATATACAGCTCGAAGAGGAATCACACGATTACTCAGGCCCAAAAGAGCTCAGAATATACACTGATGGCTCCAAGACCAACTCAGGAACCGGGGCAGGCGTATACTCAAATGAGCTTAACATCAAGATACCCAAACCGCTAGGTAGATTCAACACCGTATTCCAAGCGGAATGCGTAGGTATTATCCTGGCGGCCCTCGCCATAGAATCTAAGGGAATTATGGATTCTCACATCCGCAGTCTCTGATAGTGCTTCGGTACTCAAATCCCTAAACAAAACCTATGTCACTTCGGAACTTGTATTGGAATGTCACAATGTGTTAGAACGAATTGTGACTTCCAACCGGAACACAGTGACACTACAATGGATAAAAGGACACAGCGGATCACTGGGCAATGACGCGGCCGACGAGCTGGCTAGGAGGGGATCCGACATAACGGCTTTCGGACCCGAGCCCATCGTACCAATTCCCTTCAGCCAGATTCGCGGATGGCTGCAAGAGCTCACCCGCACACAAGCACAAGACCACTGGTTCTCGACTCCAGGGTGCAGACAGTCAAAGGAAGCCATGCCAATCCTAAATAACAAACTGACCAGACGCATATTGCGCCTGAACAGGAACAGTCTGCGGCTGGTGACGGGAACCATCACTGGACACTGCTCACTAAACAAACACTTCCACACCATAGGCATAACAGATAGCCCCCTATGCAGAGCATGCTTAGGGGCCGAGGAAACGGTGTCACATGTGCTCCTTGAGTGCACAGGTGTCACCGAAATACGGAAAAACACCCTTGGATCTCCCAATTCTGTTACAGAATCTCTGGACAGACTTGGAGATCTCATACGCTTCTGGAGGGAGGTGGGCTGGCTGGAGTGACGGCCGCCTTCACGTACAATGGTCCACCTTAAGGATTAAGTGCGGAAACCGACCCCGATAACATAGAACATAGAACATGTATTTGATCACAGAGGTACTTCTCAACAATTTTGTCTATGGACGACAAGAGGGATATTGGACGGTAGTTGCACACATAATTATATTTTCCTTTATTATGAATGGGTCACACACAGCTCTGTTTAAGCTCATCTGGATATTTACCTAACGCAAAACTAGTGTTTATTAATTGAGCAATACATGCGGACATTTTTTGAGCGATTCTTTTAGCGTCTGCAATTTTAATGCCATCACCACCAGGAGCTTTCCTACTATCAAGCTTCGATATTAGCCATTCTATTTTTTTGGGGGTAGCTTTTTTAAAGGTAGTCCCTTTCTTCTCCGAAAATCGATCGTCCGAAAATCATAATCCCGAAAACGCTTGCTATAATCATCACTTTTCATAATGTTCGGGTATACGAAATTGTATATTACCTAATCGTCTTTAGTTCTAATGCTTTTGTGTCATAATATCGGGTGCTATAATAATAAGATATCCTAATCTTACTTGCTATAAAGTCAAATGTCCTAAGTGCTATATTGTATAATATTGTTAGTCCGAATGATGGTTTATAATAATATTGTTAGTCCTAAAACATGTTTAAAAGTTGATTTATCTTGGTTATGTTATCAATATCATAAAGCTTAGACTTACTATCAATAATAACAAATTGAATTAAAATGTTGTCTTATGAACCTTAACAACCGTTTCGTTTTAAAATTCAGTGACAGAAATATATCGCTGTAAAACCGACACCACGTAGTCTTGTCTGCCCTACCCCTAGAGTGTTATTTAAACCCGCGTAGGCGCGGAGGGGCGAGGCGGCCCGCGAGCTGAGGAGCAGGTGGTTTTAACGACCGAAGCCGCTGCTGAGGCTGGCCGGCACAGCCGGCCAGCAAGCCGAAGCTGCGGTGGTGGGCGAAAACCATCTGCGACGATTAAGTCGCGTGGGACCGCCGGAGCCCCGCAGCGCCGGAGCCGTGACAGAAGCCATGCATGCTGCATGCTGCTAGCTTGCATGCTTTAAGCTTGCGTGCATGCTGCATGCTTGCTTGCATGCTGCATGCTTGCTTGCATGCTGTATGCTTGCGTGCATGCTGCATGCTTGCTTGCATTACATCAAGTGACTGTTTTAAACGTATGCATGGGTTTGGTAATACATATAATGAAAGAACTTTATATTTGTGGTATTTCGATTTTAGGGCACGTTATATTATGAGATATTACATTAGGACTTATGACTATTATAGAAAAGTATTTTAGAAATTTTAAATATTATAGATTGTGATAATTATAGCAAAAAAAATTAGGTCATATTATATTTTGAGATTTCGGTTTTCGGGCAAGTGATATTATGAGAAATTAAGTTAGGGGTGCTTATCATTCGGACATATGATGATTATGTCAAAAAACATTATGACACGTTAGATTATGGATAAAAAAATTATGAGACAAAATAGAGAACCTTTTTAAAGTATAAGGTAACATCGGCAGACTTCACTCGCATCTAATAATTTAACTGGGCATGATGGAAGTATAGTTTTAACGGCATTACGGAATTCTCGTGCAAATTTATTAGCTATTACTATACTTATGTGAGTTTTTATTTGAATCAAAAGCTTTCGAAATAATTTCGTCTATCGAGCTATTCACGTATTTGCGTCTGGTTTTGTGGTGATGTAGTCATAAACCGAGCTGATGGAAGGATCCTTAACTTTTGGACTTGACCTGACAGCACCTCAATTTAATGGCACCGACTTCATTGTAAAGTTTGATGTCGTCTGTACCTATTCTTATATTATTTTTAGTTTTTTAGTGTTTTTGAAGTCGGTTTTTATTTTTTTGTAAAATATTTTACCGGTATTTCAGAAAATAAAATGTGTCGAGGCAATATCATTAAATCGCGTTTCTGGTTCTTGTGTCTAAATAAAGAAACATATAGGACCTATCTGACTTTCAGATCTGTAAGATCTTTCAGTGAACTGTGGCATTACATCAAAAATAACTAATATTTTCAGTAAATCGCCATAACTATTTCCCTGTTCCTTTTCCAGTCTACAGAAATGTTTGAGTAGTAGAATACTACGTCATTCCTTTGAACTGCAAACTCAAAGATAAAATTTTTCGTCAACTTGTGTGAGCTCACCTTGCCTTAAATTCTCTACTAAAACATAGAACTCTAGGTATTTTTGCAAATATATACTCATATATCCATTATAGTATAAGACTGTATGTTTCCTTCGATAAATAAAAAAAAAAAACATCAGAAGTTTCGGTATTTTAGATAATTTTCTCGCGAAATTAACCTCACTACATTTCACCATTTGACACCTGTTTACACATTACCAGTTGATTTCTGCGAGTTCACGTAATGTATCACGCACTTACTACCATTTTAAGTGCGTAAGTACTTAAGTCGGTATCCACATATAACTCAATTATTATGTACATAGATGGTTTGATGGCAACTGAACAAACATTATTACGTGATACAATAATTAGCTAATTATGCGTGGCATGTTACGATATGTTCACGACAGTTCTGATGGAATTTTTTTGAATTATTTACACGGTTGTAAGAAAGGAAGAAAGCAACGCTACTACAATACATTATTGACGTATACAAAATTGACAGGTTTAGGCAATACAACATAACATATATATACAAAATATAACTTTGTATAACATACAAAATAAAGTAATATACTCAATAGACGCAAGAATAACTGTGTCTGTCCATTATGCTCTTATGGCAGCACCGCTCTGGACTGATTTTGATAAGTTTCGGTAAAGAGTTATACTGAAAACATGAAGGGAAGTAGGTGTTATTTTAAGCCAACCAATTTTGAGTTTTGTAGAAATACTCTAATACGAAATTATTGAAATATTATATGAACAACCTTTACGTGTTTACAGTTGAAATGTACCCGCAAAAATGAGGTTTGTAAGAATTCAAAGTCTCTGGTGAAAATTAGGGGTTGAACGTAACTAAGATACAGTTTAAACCTTATTAAGAGGAATCAGTTAGCAGGCACCGCTAGTATTATATAGGTAATCTACCGTCGTTCAACGGCGTTAAGGCGCTATATCGAAAATATTGGTTATTTTTTATGTAATGTCATAGGTAACTGAGAGATCTTACAGAGCTGAAAGTCAAATATGTGTTTTCTTATATCTTTAACTAGTCACGAGCAGAACCGGAAACGCGATTTAAAGATGTTGCCTCGATACTTTTTATTTTTGAAATTACCTCTTAAAAATAACAATATTCAGGATTACTAGTAAACGGTGTTAGGTATTCATTAAAAAGTTCCTTAAATAAGTAGCCATCATCAGTATCCAGAATCGTACAGAAGCATTTTTTTCTAATCATTATAGTTATTTTTTAATAAAATAATTTGTATTTTGTCGCTTACGTCGGTAATTTCTAAACGATCTGATTGCATGCGGGCGCAACGCATTCACGACTTTAGTCACATAGATATAAAGACTAGCTGCTTGAGCACGGGGGGCGCCCCGCGTTTACGTATAGACCACGCCTAGGGCATCGGAACCGGTTTTTCCCGGTTCCAAGAGAACCGGGAATTCCCGGTTCTGAGGGTCCCTGAAAGAACCGGTTCTGTAAATCGGAGAACCGGACTTTTCGGTTCTTTCGGTTCTTTCTTAAAATAAATTTAGAAGTACATCTCTTTATACTAAATATCAAGTTATTATCATATCATAATATTATTTTCACTTGCCTCTCCCATATAATGACATTAAACTTATTCCACATGTGGATCTAGCCACATTAGTGGATTCAGTTTCAACGTCACATTATACCGATCGATAATATATTAATTTTTAGCACTACAAAAGTCATCAGAATTACCATTATTTCACTGTTAAGTTAATAAATAACGTTATATTAATATTAGAAAATAAAGAATTTTTTAAGGGATTCGGCAACGTTTTTTTGTTGACAACTTGGCTGGACACGCGCCCGTGTGTCTTGATAACGTTCGTTGTACCTATTTATTTCTCTTTTCTCACATTACTTTGTTTTTTAGCATCCAAATGATAATTGTGTGTGATTTGAGTTGTATTATCGCAACTACGAAAAGAATTTGAAAGAAGTCATTCATCATTTCTGCCAAGAAACGCCTACTGTTGGACATAGGCCTCGGTCAGGGATCTCCAAATTGGTCGGTCCTGCGCCTCCCGCATCCAGCAGCGTCCCGCGACCTTCACCAGATCGTCAGTCCACCTTGTGGGGGTTTACCAAACTACCAACGCTGCGTCTCCCGGTACGCGGCCGCCACTCGAGGATCTTTCCGCCCCAACGGCCGTCAGTCCTGCGAGCTATGTGTCCTGCCCACTGCCACTTAAGGTTTGCAATTCTTTGGGCCATGTCGGTGAATCTTGTTCTTCTACGGATCTCTTCATTTCTGATGCGATCGCGCGTAGAGAAACCCTGAGCATAGCCCTCTCCATTGCCCTTTGAGTGACATTAAGCCTTCTGATGAGACTCATTGTAAACAGCCACGTCTCAGTTTCGTACGTCATCACTGGCAACACGCACGAATTGAAGACTTTCGTTTGGCCGAGAATATACTGCGTAGCTTCCCGAACGCTGCCCAGCCGAGTTGGATACGTCGATTTACCTCTTTCTGGAAATTAGACTTACCGAGCTGGACTATTTGCTCCAGGTAAATACATTCGCCAACAATTTCCAGTGTAGAGCCTCCAACGTTCACAGGAGTGGGTACTACATGGGAATTCACCATGATTTTGGTGTTGTCCATGTTCATTTTAAGACTCACTTGTTGGGAAACTCTACAGAGGTCTTCGAGAATTTCGAGCATTGTGCCTAGATCTTCCACGGTCTTAGTCATAATTACGATATCATCGGCAAAACGAAGGTGAGTCATGTACTCGCCGTTTATGTTGATGTCGAGTCCTCTCCAGCCCAAAAGCTTAAATACATCCTCCAACGCAGTTGTGAACAGTTTCGGCGATATTACGTCATCCTATCTCACACCTCGTTAAAGTCGTATTGATTTCGAGTTTGGTCCTGAAGGCGGACTGACATAGTGGCGTTTTCATACAATGACTGCAACACTTGGATGTACCGGTAGTCTATTTGGCACCTCTGGAGTGACCTAAGTATAGCCCAGGTCTCAACAGAATCAGAGGCTTTCTCATAGTCCACACACGCCAAGCATAGTGGCAGATTCTTTATCATCAGCTCGGCCTTCTGTATAACCTGCCGCAGCGTATAAATGTGGTCTATGGTAATATAGCTTTTACGTAGTCCGGCTTGTTTGCCGGAGGCTGGAAGTCATGATAACTCTCGAGAACAGCTTGTATACATGACTCGGGAGCGTAATGGGCCTGTCGTTCTTCAACTGGGCCCTGTCGCCCTTTTTGAAGAAAAGTGCCACCACGCCCCTGAGCCATGTCTTAGGCGTTTTGCCCTCGAGTATGACGGAGTTAAATAAGAAGAAGTGATTATTGCAAAATAATTATTATTTTTATAATTATACTCAAAGTCTAATCATAAAAATAATAAATAATGTGATTTCCAATAAAGTGTGTTTTATTAAGATCCATTCTCTTTTATTAATTTTGATAGTAGAAAATCTATATAATAAATAGCATAGCTTATCAGCTAGAATTTATCAAAAAACCGAAAGAACCGAAAAAACCGGGTACCCGGTTCCGGCTTGAGTTCGGAACCGAAAGAACCGGTTCCTAAAATAGGGCCGGTTCTCGATGCCCTAACCACGCCTCCCATTGTTTGATTCATTTTCGATATAGCGCCTTAACAGATACCATTTTTTGACAGCTTTCAAATTTGACATTTGTACTCTTTTTTTTAATGATTAAAAAAGATTTTTCAGTGTTTTAAAATAATAAATTGAATAATCTATCAAGATGTATTTTTAGTATTGTATTTCATATGGTTATTGTAATTCATTTTTTATTGTGTTTTATATGTTCTTTGTGTGTTAATAATGACGCAAATAAATTGTTTATCTATGTATCTAAAAATATTTATAGTTTTAGCCGATTTACATTTTTATAATTTGAAATATTAAGTTACTGGACTAAGTAGGTGAGGCGTCAAAATTGAGCACGAAAAATCAGTTCATACCGTTTCATTTGTAACAATTTATTAGCGCCGCTAAAAATGTCAACATTTCGTAAAATAAACGCAAAACGAGGCTAACATCAGAGGGCCTATTACCGATCTCATGGTTTTGCAAATGATATCATATGATATCATAGTGCAAAACGAAAAATACGATTTCCGGTCAGATTTTTGATCATTTGTTCATTATTTAATGATGACATCATTGTAATTATGCCATAGTGATGATATCATTGGAGATCGGTAATACAAAATGCAGCATTTCATGACTTCTTTTTCACAAATTTATACCATGTCATACGATGAAAGATTCATAATTGGCCTGCAGATGTCAGCACCAGCAAAGTGGCGATGGTTAACTGGAACACATCTATAATTTTTTCACGCTAACATCTAATGTTGACCATGTTTTGCGTTTCTTTTAAGAGATGTAAATATTTTCAACCGCACTATTTTTCAGAAATGCAATCTAACCCAAAAATCAAGATATTGTTTGAGTGGAACGCATTACTTTACGTTGACATACGATACTAGCAGTGCTAGCTTCAAAAGCCAACGAAACGCGATGATGTTAGAAAAGTTGAAAATGCTGCAAATCTGTGCTGAGGTGGAACGCGCCTATAGTAAAGTAAAATAAACTCAATAAATTGAACAAATCAACAGCCTTGTATTGTAGCGGGCTCCCTTTTCCGCATTTCGACTCTTATTCGGTCCATTATGCGTGTGGGATGGCCGGTTATTCTAACCAGCCCAGTTCCTTCCAGAAGCACAGAAGTCTCCTGGGACGTTCACAGGCTTCTAGGAGCGACCTCGGATTGCCAAGGATTTCTGCCCGTTGTGTGGCTACTCCCATGCAGTCCAGGATTACATAGACAGCTGATTCTTCAGCGTCTAGACATCCTCTGCACTAGGGACTGTCAGTTACGCCTAGTAGATGTAAATGTTTGCCGAGTGTGTTGTGTCCTGTTAGAGAGCCTACCACTATCCTTAGTTCGAGTCGGTTTAAGTAGAGCAGTCTATGTGTCAGTCGCGGTGTAAGTGCAGGTATCGCTTCTTTGGACTGTCTACATGTTGAGGTATTTGCCATAATGTTTGTTTTGGGTATATTGCCGTGTCCATGTTTTCAGCTGACTAAAAGGGATCGGCAGCTGTGGCACAGGACTAGCCTATGCTAATCAATAGCCTTACTTCTGAACCATTTCCAATTGATCGATATTGCGATTATGACATTTGTACGCTTGAGTTTCCACATTGGCGTCAAATTGGACCAGTATTGCGCAGATTTTGAGTGAACTAAACACAGTGCTGTTTATTTTTTTAACCGACGTCAAAAAAGGATCAGCTAATAAGTTACAGCTGAATCGAAACTAAACCGTTGCGATCGACCAATCAGAGCGCCACCTTATCACGTCATCCAACAGTTGCATGGCAATATACGTGCTACGATTGGTCGATCGCAACGTTTTAGTTTCGATTCAGCTGTAACTTATTAGCTGAATTAGGCCCTAGGTTGTCAATTCGATGCGTATGTTTTTTTGTGTGCGTGTGTTACGCAATTACGCCGCCAATTGTGGACCGATTTTCAAAATTCTTTTTGTATTCGATAGAGTATACTCCTGGGGTGGTCCCAAAGTCAGGACCTGATGATGGGGTCCCATGAAAATCGAGGGAAACCTTAACTTAATACCAGCTCACCTTCGGTATTAGGTATAAGGGTTTCTTTCACTTAAAAGATTTCATTCACTAAAAAGTTTAAAATAAAAAATATATTTTCACAATTCGAGCTGGTACAAATTCGACATATTTTTATTCACTCAATGACTAAAAGAGAGTTCTATTCACTGTTATCGATGAATCAAGCGCCTTGCCCTATCCGAGTGGCAGTGGTAAAAAAGTACTCACCGACGAGTCCCCCAAGGCCACCACCGACAGCAACGTTTCCGCTTCCGCCACCGTTGAGGACGAGACCACCGCTGCCTCCTACGGAACCCAGGCTGAGTGGGGTCGCGTAGGCGATGGCCAACTGAAATATAGATACAATTAATACTGTATCCGTCCAAAGAGATCATATGTCACCGGTAACGTAAGCGTTTCTCAAATTTACTATACAATTAATACTATATCCGTCCAAAAAGATCATATGTCACCGGTAACGTAAGCGTTTCTCAAATTAACTTCAAGTTTTTTGGTAATTCAAATTCAACTTGTCTTCAAATCGTTTATTCAAATTGGATTATTACATACTTAATCACTTTTGCACGTCAAAGAAGATATGCTATTGGTTCACAAGTCTACTGCGGGAGACTTTGTTTTGGAAAGAACCAGCAAGAAAAGCAAGGGCTATTTTTTTCCCCTGTATTACAAAGTCGTCAGTTGGAAGCTGACCTCAAAGCTTTGAGCTCAAAAGTTGGAGCTCAACTTCCATTACAAGATTAGATGTGTCAATTCACATTATATATGATAAAGACTTTATTAACATATGAATCAAAAGAAAGTGTAGAGTTGACCTCATGTCCAAATAGTTAGTCTTATCATCCAAATAATATTTAATAATACCAATCTCTTTAAACCTATCTCTGGGTGAAGTTCGTGAGCTCAGCTTATTATTTGCTCCCACTGTACGTTTCTTTAAAATAAAACGCACTAAGTACCTACATTGTTAAATATTAGAATTGGGGGTTCAAACACAATTTTTTTTTCCGTCATGTAATCAGACGTTATAATATGATTTTTTAATAAGTTGCAATCAAAGATGTAGGTATTTTTGATTGCAACTTTATTTTTTTTAAGTTAAGTTCTTGTATTTTATTGTAGAAACGTATACACAGGCCTCTAAAAGAATTATATTGATTTTTTGGAGCTTGGTATTTGGTAAAGCTAACATATTCTTTTTTCTAGTATTAACTGAATGAATATCACTTGTTTACAAAACCAAATTAATATTTTTACGAAGAAAAACGGTAAGACTTTTACTGCACAGGCTGCCAAGTTGTGCAAAGGATTGCTTGCTTCTATTCGTACAGTCTAATCTTTTTTAAGAACCATTTGAATGAAACAATATTTTCTCTCGAATTCGTATTCAGAATAATATTCATGTACTTATATAACGTGTGTTCAATACGTGTGTGTGTATGTATGTATACACGGTTATTTTTTTATCATACTGGAAAATTTTAGAGGCAGCTCGGTAGACGCTAGACGACTCATATCAATAAAAAAAACATGTGGTTATATTTTTAAAATGTTATCCGCCAATAATATTAAATTATAGACATTGTTCTTGTTTACTACAAGATAAGGTAAGATTATGAATGAATAAAGCATTTACTACTACGGGCTTAGGAAAATGCGGCAACGTCGCATTATTAATTCAAGCAAGATCAATCTACAACTAGTTTGAAATAAGAGTTATTATTGCACTAGACACTACAACAGTGAAAGACAGAGACAGTCGGCGCCGGCGCCGAGCGCCGGCGGCGGCGTTTTGTTGTTTGCTGTCGCTTGTCGGCACGAGCCGACCGGCTTTAGTTCGCCTTTGACCCCAGCGCGTGTGAACGTATCGCGATGTCGCGCCCGCGCCTGACGCGCGGCAATCGGGCGCATTCGGAATTTTAGTTTCAAGTTAACACATCTAGCGAATACACAGACCTTACTCCGGTAGACCGTAGACTTTTACTTGTGAAGTGAAATTAAGTGTTTGGTGTAAGAAAGTGAACCCACAAACGTAAGACTTGGCAGCGAAAACTGCATTTCGAGACGTTAAACACTAACCAAAGTGACATGTTGTTGTGGTCATGTATAGTTTTAAACGTGCACGACTATGTATGAGTTAGAGGACTTTTAGAACTCTTTTGTTATTAGAACTAAAGTTGATTTAAATTGTTTCCTAGGTAGGTAAGTATTTAAAGTTGATTCCAATTTTTTAACTACGCCAAAACAACCTACCATAACCGTAATACCTACTTAGTACTGTTTGTTTTCCTTAAAAACTTTCTTTTGCCGGTACTAAGCCCGTAAAGTAGGAAGGTGAAATTGTGATCAACTCAGTGATGACTTTGAATCGGCGACGTTGTTGCCAGTTCGCATTCATTCAATGTTTTGCCTACAACTTCACTCAGTGTCCATACCAGTGCAGTATATTTTGGATATTTTTGATAATAAATATCTAATTAAACAGGTGAGTAAATTTTATTATTAATGGTTAAATAATTCTTCTACCGTGTCCTGAAGCCACCCTTAAAATAACCAGGGTGATAAAAAAATAACCGTGTATATGTGTATGTGTTTATTTATGTATAGTTAGTTATACATCTCTATCTTTGTATTAATTAAATATTTTCCAACGTGTTTCGCTAATGTTTTTGCGTCTAATTTAACAATTTTAAAATATATAATTTACACGCTGTTTATTAATAGTTAAATAGGTTGAGGGTCGGTGGCGCTGTGGACTCGGCACTTGCCTTCCAATCGGGGGGTCAGGGTTCGAGACCCGCCATGTACCAATGTGTTTTTCTTTTCGAATTTCATATGTACATTTATCCGACGGCAACCTGCATACATCTGCGAAGAAATTCAATGATGTATGTGAAGTCGACCAATCCGCACTGGGCCAGCGTGGTTGACTAAGGCCTAATCACCCTAACATAGGGTAGGCTCGAACCCCTCGGTGGGAACGTATATGAGCTGTGGTGATGAAGTAGGTAAAGGACAAAAAATATACAAGACCACGACAATGTACCCTATTTTAAGGCAATTAAAGTGATTTGATATGGCAGTTAAGTCTCACTAGTAGATTATTATCAATATCGCCACCCTGAGGTTGGATACAAATTATTAAAAAAATAGACCAATTGACATTACTCAGGAAGGAAACGGGGGCATGTTTGTTTAATTAATGTGCCCCAAGCACGAACCACTATGGTTATGGTTGTCGTAATCGTATTATTTGTATGAAAACTATAGCAGCGCCGCTACGGTCGTTTAAGGAACTAAATGGTATCGTAATGGTAAAGGTATATTTAACGAGAGCTAAAGTGTGAGAATCGTCACACGAACTCACTTTTGACATGTCGTATCATTTTATTCGACAGCTGACTATCGTAATAATTATCTTTCACCGAGTATTTTATAGGGACTATCGTTACGTTACGAGCTCACGATAGTCTTACGATAGTGTTTCTATCTCTCCATTTAATATCTCATAGTAAGTAAATACGATTACTATACAGTGTGTCTGGTCACTGGTATCCGTCCCGTTAAGGTGAAACAATATGATCAATTTTATCGTCAAATCCACCATAGTGAGGCATTTTGCCCCTACTGTTTTGAAATGGCGGCAATTTTTAACCGACTTCAAAAAAGGAGGAGGTTATCAATTCGGTTGTATTTTTTTTTATGTTTGTTACCTCATAACTCCGTCATTTTTAAACCTATTTCCAAAATTCTTTTTGTATTCGATAGAGTATACTGCAAGGGTGGTCTCATGGTCACCAAAGTTAGGATCTGATGATGGGACCCCATGGAAATTGAGGAAACCCCTTAAAGTTTAAGGTGTGTCCAACGTGTTTTGTGTGTATGTTACGCCATTACTCCGCCAATTGTGGACCGATTTTCAAAATTCTTTTGTATTTTATACAATATAGTAGCGGTAAAAAAAGATGGCGGTGGAGTTGCAATTGCTGTTAAGAAATGTTTCAAAGTTGTTCGTCAACACTCTTGGCAAACCGATTTGGAAGACATTTGGATTACAATTTTTGACTCTTCGTCGGAGTTTAACCTGAATCTCTGCCTAACTTACATACCTCCATATACATTAGGTGTGAAGATTTAACTGAATATTACGACATCTTTCAAAATATCATTAATGAAGCAGATGATAATAGCAAATTCATTTGTATTGGCGATTATAACACCCCCGTCTTACAGTGGCTGACCACACCGGGCTGCTCGTATCTAACTCCTTTTCCCCCCACTGACCGTAGGTCATGTTTGTTAATAGAAACGATGTCTTTATGTGGTCTCTACCAATTCAATGGTATACCAAATAGGAATAATCGTTGCTTGGATTTGGTTTTTAGTACGTCAGTGGATGTGATTGTTAATGAGTGTGCTCCGTTGAGTAAACTAGATCTGCATCACCCTGCATTGGCTATTTCATATCCACTCTCTGTAAACCGGAAAGGAATCGCACTTATGTCGTATAAACGGCTAAACTTCAAAAAATGTGATTTTATCAAAGTGAGATCGGAACTTTCAGACGTCCCCTGGTTGACTTTACTATGTTCATCTGATATAAACAAAAACACAGAAATCTTTTATGATACCTTGCAAACAATTATTGTTAAGCATGCACCTTACTCTCACAAAAACAATGATAACTACCCCACATGGTTTAACTCGAGTCTAAAACGCTGCATTGCAGAAAAACTTAAATATCATAAATTATATAAAAAATACAAAAATCCACGTGACTATGATGTTTTCTCTTTGCTTCGTGCCCGTAGTAAAGTTCTAATATCACAATACTATAATGATTATATTACTTCTATTGAGTCCGATCTTTGTAAAGATACTAAGCCCTTTTGGTCGTATGTTAAAAATAAGCGTGGTAAGGGTTGCTCAATACCGCCTGTTTTGAAATATAACGATATGGAAGCCTCTGACCACAAGGGGATATGTGAACTCTTTTCTAGTTATTTTAATTCTGTCTTTACAACTCACGCTAATAATTTGAACACAACCACGTCCGCAGTCAACATTCACGGAGTCGATACTCTTGCCACTATCTCAATTACTGTTGAAGAAGTCACAAAACATATTAAAACACTTGACTCCACTAAGGGCGCTGGACCCGACACATTGCCACCTTTCTTTTTTAAGCAGTGTGCAGACGAAATTAGTGTTCCACTTTGCATTCTCTTGCAGAGTTGCCTATTAGTATTTTATCAACTCCTGCCAAATTATTCGAGTCAATAGTTTCTGGGTTTATTTATTCACATGTCAAGCCTGTACTTTCACCGAACCAACATGGTTTTGTCAAAAACAAATCTACAATTACCAACTTGCTAGAGTATAAAAACTACTTATGTTGTGCCTTCGCGAAAAATAGGCAAGTGGACACTATTTACACCGACTTCTCGAAGGCTTTCGATAGGGTCGATCATCTTCTTCTTTGTCAGAAGCTTTCTGAAGTGGGTGTGCATGGATCTTTGCTACTATGGGTAGAATCATATTTAAGCCGCAGAAGTCAACTAGTAGCCTATAAGGGGGAACTATCTGAGCCGGTTTTTCTCTCTTCCGGAGTCCCACAAGGATCCATACTGGGACCTTTATTTTTTATTATATTTATTAATGATCTTGTGCATAAACTAAAATGTCCCAGCTTGCTTTATGCGGATGACTTAAAAATATTTACTAAAATAGCCACTACTGAAGATGCCGAAAAAAAAAATCAACAAATGTTTTGTTCTTACTTTCACTAGAAAAATTAATAAATTTCGTTACGACTATACACTTAATGGACAAAAGCTTAATCGTCATGATCATGCTAAGGATTTGGGGGTCTTATTTGATGAAAAATTAACTTTTCGTGAACATTACACTCATATTCATAATAAAGGTTCTAAAATGTTGGGATTCATCCTCCGAAACACCAAACATTTCAAAAAAGCTTACAGTCTTATATACCTATATAATTGTACGTAGTGTATTGGAGTATGGCGCTGTAGTTTGGTCCACTTTCTATGCTGTTCATACCAACCACATAGAAAGTATTCAACGCAAATTCTAAAGAAGCCTCTCGTTTCGTCAGGGCTTGCACCGTAAATTGACTGCTTATATGGACAGGTTAAATAAATTTCATATGACTTCTCTCGAAATCAGACCTAAACGCTCTGAGCTTCTTTATCTTCACAAAATTCTCCACTCTAAAATTGACTCCCCATCTCTCCTAGCTTCAATCAATATAACAACCAGATACAGGGCTCGAGACTGTAATCCTAAATTATTTTCACTCCAAAGTATACCGTAATAATACATCGTACTACAACCCAGTGGTGAGGATGTGCCGCCTCTACAATGATTTGTCTCAAGAACATCCAGACATTGATGTCGCGAATTCTAATCCAAGTGCCTTCAAGAGGTGTATTCATAAAATACTCAAATGATTTTGTTTTTCTTTATATTTCTGTATACCTAAAATACAATAATACAACAATACAACAATAAATACAAAAAATCATTTTGTTGGTTACGAGATATAAATTAATGTAGCTATGTATAGGTAAATGTGATAATGTTAAAAAAAATATATAAACTTACTCATGTTAAGAGGGATTGACATTTACGGGCGTTTTTCTGTGTACCTGCTCAAGGACGTGCGGAGAAGTGCTCGGGGATGTTATTTCCCTTTAAATTACTGGTAAAATACACTCAAAGGAAATTTAATTGAAATCTAGGATGCATGTTTTGGAGTATAGTTTAGAACAAAACTGTTTATATTCATCTGTTTGTGCTTTTGTAGCTATATTCTGTCCTGGGGTGGTCCCAAGGTCACCAAAATCAGGATCTGATGATGGGATCCCATGAAAATCGAGGAAAACACAAATTTAATAACAGCTCTGTAGGGTTTCTTTCACTAAAAAGATTTCATTCACTAAAAAGTTAAAGTTTATATTGAAGTCGGTGACAAATTGTAACACTTTCTAGGAGGTCGTTTGGCGCCGACTTCAATATAAAAGTGTGATGTTGTCTGTACTTATTCTTGTATTATTTTTAACTTTTCAGTGTTTTTGAAGTCGGTTTTTATTTTTTGTGAAATATGTTAAATTTTTTTTACTGAATACGGTTGGGTTTATTTATTTTGCCATATCTACCGATGTTAGGGTCCTACAGGCATAAAAGTACTTTCGTTCTGTTATACCCTTGCTTAGTACGGGGTTGACTGCATAGTCAGCATTCCTAATTCCAATATATACACATCGCGCAGGGCATCGCCCCAGTCCGCCTCTGTCGTCCTAGCAAGTCGGTACTCGTACTATTTCCATACAAAATCATATTTTCTACATTTCCATTTCATTAAAACAGTGTGTTCAAAAAAATAAGTTTTTTTAAAAACCCAATCGCGATCTCCCGCGTAATATTTGGTGGCAGCGGTGGGATACGAAAATCCTCCCTATTTACCCGAATACGTCTCCGGAAAGTTCAAGAACGCTACCAAGCATTTCAAGCTTTTACGTCAAAATTGTGAGGAAAATTGTGTTATGTGGGAAATCGCTCTAAAAGTGAAAATTGCAAGTGTTCACGCTGTTCCTGTATAATCGTCGTTCCTGTTCTGCGCATTCACGGAAATTTTCCGTGTGTGCGGCGGCTCCTGTTCCTGTTTCCCGCGGAGGTATTCCGTGTGGCGCTGTTCAGCTCGACCTTAACCATGATGACAGCTGTGCTGTTAGTGGCGATAACACTGTGAGTGGAATCTATCCATAAACATACAAAGTGCGTTTATAGAACTCAGAGTAAATTAAATAATTAATTTTTATTTAGCGTTAAGAATCCTAATTAATTTTACATAATTGTATTAATCTTAATTTTACGTATTGTTTTGGCTGTTTATTTACTATGGTGCATAAATATTTTCCGAGGTCTTGTTGGTAAGTTGCGTGGGTGTCGCATCTTCGGGTCACTTAGTATAGAGGCAGCTTCTTTTATTTTTTTTATTCACGATGACGAGTAAATCAGAATCAGAGTCAGTTGAGTCACGCAACGAACTCGAAGTTAAAATCGAGCTTAACGTGCTCCTTAAATTTATAAAACCTTTCGATGGGTCACGAGAAAAATTAAATCCTTTCATATCAAATTGCCAAAATGCCTACAATCTCGCGAACAAAAGTCAGAAACCGATATTACTTAAATATATATTGAGCCAGCTAGAAGGTAGGGCTGAATCTACCTGTAATATTAAAGATTTCGATAACCTCGACCAGTTCTTAGAATTTCTTAAACAACAATTCGGGGAGAGGAAACACTATGCCCACCTTCTCTCCGAATTGCAAAACTGCAAACAGGGTCCGATGGAGACCGTCAACCAATTCGCTCTTAAAATAGAGACGTGTCTCGCAAAACTATTAACAGAAATTAACATATCTATACCAACCAAACGAAAAATGGAGTTGGCGGGTCGTGTAGCAGCTATGGAGGACTTAGCTCTCCATACCTTCGTCACCGGACTCCAACAACGACTTTCCCAGGTGGTCCGTTGTCGGGACCCCGATAATTTAAATGCCGCAGTTAACTTTGCTATGGCAGAAGAAAAGATACTATCCGGCCTCAACAGGGGCCCACAACCTAGTCATGATAGGTCTTCCACTTCCCGGTCATTATTCCGTCGAGATTTTCAACCACGACCTACTAACTCTCGTTTTACCCCAGGAAATCGCCCAGAGCATTTCCGAAACTTCAACACTAATGACATTGTCTGTAGGTACTGCAAAAACATTGGACACAGCATAGAAAATTGTCGCAAACGGCAATATAATAATAGCAGATCGCAATTCAATGCATCATCGTCATACAACAATCGTCCAAATAACCAACTACCAACGCTGATTCCAGCCACTTCGCGTGGATCACCATCTTCGTCACGTAGAATCTTCACTACTAACCAACCACAGGACGTAGGTGAAGACGAAGTTGATAATGCTAATTTAAACTAATAAAATTTCCCGATCGATACCGCACGGGAAATTTCCGTAAAATTAGTAAAGCCGGTATCACGAGGCACATCAAACCTACTATATCCACTGTTTCCAAACCCACTGCATCCACTGTATCCGCTGTTTCCAGATCCACTGCATCCACTGTTTCCAAGCCCACTGTATCCGCTGTTTCCAGATCCACCGCATCCACTGTATCCTCTGTTTCGAAACCCACAGGTTCCTCTGTATCCTCTGTATCCGCTGTTTCTAAGCCTAATGTATCTTTCACAGGCTCCATATCTAAAAAACCGAATAGCCAGCCCCAGCTTTATAGCGATGTTGTCAGATGTCGTTCAAAATCCTCTGTATCATTAAATTGCTCTGTATCCTCTAATCCCTCTGCAACACCTGCAATGTCTACAAGCAAGAGTGGCAACGATTCTCAACTCAGTAGCGCTATCGCTGGATTATGTATCAAACCCACCGTATCGAAAACCCCTATATCCACTGTATCTAGACCCACTGAATCCTCCGTAGCCACTACTCCTATTAACACAAACAATAATCAAAACTTGCAATCTCGACTCAATCCTGCCAAATTATATACCACATCCTCTGATCCATTTAAACCTCTACCACGTTCTACAGCCGTTGCTCCAGTTTGTTTACCATTCCATGACGCCGACGTTCCAGTTCCTGATGTAACTCCCAATCTTCCACAGCACCTGAAATTAAATAAACCAGTTAGTAAAATATACAAAATCAAAAATAATTCAGAGAAAAGATACTTACCACACATCCATATACAAACCTCTGCATCTGAGAAACCACTGTCCTTTCTGATAGACACTGGTGCCTCTGTCAGTTTAATAAAATTAGGTTCCATATCAACATATCCACAGCTAAGCGACAATATAATAGAACTAAAAGGCATCGACCCAGGCGATGAAACTTCACATACGCTAGGAAGTTTTCAGCTGCAATTAATATTAAAAGACCCTAAAGCTATAAGTTACGAATTTCACGTCATCGATAAAATAAATCTATGCCACGATGGTATCATTGGCAACGATCTCATGAGCAATGTGGGTTGCCAAATTGATTACAGCCAGGAAACACTAAATGTTTATAATGAGCGCATCAATTTACATTTTTCTGAATCAGTATACACTATTGCTCCTCGTACCGAAACAATAATAGAGTGCACAGTTAGTAATCCGAACATTCGAGAAGGCGTAATTCTAGACCAGCACATCTCAGAATCCCTTTTGATCGCAAATTGTATTGTAAGAGTGAAAGATAACAAACGCGTTAATATTACAATTGTCAATACTTCCGACAAGCCTGCTGTAATCCATCCGAAACTCGATTTAAACCTACTCCCTCTGAATTCCTGCATGGCTCCTCTAAGGCAATCACCGACAAATGCATCCCAAAGAACACACGAGGTCCTTGAACAGCTTAGAACCTCTCATCTTAACGACGAAGAGAAATCTATGCTTTTTGACGTCTGCTCCAACTACTCTGACATATTCTACCTACCAAATGACCAATTAACGTTCACTACAGCAATCGAACATAAAATTAAAACCAGCACGGACGTCCCCATCCATACCAAATCTTACAGGTTTCCGGAATGTCATAAGCAAGAAGTAGAGAAACAAGTTAACAAAATGTTGGATCAGAACATCATTATACCTTCAGATTCACCATGGTCGTCTCCCATCTGGATCGTCCCTAAGAAATTAGATGCTTCAGGGGAGCGTAAATGGAGAGTCGTCATCGATTACAGAAAGCTCAACGATATAACAATTGGCGAAACTTACCCAATTCCTCAAATAACAGAAATTCTCGACCAACTAGGTAAAAGTCAATATTTCACGACGCTAGATTTAGCATCCGGCTTTCATCAGATCAAAATCTCGGAGGAAGACGCCACAAAAACTGCCTTTTCTGTACCACAAGGACACTTTCAATTTACAAGAATGCCTTTTGGCCTCAAAAATGCACCATCGACGTTTCAGAAATTAATGAATACCTGTCTCTCTGGCCTGCAGGGCTCGCGCTGCTTCGTCTATCTCGACGATATCGTCGTGTATTCCCCAGATTTAAGTTCCCATATCCAAAACCTTTCGTCCGTCTTCGACAGGCTGCGAAATTACAACCTAAAACTCCAGCCTGACAAGTGTGAGTTCTTGTGCAAGGAAGTGGCATATTTAGGCCACATTATCAATTCCAACGGTGTTAGCCCCAATCCTGAAAAGATAAAAGCAATTACAAATTTTCCCGCACCTAAATGTGCCAAAGATATAAAATCTTTCCTAGGTCTCGTCTCTTACTACAGGCGTTTCATTCCTGATTTTTCTAAACTCGCAAAACCTCTTACATCTCTTCTTAAGAAGGACGTTCCTTTCTCTTGGCAAAACCAACATCAATTGGCTTTCGAAATCTTAAAGAATAAACTTACCACTTCACCAATCCTAGCATATCCCGACTTTTCAAAACCATTTATCCTAACTTGTGACGCTTCAAATTTCGCTGTATCAGCTATACTATCTCAGGAACCCATAGGTAAAGATCGTCCAATAGCCTACGCTTCCCGAACATTAAACAAGGCCGAATGCAATTATAGTATCACCGAAAAGGAATGCTTAGCTATCGTGTTTGGCACGAAAGCATTCCGCCCCTATCTTTATGGTCATAAGTTTACCATAGTAACAGACCACAAACCTTTACAGTGGCTGTTTAACTGCAAAGATCCCGGATCCCGTTTAGTTCGCTGGCGACTCAAACTAGAAGAGTTCGAGTATGAAATTGTCCACAAGAAAGGAAAGATCAATACCAATGCCGACACACTCTCCCGATTCCCAGTCAATCCGATTGGAAGACCTAATCCACCTTCTCATGACCCTTTATTACCAAACATAGAAGAATTTGATAACCCCTTGGCAGACTCACTCCCAGACTTACCATCTCCTATACCGTTCACTTTCGACCAAGACTTTCTAAATCAAGAAGCACCTTTAACACCTCCCATGATACAAGGTCCCACAGCAACTCAAGTAGAAAATCCTTCTCCTGCTCAAAGCCACCCATTCAACCCTGAACCAGATATCCTAGAACTTGAACCTCTGAATACAAATAATCAAAACAGAGAAAATACTTACCCTGAGGATTCCAATAACGCACCCCAGGAAAATCCATCATCTCCTACGTCAATTACAAATCCAAATCCTAGCCCTAACGATGATTATTCCAAATTCTTAAAAACAATGAGCAATAAACAATTTACTTCTAATGCTATGCTAACAGAACATGCCGAAAATCTTATGAAAAGTTCTCAAAAGGTTATAATAATCCCTACATCTATTGATCTTGATGAGTCAAACCCGTATGTCAACGAAATTTTAGCTACCGTCGAAAATAAAGACGAGATTTTGAGTTCGGAGAAAGAACTATATTCCTTTCTTGAAATAAAACATGCAAATAGGACTATTTACCTGATCTTCACTAAAGTTCATCATTTTGATGAATCATCTTACCCAGAAATATACAAAACCCTAATAAGCGTCAAAGAGAAAATACTGTCAACTACAGAAATAACAGACATTGCTATATCCGATTTCAGAAATCCTTTTGAGCAACACTCCTATACCAAGATCTATAATATACTCACCTACCTCTTCCATAATACTAAAATCTCCATCCATGTTTATAAAAACAAGACTATTTACCCAACTCTGAGCGAAAGACCCAGAATTCTTCGTGAAAACCACGATATTCCGATAGCTGGACACTTAGGTTCGACGCGTATGTATAATAGAATTCGGGAACAATTCTATTGGAAGGGAATGAGAACAGACATCGAAGACTATGTTAAGAATTGCAAGGCATGCCAAGAGAATAAAGCCTTAAGGCAGTTAAACAGAGCCCCAATGGAAATAACTTCTACATCCACGTCCCCGTTTCAGCGCGTTGCTTTAGACATCGTAGGTCCCTTACCGGAATCAGGCCCCGCTAAGCTCAAGTACATTCTCACATTACAAGATGACCTCACAAAATACTCTGTAGCATATCCCCTCCGCAGCACGACAGCCGAAGAGACAAGCGATTGCCTCATCCACTTCATCTCCCTTTTCGGTATTCCCAAATCCATTCTGTCGGATCAAGGTACAAATTTTACGTCCGATTTGTTCAAGACGACTTTCCAGTTTTTCAAAATCAAACAGTTATGGTCATCTCCTTACCATCCTCAGACCCAGGGCGCGCTTGAGCGCAGTCACTCCACACTTAAGGAATATTTAAAATCCTTCACTAATAAAAACCAAGATAACTGGCCAACCTATGTATATACAGCCATGCTAACCTACAATACAACCGTACATTCAACAACAAAATTTACTCCTTACGAGCTAGTTTTCGGTCACAAACCCTACATTCCAAATTCCTTGTATGAAAGTGGTCCTGGTACTACTTACTCTGATTATATCAAAGTGCTCCAACATAGACTTAGATACACAAGGGAAAAGGCCGTCGAAAACATTCTTAAATCAAAAGAGAGTTCCAAAAACTATTACGATGCTCACGCTAAACCTCCTCCGCGATATAAAGCTGGCGATTACGTGTACCTCAAAAATCATTTAAGACTCAGAAAAGCCTTGTCTCCGATCTGGAAAGGCCCTTACAAAATAATCAAGGTACATAACAATCACACTGCAACACTCCTTATTAACCGACGTCACGTCACGCATCATTTTGACCAGCTTAAGCCAGCAAATGTCCAAATGACGTCACATTTAAGGAACTTGTACAATAGATTTTAATGTAGAATATAATTTGTTACTAGCGTAGTCTTATATTAGAATTATTATTTTATTACTATCTATAACTATAACTATGATTAAAACTACAACTACTTACCGTTATTATGACCACTACTATTATTAGTTATATTACTTACTTACCATATGCTTCATGCTGCATTCTCATAATAAATTGTTATATTTCAGCGCCTCCGTCAAAGCACAACTGGACTATGTGCAGCCACTTCCTTCTAGTTCCGGCATATATTTTGATAGGATAGGTAAACTTAGGATAGTTAAGGGTCAACTTAATTTAGTAACACATGTAGATATTTCTTTCATAAGCATGCATCTCACTAACCTTAATGAAATCTTAGGCACGGTCAGATTTTTATGTCAACAATCAAATAATGATCAATGTCAAAATATGCTATCCCCACTGACAGTTCGTTTTAATGATATGAAAAGATATCATGAATCTCTTTCCCATCTTCTCTCCCAACGAAGTAGACGCTCATCCTGGTTTGGAGGTATTGGAACAGCCTTCAAACAAATCATAGGCACATTAGATGAAGACGATGCATTGAAATACGATTCCGCTATCGAGGCTGTCCAAAATGACGAGAAAAAACTAGCACGGCTCGTCAAAGAAAATATTTTAGTTACCACTTCGACATTGGATTCCTTTAAACAGACGATAAATAAGTTAACGGTTAACGAAAATTCACTTAATAAAGTAGTTAATGAATTACTAAACGAGTCAAATAATATTACTAAAATTTCAAATAAATTAATCCTCGATACGAAAGTCTATTCCATATTTACGAACATCGAGAGCTCAGTACTAACGTTATCATTTCAGTTAGAGGACTTGATAAACGCAGTCACACTCAGTAGCCAAAACATCCTGCACCCACGCATTCTTACGCCGAGCCAGGTGTACCGAGAACTTACTGATAACGACAGGCATTTGCCCCGTGATACTATAATTCCACTGTATTTAAGCTTAGATAATATACATTATATTTTAAGTATTTCTGATGTTAGTTGTTATTATTTTAGGAATAAACTTGTATTTGTTTTACATGTGCCACTCACAACCAATCAAGAATTTAATTTGTATCATAACCTGGCTTTACCTACACCTTACGATACGGGGAAATTGAATAGTTTTAGTCTAATTTTACCTAACAGTCCTTATATAGCCATCTCCAATGATAAGGTCAATTTTTGTAATTTAGATAATATAGATAAGTGTAAGACGGTAAACTCTGAGTTCTTCGTGTGTGTCATCCCTATCGTGCTATTGACAAATGGTAACCCTACGTGTGAAAGTGAACTATTAACCAAGACAATTAGTGCTATTCCCACGCAGTGTGTAACTAGAACGATTTTGGGCGAATTAGACATTTGGAAACCGTTGAAAAACAATCGGTGGATTTTCGTGCAGTCGCATCCGAATAAAATATCGATAGATTGTGATAATTTAGAACTAAACGAAGCGACAGTGTTTGGAACCGGCATTTTACACACCCCTGAACAGTGTATCGTGTATACGAAAAATGTTAGACTTATGTCGTCGAACAACGTAGTAAATATAAGTATCCCTGTGCCTAGCTTAGACTTTAGTATTATAAATGACTCATGTTGTAAAATAGATAAGTATAGTTCTATAAGCACTGTTTCCACTGTTTCCATTCAAAATATTGATCTAGATAGTCTAAATGTACAAAATCAGAATGACAAATTGTTTACTAATTTAGACGAAATCATTAATAAAGAACCTGTTTTATTAAAATATGGAACACATTACTTTGCTTTCACATCATTCATATATATAATTATTGTAATCTTTATAATTTATAAGTTATATAAAATTATAGTTAGATATAAGAAACGTTTAATAATACAAAATCAAGTACCACCTTGTGATGACGTCATCGGCAACGAAAATAGCCGCGATAATCAAAGCGAGAACTCACCACGATCTCAACCACGGTTGAGACAAATTGTTTAGATTACGAACTTCATTTTTTTATTTTTTCCCTGAAGTTCAGTCTTCAGCGGGGGGTTGTTATACCCTTGCTTAGTACGGGGTTGACTGCATAGTCAGCATTCCTAATTCCAATATATACACATCGCGCAGGGCATCGCCCCAGTCCGCCTCTGTCGTCCTAGCAAGTCGGTACTCGTACTATTTCCATACAAAATCATATTTTCTACATTTCCATTTCATTAAAACAGTGTGTTCAAAAAAATAAGTTTTTTTAAAAACCCAATCGCGATCTCCCGCGTAATAGTTCGATAGCTACAAAAGTAGGCAATAATTTCACACTAAAAAGTTTATCAAAAACTCCCATTAAAACCCTAAAAAATACTTTAAATTAAAAAGAGGAGAATTTGGGGTTTTTTATATTATTTTCCAAAAATCTAGCCCGATAACATACCTTTTTTAATTTTTTAGATACACTTAAGTATTACTTAAAAACTGATGTCAAGATCTAAGCTCTTAACCCCCAGTTTCTGAAAGGCTGATCAAAATATTGTTCAACTAACATCCATGTCATCTTAACAGCAGTGTCAAATCAATTTCAGTTTCCGAATTTACTTATCTTTCATAATTTGATTTCTCGTGAGAAATATTTTTAGACACGGTCACATTGCTGAAATCATATATTTTGTTATATTCATATGAATTTAGGAAACCCAAAATTGGTCTTTCCTTAATGATTTTCAAATAAGTTTGACAGCTGTGTCAACTAACACAGTGCTAAGTTGATTTAGCTTTCAGCAACTCAATTCATAGTTTGCGTTAGATTTGACAGGTTGTTAGTTCAATTTTATCGCTGGACAGCCTTACAGAAACTGGGTGTAAGTCAAATAGTTTAGGAGTTGTGACTATTTGAAAATGGTGGATTTTTTGATAATATTGCTGATCATATTGCTTCGCCTTAACGGGTCGGACACCGGTGACCAGACCGGGGATATTATGGATATGATATTTTGGATCTGGATACGGATACGGATATAGGTATAAAATTAATATCGGTTTCGGATACGGTTACGGATATGTCAATATTTCGGATTATCCGTTAGTTTCGGATAGTTTCGGTTACGGATATTAGATTGAAGCAAAATATAAACACAAATAGTCAACTGTTATATAAAAAAACTAACAAATTATGAAAGAGGTTATGTTATGAGTAGAAATAACAGACAAACCGCACGATTCACGTGGCGCTCGAGCGATGAAACAAAAACCTATCGTTTCGTCGTTTTATTTAAACGACATGTTTCGATTGGTTTATTTCCGCCCTATAACTTCGAAACTATCCGAAACATGTGAAACGGATACGGATACGGTTACGGATATTATTTTATTTCGGATATCCGATAGTTTCGGTTACGGTTACGGAGCTCCATAGCATCCCTGGACCAGACACACTGTTTAACGAGAGTGGTTCGTGCTAAGGGTAGGTACTGAATTCTAATTTACTCACCAGGCACGCCAAGACAACCAGCTTAGAACCGACCATGGTGGCTGCTACCAGAAATGTAAGACCAAACAGTGAACATTTCTCTTTTTATTTAAGAGCCAGCGAACATTTCATATTTACACAAATGGTTGGGCGTTTGCTAAATTTGATTAAAGCTATATTTGTCTACATTATTGGCAATAGAGTAGAAACAATAGCTACGTATTTTAGTTAGCGTACATTATTTGAGTTTGCGTGTAAAATCGAAGTTTTTACACCCTTCCTAGGTAAAACAATGTTTGCATGTAAACACGTAACACTTGTGTTGAATTTATATCATTGGACTATCTTGAGCCGCTTCCGTGTCCACGGGGTGTTGATCGGAAGGTTCGGGGCTCATTTCCCTATGGGGGCCTGTTGTAGTATTAAATTTTACCTTCTTAATCTATGGCACAACACTGCCTCTCAAGGCATCTCTAAATATAGCTTTTTTACTAACTAGTCTGTGGTGTATCTCTCAGAAATAAAACGCACGTTATTACTCAGTTGAAGTTATTTTTATTTAATTTATTCAACAGGTTATGGGCACAGGTCCACCTGATTGTTCTAAAATAGTATTCAAAAATATACAAATTCAAAAAGTGAACATTGTCCAACATTTAACAAAAATCGAGAACTATAACCTCAAAAGTGATAACGTGGTTGTCGTGAGTGCGTTCATCAGCTTATAAAAATGTATTCAAACAATACATTGGCAATAATAGAAAAGCTGATCATAATTATCCCACCTGGAAGTTCAAAGTAAAATCTTACCTTGAGCACGAGGAGTTGTGGAATTGCGTCGAACCGGTGCCGGGTACAGAAATTAATTTAAAGAAAGACATTAAAGCAAAATCAAAAATCATTTTATTAGTTGATCCCATCAACTATATTCACATACAAGAAGCTAAAACAACAAAGGAGGTGTGGAATAATTTAGCTAAAGCATTCGATGACAATGGACTAACCCGCCGAGTCGGTCTTTTGAGAGATCTGATAACCACCACATTAGATGGATGCCAAAACATTGAAGACTACATAAACAAAATAATAACAACGGCTCATAAACTGAGGAACATTGGTTTTACAGTAAATGATGAATGGTTGGGAACTTTGCTACTGGCTGGATTGCCAGATCTATATCAGCCTATGATTATGGCATTAGAAAGCTCGGGTTTGACAATTACAGCTGATTCAGTTATAACAAAACTTCTTCAAGATGTCAGAAAATCAGAAAGTGCTGCGCTGTATGTTAACAAGAGTAAAAGTAACTCGCAGTATGTCAAACAAGCTTCAGAAAAGATGAACAAACCTAACAAAGGTCCCCGGTGTTATGTATGTAACAAATATGGACATATAAGTAAGAATTGTAGAAATAAGAAGAAGGAGTATAAGTCAAATGAGAACTCTGGCTATGTGGCTGTATTTTCTGCATCAACAAGTAATGATAATTCTTGGTATGTGGACTCAGGGGCATCAATGCATTTACCACCTCCAGTTAACACTATCAAAGTAGCGGATGACAAAAAACTGACAGTGAAAGCATGTGGTAAGTTGAATCTACATGTCATGAATAAAGATAGCAAACCTGAAATTATTAAAGTACAAAATGTTCTATAAATTCCTGAATTAGCCACCAACCTTCTTTCGGTGAGTCAAATAATAAAGAATGGCTGTCATGTGCAATTTGACAGAGATGGTTGCCGGATATTTAACAAAAGTAATAAACAAGTGGCAGATGCAAAACTGATAAATAACATGTACCGGCTTAATACACACAGTGCTCCAGCATACATGACTACAAATAAAGATGAGTGTTACCTATGGCATAAAAGAATGGCACATCTGAACTTTAAAGATCTAAACAAACTATCTAAAAGTACAGGAGTAAAATATCAAACAAAGACAAAGTTCTGTGTATTTCATGTTTGGAGGGAAAGCAGTCAAGAAATCCATTTCCTTCAGAAAGTTCCAGAGCAAAAGGCTTGCCAGAACACATACACTCAGATGTCTGCGGGCCGATGGAAGTCCAATCACTGGGAGGTGCACGCTATTTTTTGACTTTCATCGATGACTTCTCCAGAAAAGTGTTTACTTATATAATTTTAAAAAAATCTGATGTGTTTGATAAATTCAGAGAATTCAAAGCCATTGTTGAAAAACAACTTAATTTGTCAATAAAGATTCTTCGCACAGACAATGGTAAAGAATATTTAAGTAATGAGTTCAAATCTTTCTTAACAAAATGTGGAATTACTCATCAAATGTCCACACCTTACACACCTCAACAGAATGGGTTAGCGGAAAGAATGAATCGAACGTTACTTGAACGAGCTCGTTGTTTGCTATTAAATGTCAAATTTCAGAAGCAGTTTTGGGCTGAAGCAGTCTCCACAGCAGCCTACATCACAAATTGCTGCCCAACCAGAGCACTTGCATTGTTGACACCTGGAGAAATTTGGACCGGTAAAGTGCCCAATATTAGTCATTTGAAGATATTTGGCTGTGAAGCGATGGTCCATATTATTGGTTAACCCACTATTTGGTCAACAAATTAACTGTAAAGCACACCTAGGAAGCACTGATAGAATCACGGAATACTTTGTGGAAAAAAAAAATATTAAAATAAAGTTTGCTAAAACATTATATTTCAGTGACAGAGAAAAATCAACAACAAAAATAATATGACATTTTGTCATAACTTCATAACGAAAGTTCTAACGAGTAGATAAAATTGCATCAAAAAGTATTTAGTCCAATGAGTGAATCTCCTTGTTCTAACACTCCTCCTCAATTTTAACTCTCTTAGCTTTCCTCACATATTTACAACCTATTTTACACAACTCCCATACTCAATGTACACCACACAAACTTTCCTTTCAATAAAGGTTTGGTTAGTGAGTCAGCAACCATACGTTCTGTCTGAACATACTCCAACTCAACATGTCCATGTTCAAGTGCCTCTCTCACAAAATGATAGCGCACGGCTATATGTTTCGTACGATGATGATGCACAGGGTTGTGCGCAATTGCAATAGCAGACTGGCTGTCGCTGTTTATCTTGATAGGGACTTCGATTTTGCCGGATCTGAGGAGGACTGACGCACGGTATTGGGCTGTCGCAGGCGAGGCGAGAAATCGAACAGCTGGAGGCCGACACCGACTCCGAGGAGTCTGAAAAGGAGTCGGAGGCTACAGATGCCCCCGTTAATAAGGGTAAAGGCAAGGGGAAGAGTTCCCCCGAGCCCTCTGCAGAGCTCTTGTGTAGCAAGGCCGAGGAGAGCGCGAAAGCGCTAGTGAGAGTGGCACGCAAGTCCCGTAACTTAAAGGGGACTTGCGTGAAAGAAATAAAAGACGCCTCGGATTCTCTCCTCGAGATTGTCCGCACTCTGGCGTCCAGGAAGACCTCGGAGGAGGTGCGTCGGCTTCAAGCTGGCAATAAGCGCCTACGAGGTCAGCTGGACGCTATAAAAGGCGAAATGAAGGCCCTCCGTCGGGACTTTTCGGAGAGGACGGCGCAACGCCCGAGAGGCCGTGGGGTCGTGGCGGCCCCTGAGATTTTAGACAACGTTGAGTTGGAGGCTGTCGGTTCGTACCCAGGCGCAGAGGGAGGCTCTGCGCCGGTGGGGTGAGGCACTCGTCTTCCCAGCTGCCGGCCACCGGACGATCGAGGCGATCCGTCCGGTGTTGGAGGAGTGGGTTGGGCACCGGCAAGGCAGCCTCTCATTCCGCATGGTGCAGGTACTGACCGGACATGGTTGTTTCGGTCACTACCTGCACCGAGTTGCACGTCGGGAGGAAACGCCGCAGTGTCATCACTGTGACGCTCCCGACGACACGGCCGAGCACACCCTGTTGGTGTGCCCGGCTTGGCTACGCCAGCGCAGCGAATTAAGCGTTGCGCTGGGAGGCGGCGACCTTTCGCTGCCGAGCATGGTCGTGGCCATGCTCCGCGGCGAAGCGGAATGGGGGACTGTCGCCTCCTTCTGCGAAGATGTCATCTGCGGAGAGGGAGCGGCAGGTAGATCCTCAGGCCGCTCCCATCCGCCGCAGACGGATAGAGAAGGCGGGCATTCGCTCAAGCAATGCCTGTGCGATGACCCTGCCGTGTGGCCTGCGTGCACGGTTGGCCCCGTGCACGCCGCCGTAAGGCCCTCCGTCTGGGGATTGCCCTGGTGTTCTTGGGCAATCCCCCCTTGGCGAGAGCCCGACCGGGTGGTCGGGCTTACCCGGGCGCGTGGGTAGTGGAGTCGCAGTGTGGACCTTACCTAGCGCGCCCATAAGGGCAGGAAGAACACCGAGGGGTTTTAGTGGGTAGGCCTGGCGCTCTGCCGCGCTCTGCCCCACACACGCTCACCGTCTAGCCAACGGTACGCTGCGGTTGCGCATTTCCCCGCGAAAAAAAAAAAGTTCTAACCACCTCCGTGGTCTAGGGGTTGAGACTAGAGGTGGCGTTAATGGTTGAAAAATATTATTAGTTAAAAGGTAATAGTCGAATAAAAATATCCGATAATTTTGGTTGAAAATATCACTTAATATTTTTATTCAAATACAATATCTGAATATTTTTCACAAGTTGATTTATTGTAACTAGGACTAGAATTATATCAACTTTGACGACACGGTTAGCGCAGAGGTCGAGTGATCGCCTACTGCGCAACGGGTCGCGGGTTCGATTCCCGTACGGGACACCGGAACAAATACCTGTAGGCCATACAATATTTTGTATGGCCTACAGGTATTTGTTCCGGTCTGGGCGTATGTGCATGTGAGATTCTATGTTTGTAAATGCACCCACGACACAGGAGAAAAATCCTAGTGTGGGGCGACGTTTTAAAAAAGAAAAAAAAAATAACTGGTTAAATGATATTTTAAATTAAATGCTATCTGAAGTCGAAGACTCTCTAGGGCAAGTCTCCGAATGGGGTGCAAAGAACTTAGTCAAGTTCAACCCCACGAAGACACAAGTGTGCGCGTTCACTGTGAAGAAGGACCCATTTATCGTAGTGCCTCAGTTCCAAGGAGTAACTCTTCATATGTCCGATGGTATTGGGATCCTCGGTGTGGAAATCTCTGCTAAAGTGCAGTTTGGGAGTCATCTGGAGGACAAAGCCAAATTGGCAAGCAAAAAGCTGGGCGTCCTGAACAGAGCAAAGCAGTACTTCACTCCAAGCCAGCGGCTAATGCTTTATAAAGCACAAATTCGGCCACATATGGAGTACTGCTAGCACCTCTGGGCAGGAGCCCCCAAATATCAGCTCGACCCTCTTGACTCCCTGCAAGGGCGTGCATTCCGCATCATCGGTGATCCCAATATCACGGCTTCAATGGAGACGCTGGAGCAAAGAAAAGGAGAGACTTTGGTTCTCTCTGCGTGCTCTATCGGCTCTTTAACGGAGAGTGCTCTGAGGAATTGTTTGCAATGGTGCCCTCTTCACCTTTTTACCACCGCACCACCCGCCATCGCAGTAGAGTTCATCCATATTACCTGGAACCGATCTCGTCCAGCACAGTTCGGTTTCAGCGTTCATTCCTTCCACGTACGTGTCGGCTCTGGAAGAACTCCCAGCTGCAGTGTTTCCTGAGCGCTACGATATGTCTTCCTTCAAACGAGGCTTAAGAAGAGCACTTCTCTCCAGGTAGGCAGTGACTGAACTGTGCCCCTGGCATTGCAGATGTCTATGGGCGGTGGTTACCAGTTAACATCAGGTGGGCCACTGGCTCGTCTGCCACCGAAAGCAATAAAAAAAATATATTTTTTCAGTAACATATTGAATAATTTGTAAAAGTGCATAGAGCTATTTCGATTTCTGTATCGGACATCTTCACGTTGGCCCTGACGAGACAGAACTAGTATAATAGCCAACGTGTGTACGCCTGATCCAATGTTGGCCTCAACGTTGGCGCCAACGTTGGGGCCAACGTGTGGAGCCGGCGTAAAGGTTTGCTTAAATATTCCCCTCACTCGCCTAAGTAATCAGTACGGGACGATCGAGCAAGGTCATTACGACCACTATCATAAGAATAACTAATAATACGAGTATAGAAGCGAATCTCCTTTGTGGGTGCGCCAAATGCCGCTATTTGCATACCTACAGCGCCCTTCCTCCTGTAACGCCCCGCAGTAGTCTGCGGACGCCGCTAGGGTCACCACATGGACGTATGGTTACCACTACAATATTTTTTATATAGGTACCTCCATATTTTACATTAAATGAGAAACTGAGCATACACCAAGTCTTATTGATTTTGTACTTCAAGTGTAGCGAGCGAGCGACTATCTTTAGCAATAGTACGCACATTTTTAGTTTTTTTGATTCCGTAGTTTCTTATAACTACGGACCTATTTTTGATTAGTTGAGCTTAATCCCTACACTTCGAGAATAAAGTCATTAAAATGTTTCGAATTTCGATCGATTAAACCTAAGCTCACTTTCTACTATCAGACCAACATTTTCACTTGAAAAAAAATCTGTTGTTTCATAATTTTAAATGAAATGAAATGATTTTCTCATGTGTCGTGGGTGCAGTTACAAACATCGAATATTACATGCACATACGCCCAGACCGGAACAAATTTCTGTAGGCCATACAAAATATCTGTCCCATGCGGGAATCGAACCCGCGACCCGTTGCACAGTAGGCGATCACTCGACCTCTGCGCTAACCGTGTCGTCGAGTCGTCGTGTCTTCGATTGTATTTAAATTTTATATGGAACAGTGACAAAGGTCGATAAAAATATATATAGCAGTACCAAAGTTTCTCATAATTCAAATTATTCCCGACTTGACAAAAAAAATCCCATACTTACAGAGATTCAAAATTGCACTACAATGACAGCTTTAGAAACTCGATACATTATATTGTATTAGCTTTGACATGTAATGAATATTACGAATAAAACGGTATCTGTATCTAGGGTAGGTATAATAAAAATAATTTTAAAGTATTCAATCATTTTTATTTAAAAGGTTTCAATTCAACAGAAATATTTACAAATGTCTGATATTTATAAAAGATGGCGTTTTTGTAGATGATTTGAAGTTTCGGTTATTAAACTTCAGCGCGTAGTAAATACGCATTCTTATAAAACAATAGGAAAACATTCACAAGGTACCTGAAACACACGGTGCGCGCCTTGACTGGCGATTCCGTTCAACGGAAATCAAACGGTAGGTAAATAACGTGGCCTTGAGCGCTCGACGGCCGGGAGTTTCGCTTCTATACTCGTATTAATTATTCTTATGCCACTATGCGCCTTAATACCGGGTGTAAGTGAACATGCGACCCAAACTGAGTCAGATGATAGTACTAGTGATACTTAACACTACTACATAGAAAAAAACTTTAAAAAAAATAGATTTTTTGTCAATTTTTTTCGCATTTTTCTAACAGCATTGTGTAAACACAAGATCATAAAACGATATTTTAAAGTGTCAAAACAAAAGAACGATTTTTTAAGAAACGCGCAATGTAAGTTAAACCGTAGAATAAGACTCGTCAAGCCGCCCGATCAAAGGCACGCTACACTACAACAGCTGAGCCGAGCCTACGCGGCCGCCCGCCCGACGCCGAGGTCATGACCTCACGCGAACCCACAGCTGATTCGGCCTAGCATCTAGCATCGAACGACGCCCGCGCATTTTAGCTTAAAAAAACCTACGCCTATGTGCCTATCCTCACAAACAGCTTACATACGGTGGAACACACATTGTCATGTTACCTACATAACCATTTCTTAATCTGGCTTAAATGAGGCTAGCAATAAGTAGCACCTAACAAAGCATCAATTGTTATTAAATTTGTGGCAATTTTGCCAATCGGCTAATAGCCCGCAGTCGATTTAATTAATTAAACGGCAACAAGTAATTTTCTTCCAATTGCATTCTACAAATTACGTAAGATAGGGTGGGTATTCAGGTATTAAACCTAGGTCGCAACTTTAGCATACCTACAATTCATAGTTTTTAAATCGATTGTGGGCGGGTGTCGTGTCACACTTACACTCAAAGGACCTAAGACATTGACGTAGGTATACGTCAATGCTAAAAGATTACCTGGTCTACGTCTTTGCGAGTTTTGGTGTGTGAAATAACACTAACGCGGACAAACAGTTACATAGTAATTGTATGCACATTTGAGTAATTTGTGTGATATCTGACAACTTGTAATAGTTCTTTTAATCATACAAAATGTTTCGATATAAAATCGAATCGCATGGCATTAAAGCATGTCTTTATCAAAATTCAATTAAATTCTTTTTATTTTAAGAGAAAACTACATCTAACCAGAGATTTAAATCTCTGCATCTAATAAAACGGCACATAGGTAATAATACGCAAAGGTAATAATAGTAGGTATTCGACGTCTTTTCGGCGGCAAAGCTAATACAGCAGCTACCTAGGAATCGAACACAGAGTACGGATAGTTTTAGATGGATGCTTAATGGGTACCTAATAAAAAGGGTCTGGTCCACCGAGCACACTCGGTAGTCTGGTCATCAGTCAATTTGTTTCTTTAGGAACTGATTGCGTGCGTAGTTTAAATTGAAATAATTCGCTTCACTTATCTTTGCATACATAGTTTGGAAGTAGAGAAATAAAAATAAATATCAGTGGGTAAATTAATAACACACCCAGCAATTCAATTTTCAATAAAATCTTAAGAACGTTAATATCGGTTGCTTTTTGTTTACAACGTGCAGAAAAATGTATTAATAAGCCCAATTGTTGCCTTAAAATGCGTATTCTGTTACTATCTTGTACTCTGTACTAGGGTTGAATAGGGGCGGCGAGCGATTTTGCGGCGGCGGCGCAGCCACACAGTTTACAAAGCGAGCCGAAAGCCTAGATAGCGCGAGGCGGCTCGCTTTATACTACCTTTTCATTCTTTTCGGTTTCTAAATTCAGTGCGTTTTCGAACTTCGAGCGAATGCACGTGCACGGTTCATATTCGCAATTACGATAGCTGTATTGTTAATTTTATTCCTTCTCAAGCCTGTGTGTTTGTGTGTGTGTGTGTTTAGTGATTAAGTGTATTTAATTTAAATTAGCGAAATGCCCAATTACGGCTACAGTGCTCGTGAATACGGAGCAATGTTAATGTGCCTTGGTGAAGCTGGGGGCAACGCTTCTCGTGCCTTAAGGATTTACCGCAATAGGTATCCACATCTTCGGCACCCTACTCATGGCCGAATAATTACTGCGGCATATCAACGTGTCCTGGAAAACCAACCCATAGCCCCGGTAGTAGCTTCTGGGAGTGGTGGCGGACCACCATTAGAATCGAGGACCGAAAACCGAACATTATTCGCCAGAATCCTCGCCTAGGTACACGCTCAGTTGCGAGGCTAATGCGGCGTGGGGGAGGACCAACAATCTCTCATTGGACAGTGCACAAAATTTTAAAGCGAAGAAGAATGCGGCCGTATAAAATACATAAGGTGCAAGCATTGCAAGTAGGAGATCGTGATCGTCGTGTAACGTTTTGTCGATGGCTACTTGACCAACAAGTGCGGGAGCCCGGGTTCGTGCAACACGTCGTTTGGACAGATGAATCCACATTCACGCGAAACGGGCTATGGAATCGCAGGAATGCACACGTGTGGGCTGAAACCAACCCATACGTTAACAGCAAACCGGGCATCAAACTCGGTGGTCTGTAAACGTATGGGCTGGTATTTTTAGGAATAAAATTCTTGACCCGTATTTTTGCCGCAACGTCTCGACGGATCGCGATATTTAGAATTTATCAACCAGCAACTAGTCGACATGCTGGATGAAATGTCGCTGGCCGAATATCGCAGAGCATGGTTCCAGCACGATGGTGCTCCGCCGCATGTTATACGACCCGTTCGAGACCGTTTGAGTGAACTGTTTGCCCATCGATGGATTGGAAGGTTAGGGCCGCAAGCCTGGCCACCTCGCTCTCCTGACTTAACCCCATTGGACTTTTTTTTATGGGGCTATGTTAAAGAAAGGGTTTTTGATCGTGAATGTGATAGTGCAGAGGAGATGCGATCTCGCATTATCAGAGTGTTCGACGGACTCCGTACGGACTGCGCCGAGGACAGCACGCTGATGCCGCGCCTCCACGAAGACATGCTGCGACGGGCTCGTGTTTGCGTGCAGTTGGATGGAGCGCAATTTGAACCGCACCTCATAAGAAGAAATTCTTAAAAAGGTAGGTGACTTTTATAGTCATTTTCAAATAGGATAATTAGGGTACTGTGTCTACGATTGACCAGGCGATTAGTTTTTGAGCCGAACGCCAGCCGCGGCCGTTTATTTCGCGCGGTGTGTGTTTAGTTGTTAGTAACGGCGAGAGCGAGTTTTTCGGATATTGTATTACATTGCGCGTTGGCAAATTATGAAATCTTGGAATATTTGATTTAAAAAAAATTGTGTATGGCATAAAATTTACATTATTATAGTAGATAACATAGCCTTAGTTTGGATCGCATGTTCCCTTACACCCTGTATATTATTTGTCGTCAATATTGTATGGTAGGCAACACTTGCACTACGCCGTAGCATAGTGTACGTAGCTGTAGGTACGCTACGCAGTAAGAACTATTTTCGTAGCGTCTACGAAAACAGTTCTCACTGCGTACCTACAGCTGCTCCTTGATTACATAATTAAAGCACCGATTAGACTTCACGATCCATCGGGTGTTAGGGCGTCGCATCGGGAGCTAGGGCAGTTAGAGCGTTCTGATCACACTGCACTAGATCGCCTCCCTAACTCAGTAGGCAACCGAACGTGGTGTTGGAAGGATGGCTCCTGCACTCTCTAAATATCAAAAAATTGGTATCGGTCTTGCCGCAACTGCGGGTGTAAATGTGAAAAAATAATATAAAAAAGAGAACCACTGTGTGCTTTTATGAAACTACCATGCAAGTGACCCTTTTTTTTCTGATGGTAGGCATTTAACTGAAAATTATTCGATTAAAAAATCGCGTTTTTAATCTTAACTTAAATCTTTTTCTTCTGAAAACAAAATTATAAATAAAAAACAAGTAATTAATAAAAAACAATAATAAAATAACAAAATATTAAAAAAAAAACAAAAAAACAAATTTATGAAAAATTAACGCTCTACACTTCACAGATTATATGAATCTCATGCTTTTGTGAAGGTAATTAGATTGATAGATCAAAAGAATTGAGGCGATGTAAATAAACAAAAATTAATTAAAATCAAATAAAACTGTGCAATATGAACATTTTATATTCATTAGAGCCAGAAGATTTCAAACATTGTTTACGAATAAATCCTGCACAATTTGACCATTTTTTAAATTAAGTGACACCATAATTACGAGTATATTCAGAAACATGACACATTATTTAGAGAAAATGTAAGTGCTAAATAAATTTGGTATAGCTTTAAGCCGGGTCCGCTGCGCCATGTTTTCGTGTTTGTAAACACGAAAACATTGTTTAGTTAACCGATTAGGGGCGTGGTTTAACAGTTTTGTTAGAAAAATACGATAACATGTTTCCCGCGACGAATGGATAACATCCCCCGCGTTCGCCTGCGGGGAGGGGAAGCTAAGCATTTTTTGTTAGCGCTCACTAGAGGAACACGTATCATTTGAAGTTTATAACAATTCTCTTTGGTTTATTTTTGAGTGAAATAAAGACAATATATTTTGTTTCTAATACAACTAATAAGAGAGAGACCGGTGCTGTGGGATGTTACATTAATAGATTATACCGAACCTATCATAAATTTTTAGTTCTTGATAAATAATGACAAAAACATTTTAAAAACAGACGCCATGTTGGGCTTACATGTTTTGTTAACATGTTTTGTTAGAAAATTGGCGCAGCGGACTGGCTGTTTTTCTTAACATGTTTTGCTAACATGTTTTGTTAACATGTTTTGTTAAAAAATTGGCGCTGCGGACCCGGCTTTATACATGTCCAGAACATTCATTAAACCAGATTTTTCTTTTTTGAACGACATTTTCTTGGCACACGAGGCCAATTTCGCTCCGATACACAGCAACAATCCGCTCACACCGAGCGCTGTGCGGCGACTGAGCGCCCTAACAGCGATTACATCTCCCGACTTACGCCCTAACTAGGGAGTTAGGGCGATCGGGCAACCACGATCGCACGATATCGGGACCCTAACTCCCTAACAGCGATTAGACCACACTAGCTAGGGCCCTAACTCCCGATGGATCGTGAAGTCTAATCGGTGCTTAAAATCTGTAAAGGACATTGCTCTGCGTCCATACATTGTTCGCTCCAATACCAACAGCAGTGAAAAAATGATTACGTATAATAAGACATTAGTAAATACTGTACGTCCACATCAATTACAACTTTATATATTATATTATAGTTGAATCAGATTTTGAGGTTAGTTGAAGTAACACTTTATTTCGTTACAGCAATATACATAGTCCATACCTATAACATTATTAAAATAATAATTATTGCGATCAATCAAAGAACGTTATTATAGTCACGTACTTAGTAACGAACAAGAAATCTCGAAATTATAAACAAGTCAAAAACACAACGAACTAACAAGCGACAGCGCGTGAGTAGTCAATTGACGTAGGTATGTTTTAATTAAATTTTAATTGTAAATTGTGAAAGAAGTTATGAAAAACATAATTTATACTGGTGGTGCCCAAAGTAGACTCCACCACGTCGGCGTTTCACCGAACAAAACTGCTGAATTTAATAACCGACTACCAGCTCCTAGAAAATTGGTATTACTTACCTTGGATCCGTTCGGTCTCCGTATGTAGCCGGTGGACTTCCTGAGCTAGCTCGAAGGAAGTCGCGGCTCCTGAAGTTCTGCTGTCTGACCGAACCGGATGGTACACTTGCCTATTAGGCCACCAATACCCGAACTCATTAACGAACACAAAAGCTTTGATACACTATTCACCGACACTAAAACTTGGCGGAACCTCGCACCAACAATCACTTGGTGCGCCGCGCAATACTATTTGTTATATATTTTATATTATATTTTATTGCTGCCCGGTCCTAACCTATATCAATGTCATTCCGTATTCGGTATTTTCGAGACCGGGAATTCCCGTGAGCAAACCCTAATACCTAACAACCCCCACGCTGCTGTGAAGCGTAGGTCGACGTACTCATCGACTTCAAGGTTAGCTAGAGCCGGCCCTCTGTGTCTATTTACTTTATGTAATCAGTCCCACTGCTGGGCACGGTTCTCTCCTCGGACGAGGCGAAATCGAGAACTTAAATATTTTTCTTATTCGCTAATATTAACATTTAAGCCAAAAATAACAAAAACGTGAAAGAATCGCGGAAACACCTCTACAAATAAAGAAGTTACGAGTAAAGGACACTAGCTTTTGCCCGCGATTTCGTCCGCTCGGAATTATTAGTAACTAACTGTGCCCGCGAACTATGTTTCGCCTTAAGAAGACTGTGAAGTCAATTCATGGCTCGAGTATGCACATTCAAAAATGCAGTTTGTTGCACACCGCTTAGAGTTGAAAGTCCGAGACAAGTGCCTTCATTTCATAATGAAATATTGTTTCGGGCGATAACTATTTTACCACCCTCAACCTTTACGAAATAATATACTTTTGGTCTTATTAGTCAGTATACCTTAATGTATAATTGTACGTTTTGCTTTTTTTGCAATTCAGTATCATTTAGTCAAAAAAGATAAAAATGCTCGAGGTAGTTTTTAAGTCTAACATATGGATATTTAGATGCAAATAATTTATATTCTGAGCAATATTACTTCAAAATCAAAACGTACAAACCTAGATCTTCATTATATCTACAACATTTCCAAAAATTATGAAAATTGGACTATGTAAAGGGAGAAAAAAGCGTTATCGCTTTTTGTATGAAAATTTACAGCTTCACAATCCTCTTAAGAGTTTAGGGTAAAAACTTTTTATTTATTTATTTATTTAATCTCTGTCGTAATCCGTCGTATCAGCAAGGCTGGCGTTGAAGGAAAATTACCAGTAATACGCTAACTCATTAAAAAAAAGCGGGACAAAGACTTCCACTTCACTTTGACAGCAACTACAAATACCGAGTAGGGTTTGCAGTACTAATATCAAATTTAAGATTTAAATTTTCCCGGTACTCCCGGTACTGGATATGCTCCAGTCCCGGGAGTAACGGAAAATTCAATACTTTCGGGACCAAATAAAAAATCTGAATAACATCTATGTTTACGCTCGAGGAAGAGCGAGTGGCAACACTGCATTATAGTCTGTGCAGTGAGAGCCTGTGGCGGCCGGCCGCATGTGACATGTCAGTCGAGTCGAATACGGAATGACATTGAAATAGGTTAGGTTACCGGGCGGCGCGTTTTCGTTTTCGAGAATAAAAGAATTCATTGTGTTTTGCGCGGCGCACCTAATATCGGGGTGCGAAAGTCCGCTTGTGAAAGTGTAAATGTGGCAAAAGTTTTATCGGTAAAGTGAGTGATGGTGGCCTACTAGGCCTATGTAGTGCTCCGGTCTCCATCGTTGGATTGACAGCAGCCCTTCAGGAGCCGCGACTTCCTTCGAGCTAGCTCAGGAAGTCCACCGGCTACATACGGAGACCGAACGGAGTCAAGGTAAGGACAATTCTTTGATTGTAGTGTCGACATCAGCAATCAACCTAAAAATCATTATTCGGTGAAACGCCGACGTGGTGGAGTCTACTTTGGGCACCACCATCTCTTGGTAGCAGAGCGTGGTTGTTGTTAGATTTGATTGATTGATTAGTATTTTGATTAGTATTGTACAATTAATATTGTAATCTTGTTGGTTGTCCAACCGGGCAATACATATTAATTGGTTTTGATTGCTGATTTTAAACCGACTACAATCTCATTTGTGGACCGATCTCCCTAACTAGTTGTCATTGTCATTGTATATGAAAAATTGGGGTTAAATGCCTTTTGTTGTTCTAGTTAAGTTCTAGCATTTACCTATATTTGATTTTGGTTTGTTTTTTCATATCTTTGTTTTGCCCTTGAATATTTTGTTTGTTAAGTTGTAAACTTACACTTGAATTTAATTTGTTTAAAAAATTTTGCTGCTAAATGACTTTGCTGTTGTTGTAATACACTATTTTGCTGTGTTAAGTTTTAGCATTTATATTTGATTTTGTTTTGTTTGCCTTTGAATATTATGTTTGTTAAGTTTTTGACTTAATACTTGAATTTAATTTGTTTGAAAATTCTGTTGTTAAATGCCTTTGTTGTTCTAGATAAGTTCTAGCATTTACACTTGATTTTGGTTTGTTTATATATTTTGTTCTGCCTTTGAAGTTCCTCCCGATCTGTTTTGTTGTCTGCGGTTGTCGGTCTGTTTGTCTGTGTATTATTATAGTGTATCTTAATTTTGGTGCAAAATGGTCCCGCCAGTCAGCCCGCTTAGTGGTGCCCGCGCGGGTGCACAAAAGATCCTGAGATGGTTTGCTAGTGCCGTCGCTTTGGTAGACCGACCAGACCGAGAACAGGCCTTGTTAATTCGGCATGAGGGAGTACCTGCTTGCTTGAAGGAATTGGAGCAGCTTTTCGTTGCTCATTAACAATATCTGCTCGACCACCCAGCCGAGGGTGCCGCTGAGTTGCGGGCAGTCGAGCAATTTAATGCGGATTATGATCAATGTTTTGAACAGGCGGATGTGATTATAAACAAGGCTCAGGCAATCCTATCCGCCCGGAGGGGTGAGTCGTGCACGCCCGGGGAGGTGAAGCCTACCCCGGCCGGCTTGCTGGGCAGACTGCCCACTTTGGACATCCCAAGTTTTGATGGGAACCTGGCTGCTTGGATGGGGTTCATTAACCTCTTTGATAGCCTGGTCCACTCGAGGGACGACCTGTTCCCTAGCCAGAAATTGGCCTATTTGCTCTCTGCCTTACGTGGAGAGGCTGGTGTGCTTGTCCAGCATCTACCTGTCAATGATGACAGTAATGATATTGCAAGGGCGTTGTTGACCGCCCGGTATCAGAATGTTCGCTTGCTAGCGGACACACATGTGGCTGCCATTTTAGGGCTGCCACGAGTATCGCGGGTCTCCTCATTGAGGAAGGAGATTTTGAACCCGCTGCTAAGCGCTATTAACGCGCTCAAACGACTTGACCTACCGGTGGACCAGTGGTCCTTCATATTGCTCCACCTCATCCTCAATAAGCTTCCCATGGAGATGAAGGGGCGCTTTGAACAAAGGTATGGGGGCAATAGTGCCTCGTACTTACCCCCCTTTTCGGATCTCCTCAGATTTTTGGAGGATGAGTGTCGGATGACCGACCACTTGGATCTAGCTCCTATACCGGGACCGAGTACAGGCCGCTATGAAGTGACCCGGGCAGCGCCACGGAGAGAGCGCCGCCCGTACAAGCAGTATACTGCAGTGCGGCAGAACTCTCCACACGGGGAGAGGCCGATGCCTTGCAAGTGTTGCAAGCGCGATTGCCATCGTTTGCCGGCCTGTCCCAAATTTGTCGGCCTACGCACCGAGGGGCGTAGGAACATGGCCAAGCAGCGGAATTGGTGCTACCGCTGCCTGGGGGCTCATATGGCATCGGCTTGCCCCCACCCACGAGATTGCCACTGTTGTGGAGGGGCCCATCACCCCCTCTTGTGCTTTAATAATAAAGACACTCGTGAGGTGGTGAGAGAGAGGGACTCGCACACGGGCGGGGGCCCTCGTAGGTCACCCACATCTCCGAGGAGATCGGAGGGGCATGCCACCCCTCCGCGGAGATTGGACAGGCGCCCCCCCTCCAGTGAGAGGATTGGGCGCCCCACCCCCCCTACGGGCGGGGGGGATCGACGCGCCGCTTATGAGGCGCCACCGCGGGATTAGGCCGCGGTTATTAAGGAGCAACGTCGGGAGCCGATACGCTTCTCTCCCCCTCTGATGGAGAGACCCCGGTTGTCACGGGCTCCCCCAACTTTCGCCCATCATGGGCACCGCCCGGCCCCCCGATGCAGCTTTGGTCGGGGTGTGTACGTGCCGGATTGGGACCCGCTCGAGCGCCTTGAGCGCCCTATTCCTCCGCCGCGCACGCATTTTTCCTTGAACCCCCCTTCCCCCCCGTTGCGGGGAATGCGGGAGGATTTTCATTAAACCAACTGTCGGCTGCAACCCCCCCACAGGAGCAGGTGCTGTTACCAACAGCCTCCGTACAGGTGTGGGGCCCGAGGGGCACCTTTGTTTTAGTTCGCGCCCTTTTGGATACGGGAGCTCAGGGTTGCATTGCCTCCAGCTGGCTGGTCCGGCAGTTGAGTTTGAACACATCTCCATACCTTGAATCGGTACGGGGAATCGGAGACCTGCGGATCCCGGATCCGATCGGTCAGGTTTTGTTCTCCTTCTCCCCCCACTTCTCTTCAGCGCCCAAAATTGGCGCTACCGCGATTGTTTATGAGAAGGTTGTTGGTCAGCTTCCGCAACAGCACGTTTCGCGCGCTGTCGTTGATGCGACATCAGGATTGACCTTGGCTGACCCTTCCTTCCACCGAACCGGTCCGATTCGCTTATTGTTCGAAGCCGATGTTCTAGGCCGCGTGTATTGTGGGAAGAGAAGAGAGTTACAGAAGGGTGGGCTGGTAGCCTTATCTACATCGCTTGGGTTTGTAGTGATGGGACCAGTTAGGCATAACCCACCATCTCCATCGGTGGACATTACATAACTGTTAGCTCCACCTTATCGGATGTCCTTCAACGGTTTTGGGAGGTGGAAGAGCCACCTACCGTGAAGCGAGTGAACCCCTTGGAAGAGGAGTGTGAGTTGTTCTACCAGAACAATACAGGTCGCCTTCACTCGGGACGGCTGATCACTCGTTTGCCCTTTTTTGTCAGTTCGCCCCTCACTTGGCAGCTCCCGGCCGTTGGCCGAGAAGCGGCTGCTGTCCATGGAGCGTCGTATGAGTAGGAACTCCGACTTCAAACAGAAGTATGTCGACTTCATGCGAGAATATGAGCAACTGGGGCACATGTCGGTCTCGCGACTGGACTGGCGAAACGAGGAACATAATTTTCTTCCTCACCACGCGGTTTTGAAACCTTCCACTGGGAAGATACGCGTTTTTTTGATGGGTCAGCTCCCACGTCTACCGGAGTTTCGCTGAATCAATGTCTGCATGCTGGACCGAAGTTGCACCACGAGGTGGGTGATGTATTGACCAACTTCCGTCGCCATGCCGTCGTCTTTGTGACCGATATCCGGATGATGTTTCGGCAGACTGTGATTCACCCGGTCGATAGACGATATCAGCTCATATTATGGAGGGAGGATCCCAGAGATCCCATGCTAGTCTACGAGCTGAACACCAATACATACGGTTTGCGTTCGAGCCCCTTTGTGGCAATAGGCTAGTTGACCCTTTTTTAAAGTAGGGCTTAAAATGTTCATAATTGTTGTATTAGACCATAGCACATGAATATTATTTTTTTCGATGGCTAAAAAGTGCAAAAAATCTATTTTAAATTAAGATTTTCAATTTTGGACCGAAAACACGGTCAGCCATGATAGTCTGTTCATTATCTGTGGCAATGACGTCAGTCTTATAGTAAACAAAGCACGGGGGCGAAATAACCTCACAAAAACAATGCTTTCTATTAAATATCACAAAATATAGTAAAACTGTATATGGAACGGGACAAAAGAACAGTAATATAGAAATACCTCTTCAAAGACTCCAAGAAATCTGTGGATTAGACGTACCCAGTGATAGACATGCGAAATATTTGGTTAACACTCGCTTAAAGAAATCCTGTAACTATCTACTGAAACTCAAATGTATTTTTGCGAAAATAACATTAATGTAAGTACTATAACTGAATAACTCAATCTGTGTAGGTACTTCAGTTTCAACTTAAACAATATAGAAGTTTTTAGGTTGTATGTAAAATCAAATCTGTATGTAAATTAATTAAATTTTTATCTTTCAGTTAGAATGAAAACTGACTGCAGCCGACCAACCAAATTTTAACTTGACCAGGGGCCTTACCGTGATCGCTTATAGCCAGGTTAAAACGATATTGAAACAGAGACACCGCTCTTGTGGCGTATAGCGCCATCCCGCTCTCAGCGCGGTTTTAATATTGTTTTGAGTGGTCATGGTTAGGGGGCAGATAACTGAGAGAAAACTTGACCATTTACGCCTTTTTGATTTAATCTAAGTTATACACTGACACTAGATGATGTTTCAAGGAAAAGAATATGTACTTATGTCCAATTGAATAATGATGTAATTGAATATTAATTAAAAAGTATGTAATACAAACAAAAATATCAAAGTTTCATAATGAATATATTTATCTAAACAACTTTTACTTGAATTTACTGAGTACCTAATTAAAATTTGTTGCTTTCAGTGGTTACTTAATGAGAACTATTGTGTACTAACCTGTTCTCCTCTTGACAACGAGATTGATAAGGCAGTAAAAGTTGTGCAACATAATACAAAGCAGTGCATGCTCAGCCACAACATCAAAATGTGACCCGTCAACTAGAACAACATTATGTCAACAAAATAACTCAAGTATTATACCAAAGCACCATAGAAGTAAATAGATCCAGTTTGGTAAAACTGAAAGATGTTATATCTTCACTGATTAAACCTGCTGGCCACCATGGCTGGTAAATTTCAGAACAGCTTACGCAAGAATATGCAAGTTATCCATTTTAAAGCCGTATACAAATATATTAAATGTGATTGCTGTGTTGTCAGCCTGTGCTCTTCTTAATTTACAAGACCCTTCTTATTAAATAAATAATATAAAGAATTTTTTTTTCTTTACTTTATACATAACTAACATCTAAAGATGACATAATAAATTTTTGTACTACATTAGTCATTATGTTCTTCACAAAAAAAATGTTCTATGTTTATTTGACAATAATGACTTGTAAAGGTTTAAGTTGAATCAAAATATTTTAATTTGAAATGCATGTGTTTTATTTTTCTGTTACACCTTAAAAGATTTATAATATTTTATAGGTTTGTTGCTCATTTTTATCATTGTTACTCAAATATAGTATATGTTCCAAAAGTACAAATAGGTTGAATAGAGTTAGATCAAATTTATTAATTTGTATATATTGCCTTAAGGTCGCAGGTAATAAAAGTCAAAATAATAGTAAAGTGATTTATTATGAAGTAATACTTTCATATAATTTAGGAAAAATGTAGTATAGTTTCCAAAATGACACTATTTGATCAATAAGTTTTTTGACATTCAGATTGTTAGAACAAATACCTATTATAGCTAATATTGTTACCTTTTGAGTGTTTTCAAAATGACATACTGCTAGCAACACAAAAGTATATAAGTTTTGTTTGCTTTGGCACAAAACATCTGCATCTATACTTGAGTTAAGCATACTGTTCACAGTTTTCCGTCTTTGATAATTAACATTATCTTCAGTAAAAGAGCATGACAATTTTGTATTAATCTCATTTTATGGATACCGTTTGTTGAATAGACTATTACAGGGTATTAATCAGAAATGAGGTCACATTTTGCAAATTTCAACACAAATCTTCATTTCATTTCATTATACTCGTATGTGTCTGCAAGATTTTCCACCAAAAATCTTCCCAACAAAAGAACCATCATGTGTTATGCACTGGCTGACTTTATAGCACATGGAAGCTGTTATTGTCTATAACGAAGCTCGAACTAAAGAGCACTTCTGTATTGATGATTCGTGGTTTAGTTTTCTATGCACTTTATTCTTTCTTCATTGAAGAGGTCTTTTATTTTTTAAGAAATATGTCACAATCTGTGTCTGTGAATGTATATATATTTTTCCTCGTAGTAATTTTCTTCATGCTTGACAAATGAACAACTGCCAATCTTTCTTTTTTTATGTTCATTTACAAATTCTTGCAGTACTACACTGGTATTTGACACATGATCCTGATGTTTTCTTTTCAACATTTCTCTTGAAGTAAATATTTTTAGTGTTTATTTGACTTTTGAGAGATAGAATTCTATCCAATAGCATTCAACTGCTGTACAAAATAGCTCCTTACTGTGATGGTGCAACCACACCAAAAATGCATGTTTGCAACTCTCTTCTGCCGCGTGACAATCTTGACAAGTACACTTGTAACCGTTCTTCATTATAACAGTATTGAAACTGTACTTATATTGTTTAGAGCGATACACAAAGAATCTCCTGACCATCAATCTGTCTATTTTCGCAAGATTTGTACTATCTGCTCCCACAAATCCAACATCAATGGTTGATTTTGCTATTAATACAAATAATTTACGATATTTACAAATATAATAACGGAAACTTGGACGATTTTTTGCCAGTTTTAGGAAAGAATAGTGCAAATCGACGAGTTGTTGAATCAAATTTGACATTTCTTTGTTTACTATATGATTGACGTCACGGCCCTGACCACAGGATATCAAAGCGTTTACGGCGTGAGATAAAAAAAGATTATTTCTAGCATTTTCAAATTAAAATTTTACAGCAATCATTCATTGTTATTTATTAAAATCGGTATATTGTGGAACCTTATGCCAAATACTGTTAGAAATAAACAATATTTTAATAAATTTTGATATGAGTCAACTACCCTATTCGCTCACTTGTGGAACTCGCTGAACGTGAGCGGTTACGATACCCTCGCGCATCCTTGGTTCTCAAGGAGGATGCATTTGTGGATGATATTTGTACGGGCTCCTCTAGTGTCGAGGAAGCCTTGATTTTGCGAGATGAACTAATTGCTCTTCTCGGGGCTGGTGGTTATGAACTGAGGAAGTGGATCCTCATATTGAATGCCTATCGAACAGACTAAGTTCTGCAGCATACGCCGTAAAAATGATTCGTCAAATAACAGATGTGAAAACTGCGCGGTTAGTCTATTTTAGCTACTTCCACAGTATTATGTCATACGGGATACTACTGTGGGGAAATGCCGCCGATATTGGCTGCATTTTTGTACTGCAGAAGAGGGCTGTTCGGGCGATCTATGGGATGGGCTCCCGAGAGTCTTTAAGAGAAAAATTCAAAGAAATTGATATTATGACTGTACATTCACAATATATTTATGAAAACTTACTGTATGCACACAAGAATAAAGATATCAAATTCAGTAAAAATAGTGACTATCATAATTTAAATTTAAGAAATAAAGACAAGCTAGCAATGCCCACATATAGGCTCCATAAAATAAGCAACTCTTTTGCAGGTCACTGTATACGAATGTACAACACGCTGCCATGTAACATGCATGACTTGTCAGTAAATAAATTAAAAATTTTAATTAAAGCTCAGTTAAGCAAAAAGGCTTATTACAGTGTTAAAGATTTTTTGAATGATAAGGCAGCGTGGCGGTAAAAGAAATGAATTGCTCGTTCTCTGAATAGTTTTGTAATATTCACAATTTGTAAGACATTTGGCGATTTTAAAAGAGTTTTGGCACATGAGTTTCTTGCCCGATTCTTCTCATGTTAGCCCCTACATTCGGAATCGGGTCGCTCTTGGCGATTACATGCGCGGCAACAACTCCGCGGATGTACTTGCCACTAGCGCACGGGTTAGCTTGATTTTAGTCGAATATTTTTTATGTTTTAATAATTTTGTAAAATGTGTAAAATTGACGATTTTAAGAGCCCGCAAGGGCCTATGAAATAAAGTACTTTTGATTTTGATTTTGATTTTGGATGTCCAACTCACCTCAGCTTTTGTGTGACTTGTCAGACGACCACCAGCAGGAGCCTCATATTTTTGAGAATGCCAACACTCCAGATTTACTGTCTGTTTTGGGAGTGCAATACAGACCTGTCCAGGACACGTTCACCTATCGATTGGAGCTGCCAAGCCCCAAGGTCTGGACGAAACGGTTGGTTTTGTCTACAGTAGCTCGTACCTTTGACCCAAATGGCTGGATTAGTCCCGTAGTGTTTTGGATGAAGTGCTTCCTACAGGAACTTTGGTCAGCCGAAGTGTCGTGGGATGAGCTCCTCTCGGGCCGTTTGCTGCGAGATTGGGAGTCCTTCATGTCGTCTCTCCCCGACATTAACCGTGTTAGTATCCCTAGACATATATTGCCTAAGGGACGGTTTACGGCCAGCCTTCATGGCTTTTGTGACGCGTCTGAGAGTGGATACGCAGCCGTCGTATATATCCGGACGGTCGATGATAGAGGAGCTGTTAAGCTCCACTTGCTAATTGCTAAGAGTAAGGTTGCTCCACTTCGGACTCGATTAACGATTCCGAAGTTAGAATTGTCTGGAGCTACTCTTCTGGTTCGTTTGATGAACCACGTTGTTGACACCCTGGGACGTAGTGTGGACTTTGAGTCGCTCTTTGCTTGGTCCGACAGTCAGGTTGTCCTGTGTTGGATTAAGAACTCCGTCCACTCCCTGGAGGTATTTGTGGCCAATCGGATATCCCAAATACAGGCCTCGAAGGCCACGTTGATTTGGCGCCACGTGCCAGGTGAAATAAACCCTGCTGACTGTGCATCACGTGGCAGCGAAGCCCCTCAGCTTATTGACCACACTCTGTGGTGGGGTCCCGAATGGTTGTTACAGCCGTCTTGGCCTTCCACACCAGCTGTGGTGAAGGCACCAAATCCGGGCTTGCGTATTCACGCTGTCGAGACTATGGCGGCTCCAGAGCGGGAATTTTTATTACACCGCTACAGTTCTCTGGACAAGTTGCTCGGCGTGACCGCTTGGATAAGAAGATTTATTCGAAATTGTCGCCGGCCTCAGGACAAAGATTTGTGTCCGGTCCTCTCTCCGCAGGAGCGCCAAGATGCTCTTTTGCATTGGGTGCGTATGACCCAGTCTAGAGCGTTTGAACCGGAACTTAAGATTTTCCGTACCGGGACGTCCAAATTAAAGGGACCCTTGGTGCGTTTGACTCCCTTTCTGGATGATAAGGGATTGTTGCGTGTAGGAGGCCGATTGAGGCACGCTAACTTGCCTTATAGATCACGTCATCCCCTGTTGCTCCCCAAGGACGGACCATTGGTGCGATTGTTGATCATTGATCGCCATGTGAAGAATGCTCATGCCGGATGTAATGCATTGACCGCGCTCCTCCAACGGGAGTTTTGGATTTTGTCAGCGCGAAGAATAATCCGATCTGTTATCTTTCGATGTCTGCCCTGCTATCGTTTACGCCCCGAGACGATGCAGCCCCAAATGGGTGATTTGCCTGTTGATCGTGTGAATGAATCGATGACCTTCTTAGGAGTTGGAACTGATTTCGCGGGACCATTCACTATAAAAACGTCGCGACTCCGTAATGCTAAGACTGAAAAGGCTTACTTGTGTGTGTTTGTTTGTTTGGCCACTAAAGCCGTTAATTTGGAGGTGGTGAGTGCACTCACCATGGACGCTTTCTTAGCAGCGTTAGGCAGATTTGTCTCCCGCCGGGGACTGCCATCTCTAATTCGATCCGATTGTGGGACGAACTTCAAGGGCACTGAAAGACATATAAGAGAAGTTTGTGAATTTTTAGATAAAAATAATATTGAGATCGGATCCACACTCTCCCGTAGGGGGGTAACATGGCGATACTCCCCGCCGTCTTGCCCTCACTGGGGAGGGATTTTTGAATCTGTTGTAAAGGCCGCCAAGACTCACCTTCGCCGCGTTATTGGGGAGACTATTCTCACGTTCGAGGAACTCGCGACGGTGTTTCATAAGATTGAGGCGGTTCTCAACTCGCGTCCGTTATGTCCGTTGTCTACCGACGCGAACGATTTGCAGGCCCTCACTCCGGGCCATTGCTTGATAGGCAGACCACTTAACGCCCTGCCCGAGTATCCTTATAGAGATGTCAATCCAGGACGCCTTTCGCGGTTTGAGTTGCTCCAGCAGCTTACCCAGAGCTTCTGGCGCCGCTGGCACCTTGAATACTTACACATTTTGCAACAGCGCGTTAAGTGGTCAGATAAGACAAACCCACCGAGGGTTGGAGACCTCGTGTTAGTGAAGGACCCAAACCTGCCACCCCTACGTTGGCGTCGCGGACGCATTGTCCAACTTACTCTAGGGTCTGATGGTGTGCCCAGGTTTGCCGAGGTCCTAGTTGGGGATTCTGTTTTGAAGCGCGCGGTCGCTACTCTTTCTCGCCTCCCCTTAGACTGATTTGGCGGACAGTCCGGGACTGTCCGGAGCGGGGGGATGTTTACGCTTGAGGAAGAGCGAGTGGCAACACTGCATTATAGTCTGTGCAGTGAGAGCCTGTGGCGGCCGGCCGCATGTGACATGTCAGTCGAGTCGAATACGGAATGACATTGAAATAGGTTAGGTTACCGGGCGGCGCGTTTTCGTTGTCGAGAATAAAAGAATTCATTGTGTTTTGCGCGGCGCACCTAATATCGGGGTGCGAAAGTCCGCTTGTGAAAGTGTAAATGTGGCAAAAGTTTTATCGGTAAAGTGAGTGATGGTGGCCTACTAGGCCTATGTAGTGCTCCGGTCTCCATCGTTGGATTGACAGCAGCCCTTCAGGAGCCGCGACTTCCTTCGAGCTAGCTCAGGAAGTCCACCGGCTACATACGGAGACCGAACGGAGTCAAGGTAAGGACAATTCTTTGATTGTAGTGTCGACATCAGCAATCAACCTAAAAATCATTATTCGGTGAAACGCCGACGTGGTGGAGTCTACTTTGGGCACCACCAATCTATAAATACTTTCTCTAAATAGAACCCAGTGGCGAATGAAACCATAGAATTCAACATTAATCGCTTTAATCATAAAGTATGTTGGAGAGTTTGGTATAAACTCTATGGTAGCTTTAGCTTGCCACTATGTTTTTTGTAATTGCTGTACATTCGTTGTGTTCTACTTCAATACAATATAGAACTTCATCCCGAGAAACATTGTTTAATTCACGGCTTTTCTAATTAAGTAAACCACAGTGTTTATAAATTCATTCATAAATTATTAAATTCTTATGTGATTGAAATCTCTTTCAGTCTACAATATAATTAAATTAAGCTTTTTAACGCTTATTTCAAAGAATTTTTTTTATTACAATAGTCAACAATCACACTTAAGTACTCGTTATAATGGTCACAATGAATTCTAGTAGTAATCAACAAATTTTAAAGATGTAAATAGAGATCTTTTGGTATCGATACTCCCCGGGAATAGACGGTAGCGAGAGAGAGAGAGAGAAGATAACTTAGCATTCCATGGATTCACCGTGCGGGTGCCGGGTCCATCGCGTTGCAGAGAAAAGAGCCAAGAGCAAGCAGTGCCTGGGGCCTACGACCCAGGTTCATGTTTAAGTTGCTACTTTACAATGCATCTACATTCACCATCACCACCAGGAAATAACCGGAAATTCCCGGTATTTTCGAGACCGGGAATTCCCGTGAGCAAACCCTAATACCTAACAACACCCACGCTGCTGTGAAGCGTAGGTCGACGTACTCATCGACTTCAAGGTTAGCTAGAGCCGGCCCTCTGTGTCTATTTACTTTATGTAATCAGTCCCACTGCTGGGCACGGTTCTCTCCTCGGACGAGTCGAAATCGAGAACTTAAATATTTTTCTTATTCGCTAATATTAACATTTAAGCCAAAAATAACAAAAGCGTGAAAGAATCGCGGAAACACCTCTACAAATAAAGAAGTTACGAGTAAAGGACACTAGCTTTTGCCCGCGATTTCGTCCGCTCGGAATTATTAGTAACTAACTGTGCCCGCGAACTATGTTTCGCCTTAAGAAGACTGTGAAGTCAATTCATGGCTCGAGTATGCACTTTCAAAAATGCAGTTTGTTGCACACCGCTTAGAGTTGAAAGTCCGAGACAAGTGCCTTCATTTCATAATGAAATATTGTTTCGGGCGATAACTATTTTACCACCCTCAACCTTTACGAAATAAGACACTTTTGGTCTTATTAGATTCAGTATACCTTAATCTATAATTGTACGTTTTGCTTTTTTTGCAATTCAGTATTATTTAGTCAAAAAAGATAAAAATGCTCGAGGTAGTTTTTAAGTCTAACATATGGATATTTAGATGCAAATAATTTATATTCTGAGCAATATTACTTCAAAATCAAAACGTACAAACCTAGATCTTCATTATATCTACAACATTACCAAAAATTATGAAGATTGGACTACGTAAAGGGAGAGAAAAGCGTTATCGCTTTTTATATAAAAATTTACAGCCTCACAATCCTCTTAAGAGTTTAGGGTAAAACTTTTTATTTATTTATTTATTTAATCTCTGTCGTAATCCGTCGTATCAGCAACTTGCTGATACGACGGATATTTTTGCTGACAGCAAGACTGGCGTTGAAGGAAAATTACCAGTGATACGCTAACTCATAAAAAAAAGCGGGACAAAGACTTCCACTTCACTTTGACAGCAACTACACATACCGAGTAGGGTTTGCAGTACTAAGATCAAATTTAAGATTTCAATTTTATATGCTCAAGATTTCAATTTTATATGGATATGCTCCAGTCCCGGGAGTACCGGAAAATTCAATACTTTCGGGACCAAATAAAAAGTCTGAATAACATCTATAAATACTTTCTCTAAATAGAACCCAGTGGGGAATGAAACCATAGAATTCAACATTAATCGCTTTAATCATAAAGTATGTTGGAGAGTTTTGTATAAACTCTATGGTAGCTTTAGCTTGCCACTATGTTTTTTGTAATTGCTGTACATTCGTTGTGTTCTACTTCAATACAATATAGAATCTCATCCCGAGAAACATTGTTTAATTCACGGCTTTTCCAATTAAGTAAACCACAGTGTTTATAAATTCATTCATAAATTATTAAATTCTTATGTGATTGAACTCTCTTTTAGTCTACAATATAATTAAATTAAGCTTTTTAACGCTTATTTCAAAGAATGTTTTTCATTACAATAGTCAACAACCACACTTATGTAGCTCGTTATAATGGTCACAATGAATTCTAGTAGTAATCAACAAATTTTAAAGATGTAAATAGAGATTTTTTGGTATCGATACTCCCGGGGAATAGACGGTAGCGAGAGAGAGAGAGAGAAGATAACTTAGCATTCCATGGATTCACCGTGCGGGTGCCGGGGACACGATTGTCATGCATTCGAAAAAAGTTCACATTCGTAAAAATGTTCGAAATTCGAATTTATTTCGAAGGAACCACAGTTTGTGTATTCTCAGAATTTCATAATCGAAATAATTCGAACGAACATCACTCGATCGCAACGAATGGTATGGACCAGTCGAAGTTGAGGTTCGTATACGAATTTAGCTGTCAAAAGTGTTTCAAAATTATAAAAATACAAGGAGTTTTTGATTATTTTTGTATAAATGAGCTCGGTGGCGCTGTGGACTCGGCACTTGCCTTCCAATAGGGAAGGTCGGGGATCGAGACCCGCCATGTACCAATGTGTTTTTCGTTTCGAATTTCATATGTACATTAAATTTGTCTGATGCTCCTACGGTGAAGGAAAACATCATGAGGCAACCTGCATACATCTGCGAAGAGATTCAATGGTGTCTGTGAAGTCGACCAATCCGCACTGCATCACACTTCTATATTGAAGTCGGTGACAAATTTTAAGATTTTCTAGGAGATCATCGTTTGGCACCGACTTCGATATAGAAGTGTGATGCTGTCTGTGCCTATTCTTATATTATTTTTAAATTTTTTGTAGTCGGTTCTTATTTTTTGTAAAATAATGTTTTAATGTAATGCCATTAAAAACACTGGTCACTGAAAGATCTTGCAGATCTGCAAGTCAATTAAGTGTTTCTTCATATCTTTTGTTAGACACAAGAAGAACGGGAAACGCGATTCAAAGATTTTGCATCGATACATTTTATTTTTCAAATTAAGTACCCTAAAAAATAAGAAAATTTAGGATTACTTGTAAACGGTATTAGGTATTCATTAAAAAGTTCCTTAAATAAGTGGACATTATCAATATTCAGAATCGTACAGAAGCATTTTTTTCTAATCATTATAGTTAATTTTTAATAAAATAATTTGTATTTTGTCGCTTACGTCGATAATTTCTAAGCGTCCTGGGACCCGATTCTCATGTAATAGAACTTTTCCGCATGGTAAATTCGTATGCGAATTTTTCGATTCTACTGAAAAGTTCGAATGATTCGTATGAACCGTATTCTGGGGTACCCATAGAACAATATTACCAATCGAACTAGGAAGTCGGAAATAGCATTGACAATTTAATGTTTCGTACGACGTTCATGAGGCGTTTTTAAAAACGCTGTGGCAACCACTATAATTTACATCTTAAAATAGTTCTTTTTGGTAAAAAAATATTACTAAATCTATTTTAACACAAAATATATTTTTAAATGTGATCATATTTTCTAAAAATAATACTTATATTACAAAATATAAAAGTTCAATTTTTAATATTTCGTAAAGTACATTGATTGAAACAGAACGCTCCAGATAGCACATTCATAAGTTCTGACGTTAAATGTCATTAATTACAACAAAGTTTGTCTAAGATAAATATTGAATTGAGACAAATTCTTATTTTAATTATTTTATTTATATAATAATCTGTTATGGAGCAAAATAATATATCCAAAAAATTCGCTAGTGCGGAGCAAAGGCTTCGTCTAGTACATTTAGTAGAAGCCGATCCACAGCTGAAATGTGGCAAACTTGATTGTCCAACTTAGTCCCGAATCATTCACTAAGAATAAAGCTAAAAGGCGGTGGATAAACATCAGTGAAGATATAAACTCCATCACAGGGGCTAAAAAAACTTGGGAGGAGTGGTGCAAGGTAAATTTTTGAAGTTATCCTCGATGTTATGTGTATGTGGTTCGGCGCTTGCTGCCTCTAATTCTTCCACCAAAAACTCTTCCTCATTCATTTTAATGAGACAAAAAAACACAGAGAAAACACAGTTTGAGCCAGCTTCGCGGTTTGTGCTCGTTTATACAGAAATAATCACAAACTCCTTGTATTTTTATAATTTTGAAACACTTTTGACAGCTAAATTCGTATACGAACCTCAACTTCGACTGGTCCATACCACTCGTTGCGTTCGAGTGATGTTCGTTCGAATTATTTCGATTGTGAAATTCCGAGAATACACAAACTGTGGTTCCTTCGAAAAAAATTCGAATTTCGAACATTTTTACGAATGTGAACTTTTTTCGAATGCATGAGAATCGTGTCCCTGGGCGTGTATTATGACATCTTAATTCCAGCCAGTTTTCTGAATTGCTATCAGTGCCTCTCTTTTACTCATTATAGAATGAAAAAGAAATGGCATTATAACAATTCGGAAAACTGCCTGGAATTAAGACGTCATAATACACCCCCTGATTGCATGCGGGCGCAGCGCATTCACTACTTCGATGACACAGATATCGACGATAGAAAGCATAAACGTAGTAACCCGCAAAACTGAAATTGTTCACCAGAGCAGAAAAACTTTTTGTAATTTCAAAAAAAAATCATAGCTTTCGTATTTATGGACATAGAGCTACCGTTTTGTGGAAACTATAAAAAGACTAGCGAGTTGAGCACGAGGGGCGCCCCTCGTTTACGTATAGACCACGCCTCCCAATTGTTTGATTTATTTTCGATATAGCGCCTTAACGTCATTGTCGCGTCGTGATAGCTTTTCAATAAAACTGCTTTTGTGGCTTTCATGCGCTTTATCTGGTGCAATTTATTTGTGCTACAATTTCTTGATAAGTCAACAGTGATAAATGTTTTAGTAAGTATTTCACTAACCAACAATAGCTGTCTCAAAAAAATATTTAAAAAAAATAAAAACCGACTACAAAAACATTGAAAAGTTAAAAATACTTCAGAATACAGACAACACCACATTTCTATATTGGTCGGTGCCAAATTTTAATAGTTTCTAGGAGAACAACGTTTGGTATCGACTTCAATATAGACAATGTACATTATCTATATTTTATATTATTTTTTAAGTTTAAGTGCTTTTGAAGACGGTTTTTATTTTTTGTAGGTATTTCTTAAAATATTTTTATATTTATTAATTTATTCAAAATGACTTGCAGGCTTACAGAATATTCCAAACCGCCAGTGAGTCTAGTCAATGCAATTAGTTATTACAACAGCAAGAAATACAATAACAAATATAATCGGTAGGTAACAATTTTGGAATAAAAAAGCTAACTACACATAATAACAGATATTATACGATTGATGTCAAATTAGGATTAAAATAATAATAATGTTATATATGTCAAATTACATCGGAATATAGAATTAAATGTCAAATAGAAACAAAAAAAAAATAGTAATTTACAGAGATGTCGAAAAATGAATATATAATATAATAATAATGTGATGTGATAGTACAGAATGTCAACAATAATGTAATTAATATCACATTAGCATTTTATTCACGAATACATATATGCACTTTAGCATAAAGGTGTCCCAAACTATCGGCAAATATGTCTACATCATTGTGCTGAGCAAGCATGTCCCCCAACAGGCTTAAGGCGCATAGTGCTCCCAATGACCTTGCGTCGATCGTCCCGCACTGATTACATAGGAGTGAGTGAGTGAGAGCGAGGGGAATATTTAAGCAAACCTTTACGCGTAAGATGAATTATTTCAATAAAAAATTAATAAAGGCGAATAAGAAAAATCCAAAAAGACCATCCCCTAGAATATTGTTCACTTTATTTATTGAAATCGAAAGTATATGATTTTACCTAATATTTACGAAGCGATTAGGTTTACAGTTTTAAAATCGAGGCATGTTTGGGTCACATTTTAACCAAGTTCTAATTAATTTATCGAAAAATTAAAAAGACCATCCTCTAAAGAATGCGTTGAATAATAACATATCTATTTTAAAGATTTTTTTATCCAATATTTATGAAGAGAACCAGTTTTTTCTGCAGTGAATTTTCACGATTGACCTTACTATGCGCCTTAAAGCGCGAATGGTTGGTGCGTGGAATCCGCGCTTAGTGCGCGCAACCGGCCTGTACAGAAGACGAGGACGTCGACGAGGTGCAACCATGCCCGCCTCGTCCCGCCTAATTCTAGTTGGAACCACCAAACACAGTTTCTCCAGAGCTAACGGGCTATCTATCCTATGATGTATTATCAATATGTAATACATTATGTAGCTTACTACCCTTCTTATTTCGAGGGTATCTATATCCAGCATACCCGACACAAATATTGATGGATACAAGAAAGGATAATAGCCGTACTTCTTCTTGTATAACCACCGTGCAAATTTACGTTGGATCTTTTCTAACAATAGGCTGTATTTTTTCTCATAAGGATCCCAAATGATAGCACCATATTCGAGCTTGCTACGAACATAACAAGTGTAAAGTACCCTTGCTACTCTCAAATCTTCAAATTGTCCACTTATTCTTATTACATAACCTAATATTTTGTTAGCCGCCTTACATATAGTTTTAATGTGCTGGTGGAAATCTAGTTGAGTGTCCAATAATATACCTAAATCACGCATTTCCTTGACTCTTTCCAAAGTTTTTTTTTTGTTTTATATAATTGTATCACCACAGACTCGTGGTCCGTGCCCTTTTAATGCTGTATTTTCGTTTTGATATTTTTAAACTTAATAAGTCCGACTACTCTACTCTATATCTAGGGTGAGTTGCGCATCACCTAAAGTGTAACTATCCTACATGTTTATATATAATACGCTTATACATCATATATATATTTATACTCATACATACCTATTATATTCTACATTACATTATATTTTAACATTAAAATATATTATATATGTTGTATTTTTATTATTATTAATTGTTTGTACAGCCGTCTCAAAATGGTTGGTGTGAAATGGAACTAGAAAGTAGACAAACATTTTAGTTCCATGTCACACCAACCATTAACAATGAAATATAGGTGTAACCATACTAAATAAAATGAATAGTTGGTGTGACATGGCTCCAAATCTGCTAAAAAATGCCTAACCACTCCCGGAGCCGGCTGTACATATTCCATATTTTTATACGTGTTCTTAACTATTAACTTAACTATGTCCATATGTTTGTAGCATTTTTTTAAACTCATGGCTTAGCTTAGGTTAATGCTAGAGGGACTACCGCAAGAGTAGCTTATACGTAACATTTACGGGAGACCGTTTCCGCGCAAAAGTAATTAATTTACACTTGCTGCTGTTAAACGGAAGTCGATTACGTTTGCTTCATACAGCAACAGCATCAATGTCCCTTTGCAAGCTCTCACAATCTGATACAGAGTCAACTCCTCCCAGGGACAATTTGAGATCATCCGCAAACAGAAGACATTTTGAAAAACGAACACTATTCGGGAGATCATTAATAAAGATTAGAAAAAGAGTCGGGCCCAGAGTGCTGCCTTGACTCACACCGGATCTTGTGTAATAATTGCGAGACTCATGCCCTTGAACTCTAACAAATTGACAACGGTCTCTCAGGTAACTGGAGAAAAACTGGAGAAGCTTGGGGGCGAAACCTATTCCTGCTAACTTTTGAAGGAGTATGTCATTATCAACGAGGTCAAATGCCTTTTTAAAATCGAAATAAGCAGCGTCTACTTGCCGACCAGCATCCATTTCTGCATAGACGTAGTCAACATGGGCCACTAGATTAGTCGCCGTAGAACGAGCACAACGGAAACCGTGCTGACTATCGTGCATTTCGTTTCGGATTTGCCTGCTAATGTATGCTCTTAGTATCGTCTCAAACATTTTTGCGAAGACTGATAGGACTACAATAGGTCTAAAGGATGAGATATCGTTTCCAGATTCTCCTTTTGGTACAGGGGTAACTCTTGATACTTTCCAGTCCTTAGGATATACAGATCCTTTTAAGGACAGATTAAAAAGGAAAAGCAGAGGATTCTTCAGGGCTGAGATGCAGTCCTTTGCTAAAAATACAGGTATACCATCGGGCCTACCAGACGACCTCGACTTGAGTCGCTTAACTGCTGACCTCAAATCAGTCTCATCCACCTGTTCGACGGTCACGTAACCTGAGTTAGAGGCGCCAGCGGCATGAGCGGCCGTAGTGGGACACAGTATAGGGACTTCAGGTTGGAATACAGAGTTAAAGTATTCCGCAAAAGCATCTGCAGCTGCCTGTCCAGTTACGTTTTCACCATTATATGAGTAACAACCGGTAGGTCTTCGGTCCCTCCTCCTATCCCTTACGTATGTCCAGAATTGGATCGGGTCATCAATTATGTTTTTTTGTGTCAGTTTCAGATGCTGCTGATATGCATTGTCAATTAAATATTTCACATGCCACCTATAGTATTTAAACAATTCTTTGTTGAATTCCTTTCCCTCCAACTTGTAACGTTTTAGATGCAAATATTTCTTCTCTATGTTGTCGATTATTTCTTTGGTATACCATTTAGGATAAATGTATTTATCATGTTTCACGTAGTAATTCTTGGCCGGAACAAATTCACTAATATACTTATTTAATTTATCATAGTAAAGTTCAACTGCCAAATCCACATTTGAAAGGTTCATTAAGTCTGACCAGTCTAATTTATCTAATACTGCGTACAACCCGTGGTAGTCTGCCTTGCACCAGTTCCAGCTTGGGCCAGAATTTGGTCGCGGAACAGGCAGAGTCAATGACGGTTGTGGAGCTGCTATACCAATTGGTATTTTCATTGTAACCTCCAGTGCAGGATGATATACCACCTGCACTAATGGAACCACAGGGTCGTTACAGGGATCTACTACAACCTGTTCATGGTCGAAGTTGCTCAGCACAAGATCCAACATACCAACTTTATTTTTATATACATTGCTATGTTGCTTTAATCCACAATAGTCACAAAATAAATCAAAACTAGTCTTAACATTAGCGCTACAAGAATTTAAGTTGAAGTCACCTACTATTAAAACATTCAGGTCAGAATAAGTTAGTACTGCATTTTACATACACGCTAAAGTATTTAAATATTGCTCATTCTTGGTATTAGGTGCCAAGTAAACAACACAACACAGAATTTTAAAATATTTACAGCTAATTACAACAAAAATTATTTCCATCTCCGGGGTTAATAAATCGACGTCAACAATTTCTTGAACAGAATAGTGATCACGCACCGTGAGTAACACTCCCAGCCCCATCCAGCATTATCAGGACGGTCCTTTCGCACCACCACGTACCCCGAAGGGAAAACTTCACCATCAGACGGTGAAGTTAACTCGTCAGAAATGTTTCGGTAAGCCCTATCAAGTGATAACGATTTTGTGTCACATTACTAAGAAAAGTATGAGTTTTTGAACGTAAACCGCGTACATTCTGGTAGTACATTAATAAAGACTTATTTCTAGGATTGCGATGACGCACTTTTCCCAATGGCGCGAAAGTTCTGGCGCCAGGGCTTAATAGAAATATCTTCCGCTCAGTTCATAGGCGACATGATTTTATCAGCAAGCTTAGAAGGAACTCCCAGCTTGAACGATGCGTAACGCCCTCGTGATTTCAATTCTTCCACGGTGCAACTTTCAACACTTTCACAGATAACACTAAGATGGCTGAGAACTTGATCAGCTGTTGTGCCTTCTTTTAGATAGTAAAGATGAAGATATCTCCATCTTTCAGTGGCACGCAATATCGTGGTCCCTGGCGCTGCCGTCCCTTTCAGAACACCTGACAAAGAGGAACGCTCACGTCTGAGGCGGTTTAATGTAGGTCGTTCACAACGGCTTATTCAAATTTTTTAAAAATATTTCTTCTAATATCTCGAGTGCTGCTAAATGTATTGTAAATCCGATTTCACCACCATATTTGGCTACGTATTAGATACAAACAAAGCTAAAAACCGAAACTTTTTACCACTGTTTGCTAATTTATACAACGAAGCAGACAAGTACGGATGTTTACTGATAAGCACGTACGGCGCGACTCCCCTATGTATAGAACTTTCCATTTTCCGGAAAAACCCGACTAAGTGCGAGTCAAACTCGCGCACGAAGGGTTCCGTACCATTATCTATTTGCCATTATTAATATTGAGGATGAAACGGCAAAATATCACGTTTGTTGTATGGGAGCCCCCCTTAAATATTTATTTTATTCTGTTTTTAGTATTTGTTGCCATAGCGGCAACAGAAATACAACATCTGTGAAAATTTCTACTGTCTAGCTATCACGGTTCATGAGAGACTGCCTGGTGTCAGACAGACGGACGAACGAACAGACAGACGGACAGCGGAGTCTTAGTAATATGGTCCCCGTTTTTACCCTTTACGTACGGAACCCTAAAAATGAATAAATCAATACAGAAAAAATGTCGTCTCAGGTGGGCTTTGAGTCTAAGAAGTATTCACTATTAATAACTAAGTACTAGACTGTGTTCCGGTGTGAAGGGTAAGACAGGTAGTGAAATTACTGGGTACTGTGACTTGACATCTTATGTCACAATTACAGCAGTTAATTTAACAGCCTCAGTTTTTATTATGGCATTTTTATTGGTTATGTTGCTTAGTGTAGTGTTTGTTCTCCGTAAAAAAATGCTGTTTGCATCATTCCATATATTGTAGTGTATTTTCTGAGCTAAATTGTATAAAAAATTATAGGGAAATGTTAAAGTAAAAAAACCAACTTATTCCTTTAGATCAACCATACTCAAACTGCGGCCCGCCAGGCTTTTGAAAGTGGCCCACCCGTTGTAGCTTCAAATTCTATTAACGAAAGCCAATTACCTATTTTAAATTCCGCGGGATTATTAAGCGTAGCGCAAGGCTACGCTTAATAACGCGTTGCGCGTGTGCATAGTGCTCCCAATGACCTTGCGTCGATCGTCCCGCACTGATTACATAGGAGTGAGTAAGTGAGAGTGAGGGGAATATTCAAGCAAACCTTTACGCGTAAGATGAATTATTTCAATAAAAAATTAATAAAGGCGAATAAGAAAAATCTAAAAAGACCATCCCCTAGAATATTGTTCACTTTATTTATTGAAATCGATAGTATGTGATTTAACCTAATATTTACGAAGCGATTAGGTTTATAGTTTTAAAATCGAGGCATGTTTGGGTCACATTTTAACCAAGTTTTAATTAATTTATCAAAAAATTAAAAAGACCATCCTCTAAAGAATACGTTGAATAATAACATATCTTTTTTAAAGATTTTTTTATTCAATATTTATGAAGAGAACCGGTTTTTTCTGCAGTGATTTTTTATGATTGACGTTACTATGCGCCTTAATGAAAAATTATACAAACTTAGGATATTGGATAACAGAGGCGCGTTCAGAGCCTCTGGGTGTAGTTGTCCGGTTGTTTTTTAACTCGCTCAAAGGCGTTGAACGGATTGCAGCAACCAAATCTTTTATCTCCCTCTTTCACATGATTTTTTATTTCTTTTCTTTCTAGTAGATGACATTATAGAATATGGCCGCCAATATCATCCAATCACGTAAGAGTATTTCAGTAATAAACGTCAGAGCGTTTTACAACCATCAAATTCGATGGTTGTTCGGTTGTAACTCGCGCCAACACTCTAAGGTCTTGAACGGGCGGTTGTTTCACCCGGTTGTCACGCTCGAAGACATTGAACGGGGTTAGAGCGAAAAGTTATACTTCGCGCGAAGGCCCTGAACGCGCCTCAGTGCCTGATCAATATAACACTATTAAAAAATGCGCCCAAATTCTGCTTACGTTTTTTGCATAGACATTTCTTTGTGAGTCATCTTATTTAAAAATAAAATATGCAAAAAACATATACAGAAACCGGCTTACAGATTCATCTCGATAACGTATTAAGAGTAGTGTGCAGCAATTACAAGACAGATCTAGATGAAATTGTTAAAATATGTTCCCAATATCACCATTCTCACTAAGAATCAACGCAATAGATTTTTTCATTAACGCCTAAAAAACAGGTTGTGATTTATTAGGTAGCGGCCCGCGCGACACAGCTAAAATCTGAAAGTGGCCCAAGAAAAAAAAAGTTTGAGTATGGCTGCTTTAGATCAATACAAAAAAAATAAGCTTTATTGTCCACCAATAGATTCCTCTAGTCATCCTATGTTAACTAGCATGATACAACTCTTACAGGAGAGCTATTTTTGAATTACGTATGCGACTTCGAAATCACCGATGTGACTAATAATCACCGATTTTCAATAATTCTTATTTTTGAATATCACTTATGTGACTACCTTAGTCACGGATGTGATTTCATTACGAGTGCCCTCACCCACTCGTAAACAAGTCATAACTGTGGAAACGTTATCTGTGTTTTGTTTAGAGAACATATTGACAAGTTTGAAGTTGATGTGTGTTGATTTTGAGTTAGATTTAAATTTTTTTTAAATTTGTCAAATAAGTAAATATACACGGTTATTTTTTATCACCTTGGAAAATTTAAGGGACGCTTCACGACATGGTATTAGAATGATTTAAATATAAATAAAAAAAAATAACTCACTTAATTTTTTAATTTTTTTTAAATACAATAAATGCTGCACTAGTTGAGAGCAGCATTTTAGAGATTTTTTTAGTTTTTTTATATATTTTTTTATTTTTTATTTCCTTTTTTTTTTATATAATATTGGATGTGTCCTGAAGCGTCCCTAACATTTTCCAGGGTGATAAAAAAATAACCGTGTATAAGTTTAAAATCTTTTCAATTTGTGTCACAAACAAACTAAGACCAATATTTTCTTATATTATACCGAAAACGGCTACATTCTGCGTGAAACCGAACCCTTACGTATGTGTGTACTTTATCTATGTTGGCAGCTCTGCGTTCGACTTTCAAAAATAGGATATTTAGGAATTCGTGACTTCAAAGTCATCGCTGACTATTTAGTCAGCGGTGATTTCTAAATCGCATACGTAATTCAAAAATAGGTCTCCAGGTTTAAACTAAATATAATTTAGTATCGAAAATGCTATATAAATCAAGGGCAGGTTGGTTCAGGTTTGTTTGATCAATCTCGGTAAGTTCTAGTTAATTAAATTGGGTACAAAAGTTAAAATATGAACGGGGTAATAAAGTACACAAACAAATAGTTCTATTTCTTTTTCTTTAACTAAAAATTTATAGCCCTAGATCGTACCTTCGATGTGATCACGGGTAAGAGATACAGTATTCCTGTTTCTTAGTTTTTTCCCTCTATATATACAGGGTGTAACTGAACACCCCAATAACATTTAAGGATATGTATCCATCAGAAGTAGAGATTCTGTAGGAAAAATATTAGGGCTAACAAACCTACTTTTTTCACATACAAACTAAATAAATTTTATTTTTTGGTATTACTTAAATGCGGACAACCCTACGTAAGCGTACGAGGAATACTACGCTCACGTCATACAAACTAAATAATTTTTATTTTGGAAATAAATGCCGACAGCCCTACGTAAGCGTAGGAGGAATACTACGCTCACGTCTGTCACGTGTCATTTTGTGTTTAAATTTCTTTTGTGTTAAAAGCTGATTATGGTTATCACTTGAAAGTTTTTGCTTTCAGTTTAAATCAAATAACTCTGAAAGTATTGGGGTTCCAGGTGTCAGACAAGCATCGAAGGTCCATTTAGTATCTAACTTATATGCCCCTTAAATTTTATTGGGGTGTTCAGTTACACCCGGTATATATTTACTTGTGTAATTCCACAGAATTCCTCCTTGTTATAAAGTAATTATATCTTAGTTCTTCTGCTGAAAAACCAACCAGCGGAGCCCTGTGGCCTCCGGCAACTACCCTGCCCCCCAACCATGATCGCCCAAAACAATATTAAAACCGCACTGAAAGCGGGATGGCGATATACGCAGCAAGAGCGGTGTCTCTGTTTCAATATTGTTTTAACCTTGCTATAAGCGATCATAGTAAGGCCGCTGGAGATTCATAGCACAGAGTTAGGCCAAAAAGATAAGTAAATATGCCCATGATCCTAGGGTCAGTGGGTCTAATACTGGGTTCTGAAGGAATCCCAGTCAATATATTCGAGTTTCATGTAATAAACATTGCAAATGAATTCCAAACCTAAAAGTTCAATAAATTGACAAATTTTCTTAGTAGTTGGTTTATATAAAGGACACATGGAGGGGAGAGCACCTATTTTGTGTATAATTACTGCTATTAATAAAAAGAAAACAGCTTAATTTTGAATTATTTTCCAAAGTATGAAGTATTGCTAAAGGTGGCAGACGAGCAAGTGGCCCACCTGATGGTAACCACCGCTCATGGACATCTGCAATGCCAAGGGCAAAGCTCAGTTGCTGCCTACCTGGAGAGAAGTGCTCTTTTTAAACCTCGTTTGAAGTTGGACATATCGTAGCGCTCAGGAAACACCGCAGCTGGGAGCTCGTTCCAGAGTCTGCACGTACGTGGAAGAAATGAACGCTGAAACCGAACTGTGCTAGACGAGATCGGTTCCAGGTGGTACGGATGAACTCTATTGCGGTGGCGGGTGGTGCGATGATAAAAAGGTGACGAGGGCACCATTGCAAACAGTTCCTCGGAGCACTCTCCGTTAAAGAGCCGATAGAGCACGCAAAGAGAACCAAAGTCTGTCCTTTGCTCCAGCGTCTCATTGAGGCCGTGATATTGGGATCACCGACGATGCGGAATGCACGCCTTTTTTTTCTATTGATTTGGGTAAAAAAACAGTGACAAAATGTGTAAGTAACACAATATAACTTATACTAAAATACGTTATTTTGAATTTTGACACCAACAACTTTTACCACGAGTTAAATTAATATAGTCTAGGTATACAGCAGAGATTCATTTACAGTAGGTAGGTACTGGAAGTAATAATTAGGTATTAACTTAGTACTTATTACTAGTGATGTGTCGTCATAACAATAATATATTTTATTGCATGTCACATAGTACAAGGTATTTGTAGTACAAGTACAACTGGTTACGTAGGTACACGGATATGTGACGCCCTGCAAGGGCGTAGCAAATGTTGAGGATGGCATGCATTATTTAATTTAAAACATTTTAATAATAGTTCTTATTAGAATTAAATTATTTTGTCATAATGATATGATATATGATATCATATCATTATGACATGATATCATAATGATTTTTCCAATAGTATTCTATGATCCACTCTGTCGAATGCTTTTCGAAAGTCCGTATACACGCTATCTGTCTGCTTATTAGCATCCAAACTATTAAATATGTTTGACACATACAGGGTGTCCCAAAAAATAGTGTCAAGCGAAAGTCCAGAGTTAGAGCATCTCTTGGAGTACCCGAATCACCCGCATGTATGTTCCGCGATTATTCGTAGTTTTAGAGTAATAATTTTTTTTGACTTTTTGCGCAAACAAAAGCAGGCAAACGACTGGCGCCAGAACACAATAGGCGCTCGGACTACATCCCGCCTCATCCCCTTGTCACAAAGAATAGCATTCCTCAGTTACAGTTATCCATTTCGCCAATGAGAGTGAGAGAGATAGCAATAATGCGGTCTCTTTCATATCCTCTCACTCGGGCAATTTTTTAGCAGGTAAGTACTGCGTTAAATCCAACACTACAACCGATGTGATCCGCGAGAAAAATATTTAAATATGGGTTTCATGTAGTTAATTTTTGCTAAATTGTAATTAATCTGAACCTTAGAAATTATAAAAAGACCAGATATTTTTTTTATCATCTGATAGGAATTTGGTAAATTTTATGAAATTTTCACCTCGCTGTCTTTGATGGCCGATTTAAGCCAAAGAAGCCCTATTAAGTACTTCTTTTTTTAAATGATTATGAAAGCAGAGAGTCTAGAGAAGTTTTTACACATACTTAGAAACCATGAATTCGCCTGTTTAGATTTTTAATTTAAAGATGAATTTTTAAGTAATTATTCACTAACATTCAAATTTTGACTTTACACTACTGTTTTCTAAATTTCCACTAAAGTTACGAAGCTGATTATTTTAGACATAAAAGAAGCACTAAAGATGATTCAGTGGCAAAAAGAAAAACATTAAAATATGTTCTACTTTTTTTTATTTAAAATTTTTAAGTTCTTTGGATCAAAATTTTCAAAAAGTCAGAAAAAAAATTATTACTCGAAAACTACGAATAATCGCGGAACATACATGGGGGTGATTCGGGTACTCCAAGAGGTGCTCTAACTCTGTACTTACGCATGACACTATTTTTTGGGCAGTACGTCAGATAAGCCATCCAGATACTCGTATTGTGTATATACATCAGAATTAAGATTTGGTGGTATATAGATCGCACTCAAAATACAACGGTAGCTACCAGATCTTGTTTCTATAAGTATGTGATCAACCAGCGGTGATAGGATCATGGAATTACCGATAGGAGAGGCTTGCAACTCTCGCCGCACTGCAATCAGCACACCTCCACCGTCACGGCGACCACAACGAGCCCGGTCCCTATCGCAACGAAATATACGGTATCGCGCGTCTATGAGTTCGTTATCGGATATGCCTTCATGTAACCAAGTCTCTGTTAATACTATAATATCGTACTCATGGGATAGGATGTTAATATATAAAGTGTGTAATTTTGTACGAAGGCCCCGACAGTTTTGATAATATAGTGACAAATTTAAATTATCCATTGATACAGCTAGTCGCATATATCAGTTTTAAATTGGAATCGTGTTGTAAATAATATAAGAAAATAATTTTTAATATTTCAACATAGTACAAGAAACTATGGCAGAACCGCTTCCCTAGAAACAGCTGCACCCATTTGGAACCGATCCCGGTATACCGGTAATACAGACCACAGTAGTCTGCACTCACCACAGATGTACCTGTCCACTCATTGATTGATACCCTGTATTGGGGCATGTAGCCCCCTAATAAATATATCCAACCAAGATTCAACCCATCCACAACCTAAATAGAGATATGAACCCATCTAGGCATCTGTAGCCACTCACCTCCAACCAACAAGGTATATATATATATATTTAAAATAGTAGGTTAATAATAGAATAAGTTCCATTAGTTTGTAAGTGAGTAAAGTTTTATGCAACAATGTTATGTATTGTTCTTTAAGTAATATTCTACAACTTTGTTTAATATTGTTAAGTGTTAAGTTATTACTGATTAATTGTTTGTAGTTTAGTAGTTTATAACAATGGGTTAAGATTATAATTATTAAATAGAGGATAATGATTAATAATAAAGAATAAAAATTAAGATGCTTTTTTAAATTAGTATATTTATATTTCTTAGACCAATATATTTTATACACATGCAATTCGGTTATGAACACTATATCATAAAGGTACCAAAACGAAAACTCCAACGAGACCCCAAGGAACCCCGCCACTACCTCAACAGGCCCCACAACACACAGTGCCATAAACTTATCTTTTATCTGGAACCACATAAATATAATTACAAGTTTAATACTAGTATTTATTACAAAACATGTAGGGTGCAAGTACCTAAAACTTAGTATAAGAGTGAGGAATATAAAGACATAAAACAACACAATAATAATTAATATCTGGAAAGACAGTATTTTTGCAGCAAACAGGCAACTTATATTGTAACAAGTTTCGACTATGAAATTTGTTGCTATAATAGTATAATGTTATAAGAGTTATTATAGCATTAGTTTTAATATAATTGTGATAGTCAGATCGCACAATTGAAAAAACATTTGATTTACTTAAAAGAGAAAAAGATGGAAACAATGGAATCGAAAATTTTGTTTTGGTTATGTTAATCAAATTATTCTTAGTATAGACAGAGATGATTTGTATGAATACATGCAAAAATATGTAAAAAATACGGTCATATCTTACCACATACGAGAAAGTCAAAAAGGACATTACATGTGTGTAAGAGTATGTGCAGAACATTAATATAAATCTGTCTATCTCAACATCACAAAAATTATTTAATTTTAGATACTTCGTCAAATGTTCGAATGGCACTAACTGTGGAAGTATCCGTTTTGCGTGCCAAAATGGTTCCATGTTTAATCCATACATATTTGTAATCGTTTTCCTTTGCAGCAGCTCGGCATTGTCGAAATAATTGCTTGTTGCGAAGCGTTAGATGTTTGCAGGAAGCCTTTGCAGGGAGTCAAAAGGGTCGAGTTGATATTTCGGAGCTCCTGCCCAAAGGTGCGAGCAGTACTCCATATGCGGCCGTATTTGTGCTTTATAAAGCATCAGCCGCTGGCTAGGAGTGAAGTACTGCTTGGCTCTGTTCAGGACGCCCAGTTTTTTGCTCGCCAATTTGGCTTTGTCCTCCAAATGACTCCCAAACTGCACTTTGGCCGAAATTTCCACACCGAGGATCCCAATACCACCGGACATACGAAGAGTAACTCCCTGGAACTGAGGCACTACGATAAATGGGTCCTTCTTCGCAGTGAATGCGCAAACTTGTGTCTTCGTGGGGTTGAACTTAACTAAGTTCTTTGCACCCCATTCGGAGACTCGCCCTAGAGAGTCCTCGACTTCAGACACAATTCATTCATTCATTCATTTATTTATTCGTAAGCATGGGTAAGTACATTGGTGTTAAAATACAATTATAAGTTCTGCCATGTTTCACCTTATCGGTATACGAAACAGTATAAAGTAATAATTATTTGGAATGAAGTCAATTATACATAATTATTGATATACATCCTAAATTTAAATTATTTTACTGAGATTGATTAAAGATATTCCAATTACATGTGGGTAAATTGAACTAAGTGTATTTACAAATTGTATTACAATTAAAAACAAAATAATAATATTAAATGTCAAAAACATAAACAAGTTACACATAATTGAATAATAAATAATTAGCAAAATAAATTAATTAATACATTACATTTGTCACAATAATAAGTTTTTTTTTAAATAATATATCACTGAGGTGCACCATTAGATATTTCAATATTGTTGTTAAAGTTTATCTTTTAAAAAATCGTCAATAGAGTAATAAGCTTTGTCAACTAAAAAATCATTCAAAACATGTCCAAATTTAATCAAACATTTTTTGTCTCTAATGTACGACGGTAATTTGTTGAAAATAGTGGGTGCCATACAGAAGATACTAGCCCGAAGATGACGCGTTCGACTCACAATAGTGCACCGTATCATTCCCTGCCTTCTATGTCCTTCTGGATACATTTCAAAGGGATGAATATTCTCCTTAGCAAATTTTGCTACCTCGTAGATGTATATGCATGGGAAAGTCAAAATTTGTAGTTGTTTAAAACGAGGTCTGCATGTTTATATTTTTATATTTTGAAGCCATTGAATTAATTTTTCAAGAGACGAATTAATTTCTTCTTCAATTTCTTGAAGTTGGTCACTTATATATAGTACTGTGCTATCATCAGCAAACAGTGTCATGTGTTGTGAAATAGCATTAGGAAAGTCATTAATATAAAGAATGAAAAGTAATGGACCTAACACGCTTCCTTGTGGAACACCATTAGTTACTATTCTTGAATTAGATACGTGAGTTTTTTCTGTACATGACGGCATACTTAATCTCTTTATATGTGTAATTTGTGTTCTATTGGTTAAGTACGACCTTAGGAGGTCTTGGGCCTTACCTCTAAAACCGTAATTATATAATTTCCTAAGAAGAGTGTCATGATTAACACAGTCAAAAGCTTTCGACATGTCCATATACAGAGCCACGACCTTCTTTTGCTTATCCATATTGGGGTACACTTGAAATAAAAAGTTATATACAGCTTTATTTATAGACCTATGCTTCCTGAACCCATATTGATTGTTAACGAATAAGTGTTTGGCTTCACAAAAATCATAAAATTTGCGGCAAAATATTTTTTCAAATACCTTTGTGAATATAGGCAATAGTGCAATAGGTCTGTAATTGTTAATGTCCTCTTTATTTCCTTTTTTAAATAGTGGTAGTATAATTGTTTTTTTTAAAGCATCTGGGAAAATACCTTCGCTTATACATTTGTTTATTAGTTCAGTTAGTATGGGCGCAATTACATCCGCAACATCTTTTACAATTACAGTTGAGATATCATCCCAGCCAACACTGTTGCTATTCCTCAATGACTTAATTGCATTTAAAATGTCTTGTGGTATAGGAGGGGTCAAGAATATAGAATTAGATATGTCATGATTGAGATTGTAGTTAGTATTAGAATTGTTATCAGCTTTTGCTACGTCAATAAAAAAGTCATTAAATAGATTAGCTAAATCTTGAGGATCATTTATAAGGTTTTCATTATGTTTAATTCTATATATATTTTGTTTAGGTAAATTGTGTTTGTGTCTGTTTATTATGTCCCATGTTGCCTTAGTTTTATTTTTTGCTTTATAAATTTGATAATTATTCTGAGATTTTTGTGTAAATTTAATTATTTTATTGTATCTTGCTGCGTAATTTTTGAAAATATTTTTGTTAACTTTATTGGGCTTGCAACGAAATTTCCATAAAAGTTCCCTTTTTTTCTTTGAACAAAGTTTAATACCCTTAGACAGACATTTAGGCTTAGTTTCAGTCCCTATTTTTATTTTTTTGATAGGAAAGCACAGATCATACAGTAATTTGAATAACTCATGAAATCTATTAAATGCTGTGTTTGGATCTAATTCGCTAAAAGTGTGATACTTTTTTTGATGTAATCTTTAAATTTTCTTCTATTTCCCATACATAGATCCCTCTTGAACCTGTACCAGTATTTATGTTTAGTGCTTGTTGATACTGGTATTTTAATGATTTGTGCTCTATGGTCCGATAAAGCTGGCTCTATAATTTCGCTAACTGTGCCTCGAATATTATAAAAAATATTGTCTAATAAAGTGCCACTACTCGGCCTAGTTGCTTGCTTAATTGCATATTTTAGATTAAAGTCTCTGAGTATATGTTTTAACGTTGTTACATTTTTACCTGGTTTTAAAAAGTTTATATTGTAATCACCGCATACTACTATTTTAAAATTCACCCTGAAACAAACTCCAATTAGTATTTCAGTAAGCTTTGCAAAAAATACATCAAAGTATTCTTTACGTGTATTTGGTGGCCGATAAATGCAAATAATAATAATTTTATGTTTCTTCAGTTCACTCGCAGAGCGTTCTATGTAATCTGGTATAGATATTTTGACGGGTTATTGCCCGTGGTTCACCTGCGTAGTCCACCTATGTGTACCACGGGGAAAAAAAACTTCCCTTGGTTCACCAGTATGTCCATAAGCATTTAATTATAAAGTACGAAAGAAAATTGAGGATTGGCATTATAACATTTCATCAAATGACTGCTGTGTGTTAAGAGGCAATCGTACAGGCCGATTTTCCATACAAACGTAGTCCCTGTTTCCTTCTTGGATAATGGCACTAGTTGCTCTATTTTTTCCAATAAAATTAAGCGCCACTATAAGGATGTTTCTATGTTTTCCTTTTTTTATTAAGTTAATTAATAAAGGGGATTTTAAACCTTCAAAAACCTACAAAATCGCCCTAATTTTCTTTTGTATTCAAACGTCCAGCAAACAAATTGAACAAGATTATATGAAAAAAGCAAAATATAGGAACACAGAAAAAGTCTTGCTTTAATTTTTAACGCAAAAAGTAATTAAATTGGTCAATTTTTTGCGAAGAAAACAGGGGACTACGAATTCATATTTTGTGTACTTTTCATAAGTATTTTCGGTCCGAGGTGCAGAGCCGCGTTCAGCGCCTCTGGGTGTAGTTGTCCGGTTGTTTTTTAACTTGCTCAAAGGCGTTGAACGGATTGCACAACCAAATCCTTTATCTCCCTCTCTCACATGATTTTTTATTTCTCTCTCTTTCTAGTAAATGCCATTATAGAATATGGCCGCCAATATCATCCAATCACGTAAGAGTATTTCAGTCATAAACGTCAGAGCGTTTTACAACCATGGAACAAATTCGATGGTTGATCGGTTGTAACTCGCGCCGACACTCAAAGGTCTTGAACGGGCCGGTTGTTTCACCCGGTTGTCACGCTCGAAGGCATTGAACGGGGTTAGAGCGAAAAGTTGTACTTCGCGCGAAGGCTCTGAACGCGCCTCAGTTGTCCCTATCGCGCTAAGTTCGGACATACAGCGCGACAACAATATATATTTATACAGCAATACATATATATACAAATACCTATTTTTGAATTCTCTCGACCTTGGTGTTTCCTCTTAAAACTAAGATATAATCAAAGTTGGTATAAATAATCGGTCGGATTTAAAAACGAGTCGCCTGAATTTAAGGAAACTGAATGTGTAGGGGGCTCAAGAAAGCTCGACTAAGACCTCCCAAAATAATTTTTCATACCACCTGCTCGACAATGTTCAATTAAAACTCCCTTGACTTGAACATAAAGCAAGACATTATATCCCCGGGGATATAATGTTGTATGAAACTCCCAAGGGATTAAAGTGTTTTAAATTTAGAACATAAAATTCGTATTAAATTTTAGCATAGATGCTAGCTTAGGAAGGCAAAGGTTCTACGCCCATACAGCAGTAGCGTACATCCACTAGAGACAAATAAATATTCTACCTGTGTAAATAATGTTTTTGTAAAATCTAAATACATAATTTCTTCTTTACTAAAATTAATAAATATTTACCTACATTATACTGCAAGCTAAAATAAACAATAACACTTCACTTTATTTTTTATTGATAAAATACTATTTATGCTAAAAGCGCCATCTTTTGACGGCCATCATATTTTTTAATTATCGATAAAAACTAATAAAAGCAGAGTAAAGCAAGAACACGAACTAAATGCTTACATTTGGAAAAATTAGACGGCACGTTACGTTGAAAATAAAGAAAAATATAAATTAATGCGAGCAAGAGCAACCTCTTTATCGAAAATAATTAAGATAAATACGAGTGGTGGACCACGGGAAAAATTTACTTCCGATGGTCCACCTAAGTGGACCACGGGAAAAAATTTCTTCCTGTGGTGCAACTGGGTGAACCAAGGGAAGTTTTTTTTCCCCGTGGTACACATAGGTGGACTACGCAGGTGAACCACGGGCAATAACCCATTTTGACAATGTCATCGATAGTTTCATATTCGTAATGATTCTTAATAAGAATGCATGATCCACCTCGACGCTTTGTCCTACAGAAGAAGGAAGTCAATTTAAAATTCGGTACACTAATTAAGTCTACGTCATCCCGCAACATGTTATGTTCTGTGACACACACCACTATATATTTTTGATTGTCATTTAAATTGTCTAGACATACACTTAGCAGCTCTTTTTTTGTAATTACTCCGTCGATATTCTGATGCATTATTGAGACATTGTTATACACGAAAAAAAAATTTCCGTCGTTTTCACCTTTGCTGTTACTTTCTTGTTCTATAGAACAATTGTTATCAGATTTATCATTAAAATATACTACATCAGTTTGAGTTTGCTTTTCTTCTGTAGTTACAATATGTTCATTCTTTTGCTTACCTTGTTTAGAATACAACTCAAAATTATTTTTATAGCTTACGTGTAAAATGTCTCTTAGAAGTCTACTAATTATATTATTAACAAAGTAACGACGACATGGTATAATTCTACTATAGCCCATATCTACATAAATTGCATTTTGATATTTCAAACTAGTAAATTTATGTTCATAATTAAACTTTTTTTCATTCAGGCACCTATTAAAAGGGATTTCACTGACTATGACATTGGTATTAGGCACAGAGCTTAACCATACGTGTAAGTTTAGAAGAAAGTTATTAGGGTCATAATCATTTACACCACACAATAACAAAATGAAATCATTTTTATTGAAATCCCTCACCTCATCATAGGCGGAGTCAACGATGTCTCGAAGTCTTGCACCTGGTTTCAGATAGCTTCTTACTCTATATGTTGGTCCTAATAAATTTTGAAGTGGCTTCCTTATATGTTTTGAAGTGGTGTCCTTATTGTTCATCTCCTAAAATCAGTACCTTTTTGAGCGTCTTATCATTTACTTCATTTTTTATTTTTATTACGTTAGTCTCATTTTTATTTAATTCGTTAGTGATTACGAGTATATCATCATCACAGTTAACTAGTACTTTTTCTTTTTCTAATGAGTAATTTTGGTTTGTGTATTTTAATGATTCCGGACCTTCTTCTATTTGTTTTTCTTCTAAAGTATTGTTATTAGGGTCATCTCCTTGTACTATAGTAGTTTCTTCATTTGGTTCTATTAAATACCCTGAGTCTTCGCCTTGTACCTCTAAGTTCAGTGTATCACGCCTATGTGTGGTGAAACTTTCCTTAATGTTTAAGTTACGCTTTTTCCTCTTCCTATTTGATGTTGTAGGAGTATCCATAAATTGTACTGTTTTGTATCTATCAATTAATTTTTTAGTGTTTATTAATTCATATTTTAATTGTTGGTTTTCAGCATTCAGATTGTCAATTTCTTGTGTAGCAGATTGCAATTCTGCCGTAAGTTTTTCTAGCTGTCTTTTTATTTCACAAGTTCGTTCTCTTCACTAAACGTATGTCCCGGCAGACTGTGCATTGAGCTGTCGAATAGTGATGAATTTGATAGGTCCTCCATTGAATTTGCTTTATTTCTATAGTTTCTAAATGTTATGTTATTGGTATCCATTTTATTTGTGTATTATTGAATTTCAAAGATGACAACACCTTATTTAAAAAAAGAGTAGTTTTTTATCACAGCTTCAGTTTTCAAGTGCCGTATCACAATTCGGAACTAGGAGGCTCGGAAGAATCAACTTGTATAATCTACGAGTAGGTGTATATTGGGCATTCTAAAACAGTTTTCATCAAAACACCGCAAACGAACGGAGTGAGATTTGAGCTACGCTTCGCTGCGCTCTAGCTCCGCTACGCTCCGCAAATCTCACTGCGTTCGTTTACGGTGATTTGATGAAAACAGTTTGAGATTGCCCAATATACATTATACAGGGTTAAATTATTCATACCATTAAATTGTAATTTTTGATAAATAAAGAGTTATGCGAGTATATTGAATCACCATATTTGTTTTCATTAATAAAACAAAGAAATTTTTGTTAAAAATATTTTTTTTATTATAAAGCAAGTAACAAATATCATCATAGCTAAACTAGAACAATACTTTAAATACAAATTTTCATTCAAGTACAATTTACTGAAGTCATAAATTACATGTGCTTAAGTACCACTTTTTTATGAATAAAACATTCCTTAGAGCGCACTCTTTTTTATGAGTTATACAATTGAAGTTAGCTCCACCTTTAGCATAACTATTGCGCAATGTTGCAAAATTAGGACAACCTTTGCCTTCAACATTTATCAAAAAGCAGTCAGAACACAAATCTTTAATCCATTTTTGCTTTTCAACACCTTTCATTATTATGGTTTGGTCCTTTAAAATTGGAATAATTAATCTCTTAAATTCTCTGAAATCTATATTGCCTTGACTCCAGTATATTCCTCTGTTGCGTTCAATCCAATTGACTGCTCTTTTTTCTTCGGCAGATAATTTTAGATACTTATATGGAGGTTTTATTAAAAAGACTTGCGTAAACTCTTTTGTGGCTAACGCAAATTCCTTAATAATAAAATTATTTTTGCAGTCTTTGAATCCTTGAACATCAACAAAAAGTATCGAACTCTTATCAGCACTCATTGTTTCGTTGTATTCCACTGTTTAACATAAAGTTAGATAGAATTTGTTTATTTACTCATCACAATAACAATTACAATGTATCGAGACTTACAATAAAATAATGAAAACCAAATGTTATGCGAGAGTCTGATGCCTGAGGTAGGTATCCGAAAGGAACCTGTAGTACAGGTCACCAGGCCCCCCGCCACGGCGATGTCCACTATCCATTGGTAGTTTCAATAAAATTAGCAATATACAAGAGAATACACGAAAAAGAAAAAAGACGATTAGAAATACAACATCAGTATTAAACTAGAATAGTAATAGATACGATTGTATAATTATATGTATCCAACTATCCACATATAAGCATATATAGCTTATCTCTAAAAGGTGTTAGGTAAGCATTAATGAATCAATGGTAATTTATTTCCATAAATGTACCTTTAAATGTGTGTGTGTGTGTGTGTGTACGTGTGTGTGTGTGTGCATGTGAGTGTGTGTAAAAGTAGGAATAATAAGTAGAATAGATGTGACATAAGTGAGTGAAGTTTCATCAATATGTGATAATAATAATTTGAATGAATTGATATTTTTTCTTTAGTCGAACTATTATAAACATTGGCTTTACCCTCAATATACAAAGTGCTGAGTGAGGGTAACAGACATAGATCTTGTTGATTAATAGGTATTCTTATTTCATCATTCTTGTTGAAACTTGTTACGTACGGTTTATAAGAATGATATTCGAAACTTTCAATACTATTGTCGTATGATGTTGATTGAGATATATTTAAAATATTCATTTTAACAAGCCAATCAACTTCAAAAATTCCTTATTGTTTTTGGTGAGCTTCTTTTTTATGTGAAGCGGTGTGCTTTTATGAGGTGATCTTCTAGTACTAACTTGAATGCAAGCTGTGTCATGATTTTTATTGAAATTTATCATTTTTACGAAAATGTAGATACAGTTGTACTTCTTCGTCTCGTAAATTGATTTGTTTATTCTCGGCGTCTAATAATTGTATAGTTATTGCACTTATAGAACTTTTATTTACAGGAAAATATATTAGATTTTTCGGCACTTTAATGATCCGATAACCAGGTGGTACGTTAGGAACAAACTCGTGAATAATATGACTTGCAGATCCGTTCACGAATGACCCACTAACTACGTCGCATTCGATGCGCACAATGGTTGTTGGCAATATACTGACAGGTGTTTCTCCACCAAAACCTAAAATCCTTCCAAGTGAGTCACTTTTGTTAAAATGAACATCTTTAGTACAAAAAATTGTAGTTTTTAAGGTATTATTATTACAAGTTAATTTTAACATTGCATTTCTAATGTATGTCTTTAAATAATCACAGATATCTTGAAGTTCATAAGCTCCTTCAGGTATTTCGATTACTTCGTTATCGTCATAGTAGAATTTATTATTTCTTTTATCTATGTTGGGTATAGAATTAAATGTTGAAAAATACAACAATCCACACTCATAGTATCCACTTAATTCCAAAGTAGGTGAGTAGTTTGTTATCAGAGAGGATCCTTTTCCAGTTATAGACACAGTGAAAGACATTTTACTACTGATAAAGAATTTTATTTCAAGCTTTATATAAATGTGTTTTCCAATACTCCTTTAAAAATTTTATACAAAGGTGGCCGCAATTAACAGAGTCAAATGTTTGACATTGCTCATAGTTATAATTTAAAGAAACATTTCTTAAGTAATCAAGTAGTTCTAACGGAGGTTTCAGATTACCAAAACTATCAAAATATTCAGCATACTTATTTTCTTTCACGTAGGCTACCCAATGTGTTCCAATGTTATTTGAAGTATCTAAATTTATAATACCGCATTCTATCTTCCTAGGTTTTGAGGGCAACGTATCCCTCATGAAAACACCACGAAAAAATGGAATATCACTAGCATGTTCTAATATATCCCAATTAGTTAATGCCCGCCTAGGTAGCCGCTTTATTAGTTTTTTGAGGGTTTCAAATATAGACCTGCACCCTTTTTATAAGGTCTAATATATAATCCTTTTCCGAGAGCAACTGCCTCCATCATCTTATTATGTCGTTCCGATTCTTGAAGAGCTTTTTGAGCTGCTTTTGAATCATTAACCGCTTTTGCTATGCCAGCTGCTCCACCAGCCAGTGAACCTAAAGCTGATAATCCCACGAAAATAGGAATTAACGGTAACAGTCCTCCACATTTTGGAATAGGAATACAACGAGGTAAACTCATTTTATTTTTATTTCTAAATAGTTTTTTTGCAGCGGCGACCGCATATTTAATAGTAGAATTTGTGTCTTTAGATTTTATTTTTTTTAATTTAGATTTGAGTTTTTTCACAGCTGTCATAAACGACCGAACACCTGCACCAGCTCTTAATTTGGCCTTCATAGCATTTTTTACTATCCATGAAGCAATTTTTTCTTTCTTTCCAGCGTCTTTTGATTTCAATCTTCTTTGAGCCATATTTAATAGATCTAGATCAGCTTTGTGCCTTACGTTAGCGTCGTTGTTTATGTAAGCAATATCGTGGTGCATACAAGCGTTATCCAATTTATTAATTCCTCGCTGACCCTTAAGTAATCGTTTCTGAAGCTTTGTGCCGGGTCCGCAATATTGGTAGCCCGGTAAATGTAACTCAAACGGAATCTTATTTATTAAGCTGTTTATGATACCACTTCCTTTCTTCATTGATAAACAAAAAGTGAATCAATAAAGATATCTTGAGCTATTTTATATCATAAAACCAATTTATTCTTATCAACCCAACTATTTTCGCTATTACTTAATCCTAACCATTTTACAAACAATTTGTTTCCTTTTCTTTTTATAACCTTTTCAATGAGGTATAGGTCTGGAAACTTAGTTTTTTGTAACTCGTATGCATAAAATGAGCCGAGGATTCTTTGATTTCGTCTGTCCTCTATTTGATAAGTTGTTGGGTTAGTGTGATTAACTTTTACTATACGAAATATTTCGGTGGACCAGTTTGGCGTATAGCCTTTGTAAAAATCTGCTTTATATCTACTTATGCGAACATAGTCACCAACACGAAATGTATATCCCCGACTTGTTTTATTCTTTTGAGAATTCATAATATAACCTTTGACTATAAGCTCATTTACTTTGCTAACTTCCACAGGCTTAAATTTTGTTATTCTATGCAAAGTGTTGTTGTAGTGTTCTACAACGTCCTTTAAAATATTTTTATACCATTGGTAATTTCCGTTCAAACTAAATAGTTTGTAAAGGTGAGATTTAATTGTTCTTATAACTCTTTCTACTATAGATGCTTATTTAATAGAATATGTTGAATAATGATTAATATTATACTTTTTCATTAATTGTATAAAATTATCATTGTAGAATTCTGTGCCTAAATCAGTTTGTAAATTTTTAGGTTTTCGTAATGATGTAGTTAAAATACTTTGCATTGCATCTGTAACATAATTTTTCGCTTTTGATTTTAAAGCTCTGATCCATACATATTTTGATAAAGTGTCAATTACGATAAGAATATATTTATACCCTTTATTAGACTGTGAATATTTTTGCAAATCTATGAGGTCGGCTTGCCATAAATCATCTATTCCTTTTATGATCGTACATCGCCGGGAAAAATTCCTTCTTGCTGCTTTGTGAAGCTCATTCACTATGTCTTGTTTGCTCATTATTATCTGGTTTCTCTTGAAGCATGTGATCAATTTCTGTCCTTGTGTAAAACAAGGTGGTTAGCTTATTAAGTATTGAACTTTCAAAATCATTTAAATGAATATTTACATCACATAAAATATTAGTTCTTAGTTCGTGTGTCTTTTCATCCACGTAAGCTTTATTTGCGGCTTCGTCATCATTGTCTGGCGATATAAGTCCTTTTAATCTTGATGATTTTAAATCATATTCACCTGTTTCTGACTTCACTAATGTATCGTTGAGATTTCCAATATATTCCTCTAATCGTAAACGTTTATGAACGTGATGACCAAATTTATCTACATTCATTTCCGTATCTATGCGGTGTTTGCTGTATAACTACTGATCAGTTTTTTAAAATTAGGTTCCTTATATTTGGTGTTTTTAATGATGCCTGCTTCGTACAGCTCTTCTATAATCGCAATAATTTCATTATCTAAGCCGGTATTGCCAGCATCACGAGATGCAAACAGTAATTTCAATCGATCTACTAATTCATTTGGATCATCCCAATAAACGTAATCTATATCTTTCTTTACACTTTTTAAAAGATTTATTCCTTTTCCTACCGTAAGACTTTCTGTGCTGTCATACTTATTTCTAGAGAACTTAAACAGTGGTTTAATAATATGCATGTACTTAAACCCTTTGTTACTATTAATTGGCTTGCGTGGATAACAATTACGTCTATGTGCATTCGTTTCTATTAGAAGCTCTTTATAATTTTGCAAATCTTCATCTGTGATAACATCCAAATTTGGTGTCTTTTCAAATAGTAATTCTTTTAATCCAAGAGTTTTGTTTAAACTTCGATTTCCAATTTTTATAATTTTTCCGTCGTCGAAAACACGTGTTTGGCCGAGCATAAGTTTTCCTCGTTCATTTTTTATTCCAAAGGGATATTTGCGTCGGGTGAAGCACACCACGATAAACTATTAAGTGAAACATTTGGTGATGATTGAAAGGACTTAAAGGAAGCATCACTCATATTATTGTTGTCAGAAGGTGATACGACAAGGGTTTTTTCGGAATTAAATTTTTTATAGAACTGTTGTTCCTCTTCTTCATTAAAATCGTCATCAGAAAAATTTGTTGCCTCACTGTCATTATGTTTATTTTTTTTTATTGTATAATGTTCAAACTCATCCTCATCTTCATGAGAAATTTCATTGTTCTTAATGGCTATTTGTTTCAATGGATCGGTTATAGGTTTGAATATGGATTCCAGAGTGGCATCATTTGTATTTTTCATATCCTTTATCATTTCAACCTTTCTTTTTACAGCAGCTGCAGCTTTTACAATTTGTTTTTTAAGTTGCTTTTCCATTTTGACAAGGATTCCGTTCAATGCAAAATCCAGAGTAATAGTGATTGTGTATTGATGAAACAATAACTTATGTATATTAATCTACTACTACAAAAGTATCGAATGCCATCCTATAACATCCTTTATTTCTTTCGCAGTCTTTATTGATCACAACATAATTAAATGGTTTATTCCAAATAGTTGAGCACATTTCAAACATGTACGGAACTGAGACCACGACATATCTGAACCTACATGCTCATCGTAAACGTGTTTTAAATTTACATCGTCTTGTTTAAATAAAATAATGAGGTTAGAATTGTCCCTTATAAGTTGTTTAGGTACTTTACTGTATGTTTGGTTAATGTAAAAACAATCAATATTCTTATGTCGACCCATAGCAAAATAATCCCGAATGCTATTTTGGTTTTCACAAGCTACGTCGTCGAATATTATAATGGAGTTTGGCAAAGCTTCGTGTGGGCTTATGATATCATTATTATGGTTATATTTACTATAAGATATGTCTGCAACTAAATCTAATACTTTTTCTAAGAACACATATTTTGGTTGGTATAATGATTTAGAATATACATATAAGTTACGAAAACGTGCACCATTCTCATGTAATAACAAACCTATTACTATGTTTGTCTTACCGCAATTTGATGGTCCACAAACAATACATCGTATAGTGCTCGGCAATAAGTTGCCATGTCGCTTTGCTTCACATAATGATGCAGGATAGATATTATAATCTAATTTTAACGTTTCCTTTTGTTTGAGAAACTTCATAGCAACTTGTCCGTTTTGATTCGTGGCTTTTAACAAAATGGATATAACACTTTGCGTTCGTAATAATAAGAGAACTAGCAGTATATTTACTTGTAAGTGCACTCACTCCACCATATAGACTAAGCATTCGACGGCGGTAAGAATTTGGATACTGTTACCACTCATTATATTAAGTTATTGGACGTGTCTAGAACACACAATGTTAAAGCATCGAGAAGAATGGAGAGAGAAGAAAGAGCTCTCACCCCTCTCGAATCGTGCAATAAAAAATGATATGAGTAAGGAATCGATGCTTAAAAATAAACATTGTTTAATTACTTGCATCCCCACTTTAACAAAGTAATACACTGCGTTCTTTAATAAATAAAACTATATTTTTAATTTTATTACCATTATTTTAAACTATGTATTTGAATTCTAATAAATTTTATCTTAGATTTATTTATAGAGGTAATTCTGAATGAATGTTTTTCAAAATATTTGATTACATTATAGAGGTGTTAAAATAAAAACAAATATTTTCATACAAGTCTTTTTATTTTTAAATAATATTTATTGAAACAATACAAGACTTAAACTAACATAACTATTTAAATAACATAAGTCTTAGTTAGTAAAATTTATAAGCATTACTATAATTTTTCAGAAGAATAATGTTGTTGAAATAATGTATCTCCGTGAGTGTACACGTAACTAAAGATAGTAGGTACGCATCTAGCACATTAGAGAATTTTAATATACATCTACAAATGTTTTAGGTCAGCAATAGTTATTTAAAAACTATAACTGTAACCACATATTTTCTTAGAGATATTAGTTATAATATTTTCTGCTTGATCCATTATTGGATCAATATGCTCGGTTACCACATATTGTGTTTTTATTAATGGATCATTGCTGGTTGATTCCAGATCTAATATTTCTAATTTAATTAATCGCCGCCCTTTAGTAGGTATTGTTTTAATTAAATAAGAAGGTTCGTTCCCCTTCGTATTCTGCAGTAACTTGCTTCTCCTCTTCATAGGCTTCTTTTTATTAAAAAGACTTTTAACCACCTTGGCATGCAGCGGTGAATCTTTAGCATTCCAATGTGGAAATTCTTCAGAGAAGCCCTCCAACATATCTTGCGCATTTTGCTCAAAGCAAGGAGGATAATCTTCTGTTGCCTCCTTGCTTATGAGTAGCGACTGCGAGATTTCTTGGGTATTCTGAAATTTAATTTATTATGCAACAAAAATAATTTCACATCGAAGAAATGATTGATATAGTGGCGGAGGTAGAAGAGTATATCTAGGATCCACAAGGAGGCTGACTATCTTATACGGAACCGATAGAATATGAGAATCACGATAACAGCATCACAACCATAAGGTTTTAACAACAACATTATCTTCCAACTAAATCAAATATACAAATAAACATTAACTAGTGATCTAACCACTACACAAGAAAAGAGTTTGAAGAAAAATAATTTATACGACTTACCATGATGTATTTGGGTGACCGTAGTTGTCACTTGATTAATTATGTGTGAAACAAATTTTAAAAACATTCGACTTTAATAGCTATTTATAGTGTAAATATAATGCTGACATAACAACAAAGCATTCGCACGGAATCGCAATTGGACAAATTACTAATGAACTATAAGTTGGAATACCTAAATCAGCAATAACATGTCCCAACCAGTTTCGAATTGTTCATTGCGTGTGCTATTTTATTAATAGTTTTATATTTTATGGATTATGAAATAAAAAAAACATGGTAGCTGGTTTATAACGTTATATATTTTCATCGTTACAATACAACATTAAGTATTTGATTAAAACTAGGTAATTAATTTACCTATTATTTACCATTAAAAAACAATGTATAATACTATTAAACAAATAACTGATGGATAACAATATTAAAATTAAATAACTTTACAATATAAAGTGCCGTGTCGGTACATACTATACAATTTCATGTATGTTTTTATTCTATTAACTTATTCATTACTTAAGCCATATAATAAATAAATAGATGATGGGGTAACATATTTCTCAACTTACAATTTGATTCATGATTACCATTAAAATAATAATAAACTATACAATACGGTGCTTCTAAAGAAAAACTAATGATATTAAACTAAACTATACCAGTGACCCCATGATAAAGTAGAAATTTTGTTTTTTAATATGATACGTTTATCGTCATTACCTGACAAAGCTATTTTGTTCTGTTCTTGAGTAAATATTTCGTGCTTAAGAGATTTAAATATGATATTTTTTTTCTTCAAAAATGTATTTTCATTTAATACCTTGTAATAATCTTTATATTGTACATCTTTTAATACTTGCTTCTGTATGCCTTTTGCTTTTTTTAATTCATCTTCTGCCGTTTTAATACAGTATAACTTGGACCTTAATCCTACAAACTTCGAAATCAAACTTCCTCCTAGCTCATCTTTAAAGAGACCAGGCACCTTTTTGTTCCAACTAGGAATGTCGTATACGTTATTTACAGAATAATTACTAGTGTCGAAATAGGGAAGAAAATTTGATTTTAAATCAGCATAAAAATCTTTACTTTCTATTGAATACAAAAAACTATCAGTATCCGTATAACAAAGTTTTAACTTTTTCTTATAAAAAGGCTTCATAATAGAATAATGAAAATCAAACATGTGACTCTTAGATATTTCCAAAACGGAAAAACCAATGTATATAGGTTTATCCAAAGTGATTGTTTCAGGCTTCATTTGAATGGCTACCAAGTTTTCAGTGAAAATTGTAACACTGTGAAAATTTGGTCGAGCTATCATTTGCTCTGCACAGAAACTTTTCTTTGTTTTGTTACTATCATCATTCCACTTATTGACTAATTTCACATTAACCCTCTTTTCTGTGTCTTCTAACGTCTTGCCAAATATACTGTTGTTAAGAAGTTTGAAGAAATCTTGTTCAAATGTAGATTTAGCTTTTTTTCGTAATTCAGTATTCATGTCAATATACTGCTAAATAAGGACTCTGATTAAATTGAATAACTCTATGTATTTTTTTTAACAACAAACCATGTTTTATACATGTTTGCAGATGAGCAAAATGTATGACATAGAAATATTTATCGTATAAATTTGGAATCAATTTTGAAGTTTTAGAACCTGGCGGAGTAAATTTTTGAGCACAGAATGGAAAATCGTTATGATCATTATGCAAATGTTCGGGGTATTCTAAATCTACTTCTAGTATATAACCAGTGTCTCCGTTAGTTGGCACATTTATAAAATCTATTCCAGCGATTTCCAAGTCATTCAATAACTTAAAATTGGAATGAGGCAAATAAGCACACATTGCATATCCATAGAGATTATTACAATCGATATAAATTAGAAAGTTATTACTTTTTCTTGGATCGTAAGTTTTTAAATACTTGCTATTGGCTTTTGAATAACTTGTCGAACATAAACATATTCCACCGCGAATACCTTTTTGAATCATTCTTATTATTTCCAGGTCGTGTATTAATTCTAATTTAACATCTGTTTTTAATAGCATGGCATCAAAACTGAGACTCGGTGCTGTAACATAAAAGGCTGGATCTAATTTATAATTCATCTTACATGTCTGGCGAAAACTTTCAAAAACGTCAGCTAATAAAAGAACATCTGACTTAAGATACAAGTCTGTGTATTCACCGAGATTCGATAATTCAAACGTTTGCCAGACTTTTTTTGCATGATCATAATCTACTTTAGATATATTACTATTGCGTAATTTGCTGAAAAAGAACTCCTCAGGCGGAAGTACTTTTTCTTCGTATGAACTCCAAGTAGTCATGTATTCATATGGATACACCCCTTTTCGTTTTATTAAAGCAAAATGCTCACGAGAAGAAAAATAACGCCGCAGATGTTTAAAGTCGTCATTTTTTAAGTTTGCGACAAGTTTCTCTAGACTTGTGCCTAAAAATTTAAAAGAATCAACAAATCGAACAGGTATGATATCTTTATCATTAATTTGAAAAAATTTTGTAAAAGATATGTAGTTTTCCTTATTTTTTGCTATTACTTGTATTTTTCCTGATAGTTTTCCCAACTGTCGTATAAAAAGATGACTGTCATAACCCGCTAAATTATGAAAAAATATAGGAACAAACTTAGGCAAACAATATCTAATATTGCAATAAGAACGAGCTGCACCACGATACCGTCCTGTAAGATGGCAATGATCTTTAACTTTATCGTCAAACAATATTTTATCACAAAGAAAACAATTTGTAGCCCGAGCAAAGTTCGCTTTGTCTTCATTTGTTAAACAAATAGCCACTGGCGACTGCAAAACGTTATAAATATCGGTTATATCCAATAATAGACTTTCTAAAAACTTTTCTACACAGGCTGGACCTCGATAAGATACATATTTATTACGCGACTTATCATAAGAACACACAACGTAATAAGCAAATGCTGATGGTACGTGTTTTTGCAATATCTTTGTACAGCCTGATCCAGAATCGAGTTCAGTTGGTTTTAATAATGATTCAAAATCTGCGTATAAGACGAAGGGCATGTCATGCATTCGCTCGTAATGATTAAATTGAATTCGTGTTCCATCACCGGGTAATATTGTCGATACACCACCACAAACATGAGCTTTCAGTTTATCATTACTATCAAAGAATATCATACAATCCTCGCATAAATATATTTTAGAATGATGTTTAGTTAATTGAAGACGAAGTAATTTAGATAAATCTTTAATAAGACAGTAATGGGTGCGTTTTCTGTTTTCCAGGAAAAGCATATTAATGTGATGATCTTTGCGAATCTCGCTTTTGTATAAAGGTCCAACAATGTTACCATTCTTTTGAATGCCGTAAATATTAATACTTATGCGAGGATTATTCTTTTCAAAAACTTTGATGTCCGCAAACCCAACTGGAAAAATCATATTTTTGATATTGAGTACATTTTTAAAGTGTGGGTAAGCTGACGTTCGATGTGCGTTTCTGTTTATAGGAAATAGTGCTGCCATGACACACCATAAAAAACAATAATTATCAGAATTTTGAATGTTGATACATGCTCGTTTACATTTTATGGACTTTGGTAATTCTATAAAACTGGAGCCTCTTAACGGGTTATATTTGTTTATATTTACTTCTAGATATAGGCTTTGTAAATAGGCCCACCCACTATCTCTTTCTTCAAATTCTTCAATTTTTTTACAAATTAAGTGAATAATTTTTGAAAACATATCTTCAAAATTGAAGTTTTGATGCAAGATGAAGTTTTCCGTTGCAAATGACTTGATTGAAATCGAATCATACTTACTAAGCAGAAAGAATTCACAGAAAAGTTCAAAATTAGCTTTAACATTAGTGTGAGCTTGAATTTTCGCTATGAGCAATAGGCGTACGCGAGAGCGCAAGTGCCATAAAAACTCGGCGGGCGGGCGAACACGCGCACTATCATGGCCCTCATCTTGATATCGAACACGGTACGATGCTATACGATTACGAAAAGCGCTATGAACTTTTTCAACCCCCTCACTATCAACGACCGAACTGTTGTTCTTATGTAAAATACTTTTCAAATGTGCAGAGAAAACTTTGTTATTTACGGATACGTCACAAACTGAACAGAAAGTAGACCTCGACATTATGATTTGGACAGTACAAATTCTCAAGGTTAAAGTAATAAAGGCTTAAGTATGTAAGTACCTAATCTTTGAGTTTGCTAACGATAAACAATAAGTAAACCAGCTAAAACATAATTTACGCAGAGAGAAACAAAAGAGAACCTATTTTTTAACTTTATCTTTATAAAATATCCCCTCTGTGGTAAACTTTGCCTTAGCTAATTTTACAAATTTTTTTAATGCGTAAAATTCTGGAGATTCTGCTTCGCCTTGCAAGCGTACCCAAACGATAGCGCGCTCGCACGGGTAATTTTAAATTTTGGGGCCAAAAGTATAACCATCGATATAACTTTTGAATGACAACTGTTAATATAAATATGATTACTATAATTCGACTATATTTATGAACATCACAAGGACCAAATACAGTAACAATCATTGTACTATAAATCAAGTAGATAAATTAATATTAACAACCAATTTCTCATTAGTGTCACTGGTTCTAAACGCTTATTTTTTTCTGTTTTCTTAATAAAACAAAAACAAATGCAGGAAATTAAAATTTCTTTTTTTCACAGTCAAATATACTTGTAATAAAAGATTAATCGATAGTTGAGACAGTCCTAAGTATGAAAACAATAAGATTTCGAAGCTTTCTAAAACCTTTCGTTTTTTTAAATATCATTAATGTAACTTAACCAAACGCATCAATAAACACTGTTAGTATCTTGCTATACCTTGCCCCTCACCTCGTACAGTTCCGGTGCATTCAGTTATCGTCCGACGCCAGTAGTGTTTAGTTGTGTACGTTCGAGAAATGACAAAAAAACATAATATCAGGTAAGATTTCGGAATTTGTAATAAAATTCTATCATTAGTGTTGTACGACATAACGTACCTAATTGTGTATTGTTTTGTTTTTGTTTTATTTGATTAATTACACATCAAAAGCATAGTTTGTTCTCAACGAAAAGATATTTCTAGAACTTTCTATCTTGGCGGCAAATTCAAAATACTACCGAAAGTCTCATTTGTGTTACTCTCATTCGTGTCGATTTAAGAGTCACATTAATGATATATTATTGCACACAAATGATAAAATGTAATTATTCTTAATATTTTTTTTTGTTTTATAGTTGTAATAATGGGAAAGCAAAAGAAACAAAAGACTGAAGAACAGTTAGAGCGAAGAAGAATAGTTAGAAGAGAGAAATATAAACATATTAAAACGAATCCTGAACTTTATGCTCTTGAACAAGAAAAAAAAAGACAATACTATTTAAAACAAAAAGCGAACAAAAAAATTTAAAGCATTAATGAATTGAGTCCACGCGAACAGCGCATTCAAAGAAGAAAGTGGAAAGAGAGTGCCAAAAAGTATTATAGAAAGAAAGTAAGCCAAAGAACTATTGAGAAGGTTGCAGTAAGTGAAGTAAATAACGATGAAGAAAATGTGATCTCTAATGTAGATCCATTATATGCAGTACAGAGAGAAGAAAAATCAAACCGAAATAAAACTGAACTAAAACTTATTGGAAAAATCAAGACATTAAAAATGCAGCACAGAAGAGAGAAACAAAATCTTATATGTTTATTAAATAGATACAGGAACCAAATTAAAATATTACAAAGAAAAATATCTAAATTGACAAATCAGACCAATAATGAGTCAAAAAGTAATAAAGAAGACAAAAAACAATTATTTGATAAGCTTTTAAGTAACGAAATAACACAGAAATTTGCCACAATCAAAAGTAGAAAAGATAAAAGAATAGTCTCCAACTTAATTGACAGAAAGAAATTCAAAGATTCCAAGCTTTCTACTGATCTTCGTAAAGTGTGCCTTCGAGAAAGATTTAAGAAAAATACACAAAATAATATGATAAATATTCATGAATTGATACAAAGATTTTATGACGACGATATTAATAGCCGCATAGCTCCCGGCAAGAAACAATTTAAGAAGAAACACGGAACTGTCAAACAAATAAGATATCTTTTAGATACAATGAAAAACTTACATAATAAATTTTTGTCGGAAAACTCGAACATCAGAGTGAGTTACACTACCTTCACCAGACTTAGACCTTTTTGGATTTCTCTTCCCATTGATGACCGTGATACATGTGCCTGTATACATTGCACACAAATTTTAACTTATTGATAGAAGCTCTTTATAAAAATAATATTCTTCATGTAAAAGATAGCCAGAATTTAATTATGCAAATCTGCTGTGACAAATATAATTTAGATTGCCTTAATTGTGTATGTATTAATTGTAAAGGCAAGGCAGTAGCGTATAAAGAATTCAGAAATGATATAAAAGTTCAATACATGGAATGGGAGAGAGATTTAAAGAAAGTAGATACCAAAGAAATAAAAATAATCAAGAAGAAGCCAAAGACCTCTGACCCTCGTAATTTGATTATAAAGTTAGAAAACATATTGCCTAAATTCTTTTCACACACAAGTAATATCGTCAATCAGTATGCGTCTATTAAACGTTTGAAGGAATCACTAAATACTAACGAATCGCTGATTCACATGGATTTCTCCGAAAATTATGCATATAAATATGCAGAGGAAGTTCAGAGCATGCACTTTGGTGGGAACCGTGGTCAAGTCTGTTTACATACTGCGGTAATTTATTTAAAAAATGATTTGCGAGAGAGTAAAACCTACTCCCTTTGTACAGCTAGTGAATGCACCCGCCACGATGCAGCCGCCGTATGGGCTCACCTTAATTATCTGTTAACATTTGTTTTCAATAAATCACCACAAGTTAATCGTATCCACATTCTGACTGATGGTCCTTCTAGTCAATATAGAAACAAATATATTTTCTATATTTTAACTCAATTGAAAAATGACTTCCCACAATTAAGCCTTGTTACTTGGAATTATCAAGAAGCCGGACATGGCAAGGGTGCCCCTGATGGCATCGGTGCCGTAGTCAAAAGGACAGCTGATTATCAAATTAAGTGCCAGCAGGATGTTGGAACCTATGCTGCATTTATAGATATTATCCAAAAAAACGTGAAAAACGTGGGAATTGGAATAATTGACGAGAATGAAATTAAGTTAAAGGAAATCATACTGCCTAAAGATATTGCTACATTCAAGGGCACCGTGGATGTTCATCAGGTAAATACAATTCTTAGTAGTAATAATATTATTATTTATTATCGCTTGATGTTAAAAAATATGATATTTGTATTTTTTTTAGGTCGTCTGGTCTTCAGACTCAACATATTTGGAATTCAGGAAGCAAAGCTGTTTCGAATGTTTAGATGTAGCGTGCACACATAATAAACATATAAGATTTTTTAAAATTTACAAAACTCCCATTGAATCAGCAACAGATAATGTGAAAATAGTGCCAGAAAAAAAAAGAGTCCGAATACTAAGCGATATAACAATTAGTTATGGTAATATAGCTTCAACATCAAAAAACTATGCACCATCAGTTACAAGTCTTCGCAGCGTAAGACACCATTGGACGAACCAAACTTTTATAGGAGATTGTACTAAAGCGTCTGGGCATGAGAGGGAATTCCTTAAATTTATTGGAAAACCTGAGATGGATGATGATCTGAATGATTCTTTATCTGAATAATTACTTTAAAAACATAATTAACATGCGGTAAAATAAATAGATTTATACTTCTATAAGAACGATTAAAAAATTAATATGATTATTAAACCTGGGGCAGAGCTTTCAATAGATAGGTAGTTCTTTTTTAAATCAGATTTTAAAAAATCTAATTATTCAGATAAGGGTTTTAAAGTAATTATTCAGATAAAAAATCATTCAGATGATCATCCATTATAGATTTTCCAATAAATTCATATTTATTTAGTGTAAGTAGGTATATATTGTGTTTAAAGATTTTGCAAATGACAAACATCGATTTTAAACTAATTAACTTAATTTGTATTTATCTTCAAGTTATATTTTTTGTAGATTTGATTGTTAATATTTTCTTTGCCTAAGTTTATTTCAATGTTAAATCATGAAGACTGGAGTTAAAATGTATGCCAATGACTAGGTAGCTAGATTTTAACTAAAATGTTTATTTCTACAACCCTTAATAACTAAATAAATAGGACAATTTGTTTACAATTATTGAATTTCTAAGAGATCTCAATTATTCTATTATTTTAATTATAACGAAATAAATAATAATAGATGTAATATTATCATTAGTGTATCCCGAATTCTCACCGGTAAATCACAAAATATCATTAGGGTAATAAAGTTGCTCATTTGTGTACCCAAAAATCTAAAATTATTTGTATTCTTAACATAAACAACTTAAATATTTGATTGTTATGTGGTTTTTTATTTCATCGATTCATCTAAATGTTAAAAAATGCAAATATATAATAAATTTTAAATTCATGAAATTACTATCTTTTTGGCCCTAAATTTGAAAACGACCGGCACCGGTCAAGGCCGCTGAGATTAGATACCTCCTTCTGGTTGTAGAGGCGTAGCTCCACTAGCAAGTCGCCGTCGAGCTGTGCAGTCCGACGCGTTACACCACCAGGTACTCGGCGTGTCAGGATACTGGTGGTCTTGTTTGGCAAGTTTGGCGGCCGCGAAACCTCGCTGTCCGACTCTGAGTCGAACAACCACTCAGAAGTATTGGACGACGATGTATTCTTCACTTCTGCACTCTTCGCCTTCGATAGGCACTTTATCGCCTTGCTTCTCTTCTTTGGACTAGGGAGATAGAAAAAGGATACACGATTATTGTACACATTAAACACTTGAAATTTAGATATATGTAAATATAGCAATAAAAGTACCTGATGTCTTCGTCGTCGGTATCAAAGAAAAGGTCAGATTCACAGCTCTTCTTGGCTGACCTTTTGTTTTGCTTGCTATCCGACCTGAAAATAGTAAATGTCATATTAGTATTAAGAGTGGTTACAAGAAAACGAGTTGAAGATTCACATCTTCAATTCATAAGATAAAAAAAATATCATCATCATCAGTCAATCAGCATGCCACTGCTGGGCTTGATGGTCCCTCGTGAAGACAGCACTTGGAGAGGTCGCGTCATATACAGCCTGGTCCAACGGCTCAATTTGTTGAAGCATGAAGATGATCAACCACTTATAGACAATTAAAGAATAGATATAAAATATAGCAATAAAGTATAAAAACTTACGAACATTTTTCAGCTGTCTTGGTCTTGAGATTTTTTGATGAGGAGGTACTGAAGCACTGTTAGTGGTCAGAGATAGCACTGGAGTGTACTGTGACTACAGTTTTTCCGGATTTTATATAAGAAAAGTGCAATGCAAGTAATAATTTTACTGAGGTTCTCAACCTATACCTTATCTTTATAATCATTTTTATTTAACATGACTAATCTAAAAAAGAATGCTCATTAATTTTTATACTGTTAAATAAGTAAGTAATATTATAAAATATTATATATATAATCACAAAATTATAAATTTCCGTCCAAATCATATCCACACAAAATATTTATAAGAAAACAAATATGCATTCACGGATATGATGTCTATACGTTATCGAGAATCCTAATGCATTCACTTCCACTTCCATGGTCAGTGTTCGTTTTTCAAACACTAAAGAACTGACACTTTATTTAGAGAAAATATTTTTTTTTCGTGATTTTTTTATCACACCGCGCGTTTTAGGCAAAGGAGACGCGAAGCGCTCTGGGTACTATGGTACCCGGGACGTGTGAGTGGAGCAGTTCTCAGGTCTGCAACAAAATTTTTGATCCGCAGTTGCGTATGATCCAAAAACGGTCCGATCATCGGATGAACTTCGTCAGCTATATAAAAAAAAGTACTTACGTAGCAAGAAAGAAACAAAACGACGAACTGACGCAATTACGTGTATTGGATTTTTATTTTCGAGGTAGTTGTAGATCGTTATTCAGCATCACAACATCTAAGAGAAGATTATAGTTTGGTAGTTTACTTTCAAAAAGTCGGTTCCATACTCAAAATATAAAACTTAATAACGTTTTGCACCTCTGACTTTCATGATATTTAGCAAAATTTGATATTTACCCATAATTCTACCAATGTGCAATATGACGCGGAAATAATCAGCAAATTAATTGTTTGTCGTTTATTTCCACAAACTTGCAATACAATACTGTGCATATACAGCAAAATAGTTGTTTACCGTTTAATTCTGCTGATGCAGAAATCTCGTGTAAGGCTGCATGCTCCAAATTTTTTTTCATTTCGGGTTTATTATATTTATTTAAATTATACATGTACATACATATTTACAATTACTAACGAATATTATCTCCAAATTAAAAAGTCTTCTTTATAATAACGGATGCGATTTCTAATTTTCATTTTTCGATACTACTATTTAAAACAGATAAACAATAGGTATATCGTTCTATTAGGCGAACCGAATGTATCTATAGCATAACGATATTAATACGACATGACGACAGAACCATAGAAGTTTAAGAAAATTATTGTAATAATACATAGGTGGTATTCATCGGCAGCATCTCATACACGTTCCCACCGCACTACCCTATTTAATTAGGATGTTAAGACCTTAGTCAGCCAAGGTAGGTAGTTAAAATGTTCTTAATATTTTTTATATTTTCATTTTTTAAATTATTGGAATATTTATTTTCTATTTTTTATTCGTGTGATGACTGGAACACATCTTTCAGGGATTAGCCCGCCCTTTTAAATATTTTGTAAAAATCAACAATTTTATACTTTGTTTTATAATAAAGAATATATTTAATTGAAGTAATTTAATAAACAAATAAAAGTATTAACGTGTGAAAGAAGCCTTATTATTTGAGTAAGCACTCGTAACTGGATATATGAATAATGTGCAATAAATTTATTGCTGATAAATGAATTTCGTGGGAATGCTTTGAAACTGTATGGCAGGCAGAGTGTAGAACGGTACAGATACTTATCCGAGAGTTGAGTCCTGAAGCTACGAAACCTCAACCTGTTTAATTTCTGTTGTTATTGCACTGCTACCTAGTTGAATGCCTTAATATTCTGAGATAGAAAACCTTGAAAATGTGTCTAGTAAATCGCAATCAATCAAAAGTATACTGTTTACAGTCAAACAACACAACACAATAGAAACATTATGAAATGAAATGAAATAAAAAATCTTCTTTTCCATTTAACCCTATATAATGTATATTGGGCAATCTTAAACTGTTTTCATCAAATCACCGTAAACGAACGCAGTGAGATTTGCGGAGCTAGAGCGCAGCGAAGCGTAGCTCAAATCTCACTGCGTTCGTTTGCGGTGTTTTGATGAAAACTGTTTTAGAATGCCCAATATACACCTACTTCTACGTGCTGTCAACGTCAAGTGTCAGTTTTATTTACAAACAAATTCTAATTTGCCGGTCGGTATAACCCTTAGACAAAGGAAACCAATAGACGTGAAATACCTACAAAAAAACGTGCATACCTAAACTTGGTGGTGCTCTAAGATGGCGGAAAGAACTAGGGACGCTACTATACGTAGACTTTAATTTGATCGATATCGATGTCTATCGAATACAGTGCCGGATTATGCCAGCTAGGGTCCTTGGATGCTTTAAGGCTATCAAGTCCATGGTATTAAAAAAAAATAACACTGTTACAAACAATTTTTTCTTGTTTGTTATTTCATTTTCTTGATTGTAAGGGCAAATTTATGAAAATACTATTCATATTGACTTCTCTATTCAATATTAAAGAAAGTGCAGTCGGTGATTATAAGAGACAAATAAACCAGGCAAATTCAACATTTGAGAAACAAAATTGTAAAGAATTGTTGGTTTTTTTTTCAAAATCATTAGACCTCCCCTAAAAATCTCCAAACCAATCGGTCTTGCGCTTTCCGTATCCAGCGGCTTCCCACAGATCTTCGTTACACTTTGTAGGGAACTTACCGAAGCTGCGTCTCCAGGTAAGTAGGCGCCACTCGAATACCTTTCCGCCCCAGCTGTCGTCAGTCGTGCGAGCTATGTGCCCTGCCCACTGCCACTTGAGATTCGTAATTCCTTGGGGTATTTCGGTTACTTTAGTTCTTCTAAGGATCTCGTCATTTCTAATTCGATCACATAGAAAAACTCCAACCATAGCCCTCTCTATTGCCCTTTGAGTACCCTCTAGCCTTCTTAAGAGCTACATTGTAAGCGGCCACGTCTTAGTTCCGAACGCTTCCGAACATCACTGGCAACATGCACGAACTGATTATCGTCTTGAGACACTGCGGTAGAATGGGTCGAGAATATGTTGTGTAGCTTCCCAAGCGCTATCTAGTCCAGTTGGATTCGTCAAACGATCTTTCTGGAAATTGGACTTCTGTCTGGCTGGTGGCTATAACATGATAGAAAAGGAATTTTATTAGTATATCACCAGAGACCAACCTCGGTGGAAATAAGTAAAACAATAAAGAAATGCTGGTTGTTATTTACGACAAAATTAATATTAAGAACTCACCAGTAACCTACGTGATGGCAAAGAATCTTCACGTAGTTTCATTACATTCATTGTTCGGTTAAAACAAGATTCTTCAAAATGAAGAGAGCAAACAAAAATATGTTTCCTTGCTGTATGAATATTTTCAACACCAATAGCTTCAAGCCAAGAATTTCGCCTTTCTTCTACTGTAGGTAATCTACAAACAAATAGACGTATACCTAAGTATCATTGTGTTGTATAAATAGGATGTGTGTGCTCTGTACCCACAGATTGGTATTTTAATAACCTCCTTTTTTGAAGTCTGTTGAAAACACCAAATGACTACTTAAATAAGTATAGTTAATAACTTCAAGAATAAATATAGTATTAGATATATATGAGATAATTATCGATACATGAATAAGAAATATCACATCACTGTTTTTTTCAATTCACTCACAAACAACGCTCACTGACAGATTCTACAACAACAATACGGGTGCTTAGTAATGGCGGACTGGACGCAAGTTTATTCGTACCATAGCTAAGACACAGCGAGTCCATTAGTTTTTTTTTGTCTAAGGTATAACCTCCCTCACTCATTTTGCAATAAAATTTGCGGTGATTCGAAAAAAATAATTATGCTCAGTAAAGTTCTGATTGGTCAGTTTAAATGCTAATAATTTGAGTGTGTGCAGTTTTGAACTAAATAACGATAAGTGTTAATAGTTTTCATCTTTCTTCTCGCTAGAATTCGTATGAGGATGCATGTAAATACCTTTGTCGGGTGAGGATGTTAAATGTTCTTTCTTTTCTTTTAGTTTTAGTACACGAAAACGCTTCTGGATAATTTTTTTTAAATTAATTCTTAAGCAAGTCTTCGTAACAATGTTTACTCTCTCACGCACACACACACACACACACACACACACACACAAGTTGTGACCGCCTTTCTTGCAACGAAATCCGAGGGACATTCTGGTGGTCGGTATACCGCACATCACCCGTACTATCATCTGCATAGCAATGTATATTCTCAATGGACAACATGTCATTGATATGCAGAATGAACAGAATTCAGCATGAAATGTTTAATTGTCATTCAATACATGCATGAATCCCACTAAGATGCCGCTTACTATCAGGTTATTTTTAATGAAATAGGGGATGTAAAAGGCGAATTTTGGAAATATAATGTGTTTGAAACAACCCTACCCACCAATAAAAAAAATAACAAAAATTTCACCTAGTGATAAAATGTATCCATTCGATCTAATTCAGTCGTTTTTAATTGCTTGCCGGCGACACAGAATAGATAATAGTACTACGTACAGAACGGCCACTTACCTCTCCGCACTCATTTCAAATACCTCACCCCACCCCGCACTTAGAAGGAAGATTAAAACAAGAATTAATTGTGTGCTATTTGTCTCTTTCTAACATACGGGTAAATGTAAGAGATGAGTAATATTTGTCTTTTGGCATATCACAAGGTGGTCAGTATATGAATTGGTTGAATTGTCATTTTGGTTAAAAATATTAAAATTGGTTAAAAATATATAACACGGCTAAATTCTATAGTACCTTGTATCGAAGATAGACCATCCGATTTTGAACTATTTGAATTGTTCGTATAATATTTGTTTGTGCGTCCCGTGGCTAGTAATATATTGATGATATTTTATTAATATTTAAGTGATTAGAAAGCAAGAATTCTTTAGGTATTTACAAATAGTGTGTGTTTGTGCACTCCGTAACACAATGTCTTGTGTAGTTTGGGGCTGCAAGTCTCATTCGTCGCGAAAGGAAAACAATCAAAATTTATTGACCTTAAATTGGCATGTTTTCTCATATTGTTACTTGAATGTGAGCTAATAAGTACACTTATATACATATGAAATATCGCTGAATCATTTTGTAGAAAAACAATACGTAATATTAACTTCACTTTTATGTTTTAGCGATTTTTAGAAAATTACTTTGAGGTTTTCTTGATCATGCGTAGTGTTGTAAAATTTTGTCGATATTTTTATTTTACAGATTTCCTAAAGACAATGTATAAAAAAATATGGATAAAGTGTATTGTCAGACGAAATTGGAGTCCAAGAAAGCATAGTCAAATTTGCTCCAGATATTTTCCATCAGATTAATTTTGTATGTACTTAGTAGTAAAACTATGAAATGGAGACGTCATGACGTAAGTCAAGTTATTTAATGAAAGGAAATCTTTAAACTAAAATATTATTTATGAAAATAAAAACGTGATTAATTTCTTAACTATTTCTTTAAGGAATCCTTGACACGGAAAATATCAAAACGCCGCCTTCGGAAAATTTACATTCTAACTAAGCCCGGCCGCACATCAAGCGTAATAAATCTATCGAAAAATGTCTTAACAATAAAGTATGGTCAAATGTTAATGTTTTTAGTTTAATTTCCAAGCATATGTACAAATAGTAGTTTTAGCATTCACGAATTTATCCAAGGTTCAAAATCCATGAGGGTTAAATTTTCGGGTAAGTAAATTGAATATGAGTTCTCAAGTACCTCTAAGGGATGCGATAAAAAATGAATTAAATCTAAGCGATGAAATAAAAGCAGTGTGTCTTCGATTTCCTCCCTATAGAATTTGTGAATCTCTGCAATAGAAAAATTCCAACATTTTAGATAACGGGAAATACCCGTCACTTAAATAGTCCAAATTTTAGGGTTCCGTACCTCATGTAACACCGTTTTTTCTTAAAATTTCATAAAACACTAATTTTGCAAAAACACTTTGGTTTCACTGTAGTTTTAACACAAATTTCACAACTAAAATCACAATTACAATAACTTTGTTAATTAATTTCACAATATCAATGTCAAGTGTCAACGTCAACGTCGTTTCACGTCACGTCAGTGACATTTGCAATTATCTTTGGTCATTATTCACTTTTTGCATAAAAAAAATAAATCTCGCGTTTATCCTGGCCTTATTTACAAAGATAGTTTTTTTTCGCCCAAAATCCCGTGCTTCCATTTAGGTGGGTTGATTTTCTCAAAATTCGGAATTTGACATTTAGACCGTTTGTTTTGATCATTTCTATAGACATATTTTAATAAAATACACTTAAACTTATAGATCATATAATTATAGTTTCGTCGAATAGAATTTGGAAAGCATTCACAATTTGTTTATGATTAATTTTTCATTACGTTTTGTTTTTCAACCAAACTTATAACTTTAGCTGGAAATACTTATTGCATATTGTAGAATTTCGAAAGATCCGTATGTTGACTTGACACATCTTGAAGCAAGTTAAGAGTCTTACGAGTGTTATGAAATGAATTTGGTTTTAGGAGAGGTTCCGTCGCCAATACGGCGCTTAACATTCAGCAAACGGACCTCGGCTCCGTCGCTTCCACATAAACGCAAATCTGCGCGCAAGTGGAGCGTTGGTTTAGTCTATCGTCTAGGTTATGATTAGTCTGTGAGACATCGATGGAAGTAATTTGTTATTGATTTGAAGATCATAAAGTTTTTATATATTTAGTTCTGCGAAGAAAATCCATGGGTATTTCTCTCGTTTTCCGTGTGAATTTAATTTGAAAAGTACATTAAGACTTCATAAGTCAAGTCAGTTATTTTTGTTTTCAGCTTGAAGAGTAAAAGCTCAATCATATTTTTAATCGCCGGCGCGCGATTCATTAAATTAATAGAAAGAAATAAATTTTATCAATAGATAATACTCCGCCCACACTAAGGTATCTAATTAGCTTATTATATTTCATGATTTAAAACAGATTTTGTTAATTTTATTTTTATTAGTGGGTATATTGATTATTAAATCAAACATATCACATTTCCAAAATTCGCCTTTTTCATCCCCTATTTCATTAAAAAAACCTGATAGTAAGCGGCATTTTAGTGGGATTAATGCATATATTGAGTAACACTGGTGAATTTCATGTTAAATTCTAGATTTTCACTATATTGAGTTTTACATCATACTTTGGCAAATAACTCACAAATTAAGCTGTTTTCTTTTTATTAATAGCAGTAATTATACACAAAATAGGTGCTCTCCCCTTCATATGTCTTTTTTATTAACTAACCAATAAGAAACTTTGACAATTCATTGAAAATTATGTTTGGAATTAACTTGCAATGTTTATTACCTGAAATTCAGATGTATTGACTGGGATTCCTTCAGAACTCAGTGTTAGACCCACTGACCTCAAGATCATAGGCATATTTAATTATATTTTTAACCTAACACTGTGCTATGAATCTCCAGGGCAGTTCCCGGAGGCCGTAGGGCTCCGCTGCTTGACTTTAGAGCCAGATGAACTAACCTATTATCAAGGAGGAATTCTGGGGAGCTAAATATATTAATATAAAACAGGAATATTATATCTCTGACCCGTGATTGCAAGACAGCATAGAAGGTATGATCCACTAACAACCGCTCCGGGGAAGGCTACTAATTTAAAAAAAAAGAAACCTATAACTATTTGTTCGTGTAATTTATTGCCCCTCATTTTGTAGATTTGTACCCAATTTGTACCTGATTTTTACCTGCCGAGATTGATCAAACAAACCTGAACCATCCTGCCCTTGGCTTGTATTAATTAAACATTAAGCTAAGTGCTTTGCATTGAGGGATTTTGTTTACTTCAGTAACATTATGCATAAGTGAATTATAGTTATGTACCTACAACAATAAAACTTTTCATTTTGTATCGGACTAAAGGAATAAGTTTGTTTTTTTTCTTTCAACTTTAAGATTTCCCTATATTTCTACAATTTAGCAAGAAAAAGCATAACACTCAAAAGAAACACTGAACCATTATAGGATCACTTTATTGTCCGTTTGTCTGTCAAGACTATCTTGGAAACGCGTGAAGGTATCGAGTTGAAATTAAAACCATATAATTACTCAGTTCTACACTAACAAGTTCTAGTCCCTTGAAGATGTGAAAAAATCAAACTTCTAAGTTAACAAAAAAAGGTACGGCCGTTTATGTCGCCAAAAACGTATATTTCGACATTCTCACGGGCATCAAAATGTATAGGGTACTTTTCGTTGATCTAGCTAGAACTATGAAATTTGTGAAGTTATATAGTCTTACACTACAAGTCAGGGAAAATCTCAAACTCCACCTTTGTAATTAAATCATAAAAAATTTAGTCTCTATTTAAAGTATAACCTACAATTTTATACGGGACCCTCGGTGGGCGAGTCCGACTCGCACTTCCCGTTTTTAGTCTCATGAACGGCCAGCCTGACCATACCAAAGAGACACAGCAGCTATTAGCTGGATAAGTTACATAAGAAAATCTACCCTTAATTATTTATGTTATATTTCTCGTAATAAAGTCATTTTAGTATTAGGGATCTATTAAATACCTACATAATATAATTATCGACGTTGAAACTAGGTGAGTGATGAGCACGACATCACTGGGAGAAGAACTGACAAGCGAGAATTAGTGACGACCTACAAAATTTCGAAACATCTTGCATATACGTGTCTCTGTCTAACTTCTATTAGCAGCTCCTAATGTCAAAGTGAGTCAAATATATTAAGTTCAGTAGCTATTTTTGCTAGGTTTCTATGCTTTAGTTATTCCTCTGAGGGTTAGATACCATGGCCCTCAGAAGAATAACTAAAGCATAGAAACCTAGCAAAAATAGCTACTGAACTTTTTAGTATAGTAGATATTTTAGTATTAGGTATCTATTAAATACCTACATAATATAATTATCGACGTTGAAACTAGGTGAGTGATGAGCACGACATCACTGGTAGAAGAACTGACAAGCGAAAATTAGTGACGACCTACAAAATTTCGAAACATCTTGCATATACGTGTCTCTGTCTAACTTCTATTAGCAGCGCCTAATGTCAAAGTGAGTCAAATATATTAAGTTCAGTAGCTATTTTTGCTAGATTTCTATGCTTTAGTTATTCTTCTGAGGGCCATGGTATCTAACCCTCAGAGGAATAACTAAAGCATAGAAACCTAGCAAAAATAGCTACTGAACTTAATATATTTGACTCACTTTGACATTAGGAGCTGCTAATAGAAGTTAGACAGAGACACGTATATGCAAGATGTTTCGAAATTTTGTAGGTCGTCACTAATTTTCGCTTGTCAGTTCTTCTCCCAGTGATGTCGTGCTCATCACTCACCTAGTTTCAACGTCGATTATTATATTATGTAGGTATTTAATAGATCCCTAATACTAAAATGTCTTTATTACGAAAAATATAACATAAATAATTAAGGGTAGATTTTCTTATGTAACTTATCCAGCTAATAGCTGCTGTGTCTCTTTGGTATGGTCGGGCTGGCCGTTCATGAGACTAAAAGCGGGAAGTGCGAGTCGGTCTCGCCCACTGAGGGTCCCGTATAAAATTGTAGGTTATACTTTAAATAGAGACAAATTTTTTTATGATTTAATTACAAATGTGGAGTTTGAGATTTTCCCTGACTTGTAGTGTAAGACTATATAACTTCACAAATTTCATAGTTCTAGCTAGATCAACGAAAAGTACCCTATACATTTTGATGCCCGTGAGAACGTCGAAATATACGTTTTTGGTGACATAAACGGCCGTACCTTTTTTTGTTAACTTAGAAGTTTGATTTTTTCACATCTTCAAGGGACTAGAACTTGTTAGTGTAGAACTGAGTAATTATATGGTTTTAATTTCAACTCGATACCTTCACGCGTTTCCAAGATAGTCTTGACAGACAAACGGACAATAAAGTGATCCTATAATGGTTCAGTGTTTCTTTTGAGGTACGGAACCCTAAAATTTGGACTATTTAAGTGACGGGTATTTCCCGTTATCTAAAATGTTGGAATTTTTCTATTGCAGAGATTCACAAATTCTATGGAAAAGAAATCGAAGACACACTGCTTTTATTTCATCGCTTAGATTTAATTCATTTTTTATCGCATCGCTTAGAGGTACTTGAGGTTAATCTCATATTTAATTTACTTACCCGAAAATTTAACCCTCATGGATTTTGAACCTTGGATAAATTCGTGAGTGCTAAAACTACTATTTGTACATATGCTTGGAAATTAAACTAAAAACATTAACATTTGACCATAATTTATTGTTAAGACATTTTTCGATAGATTTATTACGCTTGACGTGCGGCCGGGCTTAGAATGTAAATTTTCCGAAGGCGGCGTTTTGATATTTTACCTTTTTTACTCTTTCAAGTTCTTTTCTTGATCTAATATTTTAATTCTTAGAAAAAAATCATCTGAACTGGTTGTTCTTGGCATCCGTGTCAAGGATTCCTTAAAGAAATAGTTAAGAAATTAATCACGTTTTTATTTTCATAAATAATATTTTAGTTTAAAGATTTCCTTTCATTAAATAACTTGACTTACGTCATGACATCTCCATTTTATAGTTTTACTACTAAGTACATACAAAATTAATCTGATGGAAAATATCTGGAGCAAAGACTATGCTTTCTTGGACTCCAATTTCGTCTGACAATACACTTTATCCATATGTTTTTTATACATTGTCTTTAGGAAATCTGTAAAATAAAAATATCGACAAAATTTTACAACACTACGCATGATCAAGAAAACCTCAAAGTAATTTTCTAAAAATCGCTAAAACATAAAAGTGAAATTAATATTACGTATTGTTTTTCTACAAAATGATTCAGCGATATTTCATATGTATATAAGTTTACTTATTAGCTCACATTCAAGTAACAATATGAGAAAACATGCCAATTTAAGGAAATTTTGATTATTTTCCTTTCGCGGCGAATGAGACTTGCAGCCCCAAACTACACAAGACATTGTGTTACGGAGTGCACAAACACACACTATTTGTAAATACCTAAAGAATTCTTGCTTTCTAATCACTTAAATATTAATAAAATATCATCAAAATATTACTAGCCACGGGACGCACAAACAAATATTATACGAACAATTCAAATAGTTCAAACTCGGATGGTCTATCTTCGATACAAGGTACTATAGAATTTAGCCGTGTTATATATTTTTAACCAATTTCAATTTTTAACCAAAATGACAATTCAATCAATTCATCTAGTGACCACCTTGTGATATGCCAAAAGACAAATATTACTCATCTCTTACACTTACACAGTTTTGTGCCGTATGATAGAAAGAGACAAATAACATATAATGAATTATTATTTTAATGTTCCTTCTATGCTTTAGTTGTTATTCTGAGCCATGGCCTGTTCTGAGCACAGATTAAGAACCAGTTCTGAGATAATAGCATAGGCGCGTTCAAAAACTCTTTTTTTTTCAAAAATTTTACACCATTACAATTAATCTCAGAATAACAACTAAAGCATAGAAACCTAGCAAAAATAGCTACTGAACTTAATATATTTGACTCACTTTTACATTAGGCGCTGCTAATAGAAGTTAGACAGAGACACGTATATGCAAGATGTTTCGAAATTTTGTAGGTCGTCACTAATTTTCGCTTGTCAGTTCTTCTCCCAGTGATGTCGTGTTCATCACTCACCTAGTTTCAACGTCGATAATTATATTATGTAGGTATTTAATAGATCCCTAATACTAAAATGTCTTTATTATGAAAAATATAACATAAATAATTAAGGGTAGATTTTCTTATGTAACTTATCCAGCTAATAGCTGCTGTGTCTCTTTGGTATGGTCAGGCTGGCCGTTCATGAGACTAAAAGCGGGAAGTGCGAGTCAGACTCGCCCACCGAAGGTCCCGTATAAAATTGTAGGTTATACCTACTTTAAATAGTGACTAATTTTTATGATTTAATTACAAATGTGGAGTTTGAGATTTTCCGACTTTTAGTGTAAGACTATATAACTTCACTTATAGAACTTGTTAGTGTAGAACTGAGTAAATTTTAGTGGTTTTAATTTCAACTCGATATCTTCACGCGTTTCCAAGATAGTCTTGACAGACAAACGGACAATAAAGTGATCCTATAATGGTTCAGTGTTTCTTTTGAGGTACGGAACCCTAAAATTTAGACTATTTAAGTGACGGTTATTTCCCGTTATCTAAAATGTTGGAATTTTTCTATTGCAGAGATTCACAAATTCTATGGGAAGGAAATCAAAGACACACTGCTATTATTTCATCGCTTAGATTTAATTCATTTTTTATCGCATCGCTTAGAGGTACTTGAGGTTAATCTCATATTTAATTTACTTACCCGAAAATTTAACCCTCATGGATTTTGAACCTTGGATAAATTCGTGAATGCTAAAACTACTATTTGAACATATGCTTGGAAATTAAACTAAAACATTAACATTTGACCATAATTTATTGTTAAGACATTTTTCGATAGATTTATTGATGTGCGGCCGGGCTTAGAATGTAAATTTTCCGAAGGCGGCGTTTTGATATTTTACCTTTTTGACTCTTTCAAGTTCTTTTCTTGATCTAATATTTTAATTCTTAGAAAAAAATCATCTGAACTGATTGTTCTTGGCATCCGTGTCAAGGATTCCTTAAAGAAATAGTTAAGAAATTTAATACGTTTTTATTTTCATAAATAATATTTTAGTTTAAAGATTTCCTTTCATTAAATAACTTGACTTACGTCATGACGTCTCCATTTCATAGTTTTACTACTAAGTACATACAAAATTAATCTGATGGAAAATATCTGGAGCAAATTTGACTATGCTTTCTTGGACTCCAATTTCGTCTGACAATACACTTTATCCATATGTTTTTTATACATTGTCTTTAGGAAATCTGTAAAATAAAAATATCGACAAAATTTGACAACACTACGCATGATCAAGAAAACCTTAAAGTAATATTCTAAAAATCGCTAAAACATAAAACTGAAGTTAATATTACGTATTGTTTTTCTACAAAATGATTCAGCGATATTTCATATGTATATAAGTGTACTTATTAGCTCACATTCAAGTAACAATATGAGAAAACATGCCAATTTAAGGTCAATAAATTTTGATTATTTTCCTTTCGCGACGAATGAGACTTGCAGCCCCAAACTACACAAGAATTGTGTTACGGAGTGCACAAACACACACTATTTGTAAATACCTAAAGAATTCTTGCTTTCTAATCACTTAAATATTAATAAAATATCATCAAAACATTACTAGCCACGGGACGCACAAACAAATATTATACGAACAATTCAAATAGTTCAAACTCGGATGGTCTATCTTCGATACAAGGTACTATAGAATTTAGCCGTGTTATATATTTTTAATCAATTTCAATTTTTAACCAAAATGACAATTCAATCAATTCATATACTGACCACCTTGTGATATGCCAAAAGACAAATATTACTCATCTCACACTTACACAGTTTTGTGCCGTATGATAGAAAGAGACAAATAACACATAATGCATTCTTATTTTAATGTTCATTCTATGCTTTAGTTGTTATTCTGAGCAATTAATATTTCAAGCTAACGTTATGAGTTTGGTTGTGAAAACAAAAGGTCATAACGAATTAACCATAAAGAAAAATGTGAATGCTTTCAAAATTCCATTTGACGAGACTATAATATTATGAGCTATAATTTAAGTGCATCTTGTTAAAATTACTCTAAAAGTGATCAAAATCAACGGACTAAATGTCAAATTCCGAATTTTCAGAAAATCAACCCACCCAAAGGGGAGCACGGGATTTTGGGCGAAAAAAAATCCTCGTAAATAAGGCCAGGATAAACGCGAGATTTATTTCATTTATGCGAAAATTGAATAATGACCAAAGATAATTGCAAATGTCACTGACGTCACGTGAAACGACGTTGACACTTGACATTGACATTGACAAAGTTATTGTAATTATGATTTTAAGGCGTGTTCGGGTAGCCTGTGGTGGCGTTTTTAGCATTATCAAAATTGGCGTTGATGTAAAGCGTTCGGTTAGAAAGTTATGACATTTTTGCCATTTTTGCTCCACACCCTAACCGAACGCTACATTATCAATATGTCAAAGTCATAAGCTATTATAACCTAAATTTATTTTCAGTTTCCAGATTCTGGATGTTTTATGATGTAATAAGCTCGCTTCATGATTAACGATCATTAATTTCCATAAATAATGAAAATAAATTTTATTTCGTTAAAACTTATTCAATCGTGTCAAAAATTTTTCGTTTAGTAAACGTCAAAAATCTTAATTGTCAAAAACTTCCACTTTTGACCCTCTTCGATAGCTGGGGCGAAATTGGCAGTTCACAATGCCATTTTGACATTTTTTCAGCTATCCGAACGGTTGACGTAAACAGATAAAAATGCAACTTTTGTTCACATTTCTTCTAACCGAACGCTCCTTGTGTCAATTTTGTCATTTTTAACAGTTATTTTTGCCACCTCGATGCTATCCGAACGCGCCTTTAGTTGTGAATTTTGTGTTAAAACAACAGTGAACCAAAATGTTTTTGCAAAATTAATGTTTTATGAAATTTTAAGAAAAAACGGTGTTACAATATTCACTCATTCCAGTTACTTACTACGTATTAATTGATCGAAAAAAATATTTTCAAATGTCGCAAAATATTCCTTTAAACAAACTTTAGGTAAATAGGGTTCAAGAAAACTTATTCAGCAAAAAAATATTAATATAGTTTCCAAAAACGGTAACTCTAAGTCATAGGTATAAATATGACGTTCTGATCTGGTGAACAATTTAAGTTCTGCGGGTTACTACGTTTATGTTTTCTAGCGTCGATATCATGGAGCGAGATAATCTTTGAGCAAGCTCACTCTGACGTTTCTCAGTAGTTTAGCATGCGGTGGATAGATGGCGCTGACTGCAGTTGAAACGCGGTTACGAAATTGCTTTCATAGAGTATAAATATTCGCAGCTAGAATTTTTGAAAATGAACTGACTTTTTAATGTCTCACTGTAACTATTTTTTGAAAAGAATAACAATAAGCACTGTTCTGGTGTTTATTGTTATTTATTACTACTATAGGTTAAGTAAGGTACATCATAATAATAGAATTAAAAAATGTTATTAATCGAATTTTTGGGAGGAGTAACAATAAGCACTAGACTTGTGCAGCAGAGTATATCACTGAAAGGAAAAGAGAGATGTGTATCTTTTGGAGCTGCTGACATATAATTATCACTCTTTTATATCACTATATCATCTTTATCTAGATCATTAACTCAGTGTTTCTTTAATTTATCAGTGATATAATGAATGTGTGCTCTGTGTCTAAATTTCTTAATTAAATGTTATTAACTTATTTATTTGGAGTTTAGCATTCTTAAAGAGATTTATAATTAATTTGTATTCACATATACTTCGAATAATTTTCTTAATACTGTTGTGAATATGAACAATCAGTCACCTAATAAAATCCTGCCGATTGAAAGAGAAGAGTTACTGATTCAATGCGGTTTCAATGCTCTCGGACATCTTAGGCCCTACTCACGATGCAATTTCGCTAGCAATTTGTTGCTGCGATCTGTTGCAATGCAACAGATTGCGACGTGAATAGAAAGGTTGCAGGTTGCATGCAATTTATCGCAAGTCGCATCGCCCGCGCTAGCGACCGACTGATTGCTGCAACATATTGTGATGTGAATAGCGCGGTTGCATGCAACTTGGCTTAGTCGCACGTGTGCCGCTTAGTCAGCCACACCTCTGTGGTGTAGGTAGCGTTTAGAATTCATAGTAATGAAAATGATCCGCAGAGAAAAAATTGAGAAATCTTCTGGTTCCAAATGAAACATAATGTTGTTTTGCGATATTTTATTTTGTAGCTGTTACCATTTTTTACCTAAAACTGTTTTTTCTTTCTTCTCCGCGCAGGTGTTTAAATTGTATAAGCAAGAGCTAATGCAAATGCTACTTTTTAGGGTTCCGTAACCAAAGAGTAAAAACGGGACCCTTTTAGTAAGACTCCGTTGTCCGTCTGTCTGTCCGTTCGTCCGCTTGTTTGTCACTAGGCTGTATCTCATGAACCTAGCTAGACAGTTGAAATTTTCACAGATAATGTATTTCTGTCGTCGCAAATATTTAAGGGGGCCGCCATACAACAAATGTGATTTTTTTGCCGTTTTTTGCTCAATATTAATAAAGGCAACAGGTAGACGCTTGAAATATTCACCGAATATTTAGTTGTATATTTACTTTAAAAATAAATAATAAAATTAAAATAAAATAAATATTTAAGGGAGAAAATATTTAAGCTCCCATACAACAATTTTGATTTTTCGCCGTTTTTTGTATAGGTAATTGTACGGAACCCTTAGTGCGCGAGTTCGACTCGCACTTGGCCGGTTTTTGAAATCTAGATAGCGTTGGTAGCATTATAATACGATTTGGTACGTAGGCGTGTACACGTTGTGACGTTAAGGCGTTTGTTCGCAAAATGAAATTGCAAGCGAAGTTGCATAGGTGAGTAGAGCACGTGCAACCGCGATTGCAACATGTTGCAGCAACAGATCGCAAGTTAGATTGCATCGTGAGTAGGGCCTATTAGATTGCGATTTTGATGATATTTTATTAATATTTAAGTGATTAGAAAGCAAGAATTCTTTAGGTATTTACAAATAGTGTGTTTGTGTACTCCGTAACACAATGTCTTGTGTAGTTTGGGGCTGCAAGTCTCATTCGTCGCGAAAGGAAAACAATCAAAATTTATTGACCTTAAATTGGCATGTTTTCTCATATTGTTACTTGAATGTGAGCTAATAAGTACACTTATATACATATGAAATATCGCTGAATCATTTTGTAGAAAAACAATACGTAATATTAACTTCACTTTTATGTTTTAGCGATTTTTAGAAAATTACTTTGAGGTTTTCTTGATCATGCGTAGTGTTGTAAAATTTTGTCGATATTTTTATTTTACAGATTTCCTAAAGACAATGTATATAAAAATATGGATAAAGTGTATTGTCAGACGAAATTGGAGTCCAAGAAAGCATAGTCAAATTTGCTCCAGATATTTTCCATCAGATTAATTTTGTATGTACTTAGTAGTAAAACTATGAAATGGAGACGTCATGACGTAAGTCAAGTTATTTAATGAAAGGAAATCTTTAAACTAAAATATTATTTATGAAAATAAAATCGTATTTAATTTCTTAACTACTTCTTTAAGGAATCCTTGACACGGATGCCAAGAACAACCAGTTCAGATGATTTTTTTCTAAGAATTAAAATATTAGATCAAGAAAAGAACAGAAAGAGTCAAAAAGGTAAAATATCAAAACGCCGCCTTCGGAAAATGTACATTCTAACTAAGCCCGGCCACACATCAAGCGTAATAAATCTATCGAAAAATGTCTTAACAATAAAGTATGGTCAAATGTTAATGTTTTTAGTTTAATTTCCAAGCATATGTACAAATAGTAGTTTTAGCATTCACGAATTTATCCAAGGTTCAAAATCCATGAGGGTTAAATTTTCGGGTAAGTAAATTGAATATGAGCTCTCAAGTACCTCTAAGGGATGCGATAAAAAAAGAAGAATTTGTGAATCTCTGCAATAGAAAAATTCCAACATTTTAGATAACGGGAAATACCCGTCACTTAAATAGTCCAAATTTTAGGGTTCCATACCTCAAAAGAAACACTGAACCATTATAGGATCACTTTATTGTCCGTTTGTCTGTCAAGACTATCTTGGAAACGCGTGAAGGTATCGAGTTGAAATTAAAACCATATAATTACTCAGTTCTACACTAACAAGTTCTAGTCCCTTGAAGATGTGAAAAAATCAAACTTCTAAGTTAACAAAAAAAGGTACGGCCGTTTATGTCGCCAAAAACGTATATTTCGACATTCTCACGGGCATCAAAATGTATAGGGTACTTTTCGTTGATCTAGCTAGAACTATGAAATTTGTGAAGTTATATAGTCTTACACTACAAGTCAGGGAAAATCTCAAACTCCACTTTTGTAATTAAATCATAAAAAATTTAGTCTCTATTTAAAGTATAACCTACAATTTTATACGGGACCCTCGGTGGGCGAGTCCGACTCGCACTTCCCGTTTTTAGTCTCATGAACGGCCAGCCTGACCATACCAAAGAGACACAGCAGCTATTAGCTGGATAAGTTACATAAGAAAATCTACCCTTAATTATTTATGTTATATTTCTCGTAATAAAGACATTTTAGTATTAGGGATCTATTAAATACCTACATAATATAATTATCGACGTTGAAACTAGGTGAGTGATGAGCACGACATCACTGGGAGAAGAACTGACAAGCGAGAATTAGTGACGACCTACAAAATTTCGAAACATCTTGCATATACGTGTCTCTGTCTAACTTCTATTAGCAGCTCCTAATGCCAAAGTGAGTCAAATATATTAAGTTCAGTAGCTATTTTTGCTAGGTTTCTATGCTTTAGTTATTCCTCTGAGGGTTAGATACCATGGCCCTCAGAAGAATAACTAAAGCATAGAAACCTAGCAAAAATAGCTACTGAACTTTTTAGTATAGTAGACATTTTAGTATTAGGGATCTATTAAATACCTACATAATATAATTATCGACGTTGAAACTAGGTGAGTGATGAGCACGACATCACTGGTAGAAGAACTGACAAGCGAAAATTAGTGACGACCTACAAAATTTCGAAACATCTTGCATATACGTGTCTCTGTCTAACTTCTATTAGCAGCGCCTAATGTCAAAGTGAGTCAAATATATTAAGTTCAGTAGCTATTTTTGCTAGATTTCTATGCTTTAGTTATTCTTCTGAGGGCCATGGTATCTAACCCTTACTAGCCACGGGACGCACAAACAAATATTATACGAACAATTCAAATAGTTCAAACTCGGATGGTCTATCTTCGATACAAGGTACTATAGAATTTAGCCGTGTTATATATTTTTAACCAATTTCAATTTTTAACCAAAATGACAATTCAATCAATTCATCTAGTGACCACCTTGTGATATGCCAAAAGACAAATATTACTCATCTCTTACACTTACACAGTTTTGTGCCGTATGATAGAAAGAGACAAATAACACATAATGAATTCTTATTTTAATGTTCCTTCTATGCTTTAGTTGTTATTCTGAGCCATGGCCTGTTCTGAGCACAGATTAAGAACCAGTTCTGAGATAATAGCATAGGCGCGTTCAAAAACTCTTTTTTTTTCAAAAATTTTACACCATTACAATTAATATTTCAAGCTAACGTTATGAGTTTGGTTGTGAAAACAAAAGGTCATAACGAATTAACCATAAAGAAAAATGTGAATGCTTTCAAAATTCCATTTGACGAGACTATAATATTATGAGCTATAATTTAAGTGCATCTTGTTAAAATTACTCTAAAAGTGATCAAAATCAACGGACTAAATGTCAAATTCCGAATTTTCAGAAAATCAACCCACCCAAAGGGGAGCACGGGATTTTGGGCGAAAAAAAATCCTCGTAAATAAGGCCAGGATAAACGCGAGATTTATTTCATTTATGCGAAAATTGAATAATGACCAAAGATAATTGCAAATGTCACTGACGTCACGTGAAACGACGTTGACACTTGACATTAACTCAAACTCAAAACTCAAACTCAAAAATCTTTATTCAATATAGACCTTTACAGGCACTTATTGACGTCAAAATAAAAACATAAAAATCTTCAACCAAGAATCTAATTAACTAAATTATTTAATCCTTGTATGTACACACACCCCAACCATTATTAAGATGTGTGCAAATACTAGTAAAATGAAAAAAAAAAAAAATTTACTCTACACCTGTTCGGAAATTGGGAGAGCCTTCTCAAGAAGAACAGGCAAGAAACTCGGAAGGTCTTGTATTTTTTTTGTCTCCTCTTTTAAAATGCCAACATTACAATATTATATTTCACAAACATTTTTTTAAATAATATAGAAATGCCTGTCGGTGTGAGTGGAACAGTTACTCGAATGAAATTTATCCCACTATCACAAAGTGTTAACACCCTTTAAACGTCAATTATCACATTTTTTGTCAATCCCAAGCAGTTTTATCTGTCATATAATCAGACACTTTATAATATGCTTTTTTCATAAGTGCGCCCTTGATAGCGACTTTAAATTTATTCAAGTTAAGTGCTTTAATATTATTTGGGATTTTATTGTGGAAACGTACACAAAGGCCTTTGAAAGAATTATTAATTTTTTTAAGCCTAGTATTTGGTAACGCTAACATATTCTTTTGCCTAGTATTTACTGAATGAATATCACTGTTTTTACAAAACGAATGTATATTTTTATGAACATATACTATATTCTCGTAAATATATTGCGACGCGACGGTCATAATACCAATTTCTTTAAATTTTTCTCTCAAAGAGTCTCTTATTTTAAGGTTATAAATAGCACGAATAGCCCTTTTTTGCAGCACAAAAACAGTCTGAATGTCGGCAGCATTTCCCCACAGCAAAATGCCATACGACATCACACTATGAAAATAGGCAAAGTATACAAGTCTTGCTGTATCAACATCAGTCAGCTGACGTATTTTCCATACAGCGTAGGCTGCAGAACTAAGTCTCTTCGACAATTTATCAATATGTGGGCCCCACTGAAGCTTTGAATCTAAAGTAATACCAAGAAATACTACGGTATCCACAAGGTCCACATTTTTATGCTTTATGTTAACAGTGGTGTGAACCTCTTTAACATTGGGTAAAACAAATTTTATACATTTAGTTTTCCCTTCATTGAGGCACAAGTTATTCGCATTAAACCAGTAAACTATTCTTGAGATAGAACTATTTACATCGTCATAAATTTGCAATCGTCTTTTAATTTTAAACATAAGTGAAGTATCATCTGCAAATAATACAATCTCATGCCTGTCTTGTACAAAAGCAGGCAAGTCATTTAACATTAGTCGTTATTTAACATTGACAAAGTTATTGTAATTATGATTTTAAGGCGTGTTCGGGTAGCCTGTGGTGGCGTTTTTAGCATTATCAAAATTGGCGTTGATATAAAGCGTTCGGTTAGAAGGTTATGACATTTTTGCCATTTTTGCTCCACACTCTAACCGAACGCTACATTATCAATATGTCAAAGTCATAAGCTATTATAACCTAAATTTATTTTCAGTTTCCAGATTCTGGATGTATTATGATGTAATAAGCTCGCTTCATGATTAACGATCATTAATTTCCATAAATAATGAAAATAAAATTTATTTCGTTAAAACTTATTCAATCGTGTCAAAAAATTTTCGTTTAGTAAACGTCAAAAATCTTAATTGTCAAAAACTTCCACTTTTGACCCTCTTCGATAGCTGGGGCGAAATTGGCAGTTCACAATGCCATTTTTGACATTTTTTCAGCTATCCGAACGGTTGACGTAAACAGATAAAAATGCAACTTTTGTTCACATTTCTTCTAACCGAACGCTCCTTGTGTCAATTTTGTCATTTTTAACAGTTATTTTTGCCACCTCGATGCTATCCGAACGCGCCTTTAGTTGTGAATTTTGTGTTAAAACAACAGTGAACCAAAATGTTTTTGCAAAATTAATGTTTTATGAAATTTTAAGAAAAAACGGTGTTACAATATTCACTCATTCCAGTTACTTACTACGTATTAATTGATCGAAAAAAATATTTTCAAATGTCGCAAAATATTCCTTTAAACAAACTTTAGGTAAATAGGGTTCAAGAAAACTTATTCAGCAAAAAAATATTAATATAGTTTCCAAAAACGGTAACTCTAAGTCATAGGTATAAATATGACGTTCTAATCTGGTGAACAATTTAAGTTCTGCGGGTTACTACGTTTATGTTTTCTAGCGTCGATATCATGGAGCGAGATAATCTTTGAGCAAGCTCACTCTGACGTTTCTCAGTAGTTTAGCATGCGGTGGATAGATGGCGCTGACTGCAGTTGAAACGCGGTTACGAAATTGCTTTCATAGAGTATAAATATTCGCAGCTAGAATTTTGAAAATGAACTGACTTTTTAATGTCTCACTGTAACTATTTTTTGAAAAGAATAACAATAAGCACTGTTCTGGTGTTTATTGTTATTTATTTCTACTATAGTTTAAGTAAGGTACATCATAATAATAGAATTAAAAAATGTTATTAATCGAAATTTTGGGAGGAGTAACAATAAGCACTAGACTTGTGCAGCAGAGTAATATCACTGAAAGGAAAAGAGAGATGTGTATCTTTTGGAGCTGCTGACATATAATTATCACTTTTATATCACTATATCATCTTTATCTAGATCATTAACTCAGTGTTTCTTTAATTTATCAGTGATATAATGAATGTGTGCTCTGTGTCTAAATTTCTTAATTAAATGTTATTAACTTATTTATTTGGAGTTTAGCATTCTTAAAGAGATTTATAATTAATTTGTATTCACATATACTTCGAATAATTTTCTTAATACTGTTGTGAATATGAACAATCAGTCACCTAATAAAATCCTGCCGATTGAAAGAGAAGAGTTACTGATTCAATGCGGTTTCAATGCTCTCGGACATCTTAGGCGAGTGAAAGAGATATTGAGCTACTGATATAGGATTTGAAGCTGAAGTGATATACTGATATAATCACTCCTTGTATCAGATATATATCTTTTGAATCAATCACTCCTGAATTACACAACTCTAATAAGCACTGTTCTGGTGTAGATTGTTACTTCTAGTTCTAGTATAGTAAGTAATAAAATAAACGTAATCTATATAAATAAAAATCAATGTATTACTATGTTTGTTTGTCCTCTATGCGTTCCGAAACCATTCATCAGATTGTAATGAAACTTTGGTAGTAAACTTTGGTTGTGGTACTCACGGGTGTCCCAATAACACATGGGGACACCCGTGAGGGTTCCTAGTAAAAAAAAAAAAGAAAAAAAAGGCATTTACGTGGCATTGCAACGCATGCCGGGTACAGCTAGTATATAATAAATACTAAATAGTTTCTTAGCTTATGTTTACAATGAACTGGCACCTGGCGCCATTTTTGCGTCGCCTCGCGACTTTTCTTAGCGAGGGAGCGCGAGCCTTGCCGATGGCGCACAAAGTCGGCTTTGTGTAAAGGAACGGTGGGCTCGACAGATTGCTGTGACGCTTGGGTCATTGATAATGGCATAGAATTTTTGTTGTCAAAAGATAACACATTGCCATTATCATGGTGGGGCCACACTACCGTGATATGCCAATAATTATAGCCATAACTTAAACAACACCTAGGTGTAACCACAATTCATGGCCATAATTTTACAATGCCAATCAATATGACAAATGGTGGTAGGCAATAGCATAAGAATAAACAAGTATAGAAGCGAATCTCCTTTGTGGGTGCACCAAATGCCGCTATTTGCATACCTACAGCGCCCTTCCTCCTGTAACGCCCCGCAGTAGTCTGCGGGCGCCGCTAGGGTCACCACATGGACGTATGGTGACCACTACAATATTTTTTATATAGGTACCTCCATATTTTACATTAAATGAGAAACTGAGTATACACCGAGTCTTATTGATTTTGTACTTCAAGTGTAGCGAGCGAGCGACTATCTTTAGCAATAGTACCCACATTTTTAGTTTTTTTGATTCCGTAGTTATAAGAACCTGCCTATTTTTGATTAATTGAGCTTAATCCCTACAACTTAGAGAACAAAATCATTAAAATGTTTCGAATTTCGATGTACAAAAATGGTTTGTAATTTAGGTATCGTACCTACGTTTATAGTCCAAGAGCTGAAGTTATGAATGTACTAATGGATAAAACCTAAGCTCACTTTTTACTATCAGACCAACATTTTCACTTGAAAAAAAATCTGTTGTTTCATAATTTTAATCAAGTATTGATTGTATTTAAATTTTATATGGAACAGTAACAAAGGTCGATAAAAATATACCTATATAGCAGTACCAAAGTTTCTCATAATTCAAATTATTCCCGACTTGACAAAAAAAAATCCCATACTTACAGAGTTTCAAAATTGCACTACAATGACAGCTTTAGAAACTCGATACATTATATTGTATTAGCTTTGACATGTAATGAATATTACGAATAAAACTGTATCTGTATCTAGGGTAGGTATAATAAAAATAATTTTAAAATATTCAATCATTTTTATTTAAAAGGTTTCAATTCAACAGAAATATTTACAAATGTCTGATATTTATAAAAGATGGCGTTTTTGTAGATGATTTGAAGTTTCGGTTATTAAACTTCAGCGCGTAGTAAATACGCATTCTTATAAAAAGCTTAATCAGGTAATCAATAGGAAAATATTCACAAGGTACCTGAAACACAATTTTTTTCATTGTATCTAGCAAGATCGCACCAGCACCATCGGTAAAAATAAAATTTTTGAAGCTATTTACGAATATATTCTCGAGTTTCTCAATATAGTTTACAAAATGTGCCGGAGGAACAGTTAAACTTCCGAAAATGTTTGTCCGATTGAATGCTTTAAAATGAATAAATAGTTAAGAATTTTCTGTATTTTCTCCCTTGTAATCTCTGTATTTATTGAAAGCTGGGCATTCATGTTTAAGCGAGCATTTTTTGAGTAGATACCCACAAACGTAGGAAAGTGCGTTTTGTGTAGGCAAATCTGAGGGCCAATTATGGATCTTTCATCGTATGACATGGTATAAATTTGAGAAAAAGAAGTCATGAAATACTGCATTTCGTATTACTGATCTCCAATGATATCATCACTATGGCATAATTTCAATGATGTCATCATTAAATAATAAACAAATGATTAAAAATCTGACCAGAAATCGTATTTTTCGTCTTGCACTATGATATCATATGATATCATTTGCAAAACCATGAGATCGGTAATAGGCCCTCAGACCTGTAATCGCATGTCGGAACAGCAAGCGGCGAAATCTCCGATGTCATATGGTTTGCAAAAAAAGGTTCTGTGCCGTCGTCTTTGCTCAAAAGAAATATATCCAAGTCATCTTCGCAGTTGCTTAGAGAGGATTGAATAAAACAAGTAGATATACCTTTGTACTTACCTTTCTTTATCTTCGGGCAAATTGTAAAACTTTAAATTTGGGGTTATTATGGCATTATTTTTGCACCCATAAACGCAACAATAAGTCGGGTCCATCGCCAGTCAAGGCGCGCACCGCATCCCGCACGTACGTGACTCCTTCCCGCGCGCCGCTATCTACCTAGTCGCCGCGATGGAGTCACGTACGTGCGGGATGCGGTGCGCGCCTTGACTGGCGATTCCGTTCAACGGAAATCAAACGGTAGGTGAATAACGTGGCCTTGAGCGCTCGACGGCCGGGAGTTTCGCTTCTATACTTGTTTATTCTTATGGCAATAGCTCCGGCGGCGGTCTTTTTTCGCACATCAAAGAAGATTACCGCAGTAATTATTGCGTTTGTGGCCACACTACCGTTTGTCCAGTGTGCAATATGAGCTCACCGGCGACGCAAGTATCGATCGACATGGAGTGGTCAGATGACAAAGCGCTCGAGTTTTTGGAATTATTCCAATCCGAACCGTCTCTTTGGGATACCCGAAAGAAGAACCATAAAAATCGCAGTGTACAAAATGATGCCTGGCGTCGGATCAAACAAAATTTATCATTTCCAACTACGATAGATGATTTGAAAAAGAAAAAAGAATCCTTGATGAATTATTACCGAAACCATCTAAATAAATATAAAAAATCATTACAGTCCGGAGCGGGAACAAGTGAAATTTATAGTACTAACTGGTATGCATTTGAACTTATGGACAGTTTTCTACGACCAGTTTATGAATCCAACAGTGAATTGAATTCAGAGGTTAGTTTTTTATTGTACCTATTCCTATTTTGTGCTCAAGTTTTCAAGTAGCCTACGCTGCGTTTTATCCCACTAATCCCACTAATATTATAAATGCGAAAGTTTTGTGTCTGTATGTATATCTGTCTGTTTGTTTTCTACTTCATAACTCAAAAACTGCTGGACCGATTGACGTAAAATTAGATATACAGGTAGAGAGAGACCAGGAGGCACTGCTTTTTATCCCGATCTGACAAGTAGTTCCCTAGGAACGCGGATGAATAAACATGTATAAACATGTACTGCACATACCTACACTGTTATTTATTTTCTAAATACCCGCGAGAAAAATTATGAGAGTACCTATTCTACCCGTGATCAACTTTCACTATGGAAGCAACTCTGAAATCACAAAAAAAATCTGCTGTACCATACAAAAGTTAAATACTTTCACGAGCAAAATCTATCACGAGCATAATGTTCAGCTGTTTCATGAAACAGCAGATTTTTTTTATGTGACTTCAGAGTTTGTCCCGTAGTGAAAGTTGTTCATTATCACGTCTAGAACACTCATATTTTTTCTCGGGTATTTAAAAATTAGCAGTGTATATACATAACATTTTCTTCGTGATTAGAATTGAAAGCTATGTTGTATGTAAAATATTAATGTTTGGATAACTAAGCATAAAAAAATTTTCAGGTTCCTTCATCGGATGCAAGGGTGGATTCTGAAGCTCAAGAAACTAATCAGGATATAGATTCTCCTACACCAAGTACAACACATGATCAGAATTCGTTAACGCAAGCAATAGAAGGCGCCAAAAGCTTGCGACCTACTAATCAGTCAACAAACAAACAACGCTTTGTTAAGAAAAATATTGCGCCACCAGAAATAATTGCAGCCAAAAGACAAATGGATGAAGCATTTGATCATATGAAATCTATAACTCAAAAAGCAAATGTTGATGAGTACGACCACTTTGGATTAATGATAGCAGCCAAAATTAGAAAAATGAAGGATCTTTTCGACTGAGAGTCTTTGATGAATGACATTCAAAATTTAGTATTTCAGTCGATTACGAGAAATCGTACTCCATCTTCGTGTGGTTCATCACAGTCATTGCCGTCAAACGTCGGACAAAGTAGACTCTATTTAGTACCAACGACGCAAGCATGAAATATTTATTTCATCCTATGACTTGGAAGACCGGCAAAACCCACAAGATACATTTATTTCTACACAAAATACTTCATTACAGTCACTGCTATTAAACTACGGACAAAATGGACCCTACTCAGAACCAGCACAAACAAATTGTTTAGCCGATGACTTGGAAAACGGGCAACACACACAAGTTACATTTATTCCGACACAAACTACTCTTACTTCATCACAGTCACTGCTATCAAACGTTGGACAAAGCAGAGTACATTCGACACCAGCGCAGACTGCTACTTCAGACTCAGCAAGACGAATTATTATATCTAACACTGGCAGTGTTCGAATACTTGATAACCAATTGCTTGATTAGTTTTACTTACATAAGTCCAATCTCATTTACCTGTTTTTTTGCCTACTTAGTTATATTAAAGTTAAATAAAAGACTTTTAATTATTTTTGTCATGTTTTATTTTTATCTAAAATTACACAGTAATTACTATTCCATATTCATGAAATATTCAGAGAATTTATTTCTTACTTGTGTTGCGAGTAAAGTTGGAGGTCGAGCAACTGACCCTAAAGGCCTTAAAGCACCGCTGCCATATCCAATATCTTGTCTCCAATTCCCTGGTCTTGTTATTTCTCCATTTATTATCTGGTCAACGTAGCCTGGTGGAGCGTAAATAGATCGTGAGTTGGGACTTTTTCTCAAAAAGTTATGCAATAAAGCACAGGTCATGACTACTTTTGAAGCTTCATGTGGTTGTACAGCTATAGGTGCCCTTAGTACTCGAAACCGAGCTGACATTATACCAAACGCATTTTCTACAACGATGCGAACGGAAGATAGTTTCCGATTAAATTTTCGTTGCATACTCCCTTCCGGATGGTCACCAGGATAAGGCTTCATTAAATTGGGGTGCAATGGAAACGCATTATCAGCAACAATAACGTAGGGCATAGGTACATTATCATTAGAAAGTGGCTCAGGTTGTGGCAAATTTAAGGCGTTACTGTGTAGCTTTTCAAATAAAACACTGTCTCTAAATACAGGCAGTCCTCGTACTTACGGCATGTTAGGTTCTCGAAATACGCGACGTAAATCGAAACGACGTAAGTCGAGACATATTTTTTCATATGTTTATATGTAAAACTCAAGGGTTAGGATCCACACGGACTCGAAATTAAAAAAAACTGCATTTATAACAAAGGATATACATACTTTATTATCAAAAGTAAGTTCTTAAAATAATTATATATGCACTTATGAAATTGCTAGTTATTTTTGGTATTTGTGTGTTATTAATTTTAATAATAATTATAAAACTTTAATATATAATCAAAATATGTAATGATAAATAATAAATTAAACTTTTGGCTTAAAGAAACTATCAATTCTAGATTGCTTCGCTTCTTTCTTCTTGCTATCATATAGATCTTGGTAACACTGATAGGCTGCACAAATTTTGTTATTAACCGCCGACACCGCGCCCCACCGGCCCCACGATCATTGACATCGCGACAAGTGAATTCTCCTATGCCGGAAATCGAAACAAATGACGTATGCTTGAGGAATAGTGTCAAAACATTGTTCGACGTAACTTGAAACGACGTAAATCGAAACGACGTAAGTCGAGGACTGCCTGTACACCACCATCGCTAATTCTTCCCTTGCTTCCAACATCACAGAACATAAAACAAAAATTGCTATCCACCAAGGACATCAACACAATACTAAACGAATGTTTGTAATTAAAATATTCGGAACCGCTGTGATAGGTGATATCACCACCACATGTTTACCATCGAGGGCTCCCAAGCAATGGGGAAATCTGTCTCTAAAATCGGCTTCCTTCTGTAGCCACTCATCTTGAGACGAAGGTAACTTGATTAAGTCTTTCAAAACAGTTATAAGAGCAGCACAACAATCTTTGACGATATTGGAAATAACTTGATGGGACATCTTAAACAAATAATGTAAACTTCTGAAACTATTTCCAGAAGCTAAATATCGTAATGTGATGGCTAATCGTACTTTGGCTGGAATAGTTTCTCGAAATCTAGTCTCTTGTTTTGCTATAATAGGGCCCACTTTGTTAAGGAGTATTTCGAAATCAGTCGATGACATTCGGACGAATCCAATAAATTGTCCACTTGGTTCAGCTAGCAGGTCAGAGAATATATTTTCTTCCATCGTTCTCCTGAAATAAATGAACAAAAATATATATAAAGTTAAGTAGTAAATGAAGTGAAGCTCTTGTAATAAATGAGGAGGTGATACAAAACCTCACTTTTCCACTTTTAAAATTTTCCTCCATACAATTAAAACTAAATGCACGTGTATTAGTTTGTTACCTATTTTACTGCATTCTCTAATTAGAAAAAGTGGAAAAGTAGGAGTTCTCCACCTCCTCAAATTAAATTAAAACCATGATTTAAAACAATTATAAACTTAGGAAAAAGTCTAACCTTGTACGGCTTCTGTGCATTTTTATCATCCACCATCTTCTTTTTTTTTTGTCTTCTTCTAGCTTTGTTAAAATTTAAAAGATTCATGTAAAAATAATTGGCACTCATAAAACACAACACCGCTGCAGCTTCAACCTCCATCTTGAAAAGTGATATTTTTACCGCCTAATTTATTGACATATCTAGGTAAACTCTAGTGTAACCACACCAGTTCATGCAGTAATTTAAACTTTGACATATCTAGGTAAACTCTAGTGTAACCACACCAGTTCATGCAGTAATTTAAAGTTTAAATTACTGCATGAACTGGTGTGGTTACACTAGAGTTTACCTAGATATGTCAATAAATTAGGCGGTAAAAATATCACTTTTCAAGATGGAGGTTCCAATTTCGGTTCCGGTTCTTCATTTAGGTTCTTGAAAAGGGTTCTCTTTTCGGTGCGGTTCCGGTTTCGGTTCCGGTTCCGGTAAAGTTCCAAAGTACCGGTTCTTAATACAGGTTCAAACTAATAATAAATAAAGGTTCTAATACCGGTTCCATATATTGCTTAAGAGGTGATGTGTTCGGTACGGCACGTCTCTCCTACGCTTGTAATTTTAGTTATTTGGGACTTTCTGGACACTGTATGTTGGTGTAGAGTTAGTGAAAGTATTGTAATTAAATAATATTAGTGTTTTTGTTATCCTGAACTAACTATTGAATTAACACAGGTTACACTGTAATAATTTAATATTAGAATGGACAAAGGAAAGTTATATTGTATTGTATTATTTTTGTGTTGTACCAGTGTATGATGTTGGTATACATACCCACCTATTTATATGGATATATGATTTTTATGATGAAATGAATTTTAACAAGAAATTTAATATAATAGGAAAACAATAAAGACACCGTCATGAAAAAATAAAAAGTTATAATTAAATAAGTAGAACTTTGGATAGTAGTTAAGGGCCAATTTCACTAACCTTAGCTTATGAAACTCCTAAGAAGTATGCCGTCACTTTATTTTTAATAAAAGAATGTGACAGTATGCCACCGAAGAGTAGGTATCCTATGCTAAGACAAGTTGGTGAAATTGGTCATCAGTGTATCAATAAAACCATAAGGATACTCATAAGTAGTCTGCTAGATACCCAACTCCTCTACTGCTGATTGATACTGATTTAAAGTTTATTGTAATATACTGTTTCTTTGGTGGTATTTCCATGATATGGTAACCTGGTGATTTATTGTCTAAGAAAATAAAAATCACGATCGCTTTTAATTTGACAACCATTGCGCCGTGAATACAAGACTCTGCGCCGACATCTTTTTATAAAGGAAAGGAGCGATGGATGGACGGCGACTGTCAAATTGTAAGCGATCACGATAGATTTTTTCTTAGATAATAACACCCCCCCCCCCCCCCCGATATGATGCGACGGCATCACGTAGTCTGCTAGATACCCAACTCCTCTACTGCTGATTGATACTGATTTAAAGTTTATTATTACTTTGATGATACTTGTAATACTCATATTGTACTTCATTTTCCGCTTCTCAAAATGACAAAATTTATAAATTAAATAAGACCTTACATCATTTGATCAGTCGTCATAGTAGTGACTTCCAATTATTTGACATAAATTTATTTAGTAATAAAATTAAGATGACGAAGGATTACAATATGTATCTGGATATACGATCTATAAATTATTTATCTTCTGTCTTAGCTCATAATTTAAATAAAGCGTACATTGACAACTCAGTGCCTATTAGTAAGGTTAACTCTATTAGACCTGAGACTAATCATTTTTTGTGATGTAAATATGACCGATGAGAAGTGTACACATTTATTAACTTTAGTTTATCAAAACGTAAATCGCTTTTCTGGTAAAATTTTTGACGTTGAATTTTTATTAGATAAGTTTAGTATCGATGTATTATGCTTAACAGAAACTTGGCTAAAACCGGAAAATATGTGCTTTAATATAAAACCCTAAAAAATTGCTAGTATATTTAATAAAGTGTCAGCTATGGGTGAAAGTTGTCTTTTAATAATAACAATAAACACTTTATTGTACAAAAATTGTATTACAATGGGATACAAATGTAAAAAATATATATATATGCACAAATAGGCGGCCTTATTGCTAAAAAGCAATCTCTTCCAGGCAACCTTTTTCTGGTTAAAGATTCAGTAACTTATAAAGAACGTAAGGATCTTGTTGGGTATTCTGTTGAACGTGTTTGTGAGGTGGCTGGTGCGGAAATAGAGGGGTTTCTTGTCCTTTGTGTCTACCGACCGCCATCAGGAAATTTCAGCTCTTTTATTGGTGTCCTAGAGGACATATTGAACAAGGTATCAAACAATACTAAGCCACTCGTTATTTGCGGTGATTTCAATATAAATCTTCTCAGTGATTCTAATGAAAAAGATAGCTTGCTGACGTTGCTAAAATGGTTTTAACTTAGGTTGTCTCTTCAACGAACCAACCAGAATAACCCCTAACTCTTCGACTTGCATTGATAATATTATTGTTAATTGTAGAATTAAAAGTAAGTCTCTGATAAGTGGGGTACCGTCTGATCACAAAGGTTTAAAAATAGAAATTGATGGTGATAGAACACAAAATGAAATTATTAGTTATAGGCCTTTGACAAAAAATAAGTTGAATAAGTTTAGAGAAAATATTGCAACACCCCTAACGTCTGCTAATTTTAATAACCCAAATGAGTCTTATAATACATTATTTATGTCAATAAAAAAAGAATTTGATAGAACATTTAAGGTTAAACAAACAAAACTAAAGGGAAAAAATGTTTTTAACAAATGGGCAACAAAAGGTATCAGGAAAAGTAGAGAACACCTATATGATTTGTACGACAAAAAATCGTATATATTTAACTCTGAGTTTCAAGAATATGTCAGGCAATATTCAAAAATTTTTAAGAATGTTTGCAGACAAGTAAAATCAGATTACATTAGGGAGAAATCATTAGAGCAAACAATTAAATTAAAACAACATGGTCAACAAGCATCAACGAAGAGACTGGCAAAATAAAAAAAAAGAGTCAAATATAACATTAATAGACAACAGGTTAATTGAAAATAAAAAAGAAGTAGCTAATATCTTTAATACTTTTTTCAATATGATTCCTATTGATACAACTAAGCACATAAATTCTTCTCCTGAACTTGCTGAAAGTATTTTAAGGGACAGTTTTGGTAACGTATTGACATGTTTTAAATTTAGGAATATTGATAAAATAGATATTATTAAAGCTTATAAAATGTTAAAAAAGAAGAAGACTGAAGATATTTGGGGGATATCCGTATCAGTGCTAGAACCTGTAATAGACCTTATAGCACCTGTACTAGCTATAATATTCAATCGATGTATAGAGGTGGGGTTTTCCTGATTTGATGAAAGAAAGTAGGGTAGTTCCAATATTTAAGTCAGGAGATACACACGATCCTTCTAACTATCGCCCAATATCTGTGCTACCTGTATTAAGTAAAATATTTGAACGAATAATTTATTCTCAATTCAAAAAATCAATTTGGATTTACAAAAGGTCTATCAACTACGGATGCAGGGGCTAATATTTTGTGACCTTTCCAAGGCGTTCGACTGCGTTGATCATGAGATTTTAATTCGAAAATTAATTTATTACGGTATTTGTGGTGTTGCTTTAGAAGTGATAAAATCGTATCTTTAGAATAGTGTGAAAGTGAAACAAAATGTGTTAGATTCCTACCTCCAAATACAAAAAATTGCCCCATAAATGTTGAACTGCACGGAAATAATTTAGAAATAGTTGATAATACTACTTTCTTGGGTATTTTTTTTATGGGATAGGGGGGATTACCGTCGCCCATGGACACCCGCAACCCCAGAGGAGTTACAAGTGCGTTGCCGGCCTTTAAGGTAGGAATACGCTCTTTTCTTGAAAGTTTGAAGGTCGTATCGGTTCGGAAATACCGAAGGTGACAATTAATTCCAAAGTTTGAATGTACGAGGCAGGAAACTGCGAGAAAAACGCACAGTTGTGGACTGCCAACCATCTAAGTGATGGGCATGTTTTTTTTGTCGCGTGGAACGATGGCGGAAAGAGGCGGCAGGTATGAAACCGAACAATTCCTCGGGGCATTCCCCGTAATATATGCGATAGAAGATGCATAGTGAGGCGACATCTCTACGCAGCGCCAAGGTATCAAGCCGATTAGAAATTTCCTGGCAGTTGACGATTCGAGTCGCTCTCCGCTGAATGCGGTCCAGTGGGAGAAGCTGGTATTGGGGTGCCCCCGCCCAAAGATGAGAACAGTATTCCATATGAGGCCGAACCTGCGTATAAATGTTGACTCCAAATTACAATGGAAGCCACATTTAGTAATTTTGGCAAATAAATCGAGTTCGGCTGCATATGCAATACGCTCCAATGGAAAGACAAGATGACATTAAGGATTTAGGCTTAATATTAGATTCTAGGCTCGATTTTCATACACATATAAGAAATATCTGCAAGATGGCACAAAGGATGTTAGGTTTTGTAATAAGAACAGCATCACAATTTGACAATGCAACAGTTGCAAAAGTACTGTACGCTGCATACGTTCGCAGCAAGCTTGAATACGGTGCAGTTGTTTGGAATCCCCATGAGGAAAAATATGTAATTATGGTGGAAAAAATACAACGCAAATTTGCTCGTTGGCTCTATAAAAAACTTTACGGGTACTATCCTTATTTATACCCTTCAGTGTTCGTTTTCGGTATGACCGAAATGGAAACTCTGAAGCTTAGAAGAGCTATGCTTTTGATAGTACATTATCTTTCGATATTGCATCAGGGGATCGACAGTCCGCAGGCACTGGAAAGATTCCGTATCTTGGTTCCCACAAACATCTCTAGTGATACAGCGGGACTGGTAGCGCCGCGTCGCCGGCAGCGCCTCCTGGCGCTGCCTACGGCTCGGACGATATCTGGTAGGCACGCGCCCACCAACCGTGCTCTTCGTACTATCGGAGACATACTTGCTCAGCACTATGAAATTGATTTGTTTGCAGACGGTTTAGGAAAACTGTGTAATAAGTTTAGGGAAATTCTAAATGACATTTTGTAGTGACATTAATTATGATTGATATTTTAGTTAACTCTAACATTTAATTTGTATTTGACTCATATGTGTATTTTTGACCCATGATTGTGTTGTGTTTGTATGTTATTTGACCTAGCTAGTTTATTTCTGACATTTGTATTTTTTTGACATAAGTATTCTTTTATTGTGTAGTATTGACATTTTCTATGACTTGCTATTAACATTTTGATTTGCCTATACAATTTAATAACGATGGAATATGACATCTATGATTGTCACAATGGTGTACTAGCATATAAACGTGTTGGCTGTTGTAATGGCTGTAAGTTTATAATGTAGTTATAATAATAATAAATAAATAAATAAATAAATAGAATGCAGTAAAAATAATTAGGAACTTAACAGATGAGACGACTGCAAGATTGGTTTACTTTGCGTATTTTCATAGTGTCATGTCATACGGTGTTTTACTGTGGGGATCTGCAGCTGACGTCGAAAAAAATTTTATATTACAGAAACGAGTTGTTCGATTTATTTATAAAATGAAGCCTCGTGACTCCATAAGAAATAAATTCAGAGAAATTGATATTCTGACATTTCCGTCTCTCTACATTTATGAAAATATAATGTATATCCGCAAAAATATACATACCTTTTAAAAGAATTGTGACGTTAGGGATTTGAATACTAGGAGCAAAAATAAATTAGTGGTCCCGGATCTACGACTTGCAAAGAGTAAAAATTCATTTATAGGGAATAGCGTAAGGCTATTACAATAAAATACCTGACGAACTCTTAATTATGAGGGATACACAATTTAAACAACAAATTAAAACAAAATTAATTGCTAGAGTATATTATAGGCTACAAGACTTCGTCGAAGACAAACATCCTTGGCAATGAATTTTACATGTTAATGCAGTTAATACAGGCGATAGTTTTAACTAGTAATAGTTTTTTTTTACTGAAGTAGTCGTTTTTTTTAACAAAGTTTCAAACTCATGTTCGTTTTTGTTTTTATGACGTCAATAAGAGCTTTTAAAGCCTACATTGAAAAAAAATATGACTATGACTATTGCTACAACCAGGTTACATTAACTCGATAGGTATTGGCGTGTGCTCTCAGCAAACAATTGCTAGGGTTAAGCAACATTGGTGCCTCCGTACCTCCGCGCCCTCGTGGACAGCTACCTGGAAGGCAGGTCAGTTCTCTACGAGGGGCCGGATGGTCGCGTCCATACGTGGGCAATGGCGGCAGGTGTACCCCAAGGTTCCGTACTAGATCCTCTACTATGGAACATGGGGTACAATTGGGTTCTGCCAGGCGGCCTCCTGCCGAACGGAGGTCGTCTGCTCCGCCGAAGTCACGCTCGTCGCGGCGAGAGCTAAAACGGAGGAGGAGGCGGCCCACCTTGCGTCGGTCGGCACGTCTTTGGTTGTCCGACGCATCCGCCTCTTGGGTTTGGATGGCCCTTGAAAAAACGAGTGCCATGAGTTTCCACGCGAGGAGTTTTCACATGAGGCTCCGAGTCCGAGTGGAAGGGGTTAGCATACCAGTCGAAGCGCATCTCAAGTACCTCGTCCTGGTTCTGGACCCCCGATGGAGTTTCGAGGAGCATTTTATGCTCCTCGCTCCACGGCTGTGCGTCGCCGCAGCCGCACTTGGGCGGGTCCTCCCTAATGTGGGAGGCCTAGGATCGGCGTGTCGTCGGCTCTATTACGGGGTGATGGTCGATGGCCCTGCTGCGACGTCTGCAGTGGGTCATAGCGACCCGGACCATGCGAGCTTATCGCACGGTCATCCACGGCGCGGCCTGCGTTCTTGCGGACCAAACGCCGTGGGATGTCGATGCATGCATCCATTCGAAGGTGTATCGGCAGCTTCACATTCCGCATGGTGCAGGTACTGACCGGGCATGGCTGCTTCGGTCACTACCTGCATCGGGTCGCCCGTCGGGAGGAAATACTGCAGTGTCATCACTGCGACGCTCCCGACACTGCTAAGCATACTCTATTGGTGTGCCCGGATTGGCGCCGCCAGCGCATCGAACTCAACGCTGCGCTGGGAGGTGGAAACCTCTCGCTGCCGAGCATGGTCGTTGGCTATGCTCCGCGGCGAGGCGGAATGGGGGGCTGTCGCCTCCTTCTGCGAGGACGTCATCTCGCAGAAGGAGGCCGCGGAGAGGGAGCGGGAGGTAGATCCTCAAGCCGCTCCCATCTCTCGCAGACGGATAGGCAGGAGAAGGCGGGCATTCGCACAGGCGATGCCCGTCTAATGACCCTGAAGTGGAGGCCTGCGTGTGCGGTTGGTCCCGTGCACGCCGCCGTAAGGCCCTCCGTCTGGGGTTTGCCCTAGTGTTCTCGGGCCGTAGCCCGCGTAGCCGGTCCGCGTGCGGGGCAGGGTAGGCTGAGTGGAAGGCGCGGGGGCAGAGGCTGAGGCACCCATCCATATAATATACCTACACGGTAACGTTTTCATCTGCAATTGAAATGAACATAAAGTTGATGCTCGCCGCAAAATAGTAAATAATTAAAATTAAAGAAGTAGTCTATTTTGCTATAGTTGGTATAAAGTATTGTAGAGTCAGTAATGACCCAATAAAACTAACATATAAAATTAAAATAAACAGAATATTATATTACTTATATTATATATTTTATTGTTAAATTTAATAAGTATCAATTTTTTCTTTGACATTTTATCTGCAATGAATTGTATTATGACATCATAAACCTGAATATTATTTTTTTATTATGTTAAGAATTTTATTTGAATTTTATGTATTAATTTTATTTGACATTATATTATTTTAATTCTTTATATTTCAAGTATTAACCAATAGCTAATAAGTCGTGACATTGAATACTATTGTTATCTTATAAAATTGTTTATTAAATTCAATGCATGTCGCATGCACACAATATTGCAATGCCCTAGCAGGGTGTCATACTGAACTGTTATTTCCTTTTTAACACCATGTAAACTATGACAGGCAATAAAGAATTTGAATTTGAATATATTATTAATTTCACTGACAGTTATAAGAATTAAAATCGCGAGGTTTTTACAATGTATAAGACGTAATAAAAAATAGGTACTTTATTTTTTATTCCCTCTCTCTCCCCACTCCCGTCGTCAGCCGCCGACGACGCACCTGCACCTCGGTATCGTTCCTATTGAAGTCCGACTAGTACGGACTTAATTTGTCAAGAACCGGTATAAAAGGGTTCTTAAAGGTTCTTGTTTGGGTTCCGGTTCCGGTTCTGGTTCTAGCACCGAAACCGTTAAATACCGGTTCTGTACCGGTATTTTAATGTCATAATTATTGCGGTAACAGCCCGGTAGACGGTAAGGTAGTGTGGCCTCAGCATCAAAGGAAGAAGAAGAAGAATGGCATAGAATTGTTGATTTGTGAATTTTGTTGTTTTTTCGTTTGATAATTACGCGTGGTGTTAAAAAAGAGAAATTAGGTTTTGATTTCGCGTCGAGCATTCAATAGAATAAGTATTTGGACCGTTTGTAATTGTAGTGTGTCACATATGAAATGGCGGATCGGCTATGAACTAAAACTGAATATTGGATTCAAAGTGTAATTTATAATTGTACAATTGGGGTTTGAGCCGTTGTAGGGCTAGACATATACTTTATACACTCGCGAGCAAAAGTTTGGAATCATTTACTTGAAATTGGTTCCGCGTGATCTTACTTACTAAATAAATTTTTAATAATCATAAAAATGACATCTTGTTAAAGGTGCAACTGTCCACTTTAAATTGATATAAAATTAATTCATATCGAGCCCGTAATTGTGGAGTTATCCCGGATTAAGTGAAGGAGGTAGGAAAACAAGGAAATAGGGAAAAATAATGAATGAATAAAACAACAAAAATTATTAAATAAAAAATTTATTTATCTTTAAAAATAAGTGTCAATATTTTGTGTTCCCTCCCCTCGCCCTAATAACTGCTCCAAGTCGATTCTTCATAGACCTGATCAGCTTCTGAATTGATTCTTGTGGAATACCTTCCCACTCCTCAATCAACGCTGATTTCAGCTCATTCAGACATGAAGGAGCAGGAGTTCTGGAACGAACCTTCCTCTTCAGTTCATCCCACACGTGCTCAATGGGATTCAAGTCAGGGCTGAGCGCTGGCCAGTCCAATGTGGCAATACCGACTTCTTCGAGGTATTCCGTTGTTACACGGGCAGTGTGACAACGAGCGTTATCGTGCATAAGGAGGAAGTCATCACCGATGTATCCCGCATAGGGAACGACATGTTCCAGGAGAATATCGGAAATGTACCGGTCCGAAGTTAGACCGCCTCCTCGTCCCCCGCCAGGCACGAAAACAAGCTCGGTTTTACCATCGAAGGAAATGCCGGCCCACATCATACAAGAGCCCCATAAGCCACTGTTTCAGCGACACAGCACTGTGCAAATCGCTCCCCAGGCCGCCTGTAGACCCGTCCTCTTCTGTCACTACCGTGCAAACACATCCTGCTTTCGTCGGAGAACAGGACTTGCCTCCATTGCTCAACCTCCCAATCAAGATGGGTGCGAGCAAACTGAAGGCGTGCTTGTCGGTGAGCTGCCGTGAGTTTCGGGCCTGTAGCAGGCTTTTTTGGAGTCAGATTCGCTTGCTTGAGTCGTCGACGAATTGTCCACTCGCTGACTGCTACCCCACGAACATCTCGGAGCTCCTGTAGGACGTCGACACCAGTCATATGCCGATTTCGGAGAGAGGTTGACACGATAAAACGGTCATCCCTCTCCGATTTGCACCGGCGCCGTCCAGATCTTGGTCTCGGGATAAAGCCACCAGTCTCCCGAAAGCGCTTATAAACTTTCGAAACACAGGATTGGCTTATGTGGAGCCGACGAGCGACAAGCCGCTGGCTGAGCCCTTCTTGCAATAGGGCTACGATTTGTGCTGCTTCTGTAGGTGTTGTCTCCATTGTCGTACAAGTTAAAGGGTCAAAAGTGGCGGGGATGTGTACCGGTCAGCGTGTGAAAGTCGACTGATAAAGAAAATCCGATAACAGGTGCTTTTATAGGGGGTCAATAGGTCGCAACTCGTGACGTATCAAACAATTGAAACACGTCTTTTTCGATACACCTTCACTTAATGCGGAATGGCTCCATAAATACTGGCTTGTTTTTAATGAATTCGGTATCAGTTTAAAAGTAAAGAGTTGAACCTTTAAAATGATGTCATTTTTACGATTATTAAAAAAGTATTAACTACTCAAGATAACGCGCAACCAATTTCAAGTAGGTATATTTTTGACTTCTCCGTTTAATTTGTTTGTTTCTGTAACGCAATGTCGAAGCCAATCGCAAGTGCTAGGTCGATACTCGCCACTGAACTCCGATGGTTTGCGAGTGCTGCAGCACTTCTGTAACGGACAGATAAGGACGGAGCCATACTTGCTCGAGCGGAGCGGCTCGATGCGCGGGTATCGAACGTCGAAACCGCCATAGTGGCGCTTACGGAGTCTGGTTTGGAAACCGAAGCTATGGAAGGCTGTATTAGGGATTATGACCAAATAATGGCCTTACACGACGATATCGCGGAGGCGACGGCCAGAATTAAGGCGAGACAGGCTGGAGCTGGAGGCCCTGCCCCTCGCACTTCCGGTGAAGCGGAGCTACCAGGTGTCATTGACCGGCTCCCCACCCTTCAGCTGTCTCATTTTGGGGTTAGGATGGAGGAGTGGGTAGCCTATAAAAATATGTTCGAGTCATTGGTTGACTCCAGGCAGGATCTGCCCAAAAAATGGCCTATCTCCTCTCAACCCTTGAGGATGAAGCGCGGTCGCTCATCCAGCACCTCCGGGTAGAGGACGGCCAATACGATACGGCTTGGGAGCTGTTGAACTCCCGCTATCAAAACGTGCAGTTGTTAGCGTTGCCTAAGGTGGCAAATCGGGCACAGCTGCGCATGCACCTGCTCACACCCGTTACAGTGGACTGTAACGCGCTCCGCACTCTGGGGCTGCCGGTGTACCAGTGGTCTTTTTTGTTGGTGTACATTTTGCTGGGCAAATTGCCCAATGATATACGCTCGCGGTTTGAGCGCCAAAATGCTGAGCGGGATAACACTACATAACCCACGTTCAGCGACCTAATAAAATTTTTGGAGTTTGAGGCTAGGGCTGCGGAGAGTTTCATAACGGAACCAGCGCCATCTGGGGCGCCGGAACGCAGACCCTCAGCACCCTCATGGCGAGGGAAGCCCAAACAGGGGCAGACACCGTCACCGCGTGGAGCGAATGCACGGTTTGTTAATGCGGCGGCAGTCGCGAACGCAGACTGCCTGCAATGTGGTCAGATGGGCCACAGCCTGCTGCAATGCCGTGTCTGGCAGAGGCTGCCAGTAACGGAAAGGCGCCGCATGATGAAGCGGCACGAACTTTGTTTTCATTGTTCGGGCAGTCACTATGCACGTGACTGCAGTAGAGCCAAGCCATGCAGTGTATGCCGCGGTTCGCACCATGATCAGCTCTGCATGAACAGGAGCGGGTTTGGCTCCCCGGCGTTGAGGCAGCCCCCTATGCCCCCGAAGCCCTCCATGGTCGGAGGACGGATGTGGCGTCGCTCGTCGCACCCCCTCTCGGGAGGAGGGTCGTGAGCCTGCGCGGGTCTCAGCGGTCCGGGACCCTGCGCCTCCAGTGCATGGCCAGTATGTGGCTGGTCAGGCCCCGGGTTGGGCCCCCATGGGCGGGGCCCTTGGACCCCCGTCCAAGGGCGGAGGTTAGAGGTGGGACGCCTCCCTCCGCACCGGCTCCTGGTACTGACCAGATGCAGCCCCGGCGGTTTTCCCCGCCGATCCACGAGTACCCACGGCTGGAGTACCACCCACCGTACCATAGGTATACGGCAGGGCCGCGGGTTATGTGCCCCCTCATATGGGGCGTGCACTCGCCCGTCTTATTATTCGGGTCAATTTTGCCACCCTGGTATGGACAGACTGGGGAGCCAATAACTAGTTTGCTCACACAGTGAGACAGAACCGCGGACGGCTCTGCTCCCTACCGCGGTGGTCCGCGTATGGGGTAGTGGGGGGCAGTTTGTAACAGTGAGAGCCATGTTGGATTCAGGGGCTCAAAAGAGTTTAGTCAACACTCGAGTGGCACGTCAATTAGGTTTAGTTGTGGAAGACTCGCCAGTGCCACTTCTTAGGGTTGGTGGTATACAGGTGAACTGTATGACGGGACAGACACTAACTACCATTTCGTCGCCGAAGTCCTCCACAATGAGGATCAAGACTTCAGTTCTGGTAATGGATACCATGTCGGGTTGGCAGCCTTCTACAGACGTACCACCGGGCGTGCTGTCTTTGTTGTCAGGTATGGATTTGGCTGACCCCTTTGTTCTTCATCCCGGCCCAGTAGACTTGCTCCTGGGCTCGGACGTGTTGGGCTGGATTTTGTTGGGCACCCAGAAGTCTCTGGGTTCGTCTGCACTGGTGGCGGTATCCACCATCTTTGGTATTTCCCTGATGGGCCCTGTATTTGAAAGCGACTCCATGGACGAGCCGCCGGTTATAGCGACTGCGTCTTTAGCCAAGACCATGCAAAGGTTTTGGGAGGTGGAGGAGCCACCTATGGTCTCCAGGATGGATCCGGACCACGCAGAGTGCAAAGCTTTTAACAAGGGAATACGGAGAGGTTGTCCTCCGGTCGCTTTGTAACCAGGCTGCCTTTTGTTGCTTCTCGTCCTAGCCTCGGGCAAAGTAGGGCACTTGCGGAGAAACGACTGCTGTCCATGGAACGGCGCATGCAGCGTGCCCCGTACTTCGCGATAAATATGTAGAATTTACGCGCGAGTATGAGGATTTGGGTCACATGTCGCTGTTTATAAACGAAAGGGCCACAAATCAAAATTGTCCAAAATCACTTTTAGTAGAAAAATGTTGCCAGAATCACCCATATTTTCATATTTCACAAAGACACCCGTCAAAATCGGCCTCATAATTACAAATTTATGCATGCGCCCTTTTGGCATTTTCGCGCATGATGGCTAAGTTTAGAGCAAAACGGCCATATTTTTAGTTGCGACCCAACAGCTAGCGTGAGCGCACATAGGTTTTTGTGATAAAGGGCAACATCTCAAAAAGTTACTTGTGTATGAGTGAATTTTATGGGCAACATGCCCACATTTATGAATGCGTCCGTTTCGCTCATAAAAAAACATGTAAGTACACAATTATTTTTTAAAAAAAGGTGCCACATTTTGAAAAGTGTCCGTTTAGTAATAAAAAAATGCTTATTATGTTTTTATTTGTTTTATGCATAAGACTTGTTTTGTGTAACGTAATTTCTACTTAAAACATTGTTGTGCTTGCGAAGTTTTCTTTTAAGGCAAAATGCTTTGATACAATTTGGGATTGTTGTTTAGTAAAAGAATACATTGCTTCATGATGTTTAAGTCATTTTTTATATTGTGCAATAAAAAAATTTTTATAGTATGTATCTATAGTTTTACTAAATATACTCGCCTCGGGCGTCCCCTCCCCTTCCCAGCTTCATTTACATTCGCTTTATATAATTTTTTCCTTTAACTTTCATCTTTCATCCTTGTTAAATGCCTCTACCTCCTCGGCATAGTTTATGTAAATTATTTTCACTCATTTATTTACGTCTAAACAGTACGTTGCAGTTAAACAAAGACGGAGCATCCGTCTAACTGCAAACCGGTGTTGGTTTGCAGCTAGACGGATGCTCCTGACATGATGATTAATAGTAACTCAGATTCAGATGACTTCAACTCAAGTTCTGATTGTGATACAACCAAATCTAAGAGCTCAGATAGTACTGAAGATGTTTTTTCATCAGATGATAGAGTAGAAGATCCTGAATACCAGTCATCAGTCTTCATCAAGCAAGAATTGCGCATACAACTTGTTGAGTCCCTTGTACTATCTAAATTAAATTACACTGATGTAGTTTACGGTTCACGACTACTTGCAAGGACACAAAAATTAATGCAGAGGGTCCAAAATGCGTGTGCCCGTTTCTGTTTTGACATACCACCAAGGACCCATGTTACTCCTTATCTGAACAAACATGTAATTGTCAAGATGAAACACCGCAGGAAGTTGCATCTAGCATGTCTCCTTTTTGGTGTTATAAAAAGCAAAGTACCTCACTATTTGTATGATAAGTTGTCATGGGCTTCATCTCGGAGATCATATGGGCCTCGACAGTGCGCAATTGTACTGGTAACACAGAGGCATGGGTCAGCTGCTTTCAGGGGTAGTTTTCGCTATGCTGCGACCAAATGTTGGAATAATATCCCACCACCTCTTAGAAACCTGAATAGTATAAAAAGTTTTAGGATTAAGTTAAAAGATCATATATTTCAACATCAGAAGAGCGAGGAAGCTCTGAGGCACGATACGAGTGTTATATAGCTCCTCGCCACTAGTATAAATATCATAGGTACTCACATCTCTGATTGATCACTGATTTACTTTTAGTCGTAATAACAATTTTCACATCTAGATAAGACATTTTCATTTTAATTGTTCAATCAACGATTTAAGCGAGAACTGTGAACCCCGCTCGATCAACATCTGTGTCTAATGTGGATGGATGGAAATAAAGATAACTTATATCTGTATAAGTTATGAACTTGAGAACGAACATAATTTTAGATTTAATGTTTTGTTTTTGTATAGTTATTGACTAGAGTTGTTTCTTTTTGGCACTTTTTAATTATTGTTAAGAGATTTTATTTTTTCGATCGATATTCAGCCAGCCAATATCGATAGCCAACCATCCATCGTCGTTACCCAGCCACCCAGCGTCGATGCTCAGCCAGCCAGCATCGACATTTAGCCAGCCAGCGTCCATACCCAGTTACCCAGCGTTGATGCTTAGCCAGCTAACTTCGACACTCAGTCAGACAGCCTCGATACCCAGCGACGGCAGCGACCCAGTGTCGATGCTCAGCCAGCCATAGTTGACACTCAGCTAGCCGGGGTCGATATCCAACCATCCAGAGTCGATGGTCAGCCAGCTAGCTTCGACACTCAACCAGCCAGCGTCGATACCCAGCCACCCAGTGTCGATGCTCATCCAGCTAACGTCGACACTCAGCCAGCCAGCGTCGATACTCAACCAGCGAGCGTTGATACACAGCCACCCAGTATTGGTGCGGTTGTCGATTTTTAGGGAGTATTGGGCAACAGCTGATTTACATATTCAGAGACAAATTTGTCCACGATAACATGGCCAAGATTTCCCCTAAGTATCGATACATTCGTAAGGGCAGTAATCGAAAGAACCTCAATCATGCATTTTATATGCCCCAAAATGATTCGCCTAAAAGTAAAATTGAAACTGTTATTTAGTAGATAATAAAAAAAACATATACGTACGTACGAAGAATTTATATTTATCCATCCCATATTATTATAATTGCATAAGAAGCTATGATTATTTTGTTACCACACTTTTGATAGTGTAAATGTATTGTATGCCGATTGAGGTTTTAGAAGCAGTTATTTTTGATTATTACTTATTTAATATGGTGTCAAAACACTATTTTTGTCATAAAAAGTAAGTTAAATTTAAAATAATGATTCCTTAAAGTAATTTATAAAAAATTTGCAAGATTGTAACAAGACTGCGATGAAAAATTCTCATAAAACATTTCTATTTTTCCTTCTTGCGGCCTTTTATGCAAAATATTAAGTTACTTGTGAGAAATATTTTATATGCTAAACGGACTCATTTGCTGCTAATACTCTTTGGGTTATAGTTACGACAAAATTAAAATAAACAAGTGGTAGAGAATTAAAATACGCATCAATGTATATATGACACAAGAGCATTGAAAGTAGGAGTGCCAAGAAATAAACAAAACATTAAATTAAAATTTTCAATGTGCTCTCCTGAAAAATTCCTAATTTTGATTTGTGACCCTTTCGTTTATAAGCAGCGATGTCTCCGGCTCGAGTTGATTGGAGCTCAACTGAGCATTATTTCTTGCCCCACCATGCGGTGGTAAAGGCCTCAACACGCAAATTGAGGGCCGTCGTTGATGGGTCTGCACCAACTTCGAACGGGGTTTCGTTGAATCAGTGTTTGCATCCCGTTTCCAATCTGCACAGAGGCATAAGTGACATTATCCTGAACTTTACAAGACATCAGGTGGTTTTTGGAGCGGACATCATCCGGATGATGTTCCGTCAGACAGTTATACATCCTGCGGACAGGAGATTCCAGTTGATCCTCTGGCGTGAGTGCCCTGAGGGCCCTGTGACGGTGTATGAACTGAATACAAATACTTATGGATTGAAGTCCAGTCCCTACATCGCCATCAGATCATTGCTTGAGTTGGCAGAGCGGGAACGGACTCGCTTTCTCCGTGGGGCTTCCGTGTTGTCACGTGACCTGTATGTCGATGATGTCTACACTGGAGCCCAAAGTATTGATGAGGCCCTCGTACTGCGGGATGAATTAATTGTGTTAGTAAATTGGAACGCAACCAAATTAGTTTTTATTTTTGGCCTGTGGCGCCATTGTTGTAAGTTTTTCTCTCTCGTATCTGTCTTGTCAACTCAGGTTGCCGCGCTTTCTAATAGTGCAATAAAACTTCCATTATATAGTTAAAATACGTTTTAATTATTTACCACAACCACGAATTATATTCCTTTATGGTAGCAGAGCGTGGTTCTGTAGTGGTACAGTTGGAAATATCGTGAAAGTGGACTAACTTCAATCAGAAAAATTGTCGGTGCAATTTTGAATTTGAGGTTAAGAAAATTTACGATTACAGTTGTAAATTACATATTTTTGGTGAAAATCAGCAAGATGAGTCCAAATAATATGTTCAATTTAGAGAAATTGATCGGAAGAGAAAATTTCGCAACCTGGAAGTTTAGTATGAAGACATACTTGGAGCACGAAGATTTATGGTGTTGTGTTGAACGATGATAAGCCTGTAGATGCAAGCAAAGACGTAAAGGCGAAGTCAAAGCTGATATTGTTGTTGGACCCACAGAATTACATACATGTTCAGGAATGCAAAACTGCAAAACAAGTATGGGAGAATTTACAAAGGGCTTTTGATGACAACGGTTTAACCAAAAGAGTAGGTCTACTCAAAGATCTGATAAATACTACACTGGAGTCAAGTAATAGTGTTGAAGAATATGTTAGTAAAATAATGAACACTGCTCACAAACTGCGCAACGTTGGTTTTGAAGTCAATGATGAGTGGCTTGGCACTTTAATGTTGGCTGGCTTACCGGAGGAGTACAAGCCTATGATAATGGGGCTAGAGAGTTCTGGTATTCAAATCAGTGCTGACTCAGTAAAAACTAAACTCATACAAGAGATTAACACATCAAAGTCAACCGCTTTCTACACGAACACTAAGAAAACAGGAAATAATGCGCAGCCACTAAAATCAAAGGGACCTAGATGTTATAATTGCAATAAAAGTGGTCATTTTGCCAAAAATTGTAAACAGCTAAAGAAACAATCAGCAAACAAAGGAGTGAGCTCCAGTTTTGTAGCAGCTTTTTCAGCAACCGTCAAAGAAAACATTAGTGATGATAAATGGTTTCTAGACTCCGGTGCATCCATGCACATGACTAGTAAAAAGATTGGATGTACAAAGTCACTGAGCCATCTGTAAAGAATATCACTGTAGCTAACAGAGAGCCATTAGCTGTGAAGGGAGTTGGTTGTGTAGACATACATATAAGTCAAGATAAAGTGATACAAGTTAATAATGTTTTTTATGTTCCTGGGCTAGCTGCCAATCTACTTTCAGTTAGTACTTTTGTGAAAAATGGACATAAGGTTACTTTTAATAAAAAGGGATGTGAAATTCAAAATGGGAAAGATGAGGTGGTATGTACTGCAACATTGAGCAACAAGTTATATATCATGGATACCAGTAAAGAAGTGGCACATTTAACCTCAAGTTCTCAGAATTGTAATAACACTTACCTGTGGCATCTGCGAATGGGCCAATATTCCAGATGTGAAGAAGCTGCCCAGTTGTACTCATGGTGTGACTCTGACTCAGGAAAAAGTAATGTCACATGCACTCATTGTATGGAAGGTAAGCAAGCAAGGACGCCATTCAAAAATGTTGGTTCTAGAGCAACAAGACCACTGGAACTAATACATTCAGACTTGTGTGGCCCTATGGAAAATGTATCATTTGGAGGTATGAAATACTTTATTACTTACATTGATGACTACACACGAATGGTCTATGTATATTTTCGGAAAGATAAGTTAAACATTTTAGAAACATTTAAAGATTTCAAGTTGAAAGTAGAACTGAATCATAAGATAACAAAGCTTCGCACAGATAATGGTAAAGAATACTGTAATAATAACTTTGAAAAGTTCTTATCTAATCATGGTATAATTCATCAGACCTCCACTCCATACACTCCCCAGCAAAACGGCATGGCCGAAAGAATGAATATGACTTTAGTTGAACGAGCACGGTGCATGTTGTTCTATGCCAACCTGGAGAAGAACTACTGGGCTGAAGCTCTGGCAACCGCTGCATATGTTATAAACCGCTCCACGACAAAGTCATTACAAGGTAAAACTTCATATGAAATGTGGAAAGGTAAGAAACCCAATTTATCACACATGAAAATATTTGGCTCTGAAGCTATGGTTTATGTACCTAAAGAGAAACGCCAAATGTGGGATAAAAAATCAGTAAAAATGATATTTGTGGGCTATTGCGAAAACACAAAGGGATATCGTTTTATGGACCCTAAGTCACACAAAGTTATCAAAAGTAGAGATGTTTCTTTTATTGAAAATTTTAATGAGGATGTCGGTGTACCAGTTGATTGTGAAACTTATATTCCAGTAAAGGACAACCAAACAGCCACTGCAAGTTCCGGCTCAGTAGAAAATGCAAACTCAGGCAGTGAGAGAAACAAGATACACACTACGGAGTCATCCACATCTGCACCTGTGACGTCCAGCAGAGACTCTGATATACGAGGTAATAGTGAAGACTCAAGTGAGTATGACACTGACACTGGAGAACTTGATGAAACTTACTATCCTCCATATCCGATAAGACAGGATTACAATAGTAATATAACATTGAGGTCAGCACGATCACAGGCTAAACAAGATGAGGCACCAAATGGTAAGATGGGCCTATTGTGTTTGTTTACTGATTTGACTGACCCCCAGACTGTTGAGCAAGCACTTACATCACCACAAGCTACAGAATGGAAGAGGGCCATGGACGAGGAATATACTTCCCTGATGAAAAATAAAACATGGACTTTGACAGATCTCCTTCCAGGTAAAAAGGCTCTTCCAAATAGGTGGGTGTTTAAAACAAAAACAGACCAGAGTGGGAATGTTCTGAGATACAAGGCAAGGCTTGTGATAAAGGGATATGCATAAAGATGGGGCACAGACTATGAAGAAATATATTCACCAGTTGTCAGGTACACAACTATCCGCTATCTATTCGCTTTAGCAGCCAGGCATGGATTGGAAATAGATCAAATGGATGCTGTATCTGCTTTTCTGCAAGGAGAGATTGATGGAGTCATTTACATGCAACAGCCAGAAGACTATAAACTTGGATCTCAGGTATGCATGCTACATAAATCTATATACAGACTCAAGCAGGCCAGCAGACTCTGGAACCTGAAATTAAATTCTGTCCTGCACGAGTTAGGAATGACACAATCAAAAACAGATCCTTGTGTCTATTATAACACAGAGAAGAATACTTTTATAGCCATCTGGGTGGATGATTTAATTTTATTTACTGCTGAAGAAAATAAAAAATTGTTTTCAAAGAGAAACTGAAACAACACTTTGAAATGAAAGATATTGGTCCGGCAAGTCAATGTGTTGGTCTACATATTACCAGAGACAGGGACAAAGTATTACTAGATCAAGAAAAATATATAAATTAAATATTAGCACGGTTCAGAATGTCAGACTGTAAATCTGTGAAAACACCATTTGAAGCTGGCATGAAACTTGGTGACAAAACTGAAGAAAAAATTACTGACTGTCCATATCAACAGGCCATTGGCTCCTTACTGTATGTGGCTCAAGGTACCCGACCTGATATATCATTTGCAGTAAACTCACTGAGCAGATTTAATAAAAACCCTACAACTGCACACTGGACTGCGGTAAAAAGAATTTTCAGATATCTGCAGGGTACCAAAGACTTGAAGTTGATATATACCAAAGATGGTGATGAGAAAATCACAGGATATTGTGATGCCGATTGGGCAAGCGATGTGCGCGATAGGAAGTCGTGCACGGGTTACATTTTTTTGTTACAAGGTGGTGCGATATCTTGGCGGTTACAAAAACAGCAGACTGTGGCTCTATCCACTGCTGAGGCCGAATACATGTCGATGTCCTCGGCAGCGCAGGAGGCGCTGTGGCTCCAACAACTGCATGCTGAACTCGGCCAAGAACAGAACAATCCACTCGTCATATTTAGTGATAACCAGAGTGCAATTAAATTGTCCAATAATGATTGTTATTTGCCTAGGTCACGACATATCGACATCCGCTATCATTTTCTCAAGGATCACGTTAACAATTTAGATATAAAGTTTAGTTATGTTAAGGGTGAAGAAATGATTGCTGATAATCTAACTAAGGGCACCACTGCCGACAAACATTTGTATTGTGTAAAGATGATGGCGCGGATGATAATTATTTACCACAACCACGAATTATATTCCTTTAAATTGAAATTCTCAAAGCAGGGGGCTTTGAGTTACGAAAATGGTTGTCCAATTCTAACGAAACCAAACCTAAGTGTATGTTCGAATTCCCTCCATTGATTTTGATAATAATAATAATTTTATTTTTCAGAAAACATGTTCCATTGGCTAGTAATTACAATAAATCTTATAAGTAATGTTAGTAAGTTACATAATTTTAAAGAAAAATATATTTATTAAAGATTAGGATGTCAGCCTCTCGTTGTTAGCGAGAGAATGATATCCCATCCATACCTGCAGCATGGGGGAATCCCACCTTTTAACTAACGTCGCCAGGAGGAGCTGCCACGCACCCTGGTTAATAATGACGCGCAACGCGAGCGCATCACTGCGTAAAAATCTGGTACACCCGCCCCTGCAAATATAGCAGACGCACTACACCACCGTGGCAGCCCCAACATCGCCCTGAACGCGTTGTTGTACTGTACTCGGAGCGCGCTGTATGCCCGCCGTGTGTATCTCACCCACAAACTACAGGTGTACAGTGACTGGCAATAAGACTTGAATAGCGTCACTTTGACATCCACCGTACACCTTGCAAATCTACGAGCAAGCATGTTACAGCGGACAGACAGCGCCCTCCGCTCCCTCTCAATGTCCATGTCATCGGACAGGTCATCGGTGACCCAGTGGCCCAGATATTTAAACTGCCTTACCTGTTTAAGAGGACTGCCGCACAGAGTGATCGCAGGAGACGCATATTGTTTTCTCCCTGACTTAAAAATTATAAACTCACTTTTTTGGCGTTATATCTGAGCCCATGGGCCACCGCACACTCCTCACACATCTTGATTAGGCGTCGCAGAGTGCCGATTGAGGGACTGAGCAACACCATGTCGTCCGCGTAGCTGGAATTGTTCATACAAACGCCATCTATGGAGCAACCGACACTTGTAGCACTCAGCTCCTCAATCAAACCATTGATGTATAGCTTAAAGAGACGTGGCGAGCTCAACCCTCCCTGCCTCACCCCGCACTGCAACCCATACACCTGTGACTCAGTACCTGCCCATCGTACATTATTCTGCTGGCTTTTATACCAGTATCTCAGTAGGTGTATATTGGGCATTCTAAAACAGTTTTCATCAAAACACCGCAAACGAACGCAGTGAGATTTGAGCTACGCTTCGCTGCGCTCTAGCTCCGCAAATCTCACTGCGTTCGTTTACGGTGATTTGATGAAAACAGTTTAAGATTGCCCAATATACATTATATAGGGTTAAATGGAAAAGAAGATTTTTTATTTCATTTCATTTCATAATGTTTCTATTGTGTTGTGTTGTTTGACTGTAAACAGTATACTTTTGATTGATTGCGATTTACTAGACACATTTTCAAGGTTTTCTATCTCAGAATATTAAGGCATTCAACTAGGTAGCAGTGCAATAACAACAGAAATTAAACAGGTTGAGGTTTCGTAGCTTCAGGACTCAACTCTCGGATAAGTATCTGTACCGTTCTACACTCTGCCTGCCATACAGTTTCAAAGCATTCCCACGAAATTCATTTATCAGCAATAAATTTATTGCACATTATTCATATATCCAGTTACGAGTGCTTACTCAAATAATAAGGCTTCTTTCACACGTTAATACTTTTATTTGTTTATTAAATTACTTTAATTAAATATATTCTTTATTATAAAACAAAGTATAAAATTGTTGATTTTTACAAAATATTTAAAAGGGCGGGCTAATCCCTGAAAGATGTGTTCCAGTCATCACACGAATAAAAAATAGAAAATAAATATTCCAATAATTTAAAAAATTAAAATATAAAAAATATTAAGAACATTTTAACTACCTACCTTGGCTGACTAAGGTCTTAACATCGTAATTATATAGGGTAGTGCGGTGGGAACGTGTATGAGATGCTGCCGATGAATACCACCTATGTATTATTACAATAATTTTCTTAAACTTCTATGGTTCTGTCGTCATGTCGTATCAATATCGTTATGCTATAGATACATTCGGTTCGCCTAATAGAACGATATACCTATTGATTATCTGTTTTAAATAGTAGTATCGAAAAATGAAAATTAGAAATCGCATCCGTTATTATAAAGAAGACTTTTTAATTTGGAGATAATATTCGTTAGTAATTGTAAATATGTATGTACATGTATAATTTAAATAAATATAATAAACCCGAAATGAAAAAAAATTGGAGCATGCAGCCTTACACGAGATTTCTGCATCAGCAGAATTAAACGGTAAACAACTATTTTGCTGTATATGCACAGTATTGTATTGCAAGTTTGTGGAAATAAACGACAAACAATTAATTTGCTGATTATTTCCGCGTCATATTGCACATTGGTAGAATTATGGGTAAATATCAAATTTTGCTAAATATCATGAAAGTCAGAGGTGCAAAACGTTATTAGGTTTTATATTTTGAGTATGGGACCGACTTTTTGAAAGTAAACTACCAAACTATAATCTTCTCTTAGATGTTGTGATGCTGAATAACGATCTACTACTACCTCGAAAATAAAAATCCAATACACGTAATTGCGTCAGTTCGTCGTTTTGTTTCTTTCTTGCTACGTAAGTACTTTTTTTTATATAGCTGACGAAGTTCAGCCGATGATCGGACCGTTTTTGGATCATACGCAACTGCGGATCAAAAATTTTGTTGCAGACCTGAGAACTGCTCCACTCACACGTCCGCGGGACTATGGTCCCCAAGCGCAAATTATGTAAACCGTCCCGGGTACCATAGTACCCAGAGCGCTTCGCGTCTCCTTTGCCTAAAACGCGCGGTGTGATAAAAAAATCACGAAAAAAAAAATATCTCTAAATAAAGTGTCGGTTCTTTAGTGTTTGAAAAACGAACACTGACCATGGAAGTGGAAGACAATGCATTAGGCATCTCGATAACGTAGGTATAGACATCATATCCGTGAATGCATATTTGTTTTCTTATAAATATTTTGTGTGGATATGATTTGGACGGAAATTAATAATTTTGTGATAATATTTTATAATATTACTTACTTATTTAACAATATAAAAATTAATGAGCAATCTTTTTTAGATTAGTCATGTTAAATAAAAATGATTATAAAGATAAGGTATAGGTTGAGAACCTCAGTAAAATTATTACTTGCATTGCACTTTTCTTATATAAAATCCGGAAAAACTGTAGTCACAGTACACTCCAGTGCTATCTCTGACCACTAACAGTGCTTCAGTACCTCCTCATCAAAAAATCTCAAGACCAAGACTGCTGAAAAATGTTCGTAAGTTTTTATACTTTATTGCTATACTTTATATCTATTCTTTAATTGTCTATAAGTGGTTGATCATCTTCATGCTTCAACAAATTGAGCCGTTGGACTAGGCTGTATATGACGTGACCTCTCCAAGTGCTGTCTTCACGAGGGACCATCAAGCCCAGCAGTGGCATGCTGATTGACTGATGATGATGATATTTTTTTTATCTTATGAATTGAAGATGTGAATCTTCAACTCGTTTTCTTGTAACCACTCTTAATACTAATATGACATTTACTATTTTCAGGTCGGATAGCAAGCAAAACAAAAGGTCAGCCAAGAAGAGCTGTGAATCTGACCTTTTCTTTGATACCGACGACGAAGACATCAGGTACTTTTATTGCTATATTTACATATATCTAAATTTCAAGTGTTTCATGTGTACAATAATCATGTATCCTTTTTCTATCTCCCTAGTCCAAAGAAGAGAAGCAAGGCGATAAAGTGCCTATCGAAGGCGAAGAGTGCAGAATAGAATAGAATAGAAATCTTTATTTGCCAGAATATGGTTCTAAAGGTGTTACAGTTTCATTGAGCCGACATATCCTGTTGACTTAGTCAACGTGCAAATTTTCCGTCCTTTATAGGTACATTCTTACATTATAGGTACCACAAAAAAAAATTTTTCATTGTTATGATATTAATAACTAGTATTTAAAATTTCAGTCATCATGTCACAATCAATAGTAATGTCATACTTTCAATTCTATTATCATTGTCATATTAGATACCTGTTATCATTATTACATTAATAAAACAACAAATCACATAACAATATAAAATGTCCTAACTATCATTTAAAATTTCAGTCATCATGTCACATTCAATAATAATGTCATACTTACTATTCTATTTTCATTGTCATATTCATTACCTTTAATCATTATTACATTAATTATTACATTAACAAAGAAAACAAATCACATAACAATACAAAATGTCCAATCATTTAAAATTCTCATTATTATGTCATTAATGTCATATTACTCTATTTGATCACATAAATATTATTACATTAACAAAGAAAACAAATAGCACATTACAAAATGTCCAATCATTTAAAATTCTCATTATTATGTCATTAATGTCATATTACTCTATTCGATCACATAAATACTCTCCAACATTGTAATATATTTTATTAAGTAATATGTCAAACAATGCCTTTTTGAATTTAGTAAAGGGAAGACTTGTGACTTTATTTGGTAGTTTGTTAAAAATTCTGATAGCCATATTGTATGAATTTCTTGAAACGATTTTCAGCCTTTGATAGGGAATATACAGTTTATTTTCCTTTCTACCTCGGTAAACATAATCCTTGTTTGTTTTAAATAATCCAAAATGTTTCTTAACAAATAAGCAAATCTCAAAAATGTATAAGCATGGGAGAGGCAAGATACCTAATGATTTAAATAGCGGCTTACAACTAGTTAGAGAGTCTACACTACATATTGCTCTTATACATTTTTTTTGAATTTTGAAAATGACATTAATATCTACCGAGTTTCCCCACAGTACCAGGCCGTAACGTAGTAGTGACGCCACGTATCCATGATAGGCTGACAAGGCAGCTTTTTTAGATACGACTTGTTTAATTCTATTCAAAGCATAAACAAATCTATCTAATTTTGTTGCTAGTAGGTCAATGTGAGCTTTCCAGTTGCAGAATTTGTCAATCGTTATTCCTAGAAATGAAACATTATCAACTTCCTTTATTTTACTTTCATTATTGTTAAGAGTGACTTTAAATGAATTGCTATTTAATGTTTGAAAATTAAGAATTTTCGTTTTTTCAAAGTTGATTTTTAAACTATTTTGTTCTAACCATTTTATTACATTGTTAAAATTTGAATTTGCAATAGCTTCGATGTCATTTACGTTCTTGCTTTTTATTAGAATGGTAGTGTCATCAGCGAATAAAATACTTTTTTGTTCAATAGAGTCAGGTAGATCATTAATATATATTAAAAATAATAACGGCCCAAGAACGCTACCCTGTGGCACACCACATTTATTGAAGGTGTATTCAGAGCTATAAACTTGTTTCGTTTTATTTACTATTTGCGTAATTTCGACACACTGTTCACGGTTTTCCAGATAGTTTTTTATCCATTCCAAAGCGTTTCCTCTAATACCATATCTTTCGAGCTTATACAGTAGTATCTTGTGAGAAACACAGTCGAAAGCCTTACTCATATCTAAAAAAATACCCACAGTATTGGCTTGTTCGTTGAAATTATCAATTACATGTTTAATTAATTGAAAGCATGCAAGAGTCGTAGAACGTCCACTTCTAAAGCCATACTGTTCATCCTTAAGTAAATCATTGGATGTCATAAAATTGTTAATTTTCTCAGCCATAACCTTTTCAAAGACTTTGGAAATCGTAGGTATTAATGTAATAGGTCTAAAATTATTGATATCGTCATAAGAACCTTTTTTATGTAAAGGTTTTACCAAGGATTTTTTAAGACGAGTTGGAAAGTGACCTTTAACAGTGATAAATTTATAACATGACTGAGTGGAGTCACAATGTAGGCAGCACTTTTCATTAAAATTCTAATATTCAAGTCATCATATCCCGTAGCATTGGTTTTTTTTAAACTTCTTATAATTTTGATAATGTCATACTCGTCAATCGGTGTCAGAAAAATACTTTTGCTATTCAATGGAATGTCACAAACTATTTCACGGTCAATATTAGTAGTACGAGTCAACTCAATAAAGTGTTCATTAAATTTGTCGGCAATTTTTTGAGGGTCACTTAAAATAATATTATTTTCTAACTTTAATTGACGTATTTGATTTGAAAGTTGCTTATTGTTAACACTGTTTTTAATCACATCCCAGGATGCTTTGCAGACGTTCTTAGAATTAGTTATATATTTTGTATTAACAATTCTTTGTGCCTGCGATATGCAACTCTGTAATATCTTTGAATATGTATGGTATTTTTTTTTATTAACCTTCTTATTCTTGTCTGAGCTACGGTATAATGAGTATAAACGACGTTTTGTCACACAACATTTTTTTAGGCCTTTACTAAACCATTTTGTTTTTATTTTTTTTATTACGTTTTTTATTTTTATTATTGGAAAACAAAGATTATAAAATAAAGTAACCAAATCATGAAACGTATTAAATGCGTTTTCAGTTTCATTCTCTGATAGAACCTCATTAAAAGAAAGAGACGACATACAACTTAAAAATTTATTCACATTATGTTTGCAAAAGTCACGCTTTCTTTCGAACCAGAAAGATGGTGATTTTCTGTAGTTTTGGTGTTTTTCAACGCGAAATTTAATACTTTGACCCATTTCGTGGTCAGACAAACAAAGACGATGTAATGAAGAGTGGACATTTGGAAGATTGCTTGCCACAAGATCCAGACAAGAGGACAATCTGGTCGGCTTCGTAATATGATTACTAAGATTATTATTTGACAGTATACTTATCAGTTCTTTTGAGTGCTTGGAATCCTGCAATATATCTATATTGAAATCCCCGCAAATAATAATATTCTTATGACGCTTACGCGACATTCGAAACAAAAGAGACTGTAATTGTTTCAAAAATATATCTACTTTTGATGCTGGTGTTCTATAAATACAAAATATAAGTAACTTATGCATTGGTATCTCTATTCCACAGCATTCAAATGAAAATGGCGTTGCTTCAGTTATACATACTGGTGTAAAGTCTATATTATTCTTAACGAGAATGCAAGTTCCACCTCTGCGTTCATGTCTACAAAATGTTGTTGCCAAATTATAATTAGGAATATTTATATTTCTTTCAGTTCCTTTTTTAACGAAGGTCTCCGAAAGACATACAACGTCAATATAGCCCAACTCCTGCAAAAGGTCAGTTAGGGCAATCTCCAAAAGATCCTGTTTTTTAAAAGAAGTGTGAATAAGCGATTTATCTAAATTACTTCGTCTTCAATTAACTAAACATCATTCTAAAATATATTTATGCGAGGATTGTATGATATTCTTTGATAGTAATGATAAACTGAAAGCTCATGTTTGTGGTGGTGTATCGACAATATTACCCGGTCATGGAACACGAATCCAATTTAATCATTACGAGCGAATGCATGACATGCCCTTCGTCTTATACGCAGATTTTGAATCATTATTAAAACCAACTGAACTCGATTCTGGATCAGGCTGTACAAAGATATTGCAAAAACACGTACCATCAGCATTTGCTTATTACGTTGTGTGTTCTTATGATAAGTCGCGTAATAAATATGTATCTTATCGAGGTCCAGCCTGTGTAGAAAAGTTTTTAGAAAGTCTATTATTGGATATAACCGATATTTATAACGTTTTGCAGTCGCCAGTGGCTATTTGTTTAACAAATGAAGACAAAGCGAACTTTGCTCGGGCTACAAATTGTTTTCTTTGTGATAAAATATTGTTTGACGATAAAGTTAAAGATCATTGCCATCTTACAGGACGGTATCGTGATGCAGCTCATTCTTATTGCAATATTAGATATCGTTTGCCTAAGTTTGTTCCTATATTTTTTCATAATTTAGCGGGTTATGACAGTCATCTTTTTATACGACAGTTGGGAAAACTATCAGGAAAAATACAAGTAATAGCCAAAAATAAGGAAAACTACATATCTTTTACAAAAAATTTTCAAATTAATGATAAAGATATCATACCTGTTCGATTTGTTGATTCTTTTAAATTTTTAGGCACAAGTCTAGAGAAACTTGTCGCAAACTTAAAAAATGACGACTTTAAACATCTGCGGCGTTATTTTCCTTCTCGTGAGCATTTTGCTTTAATAAAACGAAAAGGGGTGTATCCATATGAATACATGACTACTTGGAGTTCATACGAAGACAAAGTACTTCCGCCTCAGGAGTTCTTTTTCAGCAAATTACGCAATAGTAATATATCTAAAGTAGATTATGATCATGCAAAAAAAGTCTGGCAAACGTTTGAATTATCGAATCTCGGTGAATACACAGACTTGTATCTTAAGTCAGATGTTCTTTTATTAGCTGACGTTTTTGAAAGTTTTCGCCAGACATGTAAGATGAATTATAAATTAGATCCAGCCGTTTATGTTACAGCACCGAGTCTCAGTTTTGATGCCATGCTATTAAAAACAGATGTTAAATTAGAATTAATACACGACCTGGAAATAATAAGAATGATTCAAAAAGGTATTCGCGGTGGAATATGTTTATGTTCGACAAGGTATTCAAAAGCCAATAATAAGTATTTAAAAACTTACGATCCAAGAAAAAGTAATAACTTTCTAATTTATATCGATTGTAATAATCTCTATGGATATGCAATGTGTACTTATTTGCCTCATTCCAATTTTAAGTTATTGAATGACTTGCAAATCGCTGGAATAGATTTTATAAATGTGCCAACTAACGGAGACACTGGTTATATACTAGAAGTAGATTTAGAATACCCCGAACATTTGCATAATGATCATAACGATTTTCCATTCTGTGCTCAAAAATTTACTCCGCCAGGTTCTAAAACTTCAAAATTGATTCCAAATTTATACGATAAATATTTCTATGTCATACATTTTGCTCATCTGCAAACATGTATAAAACATGGTTTGTTGTTAAAAAAAATACATAGAGTTATTCAATTTAATCAGAGTCCTTATTTAAAGCAGTATATTGACATGAATACTGAATTACGAAAAAAAGCTAAATCTACATTTGAACAAGATTTCTTCAAACTTCTTAACAACAGTATATTTGGCAAGACGTTAGAAGACACAGAAAAGAGGGTTAATGTGAAATTAGTCAATAAGTGGAATGATGATAGTAACAAAACAAAGAAAAGTTTCTGTGCAGAGCAAATGATAGCTCGACCAAATTTTCACAGTGTTACAATTTTCACTGAAAACTTGGTAGCCATTCAAATGAAGCCTGAAACAATCACTTTGGATAAACCTATATACATTGGTTTTTCCGTTTTGGAAATATCTAAGAGTCACATGTTTGATTTTCATTATTCTATTATGAAGCCTTTTTATAAGGAAAAGTTAAAACTTTGTTATACGGATACTGATAGTTTTTTGTATTCAATAGAAAGTAAAGATTTTTATGCTGATTTAAAATCAAATTTTCTTCCCTATTTCGACACTAGTAATTATTCTGTAAATAACGTATACGACATTCCTAGTTGGAACAAAAAGGTGCCAGGTCTCTTTAAAGATGAGCTAGGAGGAAGTTTGATTTCGAAGTTTGTAGGATTAAGGTCCAAGTTATACTGTATTAAAACGGCAGAAGATGAATTAAAAAAAGCAAAAGGCATACAGAAGCAAGTATTAAAAGATGTACAATATAAAGATTATTACAAGGTATTAAATGAAAATACATTTTTGAACAAAAAAAATATCATATTTAAATCTCTTAAGCACGAAATATTTACTCAAGAACAAAACAAAATAGCTTTGTCAGGTAATGACGATAAACGTATCATATTAAAAAACAAAATTTCTACTTTATCATGGGGTCACTGGGATAGTTTAGTTTAATATCATTAGTTTTTCTTTAGAAGCACCGTATTGTATAGTTTATTATTATTTTAATGGTAATTATGAATCAAATTGTAAGTTGAGAAATATGTTACCTCATCATCTATTTATTTATTATATGGCTTAAGTAATGAATAAGTTAATAGAATAAAAACATACATGAAATTGTATAGTATGTACCGACACGGCACTTTATATTGTAAAGTTATTTAATTTTAATATTGTTATCCATCAGTTATTTGTTTAATAGTATTATACATTGTTTTTAATGGTAAATAGGTAAATTAATTACCTAGTTTTAATCAAATACTTAATGTTGTATTGTAACGATGAAAATATATAACGTTATAAACCAGCTACCATGTTTTTTTTTATTTCATAATCCATAAAATATAAAACTATTAATAAAATAGCACACGCAATGAACAATTCGAAACTGGTTGGGACATGTTATTGCTGATTTAGGTATTCCAACTTATAGTTCATTAGTAATTTGTCCAATTGCGATTCCGTGCGAATGCTTTGTTGTTATGTCAGCATTATATTTACACTATAAATAGCTATTAAAGTTGAATGTTTTTATAATTTGTTTCACACATAATTAATCAAGTGACAACTACGGTCACCCAAATACATCATGGTAAGTCGTATAAATTATTTTTCTTCAAACTCTTTTCTTGTGTAGTGGTTAGATCACTAGTTAATGTTTATTTGTATATTTGATTTAGTTGGAAGATAATGTTGTTGTTAAAAACTTATGGTTGTGATGCTGTTATTGTGATTCTCATATTCTATCGGTTCCGTATAAGATAGTCAGCCTCCTTGTGGATCCTAGATATACTCTTCTACCTCCGCCACTATATCAATCATTTCTTCGATGTGAAATTATTTTTGTTGCATAATAAATTTAATTTCAGAATACCCAAGAAATCTCGCAGTCGCTACTCATAAGCAAGGAGGCAACAGAAGATTATCCTCCTTGCTTTGAGCAAAATGCGCAAGATATGTTGGAGGGCTTCTCTGAAGAATTTCCACATTGGAATGCTAAAGATTCACCGCTGCATGCCAAGGTGGTTAATAGTCTTTTTAATAAAAAGAAGCCCATGAAGAGGAGAAGCAAGTTACTGCAGAATACGAAGGGGAACGAACCTTCTTATTTAATTAAAACAATGCCTACTAAAGGGCGGCGATTAATTAAATTAGAAATATTAGATCTGGAATCAACCAGCAATGATCCATTAATAAAAACACAATATGTGGTAACCGAGCATATTGATCCAATAATGGATCAAGCAGAAAATATTATAACTAATATCTCTAAGAAAATATGTGGTTACAGTTATAGTTTTTAAATAACTATTGCTGACCTATAACATTTGTAGATGTATATTAAAATTCTCTAATGTGCTAGATGCGTACCTATTATCTTTAGTTACGTGTACACTCACGGAGATACATTATTTCGACAACATTATTCTTCTGAAAAATTATAGTAATGCTTATAAATTTTACTAACTAAGACTTATGTTATTTTAAATAGTTATGTTAGTTTAAGTCTTGTATTGTTTTCAATAAATATTATTTAAAAATAAAAAGACTTGTATGAAAATATTTGTTTTTATTTTAACACCTCTATAATATAATCAAATATTTTGAAAAACATTCATTCAGAATTACCTCTATAAATAAATCTAAGATAAAATTTATTAGAATTCAAATACATAGTTTAAAATAATGGTAATAAAATTAAAAATATAGTTTTATTTATTAAAGAACGCAGTCTATTACTTTGTTAAAGTAGGGATGCAAGTAATTAAACAATGTTTATTTTTAAGCATCGATTCCTTACTCATATAATTTTTTATTGCACGATTCGAGAGGGGTGACAGCTCTTTCTTCTCTCTCAGTGCACTTACAAAAGTAAATATACTGCTAGTTCTCTTATTATTACGAACGCAAAGTGTTATATCCATTTTGTTAAAAGCCACGAATCAAAGCGGACAAGTTGCTATGAAGTTCCTCAAACAAAAGGAAACGTTAAAATTAGATTATAATATCTGTCCTGCATCATTATGTGAAGCAAAGGGACATGGCAACTTATTGCCGAGCACTATACGATGTATTGTTTGTGGACCATCAAATTGCGGCAAGACAAACTTAGTAATAGGTTTGTTATTACATGAGAATGGTGCACGTTTTCGTAACTTATATGTATATTCTAAATCATTATACCAACCAAAATATGTGTTCTTAGAAAAAGTATTAGATTTAGTTGCAGACATATCTTATAGTAAATATAACCATAATAGTGATATCATAAGCCCACACGAAGCTTTGCCAAACTCCATTATAATATTCGACGACGTAGCTTGTGAAAACCAAAATAGCATTCGGGATTATTTTTTTCCTATGGGTCGACATAAGAATATTGATTGTTTTTACATTAACCAAACATACAGTAAAGTACCTAAACAACTTATAAGGGACAATTCTAACCTCATTATTTTATTTAAACAAGACGATGTAAATTTAAAACACGTTTACGATGAGCATGTAGGTTCAGATATGTCGTGGTCTCAGTTCCGTACATGTTTGAAATGTGCTCAACTATTTGGAATAAACCATTTAATTATGTTGTGATCAATAAAGACTGCGAAAGAAATAAAGGATGTTATAGGATGGCATTCGATACTTTTGTAGTAGTAGATTAATATACATAAGTTATTGTTTCATCAATACTCAATCACTATTACTCTGGATTTTGCATTGAACGGAATCCTTGTCAAAATGGAAAAGCAACTTAAAAAACAAATTGTAAAAGCTGCAGCTGTTGTAAAAAGAAAGGTTGAAATGATAAAGGATATGAAAAATACAAATGATGCCACTCTGGAATCCATATTCAAACCTATAACCGATCCACTGAAACAAATAGCCATTAAGAACAATGAAATTTCTCATGAAGATGAGGATGAGTTTGAACATTATACAATAAAAAAAAATAAACATAATGACAGTGAGGCAACAAATTTTTCTGATGACGATTTTAATGAAGAAGAGGAACAACAGTTCTAAAAAAAATTTAATTCCGAAAAAACCCTTGTCGTATCACCTTCTGACAACAATATTATGAGTGATGCTTCCTTTAAATCTTTTCAATCATCACCAAATGTTTCACTTAATAGTTTATCGTGGTGTGCTTCGCCCGACGCAAATATCCCTTTTGGAATAAAAAATGAACGAGGAAAACTTATGCTCGGCCAAACACGTGTTTTCGACGACGGAAAAATTATAAAAATTGGAAATCGAAGTTTAAACAAAACTCTTGGATTAAAAGAATTACTATTTGAAAAGATACCAAATTTGGATGTTATCACAGATGAAGATTTGCAAAATTATAAAGAGCTTCTAATAGAAACTAATGCACATAGGCGTAATTGTGATCCACGCAAGCCAATTAATAGTAACAAAGGGTTTAAGTACATGCATATTATTAAACCACTGTTTAAGTTCTCTAGAAATAAGTATGACAGCACAGAAAGTCTTACGGTAGGAAAAGGAATAAATCTTTTAAAAAGTGTAAAGAAAGATATAGATTACGTTTATTGGGATGATCCAAATGAATTAGTAGATCGATTGAAATTACTGTTTGCATCTCGTGATGCTGGCAATACCGGCTTAGATAATGAAATTATTGCGATTATAGAAGAGCTGTACGAAGCAGGCATCATTAAAAACACCAAATATAAGGAACCGAATTTTAAAAAACTGATCAGTAGTTATACAGCAAACACCGCATAGATACGGAAATGAATGTAGATAAATTTGGTCATCACGTTCATAAACGTTTACGATTAGAGGAATATATTGGAAATCTCAACGATACATTAGTGAAGTCAGAAACAGGTGAATATGATTTAAAATCATCAAGATTAAAAGGACTTATATCGCCAGGCAATGATGACGAAGCCGCAAATAAAGCTTACGTGGATGAAAAGACACACGAACTAAGAACTTATATTTTAAGTGATGTAAATATTCATTTAAATGATTTTGAAAGTTCAATACTTAATAAGCTAACCACCTTGTTTTACACAAGGACAGAAATTGATCACATGCTTCAAGAGAAACCAGATAATAATGAGCAAACAAGACATAGTGAATGAGCTTCACAAAGCAGCAAGAAGGAATTTTTCCCGGCGATGTACGATCATAAAAGGAATAGATGATTTATGGCAAGCCGACCTCATAGATTTGCAAAAATATTCACAGTTTAATAAAGGGTATAAATATATTCTTATCGTAATTGACACTTTATCAAAATATGTATGGATCAGATCTTTAAAATCAAAAGCGAAAAATTATGTTACAGATGCAATGCAAAGTATTTTAACTACATCATTACGAAAACCTAAAAATTTACAAACTGATTTAGGCACAGAATTCTACAATGATAATTTTAAACAATTAATGAAAAAGTATAATATTAATCATTATTCAACATAATCTATTAAAAAAGCATCTATAGTAGAAAGAGTTATAAGAACAATTAAATCTCACCTTTACAAACTATTTAGTTTGAACGGAAATTACCAATGGTATAAAAATATTTTAAAGGACGTTGTAGAACACTACAATAACACTTTGCATAGAATAACAAAATTTAAGCCTGTGGAAGTTCACAAAGTAAATGCTTATAGTCAAAGGTTATATTATGAATTCTCAAAAGAATAAAACAAGTCGGGGATATACATTTCGTGTTGGTGACTATGTTCGCATAAGTAGATATAAAGCAGATTTTTACAAAGGCTATACGCCAAACTGGTCCACCGAAATATTTCGTATAGTAAAAGTTAATCACACTAACCCAACAACTTATCAAATAGAGGACAGACGCAATCAAAGAATCCTCGGCTCATTTTATGCATACGAGTTACAAAAAACTAAGTTTCCAGACCTATACCTCATTGAAAAGGTTATAAAAAGAAAAGGAAACAAATTGTTTGTAAAATGGTTAGGATTAAGTAATAGCGAAAATAGTTGGGTTGATAAGAATAAATTGGTTTTATGATATAAAATAGCTCAAGATATCTTTATTGATTCACTTTTTGTTTATCAATGAAGAAAGGAAGTGGTATCATAAACAGCTTAATAAATAAGATTCCGTTTGAGTTACATTTACCGGGCTACCAATATTGCGGCCCCGGCACAAAGCTTCAGAAACGATTACTTAAGGGTCAGCGAGGAATTAATAAATTGGATAATGCTTGTATGCACCACGATATTGCTTACATAAACAACGACGCTAACGTAAGGCACAAAGCTGATCTAGATCTATTAAATATGGCTCAAAGAAGATTGAAATCAAAAGACGCTGGAAAGAAAGAAAAAATTGCTTCATGGATAGTAAAAAATGCTATGAAGGCCAAATTAGAAGCTGGTGCAGGTGCTCGGTCGTTTATGACAGCTGTGAAAAAACTCAAATCTAAATTAAAAAAAATAAAATCTAAAGACACAAATTCTACTATTAAATCTGCGCTCGCCGCTGCAAAAAAACTATTTAGAAATCAAAATAAAATGAGTTTACCTCGTTGTATTCCTATTCCAAAATGTGGAGGACTGTTACCGTTAATTCCTATTTTCGCGGGATTATCAGCTTTAGGTTCACTGGCTGGTGGAGCAGCTGGCATAGCAAAAGCGGTTAATGATTCAAAAGCAGCTCAAAAAGCTCTTCAAGAATCGGAACGACATAATAAGATGATGGAGGCGGTTGCTCTCGGAAAAGGATTATATATTAGACCTTATAAAATGGGTGCAGGTCTATATTTGAAACCCTCAAAAAACTAATAAAGCGGCTACCTAGGCGGGCATTAACTAATTGGGATATATTAGAACATGCTAGTGATATTCCATTTTTTCGTGGTGTTTTCATGAGGGATACGTTGCCCTCAAAACCTAGGAAGATAGAATGCGGTATTATAAATTTAGATACTTCAAATAACATTGGAACACATTGGGTAGCCTACGTGAAAGAAAATAAGTATGCTGAATATTTTGATAGTTTTGGTAATCTGAAACCTCCGTTAGAACTACTTGATTACTTAAGAAATGTTTCTTTAAATTATAACTATGAGCAATATCAAACATTTGACTCTGTTAATTGCGGCCACCTTTGTATAAAATTTTTAAAGGAGTATTGGAAAACACATTTATATAAAGCTTGAAATAAAATTCTTTATCAGTAGTAAAATGTCTTTCACTGTGTCTATAACTGGAAAAGGATCCTCTCTGATAACAAACTACTCACCTACTTTGGAATTAAGTGGATACTATGAGTGTGGATTGTTGTATTTTTCAACATTTAATTCTATACCCAACATAGATAAAAGAAATAATAAATTCTACTATGACGATAACGAAGTAATCGAAATACCTGAAGGAGCTTATGAACTTCAAGATATCTGTGATTATTTAAAGACATACATTAGAAATGCAATGTTAAAATTAACTTGTAATAATAATACCTTAAAAACTAAAATTTTTTGTACTAAAGATGTTCATTTTAACAAAAGTGACTCACTTGGAAGGATTTTAGGTTTTGGTGGAGAAACAATAAAGGCATTAAAAAGGACCGAATCTCTGTATCCTGTCAGTATATTGCCAACAACCATTGTGCGCATCGAATGCGACGTAGTTAGTGGGTCATTCGTGAACGGATCTGCAAGTCATATTATTCACGAGTTTGTTCCTAACGTACCACCTGGTTATCGGATCATTGAAGTGCCGAAAAATCTAATATATTTTCCTGTAAATAAAAGTTCTATAAGTGCAATAACTATACAATTATTAGACGCCGAGAATAAACAAATCAATTTACGAGACGAAGAAGTACAACTGTATCTACATTTTCGTAAAAATGATAAATTTCAATAAAAATCATGACACAGCTTGCATTCAAGTTAGTACTAGAAGATCACCTCATAAAAGCACACCGCTTCACATAAAAAAGAAGCTCACCAAAAACAATAAGGAATTTTTGAAGTTGATTGGCTTGTTAAAATGAATATTTTAAATATATCTCAATCAACATCATACGACAATAGTATTGAAAGTTTCGAATATCATTCTTATAAACCGTACGTAACAAGTTTCAACAAGAATGATGAAATAAGAATACCTATTAATCAACAAGATCTATGTCTGTTACCCTCACTCAGCACTTTGTATATTGAGGGTAAAGCCAATGTTTATAATAGTTCGACTAAAGAAAAAATATCAAATGTGTATTTTATCAACAATCCAATACTATATTTATTTCAAGATATTCGATATGAGTTAAACGGAATAGAAATAGACAAAATAAAAAATGCTGGCATAACTACAACAATAAAATCGTACCTCTCGTTAAATGATAATGAATCTAAATGCTCACGTGTATGGGGATGGTCAACTTCTGGTACAAACAATCTTAACGGAGGAATTTTTTCGGCTTCTGTGCCGTTGAAGAAAATTTTAGGTTTTGCAGAAGATTATGAAAAAGTTATAATTAACTCCAAACATGAATTGGTGCTATTAAGAAGCAATACGAATCTCAATGCTTTGAAATTAAATGTCGGAGAGGTGGTCGAAGATATAACTATTAGCAAAGTTGTTTGGCGAGTTCCGCACGTTAAAGTATCAGATCGTGAAAGAATCAATTTGTTGAAACATCTAGAAAAGGACAGACCTATTACACTAGCATTTCGAAATTGGGATTTGTATGAATATCCATTATTACCGAAGACACGTAAACACACTTGGTCTATCAAAACTTCGTCACAGATAGAGAAACCAAGATTCGTTATTATAGCCTTGCAAACCAATCGCAAACACAATGCGGAAATGTCAATGGCAGAGTTCGATCACTGCAATGTACGAGATGTAAAAGTATATTTAAATTCATCGTAATACCCTTATGAAGGATTGAATGTCAGTTTCTCAGAGGATAAATTTAATTTATTATACGAACAATATGCAAGATTCCAACAGTCTTATCATGGACGGCGACCAGAGCCGTTGATGAGCTTGAAGGAATTCAGAGACTTTGCCCCATTATTTGTTATTGATTGTTCTCACCAACAAGAAATGATAAAGGGATCAATCGATGTCAGAGTGGAGATTGAAACAGACCAAGAAATCCCGGATCAGACAGCAGCATATTGCTTGATTTTAAATGACTGCATTTTTGAGTACAAACCTCTGAGCAATATTGTGAAGAAAATATCTTAACTAAATAAAGTGCAATCAAAAGGTATTTGAAAGAACAAACTTCAACTTTATGTTAAACAGTGGAATACAACGAAACAATGAGTGCTGATAAGAGTTCGATACTTTTTGTTGATGTTCAAGGATTCAAAGACTGTAAAAATAATTTTATTATTAAGGAATTTGCGTTAGCCACAAAAGAGTTTACGCAAGTCTTTTTAATAAAACCTCCATATCCACTGGAACGTCCGTGGGGACTATAGTCCCCAAAATCTCGCTCTTCTCGATCGACCTGGGTACTATGGTACCCAGTTCCCTTTGCGTAAAACCGCGCGGTGTGATAAAAAAATCGCAAAAAAAAAAATATTTTCTCTATGGCTTTATTCCTTTGCCAATAGTATCTTTCATAAGTTGACAGGTCATGTCCAATTTATTTTTAGTCTTAGATTGAAATAAATTTGTCATAGTCAGCGGTTTAACTTACTTGGCCGTATCCATACGTTTCTTACTCCATGACCGATGAGATTTATTGCGTACTTACTTAGTCTGTATTAGTATTTTCGTAGAGTGTTCTATATCAAAATAAACTAGAAGAATTGGGCTACATTATTATGTATGGTTTATGATAGTTTATAGTGTTATATTGCCACACTAAACGTTTTTTTCAAAAAGTGAGTATTTTTGAAATTTTAAGCACTTTAGTTACTATTCTCGTCATTATTCATTCAATTATGAATCCTTATCTAATTAACTATTATAAGTTCATTCCTTATTAAATTAGCTTTCCATACGTATTTTTTATTTAATTTTAGACACAATAATTTATTTTTTGCATTTTTTTTAAATTTGAGGTCGCGCGTGCGCATCTCGCGTATATAATTACGTAATTAATCGATTTTATTATTTTTTTCTTTTTTCATTAAAAATATTACCCAAAACTATTATATATCAAAATAATCTTCAAGAATAGGGCTATAATAATATATATGGTTATTTAAAGTTTTATAAAATAGTTTTTGTGCAAAAATTTTTTAAAAAAAATCGGGTCTTCCGCGACCTTCCGAACATTTTCGCGCTTCATTCATTTAATTATTAATCCTTATCTAATTAACTGTTATAAGTTCCTTCTATATTAAATTACCTTTCCATACGTATTTTTTGTTCTCTTGTAGACAGTATATGTCACTCTCCGCAATTTTTTGAACACTCCGTACGCGCCGGGTTGAGTCATTCCGCAATGGCGGCACCTTTGATATTTGAGATATACTACTTTTTGCTTTTGAAACCCACCACGCTTCGCGTGGCGAGCGTTCCAGTGGATATTCGTATCTAAAATTATCTGCCGAAGAAAAAAGAGCAGTCAATTGGATTGAACGCAACAGAGGAATATACTGGAGTCAAGGCAATATAGATTTCAGAGAATTTAAGAGATTAATTATTCCAATTTTAAAGGACCAAACCATAATAATGAAAGGTGTTGAAAAGCAAAAATGGATTAAAGATTTGTGTTCTGACTGCTTTTTGATAAATGTTGAAGGCAAAGGTTGTCCTAATTTTGCAACATTGCGCAATAGTTATGCTAAAGGTGGAGCTAACTTCAATTGTATAACTCATAAAAAAGAGTGCGCTCTAAGGAATGTTTTATTCATAAAAAAGTGGTACTTAAGCACATGTAATTTATGACTTCAGTAAATTGTACTTGAATGAAAATTTGTATTTAAAGTATTGTTCTAGTTTAGCTATGATGATATTTTTTACTTGCTTTATAATAAAAAAATATTTTTATCAAAAATTTCTGCGTTTTATTAATGAAAACAAATATGGTGATTCAATATACTCGCATAACTCTTTATTTATCAAAAATTACAATTTAATGGTATGAATAATTTAACCCTGTATAATGTATATTGGGCAATCTCAAACTGTTTTCATCAAATCACCGTAAACGAACGCAGTGAGATTTGCGGAGCGTAGCGGAACTAGAGCGCAGCGAAGCGTAGCTCAAATCTCACTGCGTTCGTTTGCGGTGTTTTGATGAAAACTGTTTTAGAATGCCCAATATACACCTACTTATCTCAGCAGTTCAATCATCTCAGTAGGGAGTTCCGACTTAGACCTTAATTTCTGCCATAGTAAATCGTAATTTACAAGATCGAACGCCCTAGAGAGATCCAAGAAACATGCATACACAGGCGTGTTTCTGGCTGTATAGTAGTGGACAGTCTGCTTGAGACAGAGGATAGCACTCTCAGTCGATAAATCTGACCTAAAGCCAAATTGTGCATCGTGCAGATGTATATATTTCTCCAACTGTTTGTCAAGCAGACTGTCCAGCACCTTGGCTATTATGGTGGCCAGAGAAATAGGTCTGTAATTCGACAGGTCCGATATGTCGCCTGTTTTATTCTTAACAATAGGAACGACCAGTGTCCGCATTAGGTCTTTCGGTAAATAGCTGTACGAGAGGGACAAGTTAAACACTAAAGCAAGAACCCTCGGAAGGTGGACTCCGGCGAACTTCAGGTGCTCGACACTGAGACCGTCGTGGCCGGGTGACTTTCCCCTGGACATATTTTGTATAGTCTTTGATATTTCCTTAGCTGAAAAATACATAGTAATGCTTTCGTCACCATTCTCAGTGGCAACCGCCTGATCCACCTGAGCAGGTATAGGAGGCAACTCCACCCTGAAATGCTGCAAAAATATTTTATCTCCATAGTTTCGTCGTGTCAATTATTTGATCAAAGAAGAATTGTTGTGGAAATATGACATTTAAAAATAATATTTGAAACTTTGAAGTATTTGATTTTGACAGGAATGTCAGGGGATATATTTTGGAATTTTGTGCAAGCCGGTTGATCTTCGATGCACTCTATGATTTTGCATTTTTAATTTGGATTAATTTGTGTATGCAAAAATTTGTGAATTTCAGGATATAAGTATTATAAGTCCGAATATTGAATTGTGAAGTCCTAAACTCCGACTGAAGTGGACCCAGCTAAGTATCCTACATTTCGTAAGACAAAACAACGCACCACACGTTTATTTCATTTGTTCTTAATGAACTACACAAATAGAAGCTTATAGATTTTGTTAGATATGATACATAAGGTAGTAGTATTTTTATCAAAAATGCAATAATTAATTCCACATTAAATAGAAACAAGAATATCAGTCCAATTAAATATAATTATTTTTTCACTTCCCATGCTCTGAAAGCGCTTATTTGTGCAGGATATAGGCTGCACAAAATCGAATTTTATGCACAAGTGCATTAACATCTACTCATACATAAATGTATCTATATTAAGGCAAAGAAAATGAGCCATACAACCAAACACAATAAGAAGTTCATAGATAGAATTCGTTATTTTATTATATTTACTTAAATTTATTTGTCTTGTGTGTTTTTTAAGACATAAAGAATTATTATACTACTATTTTATTTCCTTGCAGTCGAAGTGAGAAGCAGAGTTTATAACTCGTCAACAAAACCATTTTATCCTCGACATTACTATCAGCCCGAGCCGAACGGATAAAAATGGTTCGTTTTGTACACTTGTTGTAAAATATACTAATAATTCTGGAAAAATGATTTGTTTAATTAAGTAAGTATGTATTTGAATCGTGAATCGCAACGATTCAAGTACATACACTTACACTTTTTACAAATAACAATTATTTTTTCAGAATTATAATTCTATTTAACTGGACTGATATTCTTTTTTTTTCTATTAACTGTGGAATTATTGCATTTATGATAAAAACAACTTGAAGAGATTACCTAGTTATATTTTTAAAACATAATATTTTTAATCACGAAAACTAGTATTCATGAAATGGAAAACTTCGACCTGTCACGGGAATCTTCTAATTTTGAATAGACCATACAGGGTAATTGTTAATAGACTATACAGGGTAATTGTTAATGCATCAACAACCTCCCAGGGGCTGATTCTAGTGCTCAATTGCAGCAACTTTTTGTATGGGACCAAAATCGAAATCGCAAAAAAATCCACTTTCCCATACTAAAGTCTCGATCAACTATCCTATAGTTTGTATGGGAAAGTGGATTTTTTTGTTGCGATTTCGATGTTGGTCCCATACAAAAAGTTGCTGCAATTGAGCACTAGAATCAGCCCCTGGGATGTTGCTGAGGCATTAAAAATTACCTTGTATACAGGGTGTAACTGAACACCCCAATAACATTTAAGGGTATGTATCCATCAGAAGTAGAGATTCTGTAGGAAAAATATTAGGGCTAACAAACCTACTTTTTTTCCCATACAAACTAAATAAATTATTTTTTGGTATTAAGTGCCGACAGCCCTACGTAAGCGTACGAGGAATACTACGCTCACATCATACAAACTAAATAAATTATTTTTAGGTATTAAGTGCCGAAAGCCCTACGTAAGCGTACGAGGAATACTACGCTCACGTCTGTCACGTGTCATTTTGTGTTTAAATTTCTTTTGTGTTAAGGGCTGATTATGGTTGTCACTTGAAAGTTTTTGCTTTCAGTTTAAAATCAAATAACTCTGAAAGTATTGGGGTTCTAGGTCTCAGACAAGCACTGAAGGTCCATTTAGTATGTAACTTATATGCCCCTTAAATGTTATTGGGGTGTTCAGTTACACCCGGTATACTGAACATTATTTTATAATTAGTAACCTAAAATATTGAGAACTGCGTATAGTTATTTATTGACAATAAAGGTATTGTATTGAAAAATGGCTGAAAAGTGTTTTTTGTGTGACTCGGACGATTCGTTGATTGACTTTTATAATTAAACTTTTAAAATTGCTCATTAAAGTTAGCTTTTCGTAAAAAAAAGAATTTTAAATACAACGAAGTTGAGCTAACTGAGGCATCACTCGATTTTGTTGGTTACCATACCACGCGTTATAAGAAAGTGATTGTTTCAGGAAATAAATATACTTAATGAAGAATTTAGAATTTTTTGTACGCAGAATACAGTAAGTATATAATGTATGATTCTTCAAAATGATCATTATTTAATACCTATTAAATATTTCTTCTATATTTACTTTACAATGAATGAATATAACAATGGAAAATGTGATATTCTTACTTTGATTAAATTAGTTTCAGTTAAAGTAATTATTACTAAAATGTTTTTTTCCACCTACGGTTTTTTAATTTACCACATTCTTCATTTTTTTTTATTTCATTAAAGAATTTTTGGTTAGCAAATAAGCCAAGGAAATTACAATTTTTGCGACTTTCTGAAACAGTATTAAAGGCAATATTTTCATTTAACGATGTAAATGAAACATCTCAAAAATTATGTCTCAAACATGATCATTTCATAATAAATAAATACTTCTAGGAGCACATCAAAACTTCTGGCTCTGATGAAGGAACAAAATGTTTAGATGCTAATGTCCCTTCCCGTTCAACAGTTATTGATGTTACCTCTGTCACATCTCGCTCAGCCACAAACCTCTTCTATCACAAGGGATATTTAGCTCGGGCCTCTTTCTCACAAGTTTCCACACGCATAAAATGTTCACCTTTCAAAACTCGACAACCCTCATTCAGGCCAGGTTTTTTACAGACAACCCTATATCATCGTATTCGCAATTCAATAGCGCTCATTTTGATATAAGATTTATTTATTTAACAAATAGGTGAAAATAACTATATTGAGTTACCTGTTTATACCTGGCAACCCAGTAGTAATGCCAGGAAAAAAATAGACAACCCAACATTTCTATATTCTATAGGCTTCATGCTTTCGGTTGCTATTAAATTTATTCGTTAAACTGATGAGTGCAATTTTCAAAAAAAACATTTTTCAATTTTTAATTAATCATAGTCTGGCCAGGAATTTCTTAGACAACCCACTTGAGATATATTTTCTAGTATATTTTTGATATAGAATACTTTTCATCCAATTAACAGATGGGTGAAGGTCGTTTCTAGTTCGGATCCTCTACTATGTGGACTACGGACGGACACTCCCACGAATTGTGGAAAGCAAAAGCATCCTTTTGCCATTTCGTAAATAGAACGTCGTTTACTTTATTTATGTCATGTCGCTGTACTTAAATAGAAGTAACAATAAACACCAGAACAGTGCTTATTGTTACTCTTTCAAAAATAGTTTATAGATTTGCGTACTATAATTTTATATTTATCCAAACTATATTTAAAGTCTAGCTGCGAATATTTATACCCTATGAAAACAATTTCGTAACCGCGTTTCAACTGCAGTCAGCGCCATCTATCCACCGGATGTTAAACTACTGAGAAACCTCAGCGTGAGGTCGACTCAGCGTTGGATTTCGTAGTATAATTATACTATTTGTACCATTATTTCATGATGTGTAGTATGTAGTATCGCAATGCCAGGATACTACTATTTGAGGATATGGCGCTAGCGTGCCACGATAAACGTTAGCTCTGTGTAAATTATTTCTTTAAAAATAATTAAGGACAACTTTTATCGCTCATTGTGTAAAAATTAACAGTGTTATAAACCAAACAAGACGTATAAATGTTATCTATCCAAAATATTGCGTGACAAACAAATTATTGTGCAAAAACAAAGTGTCGTGTTACGTGTAATCACGGAAATTATTTTGTGAACGAGGAAATCTTTAACTATTCTCCGCACTGTAAAAGATAAAATGACCTACAGAAAATAAACGGACAACGGTTGAAACTGTGACTACAACAAAAATTTTTTAATATTCGCAAAATATCAAGTGAAAATCCGTTAGACAGTTAAAAATAGGTAAACAAAAGACAGCGGATTCATTCATCTTAAGCGATTGTCCATCGATGATAGTGCTGCCATCTTATCATATTACGGAGAAATACATAAAAGGCTGGATGAACGCCATCTAAGACTGCAAGCTACAACTACACAGTTAAAGAAAGCAATCTTATTTTTGACATTTAACAGCGACTACTACTAATTTTACTAAATGCCGCGAGATGGCACTAAAATGCAAATTATGTGAAAAAGCAATTATTGATAGAAATTATTTAACTTGCAAAACTTGTAACAATGAATTTCATATAGTCTGTAGAAACGTATCTGCTAAAAGGTTTTATTTGATGACGAAAGAAAACCGGACGAATTGGGAATGTGCGGACTGTTTAAATTCGATTCAACAACATGATAATTACAAAATCAATATATCAATACAAAATTCTTTCGAGTCCCTACCGGATGAAGAATACGTAGAATATTCTTCTCCATCAGCAATAAATACCCAACTGGACAATAGTTGTCCCAATTTATTGAGATTAAATATTGAAGAAAAACTTGAAGAATTAGAAAACCAGAAAAAAAAATTACAGGAAAAATTGCAGATCGCAGAAAATGAAATAGAAATCCTATTATGTGAAAATTCTAAATTAAAGAAACTATTGACTAAAAATGAGACAAAAACAAAATATTTGGCTGATATATGTAATTCTAGCTCGAAAAAAAACATTACATTACGGAACAAAAGAAAAAGCATCAGTCGCGTATTAGACTTTTCACAATTAGAGAAAGACGATATTAGTACACCAAAAATACTTAAAACAATGCCCAAGCCCCTCAAGGATTACAGATGTGAACAGCAGATGGATCGTGTTTAACTCAGAAGAATAACTAAAGCATAGAAACCTAGCAAAAATAGCTACTGAACTTAATATATTTGACTCACTTTGACATTAGGCGCTGCTAATAGAAGTTAGACAGAGACACGTATATGCAAGATGTTTCGAAATTATGTAGGTCGTCACTAATTCTCGCTTGTCAGGTTCTTCTCTCAGTGATGTCGTGCTCATCACTCGCCTAGTTTCAACGTCGATAATTATTTATGTAGGTATTTAATAGATCCCTAATACCTGCTGTGTCTCTTTGGTATGTTCAGGCTGGCCGTTCATGAGACTAAAAGCGGGAAGTGCGAGTCGGACTCGCCCACCGACGGTCCCGTATAAAATTGTAGGTTATACTTTAAATAGAGTCTAAATTCTTTATGATTTAATTACAAATGTGGAGTTTGAGATTTTTCCCTGTACTTGTAGTGTAAGACTATATAACTTCACAAATTTCATAGTTCTAGCTAGATCAACAAAAAGTACCCTATACATTTTGATGCCAGTGAGAATGTCGAAATATAATGTTTTTGGCGACATTTTAACTATTTAAACCACCTTAAATAAAAAAACTAAAACATTTCGAAAAAAGTAATCAGTAAAGATCATTGCTGAAGATTTGAGAATAAATGTTTACTGAATATATTTCATGTTTTGGTCATATTTTTTACGTGACGAATGCATGAATATGTCCTTAAACGCGTGGAATGTAAATATGGGTATGTTTAAAGCCTTAAAAAGATATTAAAAATAGCATTTAAGTAAATAGTAAAATGTGTTATGGAAACTTCAAGTCCTACACTCTAAATTAACGTAAAATGTATTTCCTTCATTGCATTTTTAATAATTAAAAAAAACTTTACTTCTCTGATAATTCTGCTAGAACACCTTTAAATCTACTAGTAAGTTAAGTTTTAAGAACAAATTACGCAAGCTATATCAAGCAAATTATCTTGTTACCTAACTGCGGATAATCTTCTAAACGTAGGTTAATTTAGTAGGAAAATATGTATTAGTTTATTTAACTTAAAATATGTATGTATTAGTATTTTATGTATATTAGTTGTTTATTACAAAACTACTTTAAATATCATTGATATTTATATATATTTTTTAATGTTGCTTATAATTAATGTAAAACCGGTTTTATTTTAATGTTGTACATCTACTTTTTCTCTGCATCACCCAAAGGTTGACTGGTAGATAATGCCTTCGGCATTAAGTCCGCCTCTGTACACACATGTACTGAAAGTATTAAATAAATAAAATAAACACCGATTATTACAAGGGGCCCTTAATCTCATATTTAATTTACACGAAAATTTAACCCTCATGGATTTTGAACCTTGGATAAATTCGTGAATGCTAAAACCACTATTTGTACAAATGCCTGGAAATTAAACTAAAAACATTAACATTTGACCATAATTTATTGTTAAGACATTTTTCGATAGACTTTAGGGTTTAGTTAGAATGTAAATTTTCCGAAGGCGGCGTTTAGATATTTTATTTTTTTGACTCTTTCAAGTTCTTTTCTTTGTCTTATATTTTAATTCTTAGAAAAAACGCATCTGAACTGGTTTCTCTTGGCATCCAAGGATTTCTTGAAGAAATAGTTAAGAAATTAAATACGTTTTTATTTTCATAAATAATATTTTAGTTTAAAGATTTCCTTTCATTAAATAACTTGACTTACGTCATGACGAGACGTCACGATTTCATAGTTTTACTACTAAGTACATACAAATTAATCTGATGGAAAATATCTGGAACAAATGTATGCTTTCTCGGACTCCAATTTCGTCTGACAATACACTTTATCCATATGTTTTATTTTATACATTGTCTTTAGGAAATCTGTAAAAAAAATATCGACAAAATTTTACAACACTACGCATGATCAAGATAACCTCAAAGTAAATTTCTAAAAATCGCTAAAACATAAAAGTGAAGTTAATATTACGTATTGTTTTTCTACAAAATGATTCAGCGATATTTCATATGTATTTATATTGACTTATTAGCTCATATTCAAGTAACAATATGAGAAAACATACCAATTTAAGGTCAATAAATTTTGATTATTTTCCTTTCGCGACGAATGAGACTTGCAGTTGCAGCCCCAAACTACGCAAGACATTGTGCTACGGAGTGCACAAACACATACTATTTGTAAATACCTAAAGAATTCTTGCTTTCTAATCACTTAAATTGATGATAAAATGATTGGGAGCGTCGGTGGCGCTGTGGACTCGGCACTTGCCTTCCAATCGGGAGGTCGGGGTATTAGACCCGTCATGTACCAATGTGTTTTTCGTTTCGAATTTCACATGTACATTTGTCTGACGCTCCTACGGTGAAGGAAAACATCGTGAGGCAACCTGCATACATCTGCGAAGAAATTCAATGTTGTATGTGAAGTCGACCAATCCGCACTGGGCCAGCGTGGTTGACTAAAGCCTAATCACCCTAACATAGGGTAGGCTCGAACCCCTCTGTGGGGACGTATATGAGCTGTGTGTGATGAATCACTTAAATATTAATAAAATATCATCAAAATATTACTAGCCACGGGACGCACAAACAAATATTATACGAACAATACAAATTGATCAAACTTGGATGGTCTATCTTCGATACAAGGTATACTATAGAATTTAGCCGTGTTATATTTTTAACCAAATTTTAACCAAAATGACAATTCAATCAATTCATCTAGTGACCACCTTGTGATATGCCAAAAGACAAATATTACTCATCTCTTACATTTACACAGTTTTGTGCCGTATGTTAGAAAGAGACAAATAGCACACAATTAATTCTTATTTTAATCCTTCTATGTCATGTCAGTCATTGTTCTGAGGTGGACGCGGTCAATATTTGCTCCGCCTATTGAAAATAACGTATCTTTCCGACGCACAGTATGTAATTTTGACTTAGTTGCGGCCATGTATAGTTTATGTGTTTATTTAATAGCTGTAACTATTTTAGAGTTTTAACAAAAATACCGACGAATTTTTGTTAATTATTTTCCGAGTTATTGTGATTGTCGAGAAAACCCCATAGAAACCATAGAAATGCAATATCTTTTTTCAGACACATTATTTGTGAATAAATAAAGTATGCTCTTATGAAAGAAGTCCATAGCTATAACCAAAGACATTATAAGAGATAGACCGACAATACGCGCGGCCTCTAAGAAACCCCCTTCAACCACAACAGCGGTCAGGCGGCCGCTACTCATACTGTATTTGTACTGCATTCGACTGTCGAGCGCGCGTCATGTTATAAAAATACTTAAACATGCCCAAATAACTTCGTTTTGTAGTGTAAAAAACGAACAGTAATAAAAACTAAATCACATTGTAACATTATTTATTACCGATGAGTCTTAATTATGCTTATTTATTTAGCTATTATCATATCAAAATTGGTTGAAGGGGACTTCATACATTTCGTTTGCATTGTTGGTCTACTCTTATAATGTCTTTGGCTATAACTATGCCAAAAACTAAATGAATAACACAGTTAATTAAGACACAATTAATGTTTTTATCAATAATGAAAACAATTTTTTTCTGGGTCAGTTTCTTAATTGTCGCATTTTTTTATTTAATAGGAAGAATCTACATATAATGACATATCTGTATATAAAAATTCAGCTAATAAAAGTAAAGGGCTGACGAGATATGCATTTTTAAAATTTTTGTTAGGGTTGTTGCTAACTTTTCTATGAACATTTTATTGTCATTTTCATTTATTCTGCTCATCAGTAACATCGTCAATTTTGGAACATTATATTACTTATATCATTATATCACTCATATTTTTTTAAAAGACTATATTTCGTTGTAAACACAATAAAGATTGATATGTTATAATAAATACAGTTAAGATTCAATTAAGATTAAGGTTATTTTATAGTTGCTAAAAAAAAATTGTGTGCTTGTTCAGACAAACAAACTGAACAACTTTCACTATGAGATCAACTTTGAAATCGCAAAAAAAATAGCTGTTCCATACATCTAGGTTCAGTGAATGTTGAACATTTGTATGGAACAGCTGATTTTTTTTACGATTTCACAGTTGGTCCAATAGTGAAAGCTGTTCAGTTTGCTTGTCTGAACAAGCACACAATTTTTTTGTAACTAAGAAATAAACTTGTATTAAGATCAATTAAAACAAAAAATGAAATTCACAAATTTTTTATTTGTAATAGATGCCTATTTGAAGTAACAAAACGCTACAAAATGTCAAAATACGATCAATAATGACCAAATGTTAATGTCACAAACTCTTTGAATGGACGATTCAAAAGGGACTTCAAGTTAGTAAGAAACGACTTTAGTAACAAACAATGCCGCTACCTATCTAACGATGGACTTTGGGACTGCAGGGGCTATAATAAATGCTTTCCATATTCCCATCAAAGACCGCCCAACTAAAAAAGACGAAGAGCATCTTTTATGAATGTTGAAGCATCATATTATTGTATTGTGTGCGATACACTCTTCAATGTTTTAGTCTTCGACGGATTATTCGGTTAAGGACAGATTATTGATACGACAGATTCACTCATCAGATGCTTCCGATTCGAGTTCCATTTCAACCAGAAAATAAAGTAAGATTTTGGTACCTTATCTGAGAGTTCTTACAACTCTCAGGTAGGGTAGTACCACGGTCTATTATGGTATCGTCCGTTTCCATCGTATAAAGTGCATATCAACATTTTCATTCAAACGAGTTTACGTAAACTCGGACGTGTACTCTGTACTCACTCAATATAATCATAGTATCTGCAGTATTAATATAACACTTAACAATAGCAATAAAAATTTCATCATTTCATTTACCGATACTTGTCAAGTTGGAATTGATTAACAGGTTTTTGAGTATCAAAGATTAATTGTTACAGATAAAATGACGTATTTTCTTTCAAACAAAAAAGATTAGTGTATGTACCTCGCGGTACATCGATTAGGCAGATTGAGGCGACGTCCTTTCAAAATAATGTCTGAGAGAAAAAAAAATTGTATAGGTCAACAATTTTCCCTTATAATTAAGACATCTAGATCAAGGTTGCTGTTTATTCAGTTTTCAGAGAAAGGTAACTGCAGCTCTATAGCTGCCGGGTGAAGGGATGATTCCCGCTCTTTTGAATAAAGATTGAAATTAACATGCAATGACGCTTCGCGAGGGTGGTTTAACTTTCCCCCTGGTAGATACGAATAAATTTGTTATGCTTCTACGTCTTGATTTGCTTACTGGTATATATATGTTTATTCATCCAAAATACTAAAATTAGCCTTTCGTCCCTAATAATATTAAGCATCCAACCAGATTGCCTAAATTTTGATGAATCAGACTTGGAACCAAATTTCGGCCATAGTATAATAATAATCATCACTCGATACGAATGTCTTGAGATGTATGACAAAAAGAGTCAACTCGTGAATACGTCTACCTGAAGTACCTGAACACAGGAGGATAAATGTAGCCACACACGTGACACTTAGTATATGTTGTTTCTATTGATATCAAAGGAGTAATTATTTAATTTGTGTAAAAAAAAAATTACAACTAAGAAGTTCACTTCTTTCGGGGTCAGCAAAAGTGGCCACTACTGATTTATGAATTATGAACTGCTATGTTTTTGTAATAATATGTGTATGATTATGAAGCAAAAAAATATATAGCGCAATATCATTTGACTTGGGATTATCAGCTATTGGCAGTTGTTACTCTGGGCGCCCCATTCCACCGCTCCGAAGTAGGAATATAAGTCTTTAAGATTCAATTGACGCCATGACGATTCGAAGAGATTCCGCTTCTCACTTGACTATGACTGCACTGCATGGGGTGTAGTTGAGAGGACAAAAAGTAGTCAAGTCATTTGATAGATTGTATCGTTGTAACAAAATGGGTCTATCTTTACGGGACTTCTTACAGTCCGTGACTACTTACAAGAAATTCTGAAAAGTTTTGACAACCTTCAATTGATTTACATTTTAACATTTTATTTATTTCTGATGTCATATCCTTCGTGATAGAGCAAGACAATTAACTGCATGTATCCAAACTATTATAAATCTTTTTAATTTTATGAGGGTACGAGTATATGTGCACGCCAATTCATACTGGGCCAGCGTTGTTGACTAAGGCCTACTAATCACCCTAACATAGGGTAGGCTCGAGCCCCTCGGTGGGGACGTATATTAGTTGTGATGATGATGACATGTGAAAAGTAACTTATATCCAGATAATATGGATAATTGAGCTTTTCACACCTCAATATAATTTTTAATTTAGCCCGCCTTGAAATCTGAATTTGCTCATGTCAAACTTCCCTGTTTTTAATTTTCCTGGCCCTGATATCGAGCAAATGTTTGCTGGCCTTCGTAAAACTTGGTCTGCCTTGGTTCAACATGATCGATATTGTTACGCGCCACACCGCCTCAGCCAATCGCAAGCCAGCCGAAGCCAGCCAATCAGAGCCAAGCACGTGCAGCCATGTGCCAGCCAGCCCAAGCCAGCCAATCAGAGCCAAGCACGTGCAGCCATGTGCCAGCCAGCCAATCAGAGCCAAGCCCAGCTCGCGCCTTACTACCGGAGAAACTATAAAATGCCGCGCTATCTCATATTTAGATCACTTCTCTGTTTTACTGTTTCGAACGAAGACGGAAGTCTGCCCGATTGTAAATCGAAATTAAATGAGTGTGATTCTGCAACGTCTACTTTTTATTATATCCCGTTACATATCAGAAGTGGGATAAATATAAAAAAAAAACCCTAAAACGTAGTTACGTCAATGCGTCGAGTGTAGGCCGCCTGGTCCGTCCGCACGAATGGGGCAAATCTCCGCGTGAAGATTCATCCGAGACAACTAGTGAAAACGAAGACAAAGTTTCGCCACCAGCCTTGCCTTCAGCTCGTAAAATCCTACGCAAGCTTTTGAAATCAGAGGTACAAAAGGCCATGAGTTCTTTAAATTACGAAATACCCTCCGTCACTACAAGAAAAGAACCCCGTGCAGCCTTGCTAATCCCCGAGTTCGACCCGAATAGCGAAGAGTGTACTACTGCGACAGCATGGCTCAAAAAAAAAATTATCAACTTGGCGAAATTCATATGGATGGTGCGAAAACACGAAGTCGTTTCATCTGCAAGATAGATTAAGGAGGCAAGCAAGAAGATGGTACAACCGGCTGGATGAATACGATTACTCTTGGGAAAACTGGAAGCAAACATTGATACGTGCATTTCCCAGAAATCGCAAATATGGATTCGATGACCAAATATTATCAGGACAAAGTCGCCATGTGTTTTCGGTGTAAGTTGTCGCAGTTGTCTCATGCATCATTCGCGGTCTACCACCATCAGCACAAGCGAATGCGAGAGCATATAGGCCCGAAGAATTATACAAAGGCTTCCTATGTGTGATAGATGACTACCAGCCACCGTCAATTTGAATTAGAACAAGCCCGTCAAGTAAAGATGTCGTCAGCCGACAAGGAAACAAAAAAATGTCTGCCTCGTTAGCAAGAAGCATGGCGAAGTGCTGAGCAGAGCCACCAGCTGCACTACTACACCGCCTTCGGAGGTTCAGGTTAGCCCACATTATTTTATTGTACTACCTTTGTAGCCAAAATAATCTATTGCACACTAGCCAAGCCAATATTAGCACAATCGGGGCATCAAACATAGAGGAAATCAGTTCAGATCTATTGAATAAAAACCAATTATGATTATTTGATTGCTTTACTAATCAATTTCCCTGACTATTTTGCGAGTAAAACACAAGACTTAGGATGTAGAGATTTATTAAACATAAAAATAAAGTTAACAAGTGAACAGCCTATATACCGTCAACATTACAGCTTGTCGCAAAGTTCTTCATAAATGAAGATCGGAAAATTTAAAGTGAAATGTGAGCAAGTGTTCATTTTTATAAAACAAAATTACATACTTAGGACATGAGATATCTTCCAATGGCATTCAACCAGGTGAATCAAAATTGTTAGCAGTGTCACAGTTTCCTACCCCTAGTAGTGTTCATGAAATACGTCCATTTATAGGGCTATGTAGCTATTTCCGTAAATTTATTAAAAGTTTCGCAATTTAATTGCTCGCCCTTTAACAGATTTAACAAAGAAAAACGCAGTTATGGAAATGGGGCACTGAACAAGTCGATAGTTTTCAACAATTAAAACTGTGTTTGTGTACAAGGCCAATACTGGCTTTATATGACCCTGTATTACCAACTGAGATTCACACCGATGCATGCAAATCCGGTATCGCAGGTATTTTTTTTTTACAAAAACAAACTGATAATTCCATTAGGCCTGTCATGTATTTCAGTAGGGCAACGAGTAAAGAAGAAAGTATATACCACAGTTACGAGCTTGAAACGCTTGCCGTAGTAGAATCTATGTGTAGGTTTAGAGTGTATTATAGTAGGGATACATGTTAAAGTGGTAACTGACTGTACTGCCGTTCGCGCCACCCTTACTAAACGTGACATTATCCCACGTATTGCTAGATGCTGGCTGTCAATACAAGATTTTGACATGAGTGTACAATATGGCCTGGGGAAAAAATTTAACACGTAGACGCGTTGAGTAGAAATATCGTCGATGCTATTAATGTCAACCGCCTTGAAGTGTCAGACGGGTTCTATACAGTCCAGTACGAGGATGACAAGTTAAGGCGTATCATTGTTCAGCTTAAAGATAGCTCAGCTGCCCCTGATATAAACAACAACTATGTGCTCTCAGATGATAGACTCTATAGAAAGACATTGTATGGTAATCGCCTCGTGGTGTCTGCATTGATCAGATAGACTAGTTCAGATGCACTACAATGATATAAGTCATGTAGGCTTTCAAAAATGTATAGATTTAATAAAGAGGGAGTAAATGGTATATTGTTCCCTATTCCGAAACCCACAGAACCCATGGTCATGGTTCATGTCGACCATATGCCCCTTTTGTAGAACAGCAAAAGGTTATCAATATATGTTGGTTATTACAGACTAGCTTCTGCCCGCGACTTCGTCTGCGTGGACTTCAATTTTGAACAATTTTTAATTTTCCCTCGGGAACTACTTCTTTTCCATGTCAAAGGCTACATGCATGCCAAATTTCATCCATACTTTCACGTTTATAATATTAGTAGGAAGTAGGATAATTTCTCTAAATTTGTTATTGCTGAGCCCACCCACGGTCAATTCAGTAAAAAACAATAAGAACCCTTTAAAACATATTTAGTTTGTTTGGTTACCGTCATAAACGTGTCAGTGATCATGGCAAAGCTTTTACCAGCAGATATTTAAAAAAAATCAAGTGACAAGCAATTTAAGTACATTTTGACATCTGTTGCATATCCACGAGCCAATGGTTAAGTGGAACCGGATCTTACTGAATGCGTTACGTGCGATTGATCCTAGCCAGACTTCTAATAATTGGGCCAATAGCTTACCTGACATTATTTGGGGTGTTAATAATACTGTAAATGAAAGTACAACATAGTCGTATAGCCCTATGATTTTAATGTTATGAAAGTAATAATGAATCGGTAGAAATCAGGCGTAATAATAGATCTAGTGCGCGATTAAAATTAGAAAGCCATAAGATCGTAACTTCGATAAAAAAAAAGGAAAACTAGTCGAATTTGCAGAAAGTGAGATTTAGTTCTTTGGCGGCAAGCACCCACAAGTAGTGTAACAAGAGTGAGCACTAAGCTTGATGATATTTACTTTGGCCCATATATCATTACTAAGGTGTAGGTAATGACATATACAGAATCCTCAGTATCAAGGGGTTCCGAGGCTACAAGGCCTTTACTAGCCTGGTTGCATCGGACTCTTGAGGCCCTATCACAGAATCACAGTACCCTATATCATACAGTGCCAGAAGATCTCATTGACCTACTTAAAAGCTAACCACGTGTTTTTCCATTGCGGGAGCAATGATTGTTTCAGGACGGCCGATTGTTACGCGCCACACCGCCTCAGCCAATCGCAAGCCAGCCGAAGCCAGCCAATCAGAGCCAAGCACGTGCAGCCATGTGCCAGCCAGCCCAAGCCAGCCAATCAGAGCCAAGCACGTGCAGCCATGTGCCAGCCAGCCAATCAGAGCCAAGCCAAGCTCGCGCTTTACTACCGGAGAAACTATAAAATGCCGCGCTATCTCATATTTAGATCACTTCTCTGTCTTACTGTTTCTAAGACGGAACTCTGCCCGATTGTAAATCGAAATTAAATGAGTGTGATTCTGCAACGTCTACTTTTTATTATATCCCGTTACATAATGATTGATTCAAGTCATTACTTCTTTCAGCCAATATAACTGAAATCTTGGTTCTAAATACCATCTACTTTAAACTAAGTAGATATATTATTGTTCTGAACAATTATTTGTTTTGCATTATAACATCAGCATATTAGCTCAATACAATATTTTGTTTTCGTAAGATTTAACATTTTGAACCAAGCATATCGACTTATCTGATGGAAATCTAGGTATTCGAGTCAATATAATTTTTTATTGTCTTAAAAGAATAATTTCTATTTAGAAGAAAATATTCTCTCGGTTTAAAGTATCAATGATCTTCAAAGAAACTGACAAAAGCTTGACTTAATGGAATAAATTTATCAGGGCAAAACCCCACTAAACAGCACCGTTTAGATTCCTTCTCCTCATAGGTATATTAAATATTTTTGTGGCATTATTGCTATTGTTACGTACACTTTAGTTACACGGCGTATTTATAAATAATGCAAGAACTCCAAGGGTGCTACACCACTGCTTAGATTTCTACACGACAATTCGGAGATGCGATAAATAAAGTTGTTGCATCTGAGCAGTACTATAACATCTTCGGAGCTCTTGCATTATTTCTGGTTACGTCGTGTAACTGATGTGTGGATAGCAACAATATGCCACAAAAAATAATAAGTATGAGGAGAAGAATGTTAAACGGTAATGCTTAGTGGGGGTTTGCTCTGATAAATTCATTCCATAGAGCCAAGTAGAGGTACAACTGGATCTGAAACAACAAAAATAATTATCACTACAAAGTACTTCGATCATCAAAAACAAATTCTTTTACTTTAGTATTGTGAGTTTCTTATTTAATTCATTCTGGGAAAGAGTTTTAAAAATGAAAACATTCTTAATAAAGTATAAAATATTATTTATTTATTAAAAATTAACTTAACAGTAAGCAATTTCCTTAAGATACACAATAAATTAATTCCCATTTTTATACAATTTTATTGCTTAACTATATAGTCAATATATTTTATATTTTTTTTACAGATGCAATAAAATATTACTGTGCCACATACATCAGAAGATCTAATGACCTCAGCCATCTCGATGATCCCTACGTGCAATACCCTATGCGGTAGATCACTTATCTACATTTTTGCATTTTTTTGTGGTCTTAATCTACAAACCTTACATTTGACAGAATAAGTCTATATTGGCAGACTAAACTTCAAATCTAGACTCAAGTTTCCCTTAACTAACACAATATACACAATAACATATTTTTTTCGTTTCTCGCCTTTTTCATCATCTGCTTTTATATAGAGGCGTTATTATCACCAGGATTCTGAAAGAAAAATGAAAGTAAAATACAATATTTTTGCCATCATCATAACAGCTCATCTACATTACGTCATTACGTCCCCATCGAAGGACTCCCGGTGGTTAGGCCTTAGTCAACCACGCTGGCCCAGTGCGGACTTCACATACACCTTTGAATTTCTTCACGGATGTATGCAATGTTTTCCTTTACCGTAGGAGCGCCAGACAAATGTACATATGAAATTCGAAAAAAAAACCACATGGGTACATAGCGGTCTCGAACCTTGAACCTCCCGATTGGAAGGCAAGTGCCGAGTCCACAGCGAAGTTATTTTTGTTCAAATGACTAAGTTTTTAGGCAATTTTGTAGCTGACATATTCATGTTCAATCCGATCTGCTGATTATGTATGTGCCAGCTATAAAATTGTATAACACTTTTTGGTCGACCAAACATTATTTTAAAGTTATGTTATGGACAATATAATCTAAAGGTGCAAGGTGACTCGATTTAGGTGTTCCGGAGTGTATAAACGACCATGAGCCATTGGACTCGCCCACCGAGGGTTCCAGTAACATTATAGAGATGCAACCGCATATTATTGTAAGCTTAGAGGTTTTTAAAAAGAATTCAAAGTAGTTGTATTCTACGTGGCATAAGTGTTGACTCACCTCAACTAATATCATGATACTCTCTGACATTCTTGAGTGAAAGCTTCCCAGTCTTGGATGACTCCCAGGATGTCTTTCCATGGATCCTGGGACGGGTGGGATAATGTAGGCTTGCGTCGAACCCATGTCAACTCCGTTGGTAATTTTGTATCTGAAAATTTATATTTTCAATGTTTTTTGGAAACGTCATATGTCATATACGAGGTGTAACAAAGTACCTTACACTAACACTCAAGGAAGTGAATGAATGTTAAAAATTTCCAAAGAAACATCTATCGAAATATGAAAAATTTTGACTACAAAACAAATTTAGATTAAGTATATTGGTATACTCACTGCAAAATGTTGAATTAAATCTTTCGGAATTTTCCAGGACTCCAAAAGAACAGCAATAATATTTTTTGGTACGGTCATTGTAATAGCGCGCTGCTTGCTTCATGTTTCACTAATGTTGATCTGAGAACTATTAAAATTATCACTAAACTTATACATTTACATTATATTGGCACAGTATTCGTTGGTTTTCATACTCCAAACCAGTCGCAAACACAGAAAGAATTCATCAGACGAAGGCTTCTTCACTGAATCAGTCAATCAGGAACGCGTAGTGTGGTATGGTTGACGCATTGTGGAAGAATACTCGTACAAGTTCTCTGTGAAAATTGTATTTTTCATCCAAGCAATGTGTATTACATATGAAAATCTGACATCTTGTTTGAAAGTAAAAGTTGTAAACCGAAAGTGATATTGCCTTAGTTGAAAAGAACATTTGTTTTCAAATTAAGATAACAGAATTCTTGTGCCAAAGTAATATCGCATTAGATTAAAATTCTATTGACTCTATTCAAAATTCGCAATTTATTTACATTAAAACAGTCATAAATTTTCGTCCAAGAAAAATAAAAGGTTGGACGGACAAAAGATGTACTTGAAACAAAGAAAACTACGGTCTTAAAGCAAAATTTTCAAATATTTTAATTGAAGAAGTTTTTACATTAAAATAATATATACACACTCTTGAACGAAAACAAAGAGAGTTGTGATAAAAACCTCAGTGTATTCGAACCAAGACAATGATTTTCTTGTGTTAAAGTAATGTTGCATTCTATTAACAATCTGTTGACTCCATTCAATAATGTCTTTAAATTTCATCAAAAAATAAAAGTTTCATCGGGAAACAAAATTTACTTTGATCAATTGGCTGTAATATTAAAACAAAATTTTGGAATAAGTATTTCAGTCCAAGAAGTTTTTGTATTGAAATGAAGCACACACACTCTTCAACGAAAACAGAGAGAATTCTGATGAAATACATCACTCTATTAGAACCAAGACATCGGTTTTCTTGTGTTAAAGAAATATTAAATTATATTAATATTCAATTGGTTTCGTTTAATATTATAACTGAGTTTCGTTGCATATTCATAAATACTTGATCTAAAGGCATATTTTGTAAAACAAGAACATGAAAGTATTGAAACAATTATTTGAGATATCTTCGGTCAAGTAAGTTTCATGTTATTGAAGCAACGAAATTAACTTCAGGTTAAAATAATATGTTCGAATTGAATTAAGAAAATGAACATTCTTAAGTCAATTCCGTGGCATACTGTTTCAAAGTAAATTATTTTATCTCAACAAAATATGTTCAAGACAATATAATGTTTTGAATGAAAGAAATCCCGGGACTCTTTTTTTCCGTGTACCCTCATTGAAAATGTTAGGTGAATAATTGTATATAGGGTAGATGCACACTGCAAACAGGTAAAATTCAAAGGGTTAATCTCACAGTGGGTCGAGCGAAGGCTCGAACACCTAAATAATCTTTTTTATTTTTGATATTATAAAGCTGACCTAACACTGGCAAATTTTTTTGTAATAAATACCTTTACGACACATTACAGCCGTATATAAAAAGTACTCCGTGCCACAGACATGACCGTCTTCGACTCGTCGCGTCGCTCGCTATGCCACGCACAAATTATTTGCCACGTATGGACCACGTGTTCAAGAAGTCCGAATAATATTTGCAATGGAGATTCGGAGAAGGAAAGAAGGTGGAGCAAAAAATCAGAGCGTGGAGCACCTTGAAGAAAAAATGCTTGCCTTCCCGGTTGTCGGGCACGAACTGTTCCATACATTTAGGTTCAGTGAATGTTGAACATTTGTATGGAACAGCTGATTTTTTTTTGCGATTTCAAAGTTGGTCCCATAGTGAAAGTTGTTCAGTTTGCTTGTCTGAACAAGCACACAAAATTTTTGTCATAACTAAAATATAAACTTGTATAGTGTAGTCGCCGGTAGTTAGTTGATGATGGTAATGAAATGAAGGGTATCTATGCATGTACTCATGATAACAAGAAACTTAATATCGAATTCTCTACCAATCATTCAATTTTATTATTTTAGACCATTTTGATTATTTTGTATGGGAAGCCGATTTTTAAAAATTCGATGTTTCTCGACGATAGTTGTTATTGTTATCGTAAAATAATTACTCCTACAAAAAATAGTAACCGCTAGAAAAACGAAATTTCCCGGTTTGGGTACATCACTATTTAAAAAAGAGTAAAAAATTGGTAACCCATGAATTGTCAGTTTAGTCCACGAGAATAAAAAATAGACTTTAGCCACCTTTCATCAGCTGGGTAGCATGACCGGAGCCGCTTGTTTGCCAGCTTAGATGTATAAAGAAAAATCATTCTTCCACGATGCATCCAGTGAACTACGGACACTCCCACGAATTGTGGAAAGCAAAAGCAAGCATCCTTTTGCCATTTCGTAAATAGAATGTCGTTGTACTTAAAACTAATTTGTGCTTTTTAAACTAGAAAAGTAACAATAAACACCAGAACAGTGATTATTGTTACTCTTTTCAAAAATATTCTGATTATATATTGGCTTGCTAACTCAAAAGTATTCAGCGAAAATCATGTTTTGACTCTAGCTGCGTATATTTATACCCTATGAAAACAATTTCGTAACCGCGTTTCAACTGCAGTCAGCGCCATCTATCCACCGGATGTTAAACTACTGAGAAACCTCAGCGTGAGCTTGCTCAAAGATTGTCTCGCCGCTCCATGATATCGACGCCGACGCTAGAAAACATAAACGTAGTAACACGCAAAACTGAAATTGTTCACCAGAGCAGAAAAACTTTTTGTTTTTTCAAATAAAATCATAACTTTCGTATATGGGCTTAGAGTTACCGTTATTGGAAACTTTTTTAAATTTATTTATTACGAAAAAATACAATTCATTGACAGACATTTATCTCTGCCAAACTGCATAGCAGTTTGTTGTGAAATTCTTACTTCTATATACCTAACATAATACTACAATACAATGCTATTATAATTATAGCACTATACAGGATGTCCCAAAAACAATGGATAAACCTGTAACTACTTATAGATGGACTTCATCATGGCCTCCCTTACCACAAATTTTGACCTTAGTGAAAATATCACGGTTTCAGAGATATGTATTGTTTTTGTTTTTTTCGAAAATTTCAAAGTGCGATTTGTTTTTATAGTGCCATTTCTACAAATGGAGAGCTTTTTCGATTTAGTTTTTTTTTATTTCACAAGCCATAGTTTAGCTATCAAAAACAACGACTTAAATTTAACAAACTAGCGTAAAGTGTTTAAAATAAATTAAAACACAAAGAAAATTAAAAATGAAATTAATTTTCTTTCATGTTTGTTGACGGTAGCACCAAACAGACGTGCAGCGGGCTCAGTGCAAAATATAAATCCAGGCAGAATATTGTCCGTTTGAAGTGAACCTAACTGCATCAATATTTCAAATCAAGTTTCTGTACCGCGCTATAAACTTCGGCTCACCAGTACCGTTCCACTGATAAAGTGCGTCGCGAAGTACTATACTTTTGTCTCTCTTTAATGTCGCATTTACACATGCGTGTTCGCCATTCGACGAAACATTCGACGAAATATTCGACGAAACATTCGACGAAACATTCGACGAAACATTCGTGTGGCGTTTACACATTCGTGTTCGCTATTCGCCTCGTCATTCGACGAAACATTCGTACCTACGAGTGCCACCGCGAACTACTGTTCACACATTCGCGGTGATTCATTTTGATATTAGCACACGAACACGGAGGACGTGAAAATAATGGCGGCATGCGTGCTACATTTTAGTTTTTAATAATTTAAGCTTTAATGTTACAAACATATGGCGGACTTAGCGATAAACATCGCTCTCTACCAGTCAATCATTAGGCTAAGGAGAGAAAGTAAATGACGGCATAAGAAAATAAATGTAATAAATGACAATAATTGTTATATTCAAATAATATGATATTAAGAAAAAAACATACATTCACGCACATAACACTCACATATACATATTGTATATGTGTGTGTGTGTAAGTGTTATGTAAGTAATGTGTATGAATGTGTTTATATATACACATACATACTTGCATATACAGCGCGCGACAGAGCGTCGGTGGCGCAGTGGACTCGGCACTTGCCTTCCAATCGGGGGGTCGGGGTTCGAGACCCGCCATGTACCAATGTGTTTTTCGTTTCGAATTTCATTTGTCTGACGCTCCTACGGTGAAGGAAAACATCGTGAGGCAACCTGCATACATCTGCGAAGAAGTTCAATGATGTATGTGAAGTCGACCAATCCGCACTGGGCCAGCGTGGTTGACTAAGGCCTAATCACCCTAATATAGGGTAGGCTCGAGCCACTCGGTGGGGACGTATATGGGCTGTGATGATGATGATGATGATGATATTGAAGTCGGTACGGAACGATGATCTCTTATAAAGTCTTAAAATTGACACCGACTTCAAAATAGAAGTGTGATGTTGTCAGTACCTATTCTTATATTATTTTTACCTTTTCAGTGTTTTTGAAGTCGGTTTTTATTTTTAACCGACTTCAAAAAGGGAGGAGGTTCTTAATTCGATGCGAATGTTTTTTTTTGTGTGTATGTTATGCGATTACGCCGCCAATTGTGGACTGATTTTCAACATTCTTTTTGTATTCTCTGATAATGGGATCTCATGAAAATCGATGGAAACGCTAATGAAATACCAGCTCACTGATGAGCTGGTATTAAATTAGGGTTTTTGTTTTTACTAAAAAGATTTCATTCACTAAAAAGTTAAAAATAAAAAATATTTTACAAAAAATAAAAACCGACTTCAAAAACGCTGAAAAGTTTAAAATAATATAAGAATAGGTACAGACAACATCACACTTCTATATTGAAGTCGGTGACAAATTTTAAGACTTTCGAGGAGATATCGTTTGGCACCGACTTCAATATAGAAGTGTGATGTTGTCTGTACCTATTTCTTATATTATTTTTAACTTTTCAGTGTTTTTGAAGTCGGTTTTTATTTTTTGTAAAATATTTTTTATGTGTAATTATGATTGCGATGTTTTGGGTTCCAAATGAGCTCTTCTCTATAATAAAGTTCTAGGAATTCAAAAATTCGCACTTTACTCCACTCTAATTTGTCTACACGTTCGGTTGGGTCGGGCGCTAGCAGTCAACTAAATGCATGCGAATGTGTAAACAGTAAGTTCGTGTTCGCCATTCGTGCCCTTTGATTCGCGTCCAAAAAACCGCTCCCGACGCGAACTCACGAATCGCGAGGCGAATGGCGAGGCGAATAGCGAACTTACTGTTTACACATGCGTGTTTGTTATTCGCCTCGCGATTCGCGCGAATGTGTAAACGCGCTATAACATATTAGTGATCGTGCGCGCAGGTGTCAAAGAATAACTTTTTGCAGAATGGCAATGATGTATCGCTCACCAAATAAGCGATACGACTCAGATCCCGACTTAACTGATATGAGAGCAAGTCTACGTAAACGCAAGTATGAAGATGATCTGTCTGAAAAACTTAACAACTTCGAGGAAATTCTTATGAAAAAATTAGATAGTATGAACACGGATTTTAGTGCGAAAATATTGTCAATTAATGAAAACATAAATGACGTCATAAAAAAGATATGTCAATTTTGAAAACAACCACATTAGAATTGAAGGAAGACATGAACAATATCCGCTCAGAATACAACTCCATTAAAACCGCAGTTCAGAATTTAGACTTAAAGCAAAACTCATTAGAGAAGGAGGTGGACTCATTAAAAGAATCTATGCAATTTAACTCGAACGAAGTTGATCTGGTAAGAAAATCTACACTATCTCTATCCAACACAGAAAAAAAATCGATAAGCTTGAACTAGAACTGAATAATTTGAAAACTGAAAATGCAGAACTAAAACTAGACATTAACAATAGAGAACAACGAGAGAGAATGTTAAACTTAGAGATTATGGGAATACCTGAATTTAAGACTGAAGATATAAGAGAAATTGTATTAAGGATTTCGGAGCATGTAGGAATTAATCTCTCAATTGATGAGATCCGGGAAGTGAATAGAGTATCGCCGAAGGTTAAGATACCAGGACGACACCGAACAATTATAGTGAAATTTTGTAACCGTCTTACAAGGGATAACATTCTGTCGAAATGTCGTAAGTCTCGTACTACCACCAAGGACATTGGCATATCTGGGGATCCGCATCCAATCTATATTAACGAGCACCTAACATATTTGTGAAGAATATTTGTGAGAAAATGCGATACTGCAACAGCTCTTCAAATATGTACAGACAGAGACATAAAGAAAATCGTGTAGCACGTATGCATTGTAGCTATCTAAATTTTTTAATTCATATAGATTTTTTTCCTTGCATGTTTTACGAAGTACTATACATAAAGGAGTTCACACTATATTTTATGCTTAACTCTAATATTATCATCGTTCTTTTTATCTTTATTCACTATAAAAATCTGTTGGTTGATATTCAACATTATGGAAGCTCACTTTGTGTCTGCGATGTAACGAAGTTACTCGGTTATAAAATCTGCTCTGTGAACGTAACTTATTCTTTGACGGTGCCTTGCCGCTGCTGCGTTTTCGTACATTCATATCTCCAACAGAGGGCATTAGGTAGTGCAATGATGAGGCGAATATGCGATTGTTGTAGCAAACAACAATATTATGTGAAATTGCTGTATATTTTATGTTATTTGTTAATTTTGACGGTTTTGGTAATTAATTTTACTAAAGAGTGTATTACCTATTGCACTAGTTTATCTCGCGATTCGGAATTGATAGTGATGATTGTAATAATTTTTTCACTGTTACGTAGAACGCAGTATTACATGTTTGTTAAATTCATTGCTTTAACAGTATTTTTAGGCTTATTTTTTTTTTTTTTCATTTATTGTTCAAAATCATAAAAAAAGTACATATTAATAAAAAAAAACACCGCTACAAAAGCCTTTTTGGCTTTAACTGTGACGGGGAGTACAGGTTTATTTTTTTATTTTTATATATTAGCATGCCAAGTATTTTGATTTTATTCTAATTGCATGACTTAGGTAGGTACATCTTTCTATTCTTAGCTTTAGTACAAAATTGTTTTTTAATAACTGGCTTAACATTTTTTTTAGTAATATAATTCTGAACGAAGTCATTCATTTCGTTTAGCAATTTTGGCAATAAACATTTCCAATTTCTGCTGCCGTAGAAATTTTTATATCTGGGTACTATAAATTTTTTGTGATGTAAATTTCTTAAATTTGGTGGTCGTCTGTGGGTGATAATTTTTTGTCAATTTTTATGCTCGTCCTTTAAAATGGCCGAATTTAATTTATCATAAACAGTTAAAACTCTGCAATGCTTGAATAAGTTAATTTCGTTTTCAGTTAATTTATTTTGAATTTTAGTTGGGACAATTAATCGTAGTAATTTCAGTTGCAGCTTATAAACAATTTTCAGATATGTTTTGAATGTTCTGCCGTAACTACTTATACCATAGCCAATAATACTGTCACCTAATGCCAAATATAACAATCTCAATGTGGAAAAAGGGAGTTTGTTACGTAGAATTGAAAGCTTAGAAGCTAAAGCCCGCAACCTGTCACCAATATACTCAATATGGGGTCGCCAGTTAAATCTATTATCAATAATAAGGCCGATATACTTGTGCTGGGATAAGAATTCTATTTGTGAACCCGAACACTGCGATGTATTTTGGTGCAGGCATGCGTGCTCATGTGCAACGATAGAGGGTGTGTATGCGGTTTTATTGTGTGCGGAGTGGACGTGGATTGCTTTAGTTTTCTCCGCGTTTATGACGAGGCCAGCGTCGTGCGCCCATTTACACAATGCGTCAAAGTTCCGTTGCGCTTCGCGCACAGCGGTTTGTGCCACGATGCATGTATCGTCAGCGAATTGCAATACTAAGCCCTCTTTAGTTACATTACACATATCGTTCACATACAGCAAATACTCAATTGGTGCAATTAGCGAGCCTTGGGCTGTGCCTTCGTCGGTCGTTACCCTGTTACTGAATGCGTCGCCTACTTTAACCATCGTGCACCTTCCCTGATGGTAATTTTTAAACCATTGGAGCATGGGGCCTTGTATACCATTCTGGCTTAGTTTTTCACTTTGTCATTAGTCTTCAGATTACGGTTGTTTTTGTTGTTAAAAATACATAATCCGCTCCAGGAAGCTATACTCAAGCTGTCACAATATTACTTCAATGGAGCCTTAGTCATCGTCGGATTGCTCAAATGTAAAGGCGTTTTTTGATGCAGCGCGTCTATAGAAGATACCTAGAGACTGAAACCTTCGATCGACGCGCTGAAACTGACAGGCCACGGGCTACAGCCTACGCAGATGATCGATACATGCATTTGAATGTCCCGAGGAATTAGCATCAGAACGCAGTGCAGGTCCAACAACAGCTTTGTGACGAATGTGGAGTGGCCATAAGCGCGCGTACAGTCAGGAGAAGGTTAGCCGAGCGCAATTTAACACCTCAAAATGCTATAATAGGCTCAAAATTAACTGTAGCTCACCGCAGACTACGCCATTGATTTGCCCGTGAGCATATAGAATGGAGAGCGTCGGTGGCGCAGTGGACTCGGCACTTGCCTTCCAATCGGGAGGTCGGGGTTCGAGACCCGCCATGTACCAATGTGTTTTTCGTTTGGAATTTCATATGTACATTTGTCTGACGCTCCTACGGTGAAGGAAAACATCGTGAGGCAACCTGCATACATCTGCGAAGAAATTCAATGGTGTATGTGAAGTCGACCAATCCGCACTGGGCCAGCGTGGTTGACTAAGGCCTAATCACCCTAACATAGGGTAGGCTCGAACCCCTCGGTGGGGACGTATATGGGCTGCGGAGAATGAAAAAAAAAAAATAGAATGGACACTGGATCAATAGGCGCTGCATGTTCTTTTTCCTGGCGAGACAAGGGTATCTTTATAGAAATTATCGAAGACAGAGACTGTACCGTTGCCCTAGAAAACGTTACGCTCAGTGCTGTATCAAAGAAACTGTTGCTTATGATGGCTCCATTATGGAGCCCCCATAATGGTGTGGGGTGGCATTTCCCCCAACAGCATGAACAGAGATTGTTTATATCGAATCCAATTCTTATTCACGTGGATTGGCTACAGAACGATATATCAGTGATGTTCTTGAAGATAATGTGATACCTCTTACTCAGGATGTGTTTAAGATGAGATGTTTCTAATGTGCATGATAATGCAAGACCCTATACAGCGAGTGAGGACACGGTTAGCGCAAAGGTCGAGTGATAGCCTACTGCGCAACGGGTCGCGGGTTTGATTCCCGTACCGTACAAATATTTTGTATGGCCTACAAAAATTTGTTTCAGTCTGGGCGAATGTGCATGTGATATTCTGTTTATAACTGCACCCACGACACAGGAGAAAATCCTAGTGTGGGGCGACGTTTTAAAAAAGAAAAGAAATAAATAAATAAATTGTTACGCAATATTATACTCTGGGGCGTTGGCATTCGTGTCATGGAGGCCAGCACGGAGCCCTGATTTGAATCCGATCGAATATCTTTGGGACGAATAAAAACACAGAGCCGAAGATAGGGTTCCGGCTTTTTCAAAACCTTATGGGCTCAACAGAATGGCGATAGAGGAAGAATGGAACAACATCCTCCAAGACATCATTGTAAGATTGGTAAGATCAATAGGTTCAAATATGCAAGCAGTTATTCAAGCTAGAGGCGGTAACACACATTACTAATACATTGATTATTGTTTTCTGATGTTTTTTTATTGTAACACACGATACAATTTACTTTCAATATAAAGTCTATAAAATCATCAACATAAAGCTGTGTATAAACTATGCGCGGCAAACCCTCGAGCATTGGCTCTCACGGCGACCGCGCGCTATGTGGACTGTGTCGCCGCGCGCGACAGCAACGCCCATATAAAACGGATGACTCGTAGGTTTACAAGAATGAATCGCGGGCTGTTCGAGGTGGATCGCTTGCCGCGCGCGGTAGCTGCGTTTTGTTAAATTACTATCTAAAAATTGGCTCGCGCGGCAAATGAACGTCTACCTCGGTCGAACGAAGCTCGCGCGGCTGCCGCGCGTAGTTTAAACTTTAAACGCACCTTAACGATACCACTTTTTTCAAAATTGTGTTCATACATTTGAAGGAAATTGCATTTGAACTCAAGGGTAAAGGGTGGCTCGGTTGCTTTGTCTGCCAAAATTATTGTTAATTTTCAGTATATATGGGATTCTGTAATATTATATGAAATAAAATTGAGATTTCTGTTGCACAAACTTAGTTCACTTTTATTCAATTGTTTTTGTAAGTACATACCACAGATATACAATACACATTTTTTTGAGATAACATAGATAAAACAAAAACCCACCATAAGTGCTGCTCTCTAAATCATTGACTACATACAGCCAAATCTTACTTATTTAAATATGTTAAATAAAATTATATATTTAACACCCTCTCTATAATTTTATTTACCACACACTATCACTATCTGTTTAAAAAAAAATAATATGCAGACAACAAATGATTTCTTAAAAATATAAATGCCTGAGTTGGTAATGACTTTGTTAGGATGTCTGCCAATTGATTGGAACTGGAAATATATTTAATTTTTATTATACCTTCTTCTACCTTCTCTCTTATGAAGTTATATTTGACGTCTATGTGTTTAGTTCTTTTGTGATAGATGGGATTATTTATCAACTTAATTGCACTTTGGTTATCTACATATAAAGTAATACAGTCATATATTTCATCTAGGTCAGATAATAGTTGCATCAACCATATAATTTCTTTAGCAGACTCACTAGCAGCGACAAATTCTGCTTCTGTAGTAGAGAGGGCAACAGTCTTCTGTTTTTGACTGGACCAAGTGATTGGTCCTCCATTCAACAAGAATATGTATCCAGTGGTAGACTTTCTAGTGTCTATATCACTCGCAAAATCTGAATCAGAATAACCTGCAAGACTGCTGCTATCTCTATAAGCAATACATAAATCTTTTGTATCAATCAAATATCTTACTATGCGTTTAGCGGCATTTACATGTTGCCTTTTAGGACTGTTTACATATCTGCTTAATAAGTTTACTATAAAACTAATGTCCGGCCGTGAAACAGAACATAAAAATAACAGCGAACCTATTAGTTCTCTATAAGGAAAATTTACAATTTCTTCATCTAAATTCTTTGAGATTGTTACATTTACATCAGATGGAGTTTTTACAGGATTGGCATCATTCATATTAAACTTTTTTATGATCTGATCAATATAATTTCTTTGATGAATCAGAATGTAATTACTTTCTTTTACTATCTGCATACCCACAAAATAAGTTAATTTCAATTCTTTAATTTTAAAAGCCTGTTTTAAATAGATTATAATTTGTTTAATCAAGTCTTTATTTGGGGAAACTACAAGACAATCATCTACAAAAATTAATAAGTAAATTTTTATGCCATTGAATTCTCCTTTATAAATACAGTTGTCTGCCTGAGACTGTTTAAAACCATATTCTTTTAGAAAATTTGTAAATTTTTTATTCCAACATCTGGACGCTTGCTTAAGGCCATAGAGAGCTTTATTTAATTTTAAAATATAGTCCTTACTTACTGACACTCCCTCTGAGACCTCTAAATATATGTCCTCATCCAAATGACCATTGAGAAAAGCTGTTTTGACATCAAACTGTTGGATTGCGAAATTGTATTTAGCTGCGAGAGAAAGAATAATTCTAATAGAATCATACCTTATAGTTGGTGAAAATATTTCTTCATAATCAATGCCTTTTACTTGCCTGAAGCCACGTGCACATAAACGAGCTTTATATCTCGTGATCTCTCCATTTTCATCTCTCTTTATGGCAAAGACCCATTTAGTTGTTATAGTTCTTTGATTTGTTCTTTTAACAGCCGTCTAGGTCTTATTGTCTTCATGGGCTTCAAGTTCTTCATTCACAGCTTTAGACCACTTATCCTTTTGAGGATCCCTCATGGCTTCTTCATATGTCGATGGCACTGTAAACTCGATGAAGTTGGCTTCATAATTTCTATTATATCGAGGTCTTAGATTTATTTGTCTTTCTTCTGAGTCTTCTATCTCTTGCGATGGTTCATAACTTGGATCATCATCATCCTGACAGCTGTGCAGACTCTCAGCTGAATTTTCTGTTGATAAAGTGTCATTGGGATTTCTGTCATTTTCTTGTGTATCTTCTTCGGTTTTGTTACCCTCGGTGTCTATGTCTCCTTCATCTATAAAAATGTTTGATGTATTTCTTTTCATTTCTGGGGTTTTATCCTCATCAAAAATTACGTTTCTCGATATTTTTATTTGTTTGTTCTTGGTATTGTACATTCTGTAATTGTTGTTGTCGTATCCCACCAAAATCATCTTCTCACTTTTTTTGTCTAATTTCTTTCTAAGTTGATCTGGGATATGTACATATCCTTCGCTTCCAAATACCCGCACATGACTCAATTGTGGTTTGACACCAGTCCACGATTCAAAAGGTGTTTTATTGGGAGATTGACTTGATGAGGCCCTGTTTAGTAAATACACAGCTGTATTGACAGCTTCGGCCCATAAATATAATGACACATCTCGAGCATATAACATAGAGCGAGCACTCTCTATTATGGTTCGAAATTCCCTCTCTGCACGTCCATTTTGTTCTGGAGTGTAGGGTGCTGTGTGCTCATGTATTATGCCCTCTTTTTCCATATACTCCTTAAATGCAGTATTGACATATTCCTTTCCGTTGTCAGTGTGTAAAATTTTCACACTGTGCATATATTTGTTCTTGATCATAGCATTATAGATTTTAAAATAATCTAATACATCACTTTTATTTCTCATAAAATACACCTGCCTATAGCTTGTCTTGGCATCTTTGAATAATACAAAATAGCGCATACCTCGTACTGATGTGTGACTCATCGGGCCGCACACATCGCTGTACACCAGATCACCTGGCTGTATTTCATTCCTTGAAGATTTTTGAAATGGTAGACGATGTTGTTTACCATAAGCACATGCTTCACAGGTATAGTTTTTTTCCGTACTACCTTTTATTTTTAAACCTTCAACCACATTGTTTATATTCATGTTTTTAATTTCTTTCAAATTTATGTGACCTAGTCTTTCATGCCACTTTCTGATGTCAATACTGTCCTGCACTAAATTACATTTTGCAGGAATTACAGTTTTGATATTTAACTCATATAAATTATTTGTCTTGATTTGTGTGCTCATTACCACTTCTCTGTTCAAATAAATTAATGCACTATTTCCTTTCTTAATAAGTGAATAACCTTGACGCATTATTACACCCTCGGAAAACAAATTTCTCTCTTCCTCGCAAGTTAAACTTGCTTCCTCGTCAAGTAAGCGGGCAGTCAAATTAATGATATTTTGCATTGAAGGATCTAAGGATAACCACGCTTGACGAAGTGTTCTATACTTTGGAGGAAGAGTACCAAGTATTTTGGTCATGATGGCTGTTTCACTCACGACTTCCCCACTTTCTTTCAACTGCTTGGCTAAGTTTTCAATTTTGGAAATGTGTTGAGCAATTGTGTCATTAGGTGACATTCTATACTGATAAAACCTTTCATGTATTATCATTTTGTTCAATTCACTTTTTTGTTCGTAAATTGATTCAAGTTTCACTGGCGGTTTCACAATTTTCTATTAAAGTTATTTGCTTCAAGTCCATATTGGATGTTATGATGAACATTGCCATTCCATCGTTTTTTAGCCACGTGGAACTGTCTCCTTCTGGCTTTCGTTGAGCTATATCTATACCTTTGGCTTTTAGAGCACATTTTATTTGGAACTTCCACTGACGAAAATTATTTCCGTCGAATTTTTCAACACTCATTGACCGCGTGTCCATTTTGGAGGTTAGTTTTTTTAGACCGAGTATTTTACACGATATGTTATTGTTTTCCACTAATCCTCAATTTCGAGAGTTTTTCTGGGCCCATAACCTGTTAATTTTCAGTATATATGGATTCTGGATGGATTGGATTCCGTAATATTATATGAAATAAAATTGAGATTTCTGTTGCACAAACTTAGTTCACTTTTATTCAATTGTTTTTGTAAGTACATACCACAGATATACAATACACATTTTTGTGAGATAACATAGATAAAACAAAAACCCACCATAAGTGCTGCTCTCTAAATCATTGACTACATACAGCCAAATCTTACTTATTTAAATATGTTAAATAAAATTATATATTTAAAAATTATGTTATACCTAGATTCCATTCGAAAACCCGTGAAGTTTTCACTCGATAAAAAAGAAAAGGATAGATATATTGCGAGAAAGAGAAGTTTAACTGGTTTTCAAACGCTAGCGAGTGATTTTCGCACTTCACGAGTTTTCAAACGGGTTCTGTCAGTTTAAAACGAAAAGAAGAGTTCTTGAGTTTTGCAACGCAAACTAGCTTTATTTTACAACTGCACAAAGCTTTACTTAACATTTGTAAACTTTAACTTCAACATAAAAACGAAATCAGTAGCCACAGATCACAGAACAGTCAACTGTCAATATCAGGTAAAATTTAACGCTGACTGAGGGCCGTGAGAAATTCACTCCTGTCAGGCGAAAATTACTCTGCACTAATGCGTTCAGAAATACGAGCGGAGTAATTCGTGGGTTAACCTCGGTTTCACTCGGGTGGTTCTCGAATGCTATCGGGTGAAATTCACTCTACCCCGAGTAAATATTACTAGTTTTCAAACGCACCCCTAATGTGCAAACCTGGACAAAAATAATTCGATAGTCGAAATTAAGAATCATTCTACCCAAATCATGAAGTAAACATATTCCTCATTTCACAATCACTGGGAAATTTGGGGACCAAACAGTGTAAAATCCTAATTTTTCCCTGACTTTCCAGGTAGCCCCTCGATTTCACTGACTTTCCCTGACTGCTTTGAGCTTCCCTGACTTTTCCCTGACTTTCCAGAATGTGGACACCCTGTTAATGAACTGTCGCATTTTTGCGTAGATCAGGAATGGCGATGTATGGACATTGACATATTGGTATATCATCTGACACTGACTGACACGCATACTTTTATTAGTGAAGCACATGGATCGAGAAGATGGCTCGATCACTGTGTTGCTACTAAGGCGGCAGCTTATTCTATACATAATGCCTATGTTATTTATGATATGATGTGGTCAGATCATTTTCCCTTAGTAATAGAGTGTGACTTAGGGATTGTATTGCCTAAGAAGTTTCAACTACAAAATGTTAAACAAAACAATACTGTGTGGGGGGAAAGAAGTCAGCAAGAAGTCAATACTTATACTAGGGAGTGCCATAATAGGTTACGTTTGATTGATTTCCCTGTCGAACTACGGGACTGTAGTGACAGTATGTGTTACAACCCCGAACATAAACATGTTATAGACAAGCTTTATAATGACATTGTAAGTTAGCTTGCTACATATATTGATCTGTGGTAAGTGCCCTATGTGAATCTGCCAAGGAGGGGCGTGAAAATAGGCGACCTAAAAGGAGAACTGTAACGGGTTGGAACAAACACGTTGCTGGTGCACACAGGGAGGCCAAATTAAAGTTTCACCTTTGGATGTGGCATGGTAAACCGACTTGTGGGAGCGTATATAATGAAATGTGTGAGGCCCGCAAACATTTTAAGTCACGGTTAAAATGGTGCCAAAATCATGAAAACCAAATAAAAATGGATATTCTCGCCTCATATCACTCAAAAAATGACTTTCGTTCTTTCTGGAAGCATACAAATAGGTTACAATGCAAGCCAGGTCTCCCTGTGAGCATTAGCGGGGTGAGCGAGCCTGAACAAATTGCTAACTTGTTCAAGGATCACTTTGCGGTTCAGTCTCCTTTGGGACCCTCTGTCACTATGCTGGATACTGGGGTCGGCGTGAACAGGGTAACTAAATTAACCGTTTCTGATATCGCGACAACGATAAAATCTATGTGTAGAGGAAAATCCCCTGGTCACGACGGCCTCAGTATAGAGCATTTGAAATATGCAGGTCCACATTTACCTAGATTGTTGTTTATGCTGTATAATTTTTGTCTAGGGCATAGCTACTTACCTGATAAAATGATACAAACTATTGTTGTACCGATAGTTAAAAACAAGACGGGGGATCTCTCGGACAGGAGTAATTATAAAATAATAAAACACCGCGATAATCAATTTGGGTTCAGACCAGGGTTGTCAACGGAAACAGCTATTCTGTGTCTTAAGCACACTGTCACCTACTACACGAAACGCAAGACTCCTGTTGTGGCCTGTTTTCTCGACCTTTCTAAAGCCTTTGACCTGGTTTCATATAATATGTTGTGACAAAAGCTCGAAAAGGCTAAAATACCAAAAGAGCCCTTAAATATTTTTAAATATTGGTACGGAAACCAGGTCAACAATATTCGATGGGCGGGACACTTGTCTCAGCCATATAGGTTGGAGTGCGGGGTGAGGCAGGGGGGGTTGAGCTCACCAACGCTCTTCAACCTATGTTGATGAGCTGATCGACGAGATCAGCAATACCAGGTCCGGGTGTCACGTTGATGGCGTAAATGTCAACAACATTAGTTACGCCGATGATATGGTGTTGATGAGTGCGTCTGTGTGCGGTATGAGGCGTCTCAGCTATATGCGAGAGATATCCGAGATCTCACGGTTTGGCCTACAATGTGTTGAAGAGCCAAGTCATGGTCTTTGAGGCGGGGAGGAATCGGCCGGACAAGATACCAAAAATTGTACTCAATGACAGTGTCTTAAAAAGGGTCTATACATTTAAGTATCTGGGCCATATACTAACTCCCGACCTCAAGGATGACAGCGATATCGAAAGGGAACGCAGGGCTCTGTTAATCAGAGCAAACATGTTGGCTCGTAGGTTTGCAGGATGCTCCAAAGAAGTAAAGGTGTCTCTCTTCAGGGCTTATTGTACAAGCTCCTACTCTTGCAGCCTTTGGGCCAATTATACACAAAGGACCTATAACACCTTGCGGGTTCAATATAACAACGCGTTCAGGGTGCTGTTGAAGTTGCCCCGTTTTTGTAGCGCCTCGGGGATGTTCGCGGACGCACATGGATTGCTTTTTTGCGACAATACGAAAACGATATGCCTCCCTAGTACGCAGGGTGAGGGGCAGCACCAACAGTATCCTGAGCATGATTACTGACAGGCTTGATTGCCGGTACGTGAACCACTGTTGCACAATATCTGCCGGTGTGGTGCGGAGGTGATTCGCGTATTCTTGTATGTTGTATTTTGTATTTGTTTATATTGTGGTATGATTATTATTTTAGGGTAAGTACTAACATAGCATAAGTAATATTGTAACTAACAAATATGAGTCTGTGTCACTTGAAAAATAAATTATTATTATTATAGTTGATTTAAATTTATTTATCGTGTTACTATCATTGTAAATCATACATTTTCTCGTGAAGAATATATTAATTTCAGTGCATAATTATTATCCATGCGACAAAGACAGTATCTTAAATAATTTCACAGAATTTCAAACAGGTCAGTGGTTGTGAATTCATCTGGACAATTTCCCGGTCATAAAGTGATTGAAAACTATAACAGTGGCAAGTATTGGTGAACAACAAAGTGTGTACCAAAACAAGACACTGTGACTGTGATAAATATTTAGAAATTTTGGAAGCACTGTGACAGGCAGTGTTTCTGGTCGTCGTTTAATCCCGATTGTGTCCCCACGGAGGTCTAAGTATCTAGAGAGTTTTTAGCCGGTAGTGGGTCTTCTACCCGAGTCCTGCATATCCAAGGGGTGGCCTAGTCAGCTGAATTCCCTTGTCGAATACCGTAAAGACTGTATTTTCTCTCTTGTAAAAAAAAAAAAAAAAGGTACAAAAATATTGACTTCTTGTGTATGTGGTGGCTATTTAATTATTTCAAGTAGTTACTCAGTGTATAACAATCAATCATTGAGCATTTCTAAGACGTACACCAGTCATTTTTGAAAAAAAAATCGTAAACTGTCGTTACAAGATACATAACTTGTCACCAGCGCCATCTAACCAATAAATACTGAACTACTTGCTTACTCACTATCATAGATCGTTGCTTGCCTCTTGCTCATTGCACCTGCGTGTTAGATAGAACAGGACAGTAATTGGCGACAATTATATATTTCCAATTCCTATTGAAATCGAGGTTTGTGGACGCGGTCAATATTTGCTCCGCCTATTGAAAATAACGCATCTTACCGACGGCACATTTAGGCCTAGATTTGAGTTTCGAAAACAAATCCGATATAACATGAGGAGTCTAGCGTCACTAGCATGTAACACTTTGATAAACTCTGATACTGATCTTTTAAAATGCACGCAGTGCGGAGGGGGCTACCATTACCTGTGCAACAATATATCTGATTCTTATTTCAAAAACCTGAACGATCACATGCGCAGAAATACCTCTTTTACTCAAAACAATGACAACATTAACGTGCAAAATCCGTCGCTCAATGATGATACTGTTACTATGAATAAAATCAGTAACTTATTAGATGAAAAAATTCAAACTTCGGTATCATCTACATAATAGAAACAAAGCTGGAAAGCTCCCTCACAACCTTTATGCAGTCGTTTAGAGCTGCTATCCAGGAAGATGTAAGAAAAATGGTGCAGTCCGAAATTAAGAATGTCGTGCAAGACTTCGAGAGTAATAATTTTACAGCCACTACGGACTTTCTTCAAGCAGAGCAAATGACCCTAAAAACGGAAATATAAAAAAAAATGACCTCATTAAAAAATTAGAAAAAAAAAACTTATTACAGTCAGAAGTAAGCAGCCTTAAAGGCCGTGTTGCCTCCATTGAGGGCATGTCCTGCAGAACCTTGAATTACAGGCTGTCCCTGAAACTCGATCAGAGAATGTAGTTCAACTTTTTAAACAACTATGCTCGTCCATCGGTCTAACAATCGATGAAACTAACGTTGTGGCATGCAGAAGAGTTGCAAAAAATCAATCTCGTCTAGTACAGTTCGGTTTCAGCGTTCATTCCTTCCACGTACGTGTAGGCTCTGGAACGAACTCCCAGCTGCGGTGTTTCCTGAGCGCTACGATATGTCCTTCTTCAAACGAGGCTTCAGAAGAGCATTTCTCTCCAGGTAGGCAGTGACAGAACTGTGCCCCTGGCATTGCAGATGTCCATGAGTGGTGGTTACCACTTAACATCAGGTGGGCCACTGGCTCGTCTGCCACCGTTAGCAATAAAAAAAAGAAAAAGAAAAAAAAACCGCCTTTTTTGCATTGGGCCGACTTACGCGCCAACTTCAGATCAAAACCGCCATTTAGTGAGTTACGACCCAAAACTTGAAGCAAACGCACGTCAGTTTCGTACAAAACCGCCACAATTCAGAAAAACACCCAACATTGAGTTCAGTGTTCTGTGCAAAGGGGCCACATTTTGGAATGCGTCTGATAGCATTCCAATTAATATACAGCTAAAGTGGATGTTTAGGAAACGTGTCCATTTTATAGGAAAAAAATTACCATAAATGTTTAAATATTTGATAATAAAATTTATTTGTTAGAGTTTACGTTCATACAGTTATCAGTTTACCGTCTACCACTTCTAAATTGTTAGGTTGCTTCATGCCTTTTATATTTCCAAAGTACTTACATAATGTATTTTCATTATGGATAAATTAATTGCTAGCTTAGACGATAAACTCGCACACCACAACGTTTAATATTGCATCCAAAGTAACAATTTATGACACGCATTGCTTTATGAGTAAGTATAATTAGATTATTATTTACATAATGAGTAGCCGAGCAAGAATAATTTTGAGCATGGCAGTTGGCAATTCAAATGGAGAATAAGATAGGATACAAAACCGGACCATTACTAACTCTCAACAAATTCAAGAATGTGATATTCCAGCAAGAGTTCATCAAGATAAAATAAAGATAGTGTAAGTGTTGTAAAAATAAATAAATAAAAAAACATAGTAAAGATATAATAATGGGTAAGCTTACTTTGATTGGGGCTGCCATCCAGTCTGTCAGCCTAATTCTAACAACCAGGTGTTTGACGTTGACCACGTTATATTAAATTTTGATATGAGTCAACTAGCCTATTCAAAAATAAAAGCTAATCACTTTGATTTACTACTGTAGCTATCCAGCTAGATGTTTGCGGTAGCTATCCTAGGAACCGATCATCTTAATCTTTTCTCGTTTATATTCAGATAAGCGTTGCTGTATGTAGGTAGACGAAATCTGCCAGGAGAATAATATAAATTATTGATCGCGGGCCGGTCCGATCCAATACCAATTATTGGCTATAAGTTTTTCTATCGTAAAATAGTAGATTGTACAACAAGGGCATAAAATGAGTCATTGTAGCCCGAGACGATTTTATCCGGACAGTAAGTTGAGGGGTGCAATGACTTGTTTAAATGTCAGTGTTTTACACTCTGCTTTTCACTTCGATTGCGAGAAAATTAAACAATTACTTTAAAATATAAACGAAAATTTAATTAAAATTATACAAAAACTCAAATATGTAACACAATGTTGAAAAATTAAAGAACTTAAATAATAGCCAATTCCCGACAGTAAACTTTTAAAATTTTTACATGGCGATGGCTTAGGTACATATTTCATTCTGCCAAGTAATAAAAATAATTCGATGCGTTTTAATGATAACCGGTTACTATTTTTATCTGGTTTCATGACTTTTGAGGTAGAAAACACAAGACAAGTAAATTAAAGTAAATAAATAATCGCGAGTTATTTTGTGAAGTTTTATTAAGCGTTGTTGGCTGTTGGGCCTAAGAATCTTTGTCTAAAAGAAATTTTTTTTCATGCTCTAGAACATGAAAAGCCATTTTATGCAGCCTATAAACGACATAAAGTCGAACTTTGCGAGCACGAGAAGTGAAAAACGCTTTTTTGTGTTTCTTAGTAAGTAGGTAGTACAAAAGTTGTGAATGACATTGACAGTCAAGTGTGTTTTGAAGTTTTTTTTGTTGGTTTTTGGCTTCACCTAGAGCATTTTGATGAAGTTTGATGTGGAACGTACCCGGTGTTTCATTTAAGCATCACCATTTTTTCACGTTTTACTAATATTTTAAAACTTGTTGATAAAAAATTACACCTAAATATTACGAAAGCTTTTACCAAAATTTATAAATGTGCCTTAAGATAAGACTGTCTTAGATAATACTTTTGTGATTTAAGCAATACAGTCTGTGATTTAATAATAAATAGTTTACGATTACTGTACCTTTAAGCCTCATTTCATAGTTTGAAGAATATTATTGTAATGTTCAAGTTTTAGCAATTTAACTTAAGAATTTTACATAAAGATAATTTTACATTATGTAAAATCTGATATCAAGATAAGCATTAAACAATAGAATAATGTTTAGTTTTGTGATAGTTATTTGAATATTTTGTATCTTTTATTTATATTGTGAGTAGTTTTTAGTGGATCTTTTTTATACTTCATTTAAATATACAAAATACTCGTGTAGTTTTCTTTATGACTGTTTTTGATCTCATCTTCCTCTAAAGAAAAATAAGAAAATTAAAATTGAATTTGAAAAATTGAAATTGAAAAATTTAATTAAAAAAGAGATTATTTTTGTTATTGTATTTTATATTTGCTTTAAAAAACATTAAATAAAACAGTTTCATTTAAAAATTTGTTTCATTTTTGAGATAATTATCTTAACATTGGTTTAAATTTTGAATTCAAAAAGGGCTTTTGTGATTTTTTATCAGGTTAAATGAAAGCGATTACAGCGATCATTGTTTTCAAAGATAGAGCAAAAAATTACGAAACCAATGATGTATTAACATCATAATATTTATTAAGAATAACATTACTTTTTTCAAAAAATCATGCTCGAAATTTTGTTTCGGCTCTCCTCTAAAAAGTAAGTTTTCTGGAGAGCTATTTTTGAATTACGTATGCGACTTCTAAATCACCGATGTGACTAATAATCACCGATTTTCAATAATTCTTATTTTTTAATATCACCTATGTGACTACCTTAGTCACAGATGTGATTTCATTACGAGTGCCCTCACCCACTCGTAAACAAGTCATAACTGTGGAAACTTTATCTGTGTTTTGTTTAGAGAACATATTGACAAGTTTGAAGTTGATGTGTGTTGATTTTGAGTTGGAATAAAAAATTTTAAAATTTCTTAAATAAGTAAATAAATAAGTTTGAAATCTTTTAAATTTGTGTCACAAACAAACTTAGACCACTATTTTCTTATATTTTGGCCTAGTTTAGACTTGTTAGCCCTATAATAACCGGTATATACCGAAAACGGCTATATTCTGCGTGGAACCGAACCCTTGCGTATGTGTGTACTTTATCTATGTTGGCAGCTCTGCGATCGACTTTCAAAAATAGGATGTTTAGGAATTCGTGACCTCAAAGTCACCGCTGACTATTTAGTCAGCGGTGATTTCTAAATCGCATACGTAATTCAAAAATAGGTCTCCTGATTTGTGACCGTTTTGTATTCAATGAGCGATATCTCCGGAGTGCAAATAACTGTATGCTGAAACAAGAAAGGAAGCCAGAAATAAACAATATAAATACGTTTGGGTGAAGTTCGGAAAAATATATGTGCGAAGGGATGATCAGTCAAATTCCATATTAATTAAAAATTTCAATAGTCTAAGTAAAATTCAATAGTGTACATATTTATTAGATATTAATGTCATCCATAATTTTTTATTCTTTAGGTCTAGTACTTTTATTAGGATTTTTTACTTCTAACGACAATGATTGTGTACTATCAAAACGTAAATAGAATTCGAAGTAAATTAAAGGAATTGTATCTTAATGTGTTAAATTGTAATTATGATGTTATTTGTCTCGCTGAAACAAATCTCAATCATAGCGTTTTTGATGCTGAATTTTCCGATTCTCGATACCTAGTATTTCGTAGGAACCGTTGTACGTTACGACCACAATTAGTAAAACGGAGGGAGGAGGAGTTGCGATTGCTATCAAAAAACATTATAGAACTACTCGCTTGTTCGAGTGGGAAAGCGAAGTCGAAGATCTCTGGTTAAGTATTGTTGATAGCCATAATCGCAGGACTCTTATAATCTGCTTATGCTATTTACCTCCTGATCTTGAAATTTCAAAATTAAAATCATTTTATTCTAATCTCCAAGGAAGAGTGTTAAATGCGAAAGATGACACTAATTTTTTATTTAATTCAATTTAATAATATACCAAACATGAATAACAGATACCTTGACCTAGTGCTATCGACATTAAACACGTTAAAAGTGTACGGTGCCACTGCGTTGAGTCGCACTGATAATCATCACCCTCCACTTCTAATTGACATAGATGTACAGCTCTCAAATTCAACTCACAAACGCACCACGCCTGCTAACAAACCTCGTCCTAACTTCAAAAGATGTGACTTTGATGCAATTCGAAGCGATCTTGCCTCTGTTGATTGGAATTAACTTTTTCTGGACCGAAATATTGACGACGCCGTTGGGTTATTCTATGACAGATTGAACGACATAATTAAAAAACATACTCTAACGAAATTGGTCAAATCAAACTTGTATCCTTCCTGGTTTAACCCAGCCCTTATTCGTTCCTTAAGGAAAAAGCTAAATACCATAAACGATACAAGAAATTCGGCAACCCCTTGGACTATGACACTTTTGACCTCATTTAGATTAAGATGCAAAAAACTACTAGACGAGTGTTATGATGTCTATATAACGTTAGTACAAGACTCTTTTAAACATAATATAAGACATTTCTGGAGATACGTTAACGACAACAAGGGTTCTAACTCTATTCCGCTGACCATGAAGTATGGTGACTTAGTGTCCTCGGACGCCAAGGAAATATGTGAATTGTTTTCAGACTACTTCGGTTCTGTCTTTGATAAATACATAGACTCAACTGGTTGTTTTGATATTCCCTCCCATAACCTCTGTTTAAGTAAGGCTGCGGTAAACTTGGAAAATGTTATTAAAACTATTCAAAATCTCGATCAAAGCAAGGGACCTGGGCCAGATGGGATTCCTCCGTCTTTCATAAAGATATGCTGCAATGAACTCAGCCAGCCGCTTAGCATTTTGTTCAATCTGTCCCTTAGCTCCGGTACATTCCCCAATATCTGGAAGGTGGCTTATGTAACCCCAATACACAAATCAGGCCCTAAAGATCAGTGCAAAAATTACAGGTCAATAAGTGGTCTGTCGACCTTTGCTAAAATATTCGAGTCCGTCCTTTACGATACTTTTTACTCGCACTTCATAAATTTCTTATCACCAAGGCAGCATGGTTTTGTGGGGAAGAGATCAACCGTAAGTAACCTTTTAGAATACAAAAACTATCTTTGTGGTGCCTTTGCTAAGAGAGGTCAGGTCGATGTTGTATATACAGATTTCTCGAAGGCTTTTGATAAAGTTAATTACTCCATTCTTTGCCAAAAGCTAGAGAGCTATGGCATACATGGGAATCTTTTAAGATGGGTCAAATCTTACCTACAGAACAGAAGTCAGCTGGTGAGCGTGAAAAGTCATCTGTCCACACCGTTAACTATTACCTCCGGTGTACCCCAGGGGTCTCATCTGGGCTCTCTCCTGTTTGTAATTTTCATCAATGATTTGGTTCAAGAACTCACATGCCCCTGCTTACTCTATGCCGATGACCTTAAAATATACTCCGTAATTAAAGACGTAGACGACTGTGTTAACTTGAACCTATCGCGAGTAGCTAGTTGGTGCATCAAAAACAGGATGGTCCTAAATGTTGACAAATGTTTTGTTATTTCGTTCGCAAACATAAAAAATAAAACTACTTTTGAATACTCGTTAGAAAATAACACACTTGAACGTAAGTCAGTCGTTAGGGATCCTGGGGTATATTTTGATGAGAAGTTGACCTTTCATGCTCACTATGACTATATCTTTGATGTTGCAAATTACTTGGATTTATATCCCGCTGCACAAAGGGTTTCAAAAATCAACAGGCATACGTACACTTATACTGCTCACTTATCAGAAGCGTACTTGAATACGGTTCAGTAATTTGGTCTCCCTATTATGCAGTGCATAGTAATAAGATTGAAAGGGTTCAAAAGAAATTTTTAAATATACTCTGTCACAGACTCCACCTTGGACGAGAGCATAGGTCATATGTAAGTCGACTTAAAAAATTCAAATTAGTTTCCTTAGAGTCTAGAAGGAAAATAGCAGAGCTGATCTGCCTATATAAGCTCATACATTCGAACATTGATAGTCCTTCTCTTCTTTCCCTCTTTAATATAAGAACCAAGTTCAATGCTCGCAAACCATCACCTAAAATATTTCTCCTCCAAATTTACATAAATAATACCTCCTTATACAATCCCATAACATGAATGTGCCGCCTTTATAATGATACTGTCGCCGAACACCCTTCCTTGGACATATTTCAGCCTAAATTAACACATTTTAAAACACAAATACGATAAATATTATGTCATTAGGAAATTTTAAATGGCATAAATTGGGACCTAGAATGTATAAAACATCTTTCTGTTTTTGATATATATACATGGGCGCCGCCAGGATTATTTTCAGGGAGGTGCATCTACATCTACACATACTATTAACCAATATAAAATGATATAGCCAATGTCACTCCCACGGTCTTGACGAATCTAACGACACGTCCTTTGCTGAAATCCGTAAACCCCTCTGAGCTGTAGCGCTTGTTATCAAAATGGTCTTACATATACAATACATACTCTGGAAAAACATTACCCCCCCGCTTGTGTAGTCGGGTAAAAATATGTAATTTTTTCTATGACATTTGCCTGACAGATAGGTGCAAGGGTACCCCCTTGCACCCGGCCGGCGCCCATGTATATACCGGGAGTAACGGAATACAGAAATAATATTTAAGGTTGTTGATTAACAAAAAAAAATGTTTTATGACCATTCTTTGTATTTTCATTATATGCCTACTTTCGATTTAATACGCTTAAAAGTAGGCATATAATAAAAATACAAAGAAAATCATAAAACATTTTTTTTGTTAATCAGAAACCTTAAATATTATTTCGGTATTCTGTTACACCCGGTATAATATAATGTTCTAACAACAACTAACAAGTCGAACTATAGTATAACAATAGAATACCTACCTTACTAATAAAACTAATTACATTACTTACCGCCTAAGATTTCTTGTAATTTTGAACTTGTTGTGCACACATAAGTTACCCTATGATCTTGTTCTGTTCTAATAATTTGTTACTTGTAATATTACGATTGTAACCTGTTTTGTGAGCCTAAGAAATAAAATAAAATAAAAATAACATTTAATATTTATAGACTAAGTTTATTTAAATTAGAATAAGTATCATTTTGTATTTAAATTAATGTTAGTATTAAGTAGATATTTTAATAGAAGACGTTACAACGTCATGACTACTTAAAGAGTATGAAAATTTCAAAGTACTCGTTAAAAACACATTGAATTTGCGCCCTTATACACGTCTTAGATTGTTTAATAAAGAGGAAACAATAAGTTCGAGAGAAATGAGAAACAGAAGTGGCATTCCGTAAAGGGAATTCCTTTATTACTTCGAAGCTCACTTCGCACACGAACTCGAAACAAAGTGTCAAATAAAACGTTGCTATTTTGTGAGTGAAAACAGGCAAAATTTATTATCATAGTTTAAAAATACATTTAAAATTATTTCTGAAGGTGATAAAAACTACTTCTGAGTTATTTATTAGAATGTTATCGCTACTAACTCGTGATAATGACTATGTAAGGGTATCTTGTATCTTATGCGAAGTGAGCGTGAATAACGAAGTGAGATGCGAGCTATTGTTCGAATTTTACAGAATCGACATCCTGGTATTTGTAAAATGTATTGCTGTCTCGCTGTATGCCCAAACAATCGTTCTGAGCGCGATGGAGACAAATGCAGCTAGGACCGAAAATACCAAAGTACACAAAATATACGTTTCGAAGTCCCCTGTTTTCTCCGCTAAAACTAGACCGATTTAATTACATTTTACGTTAAAAATTAAAGAAAGACTTTGGCTGTGTTTCTATGCTTTACTTTTTCATATAATTTCGTCAAATTTATTTTGCTGGATGTTTGAATATAGCAGAAAATCATGCCGATATTTCAGGTTTTTGAAGGTTTTTATCTCATTTAGTAATTAACTTAATGAAAAAAGGAAAACATAGGAGCATGTTTATAGTTGCCATTAATTTTTTTGAAAAAAAAATAGAACTACTAATGCCATTATCCAGGAAGGAAATAAGGAACAACGTTTGTATAAAAAAAGGATCTGTACGATTTCCTAACGCACGTAACCCGACGTTTTGATGTAAGGATGATTACGTTTTGATGTAAGGATGATGCGTCGCGTACACGAGGTCTTTTAGACACCCCCAATAAAAAATCCAAGGGATTTAAATCCGGTGATCTCGGTGGCCATAAAATAGGACAAAGTTTTTTATAGCTAAACTATCGCTTGTGAAATAAAAAAAAAAACAAAATTGAAAAAGCTCTCCATTTGTAGAAATGGCACTATAAAAACTAATCGCACTTGGAAATTTTCGAAAAAAACAAAAACAGTAAATATCTCTGAAACCGTGATATTTTCACTAAGGTCAAAATTTGTGGTAAGGGAGGCCATGATGAAGTTCATCTATAGTTACAGGTTTATCCATTGTTTTTAGGACATCCTTTATAATATAATATTATAATTGCAATACCATGCACATATCACACATATCATATCACAATACCGTTAGTGATTAAGTACATTACGATATAAGTGCGTTATGGTGTACAACCAATACACGCACGTATATCGTAATCGTACGACTCTTTTCAACATACTTGTGAGGAAAAATACCTAATAACCTGAATTTTTTGATTAAATTACACAAATTATTGTTAATTTGTAGTAGAGACTAAATAATGGTATGAAAATAAACGTCCACTTATTATATTTCAAGTAAGAGGGTTGAAAATAATAATATTAATATCTACATTCCTAAGATAATTTAATGTAGTTCGTTGATGTCTTATATTACCTATAGCTTTAGAAAAAAATGAATAAATACACTATTACCTATACTATATCGCAAATAGTGCGGTTACAGGTATATCCGCACTATATGCGTTATAACACACAAGTATTTTATGAGCAGCTTTATGTATCTAAAACCGGTGAAAAAAGATCCACTTTACGAGCAAGTGTGCTGAACCAGTACATTACGATATAGGTGCGTTATGGTGGTTAAGCAACCAGTATGTACAACCAAAACCGTGCGTTGCACGCACACCGCACGCCGGCCTCAACACACGTGAGGAAAAATACTTAATGAATTGATTTTTTTGGATTAAATCACACAAGTCATTGTTAATTTGTAGACAAAACTAAATAATAGTTGGTACGAAAATAATCGTTTGAGAAATCAATGTAGTTCGGTGATATTTTTTATATTACCTCTAGCTTTTAAAAAGAATAAGCTGGCTGGGCTTGGGAGAAGCCCCTCTAACCCGGCGTGCTTGACCGCGGAGGGCCGTGCATCGATCCCGGAGTCGCAGCACAGGGGCACGTAGGTGGTACTATTATCTATTCTGTGACAGGGGGAAGACGAAGAGGCGAGGCAACACCGGCGAGCTGCTGCTCGCCGAGAAGATGCCCGGGCAAGGGGCGATCAATGCCCGAATGTCGCATCCGCCCATGGCAGAAGAAACCCTGATTGAATATATATCTCGTACTAGTACATTATAAAGTCAGAATTGGTAACCTTTTGGATATTTATTATTGGTTTTTAATATTTTTGCGATGCGTTTCAATTGCATAGATACGCACGCACAGCGAGTTAGGCGACTATTTTTTAGAACAAGACAACAAGTGTGCATGTGGGAAAGGGAAGGAAAAGGAATATAACCCAGTGCACATGAATGCGCGAATCAAAAAATACCAAACAATTGGTATTGAGGGGTACTATTCGTAAAAAGTACAAATTCGATTTTTTTTCGAGCGGTTATCAGTTTATGTCGAACAAACGTAGTGTCGGTCAAAAGTTATGTCGCTCATACGTCTGTCGGGCAACGGTTTGTCGGACAACAGTTCCACACTTAGAATTTCTCGCACGCAGGCGGCGATTTCTTCTAGGCAATAATATGCTCGTCCACTATATAATATATATATTTTAAACAAACTATATAATATAATTTAAATAGCAAGGCTTTTGCCTTGCTACTTAAATTACATTACTGTCCTATGCCGCGAGCCTGTGTAAGTAAACCATACGAGTTTCACTTACGAGTTTCGCCAGTCGAAAACACGACTTTTTTGTTTAGCCTAGAGGCGATAATCAGATGGCAAGTTTTGCCATTTGCCGATCGCATGCGAGAAACTCCTTGTGTAACTGAGCCTGGCGATATCAATCAGCCTATCGCAGTCCACTGCTGGACATAGGCCTCTCCCAACCTGCGCCACAACACTCTGTCCTCCGCCATCCGCATCCAGTCCATCCGTGCTACCTTCCTCAGGTCATCGGTCCACCTAGCTGCAGGAAGTCCTACACTACGTTTGCCGATTCTCGGTCTCCACTCTAGGACACGTCTGCTCCAACTCAAATTATATCTATACCAAATTTCATCTAAAACGGTTCAGCGGTTATTGATTCCCCATACAAACTTCCACCCCCCTTATCTCCCCCTTAAAGGGTGATTTCTGCGATAAAAGCTATCCTATGTCCTTTCCTGGGACTCAAACTATGTCTATACCAAATTTCATTTATATCGGTTTAGTAGTTTAGGCGTGATTGCGTAACACACAGACAGACTACTTTCGCATTTATAATATTACTAGCTGTGCCTTCGAACTACGTTTCGCCATAATAAAAAATAGTTTACGACCTATTCTCAGACCTACCGAACATACACATAAAATTTCATAAAGATCGGTCAAGCTGTTTCGGAGGAGTTCGGTAGGTAACAAACACTGTGACACGAGAATTTTATATATTACGGCGATAGGCGATAACGGTTTTACCCCCCTAAACCTTTACGAAATTAGACACTTTTGGTCTCATTAGATTCAGTATACCTTAATTTATGTTTGTACTTTTTTCTTTTTTGTAATCCAGTATTATTTAATCAAAAATAGATAAAATAATAAAGAGCGTCGGTGGCGCTGTGGTTTCGGCACTTGCCTTCCAATCGGGGGGTCGGGGTTCGAGACCCGCCATGTACCAATGTGTTTTTCGTTTCGAATTTCATATGTACATTTGTCTGACGCTCCTACGGTGAAGGAAAACATCGTGAGGCAACCTGCATACATCTGCGAAGAAATTCAATGATGTATGTGAAGTCGACCAATCCGCACTGGGCCAGCGTGGTTGACTAAGGCCTAATCACCCTAACATAGGGTAGGCTCGAACCCCTCGGTGGGGACGTATATGAGCTGTGATGATGAGATAAAATAATATTTAGATCACGGACCTGAAAATATATTTTTTTGTAGGTCCATGATTTAGATGCTAATAATTTATATTCCGAGCAATATATTACTTCAAAATCAAAACGTACAAACCTAGATTTTCATTCTTACTACAACATTTCCAATAATTATGAAAATTGGACAATGTATAGAAGGAGAAAAGAGTTATCGCTTTTTGTATGAAAATTTACAACTTGACAATCCTCTTAAGGCGCATAGTGCTCCCAATGACCTTGCGTCGATCGTCCCGCACTGATTACGTAAGAGTGAGTGAGTGAGAACGAGGGGAATATTTAAGCAAACCTTTACGCGTAAGAAGAATTATTTCAATAAAAAAATAATAAAGGCGAATAAGAAAAATCTAAAAAGATCATCCCCTAGAATATTGTTTACTTTATTTATTGAAATAGAAAGTGTATGATTTAACCTAATATTTACGAAGCGATTAGGTTTACAGTTTCAAAATCGAGGCATGTTTGGGTCACATTTTAACCAAGTTTTAATTAATTTATCAAAAAATTAAGAAGACCATCCTCTAAAGGATGCGTTGAATAATAACATATCCTTTTAAAAGATTTCTATAATCAATATTTATGAAGAGAATCGGTTTTTTCTGCAGTGATTTTTTATGATTGACGTTACTATGCGCCTTAAACTCATCGTCTAGTAACGGCGGGTACGGGGCGGTCACGCATTCTCCTCAAAAAAAAAGGTATATACTCTATTATCTGTAACGTAAACGGACGAAAGAAGAAAGGAACCTTTTTTCATGATTTCAGACAAGAGACGCCCATTGTTGGACATAGGCATTCCCCGGGGCTTTCTATACCGATCGGTGCTGCGCCTTCCGCATCCACCGGCTTCCTGCGACCTTCACTAGATCGTCTGTCCACGTTGTGGGGACGTTGTGGGACCAACGCTGTGTCTCCCGGTACGCGGCCGCCACTCAAGGACCTTTCCGCCCGGGTGATGAGTCCTGCCCACTGCCACTTTAGATTGGCAATTTTTTGGGCTATATCGATAACTCCGGTTCTTCTACGGATCTCATAATTTCTGATGTGATCGCATAGAGAAACCACGATCATAGTCCACTCCATTGCCCTTCGAGTGACCTTGAGGCTTCTTATAAGAACCGTTTTAAGCGGCCAAGTATCAGCCTTTCGTCTTCAGACACTGCGGTAATACGCTGCCCAGCCGAGTTCTACTCGTCGATTTATCTCTATCTGGAAGTTGTACTTACCGAGCCGGACTATTTGTCTCAGGCAAACATATTCACCAACAACTTTCAGCGTAGAGCCTCCAACATTCACAGGAGTGGGTACTACATGGGAATTCGACAAAATTTTAGTCCTGTCCATGTTCATTTTAAGACCCACTTGTTAGGAAACGCTACAGAAGTCTTCGAGTATTGTGCATGCAAAGCTTTTCTTAGCTTAATTAAAAAGGAGGTATTGTTTAATTTTTATTTTGTTTGCAAAGATATTATCACCATCTTTAAGTGCAAAGTGAATAAATAATTCGAGTCGCTTTCCGGATTGGACTAGTCACGAACACGATAAATAAATAATCTCGAAACTTGCAAGTAATTTACGTACACAATCTAACGACGTTGAACTATCAATATGGTAGCAGTTGGCTTGTTCAAACAAGCCTTAACAATGGCCTCTGTTTGTAGAGCTGGCACTACATTGTTACCATCACTAATTAGTATCACCAATTCTAATAACCTAACAGGATATTCATTATGTTCTTTAATAAAATCAAGCTCATCAAAAACATTAAATGAAATAATTATGAAATGAGAGCCAAGTTCATTGGGATATGCGTCGTTGTTGACTTCGCCGACAAAAGAATTGAGATCTATAATATGGGTGCCAAGTTCAGACTAATAATTTACATAAATTTATTAACACAATACATTTATTTCACTTAGGATGTAATTCAAGTTCAGGATTTGAATTGGCTAGTTTTTATCCATAAGCCAAATTTTAGAAAGTGGTCACATATTCCCCTCGAAAAAAAAGGTGAGTATTTTGTTATGAGCATTTTCGAGGACAATAATCCTGAGCACCTAGCCCACTGCAGTTGTGACTGCCTCTGTACCCACTCCTTGGAAACCCTCTTTTTGGTGCGCCTCGAAATGCCATGCTGGTTCCGGTCCGATTTTTGGTCCGAGAACTTTCTTCTCGGAGCCATCCCTCGCCAGTTCGTCGCGTCGGCATTCATTGCCCCGGATGTAGTAGTAGCCTGGAACTCAGGCAATCGTTACTGAGTTCTTGGTCCCCAACTTGTTCACGGCCTTCGCGCACTCTAATGTGATTTTGGACTTAAACTCCGCGGCAGCAAGAGCCCATAAAGCAGCCTACTTGTCCAACAGAATGACGTCAGGTCTGCAAACCATGCGATATACCTACCAGCTACATATCTGTAGTCGCTTCCCACCGCTTCCCATACCGCTGCGAACCCAAGCATCGGAGCATGATCGGAGCCTTTAGAGGTGCGCTATCTGAAAGAAAGAAAGAAAGAAAAATAATTTATTAGTTGCGCTCCTTTGATCTCGAAAAATGCCGACATGTTAAATATGTAACGAAACACACCTTAACGCCACGCGTTAGCGTATGTTATTAGCATTGACGTATGGGTACATTATAGTGATTCTGCAGCCTCACGTCGCACGTGCGTGAGCGATAGGGTCGTTTCTGAAGGTGTTTAAGGCGCATAGTGGTCCTAATGACCTTGCTCGATCGTCCCGCACTGATTACATAGGAGTGAGTCAGTGAGAGTGAGGGGAATATTTAAGCAAACCTTTACGCGTAAGATGAATTATTCCAATTAAAAATTAATAAAGGCGAATAAGAAAAATCTAAAAAGACCATCCGCTAGAATATTGTTCAGTTTATTTATTGAAATCGAAAGTATATGATTTAACCTAATATTTACGACGCGATTAGGTTTAAAGTTTTAAAATTGAGGCATGTTTGGGTCATATATCTGATGTTAGGCTCGTTTTACGACTCTTATAAAGAAATGTTAATATTTTTAGTCGAGCTAATTATTACAAATGGAACGGCAGGAACTGATTTACCGCACTGAATTTTGACGCCTCACCTATTTAGTTTAGTAACTATTAATATTTCAAATAATAAAAATCAGAATCCAAATTTGAAAGCGGTCAAAAAGTGGTATCAGAGGTCCCATCTGTTAGAATGGGTATTGGGTGTTTCCTTTTCGTGGCATAAATTTTTACATGGAACACACGAAACCAGCACGATAAGCTAACACCAAGGACGTTGTTGCTAAATGTTGAAAATGTTGCAAATCCGTGCTTATCTGGAACGCGCCTACTGTGAATGCATCAATCCCAAGAGCGCGGCAGCCTCGCTGCTTTTATATATTCTCAGCCTGCGCGGAACTGTAGGTAAATACTTATTTTGTACCTTGTTACCTTGTTTGCGCGTAGTGACGGAGGCTAGGCTAAGCCATTGCGTTCGCCCAATCAGAACACCACATCATCACGTCATCAAATAGATGAAAGTCAATAAATGCACTTCGATTGGTCGATCGCAACGGTTTAGTTTCGATTCCGCTGTTATTTTATAGGCGCGTTCCATTTAAGCACAGATTTACAGCACTCCCAACATTTTTAGCATCATCGCGTTTCATTAGCTTTTGACGCTAGCAGGGTATCGTATGTTAACTTTGCTTTCCATTTAAACAATATCTTGATTAAATGGAATGGGTTAGGTTCCCTTTTCGTGAAAAAAAAAATGTTTACATTTCTTAAAAGAAACGCAAAAAATTGTTAACATTTGATGTTAGCGTGAAAAAAGGTGATGCCTAAATGGAAAACCTAAATATTAGTAGAGTATGGATACGATACGCCAATATTAATGATGGTAGGCACGACTGATTCTAAACTAGTGTCATTAGTACCATTGATGGTACTAAGTATACGACGTTGTATAGTAGATGGCAAAAAAGTTAAAACAAAATAGGTAGTTTAGTATGATCAAAATCGAAACATGTATACTTACTAGCTTTCCGCTCGCGACTTCGCCCGTGTTCCCTACACCAACTTTCATCAAAATCGGTTCAGTGGTTGCGAAGCCTATTCAATACAAACAAACATAACAATCAAATCTTTCCTCTTTATAATATTAGTATACATACATTACTGTTTTGACTTTTATTAGTATACAAAGCTGAAGAGTTTGTTTGTTTGGTTAAACGCGCTAATATCTGGAACTACTGGTCCGAATTCAAAAATTATTGTTGAGTTGGATGGATAGTCCATCTATCGAGGAAGGCTCAAGGCTATGTAATATCACGCTACGACAAATAGGAGAGGAGAATCAATGAAAAATGTTGCTTAAACGGAAAAAATATAGAAGATATAATAAAACGCGTTGATGTCTTATAAGGCGAAACAGTTCGTTGGCACAGCTAGTAGTTCATAAATCAAACTCAAAAAACTCAAAAAATGTTTATTCAATATAGTAGACGTTTACAGGCACTTATTGACGTCAAAAAAAAACATAAAAATCTTCAAAAATGATCATAAATGATTTGTTTATTCTGGTATTTAATAATTAAAATTATTTTTAAGATTAGTTTCATAATGCTTCGATATACCATATTCAAATTGAAAAATACCTACCATCAATTCTGCTTATATTTTATTTATATTGGTCCGATTACGATCATTTTTTACTAATTATTTTTTTCAGCGGGAATGATGCGCTTCGTAAAAATGCAGAAGTTGCTGGTATTGGAAGAAGAAATTAAAATATAATCTTTAAACATTGTGCAATTCTAACTCCATTCTCTTCTGACATAATTTGAAATAGATAATAATACTCAATACTCAATATATTTATTGCAAACCATAATGTACAATGAGGTGGTAAAGTGGTAAAGTAGGTACATACTTATACAAGATCATTATGGACCCCGTCGGGCACGCAATTTGCTATAGAAGAGAAGAAGACGCATTTTTTGTAAAATAGGTATAATTACAATTTTATTTTATTTTAGATAAATTTGTATAATTATTACATAGCAAATAAAATATCAATACAATAATGGATTCATAATTATTTATTACTAAATTTGTCGTTTAGGAATTCCTTTATGTCATAGTAGCATTTATTAAGTAAAAATTGTTTTAATTGTTTTATAAATTTGTTGTCATTATTTTCATTTATTAATATGTCCGGTAATTTATTATAAATTTTTATTGAGGAATGAAATGTGCTTGAGGATGTAAGTTTCAGTCGGGAAGCTGGTAATATTAACTTATTTTTATTTCTATTTCTTAAAGAATATTTAGTAGGTATATCCTGTTGCTTTGTATAAAATTCATTATATTTGCGTACAAACTTGCACATCTCTAATATATACATACATGGCAGGGTAAGTATCTGATATTCGCGAAAATAAGAAAATATAGTAAGTTAATAAGAAAATATAGTAAGTATTTGACCAACAAATACAGTACGATACTATATTTCTAGTAGGGTTGGCAATAGTACTTCTGACATAAAGGCCTCTGTTTGGCTTGAACGGCCTGATGACTCCATCCTGATAGCCTTAAGGTGATGCCTGTCCGCTAGAAATCCACTAGAGTCGCTTCGCCAGCAAGGCTTGAGGACCTACCAAAGTTCTTGCCTAATCACAATCAGCATAGATCATTAAAACCCGGCCAAGTGCGAGATGAATTCGCGCAGGGTTCCGTACAAAATTGTCTATGTACATAAGTTCCTAACTATGTACACATGGAAACACGCCAGACTTTACAATATGTTGACCTTAACCTCTTATGTCACTCATAATAGGCTAGGGTTGCCAACTTTTTTGAATCATATACCAATAGTAAGTATTTTAAAACCTCTAAAAATATATAAGATGGGAAAAAATTTCAAACAAATAGTTAGCTTCTTGTCAAGCTATACTGTTTGTTTGAAATTTTTTCCCATCTCTTCATAAATATTGAATAAAAAAATCTTTAAAAAAGATATGAAACACGCCAGACTTTACAATATATTGACCTTAACCTCTTATGTCACTCATAATAGGCTAGGGTTGCCAACTTATTTGAATCATATACCTATAGTATTTTAAAACCTCTAAAAATATATAAGATGGGAAAAAATTTCAAACAAATAGTTAGCTTCTTGTCAAGCTATACTGTTTGAGCTATGGACAGTTCTTATGTCGCTCGTAATAGAGGCGGATTTCGTAGTGTAAATGTAAAGCTTGAACTTACTGTACCTATGAATAAAATCGAAACATAATTTTAAAAATCATTTACATTTCAATATTCAAATTTAAAAATACCATCAACTCTGCTATTACCTATTTAATTTAAATTGGCTCGATTATGCTCATCTTATCAATTATTTTTCAGTAAATGCAGAAGTCGCTGGTATTGTTGGAAGAAATTAAATGATAATATTTAAAACATTATGCAATTCTGACTCCATCCATTACTGGAGGGAGACTCTGTACCAGGGTCGTCTGCTTAGGTACCTCCGTCTTACCTATTTCTGCCGCAAAGCAGCAGTGCTTGCATTGCTGTGTTCCGGTTTGGAGGGTAAGATATGGCAGTGAAATTACTGGGTACTGTGACTTTACATCTGGTGTCACAAGTTGGCAACGTTCACTGTGGTTCTTGTGGGGGTTGCAGTTTTGCTGCGAATCTCACAGGAGCCACATGTATTATAGGTGACTGTTACCACTTACCATCAGGTGGGCAGTTTGCTTGTTTGCCAACTTTCTGCAATAAAAATAAAATCTCTTCTGATTCAATAATGAAATAGATAGTTAGAAAATATAGTAGGTTCGCCTACATGAATATAGTAGGTGTTAAAGAAAATAGGATTGCAGTGATCGCCTTGCACAGAGTGAGTATGGAGCCGTCATATGTCATATTCCACACACTTCAAAAGCTTGGTATCAGCCGTATGTTCGTATATCGTAGTATCAACAGATACAACAGCACTTCGTCTGTCGAAGACCAGAAAAGATCGGGGCGGCCGCGTGCTCTTAGAACCACAAAGGCTGTTACTGCTGTTAAGGCCAGAATTCGTCAAAACCCCATTAGGAAGCAAAAAATCTTATCGCGAGAATAATGAAGATTTCCGCTAGGACTCTGTCGCGTATTATAAAACAAGACCAGCAGGCCTATTCTCTAACGTCGGTTGCTAACTAGAACTGTCGTTTTTGAAAGGAACTTAACATCCATTACTGCTATCATGAACGCCGCCGTAACACATAAGATCACTAAACTAGTAATGGATATAAAGTTTCTTTCAAAAATTACAGTTCTAGTTACCAACCGTAGTTAGCGAGTAGGCCTGCTGAAGCTCGGTGCTTATCGTCGATATACAGGACATGCCATAAATCAATCTTTACAATTAAAGAGAGTGGATCGATCAAAACGCCTTCTGTCGCGATACACAGGTGAAAGATACAGAAATATCCTCTTTACTGACGAAACAAATTTCACGATTGAAGAACTCTAAAATAAGCAAAATGATAAAGTGAACGCTCACAGTTCTAAAGAAGCTGCTCAAGTGGTCGGAAAGGTACAACGTGGTCATCATCCTGCGGCAGTGATAGTTTGGTAAGGCGTGTCCTATCAAGGAGTCACAAAACTACATTTTTGTGAAAAAGGAGTGAAAACTTCAGACAAAGTGTATCAAAATGCAGTCTTGGATCATGTTGTGAAACCTCTCAGCAATACACTTTTTAAAAATATACCGTGGACTTTCCAGCAGGACTCTGCACCTGGTCACAAGGCACGAATTACCCAAGCCTGGCTTGAAACCAACGTTCCGGACTTTATAAGAGCCGAAGACTGGCCCTCATCTAACCCAGACCTCAACCCTTTAGACTTCAAATTATGGTCAGTTTTAGAGGACATGGCCTGCTCTAAGCGACACGGCGACATTGAGTCTCTTAAAAATCTTTGGAGCAAGCAGTGGCGAAATTTCCCTTGGAAACAGTGCGTAAATCTATAGATTCGTGGCCAAACAGATTAAAGGCCTGTATAAAAGCCAAAGGTGGCCAATTCGAATAGAATATTTTTTTATTTGTATAAATTTTAATAATATTACATTACTTCATTAAAAAAATGCCTGGGTATACAATTACATCTACAAATTTTAACTTTGAACAATAGATCTATAAAATAAATATTTATCTAAATTATCAACATTTTCCTCCCATAATTTCTTATGAGCTTTCGCAAATATTATTCAAAAATAAGGTAAGGAACCCTAAAATGGCTAGTTTCTGTTGAGATCGGCCACCGTGACTCAATATCTGGGGACTTATTCCGCTAGCGTTAATGCGTTTATCGCGTGTCGATGGCGCATCAATAGCATTGATTTTTTAAGTGTGGGTTAACTGATAACTATAGCTAAAACCTAAGTTAGGTACTGTTGACGAGAAATTTTAAGTGAAATTTTTACCGAATGTTCCAATTTTTAGTGTTCCGGGTTGAAGGGTAAGATATTATGGCAGTGAAATTACCGGGTACCGTGACTTTACATACGACACTAGTTCCCCCCCTTCAGGAATCAGGCCTCTGAATATAATAATACTTGTATACAAGTTTATTTTTTAGTTATAAGTTATTCAGACAAGCAAAATATCATACAAATGTCCAACATTCACTGAACCTAAATGTATGGAACAGCTGATTTTTTTTGCGATTTCAAACTTGGTGCCATAGTGAAAGTGGTCAGTTTGCTTGTCTGAACAAGCACACAAAATTTTTGTAGTAACTAAAAAATAACCTTGTCTATGTTCTACTTACTTGCATAAGTTGCATATGACTGCTCAAATTTGGGTAAAAAGCGACATCTATGAGTATAGCAACGAACCTTCTATTATGATGAGTATTGCGTAGCTGTTGACGTAAAAAGTGACATCTATGTGTATGGCGGCGAAACTTCTAGCACTGCTTTAGAATACTATGCTTTTCGTTTGGGCAGTAAGTAAGATGTTCATATGGTGACACACAGATGGCGTTGGTAGTCTTATGCATGCGTCTGCGCACGAAACAAATGTAATAAAAGGATTTTTTGTACACTAGGTTTTTTATACAACTAAATTGGTAAACAAGCAGCCTGCAACCAGGGTGGTGATTTTGTAACTCATCAATGGATCGGTAATCGTTATCAGACTGAATGAGTTAATGAAGTAACACGGAATTATGTTCATTAGCTATAAGTATTGGTTAATTTATTCAAGAAATATACCAAGACTACTCAGACGACGACATTACCAAATGGTAAACATATTAAAAAACAGTTTTGATTAAACAGAATTATCAAATCTATACGATAGCCGATTGCCGATGAGAAAGAAAGAAAGAAAGAATCTTTATTTGCAAGAATATGGTAAATATAGGTTCTTACAGTTTGGTTCCATCATATTCTGTCGAATTCATCAACGTGCAAATGTCATGGGTATTATGTCGGCGTTAAAAATGTTATAATTATTGTTAAGCAATGTCAAAAATAAATCAATGCTATGTTACAAATGTCAAAAATATAAATTTTATGTCAGAGATAAATGTTTGTCAATTCTAAACCCAAGCAATATCAAATTAGTGTTCATAATAACATTTTAAAGAATTCAAACTAACGGCGTCGGTGGCGCAGTGGACTCGGCACTTGCCTTCCAATCGGGGGGTCGGGGTTCGAGACCCGCCATGTACCAATGTGTTTTTCGTTTCGAATTTCATATGTACATTTGTCTGAGGCTCCTACGGTGAAGGAAAACATCGTAATGAGTTACAAAATCACCCCCCTGATTAGCGTTGCCATCTGTCCGGATTTAGTCGGAGATGGCCGGCTTTTTTCAGTCGTGTCCGGCCAAATATTTACAAGTCAGTCAGGCCTATCCGACTTTTTGGTTGACTCTTTGGTCTACGAGCGACCCAACGCGGTAGGCTCATGGTAAAGCCACCGCGCTGTTAGACCATGGCGCGGGTGGTGTCGCTTTCCACCGCCACTGGTTTTATCTTCAGTGCAGCTACTCGACTCAGCCCCCCTACCATGACCGCAGAAATACGATACAAATATATTCTACTGCCATCATCTGTACTTGTGCTACCGTATATTCCCTTTTGACCTAAAAGTTTCATCCACCTTGGATTCTGGAGCTGCTGTGCTGCCAAAGGAGTCCTTTTGTGTAATCTGAAAAGTGTCTACGACCCAACGCGGTAGGCTCATGGTGAAGCCACCGCGCTGTTAGACCGTGGCGTGGGTGGTGTCGCTTTCCTCCGCCACTGGTTTTATCTTCAGTGCAGATAGTCGACTCAGCCCCCCTACCATGACCGCAGAAATACGATACAATAAAACAATATAGGGATATAAACTGTTAAAAAGTTAGATTTTTAGATGTCTTGAAGTTTTGAGTATGGTTTGGATATTGGTATTGTTATTCTGGACATTGTTAAATATATAAATGTCGATAAGATCTCAAGGTGATCAATATATCCAATACATTTTGACAGTTTATATCGATTTAACGTGTCATGATATCGTGTTTCGGAAATCATGCTACGGAGGCTGGGACCGTCTTCAATTTCTGCGGTGCGCTGACTTATACTATATTTTAATGTATGTGTATGATACTTGACTATTGTCGAGTCGTTGTCTTAGTAAGGAGGCTGGACGCTCTGATACTGGGGGTGGGGATGTCGCGGCGTCCAGCCTCCTTACTAAGACAACGACTCGACATGACATATATTGACGGAGGTTTAAACGAAGGACTTGACGGACAAGAAGAAACAGACGATGCTAGACAGACAAGAGACACAAAGACATTGTATATACTATTTAGTTCTAATAAATACATTTTGATAAATTCAAGACTTTGATATTGACGACGAACCCAAGACAATACAACTATTAAAGAAAATTATGTCCGGCCTTGAGAGCCAATTCCGGCTTTTATTTAAAAAAAGAAACGTCGCCCCACACTAGGATTTTCTCCTGTGTCGTGGGTGCAGTTACAAACATAGAATATCACATGCACATACGCCCAGACCGGAACAAATTTTTTGTAGGCCATACAAAATATTTGTCCCGTACGGGAATCGAACCCGCGACCGTAGGCGATCACTCGACCTCTGCGCTAACCGTGCCGTCAAACGCTGACGACAATGTTTAATGATGACTAGGCTGGGTTTTGTATTTTAAGAGATAGCAACACTAAGCCTGATGGTATGTGGTTAAAGTCATCCTGTAGTACCTACATGTGGTTCCAGGATTTGCGAATATATAACCCATATGGTTTGGGTTTTTACGTAAAGGAAGACGTCCATGTTCGTTTTTTAAAAAACCCTAACACCTCTATAGAACAAATGTGGTTGACAACAAGGGCAAATGGATATACATTAGTGGTTGGAACAGCCTACAGACCACAATGGATGAATATAGATACCTTCATAGACGCTCTGATTGATTCAGTGTCTAGGTTTTCCCATTATGACTACATTGTTATAATGGGAGATTTTAACGTTAATATGCTTGAAGTAACTGATAGCAAAACTGTAAAGCTAAGACAGTTTCTGCAGTACATGGATCTGCGACAAGTAGTGTCTGAACCGACGCACTTTACTGCTAATTCAGAGAATGTTATTTGCACTAACTGTCCCGTTCGCCAAGTTTCAGTCAACGATATCACGGGTTCAGTTGGGCACTCAATGATTAATGTTACTTTGACGCTGAAAAAGACACATTTGCCTTCTAAGATAATTACATATAGACCTTTAAAAGACATTGACATACATAATTTTAACAGTGATTTGAATTCTATTGACTGGGACTCCGTATCTGCCGAGCACTCTATTGACGACATGGTAAACAAATTTGACACATTATTGATGGAACTCTTTAATAAACATGCTCCTGTTAAAACAATACGTCTTAAGAGCAATTACTCTTTGCCGTGGATTACTGATACTATAAAAGCTATGATCAAATTGCGTGATAAAGCCCGTGTGAAAATGAAACATACAAATTTAGACAGTCACAAAAAATACTACAAAGATTTGAAAGCTTTAGTCGAAACCAGTATTTTTCAGGAGAAGCGTGCATATTTTAATTATTATGTGAACAGTAATGAGGATGATTGTGTTAAGTTCTGGAAAAATTTAAAACAAAAAATATTAACTGACCCGAGTAAATCTGACCACTTACCAGACTACTTTAATGACCCTGATCAGATTAATGACCATTTTTTAAATCTCCCGGACAATGACGTTTATGCTACTACATCAGAGAAAACGAAGTTTGAAACTACTACTTCTGGAACTAACCAGCTGTCATTAAGACCGGTCACTGAAGCTACTGTCTCGAAGTATATTACGTCTATTAAATCAAACTCAATGGGATGTGACAATATTAGTAGAGACATGATTATACTCACGCTGCCAAATGCGCTTCACATCATCACGGCAATTGTAAATAAATCAATTACCTCGGGTATGGTTCCCAATTGTTGGAAGATTGCTGTTGTCACTCCGTTATCTAAAGTAGATATTCCTCGTGAAATGAAAGATTTAAGACCAATAAGCATATTGCCGTTTTTATCAAAGATATTAGAGAAAGCTATATATCATCAGCTCGTAAAACACATAGAGGATAATAGTATACTTCCCTCCCATCAGTCAGGCTTCCGTAGGGGTCGTGGTACTGTTACTGCTCTACTGGATGTGACAGATAATATAATCAAAGCCCAGGACACTGGATGCGGTACGATTCTTACACTTCTTGACTTTTCTCGTGCATTTGATTGCATTGATGTGCCTCTGATGCTATTGAAATTAACTTATTATGGCCTTGATGCACAGACTGTTCAATGGTTTAAAAGTTATTTAAGTGGCAGATATCAGTCTGTTAAAATCAAGAGACGTGATGGTTCAAGCGTAATCTCCAGTCCTAAACTGATTAAGCGTGGTGTCCCTCAGGGGTCCATCTTAGGGCCCCTGCTTTTTATTATATATAGTGCTGACATTGTTAAGGAAATACATCATTCTAATATACATATATATGCTGACGATGTTCAGATTTATATTTCCGAAGCACCTAACAAAATCAGAGATGCTTTACAGCTATTGAATGATGATTTGAATGGTATTGCGGAATGGTCGATTAGAAATTCATTGGTTCTTAATCCGAATAAATCAAAATTCATGGTCCTGGGTTCGAAATCTCAAATTGTGAAAATTAAAAACACAAATCCAGTAGTTGTTATTAAACAACAAACTGTCGAACAGGTAGATGAGGCAAAAAACTTAGGTGTACTCTTGGATAACCAACTGCGATTTCAAAGCCACGTAGAGACCTTAGTTAGAAGTTGTTTTTACAGACTAAAAGTTCTATATAAAATAAGAAATCTACTGTCAGAGAAGGTGCGGATCAAGCTATGTGAATCTCTAATACTGTCAAGACTCAATTATGGGGACCTTGTTTATGGGCCCCGCCTTCTTTACAAAACTAGCCGGTTAGTATAGCGGGTACAAAATGCATGTTGTAGATTTATCTTTGATATACCACCAAGAAGTCACATTACAACTTTCTTAAATAATGCATGTATTCTCAACGTGGAAGCACGAAGACAACTGCATATGGCGTCATTAATGTTTGACATTATGAAATTCAAAAAACCGGACTATCTTTTCTCTAAACTAAAGTTTCTCCATCATAGCACAAATAATCGTTATGAACCCAGATTAGTAAGACCCCCCCTAAGCGTACAGCCCCATCGGACGACAGCATTTACCGGCAGCTTTCGCTACCATGCAACTAAATGCTGGAATAATATCCCTCCGCCTATAAGAAGTCAAAAATGCAAACAGATATTTAAGGACAGAATAAAAGATTTATTGTTAGACTATCAAAAAAAGGGAATAACAAAATGTCTTGCTTAGGTTATAAGGGCTGAAGAATGCACTATTTATTATCATTATTTTATTATTATTGTTACACTATTATAATTTTTTATGTACTTGATTACATTTAATTTACAGAAGCAAAAGTAAGGTGACATAATTAATTACACGTCATACTGATTGTTAGCTCGTAAATTTCATTTCATTTTCCCGATTTAGTTTTTAAAGCACTCCAACTGAGTGTCGTAGCCGTAGTCATCCTCCTAGGTTGTAGCTGAAAACCAGCGATTTGCTCAACGAGCGAATATGACGCTGAGCTATGGCCTTTTTGTGCTGCTGCAGCACACATACATAATAATATTGTTTTTTGTGTGGCGGACAGATCTGCATTATTTGATTAGTAGTTCTTTATTTTTATTTTTATTTCTTAAGGTTTTTTGTCCTTTTTGTCTCTGTTTTTTTTTTGCCATATTTATTATGTATGTGTGTCTGTAGACCAAATAAAGTTATCTATCTATCTATCTATCTACCATACAACGACACAAATGTACGTTACCAACTTGTGACATAAGATGTCAAGTCACAGCATTCAGTAATATCACTTCAAACCGGAACCATAAGAATAACTAATAATACGTATTATTAGTTATTCTTATGCCGGAACACAGCAATGCAAGCATGGCTGTTTGAAGGTATAAATAGGTAAGGTGGAGGTCCTACCCGCAGACGACTCTGGTACCATAATATATATAAAAGAAACTTACCAACGAAAATTTTTTTTACAAAAATTAAACCGACTTCAAAAACACCAAAAAATCATTTAAATAATAATTGAGGATACAAACAACACCACAGTTTTAGATTAAAGTTGGTGCCAAATTTTAACTAAGTACCTAGTTACGTTAATGTTCTTATATTTTTTAAGACTTTCCAGGTTCCCAATCATTGCTCGGTACCTTATGCTCTAAGCTCGACATCGACACCAACTATTTTTCTCATCTTTTTACTTAATTTAAAAAATAAAAACCGACTTCAAAAACACTGAAAAGTTTAAAATAATATAAGAATAGGTACAGACAACATCACACTTCTATATTGAAGTTGGTGCCAAACGATGATCCCCTTGTAAGTCTTAAAATTTGTCAGCGACTTTAATATAGATGTTGTCTGTACCTATTCTTATATTATTTAAACTTTTGAGTGTTTTTGAAGTCGGTTTTTATTTTTTGTAAAATATTTTTTATTTTTAACTTTTTAAAGAATGAAATCTTTTTAGTGAAAAGAACGAACGGAAGTTTCCCTCGATTTTCATGAGATCCCATCATCAGATCCTGACTTTAGTAATCTTGGGACCACTCCAGGAGTATACTCTATCGAATACAAAAGGAATTTTGAAAATCGGTCTACAATTGGCGGAGTAATTGCGTAACATACACACAAAACACGTTGGACACACTTAAAACTTTAAGGGTTTCCTTCGATTTTTATGGGATCCAATCATCAGATCCTAACTTTGGTGACCATGTGACCACTCTTTGGAGTATCCTCTATCGAATACAAAAAGAATCATCAAAATAGGTTCATAAACGACAAAGTTATCTGCGAACAAACATAAAAAAAAGCATATATTCGGTCGAATTGAGAAACCTCCTTTTTTAGAAGTCGGTTAAAAATACCAAAACATTCTCCTAAATGTAACAAATACTTTTCTGAAAACCGCATCAAAATCTATTCAGCAAAACGCGAGATAATCGCGGACATAAACAAGTTAAAAAACATTTAGGGGATAATAGGTGTTTTTAATTCCGCAACTCTTGAACGTAAATAAAACGTACAGCTACAAAGATATTCTGCTGCCATCATCTGTACTTGTGCGACCGTATATTCCCTTTCGACCTGAAAGTTTCATCCACCTTGGATTCTGGAGCTGCTGTACTGCCAAAAGAGTCCTTTTGTGTAATCTGAAAAGTGTTCGTTGTGAAATGAGTCTAGATGAATGAAAAAATATTATTGCTTTAATAGAAGCTCATTCATATAATAAACAGAAAGAAAAAACGGTTTTCGAATAACTACAACCAAGATATAAGGTATTAAAGATTTTTCTCCATCGCTTTCTAGCAAAACGGCAATTTACATGGAGTTTATATGGCCGTACTCAACAATGACGTCACGGTTGATGTCGGATCTCTCTTTCTAATCGCTTCCAAATTAACAGTTTTAAATGCTTGATCTTATGTATTTCTAAGCCGAGTTTAATTCTAATTTCACATGATTGCATCTTTTTCTACGGTTTTTTAATATTTTATGACGAGACGTCAAAATTAGAATTCAGGCATCATCCCAAAGCAGACTGCCCGCTTGCCCTTTTATCATGAAAATTATGTCAATACAAGGGCATCCATTGCTGCTGTAGACTGTAGGCACAGGCACAGTTAAGCCAAAGTCAGTAGTTTAATATAATTAATGGTGTCAGTCAGGCGATATATTTCGGAAGTCCATTACTAATTGTTAAGGCGAGGATTTCCCAAATTTGCCGATCTTAGAACGTCTAGATCTGGATAATATTAGAACCCACAATTCTGAAATTCACACACCTTAAACTTGAAGATATAATCTAGTGATTTGTGAAAGCAGAAACACGATTTACTCCATTTCACTCGATAGAAAAAAATCCAAACATAGGTCTAAATCAAAAACTAAAACCACGATTTGAAATCGAAATATACATAAAACAGTATAAAAGTTATACCAAAACACGTAGTTCGTTATTATCTAGTGAACTGTGAAGACAGATTTTTTGATGTCATATAAAATATTTAGGAAAATGACGAAAATTCTATAATTTCGCTTGGTTGCAATCGCGCTCCATATAAGACAGTACTCGCCAAGTCGTCTCAGGGTATGGTCATGTCGCTTCGTGTCGCGGGCGCAAAAAAATATATTACGTGTTTCTTTACGATCGAATTTTAATTTTGCAGTTTGCGTTTATTTTGTTAACTTTCATTATTATTATAGATTAGTGTAGTAATATGGTGAATAGTGTAAATAATGGATTAGGTATTATAAAGGAGAAAACTATTTTAATCCTTCTTCCTAAATTATTTTATGTGTGAAAAAATATGTTTTTCGTTCTTTTTTTCTATAAGTTATTTTATGTGTAAAAATCGCTAATAAAAGAAGTCAAAGACGAAATGTTAAATCAAATGCATACAAAAATGCCGAAAGAAAAGTGGTAAATATTTATTTCCCAAATGTTTATATTTTATTGCCGCGGCCATATAGCACAGTGCAGTGTTAATAAACCAGTATGATAATTTCTTCAAGTAAATATGCAACGATTTATAGGTTCAAAATAACGTTTCCTATAAAACTTTATTGCTGAATTCCTTTAAATACTTAATGTTACCCCCTTTATTCACAACGCCTTGCATCAAAGCTTTAGAAGGTAGAATCAACAGCACATTATACATGTAGCTAAATAATAGAGTTTTATTCGAGCCTATGTATTATATATGATTATGAACAGTAAAATAGTATTTTAGGAATCTTTTAAATTTCGTAACATTTATGGTCAAGCGTGAGTTGATTATAAAAAAGTAAAAAATAATTAACATAAATTTCCGTTCGATTTATGTAAAGATCACTTCATTGTATTAAAAGAAAATATCTGATCAGCGGAATTTTGTGAAACTTTATAAAATATTTGCTTTTGCCCGCTGCTTCGCCCGCATAAATGTCATAGAGGTTCCATACAAACTATTATTTTTTAGTTTTACCCCCTTAGATGGCGAATTTCCAACATACATGTCAAATTTCCGCTTTTTGTGCCTTTTAATTACGGCTGTGCGTAATCTGTCAGTCACTCAGTACTGAAAGTGTTTTTATATAAATACGTCGGCCCACACTAGGATTTTCAACTGTGTCGTAGGTGCAGTTTTTTTCTTTTTGAAAACGTCGCCCCACACTAAGATTTTCTCCTGTGTTGTGGGTGCAGTTACGAACATAGAATATCACATGTACATACGCCCAGACCGGAAAAAAATTCTGTAGGCCATACAAAATATTTGTCCCGTACGGGAATCGAACCCGCGATCATACCGTTGCGCAGTAGGCGATCATTCGACCTCTGCGCTAACCGTGTCATCAAAGTTACAAACATAGAATATATTACATATCACATGCACATACGCCCAGACCGGAACATATTTCTGTATTCCATACATAATATTTGTCCCGTAACTACAAAAAAATATTTTACAAAAAATAAAAACCGACTTCAAAAATACTGAAAACTTAAAAATAATATAGGAATAGGTACAGACAACATCACACTTCTGTATTGAAGTCAGCGCCAAACGATAATCTCCTAGAAAGTGTTAAAATTTGTCACCGACTTCAATATAGAAGTGTGATGTTGTCTGTACCTATTCTTATATTATTTTTAAGCTTTCAGTGTTTTTGAAGTCGTTTTTTATTTTTTGTAAAATATTTTTTATTTTTAACTTTTCAGTGAATGAAATCTTTTTAGTGAAAGAAGTGTGTTTTTAGTGCTTTCCTCGATTTTCTATGGGATCCCATCATCATCCTGACTTTCGTGACCATGAGACCACCCTTGCTCTATACACTATCGAATACAAAAATAATTTTGGACATCGGTTTAAAATGACGGAGTTATGAGGTAACAAACATAAAAAATACAACCGAATTGATAACCTCCTCCTTTTTTGAAGTCGGTTAAAAATATTTGGGAATCGAACCCGCGACCAGTTGCGTAGTAGGCGATCACTCGAACTCTGTGCGCTAACCGTGTCGTCAAATGTAAAGTCATCATGGTAAAGAACGCTAGCTGTGTAGTACTTCCCGAGTTTTCTTACAGGCCTAAGGTGGTAGAATATTAATTAATATTTTAAAACCAGTTTGCTTAGAGACTAATACGGTTGCCTGATATTCATAGCGATTTGTGGCTTTCTTCTTGATAATCTTGTTTAGTACATGCACGCCCCTGTCACTCACGCAATGCAGCGTTATAAATACCTACCACTAAGTAGCGCGCCGGCGCGCCGACCGCTGCACACACGTGTAAAGAAATTCTTAGGTTGTGTGTGAAGTCGACCAACCCGCACTTGGCCAGCGTTGATGATGGTAGCACATCAAAAACAGGTTTGAGCTTGTTTCGAATTCATCTAATAATAATATGATGGATGACAAACCTGCCAGAGATACCTGTCACAAAAATTGGGATATAATTAAAAAACAAAAATACTATCGTTTTTGATGCTTGCTAAGGCAAGGATAAAAATACCTCCGTCTTACCTATTTCTGCCGCAAATCAGCAGTGCTTGCATTGCTGTGTTCCGGTGTGAAGGGTAAGATATGGCACTGAAATTACTGGGTACCGTGACTTTACATCTGATGTCACAAGTTGGCAACGTACACTGTGGTTCTTGTGGGGCTTGCAGTTTTACTGCGAATCGCACAGGAACCACATGTATTATAGGTGACTGTTACCACTTACCATCAGGTGGGCAGTTTGCTTGTTTGCCAACTTAGTAGCAATAAAATAAAACACACAACATTACATTTTTATTTTGAATTTGTGTCGGTATTTTTATAAAAAAAATATTTTTATTTTTTTCGTGAAATTAATAATAGCTCTCTAAATCAACTTGAAAGAATATACCTAACTGAGAGTCAATACGTACCTTTTATATCTAAAGACTAACTCCCTAACTCCTTAAAGTTAAGGATCCATCGTAAGCTCAGCATAGTGGAAGAATCCTTGAGATGATGTCTTTCAGACGCAAATACCTGAATAGCTTCAGAAAAAAAACAGGAAAGACGTTGGACGTGCCTATTCTCTCGATTTTCTTGGGATTCCAATACTAGATCCTGACTTGATGGCATGGAACCACTTCGGGGGTATACTTTTCTGAATACAAAAAGAATTTTGAAAATCAGGTAATAAATGACGAAGCTATGAGGTATGTGTTACCTCATAACTTCGTGAAGTCAGTAAAGTCGGTTAACAAATCAAATCGAAATAAGTTATAGTACTTATTTATTCAGTAATGTATTAAAATACCTACATATATCTATTAAAATATTTTTCTTCAAACTACTCATTAATTTTACTCTAATCATCGGAAAAGGCAACACTAAGTAATACATTACTACCCTGGAAAACGGCAGTAGTATTGTATGAAATTTCATTAATGACCCGTTCAACATAACTGCCCTGTTGTTTGTTTTTCTAATTTAAAAAGAAATTACAATTCATATTCATACAATTCATACAAAATGTAGGCATTTTTCCAAAGAGATTTGAGTGGTTGTATAACATGTCACAAAAAATACACATGCGCAAAACAAGTTAGATAGGACCCTACAAAGCCAATTTTATTTAAAAAAGAGAGGCAATTGGCTTTAATGGCGAAGATTAGCTTTTATTTTAATATATTTAAAAATTGTATTCGAGTGAATATTGTGCAGTGAAAGTGGTGTTTTTTGGTGCACATTCATGTTGACGGCAAGAAATAAGGGTTTTGTGGTGTACATGACAGTGAGTTTTTTTTTGTGGATTTTCCACTTCCGTCACCACCGTCAAGATAAGGTTTGGTTTCTTAATAAGAACAATTTGCATTTTTTTTTGTCATAAATAAATAAGTTTTTCTACAGTCAACTTCAGTTTTTTATTATTTTTTAATAAGTTGAAGGAAAAGCAGATTACACACCTCGTAAGTGAGCTATTAATGCCCTCGGGTTATTAGTGCCCTCGAGCAAGTGCTCGTGCACCAAACATCCACGGACATTAATAAGTCACTTAGCGCTCGGTGTAACAATCTACTATTTCTAAATCAAACCGAATAGCCGTCGAAGTCAAACAAGAAAATTTAACAGTGCTTTATAAGTATATGCCGCCGCGTCAGTCATATTCTTAGCTTTTGTTTTAAATACTACTTCTAGCCAGTTCTAGCTAATCGAGCATTTCTTGTATTCTAGTGATGCATTCTATACTGCACAAAAGAAATATGCATAAAATTTAAATTTACATTTTATTAATAACACATCATAGAAACATTTAAAACCTTTGAAATTGTGAAGAAACGGTCTAATTATGATGAATATTGAAAAGTCTAAATATTGATAATTGCTTTACGTCTCTTTCTTATAAAATATATGTTTGTATCGGTATTATAATGGTGGACGAGTACAATGACGTTACTAGCAAATAAAAGCTTTTTAAACTTTGTTATTTTTTAAGTTATTGAAAAAATCACGTGGTTGTTTGTCAAATAAAAATACTATGTAATGTAACAATTAAAAAGTGTCCATATTTACATACAAGTAAAGATACAATAAAAAATAGCAATGAAGTCATAAAGCTGTATCTTTATTGGTTGTATTACTGTAGGTACTTACCTCAGTTTATAAATCAATACTTATTTGTAACCTAGCAAAAAGTATATTGCATACGATATAAAACGTCCTTGTTGTACTGTTATATTTTTACTGTGCGGCACATGATGTTGGCGCCTGTTCAGTGGCCGCATCCGCGCTAACGTCATGTACAAATGAACGGTGTGAAGTGCGGAACATATGGGCTTGCACGTGGAAATTCCTCGCCTTAAGGAGCACAAAATCTCAGTAGTTCTTTGGTACTAACTACGCAGGCCAATGGTGCACCGCCGCGCCGCCCTCCCTCAAGTACAGGCGACGAACGAATATCACTATTTACCTAGTACCTACCACACCAACATACAAATACTTAGATTGACGCGTTTCGCTACCCCACGGGGCATCTACTCGTAAGTTATGTTGTCGAAAGCGAAAACATCCTGTAATTTCACTACGATTACCCAGTAATTTCACTGCCTGTGTTTCCCTCCAAACCAGAATACAGCGATACAAGCACTGTTGCTTTGCGGCAGAAATAGATAAGGCGGAGGTACCCAAGCAGGCGACCCTGTGACCCTTGATGTGGTGCCCACTGTACATTTTTAAATCAAGTTTTCTTTTCTCAGCAACAGATGTATTCTACATCTGTCAATACTCTACTGTTCAAAATTAACATTTTACCAAGTGCACATGTCCGTATGTCGTCGAGTCTCCTGCTTTACTGTCGCAAGGTAAATGTATCGAGTGCTCCATTTTTACAAGCTTTTATTTAACTTGCAATGTAAGTAAGTATGTAAGTATGTATGTTCGAGTGGAATCTTGCAACTTAATTTTAAAGCAGATATCTTTAACCGATTGAGCTGAAATTTTGTATACACGTTCAGTTTGGATGACAATGCATGGTGGACTGTGTGACGTCATTCTAAATCCAAAATGGCGGCATACCCAAGATGGCGGACCAATCATTTTTAATGCACCCCTACAATATGGATAATAATAATAATAAATATATTTATTTTCCTTCCACATTACAATGTTTCAAACAAATATGTTAACAGTGCAGTATAACGTGGTATAACAGGAGTCCAAATAGGTAAACCCGTGCTATGGATCTCCTGGTCTCCACCCCCTTAGGACTTATTACAAAAGAAATGTACCTAGTTACCACTTATAAATACATGATGTGTGAAATTATTTAAAAATGTATAAGTGTGTGTGGGTGTGGGAGTATGTATGAGTTTGTACGTGTGCGTGTGTATGTGTGTGGGTGGATGTGTGCAATCGTGCGTGTGTGTGTTTGTTTTTTTATTATTATCATATCATTGTTTTTAATATGTTTTCCGTTTCTTCATAATTTAGTGTTAAGAGGTATTTAGATACAATCTTCTTACATTTGTGTTTGGTCATGGGATATATATATAGCATATTATTAATTTTATGATATATTTTTCCACTGAGAGTCGGAAAAAATTTCTTAGCAAAAGCTGTTCTTGAACTTATTGTGCTGCAAACCGTGTGCTTTCTTCTAGTATTGGCTCTAGCATGATTTACATTGTAGTGTTCAAGGGAGTGTTTCCGTAATATAATAGATATATAAAATAAAAAGTTGCCTAACGGTCAGAACTTTCACCTCCTTATACAGCTCAGTAGTAGGGTACAGTCTTGGCCTGCTATAACCTAACTTTAGGATAAGCCTCTGAGCTCGTTCTAGCATCAGAATAAAAGTTTTAGCGGCACCCCCCCATGACGAAACACAATAAGATAGAACCGATTGACAAAGAGGTAATATATTTTATTATGTCCTTATCAGCAACTGATCTTAACTGTTTAAAAACAAAAGCAAGTTTCCTAACTTTCTTAGATAAATATAAAATATGCTCCTTAGAATTAAGTCTGTCGTCAATTATTATACCCAAATATTAAATGCTATCAGTGCGTCTAATCGGAGGACAAGAACAAGATGAAGAAAAACAGGAATGTGCCACAATATTACGGTCAGATGAATATGGTACGAGATCACGGATGCAAAAGGCTAAGTACTTAGTTTTAGAGGCATTTAGAGTTAACGAATGTGCTGCGAGCCAGTGGCAAACCCTGTCAAATCCTTTTTGAGCTGAAGTGAAAACTTCATCCCAATTATCACCATAAAAAGTGAGAGTGGTATCATCAGCGTATGATAGGATTTTGCAATTTTCAAGTTTAAGGTTACAGAGTTCGTTGATGTAACAAAGAAAAAGTGTCGGACCAAGGACACTGCCTTGAGGCACACCATACTTAATTGAACCCTCCCCGCTTACCAAATCATTAATCCTAACCCTCTGAGTGCGATTATTCATATAATCTTGAAACAAAAGAAGTTGATCACCTCTTATGCCAATACCCTCCAACTTTCTATACAGCACAGGAAAAGAGACTGCATCGAATGCCTTAGCCAAATCTAGAAAAATTGTAATACATTTCTTTTTATCATCCAGTTTGGTGGCCAAAAAGTTAGTGTAAGTATGAAGTGCGTCATCTGTTGATCTATTGGCTCTGAATATCAAATAAAAGGTCTTGCTAAGAGTAACTCTTAAAAATAATGTGGCGTCACTATTAATCCAATATGGCGGACTTCTAAAGCTTGAAAATCAATTTTGAAGTAGAGATCTTTAACCGATTGAGCTGAAATTTTGTATACACACACAGTTTGGATGACAATGCATGGTTAACTGTGTGACGTCATTCTAAATCTAAGATGGCGGCATACGCAAGATGGCGGACCAATTATTTTTAATGCACTCCTACAATATGGGTATCAAATAAAATGTCTGGCTAAGAATAACTTGAAATATAAAGTAATATCATTATTAATCCAATATGGCGTACTTTTAAAGTTAAAAAATCAATTTTGAAGTAGATATCTTTTACCGATTGAGCTGAAATTATGTATAGACGTTCCGGCAAACGACCTTGCAATAATGATGCGTTGAATGAGATGAACAGAGTGAGAAACGTGTCCAGTGATAACTAAAAAGTAAAAAATAAATTAAATGTAAAAAATCCTTTTTAAAAACAAGCTTTTATTTAAATGCGCTAAAAAGAAAAAATAAACTTATACACTAAAACTTTTACTTCCTTATAACGTTATTTCACATTTGACACAATTTATATGACATAAAAGCTTGTCGCGAGATTTACTTTTGTACATAAACAAGTAAATTAAATAATTTGATGTAAATAATTTTATACATTACAATTTTCAAAGTAAGTTAATACAAGTAGGTACTTAAAAGTACTCTTTTAAGTACTTTTAAGTTACTACACACAAGTAAATCTCGCGATAAGCTTTTATGTCATATAAATTGTGTCAAATGTGAAACAACATTATAAGTAAGTAAAAGTTTTAGTGTATAAGTTTATTTTTTCTTTTTAGCGCATTTAAATAAAAGCTTGTTTTTAAAAAGGTTTTTTACATTTAATTTTTACTCCTGTCCACACTCTACTGTTTAAAATTAACAATTTACCAAGTGCACATGTCTGTTTGTCGTCGTGTTTCCTTCTTTACCGTCGGAAGGTAAATGTATCGAGTACTACATTTCTCTTCTGTCAACACTATATTGTTTAAAATTAACATTTTACCAAGTGCACGTGTCCGTTTGTCGTCGAGGCCCCCTCTTTACCGTCGGAAGGTAATCTTGTCGACATTTGCGAATTATCAGTGTCTTCTAAACTCTTGATCATAGTATGTATCGCCGCTCTGGAACAAGTTAATCACTTTCCATAAAAATAAGGTATGCATCACAGCTTAACAATTTTTAAACTGTGACACAGTTCATTAATATGCCAATATGGTAATGATTACTATGCAGCCCTGAAACTGCTTAATTCTTGTAATGATCACCACCAGACGCAAATACCTACCTACCTGAATAGCTCCAGAGAAAAACATGGTGGACTTTGGACGTGTCTATAGAATTTAAGTATCCCTCGATTTTCCTGGGATTCTACGAGATCCTGACTCGTTGATAATGAGACCACCATAGACGAATACTCTTTCTAATATGGAAAGAATGTAGAAAATCTGTTACTAAATGAGGAAGTTATCAAGTCTTTAACTACACGCAAAAAATGTACGTGTCGAATTGAGAACGTTCTCTTTTTGGAAGTTGGTTAAATAGTATATTATGAATCACATATTATATAATTACATATTATGATTCACGAGCAAGTGAAGGATTCTAACGACTGAATCACGACCGCAGGGAGTGATTCATGATGATTCATCATGATGATTGATGGCGACGCGAGTCATTCATGGCCCTCGGTAAAAATCCGTTTTATTCATACTGTACTTCATACCATGACTACGAGAAAAAGAAAGATTTAAGCGAAAATAGACATTTAATGTCTAGTATTTTATGTGCAAGTAGGTTTTACAGCATTGAGATGGGGTCGAATATGTCGGTGTATTCTAAATTTAAACACCAAAATAGTGATTAAAAATGCTTTTTATTCACTGTTTTCAGTGAATAAAGTAAGCTTTTTAGTGGTGGAATGGTATACATTATTGTTATTTTGTGGTAAAAACGGTGGAAATTAAAAAAAAGAGTTTCGTCTTACCCAACACTCTCAAAAGCTATGTCCCTGAACTTGTTTCTTTCTTGTACATTAAAGTAAGACCTTCCATAATCGTCCAACCTTTCTATCGGCGAAATTGTGGGTTCATCGCTATCCCTCAATATCTTCTTCGGCTTGAGGACTTCTCTAAGGGGGTGGAACGGTCCACGTCCTGGCAGCAATTGACGTAGAGAGCTGGAGCGAAATTTATCGTAAGCGCTTTCGAAAATATGCACATCTAAACAATGCCGCGACTGTGCCTGTGTACCTAGTTCGTGTGTCAAAATTTAGAAAAAATTATATTAGAATAGGCCAAGTGCGAGATAAACTCTCGCACCGAAAGTTCCGTACAAAGTTATCTAAATTTATACTAATATTATAAAGCTGAAGAGTTTGTTTGTTTGTTTGTTTGAACGCGCTAATCTCAGGAACTACTGGTTCCAATTGATAAATTCTTTTTGTGTTGGATAGTCCATTTATCTAGAAAGGCTTTAGGCTATACTAGCTGTGCCTGCAAATTACGTTTCGCCTTAATTTATTATTTCCCGACATCTTCAACAAATATTGTTAATGTACACAGAAATAAATACAAAAACTTAACAAATTATATACTAAAACCTTTCTCGAGAATCACGCTATCGAGTGGTGAAAACTGCTTGAAAATCGGTGCAGTAGTTTTTGAGTTTATCGCGAACAGACAGACAGACAGACGTGGCGAGGGACATTGTTTTATAATATGTAAGGATAACATCACAATATTGTTATTTTCGGACATCCACGCGTACGAAGTCGCGGGCACATCTAGTACAAATATAAGTTCCTAACTAGGTATGTACATATTAACGGTTTTCAGATTTTCATACAAACAAGTTGGCAAACAGGCAAACTGCCCATCTGATGGTAAGGGTAACAGTCACCTATAGTACATGTGGCTCCTGTGACATTCGTAGCAAATCTGCAACCCCCACAAGAACCACAGTGTACGTTGCCAACTTGTGACATCAGATGTAAAGTCCAGTACCTAGTAATTTCACTGCCCTTCAAACCGGAACACAGGAATGCAAGCACAGCTGCTTTGCGGCAAAAACGGAGGTACTCAAGCAGCGACCCTGGTACAGAGTTTCCCACCGGTTAGAACCCATTAGTACCCCCTGACCTAACCCTATAAGCTTAGATTCTCTTGTGTAACGGCAAAATATCAACAATTATTTTATAGCTGAAAGAAACCGAAGACCCGAGTATTTGATATAAATTTCAGCTTGATATCTCTACGAGTTCCTGAGAAAAAGGCCCTTTGACAGACAGACGGACACGAAGTGATCCTGTAAGGGCTCCGTTTTTTCCTTTTGAAGTACGAAACTCTGGAAATAATTGGTATAATTTTTAGGGTTCCGTTGCCAAATGGCAAAAAACGGAACCCTTATAGATTCGTCATGTCTGTCTGTCTATCTGTCCGTCCGTATGTCACAACCACTTTTCTCCGAAACTATAAGGACTAAACTTGGTAAGTAGATGTATTCTGTAAACCGCATTAAGATTTTCACACACAAATAGAAAAAAGCAATAAATTTTGGGGGTTTCCCCATAGAGAACTGAAACTCAAAAATGTTTTTTTCATCCAACCCATACGTATGGATAGGTCTTCAAAAATCATATTGAGGTTTCTAATATCATTTTTTTCTAAACTGAATAGTTTGCGCGTGGCGAGAGACACGTCCAAATTGGTAAAATGTGTGTCCCCCCCCCCCCCCACTGTAACTTCTAAAATAAGAGAATGATAAAACTAAAAAAAATATATGATGTACATTACCATGCAAACTTCCACCGAAAATTGGTTTGAACGAGATCTAGTAAGTAGTTTTTTAATACGTCATAAATCCTACGCACGCTTTGCCAGTTTTTTTAAATACATATTATTATATTTTAAATTTCAACACCAATATTAGCCCCAATATTTTTCCTATATAGTATCTCCACTTCTGATAAATACGTACCCTTAAGTTATATTTGAATGAATGAGTGAATGAAGACATTTATTTCGATGTTCCGTTACATGGTAAATAGTATAGTATGTATAAGTATTATATAGTATTATAGAGCATTGATGGCGCTGTGGGCTCGGCACTGACCTTCTAATCGGGAGGTCCGGGGTTCGAATCTGCCATGTACCAATGTTTTTCGTTCTTCGAATTTCATATGTACAGTCGACAAAGTTCGCGGTCTACCAGTAGAGTTTTTTTGGGAAGCATTATTTCAAACAATAAGAGGTATAAATAAAGCAATCATTTAAGTCATATATGAAAATCCTAAAATACTTCTATTTTCTATAATATTACACGTAAAACCTGTTTTAACACTTTTACTTTTTCAAATATCGCCGACCAAAAAAACTCTACTGGTAGACCGGCAACTTTGTCGACTGTACATTTATCTAACGCTCCTACGGTGGAGGAAAATATCGTGTGGCAATCTACATACACCTGTGGAGAAATTCAAAGGTGTATGTGAAGTCGATCAATCCGTACTGGGCCAGCGTGGTTGACTAAACACCCTAACTTAGGGTAGGCTCGAGCCCCGCGGTGGGGACGAATATGAGCTGTGATAATGATACTATTATATTATACAGACAGATTTTTCTACTTTACATAGGCGTTGGATGATCCTTCTTTCTATATATAATCTCCTTTATTCTATCTTCCATCTTCTGATTGCAAAATTCGAAAGCATGTAAGAATATGTCATCATAGTTTTCTTTGATCTCCGCCACCTATTGATATTTACAAGAAATATTATTTGATAAGCAAAAAAAGTTATAAGAGGGCTATGGTCGGGGTTTCTCTACGTGATCAATCAGAAATGATGAGATCCGTAGAAGAACTAAAGTTACCGACATAGCCCAAAGAATCGCAAACCTTAAGTGGCAGTGGGCAGGACACATCGCTCGTAGGACTGACGGCCGTTGGGGCGGAAAGGTCCTCGAGTGGCGGCCGCGTACCGGGAGACGCAGTGTTGGTAGGGCCCCCACAAGGTGGACCGACGATCTGGTGAAGGTCGTGGGAAGCTGCTGGATGCGGGAGGCGCAGGACCGATCGGTATGGAGATCCTTGGGGGAGGCCTATGTCCAACAGTGGGCGTCTCTTGGCTGATATGATGATGATGATGACGATGAAAAAAAGTTATCGTCGAATGATATTGACTCAAGAACACCGAGGATTACGTACAATCAAACCTATCTTACTATACAGGGTTAATTGTAAAACACCAGCAACCTCGCAGGATTAGATAGCTAACATCATTAACTACAACGTTTGTTTTACGAGTTTTAAGATAACTTGAACAAAAATCAATGTTCATGTTTTTATTGCACTGTCATGACATCAATAAGTCTATATTTAATTAATAAACGACAACGGAAGACGACGCTACGCTCGCGCGGTGTGCGCGTAGAGTTACAAACAATCTAGAGTTATATTAAATAAGTAAATATTAATTTTTTTATGAAAGTAAAATCTAACGAATTGTCAAAAGTCGTAGAATAAACGTTGTTAATCCTGTATAAGTTAGAACCCTTTTCTTAAGAACACATAGAGATATCACTTTGAAATTTATATCAAATATACTCGGCTCTACATTCTCCTTCAGCTGTGAAAGAGATATGACCGTTAATGTCGGATATTTTCAAATATTTGGCGATTTCATAAGGGAATTGAAACCTTTAGGGTACTTCCGTCGTAAGTTACCTAGAATCATTAAATTTGGGCAGAAATAATGTATTATAATTAAAGCTTCCATTCCGAGATTCCAGAATTTCGGACAAAGTATTTTTACCGAGATTTTAGTTCCGGAACTGGTAATCTCATAATTCCGGCCTTAACTTTTAATCACACAAAAATATTAAGTTCAAAAAAAATACTTAATTGATATTCATTATTTTTTAATGAATAGAAATAAGCACGTCTATTTTCTTATTTTTCTATAGTAAAGTAAAAAAAATACGAAACATAAAAAACATTTTTTTGAACAAAATAAACTCCTATTTCCGGAACTAGTTCCGGAATTCCGATATTAAGCAAAACCTGACAGTCCCGGAATTAGTTTCGGAATTCCAAGTTAGGTATCCAGCCTTGAAAACTAGAAACGAAAACCGGATGATCTATTTATAATAACACACTAGATTTGCGTTTGCAGCTTCGCCCGAGCTATTTTTGTTTCCCGTGGGAATTTTATATTTTCCCGTAGGAAAAATAATTTTGTAGCCTGTGTTCATCAGGGATAATGTAGTATTCTAATGGTGAAAGAATTTTTGAAATCGGTCCAATAGTTTTTGAGTTTATTCGTTACATTCATACCTACATACAAATCATTCCCCTATATAATAATAGTGTAGATATCAAGGAAAAAATCTTAAGGCGCTACATCGAAAATGAATCAAACAATGGGAGGCGTGGTCTATACGTGAACGCGGGGTGCCCCCCGTGCTCAAGCAGCTAGTCTTTATATCTATGTCAACAAAGTCGTGAATGCGTTGCGCCCGCATGCAATCAGATCGTTTAGAAATTATCGACGTAAGCGACAACATACAAATTGTTTTATTAAAAAATAACTATAATGATTAGAAAAAAATGCTTCTGTACGATTCTAGATACTGATGATGGCTACCTATTTAAGGAACTTTTTAATGAATACCTAACACCGTTTACTAGTAATCCTGAATATTCATATTTTAAAGAGGTAATTTCAAAAATAAAAAGTATCGAGGCAAAATCTTTAAATCGCGTTTTCGGTTCTGTACGTGACTAGCTAAAGATATAAAGAAACACATATTTGACTTTCAGATCTGTAAGATCTCTCAGTTACCTATGACATTACATTAAAAATAACCAATATTTTCGATATAGCGCCTAAAAACCGTAAATATAAGTAGTTGGGAACTATATTAAGTACAGAGTCCTTGATGCGCGAGTCCAACAAATTAGCTTAGCTTTTTGTATACTACTCGAAATAGCTCGAAACCTATTTAGGTCGCATCACCTCACCTTATCTTTTAGAATACTCAAATATTCGGGAGTTTTTCGAAAACGCTTCAGAGCACCCTTCAAATCCTCCCCGAAGAGTTTCTGTGATTCTGCTTCGATATTATATTTCTTCGATTCTGACTCTTTAATTATAACTGCGAACGTAAAAAAGTTAAAACAACTTTAATACTGACTTAATAAGCTAATATACTCGTAAGTTCAAATGAACCAACTTTATTAAAATTAAACCAGGCCCAAGGCGACATTTTTTTCTTTAAGTATTCATTTATTATTTTTTCAGTTTATTGTACCTTGTTTAATTAAAACCTGTGCTGTTGTATTCGGACATTTAAATGTAGGATAACTTGTCCTTTTTGGTTTGATAAAATAAAGACGAAGCCCGTTTCAAACATTGACCTTAATAATATTTTTTAAACGGTTTTATTTAGATTACCCTATTGGCTATTTGTTGTTGTTGAGTCAAATTTTGTAATAAATATTATACTCCCTTCCTATTGACAGATTCATCTTAAATTTGGTAGGTACACTACACGCACGCTCAGTATCATTGTAAATTCAAGATGGCGGCCACCACAATATGGCTGATAACATTTTTTTCAACCCCGTCAATAAAGGTATCAAATGAAAGGGGTTGACCAGTAGAATACAGTAGGTACCTACTTACATTATAAAAAAAGTAATAACTTGAAAGTAAAAAATATAACATTTTTCACTTTGATGTGGCTGTATTGTGTGTACTTAAATTAGTATTTGATCTATGGCCGCGTATGACAAAATCCATTAATTAATCCATGCAAAATCCTCAGTTATGAGCTTAACGACATGGTAGTAGAATGATTAAAATATGAATAAAAAATAACTCACATATTTAATTTTCTAAAATATCCAAAAAATGCTGCACTATAATGAGAGTTGCATTTTTAGAGATTTTTTTTATTTCATTTTTAATTTTTATATATAATAATGGATGTGTCCTGAAGCGTCCCTTAATAACCTTTTAGCAGATAGGGGGGGGGGGGGGATACTTAACTCTAACAAAAATGACGAAAAGCGTTTAAAATGAGCCTAGGGTTGTTTCTGTTCATGGAAATTTGTAAGTGGGGCAAGTCTCCATACAAAAGTGGGCATCGTCCCCTTTGTGATAAAACTCAGTCACACTCACACGTGTCCCTTGACGAGCGTCAAGAAAATTTATCACGCCAGTCACACTAAATACGCGCCACCGTGCTACTCTTTAAGACATAGAGATTCTGTCACTGAAATTGTGAGATAATGCGTGACTCGAGTCCAGTCTTGGCAGCCCTTGCTACGCCTGCTGGACTGACGAATCTTGTCCTGTATCGTGACAGCTTCACTTTTAGGAACAAAATCTGCTAAATATAAAAATTACATATTCCGGATGATTCATCATTGCTGAACGTAATGGCCAGTGAATCTTTTAGTAAGGCTAACATGCACTAAATAGGACTCTGGAAAATTCTACCCCTTAGGGAGGTGAAATCTGGAATAAAACTTTGTATGAATCTCGGCTAAGATAATTAACATTACTACGGGAAAGACGAAAAAGAACGCAGAAGAAGCTGCGGATGGGAGTTAAGATGAAGCTGTAAATTTTCATACAAAAAGCGATAACGCTTTGTGCAATTTTCATAATTTTTGGAAATGTTGTAGATATAATAAATATCTAGGTTTGTTCGTTTTGATTTTGAAGAAATATTGCTCAGAATATAAATTATTAGCATCTAAATATCTATATTTTACACTGAAAAACAACCTCGAGCATTTTATCTTTTTTGACAAAATTATACTGAAGTACAAAAAAAGCAAAACGTACAAACATAGATTAAGGTATACTGAATCTAACGAGACCAAAAGTGTCTAATTTCGAAAAGGTTTACGGGGGTAAAATCGTTATTGCCCGAAACAATATTTCAATAAAAATGAAGGCACTTGCCTCGGACTTTCAATTCTAAGCGGTTTGCAACAAACTGCATTTTTGAAAATGCATACTCGAGTCATGGATTGGCACTTCACATACAGTCTTCTTAAACAATTTTTTGTGAAACATTGACGTAGCTTCTTTGACGTGCGAAAGCAATAATCCAATTTGAATAAACAATTTTGGATTTGAATTTATAATAATAGTAATATTATTATTTAATACCTTCTATAACAAATAAAAGAATCACCATGTCCTTGATCCACATGTTTTATAATATATTATGCTGCTTCCATAATAATATGCGCTGTTTGAGCAACTGTACGTGGCTAGCTGATTTCAATGCGTCAGAATTGCGGAAATATAACCAGCAATAAAATCTAAGTTTATAGAAATCTACTAGGTATGTTTGGCGTAACATTTTTGTGGATGATATTGTTTTAAGCCATATGTAGGATAAAAAATTGAATACAAATTGCAAAGCGTTTTACAAGTACTTAGTGAAGTGAAAACAACGTTAAAAGTAATTTGAAAAAACTATGAGAATAAATCAAATACAAGAAAAAATTTTACTTGTTCTCATCATTTTTTAAAATTATTAAGCATTTTTAAAGGAAATGCAAAGTCACAAATATAAGATTTCTAAGTGCCTTTATTCTTAACTAATTTTCAAGAAATCTGTAAAGGAAGGACTCGAGCCTACCCTAGTAAGGGTGCTTAGGCCTTAGTCAACCCCGCTGGCCCAGTGCGGATTGGTCGATAATATATTATTATTCACATACCTTTGAATTTCTTCGCAGATGTGTGTAGGTTGCCTCACGATCTTTTCCTTCAACATAGGGGCATGTGAAATGTGCATATGAAATTCGAAAAATACATTGGTTCCTGGCAGGATCGAACCACGGACCTTCCGATTAGAAGACCAGTGCCGTGTCCACAGCGCTACCGACGCTTGCCATCGACTAAACCAAGCAGAAAAGCATCTGCCCCCATGAGGAATTGAACCCCGGACTTCCAGATTAATACCGGGTCGTCTCAACTACTAAACCACAGATACTCACTCTCACTGGGAGCACAGAAATATAATGAGTGTTTATTGTTACAATTTGTTTCACAAACATTCATTTTCTTTCTAAAACAGAGTTAATTAACTTGTTGCTTTAATTGCTGATCTAATTTGGTAGGTACTTTTGGTTAGCGTGGGATTTCGCGACAACGCGCAAGTAATTCTGGTCGCAGTTACCCAACCGCGCTAACATCAGGTAGCTCGAGGTTTTGTGTTGCAAGTGACTGGTCGCAAGCGTCCATAGGCTGCGGTGAGCGCTTAACATCAGGTGGCCTGAAGTTTTGTGTTGCGAGTGACCGGTCGCAAGCGTCCATAGGCTGCGGTGAGCGCTTAACATCAGGTGGCTTGAGGTTTTGTGTTGCGAGTGACTGGTCGCAAGCATCCATAGGCTGCGGTGAGCGCTTAACATCAGGTGGCTCGAGGTTTTGTGTTGCGAGTGACTGGTCGCAAGCGTCCATAGGCTGCGATGAGGGCTTTACATCAGCCCTCCAACTATGATCGCTCAAAACAATATTAAAACTGCGCTGAGAGCGGGATGGCGCGATACGCAGCAAGATTTTTTTTTCCGGCAAACGCAGTTTGCCAACCACTATGCGGAGTGGAGGTGGAGAATCCCTCATGGATACCCGGACGGCCGTCCGCACGGGTTATGCCGGACTCTTACCGGCTAAACTCCACCTTATGCCTTTAACCATACGGTCATCAAGGCTTCATCGGATGGCGACCGCCCCTCAGGAGAGGAGGCGGTGCAGCGCTGCCCTAGGCTAGCTAGGGCATATGCGCTCGAAAACGCAGCAAGAGCGATGTCTCTGTTTTAATATTGTTTTAACCTTGCTGTAAGGGATCATGGTAGGTGGTTTGAGGTTTGAGGTTTTGGTTTTGAGGCCCCAGGTGGCTTGAGGTTTTGTGTTGCGAATGACTGGTCGCAAGCGTCCATAGGCTGCGGTAACCGCTTGACATCAGGTGACTTGAGGTTTTGTGTTGCGAGTGACTGGTTGCAACCGTCTATAGGCTGCGTTAATATTAGGAGGCTTTAGGTTTTGTGTTGCAAGTGGCTAGTCGCAAGCGTCCATAAGTTGCGGTAACCACTTCACATCAGGTAGCTCAAGATTTTGTGTTGCGAGTAGTAGTCGTAAGCGTCCATAGGCTGCGGTAACGAATTCACTTTAGGTGACTCGAGGTTTTGTGTTGCGAGTGACTGGTCGCAACCGTTTGTATTCTGCGGTAGCATCAGGTGGCTTGAGGTTTTGTGTTGCGAGTGAGTTGTCGCAAGTGTCTATAGGCTGCGGTAGCCGCTTAGCATTCAGGCGGCTCGAGGTTTTGGGTTACCAGTGACTGATCGCAAGCGTCCATAGGCTGCGGTAACCGCTTGACATCAGGTGACTTGAGGTTTTGTGTTGCGAGTGACTGGTCGCAAGCGTTCATAAGCTGCACTGTAACCGCTTACATCACGTGGCTTGAGGTTTTGTATTGCGAGTGACTAGTCGCAAGCGACTTAAGCCTACAGTAACCGCTTAACATCAGGTGGCTTGAGGTTTTTTGTTGAGAGTGACTAATCGCAAGAGTTCGGTTGCGGTAACCAATTAAGGCGAGTTTTTCCAGGAAATCAACTCATGCACGTTGCATAAGTGCAATGTAATCTTCGAATATTGCATAGGTTCTGACGTCGCATACGCACTGTGATCCAATGACAACGTTACTTATACTGCGTTTTGATCGACTTTTGGTAAAACGGATTTCAAAATAAAAAATGCATTTTTACAATTTCTAGACAATAACTAAAATGCAGGTTTATTGATAAAACTTTTATATCATTCATTATTATAATTATATTATATTATAAATATAGCAGCGGTTTTAAAATGATTAACAGCCTACAGTAGGTAAACTTTGGATTTTTTCTATCGAGTGAAATATTATCAATTATGTTTCTGTCTTTAAGAAAGTTCGATAATATTATATACACATTTTAGAACTGTATGTTTTATATCTGTCCCGAAACAGCAAATCTAAATTGCTCGAATGTGGGAAAGCAGTGCCTTTACACCAGACGGGGTGCATGCTTGATTGCATAAAAAAAAACAATAAAAAAATTAAATTGCGTGTTTTTTATCTGTATTATTAATCATCATAAACTACTTTCTTCCTGAGAAGCGGTATAGGTGTTCTGCCTCTGAAAATATCCTCACCGTGTTTGTAGTAAATATTATTTTTTGTCTTTTTCTGTGGTAATTTATAATTATTAGTTATTCTTTTATTATCACCATCATGCTTTTTATTATATCCTTGCCAATTCTTTCCATTGTTTTTCCAGACATTAGATTTAGCTAATTGTTTATTAGGTTTGTGAATTTTAGGTATGTTTCTATTATAACCATTACTCTGTATCAGCTCAGCGTTATAATTGTTTCTGGACTCACTTTCACTATAACGATTTTTTCCAGTGTCTCTGAATTCTTCTTTACTATATTCACGTGCAGTTTTATCTTTCCAATTATTATTATCGTTTCTATTTTGTCTAGGCTTACTTCGCTCATTATCATCTTTATGCTTTTGTCTGAATCTTTTATTTTCTATTTTATTATAGACATTTTCTACTTTTGGTTCCTTTAAATTTTCATTGATAGTGAGGACTTTGAAAGGAGTCACATCACGGTTTTCAGCGGAGCTGTACCTGTCCCGTGATAGTTTTATGTTCAGGTTATGATTCTTGTTGAAGTTTCTTTTGCCTGTAATTATTTAAAAGTTGTATTGTTCCTGTGATCATAAAGATTTAGATTTAGAAGACTAATGGCCATTTTCACCAACCTCTTCATAGCTTAGGGTACTCTTAAGTGGCATGCTGTCACACTCTTTTCATTAAAGACAAAAAGTGACAGCATACGTCTTAGGGGCTTCCTAAGCTAAGTAATGGTTGGTGAACTAGGCCATAACACCCGTATTACAAGACATTTCATTTGCCTCAACGTTACCTTCGGCAGGAAAATATAAAGGAAAATATTTACTCTTGATGCTCACTACACACTTTTCTTAGGAAAAAATGAGATGTACAAAATCCACACAGAGTAGCGCAGCGCTTGTATACTGGCTGTGTGTATTGAAGAACTGGCACTACTGAGGCGTAAAGATTGGATTCGAGTGGCTTTAATTAGCCCCGACAAGGTTGACCGCCAATTTGGTGTAGGTAACGGGAAGCCCCTGGATACGAGTAGTACAAGACCGATCAATTTCTTATTTATACACGTTCATAAATAAATTTTCGATTAAGCACTAATTCCAAAAGTTTTAGCTGGGCTTAAATCATTAAAACGACTAGGGTAATAAACGTTACCTGTATTATGTCTTAATCCAGCTTCTCGTCTGATATTAACCGATGGATCTAGGCCATTGTTATCTTCATCATTACTGTCATCTAGATTTGATGAATCATCCCTATGGAATATTTCAAATTAAAAGCACATTCTGTTTATGGGATGTTTACTAGAGTACTGTAGTCAATTTAAGATAACAATCTGGTTATGCCATTGCGAAAGACATTGTCTAGTGCCTAGCTGAATGGTGAATTGGGAATTTCTAAAAAGGCCCCTCCAACGGAGTGAAGTGGGTTTAGCTTCTTGATTGTGTTACTCAAATTCAATCGCGATTGCTTTTAATTCGACAATCGCAGCACATCCGACCAATTTCTAAAGGGAAGTCAGCGCAGTCTTGTGATGGCTACGTGTAAAAAATTTTCTTAAACAATAACTCCCCCGTAGGTTAAGCCGCAAGAGCGTCGGTGGCGCTGTGGACTCGGCACTTGCCTTCCAATCGGGAGGTCGGGGTTCGAGACCCGCCATGTACCAATGTGTTTTTCGTTTCGAATGTCATATCTATATTTGTCTGATGCTCCTACGGTGAAGGAAAACATCGTGAGGCAACCTGCATACATCTGCGAAGAAATTCAATGGTGTATGTGAAGTCGACTAATCCGCACTGGGCCAGCGTGGTTGTCTAAGGCCTAATCACCCTAACATAGGGTAGGCTCGAGCCCCTCGGTGGGGACGTTTATGAGCTGTGATGATGAGGTTAAACCGAGTACGCGGCGCCAGTAGAATTATAATCGAGAGATTGTCTCTTCAACTGACCTACAGTAGGCTTTCACTTGAATCAATTCCGATCGATTGTCATTGGGATTGTGATTTTTTGGGCGCTTAACTAGGAACACTAGCACCAGATTGGCAATAGATCCAATCTCGTCAGTTAAAAGATTATAAGAGAATGTAAAAAGAGCACAGAGTTTATCGCTCTAAGTAAACGACGGGGGAGGTACTTTCTCTTTTAGAATACCCCAACCAAATGTTGCTATTTTTTGGTCCTTATCTTATCTTATAATGGGGGGCCCCAGGGAGCCCTGCACTTTGACCCTTAAGGATCCTTTGTACTTCTCCACTTACTCCATTCATTGATTGCCATCACAATTTATGGACCAATTGAGTTCACTCATGAGTTTCACAATTGGTCCAGGGGGGATAGCCTTGAAGTCTTCAGGTTTGGGATATCCATAGTCCCAAAGAGACTCATTTTTCTACGAGAAAGGGAATCGCAGTGGCACAATATGTGTTCCATGCTCTCCTCTCCCTCATTGCAGGCCCTACAGGTCTGGTATAGTACGCGCCACGTAAAGTTATACTGTTTGGCCTTTGGACTACTCTTATATTGCTAGCAATAGCGACGGTTTTCGTAGTGCAAATGTAACGCTTGACGTGGCGCTTATTGTATATACAAGAGGATGAAACGAGTAATTTTATTTAATTTAGCCTTATTTTCAATTTATTTCCCTGATTTGAATTTGTATACAATAAAGAATATAACAATGTATATGATGTCAATACCATACAATTTTTTCTGAATAACCACGTAAAACATTTTACTGAAAATAAAATTATTAATGAAACTAAAGTAGCACAGTGCAATATTATTGTTATTTGATTAAGTCAAATTCTAAAACTACGGTCAATTTTATTAACGAAAATCTCGAACGACCCAAAAATTGGCATCCAAACAAATCATTTAAACAGGTATCACAGTCGTTAGTAATTTTTGCCGATTACATAATCATTTAATCTTTTCGCAACCTATTTTTGACATTGTGAGACCTTGCCGAGAAACGTCTGGAAGAATTGAATTAGTTATGATCAACATCACAAAATGATCATAATCTGCAAATTTTCTCAAGTGGATTCTCAACTCTAGTTCCCACTATCTAAAGCTTAAAATGGTTGTAAAACCCCGATCCGTGTTGAAAGCCGCGTTGACTTTATCATTTCAAATTAACTCTATGACAGTCATCCCGCGAGACACTTTAGGTGTTATTCAAATTTCCGTAACATCTGTACAAATTTGTTCGATGGGCAAATGTTTTTGTAAAATAATGTTGTTTCGTGAATCTCCTGAATTGGCTTCATATTATTCGCTCCAATTATGGTTAATATCAAGTTTGTGGCTGTTTTTCTGCGTTAATGTAAGAATTGTAGGTTTCAACTACACTCAGGGGCAAATTTAGAGGAACGATAAAAATTCACTCCTAGTTTTGATAACGCTGTGTATTTCAGCATACGAAACCATATTTAGTTTTACCAGTTTTCTATCCATCGGATTCGCTACAAAAAAAACATTCAACGCGGAAACCAGTTGTACGATTGTGATAAAAAAGACCACCATTAAAAGTTGCCGTTCTTCTCCAGGTCACAAATAGGGGAATTTTGTCATTATCCGTTATGGCGTTGGTCATGAATCCTGGATAACAATCAAACAAACGCATTAAAGGTCAATCACACATCGATATGATGTTGTAAAAGTAGCTTGAATCTATGTGTAGATGAATTGAGTGTAGTTTGAATTGACTATTTTTTTTCATTTGAACTTTTTGTTACCTGTTCATGTTACTGCAGTTATAACTTTTAGTATATGAGCTCCTTTCAGATTTATATGCTTGCCTGGTCCTTTCCCTTTAAATATTGTACAGACATTTTTTTAAAGACATGGAACTTAAGAGTAGTTGACGTCAAAAACGATGCCACGAACGAACGACTATGCAAGTGAAACATTTTTTTTGGATCTTAGGCACTTAACTGAAAAATTTTCGGAAAATCTTCTTCTAAAACGAAAATGATTCACAAAAAAATTATAAAAATCAAAAAGTAATAATGAGAGTGTTATTTTTTATTCCTTATTGTTAAAAAAAGTAATAAAATGAACAATCAAGCAGTATAAAAAAAAAAACAAAATAATAAACAAACAAATTTTTTAAAAAAAAAAATGCCCTACACCAGGATCGAACCATTGCAAGTGGAGGGGATTCGTACCCAGGCGCAGAGGGAGGCTCTGCGTCGATGGGGTGAGGCACTCGCCTCCCCAGCTGCCGGCCACCGGACGATCGACGCGATTCGTCCGGTGTTGGAGGAGTGGGTTGGGCGCCGGCAGGGCAGCCTCACGTTCCGCATGGTGCAGGTACTGACCGGGCATGGCTGCTTTGGTCATTACCTGCATCGAGTCGCGCGTCGGGAGGAAACACCGCGGTGTCACCACTGCGACGCTCCCGACGACACTGCCGAGCACACCCTATTGATGTGCCCGGCCTGGCGACTCCAGCGTAGCGAGCTTAACGCTGCGCTGGGAGGCGGAGACCTCTCGCTGCCGAGCATGGTCGTGGCCATGCTCCGCGGCGATGCGGAATGGGGGGCTTTACCCTCCACCAACCCATGGTGGAGGGTAAAGCCCAAGCGATGCCCGTCTAATGACCCTGCCGTGGAGGCCTGCGTGCACGATTGGCCCCGTGCACGCCGCCGTAAGGCCCTCCGTCTGGGGATTGCCCTGGTGTTCTCGGGCAATCCCCCCTTGGCGATAGTCCGACCAGTGGGTCGGGCTTGCTCGGGCGCGTGGGTAGTTGAGTCGCAGTGTGGACCTTACCTAGCGCGCCCATAAGGGCAGGGAGAACACCGGGGGGTTTTAGTGGGTAGGCCTGGCACCCTGCCGGGAGAGCCCCACACCGTCGCCGTCTAGCCAACGGCGGGTACGGTGCGGTTACGCATTTCCCCCCGAAAAAAAGGATCAAACCATTGCCACACCCCGGACACTCCATACAACGTTCGCAAATCAATTACCTATTACTACTACTTAAATAAATGACGTTTGTACACGCGCAAATGTGTGCGTGGAATCTAGTAGGGCTGAGTGCGCGGTTATCAATCGAAATGACGCGGGAAGTGCAGCGACTGCCTTCTCTTTCACCCGCATAGCGCTGTCTCTGTTATCGCCCGGCGCTCGCGTCTACTCGTCCGAGCGATCGCGCGCGCCCTTGTTTATGTGTCAGTGATGTCTACAACGAAGTGCCGGGTAGGACGAGGTATTTGAAATGAGTGCGGGGAGGTGAGTGGCCGTTCTGTACGTAGTACTATTTTATCTATTCTGTGCCATTGCCACACGTTGCCGGTCGAAGATCTAAAGCATATACTTTTAACTAGAGATCTCATGTTTTTGTGTAATCCGACTATGTAAAATTTGAGGCGATGTAAAAAAGTTTCACTTTTAAAGACTTTACAGAGTAGTCTCATCTTATCCATTCAACCAAAGAAGAGAAAAGAAACAAGATCCTCCGAGTCCTTGTATATTCTTCTCGAGAAGGCTCTCAATTTCCGAACAGGTGTACACTCAGATTCTTTCTTAATACACATTATATATTATGCACACATCTTATTAATTGTTAGGACTTAATATGTACAAACAAGGATGAAATAATAGGGATGATGACTGATTCTAATTTTCACGTCTCGTCATAAAATATTAAAATACCGTAGATAAAGATACAATCCTGTGAAATTAGAATTAAAATCGGCTTAGAAATACATTAGATACAAGCATTTTAAGTTGTTAATTTGGAAGCGATTAGAAAGAGAGCTCCGACATGAACCGTGACGTCACTGTTTAGTACGGCCATATAAACTCCATATAAATTGCCGTTTTGCTAGAAAGGGATGGAGAAAAATCTTTAATACCTTATATCTTCGTTGTTTTTTTAGTTCCAGTCTATAAAATATCTTAGACATGTTCTTCATCATCATCATCATCAGCCCACACTCGTCTACTCCACTGGCTGTGATCAGCTTCATCAAGTTGCTTCTCCCAAGACTCTGAACAAACACTTTCGCCCCACGATTTTGTTCAAACTGCTATTTTTAGCCCCAATTTCGTGATGTAAATTAGGCTTAACTTACGATGTTCACAATGACTGTTCACGCTCGAGGAAGAGCGAGTGGCGGCACGGCATTCTAGTCTGTGCAGTGACAGCTTTTTTGGCGGCCGGCCGCATGTGATATGTCAGTTGAGTCGAGTCGAAATGTCATGACATGCTTAGAGGTTATAAGTTCAGGCCGGAATAAAATATAATATACAATATTCAAGCAAATAGTGGTTTGCGCGGCGCACCTAATATCGGGGTGCGAAAGCCCGCTTTGTGTTGTGCGAAATCGCGTGTGTGAGTCGTGGTGGCCTATTAGGCATTTGTAGTGCTCCGGTCTCCACCGGTGGATCCACTGCAGATCTTCAGGAGCCGCGACTTCCTTCGAGCTAGCTCAGGAAGTCCACCGGCTACGGAGGAGACGGAAGGAGACAATTGGAGCCAAGGTAAGTAATACCAGCTTTCTATGAGTTGGTAGTCAAATAAAATTCAGCAATACAAGTCGGTGAAACGCCGACGTGGTGGAGTCTACTTGGGGCACCACCATCTCTTGGTAGCAGAGCGTGGTTCTTAGATTTGAGTATTTGATTAGTATTGTACAATTAATATTGTAATCTTGTTGGTTGTCCAAACGGGCAATACATATTAATTGGTTTTGATTGCTGATTTTAAACTGACTACCAGCTCATTTGTGGACCGATCTCCTTAACTAATTGTCATTGTATATGAAAAATTGAGGTTAAATGTCTTTTGTTGTTCTAGTTAAGTTCTAGCATTTACCTATATTTAAATTTTGGTTTGTTTTTTCATATCTTTGTTTTGCCCTTGACTATTTTGTTGTTAAGTTGTAAACTTATATTTGAATTTATTTTGTTTAAAAAATTTTGCTGCTAAATGACTTTGCTGTTGTTGTAATACACTATTTTGCTGTGTTAAGTTTTAGCATTTACATTTGATTTTGTTTTGTTTGCCTTTGAATATTACGTTTGTTAAGTTATTGACTTAATGCTTGAATTTAATTTGTTTGAAAAATTCTGTTGTTAAATGCCTTGTTGTTCTAGTTAAGTTCTAGCATTTATACTTGATTTTGGTTTGTTTATATATTTTGTTCTGCCTTTGAAGTTCCTCCCGATCTGTTTTATTGTCTGCGGTTGTCGGTCTGTTTGTCCGTGTATTATTATAGTGTTTATTAATTTTGGTGCAAAATGGTCCCGCCAGTCAGCCCGCTTAGTGGTGCCCGCGCGGGTGCACAAAAGATTTTGAGATGGTTTGCTAGTGCCGTCGCTTTGGTAGACCGACCAGACCGAGAACAGGTCTTGTTAATTCGGCATGAGGGAGTACCGGCTCGCTTGAAGGAATTGGAGCAGCTTTTCGTTGCTCATCAACAATATCTGCTCGACCACCCAGCCGAGGGTGCCGCTGAGTTGCGGGCAGTCGACCAATTTAATGCGGATTATGATCAGTGTTTTGAACAGGCGGATGTGATTATAAACAAGGCTCAGGCAATCCTATCCGTCCGGAGGGGTGAGTCGTGCACGCCCGGGGAGGTCAAGCCTACCCCGGCCGGCTTGCTGGGCAGACTGCCCACTTTGGACATCCCAACCTTTGATGGGAACTTGGCTGCTTGGATGGGGTTCATTAACCTCTTTGATAGCTTGGTCCACTCGAGGGAGGACCTGTTCCCTAGCCAGAAATTGGCCTATTTGCTCTCTGCCTTACGTGGAGAGGCTGGTGTACTTGTCCAGCATCTACCTGTCAATGATGACAGTTATGATATTGCAAGGGCGTTGTTGACCGCCCGGTATCAGAATGTTCGCTTGCTAGCGGACACACACGTGGCTGCCATTTTAGGGCTGCCACGCGTATCGCGGGTCTCCTCATTAAGGAAGGAGATTTTGAACCCGCTGCTAAGCGCTATTAATGCGCTCAAACGACTTGATCTACCGGTGGACCAGTGGTCCTTTATTTTGCTCCACCTCATCCTCGATAAGCTTCCCATGGAGATGAAGGGACGCTTCGAACAAAGGTACGGGGGCAGTAGTGCCTCGTACCTCCCCCCCTTCTCGGATCTCCTCAGATTTTTGGAGGATGAGTGTCGGATGACCGACCACTTGGATCTGGTTCCTATACCGGGACCGAGTACAGGCCGCTTTGAGGCGACCCGGGCAGCGCCACGGAGAGAGCGCCGCCCGTACAAGCAATATACTGCAGTGCGGCAGAACTCTCCACCCGGGGAGAGGCCGATGCCTTGCAAGTGTTGCAAGCGGGATGGCCATCGTTTGCCGGCCTGTCCCAAATTTGTTGGCCTACGCACCGAGGGGCGTAGGAATATGGCCAAACAGCGGAATTGGTGCTACCGCTGCCTGGGGGCTCATATGGCCTCGGCTTGCCCCCACCCACGAGATTGTCACTGTTGTGGAGGGGCCCATCACCCCCTTTTGTGCTTCAACAATAGAGACACTCGTGAGGTGGTAAGAGAGAGGGACTCGCGCACGGGCGGGGGCCCTCGTAGGTCACCCACATCTCCGAGGAGATCGGAGGGGCGTGCCACCCCTCCGCGGAGAGTGGAGAGGCGCCCCCCCTCTCGTGAGAGGATTGGGCGCCCCACCCCCCCTACGGGCGGGGGGGATCGACGCGCCGCTTATGAGGCGCCACCGCGGGATTGGGCCGCGGTTATTAGGGAGCCACGTCGGGAGACAATACGCTTCTCTCCCCCTCTGATGGAGAGACCCCGGTTGTCACGGGCTCCCCCAACTTTCGCCCATCATGGGCACCGCCCGGCCCCCCGATGCAGCTTTGGTCGGGGTGTGTACGTGCCGGATTGGGACCCGCTCGAGCGCCTTGAGCGCCCTATTCCTCCGCCGCGCACGCATTTTTCTTCGGACCCCCCTTCCCCCCCGTTGCGGGGAATGCGGGAGGATTTTCACTAAACCAACTGTCGGCTGCAACCCCCCCACAGGAGCAGGTGCTGTTACCAACAGCCTCCGTACAGGTGTGGGGCCCGAGGGGCACCTTTGTTTTAGTTCGCGCCCTTTTGGATACGGGAGCTCAGGGTTGCATTGCCTCCAGCTGGCTGGTCCGGCAGTTGAGTTTGAACACATCTCCATACCTTGAATCGGTACGAGGAATCGGAGACCTGCGGATCCCGGATCCGATCGGGCAGGTTTTGTTCTCCTTTTCCCCCCACTTCTCTTCAGCGCCCAAAATTGGCGCGACCGCGATTGTTTATGAGAAGGTTGTTGGTCAGCTTCCGCAACAGCACATTTCGCGCGCTGTCGTTGATGCGACATCAGGATTGACCTTGGCTGACCCTTCCTTCCACCGAACCGGTCCGATTCACTTATTGCTCGGTGCCGATGTTCTAGGCCGCGTGTATTGTGGGAAGAGGAGAGAGTTACAGAAGGGTGGGCTGGTAGCCTTATCTACATCGCTTGGGTTTGTAGTGATGGGACCAGTTAGGCATAACCCACCATCTCCATTGGTGGACAGTTACATAACTGTTAGCTCCACCTTATCGGATGTCCTACAACGGTTTTGGGAGGTGGAAGAGCCCCCTACCGTGAAGCGAGTGAACCCCTTGGACGAGGAGTGTGAGTTGTTCTACCAGAACAATACAGGTCGCCTTCACTCGGGACGGCTGATCACTCGTTTGCCCTTTTTGTCAGTTCGCCCCTCACTTGGCAGCTCCCGGCCGTTGGCCGAGAAGCGACTGCTGTCCATGGAGCGTCGTATGAGTAGGAACTCCGACCTCAAACAGAAGTATGTCGACTTCATGCGAGAATATGAGCAACTGGGGCACATGTCGGTCTCGCGACTGGACTGGCGAAACGAGGAACATAATTTTCTTCCTCACCACGCGGTTTTGAAACCTTCCACTGGGAAGATACGCGTTGTTTTTGATGGGTCAGCTCCTACGTCTACCGGAGTTTCGCTGAATCAATGTCTGCATGCTGGACCGAAGTTGCACCACGAGGTGGGCGATGTATTGACCAACTTCCGTCGCCATGCCGTCGTCTTTGTGACCGATATCCGGATGATGTTTCGGCAGACTGTGATTCACCCGGACGATAGACGATATCAGCTCATATTATGGAGGGAGGATCCCAGGGATCCCATGCTGGTCTACGAGCTGAACACCAATACATACGGTTTGCGTTCGAGCCCCTTTGTGGCAATTCGCTCACTTGTGGAACTCGCTGAACGTGAACGATTACGATACCCTCGCGCATCCTTGGTTCTCAAGGAGGATGCATTTGTTGATGATATTTGTACGGGCTCCTCTAGTGTCGAGGAAGCCTTGATTTTGCGAGATGAACTAATTGCTCTTCTCGGGGCTGGTGGTTATGAACTGAGGAAGTGGATGTCCAACTCACCTCAGCTTTTGTGTGACTTGCCAGACGACCACCAGCAGGAGCCTCATATTTTTGAGAATGCCAACACTCCAGATTTACTGTCTGTTTTGGGAGTGCAATACAGACCTGTCCAGGACACGTTCACCTATCGATTGGAGCTGCCAAGCCCCAAGGTCTGGACGAAACGGTTGGTTTTGTCTACAGTAGCTCGTACCTTTGACCCAAATGGCTGGATTAGTCCCGTAGTGTTTTGGATGAAGTGCTTCCTACAGGAACTTTGGTCAGCCGAAGTGTCGTGGGATGAGCCCCTCTCGGGCCGTTTGCTGCGAGATTGGGAGTCCTTCATGTTGTCTCTCCCCGACATTAACCGTGTTAGTATCCCTAGACATATACTGCCTAAGGGACGGTTTACGGCCAGCCTTCATGGCTTTTGTGACGCGTCTGAGAGTGGATACGCAGCCGTCGTATATATCCGGACGGTCGATGATAGAGGAGCTGTTAAGCTCCACTTGCTAATTGCTAAGAGTAAGGTTGCTCCACTTCGGACTCGATTAACGATTCCGAAGTTAGAATTGTCTGGAGCTACTCTTCTGGTTCGGTTGATGAACCACGTTGTTGACACCCTGGGACGTAGTGTGGACTTTGAGTCGCTCTTTGCTTGGTCCGACAGTCAGGTTGTCCTGTGTTGGATTAAGAACTCCGTCCACTCCCTGGAAGTATTTGTGGCCAATCGGGTATCCCAAATACAGGCCTCGAAGGCCACGTTGATTTGGCGCCACGTGCCAGGTGAAATAAACCCTGCTGACTGTGCATCACGTGGCAGCGAAGCCCCTCAGCTTATTGACCACACTCTGTGGTGGGGTCCCGACTGGTTGTTACAACCGTCTTGGCCTTCCACACCAGCTGTGGTGAAGGTACCAAATCCGGGCTTGCGTGTTCACGCTGTCGAGACTATGGCGGCTCCAGAGCGGGAATTTTTATTAGACCGCTACAGTTCTCTGGACAAGTTGCTCGGCGTGACCGCTTGGATAAGAAGATTTATACGAAATTGTCGCCGGCCTCAGGACAAAGATTTGTGTCCGGTCCTCTCACCGCAGGAGCGCCAAGATGCTCTTCTGCATTGGGTGCGTATGACCCAGTCTAGAGCGTTTGAACCGGAACTTAAGATTTTCCGTACCGGGACGTCCAAACTGAAGGGACCCTTGGTGCGTTTGACTCCCTTTCTGGATGATAAAGGATTGTTGCGTGTAGGAGGCCGATTGAGGCACGCTAACTTGCCTTATAGATCACGTCATCCCCTGTTGCTCCCCAAGAACGGACCATTGGTGCGATTGTTGATCATTGATCGCCATGTGAAGAATGCTCATGCCGGATGTAATGCATTGACCGCGCTCCTCCAACGGGAGTTTTGGATTTTGTCAGCGCGAAGAATAATCCGATCTGTTATCTTTCGATGTCTGCCCTGCTATCGTTTACGCCCCGAGACGATGCAGCCCCAAATGGGTGATTTGCCTGCTGATCGTGTGAATGAATCGATGACCTTCTTAGGAGTTGGAACTGATTTTGCGGGACCATTCACTATAAAAACGTCGCGACTCCGTAATGCTAAGACTGAAAAGGCTTACTTGTGTGTGTTTGTTTGTTTGGCCACTAAAGCCGTTCATTTGGAGGTGGTGAGTGCGCTCACCATGGACGCTTTCTTAGCAGCGTTAGGCAGATTTGTCTCCCGCCGGGGACTGCCTTCTCTAATTCGGTCCGATTGTGGGACGAACTTCAAGGGCACTGATAGACATATAAGAGAAGTTTGTGAATTTTTAGATAAAAATAATATTGAGATCGGATCCACACTCTCCCGTAGGGGGGTAACATGGCGATACTCCCCGCCGTCTTGCCCTCACTGGGGAGGGATTTTTGAATCTGTTGTAAAGGCCGCCAAGACTCACCTTCGCCGCGTTATTGGGGAGACTATTCTCACGTTTGAGGAACTCGCGACGGTGTTTCATAAGATTGAGGCGGTTCTCAACTCGCGTCCGTTATGTCCGTTGTCTACCGACGCGAACGATTTGCAGGCCCTCACGCCGGGCCATTTCTTGATAGGCAGACCACTTAACGCCCTGCCCGAGTATCCTTATAGAGATATCAATCCCGGACGCCTTTCGCGGTTTGAGTTGCTCCAGCAGCTTACCCAGAGCTTCTGGCGCCGCTGGCACCTTGAATATTTACACATTTTGCAACAGCGCGTTAAGTGGTCAGATAAGACAAACCCACCGAGGGTTGGAGACCTCGTGTTAGTGAAGGACCCAAACCTGCCACCCTTACGTTGGCGTCGCGGACGCATTGTCCAACTTACTCTAGGGTCTGATGGTGTGCCCAGGTTTGCCGAGGTCCTAGTTGGGGATTCTGTTTTGAAGCGCGCGGTCGCTACTCTTTCTCGCCTCCCCTTAGACTGATTTGGCGGACAGTCCGGGACTGTCCGGAGCGGGGGGATGTTCACGCTCGAGGAAGAGCGAGTGGCGGCACGGCATTCTAGTCTGTGCAGTGACAGCTTTTTTGGCGGCCGGCCGCATGTGATATGTCAGTTGAGTCGAGTCGAAATGTCATGACATGCTTAGAGGTTATAAGTTCAGGCCGGAATAAAATATAATATACAATATTCAAGCAAATAGTGGTTTGCGCGGCGCACCTAATATCGGGGTGCGAAAGCCCGCTTTGTGTTGTGCGAAATCGCGTGTGTGAGTCGTGGTGGCCTATTAGGCATTTGTAGTGCTCCGGTCTCCACCGGTGGATCCACTGCAGATCTTCAGGAGCCGCGACTTCCTTCGAGCTAGCTCAGGAAGTCCACCGGCTACGGAGGAGACGGAAGGAGACAATTGGAGCCAAGGTAAGTAATACCAGCTTTCTATGAGTTGGTAGTCAAATAAAATTCAGCAATACAAGTCGGTGAAACGCCGACGTGGTGGAGTCTACTTGGGGCACCACCAATGACATTGTAACAATACACCAATTTACGGCATTTATGATTCACCACAAAAGTATTTTCATAGTAGTCACACATGCAATGCACGTAATTACGCGCAATTGCAGATGCTTACTAACAGCCTGATAAGTAATTGTGTACGGTTTCCAAAATACTAGGTATATACTAGTTTCGGGACGTTATTATTATTATTTATTTGTTCGGGGCTATTTGGGTCACTGCGACCTACAAAGATCTATTCCCAACTAGCAAAGCGGTGATAAAAAATTAGCTTTTATCACTGAACAGTGTTACTAAAGTCGCATATTAGTAACGCTTATGACAGCTTGAGATATATGAGTTATTTTTATCTCTCTTTAGCTGTATAGGGATATACAATCAAATAGTGATATTAGGCTATGATATAAACGTTTACTGGGCTGTTTTTTACAACATATATATCACAGCTGTTAAATAAACTCACTAACATCGTTAAAGAACAGTTATGCTGCACAATAAGACCACATGCAGCTAATATGACGCAAAATGAAACTAATGTAGCTCCACAATCACAAATATACAGCCAGTGTTATTTTCATAACTCCTGAAGCTAAACTGCGATATAGTAGTGTCACGGAAGCTGCAATGTCTCAAATATGCTTTATAAGAGTGTTTATTATCACCAGTGTTAAATAAGTTATACTGTTACTTTATTAACACTCAATAAATGTAATGCAGTGTTAGCAGTGCCGATATATCACTATGATATTATAACATTTTCATCTCCAATATAACGCTAAAAAGATGTAAATCGGTTCACAGAAACACTATTACTAAGCTTCAGACAGAATAAAATGGGTTTCCGTCCATGGCCATTTTATTCTTTTAAGTTTCTTGAAATTATTTATATTTATAAAACAGTCCACATTCATAACAACCACCATATTTCTGAAAAAAAAAACATTGAGGAGGATGGAAAGGTTTATTTTAGTACTCCTGAGGTACCCTAAATATCGCCATGGCTGCAAGATGCAGTATATCGTCTGCATAACAACACCCTTAAACTCTAACTAGTTACATATGTATGTCTTCACAAAAACTTGGTAAATAAATTTATATTTATTTGATTAAATATTGCTATTTAGAGGGGGGCATAAAAAATCATGAATGTTGCACTACTAATTTATCAATAAAATTACAAGCGCATGTGGAATTGACACACTAATGACTTATTACACCCACTTCTAAGATTCATAAATAAAATGGATGATGGAAACTTGTTATTATAAAGATTACTTTATAATAACAAGTCCTGGATCTCACATAGATTCTACGCACTCAAATTGTGAACACAGAACAAGTGCAAGTGCAGTGCAGTTAATGCAGAATCACAATCACTGATATACAACTAAATAGCTCGATATTAGTGTAGCTATACCCTTTATGTTGCTTGATTGTGATATAGTAGAGTTAATATCACTGATATGACTCCAAAATGTAAGAAATAACACAGATATGTCACGAATATGTATCCAAGTAGTTCTAAGCGACGTTAAAATACAGCTACTATATCACTTAATAGGCATAAAAGTGGGGCCAAATCCCAATGATATAAGCTGTTCTATCAAACATATACGACTATTTATGTGACAGATATACAGCTATTTTTAGCACATGACTGCTAGTTGGGTTGTGACTAGCGTCCAAGTAAGACTTATTAGGTCTTACATGTGCTCCTTTAGCTGGGCACTGTCTAAGAATGATAAGATATTCCCAGCTTGGATTGTTTTTATATCGTCTGGGTCGAGAATGTGTCTCCCCAGTTGCCGATTTGTTTTGTGAATGAGGGGTTCACAAAAGCACAGGAGCTGCATTGGTGTTTCACGCTCCTGTTCGCAGAATCTGCAAGCATCAGTTTCTTTTAGTCTCATATTGAAGAGATGCCTGTTCAGCTTGCAGTGGTCATTCAGAGCCCTAATCATCACGCTGAGGTTGCCCCTGTTGAGCTTCAATAGCTCGTCAGTGCGCTTACGAGAGTATGGTTCGATTAGTGCTTTTAAAGGTAACCCAGGCGTTATTTGCCAGTCCGCTTTTGCCTCTTGGAGGAGGTGGGTTTTTAAGTATTGCATAGCCTGGTTCTTTGAGATACCACAGAAAGGCTCTGGGACAAACTGTAGTCCCTGGGCCCCAGACCTTGCCAGCTCATCGGCTTTTTCGTTACCAATGATTCCAGAATTCGGAACGTTACTAGTATTCTGACGGTACCCCTCTCTTCACTATGTCTACCACCAAGTAGTGGTGCTAGCATTGCTGTGCTTTGTCACAAAATAAATAACAGTACCTACTAAGTACAACTTATTGCTAAACGCTGTGATGTGAGTACATCAATCCTAACAGTGCGGCAGCCCCTCTGCTTTTATACACTCTCAGACTGCGCGGGATGGTAGGTACTTATCTTGTACATAAGCATGTAGTGACGGAGTCCTAGTTTTACTCGATCACACTCATTGAACGCGTAAATGTGAATTTGTATGGGATTGGGGCAGCGCAATCTAGTAGCTAAGGAAGCTAGCATTCATCTCACCCGATGGCAAGTGATGAAGATGGCAACGAGGCTCATTTGGATTTCTCGACAACTGAGGAACTGGCTTTCTTACTTCTAATTACCGGAACACAACAATATTACTGTTAATAAGGCGACAAACTTAAGTAAGACACAAGACGGAATAAAAAGCAGATTAGACAATCGAAATACATACAAATCTAGTATATTTCTAAAACCCTGCGATTGTCATGAAATTATAAAAATAGTAATGTCCTTGAATAATACACGAGCTGTAGGCTATGACGGTATCGCCACGACAGTCTTACGACGTTGTTGTGGAGATATTATTGAGGTAATTTGTTATCTAGTGAATTGGTCATTTGAAGCAGGCTGTTTCCCTGAATCTTTAAAGTTGTCATTAGTGAAACCAATATATAAAAAAATGACACCTTGGATATAAAAAACTATCGTCCTATTACGTTGATACCAATCTTATCCAAAATATTTGAAAAGGCTATGCACAAGAGAATAACTGAATACATGAATAAGTTTAATATAATCAATATCAATCAAAATGGATTTCAAAAAGGGAAATCAACTACTCTAGCAGGTTTCAAAATAGTTCAAGAAATCCTTAAACACGTAGATCAAAGTACATGTGTCTCTGCTATCTTTTTCGACATGAGCAAGGCATTTGACTGTGTCTGTCATAACGCACTTTTAAATAAATGCTACTTTTACGGAATCAGGGGTCCTGCATTTGAGTGGATTAAAAGCTATCTACTTAACAGAAATCAATGTGTTGAGATAAATGGTATGAATGAACTGAGTGAGATTACAACTCATAGGTCTTCTTTTAGAGTAAATAAATACGGTGTACCCCAAGGGAGTGTCTTGGGACCCTTACTGTTTCTCATCTATATTAACGATCTGCCAGACATTACTAAATATCACTGTACATTATTTGCCGACGACGTGTCTATTGTATTAGGCAACAAAGATATTAGTGAACATGACAAAAAGATATATAATACAGCAATGAAATGTATAGAGTGGCTGACAAAAAACAACATTACAGTTAATATTTCCAAAACTAAAATTGTTCACTTTTTCAATCGGAAACGTAAATGTCCTAATCTTAACATAACTTACGAAAACGAAGCCATAGAAGAATGTACTGAAACTAATTTTCTTGGTATAAAACTTGATCAAAATTGTTCATGGAAACCACATGTAGAACATTTAAACAATAAAATTAACAAGTTCATATTTGCTTTATGGAAAATATCAAGAATAACAGATTATGAAACCGCAATAATGGCCTACCATGGATACATTATGTCTCTTCTTCGGTACGGAATAGTTTTGTGGGGTAATGCTGTAAAAGTAAAAAGTCTATTTATAGCCCAAAAAAAATGTATCCGTGCCATATTTAATGTACCTCCATGGACACCATGAACTCCAATATTTAAGAAATACAAATTATTAACATTGCCTAGTTTATATATATTCGAATCATGCAAATTTGTTAGAGCCAATGCTGAACTTTTTGAAAAATTTGAAGATCGGTATAAATATAGTAATAGACATGTGGGACAGTTAGCGATACCACAAATGAAAACAAATTTGTACAGCCGAAATAGCCATGCCATGAGTGTTCGAATTTACAATAACCTACCCCAAAGCATCAAAGAACTTAACGGTAAACTTTTTAACAAAACTTTATTTAATTGGCTAGTTACAAATTGTTCTTATTCGGTTACAGATTATTTGACTTATAAGCATAAATAATATTAAAAATTACTGACATTTTATTATAATAATTTAATTAACATGTAAGAGTAATATAATTATTAGGTATAGTAATATAGTAAAATGACATATAATAATAATACAAAATATAATACGAAAATTTAAATTATGTAATTGTAAACTGACATTCACATGCCACAAGTTGGTAAGACGTGCTGTTCAGCTACTCATTTTGTTACCATTTTTACCATGCCTTGTGTGAATAAATACTTTGACTTTGACTTTGACGGTGGTAGCTCGCCAGACCGGCTCAGAAGCCTTTATACCAATCAAACTAAACAGAAAAACTTTGGTCTCAACCACCGAACCACGGAGTCCGTTAGTTATATTCCAAACTAGCTGTGCCCGCGACTTCGTCCGCGAGGAATAGTAACGGCTGGACCGATCTTTATAAAAAGTACCCTTTGTTATACCTTATATAATTAGCTATCTATTAGTGAAAGTCCTGTCAAAATCGGTCCAACCGTTCCGGAGATTAGCGTGAACAAACAGACATACAGACAAAAATGTTTTAAATTGTGTTTTTGTTATTGGTACCCGATAATATACTCGTACATTCATACCCATTTAGTAAAAACTTGTTATTTTGGCATTACAAACAGACACTTCAATTTTATTTATTTGTATTGAATAGATACCAAAAAAAATTAAAGTGAGACAGCGCAGCGAAGGCGACAACATCCGGAACGTGGAGTGGTGAAACTCGAATATTGTATGTTGTAAAGTGAGTATTTGTATGTTGGTGTGGTACTAATTAGTGATATTCCTTTGTTGCATGCGATTGAGGGAGGGCGGGCGGTGCGCCATTGGCCTGCGTAGTTTGTACCAACTACTGATATTTTTGTCGGATGTTTTGCTATATACCTGCTCCTTAACAATTAACAATTACCTACTTATTCCTTAAATTCCTCTGGTACTCTTCTAGAACTTCTGGATTTCTGACAATATACAACCTCGCAGCAGGTATCTGTTTTCTGATCCTTAGTTTTGTAGCTATGTCGTAATTCCTCTGTAGAATTTTCATCAAATCTTCTATCTTGTTTGAATCTACATGGAAAAATTTAAAAGAAGAATGTGCGAAAAGTAGGTAAGCCGTGAAGGTAAAACGGTTTTTACATGAAACCTTTCTTTACTCCATCCTACTTACTGCATGACGCAAAGGAAGAAAATCGTTTTTATTTTATATGGATAAAAGAGTACCTTTTTCTTTTTCATTGCCTAAGTTTCCATCACTCGTTTCAATATCATTGAGGTAGCGAATGAACTTCGACAAATCTTCCCTGTTACTCTTGTTTTGAAGGTAATGAATACGCAGTACGTTAGAACCTTTCCCGTTGGATGGATTTGCTGCGAAACTTTTCAATGTCACTGCAAAAACAAAAATAGAAGTCTGTAGAAATTGTTCTTAGTGGAACATCAGGTGTGTTACCGCTTTTTATAATTTACCGTCGGAAAAATAATTTTGTAGCCTATGTTACTCACGGATAATATAGCATTCAAATGGTGGAAAAGTTTTTCAAATCGGTCCAGTAGTTTCGAAGCCTATTCAATACAAAAAAATACAAATCTTTCCTCTTTATAATATTAGTATAGCTAGAAATTAATCATATTCCAGGGAGGCGGCTGAAAACGTATGTTCATTTGTTTCTTGTGTTAAACATGAAACAAATGAACATCGGATAACTTTTCTTCCTCAAAAATGAACCATCAAAATCGAAGGACAAACGGCTCATCGCTTTTTGGGCCTTCGCATGTTTTTCCGATGTTCACTTGTTTTTACCATTGCATGACTATCATAATAGATTTTTAGACACGCGTTAGTTGTAAAAAATCCATTTTGCACAAAAGTCTTGAGTCATAGATTGAAGTGGATTAGATTAAAGTGTGTGAAAGATCCATCAATCAAATGGATCTTTTCGACGGATCTTAATGGAAATCGCCAATTGCTTACCAAACAATAAAATGAACAGCGCGTTTCTCATTCTTTCGATTGTAGGTCCCACGACACACGTCGTAATTTTGTTATCGCAGTAACATAATATTGAATTACGTACGCGAATGGTACGAAAACAGTTTACTACAGGGCCGTACCAAGGGCGCAAATGCCCAGATTTATAATAAAATTGACCTGACCTGACCAGCCCCCCTAGACAAATGCCACACGCTAACTTTTCCGCAGTCGTTCCGCAGAAAAAAATGTATGGAAATGACATTAGCTTTAGACAACCTCACGCTATTTTTCCGCAGCTAATATCATCTCCATACATTTTTTGCGCGGAACGACTGCAGATTAATTAGCGTATGGCTTTTGTCTAAGGGGTCTGGCCACGCGATTCTGTGGCTTAGTATAACTACTAAGCCACGTAGGTTACGTAGCCACTACGTACATACGGTACGCACGTATGTAGGTGGTTATATAGTCGCCGACTACGGCCTTGTACCTGTCCCGCCTGCACTACACCACCACAGAGCGGGATGTAGGACAGTACATCCAGAAGGCCAACTTCGTTCTAAGGGTGCAGCCACTGGAGTCGCGACACAATGCCAGTTTTAAAGCATTTGTGGTTCGGGTGGTAGTTTTGGAGTTTATCCCGGACAAATATTGAGACGCGAGATATATACTTAGATCATAATTCAGCTACATAAACCCACTGCTTCAGCAAAGACCCCCCGGAAGAGAGATTTGGGCGCATCCCAGCACGCTGACCCAGTATCCCAAGTAGCATTTCGACATCAGTCGGACGATATTTTAAGGTCACCACAAACGTAAAAGACGTCTGTGTAGTCGTCCAAGATACTCAATAATGACGGTCGTATATCACAGCCTCACGACGTCATGTTTAGACGTTTCGACGACGACTTTTCATGACGTTTTTAAGACGGACCACCTAGGACATCCTTAGGAAGTCAAGCAATGACGTGATATGAACGAAAGGGCGTGACTTGTAAAATACAGTACACCAGGAAAATAATATTAATGAACGCCATCACAAAATAAAAAAATATAAAACAAATAAATTGTAAAAAAAAAATCAAATTTTTAAATAAATTTTTAAAAACAATCTTTTATTTTAATGCCCTAATAAGAGGAGTATAAACTTTCATTTATAACATGATAATTTTTTTATGAAAATATAAAAGTTCGTCGTGCTTATTTTGTTTTATATCTACGACTAATGGATAGTGGTGGTCAAGTAGTGGTACTGTAATAGTAGTCTGTAGGACGTCTATTATTGACGTATAAACCGCTGTCCCCTAAACGACGTATTATTGACGTTATTTAGGCATCTAAATCTGACGTACAATTGTAGATCCCAAATTGACTTAAAGAAGACGTCTTTTATTGGTCTTTGACTTCAGTCTGCTACTTGGGATGGCATGGTGGAAAAAACCAAGCTAACATCACAAACAATAAATCAATCAACATATCAGTAAACTAACTTATAGATAGGACTGCAGATTTGAGAAAAATCTATTGTGGGAGACTAATGCCTGTACTAGGTAAACCTGTATTATACTGGTCAATCAAACAATCAATCAATCAGCCTATCGCAGTCCACTGCTAGACATAGGCTTCTCCCAATCTGCGCCACAACACTCTGTCCTCCGCCTTCCACATCCAGTCCATTCATTCCTGCTACCTTTCTCAGGTCATCGGTATTCTGGTCACCAGGTTCCAACCTCACGAAACCATACACTATTAGTATTTACTTAATGAGACATAATTGTTTGTAAATATGTCTATATCGCAAATAACTTAAATTAAATATTACAATGAATTATTAAGTACCTATATTGGATTACGGGAATTAACATAACTTACCCGGTCTTACTAAATCTGGTTTAAACCTGGTCTAAAGTTAGTCTTGGTTTAAATGTAGTGCGTTTTACTTGTGTCAAATTACATAGATAGAGACAGCGTCAACTTAGTCCTGGCACACCTCGGACACTCCATACAACGTTCGCAAATCAATTACCTATTACTACTACTACAGCAAATGACGTTTGTTCACGCGCAAGTGTGCGTGGAATCTAGTAGGGCTGAGTGCGCGGTTATCAATCGAAATGACGAGAGAAGTGCAGCAACTGCCTTCTCTTTTACGCGCATAGCGCTATCTGTGTTATCGGCCGGCGCTCGCGTCTACTCGTTCGAGCGATCGCGCGCGCCCTATATGTCAGTGATGTCTACAACGAAGTGCCGGGTGGGGTGAGGTATTTGAAATGAGTGCGAGGAGGTGAGTGAACGTTCTGTACGTAGTACTATTATCTATTCTGTGGTCCTGGTTAAAACCAGTCCATGTTTTGTAATAAGACGGACAGAGTGAACAGCCCAGATAAATAACAATGTAGGTACGGGGTAAGGGTAGGGTTACCTTCCCCCGTAACATAACCACCAAACCACGATATGATAAAGCGGTTTATCTCGGTGAACTGTCAAAATACCATAAAATGGCGTCGTACTTTGACAGTTTACCGCGATAAACCACTTTATCATATCGTTTCTTGGTGGTCATGCTACTAGGGCTGGTGCGTTGAAATGATAAATTAAAAATTAAATTAAATTGAAATTAAATCATTTTATTTCAGATTCAAGTCCGATAATTCAAAAGTTATAATATTTTTTAAATAAAATAGTAAAAGAAATCCAATAAAATTAATAATAAATAATTGGTTTCAATATCATTAATAAATTAACTTAAATATAATATTGTATACCTACAGAGTACTATCTATAATTTTTAATACTTTACAATTTAATACAATATCATTCATTATTATTATCGTTATAATACATTATTAATTATCATCATTAACATACAATGGTTGAACATTAAATTACAAGTTAAATCATTTTTTGATCATGTCAACGTCAGGTGAATACAGCTTCTTTGTCAAAATTAATCTAAAACATGTCTAAAACGGTATAAATTTACTCAATATAGCTGCAATAATTGGGTGACTACAATTAGACAGACGTGCATAGAAAGAGACTTTAATAATACATTGTTACCCCAGGGGTGAAAGTAACTTATTTAGTCTTTAACCCGAGGTAAACACTGTGCTTTTCATTACGAATACAAGGAAACTAAAAATAAAACAATGAATTAGCAAAAGAAAAAACGTGTAAATTTTATTTTACATAAATCAACAACTTCTACTTTAGCCCGCTTTCTCTTATAAAATCAGGCGTTAACTCCATACCTGAGTCAGATGAACTCATTGTGTTAATTATTATTAACACAATATTATACAAATATGATTAACAGTTAATACAAATCTCTGCTATACGGAAGTATTAACAAAACTCTACAAATGGAAAAAACAAATGAAGATCGCATTTCCGCTTTCCCGCTTATTTTGTTTTTTTTTCTGTGGCCGACCAGCTATTCAGCCATTATTTTTCATTTTCATAATTTAAAAAATGTTAAATATTTTCCCAAATCTATGTTATTTTAAAGAAATAGTTGAAAATAAATTATAATAAAGTCATTTGAAAAATATATTATTTAAATACTCAACATTATGTTATTTCAATTTTACACCGCGCTGTAATTGAGTGGCTGTATAGAAAGTCGGAACATGGTTCAATAAAAATGTGAACAAAGAACTAGTTTCTTTTTTAAAATTTGACAGCAGCTGTCAGTTGAAAGTGATTCTCCCTAGGGCTGAAAAGTATTACTTTCAACCCGCTCCTCAGGCAACTTCAGACCTACTTTCAGAGTATGAGTAATGAAAAATGTTTTAAGTACCATACTGCAGGAAAATCTTCTACTTGGTGTTCGGCGAACATGCTAATCGCGCTACACCGCCACTGTTAGGCCAAGTATAGCACGGAGGGCATTGTTATATAGAATTCGATAAACCGGACAGATTTTCAATTTTATTTATTAATAAGTTGTACTGTTTTTCCTTAATTAGATAACTTTACAGGTTACTTTATCTGGAATGCTAAATTAACCTATTTTAATCAAAAGGAGGAACAAAGGAGGAAAACAAAGCAACTTCCGCCATGGTTGCACACCGGAAGGGTGGCCAAAACTTTGTGATCTCTAGTTTTCCCATGCTTCGGAAGGCACGAAAAGCCATTGGTCCCGGTTACTATAGTAGGTAATGCCGTATTGGGGGGATTGGCGTTTCTACCCGCCTATCCCAATTTAATACATTCACGTGAACATGCCATCCGAACTTACGGCATCGAGCCGCACATATTTTTCATACAAACAGGATCGACGCCCAAAGACGGTCTGCCAGTGCGATCTGCTGAGAGCACGTGACAGCAGAGATTAACACCCAGTTTCTGAAAGGCTGTTCAGCGATATATGTATTTAACAAACAAGCTGTCTAATGCTAACTATGAATTGAGTTGCTGAAAGCTAAATCAACTTATCACTGTTAGTTGACACAGCCGTCAAATTTATTTCATTTTTTTTTATTGCAGAAAGTTGGCAAACAAGCAAACTGCCCACCTGATGGTAAGTGGTAATAGTCACCTATAATACATGTGGCTCTTGTGAGATTCGCAGCAAACTGCAACCCCCACAAGAACCACAGTGTACGTTGCCAACTTGTGACACAAGATGTAAAGTCACAGTACCCAGTAATTTCACTGCCATGTCTTACCCTTCAAACCGGAACGCAGCAATGCAAGCACTGCTGCTTTGCGGCAGAAATAGGTAAGACGGAAAGGAAAGACCCATTTTGAGTTTCCAAAATACATATGAATAAAACAAAATATATGATTTCAGCAATGTGACCGTGTCTAAAAATATTTCTCACGAGAAATCAAATTATTAAAGATAAGTAAATTTTGGCTAACCAACGTTTCGGAAACTCAAATTGATTTGACACTGCTGTTAAGATGACATGGATGTTAGTTGAACAATATTTTGATCAGCCTTTCAGAAACTGGGATGTAAATCTCTGCGTGACAGTAGTTCTATGTTATAATAAAGCACTGATGTCCTAGGACGCAGGGCGCTCCCCCCGCGGCTCGCACAGGTCGATTTCAACATGGGTCCCATAGTAAAAGTTGTTTAGTATGTTTGTCTGAACAAGCACACACAATTAGTAAGTGATATTGTATAGTGCGAGTAATACAATTAACAATAATTCACCCTACCCAAATCAAGATACGGCCCTGGATTAAGAGTTTCAACATAAAATAAATACACTAAACGTATGTTGATATTCAACATGTTTATTTTCCATATTACATTGATATGAAAGACTAGCTGCGTCCGCGAACTACGTTTCGCCATATATATTTTTTTTTTCGTTTTTGTAACATTTTTCATTGATGCTCGCTCAGCTTCTATTAGTCGTAGCGTGATGTGTAAATGGATTATCCAACACAAAAATAATTCAATTTGAGTCAGTTAGTAGTTCTTGAGATAAGCGCGATCAACCAAACCAACAGCAAGTATTACAGACTAGCTGTGTTCGCGAACTGTGTTTTGTTTCAATAAAGCTCAACATTTTAGTTTCCCAATATTTTTATGTGGATTTCTCAGTTTCCTGTGGGAATTGTAATCTTTCTTTGTGGGTGCCTGCCTACATATGCCAACGAAGTCCCGTTTTCGAGGGTGCCTACATAGGCCAACGAACGTATCGAAATTCATATTAATAGCATGGTTTCACTCCGCAGTTAAGAACGTTTAGCCGGCGCACCGGCCGGGCCGGTGTATGGCTGAGGGTTGCCGCTCGGCTCGCACGCTGGCCGCGTCTCACGTAATAATTTAGATTTTTCTCGATAATTTCTATAACGATAACTACTGCATATCGGTGAGTGGGAATCCTGCGCTCTTATCGCTAAATCAGTATCAGGTCAGCGACGCGCAACAGAATTGAAACACTCGTGTGATGCAATTAATTTCTATTTCCCGTGCAATCAGGTGAAGTTCGTAAGAGTAGGTAAATTTTCATACCTAAACTTGGCTTTTCTTCGAGAGTGATTCTTCTGTACTCGTACTTTAGTACTATTATTTATTGTGTGCTATTAGCTCCAATGTTTAGACTCTACGTTGAACCAAATTCAGTCACCAGCCCCCATAGCATGACAACCGAAACACGATATGATAAAACGATTGGTCATTGATATAAGCTGTTAAAAAAAGTTGTATTTTTAGTTATCTTGATGTTTTGAGTGTGTTTTGGATATTGGTAAGTATTGTTATTTTGGTCATATTATTTATATATTAATGTCAATAAAATTTCAATGTGGCCATTATGCAATATATTTTGACAGTTCATATCGAGTTATCGTTTTATCGTATCGTGTTTCGATGTTCATGCTACGGGGGCCGAGCCTTTTATAAATACAGAAGATTTGTGCCTAGGATGTGTCTATTCGGACTCGGGTCCTAATAGAAGTCTATTGCTATTCGGACCCGGAGAATAAAGACATTCAGTTTTCAGTCAGTTTCATGCTCCTCTCACTTCCCTCGCTCCGCTGTGTGTGGTCACAACATCTAATCTTTTTTTTTTGAACGGGGAAATCTCTTTACGATTCAACAAGGGACTGAAAAGCTGACAAAGCCGCCTCTTAGATATGCCATTGGACTCGGGTATAAACATTTATCCTAACCTAACCTACAGTTTTCAGTTTGATCCTATAAGTTTTTTTCGATATGAATTCATTATCGGGTCCCAATAGCAATGGACTTTTATTAGGACTCGGGTCCCTATAGAAGTCGATTGCTGTTCGGATCCGGGCAGGAAAAAATGGCGACGGGATGGATTTTACTCAATTTTTGATTTTTGCGAGCGGTACATGAAACATGCAGATTTATGCTCACGTGTATGTGATCACAATGTCTAACCTAACCTAACCTCCAGTTTTCAGTTTAATCCTATGAGTTATTTTCAATTCGCTGCTCTGCTGTCCCAATAGCAATCGACGTCTATCGGGACCCGGGTCCGAATAGCCACTCCGTTGTGCGTATCGAAGACGCAGCGTTGAAAAAAAATGTCAACGGTCCACCTTGCGGGACCGTTGACATTTTTTTACATACGACAGGAAGCTCGTGGCCATCGCACCTGATGGTAAGTGACGATAAGGCCGAAGGTGGAAGCGAGCTTCACCTGGACTCCTCAATAACTGAGGAGCTGGCTATTTTACCTCTAATTGTCGGAACACAACAATGCTATTAACATTGTTATTATGGCGACAAACTTAAGTAAGACGGTGGTAGCTAGCCAGGCGAGCTCAGAAGGCGTACCACCAACCAAACCGAGCAGAAAAATTTCTGTCCCCATGGGGAATCGAGCCCCGGACCTCCCGATCAACAGACGGTGGTCTCAACGACTAGACCACGGAGGTGGTTAAACACGGAGGTGGTGAAAGGCGGTCACCTGGTCGCGGGAAGTTGCTGGATACGAGAGCCTCAGCATTTTAGAGATGCTTGGGGAGGCCTATGTCCAACATGGGGCGTCTCTTGGCAAAAATGACGACTGACACGAATGAATGACGTATGAAGCATTACACTTAGTTAAGTAGCTATTTATATACTTCACACGAGTGTAATGCATTCTTGCTATAAACAATGATAAGATTGTACGATAATCGTTTAATAGGATTATGGTGAATTTTACAATATAATTGATGGATTCTATGATAAGGCATAAATGAATCGGAGTACACACGAGATTATCGCCTGATGCAGCAAAGTTGAACCGAAGTTGAAAAAGAGACCCCACTATTGTAGTGTAAACGCCATTTCACTCGAACAGAGCGGCTTGAACATTGTTTTCGGCTATCACAGTAGGACAACCCCCATTTTTAACCGACCTGAAAAAATAATGTTCCGAAAATTTTCATACGATATCAAAAAAAAAGTTACCCTTCTGTTAAATGGATGAAAAGTATTTTAAATATCAAATTTAATATATATATTTTTTTCTTTTTTACCTTTTCCTAATATGAACTGTACTTCGCTTTCGTGGATTAATATTTATTTCTTTATTTAATACAACTTACCCCTTATGTTTGTCTTTTTAGTTAACAAAGTAAGTTTCCGTTATTGGCTTATGTACAGAGATGATTTACCAAATTGAAATGTAACTAGAATTATGCGGTGGAAACTATGTTTATAATAAATAAATTAGAAAATATATCTCGAGTGGGTTCTCTAAGAAATTCCTGGCCAGACTATGATTAATTAAAAATTAAAAATATACTTTTATTAAATATTGCACACATGAGTTACGCGAATAAATTGAATACCAACCGAAAGTATGAAGCCTATAGAATATACAAACGTTGGGTTGTCTATTTTTTCCTGGCCTTACTACTTGGCTGCCAGGTATAAGCAGGTAAATCGATAACAGTTATCTTCACCTATTTGTTTCATACATCAATATTATATCAAAATGAGCGCAATTTAATTGCGAATACGATGATATAGGGTTGTTTATAAAATATCTGTCCAGAATGAGGGTTGTCGAGTTTTGAAAGGTGAAAATTTCATGCGTATGGAAACTTGTGACACAGAGGTAATTAAAGAGCTAAATATTCCATCACCCATGCGATAGAAGAGGACACTACATTGCAGCTATGCACGACGAGACCGGCAGGTGAAAGATTTTTGATAAAAAGTAATTTTTCAATTTTTTTACCGACGAAAAAACGGAGGAGGTACTCAATTCGACGCGTATATTTTTTTAATGTATGATCACGCATAACTTTTTACAGAGAACTCCGATTTTGATGATTCTTTTTTTATTGGAAAGGGTGGTCCCATTTAAATTTGAAAAAAAGTTCCTACCCTAAGGGTAGGAAAACAGGAAATTATTGTTGATTTACTCACCGATTGTGATCAATGACCACGCATTACTTTTAACGGAGTGATCCGATTTTGATGATTCTTTTTTTATTGGAAAGGGTATACCCAGAGAGTGGGGCCATATAAATTTGAAAAAACAATTCCAACCCTAAAGGTACAAAAACGGGGGATAATTGATGATTCACTCACTGATTGTAAAATTAATAGATGAAAGTCACAAAAAAATATAAAATAAAAACTTTTTAACAAAAAATTGAACCGCCGAAAAAAGTAAAAAGCAAAAACACTGAATAGTTAAAAATAATATAGTGCCAAACAATGATCTCCTAGAAAGTGTTAAAATTTGTCACCGACTTCAATATAGAAGTGTGATGTTGTCTGTACCTATTCTTATATTATTTTTAACTTTTCAGTGTTTTTGCTTTTTAGTTTTTTCGGCGGTTCAATTTTTCGTTAAAAAGTTTTTTATAAATCATAGTCTGGCCAGAAATTTTTAGACAATCCACTTGAGATATATTTTCTAATATATTAAAATTGATTTAAAATACTTTTCATCCATTTAACAGATGGGTGAAGGTTACTAGTTCGGATCTTAGACTATCTTTTAATGCCAAAGTCCGTTTTTTAAACGCTTATGACAATAATTACTAGCATTAAGCTTAGCGAAATTGCGGCCCGATCTTTAGGCCGAAACGTAATCACAACTAATTCCATTAGCAACATTATTAAAAGATTAAAAATGAATAGACGGACGTCACAGATAAAATAGCATTTATCAGCGCTGTTGTTTATAAATTGGGAATTAAATGTGACACGTTTAAAATTGCGCGACCAAGAGAATGGCGTCTCGCTGGATTTTTATCTTGGGTATAGCAGCTGTTTCAGGTGAATATTTCTGTTTATTTACACCACATGCAGTTTACGATGGAGGGAGACTAGTAATATTTGTAATTTTATTTGCATTTGTACAACTAAATTGGCAAACAAACAATTTTTGCAGCTGCGGCGTATGTACAGTGAGTATGCCAATTTTACGCATTCTGTATCATGCACTAGCAGATGCAGTAATGACTTACGGTTTGAGCGCTTACGGTCGAACTTTTCCTTCTTATCTTAACAGAATACATAATTTTCATCGGCGAATAATTAAATTATTCGTAAATAAAAACACAAAAAAAGCTGTGAGGATAACTATGATCTCCTGTTTCAAAAATGTAACATATTACCAGTGTCAGAAAAAGGAAATTATCTATTAGCCGTTAGCAACTATAAGTGTAATAAATTTAAATTTAAAATTCCTGTAAACCGCAAACTGAGAGAAAACGTTAATAGAAAAAAATATGAACAACCAAAATTTTGTAATTATTACGGACAAAGAACACAAGCATATTTAATACCAAAGATTTTTAATAAGATTACTTGTGATGATTGTAAAAGCCTAAGTGTATTTAAATCCCATATCAAAAAATTACTTTTGTGTGAATATTCACAGAGACTAAATATATAGGAAAAAAAGAGCTCTTTTGTAAAAAATGTTTATAGTTATATTTTATTTACTTAATTTTTTTTTGTTGATTTAGATTAGAAAGTGTAACTAACTTAAATATGTATTATTAGAATGAGTGTTATCATTGTTATCGCCAACAAACTTGTCAAAAGTTGGGCGATATTATGTAACTTTACCATATTACTGTAAATAGAATAAATTAAAAAAAAAATACCTGATGGTAAGTACAAGGCGCCTATAGTAGGTTTGTTTGAAGGGTAAGGTATGGCAGCAAATTTACTGAGTACCATGAATTTACTTACATCATAAGTCAAGTTGGCAACGTACACTGTGGTTCAATTGCCAATCCGTACTGGGCCAGTGTGGTTTGACTAAGACCTAGATGTCGATTCTGTAAAATTCGAACAATAGCTCGCATCTCACTTCGATATTCACGCTCACTTCGCATAAGATACAAGATACCCTTACATAGTCATTATCACGAGTTAGTAGCGATAAAATTCTAATAAATACCTCAGAAGTAGTTTTTATCACCTTCAGAAATAATTTTAAATGTATTTTTAAGCTATGATAATAAATTTTGCCTGTTTTCACTCACAAAATAGCAACGTTTTATTTGACACTTTGTTTCGAGTTAGTGTGCGAAGTGAGCTTCGAAGTGATAAAGGAATTCCCTTTACGGAATGCCACTTCATACGTCATCCCATACTTATAATGTCGAAATCTCACGGTCGCTCTAGTTCCACTCGCTGCCACGCTCGCAAGTGTAGCGCTGTAGCACAGATTACTTAATAGTTTCTAGTAACTTCGAACCTACATTCGAATTTTGAGAATGCCAATGTAAGAACTCACTGCGGAATCAGATTCGAAGTTTAAAGTGAGGTTTTACAGAATCACACTACTAATCGCCCTAACTAGTTAGGCTCGTGCGCCTCGGTGGGGAAGTTTATGAGCTGTGATGATGATGACTGTGGTTCTTGTGGGGATTGCAGATTTGCTGCGAATCTCACAAGAGCCACATGTAGTATGTACTATAGGTGCCTGTTACCACTTACCATCAGGTGGGCAGTATGCTTGTTTGCCAACTTAATTGTATAAAAAAATACCTGGTTAGTCTGTTCAGATACTATACTAATATTATAAAGCTGAAGAGTTTGTTTGTTTGTTTGTTTGCTTGAACGCGCTAATCTCAGGAACTACTGATTCAAATTGAAAAATTCTTTATGTGTTGGATAGTCCATTTATCGAGGAAGGCTTTAGGCTATATAACATCGCGCTACGACTAATAGAAGCTGAGCATCAATGACAAATGTTGCAAAAACGGGTAAAAAATATACGGCGAAACGTAGTTCGCTGGCACAGCTAGTAAACAATAAGAGGCGAGATGATCTTAAGGGAATTTTATTATCTCCAGCGCTCCCAACGGACCCTGTGATCAGGAAAGCCGATTCAGGTCTCCGGTACCGATATGTGGAGGGTCCAGACGGTACGCTCCACTTGGTGGATATGTGGACGAAGGTCAGCGACCTCTCCGAACAGTCCAGATATAATCCCGACGACCACAACAACTTCCATCTTTTCACGAGGTAATTTTAGGGTAGTATTTAAGAGGACTGTGAAGTGCCAATTCATGGCTCGAGTATGCACTTTCAAAAATGCAGTTTGTTGCACACTGCTTAGAGTTAAAAATCCGAGGCCAGTGCCTACATTCCTTTTTGAAAAATTGTTTCGGGCGATAACTGTTTTACCTCCCTAAACCTTTACGAAATTAGACACTTTTGGCCTCATTAGATTCAGTATATCTTAATCTATGTTTGTGCGTTTTGCTTTTTTTGTAAGTCAGTATAATTTAGTCAAAAAACAAAAAATCCTAGAGGTAGGTTTTAAGTCTAAAATATGGATATTTAGATGCTAATAATTTCTATTCTGAGCAATATTACTTCAAAATCAAAACGTACAAATCTAGATCTTCATTATATCTACAACATTTCCAAAAATTATGTAAATTGGACTATGTAAATAGGGAGAAAAGCGTTATCGCATTTTGTATGAAAATTTACAGCTTCACAATTCCCTTAACCACGAATAAAAAAATCCTTTCGTATAAAAAATCCCAATCTTAATGAAATATGCTGATTGCACAGCGAAATAGTTACTTCAACATTATTATCCAAGATGTAAAATAAATAGTTTTTCATTAATTCATTATTTTAGCAACAACGTAAGTTTGTGATGCATCGCTATTTATTTGAAATTGGATTTTTTTATGAAGGCACCATTATCTAATAACAACTAGTCAGTGCACTGGAGTCGTTGCAAGACGTTCAACTTCTTATAGTGGTTATCAAGTTGTTACAAGACTTATAGTATTGCTATAGTAGGCGCAACATAATATTGTACAATTATTCTTTGCTTGATTTTAATAAAACTGCTTTAATTTACGAGGGCGTCGTCACTAAACACTAAATCATACCCACTTTTCTCATAAAAATTAATTGCCACATTGTATTATGCCCTAGTATTATGATTGGAATAGGAAATTACTTTCCTTGTTTACGCTTTTCACAAAAAACATAAAATGGCATTTCGTTTATAAAATAAACTAAAAAGTTATGAAAAATATTATTGTAAACGTACTTGAAAAGAACATTAAACTAATAGAAGCAGACATACGTTTATCATAAGGTAAATTGGCGGTATAGAAGCGATGTAATTAGATTATATAACGCCTATAAGGGTAAATCGGTGACAAAGAGAGTGCAATAAGACAGCTATAAGAGTAAATTCACTTATAACTACGGCCCTTACCCACACTTGTAAACGTTTCCTACGCCTTTATAAGAATGTTATTTTTACACTTATAAACTTTTATAAGAATTATTTTGCTAATTTTGCTAGTTGGGCAGTGAAGCTAACAGTTTACAAAATAAGAGCAGATAAATTGTTATTTATATTTCCCATTATAAAATAACAGCAAATATAATTAACATTATTTTTGTCCCATTCAAGTGAAATAGGTAGAATGTGGTCGCAGTTCTAACCTAACCTAATAGCCATTTCGGTCAAATCGGTATTGATACTAAATAATATTATATATGTTACTGTGAATAATAATAATAATAAAAACGGATATGTTACAATAGGCGGCCTTATTGCTAAAGAGCAATCTCTTCAAGGCAACCTTGGAAATGGGAAATATATACACAGGAGATTTAACCGGGGGAAGGGTGCAGAAACTGGAAACAGAAATAAATGTGTGATAGGGAAAGGAAATCGGTGTCACGAAAGCAACTAAGGATTCAAGGATAGGAAGTGATTATGAACTTGATTTTTAAAAGAATGTCCGATAGTATTACACCAATCGAAATTCGATAATATCGATTGGGCAACTCAAGGATTGTTCTTAATTAATACTTGAATCGAACATACATCGGTAAATATTAACATACACAGAGGCGATACAGTGATTCTTAGATTCAGCCATTTACAATTTGTGTGAATGTTAATAAACTCGTGTTTTTTCGAAAAATTGTAAGTGTTGTTAGGTTAGACATTGTGACCACACATCAAACTGCATGTTCCAGGCAATGCACGACAGTAGATTAATTGAAAGTCTCCGCTTGGTTCCAGACAAAACCCTTCAGTCAGCCAGCCCATGATAGCCAGTGGCGATGGACTGCTCGGAGTGACCAACTTCAACCCTCGGCGGAGGACCGTGATCCTCTTGCACGGGTGGATGGATTCCGTCGCGGGGGGGTTCAACTCCGTGTTAGTTCCTGGTAATTTTTTTCTTCTTTTATTATACAGTGTGCGGAGTGCGAGTTTTATCGAGCTTTACTCGAGCACACGCATCGAACGCGTAAACGCGAATTTGTATGGAATTAGAGCAGTGCCGTCTAGTAGTCACTAGATGCAGCTGTCTCATTCCATAGCGGCTACTAGATGGCGCTGCTCTAATTCCATACAAATTCGCGTTAACGCGTTCGATGCGTACGATCGAGTAGAGCTCGATAAAACTCGCACTAGGCACACAGGTGTAAAAAGACCGAAAGCGAAGCCGTAACCCACGCATTGAACCCATCGTCAGTATCATTTTTGTCTTCTAGACCATACCTGGGAAATTAATAGTTACCGAGATATTTAAATTTAAAGTGACAATTATTTTTCGGATTTTTTTTAATGGTCTGAATGCGACGCGTAGACGCGCGCTTCGTTATGGGTCTTTTTACACCGTGTATACAACGCTATAATAAAATAGGGTAAAACCTCATTTTTACGGATTATTTACGATGATATGGAACCCTAAAGGGATATTCCCTTTAGGGTTCCGTATCTCAAAAAGAAACACGGAGCCCTTATACGATCACTTTGTTGTCCGTCCGTCCGTCTATCTGCGAGGCCCTCTATCTCGGGATATCGTGGAGGTATCGAGTTGAAATTAAAACCATATACTCAACCCTACAGTCCCTTGAAGCTGTGTGAAGCTGTGAAAAAATCAAACTTCTAAGTTAACGCAAAAGAAGATGCGGTCGTTTATGCCGCAAAAAACGTATATTTCCACACTCTCAAAAGAATCAAAATTTCTAGGGTACTTCACGTTGACCTAGAATTATGAAATTTCTTATAGTATTATCTTATAGTATATATTAAGGAAAACCGGAAATATGGACATAGTTAAATTAGAAAAATATGGACATAGTTAAATTAGAAGCATAAAAAAGTCCCGTTGAAATACATTAATTTGATACGCAAATATAATACAAAATTACAACCTGTATTTCACCCCTTTGAAGGTGGAATTCTCAAAAAGATAAAACATGGGTGTAATGTATGATATAACAAAAAAAATGTATAATAGTCATATTATTATATAATGTAAAATAATATAATTTTGTTTATAATCAATCATTTCATAATATAATAATCAGATGATATAATTTCAGATAATTAGATAACCTTATAACGCCTAACAAACTATTCGTATAAAATTGTTTAATATTAAAATTAGTTTTAATAAAATTCTCTACATATGACATTCAAGAGGAAACCTATAGTTTTCAATTTCATCCTATAAGTGTTTTTTCTAGCTTGGAGGCTAGAAAAAACACTTATAGGATATTACCTAGTAATACCTAGTATTTTTTGTGAATTTCGACGTAATGATTTTTTTCCACCGACACTCTTAGTAAGCATTTTTATATTTTGTTTAACAGCTTTTCTCCAAGCTGAAGATGTCAATGTCATTGTGGTGGACTGGAACTCTGGCTCGGGCACAGTGAACTACATAACAGCTGTCTCCAACACTCTTTCGTCAGGTAAATACAAGAATTTTTTATATAGTCCGTTTAGATGTGATCTCTTTGCAAAATGCCTCCGCACAGCTTTTGGTCAAAACGTGTAAGCTTAATGAATAAATATTTTTTTAATACAACGAAGTTAGCAAACAAGCATACTCTTTCCTGATGGTAATGGGTTTGGTTCTCAAGGTCACATAGTTTGGAGCATCAAGTTCCCTTTGGGTAAAAAGGTCATATTACTGGAAAGACAAACTGCTCTCTTGGTCTAAAAAGCTAGAATTATTTGAATCAAGAACTTGCTTCTGGGTTAAAAGGGGTCACATTACTTGAATCATGGTCTTCCTTCTGGGTTACATAGGTCACATTACTTAAATTATGAACATCTTTCTGGGTTAAAAAGGTCGCAACACTTGAATTATGAACTTTCTTTTGGGTTAAAAAGGTCGCATTACTTGAATCGCGAATCTCCTTTAGATTTAAATATCATTTTAGTTGAAACACTAACTTCTTTCTGTGTTAAAACAATTGCTTGAAGGAGTAATATAGCAAATGTTCCTCTTGTTACCAGGCGAGAGTGTGGCTCGTTTCATCAACTGGCTGAACAGTGTAACTGGAGCAACTCCTGCCCAGTACCATATAGCCGGCCATAGTCTGGGCGGACACCAGGCTGGGATAATCGGAAGGAACATCCAAGGAACAGTTGCTTACATTACTGGTAAGATAGAGTATCTCTTTCAAAGTGACAGTTTCATTGGACATGTTCACGACAGGTAACAGCAAAAAACAAATACGAAGGCGAAATCAGAGCACAAGTGGATGCACAAACACAGAGGCACTCTCTGTTCTCTCAGTCGTAGTCCGGTGAGACGGTTCACCAACGCGAGACAAGAAGTCTTTTTTCGACGAAGGAGAGGACGTGATGTCCTGATGTCCGTGCAGTGACTGATTTAGAATACTATCGCCTAGAAACTAGAAACGACACATGGAACGCTGCCACATTGAGCTTTAAAATTGGGAAGCATGTGCTCGGAATCGAAGGTCGAAAGTTTCTATGAAGAAAGGAGAGTCGTCCTCGAGGCAGTTGAAGGCGTGGAATTATTAACGGAATCCTGATAGGCAGTTTGTATGCGCGTGTGTTCAGCACCGAAATTGGTTTCTGCAGCAATATGAGAGCGCATGATAGGGCAATTGGCAGAGTCCGCGTTCCATGACTGACCGAAGTGTGACAAGCACAATAGGATGGCTCCGAACTTATATATAGGCCGTCCTGTCTGGAAATTACCAATACTTCCCAGGTTCCCAATTCCCCACAGGCCTTAAAACTCGGCCCGTAGCTGGCTGGGCTGTCCATGTGGTTTCCTAGGCTCTGGATCGCCACGATTAAGAAACAAGATGGTAGTCGAGGTGGTAAAGTGGGGATACCACACACAGTCCGGGGAGAGTCTTACACACGCCTGTCGACTAGCCATTAGTAAGTACAGTGTGCAGCAGCATTCCATCGCGCTAAAAGGGAGGAAAATCAGCGAAGTCCTATGTAGTAGCATATCCTCTGGGAGAAGACAAGTTATACTCAAAGTACGTTCGGTAACCTGGTATTTTCTGATCCCGAAGGTACCGCCTTCGTGGATAGAGAGCTTTCGAATTAATTAAGCAGGGTAGGAGGATACCCTTGGTGAACTAGATTTCCACGGTATACCTAAGTGGTCCCCTGGCATAGAAAGAGATGATCCTGCCTCAAATAAGGCCCTCTATACCAAATTGAGCACAAATTTGCCACTTTCTAATGAGCTACAAAGATAACCACGTCCACGTCCTTCCAGCTCTGGATCCTGCACTGCCCGGATTTATAACCAACCAGAACAGATTCCGAGCTGATGATGGCGGCTACACCGAGGTCATTCACACCAACGCTGGGCTTCTGGGCTACGTTCTGCCTTTAGGCAACGTGGACTTTTATCCCAACAGTGGGATCAATATGCCCGGTTGCGACTCTCAAGAGTGTGATCATTCGAGGTGAGGTTCAGTTTAGATACACTAATCACTTTTGAAGCCATTTTCAATAACTAAGAGACAGATACACGATAGGTCTAAAATCTTTAATAGAAAAAGTATCTTAATAAAAATAGTGGCTAATATTTTAATTGTGTGGGGTTATTGTCTAAGAAAAAATCTATCACGATCACTTTGAATTTGTCAATCATTACGGCGTCAATACAGGAGCGCATTCAGAGCCTCTGAGTGTAGTTGTTCGGTTGTTTTTTAACTCGCTCAGAGGCGTTGAACGGATTGCAGCAATCAAATCTTTTATCTCCCTCTTTCACATGAATTTTTATTTCTCTCTCTTTCTATAAAATGACATTTTACATAATGACCTCCAATATCATCCAATCACGTAAGAGTAATAAACTTCAGAGCATTTTACAACCATCAAATTCGATGGTTGTTAGGGTTGTTTGGTTGTAACTCGCTCTGACACTCTAAGGTCTTGAACGGGCCGATTGTTTCACCCGGGCGTCACGCTCGAAGGCGTTGATCGGGGTTAGAGCGAAAAGTTTTATTTCGCGCGAAGGCTCTGAACGCGCTCCAGGTCTCTGTGTTGACTGTCTGATAAAAAATAGTGATAGATGCACTTTGACTGTCAAAATCGAAAGCAATTGCGAAAGAGTTTTGTTACACAATCAAGGGGCTGAATGCCTTAACTCTGAAACTAAAGTAGAGACTGTAGGGATTTTGTACCCTCAGCTTTTTATCAGAAAGGCAAAGGAAACGGAAGCCATGCAACCTAATGTAATGTAGTGGAAGAATAAAATGACGTGCATACTTTCAAGGTGCTACTACTATTTCGCGGAATCTCTGCTGAGTGGAGGCTTCAGAGGTCGCGCTTGCCTATCGTACCTTACTGCCATGTCCGGGAACTGTCGGCTGCCAGGATCATTAAGGATGGGAGGGCTTGTGCCGAAAACTGGGTAAGCAACTTAATTTTTTTATTAATTTGCTAAAAGATTTGTAAAACCACACTTATGAAAATGTTTTTTTAAAATAATAAACTAAAATATGACGAATAAGCAGACCGCCACCTGATGGTAAACAAGTGGCTAAAATTGTCTATGGTACATACGTCCAGACTCGGTCAGAGAATTATTCAAAGAAATTAATATTTTAGCATCCTCCCAGCTAGGGAGGGAGGGGAATATTTTAGCGTTAGCTGGAAGACTCTGAGCGTCGGTGGCGCAGTGGACTCGGCACTTGCCTTCCAATCGGGGGGTCGGGGTTCGAGACCCGCCATGTACCAATGTGTTTTTCGTTTCGAATTTCATATGTACATTTGTCTGACGCTTCTACGGTGAAGGAAAACATCGTGAGGCAACCTGCATACATCTGCGAAGAAATTCAATGGTGTATGTGAAGTCGACCAATCCGCACTGGGCCAGCGTGGTTGACTAAGGCCTAATCACCCTAATATAGGGTAGGCTCGAGCCCCTCGGTGGGGACGTATATGGGCTGTGATGATGATGATGATGATGGAAGACTCTGTACCAGGGTCGCCTGCTTGGGTCTCCGTCTTACCTATTTCGGCCGCAAAGCAGCAGTGCTTTCATTGCTGTGTTCCAGTTTGAGGGGCAAGATATGGCGGTGAAATTACTGGCTACCGTGACTTTACACCTGATGTCACAAGTTGGCAACGCACACTGTGGTTCTTGTGGGGGTTGCAGTTTTGCTGCGAAACTCACAAAAACCAAAATGTACTATTAGGTGACTGTTACCACTTACCATCAGGAGGACAGTATGCTTGTTTGCCAACTAAGATGTATAGACGAAAAAAAGCTGACCAGTATGTGTAGGATAATTGGATTGGACTGTGTGAAAACTATAATACAAAAAGAAGAAGAAAAAATGTTTGGCGCCAACAAATTTTAGTCTGGATTTATAAAAGGCTTTGGTGAGTGACCGACTGAGGTCCAAACTACTGGAGCTAGAAGCATGAAATCCGGTACAGAAGTTCATTGGCTTATGTAGACGCCCACTAAGAAAGGATTTTTCAAAATTCCCACAGGAAGCTGAGTAATGCCCAATGAAAAAATATAAGCGAAACGTAGAACGTGGGAACGGCTAGTATAGCAAGCGCGGATCCACCGCTGTGGGCACAATGCGCATGCCTACAACTAATAATATTAATAGACTTTGGCCTCACGCTAATAGACTTTGGCCTCACGCTAATAGACTTTGACCTCACGCTTTCACGGTTAATTGAGATCTACAGGGTAAATTTTGAGGTACCGGCAACCTCGCAGGATAAGATAGCTAACATCATTAACTACAACGTTTGTTTGACGACGTTTAATATAACTCAATACATTTAACAAAAATCAATTTTCAAGTTTTTATTGCACTGTCGTGACATTGATAGTAAAATCTAACGAATTATGAAAAGTCGTAGAACAAAATTTGTTGAACCCTGCGAGGTTGCCGGTACCTCAAAATTAACCCTGTATAGGCTGACGATAATATTATATCGAATGCCTTAATAGGCTGACGATATTACGAGTATATTGAATGCCGTGGTTTTGTAAACATCTCCTTGGTAGGAATGCACTATGTCGATCATGAGCGAGATCATACTTTGACTCGCACTTGGCCGATTTTCGGGTAGCTCTTACCCATCTTCAACCACAATTTTTTTTAAGGGCTGGACCCGTGCCTGAGTATAGTTATACATAACAGGGTTACGGAGCGTCGGTGGCGCAACGTGAGGCAACCTGCATACATCTGCGAAGAAATTCAAAGGTGTTTGTAAAGTCGACCAATCCGCACTGGGTCTAAATCGACTAAGGCCTAAACACCCTAACTCAGGCTCTTACTCCTCGCTGGGGTCGTATATGAGCTGTTATAATGATGATGATGATTGTTTTAATTTAGCCGCATGTTTGAGAAAAGCACTATACAAGCCTTGGCCACAACTGAGCATTGCCGGCCTCTGTGATGCGTGCCCGCATACTCACGATCGCCCGGCAATACTGTACTTGCGGGCCGCGGTAGTAATGCACTATAACATTAGCTTCCTGAAGAAGGCCAACTTCAATTTAAGGGTGCAGCCATTGGAATCGCGTTTTAAAGCGTTTGTGGTGCGAGTTCCGAACTCCAAACACCACCGGAATGGCGCAGAAAACGCCTATATAATTTCAGTAACATAGCCTATTAAGCACTACAATTGTATACTAACCAAATTGTATTATAGATATATGTATGTTAGTTTATAAGGGCTATATATATATATATTTATGGGCCTAAGTTGCCCGAGCATAAATAAATAAAAAACAAATAAATTATAAATAAGTTAAAATGAGCGTCGGTGGCGCAGTGGACTCGGCACTTGCCTTCCAATCGGGGGGTCGGGGTTCGAGACCCGCCATGTACCAATGTGTTTTTCGTTTCGAATTTCATATGTACATTTGTCTGACGCTCCTACGGTGAAGGAAAACATCGTGAGGCAACCTGCATACATCTGCGAAGAAATTCAATGATGTATGTGAAGTCGACCAATCCGCACTGGGCCAGCGTGGTTGACTAAGGCCTAATCACCCTAACATAGGGTAGGCTCGAGCCCCTCGGTGGGGATGTATATGGGCTGTGATGATGAAGTTAAAATTCCATCTCCAGTAAATAAATTCAGATCCTACTCCGTTGCTAATTTACTATTTTGTATTCCTTTTTGGCAGGTCATCTGGAATTTATTATTTCGAGACGAATGCGGCGTCGCCGTTCTCCAAGGGATAAACAGCCTCATTTAGCTTTAAGATCTCTGTGGGATGCCACAGACATGAATCCGAATAGACGTGTGAAATAAAAGATCAATACATTTTGGAACTGTTTTATTTAGTCACATCTACCGTTATCAGCAATCGAAATTTGAAAAATACCTGATTGTGCCGCATGGAACTGCATAATTAAGCTCTAAATAGACCGGACTTACCGAAGGGAGACTCTGTACCAGGGTCGTCTGCTTGGATGCCTCTGTCTTACCTTTTTCTGCCGTAAAGCAGCAGTGCTCGGTACCGTGTCACGGTACTAACGATACTGTTGACGACAGTTCGATGTGCCGGGGACCCGGAACTAACCAGCGGACGTAGGCGAAGCCTATCCGCGCCCCATTCCCCACGAACCACGTCATATTTTAATTCGGGCCCTTTGATTGGCCCGCGGGCGGATGTCCCCCCGCGGACCAAGGGATAGTCTATAATATAGGCAGCGTTGGATTTCGTAGTATAATTATACATTCCATTATTTCATGATGTGTAAGTATGTAGTATCGTAATGCTAGGTAGGATAGTACGCGAACGTACCATAATTTTACCCTCAGTTCGATTGACAACTTTTCTTGGTTCGATCATTCTCCTTTTTATTATTTAACAAATAATCAAAGTATAAGTAAGTTCGGGGATTCCTTGCATTAGTGTTTTACTATCTCATCTCGGTTGTCCTCACAGAGTAAGACGGAAGTACTTTATGTACGTGTGTGCGTGTACATATCAAGCAATCATTATTTTCGTTTAGTCGGCACTCGACGGGGGGGGGGGGGGGGGGTGTACGCCACTGATTGGATCTCTCCATTTCTCCATTTAGCCAAAAAAAACGAAACGTTGTATAGTTTTTGACAAGTAGTATATTTTTCATTTCCATTGACAATAATTTTGTGAGGGTCTGAATCCAACGCTGAATATAGGGCCAAATATTGTAATATTGTAGTCAGTTCGATGAAGTCGTGTTGTGAACAAGTCAATAAAGCTCCTAACTGATCATCTAGAAACTCGTTTTTAAGTTACATCCCAAGCGAGTACCTACATACAGTCCACTCTCAACATCTTGGTCATTCGAAACGGATACCAATTCTTGAGCGAAGAGGAGATCTTGAGTCACATTAAACGGTGACATCGAACTGCCCCCCTATTCTGTAACTTCGGTTGCTAACTAGAACTGTCATTTTTGAAAGGAACTTAACATCCATTACTGCTATCATGAACGCTGCCGTAACACATAAGATCACTAAACCCGTAATGGATATAAAGTGGCTTTCAAAAATGACAGTTCTAGTTACCAACCGTAGTTAGCGAATAGGCCTGCTGAAGAGATCTCAACTCGCCCCTATCGGCGACGCTCAACACTATTCGAATACGTACTTATTGATCGAGTAGTTTATTACTTTGTAACTCATACTGTCAATTCTAGTTCATTATAGTTTCCGATAGAGGCGCTGGTGTGAAATGTATGAAAACAAAACTATTCGATCGTTCGAATCAGAAACTATCAAAACTCATACTAAACGTAATGATACTAAATGACCATTCGTTCCAAATATGCTTAAAAAAATTAAAATAACAAACTTAGCACCAATATGAAGGAAATTATAGACAATTCATTCCAGTTGTAATTTGGAACGAGTAGGTAGTGCATATTATACCTCAAGTAGCGCCCTCAAGAATTACAAACCTTAAGTGGCAGTGGGCAGGACACATCGCTCGTAGGACTGACGGCCGTTGGGGCGGGGCGGTCCTCAAGTGGCGGCCGTGTACCGGGTGACGCAGCGTTGGTAGGCCCCTCACAAGGTGGACCGAGGATCTGGTGAAGGTCGCGGGAAGCCGCTGGATGCAAGAGGCGCAGGACCCATCGGTATGGAGATCCTTGGGGGAGGCCTATGTCCAACAGTGGGCGTCTCTTGGCTGATATGATGAGCGCCCTCAATTTCTGAGTTGTACAGTTGCACATAAAAACATTGCAACACAATTGTGTAGTTGATTCCAGTACAGTTGCACACAAAAACATTGTAACATAATTGTGTATGTGAATAAATGATTGCGATTGTAAAATGATAATATATTTTATTTTTATTTTATTTTAATGGCACAATTACAAACAACAGACAAAATAATATGTACAATAAATAAACTAACAATAACAAAATGCATGTCTGCGCCCATTTAAAATTGCGCACAACATTTAATTAGATACATGAAATTAATACGTGACACATCTATTAAAATAATGGAAGAAAGGTAACTAAATTAATTGATAATAATAATAAAATAAAAGGAATTTAACAATATAACATGCGATGACTTTTTTAATTATAACATTAAGAGAGATCTTTTAAAAGAGTGAACACTGCTATTAAAAAGATCTACATTTGCACAGATTTCATTACATAACCTACACATTCTATACATTGGGTTATTTTTTGAAACATTATTGTCAGTTGTAGGTATAGAAAACAATTGCGGTTTACGTACTGACCGAGCAGGAACTTTAAAGTTCAATAACTTTAGTATGTTGCCGTCAGATACTCCATTAGCAATCAGATGAAGTGTGCACAAATCACCAATCCATCGACGTTTTTCGAGACTATTCATATTGAAGTGCTTTAGACAATTTGTGTAATCAGGTATTTTTTTACGTAGCCCACATTTGGCATTTAATGTTCTTACAAACCTCCTTTGAATTGCTTCAATCCTATCGATGTGAACATTATAAATGGGAGACCATATTGGAGAACAGTATTCTAAAATACTTCTAACCAATGCACCATAGAGTATAGTCCATTATTTGATATTTCTAAAAGGCCTCGCGTTACGAAGAACAAAACTGAGCATTTGATTGGCCTTATTACAAATGTAATCGTAATGCTGGTGAAACGAGAGTCGAGAGTCGAAATATACTCCCAAGTCACGCACAGTTCCTACACGGGCAAGGGGAGATCCACAGATGTTATAATTAAATTGGAATGGACTTTTATTCTTCGTAAATGAAATTACTTGACACTTATCAATGTTAAGTGACATATCATTGCATTCACACCAATCCATGATAGTATTAAGGTGCTGTTGCAACGCCTCACAATCCTCAATATCAATGATACGTTTGTAAATTTTGATGTCATCAGCAAAAGCTAGACTATCGCATTTTATTGTCTCAAGAAGATCATTGATTTGATGAATATCAAAAAGAGAAGCGGCCCCAGCCCTGCGGATCCCCTGAACTTGGAATAAATGGGATAGAATCATAACCATACAGCGCAACAAACTGAGATCGACTCTCGAGATACGAAGATAACCAGCGCAACAACATATATATATATATATATGGTATAGGGGGCAAACGAGCAGACGTATTACCTGATGGTAAGTGATTACCGTCGCCCATGGACACCCACAACCCCAGAGGAGTGCGTTGCCGGCCTTTAAGGAAGGAATACGCTCTTTTTTGAAAGTTTGAAGGTCGTATCGGTCCGGAAATACCGCAGGCGACAATTTTTTCCAAAGTTTGATTGTGCGAGGCAGGAAGCTTCGGAAGAATCGCACAGCTGTGGACTGCCAATCATCTAAGTGATGGGCATGAATTTTTTGTCGCGTGGAACGATGGCGGAAAGAGGCGGCAGGTATAAGTCCGAACAATTCCTCGGAGCATTCCCCGTGATAAATGCTATAGAAGATGAAAAGCGAGGCGACATCTCTACACAGCGCCAAAGTATCAAGCCGATTTGATATTTCCAGGCAGTCGACGATTCGAGTCGCTCTCCGTTGAATGCGGTCCAGTGGGAAAAGCTGGTATTGGGGTGCCCCAGCCCAAAGATGAGAACAGTATTCAATATGAGGCCGAACCTGCGCCTTGTAAAGCTGAAGGCGGTGCGCCGGAGTGAAATACTGTCTCGATCTATTGAGCACACCAAGCTTCTTAGAAGCTATTTTAGCCTGACCCTCTAAGTGGCCACGGAACTGGACTTCGCTCGTTATGTCGACACCTAGGATCTAAATATTAGCTGAGGCAGTTAGGGGGATACCCTGAAAGCGAGGAGATACGACAAAAAGCATTTTCTTTGCGGTGAACGCGCAAACCTGTGTCTTTGTAGGGTTGAAATGGACCAATTTAAGTCGACCCCAGTTAGAGACTTTCTCTAATGAAGATTCAATTTCGGACACAAGTTTATTCCGGCACTCAATGACGTTTTCCCGAGAAATGTTCGCACGGCCGTTATAGAAGGTGTATTTCGTGCTGTCGTCTGCATAACAATGAATGCCGCTGATTTGCAGCATATCATTGATATGCAGAAGGAATAGTGTAGGTGATAGCACACATCCTTGGAGGACACCAGCATTTACAGACAGTGAGTCTGAGCATTCGCCATCAATTAAGACCTTGATGCTTCTGTCTGCTAAAAAGCTAGTGACCCATCTACATAATTTCTCGGGAAGCCGAAGTTTTGAGAGAAGCGCTTTGTGCCACACCCGATCAAAGGCCTTCGCGATGTCCAAACTAACTGTCAGTGCCTCCCCCAAGATTATATTTACTTTTTATAAGTGCGATGATGAATTGAGAATACATGTGTCGCTCCTTTCTTCCCATGGATTCAGGAAGCATTCAGGATTTAGCATATGATATTGTGGCCTAAAATCTAGGGTGATCCCAAGACATACTGTTCACAAGGTTTTTGAAGGTTTAAAATCTCTTTTAACAATTAACTTAATTAAAAAAAGGAAAACAGAGGAACATGCTTATAGTGGCCATTGATTTTATTGGAAAAAATCGAGCAACTAGTGCCATTATCCAGGAAGGAAACAGGTTCCATACGTTTGTATGGAAAGACGGTCTGAACGATATCGTCTTATGGGCGCGTGGTATAGGGTCCACAATGCTATACCACTACCCACGGGCCCGGGCTAGCTCGACCATAATGGTCTAGTTATCGCCAAGGTTGTCCGAGAACACCAGGATAATCCTCTGGAGACCTGAGTGCACGGTTGGCCCGTGAACACCACCGTAAGGCCCTCGGTCTGGGGATTGCCCTGGTGTTTATTTAAATAATTGATTCTTTATTTCCAAAAGAAGTACAAAGGTGAACTTAATACCTTAGGCGTTTTCTACCAGTCTACCTTAGGGTGGTTGAGACTATCGAGGTAGATGCACATAATTAGGGAGATTTCTGAACATCATCACAGCTCATATACGTCCCCACCGAGGGGCACGAGCCTACCCTAACTAGTTATGTTAAGGCGATTAGGCCTTAGTCAAACCACGCTGGCCCAGTGCGGATTGGTTGACTTCACATACACCTTTGAATTACTTCGCAGGTGTATGCAGGTTTCTCACGATGTGTTCCTTCACCGTAGGAGCGTCAGATAAATGCACATATGAAATTCGTGAAACGAAAAACACATTGGTACATGGCAGTATCCATCGCGGGCCTCCCGATTCTACTCAAGGCACAGTCCAGTGCTAAGGCCACACCGCCACCGACGCTCTATTCTAATACTGACGCATTTCTGAACGACATTAAGTAGGGATGAAACAAATATTTCCACAATAGATATAGGTACCTAACTACTTGAGAACTAGAGAAACGAGTAGACGTCACAATACAAGTATGTACTGATAATCGAAAATAAATCTTTTCGATGATAAGATAAAGGTGTTATTTAAAAACCAAAGCTTCTAATATCATGAAAATTGACAATGACTGTATACAGAGGATTGGTGGTGTTCTGCGCTTTCGTCTTGGCTGTGTCAGGTATGTTGTTCTCATTAGAGTCATCATCAATTATATCCCATGGTGTATCCAAACCAGGATCAGCTCCCCTAGCACGTCCACCAAAACACGATATCATAAAACGGTTTATTGCGGTGAACTGTCAAAAGACAATAGGGTTTCGTCATAATTTGACAGTTCACCGCGATAAGTCGCTTTATCATATCGTGTTTTGGTGGACGTGCTAGGGGGGCAGGATCTACAGTACCTACCTACGCTACAGGTCGACACGGCAATCCAATTTAGATTTTCAATACAAAACTATAAGCAACTACGTGACCGATATCGAAAATGATTATATGCGAGCTGACTTGTGCAGCACTCATACTGAGATGGTGCGAGTGCTGTGGGAATGTGCGGGATGTCTCTGATCTACTCTCAATCTCATAACTCGATTGATCTGTCGTGTACTGTTAGAGCTGATTACACTATTCAATTTGTAGAAATTCTAATTAGGAACGTTCTATTAGAGAGTCGAAAAAGAGTGATCACACTACATTACATTGAATCCTAAATTGGACTTCTACTAGTCTGTCATTCCGAAATGTTATTCTGAGATTTCGCCTAGTACGAGTTATTAGGAACAGACTATTATTTTCTTCAAATTAATGTTTTTTGAAATAAAAACTTGACAACAATACATACTAAAAGTGTGTTTACACATTATTTTTAATGTATATAAAGATAATTTTTGTGAGTAAAACTTTTTTGTGTAAACATTTTTAGCTGGTTAAACACTCTTTCAACTTCGGCGTTACACCATGGCCAGGAAATAATGGAAGAGGATGAAATTTAATAAGGAATTGCAATACCTACAAGAATAGAATAGTTTATGCATGTAAGTCGTAAAAATGAGTTTTTATGTTTAAGAATAAAGCCAAAAAAGAGCTATGGAGCTAAACACGTTATTTCAGAACTAGCACATTGTTAAAAGATTCAAATTCAAAAATCTTTATTTAACATAGCCTTAACAGGCACTTATTGACGTCAAAACAAAGCAAATCATTCTAATTTAAAGAAAACAAAAATTAACTTTGTATGTGCGTGCATATATCCTAAAAGTGAATAATATTAAAATCAATGAACCATTAAGAATATCAAATGAATTCAATAAACATTTTATTAATCTGACGAATAAAAGTAACCCAATACATATCAATGAATCAAGACAGGCATTGAGTAATGTTCCATATCACTGTAATAGTATATATTTGACACCAATAAATGACATAGATATCAATAAGGTGATAAAAGGATTAAAAAAGACACATTCTAAAGGATATGACAGCATTACAACAGATATTATTAAAAAATCGGCTAAACATATTTCCAGACCTTTAGCTCATGTGATAAATCTGTCCCTGGTTCAGGGTCACTTTCCGTCTGAATTAAAAAAATCGATAGTAAAACCTATATTTAAAAAAGGGTCGAAAGAAGACTTGAACAACTATAGACCAATTACATTAATACCAATCATAGCAAAAAATTTTGAGAAGGTTATGTACGACAAAATCTATTCGTTTATTACATCACAAAAGTTATTCTCAGGTCCCAGTTTGGTTTTAGAAAAAACAGCTCAACGACTCTAGCATGTTTTCACCTAGTAAAGGAACTGACACAAAATTTAAATTATGGATTTAAGACATTAGCAATTTTCTTGGATATGAGCAAGGCCTTTGACTTTGTCTCTCACTAACTCTTACTACAGAAACTGGAGAGATATGGTATAAGAGGTAGTGCATTGTTATGGTTACAAAACTATTTATCCGACAGAGAACAATGTGTAGAAATAAGCAAAATAACCGGAAATACAAAAAACTCATACTACTCTGACTATATGTTTAATAGATGTGGAGTTCCACAAGGAGGGGTTCTGGCACCATTGTTATTTTTGTTATATATTAATGACCTACCTAGTATCACAGACCAAAAATGTCTATTGTTTGCAGACGACACATCCATCATCATTAAAAGTAAAAATGAACACGAATTAAAAAAAATAGTAATCGAAAATTTCCAGAAATTTATAGAATGGTTTGACAATAATTCACTGAAAGTTAATATTGACAAAACTAAATTAATTCGATTTAAAGCTAAAAGTATTGACTACGCTGATATTGACATAAATTATAAAAATAATAAACTGGACATGGTAAAGGACACAATGAATTAAAATAGATGAATTATGTAATTGGAAACTTCATATTGACCTAGTAGTAAACAAAATTGACAGATATATATTCGCTCTTAATAGAATTAGACAGCTTGTATCACAAGAAGCCGCTCTCGTTGCTTATCACGGATACGTCTCATCAATATTGAGATATGGTCTTATAGTGTGGGGCAATTCAGTAGATATGCTTAGGGCCTTTAAAGCACAAAAAAGAAGCATGAGATCAATCTGCGGTGCTGATTATTTGGACAGTTGTAAACCACTGTTTAAGAAATTTAATATACTTCCATTACCCTGCCTTTACATATTGGAGATTTCTATTTTCGTGAAAAAAAAATTTCACCTCTTTCCAAAAAATAAGGATTATCCATACAGAGGTAGGAGGGTTGACGATCTATACGTTCCTCAACAAAAATTGGTACTATACTCAAGAAAAACGTACTGTATGGCTATTAGAATATATAATAAAATACCAGACAAAATAAAAACATTGACATATAATAAATTTAAATCAACACTGCATAACCTTTTAATTAGTAAAATGTATTATACTATTAATGAATATCTCAATGACAAATTATGACAATTCTATTAAAATTATTGACTATCATCTTGACATTACTATTATTTTATTTTTACTACAATACAATTCTCTCTAATAAATAATGATATAAATCTATGACCCTATAAAAGCCATTTATATGTAAGCTTCTATCAAAATAATAAGATATCCATGCTCATGAAAAACAAAATATTTGCATATATTAAATGTATAATTTAACCAATAATTTTAACATTTGCACATCGAACATTCGATAGAATATGTCGGGAAATATAACTGTAACAACCTACTAACCATATTCTGGCAAATAAATTTATTATTATTATTATTATTATAAATATACTCAAGATGTCTGCAAAAACAAGTAGGATGGCAAAAAAAAACGTTATTTTGAAGATGAATTTTGCTCTAAAGAGCTAAGTTGGCAACACTGTATCTGTAAATTATAGACAATTTAGGAAGGAGAGCGGTTGGAACCCTCCTTGCTTTCTAAATCGTATCCAATCTGTTCTAACTGTAATTACACCTTCCTGTTTCCTAATTAGGATCTCTACAAATTGAATAGTGTAATAAGCTCTTTATATCTAATACCCTAATAGGCTGTACCCTAATAGGCTGAGCCTTCGGCTTTCTGCCGAGTCAGCAGTAAGTCCCCCAGTTGGCTCTCGGTCTGCCTCTCCCGAGTCAGTCTCATAGAACACATTTACTTAAGAGGTCAGTCTACTTCAGTGACTTCAATCCTCCAACCCTAGTGATTGCTTCCGCGGCTAGCTCCACCAAGTCCTTATTCTTTTTATTCTTAATTAAGTCCATTTAAATGTTATTAAAATAAAATCCTTAAGTGTGAAAATTAAATCTTCTTTTAGAAAGGCTCTGGACAATGTCATTATAACAGTACGTCAGGAGACGAAGACTGGACTTGAGTCACGCCTTACCTCACAATTTCAGTGACATAATCTCTTAAAGAGTAGCATGTAGAGTAGCATGGCGACACGTATTTAGTGTTAGTGATGTGATTAAAATTTCTTAACGCTCGTCAAGCGACACGTGTGTCTGAGTTTTATCATAAACTAGCTGTGCCTTTGAACTATGTTTCGCCAAAAATTTATCCCGTTTAATATTTATTATTGATGCTCAGCTCCCATTAGTTGTAGCGTAATGTTATATAGCCTTCCTCGATAAAAGGATTATCCAACACAAAAATAATTTTTCAATTTGAATCAGCAGTTCCTGAGATTAGCGCGTTCAAACAAACAAACTCTTTAGCCTAATAAGTATAGATTTCTTGGCGTGCCTGTGCTCCGACTGCTGTAGTTGGAGCACGGACTTTAATATTTTGGGAGATGTAGCAGCAGTCAGAGCACAGGCATGCCACGCCACGCGATGCGTGACTCATGTTCAGTCCATTCAGTATTAGCATTACACATCAGTATATTGGCAGCCCATGCTCCACCTGCTAGTCACAGTAACAGTGATAGGCTAAGCGACAACTTAAGGTAGGTGCGACATTACATAAAAATAAATAAAGAAACCTATTCTCATGATTTTCAAGCTCGAAGTCAAACATAGCATCCAGCAGCTGCTTCTAAGACTTAAGAGGATTGTGAAGCTGTAAATTTTCATAAAAAAGGGATAACGCTTTTCTCCCACTTTACATAGTCCAATTTTCATAATTTTTGGAAATGTTGTAGATATAATGAAAATCTAGGTTTGTACGTTTTGATTTTGAAGTAAAATTGCTCAGAATATAAATTATTAGCATCTAAATATCCATATTTTAGACTTAAAAACTACCTCGAGCATTTTTATCTTTTTTGACTAAATTATACTGAATTACAAAGAAAGCAAAACGTACAAACATAGATTAAGGTATACTGAATATAACGAGACCAAAAAAGTCTAATTTCGTAAAGGTTGAGGGGGGTAAAACAGTAATAGCCTGAAACAATATTTCAATATGAAATGTAGGCACTTGCCTCGGACTTTCAACTCTAAGCGGTGTGCAACAAACTACATTTTTGAAAGTGCATACGCGAGCCATGATTTGGCACTTCACAGTCCTGTTAACTATGAGGAAACAGAGAGTCTTTTGAATTAAATTGTTATTAAATGCACTGATATTAAATTACTTATCATTGCACAAACAAACATATACTGACAATCTCACACTTTAATAGTGTTGTTACAATTAGACTTATTAAAATAGAGCAGGTTGTTGACGTGAATAGTTGTTGCTGAGTGCTATTTAATATAAATCTCGGGTCAAAGTGTTTGTTATCGAACTCTTCCGAAACGATACTATATTCAAAAAATTACTTATAACCCTAAATGTTCACTCTTCTACCACTAATTTCTATTTTATAATATCGATATTAGTACTTTCCTGGAGAAACGTAGTTGGCGGGGACAGGTAGTATTATATACAGAATGATCAATCTAAATAGATCAGTAGGGAGAAGTCAGAAACTATGAGAGTTAGCGAAATCTGTTCTTAGGAACCATGGCTTCAATTTTAGATTTAATATTAATAATGGCATTTAATTTTTTTTAGCTCTCATACATAACCGGGAATCGAACTAGGGAAAAAAATTATACATTCTGCAAGTTTTTTTCGTTGTTATTGTTGATGGTGTGAATCAGAAATAACAAGGAACACGTTTTTAATGGAACCTTGTTCAAATAATTGAAAAAAAAAAACTCAAAAAAAAGATAATTATTTCATTTAATTATTTTTCAATATTAAATAAATTAGCTCGCCCGCTGATCGAATATGTTCTAATTTTAAATAAACGCATATTTGTAATGCATAATATTGATGCAGATAAGGTATGCATAAGTGGTCCCTTCAGATAAATGTTTCAATTGAATCCATCATCAACAATAGCAATGAAAAAAATTACAGAATTTATAACATTTTGTACACATTTTGACTAGGTTCGATTCCCGGTATGTATGTATAAAAGTAAAAAAAAATTAATGCAATTATTATTAAATTTAAAATCGACGCCATGGTTCCTAACAACAAATTTCCTTATCTCTCATAGTTTCCGAATTCTCCCTACTGACCCATTTAGATCGATCACCCGGTATAGAATTAGCTGTGCCTGCAAACTACGTTTCGCCCTAATAATTGACAAAAATAACCCTTATCACGTAGGGATATAAAAAATAATCTATGACCTATTCTCACATCAATCGAACATACACAAAAAATTTCATAAAGATCGGTCAAGTCGTTTCGGAGGAGCTCGGTTACAAACACTGTGACACGAGAATTTATATATTAGAAGAAGATAACAGTAAGAAATCTCATGGGTACCTACAATTATGCTCCTATCGTGAAAGACGTTTCAATTCAAAATTTCAATTATTAAACCGACATTTGTAGTTGCAGTAAAAGTTGGAATTTTTTCAATTTTTCTTTTGGAGAATTTGAAGTTCCCATTCCTGGATGGATTTCTATCAGTCAGCAATAAACTTCTTAAAAATAAAATATTGACAATAATTAATTCTTGTTAAAATTTTATCACCTGCCATACGTTCCGACCGTTCAAATTCGTTAATTGTTATTAGTGGCTAATAGCAAATAGCACCTGACGACAATTTGTTACGTAGTTAATGTGATTAGGTACTCCAATCGATTAATTAATTAGTATTGATATTAAAACATGTGCTAATAACTGTTAGATAAGAAATCAACAATTTATTAGACTGTTATCTTGGCCTTGTATGAGAGTAATTGAAAGTACACTGACGTGCTATGAAATCGGCCCACCTGTACCTACGCTTTGATTCAGAGCTCGACAAATCAAAATCTACCATCAATAAATAACGTCTTTAACCTTGCTTGTAAAACAAGAGCCTAAGCTTACATTAGAACAGTTTTTACTGTGACAGATTTAGGTTTATTGATTTTACAAACTGTAAACTAAAATCGTTAAAACTTAATTGAGGTAGGGGCTTCATATAAGGTTCATAAAGCTAGAGGACTCTTAGCTAAGAGATTCCTTAAGGCGCATAGTGGTCCCAATGACCTTGTGTCGATCGTCCTGCACTGATTACATAGGAGTGAGTGAGTGAGGGTGAGGGGAATGTTTAAGCAAACCTTTACGCGTAAGATGAATTATTTCAACAAAAAATTAATTAAGGCGAATAAGAAAAATCTAAAAAGACCATCCCCTAGAATATTGTTCACTTTATTTATTGAAATCGAAAGTATACGATTTAACCTAATATTTACGACGCGATTAAGTTTAAAGTTTTAAAATCGAGGCATGTTTGCGTCACATTTTAATCAAGTTTTAATTAATTTATCAAAAAATTAAAAAGACCATCCTCTAAAGAATGCGTTGAATAATAACATATCTTTTTTAAAGATTTTTTCATTCAAAATTTATGAAGAGAACCGGTTTTTTCTGCAGTGATTTGTTATGTTTGACCTTACTATGCGCCTTAAGATTGGTTACTGAAAATGGTCATTAGCGCCATAAGCGCTGTGTCACGGTAATTATATACTATTACCGTGACTGTGTCCATACAAAACTGTGCCTGTGTCGTACCTCTTAAAGTTCTCGCTTATGTTCACAGGTCTCCCAAGACCGCACCCAGTGCTGTTCAAGCTAGACGGTGGCCTTCGTTATCAATATGTCGAGGACACCGACGGCGGTTTCCACCTCGCTGATCACTGGATGACATCCGAAGATTTCGCAAGGGCAGCAAGATTCGACCCAGACAGACAGATCGTGTACCATCTGTTCACTCGGTAAGTCAGCTTTTGACAGGTGCAGGTCTTTTTTAGGGCGAGGGAATCTCTTTACGATTCTACAAAGGACCGGGAGATGACAAGGCCGCCCCTTGGATGTGCCGTTGGACTCGGGTAAAAACCCCATACCCGGCTAAACCACCCTCCAGTAACCTCTCCGCTGCCGGTGGAGGCACGCTTGGGATCGGTCTAGCCATTCCCTGAACGCACCCCCTATCACAAGTACAGGCCTAGCATGCGTGGACTATGCAACGTGTAATTAAGTGTCTACCTCTCCGTCTTCGCACAATTTTTATTTACTGTACCGCCACAAATATAAAACATGCAGTTCTAAAATTTATATATGATATTGTTAAACATTTTAACTAAACATTCTTGAAACAGAAACAAGATTAATAATATTTCACTCGATAGAAAAAAAACCAAAGATCACTCTGTTTAATATTTTAAAACAGCTGTGAATCGGAAAATACAATAATAAATGACGTGAAAGTTTTATCAATAGACGTGCATTTTTATAGACTAGAAAATTGCAAAAATACATTTTTCATTTTGTACCTCAGTTTTCTACGAATCAATAAAAACCTGTAATTAGTAACGTTTTTTTCGGTCACAGCGCGTAAGCGATGTTATGCAATTATTAACTTTATTAGTAGATTTCCTGGGAAACCTCGCCTTAAATTTGAAAAGCCGCTTCCGAAAAAAAAATCTACTTGTGAAACTGAACTTTCCCCAAGCAACATTTAATAATAATAATTAACTCTTTAATGCACAAACAACATGTAACAAAAGAAACAAATGTAAAAAAATAAGAAATGTACAAGTAGGCGGCCTTATTGCAATAAAGCAATCTCTTCCAGGCAACCTTAAGACAGGAATATGGGAAAGGAATAATCCAGGGGAAGGGTGCAGAAATGGGAATAAAAAAATTGTTTGTGTCATAGGGAAGGAAATTACATAACAATATAGCGGCTAAGGATTTGTAGATAGGAAGTGACTACGAACTAGGGATTTGAAAGAATCTAGCGTACGCGCTCTCTGAATACTCTCAGGGAGAGAATTCCATAGCCGGACGGCTTGAGAAGGAAACGAGTCAAAAACTGAGTTGACCGAGGCGGGATGTCAAGGGATAAAATAAAATTAGATCGCAAAATACGACTCGACGATCTATGGATATTGCGAAAAGAATTTTCGCAAAATCCATACAAAATGAGATTTTATCTGAGGAAATTGTTATGCAAAGTTTAATTTTTTTACCCAGCTGCAAGGAAAGGGCACTTATGTTTTTCGCGCGTATCTTGTATGTTTATATGTAATATATTCTTTATTACCTCATATCTTTCAAACGACTGAAGGGATTTCTATAATCAAGATATCGTTAGATTTTTCGTGACAGCCCAAGTGTTCTTAGAAGGTAAGTGATGTTTAAAAAAACAATATAGTGGCCGTAAGGTGCTACTATTAAACTGCATATAAATTACGCGCGGCAAACCCTCGTGCATTGCCTCGCGCGGCAGCCGCGCGCTATGTAGACGGGTTTGCCGCGCGCGGCATCTCGAGCAGCCGAAGTTCGAAGTTTGCCGCGCGTAATTTATACGCAGCTTTAGAAGTGAAGAAAAATTTATTTCGGTAGCGGTTACATTACAGCCTGTGTATAGTTTGTTCAGAATCCAGAGTCCATCCAGAGATCTATACTTTACCAATATAATAGTTTTGAAACATTGCTAATGGCACAAAAATGACATGAAAAATTAAAATAGATATATCAATAGTTTGAATACATTATTATCTATTGCTATCTTTCTGTGTTCCAGTGCAAACCCCACGGTCAGTCAGCCACTCCTCATAGGTAGTAATGGTCTTCTGGGCATGACCAACTACGATGCTAAGAGACGGACTATTGTCCTCTTGCACGGATGGAGGGTTGGGGCGGATGCTAAGATGAATACTCTTCTGGTGCCAGGTATTTTATTGTTTTATTAGGTAAAGCAAACAGCTGTACAACAATAAATGATCACTTAACGCCCTTTGATTACACTGCAATTAAATAACCTCCTCTTTTTTTGAAGTCGGTGAAAAACATCTTTGTTTCCTTTGCAATAACTTTAACGGAGTCCAACTTAGTGATCGTTAATTTAATAATGCGAGATTCAAGAATATTTTCGTAGCTAGTTATGAAACTTATAATAGTTACCATGGTTGACGCAAGGAATAGACTGGATGGGTCTTCTTTGAATACGTGTCAAGTTTCTGATATTATATTGATTTGACCTTTGTAAATGTTACTAACTCAATGTCCAAATCTCCACAGCTTTTCTCTCCGCCGAGGATGTCAACGTCATCGTAGTGGACTGGAGCGCTGGCGCTGGTGATATAAACTACGCCAATGCAGTTGCCAACACTGTCACAGCGGGTGAGACGGCGTTTGATGAATTTTGACACTATGACAAAATAAATCTAAGATGGCCGCCGTCACAAAGTGACGGATTTACATTTTGTGCAATGCGGGTATTAAATGAATGAGCTTAACATGTAGAATACAGTTTATTATGAAAAATAAAATTCAAATCCAAGATGACCGCCGTCACAAAATAATAAAATATAGATTAAATAAATAGTCAAAAACTTTTTTAAATAAGCTTTTATAAAAATAGCAAAATAAACTTTAATGAATCACATAATACAATTTGTCATGATAATATTAAGGCTTGTCCTGAGATTTATAAAAACATTTTTTTTTCTTAGAATTGTCAATATCAAGGTCAAGTTAAATAGTTATTGTTTATCTACATAGGTAAATCTAGCGACAAGCTTTTGAATACCTACCTAATGATCAGGTTCTAATAAGTTTTATTATTTATTTATCAATTGAAAGGGAAATTTACAGACAAACAGTCAAGGTTGACCAGATGCTAAATATGAATTTACACAGATGTGTACCTACTCGGATAAGTTGACATTACTAACATATCTCGAATACGTCAAATGTTGAATTATTACAGTAAAAACTAATATTACCTACTCATTATTTAGGCATACAAACAGTACAATCAAGAACACAAAGGTAGGTAGTGAAATTATTTAATACCAAATATTTCTTACACTCTCGTTTTCACACTGACAATTGAATGCAGCATCGAGCGGGAAATCGGGTGGATTGGGTTCTTCTTTATGGTGAAAGTTACATGAAAGCATTTAGCTATATTCCTTTAGATCAAGCCTCTAACTACTGCAATATTATACAAACAAGTTCAGTTCATTTTGAAGGTCAATGACATCAGTGTTACACGTTACGGTTTTTAGGATTTTCATAGCGTCCGCAAACAACAGTATTTTAGAGTTCCTAAAACTGTCACCAAGGTCATTGATAAAATAAATATTGTAAGCACGGGGGTGCCAGGAGTGAGCCTTGAGGTACGCCCGATGGTATACTATCCTATTTAGAGATAAATAACCGAATCACAACAGCTTGACGTCTATTTTCAATATATGAACAGAACCAATGGTGTAACATCGCTATGAATTCCAACCATGGAGAGATTTATCATGAGAATGGATCTAAAAGGCTTCGTATAACTCGATAATTGAAATCACAATTCACGTTGCAGGGCAAGGCGTGGCTCGTTTCATAAATTGGCTTAACCAAGTGACCGGATCAAGCCCATCCTTCTTCCATCTCATCGGACACAGCTTAGGCGCTCACAAAGCGGGGATCATAGGCAGGAATGTCAACGGAAAAATCGCTCACATCACTGGTAAGATCATTATTTATTTATAGTATTTTTCATCAATAAGTCTTATTTGCAAGGAGAAACCCTAGGTCTTCGTCTCACGTTCCCTTTGGCGATAGCTCGGCCATTGTGCTCGGCTCGTGGGTAGTGATGTCGCATTGTGGACCCTACCACGCGCGCCAATAAGGGCAGGGAGAACACCGGGGGGTTTAGTGGGTAGGCCCGGCACTGTGACGGGAGAGCCCTACACACGCTTATCGTCCAGCTAACAGTGAGTACAGGGCGGTCACTCATTCCTCCCGAAAAAAAGATCTTCGTCTCACGTGAAAGTAAGTGACGATGAAGCTGAAGATGGAGATAAAATTTACCTGGCCTTTTTTTCGAATTTTAGTCAAACGGCCATAAAGACCTTGCCACGAATCAAACTAACAAAAAACATTAATATTAACATAAAACCTCGCCAAGTGCGAGTAGGACTCGCGCATCGAGAGTTCCGTAAAAAGTTATCTAAGTGTTTAAGTTCCCACCTATGTACAGCCGGCTTCAAAAGTAGATAAGCATTTTTGGCAGATTTAGTACCATGTCACACCAACTATTACTTTAATTTAGTATGGTTATAGTCCGATATTGCATTGTTAATAGTTGGTATGACATGATGGTACTAAAATGCTTATCTACTTTTGAAGATTTCAGATTTCAGATTTTCTACATTTGTTGTTTGTAGTTTGTACGGAGTCCTTGGTGTGCGAGTCCGTATCGCACTTGACCATGAAGCAGATTTCCTCCATGCACTTGATCGGTTTTTTTTAATTTGACTATCAAAATATTGGCAATTTCTTAGTGCAAGCGCACGCGACCGATAATCGGTGACCGATTTCCATTTCCATTCCGTCAAAAAATCGGTCACTGATAATCGGTCGTGTGCGTTCGCGCTAAATCATAGTCAAAAGTTGATCGATACTTTTTGAACCGACCTTTACTTTTAGTACCTGCCCAATCCCATTACTAATTGATAGGCGTGCATAATACTCCCACAGTTTTCGGAACATACTCACCAAACGACTGCACTCTCTTTTATCATTGCTGACTTTTCTGATCCAGAATGTCCCTCCATCGGGGACGGAGAGAACTCAGAGGGTGGTTTATCCGGCTATGGAGACACATACCCATACCTAAGTAGCTGGCTTAGTCAACTGACTGAGGTAAAGCGATTTTGGATCGGATAAGACCCTGAACAGCGTCATTTATAGACTGGGTCTTAGCGCTAGTGAGGTCTTACCCTGGACAATATCACAATCACTGTACTTGTTACATGTAACAATACGACGCCGACGGTCTGATTTCAACTCGTTCGTCAGGTTTGGAAGCAGCCCTGCCTGGATTCATCACCAACACCGAAAACCGTCTCAGGCCCGATGACAGCGCGTATACTGAAGTCATCCACACCAACGCTGGGCTTCTGGGCTTCATCGCTCCCCTCGGCCACGTTGACTTCTACCCCAATGGTGGGATCAACATGCCTGGCTGCGACTCCCAGGAGTGCGACCACGCAAGGTACGAGTATATTACATCTAATATCTATACTAATATTATAAAGCTGAAGAGTTTGTTTGTTTGTTTGTTTGCTTGAACGCGCTAATCTCAGGAACTACTGATTCAAATTGAAAAATTCTTTTTGTGTTGGATAGTCCATTTATCGAGAAAGGCTTTAGGCTATATAACATCACGCTACGATTAATAGGAGCTGAGCATCAATGACAAATGTTGCAAAAACGGGTAAAAAATATACGGCGAAACGTAGTTCGCTGGCACAGCTAGTATACAGGGTGTCCCAAAAAATAGTGTCAAGCGTAAGTCCAGAGTTAGAGCACCTCTTGGAGTACCCGAATCACCCCCATGTATGTTCCGCGATTATTCGTAGTTTTCGAGTAATAATTTTTTTTTCTGACTTTTTGAAAATTTTGATCCAAAGAACTTAAAAATTTTAAATAAAAAAAAGTAGAACATATTTTAATGTTTTTCTTTTTGCCACTGAATCATCTTTAGTGCTTCTTTTATGTCTAAAATAATCAGCTTCGTAACTTTAGTGGAAATTTAGAAAACAGTAGTGTAAAGTCAAAATTTGAATGTTAGTGAATAATTACTTAAAAATTCATCTTTAAATTAAAAATCTAAACAGGCGAATTCATGGTTTCTAAGTATGTGTAAAAACTTCTCTAGACTCTCTGCTTTCATTATCATTTAAAAAAAGAAGTACTTAATAGGGCTACTTTGGCTTAAATCGGCCATCAAAGACAGCGAGGTGAAAATTTCATAAAATTTATCAAATTCCTATCAGATGATAAAAAAATATCTGGTCTTTTTATAATTTCTAAGGTTCAGATTAATTACAATTTAGCAAAAATTAACTACATGAAACCCATATTTAAATATTTTTCTCGCGGATCACATCGGTTGTAGTGTTGGATGTAACGCAGTACTTACCTGCTAAAAAATTGCCCGAGTGAGAGGATATGAAAGAGACCGCATTATTGCTATCTCTCTCACTCTCATTGGCGAAATGGATAACTGTAACTGAGGAATGCTATTCTTTGTGACAAGGGGATGAGGCGGGGGGTGTAGTCCGAGCGCCTATTGTGTTCTGGCGCCAGTCGTTTGCCTGCTTTTGTTTGCGCCTTACGTACGATACGCTCATTTGTGATTATTTGACGAACTTTGCTTTCTTTACGGACCTTGAGTGCGATTACGATTTGGTTTTGTGTGAATACGGGATTTTGACAAATTTGGCATTCTTAACGGACTTTTCAAGCTCTTCATTTTGTGATGTCTTTTTCATCGCAATAATATGCTCTTATGCATTACTTTTATGGATATGCAAGAGGAAATGCTTCTGAAGCAGCCAGGTTGTTCCGGCAGCAAGTACAAAATGGAGGTGGACCTCAGCCTGAAACTTGGCCTGATCATCGCATGATTTTAAGAGTACATAACTCTTACATGGAAGGACGCCTACCAGGTAGAAGATCGGGGCGCCCATCTGAAATGAGTGACCCAGATACTGTTCAATCAGTGGTCGAAGAAGTGGTGAGAGATCCATCAGTTAGTGTAAGAACAATAGAACGTCGAATCGGAATTCCGAAATCACAAGCACATCGAATACTTCATCAAGAGCGTTTTCACCCATATCACATCCAGAAAGTTCAGCAGCTCAAGCCCGCAGACTACCCGAGAAGGGTGGCATTTTGTCAGGAAATGTTACGGAGACAAGCTGAAAACGAAAATTTCTTTAAAAATATTCTATGGACTGATGAATGACATTTTAAGCGATGTGGAGTGTTTGATGCGCATAACTACCATTCGTGGAGTATTGAAAATCCACACCTCACAAGGGAATCTAATTTCCAAGAACAATTTAGTATCAATTTGTGGTCAGGCATCCTAAACGGACAGCTGATTGGTCCGTTCGAACTATCGGACCGACTGAACAGCGAGGCCTACTTGCAATTTCTACGTGATCTCGGCGTCTTATTAGAAGATGTAGACCTATTAACGCGGAGAAATATGATTTTTCAAAACGACGGCGCTCCTTGCCATTTTGCTAGAAATGTTAGACAACATTTGTCTGAAACATTTCCAGGCAGATGGATCGGTCGTGGAGGGCCCATTGCGTGGCCGCCACGGTCCCCCGACTTGAACCCCATAGATTTTTTCGTCTGGGGATACTACAAGGAATTAGTATACGTCAAGGACATTACAAACGTCACAGTGTTAAGAACAAAATTAAGACAAGCGGAAGAAACAATAAAAAACAACAGAATTGCATTTATAAATTTAAAAGATAACTTTTTTAGACGATGTAGAATATGTATTGAGCACGAAGGTCGTCATTTTGAAAACTTTCTTTAAGCGATCGAATAATAAATACTTTGAAAATAATGTTTTGTTTCATTTATTAAGTTATAATAAACCTTCAAAGGTTTTTAAAGATGGTAGCAGGAACAGTTATTTTTGACCTTCAAATAATAAATTTTTAGCTTTTCTACAATCATTTTTGGTTTATTAATAAATAATTGGAATTTAAAAAAAAAAATATTCAGAAGTCGAGTTTTATGAAATTTTCACCTTGCTGTCTTTGATGGCCGATTTAAGCCAAAGTAGCCCTATTAAGTACTTTTTTTAAAATTATTATGAAAGCAGAGAGTCTAGAGAAGTTTTTACACATACTTAGAAACCATGAATTCGCCTGTTTAGATTTTTAATTTAAAGATGAATTTTTAAGTAATTATTCACTAACATTCAAATTTTGACTTTACACTACTGTTTTCTAAATTTGCACTAAAGTTACGAAGCTGATTATTTTAGACATAAAAGATGCACTAAAGATGATTCAGTGGCAAAAAGAAAAACATTAAAATATGTTCTACTTTTTTTTATTTAAAATTTTTAAGTTCTTTGGATCAAAATTTTCAAAAAGTCAGAAAAAAAATTATTACTCGAAAACTACGAATAATCGCGGAAGATACATGGGGGTGATTCGGGTACTCCAAGAGGTGCTCTAACTCTGGACTTTCGCTTGACACTATTTTTTGGGACATCCTGTATAATAATTTGAGTGGGTTAAGAGAGTTGACCGATGCGTCAATCCAACTGTCCAAAGGGTTTATGTGTCTGCGATGTGAATGTGGATGTGAATGTGTGATGAAGAGCCTTGCTCATATGAGCAAGGCTCAAATAAGTTTGTGAGATGATGACCACTGCTGATAAAGGCTCGAACTGGAATTTTCACTGGTATCTTCCATTCAACTATCCGGCTCGAAGTATCATTACATAAGTCCTTTAGCTTCGGGATGTGCTATTAAGTAGTCGGTTTCCAATAGGATAGCTTTCTATTGGAAACTTAGCTTACTACATCCATCATCGAACGATAGCTAAGATAAGCGATGCTTAAAGTGCAGAGATGAATGGATGTGTGCTCTCTTGCTTAGAGGCTATTCGCTAGTAGCCGTCGACGATGGCTGCTCAGCGTTGCGTGGTGTGTTTTCCTTGTTTCGTGATTCGTGAACCCTCAGATCTCTTTTAGTGATATCGAAACAAACCCTGTGGCAACCCGTTTGGTCGATGCTATTTATGGGAAACCGAAGTTTATGCATCGTAAAGGGCGTCTTATGGTTAAAATGACACCAATGAAGAATCGGATCTCCTCTCTGAAAATATAAACCAAGTTGTCGCCACTGCAAAGGCTTACAGAGGCGGTCTTCGTATATTCCAGGTCCTATTTCTACCTAGCCGAGTCCCTCACATCTGGCGGTTTCAAAGGACGGCGTTGCGCGTCGTACGTCACTGCGATGTCCGCAAAATGCAGATTACCCGGCAGCCTTAGGATGGGAGGCTTAGTAGCTAAGACTGGGTAAGTTTCTCAGGACTTTTAGTAGGTACAAGTTTATCATGCGTTTTGAGGAGCGCAGACAGAGTGGCGCGTGCGCTCAACGTTCGTTCACTTAAATCTTAAGTAAAACGTCTTAAGTCAAAATTAATATGTTAGAATTTATATGTTAAAATAAAAAAAATAATATGTTAAAATATAATATATAATGTAATATATAATTAATGTATGTTAAAACATAATATAAATAATAACAAAAATCTGTAATATGTAAAGTATACAATGTAATAGGAATATAATAGGTATGTATGAGCATAAATATATATATGATGTATAAGCGTGTGTGTATTATATATAAACATGTAGGATAGTTACACTTTAGGTGATGCGCAACTCACCCTAGATATAGAGTAGAGTAGTCGGACTTATTAAGTTTAAAAAAGAAAAAGATCAAAACGAAAATACAGCCTTAAAAGGGCACGGACCACGAGTCTGTGGTGATATAATTATATTATAAAAAAAAAAAAAAAAAAAAGTCAAAATTAAATAAATTAAAAAAGAAATTCGGTAATAAATAAAATTTGAATCTACCACGCGCTCGGAATACTGACCTCCCCGAGGAGCTAGCCAGAATCTCGGGGGTTTCTCGCGCTAGGTAATATAAGAAATATGATACCTTCGCTGCGTTATTTTGTCTTGTTCGAACTAATTTGTACTCTTTATTGCAGATCTACTGGCATTTACTATTTGGAAACAAATCCGGCGCCGCCATTTTCAAAGAGTTAATGATTTCAATGAAATGTTAGGAAAATAAATTACTTATTTACAAAATTTTGATGTTTATTTTATTAAGGTTATGAAAACAATTATCACAAAATGAAAATATCTTAGTAATATAAGGTATTAGACTATTATATCTTCTGTGGTATTAGTGAGAGACTTATGGGCAGTTTCACCAATCTTTTATTAGCTTAGGAAACTCCTAAGACCATCAAAGCTCATATCCGTCCCCACCAAGGGGCACGAGCCTACCCTAACTACATAGTTAAGGCAATTAGGCCTTAGTCAAACCACGCTGGCCCAGTGCGGATTGGTTGACTTCACATACACCTTTGAACTACTTCGCAGGTGAATGCAGGTTTCCTCACGATGTTTTCCTTCACCGTAGGAGCGTCAGATAAATGTAGGTACATATGTAATTCGTGAAACAAAAAACACATTGATACATGGCTGGATCGATCGCGGGCCTCCCGATTTCTACTCTGAGCACAGTGCAGTGCCGAGGCCACAGCGCCACCGACGCTCTAATTCCTAAGACGTATGCTATCACCTTTTGTCTTTGGTGAAAAGAATGTGACAAGCTGAGACAAGGTTGGAGAAATTGGCCAATAGTCCTACAGTCGTTTGCATGGGTCTTACCTATTTCTGCCGCTAAGCAGCGGTACTGGCATCGCTGTGTACCAGTGACCAGTGTGAAGGGGAAACAGTGCAATTACTGGGTACAGTTGCCGGCACCTAAGTTGGCAGGAACGGGGGATATTATAACGAATATTGGCTCGAATGATGGACACTAGGAATAATAATAATACTGAAATATTATTGGATAAGATGGAAATGAAATGAAAAGCAGTAGGTAACAACTTTTTGTTGCACACGAGGATACGAGTTAGGAGCCGGCGACTATACTGTGACTTGATGGGTGCTTACTCTCTGTCGCACTACTTTGTCACACGAGTGTGATACAGAAGAATTCTTTTCATCACAGTCACACCAGTGTGATTCTTAAGAATTTTATTCCTCACAGCCACATATCTTGTGTCACAAGGTGACGATTTCTTGAATGACCTATGCACAAGGGCGTAGCCAGGTACAGGCAGGGTGGCAGCTCCTTCCCCTGCCCCCCTCACCCCTAAAAGGGTGGTCGCCAGTATGTTGGCATGCCCACAAAGTACATCTATTAATCAAAGGAAATGTTGCATCTAAAACTTATTCTGGTTACTGCAACTAACTATTAGTATAAAACTTCTACTAACTAATAATCTACTACTATTAGTATAAAAGAATGGAGGAGTGGGGGAGGGCCCCCGTACGAAGGGCTGCGGGCACAAGGCAAATGCAAATAGGGTAACCATGACGCCATTTTGATATTTTTTGTTAAAAACATGTGAAACAAATTGTAACATTGGGATTGTATCGTTTTAAATCTCGCGCCTTTAGTTTGGTTTAAATTGATGCGCGAATTCTAAGTTGCTTATCATAGCTCAGTTCCGTCTTTTGTCCTTGTCTTGAAATGGCAAGTACATGGCGAACCAAATTTGAGATATCAATTTTCGTACCTGAAAATTAGTAAATATACATTCGGCTATTCAGTCTAAGATTTATTAAGTAGGTTTCGTGTTTTTAAATGAAAATGGAATGGAAGATTTCAGATGACAAGCTCGCGTGAAAATTAATAAGCCCGTGCAGCCAACATCACCAACAAATTATCTAGCCATAAATCTTATCAGCGAGGCGATGCAGCTTCCGACCCTCGTGCGGCGTGCTCTAAGCACATGTTACAAAATGAAATTTGACGTTGGAGTTTTAAAGTGGAGTGGAGTTTGAAAGTTTTCTACATGAGTTTGAAAGATACATGTCAAGACATGTATCTTCTCCTTTGCAGAAAACTTTATCTTCGACGAATATTAACAACGATACTTCATGTTTTTGAAAATATCTAATGTATTATATGAATGTCAGTTCTAAACGCTCATTGCTCTCGCGGATCAGTCTTCCTCCAGCTCATCCGCCATTGCGTCTCCCTTCTTCCAAACGCGGTGTTCCCTCCTCACAAAAAAAACATTTCTTAAATTGGCACATTTTCTACCAAACTCTAAATCAAAATTTCGAAATCACTATATATTAACAACTGCTAATTTGTGTTACAACTATTAGGCAAAACCACAGGGCAAAACACTTCTATTAAAATGTTAAGCCTGACTTACAAATGCCATTCCGGTAATTCCAAGGAGTAAGATTTCGAAAACTGTTGACCCAAACATTTAAAAATGTCTACCAACACATTTTACCCGAAATAACAGCAACACTGAACTGATGTGTTCGAAGATTATTGGTCGTTTATTTGATTGGTCAATTGCTACGATTGGCTGATGCGCGGAACGCATGATCAGTCACCCTTTCAATTACTAAAAATAGCTCTTAATTTTCATTTACAAACACGAAACCAACTTAATAAATGTTAGACTGAATAACCGAATGTATATTTACTAATTTTCAGGTACGAAAATTGATATCTCAAATTTGGTTCGCCATGTACTTGCCATTTCAAGACAAGGACAAAAGACGGAACTGAGCTGTGATAAGCAACGTAGAATTCGCGCATCAATTTAAACCAAACTAAAGGCGCGAGATTTAAAACGATACAATCCCAATGTTACAAAATCTTACTAAAATATACAACATTATGAATACGACATTTAAACAACATTATTGCCTTTAACTGGTAATGTCTAGATTGCTAATTTATTATTCACCTGTTCAAATAATATAGGCATATAATGGACTGCTTCTGAGAAACTATTTTTTCATATTACCTAATTTCTGACACTATCGGCTCACTATGTAATATCGAGTTTGGAATTGATATACTTTAATTCAGGCGTTCCCAGACTTTTCCAAGTCGTGACACACTGAGTTTGAATTTTCTCACGGCACCCTAGTAATTTTTTTCTATTTCTTTTTCTTAGTTTTGTTGTACCTTTTTGGAATTTTATTTTTAGCACAGACATCAGGGGTGCCGCGAAGCATGGTCTTTTCATGGTACCCACTAAGGGAACCTCTGCTTTAATTTATAAATCATAATTACACAGGGTGTGTAAGGGGCTCAGAATAGAACCCCGCGGAAGTCTTTTTCACGAGGCTTAAAGTCTGTCGATTAAATGTGTCCACATGGGAAAATACTAAGGATTTTCAAAAATCCTACTTAACTTCTTCTTTTTTAATTTGTGGCAACTGGTCGTCAGTCTCTATAACGACAATTGCCACAAATTAAAAAAGAAAAAGAAGAAGTTAAGTAGGGTTTTTGAAAGTCAGTATTATCCCAGGTAAACACATTTAATCGACAGACTATAATTTATTTATTTTATTCAGCCTAACCATAGTATATTAAATTCTATTAAATACTATAACTAGGTGTATAAAACACTTACCACTCCTCCAACTATTCAACAGAATAAAGAATTTGTTTTGGTTGGCAGTAAGGCTTCCGAGCCTGCTTGGATAGCTACCACCATCTTACATAAGTTTGCCGCCATAATCAATGTTAATAACATTGTTCAGTTGTGTCCCGACAATTTGCAGGTAGAATACCAGAGGGGCCTCACTATGATCGCTTATAGCAAGGTTAAAACAATATTAAAACAGAGACACCGCTCTTGCTGCGTATAGCGCCATCCCGCTCTCAGCGCGGTTTTAATCTTGTTTTGGGCGATCATGGTTGGGGGGCAGTTCCTCATTTGTTGAGGAGTCCAGGTGAAGCTCGCTTTCGTATTCGGCCTTATCGTTACCTACCATCAGGTGAGGTGAAGGCCAAGAGCTTCCCTGTAGTGTGTAAAAAGTAGAAATACCTAAAGAAAAATTCACAATTTCTGCTTCACAATGTTTTGGATATTTGTTAGCAACAAATTTACGAATTATATCAACCATTTCACTATAGTTGTTCATCAGAGCCTCGAACATCGCCATCTAATCTTAAGTCTTTATGTATTCTACAGGTTGCAGTTTGAAGAGTGTACTCAGGAATTGCACATATATTGTGCAATTCCTGAGCATTATATTATAATACCACCAGCACCATCGGACCACGCGACGTGGTAAGGATTTCCATCAGTATTTAGTCAACATTTTACCCATTAGTACCAAACTATTCGCTTTCATCATCATGCGAACCGCCAAGCTATAGAAGTCAGTGTTTTCAACAGAATATAATTTGGGGATTTTCAAGGCAAGAGTGAACAGGCCCTATTAGAGTTTGCATGCTCCACCCTTACTCCAACTTAGGCCATATCTTCGCAGTCAAACACACTCAAGTCTTTCATAAAAATTTACTACAATCAGTGAGATTTTATTTGCTTTCTCCTCTACTAATCCCTTAACATAGTTTTTTTGGAAACGTTGCGTAAAACATTCCATATTATCTAGAAAAACGTGGAAAAGTCCAGAGTCTGCATGGGTACCAATATCTTATCAACTTCTGCTGCCAAGCTGTGGTGTTGCATACTGTGTTCCGGTTTGAAGGGTACGACAGGCCTGAGAGACAGGCAGTGAATGACACCTTATGTCAAAAGAAGAGCGTCGGTGTGGATTCGACAATGTTTTTCTAAACGGAAGGTCCGTGGTTCGCTCCTGCCATATACCAATGTGTTTTTCGAATTTCATATGTACTACATTTGCCGAACGTTCCTACCCTACGGGGCGAAGGAAAACATCGTGAGGCATAATGCATACATCTGCGAAGAAATTCAAAGGTGTATCCGCACTGGGTCAGTGTGGTTGACAAAGGGCACCACTTAGAGTAGGCTCGAGCCCCTCGGTGATGACGTATATGAGCTGCGATGATGTCACAAGTTAGAAACGTGCATTGGCGTCCTTGAAGGGGTTTTACCCTTAGTTTCAGAAGAGTTTTGTGCTCTGAGCGTTCGAGTACCTGTATAATGAGGTATGTTCCGAGGAGTTGTTTGACATGTGCCAAAAGCATATTCTATCATCACATGGCTCGCCATCAGCAGAGAACTCACCCTCACACCATAGAACCAAAATGGCTGCACAATGATTTCAAAGGAAGTTTTTGTTGTGCGCACGCAGAGTCTGGAATCTTAAGAGACTATAGCTACATGACTTTATTCGAGAAGGACCTTCTCGAATAACCTCATATTTTTCAAAGGGTCGGCGATGTCCCATCCCAGGTCTCATCCAATATCTACCCCATTGCTGCAAGTGGCCATAGATTATAACAATGTTATTAGCAGTGTTTGATCTGATAATTAGAGGTAAGAGCTGTAGTTTATCTGTAGATCCAGATCAAGCTCGCGTCCATCTTAGACCATAGGATCACTTCGGATCAGATCCAAGAGCTTCTATTTTGCTAATTACAGAAAAAAACCCACGAGATATGCCAGTGAAATTACTGGGTACAGACACTTTACATCTTATATCACAAGTTGGCAACGTACACTGTGGTTCTTCTGGCGGTCGCAGATTTGCTGCGAATCTCACAAGAACCACATGTACTGTTATTACTTATATACCATCAGGTGGGCGGTTTGCTTGTTTGCCAACTTAGTTGTATTAAAAAAAATAAGTCGAGGTCGAGGCAATAGACTAGATGACTAAAAATTTTCTTTTGCTTTAATAAAGGCTCATTCATATAATAAACAGAAAGAAAAAATCGGTTTTCGAATAACTATAAAAACAACCAAGATATAAGGTATTAAAGATTTTTCTCCATCTCTTTCTAGCAAAACGGCAATTTACAAGGAGTTAATATGGCCGTACTCAACGATGACGTCACGGTTGATGTCAGATCTCTCTGTCTAATCGCCTTTAAATTAACAACTTAAAATGCTTGTATCTAAAATGTATTTCTAAGCCGATTTTAATTCTAATTTCACAGGACTGCATCTTTTTCCACGGTATTTTAATATTTATTGACGAGACGTAAAAATTTGAATTCAGTCATCATCCCAATTCAAAAATAGGTACCTACTTGTTAAATGTATTGCTTTCGCGGCTTTACCTGAACAAACTAGCAGAAGCCCAATTCTGCTAATTGAAACTAAACCGTTGCGATCCACCAATCAGAACGCCACATTATCACGTCATCGAACAGTTGCATGGCAATATACGCGCTACGATTGGTTGATCGCAACGGTTTAGTTTCGATTCGACAGAAACTTATTAGCAGAATTGGGCCTCTGAGCGCAATAGAAACAACTGCGGCTCGGACCGAAGATACCTATGAAAAGCACACAAAATAGACGTTGCATAGCCTGATTTCTCCTCTAAAACTATCCCGATTTAATTACTTTTTGCATCATACATTAAAGAAAGGCTGTGGCTGTGTTTCCATGTTTTCCTTTTTCATATAATCTCTCTAAATGTGCTTGCTGAATGTTTGAATGCAGCAGAAAATCTGGACAATTTCCTAGGGTTATGAAGGCTTAAATCCCTTTTAATAATAAACTTTTTTTTTTCCATTTATTTGAACCACGAACAGGCTTACAATTAATCATACATACACATAAAATTTATATAAACATAGTTATTGTAAACCCAGCATTGATGGTCACTTCGTAATTTTCAAAAAGGTATACTATGAAACCTGTACAGCTTTGAAGTACTTAGGTAATCTAATATTATACATGTAGGTAGGTACTTACATCTATCACTATATTTATTTTTTATATTATAGTTAATGAGATACAATTTTACTATGAGTACGAGACGTAATAGGTATAGTTATATTATATGTATAGTAGTATAATATACAAGTGAATGTGTGTTCTCGAGTGAAGTGAGTGCGTGTGTGTGTGTGTGTGTGCGGGTGGGTGTGTGTGTGCGGGTGTGTGTGTGTGTGTGTGCGGGTGGGTGTGTGTTTGTGTGCGCATGTGCGTGCGTGCTCGTTTGTATGCATAAGTGTTGTGTCAGTATTTAACTTAAATTAATAAAATAGTGCATACATCTATGCTTATATCTAAAGTGTTTCTGTTATGTGTATGTAGGTACATGATAAGAACTAGAACTAAAATTTAACTTTAATTTTAATTATTGTTAATAGTGGCCAGTGATTTTTGGAAGAAATAGAGCAGCTATTGCTATTATCCCGAAAGGAAACAGGGCACTAGGTTTGTATGGAGATACGGTCCCTATGGTTTCCTCTTAAAAACAGAACGTTTCTTGTTGCTAAGCCACACCCAGATCCAATGAAGGAACGTTAAGAGCTACGAATTAAAGCAATCATCGATATTGAGTAGAGTTCTTGACCTTCAACCTCACCGTCAATCCATACTTCCATACTAATACTATAAATGAGAAAGTAACTTTGTCTGTCTGTCTGTCGCGCTTTCACGCCAAAATACTGAACTGATTTAGATGAAATTTGGCATAGACATAGTTTGAGTCCCAGGTAAGGACATAGGATAGCTTTTACCGTAGAAATCACCCCTTGAGGGGGAGAAGTTTGTATGGGGAAGGATAAAGAATAGTTTTATCCGCGAAATCATTACTTAAGGGTGTAAAAGGGAATTAATAAAAAAGGATTTCCACGCGGACGAAGTCGCGGGCAAAAGCTAGTAAGTGCATAAAGGCATATAATGCAATAAGATAGATAGATAGATTCTTTATTGCACTCATCACAATTTAAATACAGTAGTGGTTTTTAATATTAATGAGGGCAAAGGCGGTCTTATAGCTAAAAGCGATCTCTTCCAGACAACCTTTGGTTTGGAAAATTGGTAAAAAATTAGTGTGCCAATAAAAACAAAAATCAAAAAAAAAAAGTTAAAAATAATATAAGAATAGGTACAGACATCACACTGACACTTCTATATTGAAGTCGGTGCCAAACGATGATTTCCTAGAAAGTCTTAAAATTTGGCACCGACTTCAATATATAAGTGTGATGTCTGTACTTATTCTTATATTATTTTTAATTTTTCAGTGTTGTTGAAGTCGGTTTATATTTTTTGTAAAATATTTTTTATTTTTAACTTTTTAGTGAATCAAATCTTTTTAGTGAAAGAAACTTAGAAGATATTAGCGTTTCCCTCGATTTTCATGGGATCCCATCATCAAATCCTGACTTTGGTGACCTTGGAACCATCCTAGGAGCCTCCCACACCCTCTATCGAATACAAAAAAAAATTGAAAATCGGTCCACAATTGGCGGAGTAATCGCGTAACATACACACAAAACACATTGGAAACACCTTAAAATTTAAGGGTTTTCCTCGATTTTCATGGGATTCCATCATCAGATCCTGACTTTGGTGACCATGGGACCACCCATGGAGTATACTCTATCGAACACAAAAATAATTTTGAAAATCGGTCTACAACTGGCGGCGTAATCGCGTAACATACACAAAACAAAAAAAAACATACGCATCGAATTGAGAACCTCCTCCTTTTTTGAAGTCGGTTAAAAATGGAATTAAAACAAAAAAAATATGATGTTACAAGCAAGTAGGTACCCGCTACTGGCGCAGACCTAAAAGATGTTGATGTAGCTTTCGTTTAAAAATCGCTAGTGATTTGGATTTCCGAATAACAGGCGGCAAATCATCCCATAACTGAGAAGCCTTGATTGTAAAGGAATCCCTGTAATATCCCAATCGCATAGATGGGTGTTTGAGTACATTATCCGACTTGGACCTCAGTTCACGAGAATGGTCCGATCCCAGAAATCGGAAACGCTCCTTTAAATAGGGAGGGGTGCGAGGATCGTAGAGGACATTATAAAGGAGAATGAGAACATGCTCCTGACGGCGCAGTCCGACGGGAAGCCACTCTAATTTTTTCTTTATTGGGACACATGGTCAAATTTACGCAGCCCATAAACAAACCTAACACAGACATTTTGTAGCCTTTGTAAGATATTTGGATATTGAATTTTTTCGGTCTAATTACAAAACATGACCTAAGTTGGTTCAAGCCTGATGCTGTGTCGTCTACTCCACAGAACACAGAAAGAGGTTAGAAAGGCAATCATGCACCGTTTGTACGGGAACCGCTGTCGCCAGTTTTGCTCCCACTTCTTTTCCTTGCACCGCCCATGCAAAGTCGCGCGAAATCGGGCTGAACCAATCACAACGCTCACTGGGCTCCTCATTCACAGAAATTCACTGACGTCCAGAGCCGCGTGTACAAATAACATTATTTTAGTGATTGACATTAATGAATAGTTATCGATATTAAATATTGCCAGCTATTTAACCATTTGAAATATTTAGAAAACCAAAAAATAATTATTACTTTCATTATACGTTTATAATTAATAATATTCAAGTAATATTTTGTTTTTATGAAACAAAATTATAGCTTTTTAGCTCAAAAATGTTGTAGGTTAGACGTAAAATAAAAGAAAAACTATAATACTATAATGCACCGGTCCGAAAGCATAAACTAGAATGGATAATCTGATAAACGGACGTGCGGTAGTTTAGTTGTTAGGATATTTTGGTTGGATGGAGAAGTAAATATTTGTAAAGTAAATATAAAGTACTCAAATCTTCATGTCTTAATGCAAACTTTTTCTATAAATCGTTAATAATATCTTCCATTTTGTATACATTTTTATTCAAACGTCGATTTCGTGCTTGTATTTTTTAAATTATTTTTTTTGTCGTTTTATAACAGTCTCTTTAGAAACAAGTATTTTTTTTATTTTTTTTTCCTGGGTGTCGATGCATTTGAGCTATTACTTGACAGTACACTGAACTGAAAATAATTACGGATTTATTAATTGACTATTACATTTAAAATGTTGTCTTATGTTGTCGTTATTTTTACCTGTAAGATCTTTTTGGGACTGTCTTTTATTATCAAAGAAGTTATTGAATCCAAAATGTCCTAGAATAAATCAAGTACCTTATATGTAATGTATTTTCTTAAAACTTTACGCTACATATTTTACATAATATTCATAAACATAGCTTTACCTGTCTCATCCGTTTTGTTAAATCATTATCGTTTATGTTATTTCTCGCTTCCGTAAGACTACGTTTTTGTGATTTACCATTGTTTAATTTCTCTTTGATTAACGACGAAGTAGAACTTCTCGCATCATTTATCTTAAACATAAAAGAGTTGGCTTACTGATATTGCAATCATTATTTGATATCATTAAAAAATTATAATACATACTGCAGAATACAAATACACGACTTTTTCATGTGGTATTACACTGCTTTTTAAATACTTGTTCCCAGATTATTTTATATCAAAATCATTTTCACTAAAATGTTTTGAGCAAATGGTGCTTGACTTAGTAGGAATCCATTCTTCTCTACCTGTTGCGTCAATCCACTTTTTACGTATTATATGTCCAAAAACAGTTATTAAAAGGGTATAATTGATAGTAAAATATATTTCAAATAAATAAATCAATACAAAAACCACCAACAGCCTCGTGAACAAATGTTCGTGCTTATCACACAAACTAACGTAGGAATAAGAGCAAGACTAACACAAACATTTGTTCCCGCCAGGATTTGAACCTGGACTGCTTGATGTAAAGCTCCGTTACTAACCACTTTACCACGGTGGCGCGGCGTCCTAACGGCGTGTCTAGTATTCATGATATAACAAGCTGGCCACCTACCTATGCTAAAATAGTCATATAAATATTATGGTGATATTAAAAATTCTAAGTTGTAAAATTAGTTTAGAATTTGCCCATAATTTTTTTACTAATCGAACTAATTGTATCGTGAAAATTGAAATTAATTTTACAATTTTAATCTTTGATTACATCGCCGTACTTCTATGAATAGGATGTTAGAAAGGATAGGTGTTAGCTTCGCCAAACATTCTGTATTCGAAAAGTAATAATTATTATTATGTCATTTTAAGTGACAAATAATATGTTATTTTTACTTAATACAAATATTTTAAAATATACATTTATCGATAAAATGTAATGCGTGCGTTTTTTGATTAGCACGGCACTATTCCTTGTACTGCGACTACTGCGTTAATGCTCATTAAGCCAAATGCGTCACTACCGAAAGCAGTGTACTACATTACGCGCTCTAAGTAATATGGCAAAAATCGCGTGCGTACATTGCCGTTATGATCAGTTTTGGTGGATTTTGACATTATGATCTATGGAATATGGTCATTATGATCAATTTACTACTTACCGATGAAAAGAAATTCCTTCTTTAGCTACACTTGATACCTGACTTCTTGTTTTACAAGTAATTATAGCACAAGAAGGCATTTTTTTTATATTTATAGCGCCGCGCTTCACGATACACTCACTGTTGTTGTCCGTCAGTGATTAAACAACGCGTTCGCGTTGCGGGGCCACAAGTATGAGCATTTAGTCATAGTTGTGGCTACGCGTGCCCCGCCCACATAGCCCTTCTAACCTCTTTCTGTGTTCTGTGGTCTACTCTCATTAAAAAAAATTAAAGTGGCACTCGGGGCCTGCCGCGGTAAAGCTATTGCATAGCATTTTTTATCAACTTATGCAATTATAATTATTTATTTATGCAGTATTTTTTTCCTTTGATATTATTTCAAGTTTTTTCTTTGATATTAATTCAAGTTACACTTTTTGAGCGTGGTGACCGATAAGAAAACAATTTTTTTTCTTTTATTGATCAAATGAGAAGTTGATATTGTTTAAAATATTTTTATTATCTTACATTTTTATATCATTGAAACTATAGGTTTATGGTATGAAATAAGAAACATAAGTTTGAGATTTGATATCCTCTAAATATCTGGAAAATACTGCGTTAAAACACCGTGCCGAAGTCTGCCGAACTGAAACGACGTTAGACGATGCACGGCTTTCAACGCCGCACTGCTGTGCCGCAGGCCTATTCTCTAACTTCGGTTGCTAACTAGTACTGTCATTTTTGAAAGGAACTTATCATCCATTACTGCTATCATGAACGCTGCCGTAAGACATAAGATCACTTAACTAGTAATGGATATAAAATGTCTTTCAAAAATGACAGTTCTAGTTACCAACCGTAGTTAGCGAATAAGCCTGCCGGTCGGAGTGGAAGGTGTTAGGTTTTTTTCTTTACGGAACTTCTTGATTCGGTCGCCGCGCTCAAAGCCCGCGATAAAAGCTATGCAATAGCTTAACCAGTGAAGAGCATCAGGTTTAAACCAAGACAAACTTTAGACCATGTTTTGTAATAAGACCATTCGGGTTCCGCGCTTCCAAAGGGAAAAATGGAACCCTTATTTAATTTTGTAGGATCACTTCTTTGTCTGTTCGTCTGTCCTTTCAAATTTAAATTCAATATACTTTATTCAAATTGGATTATATAATCACTTTTGAACGTCAAAGAAGCCACGCCATTTGTGTTCGATATTCGATATTTTGTGATTGATATGTAAGTAGGTCGTTAAAAAAAATTGGCACGTATTTGTTTTCACGCAATCATAAAATTTATACTTATATTCTTTATTGTTCATAAAACATTACTTACACAGAAACACTATACGTAGAGGACACGCATGAAGTTGGAAACCTAAAAATGTAAAGTAAAGATTGATGGCGCCTAAAGTCGACGCCACCAAGTCGGCGATTCGCCGATTAATGATTTCAATTTTAAGTCCGACTACAATGGTATAATATTTACCTTTAAGCTGGTCCGGTCTCCGTATGTAGCCGGTGGACTTCCTGAGCAAGCTCGAAGGAAGTCGCGGCTCCTGCAGGGCTGCTGTCAATCCACCGAACCACGACCGGATCACTACATAGGCCTATTAGGCCACCACGACTCACACAATTAACGGATCGATCACTCGCGATATTCGCGACGATAAAACTTTTGGTAAACACTCACAAGCGGACTTTCGCAACCCCAATATTAGGTGCGCCGCGCAAAACACAATCAAGGCCTCATATGGAGTACTGCTGTCATCTGTGGGCGGGAGCACCTCGATACCAACTTGAACCTTTTGATTCGGTCCAAAGACGAGCTGAGCGAATTGTTGACAATTCCAAACTCACAAGCGGTATTGAGCCTCTAAGTCTGAGGAGAGACTTTGCCTCATTATGTGTGTTCTACCGCTTGTACAACGAGTTGTGTTCTGAAGAATTGTTCGACATGATGCCAACGGCCACTTTTTATCATGGCACCGCTCGCCATCGGCAGGGTGTTCATCCTCACACGCTGGAGCCTAAGTGGTCACGCACAGTGCGGTTTGAGAGAAATTTCCTCCCACGCACGCTCCGGTTGTGGAACGAGCTCCCTGCCGAGGTTTTCCCCGGGGAATACAGTATGGGGTTCTTCAAGAAGAGAGTAAATAGGTTCTTATAGGGTCGGCAACGCGTTTGTGATGCCCCTGGTGTTGCAGGCGTCCATAGACTACGGTAACTGCTTACCATCAGGCGGGCCGTAAGTTTGTTTGACGGCATCGTAGTATAAAAAAAAATTTATAGATTTTCTCGAAAACGCGCCGCGTGGTAACCCATTTCAATGTCATTACAAATTCGACTCGACTGACATGTCACATGCGGCCGGCCGCCACAGGCCCTCACATGCACAGACTATATGCAGTGTTGCCACTCGCTCTTCCTCCAGCGTAAACAAAGATGAAGTAATTACTTACATAAGAGGTGTAGATTCAACTTTTTTTTTTTTTTCATTACTACTTGTATTTGCAGACATCTTGAGTAGGTATATTCAGGATGTATGCACATACAAGGTTAAATTTATGTTTCCTTTAAATTAGAATGTTTTGCTTTGTTTTGACGTCAATAAGTGCCTGTAAAGGCCTATGTTGAATAAAGATTTTTGAATTTGAATTTGAATTTGAATAATACGTAGTTACCGAATGCAACAATATCTGAAAAATGAACAAAGAAAAAATTTACGAATTACGTATAGGTCAATGAATTATTATTATAATTACATTACACATTGCCAGCTTGCCGCTCACGTCACCACGCTGAGTCGGCTTTTGTTAGCACTCATCCATATTTCTTCTAGTAAAATGGCTCGCGTTCCTCCTCAACACATACCTATATTTGAATTTTCAAACATCTCATTTTAGGTAGCAACAATATAGAAAAAAAAAATTCAACGAATAAAAGAAAAAATAAAAACCAGAAAAATGAATGCATTCACCTATCTCATTCTCAGCATCTGTATCAACATGGTGTTTGTCGAAATTTCGTCTGTTCAAACACAGTTTTCATGAAGCAACCGCTTACAAGATGTTTCCAGCGTATTGAGGATTTTCGTTACCTATTTGTGCAATGGTGCGTCAGTTTCCAAGTCATTCATGTTTGCACAGTGCTTGTTTGTAAAGCAAACTATTTCGTTTTCGGTATATTCCTTTTGAGGAAAAAACCATATCCGAATGCCTTTTCTCGTTATTCAATTTTCACCTCTAGTAGGTACTTTTTAGTGGCAGTAGTTCGGTTGATACGAATCACCGAACTAACGATACCTTTTAGTGGCAATAGTTCGGTTATTATTTATACAATTTTATTGTCCATTAATTTTTATCTTAAAATAAACACGTAAAAAGATAACAATTTTCCGTAACCTGCGCATGTGGATTATGGATTTACATCATTCCGTTTGGAACTTGAGAAGAGCTGTTGCAAAAACTAATGGTACTTCTTTGTTAAACGAACAACGCGCAGTGTGGCTTTACGTGCAATTGTGTTCTTAGAAGAAAAATGAAAGAAAACTTTAATTTCTTACATGACACTTTTTTTTAAGATAATAAAAAAGATTGTCTTAGGATAACTTTTTTACTATTAATTTATATTAAGTATATTTTTTTCATTTTGTGGTGGCGGCCACCTTGGAGTTATTTTTTTCATGTTGTACTCTATTTTTCAAGTGAATCCCATTTAATACCCATATTGTGGGGGCTGTACAAAAAATGGGTTACCGACTCATTTTATTTTTAACCGACTCCAAAAAAGGAGGAGGTTCTCAATTCGATGCGTATGTTTTTTAACCGACTTCAAAAAAGGAGGAAGTTCTCAATTCGATGCGTATGTTCACTTAAAAGATATCATTCACTAAAAAGTTTAAAATAAAAAATTATTTTGCAAAAAATAAAAACCGACTTCAAAAACACTAAAAAGTTAAAAATAATATAAGAATAGTTACAGACAACATCACACATCTATATTGAAGTCGGTAACACATTTTAAGACTTTTTAGGAGATCATCGTTTCGCGTATCGTCTGTCGTAGCAATACGAGCAACATCAAAGTAACAGTACATTTCGAATCAGCAACAATCAGCAGTAAGTTGCTGAAGAGTTGAGTATCCCACGGGCTTCTTGATGATGCAGGGTTAAATCCAGGTTACTATACCATAGAAATACCACCAAAGAAACAGTATACCAAACAAATCATTCGGACTCGTGAAAGTTGGTGAGATCCCTTCATCAACTAGAAAGTACGCTGATGATCTTCAAACGCCTGAACAGATCTTCATAAATTAATGCTAAGAACCATCTCGATCATGTCAGCCTTCAAACAAAAAAAACGCATCTAAATCGGTCCATTCGTTTGGGAGCTATGATGCCACAGACAAACATACACAGATACACATGTTAAACTTATAACACCCCTCTTTTGCGTCGGGGGTTAAAAAAATGTATGAAATGTGCCATATATTTTGACAACTGACGCACCTGTCAGAGATGGGAAAAAAGGCGGCTCTCAGAAGAATAACTAAAGCAATCTTTAAGCAAATGCTTTAGTTATGGTTTCGAGAGGCGGCTGGTGTTCAGATGCTTTTCTACGAGTTGCCGAATAAAAAAAGTAAAACGTTCTAGCAGACTTCCCTTAATGACTACTCAATATTTATGTTAATATACCAGGATTCCATTAAATCGTGCATCCAATCACCCTATAGTATAGCCTAAAAACTTAGGGTTACCAATTGGTTATTCGGGGTCTGCGTCGCTAATTACGAATCAGGAAACAATGAGTTATTTAAATTTTAGAGTTACCAATTGGTTACTCGGAGTTCGCGTCGCTAGTTACGAATCGGGAAACATTGAATTTATTTAAGACTAGTTGTGCCCGCGAATTCGTCCGCGTGGAATAGTAACTTTTGGCAGCATTTTGATTTTGTAGGCATTTTTTTTTTGTTGGCATTTTTTTTGATAAAATCTTATATCTACGGTATACCTTATATAATTAGCTATCTACTAGTGAAAGTCCCGTCAAAATCGGTCCAGCTGTTCCGGAGATTAGCGGGAACAAACAGACAGACAGACAGACAAAAAAATTTTAACTATGTTTTGTTATTGGTACCCGATATACATTCATACCCATTTAGTAAAAACTTGTTATTTTGATATTATAAACAGACAATTCAATTTTATTTATGTGTATAGAAAGGACAATGCCAGTTCCTACGCCCATACAGTGTTTACCCCTATACCAACAGCAATGAAAAATTACTTTTTAATACAGTTGCTCAAAAAGTAGTATATTGCAAGGCTGTTTAGCGTGCGGGATGTCCACCATTACGCACTAGTGCTTTTTCTTTACCAAATGTCAAATGTCTAGAATCTGACACACATTTTGCTTATTTCCTGCTTTTTTCTAGCATGCTAAGTTAAGATTGCGCTAAATAATCTGACTGGTCTACCAGATTTTGTATTGTAAAAGCATGCCTAAAAGCAAAGCATAACAAAAAGCACGGCTGGACCTTGCTTTTAAAAACACGGCAAGCAAAGCATAGCACGCATTTGCTTTGTCACTGCTGTGTACGTACGACGACATATTTGGCGCCATTTTTCTAAAATTTTATCTGCGTGATTATTGATTGTTGTTATTTGCTACATATTAAGAGATTGAACACCACCGGAATTATGTTTAATTGCTGAAAATGCGAGTGTGAGTATTTTACCTGTAAAGTGCAAAAGCAGGTACATTGCTACATATGGTTGCTACGTATTTATTGTTTAATTTTTTCGCAACTGTATTAAAAATAGCTGTTCAATACACGTGCGGGACTGTCATTTCCACTCGTTCCGACTGTCAACCCTCGCCTTCGGCTCGGGACGACATTTGTCGGAACTCGTTGCAATGACAGGCTTCCCGCACTTGTAGTGAAAATAACTATTTTGTATAATTAGAAATTTGACCTATCAACGAATCGGCGTTAGCCTTTATACGTCTGTACGTTAGGTCTTATATAAACTTCAAGTAAAATGTGTCCGAAACATTTCGATACCTATACAAACAATTTAAGTTGTAATGACACTGTGGTGCTGAATTTTGCTTGCACCAATTGGGATGATGACTGAATTCTAATTTTTACGTCTCGTCATAAATTATTACAATACCATGGATAAAGATATAATCCTGTGAAATTAGAATTAAAATCGGCTTAGAAATACATTAGATACAAGCATTTTAAGTTGTTAATTTGATCAACCGTGACGTCATTGTTAAGTACGGCCATATAAACTCCTTGTAAATTGCCGTTTTGCTAGAAAGAGTTGGAGAAAAATATTTAATACCTTATATCTCGGTTGTTTTTATAGTTTTTTAAAAACCGATTTTTTCTTTGTGTTTATTATATGAATGAGCTTCTATTAAAACAAAAAAAAATTTTTGTCATCTAGCCTATTTTTACCTTATCACAGATTATAAAATACTACAGTTTTATGAAATTTCTGGCGGCCGCAATTAGACATTAGTAAATACTGTACGTCCATATCAATTTACTACGGACAAACTTCGAAATCTGTATTTAAAAGCTTTGGTGAGCGACTGACTGAGGTATCAACTATCAACGTAGAGCCCAAACTACTAGTCTGATTTTTAATTCGACGGAATTATGACACATTATGATTATTCGACAATTCAGATATCAATAATCTTTTCTGCTTTGAATGTTTTGAATATAAACTAATAAAAAGCATAAAACAGAATTAGATCAAGTAAAGTATATGTATGACATTGTAAATAGTGTTTGTTTTATGCATTCAATGCACACTAACTAGAATGTAAATGTTTAATGGCTAAATGAAAAAACAGAGTAAAACAACATATTCATTGAATGAAAATATTTGTTAATCATTATCGCATATCATTGTCATACACACTATCATGGAGTCACATACACTTTCCATCAGATCATAGAGGGCACATTTTAACAGATCTCTTCCATAGATCCCCGGCAGGTGCCAGGCCTACCCACTAAAACCCCCCGGTGTTCTCCCTGCCCTTATGGGCTCGCTAGGTAAGGTCCACACTGCGACTCCACTACCCACGCGCCCGGGCAAGCCCAACCCACTGGTCGGGCTATCGCCAAGGGAGGATTGCCCGAGAACACCAGGGCAATCCCCAGACGGAGGGCCTTACGGCGGCGTGCACGGGGCCAACCGTGCACGCAGGCCTCCACGGCAGGGTCATTAGATGGGCATCGCTTGTGCGAATACCCGCCTTCGCCTGCCTATCCGTCTGCAGCGGATGGGAGCGGCTTGAAAATCTGCCTCCCACTCCCTCTCCGCAGCCTCGCCGCGGACGTAATCTCGTAGAAGAAGGCGACAGCCCCCCATTCCGCCTCGCCGCGGAGCATGGCCACGACCATGCACGGCAGCGAGAGGTCTCCGCCTCTTAGCACAGCGTTAAGCTCGCTACGCTGAAGTCGCCAGGCCGAGCACATCAATAGGGTGTGCTCGGCGAATTAGGAACCAGCCTATCAATTCTAAAAAATAGCATCCTGCCTTTTTTAATACCGTTCACTAGAGCCACTATCTCTAAAATGTGTCGAAAATACTAAAAATTACGCAAGACCATAAAACTCAAAACGAAAAAATAATTAACGTTAGAGATAATTGACAGAAATTCAAGAAAACACACATACATCGACATAGTTTTCCTTTGTGAATTATTAATACAAATCCAAATTGGATTTTACAATCAATTTTGCACGTCAAAGAAGCTACGCCATTGGTTCACATGTCTACGGCGGGAGACCTTGTACTGGTAAGAACCAGCAAGAAAACCAGCAAGGGCTATTTTTCTCTCCCTGTGTTGTTACAGAGTCGTCAATTGGAAGCAGAACTCAAAGCAATAGTTTGAGCTCAATTTCCACTATAAGATTAGATGTGTCTGTTCAAATTATACATTTAAATCCACAAATTAGAACATCAGATAATAATCATTGACCTTATAATACCCTTTTCTCCTTAGAGTCTTTTTAACATGCACTTTAAACTTATGAAAAGGCAATTCAGTAACACTTTGTGAAACTTTGTTAAAAAAGTTCTACATTTCGCCATAAACGAGCCTCTTGTTTTTTGGAGTCTGTACGTTATTGGAACGGCAAGTTTATTTCTATTTATTTGGCCTTATTCATAAAAATATTTAAGCAATGTTTAAGTTAAGTAATGTTGCTGTCTCTTTTGATGTCTTTTCTTTTGTAATGAGATTGAAAGTGACAGCAACATTATTTAACTTAAACATTGCTTAAATATTTTTATGAATAAGGCCAATTGTGTTTAAAGGAAATTTTCAAATGTTTTGTAAATTTTATGAATTTACTGCTGAAAGTCAATACATTAATACATTACCGTACACCTTTTTACTTTGTTTATAGTTCGTCTTTAACTGGTCCCATTATGCATTGGGTACTGTACAATAAGATCTTGTTGCCGTCCTCAAGTTTTTGAGGTACCTAATGTTTGCTAGAGAGATTTCTTCAGTGAGATTGACACTATCGATCGGTTTCATAAAAACGCAGAATGTTATTTTTTTAATTTTATCAGTTTCTATTCACAGTCAGAAATTTGTGAATGCAGTTTGGATTGATTTTTAAATCCAAATAAAGTATTCTTCCAATAAAAATTTCTATCTACGGTATTTAAGGCACCTGCTCTTCATGTAGCATCGCCGTGGGACATTCTGTCCTCCTCCTCGCGTCGCTTTCCTCAATGCTGAAGGTCGTGACCCCCTCCTCGGATAACTTTGTCCCGGACTATAGCGCGCCAACGGTTCCGGTTCTCTGCCTCGTGGATGGCCTCGTGCATGTCGCGATCCAGCGCAGCACGGATCTGGTCCGACCAGCGCATTGGGCTTCGCCCTCGTGGTCTCTTCCCCTGGATTCTGCCAGTGATTACCAATTTCTCAAGGTTTTCACCACCTTCACGGGCTATGTGTCTTAAGTATTCAAGGACCCGCCGTAATTCAAATTCAAATTCAAATTCAAAAATCTTTATTCAACATAGGCCTTTACAGGCACTTATTGACGTCAAAACAAAGCAAAACAATCTAATTTAAAGAAATTATATTAACCTTGTATGTGCATACATCCTAAATATACTCAAGATGTCTGCAAATACAAGTAGGAATGAAAAAAAAAAAAAAAAGTTGATTCTACACCTGTTCGGAAATTGGGAGAGCCTTCTCGAGAAGAACAGGCAAGAAACTCGAAAGGTCTAAATTTTTTATCTCCTCTTTTAAATCGCCATTTACAATTTTGGTTTGTTACAGAGTCGTCAATTGGAAGCTGACCTCAAAGCAAAAGTTTGAGCTCAACTTCCATTACAAGAATAGATGTGTTAATTCACATTATATAAGCTATATCTGAGAGAAGTGCGTGAACTTAGCTTATAAATTGCTCTCACTGAACGTTTCTTTGAAACAAAACGCAATACATTGTTAAATATTAGAATTGAGAGTTCAAACCCAAGCTTTTTTGTCCATCATGTAATCAGACACTTTATAATATGCTTTTTTAATAAGTACATCTTTGATTGCAACTTTAAATTTGTTTAAGCTAAGTTCTTGTATACAACTTGGGATTTTATTGTAGAAACGTATACACAGGCCTCTAAAAGAATTATTAATTTTTTGGAGCCTGGTATTTGGTAAAGCTAACATATTCTTTTGTCTAGTATTAACTGAATGAATATCACTATTTTTACAAAACACATGAATATTCTTACGAACATATATTAGATTCTCATAAATATATTGCGACGCTACTGTCATAATACCAATTTCTTTGAACTTTTCTCGCAAAGAATCTCTCATTTTAAGGTTATAGATTGCTCGAATAGCCCTTTTCTGCAGTACAAAAACAATCTGAATGTCGGCAGCATTTCCCCACAACAAAATACCATACGACATCACACTATGAAAGTAAGAAAAGTATACAAGTCTTGCTGTATCAACATCAGTCAGTTGACGTATTTTCCATACAGCGTGAGCTGCAGAACTAAGTCTCTTTGACAATTTATCGATATGTGGGCCCCATTGCAGCTTAGAATCAAGTGTGATCCCAAGAAATACTGTGGTGTCCACAGGGTCAACACCTATATCCTTTATTTTTACAGTGGTGTGAACCTCTTTGACATTGGGTAAAACAAATTTTATACATTTTGTTTTCCCTTCATTAAGTGACAGGTTGTTCACATTAAACCAATGAACAATTCTTGAGATAGAATTATTTACATCGTCATTAATTTGCACACCTCTTTTAATTTTAAATAAAAGTGAAGTATCATCTGCAAATAATACCATCTCATGTCTATCCTGTACAAAATCAGGGAGGTCATTGACATATATAAGAAATAGAAAAGGACCAAGAATCGAACCTTGCGGAGCTCCCATTTTAACTGCAGAACCTTGAGACCTTTTTCCATTGATGTCTACTTTTTGAATCCTCCCACTTAGATAAGAGATTAGAAGATCTAGTGCAGTGTCACGAAACCCATAGTGGTGTAATTTTCTGATCAAGATTTCGTGATACACGCAATCAAATGCCTTGGACAAGTCACAAAAAATGCCTAACGCATCGTGTGAGTCTTCCCAGGCTTCGAATATATGTTGTATTAACTCAACACCAGCATCGGTTGTTGAGCGACCCCTCCTAAAACCAAATTGTTTACAGTGTAGAAGATTATTCCTATTAAAATAACTTTGCATTTGCTCCAACATTATTTTTTCAAAAATTTTGCTAAAAGTAGGTAGCACAGAGATAGGTCTAAAATTACTGGGGTCTGATGTGCTACCAGATTTATGTAAAGGAATAATTTTACTTAGCTTCATTAGATCAGGAAATACACCACAGTCAATGCAATCATTAAAAATGTTAGCAAGTATTGGAGCTATTGTTTCAATTACGGATTTAGTAACATCAACGGAATTGCCCCACAGATCCGCAGTTTTCTTTTTATTTAAAGTTTTAAATGACTTTGTTATATCAATTCCACTAATGTGTACAAATTTGAATTTATCATTACAAACTTTAACATGATCCTTCACTATAGATTCAGCAATAGCGGGGGATGAATCCAAAGACTTTGTGATTGAGACTGGAATATCAGTAAAGAACTTTTCAAATTCTGCAGCTACTTCTGTGTCAACTGTTACCTTCTTACCATCAACATTCAAACAATATTGATTATTAGTAGTTTTAGCTTTTCCAGTTTCATTATTTATAATATTCCATGTCATTTTAATTTTATTACTACTGTTTTTAATTTTTGAACTTAAATAATTAGATTTAGCAAGCTTGCAAACTTTTTTAAACACTTTGGAATAAGTTTTTACATAAAGTTTAAATTCATCACTAGTATTGAATGAGCGTTCATTGTAAAGTTCAAAAAGTTTTATTCTGCTTTTGTGAATACCTGGTGTAGCCCATTCACTTAAAGCTAAAGTGCCATCAACCGATATAGTCTTTGGAATAAAAATATTTTTAAATTCAGAACAAAATGTATGAAAAAAATTTTCATATAATTTATTTGGATTTTCTTCATAACCTATATAATTTAATTTAATACCAATATTATTTTTCAGCCGTTCTAAGCGACCAGCAGTCTTTGGTACAACAGTGATATTCTTTTTTTCCATGCTTTTACATTTAAGTGGAATGGTAACAATTTGTCCAGAATGGTCAGATTCTAAATTATTAAAAACTCTTCTTGCTAAAGGAACAATATTTGTATAAATATTGTCAATGCATGTGGCAGACGATTGAGTTGTTCTTGTTGGCTCCAAAAATAAATTTCCAAGGTTATATGACCAAAACAGATTTTTAATCCTAATAGATAAACTAGAATTTTCTAATAAATTAATATTAAAATCACCACAAACAATGGTTTGTTTTGTGGAACTACACACTTTTTTCAATACTTCATCCATAGTATCTTCAAAAAGGTCATATAATCCTGAAGGAGGCCTGTATATACTTAATACAATAATCTGGTCCAGCTCCACGCAGGCTATTTCTATTGTTCGCTCAATCGAAAGACTCACAATATCCTTACGATCCTTAAATTTCAGCTTTTTATCTAATATTATTAAAGAACCACCACGAATTGATTTTTCTCGACTGAACGAACTACCAACCAGATGATTGCTGAAATTAAACATGAACTGATAACTTTTAAGCCAGTGTTCAGTTACACAAAAGATGTCTACATTACTACAGTTCAAGAATAATTCCACTTCCAGATCCTTGCCTAACATTCCTTGAATGTTCTGGTGCACCAGGTTGATAAGATTTACTTTATTTTTGTTTTCAAATGGGTTTTGCAATACATTTACAAAGTTTTCAGTATCTTTTCTACCTAATGATAAGCAAGAGGATGTCTCTTTTGTCTCATTACTTAATTTAAAGATTTATTAAAAATATCATCAGTAACATTACTGACAGTCGTTTCACTACCACAGTATTGCTCAATAGGAGCAATTTCAGTACTTTGAGTGGGCTGCTCAATAAAAGCATTGTCAGAGAAAGAATTTATAGCCATGTTTTTGGCTAAAGTTTGTAAATAAAATCTTAGCGAAATAGCTAATTGTTTTTTATAGAATGTTGATAGATATAATCTATCTTCTGTCAAATAAGCTTTAATACATGTCAGTTTGTTGAAGTCAATAATATGGAATTTTTTCGAATAATTTGTCATTAAATCTAATGTCAAATTAAGTTTGTATCTAATATTATTTTCATGTTGTGACAAACGATTATGGTAGGGAAGGGTAAACATTATTATTTGATTAACATGTAAATTATTTAAATGAGAACAAAAATGTTTTAGTACTTTTTTGTTCAAATTACCCCTATTTCCCAAGATCATAACCAGTTTGTCATTAATATCAAACTTATAACTATTAATTTTATTTGCAATATCATGGAAACTTGAGCCAGGCATACAATAATTAATGACACTAAAATCCAACTGATTTGTCAATAACTGGCCCATACCTTTGCCTATGTCATCACAAAAAATAATACATTTAGGCTTAGACACAGACATCTTACAATGAAAACTAGATTGCTCATTGACTGGTGACTGACATACAATACTATGAGCGGAGGATGTATGACTGGGTGCATTGTTATTATTTGTGACATTGAATTCTGTTATTGAAATATTCTCACTTGCAGTCAAAAGTTGTTTGTCAAGAAGGGACTGATAGCGGTCCTCATTATGCTGACAGAGTGTGGCTAGTTCTCTGATAGATTGAATATGCATTTTAATATCATTTTGAGCCGTGTCATAATTTTCAGAGATAGTTGACAATTTGTGTTGTAAATTTCTAATAGTATTATTGAGTTCTTCAACGTCCCTATCATACAAACCCCTGCTCTCTTTCAATTTGCTATCATAAATGTCTAATGAATCTATTAGACATGCACGCTCTTTCCGTAATTTAATATTACTCCTAAATGAGTTATACTTTTTTAATTGGTATTGAGTCCTTTTTAGCATTTTCTTGATTTTAATATATTTTTTAAATTTTTTATTACTCATATGATTGTTCAATAAGGGCCTACCCTCTGTAGGCGAAGAGGATTCTGCTAAATTTTGTCCACCAGGTGACTGCATGAGTTCATCGAACAAGCTGTGTGTGTGAGCATTTTCTTGATTTTGTTCAAATTGTTCCAGTTCAGAAATTTGCCTATTCGCCTCACGCAATTCCCGTTCAAGTTCTGTGATTCGATCCAATGCCTTCACATAAGTGTCATTACACTGCGTAAAACCGGTGATGGTGTGCTGCAGCTGGTGTCGCTCCTCAAGTACTTCCTTATATTTGACATCCAATTCGGAGAGCTCACTTTTAAGGAAGGTGTTTTTGTCTATGATCTTTTTGATTTCGATCTCACTTTCATCACGTTCCCTTAGAAGTTGATCGCAGGAATCCTTCAATGTCTTTATTTCAATGACAGCTTGCCTGAGTTTTGCCTCAGTATTTTGGGCAGCAGCTTTGCGGGTCAGCATTTTGTTAGCTCATCAATTGCCTAAAAAAGTTGAATTTTATTTTAATAGGAAGTATAAACTGGGTAATGAAACAAGACCTAGGAATTTAAAGGCAACTGATAAGAAAGGGATATTTTGAAAAAGAAAATAAAAGTAGAAAAATAAAGAAAATAAAATAACTTGTCAAGGAATAATATTATCAAACAAAAACAGAAAAGGTGATATACAAATAGCAAAGAGAACAAAAAAAAAAAAGTAAAGAAACAGTTTATACTGTAAAAACGTCTCCTATATATTTATATTTACAGTAAAATTTAAGATAAAAATGCAAATAAGTTCTTAATATGTCACAAGCTACTGCGCCATACAACTGCGAAGTAAATAGAGAAATGTATTTCTTATTCTAAATAATCTTAAAGAAACATATGGATGAATGACCAGTCCCCGTTGGCAGCACCTGTTCACAGGTTGACGCATGAATCAGCCATCGCTTCGCTCAACCATATTTTAGGGAACGTAACGACCCGACGCACAACGCCACCACCACGCAGACCTTCCAGTGAGCATTACATCCCAATGTTCCACAATGTAACACTATGTTTAAAATATTTTATATCAATTGCAGGACACAGCCACCGTGAAAAATCAAGAAACAGTCTATGTTAAGATATAGTATGGGTTATCATTGTGATTTAGGGAAGTTAATTTAAGTCAGGGAAACTCAACAATAATACTTCTTATAGGCAAAAAACATTAATTACCTAACTATAATAGGTTAATAAGTCAATGTAAATAATATACTTAGAAATAAGCTGCAGCCTCTATTTAGGTAGTAAGATCTGAATGTAATATCTACATAAATTAGCATTCAGGCCTGCAATTGCTTAAATTGCTTTAGTTATTGTGTAACACAGATGTGTTTAAAAAAAAAAACAAAGAACCTTGAATTATAGGTGGACTAAACTAACAAATAAAGTTGGTTATGGGGTAGGGTACTAGGGCAATGTCACTATATGTCTGAATTTAAGGTGAACTTTACTTTCACTGTATGTAAAGTGAAACAATCAATGTGTAAAACTGGATAAATCCTAATAGTTTTTTAATAATATGTGTGCTATGTTGTAGAGTAACATAAGTGCCTATGTTCTAAGATTTGCCTAATCATAGAATGAATGGGTAATGATAAATACAATACTCCCCCGGTTTATGTATAAGTAGGTAATCCGTCAATCACCAAAACTGCCGTCACTGGCTTAAAGAATTTCTTGCAAGTGAACCACGGGTACTTTCCACAATTTCAGTTTTTCCATATATGTACTTATTTCCTCTTGATAATCAAATGGCTTGGAAGTCTTGGATCTAAAATTTTTGCCAAAACGTAATCTTCGAAAATCTTCGTTGGCTCGTTCAAATCCGTGACAGTTGGTGTTAACGTCGTCTTAAATTTGTCGTGACAAACATAAAATAGCACCGCGAATCGCTTCACAAACAATACAACTGCATTTCAACACAATACTAATTTTAAAAATGCATTAATTTACAGGAATTTGTTGAAAATATAAAAATAACTTAGAATTAAATACGAAGCTAACACAATGACGTCTAATCATGACCGGGGCTGCGGTCCGATCTCAATCCGTAAGCAAATGGATGACAGTCTAGTGGTGACCTTGAGTTCCTTGAGAATTGATACATTAGTTGTCTTGGCCGTCCAGGGGATGCGCAACATTCTCCTCCAGCACCACATTTCAAACGCGTCGATACGCCTGCGGTCGTTTGCTCGTAGCGTCCAAGTTTCCGCTCCGTACAGGAATATGGAGAACACTAATGTGCTGTGCTAGTCCGATGAGACGGTTAGCCGACATGACCGGGGCAAGATCAGGCGCAGGGCCCACTGCTTAAAGTGCCTTCCGAAGCACGGAGGAGCTTGAGATGTGTTTTGTATTTTGGCCACCCATCATAGGATTGACCACAGCCAACGTTGCTTAACCTATGCAATCGTTCGCTGAGCGCACGCGCCAATGCGCCACCAAGCTCCTCCAATGTCCTGTATATTACAGAGGGTGTAAAAATACCAATATCTAAGCCCGCGTCTACGCATTCAGACCATTAATATTAACTTGTATAAAAAATATTGATTGGAAACGAAAATAATTTTTAGGTTTTAAAAACAACTGCAAAAAGTACTGCGCATTCTACGCAATGTAACGTGCGCTCGCGCGCTACGGATGACGTCTCTGAATGAGTCAGCGGCTCGTAGCAGTCGTAGCGACGAAAGACAGCGTCAGGTGTAAATACATTACGCGTCGTAAATTAAAATCTTTTATTTGTTAATAAATACTGATTTTTCTTTGATGTTTCTTTAGACGAAGTTTAATAAATAATATTCCAAACGAAAAAATAATTATACACTTTTTAATTTTCGCGTTGCATCTTAAATAACTAAAACTTTTACGTCGGAGCCAAATAAGGTACAAAAGCGTTTTAATCTCGTAAAAGATTTTGTTATAAAGAAATAATTGTCAATTTAAACTTAAGTATCTCGGTAACTATTTACTTCTCAGGTATGGTCTAGCTAGAAGACAAAAATAATATTGACGATGGGTTCAATACGTGGGTTTCGGCTTCACGTTCGGTCTTTCTACTAAGAAGGCTTGACGTCCAGCTGTATATTTCTGAAACATCAGGTTATATTCAACAAGCTTTAAAATTTATTAATAATGATTTAAATAGAACAGCCGGGTGGTCGGGAAGGAATGGTCGAGTCCTTAACCCCAATAAATCAAAATTTATGGTCCTCGGGTCTAAAACACAAATAAGAAAAATAATCGAAATGTCCTCAGTTCTTTCTATCCGTGGTCAAAATATTGAACGTGTCTATCAAACGAAGAATGTAGGGGTCTTTATCGACGGCGAATTGCGTTTTGGTTGCCATATTGAAAATCTGTTTTTTAGACTTAAAAGGTACTGTATAAGATACGCAATTTGTTGAGCCCCGATACACATACGAGAGTTTTCGAAGCTTTAGTACTGTCCAAGCTGAACTATGCTAATATTTTATATAGTCCACGTCTTTTATATAAATCACGTCGCTTGGTGCAGAGAGTGCTAAATGCTTGCTTTATGTTTTGCTTTATTGTACCCCCGAGAAGCCATAATATCCGTTTATGAAAGCATACTTAACATGGACTTTTTGCGCATTTTCGCGCAGTTTCGCGCAGTTTCGCGTATTTGGCTTCATTGATGGTCGATATACCTAATTCATATTAAAAGACCTGAATAACTTTTCTTAAAAATGATTTTCAATAATTCTATTCATTTATTTATTACGTAAAGACCATGTCTTATTTTTTCTTACAAGGGGGTGGGAGAGAGTCTTGTTAGTTCTTACGTAAGATCATAAAAATGCGTAAAATAAAGATTATACTTTGAAAAAGCGCGGGCAACGGCTCGAAATTCATCTTTAAAAGATGAATTATTAAAACAAAAAGTAGAAAGTTTATTACTGAAGCGGACGAAATGGGGAGCAAAGCAATGAAACTGTAATATTAGTGAGATTGAAATATAATATAATAATTAATAATAAATACAAGAAATGGGCCGAAATAGGCGTGGGCTTATATTTTGTTAATATGAATAATTGGTTCATCTTTATTTACAGTTTTGTAATCTAATCTTAAGATATTTTTGTAATCTTTATCTACGGTTTTGTGCACTAAATGCTTAAGTATGACATGCACACATGAATAAAAATGGCACACTTTACACATTGTCAGCATTATTTGTTGACTTTTTCTTTCAAACTCTGTTTGGTTTGCATTTAGAATAAGATCTTGGTTGTGTTTTAAAGTTTTTAAATTATGCGTAGGCGTCCATAGTGGCGCGTCCGCGTCCTTTTCCCTTGTTTTTTATTATTATTATTTTTTTTTCTTTTCACTCACGGTTTGTGCATTAGCCACAGACTACAATGACATTATGCATTAGCTATACTCGTTGTTTTTCTTTGCCAAGGAGCACAGGATTGGCACTGGAGAGATCATATAATTATGTTCGATCAAATCATAGGTAGAATGTAACTGGAGTATGTACCTATTTTGTTAAAATATCTATGTATAAGTGTTTTTTGACGTCTCGTGGGTTACTCAGGGCTTCTCATAATACCAGCGCTTCTGTGGCATACACCACAGAAGCAATAGCTGAGAGCAGGTCCTATTTGACCAGCAAGCCTATAACATCTAATCAATTTGTTTTAAGTATTGTTTGTATTTCTTTTTTGTTATTTCTTTTCTTGTGCTTTTAAAGATGGTCAAATAAAGCATTATTATTATTATTATATTACCTTAATTATGCAATTCCGAAACGAATATAAAGCTGACAATGTCACTAGAATTTTGATGTATGTTTAAAAGCCAAATGGAACTTAACACTATGGTTTGGTTTGCCAGTAGAGGTATGTAACATCCTCCCCTCCGTGCAGAACTGCACCAACTGGTTAATTTCACCAAATTTCCTAACCTACGCGTTCATCAGTGATTTTAACCAGCTTTTTAAGGGGTCTTCGTAACACACCCCCTGGCGTATCAACGTCGACCACTCTGACGACCCCGTCTTTTCCAGGGTAAGTATGGCTAATGCGGCCACGCGGCCATGTCCCTCTTGGTAATGTTCCATCCACAACCAAAACAACATCTCCAACTCGTAAGTCCTGATCACTGATCTTACTACTCTGCTTGCGTGGTTGCATGGTCGGTAGTACCTCTAGTACCCATCGGTTCCAAAAATGGTCCGCCAGCCTGAGTGCTACTTTCCATTCTGATCTTCTAACCAAATCACTATCGTCAAGCGCCTTCGGAAGTGACTGATTTGATGATGTGCCGATAAGAAAATGAAAAGGTGTAAGAGTAGTCGGGTCGTCTGGATCTATAGAAACGTGCGTCAGAGGACGTGAGTTGACTATCGCTTCTGCCTCGGCCAACAGTGTGATTAGAGTTTCCTCCTTAGGTGCTCTCTCATTCAGTGTCGCCTTAAGTGCCACTTTCGCGGTGCGTACCATACGCTCCCAACAGCCACCGAAATGTGGGGCTGCCGCTGGAATAAAACTCCATCGGATACCTTTAGTGGCGGTAAAATCTTGAACATCAGTTTTGTAAAATTCTTTCAAAATCGTATTTGCTCCGACAAAAGCTGTACCATAATCGGAGAAGATGGTGTCCGGAGTCCCTCGCTTTGCAATAAAACGCCTTAAACCCATGATAGCTGAGTCAGCTGTAAGACTATAAACTAACTCCAGATGGAGTGCTCTTGTGGTAAGGCAGGTAAAAAGAGCCACATACCGTTTTTCATGTTGTCGTCCATGTTTAATAGTGACTGGTCCGAAATAATCAAGACCCGTGTAAGTGAATGGTTGACGGTGGTGGGCGAGACTGTGGCAAGGTAGATCTCCAGTTGTGGGGTTTATTGGTAAGGACTTTCGGATTCTACAGAATGCACATTTGTTAGCAACGGATCTAATGGTATCCCTTAGTCGCAACAACCAAAATTTCTGGCGTATTTCATTAATTACCAACTCGTTATTTGCGTGACCCGCTCGTTTGTGATACATTTGAACTAGCAAGCGCACAACAGGGCGACGACCGTCAAGCAAAACCGGAAAACGTGTTTCAGGGTCAATGTCCTCCACAGCCTTAATTCTTCCAGCTAAATGCAGTAGACCATCTTTAGACAATACAGGTGACAGTTGCTTGAGTCGACTGGACAATGGGATCAATTTCGAATTAAGAATGTGCTGAAATTCTTCTTTGAAACTTTCAAGTTGCACTCTTTGCAATATGTGTAGTTCGGCCGTTTTAACAAACTTATCATCTAATGGGGTGAGAGTGATTGACGCTGCTGGGTCGCGGGAAACAGATCGCACATGGTTCGATTTCAATTTTAAAAGTTTAAAAAATATCGCTGCAGCCTGATGAGCTCGGGCTGTAGCGCGTAATAATCGCGTCCAATCACTGAAATAAGTAAAATCGGCAGTAACTGGTGTGGGTAAGCATGTCACTGCCACGGTTTCGATCGCATTTTTAAGTTCCTCGCGTGCCGATGGGATATTTTTGGGCTCTACTGGCCATTCGTCAGGGGACTTTAACAGAAAGGCTGGCCCATTAAACCATCTGTGACTAAGATTAAATTTTATTGGGCGTAACCTAGTCGCGTCATCGGCCACGTTTAAGTCCGAAGGTATCCAACGCCAATCAGAAACAGAAGAGTTTTCTAAAATTTCACCTAACCGATGAGCAACAAAGGGTTTGTATGAACGAGCTTCACTTCTAACCACTGAAGGACCGTCATCGAATCTGTCCAGAAAAACATACGTGTGGGCTTCTTACGATGACTGTTCTTAATGGTAAGTGCCAGGCGAGAAGCAATCAAAGCGCCTTGCAGTTCCAAGCGCGGAATTGACATTGGTTTTATGGGTGACACTCTAGCCTTACTCGAAATAAGTACAAGCTCTATACTGCCGTCGTTATATATTAACCGCCAATAAGCGACACAAGAATAAGCTAGTTCGCTTGCATCTGACAGTAAATGTAGCTCCCGGTATGAAGGCTCCAAGTTTTTAGCCCCGGAATACCAACGTGGTATCTTTAACTTTGAAAGTACTGAAAGTTCATGGAACCAATCAAACCACCTTGATGCCTCCGCCTGAGGGAGCTCTTCATCCCACGAAATGTTGAGCCTCCAGGTCTGTTGAAACAAAATCCTCCCTTTTACAACTATAGGTGCCAACAGGCCTAACGGGTCATAAACACACATCAGATGTGCAAGTACTTTGCGTTTCGTGAGTGGATGAGAAGTCATTTCAGATAAGCCGTTGCGAAACCCTAAATTATCAGTAGCAGGGTTCCATGCTACACCTAACGCTCGAATATTTTCAAATATATCGGTAAGATTGACCTCCAATGACACAGTGGCACGGAGATTTTCAGGTATTAATTTCAAAGCCCCAGCGTAATTGGATGTCCATCCTCGCATTTCGAAACAGGCTTTGTTGTGAACCGCAACGATATCTGCTGCCAGCTGAGCTGCCTCATCAACATCGTCTAAAGAGTCGATGTAGTCATCCATATAATGGTTCAATAAAATAGCATCGACAGCTTTAGGATACTGGTGAGAAAACTCCTTCAAAGGTTGATCCTTGTCAGATCTCCACAGAAATCGAAATGAGTCGCGATCCTGCTCCCTAATCCGGATTTGTGGAAACATTTCCTTTATGTCAGCTGTCACAGCTACCCGATTTTCTCTAAAACAAAACAAAATTTTGAGCAAAGGCTGAAGAAGGTCGGGACCAGGAAGCAGTAGTGAGTTCAGACTAACACCATCATTTTTCGCTGCAGCGTCATGAACTACACGAAGCTTGCGTTTTTGAGGGTGGTAAATCCCAAAATGTGGTAAGTACCAACGGTTTTCATATTTTTTCTCATTATTGACATTACTGTAGTATGTATGAGGAGCGCATTCCTCCGCATAATTTTTGTCAATCATATTATTTATAAACTTTTTGTAAGCATCAGAAAAATCTAGTTCGCGCAGCATTCGCCTTTCAAGACTCAAGAAGCGTGACAAAGCTTGAGGATAACTGTCAGGTGTATGCTGCGCGTTCACACGCCAAGGCATACCAACCTCAAACCGGCCTGATGGTAAACGCTTTGATGTAGATTCAAGTACATCGACCGCACGTTGATCATCTTTGCAAAAAGATTGGTTATTTAACAATATCCCTAGAGAATCTAGTTTGTATTGTTCGTTAATAACAAACTCTATGTCGTCATTACCCGAGGAATCATAAACCGAGGTATGATTAATAAAATCAATGATCTTAGTTTGACTTGAAGAGATACCGTACAACGTCCAACCAAGGGCTGTTAGACAGGCCACGGGTTCATTCCTACTACCAAGACGTACTTCATGGTTGATAGATAAATGCCAATGTTCGGCTCCTATTAAGACAGTTGGAACTGCATCTTCATACAGTAAAAAGTCCTTTAAATCGACCAAATGTGCATATGATTCGATTTCCTCTCGTCGAATTGTTTGTGGGCGTAATGATAGTGACGTCATAGCTCTAGCATTTTTTATCAAGAAAATATCGTGTCTGTACCTTCCTTTAATGTGAAAATCGACATACGATACCATCGTTGTTCGCTCAAGATCACCAACACCATTGATGGTTATCGTTTGCTGCGGGCCCGACACTCCGATCTGCTTGGCGACACCGGCGTCGATTAATGTAGCTGTACTGCCATCGTCTAGGAGCGCAAACACGTCGCAGGATCCTGCAGGGCCGAAAACAGTAACCGGATAATTTTAAGAAAAGTACTAGAACGACCAGTCATTGAGGTGCCGCTTTTTGGTTGTGTAGCTGTGCACGTGGTAAGAGTGATGTTTTCTGCTAGTCGCTTAGAACTACGAGCAGTCACAGGCGAGTCAGTTTTTTTTTGATCTGCTAAACCTAGCTCACATTCAGTTACGTCGGTTTCAATTGTGTGCACAAGGGTTACAGGTACTTGCTTATGAAGCAGTGGGTGGTGGGGAAAGGGACAACCCTCGATACCACACTGACTAACTCTACAAGTTTTCCACTGGTGAGAACTGCGCCTTAAACACCGATAACAAACTTTAGCCTCACGAAGCCACTTCCACCTTTCATCTACTGATAACAGTTTGAAGCCAGGGCATAACTTTATGCTATGATCTCTTTTGCAAAAGAGACATTCTTGTTTATTCGCCGAAGTGTCATGAAAAGTTTTGGATCTTAACTTTGAATCGCTCATCGTGTTAATATTTTCACGTTTGTATGGTCGCTCATGGGAAATAAATGATTGTTGTGCTAAACTAGATTCCGGAGATAAGCCAAACCGAATGTGTTGATCTAGTTCACGATTTAAAAAATCGGATAATATTACGAGCTTAGGACGATCTGTGATGTCACGCATTGCGAAATCAGTCCACCGTATTTTAGTTGTCGGGTTTAATTTAGCTAAAACAGCGTGATATAACTCGGGCGAGTATAAATATTTTACTTGGTTCAATAATTTAATTGTAGAGATTGAATTACGTACCTGATTTGCGAGGGTTCTGAGCTCTTTCAGATCGTTACTTAGGCGAGGTAATTTTTTTAATAATGTAACCTCCTTGTATACGATGAGTTCGGGGCGCGCAAAGCAGTTTTCAAGGGCGCGTGATAGATTTGTGAAGTTAACGTTATCAATTTAATATCTCATTTCAGAAATAATATCTTCTTATACTGATTTACTTGGGGTAAATAGAATAAAAGACCTTAATATAGCTAAAACTTAAATTTATTAAATCAGACTCTACATAAACAAATCTCAAAAAGACTATCCATTTCTTAAATAAACACAATATGGCAAAGTTTACTGTTATGTTTTATCCAAATACATAATTTATATATCCACAGTACATATACATAAACCTTATATGTATACACTACACATACAGACATTTATATAATATACCTAGGTCCTAGATACATAGCTAGTCAACAATTATCTATGTAAGACCTTTAACTGACATAGATTAAGTACACAAATGACTCACCTTGGTAAGATTGATGCTACCACTTCGCTTGCCAAGAAGCAACTGAACTAACGCTTTGTAATCCTTAGCTTTTATAACGACCAACCACGTGGCTCGAACAACGCCATGGCTGGTTCGCAACATGTAGCCCGAACAACGAATAACGCTATGTTCGTTCGCCACACGTGTCCCGAACGATGAAAAACGCTATTTCGGTTCACAACACGTGGCCCGAACAGCGCCATGTCTGTTCGCAACACGTGTCGCGAACAATAAACGACGCTATTTCTGTTCGCAACACATGGCCCGAACAACGCTACGTACGTTCGCACCACGTGGTATCGAAACAATATTTAAAATATTTATTACATAATTCTTGCATAATATACAATAATTAATTTTTAATTGGCAAATAAATATTACTTTATTCCTTATGAAAATATAACAAAATACAATAATCTATCACGGCCATACTGACATGTACTTCGCTCTCGAAGTACTACTAAATAATTAATTATGCCTAAAAGGGACTAAATACAAAATTGTTAAGCAACGGTGATTTCTTGATTTTAAAGATGAATGAAAATATTCTTCATCTCAATAAATCTCTAGAATCATATTTTCTTCTTTCTTTCGAAAACTTATATAATGTACATATAAAGTAAAATTTAAATCGACTTTTAGTCATTTAGGTTACAGACGTACAAGCACCCGCTGTTAGTGGGCTATACTTGTACCGCAAAAATGACCAACCAGCGGAAAGTCCTGCCAGCCGAAATTTAAATCATTTATACCTCCGTCTACCGGAGATCCAAATTAATTTAAACCTCTGCCTACCAGAGATCCCTGTTCTCTATTCTTGACTTTCAGTCATTTAGGTAACAGACATGAAAGCGCCCTCCACCCGCCGTTAATGGGATACGCTTACACCGCAAAAATGACCGATCAGCGGAAAGTCCTGCCAGCCGAAATTTAAATCATTTATACCTCCGTCTACCGGAGATCCAAATTAATTTAAACCTCTGCCTACCAGAGATCCCTGTACTCTATTCTTGCTTGACTTTCAGTCATTTGGGTAACAGACATGAAAGCGCCCTCCACCCGCCGTTAATGGGATACGCTTACACCGCAAAAATGACCGATCAGCGGAAAGTCCTGCCAGCAGAGATTTAAATTATCGTTAATTAACTATTTAAACCTCTGCCTATCTGGAATTTCTTTCAATTCACACGAAATCAATCAACGTCACACATTATTTCAAATAATCACCATATATATTTTTTTTAAATTATGTATCTATTACACTATTAAATTTAAACTATTCACAAATTAGCATAGCTTATTCTAACTTATTCACGTAGAAAGGGAACATCTCGATTGATATGTACCTCTTCCATTTCTCCATGCCAATATCTAATTTTTTCTTTAGCTACTACATTATTTCATAAGTTACCCGTACCTCTTAGAGCAAAACGATAATTCGGAAGTATGTATAATATTTGGCATGGTTCTTTAAATTTTGGATTCAATTTATCATTTCGCCTATGGTCTTGGGAAACTAAATCTAACGCAAAATTCATGTTGTTACGTCGTGTAAAATCAAAACGTTCTTTAAAATTTTCAGCAATTTGCAACAGACGTTGTCTGGCTGATTCGCGGTCCGCGCCTTTATCAATTGTAGGGCCTCCTGGAACGTCCAACACATCCTCCAAACGAGCCTTTATACATGGATGGTATACTAGCTTCAACACCGATTAACAAGTGTAAGGGCGAGAATCCTGTAGATTTTTTGTACGGTGGTATTGATGGGTTGTTAGACTTTCCATAGTACGTTCGGCCAATCTGACGGTTCATTACACATAGTACAGAGCATATTACCTCAAATAGAAGAAATTACCTCAAACTTCACACCGATGCACGTACAAATTATAGAAAAAATTGTTACTTAAATAGAGTGTCTTTTAATTTCAATCGCAAACATTCTATGCATGTCGACCTTTTTATGGCAAATTCTAATTATTTTAATAATAAAATTAATACCAAATTTTTTGAAAAGTAGATATAAGGTGAGTATGGCTTCCCTTTTGTATCGATATCACATAAAAAATCTTTTTACCTTACTTATGCACTACAATTACCTATATAAAAATTATAAATAGTAGAATAAAATCACTTGGATTGAGTACCATGTTAGTTTTACATTTATATGTATATTTTACCGATAATTGTATTATGCTGTTTGTTTTCCATGAAAATAAAATAAAATATCCGTAATAGTGGAAACATAACATTCGACCTGTCCGTTACTTTTTGGTGTACCAGTAGCAATTAAATGATGTTAAATATGCAATTCCTCAAATATCTAGGATCTGATTTGGTGGCTACTAAAATTTGTTCCACGATCAGAAATTATTAAGGATGGTGTGCCGAATAGAGAGACGGTATCATGTATGGTCTCAGGAGACAAAACTTCGTGAACCCGTCAACTATGAGTAAAATACTCGTCATACGTCACTGGACTCAGTGAATGGTCCTGTGCAGTCCAAATGAATTCAGTGGGGTGAAGGTAACCTTGTTTTGGACTATGATGGCTTTTTCGTTTCACACAAACCAAACAATGTTTTACGGGCAAAAGCGACCATACCCGGAAACCAAAAAAGTTCGCGAATTTTGCTAATAGTTTTATCAAAACCTACATGACAGTTTTCGTCGTGAACAAGCGCAAAATATGCAATCTTGTACCTTTTGGGATGCATAATTTTAGTTCTCTGTTCGGTGCAGTAGTAATGTAATAAATTATTAAGAACAACATATTGGTTTGCATCAAGCTCTCTTATCTGAACCCTATGCAATAATTCTTGTGCCTCGGGGTCATTATGCTGTGCCGTTTCTAACCACGAGCCATTCAATAAGTTGACAATGCTAGGTATAGGAGGGATTTCGACAGGATTGCGACTAGAAAATCCACATGGCTTATGTAGACGCCCTTTTTATATACATTTCGAAATTAAAATCCTGCAAATATGTCCACCATCTAGCTACACGTGGGGATAGATTTTTTTTATTCATGGTTGCTTTGGTGGCATTGCAATCAGTGATAATTTTAAATTTTATTCCAAGCAAATATACCCGAAATTGTTTCAAAGCATTGTATATTGCTAATGTCTTTAGATCATACGAACAATAATTTGACTCAGCTGGTAAAGTTTTTTTTTACTGAAATAAGCTACTACGTTAGTCACATTACTATATTTTTGAAGTAAACAGCACCATATCCGATTGCACTGGCATCTGTGTGAAGTTCTGTATCCAAATCCGGGTTAAAGATTGATAACAAGGGTTTAGACACTAAGTGATCGTTAAACCCTGTAGCACTAAGAGCTGACACTGTTTGTTCCAAGTACTATTAATTTGTTTGCGCCTAATTGTACATTCTTTCATATCTGTAATTATCTCAATATCCGGATATTCAACAGCATATCGACCAATCAAAAGATCGTATTCAAAATGTTCATCTTTAACAACAAATATATCAAGTTCAATATGAACGTCTTGAAATCTAACAGGTACAGTAATTTTGCCTAATATTTTTAAGATACCACGTCCTATTCCACTCAAACTTAACGAATATGGCTGAATCCTACATTTTAGTTGTTTTGCAATTGACTCCTTAATAATACTACAGTTTGCTCCCGTATCTATAAGAGATTCTATGAAGACATTGGTTATTAATTCCTTTGTCTATTTGAGTTTCGTCGGCCTAAAAATTTAACCGCAGTGCTAGTTGACGGTTTTTCGACACTTCGATTTTTATACCAGCAAATAGATTCGTTATGACCAACCTTTTTAAGCAATTTTTTCGCCATTATTTCGTGAAATATTAGTACTTTTTATTTCGGGCACCCGTTTTAATTCCCTGCATTGTTAACACAAATACCTAGCTTGCCACACTCGTGGCATCTTTTTTCAGAGACGCTGAGATTTAGTTTTGGTCGCTTGTTTTTAGGAGTAGACGTATTGCTGTCGGAATCGTTCTGCTCTAAAGGCCGCCTTTTAGGTTTAACGTAGGTAGAAAAAAGAGATATTATTAGCTCGGAGGTAGTAACATTGCTGTTAAACGATGCCATCTTAACATTTACATCGGTAATTTTACCACAGATTGCACAATGCTATCTTATTGTTACGTAGTAGACGGAATTTTTCTCTGGCGAACTTGCAGTACGTATCTGCTAAATCAGATGCATAAGACACGGCTTTTTGTTAGTTTTTCGGAAAGACTTCGTTTTTCTGGATAAAGATCTGTGAGATCGTTTCGGAATTTCTCCCACGTTCTTCCCCCGCTAGGTTCCCATGATTCGAACCACAATAATGCAGAGCCCCTTAGGGCCTTACCAGCCTTTGCAACTGTCGCCAAGTTGCTCCATTTAAATTCCTTTGCAAGGGCTTCAATATCCTTGCACCAGCAGTCAGCACCACCGTCGCTGGTCGCTGGGTCGAAGCTCGGCAGGTCTTCATCTGCCCTTCGATTAGCGGAGACTGCATCCCATAGCCCCTGCACCAGTTGAGCCACGATAGGAAGTTCTGTAGGTGGAGCGGATCCATTCTGAAACTCAATCAAATAGTATTAGAATGTGGACTTTCGTATCCCACTTCTGATGATAGATTTGTGAAGTTAACGTTATCAATTTAATATCTCATTTCAGAAATAATATCTTCTTATACTGATTTACTTGGGGTAAATAGAATAAAAGACCTTAATATAGCTAAAACTTAAATTTATTAAATCAGACTCTACATAAACAAATCTCAAAAAGACTATCCATTTCTTAAATAAACACAATATGGCAAAGTTTACTGTTATGTTTTATCCAAATACATAATTTATATATCCACAGTACATATACATAAACCTTATATGTATACACTACACATACAGACATTTATATAATATACCTAGGTCCTAGATACATAGCTAGTCAACAATTATCTATGTAAGACCTTTAACTGACATAGATTAAGTACACAAATGACTCACCTTGGTAAGATTGATGCTACCACTTCGCTTGCCAAGAAGCAACTGAACTAACGCTTTGTAATCCTTAGCTTTTATAACGACCAACCACGTGGCTCGAACAACGCCATGGCTGGTTCGCAACATGTGGCCCGAACAACGAATAACGCTATGTTCGTTCGCCACACGTGTCCCGAACAATGAAAAACGCTATTTCGGTTCACAACACGTGGCCCGAACAGCGCCATGTCTGTTCGCAACACGTGTCGCGAACAATAAACGACGCTATTTCTGTTCGCAACACATGGCCCGAACAACGCTACGTACGTTCGCACCACGTGGTATCGAAACAATATTTAAAATATTTATTACATAATTCTTGCATAATATACAATAATTAATTTTTAATTGGCAAATAAATATTACTTTATTCCTTATGAAAATATAACAAAATACAATAATCTATCACGCGCATGATTTCCTCTGGATCTTCTGTTGACACAAGCAGTGATGAAACAGCCTGACGTGCAGACCCGCGAAGTGCACTCGGTAGCCTGCTTATGTTCTCTAAGTAAGAAAAATCATGTTTTGTAGTGTCAAATACAAGTTTGAAGTGCAACCATTCGGAGGCGTTGCCAGAAAATGGAATCAATTCCATTTTGTTTGACCCATGAGCAGTAGTGGCAAGGGCCTTTGCAGCAGTGGCAGTGTCAGCAACCGCTTTTAAAATAGTTGCCGTCTGCTCTCCAGCCTCCGTTAAAATGTGTGGTGGACGTGCAAAGCTAGCCGCTTCTGTACCTGTTACGTTTGTGAATTGCTTAGGGGGTGCAGCTGCCCGTGTGGCCGACGGCGGCGAATGAGAAAACGCCTGGCGTCCGGGTGATGTAACAGTAACCTGATGTTTACATTCTACTGCGGAAATGTCCCTATTAATGTAAGATTGATGGTCTACCCAATTCTTTGTTCTATTTAAACTAATATCTCTAGTAGAGCTTACGCGACTTGCGCGGCTTGTTGCACGACTCCCCTCGTTGCCTCAGCATCAATTGCAGCCAGTTTCGCTTGAAGCTCAGTGTCCTCCAACTGTCGTTGCAGTTCTGCCAGCTGCTGCTCACGTTCGCGCTCTCGCGCGACAACCTGCTGCTCACTTTCGCGCTCTCGCGCGACAACCTGCTGCTCAAGTTCAAATCGACGCCGAAGTACAAACGCCTCGGCGGCTGCTTTTTGTGCCCTAATAGTTGCTGAAGAACGTGACGAACGGGTGTTGGTGGTTCGTTCACTTACTCTACTGCCAGAAGTAGCAGGCCTGTGGACTTGCGGATCACTAATCTCAAACTCAAACTCAAACTCAAAAATCTTTATTCAATATAGACCTTTACAGGCACTTATTGACGTCAAAATAAAAACATAAAAATCTTCAACCAAGAATCTAATTAACTAAATTATTTAATCCTTGTATGTACACACACCCCAACCATTATTAAGATGTGTGCAAATACAAGTAAAATTAAAAAAAAAAAAAAAAATTTGACTCTACACCTGTTCGGAAATTGGGAGAGCCTTCTCAAGAAGAACAGGCAAGAAACTCGGAAGGTCTTGTATTTTTTTTGTCTCCTCTTTTAAAATGCCAACATTACAATATTATATTTCACATACATTTTTTTAAATAATATAGAAATGCCTGTCGGTGTGAGTGGAACAGTTACTCGAATGAAATTTATCCCACTATCACAAAGTGTTAACACCCTTTAAACGTCAATTATCACATTTTTTGTCAATCCCAAGCAGTTTTATCTGTCATATAATCAGACACTTTATAATATGCTTTTTTCATAAGTGCGCCCTTGATAGCGACTTTAAATTTATTCAAGTTAAGTGCTTTAATATTATTTGGGATTTTATTGTAGAAACGTACACAAAGGCCTTTGAAAGAATTATTAATTTTTTTAAGCCTAGTATTTGGTAACGCTAACATATTCTTTTGCCTAGTATTTACTGAATGAATATCACTGTTTTTACAAAACGAATGTATATTTTTATGAACATATACTATATTCTCGTAAATATATTGCGACGCGACGGTCATAATACCAATTTCTTTAAATTTTTCTCTCAAAGAGTCTCTTATTTTAAGGTTATAAATAGCACGAATAGCCCTTTTTTGCAGCACAAAAACAGTCTGAATGTCGGCAGCATTTCCCCACAGCAAAATGCCATACGACATCACACTATGAAAATAGGCAAAGTATACAAGTCTTGCTGTATCAACATCAGTCAGCTGACGTATTTTCCATACAGCGTAGGCTGCAGAACTAAGTCTCTTCGACAATTTATCAATATGTGGGCCCCACTGAAGCTTTGAATCTAAAGTAATACCAAGAAATACTACGGTATCCACAAGGTCCACATTTTTATGCTTTATGTTAACAGTGGTGTGAACCTCTTTAACATTGGGTAAAACAAATTTTATACATTTAGTTTTCCCTTCATTGAGGCACAAGTTATTCGCATTAAACCAGTAAACTATTCTTGAGATAGAACTATTTACATCGTCATAAATTTGCGATCGTCTTTTAATTTTAAACATAAGTGAAGTATCATCTGCAAATAATACAATCTCATGCCTGTCTTGTACAAAAGCAGGCAAGTCATTTATATATATTAAAAATAGAAAAGGACCAAGAATTGAACCCTGCGGAACTCCCATTTTAACCGAGGCGCCCTGGGACCTCTCCCCGTTGACGTCTACTTTCTGAATCCTCTCAGTCAAATAGGAGATGAGTAAATCCAGAACAGTGTCGCGAAATCCATAGTAGTGTAATTTCCTGATCAGGGTGTCATGATGAACGCAATCAAACGCCTTGGACAAGTCACAAAAAACGCCCAGCGCATCATGTGAGTCCTCCCAGGCCTCATATATATTTTGTATTAACTCAACACCAGCATCAGTTGTTGAGCGACCCTTTCTAAAACCAAATTGTTTACAGTGTAGAAGATTATTTCTGTTAAAAAAGCTTTGCATTTGTTCCAACATTATTTTTTCAAAGATTTTGCTAAAAGTAGGTAGCACAGAGATAGGTCTAAAATTATTGGGGTCTGATGTGCTACCAGATTTATGTAATGGAATAATTTTACTCAGTTTCATTAGATCAGGAAACACACCACAGTCAATGCAATCATTAAAAATACTAGCAAGTATTGGAGCTATTGTTTCTATTACAGATTGGGAAACATCTACAGAGTTGCCCCACAGATCCACGGTTTTCTTTTTATTCAGCGTTTTAAATGACTTTATTAAATCATTTGCACAAATATGGGCAAATTTAAATTTATCATCACAAGTTTTAACATAATCTTTTAGAATAGATTCGGCTACAGTGGGGGAGGAATCCAAAGATTTTGTGATTGAAACTGGAATGTCAGTAAAGAATTTTTCAAATTCTGTAGCTACCTCAATATCTACTGTAACTTTCTTATTTTCAATATTTAAACAAAAATTGTTGTTATTAGTTTTTACTCTTCCGGTTTCATTATTAATAATGTTCCATGTCGTTTTAATTTTGTCACTACTATTTTTTATTTTAGAGCTTAAATAATTGGACTTTGCAAATTTACAAACTTTTTTAAATACTTTGGAATAAGTTTTTACATACAATTTAAATTGATCACTAGTATTTAATGAACGCTCATTGTAAAGTTCATAAAGTTTTATTCTGCTTTTGTGAATACCTGGTGTGGCCCATTCACTAAAAGCTAATCTACCATTGACTGAGATGGTTTTTGGAACAAAGATATTTTTAAATTCACAACAAAATGTGTTAAAAAAGTTTTCATACAATTTATTTGGGTCTTCGTCATAATCAATATACTTTAAATTAATACCAAGATTATTATTGAAACGCTCCAAGCGGCCAGCAGTCTTTGGTACAACAGTGATATTCTTTTTCGCCATAAGCTTACATTTGTAAGGTATAGTAACAAATTGACCAGAGTGGTCAGATTCTAAGTTATTAAAAACATTTTGTGCTAATGGTTCTATGTCAGTATAAATATTATCAATGCATGTGGCAGAAAACTCAGTAATTCGTGTTGGCTCCAGAAATAAGTTTTTAAGATTATATGACTGAAACAAATTTTTAATTCTCATACATAAACTAGAGTTTTCTAATAAGTTAATATTAAAATCTCCACAGACTAATATTTGTTTGCCTTGCTTACAGACTTTATTTAAAACTTCATCCATTATATTTTCAAAGTGGTCATACAATCCCGAAGGAGGCCTGTATACGCTCACTACAATAATCTGGTCCAACTCTACACAGGCAATTTCTATTGTTCGTTCAACTGAGAGGTTCACAATATCTTTACGATCTTTATATTTAAGCTTTTTATTTAATATGATTAATGAGCCACCGCGAATTGCATTTTCTCGACTGAACGAACTACCAACCTGGTGGTTGCTAAAATTAAACATGAACTGGTAGCTTTTAAGCCAATGTTCGGTTATACAAAAAATGTCTACTTTACTACTGTTCATGAATAACTCAACTTCCAGATCTTTGCCCATCATTCCTTGCATGTTCTGGTGCACCAGGTTGATAAAATTTACATGTTTATTATATTCAAATGGGTCTTCCAGTACATTATCTAATAAACAATTTTCATTTTGTTCTTTATTTAACATTATGCAAGAGGATTTCTCTATTGTCTCAATACCTAATTTAAAGACTTACTAACTAATACATCAGTAATATTACTGACAGTCATTCTACTTCTACGATGCTCAATAGGAGCAATTTTTGTAGCCAAGTTCTTGGCTGAGATATAAAAATAATATGATAGCGATTTTGCTATTCGTCTCTTATAATAATTTGATAGACAATATCTATTATCTTTAGTCAAATACAATCTATTTACATAATTATTGATGTCAATTAAATGAAATTTATTATTATGACATAAGGTACTTAACTTTAAATTCAATTTATATCTTACACTATTTTCCTCTTGTGACAAGTTGTTGTAATAAGGTAATGTGAACAAAATAATTTTTTGTACATTTAAATTATTTAATTTATTTAAATAATGAGTCAGGACTTTTTTGTTCATATTACCTCTATTTGCAATAAATAACAACAATGTAGTAGACTGGTTAAATTCACATTCAATCACTTTTTTTAAGTATGTCACAGTACGAAGCACCAGGCATGCAATAGTTCATTATTGAATGTCCCATGTTTGTTAGAAGTTGGCCCATACCTATGCCAATGTCATCACTAAACATAACAATATTGTCACTTGTGACCACTGAAGTCTGTAGTAATTGTGCATAGTCAGCTGCTGGTGGCTGAGATACCATGTTGAGAGCAGGACACGCATGATCAGGTACAACATTATAAATTATTTGGCTATCCAATGTTAAGCTATCGTTAGTGGAACTTAAGGAGTGTTTGTCCAGTAAGGCCTGATATCTGTCTTCATTAAATTGACAAAGTGTGGCTAGCTCTGTGACTGATTGGATATGCTCCTTAATTTCATTTTGAGCATTGTAATAATTTTTTGTCATGTTTGCTAAAGAATTTTGCAAGTTATTAATGACATTATTTAATTCTTGTATGTCCCTTTCATACATGTTTCTGCTCTCTCTCAATTTTGAGTCAAAAATGTCCAACGAATCTATTAAGCAAGCACGCTGCTTTCGTAATTTAATATTACTTTTAAAAGAGTTATGATTCTTAATTAATTTTTGTTTCTTCTTAATTAATTTATTAATTTTAACATATTTTTTGAGTTTAAATAGTTTAATACTGGGTGGTTCGAGATGTTCTACGATGTTACAAGCACTCGCGGTGGGGTCGGACGACATGACTCTACTCTTACTACGAGTAAGCATAATAAAAATTAAGAATTTAAAACTCAATACAACAGAAATGTGAAAATGAAAACTAAAAATATCGATGATGACGGGTGAATAGATGCACTGGAAAATAGTGGGAGAAGGACCAAAATGAAGCGGACGAAATGGGGAGCAAAGCAATGAAACTGTAATATTAGTGAGATTGAAATATAATATAATAATTAATAATAAATACAAGAAATGGGCCGATATTACCTTAATTATGCAATTCCGAAACGAATATAAAGCTGACAATGTCACTAGAATTTTGATGTATGTTTAAAAGCCAAATGGAACTTAACACTATGGTTTGGTTTGCCAGTAGAGGTATGTAACAATTACTACCAAAAAATATAAATTACTAGTACCTATATAGCTAAAATAAATATTGTTAAAAATAAATAAATATTATTTCCAATTGTTTCTTTGAAAACAAATCAAAATTATATTCATTTATTTCTTAATAAATATTAAACAGGGGGGAGGCCGTTGGACTATTCTTATTTTTTCTTACGTAGGGGGAAATCGAGTTTATTACTAATACAATAGGTGTCTAAATTCATAAGGTCATGCTGAATATCATTCGCATCGTTTATGTTATTGATAACCTTAAAAATCTTCATGTCGTCAGCAAATAACAGATAATTCGAATGAGAAAAACACTGGCCTATATCATGAACAAATATAATAAAGAGCAAAGGACAAAGAAGGGTCCCCTGCGGAACTCCAGATAATATGCATGACCAAGAAGACGTGTATCTATTGAGAACTACCGCTTGAGACCTTTTTTCGATGTATGATGAATACCATAAAGGTCTCCTCTAATGCCCACCCTCAATAGCTTCAATAACAACATCTTATGATCTAGCCCAGTGGTCTCCAAACTACGTCCCGCGGGCCAAATCCGGCCTGCCAGTACCATACTATCTTTGTAACTGCACCCACGACACAGGAGGAAATCCTAGTGTGGGCGACGTTTTAAAAAAAAAATTAATCCGGCCCGTGACAGCTTAAAGTAATTAATTGAAATGCAAAAAAGCAAATGTTTGCTTAGGTCGTGCAATCTGCGACTGTCTAGAAATATAGTTAAGCGCAGGATAATTAAATCTGTTTTGGCCCTTGGAACACACTGAAGTAAACATTATGGCCCCAAGGCTTCAAAGCTTGGAGACCCTTGATCTAGACGATCAAATGCCTTGGTATAATCAGTGTATATTGCATCTTCTTGATTGCCCTGATCCATTTGATCAGTCAAGAATTCAGTCAAAATACGAGTAAGCCAGATTAGTCACTGTGGATCGTATTTTCAAAAATCCATGCTGATGCAAGCTGAAACTTAGCGACAGATTGTTATACACTTGGTCATAGACTATTCTCTCTAGCACCTTGGCATGTTGACATAGAAAGATAATATGAAATGATATGTGAAATAAGAACAAAGGGATCAAGAGCAAATTAAATAATGGATTATATTAAAATAAAAAATCTTGAAAAGGAATCTGTAAATAGTTGTTTTTATTTCCGACCATTTCATTCAATGTATAATTCACGAATCATCACATGCTATGTCTTAAAAATTCAAAATAAAAACTGTTTTTAATACGCCTTCAATGTACTCCTTTGGATTTAAGTCGCAGCACACGTCCATGCCGAGCATGATGATACCTTTTGCAGCTTCAGTTTTGTACCCCGAAAAAGAAAAAGGAGAAGAAATTGTGACTTTGCCGAGAACGCGCACATAACATAATTTTTGTTTTCTTGGTACTGAAGTCAACCAGGTTCTTTGTGCCCTATTTGGATATGAGGTTCAATCCAAGGCCCGGTTGAGTTCGGTGACGAGATTATTCCGTTTCTCCGCGGTGTCCGCCCTTTCAGCCGTTTCGTCGCGTGTCCGAAATACCTCGCATGCACTGTTCTGTCACCTGCATAGCTATGAATGTTCCCAAGATGAATCATATCATTAATATGCAGAAGGAAGAGTGTCGGGGATAGAACGGAACCCTGGGGTACTCCAGCATTTACTGGCATAAGCTGCAAACTGCGCCCATCCGAAAGAATACGATTTTTTGCTTATGCAGGGAATCAGCCACCCAGTTACAGAGCTGAACAGGGACACCATACTACGCAAGCTTGGAGAGAAGACTTGTGCCAGACCTTGTAGAAGGCTGTGGCAATGTCTAGGCGTATAGCCAATAGCTCGCCGTGCCTGTTGATAGCATCGTCCAGACATGCGTTACATACGCTAGAAGATCACCCGTCGTCATCATCTCAATTTTTTTGATGAATTATCCAAAAATAATATAATAAGAGAACGCATACCAACGCTTTACCTTTAGAAACTGTATGCATCATATCAAAGCTTTACCGCTGTAAAAGTGGAAGCTATAGAAGATTTTGTGCTGAAAGTTCCGTACAAAACTGACAAGAGTAACGCCAATTTCAGCTGATTCTTAAATGAGACTTTACATTTTGATGACTTTTAATAAGCTCGTTGAAGGGCAGGAATATGAAAACAGGAAAAAATGTTGATCCAAAAAACAATCGAAGAACGAAGCAATCGTATTGATGTAGGTAATTAAACAATAATTTTCGTTTTATTAAAAATCAATGACGCGTGACAGCAACTGAATCAACATGACAATTTGTCTCCGAACCCAAGAGTATAAAATGGTGTAGAAGTAGGTATGAAGCCAGCACACGACTTGGAGGCTCCAAGATGGTCGGTCTGAAGCTGATTACCCTAGCATGCCTGGTGAGTTGAGAGCTTATTTATTAAGGGATGAGAAGGGGCACAGCCCTTATCGCTCCTTTCTTCCTTTACAGCACGTATAGTGGAAGTACACTATTCATACGAATGACCGCAGCCAAATAACACTGTACTGTACTACTGCGCTTGAAATTGGTACAACTTAGATAAGACGCCATGAGCCAGTACTCTCGTGCAGCTAGCTATTTTTGACTGCAACGCAACAAGGAATTGCTCACTTGACTCTTGGTTGCAGTAACTGTGCTTATTTGTCACCCATGTCTTATTAAAAAAAATACACTTACCTTCAATGAAATCGACTCATCTCATAGGTGTCGATTTGGAAATATCGGTATATAAAAATAAGATTGGACAAACAAAAACTGTAAATACAATTTGAAAGCATACTTCATAAGCTTTATTTTAAAATACTCTAAACGTGGATATAAGAAGTATTGCTGACAATAGACTTATTTCTTCGGAAAATCTTGTTTCTCATTTTCCCGTTATACGCAATTTCTGTGACTGTACCGTGTTAAAAGTTAATTGAATCAATGTTTATTCAAAACTTGATGATTCCTACAGATTTATTGACCCTTTAAATTGAGCTTATTTTCCCAAAAAAATAGGTATTTAAAAAAAAAATAGTTTTTACTTTGTAAAATCAATAAAACTAAATCTGTTACAGTAAAAACTGGTCTAATGTAAGCTTAGGCTCTTGTTTAACAAACAGGGTTAAAAGATATTATTTATTAATGGTAGATTTCCGCAGAAGAACTAGAGTTACCGACATAGCCCAAAGAATTGCAAACCTTAAGTGGCAGTGGGCAGGACACATCGCTCGTAGGACTGACGGCCGTTGGGGCGGAAAGGTCCTCGAGTGGCGACCGCGTACCGGGAGACGCAGTGTTGGTAGGCCCCTCACAAGGTGGACCGACGATCTGGTGAATGTCGCGGGAAGCCGCTGGATGCGAGAGGCGCAGGACCGATAGGTATGGAGATCCTTGGGGGAGGCCTATGTCCAACAGTGGGCGTCTCTTGGCTGATATGATGATGATGGTAGATTTTGATTTGTCGAACTCTGAACCTAAGCGTAAAGGTGGGCCGATTTCATTGCAAGTAAGTGTATTAAGATGATTAAATGCCGAGTAATTAAAGCCAACATATTGTCTTAAGTCAACAGTTTAATTACAATAGATGACATTAGATGTATTATCCACATAACTATTTTGACTCTCATCCACATAACTTAGTGAAGACTAGAAAGGTGTCGAAGCTATAGACCTAATATAAAGTTTTCAGCTTTCCAATCTGTTCAAACAACATAAATTTTAAGTGCCCACCAATTTATGTAACGATGATTCAACACAGGAAAACATTTATCGTGACAATTGTACAAACAAACTCTAAAGTGTTAATACTTTAACTTTTGAAGTATTTGTGTGTAATGCTGCACAGAATAATAATTGGTAAATATGCGATGATTACAAAATTTTGTTAAATCAAAACTTTCAAACAGCAGACGTAAAGAATAATCGAACTAACAAAAGAAATGATATTGAACCCTTTGTCATTATTGAGATGTTATAAAGAATTTCCGATAATCTCGCATAAATGCTAGATGTACTTGGACAAAAAAAAAGCAATTCAACATTTAATCCATCATATTATATCTACCACTTAAATCAGAAACCTAGACCTCAAAACTCACTAACGAAACTACACATAGATTGATAAACCAAAGCCCTTAATGAGAATTATTACATTATTTGACATTATTTTTCAATGTTTCAAATATTCGTAATCGAAATAAAAGTGAGTTACTATTATTGCAGTTAATTATTTGAGACTTGTCATGTCAGTAAGGTATCATAAGGAACTTCAAGAAAGTATCAAATAACCTATTTTATTGCATAATAGTATTATGTATAATAATAGTAGAATCATCACATAATTCTGTATCGTCAGTCGGGTCAGTATAGTCATCGTAGTGAAATTTATTATTTTTAATCTGTGCAACATGACTCCCATAGATTACGTCAAAACTAATGTGGCAATCATCTAAGTTTACTTCTTCACAAAATTGTTTGTGCGGAGCATTGTACAAATATAAAAAATCTTGTGTTCACATTTACGTTATTATTTGTCACAAATTATCCCTGACTATACAATGTACAAATGAGAAAAGACATTCCTTATGCTAGAGCGAGTAAACAGACTGTGTAACTTTGTATTTCGAAGCTTCAAAGCGAAAATTCAAAGTAACAAATTCAAAAAGCGTAAAAACGCTTCTTAAATTTGTTTCAAACGAAAGTTCTACGTTGCCGCATAAAATGATGAATTACATGCCAGGTTATATAACGACTAATGTATCTTACGAGATTCAATGACTTCACTCATCGCTATAATCAGCAGCATAATACAGGAAGTAGTTTCTCAGGAAACCGCTAACTAACGTGCTTTAGAATCTGCAAGTGAGGTTGCTGAAATTTTGTAAGAAGGTTGTTTGTCTTAGAATTGTAAACTTGCAACACGGGTATCTCCAGATTCTCTAGCTTACACGCGCCCTCTTAGCATTGACATGTATACAGCGGCTTAGTGAAGAAATGACATAAGTAACAGGATTTCGTAATGTCATCCTCGTTGCCGTTAATTCGCATAGTTGCGGGCGTGTGTAAGCTATAAGCTATATGCTCACTTGCTACCTAAGGTCTGATTTTTCAATCGTCACATAATTTTCATCTGCAAAATCAGATGAAAATTATGTGACGATTGAAAAATAAAAATTATGTGACATTTAGTCGTACAGTAAGCTCCTTGTCAAACTATACTGTTTGACCTTTGGACCGTTCTTATGTCGCTCGTAATAGAGGCGGTTTTCGTTGTGTAAATGTAAAGCTTGAATGGGAGCTTACTGTACAGTCACATTTATACCTCAAAATAAAAATTGATGGCTATGAAAAAATCAGTCATATGCCATATAAAATATTCTGTATGCTAGAAGTTTTCTACTGCTTTTAAAAATAAATGAATGTCAAAGAGAAAAGAGTGATTTTATTCTGAAGCCAAAGGATGATGTTGGTTGAAGACTGTACGAAAACTCATCTACGATTGTTTTAATTACCTAGTTGGCTGTCGCCTTCGCCACCCCGCTCGCCGTCGGGGGTAGTGGCGGTGGAGATGTCTCCGTCGAAGGCAGCGGAAGTATCAGTGGCAGTGTTGGTAAGTTTTATTGATAAGCAAGCCTGAAAAGATATACGTTGAAGTTATAGTGAACTAGCTAATCCGAGACGTCGTTCTGCCAACGTTTTGGACGAGGAAAAGAAAATTGTGGTGTCAAAATTTTTTCTGGCAAGAATCATTTTGGACTTCAAGATAAATATTCGATAAAGAATTAACCGAATCGATACACCCGTTGCTGATATGACGTTATAAGTTGTAATACTATTCATAAACGTCTTTAAAATGATTGCTGCGCCCTAACGCCACGTTATCATGTGTGTAATGTATTGAAGACATTAGAATAGGTTGGTAACTGATTTGTTAGGTCAACGTAGGTAATACATTATAAGTTCACAGAAATAATTATAAGCTAGCCGACTACCGACAACATCTTCCCCTCAAAAATATATTTCTTGATTGTTTCATAACTGGTGTACTAAATTTACAGTTATTTCTATCACTATGGTACTACCACCCACAACATTTTCCTCTCAAAATATTTATTGGGGAATCAATAGCGAGCTCTTGTTCGATTTGGGCATATCTCCACTGAGTATCAGTGAGGAGCTTGCGTCTACGGACACCACCACCGGTCGCTTGATGGAGGCAAGGAGCATCACACAATATTTTTTTAACTTTACGAAAGAATTTTAATGTACCTATTGTTTGCCATGTCCAAATCACATCTTTTTTAATAATCTCGTTGATGAATGAGAAATGTCTGAGTAATTTGGTATGAATTTAGACCTACTCCTAAAAACTTTTTAATGATTTTCTGTCTAAAGGCGGCGTCATATCTTTAATAGCCTTTATTTTATCATAATCTGGTCTCATATCATCTATTATCATATTATTTACTGAAAACGTGTCTTAAATATGCGACTTCTTCTACACCTTCGCATACCCTACACTTTTTTTCCTTATTAAATTTCAAATTTATTTCACTTGCTCTATTTAATAATGCTGTTAAGTTAGGCGTGCGTTATGCTCCTCTTTAGTTTTACCCCAGCAAATGACGTCATCGATAAAACAATCAACGCCATCTAGCTCTTTTAATAATTGTTGAAGATTTGCATGGAAAATTTCCGATGAACAATTTAAGCTGTAAGTTTATTGATACCAACCAAACGGTGTACTAAACGTGAGAAACTAAAGAGCTAAAAAGAAAAAGCATGAAGTTTCGTCGCAAACTTACTTTTTTTTCCTTTATTTGTTTAATATTTTGATATATTTCTTGATTCAAAACCTCTTTTCAAAAATAAAGTTAAGTTAGCACTTCTCTCAACCAGCAAAGATAGTAACATAACATATTAATGCTTTATAATAACTTATTTCAATATGTTTTGATTAAAATATATATTTTGTTCAAAATATCTAATGCAGAGTGTATATATATGGCTTTGTCATGCAGGCTCAAACATACCCACACACACACATATACACACACACACACTCACACATACTATGCATACACACATCTCACTATTATTGGCACTTGCCTACTCCTATCTTTAACTTTATTAATGTTACCTTTAGCATCTTTGTTTTAGCATTTATGTTTGCGATGTTTAATGTACATTTTATTGGCTTCGGCTGTCAATGTACTTATTAAATAAATAAATAAATATAATACAATATACTTAAATAATACAGTATATTATAAACTAAACAAAGTTTTTCTATATACTGTACTATTATAAACTAAACAAAGTTTTTCTATATACTTATGGTGAGCAACAGAGATTTAAATCTCTGGTGAGCAATTGAAAATGCGCGCTCTGTATGGCTTTATTTAATGGCCTTGGATCCAGACAAATTTGCAATGACCCATTTTTTTTAACAGCGATAACTACCGCGTTAACCCACTGAGTGGGGTCATTCGGTTCAATTTATCTCGTAGTCTATCTTTTAGACCTAAGGGAATTTTACACGTGGCACTAACTACCAGTTGCACCCATCTGTCTATAATGATATAGTATTCTCCAGGCATACAGCCCAAGCCGTGAAACAAATCCGAAAATGTATACCATGTATACGCCTTATAAGTCCCAAATCACAACAAGTTTCTCGCCCCAGCACACTTTGACATTTCATATCTGCAATTACAATTTTTAACAAATATTTCTTATTTTTATGAAGCCAATTTAAATTACAAATTACTACTATAAGACAATAATTTTTTTTTCAGACTTATTTAATATGCTAGACAGTTACCGAGTGACAAAAATTTTTCATATGACATTATATTCACATCTGCCCTTTTAACTAATTTAAAGGTCTTAATCCTCACATTCTAATTTTTCATACCACTCACCCTAGACATTTAATTGTAACAGTGTCGCGGCCTCGCCCACGCCCCGCTCAGCGCGACTCCACCACGTCGACACTTGTCGAACCTGAAGCTATTGCTCCTCGACTTTCTAATATGCGATTACTATCAATCGACATTTCATTAATCTGACATATTTTATTGTCTTGTTCAATGTGAAGTCATCCGTTCGCAGGAGTAGATCTCTGACAACGGCACTTCTTATCTCACACACTGATCGATCTCGAATTAATTCTTCTTCAAGAATTTTAAATTCACAATTCTTACTCAATAGTTTTAATGCAGTAACGTAGTGGTTAATCAACTCTTCTTGATTTCTTGAAAAAAAATATTACGCTATTCGACTTAACGCGCTTTCGAGCAAAACGAAAAGTTTTTCCAAAGTCGGTACTGAACCATATCCTTTATGCAGATGACGTTTGCCTCATGGCAGATTCGATGCATAGCCTACAACAATTTTTGGATTAGCTCGATAACGCATGTCGGATATTTGGCTTAGTAATAAGTGTGTCAGACACAAATCTTAAAACAGCCTGCTAGGGATACGTCTGCAGTCAACACGCCATTAACTCTGGCCCATGAAAATCTAGAAGAGGTACGTTTTTCGCTACCTTGGCTGTATGATGCGTAGTGATAATAGGTTGGACACGAAGATCTCCACAGGGATTGCAAGGGCCGCTGCTGCTTTTGGAAATTTAATTCCGTACGATAGCCGTATGCTGGAGGTTTACCAACTGCGAATTAAAAGGAGATTTTGTGTTTGCAAACACTGGATTCCACGCTGTTAACAGTTTAAAACCATCTTCCCGATTGAAATTATTTGGAATTTTTCTGATTTCAATCGCTTCTCGTACTATTCCTGAATAAAAGTGACGATCAGTGGAAAGGGCTTGCGTACGGTTAATTTCAATCCAGTGATTTGCGCCTTTTTCTAAAAGATGCTCCGCAATCGCCGATTTATTAGACTGGCGGTTTTTGACAGCGGCTATATGTTCTCTAATCCTTTCATGGGTCGTTCTTTTTGTTTGACTAATGTAAGAGCTGCCACAACTGCAGTCTATTTTGTAAACCCCTGGTGTTTGTAAGAGCAAGACATCCTTCGGGGTGCCCACCATATTACTCACCTTTATGCCAGGAGTATAGATTGTCGGTATAGAGTATTCACGCAATGCGTGGCCGATCTTGTCCGTCACTCCTTAGGCTGGTTGTCTGCACACCTCTGGACGCCTAAATCTTTTCCTAGGCTGGTTTCGTCGTATATTCACCTGATACCCGTTTTTCTTTAGTACCTCCTGAACATGTTTCATTTCCTCCTCCACATGCTCAGGGTCACAGCGGTCAAAGGCTTTAGTGAAGATATCACGGACTGCAGTTGACGAGGGTGGTGATGCGACGTTGCATGCAGGTATCTGTCCGTGTGTGTCGGTTTGCGGTAAACACAGTGTGTGAGGGACCCATCAGATCTCACGGTCATCCTGACATCCAAGAAAGGCAACGTCCTCTCCGCTTCCATTTCGTATGTAAACCGCATATTTGGGTGAATGGAGTTAAGATGTTGTATTAGTTGATCTTCTTCCTGTTTGCTACCTTTAACGATACTGAAAACGTCATCTAAGTTTCTTTTCCAAAGTTGAATGGTCTTTGGGCCTAGAATCAGTGCCTTCTCTTCAAAATGCTCCATTCAAATGTTGGCCAGTACCGGGGCCATTGGGCTAGCCATTGCAACACCATCAATCTGAAGGTAATACTGACCTTGGAAAAGAAAAAAGTTGCCATCTAGACAGTGTTTAAGTAGATCAACGTACTGGAGAGGCATCTCGTTGTCCATTAGCTTGTCCTTAACCACATCCAGACACTCTTCAATTGGAACATTAGTGAATAGCGATTCCACGTCAAAACTAACTATAATCTCTCCAGGTTCCAATCTTAGTTCGCTGATGATCTGAACGAAATGGCATGAGTCTTTTACATAAGACGACGTCCTTCCCACAAGCGGTTGCAATACTGCCGCAACGTGCTTTGCTAGATCGTAAGTTGGAGATGAAAGCTGACTTACGATCGGACGCAGCGGTACGTTGGACCTGTGTATTTTTGGCAAACCATATAGATTCGGTGGTTGATGTGACTTCGGTTTGTGTAATGCTTCGTACTCGTCATCTCGGCCGTTGGGTTGTATGAAATGGGTTTGTATACTTTTATATCACGCAACAAATCCTGTATTTTTTGATGATAATCTTTTGTATTCATCACTACGGTGGCGTTTCCCTTGTCGGCCTTAAGCACCAAAATATCATCGTTTTTTCGAATGTTTTCCAGTGCTTGACGCTCTTCCTTAATAATGTTACCATCTGGAAGCTTCGATTTTCGCAAAATCACAGCAATGTTCTGCCTCAAAGTATCGGCGTCGCTTGGCGGTATCTTATTACGAACAATCGTTTCCTCAACACTGCTGATAATGCTTTCATACGGTATTCGCTTTGGCGTAGGAGCGAAATTCAGACCTTTGGCCAAGATGTTGGTGGTAGTTTCATCTAAAGTTACGTTGGATTGATTAACCACTGTATCCCGGAGTTGATTTGATGTAACAAGTGATGCTTTGTTTTTATCGTAACGAACGAGCAATTTTGAAAAATTTCGCTCATGGTTCACACTGCACAACTCGAATGTACGACTCGCTTGTAAAAACTCGATCACAAACGTCATTGTCCTCCCACAATAGACTAACACTACAATTCAAATGTACGAAAGTTTAAAAGTGTATGTTAACAGTTTATTAACTTCGACCATAACAATGTATAAATAAACCGACGATATGTCATCAAACCTAACACCATGAATTCATATGCAATAAATGTTTGAATTTGAAAAGTGAATCCTATTTTTTAAATACGCTAAGACGAGGTATAGTTCTTATGATATTTCAATACATTAGCTCTGTCAATATCAGTTATGTGATTATATCAGGTTCATCCGGAGGCAGCACCACCATATGCAACATTTGCGCGACTAAAGCTGTGGGTGGACTTGGTGGTCTGCTCGCGAACGTCATCTCTGTTGTCGGTAACATTATTGGTAAGATTCAGTTCGCACATAATTTGTAACATTTTCTTTTGTATATTTATATCAAATACTCAAATATGATTTTCTCTTCTCCAGGTGGAATTCTTTCTGGCGTCGTGAGTATATTTTCCAATCAACATCAATCCTTAACTTTATGTTATCATTTATAATATACTGCTTATATTTTGAATTTTAGGGTTGATTTTTTTATGACATTTTATTATTTTGTTCCAGGCGGGACTTCTTTCTAATGCTGTCGGTAAGAACATAAAATATATTAATATTTAAAGAGCTTTTATTTCAAAAATACTTATTATTTGTATGTTTCTACACTTTCTGCAAAAATGGTTATTATTGCTATTAAAATTATACACAACTTCCAAGAAAGTCGTCGGTGTCGTTGTAATCTATAATTAGGTAACAAAATTCGTTGAAACAAAACTGTAATTTCAAAACTATTACCATAATACCTAATGAATGTTTTCTTGTTTGCTTTCAGTATCTCTTGGAGTCGGAATTAGCGGTAAGTAGTGTGATTATCCGTATTGGTATACCAAATTAATTTACTTTACCTTGATTCTAATTCTTACTAAATACATTTATTTCTTTCAGCACAAGCTCAAGGTTCAGCGAGCCTCTTCGTAAGCATTGGAAAACTTGGAATCCCGAAGACAATCAACGACATCGTCAATATCGTTATCAACCGTAAGTGTCAATTTGATAATCTAAATTATCACAAATTTCTGTATTAATGTTTACGTTAATGTTTACACCAATAGATTTACAAAACTTAATTTATAAATCAAAATAACCAACGTAACAAGTCAACTTCATTCATGCACCATTTTAGGCCTCCGCTACCAGTTTACAATAACAACTTGCACTTTTGTGGCGATATCTATGAATGTGTAGTTACCCTCTAAATTTAAATATTAACGACATTTAATGGTAATGTATAATATACTGCAATCAGATGCTGTGAAAACAAAGTGAAAGTTAGGTACAAATTTAAGTACAATTTAAGTTTGCTTTTGATACAAATTTAAGCCAAGCGGAAAACTTAGACAGGAACTGTGAGTACAAAATCTGTTCGTTGTAATTTTCATTTGTTATGTCGAACTAATTGCAAATAGTCACCAAACAAGACAAAGACAGGTAATTAAAATGAGGATCGGCGAAGCCGTAACACAGGGCTAACCTAGCACGGCTTCTCGTGCCTATCCTGAAAACCAGTAATTTTGTACGAATGCTTGACTGTCATTCAAATTAATAGTGTATCTTAGGTTAAGTTGGTGTATGTATTTAGTTGGCAAATAAATTATCATTATTATAAATAAACAAAATTCGCCACAAAATGGGAATAGTTTTCATAAAAGTATCACACAAGTTTTGTGATTAAGTATTAGCCACAAATAAACTTGCTTCAAAAGGTGTAGGTATTGTGATTCGGATTTCAATGTTAATCTATTTAAAGACATTCATATCTGACCAGTGATTTCTCTTTACAGTTGGCATCGCCATCGGTGGAGTCCTCAATGTTATTCTTGCTGGAGGTAGGTGACGCTTCTTCTGAGGTTTTAACCTATTACATATTGTTTAATTATATCTATTGCTAATTTTTCACTATGACATCCTAATGTTTTCCCTTCTTCTTGCAGTTGGAGACTCTATTGCTACCCGTGAGTACTTATCATTATTTAAGCGCACCGTAGTACAAGCAACATATCTGGTAATTTACCTATGACAAGTTGAATAACATACTGAATTGCATTTTCTCACATTTCAGTGCTCGTCGCAATCTTCAAGGTCCTCGTTTGCGTTGTTGGATATCCAGGTAAATACTAAATTTGATTTTATTTTTTTTCTAGCCGATGAATATATATTTTGAAACATTGTGCTTTCGACTTGATATCCAAATTTGTGAATATTTTGTTAATTTCTCGCACTATGGACTGACAACTTATTTATTATTTGTTCAAAGGCGAGACTGGAACCCCAGACTGCTGCCTCGCAAACTACGGTGCCGTATGGGGGGTAAAATCATACTCTGGACCATACGTCAGCGCTCAGGCCGTCATCGAGTTCTACCAAGTCCTTCAAATTGAAGCTCAAATCTTAGTTGCTGTTAACAAGGTCACCAACGGAGGTGGAGTTGCTGCTCTAAAAGGTAAGAATAAATATAATGGGTTGATTTATATGTCTGAGGATGCAATATATTATTTGAAATTTCGAACGTGTACTAAAATTATAATATTTTCCAGGCAACGCTCGCTTCATCGTCCAATGGCTCCTCGAGATCATCGCCGTTTGCAAGAGTGAGTTACAATTTTCTCAGTTTTGAAATGTTATCATGAATTGAGTTATCAAAACTTAATGAAAATTAAATTGTTTTCCGTTGCTTTTGGTAATGTTTGTCGATTAATACATTTTATACCACCATCAACGGCTTTATTAAAATTGGTCTTAATCTTACAGAATCCAGCATCACCGTCAATGACTTGGTCACCGTCGTTGTCAATGGTATGTTAGCTTTATTTATTTCGAAAAGCTCCTTTATATTTACAGTTGTCAAATCAACAAACAGTAACTATTTAAAATGTTTCGATGAAAGAATACTGACAATCTACTAGTCTGCAGAATATTGTAATTATAATATTGAATGAATACTTTATTATTTCAAATAAAATATACAAAAAAATGTATGGAGAAAACAACGACGGATCTATTGCCAAAGTAGCAATCTTATATAACTGTACTTTATCTTACGACTAGTTTCATATTGCAACTATGTTTTTCTACAGTTGTCACCATCGTCGGAGCTATCGGCAACAGTTGCCAGACCGGACGTAAGTATTTTTGTAATATTTGTAATACTTTTGTTAATCTTTGGTCAATAATTCCCATAATGAATCACTGAATTTACAAACTAAGGACTTTGTTTAAATAACATAGCCTGAAATAATAAGTCAAACTAAGACAAAATTATAACTGGTTATGATGGTGAAAATGTAAAATAGTATCTGATTTATAAAACTCGAACCGTTTCTACCCTGTATACAGCTAAAATATTTCATACTAACGAGATCTTTCCTTTTCAGTTGGAGCTGCAGTCGTTGTTGGTGAGCTAACACAACAATATATTGACGAAATCGAACATGATACAAATAAAATGACATTTTAATAAATCCACCATAAAAGGCTTCTCAGCTTATATTTTGTAATCTGTTTATAATAACTTAAAAGTTGGCATCTTGATCGCCGATGAGTTTTAGAACTGTACTAACATACGATTCGCACATGAGCATTTGCCCTTTCCAGTTTCAGGAATTAAATTTCAATAATTGTTATATTTTGTTCACAGACCTTCTCAACAGATTGTCCGTCGTTCTCACCGTAGAGGTTCTTGGTGGAGTCAGTAAGTATTAGGTTCCTTCCGTTCAATTATTTGTAACTCGTCAACATTGATTTACTATCACACGTAGATAGAGAAAAAACGCGCTTGAAATCTGTCACCTAATCGACTATAGTCATTTGTACGCTGTTAAATAGGTAGTTGAATATGCACAACCCGAATTAAAATTAATATAAAGAAAGTACCGTATTTATCGAATTCAGCCTTATTCTTTATTATTACGGCAACTATTTGAAGTACAACCATGTGCAGTTACATCATTTCATACCTAGCCACATTAAATTTGACGTTTTAGTAATTGCTACAAGAAAATATCAACTTTATACTTTCAAACATAATGCTCAAAATTGCTTATCGCGTTGTCGCTCCAACGCATGGAAAAGAACTGCACGAGGCCCCATTGGGCAGTTCTTCACCGGCCCACTTTTCGAAGATAACGCATTTATCTACGTTTGGTAGTAAATCAATGCTCGTCAACATTATTGTTGTGGTCACAAACGGATTATCCTATCAAAATTATTACATTAGAAATGATAACTTTCTTATAAATTTGATTTGATGAATAATGTCTTTGATTTCATAGATCTTAAGTCCTACATTGCTGTTGTTGAAAAGAGAATTGAAGTCTGCAAGCGTGACGCCCTTAACGGAGCTGTGGATTTGCAAGCTGGCCTGTCTATCATCGTGTAAGTTAATGATCAATCCCAAGACATACGCAAGAAACACACTAATAAAAAAAAGTAAACTACATAAGAAAATAATATTGTATTTGGTAGCAAAACAATATCATTGTTCTGTAACTGTTTTTAAATTTTAATTAGTGAATTAGAATTTTTGGTATTCATTTTCTAGTTTTAAAAAATAAAACATAAATCAAATCGATATTATCGCTGTGTAATACTACGAGTATTATACTAGTTTATGAGTAGTATAGACTCACAATACAGTAACTGTATAATACTGAATATTAATAATTTTTATTTCATATAGGCAAGGATCAACCTCAAGCAGTTCATCTGGTAGTGGATCATCTGGTAGCGGATCAACTGGATCTGGTTCTACCGGTAGCGGATCAACTGGAAGCGGATCAACAGGAAGTGGATCAACTGGAAGCGGATCAACTGGAAGCGGTTCAACCGGAAGTGGATCAACCGGTAGCGGATCAACTGGAAGCGGTTCAACCGGAAGTGGATCAACCGGTAGCGGATCAACTGGAAGTGGATCAACCGGTAGCGGATCAACTGGAAGCGGCTCAACTGGAAGTGGATCAAATGGTAGCGGTTCAACCGGCGGCGGTTCCACTGGCAGCGGATCAACCGGAAGCGGATCAACTGGAAGTGGATCAACTGGAAGTGGATCAAGTGGTAGCGGCTCAACTGGCAACGGATCAACCGGCAGTGGTTCAACCGGAGGCAGCACCACAGTATGCAACATTTGCGCGACTAAAGCTGTAGGTGGACTTGGTGGTCTGCTCGCGAACGTCATCTCTGTTGTCGGTAGCATTATTGGTAAGACTCATATCGCACAGAACCTAATTTTCTTTTGTATATTTAATTCTTAAGTACTAAAATATTATTTTCTCTTCTCCAGGTGGAATTCTTTCTGGCGTTGTGAGTATATTTACCAATCAACAACAATTTTTCAATATGTTATCATCACTTAAATAATACTGTATATATTTTGAAATTTACTAAGGGTTGATTATTTTTACTGACATTTATTATCTTCTTCCAGGCTGGACTTCTTTCTAATGCTGTCGGTAAGGACATAAAATTTATTAATATTCAAAGAGCTTTTATTTCAAAAATACGTTATATTTGTATTATATAGAAACACTCTTTGCAAAAATGGTTATTATTGCTATTATATTTATACACAACTTTCAAGGAAATCGTGGGTGCCCTTGTAATAATTAGGTATATAACTCGTTGAAACAAAACTGCTATTGTTAAAACTATTACCTAACGAATGTTTTCTGTTTTGCTTTCAGTTTCTCTTGGAGTCGGAATCAGCGGTAAGTAGTGTTATTCTCCGTTTTGTTTGACCAAATTTATTAACATTACCCTGTTTCTGATTCTTAATAAATATACCTATATATTTCTTGCAGCACTCGCCAAAGGTTCAGCTAGCCTCTTCGTGAGCATTGGAAAACTCGGAATCCCGAAGACAATCAACGACATCGTCAATATCGTTATCAACCGTAAGTGTCAATTTATTAATCTAATCCATCACAAATAAACAAATGTGACCGCAATATAGAAATAGTTTGCAATTATCTGCATAAATGTATAAAAGTATCTACACTACTCTTGTTCTTAAATATTATCCGCTAAGGACGTGCTTCAAAAGGTATATTGTGATTCGAATTTCAATGTTAAATCTATTCAAAGACATCCATAACTGACCAGTTCTTTCTCTTTACAGTTGGCATCGCCATCGGTGGAGTCCTCAATGTTATTCTTGCTGGAGGTAGGTGACGCTTCTTCTGAGGTTTTAACCTATTACATGTTGTATAATTCTATCTATTGCTAATTTTTCACTATGACCTCCTAATGTTTTCCGTTCTTTTTGCAGTTGGAGACTCTATTGCTACCCGTGAGTACTTACTTATCAGTATTTAAGCGCACCGTGGTTTATGCAACATATCTGGTAATTTACTAATAACAAGTTGAATAACATACTGAAGTGCGTTCTCTCATATTTCAGTGCTCGTCGCAATCTTCAAGGTCCTCATTTGCGTTGTTGGATATCCAGGTAAATAAAAAATTTGATTTTAATTTTTTTCCAGTCGATGAATATACATTTTAAGACATTGTGCTTTAGACTTGATATCGAAATTAGTGAATATTTCGTTAATTTCTCGTGCTATGGACTGACATTTTATTTATTATTTGTTCAAAGGCAAGACTGGAACCCCAGACTGCTGCCTCGCAAACTATGGTGCCGTATGGGGAGTCAAATCATACTCAGGACCATACGTCAGCGCTCAGGCCGTCATCGAGTTCTACCAAGTCCTTCAAATTGAAGCTCAAATCTTAGTCGCTGTTAACAAGGTCACCAACGGAGGTGGAGTGGCTGCTCTGAAAGGTAAGAATAAATATAATTGGTTGATTTATATGTCTGAGGATGCAATATATTATTTGAAAGTTCGAACGTGTACTAAATTAAAATTATAATATTTTCCAGGCAACGCTCGCTTCATCGTCCAATGGCTCCTCGAGATCATCGCCGTTTGCAAGAGTGAGTTTTACTTTCTCAGTTTTAAAATATTATCCTGAATTGAGTTATCAAAAATAATTGAACATTAAATTGTTTTTTGTTGCTTTCGGTTATGTTTGTCAGTTAATACATTTCATGCCACTATCAACGACTTTATTAAAATTGCTCTTAATTTTACAGAATCCAGCATCACCGTCAATGACTTGGTCACCGTCGTTGTCGATGGTATGTTAGCTTTATTTATTTCCTAAAGCTCCTTTTCATTGACAGTTGTCAAATCAATAAACAGTAACTATTGGAAATGTTTCAATCAATCATCATTTATCTTCCAGAATATAGTACAATAGATGGTAAATACATTGTTATGTCCAACATACTCAGTCGCTGAACGACGTGCCAATATTTTACAAATAAATTTTAATGACAGTTATCATCAAATATTTAATAACATTACATTAATGCATTATAAAAAGTCAACATCTTACAGTTTAATGTCTAAAATATACAATTAAAATATGTCAAATTAAATACTTTCGATAAAAGAATACTACAAATCTGCTAGTTTGCAGAATGTTTTAATTATAATTGAATAAATACTTTATTATTTTGAATAAAATATACAAAAAAGAGAAATACTTATATGGGGAAAACGACGACGGATCTATTGCCAAAGTAGCAATCTCATTTAACTGTATTTTATCCTAGGACTTATGTCTTATTTTAATTATGTTTTCTACAGTTGTCACCATCGTCGGAGCTATCGGCAACAGCTGTCAGACCGGACGTAAGTATTTTTGTAATGCTTAATTTTCAACAATTCCCATAATAACTTATTGAGTTTTGAAAAAAAAACTTTGTGAAAATAACATAGCCTCAAATACTAAGTCAAACCAAAACAAAATGATATCTGGTTACAATGGTTAAAATGTGAAATAGTATATGTTTTGGAAAATTCGAAGTTTCTAACCTTAAACAGCTAAAATATTTTACACTAACAAGAACTTTTCTTTTTCAGTTGGAGCTGCAGTCGTTGTTGGTGAGCTAACACAACAATATGATAACGAAATCGAACATGATACAAATAAAATGACATTTTTAACTGACTTCAAAAAAGGAGGAGGTTATCAATTCGGTTGTATTGTTTTTTTATGTTTGTTACCTCATAACTCCGTCATTTTTAAACCGATTTCCAAAATTCTTTTTGTATTTGATAGAGTATACTGCAAGGGTGGTCCCATGGTCACCAAAGTCAGGATCTGATGATAGAATCCCATAGAAAATTGAAGAAAACACTAATTTAATACCAGCTTTTTACAAAAAATAGAACCGACTTCAAAAACACTGAAAACTTAAATATATTATAAGAATAGGTACAGACAACATCACACTTCTATATTGAAGTCGGTGACAAATTTTAACACTTTCTAGGAGATCATCGTTTGGCACCGACTTCTTCTTATCTAAATATATGAAAAAGGCTTTTCAGTTTATCTTTTGTAATCTGTTTTTAAATAACTTAAAAGTTGGCATCTTGATCGCCGATGAGTTTTAGAACTGTACTTACATACGATTCGCACATGAGCATTTGCTCTTTCCAGTTTGAGGAATTAAATTTGAATAATTGTTATATTTGTTCGCAGATCTTCTCAACAGATTGTCCGTCGTTCTCACCGTAGACGTTCTTGCTGGAGTCAGTAAGTATTAAGTTCCTTCCGTTCAATTGTTTGTTACACATACGGATTATCCTATCAAGATTATTAGATTAGAAGTGATAACTTTCTTATGAATTTGATTTGATGAATAATGTCTGTTTTCATAGATCTCAAGACCTACATTGCTGTTGTTGAAAAGAGAATTGAAGTCTGCAAGCGTGACGCCCTTAACGGAGCTGTGGATTTGCAAGCTGGTCTGTCTATCATCGTGTAAGTTAATGAGCAATCGCAAGACATACGCAATAAATATACTAATAAAAAAAGTAAACTACATAAGAAAACAATATTGTATTTGGTAGCAAAACAATATTTAATTAATTAGCCTCTAAGCCTCTAAGAAGCTTGGTGTGCTCAATAGATCGAGACGGTATTTCAGTCCAGCGCACCGCCTACAGCTTTACAAAACGCAGGTTCGGCCTCATATGGAATACTGTTCTCATCTTTGGGCAGGGGCACCCCAATACCAGCTTCTCCCACTGGACCGCATCCAGCGGAGAGCGACTCGAATCGTCGACTGCCAGGAAATTTCTAATCGGCTTGACACCTTGGCGCTGCGTAGAGATGTCGCCTCACTATGCATCTTCTATCGCATATATTACGGGGAATGCTCCGAGGAATTGTTCGGTCTCATACCTGCCGCCTCTTTCCGCCATCGTTCCACGCGACAAAAAATCCATGCCCATCACTTAGATGGTTGACAGTCCACAACTGTGCGTTTTTCTCGCAGTTTCCTGCCTCGTACAGTCAAACTTTGGAATGAATTGTCGCCTTCGGTATTTTCGGACCGATACGACCTTCAAACTTTCAAGAAAATAGCGTATTCCTACCTTAAAGGCCGGCAACGCACTTGGGGTTGCGGGTGTCCATGGGCGATGGTAATCACTTACATCAAGCGATACGTTTGCTCGTTTGCCCCCTATCCCATAAAAAAATATCATTGTTCTGTAAGTGTTTTTAAATTTTAACTAGTGAATTATAATTTTTGGGATTCATTTTCTAGTTTTAAAAAATAAAACTAAAATCAAATCGATAGTTTATGAGTAGTATAGACTCACAAAACAGTAACTGTATAATACTGAATATTAATAATTTTTATTTCATATAGGCAAGGTTCAACCTCAAGCAGTTCATCTGGTAGTGGATCATCTGGTAGCGGATCAACTGGATCTGGTTCTACCGGTAGCGGATCAACTGGAAGCGGATCAACAGGAAGTGGATCATCTGGAAGCGGATCAACTGGAAGCGGTTCAACCGGAAGTGGATCAACCGGTAGCGGGTCAACCGGAAGTGGATCAACCGGTAGCGGATCAACTGGAAGCGGTTCATCCGGAAGTGGAACAACCGGTAGCGGATCAACCGGAAGTGGATCAACCGGCAGCGGATCAACTGGAAGCGGTTCAACCGGAAATGGATCAACTGGTAGCGGATCAACTGGAAGTGGATCAACCGGTAGCGGATCAACTGGAAGTGGATCAACCGGTAGCGGATCAACTGGAAGTGGATCAACCGGTAGCGGATCAACTGGAAGCGGCTCAACTGGAAGTGGATCAAATGGTAGCGGTTCAACCGGCGGCGGTTCCACTGGCAGCGGATCAACCGGAAGCGGATCAACTGGAAGTGGATCAAGTGGTAGCGGCTCAACTGGCAACGGATCAACCGGCAGTGGTTCAACCGGAGGCAGCACCACAGTATGCAACATTTGCGCGACTAAAGCTGTAGGTGGACTTGGTGGTCTGCTCGCGAACGTCATCTCTGTTGTCGGTAGCATTATTGGTAAGACTCATATCGCACAGAACCTAATTTTCTTTTGTATATTTAATTCTTAAGTACTAAAATATTATTTTCTCTTCTCCAGGTGGAATTCTTTCTGGCGTTGTGAGTATATTTACCAATCAACAACAATTTTTCAATATGTTATCATCACTTAAATAATACTGTATATATTTTGAAATTTACTAAGGGTTGATTATTTTTACTGACATTTATTATCTTCTTCCAGGCTGGACTTCTTTCTAATGCTGTCGGTAAGGACATAAAATTTATTAATATTCAAAGAGCTTTTATTTCAAAAATACGTTATATTTGTATTATATAGAAACACTCTTTGCAAAAATGGTTATTATTGCTATTATATTTATACACAACTTTCAAGGAAATCGTGGGTGCCCTTGTAATAATTAGGTATATAACTCGTTGAAACAAAACTGCTATTGTTAAAACTATTACCTAACGAATGTTTTCTGTTTTGCTTTCAGTTTCTCTTGGAGTCGGAATCAGCGGTAAGTAGTGTTATTCTCCGTTTTGTTTGACCAAATTTATTAACATTACCCTGTTTCTGATTCTTAATAAATATACCTATATATTTCTTGCAGCACTCGCCAAAGGTTCAGCTAGCCTCTTCGTGAGCATTGGAAAACTCGGAATCCCGAAGACAATCAACGACATCGTCAATATCGTTATCAACCGTAAGTGTCAATTTATTAATCTAATCCATCACAAATAAACAAATGTGACCGCAATATAGAAATAGTTTGCAATTATCTGCATAAATGTATAAAAGTATCTACACTACTCTTGTTCTTAAATATTATCCGCTAAGGACGTGCTTCAAAAGGTATATTGTGATTCGAATTTCAATGTTAAATCTATTCAAAGACATCCATAACTGACCAGTTCTTTCTCTTTACAGTTGGCATCGCCATCGGTGGAGTCCTCAATGTTATTCTTGCTGGAGGTAGGTGACGCTTCTTCTGAGGTTTTAACCTATTACATGTTGTATAATTCTATCTATTGCTAATTTTTCACTATGACCTCCTAATGTTTTCCGTTCTTTTTGCAGTTGGAGACTCTATTGCTACCCGTGAGTACTTACTTATCAGTATTTAAGCGCACCGTGGTTTATGCAACATATCTGGTAATTTACTAATAACAAGTTGAATAACATACTGAAGTGCGTTCTCTCATATTTCAGTGCTCGTCGCAATCTTCAAGGTCCTCATTTGCGTTGTTGGATATCCAGGTAAATAAAAAATTTGATTTTAATTTTTTTCCAGTCGATGAATATACATTTTAAGACATTGTGCTTTAGACTTGATATCGAAATTAGTGAATATTTCGTTAATTTCTCGTGCTATGGACTGACATTTTATTAATTATTTGTTCAAAGGCAAGACTGGCACCCCAGACTGCTGCCTCGCAAACTATGGTGCCGTATGGGGAGTCAAATCATACTCAGGACCATACGTCAGCGCTCAGGCCGTCATCGAGTTCTACCAAGTCCTTCAAATTGAAGCTCAAATCTTAGTCGCTGTTAACAAGGTCACCAACGGAGGTGGAGTGGCTGCTCTGAAAGGTAAGAATAAATATAATTGGTTGATTTATATGTCTGAGGATGCAATATATTATTTGAAAGTTCGAACGTGTACTAAATTAAAATTATAATATTTTCCAGGCAACGCTCGCTTCATCGTCCAATGGCTCCTCGAGATCATCGCCGTTTGCAAGAGTGAGTTTTACTTTCTCAGTTTTAAAATGTTATCCTGAATTGAGTTATCAAAAATAATTGAACATTAAATTGTTTTTTGTTGCTTTCGGTTATGTTTGTCAGTTAATACATTTCATGCCACTATCAACGACTTTATTAAAATTGCTCTTAATTTTACAGAATCCAGCATCACCGTCAATGACTTGGTCACCGTCGTTGTCGATGGTATGTTAGCTTTATTTATTTCCTAAAGCTCCTTTTCATTGACAGTTGTCAAATCAATAAACAGTAACTATTGGAAATGTTTCAATCAATCATCATTTATCTTCCAGAATATAGTACAATAGATGGTAAATACATTGTTATGTCCAACATACTCAGTCGCTGAACGACGTGCCAATATTTTACAAATAAAATTTAATAACAATTATCATCAAATATTTAATAACATTACATTAATACATTATAAAAAGTCGACATCTTACAGTTAAATGTCTAAAATATACAATTAAAATATGTCAAATTAAATTCTTTCGATAAAAGAATACTACGAATCTGCTAGTCTGCAGAATGTTTTAATTATAATTGAATGAATACTTTATTATTTTGAATAAAATATACAAAAAAGAGAAATACTTATATGGGGAAAACGACGACGGATCTATTGCCAAAGTAGCAATCTCATTTAACTGTATTTTATCTTAGGACTTATGTCTTATTTTAATTATGTTTTCTACAGTTGTCACCATCGTCGGAGCTATCGGCAACAGCTGTCAGACCGGACGTAAGTATTTTTGTAATATTTGTAATGCTTAATTTTCAACAATTCCCATAATAACTTATTGAGTTTTGAAAAACAAACTCTGTGAATATAACATAGCCTCAAATACTAAGTCAAACCAAAACAAAATGATATCTGGTTACAATGGTTAAAACGTGAAATAGTATATGTTTTGGAAAATTCGAACAGTTTCTACCCTGTATACAGCTAAAATATTTCACACTAACGAGAACTTTTCTTTTTCAGTTGGAGCTGCAGTCGTTGTTGGTGAGCTAACACAACAATATGATAAGGAAATCGAACATGATATAAATAAAATGTCAATCAAAAATCATGTCATCAAATCATTTTAATAAATCCACCACAAAAGGCTTCTCAGTTTATCTTTTGTAATCTGTTTTATAATAACTTAAAAGTTGGCATCTTGATCGCCGATGAGTTTTAGAACTGTACTTACATACGATTCGCACATGAGCATTTGCCCTTTCCAGTTTGAGGAATTAAATTTGAATAATTGTTATATTTGTTCGCAGATCTTCTCAACAGATTGTCCGTCGTTCTCACTGTAGACGTTCTTGCTGGAGTCAGTAAGTATTATGTTCCTTCCGTTCAATTGTTTGTTTCTCGTTAACGTTATTTTTGTGATCACATACGGATTATCCTATCAAGATTATTAGATTAGAAGTGATAACTTTCTTATGAATTTGATTTGATGAATAATGTCTTTGTTTTCATAGATCTCAAGACCTACATTGCTGTTGTTGAAAAGAGAATTGAAGTCTGCAAGCGTGACGCCCTTAACGGAGCTGTGGATTTGCAAGCTGGCCTGTCTATCATCGTGTAAGTTAATGTGCAATCGCAAGACATACGCAATAAATACACTAATAAAAAAAATTAAACTACATAAGGAAACAATATTGTATTTGGTAGCAAAACAATATTTAATTAATTAGCCTCTAAGCCTCTAAGAAGCTTGGTGTGCTCAATAGATCGAGACGGAATTTCAGTCCAGCGCACCGCCTACAGCTTTACAAGACGCAGGTTCGGCCTCATATGGAATACTGAATGAATGAATGAATGAATAAACACTTTATTGCACATTAAACAGTTATAGACAGGACATTACAATACACATTATATTGGCAATAGGCGACCTTATTGCTATGGTAGCAATTTCTACCAGGCAACCTTAGGGTTAGGATTACGTATTCAAGATACGGGATAGTGCACTAAAAAAAAGGGGAAAAAGTATACAAAGTAGAATAAATTAACAATTAAGAATAGATACCTATTCATATAACTAATAACTAAATATATAAATACAATACATACAATATAAATATATATGTATATATTTCATTATTTCCGGATTTTCCGGTATTCCTGATCCAGGAAATGCTTCTTGACTCGCACCTTGAAAGAATCCTGTGATGACGCTCGCCTGATAGTCTCAGGCAGTAAATTCCATAAGCGGATAGCTTGCTGAGCGAAAGACTTGGATGCAAAGGAGGAGTGATAAGGGATAAACAAAGACAGATTGTGGGAAGAACGCAAGTTACGCACATTACTGGTTGAACAATGGATAAATCTTTCTTTAAGGTAAGGTGGCGCATTAGGATGGAATAGAACAGTGTATAAAAGGAATAGGATATGAAAGTCCCTCCGACGAGAGATAGGTAGCCATTGAAGTTGGGAACGGTGTTGAGAAACATGGTCGAACTTACGCAAACCGAAGACAAATCTAATTGCAACATTCTGCAGACGTTGTAGTTTATTTAGAAGGGTGATACCTAAATCAGGGTAGCAAGCATCGGCATAATCTAAAATGGGAAAAAGAATTGACTGGGCTAGTAAAATTTTTGTTTTAATTTGCAGGAGATTTTTCAGACGCTTAAGGGAACTGTATGCTCCAAAAACTTTTCTGCTTACCTCTGATACCTGTTTCTCCCAGGAAAACCGGTTATCTATATAAACACCAAGATTCTTAACTACATCCCGATAAGGAATATGCACGCCATCAAAGTAAATTTGCGGTAAAGAATCATGGTTAATTCGGTCAGTAAACCACTTACTGCCTATAATGATCGTATGGGTTTTATTTGGGTTTACTTGAAGACCGTGGGCTTACTCCAATTGGAAATGTGACAGAGATCCGAGTTCGTTTATGCTATAGCAATTGACAAATCATTTATAGTAGCCTGCGTATAAATTTGGCGATCGTCAGCATACAAATGATAGGAAGAAGAAAGTGGAAGCGTAATTGAGTTAATGAAGATGTTCTCATCTTTGGGCAGGGGCGCCCCAATACCAGCTTCTCCCACTGGACCGCATCCAGCGGAGAGCGATTCGAATCGTCGACTGCCAGGAAATTTCTAATCGGCTTGATACCTTGGCGCTGCGTAGAGATGTCGCCTCACTATGCATCTTCTATCGCATATATTACGGGGAATGCTCCGAGGAATTGTTCGGTCTCATACTTGCCGCCTCTTTCCGCCATCGTTGCACGCGACAAAAAATCCATGCCCATCACTTAGATGGTTGACGGTCCACAACTGTGCGTTTTTCTCGCAGTTTCCTGCCTCGTACAGTAAAACTTTGGAATCAATTGTCGCCTTCGGTATTTCCGGACCGATACGACCTTCAAACTTTCAAGCCGACATTTAAGGTTCGACAATACGCTCTTTGTATTGTCGAACCTTAAATGTCGGCAACGCACTTGTAACTCCTCTGGGGTTGCGGGTGTCCATGGGCGACGGTAATCACTTACCATCAGGTGATACGTATGCTCGTTTGCCTCCATCCCATAAAAAAATATCATTGTTTTGTAACTGTTTCCAAATTTTAACTAGTGAAATAGAGATTAGGGGATTCATTTTCTAGTTTTAAAAAATAAAACATAAATCAAATCGATATTTTCGCTATATGACTACGAGTATTTAACTCGTTTATCAGTAGGTAGTATACACTCACAATACAGTAACTGTATAATACCAAATATTAATAATTTTTATTTCATATAGGCAAGGTTCAACCTCAAGCAGTTCATCTGGTAGTGGATCATCTGGTAGCGGATCAACTGGATCTGGTTCTACCGGTAGCGGATCAACTGGAAGCGGATCAACAGGAAGTGGATCAACTGGAAGCGGTTCAACCGGAAGTGGATCAACCGGTAGCGGATCAACCGGTAGCGGATCAACTGGAAGCGGTTCAACCGGAAGTGGATCAACCGGTAGCGGATCAACTGGAAGCGGTTCAACCGGAAGTGGATCAACCGGTAGCGGATCAACCGGAAGTGGATCAACCGGTAGCGGATCAACTGGAAGCGGTTCAACCGGAAGTGGATCAACCGGTAGCGGATCAACTGGAAGCGGTTCAACCGGCAGTGGTTCAATTGGAGGCAGCACCACTGTATGCAACATTTGCGCGACTAAAGCTGTAGGTGGACTTGGTGGTCTGCTTGCGAACGTCATCTCTGTTGTCGGTAGCATTGTTGGTAAGATTCCAATCACACAGAACCTAATTTTCTTTTCTATATTTATTTGTTAAGTACTAAAATATGATTTTCTCTTCTCCAGGTGGAATTCTTTCTGGCGTTGTGAGTATATTTACCAATCAACAACAATTTTTCAATATGTTATCATAACTTAATTAATACTGCTTATATTTTGAAATTTACTAAGGGTTGATTATTTTTACTGACATTTCTTATCTTGTTCCAGGCTGGACTTCTTTCTAATGCTGTCGGTAAGGACATAAAATTTATTAATATTCAAAGAGCTTTTATTTCAAAAATACGTTATATTTGTATTATGTATAAACACTTTTTGCAAAAATTTTTATTATTGCTATTATATTTATACACAACTTCCAAGAAAGTCGTGGGTGTCCTTGTAATAATAATTAGGTATATAACTCGTTGAAACAAAACTTAAAACTATTGCCATAATACTTAACGAATGTTTTCTGTTTTGCTTTCAGTTTCTCTTGGAGTCGGAATCAGCGGTAAGTAGTGTTATTCTCCGTTTTGTTTGACCAAATTTATTAACATTACCTTGTTTCTGATTCTTAATAAATACATATATTTCTTGCAGCACTCGCCAAAGGTTCAGCTAGCCTCTTCGTGAGCATTGGAAAACTTGGAATCCCGAACACAATCAACGACATCGTCAATATCGTTATCAACCGTAAGTGTCAATTTATTAATCTAATCCATCACAAATAAACAAATGTGGCCGCAAAATAGAAATAGGTTGCAATCTGCATAAATGTATAAAAGTATCTACACTACTCTTGTTATTAATTATTAGCCGCTATCTACTTGCTTCGAAAGATATATTGTATTTCGGATTTCAATGTTAAATCTATTCAAAGACATCCATATCTGACCATTTTTTTTTATTTACAGTTGGCATCGCCATCGGTGGAGTCCTCAATGTTATTCTTGCTGGAGGTAGGTGACGCTTCTTCTGAGGTTTTAACCTATTACATATTGTATAATTCTATCTATTGCTAATTTTTCACTATGACCTCCTAATGTTTTCCGTTCTTTTTGCAGTTGGAGACTCTATTGCTACCCGTGAGTACTTATCAGTATTAAGGCGCACCGTGGTTTACGCAACATATCTGGTAATTTACTTATAAGAAGTTGAATAACATACTGAAGTGCGTTCTCTCATATTTCAGTGCTCGTCGCAATCTTCAAGGTCCTCATTTGCGTTGTTGGATATCCAGGTAAATACCTGATTTTAATTTTTTTCCAGTCAATGAATATACATTTTGAGACATTGTGCTTTAGACTTGATATCGAAATTAGTGAATATTTCGTTAATTTCTCGTGCTATGGACTGACATTTTATTAATTATTTGTTCAAAGGCAAGACTGGCACCCCAGACTGCTGCCTCGCAAACTATGGTGCCGTATGGGGAGTCAAATCATACTCAGGACCATACGTCAGCGCTCAGGCCGTCATCGAGTTCTACCAAGTCCTTCAAATTGAAGCTCAAATCTTAGTCGCTGTTAACAAGGTCACCAACGGAGGTGGAGTGGCTGCTCTGAAAGGTAAGAATAAATATAATTGGTTGATTTATATGTCTGAGGATGCAATATATTATTTGAAAGTTCGAACGTGTACTAAATTAAAATTATAATATTTTCCAGGCAACGCTCGCTTCATCGTCCAATGGCTCCTCGAGATCATCGCCGTTTGCAAGAGTGAGTTTTACTTTCTCAGTTTTAAAATGTTATCCTGAATTGAGTTATCAAAAATAATTGAACATTAAATTGTTTTTTGTTGCTTTCGGTTATGTTTGTCAGTTAATACATTTCATGCCACTATCAACGACTTTATTAAAATTGCTCTTAATTTTACAGAATCCAGCATCACCGTCAATGACTTGGTCACCGTCGTTGTCGATGGTATGTTAGCTTTATTTATTTCCAAAAGCTCCTTTACATTTACAGTTGTCAAATCAATAAACAGTAACTATTGAAAATGTTTCGATGAAAGAATACTAAAAATTTGCTATTCTATAGAATGTTTTAATTGTAATTAAACGAATACTTTATTATTTTAAATAATATCCAAAAAACAGAAATGGACAATAAAAACGCGACGACCTTATTGCCAAAGTACCGATCTCATTTTATAATTGTACTTTATCCTAGCACTAATTTCAAATTTTAATTATGTTTTCTGCAGTTGTCACCATCGTCGGAGCTATCGGAAACAGCTGTCAGACCGGACGTAAGTATTTTTGTAATATTTGTTATGCTTTTGTTAATCTTTTGTCAATAATTCCCAAAATGATTGAGTTTCCAAACTAAGGAGTGTCTAAAAATAACATAGCTTAAGGAACACAGACATCTCTTAAGGAACATTATCTGGAACAATGTATCCAACGTACTATAATCGCCATCATATTAGACATATGTATTTTGTGTATATGTGTATGTAACTCTACCTGCATACTTTATTCAGATATATTTATTTATTTGTGTGCACACAATTTTTGCCCGTTCAAATCACCTGTCACTGACTCGGGTCTGCAAGAAGAAATTTCTAACAGAAATATGCAGTAGGTACTTTTTGCTCGTTGTTACAAATGTGATTTCCAATAATGTATGTTTGTGTAATAATGTGCTCCGAGTAGAATCGGGAGGCCCGCGATCGACCCTGCCATGAACCAATGTGTTTTTCGTTTCACGAATTTCATATGTACATTTATCTGACGCTCCTACGGTGAAGGAAAACATCGTGAGGAAACCTGCATACACCTGCGAAGTAAGTCAAAGGTGTATCTGAAGTCAACCAATCCGCACTGGGCCAGCGTGGTTTGAATAAGGCCTAACCGCCCTAACTAGTTAGGGTAGGCTCGTGCCCCTCGGTGGGGACGTATATAAGCTATGATGATGTACAATCATAAATAAAAAATAAATAACCACAAATATTAAGTCAAACATAGACAAAATGAAATCTGGTTAACTGGTGAAATTGTGAAATAGTATATGTTTTTAAAAATTCGAACCCTTTCTACTCTGTATACAGCTAAAATATTTCACACTAACGAGAACTTTTCTTTTCCAGTTGGAGCTGCAGTCGTTGTCGGTGAGCTAACACAACAATAAGATGATGAAATCGAACATGATACAATTAAAATGTCATTTAATAAATCCACCACAAAAGGCTTCTACTTTTGTAATCTGTTTTATAAACACTTCAAAGTTGGCATCTTGATCGCCGATGAGTTTTAAAACTGTACTTACATACGATTCGCACATAAGCTTTTGTTCTTACCAGTTTGAGGAATAGAATTTAAATAATTGTTATATTTGTTCACAGACCTTCTCAACAGATTGTCCGTCGTTCTTACCGTAGACGTTCTTGCTGGAGTCAGTAAGTATTAGTTTCCTTCCGTTCAATTGTTTGTAACTCGTTAACAAAATTTTCACATACGGATTATCCTATCAAAATTATGACATTAGAAATGATAACTTTCTTATGAATTTGATTTGATGAATAATGTCCTTTTTCTTAGATCTCAAGACCTACATTGCTGTTGTTGAAAAGAGAATTGAAGTCTGCAAGCGTGACGCCCTTAACGGAGCTGTGGATTTGCAAGCTGGCCTGTCTATCATCGTGTAAGTTAAGGATCAATCTCAAAGCTTAAGCAATGAACGTGCCATTAAGAAATAAATTTCTTTATAGAGTGTATGAAATAACAGAAAATTATCGATATTATGTAATGGATTCTCAATATTTTCCCGGTAAAAAAGTGTTTTTGACATTCATCTTCTACTTTTTCATTTTCTCATTAAATCAGATCGATATTTTTAGGGGTCTATGTACTTCCAAAGTAAAAATGGCACCTCTATAAAATCACTTCGTTTTTCGTCTGGTCGAATGTCTGTTAAGACCCCTTTTTTCTGGAACGCGTACAGTTATGAAACTTAAATCCATATCAATACTTGGGTCTGCGGTCTTTTTTAGCTGTGAAAAAATTTTAACCTTTAAATCAATGCCATCAGATTAGATTTGATAGTTTATATATAAATTGCGTAACCTAAAATTAGTTTATACAGAATTAAGAGTAAAATCGATTCCACTAGTAAAAAGAATGGGTAAGATTTTATCCAGATTTGTTCTCAACAACGCCGCCTTTTATATTTTACTTAACGCTATCGTCTGTATCTCTTATCGCTGTGAGCGCGCGGCGACGTACCTAGCGTGATCATAGAGTTTAATATTTGCAAGATAGGAAAAAAGGATATAATAGTTGGAAAAAAGGATATGTCTACGTAAATAACAAGCGAAAATTTATTTCATGCATAATTTATTTCATTCCTTTATAATAAAAATTAGTGGGTCTGAGGCTATGCACGATTTAATTAACACGTTGCAAACTTGACATATTTTTTTATACCACTAAGTTGGCAAACAAGCAAACTGTCTACTTGATGGTAAGTGGTAAAAATCACCTATAATACATGTGGCTCTTGTGAGATTCGTAGCAAAACTGCAATCCCCACAAGAACCACAGTGTACGTTGCCAACTTGTGACACAATATGTAAAGTCACGGTACCCAAGATTTCACTGCCATATGCCCTTCAAACCGGAACACAGCAATGCAAGCACTGCTGCTTTGCGACAGAAATAGATAAGACGGAGGTACCCAAGCAGACGACCCTGGTACAGAGTCTCCCTCCGTAAATATTTGTGCGGAGCCCTCGATGCGCGAGTCGAGCCCGCAGTTGCTTGGTATTTCTTTTAGTAAGTTGAACATGAAAATCAGTTACCAACACTCAATTGGTGCCCAAAAATGAATTATGCATGAACTTACTTCATATTTTTATAGCGTCTAACAAAATCTTATAATTTTTTATTTCTTTTAGGCAAGGTTCAACCTCAAGCAGTTCATCTGGTAGTGGATCAACTGGTAGCGGATCGACCGGAAGCGGGTCAACTGGAAGTGGATCTACCGGCAGCGGATCAACTGGAAGTGGATCTACCGGCAGTGGCTCTACCGGAAGCGGATCAACCGGAAGTGGATCTACCGGCAGTGGCTCTACTGGAAGCGGATCAACTGGCAGCGGATCAACCGGAAGCGGATCAACCGGAAGTGGATCTACCGGCAGTGGCTCTACTGGAAGCGGATCAACTGGTAGCGGATCAACCGGAAGCGGATCAACTGGAAGTGGATCTGCTGGCAGTGGCTCAACCGGTAGCGGATCGACTGGAAGCGGATCCATCGGCAATGGTTCTGGTAGCGTGTCTGTGTGCAACACTTGCCAGACTTCTGTTATCGGAGGACTTGGCGGACTTCTCGCTAATATCATTGGCGGCCTTGGCCAGCTCATTGGTGAGTTAATAAGTTCCTTTTTATTTTTGTAGGCTTGTTTATTTACTATCTATTCCAGAATCTGTTTTTTTAAATACTTCAGTGCTTTGAAAGTCAGTGACTTGTACTAAAAATTATCTTTTCTTTACAGGTGGCATTATTGGTGGTGTTGTGAGTATCATGAACATTTACATTAGATTTTTGTAATTGAGTATTCTCTTTTTTAATTAAATTGTTTATTTTTATTAATTTTACTTCAACCCGTATAATTCTCACTGCTGCACTAGCAGTGAGAATTATACGGGTTGAAGGCCTTTTATTGCTGAGAAAGTGTTGAACCTTTTTTACCCATTCAAAAGATTTTATACCTACCACAATGAGAGTGAAGCCCGTCTGCGGTTATGACTCATCTTGCAAATTGAGATTTACCTACTGAAAATACTAGGGGAGTTCCGTCAAATCGCATTCTCGACACACAGGGAACTTTTCGCAATCGCTTTGTGATTCGAGAGGAGAAAGAGTTGACTACCTACAACACGCTCGTCGTCAGGTTTTGTTTCGAGTTTTCAATATCTTCTCTGAAATGCTATTGCGGTAAGCTCTCTTAGTCGATTTTTAAGACATCCGCTCGAAGAATGGTAGTGGAGAAAAATGTATTCTAAATCTGTCATCGTATCGATGATTATTAATATTATATACATTTTCAATGTTTCAGACTGGACTTCTTTCCGGCGCTCTCAGTAAGTTTTATATTTTAATGTTTAATATTAATATTTCACAATCACAACATAACCTCTACTTTTAGTGATATCACCAATTGCTTCTTTGTGTATTTCGTTTTGAAGTACCTATTAATATTGCAGTCAGACCTGTGCTCAAGTTTTCTTTATAATTCTGAGATTTTTTATAATTTTTTCTGCTTAGTAATCCTGAGATTTTTTATAATTAAAAACCTATATTAACAGATCATTTTTGTTTCAGCTTCTCTTGGAGTCGGAATCACCAGTAAGTATATTTTTTAAAAATATAATAATAATAATACAACAACGTTTATTCAATACAGAATATATAAATCCAAAGAGTCCTTATCACCCTGCCTTATTCCGACTCTTTTGTGGAGTTGGTGAAACACATTTTTTTCTTTAATTGCTGTTTCTTCATAATAATATATACTTTCCTAGGTCTTCCTTTACTTTTGTTTTCGTTCACGTTCTCTGTATCTACATATTAGAGTGATTTCTTGAATCTGCTTTCATTATATTATTTCAAAATATTACTACTATTTGATTACAGAACTCGCAGGAGGTGCTGCTAGCATCTTCGTCGGAATCGGAAAACTTAGTACTCCAAATTCAATTAACGACGCTGTTAACATCGTCATCAATCGTAAGTATATTTTATATTATGTGTTAAGGGTAGAAATTTAAGATATTCGTGATTTCTGAATAAAAATTAGTATAGTAGAATATGTCGAACCGTCTGTGACGGCACTGGCGGTATATTTGTCAACCAATAAAAGAAACTTGTAATAAAATGATCACTTGTAAATAATCAAACCTTTGATGAAATTATGTGTGATGATAAATTAAATATGTGTTTTTTTTTAGTTCTAAAAATTTTTTCTCTTTTTCCAGTTGGTATTGCCATTGGTGGAGTGGTCAACGTTATTCTTGAATCATCAGGTAAATATGCTCACGGAATATGTGTGATGATTGTGAATATTGAACACTGTCCAGTTTTCGTCATGAACTAATCATTCTTTTACAAGTTTTTATTTACTTTCACCTGTCCTGTGTCTGTAATGAAATCTTGCAAGTTAAATTTGATCCACTTCCCGGTCTCCGATTGAGCTGAAATTTTGCATGCATATTGCCTGATAATGTAATATTATGATGATATAAAAGCTTGTATTTAAATAAGTTTTTTTAAATAATTTTACTTGTTCTGTTTTAGTTGGCGAAAGCATTGCTACCCGTAAGTATTCATGGACTCAATTTGTTACTCTTCGTCTATTGATTCAATTTCTTTAAAAAAGTGTGAAAATATACCTCTTCAATAAAAATCAAAACAAAATTATAAGCCACTATCATAAATCTACATGGCAAATGTTTTATTTGTACCCTTACTATTTGCATGTTCGATACTTCGATATACTTACATTTGGCATGTTAAAATTGGGCTTTACTATATTACATTTAGTGTCTTGATTTACTAATAAAATTTTATTGTTACAGTCCTCGTTGGTCTCTTCAAGGTCCTCCTCTGTGTCGTTGGATCGCCAGGTGATAATACAACTGAAATTATATTTACAAAGTTTGCTTATAACTTTTGTCAATTGCTTTAAGAGTTTATGAATATTAGTGATTCAGTTTAGTATAATTTCTGTTTCAATTCATCAGCTATCAGTAGCACTCCTGACTGCTGTGCCGCTAAGTACGGCTCAGTTTGGGGAGTCAAATCATACGGAGGCCCATACGTCAACGCCCAGGCTGTCATCGAATTCTATGGACTTCTCCAGATCGAAGCTCAAATTCTCGCCGCTGTCAATGTCGTCACGAACGGAGGCGGTGTTGTTGCTTTGCAGGGTAAGAATTTGCTATAACCAACTGATTTATAATACAGAACTTTGTCTTAGAAACGTCTTTATCGTTTGCATTCTAGTGTAATCGAATCATTAAAACTTTTAGCACTGTCTCTTAATAACGCAAACTTCTTAAGAAATTCGATATTTTACTGAATTTCCAATATGTTATTTTGCAGTTCAAATAGATTGAATGTAAAAGTTTTGATATTGTTTACATAATGAAACTCGCATTTTTTCAGGCAATGCACGTTTCATCATTCAATGGCTGCTGCAAATCATCGCTGTTTGCAAGAGTACGTATTACTTTCTGTTGAAGTTTAGACATTCATTATTATTATGATTTTAAAATATCCTTTTTTAAATCACCAACGGCTTCTTACCTATTTTTTTTTATTTACAGAATCCACCTTCTCCATCGATGACGTCGTCACTGTTGTTGTTAACAGTAAGATAAATCATTCATCATTATTACATCCGAGTGTGACTCTCTGCATCCTCCATCAGATCTTCGATTCAGGGGGTTTACAATCGCTACGTCACCCCAAAATTACCATTTTTTACTTTTATTTGAATAACAATTTCTAATATTCTGTGCAATTTTATTCTGCTGTTCAAGATGGTATCACTCTAACTGATAGATAATGCCTAACCAAAAAACTACATGTCGTAATAATGTTACCAAATGTGTTTAGGTTCCCAAGACAGTTTTTGTGAGTGATAATTATTCAAAATCACCTACATGTAAAACTTTTATGAATCATCATTAAAAGTTTTACATGAAAGTACTTAATAAGGAGTATATTAAATTTATCGATGTGTTATCATTTCTATATCAGTATGTTTTATATAAAATTATAAAGTTGTATGAATTATTAACATTAATAATTGTTGTTTTACAGTTGTCACCATCACCGGTGCTATCGGAAACAGCTGCAAGGTTGGACGTGAGTATTTTGACATTGTTTATTTTTCATAATGGATTAAATACCTAAAACTTACAATAATCAACTTTTCGTTAGTCAATAACAGGAATGTTCAATTTTAAAAATTACGAAATGTTGAATATTAATCTACCTAATTTTGTACTGTGATTGTCATTCTCTAGATATTGAATAGATGATATTTAATTATCGATGCCAATGTTCCTTTTGAAAAGTTGTACAAAAATTGTGTGATGCATTAAAACAATTTTCATTTTGTTACAGTTGGCGCAAAACTTGTTGCCCGTAAGTTAGCAGAAGTGACTTGAGTTGTGTACGCAAGATAAAATCAGAAGAATAAGGGTTGTTGTAAAAAGAAAGAAATCTTTCAGAATACAGGATTCAGCATCCTCCTTGTTTAATATGTAGACATCGTCAACTTTGACGAAATGGTTTAGTCCACAATTGCTCAAAAATTACTGTCATTCTTGATATGAGTGAGATATCATAATTATGCTTCATAAAAAATGTGATCGAACCGTATGTTTAGACCAGCAGGCCAATTATGGATCTTTCATCGTATGACATGGTATAATTTTGAGAAAAAGAAGTCATGAAATTCTGCATTTCGCATTACCGATCTCCAATGATATCATCACTATGACATAATTTCAATAATATCATCATAAAATAATGAACAAATGATCAAAAATCTGACCGGAAATCGTATTTTTCGCTTCGCACTTTTATATCATATGATATCATTTGCAAAACCATGAGATCGGTAATAGGCCCTCTGATAAAGATCTTCGATCCTAATAAGCAGTTGTAACATAATATTTTTGTCTTGTTATTAAAACACTAATTTCACAAGTTCCACTTGAATCTTTATTATATTTAAATTATTGCGACCGGTTTCGATACATCATCGTCATATTTTTGTTAATGTAAAACTAATTTTGTTTTCCACAGAACTCCTGAACAAACTGGCTGTCGTCCTCAACGCTAAAGTACTTGCTGGAGTTGGTTAGTTTCAATTTCGTTACGTTATTTTTATTATTGATGTACAAACAGTTATATAAATTTATATATATAGTGCATGTAAAAAGTAATTATAGTCAGCCTACGTTCCACGAATACATTAATTCTTGACATACCTGGTCACACTACAGATTACTATTCTTATTCTTTCACTGTCCATGCTGTCCGTCTATGGAACAGCCTCCCGGAATGCATAAGAGGGGCCAGATCCTTGAATATTTTTAAGAACTTGGTACGGAGCCACTATCTATCACTAGATTCTTAGTGTTTTCATTGTTCGTTGTTGTATATTATGTATTTTTTGGTTTTTGTATATTATGTTCAATATTTTTTTTTAATTTAAACCTAGATTTTAATTTTTTTTGCACTACCCTTAATGTCATGTACCTACTGTCTCTAATTTTTATCGTTTGATGGTTGCCTGGAAGAGATTGCTTACTAGCAATAAGGCCGCCAGTTGTACCTTCTCGTGTATGTCTGTTATCCCGACTACTTATGTTGTAATGTGTGTGCAATAAAGTATATTATTATTATTATTATTATAACTTTTATCTTTCATCCACTAGTTCAACCAAAAACATAAAGTAGTATTAAAAGAATTATTTAACGTTTATCTGAATCAATATCATTTATGTTCATTTATTTTGCTACTATTTCCACTCAAATGAGGAAGGATAGAAACTCTTTTTCAATTCACATTTACCGAAACTGTTCAAATTTCCATATTTTTATAACACTTGATTAAAAAATTTAGCCATCTTTGCCAGATCTGTAAGCTCTTGTACCGTGGTCGTCCCTGGATTGTTTTCTCAGCATCAGAGCATCGGAATTTGGTCTTCAGAATAGGGATATTATGTGCTTAATTGAGTTTAATTTTATTTTGTTTGATATAAAGACGATAAGATGAAATTGCAGCTCACCTACATTCCTCAACCATAGAAGAATATTTCTTAAGTAATCATCGGAACAAATCCAAATTTAATTTTCCCAAGTTATGTAAGATGGGGAGCGTCGGTGGCGCTGTGGACTCGGCACTTGCCTTCCAATCGGGAGGTCCGGGGTAATATACATTTGTCTGACGCTCCTACGGTGAAGGAAAACATACATCAATGGTGTATGTGACGTCGACTAATCCGTATTGGGCCAGCGTGGTTACCGAAAGGCCTAAACAACTAACTTAGGGTAGGTTCGAGCCTCTCGGCGGGGATGTATATGAGCTGTTATGATGATGTAATATGGTGATAGAAAGGCAGTGGACTTTGAATGTTTTGTTACTTCAACGGAACACTAACCGCCTTGCTTTTCTCTTACAGAACTCAAGAGCTACGTCGCCGTTGCTGAGAAGAGCATATCAGTCTGCAAACAGGACAGGCTCAACGGCGCCGTCAGCCTCAGCGCAAGCGCGTCCATCGAAGTGTAAATTTCATCGTTGCCTTAATTAAAATAATGTACAGTTCAACTTGGTGCAGATTTACTATTTGATTTTAGAATGCATTAAATATAGTTACTTCCATGTTATCGGTTTGTTTGATTTGTCCTTCTTTTGATATAGGTAGTCGACGTTTTTATTACACGCTTTTTATTGAGTTGCTCTGTCTGTTGGTTTCTTTGTCACGATCAAATCTTGCAATCGATTTTTCGACCACTTCTATTGCTCCAATTGAGCTCAAATTTTTTCTACATATGTATTCCCACATTACATTGACAATACAATATTTTGGCATATTGGAATCACAAAAATGCTTAGTTATAGTACAATTAAATAAAAACTAATTTTATATGGGAGGAAATCCAATGTCAATGATGTCAATTTTTAATTTTGTATGAAATTGTATACTTAGGTCTACCATGATTAATTATTAGTTAGACTAAAAAGTAGTAAATAAAAAAACGTTAAAAAAACTTTTTAAAAAACACGCTTTTACCAAAAAGACTAAAAACCAAAAAGTTGAAAATAAAATAAGATCACACTTTTAGCAAATCAGGATTTTAAAAATTTTCTTGAGACAACTAGAAATATAACACAAAAATTTTCTCAAAATTTATGCGATGTAGTCATTGATTTACTACCAAACGTTTGGTAGTAAATCAATGGATGTAGTCACGCTTTTAGAGTCATTGTGTTCTTGTACTACATCGCTAAAATTTTGAGAAAATTTTTGTGTTACATTTCTAGTTGTCTCAAGAAAATTTTTAAAATCCTGATTTGCTAAAAGTGTGATCTTATTTAATTTTCAACTTTTTGGTTTTTAGTCTTTTTGGTAAAAGCGTGTTTTATAAAAAGTTTTTTTAAAAATAAGGACATTTCTAAGCGAGCTCTTATAAAACAAGTTACCTGTTGGAATAAAGCAGGAATCACTGATGACGAATTCGAAATAAGCTCATGAAACAACGAACTCTATGATGAAGACAATACAGATAGCAAGAAAGAAGAATACATTGTGGTTTATGTTCTTACCATAAATCGTACAACTGCTATAGTTTTACGTCTATGTAAACCTGATTTAAAAGTATCTTTCAAAACACCCACAGAAGGTTACTGTAAGCTTTAATAAAAGTTTCACTTTTAGTAATGAGTGTTAACATCTCTAAACAGTAGAATTCTATTAAACTTGAGGTGTAAACAATAGAAGAAACTTTTTTTTCCCGATTTCATTAACACACGTTTAAAGTAATGTACGTATTCAGATAAATCTAAACACCAGGTTCCAAATCTGAACACTAACATTGTTAATAAGAAATCAACTGAAATAACTGAATGCTTCCTTTCTATGTCAATTAATCCAATGAGCCCCGTATCGTACTGCACATATTAAACTAAGAACTTGAGTAGCTGTCAGGAACTATAAACTGATAGTTTCCACAAACTATAACAATTAAATTAATAGTGACTGTGTATGAAATGTAGCAAGAAACAAAGCACATTAAGTCTTGAGCTATGGCTAATACTATACCTAAAATTGTATTGCTAGTAGAATACTAACATTTTAACTGTTTCCAAAAAAAATAATTTCACTTATTACAAATTACATTTACGCAAAACAGCGTTATCAGAAAAGCAGTATCAACAAAAGTAGGTAATATCGATGCAAATCTGGACAAAAGGAGTTACTTCAAAGCGTCTGTTGTTTTAATTGCGTCATGGTAATTATGTAGTTTACGTAATCAAGCAGATCATACAAGCACCTATCTATTTTTATCGAATGAAATCAAGCAGATATTTTACAAATTGCGCATAATTACAACAAATAAGTAGGATTCTTATTTACTATAGTTGATGTTTGCTCTTTTGAACTTTTCACACGAAGTAGCACATTTAAATGAATTAAATTCAACTCATTTTATTCGCTTAATAGTTACTTTATTCTAATCTTATCGCTTGTACCCTTTTTCTTTTTGATTCTTTCAAAGGTTTTTAATATTAAAACATTCTACTTGCCATCACGTATCTTTTGAAACTCAAAAACATCTAGACAGATGGATTGCATTTTACCTAGACTCTTAGCAACAAAATGGAGTTCAACTACATGCTAATGTAATGTTATTAACACGAATGCAATGCAATAAATTGCCAACCAAGTGCGCAGTAGGAATTTGAAGGTACTGTGGTGACCTCCTTGCATCTATGGCACCGCATTCCACCCCATTGCGTAAATATGCTCAGTGCCAAGGAATGTCACCCTTTTAAATATAGAAGATAAGGTTCTAGAATTCTAGACGAATAAAAGGCGATCACCAAGAGTATCTGACACATTGTAACCCGAGAGATTGTAAAGACAGTTGAGTAATAAATAGAACAGATTGAAATATATCTGAATGGTTTAAATTAACGTCCCAAGTTCCCAACGATGCCGGAGCGCGCGTAGGGCGCTACATGGCAACAATAAACGCCATCCATCCTCGAGCCAAAAAGTTTGTACGGCACAGGAGAAAATCCTAGTGTGGGGCGACGTTTTTTTAAAAAAAAAAAATATTGATCCTCGTCCTCCAAGGGTTTAAGAGGAAATTGTACAGTCCGTTTTTTCCATACAAACGTAGTCCCCTGTTTCCTTCCTGGATAATGGCACTAGTTGCTCTATTTTTTCCAATGAAATCAATGATCACTATAAACATGTTCCTATGTTTACCTACCTTTTTTTATTAAATTAATTATTAAAATAGATTTTAAACCTTGAACAACCTAAAAAATCGACCTAATTTTCTGTATTGCCGTATTCAAACGGCCAGCAAACAAATTGAAGAAGATAATATGACAAAAGCAAAACATAGAAATACAGAAAAGTCCTTGCTTTATTTTTTAACGCAAAATGAATGAATGATAGAATGAATGAATGAATGAAACTTTATTTGCATAAATATGGTCACAATTAGATCTTGTATATAAAAAAACCATCATATTCTGCTGACTTGGTCAACGTGCAAATATTAACAGATATCGCCAATACAATATAAATTTAGAGCGTACATTATAAAATTGTATGAATTAAATTAAATACAGAGTCATAGTAATAAAAAGAAATAATGTCACTACAAATAGCCACACAGACAGACAATACAAACATGCACTTAAATTATATTTCAATATTTTCCATGTCAGAACTTATCATTTAAAAAGTCATTTAATTGGTAATACAATTTATCTAGTAATATGTCATATACATTTTTTTAAAATTTCGAGTATGATGTCAGTTTTCTAATGTTAGGTGGTAATTTATTGAAAATTTTTATTGCCATACAATAACAATTGTTAGAATATACCTGTAATCTCTGGTACGGTCCATACAATTTGTCACCTATTTTACCCCTACGGTCTACACATTTATGTATTTGGAATAGGTGAATATGTTTATGAACAAATATACACATCTCATATGTATATAGACAAGGAAGCGGTAGTATGTTCAGTGCCTTGAATAAAGGCTTGCAGCTCTCTAAGTATGCTGCGCCAGAGACTGCTCGAATACATTTTTTTTGTAATCTAAATGCTCGTATCATGTCTACTGAATTTCCCCAAACAATTATACCATAACGCAACTGTGAGCTGACATAACCATGATATGCTGTGAGGGCGACTTCTTTGGATACCACCTGTCTGACCTGATACAAAGCATATACAAATTTATCTAATTTCGAAACCATTTCATTTATGTGTGCTTTCCAGCTGTTGAAATTATCAATTATTATCCCTAAAAACCTAAACGAGGTTACTTTTTCTATTTTATTTCCAGTTAAGTGTATATTTAAATCAAGACTTTTACTATTTTTAGTTTCAAATTGTATGAATTTAGTTTTGCCAGCGTTAATTCTAAGATTATTTCTTTCTAGCCAATTGTTTACTTGAGTTAAACTTTTTATCGCAGCTTTTTCTAATGCGTCCTTATCTTTTTCGTTTATTATGATTGTCGTGTCATCAGCGTACAATATGCATTGCTGTTCACATGCATCTGGAAGATCGTTTATATACATCAAAAACAATAAGGGCCCCAGAATACTACCTTGAGGCACTCCATGTGGATTTTTTTGATAGCTAGAGCGATAGGAATTTTTAAATCGTCCAGAAATATGTGCTATTTCGACACATTGTTGACGCTCCTTGAGATAGCTTTCTAACCATGTCGACGCATTACCCCTGATTCCGTACCTTTCAAGCTTATTTAAAAAGTAATTAGATCAGTCTATTTTTCGCGGAGAAAACAGGGGACTACGAAACGTATATTTTGTGTACTTTTTATAGGTATTTTTGGGCCCAGCTGGCGTTGTCCCTATCGCGCTCAGATCAGTTGTTCGGACATAGCGCGACAGCAATACATTTTACAAATACCTATTTTTGAATTCTCTCGACCCTGGTGTTTCCTCTTAATGGAACTACACGCCAACTAACACACCGGTTTTGGGGCTCTATTTTTTAATCACTCATCTACGAGTATCCTCAAGCGTCATCTAAGGTCGATTTATATTTATTTTCATTTCATTTTTTATACAGACCTTTTGCATTTTCTTTAAAAATGCTAAATAAGTTGACAAAAGAATAAAATCAATAAAGAAAAAAATTCCCTTCATAAGAGACGATTATAATGGTGACATCTCAGTTTTATACGTCATCATTGGAAACACATACGAATTCAAGAATTTTGTCTTGAGTTGAGACACTGCGGCAGGTGAGTCAAGTTCTCGATATTTATATTGATGCCGAGTCCTATCCAGTCCAAAAGCTTACATTCTCCAACGCAGCTATAAACAGTTTCTGGGATATAACGTCACCTAACTCCCACCTCGCTTAGTTGTATTGATTTCGTGTTTTGGTCTTGAAGGCGGACAGACGTTGTACCGTTTTCTTACAATAACTGCAGCATTTGGATATATTGGTCTAGTTGGCACCTCTGGAGAGACTGAAGCACATTTCAACAACTCAATACAGATATTTCAGATTTTTTGAACTATTCAGGCATAGATTAGATGTAAAGGAATAATCATAATCCGAATTATTGCTCAAAGTGACTTTTAGCAATAATTCGGATTATGATTATTCCTATACATTTAATATATGCCTGAATAGCTCAAAAATTCTGTAATATCTGTATTGAGTAGTTGACTAATCTATTTTTTGTACAAACGTCTTTAATTTATCATAATTAATAAAAAACGAATAGCGGCGCTAGTAGTAGGTACTGTGGCCCCTTAAATAGCCTCTGCAGCTCTTTCTGGGCTGGTAGTGAACCGCCTTCAGAAGCTCAGCTGTGACTCATAATCACCCGGCGCCTTGTTGTTTCTGAGCTGCTTGAAAGTCACTACCAGTTTATTTATTCATTTAGACACACCAATAGTATTTTTCATTAAACATTAGGTACATCGGTACATGTAGAGTTGGACACAATACTGATGTGTAAACCTATAACAGGCATGTACAGCATTCTTTGGGAAATGGTCACGATTAAAATAGTATTAAATAAAATGTCAGTTTACGTTATAGTCAAATAATTATTTCTTTGGTAAATTGTCACGATTTAAATAGTATTGTCAATTAAATTTTAGACTATAACTAAAACTGACATTCAGTTGAATTACATTGAAATTAAATTAAATACAAATAAAATTAAGATTCATCGAAATTAATTAAATTGAATGCTCAGACTCACTGTCTATAAATGCTGGTGTTCCACAAGGATGTGTGCTATCACCTACACTATTCCTTCTGCGTATTAAGATATGCTGCAGATCAGCAGCATTCATTGTTATGCAGATGACAGCACGGAAGACACCGTGCCGTGCAAACATTTCTCGGGAAAATGTCATTGAGTGTCTGAAATTGAATCTTCATTAGAAAAAATCTCTAACTGGGGTCGACCTAAATTTAGTTCGTTTTAATCCTACAAAGACCTCGCCTATGGTCCTACTGGTAGAACCACGGACAAAATAAACTCGAAATCCCAGCTTGTTTTTACTGTTGGGCCTAGCTTTCCCGATCCCGAACGCACTTCCTTCGGGGTGGAGAGGTTTCGGGCGTGGTTTAGCCGGGTATGGGGACACCAGTGGAATAGCTGTTGGCAGACCAGAGTCCTACAGCATACCCAGGTGGGCAGCCTATGCTGGTAGTGGTAGTCGCAGTGTGGACCTTACCATGCGTACCCACAAGGGCAGGGAGAAACCCAGGGGGTTTTGGTGGGTCGGCTTGGCACTCTGCCGGGACAGCCCCACACACGCCCGCCATCTAGCCAGCGGCGGGTACGGTGCGGTTGCGCTTTTCCCCCGACAAAAAAAAAGGTGGGCAGCCTATAGTCAACTTAGCCCCTGGCTCCTTTCAGTTTAAGTAATCATAACTACTCATATACGTCCCCACCGAGGGGCTTGAGCCTACCGCAAGTTAGGGTGTTTAGGCCTTAGTCAACCACGCTGGCCCAGTGCAGATTGGTCGACTTCACATACGCCTTTGAATTTCTTCGCAGATGTGTGCAGGTTTCCTCACGATGTATTACTTCATCGTGGGAGCGTCAGACAAATGTACATAATATGAAATTCGAAGACGAAAAACACACTGGTACATCCCGATTGGAAGGCAAGCGGCGAGTCTACAGCGCCACCGACGCTTTTAGGTATATAATCATATCAAATCATAACAGCTCATATACGTCCCCACCGAGGGGCTCGAGCCTACCCTAAGTTAGGGTGCTTTCAGGTTATTCCGCCTTAAAAGAAGGTTTCGCTCTGAGTTTTATGTCTCTTCACAGAAATATGATTGCGTTAAACTCTCTTTGATCTCTTACGACATCTATGGGAGGAAGTATGGGAGAGGAAGGAGAAAAGAAGATACTATGAAAAAAAATTTACGGGTTGCACTCCGGGAGTGCCGGCAGAAGTGAAAACTTTAATATTAACGTTGTGCGTTTTGGATATTTTGGAATGATTATGGAATAATTTTGCACGAATTGCTTTAATTATCAGAATAAAAGTACTATCTTTTATGTGGTAGAATACAATATTTATTTATTGCGCTATCGTACACAAACATGACAATTTATATTACATTAAAAAGTTTATCCCTCAGAAAAATCAACTTCCTGTTGTAACGTTGTGCGTACATAATTATATAACTAGTAATAATAATGAATCAAAATATTTACAATTAAATTAAAAATATGATCAAAACAGACATTAATATACTACTTAAAAACGTAATTTTATAACAAATAAATAATATTTAATTTATACTAACTTACCTAATTAATATTTACAACAAAATCAAATAAAAGCACAATTTAGATTTTCCTAACAAAGTAAATAAATTGATTAAAACTGTCTCAAGTGACGTGTGACTTCCAGTACTTTTGACAGCCGCTATTGTTCTCGGCCGGCTTACGTGGACCCCTCACCGCACCTCGACAGTTCCTGCGGCCATTTCAATTTTAATTGGTCTTACGCATTTTCGATCAGTGTCACGTGATCCTTATTGTTCTCGGCCGGCTTACGTGGACCCCTCACCGCACCTCGACAGTTCCTGCGGCCATTTCAATTTTAATTGGTCTTACGCATTTTCAATCAGTGTCACGTGATCCTGACGCGAGTTTATCATTTTTTACCCATTACAAAAAAAAGTGTACAACGCCGCTAAAGAAGTTCTCACTTCAAAAAACCGACTGCAAAAACACAAAAAAAGTCGAAAATAATAAAGTATACACAGAACATTACATTTTTAATTTTGAATTCGGCGTGGATGATTGATGATCATGAGTTCAAATTAGGCACCGACTTCAAAAAAAAAGTGATGACATTACTTTTTATTTTTTTTGTTAAATACTTGAAAGGATAGAGGGTCGCCTGCTTGGGTACCTCCGTCCTATTTTCCGCAAAGCAGCAGTGTTTGCATTGTTGTGATAGATAAAATATAGATAAAAGTTTATTTGCTCTAAAACATACACACAGTTATAAAGGCTTACTTGGACCAATATGTCTTTGTTCAAGAAAAAAACAATTTATTTATTTAGGTACATTAACATCTCCAGCTCCAGTCGATCGATACTCGAAAAGCAAGTGGACCAGACGGCATTCCTGCGATTGTTCTTAAGAAGTGTGCAGCGGAGTTGACTCCGGTCCTTACGCGTCTATACCGTCTGTCGTTCTCTGCTGGTTGTGTGCCGAAATCTTGGAAAGAGGCCAATGTCCAGCCGGTTCCCAAAAAGGGAGATCGTTCTGATCCGGCTAACTATCGCCCTATAGCCGTCACTTCCATTTTGTGTAAAATCATGGAGAGGATCCTTAATACACAGCTGATCCGTTACCTGGAAGGTCACTCGTTACTTAATGACCGACAGTATGGGTTTCGTCCTAAACGGTCAACAGGTGACCTTCTAGCGTTCCTTTTGCACAAATGGGGTGAATCTATCGATAAGCGCGGCGAATCGGTGGCTATTAGTCTCGACATCGCCAAAGCTTTTGATAGAGTCTGGCACAAGGCTCTTCTTTCCAAGCTTCCGGCATACGGATTACCCGCGCAGTTCTGTACGTGGATTGCCAGCTTCCTCCACGAGCGTAGAATTCGCGTTGTCGTTGACGGCTGCGCTTCGCGGTTCGTGGCAGTGAACGCTGGTGTTCCGCAAGGCTCCGTTCTATCCCCCACATTGTTTCTTCTGCATATCAATGATATGCTTTCCTTGGGAGCTATACATTGCTATGCAGACGACAGTACAGTGCATGGGGGATATCACGGAGCCTCGGGGGCTGCTCGTGGTGATATTGGTAGGGAAAGGTAGAATCTTATCATTGAGCTCAACAGGACGCTGGACCTCGTCTCCGAATGGGGCTCCAACAATCTTGTTGAGTTCAATGCTAAGAAAACACAGGTGTGCGTGTTCTCGGCGAAAAGGTCACCTTTCCTCCCCCTTCCTTCTCTTCAGGGCACAACCCTTCACACACAGAGCAACATCACCTTGCTCGGAATGAACATTCGCTGCGATCTGAACCCCAGAGACTACATCGAATCCGTCATAACTACTGCCTCACGGAAACTCGGTGTCCTGAACAAGGTGCGTAGGTATTTTGCGCCGGACCAACTATGCTTGTTGTATAAAACTCAGGTTAGGTCTTGCGTGGAATATTGCTCGCACCTTTGGGACGGCTCCGCTCAGTACCTCCTCGATGCTCTGGACAGATTGCAGCGTCGCGCTATTCGCATAATTGGCGATGTAGAGGCAACTAACACCCTCGAGCCTCTACAACTTCGTCGTGACATCGCCTCTCTTAGCGCCTTTTACCGAATGTTCCATGGGGAATGCTCTGAGGAGCTCTTTAACCTTATCCCTCCCTCTCCATTCCTTAACAGAAACACGCGTAAGGGCCTTCGGAGTCATCCGTACACTGTGTCCTCCTTTTCACACCGTACCAAGAAATTCCAAGATTCTTTCTTCTGTCGTTCATCCCACACTTGGAATTCTCTACCTGCGCACGTGTTTCCTCCATCCTACAACATGGGTTCCTTCAAAAGAGGCGTGAAAAAGCATCTTTTGGGCCGGCAAGGGGCGGGCAGGTAGGAGAGTGGATGTCGTCCCTACTCTATCTGTCAACTCATTTGGGCCTCTTTCACCGCTTAACATCAGGCGGGAGGAGGTCATTTGCCGTGCCATCCATAAAAAAAAAAAAAAAAAAAACATCATATGCATATATACTAACACAAATATACATTTTAGGGCATTTTAACTCATACACATGACAATTATGAATGTACACAGCATTCACCATTAGGTTGTTATCCTAGCTAATTAAGAGTATATGAAGATTTACAAAAAGAAACAGTGTCAAATGATCAATTAAACCTGAAGGATTCTGTTCAAGCAACCTATTATAAATTCAAGTTTTTATTTTATATTTATATGTTTTTAATTTGTCAAAAAATATGTCAACGTCACAATTAGATTGCAGCTCGTTATAATTTCTACACATGCGTATAATGGGGGAACTCAAGCCTATGTTGGTTCTACTGTATGGCGTGTATAGGATCTTAGTTATAGGATATCTCGGATATCGACACGGCACTGCTATTTGAAGAGTATGATGTTCTTATATCAATAATAATATTTAATTGACATATTTGTTACTACAACCAAAGAAAATGATCTTCAAATGAATGAAAAATTTCTTAGGGGGCACAGTTACACTCGTATCTATAGTCAAGTCAAAGTAATTACAAAAGTAAAAGTCGTTACTTAAATTGTGATTTTTGTACAATAAACGAGAGTTTGAATGAAGTGAAGAAAGTTATGCTTATCACCTAGTGCAGGTTGGTGCATTTTAACGATTGCAAATACACCTGGGAGCAACGGCTTAACTAGCCTTTTGAGAGACGGAGGAGCTCCAGATACTAAGTTGATTGTCACCCATCTCGTGACGGGCCATTGCGAAAGCGTAATCGCCATTATCACAGGCCGGACGCGCGAACTACTGCGCCACCGAACGCAATAATAAGACAATTTTTTTATTGTCGCGGTACTTATCGTATAAAAAACACAACTTAAGTAACGACTTTTACTCAAGTAATTACTTTGACTTGACAATAGATACAGGTGTTACACCCGTATTCACAAACTATACTTGTTTAAGTAAAGTAGCAACACTGTGCGAAGTAAGACATTTCTCTGTGCGTTTTATTTGGCAAGCTTTTCAATACATAAACAATACTCAAATGACTCTTCGCTATGCGAACGCACAGCGTTGAATAGAGCTCTGTGATTGGTTTGTTTATGTTACGTAGTTCACACCGCTGAATGACATGTCTATCAAATTCATAATTTTCACTATTCTTGAGACTGTTGGTTGACTCACACTTAAGGTCTCCAGTAATCATCTGAAAGCTACCAGAAGAATAAAATCTTATGGCCACTAGCAACTGATATATTGGTTGCGCTGGAAGACCTCTGGCAGTTAATTTCTCCACAAGAGTATAAAGCCACATAAAAAATACCACATCTTTGGAAAACCTGTAGCGTCGTCTAAATTCATCAGAACTGTAATAATTAAAAGGATATTCGAAATCTCGTATCACTTTTCTGGTAATTATTCTGCTTTACTCATTGATATAATTATCAAATTCTTCTTCACTACTGTAATCCATTTTAAAAGGACGCTATTATTTTCGAATACAGCCCCAAACAAAGCAAAAACAAAACCGCGAAAAGCAAATAACCTAAATATTTTGTAAGTCAAAAGAAAATAATTATCTAATAGGCACTATGCGTTGCGTAATACAGCTAGCAGGCTACCTTGGCTGTGCGTTCATTTTAAGGGACGCATAGTGCCAATCGCCACTGAAGTATTGTCTATGAATAGGTTTTTGGGACCCTGTACGTTAACGCACACTGTGAGACCTCATAGTAATGTTTATGAATACGGGTGTTAGTCCACTAGCACTGGCACAAAGCAATGTTAGATTTGTAATCAAGTTAGTTTTGTGACAACTTAATTTGGTGTAGTACCGATAGGTGGTGCTGATTGGTATCTACAATGCGGTAGAGAAATTGGCACTGTACGCCTATAAATACTTCTTAGTGATAAACATTATTTGTAAAAACCACCCGCCGGTGAAAGCCGCTTCAAGTCGGAACCTGAAGAACCTGTTTTGAAGAAAACATCCCCAGTGAGTTCCAGTCCACTAGTCCAGGGTGCTTAACAATTATCATTAATATTTCTAAATACAAGCTAAAAAAACTTACAATCACAATTTATATTTCTCAAATAAATAAATTTATGACTTGACTCATCAAAATAAGATTTGAAATAAAAAAAATCAAGTAAATATTTTTCTTGCAGTAGGTAAGTAAATAGTTTCACTATATATGAGAGTTCCATATCTTGGTTCAAAGCTATAAATCTTGGTACAAGATACGAATAATATGTCTTATTTTAAGAAATTGTTTTTATTCGTGCACACACACACACATATAACAGTACATTCAAGCAATGCTAAACTATCTTAATATGATTCCATGTAACATGTGTGTGTTGCAGCAGGACAAAAGAGCCATGACTGAGTGTCTAGCTTCGCCCTTTCGAGCGAACACTGCCCCCTAACCATGATCACTCAAAACAATATTAGAACAGCACTGAGAGCGGGATGGCGCTATACGCAGCAAGAGCGATATCTCTATTTTAATGTTGTTTTAACCTTGCTATCTATAAGCGATCATGGTAAGGCCCCTGATCTCCTGTCATCACCCTGTGTTCCGGTTTGAAGGGTAAGATATGGCAGTGAAATTACTGGGTACCGTGACTTTACATTTTATGTCACAATTTGGCAACGTACCCTGTGATTCTTGTGGGAATTGCAGATTTGCTGCGAATCTCACAGGAGCCACATGTACTTTTGGTGACTGTTACCACTTACCATCACGTGGGCAGTATGCCTGTTTGCCAACTAAGATGTATAAAGAAATATTTTTAAAGACCTATTCAACAATACCCCACACGATGGGTTACTCCCACTTTAATTGTATGGGAGCTACCCTAAAAAAAATTATTCATAATTTTTTTCTACCACTTTTTTGGCATAAATAATATACATACCCATACAAAATTACAACTTTCTAGTACTAATAGTCTCTGAGTAAAACCGCGGGCAGACAGGCAGATGGACAGACAGACAGACAGACATGGCGAAACTATAAGGGTTCCTTGTTTACTACGGAACCCTTAAAACTTAGGATCAATACGTGCCAATTGTGTTAACAGAACTCACCACCTACTCATTAAAGTCAAGGATCCTTTCACTATCAGCTCGGTTTATGACTATCTGAACCAAATACCTACATAGCTTCAGGATAACCATGAAAGATGTTAGACGTAGGTACCTATAAAATTGAATAGCCTATCTCAATTTTCCTGGGATCCTATCACCAGATCCTGACTTGGTGGTGTAGTGTAGGGTAGATTTATAATTAATATATTGTATGATATATATATGGGAGCAATTGTGTAACCATTCATTCTGGAATAAACAGCTCAACGAATAATACGTGTCTTATTCTGTGCGACCTCCGAACATTACAGTGGCGACGAGAGTAAAAAAATTTATCATAGTGAATTATCGCGGAGCTTGTTGAAATTGAAAAAATTATGTCGATCGGTAAACTGAGTGAGTTTGATGTGAAGTCTGGACTGTGGTCGTCGTATAAGGACAGATTAGACATGTATTTCAAGGTGAACAAAGTTGCAGCGGAGTTGGAGTTACCCACATTGATAGCTTGCATGGGGGACGAAGCATACGAGCTTTTGATTAATCTGGCGAGTCCTAGAAAGCCGTCAGATCTTACCTACGCAGAGGCGGATGAATTGTTGAAGCAACATCTCCAACCGACGCCATCTTCGTTAGCTGAGAGGTACCGCTTTAGACAAAAAAGACAAAACGCTAATGAAAACGTGGCATTATACGTAGCGGAGCTAAAGAAACTTTCTCGGAGTTGTAAATTTGGGACCGGTTTGAACGAAAACCTTCGGGATCATTTTATATGTGGCCTACAGAGTGACGTAATCCGGCAACGTTTATTCGCCGAAAACGACTCTATAACTTTCGTTCAAGCTGTAAAAATTGCGAGCTCGTTAGAGGCGGCGGAGAGGGACGCAGCGATGGTAGAACCGTCATCGGCCGTTACCACGTCAGCTGAGTCGATTCATGCAGTGCGGGCATACAGCGCACGGGGCACCGCGCGCGGGAGCCGGCGGCGAGCGGACGGCGGCGGCGGGGGGCGGGGTAGCGGTGGTGGCGGACCTCACACGGCGGAGAGCGCGGCCGAGCGGTCGGCAGCGGCGCGCGGGCACAGCTCAACGTCGAAGGCGGCGTGGAGGGCTGCGAACTGCGGGGCTTGCGGTGCCACTAACCATGGCTACGAGACTTGCCGTTACCGACATTTTGTATGTAGTCGGTGCCAGCGAACTGGACATTTGCGTCGAGTATGTCCGGAAGCCGAGGGTCAGACGTCGCGAGGATTCTACTTTGGAGAAACCGAGGAGGCGTCTAGTGACGAAGACAGCGGCGACGGGGCTGCCGTGGAGGAGAACTTAAACCTGTTGGCTCTCAACAATTATAAGGCTGTAAGTTTACCAATTTTTATAGACGATGTTTGCATATCGATGGAAATAGATACCGGAACTGCTATTTCTTGTATTAGCAAAAAAACATATGATAAGTATTTTTCCTACCATCCTATTGAACAAGACGACACCGTGTTGAAGTTTTATGATGGATCAAAAATTAAACCAATAGGTATTATACGACCTAAAATTGGGTATTGCAATTTAAAAAAGAATTTGGAGCTTTTTATCATTGATGGTGGTAATACATCATTAATAGGTAGACAGTGGTTATCGGAACTACAAATTGTGATTCCAAGTTTTTCGAAAACCTGCTTAACAGATTCAATGCTTAACTATGTAAATAGTAGTAATAAGAATAGTAACATAAATGTTATTCTCAACAGGTATAAGCAGTTGTTCGACGGCGGGCTGGGACGGTACACGGGCGGGAGGGCCACACTCCGGGTGCGGGAGGGGGCCGCTCCCGTGTTCCACCGCGCGCGGCCGGTGCCGTACGCCTTACGCGAGCGCATCGATGCCGAGTTGAACACAATGCTGTCCGCCGGTATCATTGAGCCGGTTGACTGCTCAGACTGGGCATCACCGCTGGTTCCGGTGATGAAAGCAGACGGTACGTTGCGGCTCTGTGCAGATTATAAAGCGACTCTTAACCCGGTTTTACTGGTAGATCGGTTCCCACTACCCAGGATAGAGGACGTCCTGGTAGGTTTGAATGGAACACAATTTTTCAGTAAATTAGACTTATCCCAGGCTTATAATCAAATTGAACTCGATAATTCAAAAATGTATACTGTCATAAATACACATCGCGGCTTATTTCGCTATAATCGATTAGTATATGGGTTAGCTTCGAGCGTAGGTATTTTCCAACGTATCATGCACAATCTTTTACAGGGAATTCCAAATGTCCAAGTATTCTTGGATGACGTGATTATTGGTGGGGATAGTTTAACTAGCCATTGTCGCGCGTTGGAAACAGTCTTTGAGCGTTTATCTAGATATGGAATGAAATTGAAGAAACAAAAATGTGTTTTCTTGGCTGAAAAAGTAAAATATTTGGGATATATCGTTTCAAAAGATGGTATTATAGCGGACGATATGAAAATAAGATCTATACTAAAAATGAAAAGACCGGGTAACGTAAGCGAACTACGTTCATTTCTAGGAATGGTTAATTTTTTTTCTAAATTTATAAGGAATTTTAGTTACTATTTAGTGCCTTTGAACAACTTGTTACGCAAAGGAGTGGATTGGCATTGGGATCATAAATGTGAGGATGCCTTTACTAGCATTAAACAAGCGTTAACTAGTACTGAAGTGTTAGCACATTATGACCCTAACAAGCCGTTGATCGTGACTTGTGATGCCAGCGCACTCGGAGTGGGGGGTGTGCTGACGCAGCCCTGGCCGGAAGGGGAGCGCCCGGTGGCATATACGTCCCGGTCGCTCACCGCGGCTGAGAAAAATTATTCTCAAATACATCGTGAGGCCTTAGCTATTATATTTTGTATGCATAAATTTCACCAATATATTTATGGTCGGAAATTCACGTTACGCACTGACCACAAACCGCTAGTATCAATATTTGGTTCTCATAGCAGTATACCTACAATGACTGCTAGCCGGATGCAGCGTTGGGCAGTTATATTATCCGCTTATAATTACGATATTGAATATATAAGAACAACGGCTAATTGTGCTGACGGACTTTCTAGGTTACCAGAGAAATGTAGTAGTCAAGTGAAGGCTAGCGAATTGATGCCGGAACAAACTTATCTACATTTTGCCGATGAAGCTTTATTATTAGGTAGCCTGGAAATAAAAAAACAAACTAGGAAAGACCCGGTCTTAAGCAGAATTTTGATGTATATACGGGATGGTTGGCCCGAAAAATGTGATATTAAGAATTTACAGCCTTACTTTAATCGCAAAACGGAGCTTTATGAGGAATTGGGATGTGTGATGTGGGGTCATAGGTTGGTAGTCCCAGAAAATTGTCGCGATAAAGTAGTCAAATTAATTCACGAACCTCACATGGGTATCGTGAAGTCTAAGTCAATAGCGCGCAGTTACGTTTGGTGGCCCGGCATAGACGAGGCGGTGGAGCGCGAGTGCCGCGAATGCGGCGTGTGCGCGTCACAGGCGGACGCGCCGCCGCGCGCCGCGCCGCGTCCCTGGCCGTGGCCCGCCAGGCCCTGGTCCCGGGTGCATTTGGACTTCTTAGGTCCACTAGCTGGCCAAATTTATCTTATTGCTATCGATGCTACTTCCAAGTGGATTGAGGTTTTCCTTGTTCCTAGTACCAGTGCAATTAGTACAATTACAAAATTAGGCGAGCTCTGGAGTAGATGGGGAATACCTAAGCAGGTAGTGACCGATAATGGGCCACCTTTTACTAGCAAGGAAATAGCTTATTTCCTGCAAAAGTGTGGTATTGAGCATATGTTTACTGCCCCGTACCATCCTTCATCAAATGGAGCCGCGGAAAATGCCGTAAGAACTATAAAAAGAGTGATCAAAAAGGCGATTTTTGACAAAACGAATATAGATATGGCATTACATACATTCTTATTACACTATAGGAATACCGAACATCCAACTACGGGTGAATGTCCGTCCACTTTGCTATTAGGTAGACGTTTACGTACGAAACTAGATGCCCTTAAGCCAGATAGGGAGGCTCGGGTCCAAAAGGCCCAAAAGAGTCAAATCGGTGCGGTAGGGGGCAACGACAGAAATATTAATGTAGGTGATGAAGTGTGGTACCGTCAGTACTTAAGGGGGGAGAAGTGGTTGCCTGGTAAAATAGTTTCCTCAGCAGGAAGGAACGATTTTTGTGTAACGGACGTAAGTGGGAACCGAATACATAGACACCTAGACCAGATTAAACGTAAAACTAGAAAGTCGCTTCTTATCTCTACAGAGCCGGGACAAGCGTCTCTGGCCGAAGGTACAGGTGGTGTACAGGGTCTGACGATTCCTCAGTCTGAGCAGTCACAAGTGGGTGAAACATTGCCCAGCTTACCACCAAGGTCATATCATGAACCGGAGAATTCAGTTGCGGAATCTCGAACACAAGGAGACACTGATATTCTCCCCGAGAACGTATCAGCCGCTGACGTCCCTGTACCGCCCCAGCATCGTCCTATACGTCAGTGTAGATTAGTTAAGCCGGTTAGTTATAAAATTAAGTAATAAGTAGCTATATGTGTGTGTATAAAATGTTCCTGTTGAAGAGTTTCCTTTTAATTGCAGTATCATGTTATTCTATAGTTGTATAAAAAAAAATTATATTAATGTAAAATGTAATAGCTATGTGATTGTTATCAATTAATAAAGAAAGAACCATCTATTGTATTAGAAATGTATATTGTATTAGAAATTATTGCGACTTTAACACTTAGTTATAGTAACATCGCAATGTTATGAACTAGTAGCTCATGAACGTGATATGTTATGTATTTTCTGTTCTTTACTCTAACTTAGTCTAAAAAAAAAAAAAAAAAAGAAGAAAAATATATTCCCATTTCAGGGTGGAGGACTGTAGTGTAGGGTAGATTTATAATTAATATATTGTATGATATATATATGGGAGCAATTGTGTAACCATTCATTCTGGAATAAACAGCTCAACGAATAATACGTGTCTTATTCTGTGCGACCTCCGAACATTACAGGTGGTAAAGGGACCAATGGTATTTTATTATTTATGATTATTTGGATAATAAAACTATTTGGATATGAGGTCAATTCTACACTTTCCTTTGACTGACATAGTTATTAAAGTGTCTTTATCTTATATAATGTGAACTGACACATCTAATCTTGTAATGGAGTTAATAAACTATTTGAATAAAAGATTTTGAATTTGAATTGAATTGGGAACTACACCCTCTCAAACAATAATTTTCCAAATCGCTTAATAAATAACGGAGCTTAATTATAAAAGGTGACAAACATAACTGAGTCGAATTGAGAACCTCCTCCTTTTTGAGCAGTCGGTTAAATATTATGCAAAGGTATTCATTTAATGTTCTACGACTACACCAATTCACAGTTGCCAAAATTAATAACAGTATGCCTTACGAATTAATATAATAATAAGCCTAGTATAAAAACAAAATATTTTCAACTTTAAAAAAATAAGTGATATCAATAACAATGACATCTTTGTGTGCTTCCGTCTAGACCAGGGGTCTCCAAACTTTGAAGCCATAATGATTTCTTCAGTATGTTCCAAGGGCCAAAATAGTTTTAATTTTTATGCTCTAAACTATATTTTAGATTATTCGCAGAGTGCGCGACCTAAGCAAACATGCTTTTTTGCATTTCAATTATTATTGTGTTTTCTTCTTCAACTTATCACAGCAATAGTCGTTACTAATTACTAATATTATAAATGCCAGTTTGTGAGTATCAATGTATGGATGTTTGTAACTCTTTCACGCAAAAACTACTGAATGGATTTGGATGAAATTGTGTAGGTAGACAGATTACGACAGGGGTTAACATATTATCCCGTATAGGCTACTTATTATCCCGGAAAAGTAAGAAGTTCCCGCGGCAAAGTAGATTTACAGTTTTTTCTTTGAACTTTAAAGGCGAAACACAGTTCGCGGGCACAGCTAGTAACAACAATAAGACATTGGCTGTCGCGGGTCGGATTGATGGCACTGGCGGGCCGGATTTGGCCCGCGGGCCGTAGTTTGGAGACCCCTGCTCGAGACCATCACACAGGCCGATCGTGCCAAATAATTTGAAATGCACATGTGCAAACACAGGTGCAAACTTGTGCTTTACTCTCATTACACAGTTTTTTACAGTTTGCGGGGTTGCGGGCGTTTAGTGCGAACGCACACGACCGACTATGGTGATCGAATTTTTTAACCGACTTCAAAAAAGGAGGAGGTTCTCAATTCGATGCGTATGTTTTTTTGTATGTTACGCGATTAGGCCGCCAATTGTGGACCGATTCTTAAAATTCGTTTTGTATTCGATAGAGTATAGTCCTGGGGTGGACCCAAGGTCACCAAAGTTAGCATCCGATGTGTGATCCCATGAAAAATATAGAGTTTCTCAATTCACTAAAAAGATAAAAAGAAAAATTATTTTGAAAAAAATAAAAACCGACTTCAATAACACTGAAAAGTCTTTTGAGAAACGAATATCGCCTAGAAAGTCTTAAAATTTGGCACCGACTTCAATATAGAGCTGTGATGTTGTGTGTACCTATTGTAATATTATTTTTAACTTTTCAGTGTTTTTGAAGTCGGTTATTATTTTTTGTATAATAATTTTTTGACAGTGAAAAAATGAGGTTACGTCGCATCGCACACGAACTACTAAAATTCGGTCGAAAAACCGGTGAATGCCGGCCGACCCGATTATAGGTTAAACTAGCTGTGCCAGCGAACTACGTTTCGCCATACTATTTTTTCCCGTTTTTGAAACATTTTTTCATTGATGCTCAGCGCCTATTCATCGTACCGCGATCTTATATAGCCTAAAGCCTTCCTCGATAAATGGACTATCCAACACAAAAAGAATTTTTCAATTTTAATCAGTAGTTTCTGAGATTAGCGCGTTCAAGCAAACAAACAAACAAACTCTTCAGCTTTATAATATTAGTATAGATATGAAACGTTCGGAAATGTATGCGCTAACGCACACGCATCGACCGATACCACAGACGTATAAAGGGAAGCAGACTCAACGTATCGTTCAAAAAGCGTGGCAACTTTACCACATGTGAACATTACTCACACACAAACAATATTAATTTAATTTTATTGTAATTTCTGGAGTTTTACTATATGATGCGTTAGAACACTTCGGGCACAGCACTTTACCGTTATTCTTGTCCGATTAGCAGTTGTTTCTATTTATAATCACAAAACAAAACATTATAACACAATGTCACGACGCCATTTGTCTCCTATTTTGACAAGTCTAAACATGGCGTCTGCCATGGCTTCGGAAATGTTTATGTGTGCGTTAGTATCGCCATACACGAAAAACTGAAATAGCGATATTATCATGACATTGTCACTTTGGAGTGAAAGTAAAAATGATATACATTACATAAGACAAATGTGTGAGTAAAACTATGTTAAGTCTGCTTCCTTTTATACGTCTGTGACCGATACCGACAGTCGGCTGCGTGCATGCAGTTTTCGGTAAACGCATATGACCGACATTTTGTAGGCCTAATCGACCCGATTTTTTTGACCGCCTCAACGCATACCGCATACGTTTATCACTTTGTCGGCGGCCGACTTTTTGTAGTTCGCGTGCGTTGCAACGTAGAACCATGTTAGGTTTCATTTTTCACCGTCAAAAAATCGGTTACCGATAGTTGGTCGTGTGTGTTCGCACCTCTTGGTAGGTCACTTCTAAGCGGCGGCGTCCTTAGATCATTTAGCCTACGGATATGGTACGCAACAAATCGAAGTATACATTTTTCTGCCACATTTTGCGGGAGGCGAGGTAAACACGCATGGCACACTGCGAAAATATAGCATTCAATTACAGATACGCACACTATGAAAATATTACCTCACTATAAAGAAACACATACACATCGATAAATTAATGTGTATCTACGCAATCGCCCACAAATCACGCCCGTGTACTGTGTTGAGCTACCAACGTACCATTGTATTTTTCTATCGTGACGGCATAAAAATTACATCAAAATTGTACTTAAATAAAACACGTTTTAGTATATTTTATACTTACATGTGATAGGAAACGCCATAGTCGTGAAGATTTGAGTTACTGGATAGCCTTTTGCAAGAGGAATCTGCACAATTAACCATTTTTACGAGCTCTTACTTGCGATACGAAACAACCAACACCTAATGGTAGCGGCCGTGCGTCAACTAGTTTTATATAACGTGTATGGTCATATGGTCAACGTAAATTGGCAGGGGGTTTCGCCCAACCTTGCCATCTCCCGTCTGAATGCTCTAAGGCAGGGGTCGGCAACCGGTGGCCCGCGGGCCGCATGCGGCCCGTGGATCATCTAGGTGCGGCTCGCAAGCTTGAGGCCCGTAAGAAAAAAATACCAAAACAAAAGGTCGTAAAAGGAGTAAAAATGTACCTATTTCATTTCTTAAGAATTGTTTATCAAGACAATAATGTTATGTATTGTTTCTACTGAAAATAAAGATTTGCTCTATTCAATTCTAAATGGCAAATTCATTGCCCTGAGCCGCCGCACTTGGCAGTCGGTGGCGGCTCCTTTGAGACAATAGGCGGCGGCAGCCTTTGATTAGACACAGGTGTGCGGCGGCGGAAAAATTCTAAGCGACCGGCTTTAGGTAAAATCATAGCCGCGCGCAGCTCTCGACTCATTCCGTTGTGGATATTTGCCGAAAAATCACGTCTCATCTGGTTACCAGCTACGCGTTTCATTTCACCTTTCTTCCCTTCGCTGATAGCTTCTCACGTCATATGAGGTAAGTACGTTGTATGTACTCGCGAGCAATTTGTCATATTTTATTTACTACTTGTTTATGTGCACCTTGAGATTGATGGGTAAGTATTATAAGGACAGGGATAGTACTAGCCTGTATAATATCATGTTTTCATTAGGTTTTTGAGTTGAATTTCTAGGTAGTTATTGACTAGGAACATATTTATTTTTAACTCTACACAGAATTGAAAATGTCTTCATTATTGTTACAGAATAATTAAATAAACGTGGCTTCAAGAAAAGGGAAGATAGAAGAAGAAAAAAGAGTTTTTAACGAATTATGGACTGAATTATATTTCTTCATCGAGTGTAATGGAAAACCGCTATGCTTGATTTGTCAAAAGAGTATTTCTGTAGTAAAGGAATATAACCTTAAGTGACATTACGACACTGAGCACATAGCTAAATTTGACTGCCTTGACACTTTCAAATCATTATTAAAAAATCAACAAAAAATATTTAAGGTTGTAGCAGACAACAGCGAATCGAATGTTCGTGCCAGTTTCCGAGTAGCAGAGATTCTAGCTAAAAGTGGACGTCCGTTTACCGATAGTGTATTAGTAAAAGAGTGTGTCTTAGCTATCGCAGAAGAAATATGCCCAGAGCAGAAAAAAATGTTTGAATGTCTTAGTCTCTCTGCTAGAACTTGCATCCGACGGACCGAAGACTTGGGTGCTAATTTGTGTGAACAACTCAGGGATAAGGCGCAGTCTTTTGACTACTTCTCTTTAGCGATGGATGAAAGTACGGACGTGTCGGATACAGCACAGTTCCTCATATTTGTACGCGGCATTGACGAAAATTTTACTGTTTACGAAGAGCTTGTGAAAATGTGCAGTTTAAAAGGTACAACTACGGGAGAAGATGTATTTCACCATTTGGAACAAGCCGTAGATTCATTGCAATTAAGCTGGTAAAAGTTAACAAGTGTCACTACCGATGGAGGCAAGAACATGAGCGGTCAAAACAAAGGTGTTGTTGGGAGAATAATCAACAAAGTAATAGACTCTGGATCTATAGCTGCAAATGAACATGCAATTTGCAAATGAACATAGTAGATTTGCAAAGTATAACTTGCAAATCTTGCAAACTTGCACACTTAAAACGGCATTTAAGGAAAGCACTGACTTGGTACAGTTTTACGGAGGTTTGAGTTCTGAAAACTTCAAAGAATTGAAAAAGTTTGATCAACAGATAATCACTATGTTTGGTAGTACATATTTGTGTAAGTAGACTTTTCAATTCTCAACTATCGCAAAAATAAGAATTGTTCGCGGTTAACAGATGAACATTTATAGTCATAGTCATAGTCATAAACTTTATTGCATCATATTGGTGTACATTTAGGTGTTAAGTATTATTAAGGTGTTAAGTATAGTACATTTAGACGCGATACTGCGCGTGTCTACGACTAAAATGAAAGTAGACGTTAAAAAACTTGCAAGTCAAATGCAGCCGCAAAAATCTCACTAGTTCTTACTTTTACGTATATGTTAGTATAGTAATTCAATTTAAATAGACATGATTATATAAATAAATGATTAAACATGTAAATATGAGTTTTATTTCAAATATAAAAAATACATGTCCGTATATATAAAAATAGGTGCGGCCCGCACTGATACTCTGGCAACATTTGTGGCCCTGCTATAGCAAAACGTTGCCGACCCCTGCTTTAAGGCGGCGTCGGGTTAGTAAAAAATCTGTAGCGCAAGCGCATTCGACCGACAATCGGCGACCAATTTATTACCGTTTTTTTGTGCAGTAACGTTCGAACGAACGAACGATTTACGAACGTTCCATTTTTCACTGATAATCGGCGACCCTACCGCCCTACCGCCTAACTCATAGCGATTATCGATGGCGATAGCGAGCGACTCGCTATCGTTTTAATGTCACGAGTTTGCTATGATAGAGGTAGGCGGTACGAAATCACAAGATTAGAGAGCTAAAACTATAACGAGTGCATAAGACGGTAGGGCCGCCGCCTATCGATATTAAAACGATATCATGTTAAAACGATAGCGAGTCACTCGCTATCGCCATTGTTAAGAGGATTGTGAAGCTGTAAATTTTCATACAAAAAGCGATAACACTTTTCTCCTTCTTAACATTGTCCAATTTTCATAATTTTTGGAAATGTTGTAAATATAATGACGATCTAGGATTGTACGTTTTGATTTTGAAGTAATATTACTCAGAATATAAATTATTTGCATCTAAATATCCATATTTTAGACTTAAAAACTACCTCGAACGTTTTTATATTTTTTGACTAAATTATACGGATATACAAAAAAAAACAATATAATATATTAATAAATTAAGGTATATTGAATCTAATGAGACCAAAAATGTCTATTTTCATAAAGGCTTAGGGTTAGGGCTTAGGTAAAACAGTTATCGCCCGAAACAATATTTCAATACTTCTTCAAGACTTCCGAAAAATAACGCCTGACACTAATTGATGGTGTCAGGCGTTATTTTTCGGAAGTCCATTACTAATTGTTAAGGAGTAGGTATATAGCAAAACTTCCGATTAAAAATGTCGGTAGTTGGTACTAACTACGCAGGCCAATGGTACACCGCCTGCCCTCCCTCAATCGCATGCGACAAAGGAATATCAATAATTAGTACCACACCAACATGCAAATACTTAGATTCGACGCGTTTCGCCACTCCACGTGGCATCATCAGGATGTTGTCGCCTACGCTGCGCTCGGACGACCGAGTTAGTGCGTAGTTAGTACCAACTACCGACATTTTTTATCGGAAGTTTTGCTATATACCTACTCCTTAACAAGTAATATTTCAATAAGAAATATAGGCCCTTGCCTCGGACGTTTAACTCTAAGCTGTGTGCAAGAAATTGCATTTTTGAAAGTGCATACTCGAGCCATGAATTGGCACTTCACGTCCTCTGAATCCTGCGAGGTTGCCGGTACTTCAAAATTGACACTGTATACACCGATATTTTTTTGATCGACTTTATGTATTTCGCGTGCGTTTTAACGTAGAACTCCATACGTGTAATTTTCCACCGTCAATAAATCGGGCACCGATGGTCGGTCGTGTGCGTTCGCGCTAATTATTGTAGTGTAAGTAATCAATACTCGAGCACTATTCTATTCTGTGATTCATAATGCTAATATAAGTAAGCTAAAATTTTTATACTGAAGTACCTACTAATATTATTTATATTCATAGGTAATTTAATAAATCAGGCGGCTGACTAATTATTTGTTTTATTGCCTTCCCGGTATATGAGACGGTAGCCTCTCTGCGTATACTGCATAGGGATAGCCATCCAGACTGTACGCGCGGTCCGCGCAGTCGATCACATCTCCCTGCGTCCCTTTTTTTGAGAGGAATGCCTGACCGTACCCCTCGTTGGCTAGACGACAAGCGTGTGTGGGGCTCTCCCGGCGGAGTGCCGGGCCTATCCACTAAGCTCCCTGCTCCCGTAGCATGAACACCGAAACACGACATGATATAAAGCGATAAATCGATGAACTGTCCAAATATTTTAGATATAAACACTATCTTGAAATTTTATCAACATTAATATATTAACAATGCCCAAAATAACAATATCAATATGCAAAACATACTCAAAACTTCAAGATAACTAAAAAATCTAACTTTTTTTTGACAGATTATATCGATATACACGGTGTTTCATAATAACCAATAAATAATCAATGCGTTATCTAAAACTAATCATTAAAATGTGTTTACACGTAATATCATTCAATCCAAAATTTTCATGTATATCATAGTATCATCATCATGTCTATGATTTACATGAAAATGTAGGGCTGAATGACATTACGGGTAAACACAATTTAATAATTAGTTTTAGATAACGCATTGATTATTTATTGGTTATTATGAAACACCGTGTATATCGATATAATCTGTCAAAAAAAAGTTAGATTTTTTACAGACAAACGAGCTTCATAGAAGGATAAGGCTTATGTGGGCAGCCTACTCGAAACTGGACTTTGCTTTTAAGATGAAAATCTCAACGGAACAAAAAGCCAGGATATTTAACCAGTGCATCCTACCGGTGCTCACTCATGGCGCCGAAACCTGGGTTTTCACCAAAGATACAATCAAGAGATTGGAAGTGGCCCAGAGGGCAGTAGAGAGAAAGCTGGTAGGAGTGACATTAATGGATCACAAAACGAACAAATGGCTTCGAGAGCAAAGCAAAGTCGCAGATGTAACAGAACGAGTGGCTCACCTTAAGTGGAGGTGGGCGGGACATGTCGCCCGTAACAAAAACTCCTGGTGCAAGCGTCTTCTTGAGTGGAAACCGTGGGGAAACCAACGCCCAAAAGGCAGACCACAAATGCGCTGGAAGGACGACGTGAAGAAGATTGCAGGCTCGAGTTGGATGCAGAAAGCGCAATGCCGGAAGGAATGGAAAATGCTGAAGGAGGCCTACACTAAATCAGTCGAGACAGGCTAAAGAAGAAGAAGAAGAAGAAGATCGCTCGCTACTATAATTGCCAAAGTTATGGACCGGCTTCTGGATGGTCACCTGGAGCAGCACCTGCAGCTGCACGATGGACAGTTTGGGTTCAGGGCCGGGTTGTCCACCGAGAGTGCGATACGCAGCCTTAAGCAGACGGTCCACTACTACGTGAACAGAAGGACGCCGGTCTACGCGTGCTTCCTCGACCTGTCAAAAGCTTTTGACACAGTCAGATACGATATACTGTGGAAGAAGCTTAGAGACACACAATTACCCGAGGAGTTATGTTCTGTTTTTGAGTATTGGTACGCACATCAAGTTAACTATATAAAGTGGGGTGGTGCCCTTTCGGACACCTACGGCTTGGGGTGCGGGGTGAGACAGGGGGGGATAACTTCCCCTAAGCTATTTAACTTGTACATTAATGGCCTGATAGAGGGCCTCAGTAGCCTACAAGTTGGTCGCACCATTGATGGCATCGCGGTCAACAGCCTGTGCTACGCAGATGACATGGTGCTGCTGGCGCCATCTATCAGGGCTCTTAGAGAACTTCTGGCGTACTATGAGGCTTATGCTGCTGGTTATGGCCTGTAGTATTATATAATGCCAAAAAGTCAGAGTTTATGGTTTTTGGGCCAGGGGGTAAGTCCCCATTATATGTGCCTCCTCTTATGTTAAGTAGTAAGGAACTAACTAGAGTGTATAAGTTTAGGTATCTGGGTCATCTGGTTACACATAACCTTAAGGCGCATAGTAAGGTCAAACATAAAAAATCACTGCAGAAAAAACCGATTCTCTTCATAAATATTGAATAAAAAAATCTTTAAAAAAGATATGTTATTATTCAACGCATTCTTTAGAGGCTGGTCTTTTTGCTTTTTTGATAAATTAATTAAAACTTGGTTAAAATGTGACCTAACATGCCTCGATTTTAAAACTTTAAACCTAATCGCGTCGTAAATATTAGGTTAAATCATATACTTTCGATTTCAATAAATAAAGTGAACAATATTCTAGGGGATGGTCTTTTTAGATTTTTCTTATTCGCCTTAATTAATTTTTAATTGAAATAATTCATCTTACGCGTAAAGGTTTGCTTAAATATTCCCCTCACTCTCACTCACTCACTCCTATGTAATCAGTGCGGGACGATCGACGCAAGGTCATTGGGACCACTATGCGCCTTAAAGATGAAGAGGACATGGAGCGAAGGGCGTTGACGGTGAGGGCGAATATGTTGGTCCGCAGGTTTGCTCGTTGTTCTACAGAAGTAAAAATTACCCTTTTTAAAGCTTTTTGACAATCTTTTTACACGAGCAGCCTGCACGGAAAAAACGCAAGGGTTAAAAATAAATAAAATACTGTTGAAAATAACCCAGCATGTTTGTCAATATAACGCCTGCAAAGTTTGTAGCTAAAATCAAATATGTCAACTTTGTTATCATTACTTGATAAGTATTAACCGTTACAATTTGTTAATAACACTTCTTTATAGATAACATAGTAGCATACATTAGTAACAACAAAGTAAAATCGACTGCATTTAGCCAATTTTACTAGGTTACTACAACCGGTTAACTCGGTAACTGCTGCAAAGTTACTCGGTTTTCTCAAACAACTTATTAGGCTACTACAACCGGTTCACTCGGTAACAGCTGCAAAGTTACTCGGTTTTCTCAAACAATTTATTGGGTTGCTACAACCGGTTCACTCGGTAACGGCTGCATAGTTACTCGGTTTTCTCAGCCAATTTATTGAGTTACTACTAACGGTTCACTAGGTAACTGCTGCAAAGTTACTCGGTTTTTTCAAACAATTTATTGGATTGCTACAACCAGTTCACTCGGTAACTGCTGCAAAGCTACTCGGTTTTCTCAGCCAATTTGCTTGTATCCCACTAAAAAAATAAGATGAATCATTGAAATCAAAATGCTTGTTCACGACAGCTTTAATTTCTTCATCATCCCCAAATTTTCTTCCCCGAAGGTCTTTTTTCAAATTTTTCAAGAGAAATAAGGCGCTGGGAGTTAGGCCTGGACTGTAGGATGGGTGATTCACTTCATCAAAGCCAGTTTCTCGAAGGGCTTGCCTCGCAATTCGCGCCGTATGGACTGGCGCATTGTCTTGCAAAAACAGAATTTCTTTGCTAATTTTCCCTCTTCTTTTTTCCACAATAAGATTGCGTACTTTTTTTATAAGTGCTGCATAATACGCGGCGTTCATTGTAGTTTTTTTTTGGTAAATAGTCAATGAGGAAAATTCCTTCCGAATCCCAAAAAATAGTAGCCGTGAGTTTCGAAGTCGACTTTTCGACCTTAAACTTCTTTGGCGGCTTCTCTCCCTTGTTTAGATTCTGGATCATATTGTCGAATCCACGTTTCATCCACGGTGACAATACGGTTACAAATTTCGTCCAAATTGTCATTGCACAAGTCGATAAACTCCATAGAAGTTTCAACTCGACGCTGTTTATCGAGCGGCGTGAGCATTTTTGGAACCCAACGTGCTCTAATTTTATTTATGTGCAAAGGGTTACTGATGCCCAACTCTTCTGCTATCTGCCACATTTTTATTCGACGGTCCTCCAGTACAGTTTTTTTTACTTTGGCGATGTTTTCGTCTGTGACGGCGGTGCGGTGCGGTGCGGGGGGGGGGGGGGGTTCTTTCAACTTGTCCAATGTTTGACTGTGGCAGGACGATGGTCCAGATTCTGGATAAACTGCAGACTTTTCTTCTAAAATCTCCTTTGCCGTTTTCCCCTTTTTTACGAAGAATTTTATAACGGCACGATGTTCCAATTTCGTGTAATGCAGCGATGACTCAGATATGTTGATGTTTACAGATCTTCTTTCACAAAACACTAGTGACTAGCGCGAGTGAGTTTCTGGTTATGAGTGGGTGCGAGATCGATTTACCGTGGTTGTGTTGTTGTTTTAGCTGAGCAGAGCGGTTATTCCTCTTTTTGATTTCTCTAAAGGTTATTCCCAATTAGGTAACTCGGTTGTTACATAGTTTAGCAATAATGTAGTTTGCTATAACTAACCGATTATATTTACTCATTTAAAAGGAAATAAGTAACATGACTCGAATTAATGAATTCATCTTATATATCAATAGATCAGTTGATGTCTTAAAATCAACCAAAAATTACTCGATTAAAATCAATAAACAATTAGGTTGGAATCAAATAAGTTCTACTCATCTATTATTAAATAAAAATGTTTGTAAAAATCAACCAATTGAAATAACTTGTTTAAAAACAACAGCATACTTATTAAGTGTTGACAAAATCACTTAATAGTTTTGGATCATGTTTGAAAGTGTTAAAATTTACCAATTAAGGTATTTGTTAATAACTAATGTTTTATTTGTTATTAGACAAGAATATTTAGCAATACACACAGGTCTGCTTTATACCAAGTTCACTTAGATATTTTTAGTTAAGTCTTAGTTAAAATTTACCGATGTGATTGTAACCGAGCCAAAAAGGTACTCTGCTAAAATAATATTTTTTCAGTGTGTGGTTCACGTATACGAGGAATTCGTTCAACGCCCTTCGCGTACAATATAACAATGCATTCAGGATGTTGTTGGGGCTCCCACGGTTCTGCAGTGCCTCTGGCATGTTTACGGAGGCCAGAGTAGACGGCTTTGCCGCCTGTATGAGGAAAAAGGCAGCCTCACTGCAAAGCAGAGTACGTGGGAGTACCAACAGCATCCTGGAGGCAATGGCAAACAAATTTGATGGGCTCTTGTTCAGCCACTCATATGCTTTATTAATTAGATAGATAGATAAATAGGTATTTAAATTTACTAAGACTAAAATAGGTTAGATATTTTTTACTAACGGATCTGTGTAATCTGAAAATAAACGAATTTATTATTTATTATTATTAATATTATATTTTATTTGCATCGATATTGTTAACGACGGATGAAAACTTCTTGATTTGTATTTAGTTCCATTTTACCAATTTGACATGAACATATTTATAGGTAGTTGCCTTAGCAACCTAACAATTAAGATTTCACATTGTATCTTTTTAATAAAATACAATTACAATTATTACATTTTCATTTATCAGCCTAGCAGTCTTACGCAGGCGTTTACAGATATTATGCATTACAAATTTTATTGCATTTATTTAAAATTAGAACACATTCGTTCAGCGGGCGAGCCAACTAATTTACAATTTTAAAATACTTATGAAATAATTATCTTATTTATGAGTTCTTTTCCAATTATTTAAACAAGATTCCATTAAAAATGTGTTCCTTGTGAGTTATGATTCACGCCATCAACAATAACAACGTAAAAACTTGCGAGACTTATAACATTGTTTACAGAGATTTTGAGCAGGTTCGATTCCCGGTTATATATATAAGAGTTCAAAAAAATTGAATGCCATTAATATTATTAAATCTAAAATCGATGCCATGGTGCTTAGGAACAAATTTCGCTATCTTTCATAGTTTCTGACTTCTCCCTATACTGACCCATTTGGACTGATCACTCTGTTTATATCGTTTTATCATATCGTGTTTCGGTGGTCATGCTAGAGAGGCTAGTGTTGTTCACATGGGCGCGCGTGGTAGAGCTCACAATGCTATACAGCTACACACGCGCCCACGCTAGCTCGAGCATAATGACCGAACTATCGCCAAGGGGGGTATTGTCCGAATGTCCGAGAACACCAGGACATCCCCCCAGATGGAAAAGCCTACGGCGTGCACGGGGCCAATCGTGCACGCAGGCCTTCAAGGCAGGGTCACTAGACGGGCATCGCTTGAGCAAATGCCCGCCTTCGCCTGCTTATCCGACTACGGCAGAGGGGAGTGGCTTGAAGATCTTCTTCCCGCTCCCTCTCCGCGGCCTCCTTCTGCGAGGACGTCATCTCGCAGAAGGAGGCCGCGGAGAGGGACAGCCCCCTAATTCGCCTCTCTGCGGAGCATGGCCACGACCATGCTCGGCAGCGAGAGGTCTCCGCCTCCCAGCGCAAGGTTGAGTTCACTGAAAACCCAAAAATTGAATTTAAAAAAACATAGATATTGCAAGCAAGTATCCGCTACCGACGCAGACCTAAAAGAATATGATGCAGATTACTTTAAAAATCGCTACTGAGTTAGATCTCCCAAAGATAATTTTTTATTCAGGAAATTGGGAAATTTCTTACATCAGCTTCGAAAGAAAGAAAGCTAGTCACACAATTATTTACCTATGCAAAATAATATTCTTAAATATTTGTATGGACTTGATTTTAAATGTTTGATTTGTATGGCCCATCCTAACCTACGGTGCTCAAACATGGTCGCTAACCGAGGTACGAAAGTCCAAGCTGAAGGTTTGTCAAAAGGCCATGGAACACAGCATGTTACGTGTAAGACGCTCTGAACAAATAAGGAACACCGACTTGCGTTCCAGAACCCAAATAGCAGACGTGGGTGAGAGCATGGCTTTGCTGAAATGGGATTGGGCGGGGCATGTCGAGCGAATGCATCCAGATAGGTGGGTTCCAGTAGTCACGCAATGGACACACCGAGACGGATATCGACGTCGGGGCAGGCCCAGCCAATTGTATTTTGACAGTTTACCGCGATAAATCGCTTTATCATATCGTGTTTTGGTGGACGTGCTACGGGGGCAGAAAGCGTTGGCGTGACGACCTGGATGCTTTTCTTCCACAATGGCCGGAGAGTGCTAGGGATCGTGATCTGTGGCGTGGATTATGGGAGACCTTTGCCCAGCAGCTGGACAATACAGGTTAATTTTAAAAAATGGACTTGATTCCTTTGCACACTAAAAATTATAATTAAAAGCTATAGAAAAATAACAAACACTACAAACTGTTAAAAAATATTTTTTCCATTAATGTGACATGTGACTATGGAGTGACAGATTAAGAGAATTTCACGCCTGCTCTGTTGTTTGAATACGCTTCGTTTCGCAAATTAGCACCAATGTTATTTAACAAAACATAAAAAAATACCTAATTTAAAAAAGAGTAGTGATGCCAATATGTTTTTTCGGAACATTCTAAGCATTTTGATTAGAGCCGCATCAAAATCTGTTCACTTGTTTCGGACGAGTTTCCGGACAAATAGACAAACCAACAAATAATCTAAAAATCTGTTTCCCAAACATGCTACGATATATGACCAATTATGGCAGTGAAATTACTGGGTGCCGTGACTTTACATCTGGTCACAAGTTAGCAACGTATGAACGTACACTGTGGTTATTGTGGGGGCTGCAGTTTTGCTGCGAATCTCACAGAAGCCAAATGTATTATAGGTGACTGTTACCACTTACCATCAGGTGGGCAGTTTGCTTGCTTACCAACTTTTTTTTTTTTTTTTTTTTTCTCTTTATTTAGCCATACACCTAAAAGGTTAAGCCGGCTACAAAATATTTCAACTTAATTTACTTTGCTTTTGCAAAGTAACACAACAGAAAACTAATAATTCTATCACTGTTATTACATTTAAAATTGGAACTTAAACATTTATGAATATAAAAAAACAAATTTTGTCTATTACACTTAATATCCCTAATGAGATCAACTCTATCCGATTCGTTCCGCGCACACTCCATCAAAATATGGAACAAATCTTCCTTGACGTTATGGCAAGTATCACAATATGGATCATTCCTTTTGCCCATCAAAAATTTAAATGCATTTAATGGAACATGCCCAGACCGAACTCTCATACAAAGAACAAGTTCTTTTCGGTTAATTTTTCTGTTGTAGAACCACGGGATATGAGGTGGCTCACATACTAGCGTCTTATACCAGATACCCTTTTCTTGAGAAATTCGGTTGAATGATGTTTTCCACATATCATATATATTTCTTCGAATTCGTCCTAAATGATCCGAATGATGAGAAGGTAACTTCAATTCTACACCGTCAGTTAAGGCTCGTTTAGCATTTGTATCGGCCACCTCATTCCCAGTGATTCCTACGTGCGAAGGGAGCCACTGAATCTTGACTTGAACACCGTTACGTATGAGTTTCCAAATACATTTAATAATAGCGAAAGCCTCTTTTCTACCAAAACAACCCTTACTGCACTTTAACAAATGTTGTAACGATGATGCTGAATCGGTAAGTATGACTATTTGTTTATAATCGCAGGATTCAGCGTACCATAGTGCTTCCAATATTGCAAGTAACTCCAGACCCATAATGGGAATAAATTCATTGTCAATATAAAATTTAGCTTTAAAGGATGTACTGTTATCATAAAAAGAAAATCCAGAATTAATACTATCCTTCGATGCATCTGTATAAATTTGCACAAAACCATTATATTCATTAGATAGTATTGATTGAATAGAGTTAAAATATTCACTCTGACTGGTATGTTTTTTAGTAGTAGTAATAGATTTTAAATGAATTAAAATTATGTCTTCAAGTGGTAATTCAGTTACAAGAAAAGGCATTTTATATAATAACGGAGTCCTACATTGATGTATATAAAATTTCTTAATATCTTTATACGCATTAATCATTAATAGTTCAGTATTTCTACGCCAGTATAGTGTCTCTGCTAACAGTTCAGAAAGAATAATCACGCGTCTAATTAGATAGTCATTCAACCTGGACCAAACCCTTAACATATATTTATGACATAGAAATTGTCTTCTTAATTCTAACGGTACAATGTTTAATTCAGATTGCATCACATGGATAGGGGTAGTTCTTATAAAACCACCACAAATACGTAATCCTTGATTTTGTATGAGTTCTAGCTTTTTTAGGGGACCTGCACTTGCACTGCCGTAAAGGAAACTGCCATAGTCTATCCTGCTTTGGATTAACGCATTGTACAATCGTCTTAATTGTGAAGGGTGAATGCCAGAATTACTTAAATATCGAAAAATATTTATATATGGCACACATTTGCTAGCTGTCTCATTAATGTGTTTGGACCAATTGAATCGACTATCTATCCACATTCCTAGAAACTTTATACATTTTACAATATTTATTTCGACGCCATTTATTCTTATACATATGGACGGAATACGGTATTTACGAGTAATAATACAGATTTTAGTTTTAGTAAATGAGAGCTCGAGACCTATATGTTGTAAAAGTTCAAAAAATTCAGTAAGCGCTTTTTCCATAATTTCCACACAGTAATTGATATCTTTACTTGTACAATAGAAAGCAAAATCATCAGCGTATTGCGATATTCTGACCAAAGGTAAGCTATTACTGATGTTTATAGTAATAATATTAAATAAAATCGGAGACATGGGGTCACCCTGACAAAGTCCTTTCCTGCATACTCTTGATATAGATCCACCAGATTGAAGAAACAAAAATAAATTTCTCTCTCTTAGAAATTCGTGAATGTAAATACATAAATATGGGTCAAATCCAAAGTTGGTAAGACATTCATAAAGACATGTGACAGAAATGTTATTATAGGCATCAGTAATATCGCAAAAGCTACACAGCAGGTATTCTTTATTAGTAAGAGCTATTTCAGCGTCAATCACGAAACGCGACAGGTTATCCATGCAGGAGTAACCACGACGGAAGCCCAAGGTGTAATCATGAAATAACTCGTTTCTTTCAAAAAAGAATTCAAGTCGTTTCGTCACCATAAGATTAAAAACTTTGCATATGCAATTTAAAAGAGATATGGGGCGAAATTTACGAACGTTGTTACTTTGTTTGGGTATAGCAATGATTTTAATTTTGCGCCATTGATTTGGTATTAATCCAGAAATATAAATAAGATTAAATACGTGCAAGAGTATAGTTTTTCCGCCTGATGGTAAATTGTATATCATAGAGTATACTATGTTATCTAGTCCCGCCGATGTATCCTTTTTCTTAAGAACAGCATTCAACTCCGATAAGGTGAATGGATGTCTTTCTAAATTAGTGTTAACTTTACGGGACTGAGAACTGACACAGTCTGGCGTCAAGCCGGTAAGAAAACTTTCTGCATTTTCATCATGCAAAAAATCTTGTTTACGTGAACCTCCATGGCTTTTCACCCATTTCATTTTTTGCCATAAAACGCTACTCGAAGTATTTGAGTCTATATTGTTACAAAATTTTTTCCATGACTCCCTTTTGGCTGTTTTGATCATATGTCTGGCTTCCTTAACCTTGTTTTGCAAAATATTATAATTATCAACCGAACGATCCCTGCGAAAGTTTTTGAGAGCCAACCTTCTTTCAGCTACAACCTTGGACAAGTCTTGATTCCACCAACTTTTTGGAACAAATTTAGGATGTGGTGTTTGGGGAACTTTAATATAAGGTATAGCTTTATCGGCGGCCTTATTTATAGCTAAAATGAGTCTATCGTAGCAGTCTTGTAAATCCTCATTCAAAATAAAATCAGCGCAATTTGAAGTTACCTCTTGTTTATATAAGCACCAATCAGCTTTTTTTATGTTTCGCTTATTATTTACATAAGTGTGTTTATAACTATCCTGTATTTCAATTAAAACCAAACGATGATCACTCCCTAGGCATTCATTTGATACAGACCAATCCAGACATAAAGCTAAATCAGAACTAGCGAAGGTGATATCTGGTGTAGAAAAAATGGATTCCCCGTTAAGCATCGCAAGGCGGGTTGGTTCACCGTTATTCAAATAAATAAAATTATTGTCTAAACTTGACTCTGCGATCAAACAACCTCGAGTATCCGTTTTATAAGACCATGCTGTATGGTGTCCATTAAAATCCCCTGTTATTAAGGTATTTTTGCCAAAAAAACTAAATAAAGAATCATAATCAGTTCTTCGTATGTTAATATTTTGTGGTGAGTAGACGCCTATTATATATTTTATTTTATTAAAATTTATAATTTCTATGCAAATGTGCTCTAGTTGACAGTTCGGGATCGCTGTAGTAACTAAATTTGCTTTAATCGAATTATGTATAAAAATGGCAACACCTCCATGATCGTCATCCCTATCCTTTCTATAATAATAAAAGCCAGACATACTTATCTTTCTTTCAGGTGACAACCATGTCTCCGAACAAACACATATATGAATTTTTTCTTTCGTTAAATATGCTTCTAATTCACATAATTTAGGACTGAGACTTCTACAATTCCATTGTACAACTTTAAGCTTTATATCTCTATTCTTTTTTGTATTATAATTCATTTTTTAATTTGTAATTTTAGTTTATTTACAATACGAGTTAACCTATTTTTAACACTACGACATGAGATATTTGGGATTAAGTCTTTAAACATTACAATTAATTCGGCGATTTGATCCGTGTATCTACAGGTAATTTCTTCAATATTTTTGATTCCGTAAGTAGAATCTAGGTATTCTTTAACTTGATTTCCAGTTAATGGGTATTGTTTCAAAGAATTTGACATAAAGTCATCTATTTCTTTCCAGTTAATAGATTCTAAGTCATTTTGAGATGTTCTCTTGCGTTTTTTACCACTGTTTACTTCCGTATCTTCCAAACAAGTTTGAGATAAAGTATCACTGTCTTCGTCGCTACAAATTTCCGCTATAATCTGATCTACAGGCTCCTGAGCTTCTTCCGAAATAGATGGTTCAGTTGGGGGATGAGGGCGTTTGAAGGGGGACATCTCGGTATTGTTCAGTGTGTTCTCTTCTATATCTGGTGAGAGGTTTCTGTTTAAACCACTTTCAGTACATTTTGAGGCAATGTGACCTTCTTTTTTACACAAAAAGCAAGTCATAGTGTCTGAAGATAAATAGATCCAATATGTGGTTTCATCAAACTCGATAGACATCTTATCGGGTAGGCGGTAAAAATCATCAGGAGTTACATAAACCTGTCGACGGAAACTTAAAATATGATTATATCCAGCATCATTAAGTCCTGCTCGCAGAAATGAGATCGAGGACATGGGTTTAATTCCTATTTCTTGTAGTTTTTTCTCTATTTCGCTGTGCGGGATTATAGGACAAACGTTTGAAATAATGATACGTTTGTTCCTATTGATTAGTGGACGAATAGCTAATTTTTGTCCTTGTATAGTAATAGATTTCTTGTTATCTATAATATCGTCTGCTAACACTTTTGAGGCTAAATATATGCAGATTCGGTTATTCGAAATTCTAGATAGGAATCGTATATGTGTTGGCTCAATTAATTTACCAAGAGCTAGTGCATAATCTTTAATTTGATAATTTTCGATCGCATCTATAACGATAGCCTGGTCTTTTTTAGGAAACAACATATTCTGCGTTACAGTAGCATAACTCTGTGAAGTGGGAGACGATTGTGAACTCATTGTGGTATATTGTTTCTGTAGTCAGAAACAATTAAAATATAACAGTTTAAAACACACTTGTATCACTTGGGAAACGAAAGTTCAATTCCATTGTTTAATATCACTAATAATGCACAAGACGGTAGAAACACGTGAAAAATTAGTAAACAACTCCGAGGCGCGACGAAGCGAGTGCGCGTGCGGTCTTTATGACTACTAATCGATCACTGTGCTTACCAACTTATCGCAATAAAAAATGTGTAAATTCTGGACATGAAGGAAGTTATCCTTTTTCGGTTTATGGCGTTGAATGAGTCGAATCGAGATTCCGCATACATTTTAGAAGCGCTATAATAGCGTTTCAGGCCCATTAGATGTCTGAAGGTGTTATTGTATGCAATTCGTATATGTTACTGTGGGGCTTGCAGGTGGAATCGGTCCATAAATTGACACGTGTAAAGGTCTGGCAAAAAGATGTAAACAAACTCAGTTTTACGTCAGGCGATGACTTGTAAAACTTCCTCGCAACCGTATTACTTATCACACACAAGGCCCGACGCTGACGTTCTATATCAGCGTCATCTTTTAAGAAATGTTTAAAAAATAATATTACAAGAAACTACTAAATTACAAAAGTTTTTACTTTGAACTTATATATTCAGAAGAAGCAACATTATTGGATAGAAACGCACTACAGAAAATACCTAGCAAAAATTATCACATTTTACTCATCAATGGTAAAAATTACAATAAATAGGAACCCTCCAAATTACATTATTTACGATTACTCTCAAAGATAATCCTTGCTTACAAATTTGGTAAATTTCTGCATTTTAATACCTACTTTTCTATCGTTTTTCCGAGGACAAGGTTTTGCTGTAGTTGGTAGAACACGATTATCACAGTAAGAAATGACATCTTACGTGAGCATGCAAATTACGCTGCTTAAAAATACATACGCTGATGACATGTTGCTACTCAGCCCCTCAATCAAAGGTTTTAGTAGGCTCGTGGCTGTCTGTGAAAGGTATGCCAAGAAACATGACCTAATTTATAACATTCATCATCACAGCTCATATACGTTCCCACCGAGGGGCGCGAGCCTACTCTAACTAGATGTGTTAGGGCGATTAGGCCTTAGTCAAACCACGCTGGCCCAGTGCGGTTTGGTTAACTTCACATACACCTTTGAATTACTTCGCAGGTGTATGCAGGTTTCCTCACGATGTTTTCCTTCACCGTAGGACCGTCAGATAAATGTACATATGAATTTCGTGAAACGAAAAACACATTGGTACATGGCAGGATCGATCGCGGGCCTCCCGATTCTACTCCAGTGCCGATGGCCTCGGCACAGTCCAGTGCCGAGGCCATAGCGCCACCGACCCTCCGATTTATAACATTAAAAAGAAAGAAATGGTGATATTCAGATCGGGAAAGGGACCCCAAAATGTACCGAATGTTTGTATTAACGGACAACCTGTTAAGATAGTGGAAAGCTTCAGGTACCTTGGCCACATTGTGACTTCAATCTTAAAATAACTCCTGCAATTTATTTGGGATCATCTGAGATTCCATGAGAGCAGTTACGGACTTTTCTTCGTGCGAGTACTTAAGGGTTAAGTATTCACGAGTAGTTACGATCAATAATGATTTCGCCTGAGACTTTAGTGAAAAGACGGGCGTGTTAAAATGTGTATGTTTTACCCTTGTTTTCTGCATACAATCGAGTGAAAAGCAGAGTGTAAATACATGACAGGGTGGCTACATGAACGTCTCGGGTAAAATGGCTCGTTTTGTGCACTCGTTGCACAATCCACTGATTTTGCTTAGATCAGTAACGTTACTGAGTAGCTTGTAAAAACAAAACTCCTGTAACCCGATTTAATCAGGCGACAAAACTGGTTTAAGGCGAAGTTTCCCACAGGAAATCTGCTCGTGCACGGCGACTGCTTTATTGCAAGGCAAAAGTTACTTTTTACAGGTTTTGATCGATTTTTGGAAAACTGGAGTACAAAATAAAAAATGTATTTCTGCAATTTTCTACACAATAAATATGCACGTCTATTGGTAAAACTTTTATGTCATTTAATATTGTACTTTATGATTAACAGCTGTTTTAAAATATTGAACAGAGCGATCTTTGGAATCTTTTTCTATCTGGTGAAATATTATTAATGATATTTCTGTCTTTGAGAATGTTTAGATTAAATGTTTAACAATATCATATATGAATTTAAGAACTGTATGTATTTGTATTTGTTTGCGGTACAGGTAATCGAAATTGTTCGAAAACGGGACAGTAGCGCCCTAAGAGGACAGTCTCGTACCACACCCCGGACACTCCATACAACGTTCGCAAATCAATTACTTATTACTACTACTTAAACAAATGGCGTTCGTACACGCGCAAATGTGTGCGTGGAATCTAGTAGGGCTGAGTGCGCGGTTATCAATCGAAATGACGCGGTAAGTGCAGCGACTGCCTTCTCTTTCACCCGCATAGCGCTGTCTCTGTTATCGGCCGGCGCTCGCGTCTACTCGTTCGAGCGATCGCGCGCGCCCTTGTTTAAGTGTCAGTGATGTCTGCAGCGAAGTGCCGGGTGGGGTGAGGTATTTGAAATGAGTGCGGGGAGGTGAGTGGCCGTTCTGTACGTAGTACTATTATCTATTCTGTGCTCGTACAGTAACAGTTGATCCTCGTACAGTTGGTTTTTCCATACAAACGTAGTCCCCTGTTTCCTTCCTGGATAACGGCACTAGTTGCTCTATTCTTTCCAATAAAATCAATGGCCACTATAAGCATGTTCCTATGTTTTCCTTTTTTTATTAAGTTAATTATGAAGAGAAATTTTAAACCTTCAAATACCTAAAAACTCGACCTAATTTTCTGCTGTATTCAAACGTCCAGCAAACAAATTGAAGAAGATTATATTAAAAAAGCAAAACACAGAAATACAGAAAAAGCCTTGCTTTAATTTTTAACGCAAAAAGTAATTAAATCGGTCAATATTTCGCGGAGAAAACAGGAGACTACGAAACGTATATTTTGTGTGCTTTTCATAGGTATTTTCGGTCCCAGCTGCAGTTGTCCCTATCGCGTTCAGTTCAGTTGTTCGGACACACAGCGCGACAGCAATACATTTTACAAATACCTATTTTTGAATTCGCTCGACTTTGGTGTTTCCTCTTAACGACAGCGGAGCCGCGGGCGAAAGCTAGTAAGATGAAGAACCTTGTTTAGCATGATTAATATGTTTGCCCAGTGACACAAGTATTGTAATGGTCTAAATCATAAGGTCTGCGGCATTATGTACCAAATTCCATTTGCACAGATGCTTGTTGTTTGTCTTACTAATTTATTGGGTGAATCGTTCCGCTACGTAAAGTTCTCGTGAATTGTGAAAATTTCAGAATTCTGGGTAATCAAGTCGATTCAATTTCTGTTCTAATGCCATAGGGTCTCATCGTGACACCTTTGAGCTCAGGAGGAGAGTTTGATTAGGAAGTTCCAGCTTTAACGAGCCGTGGAACTTCTTAATCTGTCTCTTGGTACAGCAGTAACGAAATAATATAAATCTGAGGAACTGTTTGTTTGTATAAAAAATAATGTCTGTTCCAAAAAACGCACTCAGACATAAAGCGTCGATAAGACAGACGGAAGCGATCTTCACATGGAGCTTTCCACTAATGGAACTGGTCATGTGACCTGGTTTGTTGCTCTATTTACCAAACCAATGTTCCCATGGGAAAAAATAGCCTCGAACGCTATCTGAAAGAAAAAATAAAGAAAGAAAAATTAAAAAATTTGGTAGCTGAGACAAAAAGGTCCTATCGGAACCAGAAAGATCAGGAAGAAACACAGGACAGAGAAGTGATAGATGCATACAGACACACCACGGTATCAAAGATGAACGTTTTCCGCGATGATGATATCGGTGTTCTAGTCTACTGGCCTCCTCAATCATGATGAATCCTTTTAAACATGCATTGGGATAACTTTTGAAGAGTTGCTTCTTAATTTACGCACAGAGGAGGACTTCTCTTGCACCTTTCTTCAAATGGCACAGGATTCCACAGGCTCTATAAATAACCTGATTTTTTGTGATTGTTTTTAGGTTTTCCTGTGCTCCTATCTAGTCTAACCCGATATAAACACCACTATAACTTGAAAGAATAAGCGAAAAAAATTAATAGCGTCGGTTTCCTACGAAGGTTCCATCTTCGCAAAAACTCATTATATTTTTTATACTTATTGCATCAGATTTTTTTTGTTCAATCAATACCTACACTTGCGCACGAGCCGCCCGAATGTTGATGGATTGACAACTGTTCGTCATCGTCTGTCATTGAAGTGACCTTTCAGTGTTTATTTAATTTCGAATTAAACTGTTCCGTGAAATGAATTTTTCCGCCACTATTGTTCTCTGTCCACAGCTTTTGAATTTTTGTTGCCAGCCCGTCTACAAGCTGCTCGTGAATTTTTGTTTTTCTGTCGAAACGCCATTAGCTTGCAGCAATGGCGTTTCGACAGAAAGACTTTACCTACAATGGAAACTTTCAAAGCTTTTAAAGTCTCGTCAATAGGTACATGTTCAGTCAGAGAGGAATTTTAGAGCTCTTTCTTCTCTACGCTTCACTTTTTTGCTTTTTCTCTATTTTACGAAGAATAATCTTCTACACTGCGTACAATTTGACTTTAGAAGAGGTAGCTCAACATTTGCATTTATCACAAAACCTTGATCAGAAAATCTCACTACTTTAAGGAAATTAAAAGATGTCGTGATACCGCCGGCGAACTACGTTTCGCCATAATATAAAAATGGCCATCTCCATACTTGTAAATTGGCACGACGTGGCAGCCTAAAGGCTATTGAGCAGTATGGAGATTGTGACCAGTCCAAGGAGTTGGCAATCTGAACCCCTAAGGTCGCAGACATTCAGCAACATGTGAGCGAGGTTACGTCCCTAAAGGTAAGTGTGGTAAAAAGGTTAGATTCTCGAAGTAACTATTTGTTGTGTAGATTGTCGAGGATATCTGATCCTAATCCTGACACCGCTGTTCTTAAAGTCAGTCTTATCTCTATCTTAATGCGTCTCGAGGGTGAGCAAGAGGATGTGTTTGAGGAAGCTGCCTCAAAGGAGACTACTGATCCAATATTACCAAACTACATCAGTACACTTCCACAGGTTCCAAAAACATATAACCTCAATTCTCTTAATTTAAAGTTTAAGGGTGATTCTTGTGTTCGTGTCTTTATAACTCGTTTGAAAGAGCTTCGCATTGCTAGGAAGATACCTGATGAGGTCATTTTTAGTGGTTTTCCTGATATTATTGAGGGACCTGCTCTGTATTGGTATAGAGCCAATAAAATTAACTTCCAAGCATACACAGATGTCATAAAATCACTCAGTGATGATTTTTGGTATCCCTAACCTTGATCATTTATTACTACAAGAGATTCGCCAGAGAACTCAGGCAAAATCAGAAGCAATAATTCAAGTTACTGTAACTTGAATTTGAGACTCTTTTGTAAATTTATGTTCAAATAAGTTCAGGGTTGTGGGTTATTAATGAAAGTTACTCATTAACTCATTATACATATGGGGAATTGTGTAGATAAGTTTTTTTAGAGGGCGCCTCCACACATTACCAACAGCCTTCAGATTGGGTGATAAAAGAAAACTCTCTAATATAATGTGCAAATATATTACAAACATAATGACTTGTACACAAAAAAATAACACAAGTGTGATACACTCAAACTGGGTGAGATTAAATTAAATTAGATAAACACATTGCCGTATTCACGTCCCTTACAGATGTTATTTAGATGTTAATAGGTAGGCAGCCTGCTCATTTGCCAACATAGTTTGTTTAACAAAATTACCCCCCCCCCCCCCGCCGCGCGCTTTACTGCGCAAAACCACGTACGAGGCATTCAAATAACCAAACGCAGACGTAAATGTAAATCAGCCGCAGAACACATAGTGACCGTGACAAATCAAGAACGAGCGAGTATGCTCACACACAACAATATAACATAATATGTCGAGATTCTCCAATTGAAAATCAACATAATTAACTCGGTATGTTGATACCTTCGACACTCAAAATCAGGGGGGCAAACAGGAAAATAACAAGGTGTTCAGTTACAATTTGACAGCTGTCCAAACAGAAGGTGCCAGAAACTTTGTGTTGTGGTAGCGAAAATATTGCACTGGCTTAACACGTGCAACGTCTGCCATAGTCTCAGAACAATTGTTGTTCTGCTCACCTGATGGTAAGTGACGATAAGGCTGAAGAAAGCGAGCTTCTGGACTCCTCAACAATTGAGGAACTACGGTTATCTTACCTATAATTTTGAACACAATAAAAATTATAAAAAAAATTCAAAAATTCTTTATTTCATAAGCCTTAAGTCTAATACAGCATTTTTCTGAGACCTTCCTAGTAGGTTTCCGTAGAATCCTGTGGCAGGGGATCTCGCTCTTCAAAACATTTTATTTTTAAGTAAAGGCCTAAACATGCGATGATCATTCAAAATGAAAGTAATATATTCTTGCGTGTGTTCGTGTGTGTGTGTGTGTGTGTGTATGAATGAGTGAGCTTAACTGTCCAAATATTGTATATTCATTTACATTTACAATAATCCTATTAACGTTGTTATTACGGCGACAGACTTGAGTAAGACGGTGGTAGCTAGTCAGGCAGACTCCGAAGCCCTACCACTAACCAAACTGAGCATAAACTTTTGCTTCCATGGGGACTGGATCCCCGGACCGTAGTACTTTATCTGTTCTGTGCCAGGACGTCCTGATCAATATCCGATAAGAATCAACTGTTTCACCAAATTGTTTTTTTCTATACTGATCCACAATGATACTGCCCCCGGGGCCGGTGCAACTAGAGAAACCTATCGATCAGTTGCCCCAAGGTCCAATGAGGGCAAATTATTGTAAGTGCCTGATGCGCTCAGCATGGAACAAGTCTCGCTATTCCTGCTAATCACAACAGTGCCCTAAGCACGAACCACTAATAATTATGGTTATCGTAATCGTATTATTTGTATGAAAACTATAGCAGCGCCGCTACGGTCATTTAAGGAACTAAATGGTATCGTAATGGTGATGGTATATTTAACGAGAGCTAAAGTATTAGAATCGTCAGCACGAACTCACTTTTGACATGTCGTATCGTTTTATTCGACAACTAGCTATCGTAACATCTCTCACCGAGTATTTTACAGCGAGAGAACTATCGTTACGTTACGAGCTCGCGATGGTCTTACGACAGTGTTTCTAGCTGTCCATTTAATATCTCAATCGTTATCGGATAGTAAGTTAAGACAATTACTATACCTATACGCGAGTGGTTCGTGCTAGGAGTACAGATACCCCAAGCAACATGGGTCATGTCCCAATATTCCTGTACACAGTTCATGTGCAATCAACTAAACAACCACCAATCATATCATGTACACAGAAACAATATAAAAATGCGTCACGCCACGCGTCAACAACTACGACGTTATTGGTTTTATGAAAACACTAGCTGTGCCAGCGAACTATGTTTCGCCGTATATTTTTTACCCGTTTTTGCAACATTTGTCATTGATGCTCAGCTCCTATTAGTCGTAGCGTGATGTTATATAGCCTAAAGCCTTCCTCGATAAATGGACTATCCAACACAAAAAGAATTTTTCAATTTGAATCAGTAGTTCCTGAGATTAGCGCGTTCAAGCAAACAAACAAACAAACTCTTCAGCTTTATAATATTAGTATAGATTATGTGACATTTCATAACACGTCATGGTGGTTAGGAAACGGTGAGCAATAAACAACATAATTCTCTTAGTTTCGCTAAGCTCAGTTTTGATAGAAAATAGCTAAGCCTGTGACATTCCTATATCATTGGACTATACTATTGCCATTGGAAAGAACATAGAAATGACAGCCTTTTATTTATATATTTCGCTTTCTCAAATAGTCAAATACATTTTTTTATTGCTACTAAGTTGGCGAACAAGCAAACTGCCCACCTGATAGTAAGTGGTAACAGTCACCTATAATACATGTGGCTTCTGTGAGATTCGCAGCAAAACTGCAACCCCCACAAGAACCACAATGTACGTTGCCAACTTGTGACATCAGATGTAAAGTCACGGTACCCAGTAATTTCAATGCCATATCTTACCCTTCAAACCGAAACACAGCAATGCAAGCACTGCTGCTTTGCGACAGAAATACGTAAGACGGAGGTACCTCAGCACACGACCCTGGTACAGAGTCCCCCACCGGTAAATAATAACCTTGTCAGTTTGGAGAATAATCATGAATACATGTTTATTCTCCAAACTGACGATGTTATTGGCGAAATACTCGTAAATATATTCTATACTGCTAATTGTAAATTCTATTGTTCTTTTTTTAAATACAAGTGTTTAAATATTACACTTGAGGATCTAATTCCAGGAATGCGCCCCAGAGCCGCGTTTTCAATTTTCTCTTAAATATTTGTATGGTTTTGGTCATTAACATGTTGATTTGTACATTTTCGTTTTGATTTGAAGCAACTCTTCTCATTACTGGCGACTGCCAAGAGTTTTACAATAGGAATGATCATTGAATTCTAATTTTCACGTCTCGTCATAAAATATTAAAATACCGTAGAAAAAGATACAATCCTGTGAAATTAGAATTAAAATCGGCTTAGAAAAACATTAGATACAAGCATTTTAAGTTGTTAATTTGGAAGCGATTAGACAGAGAGATCCGACATCAACCGTGACGTCATTGTTTAGTACGGCCATATAAACTCCATGTAAATTGTCGTTTTGCTAGAAATAGATTAGAAAAGTCTTTAATACCTTATACTTGTTTGTTTTTTTTAGTTATTCGAAAACCGATATTTTCTTTCAGTTTATTATATGGATGAGCTTCTATTAAAGCAAAAAAAAATTAGATCTAGACTTAGATTCGACGAACACGTTTTCAAATTGTAATAAAAATTTTATGTAAAACATTAAGTATTTAATATATCATATATTATTACCTTTTTATATTGCTTTTATATTGCGGTGGCTCAAAGGTGTCGGGCACTTATCTGACCGACTAATCCGATTTATCCGACGCTCTTACAATAAAAGAAAGCATTGTGAGGAAACCTGCATACATCGGCGAAAAAAATTTTTTTCAACGACGTATGTGAAGTCGACCAACCCGCACTGGGCCAGCGTGGTTGACTAAGGCCTAAATAAGGTTATGACACAGATAATATAATACTACAGGTTATGACTAGAATCACTGATTTATCGGCCCCTTAGTCTTTATCAATCAATGTACTGTAATTACTTCATTACATTTATCGAAAGGGTTTGTAGTTTCAAACTCATTGTCCGCGAATTTATCAATTTAAATCAAGTACATGTCAAAACAATGGTTTTGTGAGTAAAAAAAGCCTTCTCAGGGGAATCCCGGAGCTCATTCTCTGACATTTCGGCCATCTTGTTTGTATCGTGCGCGTCAGCTATCAAATTTTTCATACGAGTTGTTCTTGGTCATTATAAACCTCTCGTTTAATTTTAAGAGATATATAAATAAAGTCACTGTCTCTAGTGACTGTACAATCAGAACCAAGTCAAGCCAAACTAGCAGTCAGTTTACGAAAGCCGTCGCTATCACGAGCGACGTAAGCGCAGCTTAACAATGCATACTGTGACGTAAGATTCAAGGCCAACATGTAAAGTCTGGCGTGTTGCTGTGTGTACATTGTCTCATTCTGTACCTCAGTATGTGGATTTTCACGCGAGTTGCTCTCGGGGTGTACCAACCAGCAGGCCAATTATGGATCTTTCATCGTATGACATGATATAAATTTGAGAAAAAGAAGTCATGAAATGCTGCATTTTGTATTACCGATCTCCAATGATATCATCACTATGGCATAATTTCAATGATGTCATCATTAAATAATGAACAAATGATCAAAAATCTGACCGGAAATCGTATTTTTCGTTTTGCACTATGATATCATTTTCAAAACCATGAGATCGGTAATAGGCCCTCTGAACTAACAGCGGCAAAATGGCACGATACTTATTAACAAAGACATTATAAGAGTAGACCAACAATGCAAACGAAATGTATGAAGTCCCCTTCAACCAATTTTGATATGATAATAGCTAAATAAATAAGCATAATTAAGACTCATCGGTAATAAATAATGTTACAATGTGATTAAGTTTTTATTACTGTTCGTTTTTTACACTACAAAACGAAGTTATTTGGGCATGTTTAAGTATTTTTATAACTTGACGCGCGCTCGACAGTCGAATGCAGTACAAATACAGTATGAGTAGCGGCCGCCTGACCGCTGTTGTGGTTGAAGGGGGTTTCTTAGAGGCCGCGCGTATTGTCGGTCTATCTCTTATAATGTCTTTGCTTATTAACAACAGCCAGTCCGTTGGAAGGGTGCTTGCATAGACGTAGGTATAAGAATTTCAAATCATGCTATTCCCCAGAGTAGTGTTTTTGGATGCATTCTTTTTGTGGCGTACATTAATAGCCTGCCAAAGATTGCTGGAACAAAGTGCGTACTGTTTGCTGACGATGTATCCTTGCTAATTGAGTGCCCTGACATTAATAAATTACCATATTTCATCAACTATAAACAACTATGCATATCACTTACACGGCCACAACAGAGGTTCTGCCGGAAAATCAGCGCTATTGAAGCTCCGTCGTCAATAGCATTAGCTGAGGCCGGGACCTTTTTGACCCCGAACAGCCTTCATTTTATTATTTTGTATTCTTGTAATGTTTTTTGTGTATCTAACCCTCCATCACCCATGGCCCTACTCAACCAATCCTGGTTATACGGGCCGAATCATCGGGAGATGCGCGCGGAACCTGCAAATCGCACGCGCGGAACCTGCAAATCGCACGCGCGGAACCTGCGTATCGCTTTCGTGTTTTTTGTGTACCTATTTTATTTAATTCTATCTGTATCCTTTGTGTGGCCAAATAAAATACCTATTTCTTTCTTTCTAATTAATTTTAACCGCCTCCGTCATCTAGTGGTTGAGACCACCGGGTGGAAATCAGAAGGTCAGGAATTTTTCTACTCGGTTTGGTTGGTGGTAGGGCTTCTGAGCTCGCCTGGCTAGCTACCACCGTCTTACCTAAGTTTGTTGCCATAGTAACAATGTTAATAGCATTGTTGTGTTCCGACAATGAGGTAAGATAGCCAGTTCCTCAGCTGTTGAGGAGTCCAGGTGAAGCTCGCTTCCACCTTCGGCCTTATCGTCACTTACCATCAGGTGAGATGAAGGCCAAGAGCTTCCCTGTGGCATGTAAAAAAAATAAGCCATTTCAATATTCTATCCACGGATAGAAGTAAGCTTACCTACTATAGTCTTTTTGCTAAGCCATTTTTATTATTTTCTTAAAAAAATAATAGTAAAAAAAACATTTTAAAATCACAAGCTTTTAAAAAGGGCAAACAAACTTTAATATATTACACGACACAATTACATACTTATGATAATGTAAAAGTTTGTCGCGAGAAATGCGACAATGTGGATAAACACTCATACAATCTATTTAACTTGATCTTGATAGTATGTCATGTTTATTACATTACCCTTTTTAGAGTATTAAAATAAAAGCTTGCTTTTAAAAATATTTCTTTTGACTATTCATTTATTTTATATTTGTTAATTTTGTGATGGCGGCCATCTTGTATTTTTTCATGGTTTAACCTTCTAATTTCTCTAAGTTAAAGAACAATTATCCCAACAAATACTACTTATGTAACAATCATTAACCTCAGGTGATACTGTCAAAGATCTGGGCGTCCACTTAAACTCTAAACTGCACTTTGATAATCATATAAATACCATTAAAGAGAGAGCTTTCAGAATGTACGGTTTTATCTATAGAATCAGTAGTGATATCAAGCACCCCTCTACCTATATACATGTATCTTTATAAAACAGTTATAATGTCCCCAAGTCGGATACGCCGCTCCCGTATGAAACTCTGTGTTTGATAAGTTTTTATAAGTGCTCTTGAGCAAATTCAGCGTTAATTTTTGCTATATATTAACTATAAAAGTTGTCGCTCGCTCCGGTCATAAACACAGCTGCTGGAAAAATACAATCTGCTTAGCCTTGGGCATGCGCCTATGCTCAAGGCTAAGCAGATTGTATGTTTCTGTGTTATGGCCTTACATGGCATATGCAATAATAAATTTGACTGCACTGACTTATGCAAAAATATATGTTACAGTGCTCCACGGACTGTACATCATCGTAGTGTGCGTGAGAAATGTTTATTTTACACGCCAATAAAAATAACATACGCCGGCAAACGTGCCCCATTGCGAAACATTGTTAATATATTTAATGAGACCTTTTCCGACTTAGACATATTTCTTACCTCTAAGGCTAAGTTTAAAAGAATGGCGATTAACACTTTGTTAATGACTTTTTTTTTAGTTACATACAACAGAAAAAAATTTATTAGTGATAATACCTACAAACTATGTACTATTTATCCTAAAGTAGTTATTTTTTCTTGTGCACTATCAAACGCACTTTAATTATAATTATGTATTGTAATTGTTGTATGAATTGTATCGAGTTACACAACCGTAAAATAACATGTGGATAACCGTGTGAGTTTCATAATAATTATAAACTTGTGTAGTATTGAAACATCGTAAACTTAATAATATGTTATGTAAACTGTTTGTTGTCCATAATAAAATAAATAAATTTGATACCCATGTTGTGGGAGTACAAAAATATTATGTAATCCGCCACTTTTTACGACGGCCATCTTGAATTTTTTATAATGTACTTAAGGCGCTACTTTCCTGTTTTATACAATTTCGATTAACTGTACCGCCACGAATATAAAACATGCAGTTCTTAAATTCATATAACTATGATATTGTTGAACATTTTATCTAAACATTCTTAAAGACAGAAACATGATTAATAATATTTCACTCGATAGAAAAAAATCCAAAGATTACTCTGTTCAATATTTCAAACAGCTGTGAATCAGAAAATAAAACAATAAATGGCATAAAACTGTTACCAATAGATGTGCATTTTTATTGTCTAGAAAATTGCAAAAATACATTTTTTATTTTGTACTCGTTTTCCAAAAATCGAATAAAACATGTAAAAAGTAACGTTTTCGTTCGGTCACGGGCGCGTAAGCGACATTAGAAGCTATACGATTATAAACTATATACCTCGCAATAAAGGAATCGCCGTGCACGCGTTGATTTCCAGGAAAACCTCCTTTTATAAAACCTTTTATTTGATACCCATATTGGGGGATACCCATATAGGGGGTTGTACAAGATTGTGTGATTAGAATTTTGGATTTGAATTTTATTTCATAAAGTACTTACTCTATTCTAAATGAAGATTTTTTATTTCGTACCCATATTATAGGAGTGCATTAAAAATAACAAGTCCACTGTCTTGTGTATTCCGCCATGGTGGATTTAAAATGACGTCATATAGCCAACCATGCGTTGTCATCTTAACTAAACGTGTATACAAAATTTCAGCTCAACCAGTTGAAGATATCTGCTTCAAAATTGAGTTGCAAGATTCCACCCGAACAAACATATACACGTACACTGCCAGTTAAATAAAAGCATGTAATAACAAAGGTTGCTTAGTAATTAAACTGTGTTAAGCCTATCTCCACGTGTAGATAGAATAAAATCCGACCGTAGATAAACAACATATCTATGTTTTTTTTGTTGCCTAAGCCACATCTGGTTTAATGACGCAGGTAACAATACTAATAGCAATAAATAAAAGCCCACCAAGTGCGTGTCGGGCTACGCGCGATGTAGGGTTCCGTACTTATTATTATTATTAAGGGTGTTATGGTTTTATTTTACCATATTTTTTCACGATTCGTTAAATTTGTTTTATCTGTGGTAGTTTTCCTTTAAGTTTCGTTTTTTAAACTACTACCTACTGTACTTCGAAACAACCATATATAGGTAAGGGAAGGGGGTGAGTTTACTCTAACAAAAATTTGCACTAAAACGTAATATTTCACAAATGGATCTTTGAATCGATTTTTTAAAGACCTATTCAACGACACTCCACACTATGGGATACACGAGCAAAATAAATCATCCCTAGTAGGGGAGGTACCTTAATTTCATGCCAAATTATAGCTTTCTAGTATTAAGAGACTCCGAGCTAAAGCCGCAGACAAACGCACATGGGGAACTATAAATGTTTCATATTGACTACGGAACCCTAAAATATCTTTATTGTGTTCATTTCCAGCGTAATATGTTTGTAACGATATCATATCGTTTTTTAATTTCACAGGTTCTTTGTGTAGACTGCATGCAAATATTTAAGCCATTTGATACGCATTTTATACAATTACTTAAGATTGACGCAACAATAAACATATTTGTGTGTATAATAAAGGATGTATTACGTACACACAATGCAATTTTAATATATATAGCCTAACAGATAACTCCTATTACCTATAATAATAATAATAATAATAAATTCTTTATTAAATCAGATAAAAAAATCCATTAAACAATAGAAAAAAAGTACAAATAGTGGTTGTTAGTAACAATTTTACTTAAAAACTATGGTTAGTAGCTAATTGTTGACTCGTCACTTAACAATAAATGGGTACCTACAGCATGTCTTGTCAGCGTGTGCATCACGGCTATCCCATCCCACTCGATATCTTACAGCAGTGATTCACGTACCGAACATCCAACCTGCTGGCGCTCATACTCAGATTGCTGTTAAACTCAAACTCAAACTCAAACTCAAAAATCTTTATTCAATATAGACCTTTACAGGCACTTATTGACGTCAAAATAAAAACATAAAAATCTTCAACCAAGAATCTAATTAACTAAATTATTTAATCCTTGTATGTACACACACCCCAATCATTATTAAGATGTGTGCAAATACAAGTAAAATTAAAAAAAAAAAAAAAAATTGACTCTACACCTGTTCGGAAATTGGGAGAGCCTTCTCAAGAAGAACAGGCAAGAAACTCGGAAGGTCTTGTATTTTTTTTTGTCTCCTCTTTTAAAATGCCAACATTACAATATTATATTTCACATACATTTTTTTAAATAATATAGAAATGCCTGTCGGTGTGAGTGGAACAGTTACTCGAATGAAATTTATCCCACTATCACAAAGTGTTAACACCCTTTAAACGTCAATTATCACATTTTTTGTCAATCCCAAGCAGTTTTATCTGTCATATAATCAGACACTTTATAATATGCTTTTTTCATAAGTGCGCCCTTGATAGCGACTTTAAATTTATTCAAGTTAAGTGCTTTAATATTATTTGGGATTTTATTGTAGAAACGTACACAAAGGCCTTTGAAAGAATTATTAATTTTTTTAAGCCTAGTATTTGGTAACGCTAACATATTCTTTTGCCTAGTATTTACTGAATGAATATCACTGTTTTTACAAAACGAATGTATATTTTTATGAACATATACTATATTCTCGTAAATATATTGCGACGCGACGGTCATAATACCAATTTCTTTAAATTTTTCTCTCAAAGAGTCTCTTATTTTAAGGTTATAAATAGCACGAATAGCCCTTTTTTGCAGCACAAAAACAGTCTGAATGTCGGCAGCATTTCCCCACAGCAAAATGCCATACGACATCACACTATGAAAATAGGCAAAGTATACAAGTCTTGCTGTATCAACATCAGTCAGCTGACGTATTTTCCATACAGCGTAGGCTGCAGAACTAAGTCTCTTCGACAATTTATCAATATGTGGGCCCCACTGAAGCTTTGAATCTAAAGTAATACCAAGAAATACTACGGTATCCACAAGGTCCACATTTTTATGCTTTATGTTAACAGTGGTGTGAACCTCTTTAACATTGGGTAAAACAAATTTTATACATTTAGTTTTCCCTTCATTGAGGCACAAGTTATTCGCATTAAACCAGTAAACTATTCTTGAGATAGAACTATTTACATCGTCATAAATTTGCAATCGTCTTTTAATTTTAAACATAAGTGAAGTATCATCTGCAAATAATACAATCTCATGCCTGTCTTGTACAAAAGCAGGCAAGTCATTTATATATATTAAAAATAGAAAAGAACCAATAATTGAAAGCTACCCCTCACCCTCCGCACCAGTGATGCGCATCTCTTGCGCATGGTGGCATAGAAGCAATCTACACGATGTTCGGCAAACATTATTGTGTTCACCTATGATAGCAACGATTAATTTTCATTTTGTTTAAAGTGTGTGATATTAAGAAAAGCGTATTAGCTATTACCTTCAATGCTAGTGACAGTGATTGTATTAGTCATAGTATGATCGTTCGTTTAATTGATATGCTCGCACCTGTTATCACTGACATCATTTGTTATAAGGACTAGTTTTACAAAATTCCTGTAACTTTTTTTTTTGCAATAAAGTTGTACATACATACATGTCATACATACATCCTAAAACATAGTTTCCTGTAAAGTGTTCCTCTCTATCTGGAAAGATGCCCATATTAATCAACTCCCGAAAAAGGCAATTCGCAACACATTTCCCGATTTTTGACCATTCTCTATATTATCTGTCCCTTCCAAAGTCCCAGAAAAACTTGTACACAAACAACTTACCAAGTTCCTACACTGCAATTATCTTGTCATAGTAGAACTACTTCACTCGTGAATATCACTGACGACATTCGTTGCGGCATGAAAAAGAAGAAGCTTACGGCGGTGTTAGCTCTATTAGATTTCAGCAATGCTTTTAGCACCGTTGTCTTTGCATTACTTCTGGTAACTTTACGCTCTCTTTGTGACTTTAAACCACTCAACTAACGGTATTCATTGTGACCGTAAAGTAACCTTTACACTCGTCGGCAAGGAATACACATTGGCAACGAATTTATGTTGTGGTCTAACATACTTGACGGCGTGCCGCAGGGTGGTGTTTTATCTCCTCTTCTTTTTTATTTTCATAAATTCCATCGCTCTTATCTTTGTCCTTGTATACAGATGATCTCTATATCTACACTCGATGAAATTCGATGATTTAGATATGAGGCCTTCCTCACTTTGCAAGGTGCTTCTTCACGCCTCTTACAAAGAGCCATACGAAGGAGGGAGCAAGTAGTTTGGCATTAGAATGTTAGCCAGAGAAAATCGGCCATAATGCAGGACCCAAATTTGTTGGATATGTGGGTCTTGAAAATAAAAGGAAAATCCCTTCACCTCATCATCACCGCAACCCGTTGACGTCCCACCGCTGGGCATAGAGTTCCTCAGACGAGAAGGTATTGACCTACAAAGTCACGCTGATTAGACAGGTTGGCGTGGGGTTTTAACATTTTAGGGTTCCGTATTTGAAAAAGGAAAAGCGGGTGCTGGGCTTAGCTTGAGGGGTTGCGTTCGGTGAATTGGTCTTCCTCATCATGATCCGAACCCACGTCGACGGCGGAGAGGTTAAAAGGGGTTTAATTTATAGGATTTATAGAAGACTCTTTTTCTCAGAAACGCGTAGAGATATCAAATTGAAATGCATGCCAAATATCCCAGTCTATGCTCTCTTTCAACTGAGAAAATAATCAATCTTGTAAGTCAACGCGAACGAAAGATATAACCGTTCGGTTTGTGTTGTATGTTTTCGCATATTTTGCTATTTCACAAGGGAATCAAAACCTATAACTATTGCCGTTAATCCAGAATTCCAGACTATTGAAATTTGGCAAAAAGCAATGTCTTAAAGAACATGTAAAGAAAAATAAATTTAAAACCGTAAATGTTGATTTCAATTTGAGTTTGATATTTACTACGCGTTCCTATAAAAAAGGATTTTGACAGACAGATAAACGGACAAAGAAGTAATCTTATTAGGATTCCTTTTTTTTCTTTTGCGGTACAAAACACAAAAGGCATTATGTATACATGAAATGAAAGTATATTTAGGAACATAATAATAAACACTTTATTGCAAATAATGGAACACACACAAATAAATAGAACAAACACAGCAAAGGGCGGCCTTATTGCTACATAGCAATCTCTTCCAGGCAACCATAGCATGAAGTCGATAATGAAAGGAATATAAAAGGAAGGTGGGAAAGTGCAAAAATAAATTAAACAAAAAAGAACTAGAAGCTGCAAATAAAATTATATAAAAAATGCAAATATATATATTATATATATAAACATACATACATACTTCTATAAAAATAAGTTATATATAAATAGATTATATTATATAATATAATTATAAATCCTCATCGGACACTGGCAGTAATGTTTGTCTTGACGTTTGTAAATAAACCAGTTGTCACAAGAAATCTTTCTTTCAGCTTCTGCATGCCCCTTATTTTTAGATAGCGTAGCAAATGACTCCATCCCACCTGATTGTAAGCGGAAGTAGAGTCTTAATGCAAATTAGATAGTGCAGAAATACGCACTGTATTAGCTATCCTTACTTTTCTAACCTGAAAAGTACTTCCGCAAGCAGCCTTTAGAGCCTCATTAGAAGGAGGAAACAAGTGTGTTGGCAGAGAGTTTCATTTTTTAATTTTATTTATTTATTTGACAATTTTTGCATGCATAGAACTAGAGAGCCAAACAATACAGACGATAAAATGTACAAAAGATCTGCTTATTTCATTGATACAATTTCCTCCAGCAGACCTGTGAAAGGAGAAATTGTAATATTATTATATTAGAATTTGCGTGTATAGCAGAAAGCGATCAAATAGTAAAAAAATAAAAATAAAACTATAATATAATTACATACAAAATAAATAAAAAATATGTAGAAATACCTATTAAACAAGTGATAAGAAGTTTATTATATTTTTATCTATTATAATTAGGACTTGGATAGATAGTTTTCTCTTATACACCATTTAAAAGAGTAAATGGTTTGACATTCACGTACGTCAGGTGGAAGCGAATTCCAAAGTCTGACTGCATGAGCCATGAATGAATAGGAAAGGAAATTAGAATTACAGACAGGAACACGGAAAAGGTACTTGAGATGGGATCTACGGAGAGCCTTGATGAGTTTGTAAAGGAAAAAGACTCTCGAAGGTATGAAGGGTGAATAGGATTGAATACGACATTAAAGATAAAGCTGAATATTCGAGTATTCCTACGAAAACGGATAGGGAGCCACTTGAGATTCGAAACGAGGTCGGATTTCTTCAAACTAAAAATGAAACGGATACAAAGATTTTGCAAACACTCAAGCTTGTTTATAAGCTTCTCTGTGACATCTAAGTAACAAAGGTCGGCATAATCTAAAATTGGTGAAATAAGCGTTTGGACTAGTTGAATTCTTGATTTTACTGACAAAAAACCTTGGAGGCATTTTAAACTTGATAACGCGTTTGACTCGCGGTACTAAGTAATAATAACTCCCAATACCATATCCCCTCAATTTGCTGCTCCTCACAGCCTCATCTCATCAAATCGCTACAAAGCTTGCGGAAAATGTCGTAGTAATGCCTTATTAGAATATGTGTGTTCAGATTGTACTTAGACAAGGAGGAGTGGTAAGGCTTAAAGGCCTAGCTACCACTCCTGAGGTAATTAAAAGTGACGATAACATCTTCGATTATGTTCAAAACAAATTAAATATTCGAGCGCTCGATAATAATTATTAAAATTAATTAACTAAGATTTTTAGCAAAATAACTAATACAATAATAAATATACTTATGTTCAAAACTATACACCTGGAGCAAATATCGTAATTAACTAAAGACTCATTTTTTTTATTTGTGTGCTTACCATGCATGCGTTTTCATATTAATAATTAAGATTGAATCAGTGCAAGTACCCTGCATTATTGCATAGTCAATACAGAACTGTGATATAAGATATTATCTTAAATAGAAACAATTCTAATATGGAATCTAACAAACAAATCCAGCAGATAATTCTTAAATCACTTACAGAGTGGAGTAGTGGCGGTGGTGGCGGTTGAAGATACGTCGGTGGCGCTGTGGACTCGGCACTGGCCTTCGTATCGGGAGATCCGGGGTTCGCTCCTGCCATGCACTAATATGTTTTTCCTTTTTCTAATTTCATATGTACATATATCCGACGCTCCTTTTTTCGGTGGGAAATACGCAACCGCAGTCTACACGGCACCCGCTGTTGGCTAGACGGTGAGCGTGTGTGGGGCTGACCCGGCAGAGTGCCAGGCCGACCCACTAAAACTCCCCGGTGCTCTCCCTGCCCTTGTGGGCGCGCATGGTAAGGTCCACACTGCGACTACCACTACCAGCGCGTCCGGGCTAACCCGACCAAACTGGTCGGGCTATCGTCAAGGGGGGATTGCCCGAAAACACCAGGGCAATCCCCAGACGGAGGGCCTTACGGCGGCGTGCTCCTACGGTGAAAGAAAAATTGTGAGGTAACCTGCATACATCTGCGAATAAATTCAAAGGTGTATGTGAAGTCGACCAATGCGCACTGGGCCAGCGTGGTTGACTAAGGCCTAAACACCCTAACTTAGGGTAGGCTCGAGCTCCTCGGTGGGGACGTATATGAGATGTGATGATGACAGAGTCGAGACGTGGACACCGACAAATTCACCAACCAACCCATGGCCCTATACAATTAATTCTGGTTTTACGGGCTGAAGCGCGAGATGCGTAGACTCTAGTGACTGCACTCTAACCATGCTCAATTCATGACACTCTGCACGTTATTTATGACTTGGAATCTTTCCCTGGATGAAGAGACTCAGAGTGGGAATTGTACACAAATTAAGGTTGCACAGCAAGCGATGGAACAAGATATTTTTTATGTTTGGGTAAAGCTACAAAATAAACGCCAGCGATAAGTGTGGAGAGGTATCGCAGCTAGCCTATACGAATCTAGGCAATCTAATCATATAGCGCAAGCTGCCGTCATACTGTCACCAGTAGCCATTGCCCTGCCGGTCGCTGGTGTCCAATTTGCTGCTTTTGGATCATGCGGAACCTCGATTATAATATGAAAAAAGAAACAAGATTTATGGAGTTTTTTTCCGCACTCGTTTCTGCATGAGTGCATATAAATAGTCATTCGTTCCATTAAATTTGATAGAGCGTGAAACCATCTGGATAAATATGATACAATTAACAATCTCGCGAATTTATGAGTATATAAATGAACTACCAACCAGCACTTCTCAGCTTACGCTTAAGCGAATCCACGATGGTCGGATTCAAAGTGATAACAGTTGCTTGCTTGGTAAGTGTTATAAAATTAATTGATTCATGTTAGTCTTCATTAAGAGCATCAGCTAGATCATCATCATCTTTCTTATTTATATGTATAATACTAGTTGTCATAATTTCGATTTTCCTATGTGAATATTATTTCCCTGTTCTATCTCTTAAGGAAGGCAGTTTTCTAATATATTTTCGAATCATTAAAAAATTCTAGTCTCACAATCTGCATTCGTGACATATCTTCATAGTATTTGCGAGATTTGGTGATTAGTCGATGAATGATGATATTTTGATTTTTAATCGACGTTTAATCACACTATTCTAATATTTCAAATTCATAAATCTTATTATTATTATACATACAATATACTCGTATTTATCTACCTAGATCTTAGACCATTGGATGTATCGAACTGAAATTTGGTTCACGCATGCTCATTATAACATAGGTATCCGCTATGAAAAACCCTTAGGGGATAAAATAGGGGACGAGAGTATGTACGGAACTTCGTTAGTTCTTTAACTAGAAGTATGAAACTTTGCATTTAGGCCAATAAATAAAAATGAGTTAACCAGTGTTTTGAATCTTTTTTGGTTTTATCCCTACAGAGGTGAAACAGGGGTTGAAATTAGGCTTTTGTTTGATTATCACACTGAAACTATAACTTACTTTAACGGGATATTTTAAGAGCTTCTGTTTCATAGTGTAAATATTTTTTACTGGGAAATATAAGTTCGCCACGAGAAAAACAACAAAAAATGAGCGGAAGACTAGTTCATTTAACCCTTAATTAGGCGCACCTAAAAAGTTACGTATTATGTTCACGCGGGGTGTGTAGCACCCCACAGTCAGTTAATTAAATAAAATACTTATCTAAATTCAATTGTATTGGCGACCACACTTGAACATGAATATTAATCAACTTTTAAAGTTGTTTATGAAATAATAAATTTTTTTTTAACAGGAACCCGAAACATAATTATGTAAATACTATCTACGCTATAATTTTGACAGACTACAATCATAATATGGGCACTGCGTACATTATGGTACTTAGAGCATTCAGTCTCGGTTTTTCTGCCTTTGGTGCTTAAACCGTTCACAATTGAACGATTATCGCGACAACATTCTAAACATAACACTTGTTTATATTTTTTAAGACTAAAACAGACTCCAGTAATTTTTGACCCCCAGGAGTCAACTACTTATATAGACGGATTAAATACAAGAGTATATGAGTAGCACTGACTTTTTTTATTTACAATAATAAAGTCATAATCTAAATTGAATAAAAAACATTTAAATCATATATTGGCACTAAATATGAATTTCAACTAAATACGCATTCGCACGCAGTGGCGAGGATTGGTGTTGTTAGTAAACATCACTCACCCTCAGCCCTAAGTTTCTGGCTCTCTCCCCTCGGGGAGGATCCGCATTTCGAGCGAGTAGTATCAATATTCAAATTTCATTGTTTTGCAAGGAATTCGTTTTGACGTTTTCAGGTGTACCTACATGCTTCATGTCTAAGGAATAAAGTATTTTCATTTCATTTCAACATTTTCTTTTACAGGCAGCTGTCGCCTTAGCAAGTCCAATCACATTAGGAGGCAGTGGAAATGGAGGACTTAACCTAGGTAAGGAGTTTTAACAGTCACAACAACCTCGGATTCATCATCCGACTTTTCGCTTTTGTGCGATTCAGAGGAACATGTGCTGCTAAGATAATATCTAAAGCATGTGCTCGAATATCATCGAAAAGATAAATCAACTGATTTCGATTCTTGATTTCTGAGTCTCGCGGCTGTTTTGTCGTACATTCTGCTTTCAGTTTCTGGACAAAGAAACAATTGAAAACGATAACTGTGTTCGAAAAGAACATAATGTGTGAGAATGATTCCACGTCGCGAATCATTCTCAGACATTGCCGTTCGATTGAACGTGAAATGTAGATACGAACGCGAATGTTACTTTGTCTATGCTCCCTGGATAGAGTGATTTTTTTCTTTCACAGCATATGCATGCACATGCACGGAGTGATATCTTAATTAAATATTATTGCTTTAAAAACATCATCATCATCACAGCTCATATACGTCCTCACCGAGGGGCACGAGCCTATCGTAACCAGTTACGGTAGGGCGATTAGGCCTTAGTCAAACCACGCTGTCCCAGTGCGGATTGGTTGACTTCACGTACACCATTGAATTACTTCGCAGGCGTATGCAGGTTGCCTCACGATGTTTTCCTTCACCGTAGGAGCGTCAGATAAATGTACAATGATATTCGTAAAACGAAAAACACATTGGTACATGGCAGGATCGATCGCGGGCCTCGCGATTCTACTCGGAACACAGTCCAGTGCCGAGGCCACAGCGCCACCTACTCTCGTATTCCCTTATATTGGAATTTCTTGTCAATAAGTGCCTGTGCCCAATCGATATCGTAAAAGCTAACTAACGACCTGTTTCAACATCTTATTTATTCTGTACTGGAGATAGAATTTTAACATAGGGACAGCTGGAGTACAATGAAACAATAAAGCATTTTTCGCTTTATATTTTGGTAATATTTGCTTAGAACCATCAACAACGGTTCATTACTTATTAAGAACAAAAATAAGTTCAAAAATGCACCTGACTTAAAAAAAATGCGTTTTGTTCAACGTCTCCTGTGTTCCAATGAGCCCCAGTTCTATGAAACGATATCAGAGTGCAATGAAACGTTATACGGGGTACATTGTAACAATATGACTAATTAATTATAAAAAATTGAATATTGTATATTCACTCCTGCGTCACTATCTCCCGCTGCTTTTGTTTTTTAAATATATCGATGCAATTTTACTGGACTTGGCCTTTTTTAGGTCAGCAGCAGTTCGCAAACTCATCAATAACATAATAATATGCTACAAGTGCAACAGCTACTCGCACATTGTTTTTACTATGCAAGCTCTTAATCTGTCAGCTCTTATCTTATATGTCTTCCTCTGACGATTTCTTACCATTATTACTTCAAAATCTGAAACAAAAACCCAATAATATATCTGGGGCATATAATAACGAGGCACAAACACTGTCCCACAGTATCCCGTTCCATTCTACCCTAAAAGGTATCTGAATCTTTACAAAATCTCTTAAAAATGTTGAGTTTCTGTTTTCCACTCCACATGTAACTGCATTTAATGCGTACATCGATTAAGATTTACGCAAGAATATATTACATACCTGTACTTTTCGTGTGAAATAAATTCTCCGTAACGAAATTACGAAATTTGGAGTACTTTTACCTCCAAATAATTGATTTTACATTGAAACTTTGTTGTCGATGACCGGCCATGTTGCACTGCATGAGACAGTTTTATTGATCAAAGCAAAGTTCTCGAATTTGTTTGAAATTGGAATAATGAGCGTCTTTCTTTTATTACCCCGTGTTCCAATGCACCCTAATTTTATTTTGAAGGAAGCTAATGTCAAAATATCTATCGTCCACAGATAGGTAGAATAATCAAAGCCGGTCGTAGGAAAGTTTACCGCGACAGTGAACGGGTTGGCCTGCCAGTTGGTAGGCGAATGTTTTTTCAGAAAAGTTCGGGGGCATGAGAAAAATCAAGTATTACATTGAAAACAAAACATGTATTTGTACTACCACAAAATACAACTATAATGTATCCAATTTAAAGAAATACCGTTAAGAGAAAAACGTCGGCATAACGAATATAAGCTAGTGAGCTGGGTGGGTTTGCATTTTCCTTACTAGTAAACCTATTCTTGGTTGTGTTTTAGTAAGGACTAAGGGCACAACGTAAGTCACTGGCAACATCAACTTTGTTCGGGCTTAGTCTTTAATGAAAATGCAATCATCAACATCAAGCTTGATTTCAAATATGGACTTTATTAACTTGAGAGATTTTAATTTTTAACTGGTCTGACGTTCACGTAATAAGAATAACCTTAAAATACAATTGTTTCTATTACTTTCTATTGACAAAAATTACATTTTTTACAAGAAATGAATTTCAAGTGTGTGCCGCTGTTTAAAAGGGACTTGACTCAGTGTTGATGCCCTGATGAGTATAAGGCAACACTGATTTTCAGTCAAATCCATAATTTTTACCTTCGCCAGGCAAACCAGAGGCAGTAAGAGAGAACAGTATTATATAACTTAATAAGTAATGTATGTGATACCCACCAAAAAACCTACAAATCAAGTAGGCACTCTAGCAGACTCCGCCATCATATTAAAATTAACAACTAAACCTAACTCTTCCTTTCCCAATAAAATTAACTTTAGGTTCCTTTTAAAATTAGTATTATTTAACAATTTTACTAATAGTGAAGGTGGTGGAGTATTATTCCAACATGCTGTGGCGAGATAGCGGAAACTGCCAGTGAATGCAGCTGTTATATGCTGATACATTGCCAGTAACATGCGTCTGGGCCTACAACTATAATTATTCCGGAATGGAACAAAATTGAGTTTGTCGTAAAGATACACAGGTTTTTTATATTTTACAATATCGAAGATTGTCGTGGCAAAATGCAAAAATCTCCGTGCAGCCATCATCAGCATCGACGCTTTATTAAGAGTGTTACATGAGTCCGAACTGGTACAAAGAGACAAAAGTGACAGCAGGCTTTGTTCTTTGACCATTTTGGGCTTAATTTGTTAAAGAACTATAGGTATGGATTTAATATTTACCGTCGGAGCCTCCTACGGTAAACCTTGCCGTGTCTTAAAGGGCCTCCGACTCGGAGACCCTTTAAGGTACCATATAGTTGATACGGCTGATGACTGATACGGCTGATGACTGATACGGCTTACGGCTGATAACTGATGAGTGCTAGCAATGCCACTATTTAACACTTCTGCTTCGTCTTCCATTTGTAGTCGACCATTTAAACGCTTCTCCGGTCTACTGTCGCTTCAGCATGATGATTCTGGATATAGACTTTGGTTCGCTGACAAATGGCACTGTATGTTAACAATTCTATTTGCAACGAGTTGGTGGTTGCGATCATAGAATTTTCAATGCAAAGGGCTCGAAAACGTGACGAAATCAAATACAAAACATTTCTTTTATAAAACTTGCTGGAGTGTATAAAAATGGAACTGCCTCCATTGAATAACAGGCGTTGAATTTGTCTTTTATCAGTATATACCAAAAATATTTAAGCTATTGTTTCAATATATTATTTCATTTCTCTTTTTTCGTTCAACAGGTGGTTCTAGTCACAGTGGCGGATCCGGAGGAGGATCTTCAAGTGGCAGCAGCGGAGGTGGTCTCCAAATCGGTCTTGGAGGTTCCGGTGGCTCCTCTGGAGGCAGCGGTGGACTCCAAATTGGAGGCTCTGGTGGCCACTCAGGCAGTGGATCATCTGGAGGCAGCGGTGGTCTACAAATTGGTCTGGGAGGCTCTTCCGGAGGCAGTGGTGGAGGCTCAGGATCAGGCAGCGGATCTAATGGAGGAAGCGGTGGTCTTCAAATTGGTCTGGGAGGCTCGGGCAGTGGATCTTCTGGAGGCAGTAGTGGAGGCTCAGGATCAGGCAGCGGATCTAATGGAGGAAGCGGTGGTCTTCAAATTGGTCTGGGAGGCTCGGGCAGTGGATCTTCTGGAGGCAGTAGTGGAGGCTCAGGATCAGGCAGCGGATCTAATGGAGGAAGCGGTGGTCTTCAAATTGGTCTGGGAGGCTCGGGCAGTGGATCTTCTGGAGGCAGTAGTGGAGGATCAGGATCAAGCAGCGGATCTAATGGAGGTAGCGGTAGTATCCAAATCGGCGTTGGAGGCTCTGGAAGTGGATCATCAGGCGGCAGCTCCGGTGGATCAGGCAGTGGATCGGGCAGCGGATCTACTGGAGGTAGTTCCGGTGGATCAGGCACTGGTGGCATCCAAATCGGCGTTGGAGGCAACTCCGGTGGATCAGGCAGTGGATCAGGCAGCGGATCAGGCAGCGGATCAGGCAGCGGATCAGGCAGTGGATCAGGCAGCGGATCTAATGGAGGAAGCGGTAGCGTCCAAATTGGCGTCGGAGGCTCTGGTGGTGGCTCATCCGGTGGGAGCGGCAGTGGGTCCTCTGGAGGTAGCTCCGGCGGATCAGGCAGTGGAAGCTCTAGTGGAGGAATAGAAGTTGGTGGTTCCGGCAGTGGGTCATCCGGAGGTAACTCTGGTGGGTCCGGAAGTGGATCAGGCGTCGGGTCTGGTAGCGGATCTAATGGAGGCAGCGGTAGTGTCCAAATCGGCGTTGGAGGCTCTGGAAGTGGATCATCAGGAGGCAGCTCCAGTGGATCAGGCAGTGGTTCAGGCACCGGTTCAGGCAGTGGATCTTCTGGAGGTAGTTCCGGTGAATCAGGCTCCGGTGGCATCCAAATCGGTGTTGGAGGCAACTCCGGTGGATCAGGCAGTGGATCAGGCAGCGGATCTAATGGAGGCAACAGTGGTGTCCAAATCGGTGTTGGAGGCAACTCCGGTGGATCAGGCAGTGGGTCAGGCAGCGGATCAGGCAGCGGATCAGGCAGCGGATCTAATGGAGGCAGCGGTGGTGTTCAAATCGGTGTTGGAGGCAACTCCGGTGGATCAGGCACCGGATCAGGCAGCGGATCTTCTGGAGGTAGTTCCGGTGAATCAGGCAGTGGATCAGGCACCGGTGGCATCCAAATCGGTGTTGGAGGCAACTCCGGTGGATCAGGCAGCGGATCAGGCAGCGGGTCAGGCAGCGGATCTAATGGAGGCAGCGGTGGTGTTCAAATCGGTGTTGGAGGCAACACCGGTGGATCAGGCACCGGAGCAGGCAGTGGATCTTCTGGAGGTAGTTCCGGTGAATCAGGCAGTGGATCAGGCACCGGTGGCATCCAAATCGGTGTTGGAGGCAACTCCGGTGGATCAGGCAGTGGATCAGGCAGCGGATCAGGCAGCGGATCAGGCAGCGGATCTAATGGAGGCAACAGTGGTGTCCAAGTCGGTGTTGGAGGCAACTCCGGTGGATCAGGCAGTGGGTCAGGAAGCGCATCAGGCAGCGGATCTAATGGAGGCAGCGGTGGTGTTCAAATCGGTGTTGGAGGCAACTCCGGTGGATCAGGCACCGGATCAGGCAGTGGATCTTCTGGAGGTAGTTCCGGTGAATCAGGCAGTGGATCAGGCACCGGTGGCATCCAAATCGGTGTTGGAGGCAATTCCGGTGGATCAGGCAGTGGATCAGGCAGCGGATCAGGCAGTGGATCAGGCAGCGGATCTAATGGAGGCAGCAGTGGTGTCCAAATCGGTGTTGGAAGCAACTCTGGTGGATCAGGCAGTGGGTCAGGCAGCGGATCTAATGGAGGCAGCAGTGGTATCCAAATCGGCGTTGGAGGCTCTGGTGGTAGCTCAACTGGTGGGAGTGGCAGCGGATCAGGCAGTGGAAACTCCGGAAGTGGAATAGAAATTGGAGTTGGAGGCTCTAGTGGTGGATCATCGGGAGGCAGCTCCGGTGGATCAGGCAGTGGATCAGGTAGCGGATCCAATAACGGATCCGGCAGCGGATCTAACGGAGGCAGCGGTGGCGTCCAAATCGGCGTTGGAGGCTCTGGTGGTGGCTCATCCGGTGAAAGTGGTAGCGGGTCCACTGGAGGTAGCACCGGAGGATCAGGCAGTGGAAATTCCAGTGGTGAAGTCGGAGTCGGAATTGGAGGTTCCGGAAGTGGATCATCCGGAGGTAGCTCCGGTGGATCAGGCAGCGGATCTAACGGAGGAAGCGGTGGCGTCCAAATTGGCGTCGGAGGCTCTGGAAGTGGTTCATCAGGAGGCAACTCCGGTGGATCAGGCAGTGGATCAGGCAGTGGATCAGGCAGTGGATCAGGCAGTGGATCAGGTAGTGGATCAGGCAGCGGATCGACTGGAGGTAGCAGTGGCATCCAAATCGGCGTTGGAGGCAACTCCGGTGGATCAGGCAGTGGGTCAGGCAGCGGATCAGGCAACGGATCTAATGGAGGCAGCGGTGGTGTCCAAATCGGCGTTGGAGGCTCTGGAAGTGGATCATCAGGAGGCAATTCTGGTGGATCAGGCAGCGGATCCAGTAACGGATCCGGCAGCGGATCTAATGGAGGTAGCAGTGGCATCCAAATCGGCGTTGGAGGCTCTAGTGGTGGCTCATCCGGTGGGAGTGGCAGTGGATCCTCTGGAGGTAGCTCCGGCGGATCAGGCAGTGGATCTAATGGAGGAAGCGGTGGCGTTCAAATTGGCGTCGGAGGCTCTGGTAGTGGATCATCAGGAGGCAACTCCGGTGGATCAGGCAGTGGATCAGGCACTGGATCAGGCAGCGGATCGACTGGAGGTAGCAGTGGCGTCCAAATCGGCGTGGGAGGCTCTAGTGGTGGCTCATCCGGTGGGAGCGGCAGTGGATCCTCTGGAGGTAGCTCCGGGGGATCAGGCAGTGGAAGCTCTGGTGGAGGAATAGAAATAGGAGTTGGTGGTTCCGGCAGTGGGTCATCCGGAGGTAGCTCTGGTGGATCCGGAAGTGGATCAGGCACCGGGTCTGGAAGCGGATCTAATGGAGGCAGTGGTAGTGTCCAAATCGGTGTTGGAGGCAACTCCGGTGGATCAAGCGGTGGATCAGGCAGTGGATCAGGCAGCGGATCAGGCAACGGGTCAGGCAGCGGATCAACTGGAGGTAGCAGTGGCATCCAAATCGGCGTTGGAGGCTCTGGTAGTGGCTCATCCGGTGGGAGCGGCAGTGGATCTTCTGGAGGCAGCTCCGGCGGATCAGGCAGTGGAAGCTCTAGTGGAGGAATTGAAGTTGGTGGTTCCGGCGGTGGGTCATCCGGAGGTAGCTCTGGTGGATCCGGAAGTGGATCAGGCACCGGGTCTGGCAGCGGATCTAATGGAGGTAGTGGTAGTGTCCAAATCGGTGTTGGAGGCAACTCCGGTGGATCAGGCAGTGGGTCAGGCAGTGGATCTAATGGAGGAAGCGGTGGCGTCCAAATTGGCGTCGGAGGCTCTGGTAGTGGATCATCAGGAGGCAACTCCGGTGGATCAGGCAGCGGATCAGGCAGCGGATCTAATGGAGGAAGCAGTGGCGTCCAAATCGGCGTGGGAGGCTCTAGTGGTGGCTCATCCGGTGGGAGCGGCAGTGGATCCTCTGGAGGTAGCTCCGGGGGATCAGGCAGTGGAAGCTCTGGTGGAGGAATAGAAATAGGAGTTGGTGGTTCCGGCAGTGGGTCATCCGGAGGTAGCTCTGGTGGATCCGGAAGTGGATCAGGCACCGGGTCTGGAAGCGGATCTAATGGAGGCAGTGGTAGTGTCCAAATCGGTGTTGGAGGCAACTCCGGTGGATCAAGCGGTGGATCAGGCAGTGGATCAGGCAGCGGATCAGGCAGCGGATCAGGCAGCGGATCTAATGGAGGAAGCGGTGGTATCCAAATTGGTGTCGGAGGCTCTGGTAGTGGTTCATCAGGAGGCAATTCCGGTGGATCAGGCAGTGGATCAGGCAGCGGATCAGGCAACGGGTCAGGCAGCGGATCAACTGGAGGTAGTAGTGGCATCCAAATCGGCGTTGGAGGCTCTGGTAGTGGCTCATCCGGTGGGAGCGGCAGTGGATCTTCTGGAGGCAGCTCCGGCGGATCAGGCAGTGGAAGCTCTAGTGGAGGAATAGAAGTTGGTGGTTCCGGCAGTGGGTCATCCGGAGGTAGCTCTGGTGGGTCCGGAAGTGGACCAGGCACCGGATCTGGCAGCGGATCTAATGGAGGTAGTGGTAGTGTCCAAATCGGTGTTGGAGGCAACTCCGGTGGATCAAGCAGTGGATCAGGCAGTGGATCTAACGGAGGAAGCGGTGGCGTCCAGATTGGCGTCGGAGGCTCTGGTGGTGGTTCATCCGGTGGGAGTGGCAGCGGATCTTCTGGAGGTAGCTCCGGTGGATCAGGCAGCGGTGGCATCCAAATTGGTCTTGGAGGCAACTCCGGTGGATCAGGCAGTGGGTCAGGCAGTGGATCAGGCAGTGGATCCGGCAGTGGGTCAGGCAGTGGATCATCTGGAGGTAGCGGTGGACTCCAAATCGGTGTAGGAGGTTCAAGTGGTGGATCTTCTGGAAGCAATGGCAGTGGATCTGGTGGTATTAGTATTGGCGGATCGGGAGGTGGACACTCTGGAGGTAGCTCCGGTGGTGGCTTACAGATCGGCCTTGGAGGCTCAGGTGGTGGACCTTCTGGAGGCAGTGGCAGTGGATCTGGTGGTATTAGTATTGGCGGGTCGGGAGGTGGACACTCTGGAGGTAGCTCCGGTGGTGGCTTACAGATCGGCCTTGGAGGCTCAGGGAGCTCAGGCAGTGGTGCCGGTGGAAATGGCAGTGGCTCAGCTGGACTGAAAATTGGTGGATCCTAGAATAATAGATCGACTATCACACCTTTGACCTTTTCACATTGTTCTTTCAGCATTTTAATAAACCCACCAACGAACATGCCTTCCGAAGATATTTCACATTTCAATCACCTATCAGAGTCACGATACCAAGATGAAGCGAGAATGTATTAAATCGCATCCAAGTTCCATCTCTCTCCCACCCGCGCACCCCCACAACAAACCAATTAAAAAGCTACCCTTGTAGAGCCCTGATCACGACGTACAGTTTTGCTCAACTTTAGCAATAAAGATTGCTTCCAATTCACACTCCACTGCACGTTTTAGTATTCTTCTGTCAATAGTATTCGTATCTGTAAAGCAAGTACAAATTCTTATTCGTGAAAAAACTTATACATTACAATAAGTATATCATCTGCATTGTAAATATAATTTGTTTAAAATAGGATGATAATTTTAACAGCTAACGCTTATGCACATAACTACGTCATTAGCATATACTGTTCACTCTCGAGCAACCACAGAAAAAAATGTATTGTATTTGTACTGCCAATATCACGTTAAGATGTATATCCATATTATTTGTGCTATATAAATCCACCGCTATCACGAGTGACATAAGGTCAATATCTAGTCTGATGTATTGTCATGTGTACCGACTTTAAGATTGTGGTGACCATTGATTCTACGTTCTATGAAATTAATAATCTAAAATTGAATAAGTTCATAAATGGCTCATACACACTAGCTTAGTCCCTAGAGTGTGACTTGTTATAATAATCCAATTTTAGACAGAGTATGTTATAATTCGTTTGTAACAAAATTGTGATTACCGCTTATAGTTTTCACCTGCTCGAACCATTTGAAATAATGTAAAGAAAAATGAAAAATTAATTCTAGTTGTTAATTTATTGTTGAACTCTTTTTGCTAACTAAAGAGTTACGCATAATCTCTGGCGGGTGCACAAAGCGGGTGCTAACTTCAGAACAGATCTGTTGCATTTTTCTGTCATAACTCAGCTTCACAGCACCTAATGGCTTTTTGACAAATAATTAATTAGGTACCTATTGGCTTATAAATACTTTGGTACAGTATTAGTTTTAGCACCCGCGAGAATTATACTACCCATGGTGTTGCTCAACACAGAGTTTCTCTTTGTGTCTGAGACATACACCATTGCACCTGCAAGAGTTTAGGCGTACCCACAATGCTAATTTTATTATCCAATTGCACATTTAATGTATAATACATAAAGATAAAAATTTATTGAAAAGTCATCTCCAGCCTTAAGTGTACTCTAACAACTAGTCGGTAATATCATCCATCTATACATTTGACAGGTCTATTAGACTGAAAACGATTTAGCCATCCATAAATTTGACAGGTCTATTCGATTGAAAACTATTATAGTTCTATGTTCCGTAGTTTATAATGTCGTTGTTCTAGGGTCTCACGTGGGTCTAATTTTAGTCAACCGATCGATATGTTAACAGAATTTCATCTACGATTGTCAATCGCTAGACGAGTGAAATGTTACTTTTCATAATTGTTCACTGAAGACTTTGTTATATGTTGTTTGTTGTAACTATTAATAAAAGACTTTGTTAAATTGTTGTGTTGTAATTGTATAAAATTGTTAATGAGTAGAATGATTGCTGGCAGATTTATTAAGATGATTTTCATACAATATTTAGATTTTGTTGAAATTGTTGTATTAAAATCTCGCTATTACGATTTGCAGATATTTCTAAGCTAGCATTAAGTTTCATGTGTTTTAGCAATTAAACCTTGTTGTTGAATTTTATTTGACTTTTATTTAAGAAAGCATCAATAGGTACCTTAGTATAAGCACAGATAATATAATACTACAGTAGTATAAGTGTAATAATAATCCGCCTTGAGTCACGTGAGCTTTAATAGATGCTTATCATCAACCTCCAATATAGAAATCATAACATATCGTAAACAATTGGTTAAGAATAAAGCAAACTTACAAATTTTAATAAGAATATGAGATTTTTTCTTTTTATATGGCTTACTAGCTGCTGCATGCAAATTCGTCTGCGTTCCTAGAGAACTCGTTAAAATTCGGGCTTCCATTAAACTAAACTATCCCTATACCAAACAAACAAGCTAACTTTCGTATCCTTACATATTATACAACGAAGTCCCCCGACGCGTCGCGAAGTCCGCGATAAACTCAAAAACTACTGCACCGGTTTTCAAGAAGTTTTCACCACTCGATAGCGTGATTCTCGAGGAAGGTTTTAGTATATAATTTGTTAAGTTTTGTATTTATTTCTGTGTACATTAACGATTTTTGTTGTTAAAGATGTCGGGAAAAAATAAATTAAGGCGAAACGTAGTTCGCGTGCACAGGTAGTTTATAATATTAGTATGATGAGTGAGCACTTGACCTCACCTTGCCTGATGGTAAGCGAAGGTGGGGACTAAGGTTTTGCTTGCCTACTCATTAAGAGGCTGACAACTCTGAAATGAGCTAATCGAGCCCCAATTCAAACTTTTTTTAGCAAAACCCGTTTAATATACCGTTGTAAATAAATATATTATGTTACTCTTGAAAATATTTCTGAGAATATCCATGTCCCCAAAACAAATTTTAATCAACATTTGTCGCTAAAATTATTGCCAAAGACACCCATCAAAAACAGGGGCGCGTTCCAAGCCTATAACTTTTTACTCTAAGGCCGTTCCGTACCTTTCGGCATGACGTTTGGCTGTCACAATTACCCCGTTCCGAGCCTCCGAGAGTCGCAACTTTATGGCGATCAATTTTGATGGTTAAAAAACACTCTGACGTTTAATACGTCACTTTAGTGGATAGATAGGTTAGTTAAGTTAAAGTTAGGTCATCATCATCATGTCAAATCTTAAAAAAAGCACACTAGTTTACTTTAATTTTTAATTTACTTTAGTTAATATTAATAAAAACCTTATTTATTCAGACGGCAACTACAAAAACAATCTTGGACCACATTTGTACCAATCTAAAAGGAAATAATTGCCATCTAGCAGTAATAGAGTCGGCGATATCGGACCATAAGCAGTTATATTTAGAAGTAAAAAAATATCAGCCCAAACCCAGATCAAAAAAAGAATATGACTGCATAAACTTGGAAAATCTATATACTGCAGTAAAAGAATCTCCACAGCATAACGTAGAAAGTAATTTTCACATTTTGGAAGAAAAACTTATAAACAGTATAACCAATAGTACAGTTAAAAAAACAAAAATCCTCAACCAACCAAGGCAAGATTGGATAAGAAGCGAAATAATTAATGAAATTAGCAAAAGAAACGTTATCTGGCAGCAACTCAAGAAAAACCCGACCAATGAGAAGATTAAGAAGGATTTCAAATACATTCGCAACAAGGTTACCTCACTTATTCAATCTGCTAAAAAAGATTACTATCACAACTTATTTCAGAAATGTAAAACTAGGCCCAAAAAGATGTAGGAAATTATTAATAGTCTCTCTCTCAATAAGACCAAGCAACTAGTCACTTTTTCAAAACTACATACGCCAGCTGGAACTATCACAGACACTAAGGCAATCTGTGACTACTTTAACACATTTTTTTCGACCATAGGTATATTACTGGCAAACGAAATCCCAAGTAAATATCATGTGATCCAAAACAAAATCAATCTAGCGAAAACAAAAAATAATCTCTCTGTACTGTCCCCAGCTAGTGTTGACGAAATTGATAAAATAATTAACAATTTAGAGAACAATACGGGTTCAGGTATAGACGGTATCACTACTAAAGCTCTTAAATGTTTAAAGCCATTGATCCTTAATGAGCTAACTGCATGTATCAACAAATGCTTGGAACTTGGAACATTTCCTGATACGCTTAAAATTGCAAAGGTTACCCCGGTATACAAATCTGGCGCTAAGACTGACGCAAACAACTATCGTCCCATATCTGTTTTACCAATTCTTTCAAAAATATTTGAAAAAGTACTTCACAGTCGACTTGAAAAATACTTAAAAGAAATTGATTTCATCTATGATAAGCAATATGGCTTTCGCCCAAAATCTAACACATTAGCAGCGACATTAGATTTAGTTACAAAAATAAAAAATAATATAGATCAGAAAAAATTGTTTTGGGCGTTTTTATTGATCTAAAAAAAGCGTTTGACACTGTTAGTCACAAGCTCCTGCTCCTGAAATTATCAAAAATTGGAATAACAGATAGTGCGTACAAGATTTTTTAATCTTATCTTCAAAACCGCTTCCAACTTGTTAAAATAGGAGAGCATCAAAGTAGTCTCAAACCTCTCAAATGTGGCGTTCCCCAAGGTTCCGTACTTGGTCCGTTGTTATTCTTAATCTACATCAACAGTATAAAAAACATTGGCTTAACAGGTGACATAACGTTATACGCTGATGATACTAGCTTATTTTATTTTGGTCACTTTGTACATACGGTGGTTTCAGATGCTCAAAGGGATTTGAATATTCTGAATGAATGGTTTCTTTCCAATCTATTAACAATAAACACTAAAAAGACTAATTATGTAATTTTTTCGGCCAAAAATAAAAAGATTGGTAGTCATGTCGCACTTGAAATAAACAAACAAATCATTAATATTAAACATCATGAAAAGTATTTGGGTCTCACGTTAGATAATCACCTGAATTGGAAGATACATATTGAAGCCACAAGATCAAAAATAACTGCGCTCACAGGCGCACTGCGAAATATCTCACACCATCCGCGCGAGCCCGAGCTAGTTTAGGTAAATTTCTCTAGTCTCTGTTTGTGTGCGTCGCTCACGCACACAAGCGCACTCGGTCGCGCAATCGGTACGGCCGCCTAGCAAAATATCGTAGATGTTAATTTTGAATTTAATAGGTGTTTATTATTTACTGTGTTATACTATAGTAAATACAGGGATGTGTTTGATCAACTTTTATTTTTACAAACTTTTATTTAGCTTGCACTGTATGTATGTATGTAGATTTGACCACTTCTCGGTTTTCGATTGGGCTGAAATTTTGCACATAATAATATGTATATCGTGACAATGCAATGTTATGATAACATGGAGCTGCGGGCCTATTACCGATCTCATGGTTTTCAAATGATATCATTATGACATCTTAGTGCAAAACGATAAATAAGATTTTCGGTCACATTTTTGATAATTTGTTCATTACATCATAATGACATCGTTGATATTATGCAATAGTAATGATATGACATAGATCGGTAATACCAAATGAAGCATTTCATGACTTCTTTATCTCAAAATCATACCATATCATACGATGAATGATTCATAATAGGCCCGCTGATCTGATGAAGGAACTGGACGGTGGCCATAGGAACTCCGTAATAAAACAACGCAACCCCATCGAGTTTGGGCTCGTTTGATTCATATTAACGAGTACTTTAGTCCTATTTGTTAACCAGGGTCTGATGCTGGAGCTGGGAGGTGGCCATAGGACCTCCGCAATAAAACGACATAACCCTATCGAGTTTGGGCTCGTTTGATTCGTAATGACGAGGACTTTGGTTCTATATGGTAACCAGGGTCTGATGCTGGAGCTGGAAGGTGGCCATAGGACCTCCGCAATAAAACTACATAATCCTATCGAGTTTGGGCTCGTTTGATTCGTAATGACGAGGACTTTGGTTCTATATGGTAACCAGGGTCTGATGCTGGAGCTGGAAGGTGGCCATAGGAACTCCGCAATAAAACGACACAACCCCATTGAGTTTGGGCTCGTTTGATTCGTAATGACGAGTACTTTGGTCCTATATCGTAACCAGGGTCTGATGCTGCAGCTGGAAGGTGGCCATAGGACCTCCGCAATAAAACGACATAACCCTATCGAGTTTGGGCTCGTTTGATTCGTAATGACGAGGACTTTGGTTCTATATGGTAACCAGGGTCTGATGCTGGAGCTGGCAGGTGGCCATAGGAACTCCGCAATAAAACGACACAACCCCATTGAGTTTGTGCTCATTTGATTCGTATTGACGAGTACTTTGGTCCTATATGGTAACCAGGGTCTGATGCTAGAGCTGGAATGTGGCCATAGGACCTCCGCAATAAAAGGACATAACCCTATCGAGTTTGGGCTCGTTTGATTCGTAATGACGAGGACTTTGGTTCTATATGGTAACCAGGGTCTGATGCTGGAGCTGGAAGGTGGCCATAGGAACTCCGCAATAAAACGACACAACCCCATTGAGTTTGTGCTCATTTGATTCGTATTGACGAGTACTTTGGTCCTATATGGTAACCAGGGTCTGATGCTGGAGCTGGAATGTGGCCATAGGACCTCCGCAATAAAAGGACATAACCCTATTGAGTTTGGGCTCGTTTGATTCGTAATGACGAGGACTTTGGTTCTATATGGTAACCAGGGTTTGATGCTGGAGCTGGAAGGTGGCCATAGGAACTCCGCAATAAAACGACACAACCCCATCGAGTTTGGGCTCGTTTGATTCGTATTGACGAGTACTTTGATCTTATATGGTAACCAGGGTGTGATGCTGGAACTGGAAGGTGGCCATAGGAACTCCGCAATAAAACGACACAAGCCCATCGAGTTTTGGGCTCGTTTGTTTCGTAATGACAAGTACTTTGGTCGAGTTTCGTAATGGCGGCCATGCGGTTACAAAATGATAAAATATAAAATAATAGTAAAAAGATTAAAAAAAAAGTCGCCCCACACTAGGATTTTATTTTAAAGCCCTAATAAGACGAAAATAAATTTTAATTTATTACATGATGCATCTAATATATAAAATTCTCGTGTCACAGTGTTTGTTACCAAACTCCTCCGAAACGGCTTGACCGATCTTTATGAATTTATTTGTGTATATTTAGTAGGTCTGAGAATAGGTCGTAAACTATGTTTTATTATGGTTCGCCGTTATTATGGTGAAACGTAAGTTCGCCGTTATTATGGCGAAACGTAGTTCGCCGGCACAGCTAGTCTTATACCGGGTGTAACGGAATACCGCAATAATATTTAAGGTTGTTGATTAACAAAAAAAAATTGTTATGACTATTTTTTGTATTTTTATTATATGCCTTCTTTCGATTTAATACGCTGAACAGTTCAGCGTATTAAATCGAAAGTAAGCATATAATAAAAATACAAAGAATAGTCATAAACATTTTTTTTGTTAATCAACAACCTTCAATATTATTGCGGTATTCTGTTACACCCGGTATATAAAATTCTCGTGTCACAGTGTTTGTTACCAAACTCCTCCGAAACGGCTTGACTGATCTTTACTAAATTTTTTGTGCACATTCGGTAGATCTGAGAATAGGTCGTAAACTATTTTTTATATTATGGCGAAACGTAGTTCACCGGCACAGCTAGTTTTTAATAAAATATAAAAGCTTGTCGCAAGATTTATCCATTTTATAAAAAACAAATATTTTTTTCTTAGAATTACCAATATTTATTTATTTAAGGCTTACCAAGTAAATACATACGGGCAAGGTACTTAAACAGTTTTTTTTATGGAGGGCCTGGCAAATGACCTCCTCCCGCCTGATGTTAAGCGGTGAAAGAGGCCCAAATGAGTTGACAGATAGAGGAGAGAGGACATCCACTATCCAACCTGCCCGCCCCTTGCCGGCCTAAAAGATGTTTTTCACACCTCTTTTGAAGGAACCCATGTTGTAGGATGGAGGAAACACGTGCGCAGGTAGAGAATTCCAAGTGTGGGATGAACGACAGAAGACTTACCGGAGGGAGACTCTGTACCAAGGTCGTGTGCTTGGGTACCTCCGTCTTACCTATTTCTGCCGCAAAGCAGCAGTGCTTGCATTGCTGTGTTCCGGTTTGAAGGGTAAGATATGGCACTGAAATTACTGGGTACCGTGACTTAACATCTTAAGTCACAAGTTGGCAACGTACACTGTGGCCCTTGTGGGGATTGCAGTTTTACTGCGAATGTCATATATTATAGGTGACTGTTACCACTCATCAGGTGGGCAGTTTGCTTTTTTGCCAACTTAGTAGCAATAAAAAAAAGAAGAAGGAATCTTGGAATTTCTTGGTACGGTGTGAAAAGGAGGATACAGTGTAAGTCAGTCAGTCAGGATTTCATCCGCCATGGGCGGGTGCGGGCTTCGGGCATGTGATCGCCCCTTGCCCGGGCATCTTCTCGGCATTGTAAGGATGACTCCGTAGACCCTTACGCGTGTTTCTGTAAGGAAGTAAGAGGGAGGGATAAGGTTAAAGAGCTCCTCAGAGCATTCCCCGTGGAACATTCGGTAAAAGGCGCTAAGAGAGGCGATGTCACGTCGAAGTTGTAGAGGCTCGAGGGTGTTAGTTGCGTCTACATCGCCAATTATTCGAATAGCGCGACGCTGCAATCTGTCCAGAGAATCGAGGAGGTACTGAGCGGAGCCGGAGTGCGAGCAATATTCCACGCAAGACCTAACCTGAGTTTTATACAACAGGCATAGTTGGTCCGGCGCAAAATACCTACGCACCTTGTTCAGGACACCGAGTTTCCGTGAGGCAGCAGTTATAACGGATTCGAGTTTTTCAAAAAAGGTATCATATATGCATTTAAATTTCAGGACTGCACAGCATTGTCATGTGTGTATGACAATGCTGTACAAAACGTTATTTATTCCAAAAACATAAATATAATAATCAAGTTAAATTGTTTTATTGTTTATCCTAATTCTCGGGACAAGCTTTTATATTTTTATAAGAAAATATATCTTGTAATAAATTAAAGTTTATTTTCCTCTTTTAAGGCATTATAATATAAGCTTGTTTTTAAAAAAACTTTTTTTAAACTAGTTACTCAAATAATACGAAATATTTTAATGACTACCGAGTTCTTTATTGTTAGTTGTATCTACAAATTATTTTATATAAAATACATAATATTTTAGTAATAAACAAATATGAAATGAATATTTTCTTGTGCTCAACGCATTTTTTAGTGCATTGAAGCCATTCGCTAGATTGTAATAAAAAATAAATTAAAGTTTATTTTCGTTTTTTAGGACATTAAAATAAAAGCTTGTTTTTAAAAATCTTTTGTGATAGCGGCCATCTTGTTTTAGTTTTTTTCATGGTGTACTGTATTTTATGAACTTTCATTTGATACCCCATATACAGACCCATATTGTGGGGATTGTACATAAAAATAATCTGTCAATTTGTGACGGCGGCCATCTTGTATTAGATTGTCTTTCAGAATATACTATATTCTACAATTCATTCTACAATTCAAGCTCTTTCATTTGACACCTAAATTGGGGAAGGTCGCACAAAAGAAATTGATGGGGTTGCGCATGGATATTATCTAGGCTAGGCTCAAAGTACTCATCAAGAAAAATCATATAGGACCAAAGTACTCGTCAATACGAATCAAACAAGCCCGAACTCGATGGGGTTGCGTCGTTTTATTTCGGAGTTCCTTTGGCCACCTTCCAACTCCAGCATCAGACCCTAATTACCATATAGGACCAAAGTACTCGTCAATACGAATCAAAGGAGCCCAAACTCGATGGGATTGTGTCGCTTTATTGCGGAGTTCCTATGGCTACCTTCCAGCTTCAGCATCAGACCCTGGTTACCATGTAGGACCAAAGTACTCGTCAATACGAATCAAACAAACCCAAACTTGATGTGGTTGTGTCGTTTTATTGCGGAGTTCCTATGGCCAGCTTCCAGTTCCAGTATCAGACCCTGGTTACCACATAGGACCAAAGTACTCGTCAATGCGAATCAAACAAGCCCAAACTCGATGGGATTGTGTCGTTTTATTGCGGAGTTTCTTTGGCTATCTTCCAGCTCCAGCATCAGACCCTGGTTACCATGTAGGACCAAAGTACTCGTCAATACGAATCAAACGAGCCCAAACTTGATGGGGTTGTGTCGTTTTATTGCGTAGTTCCTATGGCTACCTTCCAGCTCCAGCATCAGACCCTGGTTACCACATAGGTCCAAAGTACTCGTCAATACAATTCAAACGAGCCCAAACTCGATGGGGTTGCGTTGTTTGATTGCGGAGTTCCTATGGCCACCTTCCAGTTCCAGGATCAGACCCTGGTTACCATATAGGACCAAAGTGCTCGTCAATACAATTCAAACGAGCCCAAACACAATGGCGTTGCGTTGTTTGATTGCGGAGTTCCTTTGGCTACCTTCCAGTTCCAGCATCAGACCCTGGTTACCACATAGGACCAAAGTACTCGTCAATACGAATCAAACGAGCCCAAACTCGATGGGATTGTGTCGTTTTATTGCGGAGTTCCTATGGCTACCTTCCAGCTCCAGCATCAGACCCTGGTTACCATGTAGGACCAAAGTACTCGTCAATACGAATCAAACAAACCCAAACTTGATGGGGTTGTGTCGTTTTATTGCGGAGTTCCTATGGCCAGCTTCCAGTTCCAGTGTCAGACCCTGGTTACCACATAGGACTAAAGTACTCGTCAATACGAATCAAATAAGACCAAACTCGATGGGATTGTGTTGTTTTATTGCGGAGTTTCTTTGGCTACCTTCCAGCTCCAGCATCAGACCCTGGTTACCATATAGGACCAAAGTACTCGTCAATACGAATTAAACGAGCCCAAACTCGATGGGGTTGAATTGTTTGATTGCGGAGTTCCTATGGCCACCTTCCAGTTCCAGCATCAGACCCTGGTTACCATATAGGATCAAAGTATTCGTCAACACGAATCAAACAAGCCCAAATTCGATGGGGTTGCGTTGTTTGATTGCGGAGTTCCTATGGCCACCTTCCAGATCCAGCATCAGACCCTGGTTACCATATAGGATCAAAGTACTCGTCAATACGAATCAAACGAGCCTAAACTCGATGGGGTTGCATTGTTTGATTGCGGAGTTCCTATGGCAACCTTCCAGATCCAGCATCAGACCCTGGTTAGCATATAGGATCAAAGTTCTCGTCAATACGAATCAAACGAGCTCAAACTCGATGGGGCTATGTCGTTTTATTGCGGAGTTTCTATGGCCACCTTTCAGCTCCAACATCAGATCAGCTCCATGTCGTCATCATAATATATTTATACATATGCATGCAAAATTTCAGCTTAATCGGAAACCGGGAAGTGAGTCAAATTTAACTCGCAAGATTAGACCCGAACATGCAAAAGATAAATAAAAGCTTGTAAAAAGGTTGAAGGTTTTTCGTACGGCAGCCACAAATAATAAAATTGTTAGTTATCAACTTCTCCGATTACTCCGTAGGACTTCGCGTCGTATACATACACAAATAATTACGTAACCGGGAGCTAGCTCAAAGCGACGTGCTCTCACTTCGAGTCTTGATTGCACACTGAATTTCAACGCGCCCGAGCCAAGTATTTGTAAGAAAATCGATAAATGTATGTTAAAAAATTCATATAAAAATCAATGTACGATAATTTAAAAAAAACCACGGTGTTAGTGTTATGCTTACCTTTGTTCTATATATTTGTTAACCTAAAATATAATAGGGTTAATTAATGAAGCTAAAAATCACGAACGGTATGTGGGTGTAACCTAAATTTTAAGTAAAATGGATGCTATTTTTTAACGAAATGGTATGTAAATTTGAAAAATGGTGACGGTGATTGTGTAAACACATAATTTAAGAATTTAAATTTATTTTTTCCCGGTCAGTTAACTGGAACGTTAACGTAAAATATCAAAAACGCCGACGGCCTTTTTGCTATTTTTCGCGCCATGGGCCCTTAACGTGCGGTACACTATATATAACAGCTTAATAAAACCGCACATTGAATATTTAATTGAAGTTTGGGGTACAGCTGCTAAAAGTAACTTAAATGCTTTACAAATAGCACAAAACAAGTTAATAAAATCTCTATTTAACTTTAACTATTTAACAGCTACTGAAAAAAATTACAAAACAACTAAAATTATGAGCATTAAACAGACATACGTTTATTATTCTTGCTTATTAATACGAAAAATACTGAATAAAGAAATCCATACTTCAATAAGTTTTACAAAAAAATATCAAATTCATAAAAAAGCACTAAGACGTGGCAACGATATCTGTCTTCCATGCCCTAGAACAAACTATGGAAAAAAAACTTAACTTACGAGGGAGTCAAATTATATAACAAACTACCGAATAGTCTTAAAGAAGTTAAATCATACATACAATTCAAAAGACAGCTAAAACATTATATACTTCAAACTGTATGTGCAAAGGCCTAACATGCTAAAATGCACAAACCGTGCGAAGCCAGAAGAAAGAAAAAAAAGGCAAATTTTTCAATTTAAAAGTACCAGGGAGTTAAATTACTTTGAGTATATTAAACTGCCGAGAATATATTTGTATATTCGGTAACCGAATAAACAAACTGAATGATATTATTTTTGAAATATAAACGTCTGCTATAACATTATAATTGTTCTAAATAATTACATGTGAAATATGCGAATAACTACGATAATACGTATAAAGTTATTTAAACCAAAAATATCAAAAAACAAATAAAATATAGGCGTAGGTTAAATGAATAAATACGAAATAACTATTAAAGATATAAGCTAATATTTACAATTAAATATACTATACCTATATAAATATGTTGTGTGTGACTTGTATGACTTGCGAAATGGAAGACTTCCAATTAGTTTTAAGTAGTGACGGAACTCCTCATTATGATTTAGATGGTGATGTTTTGATCCAAAGGGTTGCTGGTAAACAAAAAAGCAATTTTATAGGTATTTTCTAATTATTCCAAATTTTCCTTTAAACATTACGTGAAAAATATATTTACAATTTATAAATACAATTGTATGTAATGTCAAAATTTGAGGTTATAAAAACAACTTGAGTCGTTCCACACCTTAGAGCAAGATAAAAAACAACTCGGAGTGTTTGGAGTGTAGGCTCGGAACGCGCCCCAGCTTCCAGAAGATTAGTTGTGAAAAAAAATGAAAATTTTAAGTCAACACGATCAAAAGATCTCATACGTCACATATCTTACAATTTCACAGGGGAATCAAAGACACTACTGCTAGTGCACCCTACGGGTAGCCCTTGTTACTTACAGTCAATCGATGTTCGAAAAGCAAGTGGACCAGACGGCATTACTGCTATTGTTCTTAATAAGTGTGCAGCGGAGTTGACTACAGTCCTGACGCGTCTATACCGTCTGTCGTTCTCTGCTGGTTGTGTGCCGAAATCTTGGAAAGAAGCCGATGTCCAGCCGGTTCCCAAAAAGGGAGATCGTTCTGATCTGGTTAACTATCGCCCTATAGCCGACACTTGCATTTTGTGTAAAATCATGGAGAGGATCCTTATAACCCAGCTGATCCATTACCTGGAAGGTCACTCGTTGCTTAATGATGGGTTTCATCCTAAACGGTCAACAGGTGACCTTCTAGCGTTCCTTAAACACAAATGGGGTGAATCTATCGATTAGCGCGGCTATTAGTCTCGACACCGCCAAAGCTTTGATAGAGTCTGGCACAAGGCTCTCATTTCCAAGCTTCCGGCATACTGATTATACGCGCAGTTCTGTATGTGGATTGCCAGCTTCCTCCACGAGCGTAGAATTCGCGTTGTCGTTGACGGTTGCGCTTCGCGGTTCGTAGCTGTGAACGCTGGAGTTCCACAAGACTCCGTTCTATCCCCAGCATTGTTTCTTCTGCATATCAATGACATGCTTTCCTTGGAAAATATACATTGGTATGCAGACGACAGCACAGTGCATGGGGGATATCACAGAAGCTCAGGGGCTGCTCGTGGTGATATTGGTAGGGAGAGGCAGAATCTAATCATTGAGCTCAACAGGATGCTGGACCTCGTCTCCGAAGGGTTCCAACAATCTTATTGAGTTCAATTTTAAGAAAACACAGGTGTGCGCGTTTTCGGCGAAAATGTCACCTTTCTTTCCCCTTCCTCTTCTTCAGGGCACAACCCTTCACACGCAGAGCAACATCACCTAACTCGGAATGAACATTCGCTGCGATCTGAACCCCAGAGACCGGTTGGTTACAGACAACATTAAAATTAAATATTCGCATGATATGTCAACATTATATAATTTTTAAATTGTTTGTAATGGCAACCTTTTGCCCTCTCTTCCGCTCAAGCTGTATAGAAGAAATACACGTCGTCTTGCTAATTATCAAGTTTTATTATCAATCACCTTCGTGATCGTACCTACCGTAGGGTTTGAGAACCTCCTCCTTTTTAACCGACTTCAATAAAAAATATTTTACAAAAAATAAAAACCGACTTCAAAAACACTGAAAAGTTAAAAAAATATAAGAATAGGTACAGTCAACATCATACTTCTATATTGAAGTCGGTGCCAAATTTTAAGACTTTCTAGGAGATCATCGCTTAGCACCGACTTCAATATAGAAGTGTGATGTTGTCTGTACCTATTCTTAAATTATTTTTATCTTTTCAGTGTTTTCGAAGTCGGTTTTTATTTTTTGTAAAATATTTTTTTGAAGCCGGTTAAAAAGTATGCTGTCACTTATTGTCTTTAACGAAAAGAATATGACAGCATGCCACTTAAGATCGTCCTTTTTTTTAAGGGGGGGGGAAATCCTTCTTTCGGATTCGACAAGGGGCCGACTGACGAGGCCACCCCAAGGATATGCCGGACTCGGGTAAAAACCCCATACCTGGCTAAAACCCCTCCAGATACTTCTACCTCCGTAGGGACACAATCGGGATCGGCGATCGTCCTAAGCTAAGACAAGATCAGTGCATTAAGCCATAAGTGGTTCTCTTATATCTGAAAACTTACAAATTAACTTTCTGACTTAATTGATTTTAAACTTCAAGCACAACGACGTGACAATCATTTCTGTTGTATTCAAACATCTAGCAAATAAATTTGAAGAAATTATGTAAACGATGCAAAACATGGAAACACACCCAAAGCCATTCTTTATTTTTTAATGTAAAAAGTAATAAAATCCGTCTAGTTTTAGAGGCGAAAATAGGGGACTGCGAAAGGTCTATTTTGTGTACTTTTCATAGGTCCGATCTGCAGTTGTCTCTATCGCGCTCAGTTCGTTTGTTCGAGGGCACAGTGCGATAGCAATACATCTTACAAATATTGCTTCACATCTCGCGAACGAGAAAAAATTATATCTACACTAATATTAAAACTTTGTTTGTTTGTTTGTTTGGTTATAATGAATAGGCTCAAAAACTACTGGACCGTTTTTAAAAATTCTTTCACCATTCGAAAGCTACATTATCCACGAGTAACATATCCAATACGTTTATCATACGTGGTTGTAAACTATTTAATAAGTTTAGCACTGACCACGTTTTTGATTTGTTTACTACAAACTTAGCAGCCATCAAACCAACTATCACAAGAGCACATTTTTCATAAGTTTGTATATGTTATAATCGAGCTTTGTATATAACTAGCTTTTCGCTGGCGTCTTCGCCCGCGCTTTGTTTTTCTTTTCCCGTGGGAAAATTACCCTATGTCCTTCCCCTGGTCTCGAACTATCCCTATTACCAACTTTGATCAAAATCGGTTTAGTAGTTTCAAAGCCTATTCAATACAAACACACAGTCAAATCATTCCTCTTTAACAGATATAGATAGATGCTTCATTCATTCTTCATTCATCATCTCATCATCATTTGTCAAGAAGAATACTTTATTATAAAATTAAGCATTTTTTGTTTTTGATATTATCATAGTTATGAGTATTTCCATGTGTTTTTCTACATGTGAGAGCATGTAATTAACTTTCTATAATAGTAATAATATATGTGTATTTTATTGTTAAGCCATATGTTAGCTTTCCTAATAAGTATTTAAAAAATACTTAAATATCTATTTTTGAATTCTCTCGGCCTTAGTGTTTCGCCCAATTTCAAAAACCCCACAGCACGTGGTGGTAAAGAATGTGAGCACCTCGTGGAATAGGTACTCGATTGAATAGTGATGACACAACACAAAATAAAAAAAAAATTACGGTTGCACTCCGGGAGTGCCGGCAGAAGTGAAAACTTAAGTATTAACGTTGTGCGTTTTGGATATTTTGGAATGGTTATGGAATAATTTTGCACGAATTGCTTTAATTATCAGAATAAAAGTACTATCTTTTATGTGGTAGAATACAATATTTATTTATTGCGCTATCGTACTCAAAAATGACAATTTATATTACATTAAAAAGTTTATCCCTCAGAAAAATCAACTTCCTGTTGTAACGTTGTGCGTACATAATTATATAACTAGTAATAATGAATCATAATATTTACAATTAAATTAAAAATATGATCAAAACAGACATTAATATACTACTTAAAAACGTAATTTTATAACAAATAAATAATATTTAATTTATACTAACTTACCTACCTAATTAATATTTACAACAAAATCAAATAATAGCACAATTTAGATTTTTCCTAACAAAGTAAATAAATTGATTAAAACTGTCTCAAGTGACGTGTGACTTCCAGTACTTTTGCCAGCCGCTATTGTTCTCGGCCGGCTTACGTGGACCCCTCACCGCACCTCGACAGTTCCTGCGGCCATTTCAATTTTAATTGGTCTTACGAATTTTCGATCAGGGTCACGTGTCCTGACGCGAGTTTAACATTTTTTACCCATTACAAAAAAAGTGTACAACGCCGCTAAAGAAGTTCTCACTTCCAAAAAAGAAAAAGTAGTGATGACGGTGGGTTATGAAAAAGAAAAATCTGTTTATATGTCATTAAGATAATAAAAATATAACACAAGGTGTATATTTAATTTCTTAAAATTAAGGAAAAAACTACGTCATAAATGACTACACTATGACGACACTATGACGACACGGTTAGCGCAGAGGTCGAGTGATCGCCTACTGTGCAACGGGTCCCGGGTTCGATTCCCGTACGGGACAAATATTTTGTATGGCCTACAGAAAGTTCCGGTCTGGGCGTATGTGCATGTGATATTCTATGTTTATAACTGCACCCACGACACAGGAGAAAATCCAAGAGTGCGGCGACGTTTTTTAAAAAAAATGTTTGGTGTTCGAGTATTGTAGTTTCCTCTACAAGGAAGCTCCTATACTCGAATACTGTTACTAATAAAATCTCTTTCAGTCTTCATTGAGTCTTATCAATCCTCTAATGTAACTCTAGCTAGAGTCCAGAGAGATACCTAGAACTAGAGTCGTCTGCGTAGGTCTTATCCTGTTTGTGGGGTGAGACAGGCAGTCTACATTACAATGAGTCTGGAATACGATGAATCTAGGTTACGATGAATCTGTAATACGACGCATCTAGATGCGTACAACGTATTTAGAATACAAAGTCTAGGTTACGATGAATCTGGAATCCGATATATCTAGGTCTATGAATCTGGAATACAACGCATCAAAATTACGATAAATCTAAAATTCGCTGAATCTAGGTTACAATGAATTCAAATTCGACACAAGAGTCAGTCTTATTATTTGCGGCAATTTAAGACTTACTTCCATTCGAGACAAATACGCACTTGCATTGCGAATTCTCGTATTTTTTAAAATGTCAACGCCAAAATATTGCAACAGCTGAGCAAATAATGTGCCATTTAAAATGTTTAGTATTTGTTCTAGCGGCACAATAGATGAATTGTGCAAAGTCATGCACATAAGGTGCATGACTTTGCACAATTCATCTATAGAATAGAAGAATAATAATAGTATACCGGTTTACTAAGAGACTATGTACCTGTGTTGACTGCGGGGGTACCTCCATTCTTGGACCCAAAGCAGCGAAGCTTGCATCGCTGTGTTTTTGAGGGGTTAAGCTTCCTTCTAACCGGAAGGAAACTCTGTACCAAAGTCGATTGCTTGGGTACCTCCGTCTTACCTATTTCTGCTGCAAAGCAGCAGTGCTTGCATTGCTGTGTTCCGGTTTGAGGGGTGAGATATGGCAGTGAAGTTACTGGGTATCGTGACTTTATATCATGTTACAAGTTGGGAACGTACACTGTTGTTCTTGTGGGGGTTGCAGTTTTGCTGCAAATCTCACAGGAGCCACATGTATTATAGGTGACTGTTACCAATTACCATCAGGTGGGCAGTATGCATGTTTGCCAACTTGTGATATAAAAAGAAATCTCATACATTTTGCTCTTGTCTAACTTCCTTATCGTTTTTACAAGCTTTTATTTACCTTGCCATGTTCGTATGTAAGTAAATCATTTTTTTCAAATCTTGCTAACCAATTTTAAACAACTTCCTGATATTCGATTGACTTGAAATTTTGTATATGCGTTTGATTCACGTGACAATACATTATAATGTTGCACCCAGGATCGGCTCCCAATGAAAGAACTCCTCAATAGTTAACAGTATGGACTTGAAATTTTACACGTGGCTACAGTGCTAATGGCAATGCAGTGTTATGATTGAAATGACCTGATGGTACACCCAGGATCGGCTCCCAACGAAAGAACTCCTCAATAGTTAACAATACGGACTTTAATTTTTTTTACACGTAGCTACAGTTCTAATGGCAATGCAGTATTATAAAACAGCGTTCATTAGACGGTTTAATGATTAATGAATTGGATTGCAATAAATTGTCAGGTAAAACATGTAAACAATTTTGTAGATTCAGTAAATGATTTAATAGTACATTGTTACCCTAGGGGTGAAAGTAACTTATTTAGGCCCGAGACGAAGTTAGGCGCCCGAGCGTAGAGAGGGCGCCTATAGTTCGAGGGACTAAATAAGTCTTTAACCCGAGGTAAACACTGTGCTTTTCATTACGAATACAAGGAAAGTAAAAATAAAAACATGAATCAGCAAAAGAACATATTATGAGTGAAATTAATTTTATTAAATCAACAACTTCTGCTTTTGCCTCTTCTCTTATGTGTGAAATCTCTACGGAAGAATAAACAATAAAAACTCGAAAAAACAAATGAAGATCGGATCCCGCTTATTTTGTGTTTTTTACTGTGGCCGGCCAGCTATTCAGCCATTATTTTTTTCATTTTCATCATTGAAGAAATGGTTAAAATTTTCCGCAAATCTATGTTATTTTAAAATAATAGTTAAAAGTAAATTTTATTATAATAAAGTCATTTAAAAAATATATTCTTTAAATACTTAACATTATGTTATTTCAATTTTACGCTTACACCGTGCTGTTATTGAGTGGTTGTATAGAAAGCCGGAACATGGTTCAATAAAAATGTGAAAATAGAACTTGTTTCTCTTTTAAATTTGACAGCAGCTGTCAGTTGAAAGTGATTCTCCCTAGAGCTGAAAAGTACTACTTTCAACCCGCTCCGCAGGCAACTTCAGGCCTACTTTCAGAGTATGAGTAATGAAAAATAGCATAAATCACTTTTTTGAATGACCTGAAAGTGAAATGCAATAGTGTGATAATGCAAACATACCCTTAAATATAAACAAAAAAAAAGTCTGAAGACAAAAAAGTAAAAAATAAATTAAAAGTAAAAAACTTAAAAAAAAAGCTTTTATTTAAATGCCCTAAAAACAATAAAATAAATTTTTCGTTTAAATCTTTTACTATCAACTTATAATATTATTACACAATATATCTGATAAAAAAGCTTGTCGCGAGTTTTACCTGAGCACCTAGATAAACAAGTAAACTAAATACTTACGAGTAGGTCCTTAAATCTCGCGACAAACTTTTTTATCAGATATATTGTGTAATAACATTATAAGTTGATACTAAAAGTTTTAAACGAAAAATTTATTTTATTCTTTTTAGGGTATTTAAATAAAATCTTGTTTTTTAAAAAAGTTTTTTTACTTTTAATTTATTTTAAGATTGTTACTTGTTCTAGTCCCCCTGGGGCTTTACTACGCGCTTAGTCTCGTAAACTTACTTTAGTCACTTAAATCAATAATAAAACTACAGTTTGAGCGAAATGGCGCTATAATCTTCTATACTAATATTATAAAGAGGAAAGATTTGATTGTTTGTTTGTTTGTATTGAATCGACTTCTTTCTTCTAGTTCGAGACTGAAGGAGATAGGGTAATTTTCCTACGGGATAAAAAAAATCCTACTGGAAAACAAAAATAACGCGGGCGAAGTCGCGAGCGGAAAGCTATTAATATATAAAATTCTCGTGTCACAGTGTTTGTAACCGTACTCCTCCGAAACGACTTGACCAATATTTGTGATTTTTTTTTGTGTATATTCGGTAGGTCTGACAATAAGGTCGTAAACTATTTTTATACCCTTAGGTTATAAGGGTTTTTTTACCAATTATCATGGCAAAACCTAGTTTACCGACGCAACTAATATAATATATAATATAGGTGTTATGTACGAGATTTGTTCGTTTTAACCGACTTCGAAAGAGAAGGAGGTTCCGTGTTCGAATGTAACTATTTTTTCATTACTCATACTCTGAAAGTAGGTCTGAAGTTGCCTGAGGAGCGGGTTGAAAGTAATACTTTTCAGCCCTAGGGAGAATCACTTTCAACTGACAGCTGCTGTCAAATTTAAAAAGAACCTAGTTCTTTTTTGAACCATGTTCCGACTTTCTATACAGCCACTCAATTACAGCGCGGTGTAAAATTGAAATAACATAACGTTAAGTATTTAAAGAATATATTAAAATTTTTAAATGACTTTAATTTAATTTATTTTCAATTATTTCTTTAAAATAACATAGATTTGGAGAAAATATTTACCATTTTTTAAATTATGAAAATAAAAAATAATGGCTGAATAGCTGGCTGGCCACAGCAAATAAAAAACAAAATAAGCGGGAAAGCGGCAATGCGATCTTTATTTGTTTTGGAAAAAAGGCGGGAACCTTCGTAAAGAAAAGGCGCACTTTTTTAAAAATTGTTTTGCTTTGCGATTTAATTGTATATATTTTGTATAAAAGTGTATTTAAGTATAAATATAATAGATTAAAAACAAGTTATATATGTAAATAAGAAATGGGGAAGAGGAAAAAACCGAAATTAGATGGCGACCCTGTTCCCACTGAATCCGACTCTGAAGATTCTAACTTGGACACGGATAAGTATAAGCCTTACAAAACCGAGAACTATGTTCGACAGTATCCTGAAGATGGTGGAAATTTCGAGTATTTAGTAATTTATGAAAGTACAAAAGAAGCGACGCCTATTGGTGATCGTGATCTTATGTCTTTAGGCTCAGTGTTGAAACGTTACAACAAAGGCATTAAGCGTTTCAAGAGAATAAATAGATATAAAATAGCAGCAATCTTTGAACGTCCTGGATTGGCTAATATGGCATTAAACAATACCAAAACAATAAAAGAATTGGAACTAAGAGCCACTATCCCAGCTTCATTGACTGAAGTAACGGGAGTCATTCGTGGTGTGCCCACATACATGTCTAATTATAAAATATATTCTGGCATTTCCAGCTCCAAAGATGTTGTGTCGGTGCGTCGACTGATGCGCCGCGCTCGTGACGACGATGATACACCTGTCCTCCTGCCAACCCTGACGGTAGCGATAACATTTTCCTGTCCTACACTTCCCGATAGCGTCGATATAAACAGCTGGTTCTTTGAGGTAAGCCCGTACATACCACCTGTCAGCCAGTGCCTACGTTGCCTACGATATGGGCACATAGGAAAATATTGCAAGAACGCACAAAAATGCTCCATATGCTGTGAAAATCATAATTACAAGCAATGTAGTAAAACAGCAAAAGAAGCAATTTGTTTACACTGTGGTGGAAATCACATATCCATTTCTTCCGAGTGCCCTAAACGAAAACAAGAAATAGAAAAAAATAATTTAAAATATAAAAACAAAACTTCATATGCTGATATGGTTAACAATAAAAATTTCCCCTCTTTAACAAAAAACAAATCAGACACTAATATTCAACAGATTTTACTATCAGATCAGATTTTAAATCTTATTATATCCACAATCGTGAAAATAAATTCGCAAAAAATGAATGCAGATGCTCCAATTACAACAGAGTCCATTAAAACATTAATACTCGACACCTTAAATACTAAAAAGTCAATCCCTATGGATAAAAATGGATAAGCTCAATATTGTACAATGGAATGCTCAGAGTTTGCTAAGTCACAAACATCTGTTTTCACATTTTTTTATATGAAAATGATATACATATTGCCATTATTTCTGAGACATGGTTACAAAATACTAATACATTTCATATAAAAGGTTACAAAATAGAAAGATTAGATATAGGTTCTAAACACAATGGTGTAGCTATTTTAATTAGAAACAACATAATTTACAATAAATTACATACTAATTTTGACAATTGTTTACAAAATATTGCAATAAGAATAAAATTTAATAATCAGTTCTTGTCTATAGTTAGCTTCTACAGTCCCACGTCTGCTTCTCCTTGCAATTTCAACTATACCCATCTTGATCGTCTAATTAAATCCATTCCTGGGCCTTTATTTTTAGCTGGAGACTTTAATGCTCACCACACCATGTGGGGATGCACATCTACAAACACACGTGGTAAAGTAATGCTAGATGTTATAAATGACAATAATTTGTGTTTATTGAATGATGGTACAACTACCACTGTTGGTTCTCATATATGGCAACCAAATGCATTAGATCTTACAATAATTTCGCCTTCACTGGCACTAAGATGCAATTGGTATGTACACGATGACTCTTTGTGTAGTTATCATTTTCCTGTTGTTACAACTCTCTTATGTAGTCCTGCAAATACAAACAGTAATGTTAGTAATAACTTTTCACATCCCAATTATAAATATGTTGATTGGAAAAAATATCAAAAAATAGTCTCTGAAAAACTACAGAATTTTAATTTGAATACATGTAATGCAGAAGCTTGTTATGAACAATTTTGCAATATCATTCTTGAAGGAGTCTCAGAAGCAAATAGTATTAGAGTAAATATTACAAATAGGTCACAGTCTTCCAATAACATTCAATATAAGAAAAAATTAAGTTTGCCCTGGTGGAATGACATTTGTGCACAGGCCGTTGCCAAATGTAAGTCATCCTATATAAAATTTAAAAATAATCCATCATTACAAAATTATTTAGAATTCAAGAAAATACAAGCTTCTAAAAAACTTATTATAAATAAAGTAAGATATGAATCATGGACAGAATTATGTAATTCATTTAACCGACAAACTCCTCTTTCAATTATTTGGAACAACATAAGAAAGTTTAATAAAACCTATAGTAGTCCAGGTAATACTACAGATGATACTTGGATACAAAGTTTTTTAGACCAATACTCTTCCACCTCATACAATCAACAACCTATATTAGATTTAACAAACAATAGCAACATTTCTAACGAAGAAAATTTTTTCATGAAGCCCTTCGCCATGTCAGAGTTTTTGGGTGCTATTTATTCACGGAAGGACACTACATTTGGCTTGGATAATATTTCATATAAAATGTTCAAGAACATGAACACATTTAGTCTTGACATAGCTTTGAAAGTATTTAACCTCTTATGGAGCTTTATGTGTATCCCTAAAACTTGGAAAACAGACTGCCTTGTACCTATACTTAAGCCTGGTAAAGCTAGCAATAATCATAATTCTTACAGACCCATTGCACTGACCTCTTGTGTAGCAAAATTGTTTGAACAATTAATAAAACAAAGACTTGAATACTTTATAGAGTCTAATAAACTTTTACCCTATAGTCAATTTGGCTTTAGGCGTAATCGTTCTGCTGTTGAAAGTTTGAATCATTTAAATCTTGATGTACATAGAGCTCTGATTAATAAGAAGTTTCTTGCTGGTATATTCTTTGACATCACAGGTGCTTTTAATAACGTAGATCACAATGTGCTTGTAGATGAGTTATCTTCACTTGGTTTACCTGTAAAATTATTAAAATGGATTTTTAATTTCCTTAGCCATAGAAATGTGTATGTAAAATATAGAAATAAGTTGTATGGACCTCAACCATCACATAAGGGCGTATGTCAAGGTGGAATTTTAAGTCCGTTGTTGTTTATTTTGTATATAAATAAGTTAAGTAGTATTTTAGGAAATGATGTTTCTTGTCTTCAGTATGCTGATGACCTTGTAGTGTACTGCTCAGGAACCAACATACAATTAGTTGAAAGAACACTAAATAATGCTTTAGAAAAGTTAAAAAGTTATTTTGATTATTTAAAATTACTTGTAAATCAAAATAAAACTAAAGTTATAGTTTTTACTAAATCCCGATATTTGCCTATTAATATCCATTATGATGGAAATTTATTGCCAGTTAGCGATGATGTGAAATTCCTTGGCGTCATCTTTACAAAAAAATTATCTTGGAAAGCACATGTTTGTAGCTTAGCAGATAAGGCTCTACGAGCTTACAATATTTTAAAAGTACTTGTCAAAACATATTGGGGAGCTGATCCAAAAATATTACTTATATTATACAAATCCATAGTCAGATCCCATTTCGAATATAGTTTTCATTGTTATGCCTCAGACGTTTCTTTAGTTGATAAATTGGAAAAAGTACAAAACAAAAATCTTAGATTAATTACAGGTGCTATGTGTAGCACTCCTATTGTTTCTTTACAAATAGAATGTAATATTCCACCCCTATTATTAAGATTTAAATATTTAAAATTCAAATTTATTCTAAAACTACATTCTATTACCAACCACCCTCTTTTGGTCAAGATAAATGACCACCTGCTTTCAAACTTTAATACTTCTATAAAATTACCTTTCATCCTTCTTGATTATAATGACCTATCAGCATATGTAAATAGAAATGATATTTACAAAAAGGATAATTGGGCATGTTATTGTACTTCTTTCGAAGCAAATTTCCTTTTGATTGACATAATAATAAATCACAGTTTTAAAACAAAAGAAGATGTTTATGAGGAGCTAGCTAAATGGCCAAATCATCAATTCATTTACACTGACGGATCTAAATCAGATGCCGGAGTAGCTGCTGCATATTACCACAAAAACATCAAGTATGGTAAAGGATTTAGATTACCTGAAAATATGACAATTTTCTCAGCAGAGTGTGCAGCCCTTTTATTGGCATTACATTATATACAATCTGACATATTGTGTTCTAATAAAAATGATTTTATTTTAGTATCTGATAGCATGTCAGTGCTCAAAGCTTTATCACACACTGGCTTTCGTGAAACAAATTACCTCCTTCTAGAAATAAAGGAAATGATAAAAAGGATGACTTTGGCTGGAAAAAACATTAAATTGATTTGGACACCTGCACACGTGGGAGTGACAGGCAATGAAAACGCAGATTATCTTGCGAAAATGTCAAATACGTTTGGCAGACAAAATTGTACATATATTTTAAGACCCTGGCAAGACCTTTTACCTGATTACCGACCGACACTTATTAATAAATGGACAGTTCAAAGAAACCAAATCATCCAGTCTAAAGGAGCATGGTATGCCAATATTAATAAAGATGTAGGCAGAAAGCCTTGGTTTACATTAGGAACAAACTATTTAAATAGAAAATTTTATACAATAATAACACGATTGCGACTTGGACATTGTAAATTCAAAACTCATCTTCACCGTCTAAAAATAATTTCATCTCCCATTTGTACAGATTGCAATTTACAGGAAGATCAAACTTTGGAACATATTTTTTTCAAGTGCCCGGCTTTCAATGTACAACGACTATTATTTATAAGCAAGTTACTGGAAAATCATGAAAATATCCCGCCTTCACTTCAAGAATTACTGACAAGCAAAGAAAATTTTACCTCCATTTATGATTTTATTGTCTCCACTGTCGGAGAAATTTAAAACATTTGAAAATATTTAAGAATTGGCAATAATTGCCTTATTAACTACAAATATTAAGAATTAATAATGAAGACTTTTTACTATGTACTCAGACAACTAGAATAAGAACTGGCTGTATGGTTTTAAACCTTTGCCTGTTTGGACTAATTTGGACTAATATAACTGGACTGGCCAATTTGGACTAATATAACTTCTCTCTTTATTTGTTTTGTAGTTATCATTTGTAGAGTTTTGTTAATACTTCCGTATAGCAGAGATTTGTATTAACTGTTAATTATATTTGTATAACATTGTGTTAATAATTAACACAATGAGTTCATCCGATTCAGGTATGGAGTTAATACATGATTTTATAAGAGAAAGCGGGCTAAAGCAGAAGTTTTTGATTTATGTAAAAAAAAATGTAACGTTTCTTCTTTAGCTAATTCATTGTTTTATTTTTACTTTCCTCGTATTCGTAATGAAAAGCACAGTGTTTACCTCGGGTTAAAGACTTATTTAGTCCCTCGAACTATTGGTGCCCTCGCTACGCTCGGGCGCCAAACACCGTCTCGGGACTAAATAAGTTACTTTCACCCCTGGGGTAACAATGTACTATTTTTGTATGTTCACCGATTGTCATTTGTGAGCTGATTTCCAAAATTATTTTTGTAATCGAAAGAGTATACTCCCGTGGTGGTCCCACTGTCACCATGTCTTACCCTGATGATGAAATCCCATGAAAATCGAGGGAAAACCTTAAATTTCATAGGCACGTCCAACATGTTTCATGCTTTTGTTGAAGATATTCAGGTATTTGCATCTAGTTGTTATTATATTATGATACTGAGCTAATGATAGAAGGTTTCCGGTAGGTCAAGAATATAAGAAGATAGTTCTTTCAATACTCTTTAGAGCGAAATACGTTTTAATTTTTTTTTGGGTGTTTGCCTTGGCTCAAATTCTAATACACACGTATTAAGAGGACTATGTAGTGTCCATTCATGGCTCGAGTATGCACTTTCAAAAATGCAGTTTGTTGTACACAGTTTAGAGTTGAAAATCCAAGGCAAGTGCCTACATTTCTTATTGAAATATTGTTTCAGGCGATAACTGTTTTAGCCCCCTAAACCTTTACGAAATTAGATACTTTGGTCTCATTACATTCAGTATACCTTAATCTATGTTTGTACGTTTTGCTTTTTTGTAATTCAGTATAGTTTAGTCAAAAAAGATAAAAATGCTCGAGTTTTTAAGTCTAAAATATAGATATTTAGATGTAAATATTCTGAACAATATTACTTCAAAATCTAAACGTAAAAACCTAGATTTTCATTACATCTACAACATTTCAAAAAAATATGAAAATTGGACTATGTAAAGAGGGAGAAAAACGTTATTGCTTTTTGTATAAAAATTTACAGCTTCAGTCTTCTTAAATTAACTAAAAGGAATAGAATAAATTAAAAAAAAAATCTTCAAAAACACCAAAAAGTGGTAAATAATGTTGGATTACGTACAACGTCATAGTTTTAAATTGAAGTCTGTACCAAGCAATGATCACCTGAAAAGTCTTAAAAATGTAAGAACAACGTAATGTAATTAGTTAAATTTGGCACTTACTTCAATATTAAACTGTGATGTTGTACGTATTACTATATTATTTATGACTTTTTGGTGTTTTTGAAGTCGGTTTCATTTTTTTTGTTAAAAAAGTGTATTTTCATTACTCATACTCGGAAAGTACCCAAGTAACATTTTTTTCGGGTCTCGGTTGTAACCTTTACCTCAAGGATTTAAAAGAGTAATAAAAAGTTTAACGTTTTGCTATCTGGTCGTATTTAGTATTTCAGAAAGATTAATAAGTCCTAAAACTAATTGACTATTATTACAACTTTGGAACCGCTGACAAGATTAACGTTATTTTTACTTAGGTTTTAGGAGCATATAGTCCTAAGGTGTTAAATTTGTCGTAGACTCCTGATTCATTTCTAGAAAAGCTAGCATAATACTAAAGTGAGATCTAAAGGTTAATTTTTTAACTTATATACAGCTATTAAGTTATGGAATTTTAAAATCACCTGTAAGTCATTTCTAAAACCTACATGAAACCTTTAGGCTTTAATAGAGTTATCTAGACAAACAAATTAGGATTATATGGTTAAAACCCAAACCAGTAATGCTATTGTATAAGTTTACGGCATGATTTAAGTCCTACGAGAATATTTTAAAGCTTAAAAAACATCCTCAAAAAATTTCAGTTATCTCCGCGAGTTTTAAGCAACTGCAAAAATAGCCTAGTAATTTTAACTAGCTCCGCTAGATAATCTTTAGATCTTATTTTGGCAAACATAATTAGCTTTTAGCTGTTACAGTTCTAAAAAAGTTTATTTAAATTCTTTCTAGTAATTTCCTAACGGCAGCCATATTTTTTATTGAAATAAAAAATCTATCGGAACAAAAAGAAATATTTTGATAAATTAAATAAAGCAAAATTAAGTAATGTGTGCTATATATTTCAAATGTATGTTTTATATGGATGGAAGTTTCATTTCGAATGCGATTTATCACCAACCACCGTATTTTATAATTTTTATTTTATTAAAATATCTTCTGTTCACGCTCGAGGAAGAGCGAGTGGCAACATTGCATTCTAGTCTGTGCAGTGAGAGCTTTTTTGGCGGCCGGCCGCATGTGACATGTCAGTTGAGTCGAGTCGAAATGTCATGACATTATTAGAGGTTATATGCGGGCCGGAATATATAACTAACAAATTGTATTTTGCGCGGCGCACCTAATATCGGGGTGCGAAAGCCCGCTTTGTGTTGTGCAAAGGTGTCAAAATCGCGTGTGTGAGCCGTGGTGGCCTAATAGGCATTTGTAGTGCTCCGGTCTCCACCGGTGGATCCACTGCAGAACTTCAGGAGCCGCGACTTCCTTCGAGCTAGCTCAGGAAGTCCACCGGCTACATACGGAGACAATTGGAATCGGGGTAAGCCACAATGCTTTCTATGAGCTGGTAGTAGGGTACAAAAATCAGCAACCCCGAAGTCGGTGAATCGCCGACGTGGTGGTGTCTACCTTGGGCACCACCATCTTCAGAATTTTAACTTACGAAGGGCCCACCTCGTATACAGCTCTATTATCATGAAGTTTTACAATAAAGTGTCAGTCGCAGTATTTTTTAATTTTTCCTGACGTCAGCAAGCTACTTATTATTTTTATGAATTTAACACTTACCTTATCTCGCCTTTCTAAAACAAGGAATCGCCATTAAAAATAAAGATTTAAAATTCACTTGTTTCTTTTAAAAAAATCTTAAATAGAAACATTTTAAAACCTGGGAGTCTCAGAAAAGCATTTATTCACGTCTAAAAACCGTTTAAGTCATCATAATGATACATCCAAAAACATTTTAGAACATTATATTAACCTTAAATAAAGGTATTGTGATTTAAACTATAGGTTTTTCTGTAGCTCTCAGAAAGGTTCTAAAACGTGGGCCCTTTTTGCACTCGGGGGTTATTATAAGGTTAATATAACATTATTGAGTCTATTAAGACTTAGTAGCAGATATCCATATATAGGTTCTATAACCTTTTCAAAACCATTCTAGAACCTAAAATGTTACTTGGGTAGGTCTAAAGATGCCTGAGGAGCGGGTTGAAAGTATTACTTTTCAGACCTAGCGAGAATAGTTTTCAACTGACAGCTGTCAAATTATAAAATTTTTAACTTTTTAGTGAATAGCCTTTTTAGTGAAAGAAACCCTAATATTATAGTATTAAATTAGGGTTTTGCTCGATTTTCATGGGATCCCATCATCAGATCCTGACTTTGGTGATACCACCCCAGGAGTATACTCTATCGAATACAAGAAGAATTTTGAAAATCGGTCAACAATTGGCGGAGTAATCGCGTAACTATACACAAAACACGTTGGACACACGTAAAAATTTAATGGTTTTCCTCGATTTTTATGGGATCCCATTGTCAGATCCTAATTTTGGTGAACATGGGACCACCCTTGGAGTATTCTCTATCGAATACAAAAAGAATCATCAAAATCGGTTCATAAACGACGAACCTTTTTTCGAAGTCGGTTAAAAAGCTTATTATAAAGTGTCTGATTATATGACAGATAAAACTGCTTGGGGTTGACAATAAAATGTGATAATTGACGTTCAAAAGGTGTTAACACTTTGTGATAATGGGATAAATTTTATTCGAGTAACTGTTGCACTCACTCCGACAGGCATTATTATGTTATTTAAAAAAATAAAAATGTTTCTGGAATATAATATTGTAATGTTGTCATTTTAAAAGAGGAGACAAAAAAAATACAAGACCTTCCGAGTTTCTCGCCTGTTCTTCTCGAGACGGCTCTCCCAATTTCCGAACAGGTGTAGAATCAACTTTTTTATTTTCATTTGACTTGTATTTGCACACATCTTAATAATGTTTGGGGTGTGTGTATAAGTACAGTAAGCTCCCATTCAAGCTTTACATTTGCACTACGAAAACCGCCACTATTACGAGCGACATAAGAACGGTCCAATGGTCAATCAGTATAGCTTGATAAGGAGCTTACTGTACATACAAGGATTAAATAATTTAGTTAATTAGATTCTTGGTTGAAGATTTTTGTGTTTTTTTTTTGACGTCAATAAGTGCCTGTTAAGGTCTATATTTAATAAAGATTTTTGAATTTAAGTTCAAGCATTAAATCACGAAAGGGATTTGAATCGTCTTCTTGTCAAAATTAGGAAATACAATGTAATTCCTCCTTTACAATATAATTCCTTCGTGTCAACATTAGGAAATACAATTTTCCTTACCAGAGGGAGACTCTATACCAGTATCGCCTGCGTCCACCTCCGTCTTACCTATTTCTGACGCAAGAAGCAGTGCTTGCATTGCTGTGTTCCGGTTTGAAAGGTAATATATGGCAGTGAAACTACTGGACGTGACTTTACACCTCATGCCACAAGTTGGCAATGTACGCTGTGATTCTTGTGAGGGTTGCAGTTTTGCTGCGAATCTCACAAGAGCCACGCGTAGTAGAGACGTGACTGTTACCACTTACCATCAGGTGGGCAGTTTTCTTGTTAAAAAACAGGGATGTTACGGATATGATATTTCGGATCTGAATACGGATACGGATATAGGAATAAAATTATATCCGTTTCGGATACGGTTACGGATATGTAATTATTTCGGATTATCCGTTAGTTTCGGATAGTTTCGGTTACGGATATTAGATTCAAGTAAAATATAAACACAAATAATAGTCAACTGTTAAATAAAAAACTAACTAATTACGAAAGAGGTTATGCTATGAGTTGAAATAACAAACAAAGTGCAAGATTCACGTGGCGCGTGAGCGGTGAAACAAAAACCTGTCGAAACAAGTCGTTTTATTTAAACTCCGCCCTTATTCGAAACTATCCGAAAGTTGTGAAATGGATACGGTTACGGATAATATTTTATTTCGGATATCCGATAGTTTCGGTCACGGTTACGGAGCTCCATAACATCCCTGTTAAAAAACAATTTCAGCTAAGTTACGTTCATGCGATCTGTTCGAGAATTCTAACAAATCAAACACCCGATGAGCAAACACCTGGTCTTTTTAACGAACACCTGCTTCTCGATGACGCAGATAAATCATTAATATTTAACTTGGGCTTTGTTATTGACAGCAGTTAGTCAGCTCCTGCGTAATATTTGTTTTGTATAATGTTTTTCGCAGGCGTTTTTTACACTACTGACATAGTCAACATGTTTACCGATCTCTGTTTTCTTGGCTTTTGTTAGGCCTTTGATACAGTAGCACAGTTGACAATGCTTCATTTCTTCGGTTTTTAGGGTTCCGTTCGTTCCTCAAAACAAGAAAACCGACTTCGAAAACACCAATAAGTCGTTAATAATATAGAAATACATACATCTCCTTTTTATATTGAAGTTTTCTGCCAAATTGATTGTTCTTATATTTTTTAAGACTTTCAAGGTGATCGTTACTTGGCACCGACTTCATTATAAAACGGTGATGGTGTATGTACACTCAGGGACAAATTTAGAGGAACACTACACTTTTTACATAGATTCAAGTTACTTTTAGAACATCATATCGATGTGTGATTGACCTTTAATGCGTTTCTTTGATTGTTATCCAGGATTCATGACCAAGGCCATAACAGATAATGACAAAATTTCCCTATTTGTGACCTGGAGAAGAACGGTAACTTTTAATGGTGGTCTTTTTTATCACAATCGTACAGCTGGTTTCCGCGGTGAATGTTTTGTTTGTAGCGAATCCGATGGCTAAAAAGCTGGTAAAACTAAATATTATGGTTTCGTATGCTGAAATACACAGCGTTATCAAAACTAGAAGTGAATTTTTATCGTTCCTCTAAATTTGTCCCTGAGTGTATTTTTATATTATTTATGACTTTTTGGTAATTTTGAAGTCGGTTTTTCTTTCCAAATCTTTCTAGTTCAGTTAATACATGCGTATTTGAATTTGAGCCAAGGTAAACACCAGAGCATTCCCCATGGAACATTCAGTTAAACGCGCTAAATGAGGCGATGTCACGACGAAGTTGTAGCGGCCCGAGGGTGCTAAGTTGCCTCTACATCGCCAATTATGCGGATAGCGCGACGCTGCAATCTGCAGCAAATTTGCGACTTCGCAAGGAAATTATTCTGTAAATTATTAGATACTAAGACATAGTTTTATGCTTTGAAACCTCGATCTACTGTTTTGATATCTACTGTCTACCGAATAAATAATTTGACTTTGTCTTTGAAAAAGTCGACTGAAATTGGTGCAAGGGTAACCCACTTGTCTAAGCCTGGTCTAAAGTTAGTCTTGGTTTAAGCCTTTCACTTGTGTTAATAGATAAATAAAGACAGCGTCAACTTAGGCCTGGTTTAAACCAGGATTAACTTTAGACCATTTTTAGGGTTCCGTAGTAAACAAGGAACCCTTATAGTTACGCCATGTCTGTCTGTCTGTCTGTCCGCGGTTTCACTAGAAAGCTGTAATTTGGTATATGTATGTATATTAATCATGCCAAGAAAGTGGTAGAAAAAAATTTTTTTTTAGGTTAGCTCCCATACAAGTAAAGTGGGAGTATTTTTCTTTCTCGACTAACCCATCATGTGGGGTGTTATTGAATAGATCTGTAAAAAATAATGTAAGGTTCAGAACACCATTTGCAGATTTAGGGATCCGTTTCTGAAATATTTGGTTTTTGTTAAAAGTAAGTGTCCCCTCCCCTCTATCTGCTAAACGGTTATATATGGACACGTGAAAAAAATTACAACAGTAGTATATATAACAAAGTTTAAAGGAAAACTATCAAAGTTGAGTACTAAGTGCAAACTAAAAAGTTATAGACGACCAACTTATAAAATGTACTCGGAAGAGTAAAATTTCATTGAAAATTTGTACTGAATATAAAGTTAAGGAAATATAAAATCATTGCAGCTTTAATAATAATAATAATGCCCAATTCAATAGCAACGTGTTGTGAGGTGTGAGTGTGAACTCAAAGTTGGCATTTGCAACTACGGAACCCTACACTGCGCGTGGCGCGACACGCACTTGGCCGGTTTTTTTAAATAAGCTATGGTAACAGGGTATGAAAAATGATAATCAAATTAGTCCGTCATCATTACAGCTCATATACGTCACCACCGACGGGCTTGAGCCTACCCTTAGTTAGGCGGTGTTTAGGCCTTAGTCAACCACGCTGGCTCAGTGCGGATTGGTCGACTTCACATACACCTTTGAATTTCTTCGCCGATGTATGCAGGTTGCCTCACGATGTTTTCCTTCACCGTAGGGGCGCCAGACAAATGTACAAATGAAACTCGAAAAACGAAAAACACATTGGTACATGGCTATCTCGAACCCCGGACCTCCCGATTGGAAGGCAATTGCCGAGTCCACAGCGCCACCGACGCTCTACTCCTACAATATGTGTATTAAAATAAAAGAGCTTAGCTTATGGAATGCAGTAGTTACTTTATGAAGTAAAAAAAAATTCAAGATGGCCGCCTTCACAATATACAATATGGATATCAAATTAACGGGCATGACTTGTAAAATATAGTACACCATGTTAAAAAAATACAAGATGGCCGGCATCACAAAATAAAATAAACTAATTTAGTAAAAATATTTTATAGAACTTTATTAGAATGACACAATTTTTTATGATAATAGAAAAACTTATCGCGAGATTGACCTATTTTATAAATACACTAGTTGTGTCCGCGAACTATGTTTCGCCTTAAAACAAAAAACTGTAAATCACTTTCCCGCGGGAACTATTTACTTTTCCGGGATAATAAGTAGCCTATATGTTAATCCCTGTCGTAATCCGTCTACCTACAAAATTTCATCCAAATCCATACAGTAATTTTCGCGTGAAAGAGTAACAAACATCCATACTCACAAACTTTCGCGTTTCAATACTAGTAAGGAGATATTTTAGATAGAATTACTAATATATCAAGGGTGATCTTCGTCTATTCTAATATTAAGATCAATTTAAATAGATTCTGTATTAAAGTTTATACACATTCTCGCGACAAGCTTTTATATTCTCTTAAAAAATTGTGTCATGTTATTATTCCCCCTTTTTAGAGCATTACAATAAAAGCTTGTTTGTAAAAATATTTTGTTTTAACTATTTTGATACACAAATTTCTTGTCACTGCTGACTTTGAACAAAGTGATAATAGTTCAAACTTTCATTGTCCTAGACTAGACTATATTCCTAAGCATAAGTATACAGAGAGATTTAAAATGGAGCGGTATAATGAATTCACTAGTTAAAGCTTATTATTAGCTTAGCAGTGTGTGATTTAAAAGTAGGCTAAACGAAGACATTGTACAGTCGACGTCAAAAATATGTATAAATTTTTGGACCTTACTCCTCTGTAATAAGGCGAAAAATGTACATATATTTGACTACGACTGTACCAAAGGGCCAATGAGCAACAATCAAGCAATTGCGAAGTATAAAATACAAAACTGAAAGCTTTTGTCCAAAGATGTCATCTAGCTTGCGATGAGTTTAAAGCTCAAAACAATAACTAAACCGTTTTGTTCTGAGGTTTGCGTTTATTTCATTTTTTGTCATCCAAAAGTTTTAGAGGTGGTGTTTATTGAAGAGATTCATTCCTTGTGATTGACTTTATCGATCGGTTTCATAAAATATAGGATGTTTTTCTATTGTTCCGTCTCCATACATTGTATGCCCCAGTAACGGACAGCAAAGGAAAAATGCTAATTTTGTTGGGAGTCCTTCATACATAGTAGGCATCGTAATATCACACAAAATGTATTACATTTTGAGGTTATATTCGTAAAGTAAACTATGTCACATTGGCTCTAAACAACTATATCATTTGTGACTATACTATTTGAATACGTTGCATTGATCATGAGTTTGAAGCTCATGATCAAAAAAAAATCATAAAGAATAAAAAATATTTAGGAAATGCACATTAATCAAAAGATTTGAAAAAAGCCAAATAGCCTTACCAGACGGGGTGCCTTCCATTGTGGTATTCAGCGAGGAATCTGCTCATTTTCCAATACCATGGAACCACCAGCAGAATCACAATTAACACAAACACCTTCCATTTCGTATTAAGGTTGTCAAGATCCGTTGTTTAATGCCAAGTTATCGTTCGAGCAGATCACAAAGTCCATAAATCGAAGCCAGGGTACGTATGTTATTTTAAAAAATCAGAGTCTGTAAGAATAGCCAAGTATTTATAAGTAATCTAAAAATAGAAAAAAAATAAAAACGCACTACACAAACACGAGAGCAAGTAAGCGGGTGAGTAAAAAAAAACAATTAGAGATGTCACTCACTTCCGATTCTGTAGAATCGATACGGTTAATTGAACTACAACATCGAAAATCGATTTTGGTCAATATTGAACCACCCACTATTGTGATATATCCAACATGTATTTTAATAACAAATACATACATATTATAATATAAATATGACATAATTTGATAAAATAAGAACGAAATTATATTACAATTGAAAAATTGATTGATTTAAATACAAGTAGAACATCTATAGTTGTTTTCATGGCGGCTAGTGTAGATGACAGTCGAAGTATACAGTAGTTAAAAGCTTTTAATTTATCGTTTCAAACTACAACTTGTCCGTTTAATAAGGATAATTGCTAACGACGTCAAAAAATATGTTAAAAATTATGACGTGAGATATTTGTTTATCCGTGTCTGGGGTCATTTTCGCCGATGTCTTTTACTGGGTTTGATTCCCGGTTCAGACTGACGATTATTTTAAAATCGGTAAAATACAGTTTGGATTTTTTAAAATCAAAATGAAGTATTCTTTCCAAAAATTTTCTATCTACGATATTAAAGGTACTTTTTCTTCATGTGGCATTACCGTGGGACGCATAATTCGAATTCAAATAACTAATGTTAAATATTGCAACTAATTAAGCATAGTTACACTATCGTGCTAGGTTTGCAGTTGTAATAAATGCGTAAAAATATCGTGAAATAAATTCTGTCAGCCTAAAGTTTAGGCTGACAGAATTGATTTTGCAAATTGATTTGGCCTACACTATTGCGCGAGAGCAAAATTTCAATGGGGGCGACGGTGGCGCTTTGGCTTTGGACTCGGCACTGGCCTTCCAATCGTGGTCGGGGTTCGAGTCCGCCATGAACCAATGTGTTTTTCGTTTTGAATCTGATATGTACATTTGTCCGACGCTCCTACGGCGAAGGAAAGCATCGTGAGACAACCTTCATACATCTGCGAATAAATTCAATGGTGTATGTGAAGTCGACCAACCCGCACTGGGCCAGCGTGGTTGACTAAGGTTTAATCGCCCAACATAGGTTAGGCTCGAGCCCCTCGGTGGAGACGCATATGGGCTGTGCTACGATAAACAAAATACGTTAAGTTTCAATCGAAGCCACCAATAGCTTACTAAGTAAAAAGCTTTGTTAAAATCTAATTTATTTTTTGTTACCTTCACATTGCCTAAGCTACTGTGTAAAAAGCTTTGTGAAAATCAAGTAATCTATAATAATAATTATTTATTTATTTTTCTCCACAATCGCAATAACTATGCAGTAGTACTTAGAGACAGAATGTACATAATATAAGATTGTGAGAGACTGGTGCCTGAACTAAGCTGAAGCCTGTATTTCAGTGCACCAGTACTCTCATCTCACGATGTCGCGCCAACATTGTAAATTAAAACTTAGCACAAATTTTGAAATTCAGAATAATGCAAGATAGCTGGATTGTGAAATTACATAAGTGTATGTGTGTGTGTGTGTGTGTGTGTGTGTGTGTGAGTGAGTGAGTGTGCATACATGGACGCGTGCATGAGTGTTAATCTGTTTGTCAGCTTCAGTTCTAGCACCTAAGATATAAACGTGTTATGTATTAAATTCACGAGGCAATTACAATTAATACGTATACATTTGTATCACGTGATATTAGAACAGTTCTTCATACATCGCCAGATATCGGTATTCGCAGACAATATGTGCCAAATATTTTTTCGTGAAAGTCTAACAAAGGGTTGCGTAGATTCTAATATGCATGATAGCACATAATTACGCCTGTAAAAGATTAAATCCAAAAAATACAAGGAAATGTAAAACAGTCAAATATCATTGTAAACAAGCTGAATCGAACACACGCGGCTATTGTTCTCTTCTTATATTAGTAATTTAGCAATAAATTACGTTCTATTGAAATTAGTTAGTGCGTGTCACCATCTGGGTAAATATCACAAAATTTACTCCCCTGATTTACAGAGTATAAAAGAGAAAGCCTTCAGCGGAAATTAGCAAACGACTTTGTGAATCCACCATGGTCGGGTTCAAGCTCCTAACCGTTGCCAGTCTGGTGAGTAATGAGATTCAGATTATTATTTGGGCGATGTTAAGTCTGCAATGTGCATTCGTCTGACGCTCCTACTACGGTGAAGGAAAACATCGCGAGGCAACCTGCATACATCTGCGAAGAGATTCAAAGGTGTATGTGGAGTCGACCAATCCGCACTGGGCCAGCGTGGTCGACTAGGGCCTAAAACACCCTAACTTAGGGTAGGCTCGAGCCCCTCGGTGGGGACGTATATGAGCTGCTATGATGAGTCCACCTACATCGTTAAAAAAATCTGCGTTTACGTTACCTACACGTTGTAGTATCAATATCTATAGGTACTTATAAAATAACATGTCCTGGTTCACTGACTAAAGGGGTCTCTTAAGGGGTCTTCTACCCCTTAAGGGGTGAGACAGGGGTTTGTTTTTGGACTTTATTTTTGGGTTACTGATTAAAAATGAGTAAATACCTGCTTAAGCGTTTGTGAAAATTCTACCCCTAAGGGAGCGAAGTAAGGGTTGACAGCGCGTATATAGGTTAGTCTGGAAGTCCATCAATTATGAAGCTAGAAGCATGAAATTTTGTATTTAAGCTGATAATTAGAAATGAGTGAACACATGCTTTAGCGTTTGCGAAACCGCCCGCCCACTCCTCTCCCCCATACAAATATGAAATAGGGGTAGACATTTTGTTTTCTTTTAAGTGTATTTAACTGCCTACCGTATTTCAACGGGACCATTTTAAAAGCTTTTATACCGGCTTCTTTTTTATCACCCAGGAAAATTTAAAGAACGCTGCATGGCATGGCAGTATAATGATTTAAATATGAATAAAAAAATAACTCACCTCCTTAATTTTATATGAATTTTCTAAAATATACAAAAAATGCTGCACTAGTTGAGAGCAGCATTTTTTTTAAAAAAAAATTTTTTCATTATTTTTTTTATAATAATGGATGTGTCCTGAAGCGTCTCTTAAATTTTCCGGGGTGATAAAAAAATAACCGTGTATAAATATTCAAAAATATTGAATATTTTTTACTACGGGAAAATATTAAGCTCCCGCGGAAAAAACGAAAAAAAAAACGGGCGAAGCTGAGAGGCGAAACACTAGTGTACTATAAAACTAACTCCGCTCCGCCTTGATGAAAAATCACCCGCTCATATCATTGCAAAGACTCAAGTTACGCTACTACAGTTGGGCTTCTGGGCCCGCCTGGGTTACCACTGTCGCACCTAAGTTTGTCGCCATAATAACAATGCTAATAGCATTGTTGTGTTCCGACAATTAAAGGTAGGATAGCCAGTTCCTCAGTTGTTGAGGAGTCCAGGTGAAGCTCGCTTCCACTCATTACCATCAGGTGGTATGATGATTACGATTGACCCTATCGAATGGTCCCTTGAAAGTACAGGATGTTACTTTTTCGGATTTTCACCGGTTCGTATTGGCAATCGTATTTTCAAAATTCTCCAAATTCAGTTTTGATTCTATAAAAAAATAAAGAAACGTTTCACATTTTGTTTAATGCAAAACTGCGTCCGTGTTTTTTTGTCCATGTGCTAAATATGACACAACGTTTACAATGATCGCGTCTAATATAGTTTAGTTCATTAATTTAAAAAGAAAGATCATGTCAGTCAGCAATCAAAATGAGTGATTTTTTTACTTTTTTTAAAGTAAATAAACGATAGTGAGGTCGGGTTGTTAAAAAATATATTTAAATTAGCATTCCGTTCGCGTTTTTTTCGTTTTTCCGGTGGAATGTAATGTAGAAACTTTGAAGGGTCTATTAAAACACGCAGAGTAGTAGTTTAAAAAATATAAACCACGTATTTACTCGTTTCCGTTTTTTAGCCCTTTTTTTGGGAGGGGAGAAAATGCACTTACGCATTCCTCGTGGTCGAGCCAAACCACGAGGATGTGTGAGACTCCCCAGACCGTACTCGGCCCGGGCCTATCCACTAAAACCCCCCCAGCAACTCTCCATCCCTCACAAGACAGGGGAAAGGGGAGTACAGCCAGGCCTTGTTCCCGCTGACCCCCTGCTCGTGACATGTCCGTTGCCGGACTCCCCGCCGGGCTTTGCTGCTTTGTGGAGCGGCGCAGAATTGCGCTGCTCTACACCCCGGGTTGGTTTTTTATTGTGGTTGTCTTCCACGTGGCTCGACGCTCAGTGCGCCGGGCCCCCGACCCGCTCAGTGTGGGTAACAGGTTGGCCGACGGTAGATCCCACTGGATCCACCGCCGCGCGGGTGAGCCGAAGCTCGGGGAAATCCACAACAGGCGTGAAGCGCCATGGCAAAAAACTCGCTTCTGCTCTGCTACCACAAAAGGCAGCCGCCAGGCCACAAGCCACACCTCTTCTTACCACAAGAAGAGGGGACTTCGCCCTTCCCCGCATGAAGCGGGTGGCCACATGAAGTGGCCCGCCGGGTTGAACCCGGCCATCCCACGCCCCCCCTCCATGGGGGTCCACTCGTCAGACTATTAGCCCGCGGCAGAAAATCTGCCGGGTTGCCCAGGGTACACCACAAGGAGGTTGTCTGACATCACACCCCTCCGTTTATTAGCTTAATTATAAAGGTACAACATCTTTTTAGCTTCAATAATAATGAAATACCATACAAAGTTTGACCCCTGTTTCATGTTCGAAAAACCATTTTTTCTTTATGTTTATTAGCCTAATTATAGAGGTTCATATTTTAACTTCAATAATAACGAAATTCCATAAAAAGTTCAACCCCCATTTGACCCCTTTGTAGGTAAAAAACATTTCTAGTGGATATCAAGCGTTATATTTTTAGTGGATTGAACCACTGGACAAATTTCAGATGTCTACCTTTAACAGTTTAGGCGCGGAGATGCTAAGATTGAGAAGTCAGTCAGGACATGTACTGCCATCATTTAGGTGCGTTCAAACCAAACGAACAAAGAGCTAGACCTGGAACAAGAGCATTCTTTCTTGATCTTGTAGTGTAAACGAAAGCTCGTTTTGAGCGTTTACACCAAAAGATCGACGAGCAAGAATGAGAACCAAGAACTAGAATTCTTGCACAATAGATGCTTAGATCAGTCGAATCGCTAGAATACAAGAACGCTTTGAAGTGACCGCTCCCAGGAGCGAGCGCATCCGAACACGCAAGAACGCTCTAAGCAACTGTTCGCACGCTCTAGGGCCGTTTCCATCAAGCTAGCGAGCATCACTAGAATATTCCATAGAATCTACGTACGCCGATAGAGCAACTTAAGAATGCTCTACATCTCTTTACACTAAAATAATTTAATAGAGTGGGGATAGAAGGAACATTCGCTCGTCTGATGTGAATCGGTCTTTATGTAAAAACAATTATCCATATCATCATACGTTTAAAACAGTATCAATCGTCTACGGTCTAGTTATTGAGTCTGCACAGTTGTTCTGAATGTCGATTACCCATGGGCCATATGTTTTTTTACTTGATTAGATTGGTCTGAGCCCGCCTGACTAGCAATTGTCGCCACAATAACAATATTGTGGTCCGATAAGGCCATGTTTTCATCTTTCATGTTCAGTCAGGCGGTTCTAAACAAGATTTGTCACAATCTCACAATTCGCCAGCGATTGCGTCGTCAATACAAAGCTCTACGCCGACTGTCTTTTGCGAAGCGGCAACGGATGCGTTCCGACCGTCTACATTGAAAACCATCCTCTTAAAGGAGTTTCATGATGAACGGGCACAAGCTTATTTACTCTGTAGTACTGACTCAGGAAGCCGGTACGTGCGTGAAACGCAAGCAAACACGAGCATGCTTTCCGTTCATGAGTACACAATGAAATTACACGCTCATAATGCACAAAGGAAACTCGACAAGTGCTCCAATAATTTATGTATTGACGTACATAGTGTTGATGATTAATAATGCGGAATTTATTGCTTCCCAAATATTTTGAGGCAAACTTTTGCCGGAAGGAAACTGGTTATAGATTCGTCTGCGTACATCTATCCTACCTTCTTCCGGCAAGCAGCGTGCTTGCATCGCTGCTTCCGATTTTAAGGATGAGACAGGCAGTTAAATTACTCGTAGGCGGTTGGGCAGGAAGAGGCGCGCCTTCTCAGGGGTACATCAGCTACCCTTAGGGAAGGAAGGCCCAGCCATCCGACAACCGGCTGGGAGATATTACGTTACCTACCTGGTCGGGGGGTCACAGCCGAGTAATCTGGTGACCCCTCCCTTGGCGAGTCCCAGCTCGCATACCGCTGGGCCTGTCCGCAGGGGGTGCGTTCGGGGAATGGCTACTCCGATCCTAAGCGTGTCTCCGCCAGGGGCGGAGAAGTACCGGAGGGTGGTTTAGCCGCGTATGGGGCTTAACCCGAGTCCTACAGCATAAGAGACAGCCTTGTCGGCTTCGGTTCCTTGTGAATCGTAAAAGGATTCCCTCACCCTAAGAAAAGGCAGTGAAAATACCGGTTACTGGTCAAAATGAATGATTAGGTAATCAATGATCCGTATTCAGCGTAGCAAAATAAATTTATTTTGTAGTCAAATAAAATATTTGATTCATTTTTTATAATTCGTTTATATCAAATGATTGATTGTTTTCATAAATAATATTTATGTGTGTTTGAAAGTCAACTTTTTTTTTTCAATTTACTTTTACTTTTATTTATTTAACTTAATAATGGTTGGGGTGTGTGTACATACAAGGATTAAATAATTAGTTAATTAGATTCTTGTTTGAATATTTTTAATGTTTTGTTTAAATTACCTGTAAAGGTCTATATTGAATAAAGGTTTTTGAGTTTGAGTTTGGTCAATACCCTATCAAGCCCAAATCTACCCATGTTAACATAGTGATATAAAAGTTATGGCGCCATTAAAAATTCTAAACTGCAAAATTAATTTTGAAATCCGCCATGCAAATAGTTGGGTCTGTAAGAAAAATGTATAGGGAGTTAGAAAATTATTTTCACAATTTCGAATTTTCAATAACGCCATATCTTTTATATGACTTTGTTAACATGGGCAGATTTAGGCTTGAAAGGGCATTGACCAAGCAGCTTGTATAGTCTATCCATCCATAGCTCAAGGTCTTATAGCTACATAGAAATTTATACCCGGTTACTTTTTATCACCCCGGATAATTTAGGGGATGTTTCAGGACACAGTAGTAGAATTAAACATTAATAAAAAAAATAACTCGCCTATTAAGTTTTGTATTTATTTTCTAAAATATCCAAAAAAATACTACACTAATTTAGTGCAGTAGTTTTTTTTATGAAGCCGCAAGTTTTTGATAAGGGAAATAGGTAGGGTCTATTAATACTTGCGGCTATAGATTTGACTCTCAATGACGGCTTTCGGAGCTGTGCTTTATTAGATAACCGACACATCTAGGTAGTATAGATAATTATAGAGCTGCTATTGTGATAGTACCTAAATGATTTTTATGGCCAAACTAATTTTTGTCAATTAATTGTCTTTCATAAGTTAGACGATTGTTTCCGATGTTTTTCGATGCCTATAATTTTTCATTTATTTATTTAGTTATCTGGAAAATCAACAACTTAATCTTATAATATACAATGATGGGATGGGAAGGAGCAAATAGTAAAATTCAATAACAGTGAAGCCTTTACGGAATTTAACTTAATTTATAAAATTAACATAGATGCACAACTTAATAGACATGCTATTTATTCCTACTGTTTTCACATTTTACTGTTTTCATTGTATGTGTATGTATGTGGTGTGTGTGTGTATATGTGTGTGTGGTGTGTGTGTGTGTTCGTGTGTACTTGATGTATTTTTACATTGTTATTGTGATTATTAAATCATCTAATTTTTGCTGTTGCTTTTGTTTACAGGCAGCCTTCGCACTCGCCACCCCAATCACCCTTGGGGGTGGTGGCAGCGGCAGTGGAGGTGGAAGCCTTAAAATAGGTGAGAAAACTAAAAACCATTCGGCCACAACAGGAATATCCAAAGCGGTCTATTTGACTTGACTATCCCTTCAGGACAAACAATGGTTAAAAATTTATTAATCAACAATGGTATCGTGGTGATATTAATTTTTGTTTTATCGTGGGAATTTTATATTTTCCTCTAGAAAAAACAATTTTGTAGCCTATGTTCATGAGGGATAATGTAGCATTCTAACCGTGAAAGAATTTTTGAAATCGGTCCAGTAGTTTTTGAGTTTTTTCGTTACATACATACACACAAATCTTTCCTCTTTATAATAATAGTGAAGACTCGATACCTATTGTCTTCTTGGCCTAACTTATGTATGTCCTCAGTTCCAGTAACGTTCGGCGTTTTACTTCTGAACTTTCCAACCTAGATAATCTTATTCAAGAAAACTTCCAAAAATTTTAAATTGTCTAGTCAAACGTTCAATTTATTGAAAAAAAAATACTGACGTCTGAATCTGAATCTTGCTTTCTTTGGGGGAATTAAGTGCATCAATGTTGACATCAACTGAGGTTGTTGCTGCACTCAAACAGTTTTCCAGGTGTACATCGGTAATTCATGCTCTCATTAGGGGTTTAATATGCTCCATTGGTTAGCAATATACACACAAAATAATACCCTACTGGTCAACAGAGGCTCTAGGTCCCTCCATCAACCTGCACTGGCCCAAGTTGGAAAACATTAAATTGGATTTAAAGCAATGGGTGCCCCTTTTCGATTAGCTTTATCGTCTAGACAAAATACTGAACTTGAATGGATGCCAAATTTTTTAAATTTAGAACTTCTGTGTATATGTATAAGGCCTAGAAAGTGGTTTAGCAAGGAGCAATGGCATTATTTTACATGGAATTGATTTAATGCTTGTAGGAAATATCTATAAATGATAATCGTATCATTACTCAAAAATAATAATGGATTTTACTTGAATATCTCCGGAATTTAAAATAATAACCATTTTTATAAAGGTTATATTATTTTCGACAATGAAATAAATACCAAAAACGTTTTCATTTTCCTAAGTATAACTGCCATGAAATGAAAATTACTATAATACTGCTCTTCCTATATGACGTATTTATAATTGTTTCTGGACGACAGGTTTTGGAGGTTCAGCTGGAGGCAGTGGATCCGGCGGAGGATCCTCAGGAGGCAGTGCTGGTGGCTCGTCCGGCGGTAGTACCGGCGGTGGCTTCCAAATAGGCCTCGGAGGCTCCGGTGGAGGATCATCAGGAGGCGGTGCCAGCGGTGGCTTCCAAATAGGCCTCGGAGGCTCTGGCAGTGGATCAACTGGAGGCAGTGGTAGTGGATCAGGCAGTGGATCATCTGGCTCGGGTGGTTCTATTGGACTCAACATTGGAGGATCTGGAAGCGGATCCGGTAGTGGATCATCTGGCTCAGGTGGTTCAATTGGAGTCACCATTGGTGGATCTGGAAGTGGATCCTCTGGAGGTAGTGGCAGTGGATCTGGCAGTGGATCCGGCAGTGGATCAGGCAGTGGATCAACTGGCGGCAGTTCAGGCGTTGGCATCCAAATCGGCCTCGGAGGTTCTGGCAGTGGATCTACTGGAGGCAGCGGTAGCGGATCAGGCAGCGGATCAGGCAGTGGATCATCTGGCTCAGGTGGTTCAATTGGAGTCACCATTGGTGGATCTGGAAGTGGATCGGGCAGTGGATCTTCTGGAGGCAGCGGTGGCATTCAAATTGGCCTCGGAGGCTCTGGTAGTGGATCGACTGGAGGCAGTGGTAGCGGATCAGGCAGTGGATCTGGCAATGGATCAGGCAGTGGATCATCTGGCGCTGGCGGTTCTATAGGAGTCACCATTGGTGGATCTGGAAGTGGATCCTCTGGAGGTAGTGGCAGTGGATCTGGCAGTGGATCAGGCAGTGGATCATCTGGCGCCGGCGGTTCAATTGGAGTCACCATTGGTGGATCTGGAAGTGGATCCTCTGGAGGTAGTGGCAGTGGATCAGGCAGTGGATCTGGCAGTGGATCAGGCAGTGGATCTGGCAGTGGATCAGGCAGTGGATCATCTGGCGCTGGCGGTTCAATTGGAGTCACCATTGGTGGATCTGGAAACGGATCAGGCAGTGGATCTTCTGGAGGCAGCGGTGGCATTCAAATCGGCCTTGGAGGCTCTGGAAGTGGATCTACTGGAGGCAGCGGTAGTTCATCAGGCAGTGGATCAGGCAGTGGGTCAACCGGTAGCAGCGGTGGCATCCAAATCGGCATCGGAGGCTCTGGAAGCGGATCTACCGGAGGCAGTGGTAGCGGATCAGGCAGTGGATCATCAGGAACTGGTGGTTCTATTGGAGTCACCATTGGTGGATCCGGAAGTGGATCTGGAAGTGGATCAGCCGGTGGTAGTGGAAGTGGATCAACTGGAGGCAGTTCCGGCGTTGGCATCCAAATCGGCCTGGGAGGCTCTGGTAGTGGATCTTCTGGAGGTAGTGTTGGTGGATCAGGCAGTGGATCTGGCAATGGATCAGGCAGTGGATCATCTGGCGCTGGTGGTTCTATTGGAGTCACCATTGGTGGATCTGGAAGTGGATCCTCTGGAGGTAGTGGCAGTGGATCAGGCAGTGGATCTGGCAGTGGATCAGGTAGTGGATCAGGTAGTGGATCATCTGGCGCTGGCGGTTCTATTGGAGTCACCATTGGTGGATCTGGAAGTGGATCCTCTGGAGGTAGTGGCAGTGGATCAGGCAGTGGATCTGGCAGTGGATCAGGTAGTGGATCAGGTAGTGGATCATCTGGCGCTGGCGGTTCTATTGGAGTCACCATTGGTGGATCTGGAAGTGGATCCTCTGGAGGTAGTGGCAGTGGATCAGCCAGTGGATCAACTGGCGGAAGTTCCGGCGTTGGCATCCAAATCGGACTCGGAGGTTCTGGTAGTGGATCTACTGGAGGCAGCGGTAGCGGATCAGGCAGTGGATCATCTAACTCAGGTGGTTCAATTGGAGTCACTATTGGTGGATCTGGAAACGGATCAGGCAGTGGATCTTCTGGAGGCAGCGGTGGCATTCAAATTGGCCTCGGAGGCTCTGGTAGTGGATCTACTGGAGGCAGCGGTAGTTCATCAGGGAGTGGATCAGGCAGTGGGTCAACCGGTAGCAGCGGTGGCATCCAAATCGGCATCGGAGGCTCTGGAAGCGGATCTACCGGAGGCAGTGGTAGCGGATCAGGCAGTGGATCATCTGGCGCTGGCGGTTCTATCGGAGTCACCATTGGTGGATCCGGAAGTGGATCTGGAAGTGGATCTGCCGGAGGTAGTGGAAGTGGATCAACTGGAGGTAGTTCCGGCGTTGGCATCCAAATAGGCCTGGGAGGCTCAGGTGGCTCTGGAGGCAGTGGTAGCGGATCCGGCAGTGGATCTGGCAATGGATCAGGCAGTGGATCATCTGGCGCTGGCGGTTCTATTGGAGTCACCATTGGTGGATCTGGAAGTGGATCCTCTGGAGGTAGTGGCAGTGGATCAGGCAGTGGAACAACTGGCGGAAGTTCCGGCGTTGGAATCCAAATCGGCCTCGGAGGCTCTGGTAGTGGATCTACTGGAGGCAGTGGTAGTGGATCAGGCAGTGGATCTGGTAATGGATCAGGCAGTGGATCATCTGGCGCTGGCGGTTCAATTGGAGTCACCATTGGTGGATCTGGCAGTGGATCCTCTGGAGGTAGTGGCAGTGGATCAGGCAGCGGTAGTTCATCAGGTAGTGGGTCAACCGGTAGCAGCGGTGGCATCCAAATCGGCATCGGAGGCTCTGGAAGCGGATCTACCGGAGGCAGTGGTAGCGGATCAGGCAGTGGATCATCAGGCACCGGTGGTTCTATCGGAGTCACCATTGGTGGATCCGGAAGTGGATCTGGAAGTGGATCTGCCGGAGGTAGTGGAAGTGGATCAACTGGAGGCAGTTCCGGCGTTGGCATCCAAATAGGCCTGGGAGGCTCAGGTGGCTCTGGAGGCAGTGGTAGCGGATCCGGCAGTGGATCAGGCAGTGGATCAACTGGTGGCAGTTCCGGCGTTGGTATCCAAATCGGCCTCGGAGGCTCTGGTAGTGGATCTTCTGGAGGCAGTGTTGGTGGATCAGGCAGTGGATCTGGCAATGGATCAGGCAGTGGATCTGGCAATGGATCAGGCAGTGGATCATCTGGCGCTGGCGGTTCTATTGGAGTCACCATTGGTGGATCTGGAAGTGGATCCTCTGGAGGTAGTGGCAGTGGATCAGGCAGTGGATCAGGCAGTGGATCTTCTGGAGGCAGCGGTGGCATTCAAATCGGCCTCGGAGGCTCTGGTAGTGGATCTACTGGAGGCAGTGGTAGCGGATCAGGCAGTGGATCATCTAACTCAGGTGGTTCAATTGGAGTCACCATTGGTGGAAGCGGAAGCGGATCTACCGGAGGCAGTGCTAGCGGATCCGGCAGTGGATCATCAGGCACCGGTGGTTCTATTGGAGTCACCATTGGTGGATCCGGAAGTGGATCTGGAAGTGGATCAGCCGGAGGTAGTGGAAGTGGATCAACTGGAGGCAGTTCCGGCGTTGGCATCCAAATAGGCTTGGGAGGCTCAGGTGGCTCTGGAGGCAGTGGTAGCGGATCCGGCAGTGGATCAGGCAGTGGATCAACTGGTGGCAGTTCCGGCGTTGGTATCCAAATCGGCCTCGGAGGCTCTGGTAGTGGATCTTCTGGAGGCAGTGTTGGTGGATCAGGCAGTGGATCTGGCAATGGATCAGGCAGTGGATCATCTGGCGCTGGCGGTTCTATTGGAGTCACCATTGGTGGATCTGGAAGTGGAACCTCTGGAGGTAGTGGCAGTGGATCAGGCAGTGGATCCAACAGTGGATCAGGCAGTGGATCTTCTGGAGGCAGCGGTGGCATTCAAATCGGCCTCGGAGGCTCTGGTAGTGGATCTACTGGAGGCAGCGGTAGCTCATCAGGCAGTGGAGGTGGTATCCAAATCGGCCTCGGAGGCTCTGGTAGTGGATCTACTGGAGGCAGTGGTAGCGGATCAGGCAGTGGATCATCTAACTCAGGTGGTTCAATTGGAGTCACCATTGGTGGAAGCGGAAGCGGATCTACCGGAGGCAGTGGTAGCGGATCCGGCAGTGGATCATCAGGCACCGGTGGTTCTATTGGAGTCACCATTGGTGGATCCGGAAGTGGATCTGGAAGTGGATCAGCCGGAGGTAGTGGAAGTGGATCAACTGGAGGCAGTTCCGGCGTTGGCATCCAAATAGGCCTGGGAGGCTCAGGTGGCTCTGGAGGCAGTGGTAGCGGATCAGGCAGTGGATCAGGAAGTGGGTCATCTGGCGGAAGTTCCGGCGGTGGCATCCAAATCGGCCTGGGAGGCTCTGGTGGTTCTGGAGGCAGCAGCAGTGGATCTGGTAGTGGATCAGGCAGTGGATCATCTGGTGCCGGTGGTTCTATTGGAGTCACGATTGGTGGATCCGGAAGTGGATCAGGCAGTGGTTCTACTGGCGGCAGCGGCAGTGGATCAGGCAGTGGGTCAACTGGAGGCAGCGGGTCATCTGGCGCCGGTGGTTCTATTGGAGTCACTATTGGTGGATCCGGAAGTGGATCTGGAAGTGGATCTGCCGGAGATAGTGGAAGTGGATCAACAGGAGGCAGTTCCGGCGTTGGCATCCAAATAGGCCTGGGAGGCTCAGGTGGTTCTGGAGGCAGTGGTAGCGGATCCGGCAGTGGATCAGGCAGTGGATCAACTGGTGGCAGTTCCGGCGTTGGTATCCAAATCGGCCTCGGAGGCTCTGGTAGTGGATCTTCTGGAGGCAGTGTTGGTGGATCAGGCAGTGGATCTGGCAATGGATCAGGCAGTGGATCATCTGGCGCCGGTGGTTCAATTGGTGTCACTATTGGTGGATCTGGAAGTAGTGGTAGTGGATCCGGCAGTGGATCCACTGGCGGCAGTTCCGGTGGTGGCATCCAAATCGGACTGGGAGGCTCTGGTAGTTCTGGAGGCAGTAGCAGTGGATCTGGTAGTGGATCATCTGGTGTCGGTGGTTCTATTGGAGTCACTATTGGTGGATCCGGAAGTGGATCAGGCAGTGGTTCTACTGGCGGCAGCGGCAGTGGATCAACTGGAGGCAGCGGGTCATCTGGCGCCGGTGGTTCTATCGGAGTTACCATTGGTGGATCCGGAAGTGGATCATCTGGAGGTAGCGGCAGTGGATCCAGCAGCGGATCAGGCAGTGGATCAACTGGCGGCAGTTCCGGCGTTGGCATCCAAATCGGTCTCGGAGGCTCTGGCAGTGGATCTACTGGAGGCAGTGGTAGCGGATCTACCGGAGGCAGCGGTAGCGGATCAGGCAGTGGATCATCTGGCGCCGGCGGTTCTATTGGAGTCACCATTGGTGGTTCCGGAAACGGATCAGGTAGTGGATCTACTGGAGGAAACGGTAGTGGATCAGGCAGTGGATCATCTGGTTCTGGTGGTTCGATTGGAGTCTCCATTGGCGGATCCGGATCAAGCGGTGGATCAACTGGAGGAAGCGGTGGCATTCAAATCGGTGTCGGAGGCTCTGGCAGTGGATCTACTGGAGGTAGCGGTAGTGGTTCTGGCAATGGATCTGGCAGTGGATCATCTGGCGCCGGTGGTTCTATTGGAGTCACCATTGGTGGATCCGGAAGTGGATCTACTGGAGGCAGCGGTAGTGGATCAGGCAGTGGATCATCTGGCACTGGTGGTTCAATTGGAGTCACCATTGGCGGATCCGGAAGCGGATCATCCGGTGGTAGTGGCAGCGGATCAACTGGAGGTAGTTCGGGCGTTGGCATCCAAGTAGGCCTTGGAGGCTCTGGTAGTGGATCTACTGGAGGCAGCGGTAGTGGATCAGGCAGCGGATCAGGCAGTGGATCATCTGGCGCTGGCGGTTCTATTGGAGTCACCATTGGAGGATCCGGAAGTGGATCTACTGGAGGCAGCGGTAGTGGATCAGGCAGTGGATCATCTGGCACTGGTGGTTCAATTGGAGTCACCATTGGCGGATCCGGAAGCGGATCAGGCAGCGGATCTACTGGAGGAAGCGGTGGCATCCAAGTTGGCGTAGGAGGCTCTGGTAGTGGATCTACTGGAGGCAGCGGAAGTGGATCAGGCAGTGGATCATCTGGCGCCGGTGGTTCTATTGGAGTCACCATTGGAGGATCTGGAAGTGGATCTACTGGCGGCAGCGGTAATGAATCTGGCAGTGGATCAGGCAGTGGATCAACTGGCACCGGTGGTTCAATTGGAGTCACCATTGGCGGATCCGGAAGCGGATCAGGCAGTGGATCTACTGGAGGAAGCGGTGGCATCCAAGTTGGCGTAGGAGGCTCTGGTAGTGGATCTACTGGAGGCAGCGGTAGTGGATCAGGCAGTGGATCATCTGGCGCCGGTGGTTCTATTGGAGTAACCATTGGTGGGTCCGGAAGTGGATCATCAGGAGGTAGTGGCAGTGGATCAGGCAGTGGATCGACTGGGGGCAGCTCCGGCGTTGGCATCCAAATCGGCCTTGGAGGCTCTGGTAGTGGATCTACTGGAGGCAGCGGTAGCGGATCAGGCAGTGGATCAGCCGGAGGCAGTGGATCTGGCAGTGGATCATCTGGTGCCGGTGGTTCGATTGGAGTCACTATTGGTGGATCGGGAAGTGGATCAGGAAGCGGATCTAGCACCGGATCAGGCAGTGGATCTACTGGAGGCTCCGGTAGTGGATCAGCTGAAGGCAGCACTGGTGGATCAATTGAAGTAGGTGTCGGTGGATCTGGATCAGGCAGTGGATCTACTGGAGGCTCCGGTAGTGGATCAGCTGAAGGCAGCAATGATGGATCAGTTGAAGTCGGTGTCGGTGGATCTGGATCAGGCAGTGGATCTACTGGAGGCTCCGGTAGTGGATCAGCTGAAGGCAGCAATGGTGGATCAGTCGAAGTCGGTGTCGGTGGATCTGGCTCGGGAAGCGGTTCTGTATCAGGCGGTGGATCTTCAGGAGGAAGCACTGGCGTCGGCGTCTCCATTGTTGGAGGTCTCGGCAACGTTCTCAGTGGCATAGGATCTATTGTGGGTGAGTTGTTTGCCTAACAATTTTTTTTAACAATTACCAGTCAAATTCAGCAGGCCTATTCGCTAACTACGGTTGGTAACTAGAACTGTAATTTTTGAAAGACACTTTATATCCATTACTGGTTAAGTGATCTTATGTGTTACGGCAGCGTTCATAATAGCAGTAATGGATGTTAAGTTACTTTCAAAAATGACAGTTCTAGTTAGCAACCGAAGTTACAGAATAGGCCTGCAGGTGAGTGTTAAAACCACTAACTTGATATTGCAGCTTGCGGGGTCTGGACGATGGTGAACATTTGACTAAAGCATTTTAAGTGTACGAATGCCACCAAAACCAGCATTTTATTCGCTCACTGACCCATAGTAGATTAGAAAGTTATTCGCAACAAAGTAGACAATATTACAAATGGCTTACTCTTGAACCAATTTCGATCGATCAGCATTGAGATTGAGATTTTTCGTGCGCTTGAGTTGCACCATATTAGCTCTAAAATACTTTGATCACTTAAACAATTTTTCTGTTTCAGTGTTGTTTTAATCTTACTTTAAGTGATGATTTAAGTAATCATGCACTACACACATGTCGGTACCTATTAGGTAGTTGATTAAATATTCGATAAATTAATTTCTAATTATATGTTTTTCTTTATTTCCAGGTGGTCTCCTGGGTCTTGTGGTGAGATATTTACGTGTTTCAATTACAATTTCTTTTTAATTTATGTAGAACTCGCCTTACTACAAGAGCATAGACATGTATTCAACTAGACGACGCGTGGGAAACGTTTGGAGTCGCGTGGCAAACGGAATAGCGATACACCTGTATAAGACTGTTTCACTTAGACCACGCTCCATCGTTATCGCCTAAAATTTGGAGAACTACCTAGTTGTACTATTACAACTCAAAAGCAAAAGGCAGAACGAAATATTAATATTTTAAGCGCTTCGAAGCCTCATTCTATTAGTTTTCTAATTCAGTTGCATAGTTGTATGTATATTATGCCTATGTTCGGGGAGTGTACCAGTGGTGTGGTGGGTCTATTACAGTGGTAAGTTATCGTCTCCTGCAGGTGCTTACTAATTCAGTTGCATAGTTGTATGTATATTATGCCTATGTTCGGGGAGTGTACCAGTGGTGTGGTGGGTCTATTACAGTGGTAAGTTATCGTCTCCTGCAGGTGCTTACGACTTGAGTCACTTGCACCTTGGTGACCCAAAGCCCCATGCCATTAGCACAAAAATACTACCAGCACCGTAACCCACCATTAGGTGGTGTTAGTTAACTGTTTCCTTCTATGAGGTGAAATAACTTATTACCTATATGATCTGGTTGTTCTTGAACGCAATAGCCGCAATGATTGAATGATGTTTAATTACATGTATAGATTGATAGATAGAATTGCCGGATTGCAGAAAAACTGACATATCTAGATGTCAGTTTTTCTGCAATCTGGCAATTCAAATTGAACGTTTCTATATTATTTTATAAATAAGGAATGGAATCACTTACAATAACAATACTAATATTATTAAAATAGTATTTTCTTTATAAATTTATATCTTCATAGAAAAAACAATGTAAAATTTACTTTGTTTCAGACTGGAGTTCTTTCCAGTGCTCTCGGTAAGTCTACAAACTTTGTAGATTTTTTTTTACAAAAGGAGCATATGATATTATTAACATACAGTTCATCTCACCTGATGGTAAGTGACGATGAGACCGAAGGTAGAAGCGAGCTTCATCTGGATTTGTAAGCCGTAGCAGATCTGTTTATCTCACTTCAAAACATAAACGTCCCAGCGCCAAGCACGAGTCTCTTTTTGATGACAGAAAGAATTGGTCTACTAGTATCACGCTAGTCAGAACACAACTTGAAGGTCTGCCGTCTGTGAGGGGAGACCCTTTTGGAAAATAATTAATCGCTACTCTCTAATTCTTTTCTCTCTTTTTCTTCTTCTTTTCTATTCTTCGAAACACTTCCACATTAAGTCTTTTATTTAATACATTACCCGAAGCATACTGATACTCTAATCATAATTGTATTTTTTACAGTTTCCCTCGGTGTTGGAATCAGCAGTAAGTATCGTTAAAAGTTAATTTTAGTCGTTAAAATTTTAAATAAAAATATTATAAAATACATGCAAAACATTAATCAAACATGAAATCGATAAAAGTCTTACTATGAAACAAGGAGACAATAAGCCTTTTATTAAATATTGAAATCAGAGTTTTGAGTCATAATAATGAATATTTTTAATAGAATTGAATTCTAACAATTTGTTTTATTTTGCAGAATCTGCCGGTCTCGCAGCTGGTATCTTTGTCAGTCTCGGAAAACTTAGTAAGTATAAATGTGGAATACATTTATTAATACATTTATATTACCTACTATTTTGTCATTATATCGCTACATCAATTTGTTTTGTAGCATCCTGATCCAGAAGGGTATAATAATTATCAATTATCACAGAATTTCATATCTGATGGAAACAGTGAAATACATGGTATAGATTCGTAAAAATATCATTGTAAGGGTCAAAATCTTACTGGAGCTATATGTCCTAATAGGCGACTGTAGGCTTTTACCACAAGTATGCATTTTTAATAACTAATTCTGACCAGGTTATTAATTTGAGATTCTTTTAAATGAAAATATTTTTAAATTTATGCAGATATCAGTACACCCGAATACTCATTATATTGTCTTTTTCCAGGTGCCCCAACCAACATTAATGTTGCCGTCAACGTCCTTATCAACCGTAAGTAAAATAAATGCGATTTCTACTGTGCACTGCTACCAAATAAACAAAGAAAGACGGATCGTTCCGGAATTTACAGAAAAAAAAATCTCTGCAACTCATTTCCAAATGGAATAGTATCGAAGAAAGTTGTATATAGAATGGTATACTAGGTATAGATATTCATGCAGAAACCGACTTCTGAATTACTAAATTTTATGTCTCGTTGTAGTTCGAAGATATTTCCGAAAACATAACAATTTTAATTAGAAACATAATAAATTATATTTTGTAGTTTTTTTTTTCAATTTTCGTACTTTTGCATCAGTCAGTGCTCCTAGAGTATTCAGGGTGTAAGTGGAAAAGTAATTTCTTTATTCAGTTTAACCTTGTTAACGAATTGTAATAGAGTTTCTCTTTTTACAGTTGGTATTGCTATCGGTGGTGTTGTCAACGTCATTCTTCCGGGTGGTGAGTAAAATAAAACAAAATTATTATGTCATTTTGTAAAATTTATCATATCACTCTCATATTTCATATTTTTATATTGATGACATTTTAATAATTTCCTTTGTTTGCAGTCGGAGATGCTGTCGTCACTCGTGAGTATAAATTTTTCTTTCTTTTTCTGAAATGCTTATATTTTTATTATGTTATCACATCATTATCTAAAACTTATTCTATTGGTGTATGACGTATGTTTTCATTGCAGTTCTCGTCGGCCTCTTCAAGGTCCTCATTTGCGTCGTCGGCTACCCAGGTAATAAGGATTTCTTTTCTTCATTCATTACTTACAGTAGAATCTTTATTTTAATAGAGAGTGAATTTCATTACTGTAAATCTGATTTATGAGAAATCAGAAAAAACAACACTATCGTTATATGTGCTATTTTCTAATGCAATGTCATTGTATCAAGTATGCAATATGTTTACAGTTATAGGTTTAATATAATATTCATGTATACACTATGAACATTAATAACAGCATCAATTTGAGTGTGTAAATCGTAAATCTTCAATAAAAATAATAATTTTGAAAAAAATCTCATCGCAGACGTTAACTCTCTGATGTTTTAGGCGAAATTGGAACCCCAGACTGCTGCACACCCAAATTTGGTACCGTTTGGGGAGTCAAGGCTTACACAGGAGCGTACGTTGATGCTGAGGCTATCATCGACTTCTACGCTCTCGTCAACATCGAAGCTCAAATCCTGGCCGCTGTCAGCGTTGCTACCAATGGTGGCGGTGTTGCCGCTCTTGTGGGTAAGTTTAATCATAAATCATTTTATTTGTGAAATTGAAATGAAATGAAAATATTTATATGCAAAAATTTTCGGTACATCAGATCTTTTTTATCGATATCCCAGCAAAATTCAGCCATGCAGGCATACAAATATTACAAAATTGTTTATTTATTTAAGTTTTAATTCAAATTCCTTATTTCAATAACATATAAATATAACAATAAATTCTGACGAAATATACAGGTTTACTTGTAAGAAAACTTGCAACCTCGCAGGATTAGATAGCTAACATCATAAACAACAACGTTTGTTCTTAATAAGTTAAAAATGTTCAAACATAAATTCGATTTCTTAATTTTAGACTCAGCACTTCTACAGCACTATCTTAAAATGCTGCTATATTTTTTTGAATGAATGAACAGTTTATTGAGCCAAGCACAAAATTGATTGACTACATCAACGAAATACATTTTTAAAATTAGGTCTGTGCGAGGCCCAAAAAGGCTCTGCCTCAGCGTGTGCTCTTGCGGAGGTTTCCGCAAGGGTGCTGTTATTATGACAGGTCTCTAGACCGCGCACGATACGACAAACTACAAACATGTACATAACACCTATAAATAGTAACACCAAAGGGGTAACAAAAGAAAGAGAAAAAAAACCACCCTGAACACAGAGCACTTAAACTACACTTATATTAACTTTAAACCTAATAATACATTTACACTACACTTATACATAATAATCAGTATTATTATAACAATAACAATTTAAATTTTTCAGGTAACGCCCGCTTCATCGTCCAATGGCTTCTTGACATCGTTGTTCTGTGCAAGAGTAAGTATAATAACTTTTTGTTACGAAATCATATTTAAAAGATAGCTTTGATCAAAATCAGAGTAAAGATTTTTTATGTCATCGGTAATCGTACATCGTGCATTTTCAACTCTGTTTAATTGAAACTGATTTTTAATAGGTACGTTAGATATTTTATAAATTTGTCATCTAAATGGTTTGACCAGGAGGGAGACTGTACCAAGGTCGTCTGCTTGGGTACCTCCGTCTTATCTATTTCTGCCGCAAGGCAGCAGTGCTTGCATTGCTGTGTTCCGCTTTGAAGGGGTATGATATGGAAGTGAACTTACTGGGTACCGTGACTTTACATCTGATGTCACAAGTTGGCAACGTACACTGTGGTTCTTGTGGGGGTTGCAGTTTTGCTGCGAATCTCACAGGAGCCACATGTATTAAAAGTGACTGTTACCACTTACCAACAGGTGGGCAGTTTGTTTGTTTGACTGGCAATTAAAAAACTGAGTATAACTTAACATCGTATGTCACAAGTTGGCAATGTACACACGCCTGCACATCAGACTAAACGTTTCTGTTGCAAAATAGTACTTATTACAACGACATAAATTGCCACAATGTTTACCTTGATATGCTGTCATCCGTACATTGGGGTTCTTGTGGGGATTGTAGATCTGAGAGTTTACAAGAACCACGTGTACTTATAAGAGACTCTAGGCTTATTTGCCAACTAAGTTGTATTAAGAAAAAAAATCATAATTCCATTTTGCTTCATCATGTTATCCAAATCAATTAGAATGCTGATTTTTCGACATATTTGTATTCTTTAACAATCCACCTTGACTAATTTTCTCAACAACACTGTTTCGCTACACTGACACTAATTTTCTCTATAATTTTAGAACTTCAACTACAAACATGTGCCTTAACAAGGAAATATGGTGTTTAGTCTTAACTCAATACTAAGAAGAGTGAAAAATCTAAAAGCAATTGCACCCAGTAGATGATGTGAACGGTTTGAAGTACAATATGATCGTGGATAATATTGAGACAATTTTTAAGTGTTACATTTTCTTTTTCAGAATCCGCCTTCTCAATCAAGGCTGACCTCGTCACCATCATTGTCAAACGTAAGTTTAGACCTTGGCTGGGCTTTATTTTTTCCAATACGGGGTGTCACGAAACACCTAAATAATATTTGAGGATATGTATTCATCGAAAGTGGAGATTCTGTAGGACAAACATTGGGGCTTATCACGCTACTTTTCTTCCATGCAAAGTCCTACATCAGCGTACGAGGAACACTACGCCGGTATCTGTCAGATTAATAACATCGAGCGTCATTGCAAACAGACAACGTAGCTATAGCTTATACCCAGACGCGGCAAACTCAATAAAAATGGCTGGACTATGGTTTTTCGTTGAGTTTTTTTTTCTCTGTTTAAAGTCGATTAACAGGAAAAGTTTTAGGTGTCCAATTCTTAAACACGCACTTTGGGTCCATTTAGTATATTCTAACCTGATGCTCCCTAAATATTATTGGGACGTTCTCATACACCCGATATTATCATTTTCTTCATTTATTATTTAATTAATATATTAAAATATGATTAACTTTAAGCTACACCGCATAATTGTTTAACTTGGTGTTATTTGTAACAGCTATATTCTGCCCCCCTAGCACGTCCACCAAAACACGATATGATAAAGCGGTTTATCGCGGTGAACAGTCAAAATACAATACGGTTTCGTCGTATTTTGACAGTCCACCGCGATATATCGCTTTATCATATCGTTTTTTGTTGGACGTGCTACGGGGGCTGATGCTAGATTGATTTGACAAATCTGTTTTAGCAAACAATTTGAACGTTTACAGGGTGGTAAACAGCTTCTCCATATAAAAAGAATATGTATGTTGATCTCACTTAAAACTTGTCTGCCATTTTCGTTTTATAACGGATCATTATCTATGCTTGTTTTTCATTAATTTTTACATGTTCATCTTCTTCACAGTTGTCACCATCGTTGGAGCTATTGGCAACAGTTGCAAGGTTGGACGTAAGTATAACAAACAAATTATTATTTCAAAATCCCATTTATGCGAAGAAGCTAGAAATAGCTGCAATATCATTCCAAGAGTTGAGCGAGAGGGGAACCTAAACCCGCAGTGGGGATTTCCATTACACCCTTGAAAAAAATGCCGTAATTAATAAATTATATTATTATTGAAGTTCTTAATTTTTCAACAATAATATCAGAGCCTTCTTCGAACTTGATTAACATTTTGATGTATCTAATCATCTTTAGTGTATCTAAATTAACCTTTAATTCATTGAACCTAATGGAATTTATTCTTTTTTTGCAGTTGGAGTCAAAATCATTTCTGGTGAGTTGAAAGAAAGAAGCAGCACATATTTTTCTAGCTACTATTTATAAATCACACGAATGAACGAACAATTTTAAAAGATGTTTTAGTTGTGTTAGCCACATAAAAATGGGTGCGAAAGCAGCATTTGATTCATTTGATGTTAAGTGGTTTACATAGTTTATAGAGGCTTGCAACCAAAGTCACTTGGACAAATTTGGTTCACTTGATATAACGTGGTCCACGTAGTCTATAGATGCTTGAGACCAGAGTCACTTGAAAGCATTTGGCTCAATTGATCTTAAGTAACAAAGTCCAGACTGTAGTCTAGACGTTTGCGACCGAAACTTTTGGTAGCAACCCACTTAATGTAAAGTAAGGTAGTCTGTAAAGTCTCGGGACATGGCGTCAACACGGTATGTTGAAGGCTTGAGTCCTGTTCGAGGTGAATTTTTTCTTGTATTTTGACTCGAACTTTGGAAGTTTCGTGGAGCACTATCTCTCTCACATACGTTTGATGTTGTCGTTTGCCGTTATATATTTACAGGTTTGCTAAACGTCCAAAGCTTAAATTGTATGACGACATCTATGTTCTAAAGAAGGACGTCTATACCCACTAATTTAGATTGATTCGTTGACAGGAAATCGTCCAAAATAATTTGTTTCAATAGCCCCTATAGTAGACTCCCTAGGTACATAAAATGGCAAATTTTTATGCACTCATTACTCCTCTGTTCCATCAAGCGAAATTTCTGAAGTGAATGATCTTGCCGACTTAAATTATTTATCATCATGTTTATTTTGCAGAGCTCCTGACTAAACTGTCTATTGTCTTCAACTCCACCGTCCTGGCCGGAGTCAGTAAGTAACTTTTTTTAATAAACAGGGTTACTTTTGAAGTTGTAGTCAAATTTTGTTTACTCGTTCAGACAAGCACCTTTGCAGACGTTTATTGACATAAAAAGCAACATATTTTTTATCAAGCAAAAGCAATAAATCTTTAAACTAATAATCATTAGAATCTATCGAATACATAGATAGATATATCGATCTATATAATATGGAACCAGATATATATGTATTCTATCTATTTGTACATCTTCTATTCTTATATCTATCAGTATCATGGGCACATGTATTCCATCTATCTCTTCAATAGATAAATCTTCAATCCATCTTAAAATTTTTGAATCATCGCATTGTAGGCATTATGTAGATATTTGACTTGACTGTACATGGTTCTCAAATATTCTCCTTTTCCAGATTTGAAGGCGTCCATCGGAGTCGCCCAACAAGCCGTCTCACCGTGCCACCGTGACAGGCTCTATGGCGCAGTCAACCTGAGTGCCAGTGAGAGTATTGTCGTATAAGCGTTAATAAGACCAGAAGCTAAGAACCCGATATTATATTAAGTCGTACCAAATGTAAAGACTATTTGGATTAAGCAATAAATAGTTCCTTTACTGTAAACTTATGTGTTTTATTTATCGACATACACAAACAAAGCCGAAGAAACTCTAGTGGGCTGTCAAAAGGAAGTCCGATCGTTTAAGTGGTCTCGCATAATGACACAATTTTTATGTACCGGGTGTAACTGAATACCCCAATAACATTTAAGGGGCATATAAGTTAGATACTAAATGGACCTTCGGTGTTTGTCTGAGACCTGGAACCCCAATACTTTCACAGTTATTTGATTTTAAATTGAAAGCAAAAACTTTCAAGTGACAACCATAAATCCATAATCAGCTCTTAACACAAAAGAAATTTAAACACAAAATGACACGTGACAGACGTGGGCGTAGTATTCCTCCTACGCTTACGTAGGGCTGTCGGCACTTAATACCAAAAAATAATTTATTTAGTTTGTATGGGGAAAAAAGTAGGTTTGTTAGCCCTAATATTTTTCCTACAGAATCTCTACTTCTGATAGATACATATCCTTAAATGTTACTGGGGTGTTCAGTTACACCCTGTATACAAGAAACTATGTGTTTAAGTAAAAAGATACATGATACATACATGAAAATTACATTTTTCTATTTCACAACTTACATGATCGTTACATGGTTTTTAGTGACGAAATATAGGGATACTGTAATTGTAACTAATACTTAAATTGGGTCCTTATATTATATTTAATATACGAAAAGTAAAAACGAAAAAATATTGTGAAATTAAGTATAATTATATTTAATCAATCAAAGTGTAATCATAATATGACTTGAAAGCACTTTTGAATGGTAAATTTTTTACCGGGTGGTAGATACATTTCTAGATCTATTCGGGACATTTTAGAGTAGATAGGAAGATTGGGCGCAAGAAACTTATTATAAGTAACGACAAAGATAATGGAGCGAGTTATAAACCGCCATTTACTGCAATACCTAGAGGACCACCATCTGATTAGCGACCGCCAGTACGGTTTCCGTCATGGTCGCTCGGCTGGTGATCTTCTAGTATATTTGACACATCGCTGGGCTGAAGCCTTGGAAAGGAATGGTGAGGCCCTCGCTATCAGCCTTGATATCGCCAAGGCATTTGACAGGGTCTGGCACAGAGCACTTCTAGCGAAATTACCATTCTATGTAATTCCAAGGGGGACTCTGCAGGTGGATTGCCAGCTTTCTGGATGGTCGGAGCATCAAAATAGTCCTTGATGGTTAATGCTCCGAGACCAAAATGATTAATGCTGTGGTTCCAAAAGGCTCGGTTCTCTCCCCAACGCTGTTCATTTTGCATATCACGCATGTCTATAGAGAACATGCATTGCTATGCAGATGACAGCACGGGTGATGCGAGGTATACCAGAGATCAGAATATCCCCCAGAGCGCCCTGTCGGAGAGATGGTCAAAACTTGTGTCTGATGCTGAAGACTCTTTGGGGCGGGTTTCAGAATGGGGAAAAACGAACTTAGTACAGTTCAACCCCTCAAAGACACAGGTTTGCGCATTCAGTGCTAAGAAAGAGCGTTTTACATTAGCCCCTCAGTTCCAAGGAGTAACCCTTAAGATCTCCGATAGTGTTGGTATCCTCGGTGTTGAGATCACGAGCAAAGTTCAATTCGGGAGTCATTTGGACAACAAGGCTAAGCTGGCCAGCAGGAAGTTCGGTGTCCTTAACAGAGCAAAGCGTTACTTCACGCCCTACCAACGCCTTGTAATTTATAAGGCCCGAGTTCGTCCGCACGTGGAGTTCTGCTCACATCTGTGGTCTGGAGCACCTAAATACCAGCTTGATCCATTTGACTCTCTCCAAAGAAGGGCCGCTCGAATAATCGGTGATGCTAATCTATCGAACTAATTGGATTCGTTGGGCTCACGGAGGGATTTCGGCTCCCTCTGTGTGTTCTACCGTCTCTTTAACGGTGAGTGCTCCGAGGAACTCTTTGACCTGGTACCGACGTCACCCTTTTTACATCGTACCACTCGACACCGTAGTGGGGTTCATCCTTATCACCTAGAAGCGATATCGTCTAGTACAGTTTGCTTTCGGCGCACATTTTTACCACGAACGTGCCGGACGTGGAACGAACTTCACGCTGCTGTGTTTCCTGGGCGCTATACAACATGTCCCTATTCAAGAGTCCCTTATGAGAGCATTATACTCAAGGTAGGCAGCGACCTAGCTATATCCCTGATATATTAGCGAAGTCCATGGGCGACGGATACCGCTTACCATCAGGTGGGCCGTCTGCTCATCTGCTACTTTCGGAAAAAAAAGTATAAATAAAATCATTTCTCACTTCTACTAGGGATGGCTGGAACAGATCTCTCTAAGAGATAAACTCGCCCTTGTACTTGTTTGTTACATACTTTGTCTGTATCTGAAAACTTGTGTATAATAAATAATATAATATTTGTTTTTATAAATACCTATACCACTTCTTAAAACATTGCAACGAAGAGTACTTGTTTACAAAATAACACCAAGCGTTGTCATCATTAATTATTTTGTGCAAATTTGTTGTAAAAAGATATGCATTTTCTCATAAACAACAAGCACAATTTCAAAAGGGATAATGCTCAAAAGTCAATTACATGTTACAAAGAAAGAGGGGCTGCTCAAATCATCTGTGACCTAGATCTGTTGGACTCATTAGAGTCGCTGGAGTCGCGGAGGGACTTCTGATTTGTCGGTGTTCTCCATGGACTTTTCAACGATAAGTGCCCTGAGGAACTGTTTGATCAGACCTCTTAAGCAAAAATCACACGCCTAATAATTATCCGCAGCCGTTCCGCAGAAAAAACGTATGGAGATAGCATTACTGCGGAAACAATAGCGTGAGACTGTCACAGGCTCATTGGCGTAGGTATAGGTCCGGACACCCCCCATTGAAAATCAACATACACTAGATAGAATGAACTTTTCCTTCCATGTATCAGTATACACTAGGCAAATTGAAGTTTTAATCTGGACCTATTGGAAAGTTATACCTACGCCTATGCACAGGCTAATGTCATTTTCATACTTTTTTTCTGCGGAGCGACTGCGAAAAAATAAGTGTGTGGCTTTTGTCTACGAGGGTTGGTACCAACGTCACCTTTTTATCATCGCACCACTCGACACCGCACTTCAGCGCATTCCTATTATCTGGAAGCAATATCGTCCGGTATGTTTGTTTTCAGCGCTCATGATTCAAGATTACTCCGTACGATTCGGCTTTGGAATGAATTTCTAGCTGATGTGTCTCCCAAGCGACACGTATAATTACTACTCTCACAGTAAGCGGCTTGACTATGTCCCTGATATTGGGACCATTAAAAAAAGCCCATTGGGCGACCTAAGATAGGCCATCTGCCGACGGGACGTCGGTCGATGGCATGTTTTCTAGGTTTTTTTTAAATTTATTAGTCTACTAACAATTGTTACATTGTTACAATGATACATACGATTGATACATCGTATTGTGATAAGTGTGCAACTACTTATAGGTAAACATAGCATGCACAAACAGTAATTGATCTTAATACTAAAAAAAAGAGATGCTACCCTACATTATTACACTACTACTGCCTTACAATTACTAACAATGTTGATTAATTAGTGGATTAAACATTAAAGAAAGTAAAAAAAATGTGAAATAATATACTACACTACACTACACTACCGTGCCTCTAATTGTGTATTATCATAATATGTCCATGGCGCACTGCGTAAACTTATCGAGGACCCTCAAATTGACAGCATGTAAGTTAATATTCTCAATGTAGAAATTCACCAGTCTACAAATTCTTGGAACTGGAGAATTGGATCAGAATAGTGATCTAGGGAGCGGCGGACTCAATGGAGGTATTTGTGATCTGGGCAACCAAATAGGCACTTTAAAGTTAAATTTAATTTAAACAATTTATGTGTAAAAAGAAGATCGTCCAAAACCCTTTTTTTTTCGAGGGGAATGCGTGACCGCACCGTACTCGCCGTTGGCTAGACGACGAGCGTGTGTGGGGCTCTCCCGGCAGAGTGCCAGGCCTACCCACTAAACTTCTTCCTGCCCTTATGGACGCGAGTGGTAGGGTCCACACTGCGACTACCACTACCAACAACATCGTCCAAAACCCTACGTTTTTCTAAAGACATATAGTTAAAATTTAGCTTAGCTTTGCACGAAAACTCTCTTCTACCTTTCTTAATGAAATAAGCCAGAGATACCGTTTTTGAATTCCTTCTAATCTCAGCGAGTGAACTGCATAGTGAGGTCGCCACACTACTACACTACAATATTCAAGCCGACTGAGAACTAAAGCATTGTATAACATTATCTTTCTTTGTAATTTACGAAAATCTTTGCTGGTTCTAATGACAATGGATGCTTTATTGGTTAATAATCTATATGTTCTATCAAGGTACCTAAGGTTTTTATCAAAAATGACACCAAATTCCTTTATGCTATTAACTGCTATTAATAAATTTTTCATATCGTTAATAAAATATTCGGATTTGATTTTATTTTGTTTCCTGGAAAATTTGACATGATAACATTTTCTGACATTTTACCCTATTGCATCTTTTACACACCAGTTTGCAAGATTATCAAGATCATCTTGTAGTAATCCAGTATCAGTTTCTATTTTTATTACTCTGGTTATTTTTTAGTCATCGGCATATAGATATGGAATGGAGTACTTCAAACAATCTACTACATCATTTATGAAAATATTAAATAAAATAGGAGCAATATTTGAGCCTTGTGGCACGCCTGAGTTAATGCTATATGTATCGAATCTGCACCCATTAACAACAACATAAAACTTACGGTCTAGCAAATAGGATAAACCAATTTAACAAATTACCACTTATACACATAAGGTACATTTTTTTCAGTAAGATATCATGGCGCAACCTGTCAAAAGCTTTACTAAGGTCAGAGTATATAACATCAACGTCTTGACCAGAATCTAATGCTTCGGGAAGGTTCTCTACGAAGCAAACCATAGGTTAGAAGTGGTTGTTCTAAATCTCATGAAACCATGTTGGTAAGGGGTTAGAAATGGTTTTATATGCTCACTCAATGGGGAACACACTCAAGACTCAAATACTTTGGAGGCGATCGCTAGGACTGATATTGGCTTGTAGTTATCTACTAAATGTTTATCACCCGATTTAATTTATGATCTTTGCTATTTAATAGTACTACGTACAAAAGATGCACTTCTTTGATTTTGAAAAAAAGGAAATATTTTTTTCAAACAAGCTTTTATTATTGCATCGTCACACGATATACATATGCATGCAAAATTGCAGCTCAATCGGAAACCGAGAAGTGAGTCAAATTTAGCTTGCAAGATTTCATTACAGACACGGGACAGGTGAAAGTAAATAAAAGTTTTGAATTGTTTTACAGAGTTCCTCACGTCTAATCGACAAAACGATACCCAAAACTAAACCATGTTGTTTAAAATTGTCCCTTGATTCACGCCTAATTTCATAAAATTTATAAAAGAAAGAGAGAGAGTGCCGAGAAAGATCGAGAGGTGGTTCCAACTCACCAACGCAACACACCTTTTGTGTTGGTTTCTATAGTTTGTTTGTTTTTTTATGTTGTTCTTTGTGCAATAAAGTATTCATTCATTCATTGACAGTCATCATGTTGGGGAAAATGCTCGCACGATGACAAAAAAGAAGAAGATGAGAGAGCGTGCGACTAAAATACAAACTTTATAAAGCTTCCTAGGGACTTATTAGAGCTTGAGCTTTGTAACCACAGAGGTAAACTGATGATATCTCATTAATGTTAATTCTGATGACACACACAGTACCACATGAATTTAAATCTTTTAAAAATGTGGAACTTTTATCGTTGACATAAAATTAAATGTAATTTTTCCTAGCAGACCCGCGGAAGGAGAAATGAAATTCATACATTTTTGCGATGCCACGTGGAAGGAAAATTGAAAGAAGACTTCATTTTGATTTTAAAAACAATCCGAGCTACATTCACAGATATTTAAATGATTTTTTGTCTGAACAGGAAATCGAATCTAGTAAAATTAAGAAAATAAACATTTTGCATTTTTATGATACCGATCAAGACCAAGCCATATCCCTTGCATTAAAACCACGCATTTATTAAGAGTAACCATGGATTTTAACCAAAATTGTAAATAGCGATTTAAAAGAGGAGATAAAAAAGAGAAGGCTCTTCCAATTTCCGAACAGGTATATAGATCGAACCTTTTTTTTCATTCCTACTTGTATTTGCAGACATGTTGAGTATATTCAGGACGTACGCACATACAAGGTTAAATATTATGCTTCCTTTAAATTAAAATGTTTTGCTTTATTTTGTCGTCAATAAGTGCCTGTAAAGGCCTATGTTGATAAGTCCATGGTTAAACCCGTTCATTTAATACTTTGCTTTGATGTCCATTTCAAACCAAAGATAAGTGAACAGTGGGCACCATTTCAAATACTAAAAAAGGTTAAAAAAATATAGCCTCAACCATTACAATTGTATATTGAAGAAGCCTTGTTATCTCTCCACCCCGAACCTCTTTTGCTGCATAAATACTCATAGCAAAATCGTTTTCTGCCGCAATTTTGCAGTGAGCAAAATTGACTTTGCAATTACATGGCATCGACATCAATTTCTTAATAGGTATTTCTCGCTAATCAAGATGAAAAATTTATTTTACAGTCATAAGAGTCGTGTTGTACACTCACTGCGATTTGTAGTCTGTATAAAGATCACTCACTGGACTCGTGATTTTATTCTAGACTACTCCGCTAGTTCATGATTTAAAAATTACTTTGCTCTTTAGTTGAACTGTTGTGCAAACAGACGTTTGGATGCCTATTTTATGTGTATGCGTCATGTATGCGTTCATAGATTATAGGCAAAGAGTATTAAAAGATAATGAGAAACAATTAAATCAAACTTATTACCTCAACAGCTGCAGCGCCTAATTAATGTACGTCGGCAATAGTTATTTTTGATTAATTTATTCTTTCAGTAGGTACTACGTATTAATTGTGTAGACCGCTCTGGGGCCCTACCATGATCGCTTATAGCAAGATTAAAACAATATTGAAACAGAGACACCGCTCGAGCTGCGTATAGCGCCATCTCGCTCTCAGCGCGGTTTTAATATTGTTTAACCCCTCGTTTACACCAAGAAACAAGTAAAATACTAGTTTTATACAATACTTGTAGAATACTTGTCAAAACATAATTATTTGTTTTATACATGTATTGCAACTGTCTCAAACATTCTTTCGTTCATACTGTGTTGCCAACAAGTCTCTAAACAAGTATAAACCACATCTGCGTTTACACTTAGATCTATGACATATTCAAACTAGTCTGATACATTGACAGCGTTTACACTTACAAAAAGCAATCATGTTTTTAACAAGTTTTGTTTATTTCACTGAAATTTATGTATCATGCTAATTTAAAATATGTTTTAAACTCTATCCATGCTTGTTGGATAAAGTTTTAAACTTTTATCGGACGGACCGTATTATTTTACGGGGGGAAGAGAAGAAAAAAAAATCAAAAAAATACAAAAAAAAATTTGATTTTTCTATAAAATTTGATTGATTGATTTTTAGAGAGCAGCATTTTTAGATTTTTATATAAAAAAATTTTTTTTTTTTTAATAAAAAAAAAATTTTTTTTTAATTCATTGTTTTTATTTTATTTATAATAATTGATGTGTCCTGAAGCGTCCCTAAAATTTTCCAGTGATAAAAAAATAACCGTGTAAACAAGTATACTGCACTCATGAAGTAAAGTTCCACAGCATCTTTACTTTCCATTGTGAGTAGTCAATTGAGTAGAAAATATTAATGGAACTACCGGACTGGCGTGTCATTTTCTACAAGTTTATCTACAACAAGTATAAAACGTGACACCATAAACATGTAGACAACTAGTAGTTCACAAAACAATTTCATACAACAAGTTTCATACATGTTTTGTATTCAACAAGTTTCATACATGTATACGAGTGTAAACAATAAACGAAAACATTGCATAAAACTTGTTAAATACATGTAATATACCTTGGTGTAAACGAGGGGAGCGGTCATGGTTGGGGGGCTGTAGTTGTCTCACGCTAGAATTGCCAACCGTCCCGTGTCAGGCGGGATGTTCCGTTTCCAGGGCTCAAATAATGCGTCCCGCAACACATCTATGCGAGACGCTAATTATCCCGCTTTACGGCAAACCCGGTTACCCCTCGTTTACACCAAGAAACAAGTAAAATACTAGTTTCATACAATACTTGTAGAATACTTGTCAAAACATAATTATTTGTTTTATACATGTATTGCAACTGTTTCAAACATTCTTTCGTTCATACTGTGTTGCCAACAAGTCTCTAAACAAGTATAAACCACATCTGCGTTTACACTTAGATCTAAGACATATTCAAACTAGTCTGATACATTGACAGCGTTTACAATTACAAAAAGCAATCGTGTTTTTAACAAGTTTTGTTTATTTCACTGAAATTTATGTATCATACTAATTTAAAACATGTTTTAAACTCTATCCATGCTTGTTGGATAAAGTTTTAAACTTTTACCGGACGGACCGTATTATTTTACGGGGGAAAGAAAAGAAAAAAAAAATCAAAAAAAATACAAAAAATGCTGCACTAGTTGAGAGCAGCATTTTTAGATTTTTTTATTAAAAAATTTTTTTTAAATTAAAAACATTTTTTTTTATTCATTGTTTTTGTATTTTATTTATAATAATTGATGTGTCCTGAAGCGTCCCTAAAATTTTCCAGTAATAAAAAAATAACCGTGTAAACAAGTATACTGCACTCATGAAGTAAAGTTCCTCAGCATCTTTACTTTCCATTGTGAATAGTCAATTGAGTAGAAAATATTAATGAAACTACCGGACTGGCGTGTCATTTTCTACAAGTTTATCTACAACAAGTATAAAACGTGATATCATAAACATGTAGACAACTAGTAGTTCAGAAACAATTTCATACAACAAGTTGTATACATGTTTTGTATTCAAAAAGTTTTATACATGTATACGAGTGTAAACAATAAACGAAAACATTGCATAAAACTTGTTAAATACATGTAATATACCTTGGTGTAAACGAGGGGTTAGACAAAAATTTATCAGATAATAACATTGATTTACTACCAAACGTAGATAGAGCACTTCATACAAAAACGCGCTTGAAATCTGTCACCTAATCGACTATACATTTGTACGCTGTTAAATAGGTAGTTGAATATGCACACCCGAATTAAAATTACCATAAAGAAAGTACCGTATTTATCGAATTCAACCTTATTCTTTATTATTACGGCAACTATTTGAAGTACAACCGTGTGCAGTTACATCATTACATACCTAGCCACATTAAATTTGACGTTTTAGTAATTGCTACAAGAAAATATCAACTTTATGCTCTCAAACATAATGCTCAAAATTGCTTATCGCGTTGTCGCTCCAACGCATGGAAAAGAACTGCACGAGGCAGTTCTTCACCGACCCACTTTTCGAACGTTCATGCGTTATCTACGTTTGGTAGTAAATCAATGGATAATAAGTATTCTTTCGTAAATCACAAAATAAGTAGATACTCTTTCAAAAATAAAAATTAATCGTGTTTGTGATTTTGCTCAGGTGATCGAGAAAAGTGCTTTAATTACTGATTAATATTCCTACGTGTGATTATAATTATCATTTTGTAATAGCAGAAAGTTTATTTTGTTAATTTAATTTTAAATAACACTGATTTAATTTATATTTCGTTTTTTCTTGTCGTTTCTGCATATTTGTAGGCAGGTCCCGCTTTTTTTGGCCAAGTCCCGCATAAAAGTTTCTAATGTCCCGGATAGCTGTGAACGGGAGTTGGCAACTCGACGCGTCTTTCTCACGCACATGAAATATACCAAGTTTACTCTTATCGCGCTGAAACTTATTTTAGTTATGTCAGATTCATCTTTCACTTATAACTTATGTAGACAGATAATATAATTTAATTATACAACTATATTACAACAGTATTAAAACAGTTGTGCTGTGTTCAGAGCGGACTAAAACTTTGGCGCAATCTGTACAAAGGCGTGAGGCGTATGTACTTACTTAATGCCACACTTCTGCCCAAAATCAATCCAGCTCTTGACTTTAAGGACCAGAGAGGGCAACTATTATCTTGCCGTTTTATCTAAGACTAGCTTTCCGCCTGCGGCTTTGCCCGCGTTATTTTTGTCTTCCCGTGGGAATGTTATTCATGAGCGTTCATGAGTGTTAAAATAGATTACTTTTCATTCAAGAGCGTCGGTGGCGCTGTGGACTCGGCACTTGCCTTCCAATCGGGAGGTCCGGGTTCGATACCGCACAGTATTGATATAACATTATTACAAAGTAGATACCATAATAATTTGATCACATTCTCCAATGTATTACACAAATAAAAAAAACTGCAGCTTTAAATAAAAAACAATAGTTGTTTTCTTATAGGACGAAAAACGTTTAAATGCGCCTAGAGTTGTTTCTGTTCACGGAAATTTGTAAGTGGGCAAGTCTCCATACAAAAGTGGGCATAGTCCCGGTACTGATGGATGATAGAACCGAGAATACTTGTATTCCCGGAGGTTGATTAGTATTTTGTTGATTGGTACATAAAAATTGTTGATTAGTACATAAAAATAATTAGATTCTTCATCGTTATTTAAATAAAATTGTTAATTACATATATATACTAGGTGTTTACCTAGCGTGCTCATAAGGGCAGGGAGAACACCGGGGGGTTTTAGTGGGTAGGCCTGGCACTCCGCCGGGAGAGCCCCACACACGCTCGCCGTCTAGCCAACGGCGGGTACGGTGCGGTTACGCATTTCCCCCTGAGAAAAAAAAAAAAAAAAAAAAAGGTGTTCACCCAATTGTAAGGTACAATTAGGTGAACAGTAGAGTATCTTTAGAGTAACTATGTGTAATACTAATAATAAATCGCAAATGAAGATGTCATTGTTCCCTTTTCTTTTAGTTTGTTTAATTTGAACACAAATAAAGTTTAGTTCTAGAATTAAAAATGGATGGGTATAAAGGGGGTTAAAAGGGGGGGGGGGGGGTAAATTCATACGCTGCGGCAGGTTATACAGAAGACCGAGGAGTATAATCTGCCACTATGCTTGGCGTTTGTGGACTATGAGAAAGCCTTCGATTCTGTCGAGACCTGGGCCGTGCTTAGGTCACTCCAGAGGTGCCAAATAGACTACCGGTACCTACATCCAAGTGTTGAAGTCATTGTACGAAAAGGCCACTATGTCAGTCCGCCTTCAGGACCAGAACTCGAAACCAATACGACTTCAGCGAGGTGTGAGACAGGGTGACGTTATATCGCCGAAGCTGTTCACAGCTGCGCTGGGGGATGTATTTAAGCTTTTGGACTGGAGAGGACTTGGCATCAACATAAACGGCGAGTACATGACTCACCTTCGCTTTGCCGATGATATCGTGGTCATGGCTGAGACCGTGGAAGATCTAGGCGCAATGCTCGAAGACCTCTGTAGAGTTTCCCAACAAGTGGGTCTTAAAATGAACATGGACAAGACCAAAATTATGGTGAATTCCCATGTAGTACCCACTCCTGTGAAGGATGGCGGCTCCACACTGGAAGTTGTTGACGAATATGTTTACCTGGGACAAATAGTCCAGCTCGGTAAGTCCAACTTCCAGAAAGAGGTAAATCAACGAATCCAACTCGGCTGGGCAGCATTCGGGAAGCTACGCAGCATATTCTCGGCCAATCTACCGCAGTGTCTTAAGACGAAAGTCTTCAATTCGTACGTGTTGCCAGTGATGACGTACGGAACTGAGACGTGGCCGTTTACAATGGGTCTCATCAGAAGGCTCAATGTCACTCAAAGGGCAATGGAGAAGCTATGCTCGCGGTTTCTCTACGCGATCGCATCAGAAATGAAGAGATCCGTAGAAGAACTAGAGTCGCCGTCATAGCCCAAAGAATTGCAAACCTTAAGTGGCAGTGGGCAGGACACATAGCTCGCAGGATTGACGGCCGTTGGGGCGGAAAGGTCCTTGAGTGGCGGCCACGTACCGGGAGACGCAGCGTTGCTAGGCCCCCTACAAGGTGGACCGACGATCTGGTGAAGGTCGCGGGAAGCCACTGGATGCGTGAGGCGCAGGACCGATCGGTTTGGAGATCCCTGGGGGAGGCCTATGTCCAGCAGTGGGCGTCTCTTGGCTGAAATGATGGGTATATAAAGGGTCCAGGAGGGTGGTCGAAGAGTTTGTTTAATTATATTTACATGCTGTTAAAACATGAGTAAGACTATAATAACCATAAGGAAGTGAGAGTGCCATCTGCCAACAAACTGTTAAGGCGCTACATAGAAAATGAATCAAACAATGGGAGGCGTGGTCTATATGTAAATGCGGGGCGCCCCCCGTGCTCAAGTAGCTAGTCTTTATATCTATGGCATCAAATTCGTGAATGCACTGCGGCCGCATGCAATCAGGTCGTTTAGAAATTATCGACGTAAGCGACAAAATACAAATTATTTTATAAAAAAATAACTATAATGATTAGAAAAAAATGCTTTTACACGATTCTAAATAATGATGATATCTACTTATTTATGGATTTTTTTAATGAATTCCTAATACCGTTTACAAGTAATCCTGAATTTTCTTATTTTTAAGAGGTTATTTAAAAAATTAAATGTATCGAGGCAAAATCTTTAAATCGCGTTTCCGGTTTTTGGCGTTTCTAGCTAAAGATATAAAGAAACACATATTTAAGTTTCAGATCTGTAAGATCTCTCAGTAACCTATGACATTACATTAAAAAAATAACCAATTTTTTCGACATAGTTTGGCAACAAGTATTTTGGCAGAGTTTTCTTAGTGTACATTTTATTGTTTTTTTTTTAATAAAAGATTTACATATATAATATCCCCTATACAAAAATTTTATATATATCAATTTTTAAGCATTTTGGCAGAGTTTTCTTAGTGTACATTTTATTGTTTTTTTTTTAATAAAAGATTTACATATATAATATCCCCTATACAAAAATTTTATAAATATTTTTTCATACCTAAATAGAGTTTTAGAACGATTCATCATCATCATCATCATCACAGCTCATAATCGTCCCCACCGAGGGGTTCGTTTAGAACGATTGCATAAATAATATTATTTCTTCGTTAGGCAAGGAGTTTTATAAAAAAAAATAAGTTTGAAATTACAAATAAAAACAAGTATTTTTTTTACGGACAAGTTTTCTTAATTTCAAAGTCAATTGGCACATTTAAATGAAGAGCTCATAGAAAATTATGATCAAATAAATCACCATGAACTAAACATTGTTATGTATCAATTGCAGTAGAGTCAACATTTTTTTTTCATTTCTACTTGTATTTGCGGACATCTTGATAATATTCAGGATGTATGTACAATGTACATAATAAGGAATGTTTTGCTATGTTTTAACGTCAATAAATGCGTGTAAAGGCCTATATTGAATAAAGATTTTTTTACCAGGGCACTCAAAAAATTTTGCGAAGTTTATGTCTATGGGACACTAGCTGGTTATGATAGCAATTGAAACTGTGACTATTTATTGCAAAAAAAACACAACATTCCAAATTCGAATTTCCCGCGCACATTTTTTTACGAACAAAATTAAAATTTTCTCTCTCGTGTATTAATAAGAACTGCATCAGGCACATCTTCGTGCGGTAATTTTTTACGATTTCAAAAATTTCAAATGTTCTAAAACTGCACGAGTCGTTCGATCGACTTCAAATGGCATTTATGGGTGTAGGACCTTCAAAAGCAACCATCTACCATTGACATAACGTATTCAAGCGCGGTCGTCTAACTTAGGGGGATAAACAAAGAAGCGGTCGTCCTTCGACGCCTGTTACCGGAGAAAGTGTGCTGGCTGTGAAAATTTTAATTCAAGAAAACAAGCGAATTACATACGAAGAGATTCAGCATACACTGCAGACTGGTTCGGGGAGCGTTCACAAGATTCCACACAAGCGCCTTCGCGCGAGGAGGACAGTTTCGCGTTGGGTAACCGCCAATCTGACCGAAGCTTAGCGAAGTGACATGATGAGTAAATTTGAAACAGGCTTGTCTCGGCAGGTTTACGAAATATTTGCTAAATGACGAAACCTGGATTTATCAACACGATCCAGAAATAAACCGCCAGACGACACTTTGGCTGTTACAAACTTAGTTACAAAACGAATCAACGCCTACCAAAGTGATGCGATCCAGAAGCCGACGTAAAATTTTGATCGCTAGCTTCTTCACTTTGACGGGGTATCTGCTATCAATTCCATTACGAAATCAAAGCAGCATCAACGCCGTATGGTATTCTACAAAATGCCTTCTAGATATTTTTACTGTAATGAGCCACAAGCGACCGAACACCGGACTCAGCGGGTACTGCTTCATCATGACAAAGCGCCCGCGCACTCAGCGCTCAAAACGAGGCACCTGGACACCACACCGGTCAAAGTCTTGGCTCACCCTCCTTACAGCTTTACAGTCTTGTTCTGGCACTGTATGACTTATTTTCATTCCCTAAAATGTAAAATCAAATGAAAGGGATACAGTTTTCACTGCCGGAACGCGCGCTAACTGCGATCGAGAAGGCCGTTTAGAAAAGGTGTCTGCGGTGGACCTTAAAGGGCTTCGAAAATTGGTTGAGACACATGAACTTTGTATATAAGATGGTGGAGAAGTCTCTGAAAAGTTAAAAAATATATATTTCATCATCAAGTTCTTTTTTTAGTTTCTCAAAACTTTCTGAGTGTCTCACGTATAAGTAGGAACATTACAAATTCACAACCCTAAATTTGATCAAATTATTTTAACTTTCTCAAATGTCGACAACAACGAGATTATTATTATACACTTCTATAAATAAATTAGTCTTAATCATTCTAGCTTCATCGTCTTAATAATCATTTCTGCTTTTTTTCAAGATAGTACGATCGTCCAAATCATCATTCAGTGATGATCTGAGATGATTGCAAATACAATCGACCGAAGAGAAGATTCTTTCGGGTTCTTGTGGGAGGTAAAGCCAGAAAATATTTATAATTATTACGATGCTATATACATATAGTATCGATAAATACGGTGGCCTCGACGGCCACTATTTTCAAAGAGAGCCATTGCAATCCTAATCGTTACATAGATCCTTATCACCTTATCTTCCATAGCTGGACTTGGTACTATTTTTTTTACTTTTACCCAGAAGAACCGGTACTCCTGTACGGTACCAGTATAAGTGTTTCAGTACTCAGAATTCCGGGAAATTTCAGAACCCGAAATTCCCTGGAGCAAGCCCTAATTTTAATATTGTTTTGAGCGATCATATTTAGGAGACGGCTTCGCTCGAACGCCAGTTACTGCAGTCTACCATGTATTTAATTGTCAACGACACCACTTGGACGGCACCATAAGAGTGTCGTTAACAAATTGTTTACACCAATGAAGGTAATATTTGTAACTTTGCATTAATGATAAACAACTGATAACGATAAATGTATAAGCTTAGTATTAGAACTTCATTGCGGTCGGTGTTGTGGTAACCTAACCAAAACAATGTAAGAGACAGCCATGTGGTGTCGTCTTGTAGTGTCGTTGACAATACAATGAAGATCTATATATAGAAACAAGAAGAGGAAAGTCTTATTAGGAAAACTATAATGCCGTATTTCACCTTGTTCACTGTGTGTCAACAAATACTGGTTGTAATTCGATACATTATATGCTAATTCGAAGACAAGAATAGACGAGGTAATATAATATTTACTCACTAGACAACTGCTAGTGTAGGTAGTGAGAATGTTTTTCCTTATGTTCAGAAGTTGTTGCATAATGTATTTTATAATTGTTCATTTGTCCAACATCATGAGTTTCCACAAAAGGCGCCTAAACCATCTCTTTACGTTAACGTCCACAGCAGGCGTAGCACGGGCTGCCAAGACTGGACTCGAGTCACGCATTATCTCACAATTTCAGTGACAAGATCTCTATGTCTTAAAGAGTAGCACGGTGGCGCGTATTAAGTGTGACTGACAAGATTAATTTTCTTGACGCTCCTCAAGGAACACGTGTGACTGAGTTTTATCACAATATTCTTGGCGTGCCTGTGCGCCGACTGCTGTGGTTATAGCAAGGGCTTTAATACTTCAAAAGATGTAGCAGCAGTCGGAGAGCAAAAAAATTAACCGACCGATTAATGGCCATCTTCACAAACCTCTTCTTAGCTTAGGGTACTCTCAGGTGGCATACTGTCACATTCTTTGCATTCAAGACAAAAGGTGACAGCATACGTCTTAGGGGCTTCCTAAGCTAAGTTATGGTTGGTGAAATCGGCCATAAGTTCACCACATTCTCTCTTCACCACCTTAAGATTCATCATCATCACAGCTCATATACGTCCCCACCGAGGGGCACGAGCCTACCTTAACTAGTTATGTTAGGGCGATTAGGCCTTAGTCAAACCACGCTGGCCCAGTGCGGATTGGTTGTCTTCACATACACCTTTGAATTACTTCGCATGTGAATGCAGGTTTCCTCACGATGTTTTCCTTCACCGGAGGAGTGTCAGATAATGTAACATGAAATTCTTGAAACGAAAAACACATTGGTACATGGCAGGATCGATCGCGGGCCTCCTGGTTCTATTCGGAGCACAGTCCAGTGCCGAGGCCACAGCGCTACCGGACGCTCGAAATAAATATTTGAATAAATAAATAACATTAATATCAATAATTTATATCTAACTTAAGTTTGTGTAAGAGTTTGTATCAAACGCGAACAAAAAAACCTTTATTCAATATAGACCTTTACAGGCTCTTAAGAGTATTAACGTCAAACCAAACATAAAAATCTTCAACCAAGAATCTAATTTACTTAGTATTTAATCCTTGTATGTACACGCACCCCAACTATTATTAAGATGTATACAAATACAAGTAAAATTTTAAAAAAAGTTGACTCTACACCTGTTCGAAAATTGGGAGAGCCTTCTCGAGAAAAAACAGGCGAGAAACTCGGAAGGTCTTGTGGTTGCGCCGTACATACCCAATTTTTTGAAGGTCGCTGGTTCCTTGGGGGCGCTTCCACTTGAGTTCTTTTATTGAATTTTACTGAATTAAATTATACATATAATTGTACAACACAACTTTGCACTTGGATCTTGAGTTTATTGCGGATTTTAGATATTTTTTTCTAATTTGTTTCGGGAGCGCGCTCACACGATGCGATAACAACAGACAGTCAACGAAGAATAGTTTTTGCACCTCACTTCATTTATTATTTTTTGTACGGCGCAGGTTGGATCGATAGGTATGGATAGGTATGATGCGGTATTGAGAATTGATGTGTGCATGTTAGTTTTTATGTGTTTTACATAAATATATATTATTATTGATTTTTTATATCTAAGCATTTATTAATTATTTTTAATTTTAAATTTATATTTTTATGATATATTGGAATATATGATCGGCGCAGCCAACTTCGGGGGGCCTAGAGGTTTCCTCTACATTGAATAAACAAGTTTTTCTTTTTTATATAGGTAATCAATTATACAAGAATTTAAAGTTCAAATCAATACAAGAGTTTAAAATTTATTGTGATAAAATGAATTAATACTAATTTTAATTTACACTGCGAATAATTATTGTAATGGTAAAGGACAAAGGCGAGTTACTGGACGCACATAAACTCCAGTTCTAGTTTTCACTTTAACAGTGCGAACGACGTTATCTTTTCCAGGGAAGATTTCTGAGACAACACCAAGCGGCCAATTCATAGGATGACAATTATCATCTTTGATAATGACTATTTTTCCTACAGTAACGGGTGTTGATGGTGTGTTCCACTTAGAACGTTGTTGGAGGGAAGAAAGGTACTCAAGGCTCCAGCGTTTCCAGTAACTTTGTACGAGTTTATTTAGCAATTGATAACGCGTTAAACTATTTTCAGGAATATTTAAGTCAATCTTTTCAGCGGGTAAAAATTTAAGAGAAGTTAAATTTAATAAATGATTTGGGGTTAATGCGGATGGATCAGAAGGATCATTAGATAAAATACAAATAGGGCGACTATTTAATATATTTTCAATTTGTATTAGAATTGTATTGAATTCTTCATAGGTCAAAACTTGAGTGCCTACTGCCTTAAATAAATGATTTTTAACGCTTTTTACATTTGTTTCACTGAGACCGTTAAAATGAGGGCCATATGGAGGGCTATGCTTAAATTGTATTTTATTTGAGCGAGACTATTACCTAAGTAATGTTCGAAATCAGTGGACTGTATAAGGGAATAAATTTCGTTAAGTTTGCGTTTTGCACCCATAAAATTTGTGCCACCGTCACTATAGATGACAGACACTGGACCCCTGCGGCATATGAATCGTTTGAAAGCAGCTAGAAATAAGTCGGTACTAAGATCGGACACTAATTCTAGATGAAGTGCCTTCGTAGTGAGACACACAAATAAACAAATGTAAGCTTTGTGACTTCTAACTCCGCGGCGACGAATATGAGTTATAAAAAATGGGCCAGCATAATCAACTGCTGTGTGTACAAAAGATTTGACTTCAGTTAATCTGATTGCGGGAAGATCACCCATTTTAGGGTTAGTTGAACGAGGTTTAAATTTAAAACAAATGTTGCAATCATGAACAATTTTTCTTATTAAATTTCTGGCTGATAATATCCAAAATTTCTGTCTTAACAAAGATAATAATAAAGCGGGACCCGTGTGTAAATTAATTTTATGATAATGTTGAATTAACAATGTAACAATACGATTTTTAGTGGGTAATAATATTGGATATTTTTGATCAAATTCTAACTGAGACTGTGACAATTTGCCACCAACTCTGAGTATGCATTTATCGTCAATAAAGGGATTTAATTTTAAAATGATTTTATTTGAACATATTTTATTATTCTTTATACAATTTATTTCTTGTGAAAAATATTTATGTTGTAAATAGCGAATAATGTAAAGTTCTGCATACTCCAAATCATTGACTGTAATATTTCCACGTGAATTGAGTATTTTTAGAAATCTTAAAACATAAACTAATTTTTTAATGAGTTTTTGCCATGTAGAAATACGTTGAGCCAAATGTTCTATTGGATGAGAGTACTCATTACTGTAAGTAGTATGTAGGGTTAGAGATGTTATTTTACGTTCTTGATTTGACTCAGCGTTGTGATTGACTTCAAATTTTTTAATAGGCCAATCAGAAATGGGAGCGATGAGCCACTGCGGGCCATGAAACCAGAAATTATTATTCACTAATCCTAATGGCGTTACAGGCCGAGACACAATGTCCGCGGGATTTTCTATTCCTCGGACATGAAACCAATGCGGAGCAGGTAAGATTTCATTAATTAGAGATATTCGATTACTTACAAATGTATGATATTTATATGGCGGTGAGTGTATCCAGGTAAGTGTTACAGTAGAATCGGAAAAACAATATATTTTATTAATATTACAGCGTTTCTTTAAGACACTGAAAGTTGAATCTATCAACTTAGCAAGTAAGACAGCAGCGCAAAGCTCCAAGCGAGCTAGAGTTTTAGTGGGTGAAGAAACTTTGGATTTTGCGGTGAGTAAATGCACTGTATTAGCTTGAGAATTTTCTGTGTCACTAATTCGAACATATACAGCAGCACCATAACATTTTTCGCTTGCGTCAGCAAATCCAATAAGCGTAACAGTAGGTGTATATTGGGCATTCTAAAACAGTTTTCATCAAAACACCGCTAACGAACGGAGTGAGATTTGAGCTACGCTTCGCTGCGCTCTAGCTCCGCTACGCTCCGCAAATCTCACTGCGTTCGTTTACGGTGATTTGATGAAAACAGTTTGAGATTGCCCAATATACATTATACAGGGTTAAATTATTCATACCATTAAATTGTAATTTTTGATAAATAAAGAGTTATGCGAGTATATTGAATCACCATATTTGTTTTCATTAATAAAACGCAGAAATTTTTGTTAAAAATATTTTTTTATTATAAAGCAAGTAACAAATATCATCATAGCTAAACTAGAACAATACTTTAAATACAAATTTTCATTCAAGTACAATTTACTGAAGTCATAAATTACATGTGCTTAAGTACCACTTTTTTATGAATAAAACATTCCTTAGAGCGCACTCTTTTTTATGAGTTATACAATTGAAGTTAGCTCCACCTTTAGCATAACTATTGCGCAATGTTGCAAAATTAGGACAACCTTTGCCTTCAACATTTATCAAAAAGCAGTCAGAACACAAATCTTTAATCCATTTTTGCTTTTCAACACCTTTCATTATTATGGTTTGGTCCTTTAAAATTGGAATAATTAATCTCTTAAATTCTCTGAAATCTATATTGCCTTGACTCCAGTATATTCCTCTGTTGCGTTCAATCCAATTGACTGCTCTTTTTTCTTCGGCAGATAATTTTAGATACGAATATGGAGGTTTTATTAAAAAGACTTGCGTAAACTCTTTTGTGGCTAACGCAAATTCCTTAATAATAAAATTATTTTTGCAGTCTTTGAATCCTTGAATATCAACAAAAAGTATCGAACTCTTATCAGCACTCATTGTTTCGTTGTATTCCACTGTTTAACATAAAGTTGAAGTTTGTTCTTTCAAATACCTTTTGATTGCACTTTATTTAGTTAAGATATTTTCTTCACAATATTGCTCAGAGGTTTGTACTCAAAAATGCAGTCATTTAAAATCAAGCAATATGCTGCTGTCTGATCCGGGATTTCTTGGTCTGTTTCAATCTCCACTCTGACATCGATTGATCCCTTTATCATTTCTTGTTGGTGAGAACAATCAATAACAAATAATGGGGCAACGTCTCTGAATTCCTTCAAGCTCATCAACGGCTCTGGTCGCCGTCCATGATAAGACTGTTGGAATCTTGCATATTGTTCGTATAATAAATTAAATTTATCCTCTGAGAAACTGACATTCAATCCTTCATAAGGGTAATACGATGAATTTAAATATACTTTTACATCTCGTACATTGCAGTGATCGAACTCTGCCATTGACATTTCCGCATTGTGTTTGCGATTGGTTTGCAAGGCTATAATAACGAATCTTGGTTTCTCTATCTGTGACGAAGTTTTGATAGACCAAGTGTGTTTACGTGTCTTCGGTAATAATGGATATTCATACAAATCCCAATTTCGAAATGCTAGTGTAATAGGCCTGTCCTTTTCTAGATGTTTCAACAAATTGATTCTTTCACGATCTGATACTTTAACGTGCGGAACTCGCCAAACAACTTTGCTAATAGTTATATCTTCGACCACCTCTCCGACATTTAATTTCAAAGCATTGAGATTCGTATTGCTTCTTAATAGCACCAATTCATGTTTGGAGTTAATTATAACTTTTTCATAATCTTCTGCAAAACCTAAAATTTTCTTCAACGGCACAGAAGCCGAAAAAATTCCTCCGTTAAGATTGTTTGTACCAGAAGTTGACCATCCCCATACACGTGAGCATTTAGATTCATTATCATTTAACGAGAGGTACGATTTTATTGTTGTAGTTATGCCAGCATTTTTTATTTTGTCTATTTCTATTCCGTTTAACTCATATCGAATATCTTGAAATAAATATAGTATTGGATTGTTGATAAAATACACATTTGATATTTTTTCTTTAGTCGAACTATTATAAACATTGGCTTTACCCTCAATATACAAAGTGCTGAGTGAGGGTAACAGACATAGATCTTGTTGATTAATAGGTATTCTTATTTCATCATTCTTGTTGAAACTTGTTACGTACGGTTTATAAGAATGATATTCGAAACTTTCAATACTATTGTCGTATGATGTTGATTGAGATATATTTAAAATATTCATTTTAACAAGCCAATCAACTTCAAAAATTCCTTATTGTTTTTGGTGAGCTTCTTTTTTATGTGAAGCGGTGTGCTTTTATGAGGTGATCTTCTAGTACTAACTTGAATGCAAGCTGTGTCATGATTTTTATTGAAATTTATCATTTTTACGAAAATGTAGATACAGTTGTACTTCTTCGTCTCGTAAATTGATTTGTTTATTCTCGGCGTCTAATAATTGTATAGTTATTGCACTTATAGAACTTTTATTTACAGGAAAATATATTAGATTTTTCGGCACTTCAATGATCCGATAACCAGGTGGTACGTTAGGAACAAACTCGTGAATAATATGACTTGCAGATCCGTTCACGAATGACCCACTAACTACGTCGCATTCGATGCGCACAATGGTTGTTGGCAATATACTGACAGGATACAGAGATTCGGTCCTTTTTAATGCCTTTATTGTTTCTCCACCAAAACCTAAAATCTGGAAGGATTTTAGTGAGTCACTTTTGTTGAAATGAACATCTTTAGTACAAAAAATTGTAGTTTTTAAAGTATTATTATTACAAGTTAATTTTAACATTGCATTTCTAATGTATGTCTTTAAATAATCACAGATATCTTGAAGTTCATAAGCTCCTTCAGGTATTTCGATTACTTCGTTATCGTCATAGTAGAATTTATTATTTCTTTTATCTATGTTGGGTATAGAATTAAATGTTGAAAAATACAACAATCCACACTCATAGTATCCACTTAATTCCAAAGTAGGTGAGTAGTTTGTTATCAGAGAGGATCCTTTTCCAGTTATAGACACAGTGAAAGACATTTTACTACTGATAAAGAATTTTATTTCAAGCTTTATATAAATGTGTTTTCCAATACTCCTTTAAAAATTTTATACAAAGGTGGCCGCAATTAACAGAGTCAAATGTTTGATATTGCTCATAGTTATAATTTAAAGAAACATTTCTTAAGTAATCAAGTAGTTCTAACGGAGGTTTCAGATTACCAAAACTATCAAAATATTCAGCATACTTATTTTCTTTCACGTAGGCTACCCAATGTGTTCCAATGTTATTTGAAGTATCTAAATTTATAATACCGCATTCTATCTTCCTAGGTTTTGAGGGCAACGTATCCCTCATGAAAACACCACGAAAAAATGGAATATCACTAGCATGTTCTAATATATCCCAATTAGTTAATGCCCGCCTAGGTAGCCGCTTTATTAGTTTTTTGAGGGTTTCAAATATAGACCTGCACCCTTTTTATAAGGTCTAATATATAATCCTTTTCCGAGAGCAACCGCCTCCATCATCTTATTATGTCGTTCCGATTCTTGAAGAGCTTTTTGAGCTGCTTTTGAATCATTAACCGCTTTTGCTATGCCAGCTGCTCCACCAGCCAGTGAACCTAAAGCTGATAATCCCGCGAAAATAGGAATTAACGGTAACAGTCCTCCACATTTTGGAATAGGAATACAACGAGGTAAACTCATTTTATTTTTATTTCTAAATAGTTTTTTTGCAGCGGCGACCGCATATTTAATAGTAGAATTTGTGTCTTTAGATTTTATTTTTTTTAATTTAGATTTGAGTTTTTTCACAGCCGTCATAAACGACCGAGCACCTGCACCAGCTCTTAATTTGGCCTTCATAGCATTTTTTACTATCCATGAAGCAATTTTTTCTTTCTTTCCAGCGTCTTTTGATTTCAATCTTCTTTGAGCCATATTTAATAGATCTAGATCAGCTTTGTGCCTTACGTTAGCGTCGTTGTTTATGTAAGCAATATCGTGGTGCATACAAGCGTTATCCAATTTATTAATTCCTCGCTGACCCTTAAGTAATCGTTTCTGAAGCTTTGTGCCGGGTCCGCAATATTGGTAGCCCGGTAAATGTAACTCAAACGGAATCTTATTTATTAAGCTGTTTATGATACCACTTCCTTTCTTCATTGATAAACAAAAAGTGAATCAATAAAGATATCTTGAGCTATTTTATATCATAAAACCAATTTATTCTTATCAACCCAACTATTTTCGCTATTACTTAATCCTAACCATTTTACAAACAATTTGTTTCCTTTTCTTTTTATAACCTTTTCAATGAGGTATAGGTCTGGAAACTTAGTTTTTTGTAACTCGTATGCATAAAATGAGCCGAGGATTCTTTGATTGCGTCTGTCCTCTATTTGATAAGTTGTTGGGTTAGTGTGATTAACTTTTACTATACGAAATATTTCGGTGGACCAGTTTGGCGTATAGCCTTTGTAAAAATCTGCTTTATATCTACTTATGCGAACATAATCACCAACACGAAATGTATATCCCCGACTTGTTTTATTCTTTTGAGAATTCATAATATAACCTTTGACTATAAGCTCATTTACTTTGTTAACTTGCACAGGCTTAAATTTTGTTATTCTATGCAAAGTGTTATTGTAGTGTTCTACAACGTCCTTTAAAATATTTTTATACCATTGGTAATTTCCGTTCAAACTAAATAGTTTGTAAAGGTGAGATTTAATTGTTCTTATAACTCTTTCTACTATAGATGCTTTTTTAATAGAATATGTTGAATAATGATTAATATTATACTTTTTCATTAATTGTTTAAAATTATCATTGTAGAATTCTGTGCCTAAATCAGTTTGTAAATTTTTAGGTTTTCGTAATGATGTAGTTAAAATACTTTGCATTGCATCTGTAACATAATTTTTCGCTTTTGATTTTAAAGGTCTGATCCATACATATTTTGATAAAGTGTCAATTACGATAAGAATATATTTATACCCTTTATTAAACTGTGAATATTTTTGCAAATCTATGAGGTCGGCTTGCCATAAATCATCTATTCCTTTTATGATCGTACATCGCCGGGAAAAATTCCTTCTTGCTGCTTTGTGAAGCTCATTCACTATGTCTTGTTTGCTCATTATTATCTGGTTTCTCTTGAAGCATGTGATCAATTTCTGTCCTTGTGTAAAACAAGGTGGCTAGCTTATTAAGTATTGAACTTTCAAAATCATTTAAACGAATATTTACATCACTTAAAATATTAGTTCTTAGTTCGTGTGTCTTTTCATCCACGTAAGCTTTATTGGCGGCTTCGTCATCATTGCCTGGCGATATAAGCCCTTTTAATCTCGATGATTTTAAATCATATTCACCTGTTTCTGACTTCACTAATGTATCGTTGAGATTTCGAATATATTCCTCTAATCGTAAACGTTTATGAACGTGATGACCAAATTTATCTACATTCATTTCCGTATCTATGCGGTGTTTGCTGTATAACTACTGATCAGTTTTTTAAAATTAGGTTCCTTATATTTGGTGTTTTTAATGATGCCTGCTTCGTACAGCTCTTCTATAATCGCAATAATTTCATTATCTAAGCCGGTATTGCCAGCATCACGAGATGCAAACAGTAATTTCAATCGATCTACTAATTCATTTGGATCATCCCAATAAACGTAATCTATATCTTTCTTTACACTTTTTAAAAGATTTATTCCTTTTCCTACCGTAAGACTTTCTGTGCTGTCATACTTATTTCTAGAGAACTTAAACAGTGGTTTAATAATATGCATGTACTTAAACCCTTTGTTTTTTTTTTTTTTTTTTTTTTTTTTTTTATGGATGGCCCGGCAAATGACCTCCTCCCGCCTGATGTTAAGCGGTGAAAGAGGCCCAAATGAGTTGACAGATAGAGTAGGGACGACATCCACTCTCCTACCTGCCCGCCCCTTGCCGGCCCAAAAGATGCTTTTTCACGCCTCTTTTGAAGGAACCCATGTTGTAGGATGGAGGAAACACGTGCGCAGGTAGAGAATTCCAAGTGTGGGATGAACGACAGAAGAAGGAATCTTGGAATTTCTTGGTACGGTGTGAAAAGGAGGACACAGTGTACGGATGACTCCGAAGGCCCTTACGCGTGTTTCTGTTAAGGAATGGAGAGGGAGGGATAAGGTTAAAGAGCTCCTCAGAGCATTCCCCATGGAACATTCGGTAAAAGGCGCTAAGAGAGGCGATGTCACGACGAAGTTGTAGAGGCTCGAGGGTGTTAGTTGCCTCTACATCGCCAATTATTCGAATAGCGCGACGCTGCAATCTGTCCAGAGCATCGAGGAGGTACTGAGCGGAGCCGTCCCAAAGGTGCGAGCAATATTCCACGCAAGACCTAACCTGAGTTTTATACAACAGGCATAGTTGGTCCGGCGCAAAATACCTACGCACCTTGTTTAGGACACCGAGTTTCCGTGAGGCAGCAGTTATAACGGATTCGATGTAGTCTCTGGGGTTCAGATCGCAGCGAATGTTCATTCCCAGCAAGGTGATGTTACTCTGTGTGTGAAGGGTTGTGCCCTGAAGAGAAGGAGGGGGGAGGAAAGGTGACCTTTTCGCCGAGAACGCGCACACCTGTGTTTTCTTAGCATTGAACTCGACAAGATTGTTGGAACCCCATTCGGAGATGAGGTCCAGCGTCCTGTTGAGCTCAATGATAAGATTCTGCCTCTCCCTATCAATATTGCCACGAGCAGCCCCTGAGCTTCCGTGATATCCCCCATGCACTGTACTGTCGTCTGCATAGCAATGTATACTTCCCAAGGAAAGCATGTCATTGATATGCAGAAGAAACAATGTTGGGGATAGAACGGAGCCTTGTGGAACACCAGCATTCACTGCCACGAACCGCGAAGCGCAGCCGTCAACGACAACGCGAATTCTACGCTCGTGGAGGAAGCTGGCAATCCACGTACAGAACTGAGCGGGCAATCCGTATGCCGGAAGCTTGGAAAGGAGAGCCTTGTGCCAGACTCTATCAAAAGCTTTGGCGATGTCGAGACTATTAATTGGCTTGCGTGGATCACAATTACGCCTATGTGCATTCGTTTCTATTAGAAGCTCTTTATAATTTTGCAAATCTTCATCTGTGATAACATCCAAATTTGGTGTCTTTTCAAATAGTAATTCTTTTAATCCAAGAGTTTTGTTTAAACTTCGATTTCCAATTTTTATAATTTTTCCGTCGTCGAAAACACGTGTTTGGCCGAGCATAAGTTTTCCTCGTTCATTTTTTATTCCAAAAGGGATATTTGCGTCGGGTGAAGCACACCACGATAAACTATTAAGTGAAACATTTGGTGATGATTGAAAGGACTTAAAGGAAGCATCACTCATATTATTGTTGTCAGAAGGTGATACGACAAGGGTTTTTTCGGAATTAATTTTTTTATAGAACTGTTGTTCCTCTTCTTCATTAAAATCGTCATCAGAAAAATTTGTTGCCTCGCTGTCATTATGTTTATTTTTTTTTATTGTATAATGTTCAAACTCATCCTCATCTTCATGAGAAATTTCATTGTTCTTAATGGCTATTTGTTTCAGTGGATCGGTTATAGGTTTGAATATGGATTCCAGAGTGGCATCATTTGTATTTTTCATATCCTTTATCATTTCAACCTTTCTTTTTACAGCAGCTGCAGCTTTTACAATTTGTTTTTTAAGTTGCTTTTCCATTTTGACAAGGATTCCGTTCAATGCAAAATCCAGAGTAATAGTGATTGTGTATTGATGAAACAATAACTTATGTATATTAATCTACTACTACAAAAGTATCGAATGCCATCCTATAACATCCTTTATTTCTTTCGCAGTCTTTATTGATCACAACATAATTAAATGGTTTATTCCAAATAGTTGAGCACATTTCACGGAACTGAGACCACGACATATCTGAACCTACATGCTCATCGTAAACGTGTTTTAAATTTACATCGTCTTGTTTAAATAAAATAATGAGGTTAGAATTGTCCCTTATAAGTTGTTTAGGTACTTTACTGTATGTTTGGTTAATGTAAAAACAATCAATATTCTTATGTCGACCCATAGCAAAATAATCCCGAATGTTATTTTGGTTTTCACAAGCTACGTCGTCGAATATTATAATGGAGTTTGGCAAAGCTTCGTGTGGGCTTATGATATCATTATTATGGTTATATTTACTATAAGATATGTCTGCAACTAAATCTAATACTTTTTCTAAGAACACATATTTTGGTTGGTATAATGATTTAGAATATACATATAAGTTACGAAAACGTGCACCATTCTCATGTAATAACAAACCTATTACTAAGTTTGTCTTGCCGCAATTTGATGGTCCACAAACAATACATCGTATAGTGCTCGGCAATAAGTTGCCATGTCGCTTTGCTTCACATAATGATGCAGGACAGATATTATAATCTAATTTTAACGTTTCCTTTTGTTTGAGGAACTTCATAGCAACTTGTCCGTTTTGATTCGTGGCTTTTAACAAAATGGATATAACACTTTGCGTTCGTAATAATAAGAGAACTAGCAGTATATTTACTTGTAAGTGCACTCACTCCACCATATAGACTAAGCATTCGACGGCGGTAACAATAGCAAGGAGTAGAAGAATTTGGATACTGTTACCACTCATTATATTAAGTTATTGGACGTGTCTAGAACACACAATGTTAAAGCATCGAGAAGAATGGAGAGAGAAGAAAGAGCTCTCACCCCTCTCGAATCGTGCAATAAAAAATGATATGAGTAAGGAATCGATGCTTAAAAATAAACATTGTTTAATTACTTGCATCCCTACTTTAACAAAGTAATACACTGCGTTCTTTAATAAATAAAACTATATTTTTAATTTTATTACCATTATTTTAAACTATGTATTTGAATTCTAATAAATTTTATCTTAGATTTATTTATAGAGGTAATTCTGAATGAATGTTTTTCAAAATATTTGATTACATTATAGAGGTGTTAAAATAAAAACAAATATTTTCATACAAGTCTTTTTATTTTTAAATAATATTTATTGAAAACAATACAAGACTTAAACTAACATAACTATTTAAAATAACATAAGTCTTAGTTAGTAAAATTTATAAGCATTACTATAATTTTTCAGAAGAATAATGTTGTTGAAATAATGTATCTCCGTGAGTGTACACGTAACTAAAGATAGTAGGTACGCATCTAGCACATTAGAGAATTTTAATATACATCTACAAATGTTTTAGGTCAGCAATAGTTATTTAAAAACTATAACTGTAACCACATATTTTCTTAGAGATATTAGTTATAATATTTTCTGCTTGATCCATTATTGGATCAATATGCTCGGTTACCACATATTGTGTTTTTATTAATGGATCATTGCTGGTTGATTCCAGATCTAATATTTCTAATTTAATTAATCGCCGCCCTTTAGTAGGTATTGTTTTAATTAAATAAGAAGGTTCGTTCCCCTTCGTATTCTGCAGTAACTTGCTTCTCCTCTTCATGGGCTTCTTTTTATTAAAAAGACTTTTAACCACCTTGGCATGCAGCGGTGAATCTTTAGCATTCCAATGTGGAAATTCTTCAGAGAAGCCCTCCAACATATCTTGCGCATTTTGCTCAAAGCAAGGAGGATAATCTTCTGTTGCCTCCTTGCTTATGAGTAGCGACTGCGAGATTTCTTGGGTATTCTGAAATTTAATTTATTATGCAACAAAAATAATTTCACATCGAAGAAATGATTGATATAGTGGCGGAGGTAGAAGAGTATATCTAGGATCCACAAGGAGGCTGACTATCTTATACGGAACCGATAGAATATGAGAATCACGATAACAGCATCACAACCATAAGGTTTTAACAACAACATTATCTTCCAACTAAATCAAATATACAAATAAACATTAACTAGTGATCTAACCACTACACAAGAAAAGAGTTTGAAGAAAAATAATTTATACGACTTACCATGATGTATTTGGGTGACCGTAGTTGTCACTTGATTAATTATGTGTGAAACAAATTTTAAAAACATTCGACTTTAATAGCTATTTATAGTGTAAATATAATGCTGACATAACAACAAAGCATTCGCACGGAATTGCAATTGGACAAATTACTAATGAACTATAAGTTGGAATACCTAAATCAGCAATAACATGTCCCAACCAGTTTCGAATTGTTCATTGCGTGTGCTATTTTATTAATAGTTTTATATTTTATGGATTATGAAATAAAAAAAACATGGTAGCTGGTTTATAACGTTATATATTTTCATCGTTACAATACAACATTAAGTATTTGATTAAAACTAGGTAATTAATTTACCTATTTACCATTAAAAAACAATGTATAATACTATTAAACAAATAACTGATGGATAACAATATTAAAATTAAATAACTTTACAATATAAAGTGCCGTGTCGGTACATACTATACAATTTCATGTATGTTTTTATTCTATTAACTTATTCATTACTTAAGCCATATAATAAATAAATAAATAGATGATGGGGTAACATATTTCTCAACTTACAATTTGATTCATGATTACCATTAAAATAATAATAAACTATACAATACGGTGCTTCTAAAGAAAAACTAATGATATTAAACTAAACTATCCCAGTGACCCCATGATAAAGTAGAAATTTTGTTTTTTAATATGATACGTTTATCGTCATTACCTGACAAAGCTATTTTGTTCTGTTCTTGAGTAAATATTTCGTGCTTAAGAGATTTAAATATGATATTTTTTTTCTTCAAAAATGTATTTTCATTTAATACCTTGTAATAATCTTTATATTGTACATCTTTTAATACTTGCTTCTGTATGCCTTTTGCTTTTTTTAATTCATCTTCTGCCGTTTTAATACAGTATAACTTGGACCTTAATCCTACAAACTTCGAAATCAAACTTCCTCCTAGCTCATCTTTAAAGAGACCTGGCACCTTTTTGTTCCAACTAGGAATGTCGTATACGTTATTTACAGAATAATTACTAGTGTCGAAATAGGGAAGAAAATTTGATTTTAAATCAGCATAAAAATCTTTACTTTCTATTGAATACAAAAAACTATCAGTATCCGTATAACAAAGTTTTAACTTTTCCTTATAAAAAGGCTTCATAATAGAATAATGAAAATCAAACATGTGACTCTTAGATATTTCCAAAACGGAAAAACCAATGTATATAGGTTTATCCAAAGTGATTGTTTCAGGCTTCATTTGAATGGCTACCAAGTTTTCAGTGAAAATTGTAACACTGTGAAAATTTGGTCGAGCTATCATTTGCTCTGCACAGAAACTTTTCTTTGTTTTGTTACTATCATCATTCCACTTATTGACTAATTTCACATTAACCCTCTTTTCTGTGTCTTCTAACGTCTTGCCAAATATACTGTTGTTAAGAAGTTTGAAGAAATCTTGTTCAAATGTAGATTTAGCTTTTTTTCGTAATTCAGTATTCATGTCAATATACTGCTTTAAATAAGGACTCTGATTAAATTGAATAACTCTATGTATTTTTTTTAACAACAAACCATGTTTTATACATGTTTGCAGATGAGCAAAATGTATGACATAGAAATATTTATCGTATAAATTTGGAATCAATTTTGAAGTTTTAGAACCTGGCGGAGTAAATTTTTGAGCACAGAATGGAAAATCGTTATGATCATTATGCAAATGTTCGGGGTATTCTAAATCTACTTCTAGTATATAACCAGTGTCTCCGTTAGTTGGCACATTTATAAAATCTATTCCAGCGATTTCCAAGTCATTCAATAACTTAAAATTGGAATGAGGCAAATAAGCACACATTGCATATCCATAGAGATTATTACAATCGATATAAATTAGAAAGTTATTACTTTTTCTTGGATCGTAAGTTTTTAAATACTTGTTATTGGCTTTTGAATACCTTGTCGAACATAAACATATTCCACCGCGAATACCTTTTTGAATCATTCTTATTATTTCCAGGTCATGTATTAATTCTAATTTAACATCTGTTTTTAATAGCATGGCATCAAAACTGAGACTCGGTGCTGTAACATAAAAGGCTGGATCTAATTTATAATTCATCTTACATGTCTGGCGAAAACTTTCAAAAACGTCAGCTAATAAAAGAACATCTGACTTAAGATACAAGTCTGTGTATTCACCGAGATTCGATAATTCAAACGTTTGCCAGACTTTTTTTGCATGATCATAATCTACTTTAGATATATTACTATTGCGTAATTTGCTGAAAAAGAACTCCTGAGGCGGAAGTACTTTTTCTTCGTATGAACTCCAAGTAGTCATGTATTCATATGGATACACCCCTTTTCGTTTTATTAAAGCAAAATGCTCACGAGAAGGAAAATAACGCCGCAGATGTTTAAAGTCGTAATTTTTTAAGTTTGCGACAAGTTTCTCTAGACTTGTGCCTAAAAATTTAAAAGAATCAACAAATCGAACAGGTATGATATCTTTATCATTAATTTGAAAAAAATTTGTAAAAGATATGTAGTTTTCCTTATTTTTTGCTATTACTTGTATTTTTCCTGATAGTTTTCCCAACTGTCGTATAAAAAGATGACTGTCATAACCCGCTAAATTATGAAAAAATATAGGAACAAACTTAGGCAAACAATATCTAATATTGCAATAAGAATGAGCTGCACCACGATACCGTCCTGTAAGATGACAATGATCTTTAACTTTATCGTCAAACAATATTTTATCACAAAGAAAACAATTTGTAGCCCGAGCAAAGTTCGCTTTGTCTTCATTTGTTAAACAAATAGCCACTGGCGACTGCAAAACGTTATAAATATCGGTTATATCCAATAATAGACTTTCTAAAAACTTTTCTACACAGGCTGGACCTCGATAAGATACATATTTATTACGCGACTTATCATAAGAACACACAACGTAATAAGCAAATGCTGATGGTACGTGTTTTTGCAATATCTTTGTACAGCCTGATCCAGAATCGAGTTCAGTTGGTTTTAATAATGATTCAAAATCTGCGTATAAGACGAAGGGCATGTCATGCATTCGCTCGTAATGATTAAATTGAATTCGTGTTCCATCACCGGGTAATATTGTCGATACACCACCACAAACATGAGCTTTCAGTTTATCATTACTATCAAAGAATATCATACAATCCTCGCATAAATATATTTTAGAATGATGTTTAGTTAATTGAAGACGAAGTAATTTAGATAAATCTTTAATAAGACAGTAATGGGTGCGTTTTCTGTTTTCCAGGAAAAGCATATTAATGTGATGATCTTTGCGAATCTCGCTTTTGTATAAAGGTCCAACAATGTTACCATTCTTTTGAATGCCGTAAATATTAATACTTATGCGAGGATTATTCTTTTCAAAAACTTTGATGTCCGCAAACCCAACTGGAAAAATCATATTTTTGATATTGAGTACATTTTTAAAGTGTGGGTAAGCTGACGTTCGATGTGCGTTTCTGTTTATAGGAAATAGTGCTGCCATGACACACCATAAAAAACAATAATTATCAGAATTTTGAATGTTGATACATGCTCGTTTACATTTTATGGACTTTGGTAATTCTATAAAACTGGAGCCTCTTAACGGGTTATATTTGTTTATATTTACTTCTAGATATAGGCTTTGTAAATAGGCCCACCCACTATCTCTTTCTTCAAATTCTTCAATTTTTTTACAAATTAAGTGAATAATTTTTGAAAACATATCTTCAAAATTGAAGTTTTGATGCAAGATGAAGTTTTCCGTTGCAAATGACTTGATTGAAATCGAATCATACTTACTAAGCAGAAAGAATTCACAGAAAAGTTCAAAATTAGCTTTAACATTAGTGTGAGCTTGAATTTTCGCTATGAGCAATAGGCGTACGCGAGAGCGCAAGTGCCATAAAAACTCGGCGGGCGGGCGAACACGCGCACTATCATGACCCTCATCTTGATATCGAACACGGTACGATGCTATACGATTACGAAAAGCGCTATGAACTTTTTCAACCCCCTCACTATCAACGACCGAACTGTTGTTCTTATGTAAAATACTTTTCAAATGTGCAGAGAAAACTTTGTTATTTACGGATACGTCACAAACTGAACAGAAAGTAGACCTCGACATTATGATTTGGACAGTACAAATTCTCAAAGTTAAAGTAATAAAGGCTTAAGTATGTAAGTACCTAATCTTTGAGTTTGCTAACGATAAACAATAAGTAAACCAGCTAAAACATAATTTACGCAGAGAGAAACAAAAGAGAACCTATTTTTTAACTTTATCTTTATAAAATATCCCCTCTGTGGTAAACTTTGCCTTAGCTAATTTTACAAATTTTTTTAATGCGTCAAATTCTGGAGATTCTGCTTCGCCTTGCAAGCGTACCCAAACGATAGCGCGCTCGCACCGGTCAAGGCCGCTGAGATTAGATACCTCCTTCTGGTTGTAGAGGCGTAGCTCCACTAGCAAGTCGCCGTCGAGCTGTGCAGTCCGACGCGTTACACCACCAGGTACTCGGCGTGTCAGGATACTGGTGGTCTTGTTTGGCAGGTTTGGCGGCCGCGAAACCTCGCTGTCCGACTCTGAGTCGAACAACCACTCAGAAGTATTGGACGACGATGTATTCTTCACTTCTGCACTCTTCGCCTTCGATAGGCACTTTATCGCCTTGCTTCTCTTCTTTGGACTAGGGAGATAGAAAAAGGATACACGATTATTGTACACATTAAACACTTGAAATTTAGATATATGTAAATATAGCAATAAAAGTACCTGATGTCTTCGTCGTCGGTATCAAAGAAAAGGTCAGATTCACAGCTCTTCTTGGCTGACCTTTTGTTTTGCTTGCTATCCGACCTGAAAATAGTAAATGTCATATTAGTATTAAGAGTGGTTACAAGAAAACGAGTTGAAGATTCACATCTTCAATTCATAAGATAAAAAAAATATCATCATCATCAGTCAATCAGCATGCCACTGCTGGGCTTGATGGTCCCTCGTGAAGACAGCACTTGGAGAGGTCACGTCATATACAGCCTGGTCCAACGGCTCAATTTGTTGAAGCATGAAGATGATCAACCACTTATAGACAATTAAAGAATAGATATAAAGTATAGCAATAAAGTATAAAAACTTACGAACATTTTTCAGCTGTCTTGGTCTTGAGATTTTTTGATGAGGAGGTACTGAAGCACTGTTAGTGGTCAGAGATAGCACTGGAGTGTACTGTGACTACAGTTTTTCCGGATTTTATATAAGAAAAGTGCAATGCAAGTAATAATTTTACTGAGGTTCTCAACCTATACCTTATCTTTATAATCATTTTTATTTAACATGACTAATCTAAAAAAGAATGCTCATTAATTTTTATATTGTTAAATAAGTAAGTAATATTATAAAATATTATATATATAATCATAAAATTATTAATTTCCGTCCAAATCATATCCACACAAAATATTTATAAGAAAACAAATATGCATTCACGGATATGATGTCTATACGTTATCGAGAATCCTAATGCATTCACTTCCACTTCCATGGTCAGTGTTCGTTTTTCAAACACTAAAGAACTGCCACTTTATTTAGAGAAAAAAATTTTTTTTTTCGTGATTTTTTTATCACACCGCGCGTTTTAGGCAAAGGAGACGCGAAGCGCTCTGGGTACTATGGTACCCGGGACGTGTGAGTGGAGCAGTTCTCAGGTCTGCAACAAAATTTTTGATCCGCAGTTGCGTATGATCCAAAAACGGTCCGATCATCGGCTGAACTTCGTCAGCTATATAAAAAAAAAGTACTTACGTAGCAAGAAAGAAACAAAACGACGAACTGACGCAATTACGTGTATTGGATTTTTATTTTCGAGGTAGTAGTAGATCGTTATTCAGCATCACAACATCTAAGAGAAGATTATAGTTTGGTAGTTTACTTTCAAAAAGTCGGTTCCATACTCGAAATATAAAACTTAATAACGTTTTGCACCTCTGACTTTCATGATATTTAGCAAAATTTGATATTTACCCATAATTCTACCAATGTGCAATATGACGCGGAAATAATCAGCAAATTAATTGTTTGTCGTTTATTTCCACAAACTTGCAATACAATACTGTGCATATACAGCAAAATAGTTGGTAACCGTTTAATTCTGCTGATGCAGAAATCTCGTGTAAGGCTGCATGCTCCAAATTTTTTTTCATTTCGGGTTTATTATATTTATTTAAATTATACATGTACATACATATTTACAATTACTAACGAATATTATCTCCAAATTAAAAAGTCTTCTTTATAATAACGGATGCGATTTCTAATTTTCATTTTTCGATACTACTATTTAAAACAGATAAACAATAGGTATATCGTTCTATTAGGCGAACCGAATGTATTTATAGCATAACGATATTGATACGACATGAGGACAGAACCATAGAAGTTTATGAAAATTATTGTAATAATACATAGGTGGTATTCATCGGCAGCATCTCATACACGTTCCCACCGCACTACCCTATTTAATTAGGATGTTAAGACCTTAGTCAGCCAAGGTAGGTAGTTAAAATGTTTTTTAATATTTTTTATATTTTCATTTTTTAAATTATTGGAATATTTATTTTCTATTTTTTATTCGTGTGATGACTGGAACACATCTTTCAGGGATTAGCCCGCCCTTTTAAATATTTTGTAAAAATCAACAATTTTATACTTTGTTTTATAATAAAGAATATATTTAATTGAAGTAATTTAATAAACAAATAAAAGTATTAACGTGTGAAAGAAGCCTTATTATTTGAGTAAGCACTCGTAACTGGATATATGAATAATGTGCAATAAATTTATTGCTGATAAATGAATTTCGTGGGAATGCTTTGAAACTGTATGGCAGGCAGAGTGTAGAACGGTACTTATCCGAGAGTTGAGTCCTGAAGCTACGAAACCTCAACCTGTTTAATTTCTGTTGTTATTGCACTGCTACCTAGTTGAATGCCTTAATATTCTGAGATAGAAAACCTTGAAAATGTGTCTAGTAAATCGCAATCAATCAAAAGTATACTGTTTACAGTCAAACAACACAACACAATAGAAACATTATGAAATGAAATGAAATAAAAAATCTTCTTTTCCATTTAACCCTATATAATGTATATTGGGCAATCTTAAACTGTTTTCATCAAATCACCGTAAACGAACGCAGTGAGATTTGCGGAGCTAGGACGCAGCGAAGCGTAGCTCAAATCTCACTGCGTTCGTTTGCGGTGTTTTGATGAAAACTGTTTTAGAATGCCCAATATACACCTACTCGTAACTGTCTGAGAAATATAAATACCTACATGTCGTGGTATTATAATCGTACTTAACTGTGGTAATTCCTTTTGAAATTTTTTCCACATTTTAAAAATTGATTCGGGTACTTCATCGTCCCAATCGATTCGTAATTTCCAGCATTCTTGAACTAATAACTTCATGTATGCAACTATTGGACTAATAAGTCCAAGTGGATCAAATAAGCTGGCAGTAACTGAGAGAATAAAGCGTTTAGTAACTTTTTCTACAACTTCTATAGAATTAATATTAGAAATGAAATAAAAATTATCATCTAAAGGTTGCCAATGCATACCAATAATTTTTGTTGCGTAATTAGAGTCTGTATCTAAATTTATTATTTGAGGGCTTTTCTTATTAGAGGGAATGCGATTCATTAACTCTACATTATTAGACATCCATTTCACTAAATTAAATCCAGCTGAATTGAACATATCAACCATCTCTAGGTAAGTTTTATGAGCTATATCTAGACCATCTATGGAACATACGTAATCATCCATATACATATAATTTTCTGCTGTATAGGATGCAAGAGGGTGAGTATTGCGGCAGTCAAATGCGAGCTGGCGTACTACGCGCATGGCGAGATAAGGTGAGCTTGATACACCAAAACAAACTCGGTTGAATTGATAGATATCTATAGGTGTGGTTGAGTCAAAGCGATATAATATGCGCTGAAATGAATGATGTTCTGGGGTAAGTAAAACTTGAAAATACATTTTTTCTATGTCTGCAGTTAGGGCTACGGAAAACATACGGAAATTTAAAAGAAGATCAAAAATGTTACTTTGTAAATTGGGCCCTACATGAAGTAAGTCATTAAGAGACTTTCCAGATGTTGTTTTGCAACCAGCATCTAATACTATACGAGTTTTTGAAGTTTCTTTGTCTATTCTATAAACAGCCCAAGCGGCATGTAATAAGAGGAAGAAACTGGTAACGAATTTTCTACTTTCGACAAATATCCGTTATCTATATAATTTTGCATAGTATCATTATAATCTTTACGCAAATTGGATGAATCAAGTTTCTTCTCGAGACATAATAAACGGCGTTTAGCTATATTATAGGAGTTACCTAACTGAGAGGGATCTTCCCTGAAGGGAAGCTTCACTATATATCTACCAGTTGAATCTCGTTTATAAGATGACTGGAAGAGAATTTCACACTCCTCGTCATCTGGTTTTAAGTGAATTTTATTTGGAACACTTTCTATTTCCCAAAAACGGTGAACTAAATTTTCAAGCGACAGTGATTCAATCTGGTTGCTACAAATAAATACTTTATCTGAGTCTACTCGTACATGTGCGTTTGAATCAAAATGAGACGGAATGCTACGAGTTTGCGAGTTAAAATGCGTGTTTTGAGAGTTAAGAGCGTACTGAGATGGATTAAGCGTGCGAGTATTTTGAGAATGCGAATTATATGAGCGAGGGATAATTTGAGATTCTGTATTATTATATTTTCGAATGTATGCGTATGAGTCAGAGGAGATTTGAGCTTGTGAGTGAGCGGGTGCGTGAGCAAGCGTGTGAGCAGGCGTGTGAGCAGGCAAATGAGTGTGTGAATGAGCGGGTATATGAGAAAGCAGGTTAGCGTGCGTTTGAGTGGGTGCGGGAGCGTACATGTGGACATGTGTAGTGGAGTGTAATTGAGCGCGCGTTTGAGTAGGCGTGTGAACATCAAAATGAGTTTCAGTGAAAGTGTGCGTAGCGGAATGAGTTTTCGTGTTAATATTTAAGCGAGCGGGCGTGTTATCGAGCGTATTAGCGTGCGGGTTAGTGAGCGTGTGAGCGTGCGTATTATCAGGTACATGAGTGGGCGAGCGAGAGTATAAATTAGACAAATTCTGTGTTGCGTTTGAGAGGTATTGTGCTTTGCCCATAGCTACATAACCAAGAGTAGTCTGTATTCCTACCACTGACGAATGCGGAGCGGAGGCCTTACCTGGCCCTAATAAAAGAGGCACTATTTCGTTACCTAACAAACAATCAATTTGAGAGGGTACGTAAAATTGTTCATCAGCCATCGGAAGGTGATGCAAGTGAGTTAATTCTGATACATCTATCCTAGCGTTAGGTAAATAGTCGGTTATTTTTTCTATTACACGAGCATTAATAGTATAGTAACAGCGAGAATCAAAGCGTGAATAAATGCAGAATTTTGTATAACCCAGAGATTGACTCTCAGTATGACCGATCCCTTTTATGGTGGACGGCCCAGGAGTAATCTTTAAATTTAATCGAGTACAACAATCTAAAGTGACAAAATTACTCATTGAACCTGTATCCAAAAATACACGAATACACGAGGGGATATTGTTTGAATAAACATAAACATTAGCGGTAGGTAACAAAACTGTAGTATTTATACTTAAATTACGGGACATTGCAGTTGCGGAAAGAGTACAATTATTGTCAACATTTTTAGAAAAATCTTGATTTTCATTTTGAACGAGTAGCGAAGTACTAGGGGTGGGCATCGTGCTTGGCTGATGTGGTGAAAAGTGAGCAGCGGTGCGCGGATGACCAGGTGAGCCAACAATACCGGGCGTGCTTGCAGTCGCCCTATTACGGCTGAACGAATTGTCACTAGTGTTGGAGCTGTTCCTACGTCCTTCCGGAGACGATATAGAAGAGGTTGAAGTGTCAAAATCAAGATGTAATAAGGAGTGGTGTTTACGATTACAAATTGAGCACCTATTATTAGATTTGCACATGTTTACATTATGAAAACCTAGACAGTTTTTACAGAATGAATGCTGATAAACAATTTTATTACGCGTTTGCGGGTCTTTATTTATAAAATGTTCACATTTAAACAAAGGATGAGATACAGAGTTGCACAACTTGCATAATTGAGATTGAGAATGAAAATCAATTCTGTTATGAGTAGGACTAACATTATTAGTATGAGCAATAAAGGTATGGGTCGATTTATTTTTCGGCGTAACTTTATTAGCCTGTTTGGTAAAATACTGAGAGCTAAAGGGTGAGCGAAGCGTTTGTATTTTATTTTGTTCAATTAAAAACTTCTTCAAGTCTTGAAATGAGGGAATGTCTGTCTGTCTATGAGCTTGTTCGAATAGGTTAAGCGTTTCTTTGTCTAATTTACTCAGTGCAACGTGAGTGATAATGAAATCAGATAAATTTTCAATATTTAAGCGTCTTAGTGCGGCTTCAGCGGAACAAAACTTATCTATAAATAAATCAATAGATTGATTGCACTTGTGTTGCAACATTTGTTCTAAATAAAATGAAGCCTGCACCCTGACATCTTGGTACTTGGTTACAAGAGCTTGCCATATAATTTCGTAGTTTTCAGATGTGGCTGAGATACCCGAGCAAACATTTAAGGCCTTACTAGAAAGGCAACCGATTAAATATTGTACCTTTTCAGCGTTTGTGAGTTTGTTATTGTTGTGTATGAGACTACAAAAAATTTCATAAAAAACTGGCCAACTTGTGGGAGCACCATCAAAACTCGCCAACTGTATGGGAGGTAACTTGCGATTGAGAAAGTCGTTATCTTTGTTTTTTGCGTCCAACTGTTGCCTCAGAGATGCTTCAGCTTGCTTAATATAGCAATATAATTCATCAAAACTACTAAGTGCGCTGTAATTCGGCTTTGCCTTGGGGTTTTCGCGCATGTACTCAATCATAAGCCTGTCTAAATTTTCTATACACGGTTATTTTTTTATCACCCTGGAAAATTTTAGGGACGCTTCAAGACACATCCAATATTATATAAAAAATAAAAAAAATGAAATAAAAAATTAAAAAAATATATAAAAAAAAAATAAAAAATCTCTAAAAATGCTGCTCTCAACTAGTGCAGCATTTTTTGTATTTTTTAAAAAATTAATATAAAATTAAGAAGGGGGGTTATTTTTTTTATTTATATTTAAATCATTCTAATACCATGTCGTGAAGCGTCCCTTAAATTTTCCAGGGTGATAAAAAAATAACCGTGTATAATCGGAACGAGTTTTTTCAATAGAAAGCGTTTTTGCGAGAAATTGAATTTGAAAAACCTGGTCGGAAACCTTTAGGCTTAAGTTGTATAAATCCTGCGCAATCGCAAATAAACATTGTTTCTTTTCCTCCAAAATTTTAATATTGAAATTTTTTAATGAATCGCTATCCTCGGGTGAGGATTTGCTTTTACCAGCAGCGTTCATTGTTGCGTAGTTATTAACTAACTTCTAAAGCGATACTCGAGTGATCGTTATAAAAAACAAACAAATTTAGAACGTATTACATTCACGTTAAGACGATTATTGCGTGAGCTAATGAGCGGTAGGTTAAGAAATATGCGGAGAAATTAATTAAAAATTCTTAAAATAAATTACCGTTTTGCGATAAATATGCGATTAAATAGATAATGTTATATATGTAGTTAAGATATAATGTGATAGTTTATAGAAATATACCAAAACAATTGCGATGTAATGCGATTAAGAACTGCACGTTATGTGCCAATAAGCAGGTATAACAAAAAAGTGTATTTATGCGTAATAAGTTAAATTGCGAGTATTTATTTATTTGCGTATATTATTTATATTTAATATTATATTGTAGTGTGTAATTTGATAGGAAATATAGGTATCCGGCGAGATGGGATCAAGCAAATGGTTGCGCCGTACATACCCAATTTTTTGAAGGTCGCTGGTTCCTTGGGGGCGCTTCCACTTGAGTTCTTTTATTGAATTTCACTGAATTAAATTATACATATAATCGTACAACACAACTTTGCACTTGGATCTTGAGTTTATTGCGGATTTTAGATATTTTTTTCTAATTTGTTTCGGGAGCGCGCTCACACGATGCGATAACAACAGACAGTCAACGAAGAATAGTTTTTGCACCTCACTTCATTTATTATTTTTTGTACGGCGCAGGTTGGATCGATAGGTATGGATAGGTATGATGCGGTATTGAGAATTGATGTGTGCATGTTAGTTTTTATGTGTTTTACATAAATATATATTATTATTGATTTTTTATATCTAAGCATTTATTAATTATTTTTAATTTTAAATTTATATTTTTATGATATATTGGAATATATGATCGGCGCAGCCATCTTGTATTTTTTTTGTCTCCTTTTTTAAATTGCCGACATTGCGAATATTATATTTCACAAACATTTTTATTTAAAAAACTAGTGGGCCCGGCAGACGTTGTTCTGCCCGATTCCAGCGCCATCTACCGGGTCCAACTTTACGTTTAAACCTTCCTTGGACCTATTCAAATACACACAGAAAATTTCGTAAGAATCTGTCGAGCCGTTTCAAAGTTTTTGCGAGACTAACACACAGCGTTTCATTTTTATACAGGCTCATTTTGAATGAACCAACAACCTCCCAGGGGCTGATTCTAGTGCTCAGATGCAACAACTTTTTGTATGGGACCAACATCGAAATCGCAAAAAAAAATCCACTTTCCCATACTAAAGTCTCAATCAGCTAACCTAGTTTGTATGGAGAAGTGTTTTTTTTTTGAGATATCGATGTTGGTCCCATACAAAAAGTTGTTGCATCTGAGCACTAGAATCAGCCCCTGGGAGGTTGTTGGTTCATTCAAAATAATCCTGTATATAAGAAGAAGATATAATATAGAAATTTCCCGTCAGAGTGAGTTCCTTGTCGGACACAAAGTGATAATACCGTTTGAACGTCTATCACATTTTTTGTCAATTCCAAGCAGTTTTATCTGCCATATAATTAGACACTTTAAAATAATAATATGCTTTTTTCATAAGTACGCCCTTGATTGTGACTTTAAATATATTCAAGGTAAGTGCTTTAATATTGTTTGGGATTTTATTGTAGAAACGTACACAAAGGCCTTTGAAAGATTTTTTAAGCCTAGTATTTGATAACGCTAACATTATGCTTTTGCCTATATATCTGTGCGTATATGTGTGTGTATGTATGTATGTGTAGTCTACGATTTGTTTAACTTATAATAAAAGAGTTTTCGGGTAAACGCAGTATTATATTTGGTATCATTTACATCAGAGAAGGTAGTGACAGAATTATAAACATTCTATATTGGAATTCTAAAACGTTAAAACGTTAATAAATGTCATATCTATAAAACGGCCAGGGTGTGCCTATTGTAAAAGCATAGAGTAATAACACCCCCCCGCAATGGAAACACCCTGTACAGAATATATATACAAGTGTATAAACATATCAAAACTAGCTGTACAACAACACAAAAAAAATAAACACCATGTATATACACACCAAAAATAAACATCATATATATATAAATAGATATACTGAACTATCATTAACCTGTACAAACCCTAACATCCTAACTTAAGTCTAAACTATTTACACACTTATAGTATTTCAGTTTCGGCAAAGGTTTTGTGAGAATGTCTGCGATCATGTCGTTTGAGGGAATGTACTTGATGTGTAAAGTGTGGTGTGTGTGACAGTGATTGGCGTATGAAATGATGTTTAATGTCTATGTGCTTGGTGCGTGCATGGTATGTATTGTGTGCCAGTTTTATGGAGCTTTGATTGTCGGTGTGAATGATGAGAGTATGAGTGATACCGAAGACTTCTGTGATGAGTGATCTCAGATAGATGGCTTCCTTGCAAGCCTCGCCCAGTGACATGTATTCGGCCTCTGTGGTCGAGAGTGCCACTGTACGTTGCTTACGGGCTTCCCAAGACACAGGTGCTCCGCTCATCGAAACTGAATCACTATAAGATACAGTTTTGTTTTTATTTACAGTCTTCCTTATTCTGATACTACGTGCCCCTTTTTCTTACAATATGTACAAAATAGGTTTTTCTTCGTCTTCTTTGTATGCAACGCAGTATCCATGGGTCCCTCTGAGGTACTCATCGATGTTGCAGCGCGGGTGTCCTCTTCCATTAAAGCTGCCACAACATTTTCCGAAGTGAGTTTGGTGTTCGAGTGCTCCAGTGCCATGACGAGCGGTTGGTACTTTTCCGGAAGTCCCGCCAACATGATAATGGCGAGAAACTCGTCGTCCACTGCAGCTCCAATGCTCTGTAGTTCTTGTTGAGTAGCTAACATTTTGTTGACATACTCTTGGAGGCTACTATTAAATTTTATCGTAAGCAACTTCTTGATAAGGCCTAGTCTCCTTGTTAATCCGCTGTCAGCATACGCCTTTTTGAGGTAGTTGAAGGTCTCGTGAGCAGTTTTAGCTGACCTGATAACGGGGTATACTGACTCGTCGCAGGCGAGGCAAATCTTGGCACGGGCTTTGGCGTCTCTCTGCTTAATTATGGGATCGGCGAGGTCAGCCGGTGAGCTGACGACATCCCATAAATCGAGGTCGGTGAGAAGATACTCGATGCTGAACGCCCATGTGTTGAAATTAAGGCCTTTCAGCTTATTTATACCCACTGCGCCTGCCGATGTCGCATCTTGAGACTGATCCGATTTTTGTGCCGACATTATCGTCGATGACGAATAATTTTTCTCCATAGCACTTTTTTTTCTGATTATTTACAGCGATTCTTGGCCCATAACCACTTATAATTAAAGAGTTTTCGGGTAAACGCAGTATTATATTTGGTATCGTTTACACCAGAGAAGGTAGGGTACTCTGTGGTAGTGACAGAAGTGTAAATATTGGAATTCTAAAACGTTATAAATAAATGTCATATAAAACGGCCAGGGTGTGCCTATTGTAAAAGCATAGAGTAATAATAGTTTATATGTAGAGTAAGCTCCCATTCAAGCTTTACATTTACACTACGAAAACCGCCCCTATTACGAGTGACATAAGAACTGTCCAAAGGTCAAACAGTATAGCTTGACAAGGAGCTTACTGTACATAAACGAGTACTAGCTTTCCGCTCGCGACTTCGCCCGCGTTATTATTGTTTTCCCCAGGGAAATTTTATATTTTCCCGTAAAATAATTTTGTAGCCTATTATATAGAAGACTGTTATTTATATTAAAAGCTCGGATAATAAATTTCATAGAAATTGGCGCAGATTTTAAATATTTTCCATAGAAACTTTCAACCCCTATTTTGCACCCTAAGGGGGTGAATTCCAATAAACCATGAAACACGTCATCAATGAAAATTAAGAGCACGATTCGAAAGTTTTATCAAAATCGTTGGTAATTTTAAAAAATCCATACAAACTTGCAACCCCTATTTCATCCCTTCAGGGTTAAAAATTTTTAAAATCCCTTCTTAGTGCGCGTCTGCATTTTGAATTAAAACAACTGTCCTTTCACGTTGGGCAGTTACGGCTGTGCGTGCGTATATAGATCGGAACATTTTTATAAGTGGTCCGTATGGGCATGTCTGAAACTATAAGAAATACAAAGCTCTTGGGTACCATGTCAACGATTTCAGTAACAAATAACACTTTTTCTATTTTGATATCGATTGTGAAAGTCATAAGCAGTAAATGTTAGGTACCTACTAATTTATAATATACATGCATTCATTTACATGTTTCATATATTATATCTAAAATTAATAAAATACATTGTAGTACATATTTCATATTCTTTTAAATAGTTGTTCTAAATTGGTCGGTAAAAATGTCAAAAAAGGAGGAGGTTCTCAATTCGATGCGTATGTTTTTTTTGTGTGTATGTTACGCGATTACGCCGCCAATTATGGACCGATTTTCAAAATTCTTTTTGTATTCGATAGAGTATACTCCACGGGTGGTCCCATGGTCACCAAAGTAAGGATCTGATGATGGGATTCCATGAAAATCGAGGAAAAGGGTTTCTTTCACTAAAAAGATTTCATTCACTAAAAGGTAAAAATAAAAAATATTTTACAAAAAATAAAAACCGACTTCAAAAACACTGAAAGAAAAGTTAAAAATAATATAAGAATATGTACAGACAACATCATACTTCTATATTGAAGTCAGTGACAAAGGACAATGTCGAAAATCGCCCCATGACCAACAAAGATTTGATTTACGCCATAATTATATGCATATTTTATAACACTCATAACAAATATATGTATTCGACGAACAAATCAAAAATATTTAAAAGTACTTTTAGAAACAAAACCATTTATAGTAAAATATAGGAATGGTTATTGTTACCTTCGCTCGACTGAATAGAATTAAATCGATTTTATGTAAGTATGGGTATTTATTTATTTCTATAAATTAAGATTTTCATAACTTACAACGTAAATTAAATTAAAACATACGTCAATTGACTACTCACGCACTATCGCTTGTTAGTTCGTCGTGTTTTTGGCTTGCTTTATAATTTCGAGATTACTTGTTCTTCATTATGTGGCTATAATATCGTTCTTTGATTGATTGCAATAATTATTATTTTAATAATTGTATAGGTATGGACTATGTGTATTGCTCTTATGAATTAAAGTGTTACTTCAACTAACCTCAAAATCTGATTCATTTTGATATTTAATTCGATTTCGAAGCTTGTCCGTAGTAATTGATGTGGACGTACAGTATTTACTAATGTCTAATTATACGAAAATCATTTTTTCACTGCTGTTGGTATTGGGGCGAACAATGTATGGACGCAGAACAATGTCCTTTTAAGACTTTCTAGGGGTTCTCTATTTTGTCTCATAATTTTTTTATCCATAATCTAACGTGTCATAATGTTTTTTGACATAATCATCATATGTCCGAATGATAAGCACCCCCTAACTTAATTTCTCATAATATTACTTGCCCGAAAACCGAAATCTCTAAATATAATATGACCTAATTTTTTTTGCTATAAATATCACAATCTATAATATTTAAAATTCCTAAAAGTTTTCTATAATAGTCATAAGTCCTAACGTAATATTTCATAATATAACGTGCCCTAAAATCGAAATACCACAAATTTAAGTTCTTTTATTATATGTATTACCAAATCCATGCATACGTTTAAAAACAGTCACTTGATGTAATGCAAGCAAGCGTGCAGCATGCAAGCAAGCCTGCAGTATGCAAGCAAGCATGCAGCATGCAAGCAAGCATGCAGCATGCAAGCAAACTTAAAGCATGCAAGCAAGCAGCATGCAGCATGCATGGCTTCTGTCACGGCTCCGGCGCTGCGGGGCTCCGGCGGTCCCACGCGACCTTGTCGTCGCAGATGGTTTTCGCCCACCACCGCAGCTTCGGCTTGCTGGCACCAGCCTCAGCCTCAGCGGCGGTCGTTAAATAAAACCACCTGCTCCTCAGCTCGCGGGCCGCCTCGCCCCTCCGCGCCTACGCGGGTTTTAATAACACTCTAGGGGTAGGGCAGACAAGACTACGTGGTGTCGGTTTTACAGCGATATATTTCTGTCACTGAATTTTAAAACGTAACGGTAGTTAAGGTTCGTAAGACAACATTTTAATTCAATTTGTTATTATTGATAGTAAGTCTTAGCTTTATGATATTGATAATATAACTAAGATAAATCAACTTTTAAACATGTTTTAGGACTAACAATATTATACAATATAAAAATAACAATTAGGACATGTGACTTTATAGCAAGTAAAATTAGGATATCTTATTGTTATAGCACCCGATATTATGACACAAAAGCATTAGAACTAAAGGCGATTAGGTAATATACAATTTCGTATACCCGAACATTATGGAAAGTGAAAAGTTATAGCAAGCGTTTTCGGGATTATGATTTTCGGACGATCGATATTCGGAGAAGAAAGGGACTACCCTTTCTAGGAGATCATCGTTTGGCACCGACTTCAATATAGAAGTGTGATGTTGTCTATACATATTCTTATATTATTTTTAACTTTTCAGTGTTTTTGAAGTCGGTTCTTATTTTTGGAAAATATTTTTTCAAATTTAATATTCAATCATTTAGGTAACGATTTTACTTCAGCGTTGTGTATCTTTAGGTGGTGAATTTGCGTTAAAATTGACTCTATGGTAACTTGTAGATCAAAACAAATCAAATTGTAAAAAAATGGTCGTCATTTCGAACTATGTGTACTTAATTCAATTAAAGGCAATGAACTATTATGCATTTTATTCATTTAAGACATCATGTTTAATAGTTACATTTACTGCTAAAGACCCACACAATCGAAATAGAAACTATTATTATTTATTTTATTTATCCAGTGAATACATTATATTTAAGTTGCTCAATAAACATGTATATCTTACGATCTAACATAACATTATGCTTTTAAAAACACATTTTATTTCCTTCGACAACTAAGAAAAAACCGGCCAAGCGCGAGTCGGACTCGCCCATGAAGGGTTCCGTAGGATTTATGACGTATTAAAAAAACTACTTACTGGATCTCGTTCAAACCGGAAAGGAAGTTTGCATGGTAATGTACATCATATATTTTTTTTAGTTTTATCATTCTCTTATTTTAGAAGTTACAAGGGGGGGACATACCTTTTTCCACTTTGGACGTGTCTCTCGCGCAAACATTAGAAATCTCAATATGATTTTTGAAGACCTATCCATAGATACCCCACACGTATGGGTTTGATGAAAAAAAATTTTTGAGTTTCAGTTCTATGTATGAGGAACCCCCAAAATTTATTGTTTTTTTTTTCTATTTTTGTGTGAAAATCTTGATGCGGTTCACAGAATACATCTACTTACCAAGTTTCAACAGTGTAGTTCTTATAGTTTCGGAGAAAAGTGACTGTGACATACGGACGGACAGACAGACAGACAGACATGACGAATCTATAAGGGTTCCGTTTTTTGCGATTTGGCTACGGAACCCTAAAAAGATCAAGGTTATTGACGCTCTCCATCACTGCAAAAAACTGAAGTGGAGGTGAGCTAAGCATGGTAAGCTAAGCAGGTGTCACAGTGTGGCAAGGACCACTAGGAAAAAGTAAAAAGGCGCAGAGGTAGACCAGTAGAGAGATGGGACGATGAAATAAAAAGCATTACATAACAGGGGAAAATTGGATAAGTGTACAGTACAGAAATGGAATTCCATGGAGGAGGAAAGAAAGAGATCTGTAATTGAAATAATGTATAACTTATCTCAATTACAACTAGGTTCGAGTACAACTTTATTTTTTTAAATCTATGTATGGCATTTTTCTTTTCACTAAAATCAATGACATGGTTGCAAAGAACAGATATTTGTATGTCTTAGTTGCAGACTTGCACGGGCTGCCAAGACTGGACTCGAGTCACGCATTATCTCACAATTTCAGTGACATAATCTCTATGTCTTAAAGATTAGCACGGTGGCGCATATTAAGTGGGACTGACGTGATAAAAATTTCTTGACGCTCGTCAAGGGACACGTGTGACTGAGTTTTATCACATTTTTTTTTGCTCTCAGACTGCTACTACATATTATAAAGTATTAAAGTCCTTTGTTACAACCACAGCAGTCAGCGCAGAGGCACGCCAAGAAATGTGATAAAACTCAGTCACACGTGCTCCTTGACGAATGTCAAGAAAATTTATCACGTCAGTCACACTAAATACGCGTCACCCTGCTACTCTTTAAGACATAGAGATTATGTCACTGAAATTGTGAGATAATGCGTGACTCGAGTCCAGTCTTGGCAGCCCGTGCTACGCCTGCTGACCCGTCCAAACTGCCCACCTGTATATCGCCAGCTTACCAATTTCGTACGTGGTGCTACCGATTTTCCCTCTCAAATATCCACCTAACCTAGTTTTAAAAAAATAACAATAACATCAAAGGCCATCTAATAATAGAACCTGTCACAGTTAAACAAACTAACGTAAACTGACGTGTCACTCATAGAACAATCGCGCCCGCTTCATTCTAACTGATCCTACGTATTTAGTTAGACAGATACGTATTTGGACAGATACGTAAAAATTTAAATCGTTTGTATGCACATCCGAAGTATTTCAATAAATACTTCGGCGCGGTGTGAAAGTACAGCTTGCTCAATGTCAGCGCACCTTTAAAATCTTGACATTTTGTGGAATGTCTATATTTTCTTTAACAATACATTTATCTGTTTATTTAATGGTACACCTGTAGAATGTTTATTTACTAATTAATAATTGCAAATGGGATAGACAGAGAGAATTTATTTATTGTGTTCAAAAGTGTACGTCATGTTACTATGTACGCTCTATGAAAGAGGAAAAATTAGGTTTTTCTGAACGCCGTTAAAAAGAGATTCAGGTGGAATTTTGACTTGAAAAGTCTAAATTCCACCAGTCTTAAAATTTGGCACTGACTTTAAAATAAAAATGTGATGTTGTGTGTATTCTCATTAATTTTTGACCTTTCAGTGTTTTTAAAGCCTAAGCATTTATTGCAATAATGTGGTTTAAAAGATATGCAAGATGTTGGATTCCAATATTCCATTAAATTATTGAAATCAAATCAAAACCGAGTTAGATCAAATCAAATTAAAACAGAACTACATCATTGCTATTGTCGGCGCAGCGACCCAAAATGTATCTTGGCCTCCGATACTAACAGGCACCATCCTTCTCTATCCTGTGCAAGTTCCTGCCAGGTATGGACGTCTAAAGCTCTCACTCCATCTGTACTTGGGACGTCCAATAGGTATCTTCCCTGCGGCATTCTTAAATAAGCACTACATCATTATATTATTAAATTACTTATATCAAAAAAATAATAAAAATAAAGGGAGCCAACATTAAAGCCAATTTGAAATAAATTAAAATTATCACTGAATCAAATTCAAATTGAATTAAATCAAAATTAAATTGAGTTATATCACCTACATGTTACTTTAAAGTATTAGATATTTTTTAAATTGTATTCAATAATACAACGGGCGGTGTTCTGAAGAAACTAACCTGTAAGCCATTTTGATAACTGGTTACTTAAAACCATCCTTATTGTAAGTCACGCCCGTCGTCCGTAGTTGTGGGTAACACACCCTAACAGTCGATGGCCCTATACATTTACCGTGAACATTCGCTAATCCTGAAATTTCGGACACTCTGTCGAACCGCTTAGCTCGAAGTTTCACCGCAACCTGCCGCGGACCAACAAAAATTTAATGTCGAAAATATTCTTATTAATATTCACTGACGCGGGAACGCATCTGGTCAAATATTTGTGACAATTACTGTCTTTTCGTATATATATCGTTCTCAATTGACTCTGAAAATTAGTTGGGTTGCCCAAAATGCTCGGTTTAAAGATTATCACTGCCGCTTGTCTGGTGAGTTTTGGATCATACTAATAAGCCCACTGCACGGTGGTTCGGCGTTCAAGGCAGCGCGGTCATAATTCCCTAAAATTGTTTTTAATCATTATTTTTTAAAATAAAAATAGTTTTTTTTATTAAAATAAAAATGATATTATACAAGCGTCAGGAAAACTTTTAAAAAATTTATATAAATCGTATGCAGAATTGTTATCACAATTTGGTATTAAAATATTGATTGTTGTAAAATCAATGAATTCTTAATAACTAAAGCTAAATGCATTATCCTGGTAAATAAAAATTATTATTACCTATACAGGGTTATTTTTTTATCACCCCAGGAAAATTTAAGGGACTAAAAAAAATAACTCACATATTTAATTTTATATTTATTTTCTAAAATATCCAAAAAATGCTGCACTAGTTGAGAGCAGAATTTTTAGAGATTTTTTTTTTTATTTTTTTACCTTTTTTTAAATTTTTTATTTAATATATTAATGGATGTGTCCTGAAGCGTCCCTTAAACTTTCCGGGGTGATAAAAAAATAACCGTGTATATTATTAGAACTTATATTTAAATAAAATTGGGCTATGATATCTATTCAAGTCCATGAGTGTGGTAGTCTTCATCTCATTATGCTGAACTGATGATGGAAGGTTTCATTTAGGATAACGAGTTAGGGGATGCTTCTTTTAATAATGATCACGTATTTAATTAAAGAATACAAGCAAGGATCAATGGTGCTTGTATTATTTAAAGTTGCTGCAGTGAATTCACTTAAAACATAAAAATATGCTTTTTTAACAAAAAATAATTACCAACTTCATAAACATTTAAAAGTAAAAAATAATATCAAACTTTTATACTATTCATAACAAATTGTGCCATGTAATTAATTTATGGATTTTATTTTATTTACTTAATATAAAGCCTATTTTCCGCTTTTAAAAGAGGAAAGAACATTTTAATAAAAGCTTGTTACTAAAAATTACACTTACCTGCAATGAAATCGACCCACCTCATAGGTGTCCATTTGGAAATATCAGTATATAAAAAATAACATTAGACAAACAAAAACCGTAAACACTATTTGAAAGTATACTTCATAAGCTTTATTTTGACATACTCTAAACATGGATAAAAGAAGTATTACTGACAACAGACCTCTTTCTTCGTTAAGCCCTGTTTCTCATTTTTACGTTATTTGTAATCTCTGTGACTGTGCAGACTATTAAAAGTTAATCTAATCAATATTTATTCAACTAAAATTGATTATTCCTACAGATTTATTGACCTTTTAAATTAAGCTGATTTTCCCAAATAAAATTTAGTTATTTTTAAAAATTTTAGTTTTCAGTTTGTAAAATCAATAAACCTAAATGTCACAGTAAAAACTGGTCTAATGGAAGCTTAGGCTCTTGTTTAATAAGCAGGGTTAAAATATATTAATTTTTTTTTGCAGAAAGTTGGCAAACAAGCAAACCGCCCACCTGATGGTAAGTGGTAACAGTCACCTATAATACATGTGGCTCTTGTGAGATTTGCAGCAAAACTGCAACCCCCACAAGAACCACAGTGTACGTTGCCAACTTGTGACACAAGATGTAAAGTCACAGTACCCAGTAATTTCACTGCCATATCTTTCCCTTCAAACCGGAACACAGCAATGCAAGCACTGCTGCTTTGCGGCAGAAATAGGTAAGACGGAGGTACCTAAGCAGACGACCCTGGTACAGAGTCTCCCTCCAGTATTTATGATTTATTTATTGATGGTAGATTTTGTCGAACTCTGAACAAAAGTGGGTCGAATTTATTTCAGGTAAGTGTATTTTTACTATTAATTTATGAATTGAAGTCGGTGCGAAGCGATTATCTCCTGGAAAGTCGTAAAATTTGGCAAAACCGACTTCAAAATAAAAATGTCTTTCTATTCTTATATTTTTGTGACGTTTAAGTGATTTTGAAGTCGGTGTTTTAATTTTATCTTATTTAAGGTGGCTGTCGCCTACGGCAACCCAACTTTATTGGGTCTGGGCGGATGCCATAAAAAGGGTGGCGGCGGCGGCGGCCTTCTGGCAGTGGGGGGAGTGCTAAACGGAGTGCTTGGAGGAGGCAGAGGCGGTGACGGAGATGGCGGCGGACTTCTGGGCTCCGTCATCGGAGGCGATGGAGTATTGAGTGGGGTGGTGGGGGATGACGGAGTTCTGGGCGGAGTCGTGGGAAGTGACGGTGTTCTGGGCGGAGTTGTCGGTGGCGAAGGAGGCGTGTTGGGAGGAGTCCTTGGCGGAGGCAACAAAGGCGGAATACTGGAAGGAGTTATTGGCGGAGATGGTAAGCTTTGCTTTGCTACAAAGGTTCAAGTAAGCGTACATCGCAAGATCCGAAGTAGTGTTACCCAAAATCGATCTTGGCCTTGCGGTCTTGCGAGACTCTTGCTGCAAGACCGAGACCGAAGCAATTTGCAATACTAAACCGAAGCTTTTTAAAAACGTAGACCTATCAGATGAACCCACTCCACCTGATAGTAAGTGAAAGGCAGTCCAAATGCAAAGTGCAGGAGACAGAATACACGCTGCACTAGCCACCCTCGCATTGCCGAAATGCAAGATGCATCTTAGCGCGTCTTCAAAAGGACCCGGTATTGTAAGAAAGGACACGTGTGCTGGCAGGCTGTTTTATGTTTTTTTTAATGAGCTACATACAAATTATGCTTTTGGTACATCACGAGATCACATTTAAAGTGGAATGTTTAAAAAAATACAAATAAAGTGGAGTATTCAGTTCTATATACAACGGGTTAAAAAAATATTCAAAAATATATTACACGTGCAACTCAAATTTTATCCAGCCTAATGGTTGTATGTTAAGAAGCAAAAAGGTGAAAATTTTATGGAAAAAATATTATAAAAAAAATATATAAATGTATTATAACATTCGTCACCCTGCCCTATCGTCCCACGTTGGGCGCCACCAATGTTAAACTCGGGTGTGCTATTAAATTATATGCCTGTTTCCATAGACAGCCCTTTACATTACTTAACAAAACGATAACAAAGACACGCAAAATGAATTTACGGGTCCGCTCATGCTGCAAGTACTGGTTGAGGGTGGCCAATTGCCGCAGCTCGCGCGCCTTTCGCTACCTTAGGTACCTCTCAGATCTCTAACAAACACAAATCGTTTTATTGCCGCTAAAGGGCCTCGCACCATATAGGTTCCTTGTACGAATCAATCTTAAGTTTTTGGCAAAGGACCTCACCACACGTACCTTGCCCGCGTAAACTTTTAGTCTTGTCAAAAAACTTCACAACATGTAGGTTACGTGAAGGGACCTCACATGTACCTTGCACGCGTCAACTTTAAGTCTTGCCAAAGGACGTTACAACACGTACCTTGCCCGCGTAAACTTTAAGTCTTGCTAAAAGACCTCACTACAAAATATTCCTTGCTCGTGTCAACTTTCAGTTTTGCCAAAAGACCTCACAACATAACATACACCTTGCCCGTGTTAACCTTAAGTCATGCCAAAAGACCTCACAACATGACACATCTATTGCAATTTTCGACCTTATACATTGTCAGCGTCTAACAATTTATCAACGAAATGGGTCAGGAATTCAATTGCTTGACCGTACATTGCCCGGTCTTGCCGAAAGACCTCACCCGCGTCAACTCTGTCTTGCGCCACCACTGGTGGTTAGTTACTTTTAATTTAACCGTATTCTAGACGAGACTAGCAGAGAATGCCTCAGGCGTTAAGTCCGCCATTGTACACCAATGTACATAAAGAATTAATAAATAAATAAATTCTAGGTTTGCTCGGCGGCGTCCTTGGAGGAGGCGGGGACGGAGGCGGCGGTCTCGGAGGAGTCGTTGGGGGAGTGCTGGGAACTGTCGGCAACGTCTTGGGAGGAGGGAGTGGGGGTGGCTCGGCTGGTGAGATTTTTTTCACAAAACAGGCAAACTCTGAGCCTTCATCTCGCCTGAGTAAGTGACGATACGCGAGATGGAAGAGAGCTTTACCTGGATTCCTTATCAACCGAGGAACTGGCTACCATACCTCTGATTGTCGAAACACAATAATGTTATTAACATTAGGTGCGTTCCCGATAAGCATGACCACTTTTTAGTGCTCACGTGTGATGTTAACCATATTTTGCGTTTCTTTTAAAGAAATGTTAACATTTTTAGTCACGCTACTTATTTCAAATGTAACAGTAAGAACAGATTTTTTTGTGCTGAATTTTCGCACCTCACCTACTTAGTCGAGTATCTTAAAATAACAAATGGTACATATCAGAATCGGCCAAGAAGTAATATATAAATTTCTTTCAATTTATTTTTTAAATCCTCTGAAAAATCCTTTTGATTCATTAAAAATGTTTTCAAATGTCAAACTTGAAGGCTGTAAAAAGGTGGTATTAGAGGACCCAATTAATAGCTTGTGTATTTGATGCTAAATTTTCATGGCGAAAATGTTTAAATGGAACACACGAGCGACGATTAGAACGAGCGTTGATGCTAAAAATATTGCAAATCCATGCTTATCTGGAAAGCGCCCCTATATTAAACGTAGTCCGTTTTTAAAAAAATGTGTTTTGAAAGTTTTTCCAAGCTAGGGATGCGGACTGTGTATTTATAAGGATATCTCATTAAAACCCTATTCCATTTCAGGGGGCGCTGTCGGAGGAGTCGTTGGTGGAACGGGTCTCGTAAGTTTTTAAAATGACTGCACTTCGCACATCTGCTTGCCGGGTAGCCAAGTGTTACTCTCAATTTTTTCTTCACTTTCCCTTCAACTGACACTACAACTTGATTTTTCACTCATTCTCACCTACAAAATCCTTCACCTGTGTTGCATCAAAATGGACTGGACTACCCTCACGCCAATGCGAATTTTTCATGAACACGAACGAACGCCACGCCGTTTTTCATCAACTGGTACTATTTGCGCTGCTCAGCACGCGTAGCACAAGGACCCCAAGATAAATATGTCTATCATTAACTGTCACTTTCTCGACACCAAACAATAGCTATCTCATTCGCTACTGTCAAAAGTGACATTTCGGTGTAGAGGAATAGGCCGAGAAAATACTCTCGCGATCTTTGTGCTACGCGTGCAGCTGTGGAATGCACATTCAGTTGAAGTTCGTGAGAGCACTTGTATAACCACGTTAAAAATAATATAAAATCTTAACCACTTTCCGATTCATCATAAAAAAATATACATTAGGTATATACCGGGTGTATAGTAGTATAGTAGGGTGTATAGTAGTATAGTATATAGGTTAGATATTGACAGACCCTAAGGCGCATAACACATTGCACCGGACACCGCTCCGGTGTGCGGTGCTGCGGGTTTTAATTTTGACTGGAGAATCTTAATTTGTATACAAAAACCGCAGGGTATAACACACTCGCACCGCATCACCGTGCGGTTGAGCGGCGCGCGCGACGGCACTGCACTCCCAGACGGTGATGCGGTGCGGTCCGCGGGGTATGCCACACTGTGCCGCAGTATCGTACGGATTTTTGCGTAGAAAGGACGTGCATACGCTTAATAGATCTCAACATAGATAATGCGGTGATGCGGTGCAATGTGTTATACGCCTAAGTGCTTGTCTAAGTCCTGGAAACCGAATAATTTCCGAGTTAATTGACTTTAAACTGAGAGCAAAAACTGTAAAGACAATGCTGTCGACGCTTAGAAACAAAACATAATTTATTTAGTTTGTGTGGGAAAAATGTAGCGCTTATTTCGCTTAATGCATCTCAAGAGAAACTGAAACATCATTTCATATTCGCTTATAGAGAGGTAGCAGCACTTTCTTTCGCGTACTCAGAAACGAAAAGAAGAAGAATCCTTCACGCACTCCGAAATGAAAGGAATGAAAAAATGCTTCGGCCTTTCACTCTTTTAACTCTGTATCTCAGCAACGAAAAGAAAGAAAAATGTCTGGTCCTGTGGATGTCTAGGATCTCTAATTAGTGGATAATAAAAATAACTCCCGAGCGAGTATAAGACCAAAGAGCAACTATTTATGTTACTGAGTTACCAGTATAGTCCGTTCTTTTTGACAAACGAGTACTGAGTATGTCTCTCGCATATTTCCAGTATTGACAGAGTGAGATGGGTCATTGTTCTTTGTTCTAGTTTTGAAATTGTGAAGGCCCGTTCTTATTGAATAAAATGAACTTAATGTCGATAACGTGGACCAATAGGAACGCAGTAAACATTTTTGGCATTCGTTTGTGAAGAACGGACTATAAGTGAGTGATAAAGTGGGGTTTAATCAACCACAATGAAATCGTGTACATAGAAAGGTCGTCGTCGTTTTGTACTGACCTAATTATTTTATTCTTGCAGGGTGGAATTCTCTCCAAAGCCCTTGGTAAGTGAATGACATACATTGCATTTTTTTACACACGCAGAACACAGAAGCTTTTGAGAGAAAAAGCGTCGGTGGCGCTGTGGACTCATCACTGCCCCCCTAGACAAATGCCACACGTTAACATTTCCGCAATCGTTCCTCAGAAAAAATGTATGGAGATGACATTAGCTGCGGAAAAAATAGCGTGAGGTTCTCGTAAGCTAATGTCATTTCCATACATTTTTTTCTGCGGAAGGACTACGGAAATGTTAGCGTGTGGCATTTGTCTAGGGCCTCTGGCCTTCTGATGGTCCGGAGTCCGATCATGTCATGTACCAATATGTTTTTCGTTTTTCGAATTTCATATGTACATTTTTCCGATGCTACTACGGTGAAGGAAAACATCGTGAGGCAACCTGCATACATCTGAGAAGAAATTCAAAGGTGTATGTGAAGTCGATCAATCCGCACTGGGCCAGCGTGGTTGACTAAGGCTTAAACACTCTAACTTAGGGTAGGCTCGAGCCCCTCAGTGAGGATGTATATGAGCTGTAATGATGATGATGAGAAGCTCTTAGCCTTCATGTCAGCTGATGGTAAATGATGATAAAGTTGATGATGGAAGCGAGCCATACCTGGACTCCCCAACAACCGAGGAACTGACTTTCTCACCTCTAATAGGCTAGATGACAAAAAAAAATTTTTTGCTTTAATAGAAGCTCATTCATATAATAAACATAAAGAAAAAATCGGTTTTCGAATAACTATAAAAACAACCAAGATATAAAGTATTAAAGATTTTTCTCCAGCTCTTTCTAGCAAAACGGCAATTTACAAGGAGGTTATATGGCCTTACTCAACAAGGACGTGACGGTTGATGTCGGATCTCTCTGTCTAATCGCCTTCAAATTAACAAATTAAAATGCTTGTATCTAATGTATTTCTAAGCCGATTTTAATTCTAATTTCACAGGACTGCATCTTATTCCACGGTATTTTAATATTTAATGACGAGACGTAAAAATTAGAATTCAGTCATCATCCCAATTGTCGTAACACAACAATGATATGATTATTGGTATTCTAGTGACAAACTTGAGTAAGACAGAGGTAGGTAGGTACTTAGCTAGCAAAGTGGACTAAGCAGCCATTAACCAAGGAAGGCAGACAGGATTCGAACCTGTATCTTCAGCACACCGTGCTAAAGAAATTATTAATAAACCGAAATTGTAAAAAAACAACTCTGAAATATAAGTAATATTTTGAATTTTTGACTAAAATAGATAATGAGCTATTGATATAAAGACAGAAAAGGGTGAACGCTAAGGAAATTTATACCTCTCCCCAAGAGTGTGCTCAGGGGGGTGGGCTGGGAGTACAGCTGCGTGCCCCTCCCCCCTCTAGAAGTTTGAAAAATGTAGCCAAATCAAAGCAACCAAAGTCCCAAAACCCTTTTATTTATTTTTATATTTATTAATAATGTTCACCTGGAACTACAGGCACATCAAAGTAAACACTGTGGTATCTTATGTCGTTGTAATAAGTACTATTTTGCAAAAGAAATATATATATTTACTTTTGTTTGTGTTGGATAGACCAACACAAACAAAAATACAAATCTTTCGTATTATATTAGTATAGATAGTAGTACAGACAGGTTATTATACAATATTATTTTATTTCCTATTTCTTTAAAACTAATGTGATTTCATCTTTTCCAGCATCCCTTGGTCTTGGACTCACCAGTAAGTATTTTTTAATTATAATAATCAATAGTCAGAAAAAGTTTCTTTATTAAAGGACAATAACAATATTATAAGTAGGTATAAGTACTTAAGAAGTAGCAGATATGTAATGAGCGCGCGCATAAGCACAGAATAGATAAAAGTGTCTACGTACAGCAGTTGCACTCCTTTGATCGTGAAAAAAGCCGACATTTTAAATACCTAAACTTTGATCGTTCACGCTGAATCACACCTTAAGAGGAAATCTTACAGGTCGTTTTCCCATACAAACGTAGTCCCCTGTTTCCTTTCTGGATAACGGCACTATAGTTGCATTTTTTCCAATTCATGTACCTAAGTATGTTTTCCTTTTTTATTATGTTAATTATTAAAAGAGATTTTAAACCTTCAAAAGCCTTAAAAAATCGACCTAATTTTCTGATGTATTCAAACATCCAGCAAACAAATTGAACAAGATTATATGAAAAAGCAACGAATTAGCAAAGCATAGAAACACAGAATAAGACTTGCTTTAATTTTTAACGCAAAAAGTTATTAAATCGATCTATTTTTCGCGGAGACAGCACTGCTAAACGTATAATATTTTGTGTGCTTTCATAGGTATTTTCGGTCCCAGCTGCAGTTGTCCCTATTGCGCTCAATTCAATTGTTTGGACACAGCGCGACAACAATACATTTAACATATACCTATTTTTGAATTCTCTCAAACGTGGCGTTTCCTCTTAACGCCATGCGTTAAGTGTATTTTATTAGTAATTCTGCAGCTTCACGTCGCACGAGCGCGAACGATAGGGTTGTTGCTGATGGTAAATAATCAAGCGCGCGCAAAAAAGCGCGCAAATCGTGGCTATACACTATAGGCGCGTTCGGATAGCATCAAGGTGGCAAAAATAACTGTTAAAAATGACAAAATTGACACAAGGAGCGTTCGGTTAGAAGAAATGTGAACAAAAGTTGCATTTTTATCTGTTTACGTCAACCGTTCGGATAGCTGAAATTGCCGGCATTGTGAACTGCCAATTTTGCCCCAGCTATCGAAGAGGGTCAAAAGTGGCAGTTTTTGACATTTAAGATTTTTGACGTTTACTATAGTACGTAAAATTTTTGACACGATTCAATAAGTTTTAACGAAATAAATTTTATTTTCATTATTTATGGAAATTAATGATCGTTAATCATGAAGCGAGCTTATTACATCATAATACATCCAGAATCTGGAAACTGAAAATAAATTTAGGTTATAATAGCTTATGACTTTGACATATTGATATTGTAGCGTTCGGTTAGGGTGTGGAGCAAAAATGGCAAAAATTTCATAACCTTCTAACCGAACGCTTTACATCAACGCCAATTTTGATAATGCTAAAAACGCCACCACAGGCTACCCGAACACGCCTTGTGTCGAAAATAAATCAAACAATGGGAGGCGTAGTCTATACGTAAACGCGGGGCGCTCCCCGTGCTCAAGTAGCTAGTCTTTATATCTATTTCATCAAAGTCGTGAATGCGCTGCGCCCGCATGCAATTTTAGAAATTAGAAATTATCCACGTAAGCGACAAAATACAAATTATTTTATTACAAAATAACTATAATGATTAGAAAAAAATGCTTCTGTACGATTCTGAATACTGATAATATTTACTTATTTAAGGAACACTTTAATGAATACCTAATACCGTTTACTAGTAATCCTGAATTTTCTTATTTTTAAGAGGTAATTTAAAATATAAAATGTATCGAGGCAAAATCTTTAAAACGCGTTTCCGGTTCTTGTAATGTCTAGCTAAAGATATAAATAAACACATATTTGAGTTTCAGATCTGTAAGATCTCTCCGTGACCTATGACATTACATTAAATATTATATAACCAATATTTTCGATATAGCGCCTTTATCCAAAAGCGCGGCAGCCCCGCTGCTTTCATACACTCTCAGAGTGCCAGTTTTTTCTAACTGACGGACTAATGAGCTTGCGGATTTTATATTCTATTGGAGCTTTGAACATAGTTTTTTTTTACAGAAATCGCCGGTAATGCTGCTAGCATCTTAGCTGACCTTGGAAAATTGAGTAAGTTATTCTTTATTGAATATTCTAGATTGAATAATTTATAATACAGGGTTATTTTAAGACTCTTATGGTAGATATTTAAAATTAGTGAACATTTCTTATTTATAAATAAATTGACGTCAATAAAGAAATCTAATAGCATTGCCATGTTATATGCGAAATAACGAATTATCATTATTATACATGTTGCCTAATATCATGGATTGAGTTTTAAACGCATAATGCGTCTGAAATGTCATAACCCTCATCTTGCTGGAAATTTTATTTTCTCTTCTCTCTTCCAGAAATCCCCGGAGCTGTCGATGATGTCCTTAACCTTCTCATCAATCGTAAGTTACCAAATATACTTACTATATTTACAAACGTTCATTAATGTTTAAGGCGCATAGTGGTCCTAATGACCTTGCTCGATCGTCCCGTACTGATTACATAGGCGAGTGAGGGGCATATTTAAACAAACCTTTACGCGTAAGGTGAATGATTTTCATTAAAAATTAATAAAGGCGAATAAGAAAAATCTAAAAAGACCATCCGCTAGAATATTGTTCACTTTATTTATTGAAAACGAAAATGATTTAACCTAATATTTACCACGCGATTAGGTTTAAAGTTTTAAAATCGAAGCATGTTTGGGTCACATTTTAACCAAGTTTTAATTAATTTATCAAAAAATTAAAAAGACCATCCTCTAAAGAATGCATTCAATAATAACATAATCTTTTTTAAAGATTTTTTATCCAATATTTATGAAGAGAATCTGTTTTTTTTTTGCAGATTTTTTTTTATGATTGACCTTACTTATGCGCCTTAAGAAATAAATTAAGAGGGCGTCTACATCGAACTTTATAATTTAACGTTGTGAAACTAAGCTTCGCCTATACAAACAACATTTCATCGAGTATGTGAATTCATCATGTTTATTTAGAATAGTTTGATATAGACACAAGATATTTTACATTTATACATAGTTAAATGATAAAATTGATTTACCACAGCTATTATATAAAATTAACCACAAAGTACCTGCTAAATTGGCCCCAATCTGACAGATTGCACCACTGAGTTCGCTATTCTGTCAAAGTCTATTCAAGTGCATTTTCCCTGTCTTAGAAAACCTGTGAATTCCTACAGTGAGTAAATGATAATTATGTTAGGTTTAAATGCTGCAAAGTTAAAGGGCATTCAAGTTTTTAATGCTCCATAGAATTGAATTGAATAGAATATAACATCATTTATTTGCTAGCACATGGTGTTACAATATGATCATAAAGTGTATAAAGTGTCACATATTCCGCTTATGTCAAAAGCATGCAAATCATAATTTCTTCTTTCATAGACATAGTATAATATATGACTTAATAATGACACAGTAGTGTAATGTATAAAGTAAGAGAATTGATTGATTTTGAAATAATAGCCAGCATTTGTGTAATAATTACGAAAGGTAGCATCCTCATTCTCAACTATTCTCATAACTAGAAATAAGATAATCTATTATCGTGCTTGCTATGTTGAGGTACCTATAAATAGTTGTTCACTTAGCGCATCTCCTATATTAGTTGAATTTATACAAGTAACAGCAGAATTCATTAAAATAACAACTATTGAAAGTAAAAAGGAACTACTATGTACTCATGAGCGTATCAACTGAACATAAAATTTATGAAAAGCTGCAAATTATATGGTTTTTGAAATTGTTATTAGCAGAAATACTAAACTTGGGTTTCCTTCTACAGTCGGTCGTGTTGTCGGCGGAGTTGTCAATGCCATTCTCCCAGGAGGTAAGTCATTCATAAGCTTTTTATGTCACTGTATTCTTTTCTGGTGTTAAAATGTTAAGTGAACGAAACCTACATTTTTGAATACGAACAAATAACAGAAAAAATCAATAGATAGGGATTTTTACATACACACACACACATACACACACACACACACACACACACACACACACACACACAACAAAGAATATATAGAAGATAAAAACAAAAATCGAAATCGTGAAACAATTAGGATCACTCCTGTCTGCCATAATAATGTTCTAATCTAATAAAATAATCTAAATTCTTTTCAAGAATTTCATAACCAAAAGCTTCACTTTAAATAGTTAATGATACTTTTTATATAATTCTGGGTTAAGACTGCTGATGATTTTCCATAATTTCGGTACAGTCATTATTTGTTTATTTTGTGAAACAACTTGTACCTACTTACCATTATAATCTGTTTTACTTAACATTTTGACTAACCGTACTGTTCATTTTATTTCAGTTGGAACCGCTGTCTCCAACCGTGAGTACCGCAACTGTGTCATTATCATCGAAAAATCCAACTTAAAAATTTTGTTTATTGTCATTCCTCATTTGATCTCATAACATTACCCCAACCCATGTTTAATTTATCTGAAGGATGATTTTAAATTATTAATTAACTTATATCTTCGTTATCTTTCCAGTTCTCGTCGGTCTTTTCAAGGTCCTCATCTGCGTCCTCGGATCTCCAGGACTTACTGGTGCCCTTCTTGGAGACAGACGTCCAGGTGAGTACATCCAAAGGCTCTCATGGGCATGGACGATTGGCTCAAATTTACGTTGAGCTGCAGCAGGTCCCCGACTCATTTAATCTTAGGTGCTCTGACCGGAATCTTCGGCACTAGGACAATGCCAACTAGGATGAAATTGAGCAGTTGCAAAATCTGTAGGGCCAGCATGGAAAAAGAGAAATTGAGCATCTACTATGACACTGCGATGCTCTAGCCTGCAGGAGGTTAAAGCTGACTGGAATTGATTACTCAAAACCAGAAGACTATAACACCATGCCACCGAAGGATATTATCAAGGTCATGGGCATGGTGAACTGGACCGTGGGTGACGATGACTTTAGGGACTAATAACCAGGGGAAGCAAGAACAAAAGATCCGTAGTGTTTCGAAGTGCGAAGGCTCACTGCTTAAATCACCCCATCCCCTAAGATAAGATATGAGTTCATCCCAATCTTAGCCTTCATCTGACGTTTCTAAAACAAATTTGTTGAGTTGGTAAACATGCAAACTATCTGCCTGATGGTAAGTGACTACAGTTAGGTATATATAACACATATGATTCCTGTTAGATTCGCAAATCTGGATCACAATCTACAGTACCATAAGCTATCTCAGGTACTCTGTTAATTCACTGTCTATCGTACCCTTCAAGGCAGACCACATAAGTTTTTTAAACAGCATGGATGGCAAATAAGCAAATAGCCGCCTGATGTTAAGGGTTACTGATCACAGCAACAAACACTTTGTGCTATCTCTCTCCATCAAAAAAATGCTTGTGGTTAAGATGCAGAATGTTTATAAGATTTACTTTTCACAGGCAGGGACAACCCTCAAGACATCCCAGCTATTTGCCGTCCCAAATACGCTCTGCGTTTCGGACTCAAACCATACCATGGCAAATACAAGAAGTCCCAAGACGTGCTCAAATTCTACGGCCTCCTCAAGCTGGAAGCTCAAATCCTTGATGCTGTCAGAAAGATCACCATTGAATCAGGTGGTAAAGGTTTGAAAGGTAAGGGATATTTTTCTATTATCTACTTCAAAAGAACTGCGGCTAAATGAAGTAGAATTTCTAGATTTATTTCACATGTTTGGAAACGATCAAACTGATCTCCTAATGGTAAGTGGCTACAGTCATCTTTGGCACAAGTGGTTCTTGTAAGATTCGCAATTATGCAACTTGTGACATAAGCTGTATAGTCAGTCACAGATAAGATTCCCTTCAAACCGGAAGCACAGCAAAGCAAGCACCGCGGCTTTGGAACAGAAATAAGTAAGACAAAGTTGTTGTCCATTTGTTGTATTGAATTGTATAAAATGAGTTCAACGAGTGATAAAGAAGGTTTAGTGCCACCAGTAATTCAAGAAGCGGTAAAACATTTATTGCATTATATTATTGTCACAACTAAGCATCGCCAGACTCTGTGATGCTTTGGCCAGCATACTCACGATTGTTCGGCGATGCTGCATTTGCAAACCGCGGCAGTAATGTACTGTCAATGAATTGTTAATTGTTGATTTCTTAAGGGAAGCACGTACCGTAACATCTTTCAAGACTTCATCTGGTGAAGAAGAACTATATTTCTAACCTTTGTTTTTTATGTATTTAATATTTCTGTTATTATGTTTAAATGAGTTGTTTTCCATTAACTGCCACGAATTTAATTTTGCACTAGGTATACTATCTTTCTTTAGATCCCTTCCTTTTAATCTCCTTTTTCTATGTTTGCCTGGAAAAGATTGCATAAAGGCCGCATTTTACTATTTTTTTCTTTTCGCTGTATTATGTAATATGTCTTTATGCAATAAAGTGTTGTTGTATGTATAAAATGTCACTTACTCATCTGAAAACTTGTAATTATCCATCAGCGAACATATGAATAAATATAGTATGATTCAAGCACAAAGTAAATTTACTTTGTGATTCAAACTTGCTATAAGGTTTCCAAATTAATAAATTCAGTTACGATATAAAATAGTAAATTGCATATTTTCACAGGAAACGCACGTCTTCTCGTCAGCTGGCTGTTGCAACTGGTCCGAATTTGCAAAAGTAAGTACGGTTTGCAGAATAGATTTCTTGAGAATTCTAATGAATCTTACAGCTCATAGTTTATCTGTCAAAATTGTCGGAATAAGTATGTGGATGACAGCTATCAAAACTGGCTTCTTAGAAAGTATGTACTGTAGTAATTCTAATGTTAATTTAATGGGTGTATCATGAATTCATGAGTTACTTTTTGATTTGTCAAAAGCATAATTTGATTACTTTGACATCTACATTTTGTCTTTTTTTAAGTAGGTACGCTGCAACATATCGCATTAAATATGATGACGTTTTAAGTTTAAGTTATAAATATGACTCGATTTCTTCACAGAGAACAAGTTCAACCAAACTGACTTCGCCGTCGTCGTCATCAACCGTGAGTAAATTATCTATTATCTAATATAGTAACATCAGATACAATTAAGGAACATATGATACAAATATTTATTCTTAATTTGAAATTGTCCGACTTGTCAGTTATAAGTTAAGGTTACATTCTTACTTATTTTCCTTAGAGCTGTATTTCAGACTTCTTGATTCTGTTTGGGGTGTATAGTTTGACAAAAAAAAAACTAAAAAGCGACGGCCTCAGTAATATCAGATTAATACCTAGATAATTAAGTGACAGTCCCACTGTTCCTTAATGTTTCAACTTGTATTTTTAAAAGTGGAACGCGCCTTAAATATGTATTGGCAAAATCTTCATGTCAAAAGTGTTTATATAGTCAACCAAAGTGGCTTACTACCTTAAGGTTGAAATTCAGGCTTGCGTCATAAAACAATACAGTTGATGTTCCTTTGCAATAACATACGGACAGTTACTAAGTTACCGCGCACATTGACAGTGTATAAAAACTTTTTAACAAAAAATTGAACCGCCGAAAAAACTAAAAAGCAAAAACACTGAAAAGTTAAAAATAATATAAGAATAGGTACAGACAATATCACACTTCTATATTGAAGTCGATGCCAAACGATGATCTCCTAGAAAGTGTTAAAATTTGTCACCGACTTCAATATAGAAGTGTGATATTGTCTGTACCTATTCTTATATTATTTTTAACTTTTCAGTGTTTTTGCTTTTTAGTTTTTTCGGCGGTTCAATTTTTTGTTAAAAAGTTTTTATTTTATATTTTTTTGTGACTTTCATCTATTAATTTTACAATCAGTGAGTGAACCATCAATCATCCCCCGTTTTTGTACCTTTAGGGTTGGAATTGTTTGTTCAAATTTATATGGGACCACCCTCGGGGTATACCCTTTCCAATAAAAAAAGAATCATCAAAATCTGAGTTCTCTTAAACATTAAAAAAAATATACACGTCGAATTGAGTACCTCCTCTGTTTTTTCGTCGGTGAAAAAGCAGCAGCGCTGCCGCGCTCCGCTCGGAGATTTTGTTCTGTGTGCCGCGATCTTGACACAGGTGTATAGAAATATTTCACATGCTTTCTTGCGCGCGCTTAATTATTTACCATCCGCAAAAATCCAGTCGCTCGAGCTCGTAGCAACATGAGGCTTGAAATACTAATAACATACGCTAAACCGTGGCGTTAAGGTGCGATTCAGCTTGGATGCTCAAAGCTCAGTTATTTAACATGTCGGCTTTTTTCAAGATCAAAGGAGTGCAACTTCTGTACGTAGTACTTATATCTATTCAGCGCTAAGTTTAACAATGTTTTGTCTATACGTGAAGCATGGTCAAAAGTGCTTAACTTACTGCCACTGTCTTGGTCGACTATAGAACTGACGTCACAGACCTCATTAGTGTTCAGCTTCCATTTTGAATAAAAATTTAAGGGCTCTCTATTTCTAGGCATAAAAATTATTGTCATAAAATCATATTCCATAATTTCGATTGAAATAATCGTCAAGACGCATAATAATCAGGAAGCAGAATGGTAATAAGCATAATATTGTGTGGCAGAAAATCATTTGTCATAAGTATTAAAACCCATAAACTCGAAACACAGAACAACTTGACGCATAATTTTTCAAAGCACAAATAATGTTTAGCATATTAATCAGAATTTCTCCAGGCATAAACTTGCGCGCAAGCATGCAGCAATGTATCATGCAGTATGCATGCAAGCATGCATGCAACATGCAAGCAAGCATGCAAGCAAACATGCAACATGCAAGCAAGTATGCACAATGCAAGCAAGCATGTACCACGCAAGCAAGAATGCATATGCATGGTTTCTGTCACGGCTCCGACGTTGCGGGGCTCCGGCGGTCCCACGCGAGCTTATCGTCGCAGATTGGTTTTCGCTCACCGCCGCGGCTGAGGATGGCCGGCGTAGCCGGCCAGCAATCCGAAGCGTTAAAACCACCTGCTCCTCAGCTCGCGGGCCGCCTCACCCCTCCGCGCCTACGCGGGTTTGAATAACACTCTAGGGGTAGGACAAACAAGACTACGTGGAGTCGGTTTTGCAGCGATTCGTTTCTGTCACTAGTAGCATGAATGAATTACTTTTTCAAATAAAAAAATCTATATATATACTATGCAAAAATTATATCAAATGAAAATATAGAAGATTCGAGTATCATATTTGAATAAAATAATATATGAAATGTTATTATAAAAAGTTAAGTAAAACAGAGTAAACATTATATCCTTTAAAATAACATCATTTCTAATTATAAATAAATGTCCCAAAATATTAGAGATATCATTAATTATGACACTTAAAATTATGACAAAACATTTTAGGACTACCAATATTATGTCATAAGAAATTAGGGATTTCATTAATTATGCTTCATAAAATTATGCCTTTGGATAATTGTACCTTATACAAATTATGCAATGAAAAAATTATGTGACGTTAATATTATGCTTTTCGATTATTATGCTTAGTGATTTATGCCAAGCGTCTTTATGACAAACAACATTATGCCAAATGAAAGGTCCCCAAATTTAAGTGGTTGTCGGTACCTGCGACAAAATTGTCACCCCCTATTATTGATTGACTGTTAGCTCTGACAGAATACTTGTTTAAGAATACTTGTTAAAGGCTTTTAAATTTCATTAACCTTTTTTTTCAGTCCTGACTATCCTCGGTGGTATCGGAAACAGCGTAAAAGTTGGACGTAAGTACATTTTTGTTAATGGCACAAGAGTTGCCACAAACATGCATAGTAAGCGATCGCCACAGATTTGGCGCTTGCACCACCAGTAGCATCAATCGCGCGTTTCTGACTTGTTTACAATTTTACTGTAACTGTATGTGAGAATACAAGTTTGTTAATAAAATGAGACAAACTGGTGCTAATATGCATGCAGATCCAGCTAAACGCTAAACAAAATAAATACACAATAGCAACGAAGGAATAAATAATAAATGATGATTAAAATTAGTAATGGGGTTTGGGTAAGTGGCACAATTAGTAAAGGTAAAAATGGTAAAAGTGGGTATTGAAAATATTTTGCTTGTTACCTATACTATACAGTCAAATTTAAAATATAATGTTTTGTTGGCCTAAACACATTACATATTCTTATTTTAATATACTTATACAAATACTTCTTCAAGTACACATATTACAAATATTTCTTAAATATTTGTAATATGTGTAGTTTATGTAGTTTATTATTTTTATCAAGTATATTTTTACATTTTAGTAACAACTAATATCATACCTGTCATTAGCTTTTGAATTTAAACATTCCTCTACCCATCGGTTGCCTGGTAGAGATTGCTGCTTTGGCAATAAGGCCGCCGTTTGTTAGTCCATCACAACAATTCTTTTGTATTTTTAATTTCTAAACAATATGCATTCATTTATTTTCATTAATTATTAATTTTATTAATAGCTATAAAGTGTGATATTGTAAACAAAGCTTAAGCAGATATAGGTACATCATTACATTTCATTGCAGATACAGATAATGATACTTCAGATAAAGAAAAGTAATTGAACATGTGTAAATTTTTTTCTTCTACTTATAATTTGCAGGCATCTTGATTATGGTTCAGATGTAGTAGTTTGCTTATACTGTGTAGACTTAATAGATAATTTTTGGTGTTCTTATAATAAGACTTATGTACTTATTTATTTTTGACGTCAATAAGTAGGTACTTATAACGAAATATGTATGTCAATTCAACATACTTATTAGAATTTGAATTTCACATTTGTAATATAATTCTTACGGATATTTCTAGAATATTAACATACTGGACATAATCTATTCCTTTTACTAACTCAATTATTTCTGTTTCAGTTGGAGATCTTCTTGTAGCTGGTAAGTTTGTAGTATCTTCTAAAGCAAGCTTAATACTTAGAGAAGAAGTTAAAAAAATATTTACAATTATATGTCCTAATAACTCAAAAAATGTGTGATAATCATATACTTTAAATGCATGCGTCTATAGTTAAAAGAAAGTGATACCATAGGTGCAGCATTTTTTACTAGGAAACTGTGATAAAATAACTTTATTCATGCAGCTAACTACAGTTTATCTATTTTTTGTGCATGATCTTTGAGCACTTGTAGTAGAGTTATGTCGTTCAAGCACATATTAAAATATTAAAGGTTTGAATACTGCCGCGCGCTATAAGCATATTTTCATACAAGTTGTCAGCATTTCCATATTTCGTCAACAAATTTTCAAGTTTTTATTTCTCAAATTCTCAGCTATTTTGTAGTAGTGTAGACTGTATATAAAGGAATATGAAAGTGCACATAACAACGTTTAAAAGTACTCGTTTGTTGATATTAAAAACGTTGCCAAGGCCCAGCTTTTTATCTCGGGCTCGTATTTTAATACTTCTTATGCAATAGTTACATTAACTGCTGTTGAATTATTATCCTTTGTACTTTAAAGAAATAGTGTAAAAACTTCAAAGTGTGCACGAAAATTGAAAAAATATCTACATAGTAATAAGAAATAAAGATGCGTTTGACCAAATTAAAACCATCTTCTCTATTCTTTCAGATCTCGTCCTTAAGCTTTCTCTTGTTCTGAACGTCAAGGTGTTGGCAGGAGTCAGTGAGTATACTTTCAATAATAAAATCTTGAGATAGAGGCACGCTATCAAATTCTTACAAAAGTTAGGTAAATTATGATTACCAAAATTGAAAGATGTAGAAAAATGTTGCATTCATCTTTCTAGCTTCATATTCTTCTGTTTCGATGATAATTTTGAGGCAAATATATTAGACATTAATGTGAAATAAGAAACTTAACCAATAGTTTTGAAATACGTTTATTATCTGTAGTTTAGTACTTCAAACCTATGTCTTAAATTGGTAATAGCTATAGTAAATACTCATTCAAATTGACGCCATTAAAATTACCCAAGATTAAGTTTTATAATATACAATTCAAGTAGGGAGCTCCAGATAATAGATAATAATAGCCACCACACAATTTTATAGTAATATAATATGGTTTCAGAAATTATTTCGAAATATCGGATTTAGGCCTTTTATTTTGACTATTCCAACTTTACTGCAGTTTTTGATATCATTAAGTACCGATCTTTTTCTTCTTCAATCTTTACTTTATTCGTAAGAAGGATTCTTTTTCAATTTCAGATCTCAAAGATTATCTCAAGATAATCAAGAGCAATATTGCCAAGTGCAAGCGTGATAAACTCTATGGAGCTGTAAACATCAATGCCAACATTTCACTGGGTGGAAACAGTAGTAGCCAATCTAGCAATCAAAACAGTAACCAGTCTAGCAACCAATCAAGCAGCGGATCATCTAGCCAGAGTAGCAACCAGGCCAGCAACCAGTCTAGTAACAATTCAAGCAGTGGATCTTCCAGTCAAAGTAACAACCAATCTAGCAACCAGTCTAGTGATGACTCAAGCAGCGGATCATCTAGCCAAAGTAGCAACCAAGCTAGCAACCAATCTAGTAATGAATCAAGCAGCGGTTCTAGTAGCCAAAACAGCAACCAGTCCAGTAACCAGTCGAGTAACGATTCAAGCGATGGATCTTCCAGCCAAAGCAGCAGCAATTCCAGCAACCAAGCTTCCAACCAGTCAAGCAGTTCATCCAGCAGTGGTTCCAATAATCAATCTAGCAGCCAAAGCAGCAACCAATCCATCAACAGCTCAGATGGCTCTTACGAAATCTCAGGTAGCAGCCAATCTAGCAGTCAATCTAATAATCAGTCAAATAACAACCAAGCCAATGATTCTCAGAACAGCAGCAGCAGCAGTAGTAGTTCTCAATCCGTCCAAAGCGATGGGAGCTCTAATAGCCAATTCCAGAGCTCAAGTGAATTATCGAGCTCATCAAGCTCAAGCGCCGATGCCTCTGATAGTTCAAACAGTGCATCTTCAAGCAGCCAATGGGTCATCAAAGGCGGTAAAAAATGCAAAAAATCCCACTTGCTTTAAAATGGAATGTTTGAAACAGTTTTAGGTGTAACCATGTGTTTTTGTATTGTACGTAGAGTAATAAAATTATTTCTCAAATTATCCTTGTTGTTATTTTTCTTTGCTAGCCAGTCTTATTGTTGACACAATTATATTTTCAGGACAGATATTTTGAAAACATTACTTAGAAAGATATTTCCGTAGTAACAGATTTTTGTATTGAGTCCAATTAAAATATCTGTTTCTAAGGAGAAACAGATATTTTTGATAGAAAATTGATAAAATATCGGCAAACTTTAAAAGTAAACTCATTAAGCTAGAAACTGTTTTCTGTTACATATCAGCAGCAAAGGATTTAACAGAAAAGAACCACCAATTCTCAGGAAGCTGCAGCCAAATGATATCATGTTGTGTTCCTATATAAGTGAGGTCGCCAAAGCTCATTGGAAGAGATGCTGTCAGTTCTTCATTATGGTAGCGTGGGGATTGCGGTCAGCATCACAAAATTGACATCCATAAGCTGTAGTAAACTAGGCAAAAGATGGGTGACCAAAACTATAAACTATCTTGAACGATTCCGTGCAACCAATGGGTCTGATTTGGTGCCTTAAGTTTCGTGTTTCCCTGATGACGAACCTTGGGAAACATTAGGAATTATTTAATCTGTTATCTCCAATAAACTCTGAAGACATAAGAACATACTTTTAAAATAACATGTTCGTATCTTCCTTATCCAGCATCACATTAAAAATTCTAGATTCACAAGTGTTTTCTTTCTTCTTTTATGACACTACTATAAAGCTCAACAGGAGAAATCAAAACATTATTTTAAAAATTGGTTCTGAAGTCTCTTCAGCTTTAGAGAGACATCAGGATTCAAATTTACTTATATCTTACTCTAGGGGTCAATTAGGGCAGTATGAGTTCATAATCCCTAATACATGTCCAGTAAATACTACGACATCAATCATGCTGTTATCAAGACCTATCAATCATATTAGGCAACTGAGTATGTTAAACTATTTATTTGTACCATCTGTCCTCGCTCAGTGAACATCTGTGTTTATATAGACTTCGGAAATTACGCAATAAAGAAATAAATATCTTTTTGTTTATAAGGAATAAATCATTTATTGAAGAACGTGCAATAAATGATTTATTCCTCGAACATTACTCACCAAATACTGTTTTCGTTTAGCGTTTAGTTGTAAAAAATAACAGTACTGCAGGCCTATTCGTTACGGTTGGTAACTATAACTGTCATTTTTGAAAGACACTTTATATCTATTACTGGTTTACTGATCTTATGTGTTACGGCAGCGGTCATGATAGCAGTAATGGATGTTAAGTTCCTTTTAAAAATTATAGTTCTAGCTAGGAACCGAAGTTACAGAATAGACCTGCTGATGGACTGAAAGAGGGTACTTATGTGCCAAGCGACGATCTCCTGGAAAGTCCTTAAATAGTGTTAGAACCAACTGATGTAGATAGTCAAAATATTAATAATAATAAAATATTACCAGGCGCTAATACTTAACTAGCTTTAGATAAATTGTGAAAAATGTGGTAGGTGCCTATAAAGTTTGAGTTTCCCTCGATTTACCTGGGATCCTATCATCAGATTCTGACTCTGATCCTAGTTTATTTTATAAAAAAGGTATTTCTATCTAAATAGAATAACAAGTGGAACGATATAAATATCAAGAAAAAGTCATGTTGGGTAGTGGTATCGCATTGTGGACTCTACCACGCACACCCACAAATGCAGGGAGAACACCGGGAAGTTTTAGTGGGTATGCCTGCTACTCTGCTGGGAGAGCCCAACACACGCCCGCCGTCTATTCAACGGCGGGAACGATGCGGCCATGCATTTCCCCCCGAAAAAAAGGAAAATTGATGTTAAATAAAACTAAGTTCTGAATTGAAAATAACTTTATTCTATGTCAACTTAATATTTAAGAGATTTGTCTTCTTATCTATGCTTTGTGCGATTTCATAAGTCATCTGCAATCTCTTTGACTTCATCACTTCATGAGTAGTTTAATCAAAACCGATTTAGTACTGCCCAAAATCTCGACTTGTATCAAGTGTAGCGATAACTACAAAAGGAACTATCAGTTTTTTTATACAACAGTCGTCAAGTAAACCGACTGCCACTCTTATGGTTGGATACAGTCACCTAACTCCTTTTTTAAGGCGTGATAATCTATTAAGAATTACGATACAAGGGGTAACTTTATAAAGCACAAGTCTACCCATGTATAGAGTATTGGTGCAGTCTTTGTGATAGCTTGTCTAGCTGCTCGACTCTAAGCAAGATCACGGAGACGATTGGACCTGTGAGCGGCCAATTACAAGATCTCTTGAACACAGACGTAAAGATACTCGACTCTCGGCATTCTTTAGGAACACTTTGGATTGCGCGAACGAGCTCTACCAATATATTCTCCTGCCCCCTTCTATAACCGGAAACTAGGCACAGACTGGCGTTACACCCTTTCGCTGCCGGTGTTCCATCCAACGCACAAAGTGCTTCGCGTGATCTTTTTTCATGCGTACGGTGAAAGAGTCGATTGAGCTTCCAGCCAACGTGTTCTCATAATACAACATAGGTCTCTTCGAGATGAGAATGCACAAGTGCCTAATGAGTAAGCATGTACCATCTTACACCATATTATTCTTGACATTTGGACTAGATTATAGTTAAATGCTAGATTATGGTCAAATATTTACTCAAATACTATGCCTAGGTATGCCGTTTGACTCTAGTCCATCAACGGTTCCCGATTCCCGGCTACGCTACGTTCTCCTCTGGAACCCCTTCGCGCTCTATTATGGGCTCGTTTAGGACCAGAATGGCCCAACTTATTGAACGATGAATTTCCTACAGTTACGTTGGACGTTACCAACTTGTGACATAAGATGTAAGTCACCGTACCCAGTTAAGTCACTGCCTGTGCTACCCTCAAACCGGCTATGCAAACACTGCTGGTTTGCGACAGAAATATGTAAGATAAGATACCCGAGATTTAGGCACATTCTTTGGTGCAAAGGTAATCCACTTTTGCGACTTAATGTTTCGTTTGCAACCATTGTGACATAAGATCCACGTCCACCAGACATATCCAGTAATTGCTTCCTGTCACCCTGTACCGCTGATTTGCGAGAGTAATGTGTAATTGAAAATACAGAGTTACGATTTCCTTAATCGAGTCAACGTTGACGATTAATCATTCGATGAACTACGAAATCACACCGTGTTATTTTAGCTGCTCGAGAACGGAGGAGAGCGGTTCGTTCGGAGGAAGTATACGCCAGTGGATCTGTGAAAAACGAAAAACCACTTATATAGTTTGTTTTATGGTGTCAATATTCCTATGTGAATGATGTCAGAGTTCAACAAGCATTCATTGTCGACGTTTGTGCTAGTAACGTGTTACTCGTAAATGCAAGTGATATACAGTGATGTCTAAGACTGAGGTTATGGTACCTAACCCGCTCAACATCAGGTGGCTTGAGTTTTTATGTTGCGAGTGACTGGTCGGAAGCATCCATAGGCTGCGGTTACCGCTTACATCGGTGACTTGAAGTTTTGTGTTGCAAGTAACTGGTCCCAAAAATCTACAGGCTGCGGTAACCGCTTACCATCAGGTGGCTTGAGGTTTTGTGTTACGAGTGACTGGTCGCAAGCGTCCACAGGCTGCGGTATCCACTTAAATCGGATGGCTTGAGGTCTTGTGTTGAGAGTGTCTGGTCGCAAGCGTCCATAGGATACGGTTACCGTTTACAACAGGTGGCTTGAGGTTTTGTGTTGCAAGTAACTGGTCGCAAGTGTCCATAGGCTGCGGTAACCGCTACAGGTAGATCGTATGCTTAAGTGCGATCCATAATATGTATATTAATAATCAAAAACCTTACCCAGGCTTAGGAGTAAGTCCCCCCATTTTCAATACACCTGGCAGGTCACAGCTCCCGATAGAAGCAGAGTTCTGATTGTAGCATTGATTTGAGGTGAATCCACCAGTTACCACTGACTCGGCCATGTATTCATAAGACCTGAAAATATTTTCATCTCAGCCACAATACTCCCACTGCTGGGCGAATATGTCTACACTGTTGACACGCCACTGGGATGATTTCAATAGATGCCACCCTTCCCATTTTGCTCACCCCGTGTGCAAGATCCTAATATTTCAGCTTTTCATCATCTTTGACTTTCTCAGAGTTTCGTCTACGGAAGAGTGACATCCACTCAAAACACCTTCGATTGTGCCCAGTGTAGCATCATCAGCAGGCTACACCTTGCCCAGGTCTTGGTTATCATCAGGTGTTGTTCGGAAGCCCTAACATCTAGAAGGTATAAAATCCAGCTTGATTAGCAAAATTATGCCTGTCCGATATCAAATGCTTTGCGTCGGGATTTGTACCGCCAGAATGGTCCAGTGGTTGGGAGTATTGAAACAGTGAGTGAGATCCAGCTTACCGGGGGGTGGCTGCATTAACCTATTGTATTTGTCTAACTAAATTAAGATCTGAAAATATTTTTTAATAATTTTCTAAACCTGTTCTCGGTCAACCGTATAAAACTAGACTAGACCAGCTGTTTACGAAAAATCTCGTGAGATGATTATATTTCTAATCACAGTTTCTTGACCAAGGCGAACGTTGTTTCACTAAAGCAATCCTACAGCACTGACTCTATCTCGCCAACAACTTCAAGAGCACTTACCTCTGATGATCACAGATGATGTTGAAAAGACACCCAGGCATAGTCTTACCGCCGTTGGGGTAGAAATCTGTATGACCCAGCGGTTGCTTCCAGCCGTTGATCCCCGCGCTAGTGTGGATGATCTCGACGTATTCAGCGTCGTTAGGGCTTACGAGCTCGTCAATCTCCCAACGGGATGCTGGGTCGAGACCTGGTGGTAGATATTTTATTTTAAGGATCAGTTACATCGCTGCTCTTGGCAACCCGGCTCAAAATAGTGTTGGTTTTGACCTGCAATCCTTTAACACCCAAAGATTATCCACTAAAGCTTTCCTTATCTATTCATTTTCATCAATATCCAATTCTTGTAAGCTAGAGCATTGGATATTCCAAGATCGACTATTCTTCCTAGCAAGCCCAATTGATTTTGGTACTGGCATATACCATCCTGGGTAATTATGATACTTACACCATGCTAACATTAAAACTTGCTATTTCCATATTTTTTTATACAACGAAGTTGGCAAACAAGCAAACTGCCCATGTGGCTCTTGTGAGAATCGCAACAAAACTGCAAGTCCCACAAGAACCACAGTGTACGTTGCCATCTTGTAACATAAGATGTAAAGTCATGATACCCAGTAATTTCACTGCCATATCTTACCCTTCAAACCGGAACACAGCAGTGCAAGCACCGCCGCTTTGAGGCAGAATTAGCTAAGACGAAGGTACCCAAGCAGGCGACCCTGGGGCAGAGTCTCCCCCCGGTACAAAAAACATTCCTTAAAAATAGATTATCTTGTACTCACCAGTAACATAGGCTACTTGGCCTTCGACCTGCCTGGCAGCAACGCCGGCCGTGTGCCCCCCAACGCTGAACCCCAGTATATGGTACTGCGCAGGAGTTGCGCCAGTGACGGAATTCAACCAGTTTATGAAGCGTGCGACGGCTGCCCCTGTCAATGAAACGTATTGTCTTTGATGTTTTAATGATCCAGTATTCAACTTGATATTGGCTACGTGTAAAAAGTACATTTAAATGTTACATTATTTGCAGTGTTAAAGTTATATTTGGTAAAGGACATCAGGCAAAATCCTCTGAAAAAAAACCCAAGAATGTATAGCAATTCTATTGTTTTCAAAATAAATGTTATTAATTAGTAATTCATAAAAAATATATTGCTTTTTACAAAGGTATGTATTTTGAGAGTAATTTATGTTTAAAACTTTATTTTTTTGGTAACCCTGCTACTATAAAACAACGGAGTGGCTATTCGGACCCGGGTCCCTATAGAAGTCTATTGCTTTTCGGACCTGCCCTGCGAGCATGGACTTGTCGATCGACATACTCGTATATATCGATCGACAAAAGCATCTGCCCTTTTCACTCCTTAGGAATATCTGTCAAATTTATCGTTTTTTGTCGCGTATGTCGATCTTAGCTGTCAAATTTTGTTTGTCGAGAGTTCCATGCTCGCAGGGCTGAGAAGCGTTAAAAGGGACCCCAGGTCCGTATTGTTCGGAAATGCTATGGGGACCTATCGAAAAAACTTATTGGGATACTTAGGATGAAACTGAAAACTGTAGGTTAGGTTAGATTAGATATTGTGAGCATGAAACTGAAATGAAACTGCATGTTTCATGCTCCGGGTCCAAATAGCAATTGACTTCTATAGGACCGAATAGACACAGCATTTTTAATAATGTTTTTTAGCGAAATGAAGGAGTTAAAATATAAATTTGCTGCTGTTTTAATATTCATGTATTGCAAAGTGTTTATAGGCAGTGGCGGCGCTAGGCGTCGGCGACGTCGGCCACCGCCGACGGCCTCGCGTCTGAGGGGGCCTCGCAAAAAAGTTTTACAAGTTTCCGTCAAGTTTCAAAATTATTTCGTCAAAATCAATAGCTATATTATATTTTTTGATATTAACTTAGAAATAGGTACCTACCTAAGGTAAGTACTAACATATAGGTAATCTGTTTCTCCATAGTATGAATGCAAGTATTTGTTTCTTTTAATTGTTTTAGTGTGTAATATTTAGTTTTAAATGTTCATTATAAATGCTGTGTACAATTCTCATTGGAACTCAGGTTCAAACTGTTTTATGTATATTTACTGATTTTTACAAATGAATTAATCTGTTTTCTGTTATTGTACCTTTATAAATAAAATAAATAAATAAAATAGAAACCGAAAGAGAAAAGTGAATACCTAGTTTTTTTTTGCTTTTCGATCAATGCCTTCGAGTATTTTTTATATGCGTCAAAATTCGTAACAATTAAATATTTAAAAGGGCCGAAGGGCCGAGGGCGAAGTAACTGTTTATAGGAGACAGAATAATGTTTATACACTTTTGGGTCTCATGTGCCTGATGTCCTTTCTAAAAGCTCCAGTTTCTCCTCGTCGTCCTTCACAGTCACACAATTGAATAATTTTGCCTGCATGAATAACTTTGAATATTTTTTCTATAACTTTGAATTTTTTTTCAAAAAACTAATTGACATTGACCGGAGACGCTTACCTGCCCGAATGCCATTCAAGCCCCAGTAGGCGCCTTTACTCCAGTCAACAACAATCACGTTCACATCTTCGCCGGCCAGGAACGCTGCGAAATGTGTATTTTATGTTATACGAGTACTCGTATAAGTCGTATTATGGTAATAAAACGCATTCCCTGCAGTTGAACATGTATATGTACTACCTCGTCTCCTAAAGTAGTATATATGTATATTTTATTTAGTATGGAACACGTTTATTTAATACTAGCTGTGCCCGCGACTTCGTCCGCGTGGAATAGTAACTTTTGGCAGCATTTTGATTTTTGTAGGCTTTTTTTAAGATATTGATAAAAAGTAGCCTATATTATACCTTATATAATTAGCTATCTATTAGTGAAAGTCCCGTCAAAATCGGTCGAGCCGTTCCGGAGATTAGCGGCAACAAACAGACAGACAGACAAAAAAAAATTAATTGTATTTTTGTTATTGGTACCCGATATACATTCATACCCATTTAGTAAAAACTTGTTATTTTGACATTACAAACAGACACTTCAATTTTATTTATTTATATAGATGTATACCTAGATGTACACCAAAAAACCTCGGGTTGGTATTTTGCGTTTATGGTATTATGCGTCTAAACCGTGTAGTTTATGTATTTTATTATGATCTTACTGAGGGGTTTTTTCCATACGACATAAGCCGTACGTTTTTCCATATGAAAGTAGGCATATAATAAAAATACAAAGAATAGTCATAAAACATTTTTTTTTGTTAATCAACAACCTTAAATATTATTTCGGTATTCCGTTACACCCGGTATATATGTATATGTATTTTGGAGCTTGGTGGCGCATTGGCACGTGCGCTCAGCGAACGATTGCTAAGGTTAAGCAACGTTGGCTGTGGTCAGTCATATGATGGGTGACCAAAATAAAAATCATCTCAAGCTCCTCCGTGCTTCGGAAGGCACGTTAAAAAGTGGGTCCTACGCCTGATCCCGCCCCGGTCGTGTCGGCTAACCGTCCCATCGGACTAGGCGAGTGAAGGAACAGAGAGTGCACTTGCGTTTGCGCAGTCACTTGTGCACTATAATATCTCCTGCGCAGATGGCTAGTCTCTGTTGAGGCTTGAGATTGGCCGCCGTGACCGAATATCGGTTAGGAGGACATTATATGTATTTTATGTAGTATGGAACACATTTATTTAATATGTGTACCTAGGTAGTTTATGTAACCTAATTTATTATGATGTTACTGAGGTATTTTTTACATTTATGATTATTTTTCTATCGAATGAAATATGTCATTTCATTCGATCCCTTCCTCTCCATTCCTTTTAAGGACTACGCGTGCCTGGTCTGCGCTGTACAAAGAAATTTCTTTGTCGCACAATCAAAAAATGGAATTCACTGCCAGCACACGTGTCCCCTCCCTCTTACAATCCCGGGTCCTTTAAAAGAGGCGTGAAGAAGCGCCTTGAAGGTTGGCAAGGTGAGGGTGGCTAGTGCGGCGTGTATTCTCTCTGCTGCACTAGCTATCTTCGCATTTGGTACCCACTTCCACTTACCATCAGGTGGAATGGAGTCATTTGCTAGACCCACTATAAAAAAACCTTTTATCATGCTTCTGTCTTTAAGAATATTTAGATAACATGTTCAACAATATCACATGAATTTTAGAACTGCATGCTTTATAACGGATGATTTTTTAAGTGTAGTTTTTTTTTTTAATCGAATAAAACACTCAATTTGCATCATATATTGAAAATTTTGATTGAAATTGATAACTTGGCTTTTGCCATTTACATTTTAAAGATAACTTCATGTAAATGTTGTCCGCGGCTCCGTTTCAAATGGTCCATCCGGAAGGTCTAATTTTGCGTCACTTTTTCGAGCATTTCGGCTTTTATCCCACGAATAACGCGTGTTATGTTATCCTGTAAGACTTCAATCGTGTTCGGCTTGTCCACATACACTAACGACTTTATATAACCCCCCAGAAATAATCCAGAGGCGTCAAATCGCATGATCTTGGCGGCCAATTCACAGGCCCATTTCGAGAGATAAGCTGCTCACCAAATTCATCCTTCAACATGTCCATTGTTTAACATTAACACTGGACGCTATGGCTGCAATATTCTCTTCAGTACGCACTGTACGCATGCGAGACAATGGTTTAATGTCCAACAAAGTAAACTTGGTGCGAAATTTGGTGATAACAGCACGAATTGTTGATCCACCAGGTCGATTATGACGACCATAATATGGTCGTAACAAACGATACACATTTTTCACAGAGCACGAATTTTGATAGTAAATTTCAAATCGTTGCTCGTTTGTTAGTCTTTCCATGATGAAATGGCAGGGTATACTGAAAACTTTTCACTTTGACAGATGACGTTTGGATGCCATTAACAACCAGTGCCGCCAACCTGAAAAACTTAACTCTTAAAAAATCACCCGTTATTTGTAGCGGCGCAGTAAATCGAAATTACTTGAAAACGGGAATGCACTTAGCGCCTTATTGTTTTGAGCGATCATGGTTAAGGGGCAGAGTGAGTAACGTAACTACAGTAGTTATCGTTTTGTACGTTATCGTCTATCGAGTAGCTGTCAAATCATGAACTCATGGTACCGATTTCCATACAATATGCACAAAACGATTGTCGATAGCGAGCGCGTTTTCGATAGGTTCGCGACGTATCGTAAACTATTGCACTCATGGTACCGATTTTAGTTCACCGCGTTACCGCTAGGGGCGCTGTACAAAGTTCCATACAAAAATTTACGCAGTCGATATCGTCTCCAAACGAATGCAAACTCATGGTAGAGCTACCGGTGAAGCTCGCTGCCATCTTCGATCTAATCGTCACTTACCATCAGATGAGATAAAGGCGAAAAGCTTAAAGATAATGATTTAATCACAACGCTCACCGGGAACCAGTGCTTTGTTCGATCCAGCTGTTCCAGAACCAAGGAAGCCGTGGATTAGGACGATCACCCTGCGACTGGCGTCAAAATTAGTCTCTGACAGCCACTCCTCTTGGCCGAAGACGATCGGTTGGCTCACACTTGGGTTTGACCTGGAACCGACGTTGAAAGACAAACACAACCTGTTAATTGTTATAGTACATTACGATTTAAGTGAGTTATGGTGGTTATCACTCACGAGGCGGAATTTCAGAGAGCCAAGTGTGTATAACCAATATACGCACGTATATCATACGACGTTTTTTCAACACACTTGTGAGGAAACAGAATAAAAAATCATGATATTTTGAAATAAACTGAATTTTTTTATTAAATAACACAAATCATTGATAATTTGTAGACAAGATATGTGTAATAATAATGGTATGAAAATAAACGTTTATTAATTATATTTTAAGTGATATAGTGTTTATTTATTCACAGCAATATTTGCCTACTATTTTTAAGGCAACAGCTCTTTACTGATTTAAAAAATAACACTAAGTATAACGCAAATAATGCAGTTATAGTTATAGCAGGCGTATTTTATGAGCTGTTTTAAGTATCTAAAACCGGTGAATTAGATCCACTGTGTGATCCACAAGCAAGTGTGTTGAAAAACAACTTAAATCTTCAATTTTTTATTACAATGAAATTATGTGATAAATTAAATTTTTGCGGATTATTTACAATTATTTTGTTCATTTTTCTGTTTCGTTGCATTTCTTGGGAAACTCTTAAGGCACTACTTTCCCGTTTTCGAACAATTTCGATTTACTGTACCGCCACAAATATAAAACGTACAGTTCTAAAACTCAATATAATATTGTTGAACATTTTACCTAAACATTCCTAAAGACAAAAAACATGATAATAATATTTCACTCGATACAAAAAAAAATCCAAAGATCACTCTGTTCAATATTTTGAAACAGCTGAGAATCAGAAAAATACAATAATAAATGACACAAATATGTAAGACATTTCGAGAGTATGTCATTATGCGTTTAGAACATTTATTGCTTTTAGGACATTCTGCGACGAGTCCAGAGGCCCAATTCAGCTAATAAACTACAGCCGAATCGAAACTAAACCGTTGCGATCGACCAATCAGAACGACACATTATCACGTCATCGAGCAGTTGAAAGGCAATATAAGCGCTCCGATTGGTCGACCGCAACGGTTCAGTTTCGATTCGGCTGTAGTTTATTAGCTGAATTGGGCCTCAGTTTAATCAATAGACGTGCATTTTTATTGTAAAGAAAATGGCAATAATTTTTTATTTTGTAGCCCCAGATTTCAAAAAAACGCGTAAAAAGTTACGTTTTACTACAGCCGTCACAGCGCATACGTTAGAAGCTATATTATACATATAATTATCGACTTTATCACATTGCAATAAATTAGTCGCCGTGCTCGGGTACCTACGAGTTGTTACCGGAAGGAGACTCTGTACCAGGGTCGCCTGGTTGGGTACCTCCGTCCGTCTTACCTATTTCTGCTGCAAAGCAGCAGTGCTCGCATTGCTGTGTTCCGGTTTGAAGGGTAAGATATGGCAGTGAAATTACTGGGTACCGTGACTTTACATCTGATGTCACAAGTTCGCAACGTACACTGTGGTTCTTGTGGGGGTTGCAGTTTTGCTGCGAATCTCACAGGAGCCACTTACCATCAGATAGGCAGTTTGCTTGTTTGCCAACTTAGTTGCAATAAAAAAAACGAGTAGATTCCCTGGGAAAACTCGCCTTAACATATTACAACATATTACACTTGAGCTACGTCATTATTTACCTCGTAAAAAGATGGTACTCGTTATCAGTGTCCGGATTATATCTTGAGCTTCTCTCCAAATCACTGAGTTTGACCCACGAGTCCACTAGCTGGATGGATCCATCTTCAGCTTCCGCGTAATTGAACCGAGGCCCGTCGGGAACCATATACCGTATCACTGTGTCCTTGGTTGGTAAGGCTACGGAGGTAATACAGAGTTAAACTTGACACACTCAAACATATTAAATACTAGCTTTCCGCTCGCAGCTTCACCCGCGTTATCTTTGTTTTTCCCGTGGGAATTCCATGTTTTCCCGTAGGAAAATATTCTATAACCTATGTTACTTGGTAATATTGTAGCATTCTATTAGTGAAAGAATTTTTTAAATCGGTTTAGTAGTTTCGGAGCATATTCAATACAAACATACAAAAATACAAATCTTTCCTCTTTATAATATTAGTATAGACTAGCTTTACGCAGCATCGCCCGTGTTGTTTTTGTTTTCCCGTGGGAATCTTATATTTTCCCGTAGGAAAAATAATGTTGCCTTTGTTAATCAGGGATAATAATTCAGCATTCTAATGGCGAAAGAATTTTTGAAATCAGTCCAGTAGTAGTAGGCTGAAGCCTACACTAAGTTAGGGTCTTTAGGCCTTAGTCAACCACGCTCTGGCTCAGTGCGGATTGGTCGACTCTATATAGACAATAGACATATACACTTTTGAATTTCTTCGCAGATGTATGCAGTTTGCCTCACGATATTGAGATAATTATTCGAGATGAAAACTATCCTATCTTTTAAGTTGGTTGTTTCGGAGATTGGGATAAAATCCGAAAATCGTGACGCGAGATTATTGTGTAATTGGATAGAAAATGGATAATATAGATATTTACAGGCTATTAAGGTCCAGCTACATGTAATACCTGTTCCCCGATCTGGGTATCGAATATTGAATTCCGTTTCGGTTTAAACATTTTGCATCATTCTTACATCCATCCTTTATCTAGAACGGTGGCGTTCGTAAAAAAACTCTTTAAGTGCGCAACTTTTTGTGCAAATTTGATAACACGAAAATAAAAATACCTAGTACAAGATAAACCTATGTATTTAAACAATCAATTCGCGATTAACAATTTATGCGTGAATGGGATTAATTTTATCGGCACAATTAATACAAATAAACCGAATCAGAATTAAAGAAATAAATATGTTTTTATTGATTGTGTCGAAGTGTGTAATGTTGTGATTTTTGTTATGATACTTTCGGCTATGTGTACAGTCTGTCAATAAAGTTGTTTACGACCCTATAAGGCTTAATTCAGTTATATCTCATATAACAACATAGGTAAGTAGTTGACTTTTCATTGCAAAAGCGTACCGCGGTAACCTTACCGATATTTTGTTTCTACCCAAAAAAACTAATGTTTTCCTAAGCTGTAATATGATGAAAATATTTTTGAACTTTGAATTTGTAGTAAATAATCAGCTAATAAATCAATGCTATTTTCGCGAGGAGGGGTGCTGGTAATATATATTATTAATTGTACACAATTAAAACAAAAACAAAATAGTTACAATCAAATGTTGTACAAGGGCGAGCTGATCTCTTTAAGAGATCTCTTCCAGCCAACCCTAGATGTTGTATGAAATTATATTACCGGGAAGATGGTGTACATTTACTTAAAAAGACAATATAATATATAACACAAAGACAAAGATACATATAAACAATATACAGGGTGTAACTGAACACCCCAATAACATTTAAGGGTATGTATCCATCAGAAGTAGAGATTCTGTAGGAAAAATATTAGGGCTGACAAACCTACTTTTTTTTCGCATACAAACTAAATAAATTATTTTATGGCATTGAGTGCCGACAGCCCTACGTAAACGTAGGAGGAATACTACGCTCACGACTGTCACGTGTCATTTTGTGTTTAAATTTCTTTGGTGTTAAGAGCTGATTATGGTTGTCACTTGAAAGTTTTTGCTTTCGGTTTAAAATCAAATAACTCTGAAAGTATTGGGGTTCCAGGTCTCAGACAAGCACCGAAGGTCCATTTAATATCATGCCCCTTAAATGTTATTGGGGTGTTCAGTTACACCCGGTATAAAGTATCATATCATAGTAATCTGTATGACAGGATCCGCTAACCTAGTACAGGCTGGTCTCTCACATTACAGTCGATTATTATGTTTAACTTTTAGATGCCATTATTGTTTATTTTCGTAAAAACTGTTTCGTCAAAAAGAAACAATAAATTACTATTTATTTACGCACAGTTTAGCCAAAGCTGGTACGTTTACATTACTTTCGTGACTGACCGTAATTATCGCCGAACACTTACCAGTTCGAAATTCAAAATCTTAATTAAACATAATCCTTTACAAGCACTTATAGTTATCAAGCACTTATTATTCACGTCAAATAAGAAACAAAATTCCAATTTTAATAGAAAATAATAATATTTTAACATTGTAGGTATATTGCAAAGGAAGCTTTAAAGCTTCACAATACCTAATCGCACAACTTACTAAGAATATGATTCGACTGACATATGATTGTTTTACAAAAGTAATTAAAAAAACACCATACTATGTGCAGTAAGTACGTAGCTGATAAAAACCTTATTATGTGCTTATTATTAGGTGCTCTAATAAGGTTATTTCTAAAAAGCCTTATTATGTGCAGTGCATACTAATATAAGCGCGTAACATAGTGATACCGCCGCACTGTTCATCACAGGAAGAGATCTCTATGTGGAATAAGTTTGCATTTCGTATAAGCGTTCTGTGTTATTCGACTTGTTCTGTGTTGTTGTGCTGTGTTATCTATCGCATTCTGCATTCTACACAAAAACATGAGATCTTTAATTCCACTAGGTACTTCATAATATAGGTCAGCAGGATTGGTCTATGATGGTCTATGCGTTGGATCTTCGCCTGAGTGGCTGTGGTTCGATCCTGCTGTAGAGCGTTATTTTTTTATTAATTTCTTTATTAATAAGTTTTTTTATTTTCCTTTCAGAAGAAAAAGATTTAAGTTAGATTAAAAACTCGGATTTTATTACCCGAACTAAATCGAATAATTTTCCGAAATTTTTCAGTTAAATGCCTACGATCAGAGAAAAGTTTCACTTGCATCATAGTTGCATAAAGTCACACAATGATTTTTTTAAATTTGAAATTTCATTTCTAATATAGGTTTGATTGAGCTGTAATGTACCTGACACCGCAGCAACAGCCAGCAGCAAAACCAGAGCACGCGCCATCTTGTAAATTTCGACAACTAATCGCCCTTTATTATTCACAATGGTCCCGTCCTTACACTAATTTGATTCTAACTGAACTTCCACGAGCAGTTTATATTAATTATTATTATGTTATCTGTCATGATATCTTTAGCGTACCTAATTAATAAAGTTTATCTTCGTGTTAGATACTGATCTTATTTTAGACAATCTATTTTCCAGGTATACTGTTAAGGCAGGTGTATCCCCGAAAATCGCCTACTGCAAGTGAGGCGACAAATTATACATGCTTATGCGATTTATCTCATATACATATCTCGTATACATATCTCGTGTCACAGTGTTTATTGTCGAACTCCACCGTAACGGCTTGACCGATTTTTTTTTTGTGAATTTTTGGTAGGTTTGCGAAAAAAAAATAAGACAACTTACTGATGTTGAAACGGCAAAATTGGTTTACTTTAGTTATTTTCACAGTGCTATGTCGTATGGAATACTACTGTGGGGATCGGCTGCTAGTATAGAAAGTATTTTTGTACTTCAAAAAAGAGCGGTTCGCGCTATTTATAATTTGCGTGCAACAGATTCTCTAAGGGAGTTATTTAGAGAAATTAATATATTGACTTTAGCAGGACAGTACATTTATGAAAATTTGATTTGTCTATAAAAATTATAATACATTTGAAACCAATTTCCAAATTCACCATCTAAACACAAGATACAAAAATAAACTTGCCGTTCCAACATACAGGCTTCAAATAACTAGAGGCTCGTTTATGGGGAAATGTATAACCTTTTATAATAAACTTCCACAAAGTGTTATTAACTTGCCATTTCATAACTTTAAAGCGCATGTAAAAAAGACTCTTATGAGTAAAGGTTACTATAAAATCAACGATTATTTGAATGATACCAATACCTGGTGTTGTTAGGTATAACTATTTATTTAAACAAATATTGTTTTTGGTAATGACAAAGTAAGAAGAGAACTGACACATCTAATCCTGTAATGGAAGTTGAGCTCAAACTTCCGCTGTGAGGTCAGCTTCCAATTGATGACTCTGTAACAATACAGGGAGAAAAAAATAGCCCTTGCTGGTTATTTCCAGTATAAGGTCTCCCGCCGTAGACTTGTGAACCAATGGCGTAGCTGCTTTGACGTTCAAAAGAGAAATTTTGAAAAGAAAAATCTGGAGAAGGCCACCCTTATCACATTGTTACAAACAATGTGATAAGGGTGGCCTTCTCCAGATTTTTTTTGACAATTATTATGGCAGAACCTAATTCACAGGCACGCAGATCTAGTTTTTTAATAAAAATACTATAAGAAGACGCTTGCTTCTTCTTATGTTAGACAAAAATTAACCTTAACATCATGTTAATATATATCCGGTAATTACTATCACGGTTGTTTTGAATTAAGAAAAATGCGTTTTAAAAATCTTGAAATATCTAATGAAGGACATTGAAACAAAATTTTGTCAACCCCCAATAACACTCGCCTTAACAATTGAAGTATCTAAGGTAGCCATGACGTTTATTCAATCAAATATTCAAACGATTACTATATTACATAATTACTATTGTTTCAGTAGCGAAATGACACCAGTAGCAAAATGACGCGTGTTTACAATACGCAAATATTCAGTCGCAGAAGTGAATTAATTTTGCACCAGAGAATGTACACACTAGTCGCCTGCTCGGGTGTCTACTGTATTATTGTTAACCCCAAAAGCAGCGTTGCCGACTTCCACGGTCTGGATTACCCAAAAACCTATCTGAAAATACCCAATTTCGGGGAAAACATAATTGATATCCCCACATTTTCCCCACAAGTTTTCAGCAAAGAAATTAAACTTAATATTACTTAATATAAAATTAAAAATAAACACGAAATAAAACTTACTGTAACAAATATCAATCGAGAAATACGTCAGGTAAACAGGTGAATATTGGTTTAATAACATAATATATCTTGAAATAATCGTTGTTCTTATTAACTTATCCATTGTATCTTTCTAATTATATTACAAAAACAACAAGTGTGAGCAATACACAACAAGCAGTATGTGTGAACTCGAACACCAAATAACGCTCAAAAGTTCTCTGCCATACGCATACGTACTCTATCTATAGGTATAATTCGTTACAAAGCTATAGTAAACAACAGGGACTTCCCCGATAAACAATAAAGGTTGATGGACATAAATGCTGCTATAAAATAAACTCCAAAACCTTCCAACCGGATAAGTTGAGTTAAACTTGAGTTAAAGTATAAATAATGTATAAATTATACTCACTTCTAATACTAATTTTATTACTTTTAAGTTAAGTCCTAGCGTAAATGTCTAAATTCCCCGCATTTTCCCCACATAAACGCTCTCCCCACAAATTACCCAATTAGACTGAAAATCCCCACAGTTTGGGGAATTCCCCACAGATTGGCAACGCTGCCAATAAGCGTGTCTGTGGCTTTTGCCTAAGGAGGCCGGCCAGTGTCTCCCTACCACTTTTTACCCAGGCGTAATCGCGGTTACGCAATTTTGTTTTATTTATTTATTAGGTACATCTACAGCCAAAAAAAAAATTTACACAATTTTTTACCAGATAAATAACTTAAGGAATAGGATTATTGCACGATAATGAATGATGTAACTATAGTGCATTACATATTGACGATTTTCAACACACGTGTGAGGAAAAATACTTAATAAACTGAATTTTTGGAATAAATAACATAAATCATTGTCAATTTGTAGACAAAACTTAATAATAGTATGAAAATAATCGTTTGAAAAATCACGTAGTTTGTTGATGTCTTTTATATTACCTCTAGCTTTTAAAAAACATAGTACATTACTGACGTGGCCGGCAAGTGGAGCACTGCCGGTCTCTGTGATGCATGCCTCGGCTATAATACACGCGTGTTTTATGAGCTGCTTTATGTATCTAAAACCGGTAAAATTAGATCCACTTTATGAGCAAGTGTGTTGAAAAGTTATATTATATGAACGATCTCTAAACTTAATCATGTAGGTACTAATTTACTCTTGCAAATCACGAAAAACAACTTGCTAATATTACATTATTTTATCTAAATATTATGTTTATACAAAAATAGAATTTTAAGTATTTTGATTAACAGCTAATAAACGGATTTATACAAAAAAAATTTTTTTGATTTTGAACCCCTACCTATCTACCTATGGCCTATCTATCTAGGCCTGTTCACTACCGACCAAGTGACGCATTATATAAAAAAAACCGGCCAAGTGCGAGTTGGACTCGCCCATGAAGGGTTCCGTACGATTTATGACGTATTAAAAAAACTACTTACTAGATCTTATTTACTATCGCTTATTTATTTTTTAGAAGTTACAGGGGGGGGGGACACACATTTTATTTATTTATTTTATTATTTATTAATTCTTCATGTACAATGAGTACAAAGGCGGACTTAATGCCATAGGTATTCTCTACCAGCCAACCTTAGGGTGATGGAGAGAGCAGGTGTGGTAGATGTACCAAAGTATATGAGTATTACTAGATACATTTTGAATGATGAACTATTTTTAATGTAAAGGAATATACAGGGTGTAACTGAACACCCCAATAACTTTTAAGGGTATGTATCCATCAGAAGTAGAGATTCTGTAGGAAAAATATTAGGGCTAACAAACCTACATTTTTTTCCCATACAAACTAAATAAATTATACTCAAAAATCTTTATTCAATATAGACCTTTACAGGCACTTATTGACGTCAAAATAAAAACATAAAAATCTTCAACCAAGAATCTAATTAACTAAATTATTTAATCCTTGTATGTACACACACCCCAACCATTATTAAGATGTGTGCAAATACAAGTCAAATGAAAAAAAAAAAATTGACTCTACACCTGTTCGGAAATTGGGAGAGCCTTCTCAAGAAGAACAGGCAAGAAACTCGGAAGGTCTGGTATTTTTTTTGTCTCCTCTTTTAAAATGCCAACATTACAATATTATATTTCACAAACATTTTTTTAAATAATATAGAAATGCCTGTCGGTGTGAGTGGAACAGTTACTCGAATGAAGTTTATCCCACTATCACAAAGTGTTAACACCCTTTAAACGTCAATTATCACATTTTTTGTCAATCCCAAGCAGTTTTATCTGTCATATAATCAGACACTTTATAATATGCTTTTTTCATAAGTGCGCCCTTGATAGCGACTTTAAATTTATTCAAGTTAAGTGCTTTAATATTATTTGGGATTTTATTGTAGAAACGTACACAAAGGCCTTTGAAAGAATTATTAATTTTTTTAAGCCTAGTATTTGGTAACGCTAACATATTCTTTTGCCTAGTATTTACTGAATGAATATCACTGTTTTTACAAAACGAATGTATATTTTTATGAACATATACTATATTCTCGTAAATATATTGCGACGCGACGGTCATAATACCAATTTCTTTAAATTTTTCTCTCAAAGAGTCTCTTATTTTAAGGTTATAAATAGCACGAATAGCCCTTTTTTGCAGCACAAAAACAGTCTGAATGTCGGCAGCATTTCCCCACAGCAAAATGCCATACGACATCACACTATGAAAATAGGCAAAGTATACAAGTCTTGCTGTATCAACATCAGTCAGCTGACGTATTTTCCATACAGCGTAGGCTGCAGAACTAAGTCTCTTCGACAATTTATCAATATGTGGGCCCCACTGAAGCTTTGAATCTAAAGTAATACCAAGAAATACTACGGTATCCACAAGGTCCACATTTTTATGCTTTATGTTAACAGTGGTGTGAACCTCTTTAACATTGGGTAAAACAAATTTTATACATTTAGTTTTCCCTTCATTGAGGCACAAGTTATTCGCATTAAACCAGTAAACTATTCTTGAGATAGAACTATTTACATCGTCATAAATTTGCAATCGTCTTTTAATTTTAAACATAAGTGAAGTATCATCTGCAAATAATACAATCTCATGCCTGTCTTGTACAAAAGCAGGCAAGTCATTTATATATATTAAAAATAGAAAAGGACCAAGAATTGAACCCTGCGGAACTCCCATTTTAACCGAGGCGCCCTGGGACCTCTCCCCGTTGACGTCTACTTTCTGAATCCTCTCAGTCAAATAGGAGACGAGTAAATCCAGAACAGTGTCGCGAAATCCATAGTAGTGTAATTTCCTGATCAGGGTGTCATGATGAACGCAATCAAACGCCTTGGACAAGTCACAAAAAACGCCCAGCGCATCATGTGAGTCCTCCCAGGCCTCATATATATTTTGTATTAACTCAACACCAGCATCAGTTGTTGAGCGACCCTTTCTAAAACCAAATTGTTTACAGTGTAGAAGATTATTTCTGTTAAAAAAGCTTTGCATTTGTTCCAACATTATTTTTTCAAAGATTCATTATTTTCATTATTTTATTCATTCATTCATTATTTTATTTTTTGGTATTAAGTGCCGACAGCCCTACGTAAGCGTACGAGGAATACTACGCTCACGTCATACAAACTAAATAATTTATTTTTTGGTATTAAGTGCTGAAAGCCCTACGTAAGCGTACGAGGAATACTACGCTCACGTCTGTCACGTATCATTTTGTGTTTAAATTTTCTTTTGTGTTAAGAGCTGATTATGGTTGTCACTTGAAAGTTTTTGCTTTCAGTTTAAAATCAAATAACTCTGAAAGTATTGGGGTTCTAGGTCTCAGACAAGCACCGATGGTCCATTAAGTATCTAACTTATATGCCCCTTAAATGTTATTGGGGTGTTCAGTTACACCCAGTATATAATAATATCCTAATACACAAATACTAATAATTAAATAAACTAATATATATTATATCATCAATAAATAAGAGAATAATAGTCACTGCAATGCCCATGAGATCAACCAGGCGACTGTTCGAGTTGAAGATAAATAAATTTACGAGCTTTGTTTTTGAAACTTAGCTTGGAAGTAGAACTTTTAATTTTAAGAGGAAGTGCGTTCCAAAGAAGTATGGCCTGAATAAAAAAAGAGGAATGCATAATGTTAGAGTAATGAGAAGGACACATAAGTAGCTGATTGGAGGATGAACGCAATAGTTTATCGTGAGAGGTACACAAGTACTGAAAATGAGAACTTAAATAGTTGGGTGTTGTAGGAGTATAAAGAATAGCAAATAATGTGCTTAAAGTCCTCAAGTGCCTGCGCTGTCGGATGGGTAGCCATTTCAAACGAAGCCGATGTTCAGATATATGGTAAAATTTTCGTAAATTGAAAACGAATCGAATACAGTTATTCAGAAGGCGGTCAAGTTTGTTGAGTAGATCTGCATTCAGGTCGAGATAGCACACATCACCATAGTCGATGACAGGAAAAATTAAGGTCTGTACAAGCATCTTCTTAATATCTGGAGGCAAGAAGTTTTTCAATCGATACAGGGACCATAAGAATAACTAATAATACGAGTATAGAAGCGAATCTCCTTTGTGGGTGCGCCAAATGCCGCTATTTGCATACCTACAGCGCCCTTCGCCCTGTAACGCCCCGCAGTAGTCTGCGGACGCCGCTAGGGTCACCACATGGACGTATGGTTACCACTACAATATTTTTTATATAGGTACCTCCATATTTTACATTAAATGAGAAACTGAGCATACACCTAGTCTTATTGATTTTGTACTTCAAGTGTAGCGAGCGAGCGACTATCTTTAGCAATAGTACGCATATTTTTAGTTTTTTACAAGCTTTTATTTAACTTGCAATGTAAGTATGTAAATATGTAAGTATGTATGTTCGGGTGAAATCTTGCATCTCAATTTTGAAGCAGATATCTTTAACCGATTGAGCTGAAATTTTGTATACACCATGTAGATAAACAAGTAAATTAAATAATTTTGTACATTACAATTTTCAAACTAAGTAAATACGAGTCAGTACTTTAGTTATTACTCACAAGTAAATCTCGCGACAAGCTTTTATGTTATATAAATTGTGTCAAATGTGAAATAACGTTATAAGTAAAAGTTTATTATTTCTTTTTAGCGCATTTAAATAAAAGCTTGTTTTTAGAAAGGTTTTTTACATTTAATTTTTTGATTCCGTAGTTATAAGAACCTGCCTATTTTTGATTTTCTTTATCTTCTGGCAAATTGTAAAACTTTAAATTTGGGGTTATTATGGCATTGTTTTTGCACCCATAAACGCAACAATAAGTCGGCATCGCGGCGATTAGGTAGATAGCGGCGCGTGGGAAAGAGTCACGTGCGTGCGGGATGCGGTGCGCGCCTTGACGGCGATTCCGTTCAACGGAAATCAAACGGTAGGTAAATAACGTGGCCTTGAGCGCTCGACGGCCGGGAGTTTCGCTTCTATACTCGTATTATTAGTTATTCTTATGCAGGGACCTTAGCATGCCCGTCACTCTCTGACAAACACTAGCCACCTGAAATTACCAATTGAACGTGGAATCAATATACAGTCCCAGATCCTTCACATTACTACTTAGGTGAATAATTTTGCTGTCAAACAAAACAGGATGCAGATTAGCCGAAACTGTTCTTGAAACAATCCTGGAACTACCGATGATAATATAAAGTCAACGATTATTTGAATGATACCAATGCCTGGTGTTAATTTTTCAGATAATGAATCGCGTTGTTATGTATAATCATTTGTATAAACAAATATTATTATTTTTGGTAATAAGTAGTAAGAAGAGAACTGACACATCTAATCTTGTAATGGAAGTTGAGCTCAAACTTCTGCTGTGAGATCAGCTTCCAATTGACAACTCTGTAACAATACAGGGAGAAAAAAATAGCCCTTGCTGGTTTTCTTGCTGGTTCTTTCCAGTACAAGGTCTCCCGCCGTAGACTTGTGAACCAATGGCGTAGCTGCTTTGACGTTCAAAAGAGTTTGTAACAATCCAATTTGAATAAAAGATATTGAATTTGAATTTGAATAGCCTGGCATTTCTCAGGATTGACAAAGATGCCAAATTGCACAGACCAAGTTTTGATGGCTCGTAAGTCTTGATTGACTTCATCTATGGCACGATTTATGTTATCAACATCAGCCTGAGCATACAGTTGCAGGTCGTCAGCCTACAGATGATACGAACAGCGAAGGTGGAGAGTTATGAAATTAACGAAAATTGAAAATAAAAGAGGAGATAAAATGCCGCCTTGAGGAACACCAGCTCCAAGATCGCACCATGCGGAGGTCTTATCCCGCCAGACAACCGATTGCTGGCGCTCCTGAAGATATGAGGAGAACCATTCTAATACTTGAAGAGAAACTCCAAAATGGGTAAGGATTGCTAGGAGAATTTGGTGATTGACAGCATTAAAGGCATTGGAAAAGTCAACTAGTACTAGAACAGTTAATTTAGTATTATCTATTCCGACTCTAATGTCACCAGTCACTTTCAGGAGAACGGAAATAGTACTATAACCCGGCCTAAACCCTGATTGAAAGGGACTGAGTAGGGAATTTTTATAGATGAAGGAGGATAATTGTTTATAGACACAGGCTTCGAGCACTTTGAAAAGGTAAGGGAGAATGGAGATTGGACGAAATTGGTTGGGACTAGTCGGATTAGAGATCTTCGGTAATGGACGCACAAGGGCTTTGCGCCAGAGAGCCGGAAAGACACCAAAGTGGAGTGAAAAATTGATTATATCCGTAATAGCAGGAAGGACATAATTTAAATGGGAATAATCATTTGGCGCGTGATATTATCGCACCCCATTGCATTAGATTTAATAGCAAGGATGATCTTTTTAACCTCGTCGGTAGTCATTGGTGAAAAGTTAAACGTTATAACATTAGAGGGAGGTAAGTCAGCTAAACTAGCAATTGCACTTGATACGTTCAGAGAGGCAGAATTGTTGCTTGCACAAAAATGATTGTTAACATCATCCAAGGTCAGTGTACCGGGAAGGTCAGAGAGATGACCTTTACCGATACCAAGAGTTCCAAGGAACTTCCAGGTAGCGGCAGAAGACGAAGAAGAGATGTTATCGAGTATATGGCGACGTTTAGCATTACGTATCATCTGATTGCATCGATTCCTCGCAAACTTGTAAGCATTCCACTTGTCCTCACTGCGATCTTTCTTAAAGGCCAAAAAATTCGATCTCTCCGCTTCATAGCTTTACGTATATCATTAGACATCCAGGCAGCAGGCAAGCGTTTAAGTTTTATCCTCTTACACAGATAATATAATACTTAACAGGAGCGGGTGTGTCGTAAATGTTAAAAATTGTTTCATTAAAAACCCTAACCTTATCGTCCAAGGTAGTAGCACGAAACACAGGTACCCAGTCAATTTTAGCGGCATCACTGATTAACATATCGACATTCATGCGGGCAAAACAACGCTTGTACAGAACCTTCGGGATAGGTTTAGGAGGTTTTAGGACATAGGATATGTAGATAAGACCATGGTGAGAGAAACCAGGAGCAGGATGTTGACCGTGAGAGGAGACAAGAGAAGGATTGCAGGTATGATATCAAGCCAAGTACATTTTACCACTTTGGAAGTGTCCCTCGCGCGAACTATTCGGTTTAGAAAAAAATGATATTAGAAACCTCAATATAATTTTTGAAGACCTATCCATAGATACCCCATACGTATGGGTTTGATGAAAAAATATTTTTGGGTTTCAGTTCTATGTATGGAGAACCCCAAAGTTGATTGCTTTTTTTCTATTTTTGTGTGAAAATCTTAATGCGGTTCACAGAATACATCTACTTACCAAGTTTCAACAGTGTAGTTCTTATAGTTTCGGAGAAAAGTGGCTGTGACATACGGACGGACAGACAGACAGACAGACATGACGAATCTATAAAGGTTCCGTTTTTTGCCATTTGGCTGCGGAACCCTAAAAATACACATACACCATACACCATGTTCGGGGATAAGCCCCGCGACTTCCGTGACCACTTCTGACCATATCAAAAACCGGTAAAATTTTAATAATATTCAATTCGTGTTAAATCTTTATTGCTATTTAAGAACGCAACATTCTTATATTGCCAAACACTGCACGGCTACTCTGCAAGCTCAAAATCAAAATTTTTGATAAAGAGTGGGCGATATGAGACTGGCACGAATCATAATTCAATAAAAACAAGTAAATCAATGAACTATGGAAAGTAAAAGAACTTAAGTCACCGACATAACCCAAAGAATTGCCAACCTTAAGTTCTTTAGTACTTTTATTTATTATGCGCCTTAAGTGGCAGTGGCGGAGCAGACTAATGGCCGTTGGGGTGGAAAGGTCCTCGAGTGGCGGCCGCGTACCGGGAGATGCACCGGAGGGAGACTCTGTACCAGGGTCGTGTGCATGAGTACCTCCGTCTTACCTATTTCTGCCGCAAAGCAGCAGTGCTTGCACTGCTGTGTTCCGGTTTGAAGGGTAAGATCGACGGCCCCAACGTAATCCATCGAAACTCAAAATTAATTATTTTTTTATTTAATGTAACGTTTTCTGTAGAGCTATATTTTACACCCCACTAAAGATAATAAGAGAAAATTATGTAGTTCCAAAAAAATAAGTCGTAAGTCATCATCGAATATAAAACTCGATTCCGTAGTAGTTCATCGAAAGTTTAGGTTTCAATAATCACTTTCGGTAATTTACGTTGGGACCGTCGAGATATGGCATTAAAATTACTGGGTACCGTGACTTTACATCTTAAGTCACAAGTTGGCAACGTACACTGTGGTTCTTGTGGGGGTTGTAGTTTTGCTGCGAATCTCACAGGAGCCACATGTATTATAGGTGACTGTTACCACTTACCATTAGGTGGGCAGTTTGCTTGTTTGCCAACTTAATTGCAATAATAAAAGATGCAGCGTTGCAGTGTTGGTGTCCCCACAAGTTGGTGGTGATCCTTGAAGAAAGCCATGTCCAACAGTGGGCATCTTTTAGCAGAAACGGAAAGATGCAGCCAGCCAGTCGGGTTCAGGTAAGCAAGAAAGTTTATTTGGTAATCGATCGTTAAACTCTAATCATGGATAAGATTTAATGTCCCAATATAACAGTTGATGCTTGTGACTAAAGTAAAAATATCCCAACCAAACCATTATTAAATGGTGCAGTGAATAGCATAACAGGCTACCACAAAATGACAATAATGAGCCATGACCTTTTGCACTTCTGCAACACACACATACTGCCACGGTATATGTAGGTATCTCTATTTATTGTTATATTTTCATTTAAGTTGCGATTGTAACGCATGTGTGTGATGGAGAAATGCAATAAATGTCTATCTATTTATTTCAATCAACTAGGATTAACCTGTGTTTCAGGCATATAAAATACAGATATAAAATATATACAATCAAATGCAAAACAATACAATAAATATCAATGAGCTACATAGAATTACACACACACACACACATGATCACTCAGAGATGACAAATCAAGCAATACAAATCATTAAATCAAGCAATACAAATCATTTAGGAACTTTTAGTAATTTCTCTGTATGTTCATACGACATTTATTATTATCTTGAAGTACTACGTAGAGATAATCCACAGAGCACCCTAGCATGCAAGTCACACCAAGGGTGGTCATAGAAGGCAGGCTACATAAACCCCCTTCTACTACCCAGTGAATATCATTTTCCCGCTCTCTGCTGCCTCCCTCTGCGAGATTGCATCCTCGTAGCAGGTGGCAACAGCCTCCCAAATATTCATAGCCCCATAGCGACACCTGACAAACTGTTATTCAACACCAACTGACAGCTAATACAATTTCACACCAAATTTCACGCTGCTGACACTTTTGTCATTTCACAGCTGGAGAAAGGTAAACTTATGCATGTCGAGTGTGTGTAGGGTTGCCAGGCGTCCGGATAAAGCCGGACATAGTTAGGCTTTTTAGATGCGTTTCCGGCTAAGTTACACGGTGTCCGGCCTGTCCGGATTTTGTTAGACTTTTTACATTAAATGTAAAAAGTTACAAGTTACATTAATAGATACAAAAGAATAACAAAAGCCGGACGACCACTTGAGTGGTTAAATTTAAGCATAGTAACCCAGTTCTTGGTTCCAAAAGGTCAGGTCTTATGTTAAATGATGAAAAGACCTCGATTTACATAAATAATTAACATTAAGACGAAAAGTGTCATAAATAACAGCGTCTGGCACACCCAAAATAAAGTTCACCTAAGCTGGCTGGTCTGTCCGGCCTTTTTACCCGTATGTCCGGCTAAGCTGACTGGTCTGTCAGGCTTCTCGGTGTTCGGAGCTGGCAACCCTAAGTGTGTGTCGTATCAATTCAAAGTTAAATGTGATAGTTAAACAAGATGTAATACAATTTTCCTGTTTTTGGCAGGTTTTGGGGGAAAAATCGTCTGATAAAGGTTATATAATACTAGCTGTGCCCGCGACTTCGTCCGCGTGGAATAGTTACTTTTGTTAAAGTTGATAAAAAGTTAGCCTATGTTATACCTTATATAATTACTTATCTATTAGTGAAAGTCCCGTCAAAATCGGTCCAGCTGTTCCGGAGATTAGCGGGAACAAACAGACAGACAGACAAAAAAAAATTAATTGTATTTTTGTTATCGGTACCCGATATACATTCATACCCATTTAGTAAAAACTTGTTATTTTGACATTACAAACAGACACTTCAATTTTATTTATTTGTATAGAAGATATAGCTGTATATAGTATAGATATAGATGTATAGATACTAAGAATCTTCAACAACACTGACGAACACCTCTTAAGAGGAAATCAGCCGGCCTATTGTGGATCTTTCATCGTATGACATGGTATGATTTTGAGAGAAAGAAGTCATGAAATGCTTCAATTGGTATTACCGATCTCCAATGATATCATCACTATGGCATAATTTCAAAGATGTCATCATGTTGTAATGAACGAATCATCATAAATCTGACCGAAAATCTTATTTTTTGTTTTGCACTATGATTTCATAATGATATTATCATTTCAAAGCTATGAGATCGGTAATAGGCCCGCAGACGGGCCGATTTTTTTTCACACATAGCACAAAGTTAGTCCCCTGTTTTCTTCCTGGATAATGGCAATAATAATTGCTTTATCTTTTCCAAATAATCTATGGCCACTATTGGGATGTTCCTATGTTTTCCTTTATTTATGAAGTTCATTACTAACGAAGATTTAAACCTTTAAAACCCAAAAAAATTGTCAAATATTCAAGCATCCAGCAAAAAATTTGACGAGATTATTAAGAAAATATATAATACTTTATTCTACACCAGAAAAATAGATAGAGCAGTACAAAGAAATCTTAATGTACAAGGGCGGACCTATTTCTATAAGAGATCTCTCTCAGCCAACCCAAGTAGTAGTGCGACAGGTTGAAAATTGCAGGGCTTGAGTGTTCAAGTAACTATAGACTTATGCAAATGCACACATATAACTAAAAAAAATATACATAATATAATCATCTCTCTGAGAAAATCTATAAAAAATAATAATAATATTAATAAATAATAATAATATTTACCCTTATCCAAAAAGCCGTAACCCTGAATACCTGTAGAATCGTTGGAAAGTTTTTATCTCTGCCGACATAAATACAATTAGACGCACTTGTCTTTGACCCGTGTTAATACACCTCGTGAAAAAGAAAGAATAAAGAAAAAACGATAATAATAATAATAATTAGTTGGCTTAGGCCCCATGAAAAGTTAAGGATTACCGAGAATACTCTCGAGAGAAATATAAATAAAACAATAATAATAATAATAAGTTTCCGATAGTAGTTTCTGCGAACGGTTTAATAGCGAAGAGTCTCGACCGACATCTTAAGGGGCTCTCGCTTGACGGGTGGATCAAGGGCCAGATACAGAAGGCGGTGATTCTTGACACGGCACGTATCGTTCGGAGATTCCTCTCCCTGTAGCCCTAACCACCGGTAGCTTGGGCCATGCTCCGCTGCCAGTGGAACCCTAGATTTAAGTTTTTTATAATATTTGTGTTTTTATATCTATATATTGTAAAAAACTTAAATTTAAGATGCTTTTTTGAATAAATGTATAATAATAATAATAATCAGTCAGTCCCGACAGTCTGGGGTTTCCCAAAGTAGACTCCACCACGTCGGCGTTTCGCCGAATGATGCTTTGATTGCTGAATCCAAAAACCGATACAGATAATGTTTACCTTGGATCCGATTGGTCTCCGTTCAGTCTGCGTATGTAGCCTGTGGACTTCCTGAGCTAGCTCGAAGGAAGTCGCGGCTCCTGAAGTTCTGCGGTGGATCCACCGGTGGAGACCGGAGCACTACAAATGCCTATTAGGCCACCACGGCTCACACACGCGACGATAAACTTTTGCACAATACAAAGCGGGCTTTCGCACCAACAATCACTTGGTGCGCCGCGCAATACTATTTGTTATATCTTAAATTATATTATGTTTTATTGATGCCCGGACATAACCTCTAACAATGTCATTCCGTATTCGACTCGACTCAACTGACATGTTACATGCGGCCGGCCGCCAAAAGGCTCTCACTGCACAGACTATAATGCAGTGTTGCCACTCGCTCTTCCTCGAGCGTAAACATCCCCCCGCTCCGGACAGTCCCGGACTGTCCGCCAAATCAGTCTAAGGGGAGGCGAGAAAGAGTAGCGACCGCGCGCTTCAAAACAGAATCCCCAACTAGGACCTCGGCAAACCTGGGCACACCATCAGACCCTAGAGTAAGTTGGACAATGCGTCCGCGACGCCAACGTAAGGGTGGCAGGTTTGGGTCTTTCACTAACACGAGGTCTCCAACCCTCGGTGGGTTTGTCTTATCTGACCACTTAACGCGCTGTTGCAAAATGTGTAAATATTCAAGGTGCCAGCGGCGCCAGAAGCTCTGGGTAAGCTGCTGGAGCAACTCAAACCGCGAAAGGCGTCCTGGATTGACATCTCTATAAGGATACTCGGGCAGGGCGTTAAGTGGTCTGCCTATCAAGAAATGGCCCGGCGTGAGGGCCTGCAAATCGTTCGCGTCGGTAGACAACGGACATAACGGACGCGAGTTGAGAACCGCCTCAATCTTATGAAACACCGTCGCGAGTTCCTCGAACGTGAGAATAGTCTCCCCAATAACGCGGCGAAGATGAGTCTTAGCGGCCTTTACAACAGATTCAAAAATCCCTCCCCAGTGAGGGCAAGACGGCGGGGAGTATCGCCATGTTACCCCCCTACGGGAGAGTGTGGATCCGATCTCAATATTATTTTTATCTAAAAATTCACAAACTTCTCTTATATGTCTATCAGTGCCCTTGAAATTCGTCCCACAATCGGACCAAATTAGAGAAGGCAGTCCCCGGCGGGAGACAAATCTGCCTAACGCTGCTAAGAAAGCGTCCATGGTGAGTGCACTCACCACCTCCAAATGAACGGCTTTAGTGGCCAAACAAACAAACACACACAAGTAAGCCTTTTCAGTCTTAGCATTACGGAGTCGCGACGTTTTTATAGTGAATGGTCCCGCAAAATCAGTTCCAACTCCTAAGAAGGTCATCGATTCATTCACACGATCAGCAGGCAAATCACCCATTTGGGGCTGCATCGTCTCGGGGCGTAAACGATAGCAGGGCAGACATCGAAAGATAACAGATCGGATGATTCTTCGCGCTGACAAAAACCAAAACTCCCGTTGGAGGAGCGCGGTCAATGCATTACATCCGGCATGAGCATTCTTCACATGGCGATCAATGATCAACAATCGCACCAATGGTCCGTCCTTGGGGAGCAACAGGGGATGACGTGATCTATAAGGCAAGTTAGCGTGCCTCAATCGGCCTCCTACACGCAACAATCCCTTATCATCCAGAAAGGGAGTCAAACGCACCAAGGGTCCCTTCAATTTGGACGTCCCGGTACGGAAAATCTTAAGTTCCGGTTCAAACGCTCTTGACTGGGTCATACGCACCCAATGCAAAAGAGCATCTTGGCGCTCCTGCGGTGAGAGGACCGGACACAAATCTTTGTCCTGAGGCCGGCGACAATTTCGAATAAATCTTCTTATCCAAGCGGTCACGCCGAGCAACTTGTCCAGAGAACTGTAGCGGTCTAATAAAAATTCCCGCTCTGGAGCCGCCATAGTCTCGACAGCGTGAACACGCAAGCCCGGATTTGGTACCTTCACCACAGCTGGTGTGGAAGGCCAAGACGGCTGTAACAACCATTCGGGACCCCACCACAGAGTGTGGTCAATAAGCTGAGGGGCTTCGCTGCCACGTGATGCACAGTCAGCAGGGTTTATTTCACCTGGCACGTGGCGCCAAATCAACGTGGCCTTCGAGGCCTGTATTTGGGATACCCGATTGGCCACAAATACCTCCAGGGAGTGGACGGAGTTCTTAATCCAACACAGGACAACCTGACTGTCGGACCAAGCAAAGAGCGACTCAAAGTCCACACTACGTCCCAGGGTGTCAACAACGTGGTTCATCAAACGAACCAGAAGAGTAGCTCCAGACAATTCTAACTTCGGAATCGTTAATCGAGTCCGAAGTGGAGCAACCTTACTCTTAGCAATTAGCAAGTGGAGCTTAACAGCTCCTCTATCATCGACCGTCCGGATCTAAACGACGGCTGCGTATCCACTCTCAGACGCGTCACAAAAGCCATGAAGGCTGGCCGTAAACCGTCCCATAGGCAGTATATGTCTAGGGATACTAACACGGTTAATGTCGGGGAGAGATGACATGAAGGACTCCCAATCTCGCAGCAAACGGCCCGAGAGGGGCTCATCCCACGACACTTCGGCTGACCAAAGTTCCTGTAGGAAGCACTTCATCCAAAACACTACGGGACTAATCCAGCCATTTGGGTCAAAGGTACGAGCTACTGTAGACAAAACCAATCGTTTCGTCCAGACCTTGGGGCTTGGCAGCTCCAATCGATAGGTGAACGTGTCCTGGACAGGTCTGTATTGCACTCCCAAAACAGACAGTAAATCTGGAGTGTTGGCATTCTCAAAAATATGAGGCTCCTGCTGGTGGTCGTCTGGCAAATCACACAAAAGCTGAGGTGAGTTGGACATCCACTTCCTCAGTTCATAACCACCAGCCCCGAGAAGAGCAATTAGTTCATCTCGCAAAATCAAGGCTTCCTCGACACTAGAGGAGCCCGTACAAATATCATCCACAAATGCATCCTCCTTGAGAACCAAGGATGCGCGAGGGTATCGTAACCGCTCACGTTCAGCGAGTTCCACAAGTGAGCGAATTGCCACAAAGGGGCTCGAACGCAAACCGTATGTATTGGTGTTCAGCTCGTAGACCAGCATGGGATCTCTGGGATCCTCCCTCCATAATATGAGCTGATATCGCCTATCGTCCGGGTGAATCACAGTCTGCCGAAACATCATCCGGATATCGGTCACAAAGACGACGGCATGGCGACGGAAGTTGGTCAATACATCACCCACCTTGTGGTGCAACTTCGGTCCAGCATGCAGACATTGATTCAGCGAAACTCCGGTAGACGTGGGAGCTGACCCATCAAAAACAACGCGTATCTTCCCAGTGGAAGGTTTCAAAACCGCGTGGTGAGGAAGATTATGTTCCTCGTTTCGCCAGTCCAGTCGCGAGACCGACATGTGCCCCAGTTGCTCATATTCTCGCATGAAGTCGACATACTTCTGTTTGAGGTCGGAGTTCCTACTCATACGACGCTCCATGGACAGCAGCCGCTTCTCGGCCAACGGCCGGGAGCTGCCAAGTGAGGGGCGAACTGACAAAAAGGGCAAACGAGTGATCAGCCGTCCCGAGTGAAGGCGACCTGTATTGTTCTGGTAGAACAACTCACACTCGTCGTCCAAGGGGTTCACTCGCTTCACGGTAGGGGGCTCTTCCACCTCCCAAAACCGTTGAAGGACATCCGATAAGGTGGAGCTAACAGTTATGTAACTGTCCACTGATGGAGATGGTGGGTTATGCCTAACTGGTCCCATCACTACAAACCCAAGCGATGTAGATAAGGCTACCAACCCACCCTTCTGTAACTCTCTCCTCTTCCCACAATACACGCGGCCTAGAACATCGGCACCGAGCAATAAGTGAATCGGACCGGTTCGGTGGAAGGAAGGGTCAGCCAAGGTCAATCCTGATGTCGCTTCAACGACAGCGCGCGAAACGTGCTGTTGCGGAAGCTGACCAACAACCTTCTCATAAACAATCGCGGTAGCGGCAATTTTGGGCGCTGAAGAGAAGTGGGGGGAGAAGGAGAACAAAACCTGACCGATCGGATCCGGGATCCGCAGGTCTCCGATTCCTCGTACCGATTCAAGGTATGGAGATGTGTTCAAACTCAACTGCCGGACCAGCCAGCTGGAGGCAATGCAACCCTGAGCTCCCGTATCCAAAAGGGCGCGAACTAAAACAAAGGTGCCCCTCGGGCCCCACACCTGTACGGAGGCTGTTGGTAACAGCACCTGCTCCTGTGGGGGGGCTGCAGCCGATAGTTGGTTTAATGAAAATCCTCCCGCATTCCCCGCAACGGGGGGGAAGGGGGGTTCAAGGAAAAATGCGTGCGCGGCGGCGGAGTAGGGCGCTCAAGGCGCTCGAGCGGGTCCCAATCCGGCACGTACACACCCCGACCAAAGCTGCATCGGGGGGCCGGGCGGTGCCCATGATGGGCGAAGGTTGGGGGAGCCCGTGATAAACGAGGTCTCTCCATCATAGGGGGAGAGAAGCGTATCGGCTCCCGCCGTGGCTCCCTAATAACCGCGGCCCAATCCCGCGGTGGCGCCTCATAAGCGGCGCGTCGATCCCCCCCGCCCGTAGGGGGTGGGGCGCCCAATCCTCTCACTGGAGTGGGGGCGCCTGTCCAATCTCCGCGAAGGGGTGGCACGCCCCTCCGATCTCCTCGGAGACGTGGGTGACCTACGAGGGCCCCCGCCCGTGTGCGAGTCCCTCTCTCTCACCACCTCACGAGTGTCTTTATTATTAAAGCACAAGAGGGGGTGATGGGCCCCTCCACAACAGTGGTAATCTCGTGGGTGGGGGCAAGCCGATGCCATATGAGCCCCCAGACAGCGGTAGCACCAATTCCGCTGCTTGGCCATATTCCTACGCCCCTCGGTGCGTAGGCCAACAAATTTGGGACAGGCCGGCAAACGATGGCCATCCCGCTTGCATCACTTGCAAGGCATCGGCCTCTCCCCGTGTGGAGAGTTCTGCCGCACTGCAGTATACTGCTTGTACGGGCGGCGCTCTCTCCGTGGCGCTGCCCGGGTCGCCTCATAGCGGCCTGTACTCGGTCCCGGTATAGGAGCCAGATCCAAGTGGTCGGTCATCCGACACTCATCCTCCAAAAATCTGAGGAGATCCGAGAAGGGGGGTAGGTACGAGGCACTATTGCCCCCATACCTTTGTTCAAAACGCCCCTTTATCTCCATGGGAAGCTTATTGAGGATGAGGTGGAGCAATATGAAGGACCACTGGTCCACCGGTAGGTCAAGTCGTTTGAGCGCATTAATAGCGCTTAACAGCGGGTTCAAAATCTCCTTCCTCAATGAGGAGACCCGCAATACTCGTGGCAGCCCTAAAATGGCAGCCACATGTGTGTCCGCTAGCAAGCGAACATTCTGATACCGGGCGGTCAACAACGCCCTTGCAATCTCATAACTGTCATCGTTGACAGGTAGATGCTGGACAAGCACACCAGCCTCTCCACGTAAGGCAGAGAGCAAATAGGCCAATTTCTGGCTAGGGAACAGGTCGTCCCTCGAGTGAACCAGGCTATCAAAGAGGTTAATGAACCCCATCCAAGAAGCCAGGTTCCCATCAAAGGTTGGGATGTCTAAAGTGGGCAGTCTGCCCAGCAAGCCGGCCGGGGTAGGCTTGACCTCCCCGGGCGTGCACGACTCACCCCTCCGGGCGAATAGGATAGCCTGAGCCTTGTTTATAATCACATCCGCCTGTTCAAAACATTGATCATAATCGGCATTAAATTGGTTGACTGCCCGCAACTCAGCGGCACCCTCGGCTGGGTGGTCGAGCAGATATTGTTGATGAGCAACGAAAAGCTGCTCCAATTCCTTCAAGCGAGCAGGTACTCCCTCATGCCGAATTAACAAGGCCTGTTCTCGGTCTGGTCGGTCTACCAAAGCGACGGCACTAGCAAACCATCTCAAAATCTTTTGTGCACCCGCGCGGGCACCACTAAGCGGGCTGACTGGCGGGACCATTTTGCACCAAAATTAATAACACTATAATAATACACGGACAAACAGACCGACAACCGCAGACAATAAAACAGATCGGGAGGAACTTCAAAGGCAGAACAAAATATATAAACAAACCAAAATCAAGTGTAAATGCTAGAACTTAACTAGAACAACAAAGGCATTTAACAACAGAATTTTCAAACAAATTAAATTCAAGTATTAAGTCAATAACTTAACAAACATAATATTCAAAGGCAAACAAAACAAAATCAAATGTAAATGCTAAAACTTAACACAGCAAAATAGTGTATTACAACAACAGCAAAGTCATTTAGCAGCAAAATTTTTTCAACAAATTAAATTCAAGTATAAGTTTACAACTTAACAAACAAAATATTCAAGGGCAAAACAAAGATATGAAAAAACAAACCAAAATCAAATATAGGTAAATGCTAGAACTTAACTAGAACAACAAAGGCATTTAACCACAATTTTTCATATACGATGACAATGACAACTAGTTAGGGAGATCGGTCCACAAATGAGATTGTAGTCGGTTTAAAATCAGCAATCAAAACCAATTAATATGTATTGCCCGTTTGGACAACCAACAAGATTACAATATTAATTGTACAATACTAATCAACCACTCAAATCTAAAAACCACGCTCTGCTACCAAAAGATGGTGGTGCCCAAAGTAGACTCCACCACGTCGGCGTTTCGCCGAATGATGCTTTGATTGCTGAATTCAAAAACCGATACAGATAATGTTTACCTTGGATCCGATTGGTCTCCGTTCAGTCTGCGTATGTAGCCTGTGGACTTCCTGAGCTAGCTCGAAGGAAGTCGCGGCTCCTGAAGTTCTGCGGTGGATCCACCGGTGGAGACCGGAGCACTACAAATGCCTATTAGGCCACCACGGCTCACACACGCGACGATAAACTTTTGCACAATACAAAGCTGGCTTTCGCACCAACAATCACTTGGTGCGCCGCGCAATACTATTTGTTATATCTTAAATTATATTATGTTTTATTGATGCCCGGACATAACCTCTAACAATGTCATTCCGTATTCGACTCGACTCAACTGACATGTTACATGCGGCCGGCCGCCAAAAGGCTCTCACTGCACAGACTATAATGCAGTGTTGCCACTCGCTCTTCCTCGAGCGTAAACACAGTCATTGTCCCGATAGTCGTATCCGTGAATGGTCTAATAGCGAAGAGTATTGACCAACATCTTGAGAGACTCTCGCTAGGCGGTTGGATCAAGGGCCAGATACAAAGAGCGGTAATCCTCAGCACGGCACGAATTGTCAGGAGGTTCCTCACTCTGCAGCCTTAACCACCGGTAGCTTGGGCATTGTCTCGCTGCCGATGGGTTTACTAAATTTAAGTTTTTTTATAATATTTGTATTTTTATATTTATATTGTAAAAAAATGTATTTTTAAGGAAAATTTTTAATAAAGAACATAATAATAATAATAATGACCATTAGCCAACAAGTCCGGCGGAGGAGAGGGGCCCTCTGCACTGCTTGGATTGACTACAAAAAGGCTTATGACTCGGTGCCTCATTCATGGCTGGAGAGGATTTTAGATCTGTATAAAATAAATGCAGGTCTAAAATCTTTTCTAAGCACGTGCATGAGGCAGTGGGCCACAATTCTTTGTCAACCAGGCGATGCATCGGGCCCCCCTGGCCCGTAGAACTTGATTAGGATTGAGCGGGGCATCTTCCAGGGCGACAGTTTGAGCCCTTTGTGGTTTTGCCTGGCCCTGAACCCTCTCAGCACGTTGTTGAAGGAGTCAAGATTAGGCTATCGGTTCCGTAGAGGTGGTGAGATCATATCTCACCTATAATCGCCAAGATCTAATAGAACTGTTAAAAACAACAGAGGTTTTTAGCAGTGCTATCAAGATGGAGTTAGGTGTGGATAAATGTGCGGTCATGCATGTACAGCGAGGGAAAGTTGTAAATTCTGAAAATTTACAACTTTCAGAGACAATTACGCTCAAATCCCTCTCCCTACAAATATCTTGGTATGTCACAGTCATTGGGTATATCGGAAGTTGATATCAAGAAGTCTCTGAAGGAGCGCTTTTATTGGCGTCTGACAAAAGTTCTTAAGAGCCTTTTGTCGGGAGGCAATAAAACGCGTGCCTTCAACGGATGGGTGATGTCTCTACTGATATACTCCTTTGGCATACTGAAATGGACTCAAACTGAGTTAGACGCTCTGGACAGAAAGGTTCGTCAACTGCTAACATCTCATCGCATGCTTCATCCACGATCGTCTGTTATGAGACTATACATCCCGTGGAAACTGGGGGGTCGTGGCTTTCTAAACGCCAAGAACCTCCATAACCGCGAGGTGTATAGTCTCTGAGAGTATTTCCGCAACAGCGAGAATGGTGTGCATCGAGAGGTAGTAGCAGTTGATAAAGGCCTCACACCTCTCTCCATGGCGAAGGAGAACTGGCGCAAACCATCGGTGCTAAGCACTGATGACCGGAAGGACGTATGGAAGAGCAAGGAGCTGCACGGCCGGTTCTATCGTTCCCTTACTGGGCCTGATGTGGACCAGCTGGCGTCAGTGAACTGGCTACGCTTTGGGGACCTCTTTGGAGAAACCGAGGGGTTTGCCTGTGCAATTGCAGACGAGGTTATCAAGACGAACAACTACAGAAAATACATAATGAAGGACGGAACCGTCGACATCTGTCGAGCATGCCACCGCCCTGGGGAGTCCCTCCGACATGTAGTCTCTGGTTGTTCGCATCTTGCTAACAGTGAGTATATGCACAGGCATAACTAAGTAGCCAGGATCATTCACCAGCAACTTGCTCTCCGATACGCCCTTGTTGAGACTGAGGTGCCGTATTATAAATACACACCAGCGCCAGTTCTTGAGAATGGTCGTGCCTTGCTCTACTGGGACCGCTCTATCATCACGGACAGGTTTATTGCAGCCAATAAACCTGATATCGTGCTAATAGACCGGTCCCAACGCCGGGTAAAGATAGTCGATGTCACCATCCTCCATGACGAGAACCTCGTGAAAGCTGAGAAGGACAAGCTCAGCAAGTACCTTGACTTGGCTCATGAGGTTACCGCCATGTGGGATGTGGATTCGACTGTCATTATCCCGATAGTGGTGTCTGTGAATGGTCTAATAGCGAAGAGTCTTGACCAACATCTTGAGAGACTCTCGCTAGGCGGATGGATCAAGGGCCTGATACAGAAGGCGGTAATCCTTGGCACGGCACGAATTGTCAGGCGGTTCCTTACCCTGCAGCCCTAACCACCGGTAGTTTGGGTACTGTCTCGCTTCCGATGGACCCGCTAAGTGTAGGTTTTTTTATAATATTTATATCTTTTATATTTATGTTATAAAAAATTTATATTTAAGAACTGTTTAAAATAAAGGAAAATAATAAATAAAAAAAAACCGCTGTCACGACAAGACGTGTCATTTGTACCTAGTGATATTTTATTTTGATTTTAAAATTTAAACCTTTTACTTTTGAAAACTTTACACCGAAATTCAAAATCAATAACATAAGCAATAAGAGCCACATATTTTTAGGAAAAAAATTACCAAATTAATTACGAAGATCGAAATTATAGCAGCGAACCAATATCACAACCAATGTCAACAGCCAAAGTTTAGAAAAAATGACTCACAAATCTCACAATAGACGAAATTTTAGTAAAACAAAATGATCACAAGATCGAAGACATTATCTACGAAACCCAGAGCGGAACTATGAAGCGCACAACATCCATCTTCACCCATCCCTCCGTCATCATCTCCGAGCGCAGTGCTTAATGAAGACGACGAACGGAATGCACGCAGCTCGTCGCGTGATGGGAGTGGATCCGGAACGCCGCCGCCACAACCACCTGCGCGACGAGGACGTCCCCCACTGTCGGCACGCTTGGGGCTGGCGTGGTCTTCTGCCCCGCAATCGGCTCCCGCTACCGGTGGTGTAGTGCGCCGCATGCGATGGTCATCAACAATGAACGAAAACTGCATTCGAGCATACTATGGGGCTACAGAGGAAGGAATTAACCTGACGGCGTACCGTGCTAAAATGCTAGCTTTGTTCCAGGCTCTTGAACCAACCGTCAACGTGACCACACAACAGCTATCGGATCAGGTGCGAGTAATTCAGCGGCTTAGGCTTCTAGATGACTCAGCACTTGAGCGGCTACGCCTGGAGACACTAGCTGCTTGCCCAAGTCATGCCTCGATGCGAAACCCACCGGCTGCGTCGCCTGCTCCTATAATGGAGATGAGCGAATCACCTGCGGGCCCTGTGGATTTTGCCATCGATGCGAGTGATCGGACAAGCAATAGTATAACTGACCAGGTAAGAGAGCAAGTGAGGGGGGCTTTGGAGGATGCGTTTTCCCAGTATCGATTTGCACCGGGATCTAGGCCTCGATTACCTCGTTTGCCCACTCATAAACGAAATATAGCGCTAATGGGAGTCGTAAACGCTTTGCTATTCCCATACTTACGGGATAGTGAAGATTTAGTTGATACGCACTCTATCATGTACTGTGGTGCGATAGCGGTGTGTCGCGTGGCACGAGTTCGATTCCCGAACCCGAGACGTGAAATGCGGGACACCGGGAGCGTACCTGCATGGCAAGAACGGATAGAGCGTCGTATCAACACGTTTAGGACTCTTATTGCAAAGCTAATCTGTTTTAGCCCGGGGAACAGACGCCCCCGAATAATGCGTTTCGTGACACAGGCATTCGCTGGGACTGGTATCACACCCCAGCAATACTATGCCAATGTCACGGAACGCATTGATTACCTGAAGCAGAAAGTTTATGCGTGGGCTAACCGTATTCGTCGCTACAGAGAACGTGTCAATAGATACTGGCAAAACCGTATCTTTCATAGCGATCAAAGAAAGGTATACCGAGGTTGGGAGGGAACTGACCAACGTGGAAGCGATGAGAGGCGGCCGGATGCTGATGTCATGAATGACTTTTGGCGCGGCATCTGGTCGGTGCCTGTCGAACACACGGAAGGAGATTGGATACGCGCTGTTGAGCGGGAATGCAATGCTATCGTGCCAATGGAGCCTATCTCCATATATCTTAATGACGTCAGTTGTGCAATTCGTGTGACACAGAATTGGAAAAGCCCTGGACCAGACGGATTGCACAACTTTTGGATCAAATGGTTTCGAGGCTCCCATGCCCGCCTTGCAGCGCAGTTCCAAGAAGCCTTGGAGGCGGGTTCTCTTCTCAATCTTCTGACCACCGGTATAACCTTTCTGCTCCATAAGTCTCGTAGTACCATGGAAGTAAAAAACTATAGACCCATCACGTGCTTACCAACCATTTATAAGCTTCTTACATCCATCTTGAGACAAAAAATGTACGCACACATAGTTGTGAATAATATGGCCGATACTCAAAATGGATGTAGGGTTGGGTCCCGTGGTACTAAAAAGCTCCTCCTCATTGACATGACCATTAGTCAACAGGTCCGGTGGAGGAGAGGGGCCCTCTGCACTGCTTGGATTGACTACAAAAAGGCTTATGACTCGGTGCCTCATTCATGGCTGGAGAGGATTTTAGATTAGTATAAAATAAATGCTAGCCTAAAATCTTTTCTAAGCACGTGTATGAGACAGTGGGCCACGATTCTTTGTCAACCAGGCGGTGCATCGGGCCCCTCTGATCCGCAGGACTTGATTCGGATCGAGCGGGGCATCTTCCAGGGCAACAGCTTGAGCCCTTTGTGGTTTTGCCTAGCCCTGAACCCTCTCAGCACTTTGCTGAAGGAGTCAGGACCGGGCTATCGATTTCGCAGAGGCGGTGAGGTTATTTCTCACCTACTTTAGATGGATGACCTCAAATTATTTGCACATAAGCACCAGGATCTAATAGGATTGTTAAAAACAACAGAAGTTTTCAGCAATGCTATCAAGATGGAGTTAGGTGTAGATAAATGTGCGGTCATGCACGTACAGCGAGGGAAGGTTGTAAATTCAGAAAATTTACAACTCTCAGAGACAATCACACTCAGATCCCTCTCCGAAGTCGAGACCTACAAGTACCTTGGTATGTCACAGTCCTTGGGTATATCGGAAGTTGATATCAAGAAATCCCTGAAGGAGCGCTTTTTTTGGCGCCTGACAAAAGTTTTTAACAGCCTTCTGTCAGGTGGTAATAAAACGCGTGCCTTCAACGGATGGGTGATGCCTCTACTAATATACTCCTTTGGCATACTGAGATGGACTCAAACTGAGTTAGACGCTCTGGATAGGAAGGTTCGTCAACTGCTAACATCTCATCGCATGCTTCACCCGCGATCGTCTGTTATGAGACTATACATCCCGCGGAAGTGGGGGGGCCGTGGCTTTTTAAACGCCAAGAATCTCCATAACCACTGGAGGTGTATAGTCTCAGGGAGTATTTCCGTAGCAACGAGAGCGGTGTGCATCGAGAGGTTGTAGCAGTGGATAAAGGCCTTTTTTTTTTTTTTTTTTTTTTTTATAGATGGCCCGGCAAATGACCTCCTCCCGCCTGATGTTAAGCGGTGAAAGAGGGCCAAATGAGTTGACAGATAGAGTAGGGACGACATCCACTCTCCTACCTGCCCGCCCCTTGCCGGCCCAAAAGATGCTTTTTCACGCCTCTTTTGAAGGAACCCATGTTGTAGGATGGAGGAAACACGTGCGCAGGTAGAGAATTCCAAGTGTGGGATGAACGACAGAAGAAGGAATCTTGGAATTTCTTGGTACGGTGTGAAAAGGAGGACACAGTGTACGGATGACTCCGAAGGCCCTTACGCGTGTTTCTGTTAAGGAATGGAGAGGGAGGGATAAGGTTAAAGAGCTCCTCAGAGCATTCCCCATGGAACATTCGGTAAAAGGCGCTAAGAGAGGCGATGTCACGACGAAGTTGTAGAGGCTCGAGGGTGTTAGTTGCCTCTACATCGCCAATTATGCGAATAGCGCGACGCTGCAATCTGTCCAGATCATCGAGGAGGTACTGAGCGGAGCCGTCCCAAAGGTGCGAGCAATATTCCACGCAAGACCTAACCTGAGTTTTATACAACAAGCATAGTTGGTCCGGCGCAAAATACCTACGCACCTTGTTCAGGACACCGAGTTTCCGTGAGGCAGTAGTTATGACGGATTCGATGTAGTCTCTGGGGTTCAGATCGCAGCGAATGTTCATTCCGAGCAAGGTGATGTTGCTCTGTGTGTGAAGGGTTGTGCCCTGAAGAGAAGAAAGGGGGAGGAAAGGTGACCTTTTCGCTGAGAACACGCACACCTGTGTTTTCTTAGCATTGAACTCAACAAGATTGTTGGAGCCCCATTCGGAGACGAGGTCCAGCGTCCTGTTGAGCTCAATGATAAGATTCTGCCTTTCCCTACCAATATCACCACGAGCAGCCCCCGAGGCTCCGTGATATCCCCCATGCACTGTACTGTCGTCTGCATAGCAATGTATAGCTCCCAAGGAAAGCATATCATTGATATGCAGAAGAAACAATGTGGGGGATAGAACGGAGCCTTGCGGAACACCAGCGTTCACTGCCACGAACCGCGAAGCGCAGCCGTCAACGACAACGCGAATTCTACGCTCGTGGAGGAAGCTGGCAATCCACGTACAGAACTGCGCGGGTAATCCGTATGCCGGAAGCTTGGAAAGAAGAGCCTTGTGCCAGACTCTATCAAAAGCTTTGGCGATGTCGAGACTAATAGCCACCGATTCGCCGCGCTTATCGATAGATTCACCCCATTTGTGCAAAAGGAACGCTAGAAGGTCACCTGTTGACCGTTTAGGACGAAACCCATACTGTCGGTCATTAAGTAACGAGTGACCTTCCAGGTAACGGATCAGCTGTGTATTAAGGATCCTCTCCATGATTTTACACAAAATGGAAGTGACGGCTATAGGGCGATAGTTAGCCGGATCAGAACGATCTCCCTTTTTGGGAACCGGCTGGACATTGGCCTCTTTCCAAGATTTCGGCACACAACCAGCAGAGAACGATAGACGGTATAGACGCGTAAGGACCGGAGTCAACTCCGCTGCACACTTCTTAAGAACAATCGCAGGAATGCCGTCTGGTCCACTTGCTTTTCGAGTATCGATCGACTGGAGCTCCGCCCGCACATCACGCTGTCTGATACGGATATCGGGCATGGTGCTGCCACAATGGGACAGTTTCGGAGGTTGTGTACCACAGTCATCGACACGGGAATGAGCCGCAAAGAGTTTTGCCAAGAGGTCGGCTTTCTCCTGCGGCTGATGAGCAAGTGAGCCATCGGCAAGTCTCAGCGGTGGCAGCGAGGGTTGGCAGAAGTTTGATTGCACAGCTTTGGTCAGGCGCCAAAAAGAACGGCTACCCGTAGGGTGCGATAGCAGTTCCTGGCCCACTTGTGCAATGCGCTGAGCATCCGCTCTAATGTAAGCCCTCTTACATAACTTGGTGGCATTATTGTAGGCTGTTTTCAGTAGGCTTGTATTGGGATCCTTAGATGCTCGGCCTCTGATCCAAGCGCGGTAAGCCAGCTGTTTGTTTTCAACAGCAGAGGCGCACTCGCGATTGAACCAGAGGTTACGTCTGCCTCTACTGACGAGATTGGAATGCGGAATATAATATTCCATTCCTAGTATGATCTCGTCAGCAACAGAGGTAGCGCAGGAGTCCGGATCCATCCTATTGAAACAGCGCTGCCACCAAGGAACAGATGCGTAATAATCCCGCATACCGTCCCAATCTGCTGACGCATAGTGCCACAGACGGCGTGCTGCAACCACAGGCGACGGTCGTGACGCCTGAGGCACTGAGACGGATACCAGGCAGTGATCCGAAGATCCTAGTGGAGCTCGAACCACCACCTGATATCCGTCAGGGCGATTTGTCAACAGAAGGTCCAATAAAGAGGGCGCTTGACCGATAATATCTGGTACCCTGGTGTTCTGGGTGACCAATTGTGTCAGGTCGTGCGTGAGAGCGAATGCGTGGGCAGTCCTACCCGCATGGTCAGTTTTAGAGGAACTTAACCACAACTCGTGGTGAGCATTGAAGTCCCCTAAAAACACCAGCTCGGCGGAAGGAAATCGCTCCTGCGCGTCATCTGCCACCCGACTTAGATGTTCAAAAAGTCGAGTTGTCTCCAAGTCACCACGATGGGAACGGTAGACGCAGACGTAGACACGGCAATGAGTGCCAAAATCGACGTGTACCGCAAGGAAGGAAAAGGAAGGTTCCTCCAAACAGCGCAGGCGACGACAGCAAACGTCCGCCCGGACGAACAAGCAAACACCAGCCTTCGCCTTGAAGGACTCCTCAAGAGCGTAGCCGGGGTAATTAAGGTAGCTTGTATCGGCCGGGCAGATAATTTGCGTCTCCGTCAAAAACAGCATTGCTGGACGGGCTGTCTCGAGATGGTGGTGGACAGCTAAGAGGTTAGAGTGGAGCCCGCGGATGTTAGCGAGCCCCACCTCGAATAATGGTGTTTTGGTGGGATAATGCACCGCTGTACGACCAGTCTTAATATTTTGCGCTGCCATAATTATTGGAGTGAGAGGCGTGAAACTGAGGTGTCCTTGCTGCGCTTCGCATAGTTAATGTGTGTAGGCCTGTTTCGCCAGGGAACAGCCGACAGCTGATTTGCGCTGACCCTCCGCACGGAAGGGCCCCCGAACCCCCCCGGAAGTGGCCGCCGGGATCCACCGTCCGGTCACCAACCGGCACGACGGACCACCCCGAGATTATGCGTGGCATGGTGGGGCAGCCTCACGGACTGGTTAGGTCCGCTTGGGGCCCTTCACTATACCACGGGCGGCTAGCGGAACAACCGTTTCTTCGGGTCTTCCTGGGCGGAGGGTCAACGCAGTCAACCTGGCACTGGGTCGACGGAAGCCCGCACAAACCATACGAATCGCAGCAACGACCCCTCAAGCTCTGGCTGTGCGCAGACTGATCCCGAAACGCGGACAAAAATGGCCACTTGACGGGTTTTACATCATGCGCACGGTGGTCGCTAGCCAGTCGGGTTTTTCAAGCCCTACCACCAGAAGTTGGTCACTCGATTAGCACCACCCGGGGATCACGTGTAGGGTCTCGAGGGTAAAACCTACGGACGTGAGCGACTCCAATCCAGCCTCACCCCACTCTCCATGGCGAATGAGAACTGGCGCAAACCATCGGTGCTCAGCACTGATGACCGGAAGGACGTATGGAAAAGCAAGGAGCTGCACGGCCGGTTCTATCGATCCCTTACTGGATCTGATGTGGACCAGCTGGCGTCAGTGAACTGGCTGCGCTTTGGGGACCTCTTTGGGGAAACCGAGGGCTTTGCCTGTGCAATTGCAGATGAGGTTATCAAGACGAACAACTACAGAAAATACATTATGAAGGACGGAACAGTCGATATCTGTCGGGCATGCCACCGCCCTGGAGAGTCCCTTCGACATGTAGTTTCTGGTTGTTCGCATCTTGCTAACGGCGAGTATTTGCACAGGCATAACCAGGTAGCCAGGATCATTCACCAGCAACTTGCTCTCCGATACGCCCTTGTTGAGTCTGAGGTGCCGTATTATAAATACGCACCACTGCCAGTTCTTGAGAATGGTCGTGCCTTGCTCTATTGGGATCGTTCTATCATCACGGACAGGTTTATTGCAGCCAATAAACCTGACATCGTGCTGATAGACCGGTCCCAACGCCAGGTAATGATAATCGACGTCACCATCCCTCATGACGAGAACCTCGTGAAAGCTGAGAAGGACAAGCTCAGCAAGTACCTTGACTTGGCTCACGAGGTTACCGCCATGTGGGATGTGGACTCGACAGTCATTGTCCCGATAGTCGTATCCGTGAATGGTCTAATAGCGAAGAGTCTTGACCAACATCTTGAGAGACTCTCGCTAGGCGGTTGGATCAAGGGCCTGATACAAAGAGCGGTAATCCTCAGCACGGCACGAACTGTCAGGAGGTTCCTCACTCTGCAGCCTTAACCACCGGTAGCTTAGGCACTGTCTCGCTGCCGATGGGTCCACTAAATTTAGTTTTTTTTTATAATATTTGTATTTTTATATTTATATTGTAAAAAAAATATATTTAAGAAAAAAAAAAATAAAGAACATAATAATAATAATTTATTGCACAAAACTTCTTTAGGATACATATACACACAATAAAACGCTTTAATTCTGCCTAAGGAGAATGTACCTTTAGATTGCACAGAGGTTCCCAAACTAGGCAACCAATGAAATATGTAACAACACAATTTATATTAGGTACTCTTCAAGATGTCTTCTAGACATATGCTATTGTGTATAACCATTTATGAAAAATACTACTATGCAAAAATATGTCATAACATTTTTTGAGTTATTACGGATCCACATTTGATAGTGAATGGTTAGGGTTGTTCCTGTATCAGTTGAACCGGTAAAAGATTGGCAAATACGACGCGTCGCCACGGCATGCGTCGTCGCCATGCCGTATGATAGTATGAATTTTGATATTCCACTTCTGCCAGGGATAATCAAGATATATTATGTAGTATCGTTCTACATAATATATCTTGATTAATTTGAGAGTACTCTTTCGTTTGAAAGATGTTAAAGATGGTCTCTCACGGATTGAAGCCGGTAATCCGTTCCACAGCTTAGCAGCACGGACGGAGAAGGATTTATGAAAAAATATGGAATTGAAAATAGCAAAATATAAAGACAGCCAATGCCTTTCTTTAATTTTTTATGATAAAAGTAGCCGTCACGGGACCCCTGGCAGAAGTGGAATATCAAAATTCATACTATCATACGGCATGGCGACGACGCATGCCGTGGCGACGCGTCGTATTTGCCAATCTTTTACCGGTTCAACTGATACAGGAACAACCCTAACCATTCACTATCAAATGTGGATCCGTAATAACTCAAAAAATGTTATGACATGTTTTATTACACTATGACTTTATCATGACATCATTAGAAAGTTTCGAATGATATCATGATAAAATCATATTCTGTCTAATGTCGATCCGTAATGACTCAAAAAAATCTTATGACATGTTTTACACTATGATTTTATCATGATATCGTATGAAAACTATGAGACTGGTAATAGGCTTGCCTCTATACCAAAGGCGGATCCAGGGGCAGGGTCATGGGGGTCATGACCCCCCCTGGGCTGGGTCCAGGACCTAGAAAGTACACTAATTAAAATTGTTAAACATAATGTTTTTATATATTTTTTGTCACAATATAGATACCTTTAATATTTAATTAATTTAATTATAATACTTTGTATGATAGCAAACGCATTATTCGGGAACGAACGCATTTAAAATTTGAATTTTACCGCCCCACCCGCCACCTTTCATCTGATGTCACATTTCGTGTGACACTTGCGCGCGCTTTTTAGGGTTCCGTAGCCAAATGGCAAAAAACGGAACCCTTATAGATTCGTCATGTCTGTCTGTCTGTCTGTCCGTCCGTATGTCACAGCCACTTTTCTCCGAAACTATAAGAACTACACTGTTGAAACTTGGTAAGTAGATATATTCTGTGAACCGCATTAAGATTTTCACACAAAAATAGCAAAAAGCAATAAATTTTGGGGGTTCCTCATACATAGAACTGAAACTCATTTTTTTTTTTCATGGATAGGTCTTCAAAAATTATATTGAGGTTTCTAATATATTTTTTTTTATAACGAATAGTTTGCGAGACACTTCCAAAGTGAAAAAATGTGTGACCCCCCCCCCCCCCTGTAACTTCTAAAATAAGCGAATGATAAAACTAAAAAAAATATATGATGTACATTACCATGTAAACTTCCACCGAAAATTGTTTTGAACGAGATCTAGTAAGTAGTTTTTTTAATACGTCATAAATCGTACGGAACCCTTCATGGGCGAGTCCGACTCGCACTTGGCCGGTTTTTTTTGGACTAACTTCTAGCAAGACCTAACCTCAATCGGAACGACTAAACTTACTTAATCAACTTTTGTTCTCATAAAAGTTAATAAAATACTAAGTTAAAAAACTTCAAAATTACAATATAAATAATAGTGTTCTTAAAAATTTAAGTACAGTCCTACTTACATACATTAATAAAATACCTACTTTTTACCTGTATCTATTACTAGCTGTGCCAGCGAACTACGTTTCGCCGTATATTTTTTACCCGTTTTTGCAACATTTGTCATTGATGCTCAGCTCCTATTAGTCGTAGCGTGATGTTATATAGCCTAAAGCCTTCCTCGATAAATGGACTATCCAACACAAAAACAATTTTTCAATTTGAATCAGTAGTTCCTGAGATTAGCGCGTTCAAGCAAACAAACAAACAAACTCTTCAGCTTTATAATATTAGTATAGATTAACATAATTTAATTATAACTTCTTGTGACTTGACCACGACTATTTGACCCTCCCCTGGCGCCAAAGATGGATCCGCCCTTGCTCTATACCACCTTTTCAGCATAAAAGTAGCAGCGATTGCAAGTACGTACGCTTACTTCGCTGCGCCCCTGAGTGCTTGCATTGCTGTGCTCCGTTTAAAACTGTATGACAGCAACTGCTGGATAGGTAGGTACCTACCTGTGACTATACAATAATAATAGCCCCGCCACGCTATATTTCTTGGACTGCACATCGCTTTAGGTACTCCTCGCACTGCCGCGATATTGCATCCTCTGCCCACCAATGCTCTGCTCGAGCAAATAGTCGTGACGCTCCGCACTTGGTCATTTGCCTTTGCGTAATATTAATAATCATCATCATTGTCATCACCACAGCTCAATACGTCCCCACCGAGGGGCTAGAGCCTACCCTAAGTTAGGGTGTTTAGGCCTTAGTCAACCTCGCGGACCCAGTGCGGGTTGATGGACTTCACAACATTTTCACCGGAAGGAGACTCTGTACCAGGGTCATGTGCATGGGTATCTCCGTCTTACCTATTTCTGCCGCAAAGCAGCAGTGCTTGCATCGCTGTGTTCCGGTTTGAAGGGTAAGATATGGCATTGAAATTACTGGGTACAGTGACTTTACATTTAAAGTCACAAGTTGGCAACGTACACTGTGGTTCTTGTGGGGGTTGCAGTTTTGCTGCGAATCTCACAGGAGCCACATGTATTATAAGTGACTGTTACCACTTACCATCAGGTGGGCAGTTTGCTTGTTTGCAATTCCCTAATTGCAACTTAGTTGCAATTAGGGAATGCAATCTCCTTCTCGCGAGATCTCGGCCTTTTTTAGCGAGATTGATCTCGGACGAAAAAAAGGCGAGATCTCGCGAGTTTAACGAGATTGAACTTGAGCATAAAATAGTCTAATAGTCTGACTAATTGGTATATGTTGTTAATTAATCTGTAATATCTAATGGATCTACTGAGTAGATATAGTTTCATTACTTTCATTTAATTGTATATAATATCTCAGTTTAATAGTCAACTCAACTTAGATAATAAGTTTCATTTTTTTTTACTTCTCGTTGTTTTGTTTGTTATGAAAGAACTGTTTTATTACTAAAAGATTTTTGTTTGATATTAGGAGAGAAGACTGGTTGTTTCTTTCCTTTGTTATTTGATAGATACGTATGTCAAAGTTTACTACTTAGAAGTTTATTAAAAAATTATAGACAGATACGTCAAACAATGTTTGATGCATAAAAGTCTATTGAAAAAATTCGTGAAAATAAATGTTTATCTTATAATACTTATAATATTTATTATTTTTTCCTAATTTATTCAAATATTGTGATTATTTGCAAAAAAACACTCCAAACTGCTAATCTCGCGAGATCTCGAAACTGGCGAGATCTCGCGGGATCTCGCTTGAGCCCCGATCTCGCGAGATTTGCATTCCCTAGTTGCAATAAAAAAAACATACATCTTTGGATTTCTTCGCAGATGTATGTATGTCACCTCACGATGTTTCCCTTCTCCGTTGGAGCGTCGGATAAATGTACATAATGAAATTCGAAAAAAAAAACAAAAAACACATTGGTACATAGCAGGATCGAACCCCAAACCTCCCGATTAAAAGGCCAGTGCCGAGTCGTGCCGTGCACACGTTAAGGCGCTATATCGAAAATATTGGTTATTTTTAATGTAATGTCATAGTTCACTGAGAGTTCTTACAGATCCGAAACTCAAATACTCGTATGTGTTTCTTTATATCTTTAGCTAGACACGACAAGAACCGGAAACGTGATTTAAAGATTTTGCCTCCATACATTTTTTTTAATTACCTCTTAAAAATAAGAAAATTCAGTATTACTAGTAAACGGTATTAGGTATTCATTAAAAAGCTCCTTAAATAGGTAGACATCATAAGTATTCACAATCGTACAGAAACACCTAATCATTATAGTTATTTTTTAATAAAATAATTTGTATTTTGTCGCTTACGTCGATAATTTCTATACGACCTGATTGCATGCGGGCGCAGCGCATTCACGACTTTGATGTCATAGATATAAAGACTAGCTGCTTGAGCACGGGGGGCGCCCCGCGTTTACGTATAGACCACGCCTCCCATTTTTTGATTCATTTTCGATGTAGCGCCTTAACTTTGCAAGCGTTGGCTGAGTTGCGCTAAAGATACGCACCAAACTATTACAGTATCTGCACGCGCATAGCTCGCGAGCAGCGCATTCAACGGGTCTGAAACTCTGAACGCACCCTTTATATCATAACTTGTAGCAGCGTACACTGAGGTGCCACATAATTATACTATAGGTAACTATTACCACTTATGATCACGAGGGCATCCTGCTTCCTTACCAACATTATAGAGTTATACAATACCCTAACATTATAATTTGCATTTTTTAAGTTGCACCTGTATAAACCACTCTCCATAGCGACAGCTTATGAATTACCTACCATTATTCATCCATCACGAACTGACAGTACATGCAATTTCACAGCAAATTTAATGCTGCTATTCGTGGCCTCTTTTAACAGGTGCAGAAAGGTAAACAGATGCAAAATTTGATGTTTAAACGAACTCCAGTTTTCCTGCTCAATTTCCTGCTTTTAAATATATCTTTTGTATTTCATCAATATAAAAAATATTTTACAAAAAACAAAACCGACCTCAAAAACACTGAAAAGTTTAAAATAATATAAGAATATGTACAGACAACATCACACTTCTATATTGAAGTCGGTGCCAAACGATGATCCTCTAGAAAGTCTGTCACCGATTTCAATAATGTGTGATGTTGTCCGTACCAATTCTTATATTATTTTAAACTTTTCAGTGTTTTTGAAGTCGGTTTTTGTTTTTTGTAAATTATTTTTTATTTTTAACTTTTTAGTGAATGAAATCTTTTTAGTGAAAATCTTTTTAGTGAAGTCCTTTTTTTAGAAGTCGGTTAAAAAAAGCATACTTACCTTTTTAGGGTTCCGTAGCCAAATGGCAAAAAAACGGAACCCTTATAGATTCGTCATGACTGTCTGTCTGTCTGTCTGTCCGTCCGTATGTCACAGCCACTTTTCTCGGAAACTATAAGAACTACACTGTTGAAACTTGGTAAGTACTCGTAGATATACTTATTCTGTGAACCGCATTAAGATTTTTATACAAAAATAGAAAAAAGCAATAAATTTTTGGGGTTTTTTTTTAAATTTATTAATTTGGACCATAAACAGGTTAACAAAAGAACAAAATTTTACAATTTATGCAATATAGGAAATTTTATGTTGTTGAGGACCCGAGTTTAGAGGTTAGTATAGGCACGTATTATCAAGTAAGTAAGAGGGCTCTCTATTTCTAGGCATATAAATTATTGCCATAAAATATGACCAATCAGGAATATGACGAATCGGGAACAAATCTTCCATAATTTCGATTGAAATAATCGTCAAGTCGCATAATAATCAGGAAGCAGGATGCTAATAAGCATAATATTGTGTGGCAGAAAATAGTTCGTAATCGTTCGTAAACAGGGGACTACGAAACGTATATTTTGTGTACTTTTCATAGGTATTTTCGGTCCCAGCTGCAGTTGTCCCTATCGCGTTCAGTTCAGTTGTTCGGACACGCAGCGCGACAGCAATACATTTTACAAATACCTATTTTTGAATTCTCTCGACCTTGGTGTTTCCTCTTAAGGCGAGGTTTCCTGGGAAATCTACTCGCTCACGTATTATTAGTTATTCTTATGCTGTATGCTTTATATTTGTGGCGGTTTAGTAGGTAAATCAAAATTGCTTGAAAACGGGAAAGTAGCGCCTTAAGGCGCATATAGTGGTCCTGGTGACCTTGCTCGATCGTCCCGCACTGATTACATAGGAGTGAGTGTGTGAGTGAGTCGTTAAGCAAACCTTAATTTGCTTAACGACTCATTCACACACATCATTGATGAAACAATTCATCTTACGCGTAAGATGAATTGTTTCAATTAAAAATTAATAAAGGCGAATAAGAAAAATCCAATTGGCCCTACTATGCGCCTTAAATGAAATAGTAAAACATAAATTGTAGATAGGGAGCCCTCACCAACATTGCTATACCTGAAAAGGGTGACTAGGTAATCAAGGACTCTAATTATAACAACATCTGTATCACACCTTAGTCAGCAATAAAGATTTGATTTGATTTGATTTGATTTAATAATAAAGGACGTGTCAGCGCTAGCCGATGAATGAACCAAGCACTTCAAATCCATTAAACCCGTAACGTGCACTCTCTCGATACCACCGACAAAGTATCGGACGTGTGTGTTGAGTCAGTCATAAGAATCGGAGTAATAATCGGGCCGATTATATTATCGGACCTACAAAAGTCGGCAGTGTGCGTCTGCCGTTATCATTTTAATTATATTTGATAACTTTTATGTGAAAATATTTTCTCTATTATCAGTTAGATATACTGACTAACAAGGATTGAACTGATTAAATTTCAAGCTTATGTATTGTTCTAGTCAAGATATTTTCAGGGCGCACGGGCGAATATTCACATTTTTTATTTGGTGCGTCGTGAGGAAACCTGCATTCAAAGGTTGCGGCCGGATTACAAAAACCTTTAACTTGGTTGTTTTTATAGGCATTCGAAAGACGATTTTTTCTTTCTGTTTATTATATGAATGAGCTTCTATTAAAGCAATATTTTTTTTTTATTCATCTAGCCTACTGAACTTTCTTTGAATGCGTGAGAATCGCCCTCCTGGGCATACATAATATACAAGCGTCATCATGAATATACGCAATACATACATCAAGATGGGAAATACGCAAAAATCTTTTATATTTCTCAATTAATATATTATTAACGACTGTTTGTTGATAATCAAATTATACTGTTTATTGCTATGCTGATTTACGGTTGAGTTAAATTAATTGGAGTGTTATATTAAGGATAATTATTCATACGAATGACGCGTAAGTGCGTCAATTTTTAAATGATGAGATCATTTAAAAATTGACTTACTTATCTTTATTGTTTACTTTTAAATTCGCGTGCGTACCCATCAATAACCTACTAATAGTTTCATTGATTTAATTTACACTTTGCTAATAAATTTAATGTTGAAGGAGATAGTTTATATCAACACATGATGTTTTAGGGTCGGAGGCAGGGGTCAGCCTATCTGATATTTGGCAGGGGTCAGCCTATCTGAACTAGTGAGCCCGGCAGACGTTGCCCTGCCCGATTACACCGCCACCTACTGGGTCCAATTGTACTTTTAAACCTTCTCTGGACCTATTCAAACACACACAGAAAATTTCATAAGAATCTGTCAAGCCGTTTTTGAGTTTTAGCGAGACTAATACACAGCGATTAATTTTGATATGTTTGAATAGGTCCAAGGAAGGTTTAAAAGTACAATTGGACATCGGGTAGGACAAAGTCTGCCGGCCCACTAGTACTTAATAATAATTGCGAAGCTAACTAGTTATTTTCTATTTTTAGCCGACTTCAAAAAAGGAGGTTCCCAATTCGATGCGTATATTTTGCTTTTGTGTGTATGTTACGCGATTGTTCCGCCAGTTGTGAACTGATTTTCAAAATTATTGTTGTATTCGATAGAGTATACTTCTGGGGTCCCGTTGTCACCAAAGTCAGGATCTGATGATGATATCCGATGAATATTGAGGGAAATCCTTAAATTTTATAGGTACACCCAACGTATTTCATTTGTTTTTTCCGAAGCTGTTCACATATTTACGTCTGGTAGTCATTCACCGAGCTGATGATGGAAGGATCCTTAATTTTTAGGTGTTAGAGGTTAGTTTTTAGGGTTCCGTATGTCCGAATAAAAAAACGGAACCCTTATAGGTTCACTCGTGTGTCCGTCTGTCTCAAATTCAAATTCAAAAATCATTATTCAACATAGGCCTTTATAGGCACTTATTGACGTCAAAACAAAGCAACACATTATAATTTAAAGGAAACATATTAATCTGTCGGTTGCAGTCAATTATCTACGAATCTACTAGACCGATGAAATTTGGTACACATATCAATTTCTGTGACCCAAACGCAGAGGTGTGACGTGAATAGATGAAATCTGTATATGGGAGGTCATTCTTGAGGGGAAGTTGGATTTTTTTTTAAACTGCATCGTGTGACATATCAAATGAATGGTCTTGTTGTGAAGATCTTAAATGTATTTAAGTCCATGATATTAAAATAACATGGTAAATCACTCAATATAGGTAACATCGTACGGAACCCTCTTCACGCGAGTTCTACTCGCACTTGGCCGGTTTTTAATAATACAATAGGCATTCAGTATCAATTCATAAATTCACTAAAAAAATAAAAACCGATTTCATAAACACGGAAAAGTTAAAAATAATAATGTACGAGTAAGTTATTACGCCCGAGTCGCGAGGCAGCGCTGGATTGCGACACCACTCGGGCGACGGTGTGGGCGGTGAAGGACGAAGAGTCGCCAATCGGAGTCGGGGTTGAGTGCCCGTGCCACAATATAGAGAACGATATAGTAGCCCGACTCAGGCGTGTCTTTGAAATTTATACCTAAAGCTGAACTGGGCGCTAGGGTTGGTACCTACAAAAAAATCGGTGAACGTATACGTACAGTGGAGTGGAGCATAACGATTTCGGCCGGCCCGCGGCGTGACCACAGAACACATATACCCAAGGGCGTGACACTGCATTGCTATTTGCTATGCCGTTCAGGAGCATGCTTGGCGGCCGTGTAAACGACGTTTGTATGTGTGCGTGCGCGGATTCGTCCCTTTATATGGAGTCGGGCTACTGTATTGTTCTCTATATTGTGCCCGAGCTGTTGACTGTGGTTTTGATCGCTGATTAGCGACCCGGTACCTGCAGGCGTAGCAGGGGCTGCCAAGACTGGACTCGAGTCACGCGTTATCTCACAATTTCAGTGACATATGTCCTGACGTAATAAAAATTTCTTGACGCTCGTCAAGGGACATGTTGTGTGACTGAGTTTTATCACAATTTTTTTGCTCTCCGACTGCTGCTACGTCTTCCGAACTATTAAAACCCATGCTTCAACTACAGCAGTCGGCGCACAGGCACGCCATTCATTTGTCATAATGATCCTCGGTCATAATATTCAAATTCATTATCACTATTGTCATTTAGACAAACAACGCATGACATAACAATTTATTAGCCATAACTCTCATTTGCCATAAAATTAGGTGCCATGCCATTATAACAAATGTCATAATGATTGGTTTCTATAAATACCATTTTACATAATTAACACTTGACATAATATACATTTCTCATATTTTCATAATATGTTTGCATGTTGTGTGTTTCCCTGTAAAGAAAACCTATTAATCGGTTAGGTTCGGTTAGGTGTTTGATCACACGGGGTGCGATGTCAGACAACCTCCTCGTGATGCACCCTGGGCAACCCGGCAGATTCTCTGCCGCGGACTAATAGTCTGACGAGAGGACCCCCACGGAGGGGGGGCGTGGGATGGCCGGGCTTAGCCCGGCGGGCCACTTCGTGTGGCCGCTCGCTTCATGCGGGGAAGGGCCAAGTTCCCTCTTCTTATGTTAAGAAGAGGTGTGGCTCTCGCTGGAAGCATATTCCGGCAGCTACCTCTAGTGGTAGGGAGGTTGAGGCGAGTTTCTCGCCGTGGCGCTTCGGCTCACCCACGCGGCGGTGGATCCAGTGGGATCTACCGTCGGGCAGCCCGTTACCTATCTTCGGTCGCCGTGGAAGAAGCTACCCTTCTATCACCGTTTTACTTCGTCCTGCGGAAGAAGCCACTGCGAATTTGCCTCTACGGGTCTCTTCTGATTATCGTCTCCGAGTGCTGAAGAGCATCACAACTGCGGTCCTGGTGCGACTGGGTTGTCGCCATACGCTGAAGCGACACTGCTACTGCCATCTTCAGCTGTGTTCCTGTTTTCCCGCAATATTTCACGTTCTTCCTAAGTCCGTACCGATCCTACCACCGGTGCTCACGTCGCGAGTGAATTCCCTTTTCCCCTTTTCTTCCTATTCCCCTGCAACGTCGTGTGTGCATCGAAATAGACTCTAAAATTTGTTTGTAAATAAATGTAAATGTATTGTACCATAATTTATTTAATATTATATCTTATTTGTTTAATATTCTTCTTAAAAAACAATTATTTCTTTCAAATCCGGATTTTATTCGGATTGAACAAATAAACCGCCCACAACCAATTTCAAATTTGACAAAATGACCAGACACATCAATATTTAATCCAGACAATACTTCAACAGTTTGGACAAGTTTCGTAACATCACCACCTGTGCATACACCGTCGAAACCATTTCTTTTATTGGCCACATTAAAACTAGACCCGATAAATCTTCGCAAATATTTACACTTTTCGGTTTTCGTCACCTCTCAACTATAAAAGCTGCCATCGGCGCTGAAACAGCACAATACTCTCCGGTGATTCCAACAACTGCTGATAACTCTTCAAAAATATTGACAGCTACTATAATTCTATCAAGATGAAATCAGCTGTAATCCTCGTCAGTTTGGTAAGTCCCCGAAAACAAATCAAAATGTTATGTGGTGAGCTCTGAAAGAGCTGGTGACTCTGACCCAAAGCGTCCTCAGGCAGCGGTAGCTTAAAATGGCATACAGTGGTGGCAATTCTGTTGGCACTAATTCGATTAAACTAAACTAAATTTGGTTTTAGTGCTGTCAAATTGTGTTATCAGTTAAAATTTTTGAACAAAAAATACGATTTGACAGCACTAAAACTAATTTAGTTTAGTCTATCCTAATTAATGCCAACAGAATTGACACCATTATGAATGTATGCCACCCATGATGTTGTAGTAACAATATTTTCAAAGAACGAAAGCAACGTCTATATCTTCATGAAACTCTTTTCAACGAATTTTTAGTTCCTCCAAATAAATAACCGCAAAACGAAATGCCACAAGGACATTAAGGGATAAGTCCGCCCTTTCAAATACGTCTAATTGTAATATGCAAATGTATTATTTTTTTGCAATAATGTGTGTATATATTCCTTTAATCGTATCCGTGAATTATATAATATCAATACATTTTCTTTTAATTCACTTTTCGTGTATGTTTACAGATCAGCTGCGCTCTCTGCCTTCCTCATTCAAGTAGGTTGAATCTTATTAAATCGTCTACAACATACAAAAAAATTTCACTATACAACAATTTAAGAGAACATGCATAAAAAAGTATACATCCTTGTAGATATAACTACAACCATGGACAAAATCATCACCACAGCTCATGTACGTCCCCCACCGAGGGGTTCGAGCCTACCCTATGTTAGGGTGATTAGGCCTTAGTCAACCACGCTGGCCCAGTGCGGATTGGTCGACTCCACATACATCATTGAATTTCTTCGCAGATGTATGCAGGTTGCCTCACGATGTTTTCCTTCACCGTAGGAGCGTCAGACAAATGTACATATGAAATTCGAAACGAAAAACACATTGGTACATGGCGGGTCTCGAACCCTGACCCCCCGATTGGAAGGCAAGCGCCGAGTCCACAGCGCCACTGATACTTAATACGATACAATTGACAAAATAATACATCTTAATAAAATATAATAAACTCAAACTCAAAAATCTTTATTCAATATAGACCTTTACATGCACTTATTGACGTCAAACAAATTACAAGAATCTAATTAACCAACAAATTAATTAAAAATGTAAGAAACTAAGATAAGCAATGAATTTAAACCTTGTACGTACATACACCCCAACCATTCTGTTCATAATTAAGATGTATGCAAATACAAGTAAAATGAAAAAAAAAAGTTGACTCTACACCTGTTCGTAAATTGGGAGAGCCTTCTCGAGAAGAACCAGACAAGGAACTCGGAAGGTCTATTTTTTTGGCTCCTCTTTTAAATTGCCAACATTACAATAATATAGTATTTCATAAACACAACTTTAGTTTTATAAAAATACATATAGAAATGCCTGTGGGAGTGATTGGAACAGTTACTCAATTCAAATACATTTATCCACAATCGCAAAGTGTACTTAACGTCAAATTGTCACATTTTTGTCAATCTCATGTTTTTTTTTCACAAGTACATTCTTAATGGTAACCTTAAATTTATTTAAGCTAAGTTCTTTATTTTTGGTTGGGAGTTCATTGTAAAAACGTACACAAGAGCCTCTGAAAAAATATTAATTTTCTTGAGCTTAATAATATAGACCTTGGAATTGGAACTATATATTATTGGGATGGAAATGAAATTTAATGATTCAACAGACGTTCGTTCTTTAAAAAGATTACGTGTATATTAGTCTGTTTGACAATTTAGACAGGTCAATGATAAATGGGATTAAACATTCATCCCGGCTTTTCTTATTACCTTTTTTCTCGGCTTAAGAATCTTCGTCGGGTTTCATGTAATATTTCGAAATAAAAATAAGCCGAATCAATTTTCTGTTTTCGAGTTATGAGCTTAACAGCACATGAAGCGAACCATTTTGATTTCAGTAGTTTTATAAGTATACATATTTAAGAGACATAGTGTTAATTTGGCTCAATACTAAAATAAGAGGAACAATAACTTTAGACGTTTAACAAATTAGCAGCACTGAATATTTATAAAGTTCACTTGCGAACAAATTATTAATTAATACATGTTTTCTTTTACAGAAATTGAATCCTCTGCAAGTAAGTTATTATCATTCACAAATTTAAGATCTGATTCTAAAGTGCACGCTGTTGATGGAAAACTATTCGCTATGATGATAGACAATAATTCATTTAAGTCTAATGATCTTTCTTAATCTAGCGCTAATTCACATCGGTATAGTGATTTGTGTCAATAATCAAACACTACTAATGATGCTATTTATTATTTGTAGTTAGGTAATATGAGTGTCTGTGCCTATACTATTTAAATAAATTCTGACAATATCACTGTTTTGTTACAGAGTCCTCAGTCAGCGTCGGTAAGGATCAACCGAATATTACGATTTTTATCTATTTTAACACTGACTCTTAGAAATGTATCAAACTAGCTTTTGCCCGCAACTTGTCCGCGTGGAATTAGTAATTTGGGTAGCTTATTTTTTATCCAATCTGCTTATATCCTTCCCAATAACTCAAATTATTTCCATACCAAATATCATCTCAATCGGTTCAGCGATTATTGATTCTCCATAAAAACTTCCACCCCCTCTTTTCACCCACTAAAAGGATGATTTCTTCAATAAAGACTATCCTTTGTCCTTTCCCGAGACTCAAACTACCTCTATACCAAATTTCATCTAAATCGGTTCAACGGTTTAAGCGTGAAGAGGTAACAGACAGACAGTCAGACACACTTTCGCATTTACCGCAAACTATGTTTCGCCTTAAAAGTTCAAAGAAAAAACTAAATCTACTTTCCCGGGATAATAAGTAGCCTACATGTTAATCCATGTCGCTATCGTAATCCGTCTAGCTACCTACAAAATTTCATCCAAGTCCATACAGTGGCTTTTGCGTAAAAGAGTAACAATAAACATCCTCAAAAACTTTCGCGTTTATAATATTAGTAAGTAAGAATTAGTATGGATGATATGCTTTATTACATTACTGTTTCGTCATTCTCTGTTTTATGCCAACTTCAAGAACATCTTCATCTGTTTTATGTGTAAACTCATGTTTTCTTTTGTTTTCAGCTCACCATTCTTCAAGTTCCTCAAGTGAGTTTTCTATATCTTTACAAAAGATAATATTTACTAGAATGAATCATAAGCTATCGTTTTTACAATCACATTGCTCATTAATTCGTGCCTTTTGATGTATTCAATGCTTATTAAAGATTTATGTTTATTTGTTGCTAATATGTGAGCTTGTACGAGTAAAACAGTCAGTGATGCTAAAGCTTTGAATTCAACATTGATGATCCGATCTTTAAGATACAACGAGCTCTCAAACATTCAAAATTCTCAACACGCGAGCTTTTATTGTTCCAGAAAAAGCTTGCAGTGAAGCCTCTTCGTCATCAGACATAGTCAGCAGCGCTGTTGGATCAGTCTGTAAGTATTGTAGATTTCATATAAACGACACCGTTATTGAAATATATTACATCAATTTTTTTTTTCCCAATGTGATTTAAGTTAGTTTAATTTAATATTTTAATGATGTAATTAAGAATTTATGGACACACGCTGTCTGAAATAAACTGATTTGATTTGATTTGATTTGATTAATGTATAATTGGTTCTTTTGTTACAGCCGGCGTCGTCAGCGGTAAGATTTGAGGATGATTAACTTTTCTTTTAGCTTTTCAATTAAATCGTAATGTAAAATCATTCTAAGGTCCACGCCTAGCGATTAGCAAATGTATCGGTGTAACTTATTTGAGTTTTTCTTTTGTCTTACAGGAGCTCTCGGTTCCGTCACAAGCTTAACTGGTGATGACGGTGAGTCATTCATTCATCATACATTCTCTGATTATTTATATGTAACTAACTGTGCCCGCTATCTACGATTCGCCGTAATAAAGTTTAAGGCAATAATAAATATTGAGGACAACAATCGAAATAAAACTATTTAAAAATAAAATATATAGATGAGAGCCAAGAACGCTTACATTAACCTCTAGCTAGTGTAATCCTGAGAGATCATTAATTCCTCTTTCCACGTTTGAAACTTCCAATAGATTTATATTAAGGAACAATTTACAGAAACTTTATTAGACAACTTTTTCTGATACAAAGTTAGGCTGAGGAGAATCTTCAAAACACTTAATGATGAAAAATGCTATAGTTATTAGTAGGATAAAAAAATTAATAAAAATTTCCAAATTAGTACTTTCTTTTGTAAGCATTATATGTTAGGAGTTTATTACCATAAAAGGAATTTCAATTTAGAATAGTACATTGTTACCCCAGGGGTGATAGTAACTTGTTTAGTCCCGAGACGGTGTTTGGCGCCCGAGCGTAGCGAGGGCACCAATAGTTCGAGGGACTAAATAGGTCTTTAACCCGAGGTAAACACTGTGCTTTTCATTACGAATACAAGGAAAGTAAAAATAAAACAATAAATTAGCTAAAGAAAAAACGTGTAAATTTTTATTTTACATAAATCAACAACATCTGCTTTAGCCCGCTTTCTCTTATAAAATCAGGCGTTAACTCCATACCTGAATCAAATGAACTCATTGTGGTAATTATTAGCACAATATTATACAAATATATAATTAAAAGTTAATACAAATCTCTGCTATACGGAAGTATTAACAAAACTGTACAAATAGAAAAAACAAATGAAGATCGTTTCACATTTTTCATTTTCATAATTTAAAAATGGTAAATATTTTGCCCAGGTCTATGTTATTTTAAAGAAATAGTTGAAAATAAATTATTATAAAGTCATTTAAAAAATATATTCTTTAAATACTTAACATTATGTTATTTAAATTTTACACCGTGCTGTAATTGAGTGGCTGTATATAAAGTCGAAACATGGTTCAATAAAAATGTGAAAAAAGAACTAGTTTCTTTTTTAAAAGTTAACAGCAGCTGTCAGTTGAAAGTGATTCTCCCTAGGGCTGAAAAATATTACTTTCAACCCGTTCCTCAGGCAACTTCAGACCTACTTTCAGAGTATGAGTAATGAAAATGTTATTTTTTTCAGGAGCTCTTAGTTCTGTCACTGGTGTGGTCGGTAGTCTGACTGGTGGTGAAGACGGAGATGGTAAGATATTTAGTATGACTTCAGAATATATTAATTTCTTTAGATTTGAGAAAAACTCCAGCAAATATATAGTAAGTCAATATTTAAAATTTAAATATTGACTTACATATTATTGACTTATACATTTTAAATATTAAGTATAGCAGTCAGATTGGCCTTAAGTCAATATTTAATCATATGTTTTTAAATCTAATCTAAAAATATCGTGTGCGGAATCTTTCTGGTATTAATGTAATATTATAGAGTCGGTACGATAATGGAGGTGAAATTATTTTTTTTACATATTTATATACTATTATGTCACAAATTGACTAAGTACACCATGATTAATTCCAGTTTGATAGTTTGCTGTTTTAGTTATACTAAAAAAAATAAGTGACTAACCAATATAATTTTTTTTTAATTTTATTGGAAACATCCTCAATGGTTTTGCAAAAGTGAATTAAAAATTATTTTATACTACACCTGATCGACACGGTCCTGCGGTTATTGCTCTGTGAAAATGAATGAAGAAAGATGGTCTTTTCTCCGACGAAAATATGCGGGAGTAAAAGATATACAAAAATCCATTTCTCCCTGATTTAGAGGGAGGAAAATGTATAAATAGGAAACCCCATTATTCCATGCTTTTTATTTTTTAATTTAGAATCAAGCAAATGTCAGAAGATAAAAAAGACATCAACGATCTGAGGAATCAGGAAAATGACAAATTTGCGAAAATGTCAACCTATGGAAACTGACGATTAGGGAAACTGACAAATTAGGAAAATGACCAGTGATACGCTAACTCAGAATTTAGTATAATAATCAAGTGGTTATCAAAGATAAACGACATTAGCTCGTTTACGAGCGTTTACGAGTATATCCCTGGCAAAAATATAACATTGAATTTCAAAAGTTGTAATAATTCGAATATAATATACACTTATTGAAATAATAATTATATTAATCAATCAAAGAACGTTATTATAGCCACGTAGTTAATATAACATTACAGTAGGTATTAAAACACTATGAAATTATATAGGTATGAACTATGTGTATTGCTCTAACGAAATAAAGTGTTACTTTAACTAACCAATTACAATTAATAAAGTTTCTCACAGGTGTTGTATAAAAAGCACTATGTGTCACTCGGATGAACGGTCATCTCTCCCCTCAGTGGACAACATTATTCTTTCAGGTCCTCTTAGTGCTGTCACCGGTGTAGTCGGCAGCCTCACTGGCGGAGAAGATGGAGATGGTAAGATATATTGACTCTTTATTGATAATTAAAAAAAACATTACAAAATATAGGATGTTCAACGGCTGACTCATCTCTGAAAGAGATTTCTTCCCGTCAACCCTAACTGATAACCGAGTTTATCAGTCATATCCAAAATAATCTTTTAAAATTATATTTTTTAGTTCGTTCCGCTATTCAATAATAAATTTAAAAAAATAATGTAAAAAATCCAAGTTTAAGAAAATCTTATCTTAGTACAAGAAAACTAATAAACTTCTAAGCATCAATAGCACAAAAACTTCAAAAACAGTGTTTCTAATTAGGTATTAGTAATTACTTGGCAAGGAAATCACAGACTTCAGATTGGTATTCATTAAAATAAATAAAATACATTTACTACACTAACTTGTAGTTTTTCGTATTTAAACTTCACACACAGATGGGATCAGGCCTTGGAATCATTAGAATTGCCTCTTAGTATTGAAGTTGGAAATGGAAGGAAAAATTATATTACACAATTAGTCGCACGGGGTCCATTGCACCCCAGGCAACCTCATATGATACCATTTAGTTGTCGCCGCGGCTGGCGAAACTCTGAGGCAGGAGAGGCGCATGAGCAAGAAGATACTGAACGCATAGTCGCGTATGTCCTATACTTGACGAAATATGGCAAAATCCATTGGGGTTCAATAGAGCCCACGCGACTAATTAAAGGTTAATAAAGTTTTTTTCACACCACCTGCTCGACAATGTCTTTTTCTCAAAGCAAATCATTATAGCCTTTGACTTTAGCCGGGGCGTATTGTTGTACTAAATTTCATTACAACCCGCTGGTTAATAATGTGATTCTCACTCTCATAGTTCTTTTTGTTATGCTCTTAAAGTCTAATTTCGTCAGAATCGCACGGCGGAAAGCCCAACCCCGCGGAGCAAACTCGGAGGCGTGCTTGAATTCTTCACTGCTCTTGGGACTCAATCTTCAATCGCGCCCGTGACATAATACAGTGCTTTAAGCCCTCAGTGTATAATCTACTATTATGCCCCTTACAGATGCAGTATAAAGCACTATGTATCACTGGGTAGAACGGTCACCTTCATCCCTCGGTGAATATGTAATAACAATATTAAATAACCATGTACCAACATAATGACAAAAATGTACGGTAGCCATTAGGATATAGATGTAGTCAATAGCACTAGTCTTAAGACCTACCACATAAGAAAAAGAATGTTACACAAGACAATACACTCCCCCAGAAAGCGGTGTAACTTTCTGAGGAAAACTAAAAAAAAATCCCTCGGTGAACAATGTACTATTCTTTCAGGACCTCTTAGTGCTGTCACCGGTGTAGTCGGCAGCCTCACTGGCGGAGATGGAGATGGTAAGAAACATATTAACTCTTTATTGAACAATAATAAAACATCCTTCACGATATACAATAAGTATATTCAATGGCTAACATATCTCTGAAAGAGATTTCGTCCGGTCAACCCTAGCTGATGAAAATGAGTTTAGCGAGGCTAGGTAAGTCGTAACCAAGAGAATCCTTTAAGAGGATTGTGAAGCTGTACATTTCATACAAAAAGCGATAACGCTTTTCTCCCTCTTTACATAGTCCAATTTTCATATTTTTTGGAAATGTAGATATAATGAGGATCTAGATTTGTACGTTTTGATTTTGAATAAATATTGCTCAGAATATAAATTATTACCATTTAAATATCTATATTTTACACTTAAAAACTACTTCGAGCATTTTATCTTTTTTGACAAAATTTTACTGAATTCCAAAAAAAAACGAAATGTACAAACATAGATTAAAAACATAGGTACACTGAATCTAATGAGACCAAAAGTGTATAATTTCGTAAAGAGAGGAGAGTAAAACCGTTATCACCCGAAACAATATTTTAATAAGAAATGTAGGTACTTGCCTCGGACTTTCAACTCTAAGCGGTTTGCAACAAACAGCATTTCTGAAAATGCATACTCGAGCCATGAATTGGCACTTCACAGTCCTCTCAAGTTAAAACTTTTAGTTTCATCCGCAATTAGATAATAAAACAATCATATCAAAAAAAATTCAATTTTATATCAAACTGATCATATTAAATCAATTTATCATAATGTGCTGTACAAAGTATGGAGGTAAAAATACAATCTGTGCAATTTACAATAACTCACAGGTGTCAAAGTAATATTCGAGAAAAGAATTCAAGAAAATGAAACTTCTATTCTGGATAATGTGGAAAAAGGTAAATTCATAAAATTTGCAGTATTGATGAATCATACTTTAAATTCTCTCATTGTAGGACCTCTCGGCGCTGTCACCGGTGTCGTAGGCAGCCTTACTGGTGGCGATGGAGGTAAATTACTGATTACCTATCTATAATAAATTCATATTTGTACCGCTAATTAAAGAAAACATAGTGGCTGTAGTTTGTACAATGCTTTTCTCTGATCTTTCAACATAATTTTGATTGCTACGAGGTTTAATAGTTTAGTTTGAATCTTTGTTTTAAAAAAGTCATCAAAATCATTTACATTTTTATATATTTGCTGTCATTTCAATTTTTCAACCGAAATGAAAAAATGTATTTATTGAAATATGACTTTAAAAAACTTTTAAATCATCAAAATTCTTTACTGCTCATTCAAGCTGTCTTTTAGCTGAGAAGAATAGGCACAAGAAACGTTCACTGCTACTTTTAAATTACTGAATCACACAATTAATGATTTGATTTCAGGACCTCTAAGTTCTGTCACCGGTCTGGTCGGTGGCCTAACTGGTGGAGAAGATGGAGAGGGTACGAGAATTTTTTTTACTGATAGTTAATAAATGAATGCTTAATATCTACACAAGCTTCTTAGCTAGACAATAGTACAATCACATAAGACGTAATATTCAATATTCGAAATGGATTCATATTAAAGTTTATTTTAGTCTTTTAACATACCTATTCTACAATCAAAGTCATCGTTAAATTTGTTCAATTAAGCGTGGAACTTAAATTATTATACTTTCGAAGTCAACGGTAAAAGAATAGGTTTAAGTATGGAGTTGAAATTAATACGTAAACTATTTCGTACCAACGTAACTAGAATATTATAAAGCGGTTATCTAAAAAAGTGTATCAGGTCGAGTTATAAAATATAAATTCTCTCATTACAGAAGGACCACTCGGCGCTGTCACTGGTTTGGTTGGAGGCATTACTGGTGGTGGTAAGAGACTTATTCAATTCAATAGATAGAAAATATTATGGATAATAGATTTAATCATATTTTCAACGTATTTTATTCAAGAAAAACAGTTAAAGCTATTTTGTTAACAATGAAAACAATTTTACCATATTTATTTGCATATCAACTTTTATATTTTGAAACTAACTTGTTCGTATCCAATAAAGTTTAATTAACATGCTTATTAACGTAGTTCCCTGCACAATCTCTTTTCAGTTTCAAATTATATTTGTATAAATCATTCATTTACTCATTACATATTTTTTGTGCAGGCTGCCATGGTAAATCTGGTCACAAACACGGTGGACTTCTTGGTGAGTTTTTTAGTTTTCACTTATATAAAGCAGTTAGATTATAGACATATGCACACAATTTATACTTCACAATGCGATACTAAACTGTATCGAATATTTTGTGTTTATTTATTTTGTTACGCCTTTAAATGGATAGTATTGTTGGGATGTTCTATATAAATGCTTTGTATTTGTATAGAACTTAACTCTCATAAGCTAACTATTAAGTAACTATTAATCCTTACATATTTTATGTAATTATAAAAATGAAACGTTCTCTTAATTATGTTCTTTTGTTGCAGGTCTCTAAACAACACAATCATCAACATAAAGCACTGATTACAGTTTATAGGTAAGATCATTTAAATCATAACAACGAATTCCTCATTAATGTAGTTTTTTAGCCTTCCTCTCACCAGATGTAAGTAGCATATACGCCCAAAGGCGAAATTTCATTAGTATTTTTGAGTTAAAAGAAAACTCTCTCACTTACTTCTAATTGTTGTAACAGCTTCATATATAAGCTTATGTGAGATAGCTAGCCAGGTGGAGTCAGGATTCCTCCCGCTTATCAAACCGAGCGAACAAATTTCTGCCCACATGGGGAATGGAACTCCAGATCACTTGATATTAATTAGGTCTCAGCTAGCTACTAAACCAAAGCAGCGATGACAATTCTGTATAATAATAGAATTTTAACTAACAATCTTGTTATGTCGTAACAATATTATAGGTATGGTTATTCTGGGTAATATTACATGTTTCTTTTCTATTACAGACTCTAGCAGCTCACCGGATAAATGAAGCTATAAAAGACTACCTAGTTAACGCCTATTTTGTATATTTTTTATGTTCAATGTCACATATAAACTTACAATAAATGATTGTGATATTAAGTATATTTTATTGTTTAATTTGTATAGTTATAATACCTGCTGTAGTTGCGCCATTTTATATTAAGGGCCCACCATCCGCGCAAGCCCGAGCTAGTTCAGGTAAATTTCTCTAGTCTCCGTTTATGGGCGTCGCTCACGCACACAAGCGGATGCGGTCGCCCAATCGTTACGGCCGCCTAGCAAAATACCGAAGATGCTAATTTTGAAAAATATTAATAGGTATTTATTTCTGTGTTATATTTAATTTATTGATTCTTTAACAAAAGAAGTACAACGGCGGACTTAATGCCTTAGGCATTCTCTACCAGTCAACCTTAGGGTGGTTAAGAGACTGTTCACTTCAAAACGAGGCGACATTCAAATAAACGATTCAATGAACGAATTGATATGGTTTCCACATATTTGTGAATCGTTATCAGTAATTGTTTAAAAATAAAGAAATGAGTGCACCGAGTAATCTTTACCTATTAAACTTCACATAACCTAAAAATAATAAACTAAAAAAGGAATTATCACGTATTTTAGAATCCTGTAGAACTTAACGGATTTTTTAATTGTATAAATAATTTATAGAATTGAAACTTCTCTTTTTAAATAGAATACGTTCCTCAGGTTCATGTAATTAAGTATAAAAAACATTAACATTTATTTAATAGAATGTTTTATTAATTTGTTAAAATAAGTTGACGGATAAGATATGGAAATATTGTTTGTACTTTTGGTAATATTTTATTGTTTCACCATTACCTACTATATTTATTATTATTAATTTTAATGGCGAAATTTTAAGTAACTATATTGAATGTTCTTATATTTTTTATAACACTTTCAAGGTGATCACTGTATTGGCACTTTGGAACCGACTTCAATATAAAACTGTGATGTAGTTTGTATTTTTATTTTATTAATGACTTTTTTGGTGTTTTTGAAGTCGGTTTAATTTTGTTGTAATTTTTTTTTCAATGTTTTTGTTATGTTAATACCTTCATGTGTATTAGAATTTGAGCCAAGGCAAACACCAGAATAACAAGCAAAACGTCTTTCTCTCTAAACAGCATTGAAAGAATTATTCGCATACTCCTAATCTACCAGAAACCTTCCATTATCAGCTCAGTAACATGACATGATGATCACCAAACGCATATACCTGAATATCTTAAGAAGAGACATGAAACACGCTGGACGTGCATATGAAATTTAAGGGTTTCCCTTGATTTTTGAAAATCGATCCACAAATGGCGGAGGAATCGGTGAACATACATAAAAAAAAATACAGACGAACATAGAACCTCCTCCTTTTTCGAAGTCGTTTAAAAAGAAAGGTTATTATAGTCCAGTAGTGGGACGGTGTTTTTAACGCAAAAGTTATGATAATTCTAAAGTTGTTTATTTTGACATATATCGTCAGGGACATGTTTATAGACACTTTTGCAACTTTTTAGAACTTTTCTACATCGGCGTTAGGTATTATTTAGGTATTTGCAACATCTCTTAATAAAATCAGCAATATAAAATTTAAGTGCAATATTTTGATTTCATCTGCCATTATACGTTAGCAACTGTATATTTTATAGTTTTTAGAAATTTTAGATACTTGCTATACTGTTAGGTAAAAAATTGTTACTTATTTTAGCGATATTGAATTTAAGTTTCTAAAATTCATTGAATACGCTGTAAGACTATATAAAAATGTTGTAATAAAAATATTAGAAAAATGAAGGTTCAGCTTTCTTTGTAAATTACATTTTATGTCGCAGTGAGCCTAATACTGTATTAAAGTTATTAAAGATGAGTTGACTATTTTATGCCAACGCGTAAAGCTTTAATCCAAAAAATTAGAAAATTTTGTTATAGGCTTTAGAAGAAAACAAAGAATTTATAAAAAAAAGCGCGCAATTTTCTAATAATTGCGGACAGGCGGCTAGGTTAACCCAGCGCGAGCCCCGCGCTCGTCGCATACCTACTCGTGTGTCCGTTCTCGATTACTTCCAGGGGCCTAATTCAGCTAATAAGTTACAGCTGAATCGAAACTAAAACGTTGCGATCTGACTGAATTGGGCCCCTGGTTTGCAGAAAATCTACTCACGCACGAGACGGTTACTTTATTGCAGGGTAGTACAGTTGATAATTGCATAGCTTCTAATGTCGCTTACGCGCTGTGATCGAAAGAAAACGTTACTTTTTAATACGTTTTATCAATTTTTGGAAAACTGGATTTCAAAATTATAAAATGTGTTTTTACATTTTCAGTAATATATTATTATGTATATATACATATTTTCTGATTCACAGCTGTTTTAAAATAATGGACAGAGTGATTTTTGTATCGAGTGAAATATTATTAATCATGTTTATGTCTTTAAAAATGTTTAGATAATACGTTCAAAAATATTCTATACTAATGTTTGTTTGCTTGAACGCGCTAATCTCAAGAACTACTGGTCTGATTTGAGAAATTCTTTCAGTGTTAGATAGCAATAGGCTATATATCATCACGCTAAGACTAATAGCAGCGGAGCACCAATAAAGAATGTTTAAAAATCGGGGGATTTTTTTCCTATTGAGAGCTTCCGCTGCGTGCGCTGCGTAAACAGTTAAAGTTTCGCAAAAATCATGTATGACAGAATTCTTCCCCTTAAAAAGTTCTAAAAAAAGTCCGCGACAGCATATGTCTATCTTTTAAGGTTAGCTTAAACAAATTTGTTCTAAAATAATGCATTATTTGCGAAGGTATTTTTATAAACGTGATATTAATCCTTATCCAAATAAATACGTTATTCATCACAAGTATTTAATTTAAAACAAAATTGCCCTTTACATCATTCGATTTAAATGAATATCTTAGGAGATATCGCAGTTTTAAAATAACATCACAGCAAAATAATGATCGAGTAGAGTACTGCGCGCACAATGTGCAATGCAAAGCCGGCGGACAGTCATGAGGGGGAAGGGAGGCCCCAGTTAGCTATCTACTTCTGCCGGAAGAAAACAAAACTAAAAATATAGTGTACGCAGAAGTACTTTAAAATAACATAAGTTTGTTTTTTTTTGAGAATAACCTTTTTTTTTCTCGGGGGGAAATGCGTAACCGCACCGTACCCGCCGTTGGCTAGACGGTATTTTTGAGAATAACCTACAATCTACATGATATAAGATTATAAGACCCAGTACTTACTCACTCACCTATATAAACGAAGTCGCGGGTTAAAGTTAGCGTTAGCCCAAAGTAACTATTCCACGCGGACGAAGTCGCGGGCGGAAGCTAGTCATATATATGAATTTCAGAACTCTATGTTTTATATTTGTGGCGGTAATCAAATCAAAAACGAAATTGTTCGAAAACGGGAAAGTAGCTACGCGCTGCAGTCGCTGCACTGATATTAGTCTTAATCAGTAATAAAGCATACGATTTTTATATGGGGTAAAAAAGAGATGTCTTATTTATGAACTTCATCTTGGAAAAGTAAGTAAAAAAGCGTGCGATTTCGAGCGCTTGGTATCCCCCAGTCAGTTAGGTGAGAGAAATGACAGGGCGAAGAATCTCTTGTATGAAAGACTAAAAATTTATTTGCACCAAAACTTGTAGACCGTAAAATTTAATCTGGAGCCATATTAGTAATAAATTATTTCTTGACCCTGCCGAGATTAGCCGCCGTGATGAGAAGTCAGTTATCGAATCTTATAACTAACTTGTGCTTTTCGTGTAATGAAACAGCCAACGGAATATTCAAGAAGGAGCAAATTAAATTCTCTATTCTAGACAGAATGACAATATGCACAATATACAATTATATGATGTAGTAAGTCATCATACAAGATTCAAAAACAAAACAAACTGTGAAGAAACTTCTTATAACAATAAAATATAAATGAAAATTCCACATTTGACGTCACGCAGCATGTCGGATCTCTCTGTCCTACCGGTTATTTAAAACCTTAATAACTTTCTAGCTTTTAATGTTATAAAATAACTGAACTAAGTTATTTTTAATAGAATTAAAAATTCAATATGCATCTTCCTATTGTGGTAGCATGGAGCCATCGCGGGCCAGCCGTATCGCTATACTCTTTGTACCTAAGAGGGGAAACGGTGGATACTTATTATGCCCTAACCACCCGGGCGGAAAGAGTGGTGCTCCAAAGTCAATTAGCTCAGGAGGGAGAGGCCAGTTCAATTCATCAATATTTATATCTCGAATAAGGCCCTATCTCTTTCTCCATTCTATGATGTAAAGGCCCACAGGTATTCACAAGCGAGCGCTTCTAACTCAAGTTCCAAAATCGTTTAGATTGCTTAGACTACTATAGCAGTTCGCCTTCATGACCAAAACTGGAAACCAATACGACTTCAGCGAGTTTTGAGACATGGCGACGTAATATCGCCGAAACTGTTCACAGCTGCGTTAGAGGATGTATTTCAGCTTTTGTAGGTACTAGAGAGGGCTCGGCTTCTACATGACTCACCTTCGTTTCACTAATGGTATTGTAGTTATAACTGAGACCATGGAAGATCTAGGCATAATTCCTGAAGACCTCTGTAGAGTTACCCAAAAAGTCGATCTTAAAGTGAACTTGGACAAGACTAGAATCATGTCGAATTCCCACGTACTCGTAGTTCCCACTCCTGTAAATATTGGAGGTTCTACTGTGAAAGTTGTTGACGAATATGTTTACCTGGAGCAATAGTCTAGCTCGGTAAGTTAAACTTCCAGAAAGAGATTAATCGACGAATCCAATTTGGCTGGGCAGCGTTCGAAAAGCTACAGCTACGCAGCATATTTTCGAACAATCTACCTAGATTGTTCCTCTCAATACTTGCGTGTTGCCATCTGCCAGTGATGATGTACGGACCTGAGACGTGGTCTCTTACAAAGGACCTCAAAAGAAGACTTATGGTCACTCAAAGAGGAATGGAGTGAGCTGTGCTCGGGTTTTCTTTACTTTGTCAAAACAGAATGATGGGAACCGCAGGAAAATGAAAGCCAAATGCCTTAAGTAGCAGTGGTCAGTGGCCGTTGGGGTGGAAAGGTCCTCTAGTGGCGGCCGCGTGCCAGGAGACAGCGTTGGTGGGCACTTCACAAGGTGGGACTGAACATCTGGTAAAGTTTGCGAGAAACCGCTGGATACGAGAAACGCAGTACCGATTCGATTTGGAGATCTTCGGGGAGGCAATCGTATGTCCAACAGAGAGCGTCTCTTAGCTTAAATGATGATGATGAAGTATTCACAAGGTCCCTAACCACGCGTTTCTTCCCCATATTAGGTTTTAATTAAGCCAGATGAAACGTTCATTTATAACAAATGCAGTGCAAGTCTCCTAGGATAAGTGCACTTCCTGACTTGAGGGTACCGGGTACTCTTCTAGACACTTGTTCAGCAATATACTGGTGAAATCTATCTCATTTTTTCCTTCCTTCCTTCTTCCTTAACCACTTCGATGGCCACTTCGTCTTCGCCAGAAGCTTTAACATTCTTCATTTACTAAGAGCTGTTCTGATTTCAGAGTTCTTTGGTATACTTTAGAACTTAAGTATACTTGAAGCTTTGGAGTTCAAGAAGAACTACAAAGTTTAGATTCCTAACAGAGATGAATTAGATAAGGAAATCCCTGATCCCTTTAGGAAAACTAACTAGGTATGGTACACTGACGGCTCCAGAAGAGAAGGCAGAATAGGTGCAGGTGTTTTCGGAGTTATTGCGAAATACAGGAGAACTATGAGCTTGGGCGCACATGTCACCATATTTCAAGTAGAAATTTATGCCATCATCGACTGTGTTCACGCGAACAGTTCGAGTGAGAGTAAAAAATTCTCATTCTGTTGGAGAGCCAGGCTGCTTTAAAGGCACTTGCTGCTGTAGAATTCAAGTCCAAAATCAACTTGAAGTGCACAAAGGCCTAAAATGAATTCGGGACCTCTGTAACGATTGCGTTCCAGGTCACTCCAATATCCGAGGCAATGAAATTGTCGACGAACTAACGAGGGCTGGCTCTGAGAATGCTCTCATCCGACTAAAACCAGCTTGTGGCGTTTCGAGGGGGATCAAAAACAGGGTCTTCAGGAAGTGGGTACAAACACAGGCCTGTCTCCAGTGGGGTCAGTGCCTATATAGGATTGCAATGCAAAACCTCCAACTAAGCAGATGCCAACTAAGGGCACTCACTAGAACCTTAACTGGTCATTATAAACTCAACAAACATCTGCACAGAATGGGCTTGACTAATTGTAGATTCTGAGGCGAGGATGATGAGCCACCAATTCACATACTTTGTGAGTACCATGCTTTTTTTATTTATTTATATATATTTATATAAATAAGCGGATCGGCGGAGCGGCTTGAGGATCATCCTCCCGCTCCCTCTCCGCGGCCTCCTTCTGCGAGATGACGTCCTCACAGCCCCCCATTCCGCCTCGCTACCCAGCATGGTGGTGGCCATGCTCCGCGGCGAGGCGAAATGGGGGGCTGTCGCCTCCTTCTGCGAGGACGTCATCTTGCAGAAGGAGAGGTCTCCGCCTCCCAGCGCAGCGTTGAGTTCGCTGCGCTGGCAGCTCTGGGTGGACCTAGTTTGCCACCCCTCAATACGAATGCTCTGTCTCCAAAGAGGGTTATTGATTGATTACTTTACCGCTGTGAGCCTATTAAGAGACCATAGGCCTTAAAAAAGAGGATCTGTACAGATCGCTGTGGCTCGCTGGGGAACGCTCTTCGGCCGGCCAAGTCCTCCCTCGGAATGCAGATTATCTATCTACTGTATACTGTAACATTATTACTAATTCAGATGAAAACATTGCGGTTCGCGACGAAATGATGAAAGTTCTTAAAAAAGAAATTCAGAAACTGTCAAATAGTACATCTAGGTTCAGTGGATGTCGAACATTTGTATGGAACAGCTGATATTTTTCACGATTTCAAGATTAGTCCCATAGTAAGGGCGCTTGCGCACTTATACGTATTCGGTTCGTGTTCGATACGTGAAAAAACCGAACGGGAAATTTACGTCCTAACGTTTGCGTACTTATTCGTATTCGATTCGTGTTTGAGACGGTTGTGCGATAAACGTCAAGAAGGCGGGATCACTTCCTGTAGTTCCTGTTTTTAAAAAAACTCGCTGCAATTTAGTACTTATTTGGTACTATTTGATACCAAACATTATAATTTTGGTAGGTACCTGCTTAGCTTAGACAAAATCCGACTTTCATTATCAAAATGGTGGAATCATGCTCTAACATTAAAGTTACTAAGAATTTAATGTAACAGATTAAACCACAATTTAATACCTACCTCCAAAATTAATATTAGTTTCTTTTAAAATCTAATATTTAAATTCTGATGGCACAAAAAATGAATGGAAAAGGAACAAAAACAGTATGGAATATTTCACAAAAAAACAGACCAGTACAAATAGGTCTTATTGCTAAAAAGCAATTTCTTCCAGGCAACCTTGGGCTGATAGAATGAGACAGCATATTCAATAGGGGAAAGGGTACAGAACTAGGACTAAGGAAAGATTGTTATAATATGGGAATGGAATTACGAGCAAAAGTTCCAGCTTAATTAATTGATATTTGAATAAGCTGTAGGTGTTTTAACATTCCACTTCTAACATATGCTTTCCAGTATAAATTGCCATTTTATATTTAAAAAACCGGCCAAGCGCGAGTCGGACTCGCCCATGAAGGGTTCCGTAGGATTTATGACGTATTAAAAAAACTACTTACTAGATCTCGTTCAAACCAATTTTCGGTGGAAGTTTGAATGGTAATGTACATGATATATTTTTTTTAGTTTTATCATTCTCTTATTTTTTAGGGGGCACACATTTTACCACATTGGACGTGTCTCTCGCGCAAACTATTCAGTTTAGAAAAAAAATAATATTAGAATCCTCAATATGATTTTTGAAGACCTCTCCATAGATACCCCACACGATTACTCGAAGTGAGAACTTACGGATCGAACACGAACCGAATACGTATAAGTGTTCAAGCGTCCATACAATCACTAGGACCGGCCAAACCGGATCAAAACCGAACACGAATCGAATACGAACCGAATACGTATGAGTGCGCAAGCGCCCTAAAAGTTGTATTTGTGTTCCTTGTCGTAACATCTTATGCTTTCAATTTGTGTATGGTTGAAATTAATAGTACCTAATGAAAAAAATAGTTATATCTGCCAGTTCTGGGGTGTATTCAAAAAACTGGAACCGGGACCGGTTTTGTATGCTCTAGATACAATGCAGATGTAAATTTTTATCTAAATGATATCAATATTATTGATTACATTAGACGATGTTATTTGTTACAGTTACTATCAAGCTTCCAATTCTGGAGACGCATTTTTGAATAATAATTCAGAAGTGAACCTGGAATTCAAACACGAATATGCGAATTATTTTCTACTGTTGCCAATTTAAAATATTTTTAAATCACTCGCATTCAGTGTTGTCATTAAAAACAAATTCCCGCGAACCACGTTTCGCCATAATAAGGTTTAACGCAATAATAAAAATTGACGTCAATAATCAAGATAAAAAGTAATCTTCTATAAGAGGTTGGACCAAATTACCTACATGCAGTCAGCCAAATTTCTTCAAAATCGGTTAAGTAGTTTCGAAGTTTCCCACATTCCGTGTATTCTGTGACGAGTGAGTAGTACCCACGCGATACAGAATGCACGTAATGAATATTCAAAAATAGTGAATTTGTATTCCAATATTACGATTTCGAATTTAAATTCTATTATTTCAAAAATGCGTCTCCGACAATGCAATGTGAGGCTAGCCTATGCATTTGTGCACGCTAAAACGTAGCTTACGCGGACATCCGATAGTTTTTTGTTGCACGGAGCGGTGCGTGCGCTATTTGTGCCTGCGCGCGGTGCCGCGCTCGCTTGGTAGGTCACTTTATTCGTATAACTTAATATCTGTTATAATTTATTTTGCAAAGATGCTACACTTCTAATTTTTTGCGTAGTTATAAATAGCATTATTGTGATGAAGTGGTATTATCTTTAAAAACTTAAATACAATATTAGACCAAATATGACAATAAAACTGAATTACTAAGAATGCATAAATTCTAGATTTCTAATCTTTTATAAGGAAATTCGGTAGTAAGTTTTATTACTGTGGTGGTGCCCCAAGTAGACTCCACCACGTCGGCGTTTCACCGAATAAGGAATTTTGGGTTGATTGCTGATTACTAACAGCTCATAGAAAGGATTGTGGCTTACCCCGAGTCCTATTGTCTCCGTCCGTCTCCTCCGTAGCCGGTGGACTTCCTGAGCTAGCTCGAAGGAAGTCGCGGCTCCTGAAGATCTGCAGTGGATCCACCGGTGGAGACCGGAGCACTACAAATGCCTAATAGGCCACCACGACTCACACTCGCGATTTCGCACAACACAAAGCGGGCTTTCGCACCCCGATATTAGGTGCGCCGCGCAAATCACTATTTGCTTGAATATTGTATATTATATTTTATTCCGGCCTGCCATAACCTCTAAGCATGTCATGACATTTCGACTCGACTCAACTGACATATCACATGCGGCCGGCCGCCAAAAAAGCTGTCACTGCACAGACTAGAATGCAGTGCCGCCACTCGCTCTTCCTCGAGCGTGAACATACTGTTTTCCCAATATCAGAAACTTAAATTTTATATTGACAAAGTTATAAGCATTTTTAAGTTTCGGTATGAAGCAGGTACATAAAATTTCTAAAAACTTAATACTATCATGATATCATTATTTCATACTAGATCCTGTATATTTCTTCAACTTAAATTTTATAATCACAGATTTTTTTACGAATTATATAAATACCTAAATTTTACCTAAAGCAGCCATTAAAATTTTCTAACTTTTTGCAAAATAACTCTTAAATATGTATTACATAAAATATCAAAAATTTGGAAACTTTAAGAATTTCATAACTGAAACTTCTTCCACTACTGGACTATTAGGTCTATGCTGTCTGGATAAAGTCAAACAGCAACAGCAGTTTCTATATCCATTATCACGGGAGTGTTCAGTACAACTGACAGAAAGAGTGTGTACAGACAGAGTGCCCAGTGTAAGTTTTATCGAGCTCTACTCGATCGTACGCATCGAACGCGTTAACGCGAATTTGTATGGAATTAGAGCAGCGCCATCTAGTAGCTGCTATGGAATGAGACAGCTTCATCTAGTGACTACTAGATGGCGCTGCTCTGATTCCATACAAATTCGCGTTTACGCGTTCAATGCGTGTGATCGAGTAAAGCTCGATAAAACTCGCACTACGCACACATGAATGCTCTCGTTGAGAGCGTTCTCGGCCTAGACTCTTGCCGAAAGGCAAGGAGTATTTCACTAAATTTGCAACTTACGAGTTTTTCACATCCCGCCGACGATTTGTCTGTTTTATTTTAACGTCAAGTTTTTTTTAACGTCGCCCCACACTAGGATTTTCTCCTGTGTCGTGGGTGCAGTTACAAGCATAGAATATCACATGCACATACGCCCAGACCGGAACAAATTTCTGTAGGCCATACAAAATATTTGTCCTGTACGGAAATCGGTACCGCGACCCGTTGCGCAGTAGGCGATCACTCGAACTCTACCGTGTCGTCTAATAATTAAGTTATTGGAGATTATTTCTTATTGTTATTATATTTTCTGATATTCAATACGATAAAACAATAACGTCTTGTCATGGGTAATTATGATGCAAATTTTAATGGAGAAATTGGTCATGTCCTTTGAATTAGTTGTAAAGTCACAAGGAATATTCAAACGCAATAAAATAAAAGCATAAAATATGTTTTAAGTGTACGCTTATAACTTGTGATTCATCAATCATTCAACAAATTATATGGAGACAAGTATTCATTACCCATTTAACTTTTCTAATAGTCGAAAAGTATAAGATACAAGTTCTGACTGTATTTATAGTTTACAATTGTCTACACCTACACGAGAACGTTTGCTCTCACGACGCGATGTAATTCTTATTACGTAGACGTTAATAATAAGTATTACGAGCTATTAATGAAAATGCAAAGATAAGATTTACTGATCGATTACCTTGTTTTGAAAATCCTGAGGTTCACGATTAATGAAATAGCTGATAAGAGGTAGACTGTTGATATTATATAAGATAATTCATTGATAATACGCTAGGACTTGGAGAACGTTTGCTCAGGCTTAGATGCAGCCTTAAAAATAGGTCGTGGTTGGGATGATCACTCACAGCCACCCGAAAATCGCCCAAGTGCGAGTCGAAGTATGATCTCGCTCGTTTGCATTGATTTACTACCAAACGTTTAGTAGTAAATCAATGGTTGTTTGTGAATGCATTTTACAATTCTATGTTTTTCATTGAGAGCACCACCATACATTATTGGCACACTTTTTTTGTAGGTATTTCATGTCCTTTGATTTCCTTAGTCTGAGCGTGCGATAGATACTACGGCGCAAATGCGCAATACGCAATAAGTAAGTATCCCTCCCTCTTCATCTCGGAAGCCTGCCGTCCGCACGTGACTGCTTTGCGTTGACGCAGTATACCGTGCGTACGTATACGTATGCACTATGAATATTCATAACTATCTGAAACGCCACGCAGTAGACTGAAAATAAGATTTAGCGTCACCCAATAACCAATAGGTAGCCAACTAAAAAAATTAAATAAGTAATCAATAACATTTTTTTTTAGTATCGAGCTGGATTTGAACCCGCGTCTCGGCCATCGAACTCTTACCAGCCCCGACGGAACTTATTGGTATCTTATGAACTTTGATAAGCCAACGTAGTCCTTATTGGCTGTTAATAACTACGTATCAACATCTCATTTAGAAATATTTACAGATTTCTTGAAAGTTAGTTAAGTATAAAGCAAACTTATAATTATTTTATATGTGACTTGATTTTAATCATTTTTCAATTTAATTAACATTTTTAAAGGAAATGGAAAGTTCTATACAAAAAAAAACATCTATCTAAATAGGTTTTTTATATCTTTTTTTCGTCATCTGTGCGTGCTCGTAATGAGCACGCACAGATGAAAAACAATAGTACATTATGATACGAGCGCGCTATGTCGGTTATTGCGTACGAGGTGATATTGTGCGCGAGCCGCAGGCGAGCGCGACAAGAAAGCAGAGTACGTAATGACCAATGCGCGCGTGTATCATACGACGTTTTTCAACACACTTGTGAGGAAAATAAAAGATCTTGTGGTATAACTATTTTTTTCTGAAAATGACTGCCACTCTCAATCTTCCACTGCATGAAAGTATCGTATGCCGCCAAGTATTTACCCTTTGACTTTGGCGGCAACAAACTCTTACCTCCATAATTATTTCCGGCGGAATTAATAATATGGATTCTTGTTCACTTGGACTCGACATATTTGTAGATAATCAATTATCAATTACAACAAAAAGGTAAAAAATTTCAATAGCGGGAAAATGCCGCGCGCCTTTTTTTTTCGCGCGCTGCCCGGGCATGGCTAAACTCTTCATACAGCCAATAAAAAAGGGCCAAACAGCCAAAATTCAAAACTAAATAAACCGAATATTTTAGTTTTTAAAAAACAAGTTTGTGTGAATTTTTAATAATCTATATTTGTGTGAATTTTTAAGAGAGTTATAGTTATTAATTATTGTTATTTTAAATGTCGTTGTTAATTTAATATTTAAGTAACCAGTAGTAGGCTGTTCATTTGTTTCTAATTGGCAGCCACATAAAGTCGTGTTAAAAAAAGTGTATTAAGCGACAAATTTAAGAATGCGTACTGGACATACATTTACTTTGCAATCTTGAATAAATTAGAATTTGTCGTGTTAAGATTACCGCACTTGTGCGATTATGTAAAGTGAAAAGCACTCGTGTTTAATATACTGAATAACGGGTCTAAATGCAAGGTAATAGGACCCACTTTACGAGCAAGTGTGTTAAAAAAATTCTTTTTTATACTTAGGTTGGTAATGACCGTATACTCAATGCTGGCGGTAAGAAACCTCTTTGAAATATAAACAAGTAGTAGTCCAATCACCGCCATGTTTTTTCTCACAATGTTATAAATGATACACAAATAAATAAAATGCATTGGTTTTTATTTTTTGTGACTGTTTACATAAAATAAAATAATATTTCACAACAAATTTAAAGGGATGAATTTAGCGTTAAGTTAATCATACACAAAATGTCGAAAAAAAATATGTCTGTCTGTTTTAAAATTCCAAACGCACTCTGGAAAATTTAATGCAACATTAAACAAATGGAAAATATTTTCATCGTTACGTGTGACCGTTACGTATTATTATTATAAGTTTATCATAATATCTGACTATCTGAGCAAAGCAATTATTATTGAAAAAATAACTATTTGGTAAAGCTCAGTTAGTCACTCAATTGTTTTGTGTAGACACCTTGGGGAACTTAGTGGAGACTCGAATTTGACATGATCTTATATTCTAAAAGAAAAGCCACAATAAGTCGCTTTAATAGAAATCCTCTTTGCAGACTCACCAACAGCGTTACGTCAACGCATTGCACTTGAGGATATGCTCTAAAATACTGTTTATATTAACAGTCCACCTGCAGTCCAGAGAGAGACTGTACCAGAATCGTCCGCATTGGACTTGGGACAGATTCGTCTGCTTGGTGGCTAATAAAACTGTTTATATAAACTCGCGCGACGTGGACGGTGCCACCTATGCGAAGTCAGCGATACGTTGCAGCCATCTTTTGAATAAAACTAAACACGCCAATATTTTCATCGTTTGCTTATATTTCTTGACTTCCCATTTCGGCCTCCAGGGGGGGCGTAGTATTTTAGCATAATGTTGGATGAGGCGCATAGGCTAAAAGGATGGGAACCCCTGATCTAACCTATTTCTGCCACTTAGCAGTGGTGCTCGCATTGCTGTGTCCCGGTTTGAAGGGTGGAAAAGGCTGTAAAATTACTGGGTACCGTGACTTTACACCTTATATCGCAAGTTGACAGCGTACATTAGCGTCCTTGTAGGGGTTGTAGATTTTGCAGGGGTGGTTGTCTCCATGGCTTTATACGGAGCTCCTGTTTGGGCACACCCCTTTTACGGCGGCCACAACGTATCGTGGCGATACGTATGATACGGGGATTTCGCACAATTTCCTTCAATTCAATCCTTCCGCGCAATCCATCGGCTAGCCACTGGACCATCGCGGCAATTCAGCCGGTGCTGAGGAATGGGTAGATCGCAAGTCGGGCTCACTTACCTAGTCTGGTGCAGGTCTAGTCCGGCCACGGCTGTTTCGACAAGTTAACCCGTTCACTGCCTTGCCCGCCCATCGGCGGGCGAAACTTTTTAACTCGTATGCCGAGACCGCCCATGGGCGGTTGGATTTCAAACTTTATTATGTTAGCCAAATACCATAAAAAAATAATAAGATTTTATGTATGGATTCCTTTTATTATGATTGATTCGCAACTAAAACAGAATTCGGATATCACAGGTTTTGAAAAAAGTGAATTCTGACCTATCATGCCGAGCCCGCCCATGGGCGGGCAAGACTTGTATTCAGAATTTACAAACCTTTTGATTTTTTTTTTCTAAAAATATAATTATAGTAAAAATAATAATACAAATACTTGTCCAACCAATGATTACAATTATAAATATTTATACCACAAAATCGCGTCGAGCCATACAAAAATAAATATGGTAGTTATATGTCATATTTATATTACAACTAGCTTTCCGCTCGCGGCATCGCCCGCTTTATTATTGCTTTCCCGTGGGAAGTTATATTTACCCGGGGGAAAAATAATTTTGTAGCCTATTTAAGCCCAGATAATAATTTCGTAGAAATTGAAGCATATTTTAAATATTTTCCATAGAAACTTTCAACGCCTATTTTGCACCCTAAGGGGGTGAATTCCAATAAACCATGAAACACGTGCTCAATGAAATATTTTTAGGAGCATGAATCTCAAGTTTTATCAAATTGTTGCTAATTTAAAGATACTTATTTCCATACAAACTTGCAATCCCTATTTCATCCCTTTAGGGTTAAATTTTTTTAAAATCCCTTCTTAGTGTGCGTCCGCATTTTGAATTAAAACAATTACTGTCCAAATTTCACGTTTCTACCATTAGCAGTTACGGCTGTGCGTGCGTCTATAGATGGAAACATCTCCTTTTATATAGAAGAAGAAGATAGATTAGCTCGCATACTTATATCGTCCGGCGAACTATTAGGCTCCTTTCATACCGCTGCGTGTCGTCGGTCGCGTGCGCCGCCGCCGCCGCCGGTCGTGTTGCCTTTCGCAGAACGCGACCGGGCGCACGCAGCTCTGTAAAAATCACCTTTGGTTACATCATTGATTTACTACCAAACGTAGATAACGCATGAACGTTCGAGAAGTGGGCCGGTGAAGAACTGCCCAATCGCGACTCGTGCAGTTCTTTTCCATAGTTACTAAAACATCAATTGATCTGTGGCTAGGTATGAAATGATGTAACTTCACACGGTTATACTTAAAAAAGTTGCCGTAATAATGTAGAATAAGGTTGAATTTGATAAATACGGTCCTTTCTTTATGGTAATTTTAATTCGGGCGTGCATATTCAACAATATATCAGCGAGTACAAATGTATAGTCGATTAGGTGACAGATTTCAAGCGCGTTTTTGTATGAAGTGCTCTATCTACGTTTGGTAGTAAATCAATGGGTTAAGCCGGCTTTTGACTATAGGATGTAATATATATTACATGTTCAGCTATATATTACATCCCGGTTGTGCTCTTCTCACTATCAGATATATTTTTTAGAATAGTTCAGCTTCTATGATTCCTACATCAGAACGTCTTTTATCGAAACGGTTGACCTCTCGTTATTAAATGGATAATATGGAAATTGTTTTGCTAGATACTGTCGATAGTTCATCAGACGAAGATGATGCAGTATTCGATTTACATGTCTCATTATTAAGAAAAAATTACAATAAACGTCGATTCTGGATATCGAATCATATTAGACTAAGAAAATATTATAGTGAATTTCTTATTACGTTTCTCCGTGCAGCATCCTTAATTTCATTCATTTTATACTCTTCACGATTAGTCGCCCATAAACAAGGATAATTCCTAACTCTTTCTATAAAATGTTCCATTATAGGGATAAATCGGTAAATACGTGGTAAATATGTAAAGAAAACATTGCGAAACAAAATACCCAAAAATCATAACACGCGGACAGTTAGGTACGTGCGCATGACCGTCACGATTCGAAATGAGGGCGAGGCAGGGGTAGAGGTACGGTGTGCGGGAACGTGAGGTAAAATATATACCGCCTATAGCCTTCAAATATAGCTCGGTCGGGCGAAAAAATATTTACAGTTTGGGGTGTAATATATATTATAGCACAGTGAAAACAGTCTCGTCAAAAAGTATGGCAAGCGATAAAATATTATATCTCAAAATGTAATATATATTACATTACATCCCATAGTCAAAAGCCGGCTTTACATATAAATTACGCCAGTCTCGTGCGCACGCGACCGGCAACACGCAGCGCTATGAAGGGAGCCTTAGTCTGCGACCTCCTAAAACGCTTGCAAGCATCGTTTCCGCAATCCGTATGTCAAAGTAATCATTGCATTCCCAATCACGAGGAATGCAATGAACCACCAAATCTTGTTCGAAACTAATCAACACTTGTGCACACAACGTCTTACAAGCATTACGTATACAAACCATATGTTGTTTTGAAAACATTAAATTTAGACCTGATAAGTAGTTGATTTTTCCCTATGATAAATATTGATATAAGATTTTTTAAACATTAAATATTAATAATTTGAAATTTACTTTTTTTTGACCGGACTTCAAAAAGGAGGAGGTTATCAATTCGACCCGTATGTTGTTTTTTTGTGTGTGTATGTTACGCGATTACGCCGCTAGTTGTAGACTGATTTTCAAAATTCTTTTTATTTTCAATAGAGTATACTCCTGGGGTGGTCTCAAACCCTTAAATTTTAGGCAGGTACGTCCAACGTGTTTCATGTTTGTTCCGAAGTTATTCACGTATTTGTCTGGTCGTCATGAACAGAGCTGATGATGGAAGGATCCTTAACTTTGGACTTGACCTGATCTGACCTGACCTTGCACCTCAATTTAATACCAGCTCACTTCGGCGAGCTGATATTAAATTGACAACATCACACTTCTATATTGAAGTCGGTGCCAAATTCTAAGACTTTCTAGAAGATCATCGTTTGGCACCGACTTCAATATAGAAGTGTGATGTTGTCTGTACCTGTTCTTGTATTATTTTTTACTTTTTAGTGTTTTTGAGGTCGGTTTTTATTTTTCAGAAACATAAAGTTAATTTGACTCAAGCAAGACTAACATTAGATTAACAATGATTTTAGACATTCCACAAATTGCATAGCTCCTAAGTATTTAGATTTCTTCACTTTCAAGCAAATTATTAAAGAATGACTTTCTTTTTTTTTCACACACCTAAACTGTATCTTCTGCAAGTAAGTTACTGGTACTTAGCAATTTAAAAGATCTGATCAGAATTTGACAATCGAACCCGTATTTTAAAATTCAACGTTCTATGATTAATAACTAGCTGTGCCCGCGACTTTGTCCGCGAAGAATAGTAACTTTTGGCAAAAAGTTTACTTAGTTTAGCCTATGTTATACCATATATAATTAGCTATCTATTAGTGAAAGTCCCGTCAAAATAGGTCCAGCCGTTCCGGAAATTAGCGGGAAGAAACAGACAGACAGACAAAAAAATATTTAATTGTGTTTTTGATATTGGTACTCGATATACATTCATAGCCATTTAGTAAAAACTTGTTATTTTGACATTACAAACAGACACTTCAACTTTATTTATTTCTATAGATTAACTTTAATTAATATATTAAAATATTATATGCGAAAATGTTTAATAATCTTAAAAATAATATGCAAAAAAATGGCATCTTATTCATGACAATTACAAATATTTTTTATTCATAATTTTTTGTTGTAATTTTTCGATCTCTATTAAAGGATAGGTACTTGATACCTACCTACCTACTTGATAAAAAAATGCATTTTCTTTTATATCGACTTATAAGCCATGACCATAGACGCTAGATAATAATCAACCGTTCGTCTTATCAAATAACAAGAAATCACTTTATCTTGACTATTTGAAAATTAATTGAATGCATAAGAATGCGACTTAAGATCACTATCTTGAAACATTCGTGTAAATAAGATCTCGTTGATACTTGTCAAATAATTAATTGCAATTAGGTCTTGATAAAATTCACGTTGCGAGATCTGTCGTTGGAGATTATGATAGTCAACGTATACAGACGCACTCAGCGTAAACGTGTTGATTTTGACAGTTGATGAAGGGTATGTGTTGAAAAATAATCACGTTCATTTGTACTAAGCAGAATTATAGGTCACCAGAGGGAGTCTTTGTTCCTAACTTACTTTAGGCAGGCCTCCGTCACTACGCGCTTAGGTACAAGATTTGGCGATTCACACACTGCCATGCACCACGCTGCATGTTGCGTGTCGACGCACCTACGCGCGTACTTGCGGGAGTGCAGATCCGCATCATCATGTGTGTTTTTTACGCACTCACGCGCGTTGTTTTCGGCATCAAGCTGAGTGGCGACCAATTGGTCATGTTATGTGTATTATTGTTTTTCTATTATTGTATTTAGTGCATGTATAACATGTCCAATAAACTATTTTCTTTCTTTCTTGTTGCGTTTCTTAAATCAGGCGATTCACACACAGCCACGCACCATGCAGCGTAGCACGTGAATGCGTGTTCTTACGTTGCTTGTAAGTGTAAGTACCTCCGTTTGTATAGAAAACACACACAGTCCAACACACAGAAAACGCATCCACGCGCGTGCATGCAGATCACGCGCCTACAAGCGGAGAAAGACACACCCACGCGCGTAGGTGCGGGCGAGACGCAAGGTATGGCACACCGAGTCCTGCAGTGCCGTACGTGATTTTGGATTATGTGTTCATACATCACCTGTATGCAGATGATTTACAGATCTACAGATACTGTGATTTTGGAAGCATTGGAAGTTCAACAGTGGAAGAAGTAAATAATGATCTCAGCTGTATTAGATCATGGGCGGATTCATTTGGACTTCTTGTTAATCCTGACAAATCCCAGGTGATGATTATAGGCAGCAATAGGATGTACGGGAAACTTGATTTTAAAGTGCTTGAAGTGAAAGTTTCATATAACGATGTTCAAATTACGTTTTCCGTAAAAACTAAGGATTTGGGTGTGATATTAGACAGCACGTTATCGTGGTCATCTAAATAAATGACGTGAGTCGTCGTATACACTTTGCTTATCATTCTCTCAAGCGTCTCCAGTATTTTTTGCCTGAAAAACTAAAGTAATGCTTACTCAGTCCCTTTTACTCCCTATTCTCGATTATGCCGACGATGTCTGTTACCTAGATGCCACTGAAGAATTACTTAATAAGCTCGAGCGCCTTCAAAATCTGGCTATCCGTTTTATATTTTCTCTGAGAAAATATGATCACGTATCAGACTACCGGTCTAAGCTTCAGTGGCTCCCTATACGTCAACGCAGGGCCATGCACATCCTTTGTCTTACTTACGAAATTCTTCACTGTCCCCTGATCCCTGATTGTTTGCGGTCCCATTTCCATGTATTACCACCAGGCGAGTAATTGTCTAAGAAAGAATCTATCGCTATCGCTTACAATTTCACAGCCATTGCTCCGTGAACACAAGACTCTGCGCCGACATCCTTATACAAAGGAGCGATTGACGGACGACGACTGTCAAATTGTAAGCGATTGCGATAGATTTTTTCTTAGAAAATTACCCACCTAGTGGTAATACATGGAAACGGGACCGCAAATAATCAGGGATCTGGGGACAGTGAAGAATTTTGTAAGTAAGACAAAGGATGTGCATGGCCCTGCGTTGACGTACAGGGGGCTACTGAAGCTTAGACCGGTAGTCTGATACGTGATCATATTTTCTCTTAGAAAATATAAAACGGATAGCCAGATTTTGAAGGCGCTCGAGCTTATTGAGTAATTTTAGTGGCATCTAGGTAACAGACATCGGCATAATGGAGAATAGGGAGTAAAAGGGACTGAGCAAGCATAAATTTAGTTTTTCAGGCAAAAATACTGGAGACGCTTGAGAGAATGATAAGCAAAGTATATACGACGACTCACATCATTTATTTGAGATGACCACGATAACGTGCTGTCTAATATCACAGCCAAATCCTTAGTTTTTACGGAAAACGGAATTTGAACGTCGTTATATAAACCTTTCTGGAGCACTTTAAAATCATGTGCGTTCCTGTGTCACTCCCAAACCCCTCGATGTCCCTCAGTGTAATTCGAAGTTCTTTAACAACTCTAACTGTACGCGCTGCAATAATGTGAAATGCTCTCCCAGCTAACATCCGTGAAAGTTCTTCCATAGCTACATTTAAGAGTAGATTAAGAGCTCACTTACTCTCGAATTTATCGTAATATGATACTTTATATATTGTTCATATGTATCTATGTATATATTATATTTTCTTTTTATGTAAATTTACACCATCTTCCCGCTAATATAATTTCATACAACATCTAGGGTTGGCTGGAAGAGATATCTTAAAGAGATAAGCTCGCCCTTGTACATAATTTGATTGTAACTATTTTTTTTGTTTTGATTGTGTACAATAAAGAATATATATAATTTAAATAACAACCCGTAGCAGAGATATAAAATACAAAAGGCGGTATACGTATCATTCATTATCATCAAGAAAAAAATGATCTAAATATGGTTAATGAAAATAAATAAAACATTCTACAAAAAAAAATATTTTTTTAAAATTTTATAATACATCATTATCACCTTACATATCATTATCATATCATTAAAAAATAAATTAATTATGTATTATACCATCTACTATTTTGATTGTTATATTTATTTCTACTATTAGTATTAAAACTATTACTTTCTGTTTTATACTCGACTCTACTGTTATCAAAATCAAAAATATCTTTATTATTGTCAAACCTATTGCTATTACTAGCCCCACTGTTTCTATTATAAAAATCAGTTTTATAACCATTGTTGCTGATTTGACCTGAATCGTCTCTGCTATAATTATTATTATATTTGCGATTATTCAGTCTATTATTGTTATTTACATTACCAACACCTCTATTCACACCTACTTCTGGTTTATTACTATATACATCATGTCCCATATTTCCAACGCCTCTTTCTATACCTATAGCTGGTTTGTAGCTATCTACATATTCTTCTCTTGTGTTTTGATTAGAATGTTCGATGTCGTGCTCCTCGTTTCCATCTTGATCGATTATTCCAGTGTAATGTTCTTCAGTATCTTTGCCGTTTAGTCTATCTTTATCCGTATTGAAAACTTCAGCTGCTATAAACGCTTTGTTGAAGACCGCGTACCATGCTGGAGTCTGTGGAGCACCACAGGCTTTACCGCCTGATGTTATAGCCACAACTCGCCACGTACAACCATCTTGGATTTGCACTGGACCACCAGAGTCACCCTGGTGAATAAATAACAATTTAGTTTTTATATAGCTTAGATGGAAAAAAACGTAAAAAGAAGACCTCCTAATTACGTGGGTAATTTTGTGACCAATCTGAACATCGCAGGATCCAGACCTAGAGGGCGACCAAGGACAAGATGGACAGATGTTGTCAAGAGAGATCTGTCTTCATGCAATGTCTCCGAAGAGGATATGTCCGACAGAGCGAAGTGGAGGAGGAAATTCGAAAGGCCCCCACCACCAGATGGGAATAATAAGTGCCAGAGAGAGAGAGATAGCTTAGATTGAAAATTATGAAATTACCGCTGTGTATGCGACTACAGGATTTTGTACATTGCCAGTAGGCATGAAACATTTGAAATAAACCATCCAACCAAACAAAGATACCATCAGGTGAGATGAAGGCCAGGAGCTTTCCTGTTATGTGTAAAAGTAACAGACATTAGCATATGGGGCTTAATCATAATATGGCGCATATACTTGGTTGCCACTATTGTGAGTTGCAAAAATATAGACAGGCCTTTTAAAAAGACTTTACCACGCAAGTGTCCTTCCCTCCGTTTCTCTCCCCGGCGCACATTTGGTTGTCGCTCATCAGCCCTTCCGGCGTCCGAAGGGAAGAGCCCAGTACTTTACGGCACTCTTTTATGTCCCAAACCGTTACAGAAACGCTGCGTAGCTCCAATGACGTTGACGCTGAGAACAAAGGTTATTCGTTTAGCGTTCCCGTGAATGGCAGAAAATTCAAATGACGTACAACTGAAGTAAAGCATGGGCAGAGGCTTAATGGCAATGAAAGGCAATACTTTCTGAACCTGTTTAATTTATTATTATGTGTAACTACAGCTGAGGTGCGAACTCTATACAGACCATTCGAGGAAAATAATAAACTAATTACAAAACAATAAGGAACAAAATTAATACCAATATTAGATTAAACGAAACGCGACCGAAACGAAAACTGCAAACAAGAACCACAGTGTACGTTGCCCTTGTGGCCTTGTGACATCAGATGTAAAGTCACGGTACCCAGTAATTTCACTGCCATATCCTATCCTTCAAACCGAAACACAGCAAAGCAAGCACTGCTGCTTTGTGGCAGAAATAGGTACGTTCTACGTCAAGTAAGTGATCTGAACAAAATAAAAAACCTAAGCTACTTACTTATTATTTAGAAAATATGGAATTTCTATTGAAAAGCACACGACGTTTAGGAAGCCCCAATAATGTATGAAAACTATAAACCACAAAACTTTGACAATAATTGCTTGATTGTAGCATGAATAAGTAAAATCTTTAATTTATGGCTTTACTAAACACCTAAAAAATCGACACCTCTGCTGTTTTATTACACAGTAGAAGTAGAAAGTTATGGTCTTTCGTACAAATATTGATAATTTTAGTTAATTAACAAATATTGATGCTGTTGTCAAAGCTCATGAATATTACAATTTTCATGTTTAAACAGGGTTATTTGTAAAACACCTGCAACCTCGCAGGATTAGATAGCTAACATCATAAACAACAACGTTTATTCTACGGCTTTTGATAATTCGTTAGATTTTACTTTCATACAGAAATAAATATTAATTTAATATACCTCTAGAATGTTTGTAACTCTACGCGCACAGCGCGCGAGCGTAGCGTCGTCTTCCGTCGTCGTTTATAAGTGAAACATAGACTTATCAATGTCACGACAGTGCAATAAAAACTTAAAAATTGATTTTTGTTCAATTTATTGAGTTATCTTAAAACTGGTAAAACAAACGTTGTAGTTAATGATGTTAGCTATTTAATCCTGCAAGGTTGCAGGTGTTTTACAATTAATTCTGTATATTATCCTTAAGGTCTTAAATGCTTACTTTTGCTACCTTTTGCGCCAAACGATTTAAAATCGCCACGGGCCTTATTAGTCTTACCATGTTTGGTAAAGTTCAACAAAATAAAGCTTATTTAAAAAAGTGCAAATGACCTATAGAAGTTTGAAAAAGAACATCTGTCATTGTCAACATTGAAACCATACATGATTCGGTGCGTCCCCATCCCGTGGCGATGACTGGCTCCCCAGCCCTGGGCGGCTCTCCGAGGCAGGCCGGCTTCACCGTTTCGGAGAATCTGGAGAGCACCATATAAAATCTAAGTGTCGTTAAGAAGATATTGTCAGCTATCCAGAAATAAGATAAAAACTAAGATTACCCAATCTACCTGTTAACAAGTGAAGACTTATTAATAATTTTCACTTCTCATGCTCGTTAACTTGTTTTTTATGTCCAGAGAACGCTTCATAAAATGGAACCACGGATCGATACCACGTGGTCTCAATCATTAAACCACAGAGGCGGTCGTAACTTCAGCATGACGATGACACTCATGGCGATGATGATTGGAAATGATTGTCAGCGTATGAAAAACTCACGTCACAAGGTCCGCCAGTTTCAACAAAGCGATATCGTAGTAGGTTCTTCTCCTCATGTACTTCGGATGCTGGATGATGGAATGCACCTTCACCACCAACGCTGACCCGTCATCTCGGTAGCTAGACCCAAGTTGAACGACTCTTGGTGTGAAGCTGTAACGGAAACAAGAATAAGAAAGTGCATGGCAGGGCACATTTTTTATACAAATAAGTATCATCACCAGTCGGAGCAAGGGCTGCGGAGATTGGACTTGAGTCAAGCATTATCTCACAATTTCAGTGACATAATCGCTATGTCTTAAAGAGTGTGGCGGCGCGTGTTTAGGCTGCGGTCCGAAACAGGTAACAGCGCTCACAGTGCTAACGATTATAATCGCTCGGTCCAAATTAAAAAGCACACTAAAAGTGCTAACAGCGCTATCAGCATCGATTTCGGTACGGGTTTTTAGCGTATCAATTTGTCAAACCAAATGCCAAGTAAAAATTTGGTTAGGGTAGGTCGTTTTGTTTTCAATTGCTCCTCAGTATTTTTGTTTTGTGGATTTTTATTACAATATTGTTTCCCCGCTGCTCATCCAGAGCAGGTACATTGATTTTGACGGCTAACGTTACCGCGCTTACAACATTTCGGGACGCGTTCGAGAACGCTAATAGCGCTGATTGTGACTTTTATTGATTTTCGGACCGCAGCCTTAGTGTAACCGACGACGTGATAAAAATTTCTTGACGCTCGTTAAGGGATACGTGTGACTGAGTTTTGTCACAAATTTCTTGGCAGCCCGTGCTCTGCCTGCTGGTGGCAGGTTGCCCATCTGATGGTAAGTGGTTATAGTCGCCTATAGGACAAGAGATTCCTGTAAGACATGCAAATCTACCCCCTCTACGAGGAGTCAATGTACGTTCCAACTAGTGACGTAAGATGTTAAGTCTAATTTTACTGTGGTTTTCATCCTTTAAACCGGAACACAGAAATGCACCCCTGCTTGGCAGCGAAAATAGGTAAGATAGAGGCGCACAGGTAGGTAGTGTTGCCCATAATCGGTCTGGGTCTTGCAGTCTTGCGAGACTCTTGCAGCAAGACCGAGTCCTAGACCAACACCAAGACTGACCCATGCAATATTTGAGCAAGACTCTTGCTCAAATCTTGCATGGATCAGCCTTGGGCAACACTACAGGTAGGGCTGCCAGGTAACCCGATTTGAGTGGGGCGTCCCAATATTGAGGAATATATGGACACGTCCCGCTGCAACTATGATCGTTAAATTTTTAATAGCGATATTAGTATTTATACTGGCGAAACACAGTAAATAAATAAAATTAAATAAACTATAGGACTACAGCAGGCGTAGCACGGGCTGCCAAGACTGGACTCGAGTCACGCATTATCTCACAATTTCAGTGGCATGGTGGCGCGTATTTAGTGTGACTGACCTGAATTTCTTGACGCTCGTCAAGGAACACGTGTGACTGAGTCTTATCACAAATTTCTTGGCGTGCTTGTGCGCTGACTGCTGTGGTTGTAGCAAGGGCTTTAATACTTTAGAAGATGTAGCAGTAGTCAGAGAGCAAAAATTTGTGATTAAACTCAGTCACACTTACACGTGTCCCTTGACGAGCGTCAAGAAATTTTTATCACATCAGTCCCACTTAATACGCGCCACCGCGCTACTCTTTAAGACATAGAGATTATGTCACTGAAATTGTCAATAATATCCTGTAAACTGTAAGTCTTTAAATCAATTGTATCGCGATGATTGCCGCATTTATCTCTTCGATTGCAACGTACATTAAATTAAAAAAATAGCTTAAAAAACTACTCCAATTAACATTATAGCTGTATATACATGATAATGTCATCAAACAAACTTTTAAATGACTTCTATTTAAATGGAAGCTTGTAACTGGCATTTAGATATGTATTTACATTGATTATTTTGAAAATAATGTTGTAAGCTTTTCAAAAAAGAAATAAATCATTTACATACTACTGAACACCTAAATCGAGGCACCTTGCACTTTTGGATTATATCGTCCATAACTTTCAAAAAATGTTCAGTCGACCAAAAAGTTTTATGCGATTTTATACCTGGCATGTTCATAATCCGCACATTAATTTGAGCATGAATATGTGAGCTACAAAATTCCAATAAAACTTTTTTATTGTCCAAATATTTTTTTAATGTTATGGACGATATAATTCAAAATTGCAAGGTGGCTCGATTTAGGTGTCCGGGGGTGTAGATACCTACCTAACGACTGTGTCATCCTTGTCGTAGAAGGTGCAGTGGGCCGCGGTCAACACGAAGCGATCGCTGATGAGGGACCCGCCACATTTCCAGGAGTAACCACCATCCTGGATGCAGTAAAGTAAAGCATGGATGCAGTGTACAAAAAAGTTGCCAAACAAGCGGAATTCTTACCTGATGGCACAAATGACTAAATGACCTATCTATTATAGTGCATGTGACTCATGGGCCTCTTAAGGACCGCAGTGTACGTTGCTAACTTGTCACTCGTCACATCTATACTAATATTATAAAGCTGAAGAGTTTGTTTGTTTGTTTGTTTGCTTGAACGCGCTAATCTCAGGAACTACTGATTCAAATTGAAAACTTCTTTTTGTGTTTGTACGGTGTGTACAAATTTAGCTGTGGTGAGTGTAGAATTTGGTGAAGGGATGTTAACGTACGAAACAAACCCACGAATAATACAAAGTATCTCCTTGATAGCTTCGAATGTTGATTAGTGTGTTCCAAACGTCGATGGAACTCCACAGGTAGACGAAGTTAGCCACAGTATCTCTTGAACGTCGACGAGAGATTGTGATTTAAAACTCCTGTTTTCTTGAAGCACTTCTTTAAAAAAAACTTCTTTCCTTATGCTCGAAGGACCAAAAAACTGTACGGTGTGTACAAATTTTGCTGTGGTGAGTGTAGAATTTGGTGAAGGGATGTTAACGTACGAAACAAACCCAGTAGATCGTTCTAACACTGATTTATTTACCAATTAAGAGCATTTATATAGTTTCTATAAATGCGGTGCTAAGCATATTTGCAACATTGTAGTGAGTTAAATTAAATACATTTATTGCTACATTTTGCGGGTCATTGGCATGCTGACTAAGATTATTGTACGGTGCTCCGTACAGTGTTGGATAGTCCATTTATCGAGGAAGGCTTTAGGCTATATAACATCACGCTACGACTAATAGGAGCTGAGCATCAATGACAAATGTTGCAAAAACGGGTAAAAAATATACGGCGAAACGTAGTTCGCTGGCACAGCTAGTTACTTAATACTGCAGCTAGATACTGCAGCGCATCAGCTATGTTTGCTAAAGCTGGTGTTGATGGTTTTCACAGCATCATAAGAAAACGGATAGCTTCTATAATGCGCAGATCTCGGGAGAGCTCAAACGGAGTCCTGGAGGTATGGAAAGACAAACTTGACTGTCCCCTTCGTATGCATTGGACTACGATGCATATGGGAGGAACACTCAAGTTTTTGAATTAATTATTATTTTATTTTATTTTGTGCAACCCTCTATTTACTAACATAGGATTAAGGAACTTACTAACAAATTTATATGGATTTTGTGAAAGTCTGAAATAAGTTTTATTATTATTATTATTATAATGTCACTGACTGTCTAACACTGATCGTGCTTTGGAATTCGCCACGTTTTTGTTGTGTGCTTTCGCACATATAATTTGTGATTTGCATTGCGATCGTGAAACAGACACCATTGTTATTTTATCTCATCAAGGAAAATTACATGAGACTGAAATATCCACAGACGTATAAAGGGAAGCAGACTAAACGTATCGTTCAAAAAGCGTGGCAACCTTACCACATGTAAACATTACTCACACACAAACAATATTAATTTTCACAAACATGCTCAGAAATGTAGGCATTATTGTACTAAAAAGAAGACACGAAGTTATTAATTCTTGGCTCATGCATTACTTTCCCGGCCTAGGCCAAGAAAGTAAGTATGAAAATTCATTTTTGGCCGCTGCTCCAATGTTTTTTAATTTATCTATAACTTGAATTATGTAACTTGTCATACAGCCAGTTGCTACCACATTATGAAAATGTACTCTGGGAGCATATACAACGTGTCTTATATCTCCCCATAAAAATTATAATAGGTATATAATTTTATTTAAACTATCAAAAGTGCCAAACTAAAACTGTTCTAAAACTGAATTTTCAAAAATTTGACAGTTAAATTCGATTGATATGACAAGTTATTAAAGTTGACACATTCTTTTCGGTTAAATAAATATTGTAATTTTTATGGGGAGATATTATGAGACACGTTGAATATGACATTTGAATTGACATTGCTTGATTTGTTTTTTTACTCATATTATACTAATTTTTTTCCAATTCAATTCAATTCAAAATATTTTATGCATACCATGTGTAAAATAGGTGGTTCACAAGAAATAAGATCATTATGGACCCGTTGGACACGCAATCGTTTAACAAGAGAGAGGAAGCTTATTATTATTAGGTACCTACTATTGTCTTATTTACAGATCATAAAGCTAAATTATACGAAAATCACGGCAATTATAAATATTTGAATAAATAGACAACATTAAACAATAATTATTTTAATGAAAGGAAATACACTGAATTTCATAATTAATTCCTATTACGTCTTTCATTATTTCCTTGCAATTATTGAGAACAGCACTATACATTACATACCTCGGCGGGAATGGGATTGCCGGACTCGTAATTATTGTCAAGGCCTCGCTCACGCTCGGCCTTGAAAGCATTACTCGTCCGGCGATCCCTAACTTCCCGGCCTCTGCAGTAATGTACTATTATTTCTGGAGTTTTATTATATTGTTACGTTTGTGGGGTGGGTGTTCAATAGAAAATTCGCGAAACACCGACAATTATGAGATAAGATTTTATTTGAGATTAGACAATTTGAGATTAGATTGGGTACTTTATGGCTTATAAAATAAATAAGATTAAAAAAAAATTTGATTGGGTACGGAATATTAGAGAATGTTCCATTCTCGAATATTCCGTACCCAATCGTTTGTTTATCTTCTCTTCTCGAAAGTTCCGTGGTACCGTTCGCGCTTATGTAGTAGGACCGGTGAACATTCGAGGCGTTCGAGATTGTTCTATTCTAGAACATTCCGTACCCAATCGATCGTTTGTCTTTAAGAAAGTTCCGTGGTATGCCTTCGCGCTTCTATAGTAGAGCCGATAAACATCCGAGGCATTCGAGAAGGTTCTATTCTAGAACATTCCATACGCGATCGATTGTTTGTCTTTCTAGAAAGTTCCATCGCATTCCCGATTATGTTTGTCTTTGTGAGCATATTTTATCTCTGTTCGCCTAGTCAGCACGCCTAGAAGTTTCTAGATGCATCTCGATCTATCTTTTATCTCTAGAAGGTGCTCACTAATGTTGTCTCTTTCTTATAGTGCTATCTCACTCATTCCTATTGATAATTTAGTCCTATATCAAAGTGTGTTTCAAAGGACCATAAGGGGCCCTGAAAACGCCTGAAAACGGGTTTTCAGGTTATGGTGTGGTTCGATAGAGGGTAGCCTGAAACGGACTGAAAACATGTTTCAGGCGCCTGGAAACAACAACAACTTGGGTAAAATTTCGATATTCTAGTATGTGATAGAGCACCTCCTGAAACGCGCTGAACTGCGTTTTTAGGCTGCTGAAAACGCTTCTAAGGCCAAGAAAACCACACCGGAAGTTTCTTATACTTGTCTCTTATTTTAACAAAGCCAAACATGGCGTCCACGTGGCGTCTGCCACAGCTTCGGAAATGTTTGTGTACGTTCGTATCACCATAGACGAAAAACAGAAATAGCGATATATCATGTCACTTTGGAGTGAAAGTAAAAAGGATATACATTACTTATGACAAATGTGTGAGTAAAATTATGTAAAGTCTGCCTCCCTTTATACGTCTCTAGAAATATCTGGCTTTTAATGGAACCTGATACTGTATTGTGCCAAAAGTAGTACAGTTTTTCATGAGTACCTTTATCGCCCGTATTTCTGCAACAAAGCAGCGATGCTTGCTTTGCTTAGGCAGTGAAATTACTAGGTTCTGTGACTTGACATCACGTACATTGACGTCCTTGTAGAGGTTTGTAGATTTGCAAGTGTTACAAGTACTATATTATTGTACTATATGTGAATTAAAATGAAGCTCCGATACCTAACAGTACCCATGCACACTTAGCCTTCTACAAAATCTAAATGGTCTTTCAACAAACATGTCTTGATAGAAAGCTATTTTGCATCATCCTAATTTTTTTCCATTCAACATTCATTCCTTTCATTCAGGACGTCGGCGTCGTTAGAAGAATGGGCGCTTTCTAGCGTTTTCAATTTACATACAAAACACCAAACATTCGTATTCATATTAGCAGGACAAAAGTTACCATGGAGGCTAGAGTAACTGACCTTCTTGGTCCAGCCAATCAGGGCCATGTGTGGAAACTCCTTGATGGTGGCAGCCTTCCCCCCGACCACCAGAGGCACGTTAGCAGGCCGGCACGACGACACGTTAATGTTAATAGCGACCTGCTCCGGCGATGGCAGCAGCGGTATGGCTTCTATCTTCTTTAGAGTTGACGCCTTATATTTGTCGCACACTGTAAGCGTAGAATGTTGTAATCATTAATTATTGATGTAATGAATCTTTTTAAGGAAGTTCTTAAACAAGCTAAAATGGACAGCGTACACAAGGCTTGTTTTTCAAGCCAGTGTTAGTAATTTAGCAAGCTAAGTAGCTTTGACTCGTCCAGAACTCCATTTCTAAGCTAGAAGACTAATGAAAATACTTTTACACTAGGATTTGAATAGGATATGAGTGTTTTCTTTGAACTAGAAAACTGTTCTCTTACCTAGAATACATAAAACTAGTTTTAGAGCGGAAGTAAGGTTGATATTGACTTAAGATTAATCTTCAGCATTATAAGATTAATCTTCAGCATAGCAGATACCATCAGCCAAAACGAAGGCATGAGCTTCCTTATCGTAAATAATATGAAAACAATTATTAAATTATTAAATTTTGCCTAATTAAAGAATAGTTGTAAAAAAATACATATGATTTTCAGACCTGTTCATATTGGTTTCATTTATTTACATAGTTTGTTGACTGTACAATATTTTAAGAGCAGATGTACAAATGACGAAAGACCACCAAATATTTTTAAATTAAATCATTAATGACGAAACGACACTACATCTATGAAAGTTAAAAACTATGACGAAACGAAACTATGACCAGACTAGATGTTATATTCTACGTGAGAATAGTTGTTAAGTAATTTTTAAAATCCTAAATGGTCATTCTAAATGAAAAAAGAACCTATTTAAGGATACCCCATATGACATAGTTTTCAGGCTTTATTTTATTTATTTTTCACAATATGGCGGTTAGTAATCGCCATATTAAATTTTCATTTATGCTATGATGAACCATTAAAACCGACCCACGCGTTTGGTCTCTAGAGTGCCACATAAATACATACATACATAGTCTAATAAACACATTACCACTCCTTTCGTTACACAGTCGGGTAAAAAGAGCGATTGTGGTTTCCTCTACGTAAATATTCCATCTTCAAATTAATAGAATTCTTGTAAACAATACATGGTAATAAAAATCTATGTCCGTATGTTTTAATAATTAGATTTTCTACTTAATAACATATTCAAGCATTGTTTTTTATCAAACTTAACTGAGTAACGATGAATTACTAAACATCAGATCCAGTGGGGATACCGAATAAACAAAACAAAATTGTCTAATTTCCTGAAAATATCAGGAAACTGACATTTATCACCCGCAACATTATTTCAAGATAAAATGGAAGCAATTATTGTATATCCTGTAAACACGTTGAATTTTGTTAACTCATTAATAAAACTGTTCAATAAAAGAAATGTCTTGTCTGTTGATTTTTAAAGTAATTAGCTTAAATTCACAGTCATAGCATTGTATTGTGTCATTTACGAGTAATACTCATGCATGATGTGCGTAATACACTAGGATGTCAATCTAGTTCATAATATTCTTAATATGTTCTAAGTATGTTAATGATTATAACCTTTTTGTGTGTCTATAAATAAATTGCCTCTAGAACTTTCAACTCTATCTCACGATCGATACTCGTCGTGAGTAGAATGGTGTCAAATACATAGATTTTTGAAAATGCTTACTTGCGAAGAGGATCGGCAATTGACAATACTCATAAATAATATTTGCATACGCTACTCACTTCTTTCTGCAAGCTCTATGTATCTCCTCTTCTCTGCCGACCTCATATTGTCTGTGTCAACTCCTTTAGAAACTTTTGGTTGTGCGTCAGAAGCGCCAGAATATCCGTCCCCTTCACCCTCTCTCGGATCATCATAATTACTCGGTGGTTTATTTGTAATCGGTGGCTTGTTCAGGTCTACATTAGCTGGTCTTACACCCGGACGTATAGTTGGTGTGTTATAATAGTTAAATCCATTAGGCTTAAAATTCGTGTTCTGATGATTGTATATTTTATCTATGTCATGGTCGATACCGGTTGAAGGGTAATTCGATTGCGTGGTATGAATTTGTGGTCTATTAGTTGGTTTATTAGGTCTGGTGTTAGTGTTGTGTGGTCTTGTGCCATAATTAGGTCTAGGTGTATTGCTATTAGGTTTCGCCGCATTAGTTCCAGTTATTTCAAAGTTTCTATTACTTTTGTTATTATCAGTAATCCATCGCCTGTGATCCTCAGTATTAGAGTCATATCTTTTTGTGTTAGTCGAACCTGTATAACTATTGTTTCTTTCAGCTTTGTCTTTATACTTATAGTCAGTTGAATCATATCCACGACTAGAATCTTTTTTTGTCGTTCTGAAATTTCTTTCGGTAGTGAAGTAATAATTATTGGCAGTAGTCTGTTTTCTTTTTGGAATATTATCATTTCTATCTAAAAAATAAGGAGTATTAGAAGAATCTTCAAGTTTTGCTGGTTGCTTATTTTTTGGTTTATGTCTATTTATTGCACTATTGTCTTCGTTCAATGGTTTGCTTATAAAGCTGATTTCATCAGGGAATACTATTAGGTCTTCTATTCGTGATCCTGGACTCTTTAGGTTGAAGTTTTGAAAGATATCTGCAATTAGATTGATAGTATTAGTAACGTCTAAACTTAGATTTGAGTGATAGTCTATAGTAAGTACGGTACATACATACCGTAATATTGGCTCTGGACATACTTCACCGCGACAAACATAACAACTGCCTGTACTAGCGCCACCATGATGAGATCATCTGCAAATAAACCAATAAAACATATTTAATAACCTTTATTACAAGTAAGGAATAAGTTATATTAAAAGTTCTCTAATTAAATTTTTTATAGGATAATTTTACCTGACCCTACTTTATTTTGGAGTAGATTACATCTTTTGGTGTTTAAATTAAAGTGAAACTTTTTTTACATCGCCCCAAACTTTTACGTCCATCTATCGCATGTCGCATAAGTAGCAGTACAAAAAACATGAGGTCTTTAATTTCACGAATCCATATATGACAGGGTTGGTGATGTGCGTCTGAGTTTCGACTTTAAATCGAGTAGAACATTATTTTTTTTCATAAATTTGTTTTATAATTTAATTTTTATTACTTTTTGTTTATTTTATTAATTTGTTTTTTATTACATTTCGTTTTTTTAAATAACTAGGTTTCTTTTTACTTTTAATTTTCTTTCCAGAAGAAAAATATTTAAGTTAAGATTAAAAACGTGATCTTCAATACCCTATATTTTTCGAAAAAAAATTGTGGTTTTCATAAAAACACACAATGATTTTATTCACTTCTTTTTAGTATAATCAATAAATCTTTGAATTAAAGAATTCCTTCCATTAAAATTCGGACAGTTTTAACAACAAACAGTTTTGCATCATTTTAGCTATCAAACGCCACAGCTATTAAATCGCGTCTTTAGGTTAATTTATTGGGGGGATTACTCCCTGTCACACCAGTGTGACACAGAAGAAATTTTGTCCTGACAGTCACACCAGTGTGACAGAGAAGAATTTTATTCCTCACAGTCACACTATCATATTTTGACGACAAGGACAAGTATTGTGTAACAATAGCTATGATCATTCGAAACGGGGTGTTGGTGACCGCTGTACCATTAACATACAGCAATACGTAATTAAACTACTTAAACAGACGATAGCTCTCACATCGTAATCCGAATTATTGCTAAAAGTGGCCACTTTTAGCAATAATTCGGATTATGATTATTCCTATACATTTATTCTATGCCTGAAATATCTGTATTGAGTAGATGACTGATCTATTTCTTGTAGAAACGTCTTTAATTTATCATCATACTGTAGTATTATATTATCTGTGTCATAATTAATAAAAAACGAATGGCGAAGCTAGTAGTAGGTACTGTGCCCTCTTAAGTAAATTAAAGTGAAGTGTAATAAACTATTTAAAACATTTTAATTCATTTATTTGAGATACCATAGAAGCCGTGCTTTGGACAGCCCTGCTCTACACCAAAGGATGTCAAAAACTTAAAACCCTGATTGAATTAAGCAATAAATCGTTTTTGAATAATAGCTCAGCATTATCACAATGTTTTATCCTATCTGGGGCAATTCAAACGCCCGTTAACTAATTAAATCGTGGCAATAAATCTCTAATAACTAGGTCCGAGAATACGGTTGATTCGTGGTTGGAAGTTGTTATCTTAACTCAGTGGTTCCCAACCTTTTAATATCCAGGGATCATTTACATTTCTTTGTTATAAGCGATAACCCTTTTGTACAAAAAACTTAATCAATATTGAAGTGTTTTGTTGTAAAAAACTTACTTGTAAATAGTTTCATGACATTCATCTTCTACACAAGTTCGTAGGACTAATATTATTGCTCGGTGCAACTAGCAAATAATCATATGCTCTCAGTCTATTAAAACCTTGTTCTTTTACCAAAAAAGACCTGCTCCCAGAAGTGAGTTTGCAATCGTGGACCAGTTTTCTCCTTCCGTGTGCCACGCGTGGTCCGCGGACCACTGGTTGGGAACCACTGTCTTAACTGTTCAATAACAGTTATATGCGCAGGGGCTTTTTATAATCGCTTGGAGCATGGTTTTATTTTATCAAATGTTATTCTTCACAGTTTCACGTCTCCTTGGTCTAGTGGTTAAGTCCATCATAACAGCTCATATACGTCCCCAACTCCCCATCGAGTAGAAGCTGCTGATGGGACACTTGCCAGTAAGTTTTAAGAGGAAACAACAAGGTCAAGAGAATTCAAAAATAGGTATTTGTAAAATGTATTGCTGTCGCACTGTGTGTCCGAACAACTGATCATAGGGACAACTGCAGCTGGGACCGAAAATACCTATGAAACGTACACAAAATATACGTTTCGTAGTCCCCTGTTTTCTGCGCGAAAAATTGATCGATTTTATTGCTTTTTGTGTTAAAAATTAAAGCAAGGCTTTTTCTGTGTTCCTATGTTTTGCTTTTTTCATATAATTTTCTTTACTTTGTTTACTGTACGTTTGAATACAGAAGAAAATTAGGTCGATTTTTTAGGTTTTTATAGGTTTAAAATCTCTTTCAATAATCAACTGAATAAAAAAAAAATAGAGCAACTAGTGCCGTTATCCAGGAAGGAAACTGGGGACTATGTTTGTATGGAAAAATGGACTTTACGATTTCCTCTTAAGGTGCATAGTGGTCCCAATGACCTTGCGTCGATCGTCCCGCACTAATTACATAGGAGTGAGTGAGTGAGAGTGAGGGGAATATTTAAGCAAACCTTTACGCGTAAAATGAATTATTTCAATAAAAAATTAATTAAGGCGAATAAGAAAAATCTAAAAAGACCATCCCCTAGAATATTGTTCACTTTATTTATTGAAATCGAAAGTAAACGATTTAACCTAATATTTACGACGCGATTAGGTTTAAAGTTTTAAAATCGAGGCATGTTTGGGTCACATTTTAACCAAGTTTTAATTAATTTATCAAAAAATTAAAAAGACCATCCTCTAAAGAATGCGTTGAATAATAACATATCTTTTTTAAAGATTTTTTTATTCAATATTTATGAAGAAAACCGGTTTTTTCTGCAGTGATTTTTTATGTTTGACCTTACTATGCGCCTTAAGATCTTTATGTAGGTTTAGGCATATTCAACGTGCCGTCCTAAGAGCCGGGTATCCCGGACATAAGTATGCGCGGCGTGTTTGCTAGAAGCTAGGGCAACGTGGTTTCTGGCCTACATCCCAGATAGCATGCTATCATGCCAAACTTGGGGCAAGTTTGAATCAAACTATTATACTAAGGGATTGGAGTCGCTCACGTCCGTAGGTTTTACCCTCGAGACCCTACACGTGATCCCCGGGTGGTGCTAATCGAGTGACCAACTTCTGGTGGTAGGGCTTGAAAAACCCGACTGGCTAGCGACCACCGTGCGCATGATGTAAAACCCGTCAAGTGGCCATTTTTGTCCGCGTTTCGGGATCAGTCTGCGCACAGCCAGAGCTTGAGGGGTCGTTGCTGCGATTCGTATGGTTTGTGCGGGCTTCCGTCGACCCAGTGCCAGGTTGACTGCGTTGACCCCCCGCCCAGGAAGACCCGAAGAAACGGCTGTTCCGCTGGCCGCCCGTGGTATAGTACAGGGGCCCGAGCGGACCTAACCAGTCCGTGAGGCTGCCCCACCATGCCACGCATAATCTCGGGTGGTCCGTCGTGCCGGTTGGTGACCGGTCGGTGGGTCCCGGCGGCCACTTTCGGGGGGGTTCGGGGGCCCTTCCGTGCGGAGGTTCAGCGCAAATCAGCTGTCGGCTGTTCCCTGGCGAAACAGGCCTACACACATTAACTATGCGAAACGCAGCAAGGACACCTCAGTTTCACGCCTCTCACTCCAATAATTATGGCAGCGCAAAATATTAAGACTGGTCGTACAGCGGTGCATTATCCCACCAAAACACCATTATTCGAGGTGGGGCTCGCTAACATCCGCGGGCTCCATTCTAACCTCTTAGCTGTCCACCACCATCTCGAGCCAGCCCGTCCAGCAATGCTGTTTTTGACGGAGACGCAAATTATCTGCCCGGCCGATACAGGCTACCTTAATTACCCCGGCTACGCTCTTGAGGAGTCCTTCAAGGCGAAGGCTGGTGTTTGTTTGTTCGTCCGGGCGGACGTTTGCTGTCGTCGCCTGCGCTGTTTGGAGGAACCTTCCTTTTCCATCCTTGTGGTACACGTCGATTTTGGCACTCATTGCCGTGTCTACGTCTGCGTCTACCGTTCCCATCGTGGTGACTTGGAGACAACTCGACTTTTTGAACATCTAAGTTGGGTGGCAGATGACGCGCAGGAGCGATTTCCTTCCGCCGAGCTGGTGTTTTTAGGGGACTTCAATGCTCACCACGAGTTGTGGTTAAGTTCCTCTAAAACTGACCATGCGGGTAGGACTGCCCACGCATTCGCTCTCACGCACGACCTGACACAATTGGTCACCCAGCACACCAGGGTACCAGATATTATCGGTCAAGCGCCCTCTTTAATGGACCTTCTGTTGACAAATCGCCCTGACGGATATCAGGTGGTGGTTCGAGCTCCACTAGGATCTTCGGATCACTGCCTGGTATCCGTCTCAGTCTCAGTGCCTCAGGCGTCGCGACCGTCGCCTGTGATTGCAGCACGCCGTCTGTGGCACTATGCGTCAGCAGATTGGGACGGTATGCGGGATTATTACGCATCTGTTCCTTGGTGGTAGCGCTGTTTCAATAGGATGGATCCGGACTCCTGCGCTACCTCTGTTGCTGACGAGATCATACTAGGAATGGAATATTATATTCCGCATTCCAATCTCGTCAGTAGAGGCAGACGTAACCTCTGGTTCAATCACGAGTGCGCCTCTGCTGTTGAAAACAAACAGCTGGCTTACCGCGCTTGGATCAGAGGCCGAGCATCTAAGGATCCCAATACAAGCCTACTGAAAACAGCCTACAATAATGCCACCAAGTTGTGTAAGAGGGCTTACATTAGAGCGGATGCTCAGCGCATTGCACAAGTGGGCCAGGAACTGCTATCGCACCCTACGGGTAGCCGTTCTTTTTGGCGCCTGGCCAAAGCTGTGCAATCAAACTTCTGCCAACCTTCGCTGCCACCGCTGAGACAAGCCGATGGCTCACTTGCTCATCAGCCGCAGGAGAAAGCCGACCTCCTGGCAAAACTCTTTGCGGCTCATTCCCGTGTCGATGACTGTGGTACACAACCTCCGAAACTGTCCCATTGTGGCAGCACCATGCCCGATATCCATATCAGACAGCGTGATGTGCGGGCGGAGCTCCAGTCGATCGATACTCGAAAAACAAGTGGACCAGACGGCATTCCTGCGATTGTTCTTAAGAAGTGTGCAGCGGAGTTGACTCCGGTCCTTACGCGTCTATACCGTCTGTCGTTCTCTGCTGGTTGTGTGCCGAAATCTTGGAAGGAGGCCAATGTCCAGCCGGTTCCCAAAAAGGGAGATCGTTCTGATCCGGCTAACTATCGTCCTATAGCCGTCACTTCCATTTTGTCTAAAATCATGGAGAGGATCCTTAATACCCAGCTGATCCGTTACCTGGAAGGTCACTCGTTACTTAATGACCGACAGTATGGGTTTCGTCCTAAACGGTCAACAGGTGACCTTCTAGCGTTCCTTTTGCACAAATGGGGTGAATCTATCGATAAGCGCGGCGAATCGGTGGCTATTAGTATCGACATCGCCAAAGCTTTTGATAGAGTCTGGCACAAGGCTCTTCTTTCCAAGCTTCCGGCATACGGATTACCCGCGCAGTTCTGTACGTGGATTGCCAGCTTCCTCAACGAGCGTAGAATTCGCGTTGTCGTTGACGGCTGCGCTTCGCGGTTCGTGGCAGTGAACGCTGGTGTTCCGCAAGGCTCCGTTCTATCCCCCACATTGTTTCTTCTGCATATCAATGATATGCTTTCCTTGGGAGCTATACATTGCTATGCAGACGACAGTACAGTGCATGGGGGATATCACGGAAGCTCAGGGGCTGTTCGTGGTGATATTGGTAGGGAAAGGCAGAATCTTATCATTGAGCTCAACAGGACGCTGGACCTCGTTTCCGAATGGGGCTCCAACAATCTTGTTGAGTTCAATGCTAAGAAAACACAGGTGTGCGCGTTCTCGGCGAAAAGTTCACCTTTCCTCCCCCTTCCTTCTCTTCAGGGCACAACCCTTCACACACAGAGCAACATCACCTTGCTCGGAATGAACATTCGTTGCGATCTGAACCCCAGAGGCTACATCGAATCCGTCATAACTACTGCCTCGCGGAAACTCGGTGTCCTGAACAAGGTGCGTAGGTATTTTGCGCCGGACCAACTATGCTTGTTGTATAAAACTCAGGTTAGGTCTTGCGTGGAATATTGCTCGCACCTTTAGGACGGCTCCGCTCAGTACCTCCTCGATGCTCTGGACAGATTGCAGCGTCGCGCTATTCGCATAATTGGCGATGTAGAGGCAACTAACACCCTCGAGCCTCTACAACTTCGTCGTGACATCGCCTCTCTTAGCGCCTTTTACCGAATGCTCCATGGGGAATGCTCTGAGGAGCTCTTTAACCTTATCCCTCCCTCTCCATTCCTTAACAGAAACACGCGTAAGGGCCTTCGGAGTCGTCCGTACACTGTGTCCTCCTTTTCACACCGTACCAAGAAATTCCAAGATTTCTTCTTCTGTCGTTCATCCCACACTTGGAATTCTCTACCTGCGCACGTGTTTCCTCCATCCTACAACATGGGTTCCTTCAAAAGAGGCGTGAAAAAGCATCTTTTGGGCCGGCAAGGGGCGGGCAGGTAGGAGAGTGGATGTCGTCCCTACTCTATCTGTCAACTCATTTGGGCCTCTTTCACCGCTTAACATCAGGCGGGAGGAGGTCATTTGCCGGGCCATCCATATAAGAAAAAAAATTTAGTTTCCCAACAACAAGCTTGCATCATGTTTGTTTTAAGCTTGCATGATGTTTTTTTTCAATAACGCAATGTACAAACTAGTCGCTATTTAAAGTTTGTTGGGGCAATATTGTATGTACATTGCAACATTATTATACTGCCGAAAAAAACAAAAATTACGTAAGTTTGTCAAAGTTTTATTCAAACTTGCAAGACAAGCCATTGCTATCTGGGATACGACCGGCTGCGTACTAGTGTATATCGACCATTACACTTTTAATCACTAATCAAATCGCAATGTCGATCGATTGGAAATTGATTCAGGAGTAAGTCTGCTGTTTACTGTTTAGTCCATATAATAAACAAATAAACTTATGTTAGTAGGTTCCCTTTGTGAAAAATAGAGCGGTTAAAAATGTTAACACTTCTTAGAAGAAACGCAAAACATGACTGGCATTTAATGTAACGTGAAAATATGTTGATGCTTATATGGAAACCCGGGATACCTTGAGCGCGCTGCAGCAGAAAGTAGCTATCGGATGGTTCAAGGTTTGTATTAAGAGTCGATGCGCTTCACATTATGGAATCTTGTTTAACCCGCCACCGAGCGGTGTGTCTATGAGACCGAGTGCTTTTATAATTGGAATAACATGTTTCCCTGCTATCGTTTTCAGTCGCGGTTTCAAGTAGCTGGTCACAAATACAAGGTATATTTGTAAATGAATAAATAAATTATGAAAAAGATTTCGTCTTGGGCGGGATATAAACGCGCGTCTCCAATATACCGTGTTGCCGCCTTTTTTTTTTTTTTTTTTTTTGGGAGGGGGGAAAATGCATTTACGCATTCCTCGTGGTCGAGCCAAACCACAAGGATATGTGGGACTTCCCAGCGGACCGGGCCTACCCACTAAAAACCCCCCCAGCAGCTCCTCCGTCCGTCACAAGACAGGGGAAAGGGGACAACAGCCAGGCCTTATTCCCGCTGAACCCCTGCCTGCGACATGTCCGTTGCCGGACGCCCCGTCTAGCTCTGCTGCTTTGTGGAGCGGCGCAGAATTGCACCGCTCTACACCCCGAAATTGGTTTTTTATTGTGGTTGTCTTCCACGCGGCCCGACGCTCAGTGCGCCGGGCCCCCGGCCCGCTCAGTGCGGGTAACGGGTTGCCCGACGGCAGATCCCACTGGATCCACCGCCGCGCGGGTGAGCCAAAGCTCTGGGAAACCCCCGGCAGGCGCGAAGTGCCGTGGCGAAAAGTCGCCTCCACCTTGCTACCTTCATAGGTAGCCGCCCAAATCGGGCTTCTGGCGAAAGCCACACCTCTTCTTAAAATAAGAAGAGGGGACTTCGCCCTTCTCCGCATGAAGCGGGTGGCCACACGAAGTGGCCCGCCGGGTTAAACTCGGCCATCCCACACCCCCCCCCCTCTATGGGGGTCCTCTCGTCAGACTATTAGCCCGCGGCAGAGAATCTGCCGGGTTGCCCAGGGTGCACCACAAGGAGGTTGTCTGACATCGCACCCCACCGTGTTGCCGCCTTCACCAACTAGGCCACCGAGCTATTACCAGCCCCGACGAAATCTTTAACTGTAGGTAGGTACTCATCTCTTTTGGCTTCATTTTTTTTTTTTTTTTTCTTTATTCATTTTCAATTTATTTAGTATTTTTAAAGAAAAATGTAAGTTTCATAAGGGGATGTAGGGCGGCTGATGTGTGCTCAAGTGTGCGATGTTGAGCAGAGCATGTCTACCGTCAAGTGTTGCCCCTACGTCCACGCCGTACATCCTGGTAATACTTGGATCCTTAACAGGCATCGCACATTACCAACTACCCTGGGGTCCAAGTAGCTAAAGGAAGCAACGCTATCTCGCCAGTGCAGTCCAACACGGTGAGAGATTCCATTTCCCCTTACTCCCATGTTCCAGTATTCCCTCTACCCCTCCTACCTTACTCCTCAGTCCCTTCTAAATCCCTACTTTTACCCAAACCCAATCCAGTGGTGTTAGGCGAACCGTAGCCGATGGATGCGTGGCCAAGGGGGTGCTTGGTCCCTAACGGTGCCTCCTCAGGGAGATGGCAATCCTGGGGTAGTAATTTTGCCTTACCTAGGCACGCGGGGCTCTGCTTGGGTGGACTTTTTAGTTCCCTAGCTTCTCGTGGGACGTGTATGGAAAAACGAACCCAAAATTGCTTTGATCTGGGCGATGAACGACCAGAACCATCTAGCAGCTTGACTGCATCAATACCCGACTTATCGGAGTTGTTTCTCGGATCTGAGGGAGACTTGCTTGGAGACTAGCCACCACGGATCCCGATACAAGCGACCGTGGATCGATACCCGATGCCGAAGGCACGAGGCTGACTGAAACAGACTCACATGTGCCAGCGATATCGAGAGATCGTCCACGGAAGCGATTTAATTTAACCGGAGCGGCGCGAAAACGTCTGAAGCGACTCGTGGCGGAAGGAATGGACCCTTCAGAGGCCTACAAACTCTGCTACGAGCGGATGACGAAAACGCACGATCCGGAGAAAAATGTGGCAGGTGCATCTTCCTCAGATCGAAGACCGGTCAAACGGATTCGATCGGAGGAAGAATCACCTGGTGACCACATCAGAAAGACTTCGCGTACTGGCGAAGGCTCAGCCGCCGGGGCGCTCCAAACGACTGGTACTGGGACCTCTGCTGTTAGTACGCCAATGGCAGGTCCATCGACAGCGAAGTCTTTTAAAGACGCCCTCACGGACATCCGAGTGGGGATCCGTAACACGGAACCCATGTCGGATGATCAACTTGGGCTTGTTAAGCGTGGCATTCTTAGGGCGATAATAGACGACCCTGGGAATGAGGCGGGCCCAAGTTTTGAGGGCTGCACTTTTAAGCCGGGCTGGCTTCAAATCGTCGTTAAGGATGAATACAGCCGGGCTTGGCTAGAACGGAACATTGGGGCTATCAAGCCATGGCCAGAGGCTGATCTTTCACTCATGAGTGAAAAGGAACTGCCCAAGGCCAGGATTGGTATTCTCTTTGTTCCTAAATCCGAGGCCGAATCTCCAAAAGACGCAATACGACTTCTGGAGAAGCAAAACGGACTAAGGACCAGTATGTGGAAGGTGCTAAGCGTCAAGACTGAACGGGACGGAATCACCATCGCCCTTTCGGTTGATGATGCTTCAGTTGAGGCCTTGCGCGCACTGGACTTTAGGCCGCGGCTCGGGTTTAAGAAAGTTCTTATTCGCATTCGAGGAGAAAACATCTCAACGAATGCGAATGAGAAAAGCAAACCTAGCTCCTCTGGAGCAAAGAAACTGCCGGCAGGTCACACTAGGCCACCGACATTACAAAAGGACCCAAACTCTGGGGCTGAGAGCCAACGCAATAGCGGAGAGCCTCAGCCCGGGAGTTCGGGAACTAATAAGCGTCCTAAAGGTCCACCTTCGGGGAAAAGGACCAAAATAGGACAGCCACAAGTGGCGAAAACCGCTAGCAAGGTCAAGGACGGTCCTAACGTCCAAAGACCTGGCAAACGGTCATAAAACGCCACTTACGAACACTTTACAAAACACCACACACCACACAACACACAATGGCACAACTACACAAAAACACAAATAACACACATGTGGTTCAAATTAATTTGCACCATGCTAGAGCCGCTACAGCGGTGCTAGAAAAAATCTTCACAGAGAAGAACTTACACATCGCTCTAATCCAAGAACCGTGGCTGGCGAACAACAACACGGTATCCGGACTTGGTTCTGCTGGTAAGGTTGTATATAACGTCGGTGGAATCAAGCCAAGAGCGTGTATCTTATCCAATAATGACGTTGACTTTTTATGTATACCAGGGCTATGCACCGATGACCTGATTGCAGCTTTCGTGAATACCAAGAGCGGTAATAGACGCCTCATCGTCTGCTCCGCTTACCTGCCTGGTGAGAAGAACGACCCATCCGAAGGATTGGCGAAAGTGGTCGAGTACGCAAACGAACACAACGCCGAACTTCTGATTGGGTGCGACGCGAATGCGCATCACACCAACTGGGGCAGCTCAGGTATCAACGCAAGGGGTGAGTTATTATATGACTTTATCCTAGCTAACTGTCTTCAAATAGTTAACAAGGGCTGCGTGCCAACCTTTTTAACTAGATGAAGGCAGGAGGTTCTTGATTTAACTCTTGCTACTAACAATTTATCCAGGACGATTAACGACTGGCAAGTTAGTAACGAAGTTTCAATGTCCGATCACGGACACATTACTTTCGTATTGAACACATCAAACATGTACGAAACCATTACCTTTAGGGATGCAAAGGCCACAGACTGGAACCATTACAGGAGAAGTCTCCAAGACAGACTCCGCGATATCCCTAAAACCATACGATCTCTTGAATCGCTGGAGTATGTTGTGGATCAAGTTACTGAAGCCATAACAGCCTCGTATGAAGAGAGCTGTCCTCTAAAAACTAAGAGGAACAACAAAATACCATGGTGGAACGCAAAACTCAGTAAACTAAGAGATGAAGCACGCAGGCTGTTCAATAAGGCTAAGCTGACCAAAGACTGGAGCTCGTACTCTAAAGCCTTAACTGCCTACAATAAAGAAATACGGAGGGCGAAAAGACTTTCATGGAAAAAGTTCTGCGAGGAGATTACTAAACTCCCTCAAGGAGCTCGAATCCATAAGGTTCTAGCAAAATCGCCTACCAACCAACTGGGACTACTAAAGAAACCAGATGGAACATTCACTGAGACAGCGGAAGAGACCCTCGAACTATTGGCGTCAACGCACTTCCCTGGATCAGTACTAGCGTCTAACATCGCTATTAGGGCTGCTCCTCACAACTGCCTCTCCAGGCCTAGTAATGAAGACTGGAGAAGAGCAGCGATGAATATCAGACCTAACAAAGTTGAATGGGCTATAGATTCATTCAAACCTTTTAAATCCGCGGGTGAGGATGATATCTTTCCTGCTCTGCTACAACAGGGTAAGAATATCCTTACTCCGGTTCTGGTAAAGATCTTCAGAGCTAGTTATGCCTGGGGATATATACCAGAAAATTGGACTATGGTAAAAGTTCGATTTATTCCCAAGGCTGGTAAAAAGGACTACGCGCAGCCAAAGTCCTTTAGACCCATAAGCCTCACCTCCTTCCTACTGAAAAGTATGGAAAAGGTCATTGACGTGTGCATTAGAGACGGACCACTAAGAAAACGTCCTCTGCATGCAAAGCAGCACGCTTATCTAAAAGGAAAACTGCCTTGCTCGAACTAACCGACAAGATAGAACGGGCTCTAGAAGATAAACAAATAGCCCTCTGTGCTTTCCTAGACATAGAAGGAGCCTTCGATAACGTAACCATTGAAACCCTTTCCAAGGCAATGGGCGACAAGGGGATTGATAAAACAACAACCCGTTGGATTGAATCGATGCTCCTTAACAGAATTATCAGTGTAAGTCTTCACGGAACCGTAAAAGGCTTCAAAACAACAAGAGGGTGTCCACAAGGAGGCGTCCTATCGCCACTACTGTGGTCACTTGTTATTGACCGCTTGTTAACTGAAGCCTCAGAAAAGGATTTAGATGTTCAGGGCTACGCAGATGACGTTGTAGCATGCGTCATTGGTCCCTGCCAAAGCACTGTCTCATCTATACTACAAAAATCTCTTAACATCATCGATAGATGGTGCATTGAGAACAAATTGTCGGTAAATCCAAACAAAACGACGATAGTTCCCTTTACCAGAAAGCGCAAGCTAAACAAGCTGGTAAATCCTGTTTTAAGGGGGACTCAAATACCTTTTTCCACAGAAGTCAAATATTTGGGCGTTACGATCGACCAAAAATTGACGTGGAATAGTCACATTTACAATGTAATCCAAAAGGCAAAAAGTGCTTTAGGAATATGTTGTCGTTTAGCAGGAGCGAAATGGGGCATAAACCCAAAAATCGCCCTGTGGATGTACACTGCGATCGTCAGGCCTATGGTAACATATGCCTGCGTGGTTTGGTGGAAAAAAGTCACGCAAGTGACAATTATCAACAAGCTAGGCGGTCTACAACGAACAGCTTGCCTTATGGTAACTGGCGCCATGTCTACAACCCCAGGAGCTGCGCTTAATGCCCTGCTGAACCTACCGCCCCTTCATCTATTTATAGTGAAGGAGGCGAAAGCTAGCATTTATAGAATAGAAAGCACTGGGAAGGTAAACTGGTACTCTCAAGCATTGAGGTCACTGCGACAAACAGTGCTTGAACAAAAACAACTAGCTATGACTACAGATGTCATGCTTCCACTCTGTAATTTTACTAAAAACTACTCAGTGGAACTACCAAGCAGAGAGGAGTGGGCGGAAGATCATAACCTCTGTAAGGCTGGAAGCCTAGTTTGGTTCACAGACGGCTCCAAAATGGGTCAAAATGTAGGATGCGGGGTATATGGTGTCAGACCGAGCTTTAACAAAAGCGTTAATCTTGGTCAGCACGCTACTATATTCCAGGCGGAGGTGTACGCCATCATAGAATGTGTAGAAGCTAATCGCCAACGAAACTACAAAAACCAAACCATTTATATCTTTTCAGATAGCCAAGCAGCTCTTAACGCTATTCAATCGAATGTTATATATTCGAAACTGGTGACAGACTGCGTAAATAAACTAAATGACCTGGGACAACAGAACAGAGTTATTCTGAAATGGGTACCAGGACATTCAGGTGTCGTCGGTAATGAAAAGGCCGATGAACTTGCAAGGGCTGGAGCGGAGGGTCAACAGATAGGTCCAGAACCTTTCCGTGGCATCTCGAAACGTCATGCCATGCAACTCCTTAAGGAAAACCTTTTAAGCGAATCAAAAAAATACTGGCTAAACCAACCAGGATTAGTACACGCTAAAACCTTGATAGAAGGATACTCGCAAAAACGAACTACTGAACTTTTACAGTTCAGTAGGACGAACACCGGTGCGATTGTTAGGGCCTTAACTGGTCACTGCAAGCTAAACAGACACCAATTTCACATGAAATTAAGTGAATCTGATATTTGCAGATTTTGCGAACAGGAGCGTGAAACACCCCAACACCTCTTGTGCGATTGTGGACCTCTAAGTCACTCGAAGTATCCACCTGGGAAGACACTTAATCAGCCCAGGGGAACTGAAAACTCTTAAAGCCAGAGCCATCTTGGATTTCCTGGTGGCAGCCAGGCTAAAAGAGATACTGTAACTTGGCGGCGAGTCACAATAGATCTTTTAGGTCGCAGTGACTACAGCTTCATTGAAGTTGCATAGCCCCAACAATAAGAATAATAAGTTTCATAAAAAAAGGTATATTTTTGTTTAGAACATGTTCTTAGTAATATAGCTAGCTGTGCCCGCGACTTCGTCCGCGTGGAATAGTAACTTTTGCCAGCATTTTGATTTTTGTAGGTATTTTTTTAAGATCTTGATTAAAAGTAGCCTATGTTACATATTATACTATAATTAGCTATCTATTAGTGAAAGTCCCGTCAAAATCGGTCCAGCCGTTCCGGAGATTAGTAGGAACAAACAGACAGACAGACAAAAACTTTTTAAATTGTGTTTTTGTTATTGGTACCCGATATACGAGTACATTCATTCAATTGTTATTTTGACATTATAAACAGACACTTCAATTTTATTTATTTGTTTAGATACCTACAGTAGGTAAGCTGTTGGACAGAAGCATAGTGATGGTTCAGTTGCCCCTGTTTTAGTGTAAAAAGGCCAGTTAAAGTGAAATAATTGTAAAAAATATGTCAATATAATTGTCAAAAGTATGTAATATAATTATCAAAAGGTTTGTGTAAAATGTTACAATATATCACATCTAAACTAAAATCATTTTAAAATAATTGAAAGTCAAATAAAAGAACTATGATTTAGGAAATCTCTTTCATTTATTGGAACAAGGAACATGCATAATATATAAATATTAAAAAAATGCGCAGTCATTAAAATAATAGGAAAATTGTCCGTAAAAAATTACGGTTAGTGGGACGTGCGTCACCAATACCTAATGTGAGTCAAATTAACATCACCGTTGGCGGGTTAATACCGGTAAAGTGGAAAAAGTATATAACTACACTAGCTTTTGCCCGCGACTTCATCCGCGTTGAAGTCTTTTTTATTGATTCCCTTTACAAATTCCCTCCCCCCCTTTACACCCTTAAGGCGCATAGTAACGTTAATCATAAAAAATCACTGCAGAAAAAACCGGTTCCCTTCATAAATATTAAATAAAAAATCTTTTAAAAAGATATGTTATTATTTAACGCATTCTTTAGAAGATGGTCTTTTTAATTTTTTGATAAATTAATTAAAACTTGGTTAAAATGTGACCCAAACATGCCTCGATTTTAAAACTATAAACCTAATCGCTTCGTAAATATTAGGTTAAATCACATACTTTCGATTTCAATAAATAAAGTGAACAATTTTCTAGGGGATGGTCTTTTTAGATTTTTCTTAGTCGCCTTTATTAATTTTTTATTGAAATAATTCATCTTCCGCGTAAAGGTTTGCTTGAATGTTCCCCTCACTCTCACTCACTCACTCCTATGTAATCAGTGCGGGACGATCGACGCAAGGTCATTGGGAGCACTATGCGCCTTAAGAAATGATAAACTATTTTTATACGCCTCAGTGATAAGGGTTTTTCAAACAATTATTATAGCGGAACGTAGTTCGCGGGTACAGCTCGTCTAATATAAAAAATTCTCGTGTCACAGTGTTTTTTTGCCAAACTCCTCCGAAACGGCTCGACCGATCTTTATGAAATTTTTTGTGTATGTTCGATAGGTCGGAGAATAGGTCGTAAACTATTTTTTAACCCCCGACGCAAAAAGAGGGGTGTTATAAGTTTGAGCTGTCTCTCTGTGTGTCTATGGCACCGTAACTCCTAAATTAATAAACCTATTTGAGTGCGGTTTGTTTAATCGAAACCCTTGTTCATCGAGGTGGTTCTTAAGTATGTTTTATGAAAATCGGATTAGCAGTTCACGAGCTACAAGCACTTTGCCAAGACGAGATAGCTATTTTTTATTAGCTGCGTTTTGGATCAATTGGTATCTATTAGAATTAATTAGAAATTTGAAAAGAATGAAATAAATAATAAAATTGAAATTTTTAAAAAACCCCCGACCCAAAAAATCACTCTAAAAAGTATAAAAATAATCTTTTTTTAGCTCCCTTTTATAACTTGACTAGCTTCCGCCCGCGACTTCGTCCGCGTGGAATTGTTACTTTGGGCTAACGCTAACTTTAACCCGCGACTTCGTTTATAGGTGAGTAAGTACTGGGTCTTATAATCTTATATCATGTAGATTGTAGGTTATTCTCAAAAAAACTAAACTAATGTTATTTTAAAGTACTTCTGCGTACACTATATTTTTAGTTTTTTTTTCTTCCGGCAGAAGTAGATAGCTAACTGGGGCCACCGCCCTTCCCCCTCATGACTGCCCACCGGCTTTGCACATTGTGGGCGCAGTACTCGATCATTATTTTGCTGTGATGTTATTTTAAAACTGCGATATCTCTTAAGATATTCATTTAAATCGAATGATGTAAAGGGCAATTTTGTTTTAAATTAAATACTTGTGATGAATAATGAATTTATTTGGATGAGGATTAATATCATGTTTATAAAAACACCTTCGCAAAAAATACATTATTTTAGAACAAATTTGGTTAACATAAAAAAGGTAACATAAAATAGTGAGCTAACCTTAAAAGATAGATTCTCATCTTAAAAATATAAATAGGTACTTTTAATCAAGTTATAAAAGGGAGCTAAAAAAGATTATTTTTATACTTTTTAGAGTGATTTTTTGGGTCGGGGGTTTTTTAAAATTTTCAATTTTATTTTTTTAATATGGCGAAACGTAGTTCGCCGGCACCATTTCGCCGGTACTAGTCTTCTTCTCTAATATATAAAATTCTTCTGTCACAGTGTTTGTTACCGAACTCCTCCGAAACGGCTTGACCGATCTTTATGAATTTTTTTGTGTATTTTCGGTAGGTCTGGGAGTAGGTCGTAAACTATTTTTATATACCCTTAAGTTATAAGGGTTTTTTTTGACAATTATTATGGCGAAACATAGTTCGTGGGCACAGCTAGTCTAATATATAAAATTCTCGTGTCACAGTGTTTGTAATTAAACTCCTCCGAAACGGCTTGATCGATTTTTATGAAATTTTTGTGTATATTTGGTAGGTCTGAGAATAGGTCGTATGCTATTTTTTTATACCACAAGGTGAACAGAAATCTCCAGAAAATTTTTTTTTTGGAGAATTATTACGACGAAACGTAACGTAACTTTATACTAGCTAGTGCCCATGAACTACGTCTGTGTCCAAAAATTCCCAACGACTTAGAATTTAATTTCAAAACCGCCCCCGTAGTCTAGTGGTTAAGACCACCTGGCATTGATCTCTATATCCAGTTCGATTCCCCATTGCGGCAGAAGTTTTACTGCCTTGTTTGGTCGCTGGCAGGGCTTCTGAGTCCGCCTGGCTAGCTACCACCGTCATACCTAAGTTTGTCGCCATAATAACAATGTTAATAGCATTGTTGTGTTCCGACAATAATAGGAGGTAAGATAGCCAGTTCCTCAGTTGAGTCATTTTTCCTTGCCGTCACTTACCATCAGATGACTTGAAGGACAAGAACCTCCCTTTGTACTTATACAAGGTTATTTTTTGTTACTAAAAAAATGTTGTGTGCTTGTTCAGACAAGCAAAGTGAACAACTTTCACTACGGGACCAACTTTGAAATCGCCAAAAAAATCAGCTGTTCCATACATCTAGGTTCAGTGAATGTTGAACATTTGTATGGATCAGCTGATTTTTTTTAGTCAGAGATTTAAATCTCTTTTTTTAGTAACTAAAAAAAAACTTGTATAAAAATGACGTCGTAATATTGCAATTAATAGCTTAACTAGTGCGATTCTATTCTAGGCACTTAATCATACAAAAACTCACCAACAATTAAAAGACCAGGTAATTAAAATCTTGAACTATAACAATGGAAGGTAGTCAGTCGAGCATCCATTTCTATTAACTCACTCACAACGCATTACTTTGAATTAATACTTTACCACTTAGTCATATTTAAATGCGGTTATTTAAATCACTTAGTCACAATAAAACAAAATTCTTTAGTTATTACGAAGAATCTGACTACTTATCTAGTCAGTTACTAAACTATAAAAAATTTCAAAAGATTGATTCCAATTTTGAACACTTTTGACATTTCATTTCCGTTACAACTTCAATTATTATATTTTTAAATATTTATTGCAAAATTTACTTTTTGTTTCTTTTATACTATAAATTGTCACACATAAGCACGCAATTCTATTGCGGTAAGTTCACAAATATTTATTGCTTTTCACTTGTCACTATCTGATTTATAAACTTTTTGTACCAAATACGCGTTTTTGGATAAACAGTTACGCATAAGGATGTACACATTGGGTGCGCGCATCAGACCGCCAGTGTAAAATATTACTGACCGAATGAATAACCTACTTGAACATCGTAGTTGTCTCAAGAGCTAGGGCTGTCGCACTAGAAATAGTATAAACTTTCCTCTGAAATATCCACGATATTGGTGATTGGGTAAGACCACGAGATATAGCTAATAGTTGAATGAAACGCGAAAGAAAACAATCCATGCAAATATTACAAAATAAATGCGAATGCATGTCTGTATCTGCTCATGTCTAACTAAACTACCTAACTAATCTTTATGAAGGCCCTGATAAAGGAGATTTTTATCTCGATTTTTAATAAGTTCTTTATTGAACACGTCTTATAACTGAGTTCCACGCGGACACAGTCACGGGCAAAAGCTAGTCATTTATAATAATAGTTAAGTAATTTATTCAAAACAGAAACGTGCACTTATAAACATCAAAGATACTACTAGTAATTACCAGAAAAACGATTTAGTGTTGCCTAAAATAGTTTGTTTATAATTATATATAGTATATGGAACACGTTAATTTGTTATGTGTAGTTTACACATCCCGTCATTATCATGCATTTCGAAAATCAACCGTCCTCTACCTAAAAGTTACCTGGTAGAGATTGCTCCATCGCCGCAACATCCCCCCGTCATCGGTCGAAGAGGACGGCGTTGAGGGACGCGTCGCTGCCTGGCAAGGTTATGGGAACTCTTACGATAACTTCTATAAGCTCGGCGGCGTACCGACATATCTACGTTACCCAGCGTTGATTAAAAAAGTTTAATCAATCATAGAAGCAGTAAAGTTGTAACTTAAGACCAATTTTTTGACACATATGGGCAGCATTAGTCAATGTAATGTACGACCACAAAGTAAACGAATTCTTAACTTATTTATCATACCGTATCAAATTTGACATAAGCAATATATTATGACAGATAAACTAACCGTGCTACTTGACATTAACTATTTCTTTAAATTGACCAAGTATCAAAAAACTGCCCCTAAGTAGTTGTAACTCGGAACTCAGAGCACTGGAAATCAGAAACGAGTTGACCATGAGTTATCAGAACAATAATGTTATCAGTTCCTTCCTTTTGTTATAACGCACTGTGAAGTATTAGATTAGAGCGCGGTTCAGTTAGTTATTTGTATCTTGTTATTAAAACACTTATTTCACAAGTTCCACTTGAATTTTATTATATAATAATAATCACTTTATTGTACAAAAATTGTATTACAATGGGATACAAATGTAAAAAATATATATATGTACAAATAGGCGACCTTATTGCTAAAAAGCAATCTCTTCCAGGCAACCTTAAGACAGGGAAATAGGAAAAAGGACAATCAAGGGGAAGGGTGCAGAAATAGGAATAAATATTGCTTGTGTGATAGGAAAGGGACACAAATAACAGTATAGCGGTTAAGGATTTGTGGATAGGAAGTGACTACGAACTGAAGATTTGAAAGAATCTAGCGTACGCGCTCTCTTAATACTATCAGGGAGGGAGTTCCATAGCCGGACGGCTTGAGAAGGAAACGAGTACGTCAGAAATTGAGTCGAGCGAGGCGGAATGTCCAGGAATAAAATGTAATTAGATCGCAAATTACGACTCGACGAAGTGGACCGAAAAGAGAAATGAGACTTAAGATAAGGTGGAGACATTGGATGAAACAGAATATTGTAAAGAAGGGATAAGACATGTAAGTCTCTACGTTGTATTATATTTAAGTTATTGCGACCGGTTTCGATACATCATCGTCAGGAATAACAAGATACCATGGAGTTCCATCAAGAAATTACAACACGAAGCTTTAACTAGCTATTTGTAATTTTTTATTACTAGCTTCTGCCCGCAACTTCGTCTGCGTGGACTTCAGAATTGGGTCTAAAGCTTCGCTCGTTAACAATTTTCCATGTCAAAGGGTACATGCATGCCAAATTTCATCCAAACCCGTTCAGCCGTTTTTGCGTGATTGAGTAACAAACATCCAAACATCCACACTTTCACATTTATAATATTAGTAGGACTAGCTTTTGCCTGCGACTATGTATTTCAAAAACTAACCACTAACTCCTTAAATGTTAAGTATCCATCATCCTTGAGATGATAACTTATAGATGCAAATACCTGAATAGCTTTAGAAAAAACATGAGACGTTGGACATGCCTATGAAATTTAGTTTCTTCGATTTTCTTGGGATGCCATCACCAGGTCCTGACTTGGTAACATGGGATGGCCTCGGGAGTATAATCTTTCGAATACAAAGAGTTTTGATAATAAATTAATATTAATACTATTAACAAATGAAGCAAACGAACTGAGAACCGCCTCCGTTTAAAAATAATAATCTATACAAATAAATAAAATTGAAGTGTCTGTTTGTAATGTCAAAATAACAAGTTTTTACTAAATGGGTATGTATATATATCGGGTACCAATAACAAAAACACAATTTAAAAAAAATTATCTGTCTGTCTGTCTGTCTGTTTGTTCCCGCTAATCACCGGAACGGCTGGACCGATTTTGATAGGACTTTCACTAATGGATAGCTAATTATATAAGGTATAAATGACATAGGCTACTTTTTAACAAGATTTTTTTACAAAAATCAAAATGCTGCCAAAAGTTACTATTCCACGCGGACGAAGTCGCGGGCACAGCTAGTCACTGGATATAACTTGACAGCGCCAGCCCTAACCGTCATTATTAGCGACGCGCAATGCAATGCGCCTGCGCACGTCACAGTCAGGGCTCGAGAACCTTCAACGATCGGCTTGAACTTGATCAATTAATATTCAACAATAACCACAAAACAAAATTGAGGTGACGATATTTATAGGATAAACGCTTATAAACATTTAGGCGTCATTTCGAGCTTTGATACAAAGATCCGTCTACGACTGGAAATTTTACGCTGCCTGCTTTACTTATACATAAGTATAATGTTTTGTTTGAGTAGCAGAGGAAAATTTGGTACAGAGTCTGTGCGGTTCCCTCTTAAAGCTTAATTAATATTACTTATTTCCGCTGCAAAGCAGCGTTGCTTGCATTGCTGCGTCCCGGTTTTTTGTCTAATAGAAAGAAAGAAAGAAAGAAAAATTATTTATTCGGTAGTTACAACTGTAACTGTATAAGTGCATAGTACAGTTAATAATAAACTATATTATGCCTTGTAATATTGATGGAGAAAGCCGGGGATAGTCACTGCGCGAACGGTATAATATGTATACGCTGTCAACCATGCCACTGAGATGAGTGGTTTTTTTTATATACAAGTTAATTTTTTAATAACCTACCATAAAATTTAGTTATACAGGATATATGTTTAGTTACATACACCCTGTATATACTAGGTTATTTTTTAATTACTAAAACATTTTCGTTTGCTCGTTCAGACAAGCAAACTGAACAACTTTCACTATGGGACCAACTTAGAAATCGCAAAAAAAACAGCTGTTCCTTACAAATGTTCAACATTTACTGAACCTAGATGGTAGTATGAAACAGCTGATTTTTTTTGCGATTTCAAAGTTGGTCCCATAGTGAAAGTTGTTCAGTTTGCTTGTCTGAACAAGCAAACGAAAATGTTTTAGTAATTAAAAAATAACCTAGTATATACAGGGTGTATGTAACTAAACACCCCAATAACATTTAAGGGTATGTATCCATCAGAAGTAGAGATTGTGTAGGAAAAATGTTAGGGCTAACAAACCTACTTTTTTTCCATATAAACTAAATAAAAAATAAATTATTTTTTGGTATTAAGTGCCGACAGCCCTACGTAAGCGTACGAGCAGTACTACGCTCACGTCTGTCACGTGTCATTTAGAGTTTAAATTTATTTTGTGTTAAGAGCTGATTATGGTTGTCACTCGAAAATTTTTGCTTTCAGTTTAAAATCAAATAACTCTAAAAGTATTGGGGTCCCAGGTCTCAGACAAGCACCGAAGGTCCATTTAGTATCTAACTTCTATGCCCCTTAAATGTTATTGAGGTGTTCAGTTACACTCGATATAATTCAGTTGTGTGGATTAAATGGTATGTGATGCCTTGATTTAGGAGGAGAGAGAGATTTTTCAACTTGCACTTCTACTTTTTAAATGTCATTGTATGTACTACAATGTATACATATACATGGTTATTTTTTATCACCCTGGAAAATTTAAGGGACGCTTCACGACATGGTGTTAGAATGATTTAAATATGAATAAAAAAAACTCGCTTACTTAATTTTATATTAATTTTCAAAAAAATCCAAAAAATGCTGCATTAGTCGAGAGCAACATTTTTAGAATTTTTTTAAATTATTTTTTTATATTTTTTATATCATAATAGATGTGTCCAGAAGCGTCCCTAAAATTTTCCAGGGTGATAAAAAAATATCCGCGTATATATTGTAGTACCTGTAAAACACCTACAACCTTGCAGGATTAGGTAGCTAACATCATTAACTACGACGTTTGTTTTACAAGTTTTGAGATAACTCAATAAATTGAACAAAAATCAATGTTCATGTTTTTATTGCACTGTCGTAACATTGATAAGTCTATGTTTCGTTTATAAACGACGACGGCAGACGACGCACAGTGGTCCGGATTTTCAAAAAGGTGGACATAGGATCGAAAATGCTTATTTAACTTAACAAAAAATTGTTTCGTATAGGAAATTTAACGCTGATTAATACTTATTTCTACAACTTTTCAAAAAAACTGCTCCTTCACGTCAAAAAAAAATATTGAAAATAAAAATGTATGGGAGAAAATCTATTTTATTTTTTTTCTCCGTTCAGTATCAAAGTATAGCAAGCAAACCTTATATTCTGGTAAGTACTTATTGTCCTTAATACGACGACATATAAATTGCTTGCGTATCCCTGCGGCCTTGGCGCCTACGATGCTATAAAGTTTAAAATTTTTATGTTGAATTATCTTATTATTATTAACGAGTTTTTCTATTAAAATTAATCCAAAATATATTTTTTAATAAAACAAGCCCCCCGTGTGCCCCATCCTTTTATTAGGCTCGCCCCCTATTACTTGGGACTTAAATATAACTGGCGAAATTACAGTGTACTATAGTGTAGTATACACCTTTGCCTTCGGGGAATATAAAGCGTGACGTTATGATAAAATAAGCATTTTTGCTTATTTTTGTTTTAAATAATCTTCTGTTGATTATTCTTTCATCTGTTGATATTTCCTATTGATAAATCATGGTTGATATTGGTGGTTATACTACTAGTGTGACTTATCTTGAAAGAAACAATTAGAAATAGATTTAGCCCTGAAAAGGGCTTTTTCTGAAGTCTTGAAAATGACTATTTTAAGTCATCATCATCATCCGAGCGTTATCCCGGTTGCGACCTTACGGGCCGGGCGGACCCCGGGCCCGTAAGGTCGCAACCGGGATAACTTGTCTTCCAGTCTAACCGGATACGGCTGAATATCACGACCCTTTGACTATTTTAAGTAGTCCTGAAAAGGACCACAACAACTTAACTACTACTACTAACAAACTCAATTCTAACAATTACAACATCACTAAATCTGTCACGTTTACATTAATGGATCATGTTCAGACTGCAACTCCTGTAGATCCATATTTTCGGTTTCTTCTGTTACTACCTCAGGCAACAACAAAAGCTCTTTAACATCTGGAAAAAAATCGAATTGCTTTGAGTTGCTGTATTTTGGTCGAATATGGGATAAATATGGGTCTGAACTAATTAAAAAATTATGAAGCAAGTCCTCGTTGGTCTTTATCCTGTTAAATTTTCTTGTGTGAGACTCACGAACTTTTCGAAATTCTTTATTTCTTGCTTCTCCAGCTTCTTCGGAAAGAATGCCAATTGGTAGGAGGCCAAAGTGATGACAAATGTCTGCACCGTGTATGAGTAGCTTGTGCACACTTGCGGGCATATAAAACCATGGGTATAGATGAACAAAGATCTCAGCTGTTTCTCTGCAATAAGTCCTGAATTTTTCAATATCTATGGCACATCCTGATGAAATCGTTTGAAGAATAACCGCAAAATGCTTCAGCAGGTCTTTGTCAACATTGGTTATTTCGGCAGATTTCTCATAATCTCTAAAAAACCTTCTGGCTGTGTTTCCGTCGTTTGTGGTTCCAAAGCCTTGCTTCACAAAATCCACAAGTATTCCCATTTGCTGTTTGAATTCTTCTTGTGTCAAATGTTTCTTCGCAGCTTTTAGTAAGCACCTCGTGCAGTCCACATCTCAAAGTCCATGTTGTAAGATATGTGTAGAATACACTCCATACAACGAATCCACATATGAAGAGTAGAAAGTCCATATTTATAAACATCTTCTCGAACAGGTCTTGTAAATACTTCTGACAGCTTGTTCATCTCAGTTGGCTTAGCAAGGCAAATATTGCAGGCAGATGCAGACGAAGTATCCGTTATAATAGTGGCCACTTTTCCGTCGATCATTGTCATATGAAGCTTGTGACTAATCTCTAGCCCTGCCCATTTTGTAGAATCGATGTTTTTTATTTCTTCCTTCAATGCAGCTTCTTCTTGCTTGATGTATTCTGCTGTCTCTTTACAAAACTCGAACTTAATGGGCCTGCAATAATGTGTTGAAGAAGGTGTTGGGTTTTCCCATATGGTGCTATTATTAGAAACTAATTTACGAGGGACAAGACTTGACATGAAAACCGATGAATCACTGAAGTCTACATGTTCACTCCTTTGCTTGTAGGTACTTTGTGAAGAAGCACCATCAAAACCCCATTTACTAATTAACTTCAATCCTTCAGTTGACGAATCAATCTGGGTACCAGTAATTTGAAGAATCTTCTGGACTGTCAGATCCAATAGGGCTTGAAGCTTCACTCTGGCTCCTCTCTCAGTAATTTCTAAATCATGAGGATAGCATCTATTTTTAGCTTCAAGGAGTTTGTGATACGATGGTAACACTGGAACTTCACAATCTAACAGCGCTTTCCTTAAACACAAGTATTTCCATTTTGACAGGTTCAATGATGTATAAAGACCAAGAGCATAATCTCCATCAAAAGTTTTTTTCGTATTTTTCTTAAACAATGTGGCTTGAACGATAGCAACACTATCAGGGTTCTTCGTTATATGGTCAATAACACGAGCTAAGTCATTCTTCTTGTCTATCCTAAGTCTTTCGACTAATGCAAAAGTAAGTTCTTCCGGCGAATAGTCCAAAAGAGACTCTGAACGTCTTTTCTTCTGTTTGTTGCTGAGGTCAACAAAAGGCTTCCTAATCTGAACTTCGGTAGATGTGCCCACAGTTGTTGTACTAGATGTCGACGGAATCACAGCTGTTGTAGTATCGATGTCAAATGAAGTATTGTCTGACGATATGTTTTCGATAACTTCATCTTGGGCTTGAAAAATCTCGGATAAATTAACAGTAGTGCAATTTGGCCAACTAATATTTGATTGTAACCACGCAGCATGTCTATTCATGAAAGTCTTCTGATTTCTAGAAGCACTTGTCCATCTGCGATTGATATTACTGACGTAGTTCTTCAAAAAGGTCTTGATTATTTCTAAATCTTGTGAACATGTTTCAACTGGGATATGTAGAATAATAGCTTCATAGAGTCGTGCCCAATTTTTCATATCTCCTTCAACACGGAGGAACATAAAGATGTCCAAGTTTGTTACAAATGCAGCCATAACGAAACTCACTAAACTTTCACACAGCACGGATAATTAGATATGTTGCTTCCTCAAGGGTTGAGAAACAAGTGCCTTTAATTGTTTCATGCACAGATATTTATAACAAACACACGCGCGCAAGTAGTGACTGACAAAATTAGTACCACATCTTCAACAGCCAATCAGCGTCGTCGATGTCTCCGGTGGTGGGGTAAATGATTCTTATATCACAGGAGTCGTTTCAGTCAGTTACAAATAGGCAACGAATCAGCACGTGACTGTTGTTGAAGACTTTTATTACTATTTTTTATTAAAATAAAATGAAACAAATGCTGGAATGCATATGTTTTAATTCTTATATAATTAAGAAATTATATTTTAAATTCAGCATAATTGAAAACCTCGATAATAATTAAAAAAAAACCCAATTGAAATTTTAAACTTTGAATCGTCGTAGGCGTCAAGGCCGCAGGGATACGCACGCAATTTATATGTCGTCGTATTAAGAACAATAGGTACTTACCAGAATATAAGGTTTGCTTGCTATACTTTGATACTGAACGGAGAAAAAAAATAAAATAGATTTTCTCCCATACATTTTTATTTTCAATATTTTTTTTTGACGTGAAGGAGCAGTTTTTTTGAAAAGTTGTAGTAATAAGTATTAATCAGCGTTAAATTTCCTATACGAAACAATTTTTTGTTAAGTTAAATATGCATTTTCGATCCTACGTCCACCTTTTTGAAAATCCGGACCACTGTGCGACGCTACACTCGCGCGCTGCGCGCGTAGAGTTACAAACATTTTAGAGTGCATTAAAATTTATTTTTGTATGAAAGTAAAATCCAACGAATTATCAAAAGTCTTAGAACAAACGTTGTTGTTTATGATGTAAGCTATCTAATCCTGCGAGGTTACAGGTGTTTTACAAATAACTCTGTATATAGACTATTCGTATACACTATCTATGTCTACACTATTATTATAAAGAGGAAAGATTTGTATGTATGTATATATGTAACGAATAAACCTAAAAACTACTGAACCGATTTCAAAGTCACCATTAGAATGCTACATTATCCCTGGTTAACTAGTATACCTACTATACCGGGTTATTTTTCCAGCAGGAGCCAAATTTTGTGTGCTTGTTTAGTCAAGCAAAATGAACAACTTTTTTGCTATTGTATCTTTTACTTTTCTTAATTGATTACCTACTTTTGAATAAAACTAAACACGCGAATGTTTTTATCATTTGTTTAACTTTCTTATTTTGACTCCCCATTTCGGCCTGTAGGGGGGCGTAGTAATTTAGCATAATATTGGGTGAGGCGCATAGGGTAAAAGGTTGGGAACCACTGCACTAGATTCTTGCAATTAAAGTAACTGGAAATTATTTATGACTTTAATGATTCTCATTGCTCATGCATAAAGAAATATAGTAAACAACAATAAATTGTGAGGTAGTTGAAAATGACTCCCATATTCACTTGTCTTGCCTACAATAACAAAATGCCTATACAGCTGCTATCCAAGGTATACGCATTTTTCCTGTATAAAAATGCGTATACCTTGGATAGCAGCTGTATACCGGGTGTAACTGAACACCCCAATAACATTTAAGGGGCATATAAGTTAGATACTAAATGGACCTTCGGTGCTTGTCTGAAACCTGGAACCCCAATACTTTAGAGTTATTTGATTTAAAAATGAAAGCAAAAACTTTTAAGTGACAACCATAATCAGCGTTTAACACAAAAGAAATTTAATCACAAAATGACACGTAACAGACATGAGCGTAGTATTCCTCGTACGCTTACGTAGGGCTGTCGGCACTAATGCCAAAAAATATTTTTTTTAGTTTGTGTGACGTGAGCGTAGTATTCCTCGTACGCTTACGTCGGACTGTCGGCATTTAATACCAAAAAAAAATTTTGTTTGTATGGGAAAAAAAGTAGGTTTGTTAGCCCTAATATTTTTCCTACAGAATCACTACTTCTAATGGATACATACCCTTAAATGTTCTTGGGGTGTTCAGTTACACCCCGTATATTATAGCTGTACATAATCCCAAAAAATAGTGTCAAGCGGAAACCCCCATATAAATTCCGCGATTTTTTGTAGTTTTTGAGTTATAATATTTTTACTGACCTTTTGAGAATTAAAAGATTTCAAAGAAAAAAGTACAAGACTTGTTTGAGATAACTGATTCTCCATAAGTTATACTTTTATGCTTAAAATAATCACCTTTTACCTTTCATGAAAGTTATGAAAATGTTAGTACTTAATAGGTACAAAGTTAAAAATTTACTTTTGGTAAATTACGACTTAAAATTTCAACTTTAAATTAAAAATCCTAACAGGTGATTTTATGGCTCGTAATTAGGTCTAAAAACATTGCCAGACGGCTTTAATAATAATTAAAAAAGCAGCACTTATTGGACTGCTTTCGCTAAAATCGGCCTCGAAGAATGAAATCAATAAGGTTCAAATCAGGGGACCGTGGCGGCCACGCAATGGCCCCTCCACGACCTAAACTTATCTCTAAATCTTTCATTTAAGGCGCATAGTGCTCCCAATAACCTTGCGTCGATCGTCCCGCACTGATTACATAGAAGTGAGTGAGTGAGAGCGAGGGGAATATTTAAGCAAACCTTTACGCGTAAGATGAAATATTTCAATAAAAAATTAATAAAGACGAATAAGAAAAATCTAAAAAGACCATCCCCTAGAATATTGTTCACTTTATTTATTGAAATCGAAAGTATATGATTTAACCTAATATTTACGAAGCGATTAGGTTTACAGTTTTAAAATCGAGGCATGTTTGGGTCACATTTTAACCAAGTTTTAAGTAATTTTACAAAAAATTAAGAAGACCATCCTCTAAAGAATGCGTTGAATAATAACATATCTTTTTTAAAGATTTTTTTATTCAATATTTATGAAGAGAATCGGTTCTTTCTGCAGTGATTTTTTATGATTGACGTTACTATGCGCCTTAAGTGTCGTCTGACTGTCTGACAATTCTCGCATAATGGCATGGAGCCCCGTTGTTTTGGAAATACTAGAAAACTACAAAAAATCGCAGAACATACATAGGGGTGATTCGGATAGCCCAACAGGTGCTCTATTTCTGGACTTCCGCTTTACACTATTTTTTTGGACACCCGTTATATAACCAAACTAAATTTAAAAAAAATGTTAGTTACAAAAAGTTAAGTTTACTTAATTTACTACTTGACAAATGTCACTACTCGGTGTATGAATGGTTGTTATCCTCTCTAACGACCAATTGCCATAAATTAAAAAAAGAAGAAAAAGAAACCATCTCGCATTCAGCTCAACATCAATATTATACCTAAGTATAACTAAGGTAAGTAAGTTACTGGAGGGAGACTGTACCAGGGTCGCCGGCTTTGGGTACCTACGTCTTACCTTTTTCTGACGCAAAGCAACAGTGCTTGCATTGCTGTGTTCCGGTTTAAAGTGTAAGATATTGCAGTGAAATTACTGTTACTGGGTTCCGTGACATTACATCTTATGTCACAAGTTGGGAACGTACACTGTGGTTCTTGTGGGGGTTGCGATTTGCTGCGAATGTCATAAGAATCTCGTCTAAATTTTACTTTGAGTATCTGATAAGATCTGTTAGCTAAACCTATGTATCCATTGGCGGACACAGAAGACCAAGGAATTCCTCAATTTCGACTCAACTTTTCAAGCTAATAAGAACTTTCCTTTTTGTTTACCTACTTGTGATTTTAACCCTAGCTTCTAGCTCCCGAGGATTTATGAGTGTAATTTCATATAAAATCCGACCCATATTATTATTAGTGGAGTCGAGTCTACTCTCGATGTTCAGCAAACTATACTTACTCAGGATTTGCAGTATTTAATCAACGCGTTGTACGAGTATAATAACATTGTTGTCAGTGTATCCCTCTGGTACAAGGATCGTCTGTTAAGAATAACAACTGTCACATCTAGTTCTTGTTCTTCTTTTTCTTCTTATATATATATATATCTAATATATAAAATTCTCGTGTCACAGTGTTTGTTACCGAACTCCTCCGAAACGGCTTGACCGATCTTTATGAAATTTTTTGTGTATATTCAGTAGGTCTGAGAATAGGTCGTAAGCTATTTTTTATTACGGCGAAACGTAAGTTCGCCGTTATTTATTATGGCGAAACGTAGTTCGCCGGCACAGCTAGTATAATTATAAAAATGAAACGCTGTGTGTTAGTCTCGCTAAAACTCAAAAACGGCTGGACCGTTTTTTTACGAAATATGTGTATTTGAATAAGTCCAGGGAAGGTTTAAAAGTACAATTGGACCCGGTAGGTGGCGCTGGAATCGGGCAGGACAACGTCTGTCGAGCCCACTAGTCTTCTTCTTCTTCTTATATATAAAAATGAAACGCTGTGTGTTAGTCTCGCAAAAACTCTGATACGGCTCGACAAATTCTTATGAAATTTTCTGTGTGTATTTGAAGGTGGCGCTGGAATCGGGCAGGACAACGTCTGTCGGGCCCACTAGTTAATAATAAGGATTGTCCATCGATTCCTCTCTTTGTCGTCTTGGCCCTCGGCCGTCTGGCCTCCTCCGCTGAGGGGTGATCTCCGCTCCTTCGATTTGTCGAGGGTAATTTCTTCCCGGTAGAAATTACAATAAATTTCTCGAAAATAATAATGAACGCTTTAATTTGCACACAAAGATTTAGAAACAGAAGTTTTTTTAAAAACAACACAGATGTACAACAAAGGCGGCCTAATTGCTAATAAGCAATCTCTTCCAGGCAACCTTAGACCAGGGAAATCATCATCACAGCTCATATACGTCCCCACCGAGGGGCTCGAGCCTATGTTAGGGTGTTTAGGCCTTAGTCAACCACGCTGGCCCAGTGCGGATTGGTCGACAGACCAGGAGACCAGAGATATACATTAAGGCAATTCAAATCGGGGATGGGTGCAGTAGTTATTACCTGAATTAATTATTCTGTACTTACTGTAACATGATATATGGTCTGTGGTAATTATGACAGCCTTCTCGTCTTCTCTCGCTTAATGAAACTAACATTTTGGTACCGCTCAAGAGATATATTTTGTACTAGCTGTGCCCGCGACTTCGTCCGCGTGGAATAGTAACTTTTGGCAGCATTTTGATTTTTGTAAGCAATTTTTTTAAGATGTTGATAAAAAGTAGCCTATGCTATACCTTATCTAATTAGCTATCTATTAGTGAAAGTCCCGTCAAAATCTGTCCAGCCGTTCCGGATAATAGCGGGAACAAACAGACAGACAAAATTTTTATGAATTGTGTTTTTGTTGTTGGTCTTGGTACCCGATATCCTACATTCATACTCATTTAGTAAAAATTTGTTATTTTCACATTACAAACGGACACTTCAATTTTATTTATTTGTATGTGGATAATTCACTTCTGTGTTTAATTTTGATTTTGCAATAACAATGTTGGTTAATTTTATTACGACTTTGAAGTTCAATGTTCAGAACATCGCATTTGGCGGATATGCGAACTTTATTTGTGGAGAACAACAATTTCTGCTTGGCAGCTGCAGAACGCTTATGACTTTTGAATTTTTTGTTCTGCTTGCTGCAGAACAAAAAATTCAAAAGTCATAAGAACCGACCGTCTGAAAATCCATGAGTTCTATTAAGCATCACTAGTTTACTAGTATGCACATATCTTAGACAACTCCAAAGATCACAATATGGACAAATCTCTCCCGAAAGAAAATATAGTTCCGAGTCCAAGCTAGTATATAGTCTAACTCGATAAAAAATGCAATTCAATTCAATAAATCGGTTCCAAGTAACAACTCCTGCCAATATTATACACGCAATGACGCAGTCGTGCCACATTGCTATATACGCGACGCCGGAGTAACATGAAACGGAACATTGGAAGATAAATAGCCAAAGTCTTACAATGCATTATTAAACTGAGATAGGTGTAGCGTCATCCACGATCAAATAACTCACACGCATAAAAAAGGTGCTTAACAGCAAACAGTTCTTGGACTGAAACGTCCAAATCTTATATTTTATATGACATGGGCAATAATCTAAGGTGGCTAGAGTATTGTTAAGGTGGTATAATCTTTTACAATACCACAAATATTATAATACTAACGACAACCAAGAGAATAAACTAAGACCTGCCCCCCTAGCACGTCCACCAAAACACGATATGATAAAGCAGTGCTCGAATTGAGCAGGAACGCGCCGGAACGCCGTTCCGGTTCGTGAAAATTTATGAAGTTACCGTTACGTCTCGTGGAATACGGCGGAATAGCGAATAGCGGCCTAGCGTTCCGTCTCGTAAAAATATTCAGACCTAGCGTTCCGTCTCGTAAAAATATTCAGACCTAGCGTTCCGTCTCGTAAAAATATTCAGGCCTAGCGTTCCGTCTCGTAAAAATGTTTAATTCGAGCACTGTGATTATCGCGGTGAACTGTCAAAATACAATAGGATTTCGTCGTATTTTGACAGTTCACCGCGATATATCGCTTTATCATATCGTGTTTTGGTGGACGTGCTACGGGGGCTGCTTGGGTAAGCTGTAAACTTCGTTAGAACTTGTCTAATCCGCCGGTGTCACCATCTACCCTGCTAAGCGTCCCTCTATTCCTCTCCGCCGATACCCATTGGGATTTGACACGCCACGTTCACTGAATAAACCCCCTGGAGTAGGCTAAGCGTTAAATTACAAGCGGGGACATCGCCAAGGAAAGATCACTAGGTACCTAGTAAAAGTTTGTGATAAAAAGGGTGAGTATTCAAGTTCACATCACCCAGCCGGTGGGGGCCCGGCTAACCCATGCCTTTTTTTCTCGGGGGGAAATCCGTAACCGCACCGTACCCGCCGTTGGCTAGACGGCGAGCGTGTGTGGGGCTCTCCCGGCAGGTTGCAAGGCCTACCCACCAATACCCCCCGGTGTTCTCCCTGCCCTTACGGGCGCGCTAGGTCAGGTCGACACTGCGGCTCCACTACCCACGCGCCCGGGCAAGCCCGACCCACTGGTCGGGCTATCGCCAAGGGGGGATTGCCCGAGAATACCAGGGCAATCCCCAGACGGAGGGCCTTACGGCGGCGTGCAGTGGGCCAACCGTGCACGCAGGCCTCCACGGTAGGGTCAGCCCATTAGCAAAATTTTGCCTTACCGCTCTGACGTAGGCGGCAAGGTCCTACCTTGAGAAACGCGCCCAAGTCTACATTCTCCCTAAGTAGCTAAGGGTCTTTGTCCCACGCCTACTGTGCACAAGGGCGGATCTAGGCTGTCATTTGGGAGTTATTCTGACAGGGTTCCTACTCGGAGCTTGGTTAAAAATCACAAGACCATTTAGGGGGGGGGGGGAGTATACTGACAAGAATCCTACTTAGCGCAAAGGTTTAAATAATTAGTTATCAACAAATAAAGTTTTTACTTCAGAATTTTTACAAAATAAAGTAACCGCGCCTTGTGCCGCTAAAAGTTGAATCGGAATTAATTCCTGGTCTTTTGGGCCCATGGCCCCAAAGCCTCCCCTCCCTGGATACGCCAATGACTGTGTAGCCTGTTTTCTTAGGATCATATTGTTGTTCCGTCTATCTGTCGAAACCTTTTTTCTCGGGAACGCGTAAATATCAAATTGAAAACATTACTTATATTCGGGAGTGCGGTCTCTTTCAGCCCCCCTAGCATGACCACTGAAACACAATATGATAAAACGATATGTCGATGTAAACTGTTAAAAAAGTTCGATTTTTTAGTTATCTTGAAGTTTTGAGTATATTTTGGTATTACTATTTTGGGCAGTGTTAAATAAAATGATTGGGTAGCGGAGTCACAGTGTGGACCTTACCTAGCGCGCCCAAAAGGGCAGGGAGATCACAAGGGGGTTTTAGTGGGTAGGCCTATGGCACTCTGCCGGGAGAGCCCAACACACGCTGGCCGTCTAGCCAACGGCGGGTACGGGGCGGTTACGCATTTCCCCCCGGGAAAAAAAAATGACCAGTATTAAATATATTAATGTAGATAAAATTTCAAGGTAGCCAATGTAATAGTTCATATCAATTTATCGTTTTATCATATCGTGTTTCGGTGTTCATGTTACGGGGGCAGGCAACTCGTACTAGGCAGATTTTTTGAGGGACCTACTCACGCTGCTGGCCGCAGATGGCCTTCACAATCTACTTTAGATTAGCTTAATTATTTCAAAAGAAGGCAATTCAGAAAACTGGCTGGAATTAAGATGTCATATACACGCCCAGCTACATTTCTGCGCCTGGTATATCGCATGGTGTGTGAGCCAGGTTTTCGCACCTTCGAAGCGAATAGATAATAGTACTTACTACGTACAGAATTTGCAGTATTTTGCTCTTGAAAAAAGCAGACATTTTAAATAACAAAACTTTGAGAATCCACGCCGAATCACACCATAACGCCACGGGTTAGCGTATGTTATTAGTAATTCAAGCCTCACGTCGCTACGAGCTCGAGCGACAGGGTTGTTGGTGATGTAAATATTCAAGCGCGCGCAAGAAAGCGCACGAAACGTTCCTATACACATGTGACAAGACCCCAAGTAGCAGACTGACGTCAATGACCAATAAAAGACGTTGTTTTTAAGTCAGTTTAGGGTCTATAATAGTACGACATAAATGACGTCAATAGTACGTCGGGTAGGGGCCAGCAATTTATAGGTCATTATTATTATTAGACGTCCTACAGACTACCATTACAGTACCGCTACTTGACCACCACTATCCAATAGTCGTAGATATAAAACAAAATAAGCACGACGAACTTTTATATTTTTATAAAAAATGTATCACGTTATAAATTAAAGTTTATTTTCCTCTTTTTAGGGCATTAAAATAAAAGATTGTTTTTAAATAAATAATATTGTAATATTAATTTATCTTATATTTTTTTCATTTTGTGATGGCGGTTATTTATATTTTTTCCTGGTGTAGGTACTGTATTTTACAAGTCATCAAAACGGTGATCGGTCGGTCGACCAAAACGGCGTCTAATCAACATATGGATAGCGACAGTTATGCGGTAAGGCCACAGGTGTGTAATACTGTCTAACATAGAGTCTGACACACGAAACATGAGCTTGGAAAAAAGCGGCAAATTCAAAAATTCTAGCTCTGGTAATACTGTCTACAGAAGGTAAAATACATTTTGATACTTGAAATATTCTAATATTTTTTTATTTATGTAGTACCTAATTTAGAATGTTAAATTTGTGAAAGGATTGTCTTTTTTTCCTTGAATATAGTAGGAAAAAAAAGGAGTTTATACTTTTTTTAAATTAAATATTAGGTAATGTTTAGTTTCAATGAACTTCCAACAATGAACCTTTTATAAGAAATCGCTGTATTTGGATTTCATGAATGTTAAAATTATTTAATAAGTATCTGTAATATTTAGACAGAAATTAAGAAAAAAATATTATGAAATTGTTTATTACAAAGTATCAAAATCACCATGTTGAACTAAACTACATGGGGACATTGTATCAGTGTTCCTACTTGAAAAAATGTCAGGTTCATGTTTCGTGTGTCAGACTCTGTCTGTGTATATATGTATGTGTGTGTGTATATTATAATTTCAACCATAGACTGGCGTATGGGCGTATAGATGGTACTGACAGCTCAATAAAATGTCACCAATTTGGATTTGTCAATTCCAATAATAAGTGGCCATAAGTGGCTAAATTCCAATATCCAATGTGGCGCATCTGTCATTGTCACTGTCTCTGTCAATGGCGATGTCTCTTTCAAACTTTAAAACAAACTCTAAGACTTATACATTCTCGCTCGCACTGTCAGTTGGTCTACAATAGGCCAGTAGGTAAGTATAATAAGAATAAGACGTACGTAAGAATTACTTACGCCATAATCTAGATTCAATTGTAGTTTTATGTTATCCTTTATATCAGGGTTTCTTAAAGTGGGGTCCACGGACCCCTTAGGGGTCCGTAACATGTGTATCAGGGGTCCGTAACATGTGTATCAGGGGTCCGCAGTAGGTCAGTCTGTAAACATATTTACTAGGAAAGTGTGTAGTAAACTCAACGTAAACATGACATGCACCTTGCTTTGTCGAAGACAATCCCACAATATAACGTTCTCATTGAGGCCAAACAGTACGTCTAGTACGAGTTTTTAAATCGAGTAAACTACAATAGTTTTCGTTAGCTCGCCAAACTGTCAGTTTACGATGTAAACGGTAGTATGAGTTGCTCGTTTCGAATTCACGTTTAAACGACAGCGAGTTAGTTTTACTCGATTAGACGAACTTCACATTATATATTTATATCTCTCTTACACACATATGAATGGAAAGAGACACGCGATTCTGTCACTGTGACGTTTTCTTAGCCGTTTTTATTATTTTTAAAGCGAGTTGAATGAAAGAAAAACATTAAAGTTTTTGTTTGTTGTAAATTATATTATTTTATAATGTCGCGGACAAGTCAGTCGCAATTTATTTTAATGATAATAAATTGTGTTAAACACTTTAGGACTGAAAATAGAATCAAAAATCTCGGTTGAATTATGTGTATTTATTAACACTTTTTTAAGGAATAGTGATACGGCTTAAAAATGATTGTCACAGCTCTCTTCATGCGCTATTTCGTCTTGCATGACCCTCCATGCAAAGTACCATCGTGCAGACATAATTTTAGTGTTTAGAAACACAAAAAAACGTATTTATGTACCAAACTCACATAAAAATGTAAGGTGAGAACCTAAACTACAATAGTTTTCGAGTAAACTGTCAAACAAATGTCAAACATGTAACTCATACTGCCACACTATTCGAATACGTACTTATTGATCGAGTAGTTTATTACTTTGTAACTCATACTGTCAATTCTAGTTCATTATAGTTTCCGATAGAGGCGCTGGTGTGAAATGTATGGAAACAAAACTATTCGATCGTTCGAATCAGAAACTATCAAAACTCATACTAGACGTACTGAGGAATCAGGAAAATGACAAATTTGCGAAAATGTCAACCTATGGAAACTGACGATTAGGGAAACTGACAAATTAGGAAAATGACCAGTGATACGCTAACTCAGAATTTAGTATAATAATCAAGTGGTTATCAAAGATAAACGACATTAGCTCGTTTACGAGCGTTTACGAGTATATCCCTGGCAAAAATATAACATTGAATTTCAAAAGTTGTAATAATTCGAATATAATATACAATTATCGTAATAATAATTATATTAATCAATCAAAGAACGTTATTATAGCCACGTAGTTAATATAACATTACAGTAGGTATTAAAACACTATGAAATTATATAGGTATGAACTATGTGTATTGCTCTAACGAAATAAAGTGTTACTTTAACTAACCAATTACAATTAATAAAGTTTCTCAGTTTCTCACAGGTGTTGTATAAAAAGCACTATGTGTCACTCGGATGAACGGTCATCTCTCCCCTCAGTGGACAACATTATTCTTTCAGGTCCTCTTAGTGCTGTCACCGGTGTAGTCGGCAGCCTCACTGGCGGAGAAGATGGAGATGGTAAGATATATTGACTCTTTATTGATAATTAAAAAAAACATTACAAAATATAGGATGTTCAACGGCTGACTCATCTCTGAAAGAGATTTCTTCCCGTCAACCCTAACTGATAACCGAGTTTATCAGTCATATCCAAAATAATCTTTTAAAATTATATTTTTTAGTTCGTTCCGCTATTCAATAATAAATTTAAAAAAATAATGTAAAAAATCCAAGTTTAAGAAAATCTTATCTTAGTACAAGAAAACTAATAAACTTCTAAGCATCAATAGCACAAAAACTTCAAAAACAGTGTTTCTAATTAGGTATTAGTAATTACTTGGCAAGGAAATCACAGACTTCAGATTGGTATTCATTAAAATAAATAAAATACATTTACTACACTAACTTGTAGTTTTTCGTATTTAAACTTCACACACAGATGGGATCAGGCCTTGGAATCATTAGAATTGCCTCTTAGTATTGAAGTTGGAAATGGAAGGAAAAATTATATTACACAATTAGTCGCACGGGGTCCATTGCACCCCAGGCAACCTCATATGATACCATTTAGTTGTCGCCGCGGCTGGCGAAACTCTGAGGCAGGAGAGGCGCATGAGCAAGAAGATACTGAACGCATAGTCGCGTATGTCCTATACTTGACGAAATATGGCAAAATCCATTGGGGTTCAATAGAGCCCACGCGACTAATTAAAGGTTAATAAAGTTTTTTTCACACCACCTGCTCGACAATGTCTTTTTCTCAAAGCAAATCATTATAGCCTTTGACTTTAGCCGGGGCGTATTGTTGTACTAAATTTCATTACAACCCGCTGGTTAATAATGTGATTCTCACTCTCATAGTTCTTTTTGTTATGCTCTTAAAGTCTAATTTCGTCAGAATCGCACGGCGGAAAGCCCAGCCCCGCGGAGCAAACTCGGAGGCGCGCTTGAATTCTTCACTGCTCTTGGGACTCAATCTTCAATCGCGCCCGTGACATAATACAGTGCTTTAAGCCCTCAGTGTATAATCTACTATTATGCCCCTTACAGATGCAGTATAAAGCACTATGTATCACTGGGTAGAACGGTCACCTTCATCCCTCGGTGAATATGTAATAACAATATTAAATAACCATGTACCAACATAATGACAAAAATGTACGGTAGCCATTAGGATATAGATGTAGTCAATAGCACTAGTCTTAAGACCTACCACATAAGAAAAAGAATGTTACACAAGACAATACACTCCCCCAGAAAGCGGTGTAACTTTCTGAGGAAAACTAAAAAAAAAATCCCTCGGTGAACAATGTACTATTCTTTCAGGACCTCTTAGTGCTGTCACCGGTGTAGTCGGCAGCCTCACTGGCGGAGATGGAGATGGTAAGAAACATATTAACTCTTTATTGAACAATAATAAAACATCCTTCACGATATACAATAAGTATATTCAATGGCTAACATATCTCTGAAAGAGATTTCGTCCGGTCAACCCTAGCTGATGAAAATGAGTTTAGCGAGGCTAGGTAAGTCGTAACCAAGAGAATCCTTTAAGAGGATTGTGAAGCTGTACATTTCATACAAAAAGCGATAACGCTTTTCTCCCTCTTTACATAGTCCAATTTTCATATTTTTTGGAAATGTAGATATAATGAGGATCTAGATTTGTACGTTTTGATTTTGAATAAATATTGCTCAGAATATAAATTATTAGCATTTAAATATCTATATTTTACACTTAAAAACTACTTCGAGCATTTTATCTTTTTTGACAAAATTTTACTGAATTCCAAAAAAAAACGAAATGTACATACATAGATTAAAAACATAGGTACACTGAATCTAATGAGACCAAAAGTGTATAATTTCGTAAAGAGAGGAGAGTAAAACCGTTATCACCCGAAACAATATTTTAATAAGAAATGTAGGTACTTGCCTCGGACTTTCAACTCTAAGCGGTTTGCAACAAACAGCATTTCTGAAAATGCATACTCGAGCCATGAATTGGCACTTCACAGTCCTCTCAAGTTAAAACTTTTAGTTTCATCCGCAATTAGATAATAAAACAATCATATCAAAAAAAATTCAATTTTATATCAAACTGGTCATATTAAATCAATTTATCATAATGTGCTGTACAAAGTATGGAGGTAAAAATACAATCTGTGCAATTTACAATAACTCACAGGTGTCAAAGTAATATTCGAGAAAAGAATTCAAGAAAATGAAACTTCTATTCTGGATAATGTGGAAGAAGGTAAATTCATAAAATTTGCAGTATTGATGAATCATACTTTAAATTCTCTCATTGTAGGACCTCTCGGCGCTGTCACCGGTGTCGTAGGCAGCCTTACTGGTGGCGATGGAGGTAAATTACTGATTACCTATCTATAATAAATTCATATTTGTACCGCTAATTAAAGAAAACATAGTGGCTGCAGTTTGTACAATGCTTTTCTCTGATCTTTCATCATAATTTTGATTGCTACGAGGTTTAATAGTTTAGTTTGAAATTAAAAAATCATCTTTGTTTTAAAAAAGTCATCAAAATCATTTACATTTTTATATATTTGCTGTCATTTCAATTTTTCAACCGAAATGAAAAAATGTATTTATTGAAATATGACTTTAAAAAACTTTTAAATCATCAAAATTCTTTACTTCTCATTCAAGCTGTCTTTTAGCTGAGAAGAATAGGCACAAGAAACGTTCACTGCTACTTTTAAATTACTGAATCACACAATTAATGATTTGATTTCAGGACCTCTAAGTTCTGTCACCGGTCTGGTCGGTGGCCTAACTGGTGGAGAAGATGGAGAGGGTACGAGAATTTTTTTTACTGATAGTTAATAAATGAATGCTTAATATCCACACAAGCTTCTTAGCTAGACAATAGTACAATCACATAAGACGTAATATTCAATATTCGAAATGGATTCATATTAAAGTTTATTTTAGTCTTTTAACATACCTATTCTACAATCAAAGTCATCGTTAAATTTGTTCAATTAAGCGTGGAACTTAAATTATTATACTTTCGAAGTCAACGGTAAAAGAATAGGTTTAAGTATGGAGTTGAAATTAATACGTAAACTATTTCGTACCAGCGTAACTAGAATATTATAAAGCGGTTATCTAAAAAAGTGTATCAGGTCGAGTTATAAAATATAAATTCTCTCATTACAGAAGGACCACTCGGCGCTGTCACTGGTTTGGTTGGAGGCATTACTGGTGGTGGTAAGAGACTTATTCAATTCAATAGATAGAAAATATTATGGATAATAGATTTAATCATATTTTCAACGTATTTTATTCAAGAAAAACAGTTAAAGCTATTTTGTTAACAATGAAAACAATTTTACCATATTTATTTGCATATCAACTTTTATATTTTGAAACTAACTTGTTCGTATCCAATAAAGTTTAATTAACATGCTTATTAACGTAGTTCCCTGCACAATCTCTTTTCAGTTTCAAATTATATTTGTATAAATCATTCATTTACTCATTACATATTTTTTGTGCAGGCTGCCATGGTAAATCTGGTCACAAACACGGTGGACTTCTTGGTGAGTTTTTTAGTTTTCACTTATATAAAGCAGTTAGATTATAGACATATGCACACAATTTATACTTCACAATGCGATACTAAACTGTATCGAATATTTTGTGTTTATTTATTTTGTTACGCCTTTAAATGGATGGATTCTCAGGATAGTATTGTTGGGATGTTCTATATAAATGCTTTGTATTTGTATAGAACTTAACTCTCATAAGCTAACTATTAAGTAACTATTAATCCTTACATATTTTATGTAATTATAAAAATGAAACGTTCTCTTAATTATGTTCTTTTGTTGCAGGTCTCTAAACAACACAATCATCAACATAAAGCACTGATTACAGTTTATAGGTAAGATCATTTAAATCATAACAACGAATTCCTCATTAATGTAGTTTTTTAGCCTTCCTCTCACCAGATGTAAGTAGCATATACGCCCAAAGGCGAAATTTCATTAGTATTTTTGAGTTAAAAGAAAACTCTCTCACTTACTTCTAATTGTTGTAACAGCTTCATATATAAGCTTATGTGAGATAGCTAGCCAGGTGGAGTCAGGATTCCTCCCGCTTATCAAACCGAGCGAACAAATTTCTGCCCACATGGGGAATGGAACTCCAGATCACTTAATATTAATTAGGTCTCAGCTAGCTACTAAACCAAAGCAGCGATGACAATTCTGTATAATAATAGAATTTTAACTAACAATCTTGTTATGTCGTAACAATATTATAGGTATGGTTATTCTGGGTAATATTACATGTTTCTTTTCTATTACAGACTCTAGCAGCTCACCGGATAAATGAAGCTATAAAAGACTACCTAGTTAACGCCTATTTTGTATATTTTTTATGTTCAATGTCACATATAAACTTACAATAAATGATTGTGATATTAAGTATATTTTATTGTTTAATTTGTATAGTTATAATACCTGCTGTAGTTGCGCCATTTTATATTAAGGGCCCACCATCCGCGCAAGCCCGAGCTAGTTCAGGTAAATTTCTCTAGTCTCCGTTTATGGGCGTCGCTCACGCACACAAGCGGATGCGGTCGCCCAATCGTTACGGCCGCCTAGCAAAATACCGAAGATGCTAATTTTGAAAAATATTAATAGGTATTTATTTCTGTGTTATATTTCATTTATTGATTCTTTAACAAAAGAAGTACAACGGCGGACTTAATGCCTTAGGCATTCTGTACCAGTCAACCTTAGGGTGGTTAAGAGACTGTTCACTTCAAAACGAGGCGACATTCAAATAAACGATTCAATGAACGAATTGATATGGTTTCCACATATTTGTGAATCGTTATCAGTAATTGTTTAAAAATAAAGAAATGAGTGCACCGAGTAATCTTTACCTATTAAACTTCACATAACCTTGGTGTGGTGCAGATTACATGATTACATGTACTTGGTGTATGTGTATGGAGGACAATTATTATTAGAAGCACTTTCTGCTCCTTTTATTTTTATTATAAACTAGCCTGTGCCCGCGAACTACGTTTCGCCATATATATTTTCCCGTTTTTGCAACATTTTTCATTAATGCTCAGCTCCTTTAGTCGTAGCGTGATGTTATATAGCCTAAAGCCTTTCTCGATAAATAGACTATCCAGCACAAAAATAATTTTTCAATTTGAATCAGTAGTTTCTGAGACAATGTTGTTGACGTTGAAATAGCTTGTTGACTCATGAGTATGCTTTATTATTGATATGATAGATAGGATAAGAGCTAGAGCTAGAGATAGGAGAAGAGATTGGAGATATGATGGTGCTGGTACTGACCGGACATGGGCGTTTTAGTCACAACCTGTACAAGGCGCCCGTCGAGAGGAAACACCGCAGTGTCACCACTGCAACACCATAGCGAGCTACTAGCTGCATCGGGTGGCGATGATCTCTCGCTGCCAGCCATTTCAACAATATTGGCTGGAGAGAGAGAATAAAAGAAACTGCTGCCTGCTTCTGTCAGGATGCAATCTCGCAGAAGGAGATAGCAGAGAGGAAAAGGGAGAACGATCTTCACGCCGCTCCTCTCCGACACAGACGGTTGGGTGATAGAAGACGGTCCTATAAATATTTCTTTCTTTCTATGCAGCCCGTCTTCCTTGACCGCCCATGAAGTGGTCGTGTGCTAGGGTGGCTCCTGTTGCACGCAACTATGGTCTCCCTTGTCTGGGGATCACCTCTACATTCAAAGTAATCCCCCGCAGGCGTTAAGACCAGGGGGCCTAGACAAAAGCCACACGCTTATTTAGTGTTTCCGCAGAAAAAATGTATGGAAATGACATTAGCTTGTGGCAACTTCACGCTATTCTTTCCGCGGCTAATGTCATCTCCATACATTTTTGCTGGGGAATGATTGCGGAAAAATTTGCGTGTGGCTTTTGTCTAAGGGGGCTAGCCCGTAACTGGCTGTCCAGATGTGGTCCGGAGAATCTTCCCCAATATGGACAAGATGGACGTCGGGGTAGGTTTGGTTGGTTTGCTCTGCACTCTGCGGAGAGATTCCCACACACGCCTATCGGCTAGCCACTGGTAGGTATGCTGCACAACAGCTTACTACCTCGTTGAAACAGGGATTGGAGATACAAATATGAAAAAGTCATTCCTAAACCCAAACACACTTACCTGCAATGAAATCGACCCACCTTTACGCTTTGGTTCAGACCTCGACAAATCAAAATCTGCCATCAAAAATAATATCTTTTAACCCTGTTTGTTAAACAAGAACCGAAGCTTACATTAGACCAGTTTTTACTGTGAGAGATTTAGGTTTATTGATTTTACAAACTAAAAAATAAAATCTTTAACAATATGTACTTACTTAATTTTTTTTAGAAAATCGGCTTAATTTAAGGGTCAATAAATCTGTAGGAATAATAAATTTTTGAATAAACATTGACTGTATAATCATAGAGGTTGCGTATACTAATGGAAAAATGAGAAACAGGGTTTTCCGAAAAAGTAAGTCTATTGGCCGCAACACTCCTTTTATCCACGTTTAGGGTATGTTAAAATAAAGCTTATGAAATATGCTTTCAAATTGTATTTACAGTTTTTGTTTGCCTAATGTTATTTTTATATACCGACATTTCTAAATCAACACCTATGAGGTGGGTCGATTTCATTGCAGGCATTGCAGTGTATTTTGTACCATATTATGCTACCTAATTTCTTAAATATTCTATGAAATGCTTAAAGACATGGTCGGTCAGTTCCTACCTAGGAATAGCCACGATGGTAAGGTAAAAAATAAGAAACTAAAAAAGGAATTATCACGTATTTTAGAATCCTGTAGAACTTAACGGATTTTTTAATTGTATAAATAATTTATAGAATTGAAACTTCTCTTTTTAAATAGAATACGTTCCTCAGGTTCATGTAATTAAGTATAAAAAACATTAACATTTATTTAATAGAATGTTTTATTAATTTGTTAAAATAAGTTGACGGATAAGATATGGAAATATTGTTTGTACTTTTGGTAATATTTTATTGTTTCACCATTACCTACTATATTTATTATTATTAATTTTAATGGCGAAATTTTAAGTAACTATATTGAATGTTCTTATATTTTTTATAACACTTTCAAGGTGATCACTGTATTGGCACTTTGGAACCGACTTCAATATAAAACTGTGATGTAGTTTGTATTTTTATTTTATTAATGACTTTTTTGGTGTTTTTGAAGTCGGTTTAATTATGTTGTATTTTTTTTTTCAATGTTTTTGTTATGTTAATACCTACATGTGTATTAGAATTTGAGCCAAGGCAAACACCAGAATAACAAGCAAAACGTCTTTCTCTCTAAACAGCATTGAAAGAATTATTCGCATACTCCTAATCTACCAGAAACCTTCCATTATCAGCTCAGTAACATGACATGATGATCACCAAACGCATATACCTGAATATCTTAAGAAGAGACATGAAACACGCTGGACGTGCATATGAAATTTAAGGGTTTCCCTTGATTTTTGAAAATCGATCCACAAATGGCGGAGGAATCGGTGAACATACATAAAAAAAAATACAGACGAACATAGAACCTCCTCCTTTTTCGAAGTCGTTTAAAAAGAAAGGTTATTAGGTCTATGCTGTCTGGATAAAGTCAAACAGCAACAGCAGTTTCTATATCCATTATCACGGGAGTGTTCAGTACAACTGACAGAAAGAGTGTGTACAGACAGAGTGCCCAGTGTAAGTTTTATCGAGCTCTACTCGATCGTACGCATCGAACGCGTTAACGCGAATTTGTATGGAATTAGAGCAGCGCCATCTAGTAGCTGCTATGGAATGAGACAGCTTCATCTAGTGACTACTAGATGGCGCTGCTCTGATTCCATACAAATTCGCGTTTACGCGTTCAATGCGTGTGATCGATAAAGATGAGAGTAACGACTGTTTGCAAATAATGAATAACAGTGCTGTGTTATTTCCATATAGCTGTTATTGTAAACTGCTGTTCGTTATCCTGTTATACTGCTGTTTTGCACAATGAACAACAGCGTATTCACACTGTTACCAACATCGAAATAGTTCCAAATAGGAGCGATCGGGGCTCTTATTCTCGGCATGTTTAATATTTAAAAATACTTAACACTAACTATAAAACAATTATTATTTACACTTACGCTAACTTTTAATTACGCACTTACACACTGAAATAATTAAATCGTAACAAAAAATAATCACAATTTCTCTAATTGGATCTGTTGCTGAACTGAACAGAACAGAATTGAACGAACAATAAAATTTTAAACAGCAATCTCATTCAAAACAGCAGTATAACGAATAATTATTATTCACCTGTTATTTCAAATTGTCGCGATCATCAAACATTTTAAAGTGAACTTTACGTCAATGTGAGAAAGCACAAAAATTAGTGGTTTGCGATTATCGTGTCGTGACGTGACTCGTGCAGTTTATATTGCTATCTCCCGTACACACCTATTGCGCTCTCGCTCTTTGCTTCACTCTCGCGTTACGTTATCGGCAACAGCGCGGTGGGTGGAACGTCAGTCATTGCGCTACAACGCTACAACATCAACAGCAGTTTATAATGATAGCAGGATAATCCGTTGCTCAATAATGTGTTATTCGTTACGTTCATATAATGCATTTTATTATCTGCTATCGTAATAACGACCATCTCTAGTGATCGAGTAAAGCTCGATAAAACTCGCACTACGCACACATGAATGCTCTCGTTGAGAGCGTTCTCGGCCTAGACTCTTGCCGAAAGGCAAGGAGTATTTCACTAAATTTGCAACTTACGAGTTTTTCACATCCCGCCGACGATTTGTCTGTTTTATTTTAACGTCAAGTTTTTTTAACGTCGCCCCACACTAGGATTTTCTCCTGTGTCGTGGGTGCAGTTACAAGCATAGAATATCACATGCACATACGCCCAGACCGGAACAAATTTCTGTAGGCCATACAAAATATTTGTCCCGTACGGAAATCGGTACCGCGACCCGTTGCGCAGTAGGCGATCACTCGAACTCTACCGTGTCGTCTAATAATTAAGTTATTGGAGATTATTTCTTATTGTTATTATATTTTCTGATATTCAATACGATAAAACAATAACGTCTTGTCATGGGTAATTATGATGCAAATTTTAATGGAGAAATTGGTCATGTCCTTTGAATTAGTTGTAAAGTCACAAGGAATATTCAAACGCAATAAAATAAAAGCATAAAATATGTTTTAAGTGTACGCTTATAACTTGTGATTAATCAATCATTCAACAAATTATATGGAGACAAGTATTCATTACCCATTTAACCTTTCTAATAGTCGAAAAGTATAAGATACAAGTTCTGACTGTATTTATAGTTTACAATTGTCTACACCTACACGAGAACGTTTGCTCTCACGACGCGATGTAATTCTTATTACGTAGACGTTAATAATAAGTATTACGAGCTATTAATGAAAATGCAAAGATAAGATTTACTGATCGATTACCTTGTTTTGAAAATTGGGGATTGGAGTCGCTCACGTCCGTAGGTTTTACCCTCGAGACCCTACACGTGATCCCCGGGTGGTGCTAATCGAGTGACCAACTTCTGGTGGTAGGGCTTCAAAAACCCGACTGGCTAGCGACCACCGTGCGCATGATGTAAAACCCGTCAAGTGGCCATTTTTGTCCGCGTTTCGGGATCAGTCTGCGCACAGCCAGAGCTTGAGGGGTCGTTGCTGCGATTCGTATGGTTTGTGCGGGCTTCCGTCGACCCAGTGCCAGGTTGACTGCGTTGACCCTCCGCCCAGGAAGACCCGAAGAAACGGCTGTTCCGCTGGCCGCCCGTGGTATAGTACAGGGGCCCAAGCGGACCTAACCAGTCCGTGAGGCTGCCCCACCATGCCACGCATAATCTCGGGGTGGTCCGTCGTGCCGGTTGGTGACCGGACGGTGGGTCCCGGCGGCCACTTCCGGGGGGGTTCGGGGGCCCTTCCGTGCGGAGGGTCAGCGCAAATCAGCTGTCGGCTGTTCCCTGGCGAAACAGGCCTACACACATTAACTATGCGAAGCGCAGCAAGGACACCTCAGTTTCACGCCTCTCACTCCAATAATTATGGCAGCGCAAAATATAAAGACTGGTCGTACAGCGGTGCATTATCCCACCAAAACACCATTATTCGAGGTGGGGCTCGCTAACATCCGCGGGCTCCACTCTAACCTCTTAGCTGTCCACCACCATCTCGAGACAGCCCGTCCAGCAATGCTGTTTTTGACGGAGACGCAAATTATCTGCCCGGCCGATACAAGCTACCTTAATTACCCCGGCTACGCTCTTGAGGAGTCCTTCAAGGCGAAGGCTGGTGTTTGCTTGTTCGTCCGGGCGGACGTTTGCTGTCGTCGCCTGCGCTGTTTGGAGGAACCTTCCTTTTCCTTCCTTGCGGTACACGTCGATTTTGGCACTCATTGCCGTGTCTACGTCTGCGTCTACCGTTCCCATCGTGGTGACTTGGAGACAACTCGACTTTTTGAACATCTAAGTCGGGTGGCAGATGACGCGCAGGAGCGATTTCCTTCCGCCGAGCTGGTGTTTTTAGGGGACTTCAATGCTCACCACGAGTTGTGGTTAAGTTCCTCTAAAACTGACCATGCGGGTAGGACTGCCCACGCATTCGCTCTCACGCACGACCTGACACAATTGGTCACCCAGAACACCAGGGTACCAGATATTATCGGTCAAGCGCCCTCTTTATTGGACCTTCTGTTGACAAATCGCCCTGACGGATATCAGGTGGTGGTTCGAGCTCCACTAGGATCTTCGGATCACTGCCTGGTATCCGTCTCAGTGCCTCAGGCGTCACGACCGTCGCCTGTGGTTGCAGCACGCCGTCTGTGGCACTATGCGTCAGCAGATTGGGACGGTATGCGGGATTATTACGCATCTGTTCCTTGGTGGCAGCGCTGTTTCAATAGGATGGATCCGGACTCCTGCGCTACCTCTGTTGCTGACGAGATCATACTAGGAATGGAATATTATATTCCGCATTCCAATCTCGTCAGTAGAGGCAGACGTAACCTCTGGTTCAATCGCGAGTGCGCCTCTGCTGTTGAAAACAAACAGCTGGCTTACCGCGCTTGGATCAGAGGCCGAGCATCTAAGGATCCCAATACAAGCCTACTGAAAACAGCCTACAATAATGCCACCAAGTTATGTAAGAGGGCTTACATTAGAGCGGATGCTCAGCGCATTGCACAAGTGGGCCAGGAACTGCTATCGCACCCTACGGGTAGCCGTTCTTTTTGGCGCCTGGCCAAAGCTGTGCAATCAAACTTCTGCCAACCCTCGCTGCCACCGCTGAGACTTGCCGATGGCTCACTTGCTCATCAGCCGCAGGAGAAAGCCGACCTCCTGGCAAAACTCTTTGCGGCTCATTCCCGTGTCGATGACTGTGGTACACAACCTCCGAAACTGTCCCATTGTGGCAGCACCATGCCCGATATCCGTATCAGACAGCGTGATGTGCGGGCGGAGCTCCAGTCGATCGATACTCGAAAAGCAAGTGGACCAGACGGCATTCCTGCGATTGTTCTTAAGAAGTGTGCAGCGGAGTTGACTCCGGTCCTTACGCGTCTATACCGTCTGTCGTTCTCTGCTGGTTGTGTGCCGAAATCTTGGAAAGAGGCCAATGTCCAGCCGGTTCCCAAAAAGGGAGATCGTTCTGATCCGGCTAACTATCGCCCTATAGCCGTCACTTCCATTTTGTGTAAAATCATGGAGAGGATCCTTAATACACAGCTGATCCGTTACCTGGAAGGTCACTCGTTACTTAATGACCGACAGTATGGGTTTCGTCCTAAACGGTCAACAGGTGACCTTCTAGCGTTCCTTTTGCACAAATGGGGTGAATCTATCGATAAGCGCGGCGAATCGGTGGCTATTAGTCTCGACATCGCCAAAGCTTTTGATAGAGTCTGGCACAAGGCTCTTCTTTCCAGGCTTCCGGCATACGGATTACCCGCGCAGTTCTGTACGTGGATTGCCAGCTTCCTCCACGAGCGTAGAATTCGCGTTGTCGTTGACGGCTGCGCTTCGCGGTTCGTGGCAGTGAACGCTGGTGTTCCGCAAGGCTCCGTTCTATCCCCCACATTGTTTCTTCTGCATATCAATGATATGCTTTCCTTGGGAGCTATACATTGCTATGCAGACGACAGTACAGTGCATGGGGGATATCACGGAGCCTCGGGGGCTGCTCGTGGTGATATTGGTAGGGAAAGGCAGAATCTTATCATTGAGCTCAACAGGACGCTGGACCTCGTCTCCGAATGGGGCTCCAACAATCTTGTTGAGTTCAATGCTAAGAAAACACAGGTGTGCGTGTTCTCGGCGAAAAGGTCACCTTTCCTCCCCCTTCCTTCTCTTCAGGGCACAACCCTTCACACACAGAGCAACATCACCTTGCTCGGAATGAACATTCGCTGCGATCTGAACCCCAGAGACTACATCGAATCCGTCATAACTACTGCCTCACGGAAACTCGGTGTCCTGAACAAGGTGCGTAGGTATTTTGCGCCGGACCAACTATGCTTGTTGTATAAAACTCAGGTTAGGTCTTGCGTGGAATATTGCTCGCACCTTTGGGACGGCTCCGCTCAGTACCTCCTCGATGCTCTGGACAGATTGCAGCGTCGCGCTATTCGCATAATTGGCGATGTAGAGGCAACTAACACCCTCGAGCCTCTACAACTTCGTCGTGACATCGCCTCTCTTAGCGCTTTTTACCGAATGTTCCATGGGGAATGCTCTGAGGAGCTCTTTAACCTTATCCCTCCCTCTCCATTCCTTAACAGAAACACGCGTAAGGGCCTTCGGAGTCATCCGTACACTGTGTCCTCCTTTTCACACCGTACCAAGAAATTCCAAGATTCCTTCTTCTGTCGTTCATCCCACACTTGGAATTCTCTACCTGCGCACGTGTTTCCTCCATCCTACAACATGGGTTCCTTCAAAAGAGGCGTGAAAAAGCATCTTTTGGGCCGGCAAGGGGCGGGCAGGTAGGAGAGTGGATGTCGTCCCTACTCTATCTGTCAACTCATTTGGGCCTCTTTCACCGCTTAACATCAGGCGGGAGGAGGTCATTTGCCGGGCCATCCATAAAAAAAAAAAAAAAAAAAAATCCTGAGGTTCACGATTAATGAAATAGCTGATAAGAGGTAGACTGTTGATATTATATAAGATAATTCATCGATAATACGCTAGGACTTGGAGAACGTTTGCTCAGGCTTAGATGCAGCCTTAAAAATAGGTCGTGGTTGGGATGATCACTCACAGCCACCCGAAAATCGCCCAAGTGCGAGTCGAAGTATGATCTCGCTCGTTTGCATTGATTTACTACCAAACGTTTGGTAGTAAATCAATGGTTGTTTGTGAATGCATTTTACAATTCTATGTTTTTCATTGAGAGCACCACCATACATTATTGGCACGCTTTTTTTGTAGGTATTTCATGTCCTTTGATTTCCTTAGTCTGAGCGTGCGATAGATACTACGGCGCAAATGCGCAATACGCAATAAGTAAGTATCCCTCCCTCTTCATCTCGGAAGCCTGCCGTCCGCACGTGACTGCTTTGCGTTGACGCAGTATACCGTGCGTACGTATACGTATGCACTATGAATATTCATTACTATCTGAAACGCCACGCAGTAGACTGAAAATAAGATTTAGCGTCACCCAATAACCAATAGGTAGCCAACTAAAAAAATTAAATAAGTAATCAATAACATTTTTTTTTAGTATCGAGCTGGATTTGAACCCGCGTCTCGGCCATCGAACTCTTACCAGCCCCGACGGAACTTATTGGTATCTTATGAACTTTGATAAGCCAACGTAGTCCTTATTGGCTGTTAATAACTACGTATCAACATCTCATTTAGAAATATTTACAGATTTCTTGAAAGTTAGTTAAGTATAAAGCAAACTTATAATTATTTTATATGTGACTTGATTTTAATCATTTTTCAATTTAATTAACATTTTTAAAGGAAATGGAAAGTTCTATACAAAAAAAACATCTATCTAAATAGGTTTTTTATATCTTTTTTTCGTCATCTGTGCGTGCTCGTAATGAGCACGCACAGATGAAAAACAATAGTACATTATGATACGAGCGCGCTATGTCGGTTATTGCGTACGAGGTGATATTGTGCGCGAGCCGCAGGCGAGCGCGACAAGAAAGCAGAGTACGTAATGACCAATGCGCGCGTGTATCATACGACGTTTTTCAACACACTTGTGAGGAAAATAAAAGATCTTGTGGTATAAATATTTTTTTCTGAAAATGACTGCCACTCTCAATCTTCCACTGCATGAAAGTATCGTATGCCGCCAAGTATTTACCCTTTGACTTTGGCGGCAACAAACTCTTACCTCCATAATTATTTCCGGCGGAATTAATAATATGGATTCTTGTTCACTTGGACTCGACATATTTGCAGATAATCAATTATCAATTACAACAAAAAGGTAAAAAATTTCAATAGCGGGAAAATGCCGCGCGCCTTTTTTTTTCGCGCGCTGCCCGGGCATGGCTAAACTCTTCATACAGCCAATAAAAAAGGGCCAAACAGCCAAAATTCAAAACTAAATAAACCGAATATTTTAGTTTTTAAAAAACAAGTTTGTGTGAATTTTTAATAATCTATATTTGTGTGAATTTTTAATAGAGTTATAGTTATTAATTATTGTTATTTTAAATGTCGTTGTTAATTTAATATTTAAGTAACCAGTAGTAGGCTGTTCATTTGTTTCTAATTGGCAGCCACATAAAGTCGTGTTAAAAAAAGTGTATTAAGCGACAAATTTAAGAATGCGTACTGGACATACATTTACTTTGCAATCTTGAATAAATTAGAATTTGTCGTGTTAAGATTACCGCACTTGTGCGATTATGTAAAGTGAAAAGCACTCGTGTTTAATATACTGAATAACGGGTCTAAATGCAAGGTAATAAGACCCACTTTACGAGCAAGTGTGTTAAAAAAAATTCTTTTTTATACTTAGGTTGGTAATGACCATATACTCAATGCTGGCGGTAAGAATCCTCTTTGAAATATAAACAAGTAGTAGTCCAATCACCGCCATGTTTTTTCTCACAATGTTATAAATGATACACAAATAAATAAAATGCATTGGTTTTTATTTTTTGTGACTGTTTACATAAAATAAAATAATATTTCACAACAAATTTAAAGGGATGAATTTAGCGTTAAGTTAATCATACACAAAATGTCGAAAAAAAAATATGTCTGTCTGTTTTAAAATTCCAAACGCACTCTGGAAAATTTAATGCAACATTAAACAAATGGAAAATATTTTCATCGTTACGTGTGACCGTTACGTATTATTATTATAAGTTTATCATAATATCTGACTATCTGAGCAAAGCAATTATTATTGAAAAAATAACTATTTGGTAAAGCTCAGTTAGTCACTCAATTGTTTTGTGTAGACACCTTGGGGAACTTAGTGGAGACTCGAACTCGACTTCGACATTGCACTTGAGGATATGCTCTAAAATACTGTTTATATTAACAGTCCACCTGCAGTCCAGAGAGAGACTGTACCAGAATCGTCCGCATTGGACTTGGGACAGATTCGTCTGCTTGGTGGCTAATAAAACTGTTTATATAAACTCGCGCGACGTGGACGGTGCCACCTATGCGAAGTCAGCGATACGTTGCAGCCATCTTTTGAATAAAACTAAACACGCCAATATTTTCATCGTTTGCTTAAATTTCTTGACTTCCCATTTCGGCCTCCAGGGGGGGCGTAGTATTTTAGCATAATGTTGGGTGAGGCGCATAGGCTAAAAGGATGGGAACCCCTGATCTAACCTATTTCTGCCACTTAGCAGTGGTGCTCGCATTGCTGTGTCCCGGTTTGAAGGGTGGAAAAGGCTGTAAAATTACTGGGTACCGTGACTTTACACCTTATATCGCAAGTTGACAGCGTACATTAGCGTCCTTGTAGGGGTTGTAGATTTTGCAGGGGTGGTTGTCTCCATGGCTTTATACGGAGCTCCTGTTTGGGCACACCCCTTTTACGGCGGCCACAACGTATCGTGGCGATACGCATGATACGGGGATTTCGCACGATTTCCTTCAATTCAATCCTTCCGCGCAATCCATCGGCTAGCCACTGGACCATCGCGGCAATTCAGCCGGTGCTGAGGAATGGGTAGATCGCAAGTCGGGCTCACTTACCTAGTCTGGTGCAGGTCTAGTCCGGCCACGGCTGCTTCGACAAGTTAACCCGTTCACTGCCTTGCCCGCCCATCGGCGGGCGAAACTTTTTAACTCGTATGCCGAGACCGCCCATGGGCGGTTGGATTTCAAACTTTATTATGTTAGCCAAATACCATAAAAAAATAATAAGATTTTATGTATGGATTCCTTTTATTATGATTGATTCGCAACTAAAACCGAATTCGGATATCACAGGTTTTGAAAAAAGTGAATTCTGACCTATCATGCCGAGCCCGCCCATGGGCGGGCAAGACTTGTATTCAGAATTTACAAACCTTTTGAATTTTTTTTTCTAAAAATATAATTATAGTAAAAATAATAATACAAATACTTGTCCAACCAATGATTACAATTATAAATATTTATACCACAAAATCGCGTCGAGCCATACAAAAATAAATATGGTAGTTATATGTCATATTTATATTACGACTAGCTTTCCGCTCGCGGCATCGCCCGCTTTATTATTGCTTTCCCGTGGGAAGTTATATTTACCCGGGGGAAAAATAATTTTGTAGCCTATTTAAGCCCAGATAATAATTTCGTAGAAATTGGAGCATATTTTAAATATTTTCCATAGAAACTTTCAACGCCTATTTTGCACCCTAAGGGGGTGAATTCCAATAAACCATGAAACACGTGCTCAATGAAATATTTTTAGGAGCATGAATCTCAAGTTTTATCAAAATCGTTGCTAATTTAAAGATACTTATTTCCATACAAACTTGCAACCCCTATTTCATCCCTTTAGGGTTAAATTTTTTTAAAATCCCTTCTTAGTGTGCGTCCGCATTTTGAATTAAAACAATTACTGTCCAAATTTCACGTTTCTACCATTAGCAGTTACGGCTGTGCGTGCGTCTATAGATGGAAACATCTCCTTTTATATAGAAGAAGAAGATAGATTAGCTCGCATACTTATATCGTCCGGCGAACTATTAGGCTCCTTTCATACCGCTGCGTGTCGTCGGTCGCGTGCGCCGCCGCCGCCGCCGGTCGTGTTGCCTTTCGCAGAACGCGACCGGGCGCACGCAGCTCTGTAAAAATCACCTTTGGTTACATCATTGATTTACTACCAAACGTAGATAATGCATGAACGTTCGAGAAGTGGGCCGGTGAAGAACTGCCCAATCGCGACTCGTGCAGTTCTTTTCCATAGTTATTAAAACATCAATTGATCTGTGGCTAGGTATGAAATGATGTAACTTCACACGGTTATACTTAAAAAAGTTGCCGTAATAATGTAGAATAAGGTTGAATTTGATAAATACGGTCCTTTCTTTATGGTAATTTTAATTCGGGCGTGCATATTCAACAATATATCAGCGAGTACAAATGTATAGTCGATTAGGTGACAGATTTCAAGCGCGTTTTTGTATGAAGTGCTCTATCTACGTTTGGTAGTAAATCAATGGGTTAAGCCGGCTTTTGACTATAGGATGTAATATATATTACATGTTCAGCTATATATTACATCCCGGTTGTGCTCTTCTCACTATCAGATATATTTTTTAGAATAGTTCAGCTTCTATGATTCCTACATCAGAACGTCTTTTATCGAAACGGTTGACCTCTCGTTATTAAATGGATAATATGGAAATTGTTTTGCTAGATACTGTCGATAGTTCATCAGACGAAGATGATGCAGTATTCGATTTACATGTCTCATTATTAAGAAAAAATTACAATAAACGTCGATTCTGGATATCGAATCATATTAGACTAAGAAAATATTATAGTGAATTTCTTATTACGTTTCTCCGTGCAGCATCCTTAATTTCATTCATTTTATACTCTTCACGATTAGTCGCCCATAAACAAGGATAATTCCTAACTCTTTCTATAAAATGTTCCATTATAGGGATAAATAGGTAAATACGTGGTAAATATGTAAAGAAAACATTGCGAACCAAAATACCCAAAAATCATAACACGCGGACAGTTAGGTACGTGCGCATGACCGTCACGATTCGAAATGAGGGCGAGGCAGGGGTAGAGGTACGGTGTGCGGGAACGTGAGGTAAAATATATACCGCCTATAGCCTTCAAATATAGCTCGGTCGGGCGAAAAAATATTTACAGTTTGGGGTGTAATATATATTATAGCACAGTGAAAACAGTCTCGTCAAAAAGTATGGCAAGCGATAAAATATTATATCTCAAAATGTAATATATATTACATTACATCCCATAGTCAAAAGCCGGCTTTACATATAAATTACGCCAGTCTCGTGCGCACGCGACCGGCAACACGCAGCGCTATGAAGGGAGCCTTAGTCTGCGGCCTCCTAAAACGCTTGCAAGCATCGTTTCCGCAATCCGTATGTCAAAGTAATCATTGCATTCCCAATCACGAGGAATGCAATGAACCACCAAATCTTGTTCGAAACTAATCAACACTTGTGCACACAACGTCTTACAAGCATTACGTATACAAACCATATGTTGTTTTGAAAACATTAAATTTAGACCTGATAAGTAGTTGATTTTTCCCTATGATAAATATTAATATAAGATTTTTTAAACATTAAATATTAATAATTTGAAATTTACTTTTTTTTGACCGGACTTCAAAAAGGAGGAGGTTATCAATTCGACCCGTATGTTGTTTTTTTGTGTGTGTATGTTACGCGATTACGCCGCTAGTTGTAGACTGATTTTCAAAATTCTTTTTATTTTCAATAGAGTATACTCCTGGGGTGGTCTCAAACCCTTAAATTTTAGGCAGGTACGTCCAACGTGTTTCATGTTTGTTCCGAAGTTATTCACGTATTTGTCTGGTCGTCATGAACAGAGCTGATGATGGAAGGATCCTTAACTTTGGACTTGACCTGATCTGACCTGACCTTGCACCTCAATTTAATACCAGCTCACTTCGGCGAGCTGATATTAAATTGACAACATCACACTTCTATATTGAAGTCGGTGCCAAATTCTAAGACTTTCTAGGAGATCATCGTTTGGCACCGACTTCAATATAGAAGTGTGATGTTGTCTGTACCTGTTCTTGTATTATTTTTTACTTTTTAGTGTTTTTGAGGTCGGTTTTTATTTTTCAGAAACATAAAGTTAATTTGACTTAAGCAAGACTAACATTAGATTAACAATGATTTTAGACATTCCACAAATTGCATAGCTCCTAAGTATTTAGATTTCTTCACTTTCAAGCAAATTATTAAAGAATGACTTTCTTTTTTTTTCACACACCTAAATTGTATCTTCTGCAAGTAAGTTACTGGTACTTAGCAATTTAAAAGATCTGATCAGAATTTGACAATCGAACCCGTATTTTAAAATTCAACGTTCTATGATTAATAACTAGCTGTGCCCGCGACTTCGTCCGCGAAGAATAGTAACTTTTGGCAAAAAGTTTACTTAGTTTAGCCTATGTTATACCATATATAATTAGCTATCTATTAGTGAAAGTCCCGTCAAAATAGGTCCAGCCGTTCCGGAAATTAGCGGGAACAAACATACAGACAGACAAAAAAAATTTTAATTGTGTTTTTGATATTGGTACTCGATATACATTCATACCCATTTAGTAAAAACTTGTTATTTTGACATTACAAACAGACACTTCAACTTTATTTATTTCTATAGATTAACTTTAATTAATATATTAAAATATTATATGCGAAAATGTTTAATAATCTTAAAAATAATATGCAAAAAAATGGCATCTTATTCATGACAATTACAAATATTTTTTATTCATAATTTTTTGTTGTAATTTTTCGATCTCTATTAAAGGATAGGTAAGTACCTACTTGATAAAAAAATGCATTTTCTTTTATATCGACTTATAAGCCATGACCATAGACGCTAGATAATAATCAACCGTTCGTCTTATCAAATAACAAGAAATCACTTTATCTTGACTATTTGAAAATTAATTGAATGCATAAGAATGCGACTTAAGATCACTATCTTGAAACATTCGTGTAAATAAGATCTCGTTGATACTTGTCAAATAATTAATTGCAATTAGGTCTTGATAAAATTCACGTTGCGAGATCTGTCGTTGGAGATTATGATAGTCAACGTATACAGACGCACTCAGCGTAAACGTGTTGATTTTGACAGTTGATGAAGGGTATGTGTTGAAAAATAATCACGTTCATTTGTACTAAGCAGAATTATAGGTCACCAGAGGGAGTCTTTGTTCCTAACTTACTTTAGGCAGGCCTCCGTCACTACGCGCTTAGGTACAAGATTTGGCGATTCACACACTGCCATGCACCACGCTGCATGTTGCGTGTCGACGCACCTACGCGCGTACTTGCGGGAGTGCAGATCCGCATCATCATGTGTGTTTTTTACGCACTCACGCGCGTTGTTTTCGGCATCAAGCTGAGTGGCGACCAATTGGTCATGTTATGTGTATTATTGTTTTTCTATTATTGTATTTAGTGCATGTATAACATGTCCAATAAACTATTTTCTTTCTTTCTTGTTGCGTTTCTTAAATCAGGCGATTCACACACAGCCACGCACCATGCAGCGTAGCACGTGAATGCGTGTTCTTACGTTGCTTGTAAGTGTAAGTACCTCCGTTTGTATAGAAAACACACACAGTCCAACACACAGAAAACGCATCCACGCGCGTGCATGCAGATCACGCGCCTACAAGCGGAGAAAGACACACCCACGCGCGTAGGTGCGGGCGAGACGCAAGGTATGGCACACCGAGTCCTGCAGTGCCGTACGTGATTTTGGATTATGTGTTCATACATCACCTGTATGCAGATGATTTACAGATCTACAGACACTGTGATTTTGGAAGCATTGGAAGTTCAACAGTGGAAGAAGTAAATAATGATCTCAGCTGTATTAGATCATGGGCGGATTCATTTGGACTTCTTGTTAATCCTGACAAATCCCAGGTGATGATTATAGGCAGCAATAGGATGTACGGGAAACTTGATTTTAAAGTGCTTGAAGTGAAAGTTTCATATAACGATGTTCAAATTACGTTTTCCGTAAAAACTAAGGATTTGGGTGTGATATTAGACAGCACGTTATCGTGGTCATCTCAAATAAATGACGTGAGTCGTCGTATACACTTTGCTTATCATTCTCTCAAGCGTCTCCAGTATTTTTTGCCTGAAAAACTAAAGTAATGCTTACTCAGTCCCTTTTACTCCCTATTCTCGATTATGCCGACGATGTCTGTTACCTAGATGCCACTGAAGAATTACTTAATAAGCTCGAGCGCCTTCAAAATCTGGCTATCCGTTTTATATTTTCTCTGAGAAAATATGATCACGTATCAGACTACCGGTCTAAGCTTCAGTGGCTCCCTATACGTCAACGCAGGGCCATGCACATCCTTTGTCTTACTTACGAAATTCTTCACTGTCCCCTGATCCCTGATTGTTTGCGGTCCCGTTTCCATGTATTACCACCAGGCGAGTAATTGTCTAAGAAAGAATCTATCGCTATCGCTTACAATTTCACAGCCATTGCTCCGTGAACACAAGACTCTGCGCCGACATCCTTATACAAAGGAGCGATGGACGGACGACGACTGTCAAATTGTAAGCGATTGCGATAGATTTTTTCTTAGAAAATTACCCACCTAGTGGTAATACATGGAAACGGGACCGCAAATAATCAGGGATCTGGGGACAGTGAAGAATTTTGTAAGTAAGACAAAGGATGTGCATGGCCCTGCGTTGACGTACAGGGGGCTACTGAAGCTTAGACCGGTAGTCTGATACGTGATCATATTTTCTCTTAGAAAATATAAAACGGATAGCCAGATTTTGAAGGCGCTCGAGCTTATTGAGTAATTTTAGTGGCATCTAGGTAACAGACATCGGCATAATGGAGAATAGGGAGTAAAAGGGACTGAGCAAGCATAAATTTAGTTTTTCAGGCAAAAATACTGGAGACGCTTGAGAGAATGATAAGCAAAGTATATACGACGACTCACATCATTTATTTGAGATGACCACGATAACGTGCTGTCTAATATCACAGCCAAATCCTTAGTTTTTACGGAAAACGGAATTTGAACGTCGTTATATAAACCTTTCTGGAGCACTTTAAAATCATGTGCGTTCCTGTGTCACTCCCAAACCCCTCGATGTCCCTCAGTGTAATTCGAAGTTCTTTAACAACTCTAACTGTACGCGCTGCAATAATGTGAAATGCTCTCCCAGCTAACATCCGTGAAAGTTCTTCCATAGCTACATTTAAGAGTAGATTAAGAGCTCACTTACTCTCGAATTTATCGTAATATGATACTTTATATATTGTTCATATGTATCTATGTATATATTATATTTTCTTTTTATGTAAATTTACACCATCTTCCCGCTAATATAATTTCATACAACATCTAGGGTTGGCTGGAAGAGATCTCTTAAAGAGATAAGCTCGCCCTTGTACATAATTTGATTGTAACTATTTTTTTTGTTTTGATTGTGTACAATAAAGAATATATATAATTTAAATAACAACCCGTAGCAGAGATATAAAATACAAAAGGCGGTATACGTATCATTCATTATCATCAAGAAAAAAATGATCTAATGGTTAATGAAAATAAATAAAACATTCTACAAAAAAAAATATTTTTTTAAAATTTTATAATACATCATTATCACCTTACATATCATTATCATATCATTAAAAAATAAATTAATTATGTATTATACCATCTACTATTTTGATTGTTATATTTATTTCTACTATTAGTATTAAAACTATTACTTTCTGTTTTATACTCGACTCTACTGTTATCAAAATCAAAAATATCTTTATTATTGTCAAACCTATTGCTATTACTAGCCCCACTGTTTCTATTATAAAAATCAGTTTTATAACCATTGTTGCTGATTTGACCTGAATCGTCTCTGCTATAATTATTATTATATTTGCGATTATTCAGTCTATTATTGTTATTTACATTACCAACACCTCTATTCACACCTACTTCTGGTTTATTACTATATACATCATGTCCCATATTTCCAACGCCTCTTTCTATACCTATAGCTGGTTTGTAGCTATCTACATATTCTTCTCTTGTGTTTTGATTAGAATGTTCGATGTCGTGCTCCTCGTTTCCATCTTGATCGATTATTCCAGTGTAATGTTCTTCAGTATCTTTGCCGTTTAGTCTATCTTTATCCGTATTGAAAACTTCAGCTGCTATAAACGCTTTGTTGAAGACCGCGTACCATGCTGGAGTCTGTGGAGCACCACAGGCTTTACCGCCTGATGTTATAGCCACAACTCGCCACGTACAACCATCTTGGATTTGCACTGGACCACCAGAGTCACCCTGGTGAATAAATAACAATTTAGTTTTTATATAGCTTAGATGGAAAAAAACGTAAAAAGAAGACCTCCTAATTACGTGGGTAATTTTGTGACCAATCTGAACATCGCAGGATCCAGACCTAGAGGGCGACCAAGGACAAGATGGACAGATGTTGTCAAGAGAGATCTGTCTTCATGCAATGTCTCCGAAGAGGATATGTCCGACAGAGCGAAGTGGAGGAGGAAATTCGAAAGGCCACCAACCACCAGATGGGAATAATAAGTGCCAGAGAGAGAGAGATAGCTTAGATTGAAAATTATGAAATTACCGCTGTGTATGCGACTACAGGATTTTGTACATTGCCAGTAGGCATGAAACATTTGAAATAAACCATCCAACCAAACAAAGATACCATCAGGTGAGATGAAGGCCAGGAGCTTTCCTGTTCTGTGTAAAAGTAACAGACATTAGCATATGGGGCTTAATCATAATATGGCGCATATACTTGGTTGCCACTATTGTGAGTTGCAAAAATATAGACAGGCCTTTTAAAAAGACTTTACCACGCAAGTGTCCTTCCCTCCGTTTCTCTCCCCGGCGCACATTTGGCTGTCGCTCATCAGCCCTTCCGGCGTCCGAAGGGAAGAGCCCAGTACTTTACGGCACTCTTTTATGTCCCAAACCGTTACAGAAACGCTGCGTAGCTCCAATGACGTTGACGCTGAGAACAAAGGTTATTCGTTTAGCGTTCCCGTGAATGGCAGAAAATTCAAATGACGTACAACTGAAGTAAAGCATGGGCAGAGGCTTAATGGCAATGAAAGGCAATACTTTCTGAACCTGTTTAATTTATTATTATGTGTAACTACAGCTGAGGTGCGAACTCTATACAGACCATTCGAGGAAAATAATAAACTAATTACAAAACAATAAGGAACAAAATTAATACCAATATTAGATTAAACGAAACGCGACCGAAACGAAAACTGCAAACAAGAACCACAGTGTACGTTGCCCTTGTGGCCTTGTGACATCAGATGTAAAGTCACGGTACCCAGTAATTTCACTGCCATATCCTATCCTTCAAACCGAAACACAGCAAAGCAAGCACTGCTGCTTTGTGGCAGAAATAGGTACGTTCTACGTCAAGTAAGTGATCTGAACAAAATAAAAAACCTAAGCTACTTACTTATTATTTAGAAAATATGGAATTTCTATTGAAAAGCACACGACGTTTAGGAAGCCCCAATAATGTATGAAAACTATAAACCACAAAACTTTGACAATAATTGCTTGATTGTAGCATGAATAAGTAAAATCTTTAATTTATGGCTTTACTAAACACCTAAAAAATCGACACCTCTGCTGTTTTATTACACAGTAGAAGTAGAAAGTTATGGTCTTTCGTACAAATATTGATAATTTTAGTTAATTAACAAATATTGATGCTGTTGTCAAAGCTCATGAATATTACAATTTTCATGTTTAAACAGGGTTATTTGTAAAACACCTGCAACCTCGCAGGATTAGATAGCTAACATCATAAACAACAACGTTTATTCTACGGCTTTTGATAATTCGTTAGATTTTACTTTCATACAGAAATAAATATTAATTTAATATACCTCTAGAATGTTTGTAACTCTACGCGCACAGCGCGCGAGCGTAGCGTCGTCTTCCGTCGTCGTTTATAAGTGAAACATAGACTTATCAATGTCACGACAGTGCAATAAAAACTTAAAAATTGATTTTTGTTCAATTTATTGAGTTATCTTAAAACTGGTAAAACAAACGTTGTAGTTAATGATGTTAGCTATCTAATCCTGCAAGGTTGCAGGTGTTTTACAATTAATTCTGTATATTATCCTTAAGGTCTTAAATGCTTACTTTTGCTACCTTTTGCGCCAAACGATTTAAAATCGCCACGGGCCTTATTAGTCATACCATGTTTGGTAAAGCTTATTTAAAAAAGTGCAAATGACCTATAGAAGTTTGAAAAAGAACATCTGTCATTGTCAACATTGAAACCATACATGATTCGGTGCGTCCCCATCCCGTGGCGATGACTGGCTCCCCAGCCCTGGGCGGCTCTCCGAGGCAGGCCGGCTTCACCGTTTCGGAGAATCTGTAGAGCACCATATAAAATCTAAGTGTCATTAAGAAGATATTGTCAGCTATCCAGAAATAAGATAAAAACTAAGATTACCCAATCTACCTGTTAACAAGTGAAGACTTATTAATAATTTTCACTTCTCATGCTCGTTAACTTGTTTTTTATGTCCAGAGAACGCTGCATAAAATGGAACCACGGATCGATACCACGTGGTCTCAAAACAAATTAAACCACAGAGGCGGTCGTAACTTCAGCATGATGATGACACTGATGGCGATGATGATTGGAAATGATTGTCAGCGTATGAAAAACTCACGTCACAAGGTCCGCCAGTTTCAACAAAGCGATATCGTAGTAGGTTCTTCTCCTCATGTACTTCGGATGCTGGATGATGGAATGCACCTTCACCACCAACGCTGACCCGTCATCTCGGTAGCTAGACCCAAGTTGAACGACTCTTGGTGTGAAGCTGTAACGGAAACAAGAATAAGAGAGTGCATGGCAGGGCACATTTTTTATACAAATAAGTATCATCACCAGTCGGAGCAAGGGCTGCGGAGATTGGACTTGAGTCAAGCATTATCTCACAATTTCAGTGACATAATCGCTATGTCTTAAAGAGTGTGGCGGCGCGTATTTAGGCTGCGGTCCGAAACAGGTAACAGCGCTCACAGTGCTAACGATTATAATCGCTCGGTCCAAATTAAAAAGCACACTAAAGTGCTAACAGCGCTATCAGCATCGATTTCGGTACGGGTTTTTAGCGAATCAATTTGTCAAACCAAATGCCAAGTTAAAATTTGGTTAGAGTAGGTCGTTTTGCTTTCAATTGCTTCTCAGTATTTTTGTTTTGTGGATTTTTATTACAATATTGTTCCCCGCTGCTCATCCAGAGCAGGTACATTCATTTTGACGGCTAACGTTACCGCGCTTACAACATTTCGGGACGCGTTCGAGAACGCTAATAGCGCTGATTGTTACTTTTATTGATTTTCGGACCGCAGCCTTAGTGTAACCGACGACGTGATAAAAATTTCTTGACGCTCGTTAAGGGATACGTGTGACTGTGTTGTCACAAATTTCTTGGCAGCCCGTGCTCTGCCTGCTGGTGGCAGGTTGCCCATCTGATGGTAAGTGGTTATAGTCGCCTATAGGACAAGAGATTCCTGTAAGACATGCAAATCTACCCCCTCTACGAGGAGTCAATGTACGTTCCAACTAGTGACGTAAGATGTTAAGTCTAATTTTACTGTGGTTTTCATCCTTTAAACCGGAACACAGAAATGCACCCCTGCTTGGCAGCGAAAATAGGTAAGATAGAGGCACACAGGTAGGTAGTGTTGCCCATAATCGGTCTGGGTCTTGCAGTCTTGCGAGACTCTTGCAGCAAGACCGAGTCCTAGACCAACACCAAGACTGACCCATGCAATATTTGAGCAAGACTCTTGCTTAAATCTTGCATGGATCAGCCTTGGGCAACACTACAGGTAGGGCTGCCAGGTAACCCGATTTGAGTGGGGCGTCCCAATTTTGAGGAATATATGGACACGTCCCGCTGCAACTATGATCGTTAAATTTTTAATAACGATATTAGTATTTATACTGGCGAAACACAGTAAATAAATAAAATTAAATAAACTATAGGACTTCAGCAGGCGTAGCACGGGCTGCCAAGACTGGACTCGAGTCACGCATTATCTCACAATTTCAGTGGCATGGTGGCGCATATTTAGTGTGACTGACCTGAATTTCTTGACGCTCGTCAAGGAACACGTGTGACTGAGTCTTATCACAAATTTCTTGGCGCTGACTGCTGTGGTTGTAGCAAGGGCTTTAATACTTTAGAAGATGTAGCAGTAGTCGGAGAGCAAAAATTTGTGATTAAACTCAGTCACACTTACACGTGTCCCTTGACGAGCGTCAAGAAATTTTTATCACATCAGTCCCACTTAATACGCGCCACCGTGCTACTCTTGAAGACATAGAGATTATGTCACTGAAATTGTCAATAATATCCTGTAAACTGTAAGTCTTTAAATCAATTGTATCGCGATGATTGCCGCATTTATCTCTTCGATTGCAACGTACATTAAATTAAAAAAATAGCTTAAAAAACTACTCCAATTAAGATTATAGCTGTATATACATGATAATGTCATCAAACAAACTTTTAAATGACTTCTATTTAAATGGAAGCTTGTAACTGGCATTTAGATATGTATTTACGTTGATTATTTTGAAAATAATGCTGTAAGCTTTCCAAAGAATAACATAATAAAATAAATCATTTACATACTACCGACCACTTAACCTTGCACTTTTGGATTATATCGTCCATAACTTTTAAAAAATGTTCAGTCGACCAAAAAGTTTTATGCGATTTTATACCTGGCATGTTCATAATCCGCACATTAATTTGAGCATGAATATGTGAGCTACAAAATTCCAATAAAACTTTTTTGTTGTCCAAATATTTTTTTAATGTTATGGACGATATAATTCAAAATTGCAAGGTGGCTCGATTTAGGTGTCCGGGGGTGTAGATACCTACCTAACGACTGTGTCATCCTTGTCGTAGAAGGTGCAGTGGGCCGCGGTCAACACGAAGCGATCGCTGATGAGGGACCCGCCACATTTCCAGGAGTAACCACCATCCTGGATGCAGTAAAGTAAAGCATGGATGCAGTGTACAAAAAAGTTGCCAAACAAGCGGAATTCTTACCTGATGGCACAAATGACTAAATGACCTATCTATTATAGTGCATGTGACTCATGGGCCTCTTAAGGACCGCAGTGTACGTTGCTAACTTGTCACTCGTCACATCTATACTAATATTATAAAGCTGAAGAGTTTGTTTGTTTGTTTGTTTGCTTGAACGCGCTAATCTCAGGAACTACTGATTCAAATTGAAAACTTCTTTTTGTGTTTGTACGGTGTGTACAAATTTAGCTGTGGTGAGTGTAGAATTTGGTGAAGGGATGTTAACGTACGAAACAAACCCACGAATAATACAAAGTATCTCCTTGATAGCTTCGAATGTTGATTAGTGTGTTCCAAACGTCGATGGAACTCCACAGGTAGACGAAGTTAGCCACAGTATCTCTTGAACGTCGACGAGAGATTGTGATTTAAAACTCCTGTTTTCTTGAAGCACTTCTTTAAAAAAAACTTCTTTCCTTATGCTCGAAGGACCAAAAAACTGTACGGTGTGTACAAATTTAGCTGTGGTGAGTGTAGAATTTGGTGAAGGGATGTTAACGTACGAAACAAACCCAGTAGATCGTTCTAACACTGATTTATTTACCAATTAAGAGCATTTATATAGTTTCTATAAATGCGGTGCTAAGCATATTTGCAACATTGTAGTGAGTTAAATTAAATACATTTATTGCTACATTTTGCGGGTCATTGGCATGCTGACTAAGATTATTGTACGGTGCTCCGTACAGTGTTGGATAGTCCATTTATCGAGGAAGGCTTTAGGCTATATAACATCACGCTACGACTAATAGGAGCTGAGCATCAATGACAAATGTTGCAAAAACGGGTAAAAAATATACGGCGAAACGTAGTTCGCTGGCACAGCTAGTTACTTAATACTGCAGCTAGATACTGCAGCGCATCAGCTATGTTTGCTAAAGCTGGTGTTGATGGTTTTCACAGCATCATAAGAAAACGGATAGCTTCTATAATGCGCAGATCTCGGGAGAGCTCAAACGGTGTCCTGGAGGTATGGAAAGACAAACTTGACTGTCCCCTTCGTATGCATTGGACTACGATGCATATGGGAGGAACACTCAAGTTTTTGAATTAATTATTATTTTATTTTATTTTGTGCAACCCTCTATTTACTAACATAGGATTAAGGAACTTACTAACAAATTTATATGGATTTTGTGAAAGTCTGAAATAAGTTTTATTATTATTATAATGTCACTGACTGTCTAACACTGATCGTGCTTTGGAATTCGCCACGTTTTTGTTGTGTGCTTTCGCACATATAATTTGTGATTTGCATTGCGATCGTGAAACAGACACCATTGTTATTTTATCTCATCAAGGAAAATTACATGAGACTGAAATATCCACAGACGTATAAAGGGAAGCAGACTAAACGTATCGTTCAAAAAGCGTGGCAACCTTACCACATGTAAACATTACTCACACACAAACAATATTAATTTTCTCAAACATGCTCAGAAATGTAGGCATTATTGTACTAAAAAGAAGACACGAAGTTATTAATTCTTGGCTCATGCATTACTTTCCCGGCCTAGGCCAAGAAAGTAAGTATGAAAATTCATTTTTGGCCGCTGCTCCAATGTTTTTTAATTTATCTATAACTTGAATTATGTAACTTGTCATACAGCCAGTTGCTACCACATTATAAAAATGTACTCTGGGAGCATATACAACGTGTCTTATATCTCCCCATAAAAATTATAATAGGTATATAATTTTATTTAAACTATCAAAAGTGCCAAACTAAAACTGTTCTAAAACTGAATTTTCAAAAATTTGACAGTTAAATTCGATTGATATGACAAGTTATTAAAGTTGACACATTCTTTTCGGTTAAATAAATATTGTAATTTTTATGGGGAGATATTATGAGACACGTTGAATATGACATTTGAATTGACATTGCTTGATTTGTTTTTTTACTCATATTATACTCATTTTTTTCCAATTCAATTCAATTCAAAATATTTTATGCATACTATGTGTAAAATAGGTGGTTCACAAGAAATAAGATCATTATGGACCCGTTGGACACGCAATCGTTTAACAAGAGAGAGGAAGCTTATTATTATTAGGTACCTACTATTGTCTTATTTACAGATCATAAAGCTAAATTATACGAAAATCACGGCAATTATAAATATTTGAATAAATAGACAACATTAAACAATAATTATTTTAATGAAAGGAAATACACTGAATTTCATAATTAATTCCTATTACGTCTTTCATTATTTCCTTGCAATTATTGAGAACAGCACTATACATTACATACCTCGGCGGGAATGGGATTGCCGGACTCGTAATTATTGTCAAAGCATTACTCGTCCGGCGATCCCTAACTTCCCGGCCTCTGCAGTAATGTACTATTATTTCTGGAGTTTTATTATATTGTTACGTTTGTGGGGTGGGTGTTCAATAGAAAATTCGCGAAACACCGACAATTATGAGATAAGATTTTATTTGAGATTAGACAATTTGAGATTAGATTGGGTACTTTATGGCTTATAAAATAAATAAGATTAAAAAAAATAATTGATTGGGTACGGAATATTAGAGAATGTTCCATTCTCGAATATTCCGTACCCAATCGTTTGTTTATCTTCTCTTCTCGAAAGTTCCGTGGTACCGTTCGCGCTTATGTAGTAGGACCGGTGAACATTCGAGGCGTTCGAGATTGTTCTATTCTAGAACATTCCGTACCCAATCGATCGTTTGTCTTTAAGAAAGTTCCGTGGTATGCCTTCGCGCTTCTATAGTAGAGCCGATAAACATCCGAGGCATTCGAGAAGGTTCTATTCTAGAACATTCCATACGCGATCGATTGTTTGTCTTTCTAGAAAGTTCCATCGCATTCCCGATTATGTTTGTCTTTGTGAGCATATTTTATCTCTGTTCGCCTAGTCAGCACGCCTAGAAGTTTCTAGATGCATCTCGATCTATCTTTTATCTCTAGAAGGTGCTCACTAATGTTGTCTCTTTCTTATAGTGCTATCTCACTCATTCCTATTGATAATTTAGTCCTATATCAAAGTGTGTTTCAAAGGACCATAAGGGGCCCTGAAAACGCCTGAAAACGGGTTTTCAGGTTATGGTGTGGTTCGATAGAGGGTAGCCTGAAACGGACTGAAAACATGTTTCAGGCGCCTGGAAACAACAACAACTTGGGTAAAATTTCGATATTCTAGTATGTGATAGAGCACCTCCTGAAACGCGCTGAACTGCGTTTTTAGGCTGCTGAAAACGCTTCTAAGGCCAAGAAAACCACACCGGAAGTTTCTTATACTTGTCTCTTATTTTAACAATGCCAAACATGGCGTCCACGTGGCGTCTGCCACAGCTTCGGAAATGTTTGTGTACGTTCGTATCACCATAGACGAAAAACAGAAATAGCGATATATCATGTCACTTTGGAGTGAAAGTAAAAAGGATATACATTACTTATGACAAATGTGTGAGTAAAATTATGTAAAGTCTGCCTCCCTTTATACGTCTCTAGAAATATCTGGCTTTTAATGGAACCTGATACTGTATTGTGCCAAAAGTAGTACAGTTTTTCATGAGTACCTTTATCGCCCGTATTTCTGCAACAAAGCAGCGATGCTTGCTTTGCTTAGGCAGTGAAATTACTAGGTTCTGTGACTTGACATCACGTACATTGACGTCCTTGTAGAGGTTTGTAGATTTGCAAGTGTTACAAGTACTATATTATTGTACTATATGTGAATTAAAATGAAGCTCCGATACCTAACAGTACCCATGCACACTTAGCCTTCTACAAAATCTAAATGGTCTTTCAACAAACATGTCTTGATAGAAAGCTATTTTGCATCATCCAAATTTTTTTCCATTCAACATTCATTCCTTTCATTCAGGACCGCGTCGGCGTCGTTAGAAGAATGGGCGCTTTCTAGCGTTTTCAATTTACATACAAAACACCAAACATTCGTATTCATATTAGCAGGACAAAAGTTACCATGGAGGCTAGAGTAACTGACCTTCTTGGTCCAGCCAATCAGGGCCATGTGTGGAAACTCCTTGATGGTGGCAGCCTTCCCCCCGACCACCAGAGGCACGTTAGCAGGCCGGCACGACGACACGTTAATGTTAATAGCGACCTGCTCCGGCGATGGCAGCAGCGGTATGGCTTCTATCTTCTTTAGAGTTGACGCCTTATATTTGTCGCACACTGTAAGCGTAGAATGTTGTAATCATTAATTATTGATGTAATGAATCTTTTTAAGGAAGTTCTTAAACAAGCTAAAATGGACAGCGTACACAAGGCTTGTTTTTCAAGCCAGTGTTAGTAATTTAGCAAGCTAAGTAGCTTTGACTCGTCCAGAACTCCATTTCTAAGCTAGAAGACTAATGAAAATACTTTTAAACTAGGATTTGAATAGGATATGAGTGTTCTTTTCTTTGAACTAGAAAACTGTTCTCTTACCTAGAATACATAAAACTAGTTTTAGAGCGGAAGTAAGGTTGATATTGACTTAAGATTAATCTTCAGCATTATAAGATTAATCTTCAGCATAGCAGATACCATCAGCCAAAACGAAGGCATGAGCTTCCTTATCGTAAATAATATGAAAACAATTATTAAATTATTAAATTTTGCCTAATTAAAGAATAGTTGTAAAAAAATACATATGATTTTCAGACCTGTTCATATTGGTTTCATTTATTTACATAGTTTGTTGACTGTACAATATTTTAAGAGCAGATGTACAAATGACGAAAGACCACCAAATATTTTTAAATTAAATCATTAATGACGAAACGACACTACATCTATGAAAGTTAAAAACTATGACGAAACGAAACTATGACCAGACTAGATGTTATATTCTACGTGAGAATAGTTGTTAAGTAATTTTTAAAATCCTAAATGGTCATTCTAAATGAAAAAAGAACCTATTTAAGGATACCCCATATGACATAGTTTTCAGGCTTTATTTTATTTATTTTTCACAATATGGCGGTTAGTAATCGCCATATTAAATTTTAATTTATGCTATGATGAACCATTAAAACCGACCCACGCGTTTGGTCTCTAGAGTGCCACATAAATACATACATACATAGTCTAATAAACACATTACCACTCCTTTCGTTACACAGTCGGGTAAAAAGAGCGATTGTGGTTTCCTCTACGTAAATATTCCATCTTCAAATTAATAGAATTCTTGTAAACAATACATGGTAATAAAAATCTATGTCCGTATGTTTTAATAATTAGATTTTCTACTTAATAACATATTCAAGCATTGTTTTTTATCAAACTTAACTGAGTAACGATGAATTACTAAACATCAGATCCAGTGGGGATACCGAATAAACAAAACAAAATTGTCTAATTTCCTGAAAATATCAGGAAACTGACATTTATCACCCGCAACATTATTTCAAGAGAAAATGGAAGCAATTATTGTATATCCTGTAAACACGTTGAATTTTGTTAACTCATTAATAAAACTGTTCAATAAAAGAAATGTCTTGTCTGTTGATTTTTAAAGTAATTAGCTTAAATTCACAGTCATAGCATTGTATTGTGTCATTTACGAGTAATACTCATGCATGATGTGCGTAATACACTAGGATGTCAATCTAGTTCATAATATTCCTAATATGTTCTAAGTATGTTAATGATTATAACCTTTTTGTGTGTCTATAAATAAATTGCCTCTAGAACTTTCAACTCTATCTCACGATCGATACTCGTCGTGAGTAGAATGGTGTCAAATACATAGATTTTTGAAAATGCTTACTTGCGAAGAGGATCGGCAATTGACAATACTCATAAATAATATTTGCATACGCTACTCACTTCTTTCTGCAAGCTCTATGTATCTCCTCTTCTCTGCCGACCTCATATTGTCTGTGTCAACTCCTTTAGAAACTTTTGGTTCTGCGTCAGAAGCGCCAGAATATCCGTCCCCTTCACCCTCTCTCGGATCATCATAATTACTCGGTGGTTTATTTGTAATCGGTGGCTTGTTCAGGTCTACATTAGCTGGTCTTACACCCGGACGTATAGTTGGTGTGTTATAATAGTTAAATCCATTAGGCTTAAAATTCGTGTTCTGATGATTGTATATTTTATCTATGTCGTGGTCGATACCGGTTGAAGGGTAATTCGATTGCGTGGTATGAATTTGTGGTCTATTAGTTGGTTTATTAGGTCTGGTGTTAGTGTTGTGTGGTCTTGTGCCATAATTAGGTCTAGGTGTATTGCTATTAGGTTTCGCCGCATTAGTTCCAGTTATTTCAAAGTTTCTATTACTTTTGTTATTATCAGTAATCCATCGCCTGTGATCCTCAGTATTAGAGTCATATCTTTTTGTGTTAGTCGAACCTGTATAACTATTGTTTCTTTCAGCTTTGTCTTTATACTTATAGTCAGTTGAATCATATCCACGACTAGAATCTTTTTTTGTCGTTCTGAAATTTCTTTCGGTAGTGAAGTAATAATTATTGGCAGTAGTCTGTTTTCTTTTTGGAATATTATCATTTCTATCTAAAAAATAAGGAGTATTAGAAGAATCTTCAAGTTTTGCTGGTTGCTTATTTTTTGGTTTATGTCTATTTATTGCACTATTGTCTTCGTTCAATGGTTTGCTTATAAAGCTGATTTCATCAGGGAATACTATTAGGTCTTCTATTCGTGATCCTGGACTCTTTAGGTTGAAGTTTTGAAAGATATCTGCAATTAGATTGATAGTATTAGTAACGTCTAAACTTAGATTTGAGTGATAGTCTATAGTAAGTACGGTATATACATACCGTAATATTGGCTCTGGACATACTTCACCGCGACAAACATAACAACTGCCTGTACTAGCGCCACCATGATGAGATCATCTGCAAATAAACCAATAAAACATATTTAATAACCTTTATTACAAGTAAGGAATAAGTTATATTAAAAGTTCTCTAATTAAATTTTTTATAGGATAATTTTACCTGACCCTACTTTATTTTGGAGTAGATTACATCTTTTGGTGTTTAAATTAAAGTGAAACTTTTTTTACATCGCCCCAAACTTTTACGTCCATCTATCGCATGTCGCATAAGTAGCAGTACAAAAAACATGAGGTCTTTAATTTCACGAATCCATATATGACAGGGTTGGTGATGTGCGTCTGAGTTTCGACTTTAAATCGAGTAGAACATTATTTTTTTTCATAAATTTGTTTTATAATTTAATTTTTATTACTTTTTGTTTATTTTATTAATTTGTTTTTTATTACATTTCGTTTTTTTAAATAACTAGGTTTCTTTTTACTTTTAATTTTCTTTCCAGAAGAAAAATATTTAAGTTAAGATTAAAAACGTGATCTTCAATACCCTATATTTTTCGAAAAAAAATTGTGGTTTTCATAAAAACACACAATGATTTTATTCACTTCTTTTTAGTATAATCAATAAATCTTTGAATTAAAGAATTCCTTCCATTAAAATTCGGACAGTTTTAACAACAAACAGTTTTGCATCATTTTAGCTATCAAACGCCACAGCTATTAAATCGCGTCTTTAGGTTAATTTATTGGGGGGATTACTCCCTGTCACACCAGTGTGACACAGAAGAAATTTTGTCCTGACAGTCACACCAGTGTGACAGAGAAGAATTTTATTCCTCACAGTCACACTATCATATTTTGACGACAAGGACAAGTATTGTGTAACAATAGCTATGATCATTCGAAACGGGGTGTTGGTGACCGCTGTACCATTAACATACAGCAATACGTAATTAAACTACTTAAACAGACGATAGCTCTCACATCGTAATCCGAATTATTGCTAAAAGTGGCCACTTTTAGCAATAATTCGGATTATGATTATTCCTATACATTTATTCTATGCCTGAAATATCTGTATTGAGTAGATGACTGATCTATTTCTTGTAGAAACGTCTTTAATTTATCATCATACTGTAGTATTATATTATCTGTGTCATAATTAATAAAAAACGAATGGCGAAGCTAGTAGTAGGTACTGTGCCCTCTTAAGTAAATTAAAGTGAAGTGTAATAAACTATTTAAAACATTTTAATTCATTTATTTGAGATACCATAGAAGCCGTGCTTTGGACAGCCCTGCTCTACACCAAAGGATGTCAAAAACTTAAAACCCTGATTGAATTAAGCAATAAATCGTTTTTGAATAATAGCTCAGCATTATCACAATGTTTTATCCTATCTGGGGCAATTCAAACGCCCGTTAACTAATTAAATAGTGGCAATAAATCTCTAATAACTAGGTCCGAGAATACGGTTGATTCGTGGTTGGAAGTTGTTATCTTAACTCAGTGGTTCCCAACCTTTTAATATCCAGGGATCATTTACATTTCTTTGTTATAAGCGATAACCCTTTTGTACAAAAAACTTAATCAATATTGAAGTGTTTTGTTGTAAAAAACTTACTTGTAAATAGTTTCATGACATTCATCTTCTACACAAGTTCGTAGGACTAATATTATTGCTCGGTGCAACTTGCAAATAATCATATGCTCTCAGTCTATTAAAACCTTGTTCTTTTACCAAAAAAAGACCTGCTCCCAGAAGTGAGTTTGCAATCGTGGACCAGTTTTCTCCTTCCGTGTGCCCCGCGTGGTCCGCGGACCACTGGTTGGGAACCACTGTCTTAACTGTTCAATAACAGTTATATGCGCAGGGGCTTTTTATAATCGCTTGGAGCATGGTTTTATTTTATCAAATGTTATTCTTCACAGTTTCACGTCTCCTTGGTCTAGTGGTTAAGTCCATCATAACAGCTCATATACGTCCCCAACTCCCCATCGAGTAGAAGCTGCTGATGGGACACTTGCCAGTAAGTTTTAAGAGGAAACAACAAGGTCAAGAGAATTCAAAAATAGGTATTTGTAAAATGTATTGCTGTCGCACTGTGTGTCCGAACAACTGATCATAGGGACAACTGCAGCTGGGACCGAAAATACCTATGAAACGTACACAAAATATACGTTTCGTAGTCCCCTGTTTTCTGCGCGAAAAATTGATCGATTTTATTGCTTTTTGTGTTAAAAATTAAAGCAAGGCTTTTTCTGTGTTCCTATGTTTTGCTTTTTTCATATAATTTTCTTTACTTTGTTTACTGTACGTTTGAATACAGAAGAAAATTAGGTCGATTTTTTAGGTTTTTATAGGTTTAAAATCTCTTTCAATAATCAACTGAATAAAAAAAAAAATAGAGCAACTAGTGCCGTTATCCAGGAAGGAAACTGGGGACTATGTTTGTATGGAAAAATGGACTTTACGATTTCCTCTTAAGGTGCATAGTGGTCCCAATGACCTTGCGTCGATCGTCCCGCACTAATTACATAGGAGTGAGTGAGTGAGAGTGAGGGGAATATTTAAGCAAACCTTTACGCGTAAAATGAATTATTTCAATAAAAAATTAATTAAGGCGAATAAGAAAAATCTAAATAGACCATCCCCTAGAATATTGTTCACTTTATTTATTGAAATCGAAAGTAAACGATTTAACCTAATATTTACGACGCGATTAGGTTTAAAGTTTTAAAATCGAGGCATGTTTGGGTCACATTTTAACCAAGTTTTAATTAATTTATCAAAAAATTAAAAAGACCATCCTCTAAAGAATGCGTTGAATAATAACATATCTTTTTTAAAGATTTTTTTATTCAATATTTATGAAGAAAACCGGTTTTTTCTGCAGTGATTTTTTATGTTTGACCTTACTATGCGCCTTAAGATCTTTATGTAGGTTTAGGCATATTCAACGTGCCGTCCTAAGAGCCGGGTATCCCGGACATAAGTATGCGCGGCGTGTTTGCTAGAAGCTAGGGCAACGTGGTTTCTGGCCTACATCCCAGATAGCATGCTATCATGCCAAACTTGGGGCAAGTTTGAATCAAACTATTATACTAAGGGATTGGAGTCGCTCACGTCCGTAGGTTTTACCCTCGAGACCCTACACGTGATCCCCGGGTGGTGCTAATCGAGTGACCAACTTCTGGTGGTAGGGCTTGAAAAACCCGACTGGCTAGCGACCACCGTGCGCATGATGTAAAACCCGTCAAGTGGCCATTTTTGTCCGCGTTTCGGGATCAGTCTGCGCACAGCCAGAGCTTGAGGGGTCGTTGCTGCGATTCGTATGGTTTGTGCGGGCTTCCGTCGACCCAGTGCCAGGTTGACTGCGTTGACCCTCCGCCCAGGAAGACCCGAAGAAACGGCTGTTCCGCTGGCCGCCCGTGGTATAGTACAGGGGCCCGAGCGGACCTAACCAGTCCGTGAGGCTGCCCCACCATGCCACGCATAATCTCGGGGTGGTCCGTCGTGCCGGTTGGTGACCGGTCGGTGGGTCCCGGCGGCCACTTTCGGGGGGGTTCGGGGGCCCTTCCGTGCGGAGGTTCAGCGCAAATCAGCTGTCGGCTGTTCCCTGGCGAAACAGGCCTACACACATTAACTATGCGAAACGCAGCAAGGACACCTCAGTTTCACGCCTCTCACTCCAATAATTATGGCAGCGCAAAATATTAAGACTGGTCGTACAGCGGTGCATTATCCCACCAAAACACCATTATTCGAGGTGGGGCTCGCTAACATCCGCGGGCTCCATTCTAACCTCTTAGCTGTCCACCACCATCTCGAGCCAGCCCGTCCAGCAATGCTGTTTTTGACGGAGACGCAAATTATCTGCCCGGCCGATACAGGCTACCTTAATTACCCCGGCTACGCTCTTGAGGAGTCCTTCAAGGCGAAGGCTGGTGTTTGTTTGTTCGTCCGGGCGGACGTTTGCTGTCGTCGCCTGCGCTGTTTGGAGGAACCTTCCTTTTCCATCCTTGTGGTACACGTCGATTTTGGCACTCATTGCCGTGTCTACGTCTGCGTCTACCGTTCCCATCGTGGTGACTTGGAGACAACTCGACTTTTTGAACATCTAAGTTGGGTGGCAGATGACGCGCAGGAGCGATTTCCTTCCGCCGAGCTGGTGTTTTTAGGGGACTTCAATGCTCACCACGAGTTGTGGTTAAGTTCCTCTAAAACTGACCATGCGGGTAGGACTGCCCACGCATTCGCTCTCACGCACGACCTGACACAATTGGTCACCCAGCACACCAGGGTACCAGATATTATCGGTCAAGCGCCCTCTTTAATGGACCTTCTGTTGACAAATCGCCCTGACGGATATCAGGTGGTGGTTCGAGCTCCACTAGGATCTTCGGATCACTGCCTGGTATCCGTCTCAGTCTCAGTGCCTCAGGCGTCGCGACCGTCGCCTGTGATTGCAGCACGCCGTCTGTGGCACTATGCGTCAGCAGATTGGGACGGTATGCGGGATTATTACGCATCTGTTCCTTGGTGGTAGCGCTGTTTCAATAGGATGGATCCGGACTCCTGCGCTACCTCTGTTGCTGACGAGATCATACTAGGAATGGAATATTATATTCCGCATTCCAATCTCGTCAGTAGAGGCAGACGTAACCTCTGGTTCAATCACGAGTGCGCCTCTGCTGTTGAAAACAAACAGCTGGCTTACCGCGCTTGGATCAGAGGCCGAGCATCTAAGGATCCCAATACAAGCCTACTGAAAACAGCCTACAATAATGCCACCAAGTTGTGTAAGAGGGCTTACATTAGAGCGGATGCTCAGCGCATTGCACAAGTGGGCCAGGAACTGCTATCGCACCCTACGGGTAGCCGTTCTTTTTGGCGCCTGGCCAAAGCTGTGCAATCAAACTTCTGCCAACCCTCGCTGCCACCGCTGAGACAAGCCGATGGCTCACTTGCTCATCAGCCGCAGGAGAAAGCCGACCTCCTGGCAAAACTCTTTGCGGCTCATTCCCGTGTCGATGACTGTGGTACACAACCTCCGAAACTGTCCCATTGTGGCAGCACCATGCCCGATATCCATATCAGACAGCGTGATGTGCGGGCGGAGCTCCAGTCGATCGATACTCGAAAAACAAGTGGACCAGACGGCATTCCTGCGATTGTTCTTAAGAAGTGTGCAGCGGAGTTGACTCCGGTCCTTACGCGTCTATACCGTCTGTCGTTCTCTGCTGGTTGTGTGCCGAAATCTTGGAAGGAGGCCAATGTCCAGCCGGTTCCCAAAAAGGGAGATCGTTCTGATCCGGCTAACTATCGTCCTATAGCCGTCACTTCCATTTTGTCTAAAATCATGGAGAGGATCCTTAATACCCAGCTGATCCGTTACCTGGAAGGTCACTCGTTACTTAATGACCGACAGTATGGGTTTCGTCCTAAACGGTCAACAGGTGACCTTCTAGCGTTCCTTTTGCACAAATGGGGTGAATCTATCGATAAGCGCGGCGAATCGGTGGCTATTAGTATCGACATCGCCAAAGCTTTTGATAGAGTCTGGCACAAGGCTCTTCTTTCCAAGCTTCCGGCATACGGATTACCCGCGCAGTTCTGTACGTGGATTGCCAGCTTCCTCAACGAGCGTAGAATTCGCGTTGTCGTTGACGGCTGCGCTTCGCGGTTCGTGGCAGTGAACGCTGGTGTTCCGCAAGGCTCCGTTCTATCCCCCACATTGTTTCTTCTGCATATCAATGATATGCTTTCCTTGGGAGCTATACATTGCTATGCAGACGACAGTACAGTGCATGGGGGATATCACGGAAGCTCAGGGGCTGTTCGTGGTGATATTGGTAGGGAAAGGCAGAATCTTATCATTGAGCTCAACAGGACGCTGGACCTCGTTTCCGAATGGGGCTCCAACAATCTTGTTGAGTTCAATGCTAAGAAAACACAGGTGTGCGCGTTCTCGGCGAAAAGGTCACCTTTCCTCCCCCTTCCTTCTCTTCAGGGCACAACCCTTCACACACAGAGCAACATCACCTTGCTCGGAATGAACATTCGTTGCGATCTGAACCCCAGAGGCTACATCGAATCCGTCATAACTACTGCCTCGCGGAAACTCGGTGTCCTGAACAAGGTGCGTAGGTATTTTGCGCCGGACCAACTATGCTTGTTGTATAAAACTCAGGTTAGGTCTTGCGTGGAATATTGCTCGCACCTTTAGGACGGCTCCGCTCAGTACCTCCTCGATGCTCTGGACAGATTGCAGCGTCGCGCTATTCGCATAATTGGCGATGTAGAGGCAACTAACACCCTCGAGCCTCTACAACTTCGTCGTGACATCGCCTCTCTTAGCGCCTTTTACCGAATGCTCCATGGGGAATGCTCTGAGGAGCTCTTTAACCTTATCCCTCCCTCTCCATTCCTTAACAGAAACACGCGTAAGGGCCTTCGGAGTCGTCCGTACACTGTGTCCTCCTTTTCACACCGTACCAAGAAATTCCAAGATTTCTTCTTCTGTCGTTCATCCCACACTTGGAATTCTCTACCTGCGCACGTGTTTCCTCCATCCTACAACATGGGTTCCTTCAAAAGAGGCGTGAAAAAGCATCTTTTGGGCCGGCAAGGGGCGGGCAGGTAGGAGAGTGGATGTCGTCCCTACTCTATCTGTCAACTCATTTGGGCCTCTTTCACCGCTTAACATCAGGCGGGAGGAGGTCATTTGCCGGGCCATCCATATAAGAAAAAAAATTTAGTTTCCCAACAACAAGCTTGCATCATGTTTGTTTTAAGCTTGCATGATGTTTTTTTTCAATAACGCAATGTACAAACTAGTCGCTATTTAAAGTTTGTTGGGGCAATATTGTATGTACATTGCAACATTATTATACTGCCGAAAAAAACAAAAATTACGTAAGTTTGTCAAAGTTTTATTCAAACTTGCAAGACAAGCCATTGCTATCTGGGATACGACCGGCTGCGTACTAGTGTATATCGACCATTACACTTTTAATCACTAATCAAATCGCAATGTCGATCGATTGGAAATTGATTCAGGAGTAAGTCTGCTGTTTACTGTTTAGTCCATATAATAAACAAATAAACTTATGTTAGTAGGTTCCCTTTGTGAAAAATAGAGCGGTTAAAAATGTTAACACTTCTTAGAAGAAACGCAAAACATGACTGGCATTTAATGTAACGTGAAAATATGTTGATGCTTATATGGAAACCCGGGATACCTTGAGCGCGCTGCAGCAGAAAGTAGCTATCGGATGGTTCAAGGTTTGTATTAAGAGTCGATGCGCTTCACATTATGGAATCTTGTTTAACCCGCCACCGAGCGGTGTGTCTATGAGACCGAGTGCTTTTATAATTGGAATAACATGTTTCCCTGCTATCGTTTTCAGTCGCGGTTTCAAGTAGCTGGTCACAAATACAAGGTATATTTGTAAATGAATAAATAAATTATGAAAAAGATTTTGTCTTGGGCGGGATATAAACGCGCGTCTCCAATATACCGTGTTGCCGCCTTTTTTTTTTTTTTTTTTTTTGGGAGGGGGGAAAATGCATTTACGCATTCCTCGTGGTCGAGCCAAACCACAAGGATATGTGGGACTTCCCAGCGGACCGGGCCTACCCACTAAAAACCCCCCCAGCAGCTCCTCCGTCCGTCACAAGACAGGGGAAAGGGGACAACAGCCAGGCCTTATTCCCGCTGAACCCCTGCCTGCGACATGTCCGTTGCCGGACGCCCCGTCTAGCTCTGCTGCTTTGTGGAGCGGCGCAGAATTGCACCGCTCTACACCCCGAAATTGGTTTTTTATTGTGGTTGTCTTCCACGCGGCCCGACGCTCAGTGCGCCGGGCCCCCGGCCCGCTCAGTGCGGGTAACGGGTTGCCCGACGGCAGATCCCACTGGATCCACCGCCGCGCGGGTGAGCCAAAGCTCTGGGAAACCCCCGGCAGGCGCGAAGTGCCGTGGCGAAAAGTCGCCTCCACCTTGCTACCTTCATAGGTAGCCGCCCAAATCGGGCTTCTGGCGAAAGCCACACCTCTTCTTAAAATAAAAAGAGGGGACTTCGCCCTTCTCCGCATGAAGCGGGTGGCCACACGAAGTGGCCCGCCGGGTTAAACTCGGCCATCCCACACCCCCCCCCCCCTCTATGGGGGTCCTCTCGTCAGACTATCTGAATCATATATATATCAGAATCTGCCGGGTTGCCCAGGGTGCACCACAAGGAGGTTGTCTGACATCGCACCCCACCGTGTTGCCGCCTTCACCAACTAGGCCACCGAGCTATTACCAGCCCCGACGAAATCTTTAACTGTAGGTAGGTACTCATCTCTTTTGGCTTCATTTTTTTTTTTTTTTTTCTTTATTCATTTTCAATTTATTTAGTATTTTTAAAGAAAAATGTAAGTTTCATAAGGGGATGTAGGGCGGCTGATGTGTGCTCAAGTGTGCGATGTTGAGCAGAGCATGTCTACCGTCAAGTGTTGCCCCTACGTCCACGCCGTACATCCTGGTAATACTTGGATCCTTAACAGGCATCGCACATTACCAACTACCCTGGGGTCCAAGTAGCTAAAGGAAGCAACGCTATCTCGCCAGTGCAGTCCAACACGGTGAGAGATTCCATTTCCCCTTACTCCCATGTTCCAGTATTCCCTCTACCCCTCCTACCTTACTCCTCAGTCCCTTCTAAATCCCTACTTTTACCCAAACCCAATCCAGTGGTGTTAGGCGAACCGTAGCCGATGGATGCGTGGCCAAGGGGGTGCTTGGTCCCTAACGGTGCCTCCTCAGGGAGATGGCAATCCTGGGGTAGTAATTTTGCCTTACCTAGGCACGCGGGGCTCTGCTTGGGTGGACTTTTTAGTTCCCTAGCTTCTCGTGGGACCGTGTATGGAAAAACGAACCCAAAATTGCTTTGATCTGGGCGATGAACGACCAGAACCATCTAGCAGCTTGACTGCATCAATACCCGACTTATCGGAGTTGTTTCTCGGATCTGAGGGAGACTTGCTTGGAGACTAGCCACCACGGATCCCGATACAAGCGACCGTGGATCGATACCCGATGCCGAAGGCACGAGGCTGACTGAAACAGACTCACATGTGCCAGCGATATCGAGAGATCGTCCACGGAAGCGATTTAATTTAACCGGAGCGGCGCGAAAACGTCTGAAGCGACTCGTGGCGGAAGGAATGGACCCTTCAGAGGCCTACAAACTCTGCTACGAGCGGATGACGAAAACGCACGATCCGGAGAAAAATGTGGCAGGTGCATCTTCCTCAGATCGAAGACCGGTCAAACGGATTCGATCGGAGGAAGAATCACCTGGTGACCACATCAGAAAGACTTCGCGTACTGGCGAAGGCTCAGCCGCCGGGGCGCTCCAAACGACTGGTACTGGGACCTCTGCTGTTAGTACGCCAATGGCAGGTCCATCGACAGCGAAGTCTTTTAAAGACGCCCTCACGGACATCCGAGTGGGGATCCGTAACACGGAACCCATGTCGGATGATCAACTTGGGCTTGTTAAGCGTGGCATTCTTAGGGCGATAATAGACGACCCTGGGAATGAGGCGGGCCCAAGTTTTGAGGGCTGCACTTTTAAGCCGGGCTGGCTTCAAATCGTCGTTAAGGATGAATACAGCCGGGCTTGGCTAGAACGGAACATTGGGGCTATCAAGCCATGGCCAGAGGCTGATCTTTCACTCATGAGTGAAAAGGAACTGCCCAAGGCCAGGATTGGTATTCTCTTTGTTCCTAAATCCGAGGCCGAATCTCCAAAAGACGCAATACGACTTCTGGAGAAGCAAAACGGACTAAGGACCAGTATGTGGAAGGTGCTAAGCGTCAAGACTGAACGGGACGGAATCACCATCGCCCTTTCGGTTGATGATGCTTCAGTTGAGGCCTTGCGCGCACTGGACTTTAGGCGGCGGCTCGGGTTTAAGAAAGTTCTTATTCGCATTCGAGGAGAAAACATCTCAACGAATGCGAATGAGAAAAGCAAACCTAGCTCCTCTGGAGCAAAGAAACTGCCGGCAGGTCACACTAGGCCACCGACATTACAAAAGGACCCAAACTCTGGGGCTGAGAGCCAACGCAATAGCGGAGAGCCTCAGCCCGGGAGTTCGGGAACTAATAAGCGTCCTAAAGGTCCACCTTCGGGGAAAAGGACCAAAATAGGACAGCCACAAGTGGCGAAAACCGCTAGCAAGGTCAAGGACGGTCCTAACGTCCAAAGACCTGGCAAACGGTCATAAAACGCCACTTACGAACACTTTACAAAACACCACACAACACACAATGGCACAACTACACAAAAACACAAATAACACACATGTGGTTCAAATTAATTTGCACCATGCTAGAGCCGCTACAGCGGTGCTAGAAAAAATCTTCACAGAGAAGAACTTACACATCGCTCTAATCCAAGAACCGTGGCTGGCGAACAACAACACGGTATCCGGACTTGGTTCTGCTGGTAAGGTTGTATATAACGTCGGTGGAATCAAGCCAAGAGCGTGTATCTTATTCAATAATGACGTTGACTTTTTATGTATACCAGGGCTATGCACCGATGACCTGATTGCAGCTTTCGTGAATACCAAGAGCGGTAATAGACGCCTCATCGTCTGCTCCGCTTACCTGCCTGGTGAGAAGAACGACCCATCCGAAGGATTGGCGAAAGTGGTCGAGTACGCAAACGAACACAACGTCGAACTTCTGATTGGGTGCGACGCGAATGCGCATCACACCAACTGGGGCAGCACAGGTATCAACGCAAGGGGTGAGTTATTATATGACTTTATCCTAGCTAACTGTCTTCAAATAGTTAACAAGGGCTGCGTGCCAACCTTTTTAACTAGATCAAGGCAGGAGGTTCTTGATTTAACTCTTGCTACTAACAATTTATCCAGGACGATTAACGACTGGCAAGTTAGTAACGAAGTTTCAATGTCCGATCACCGACACATTACTAACTGGGGCAGCTCAGGTATCAACGCAAGGGGTGAGTTATTATATGACTTTATCCTAGCTAACTGTCTTCAAATAGTTAACAAGGGCTGCGTGCCAACCTTTTTAACTAGATCAAGGCAGGAGGTTCTTTATTTAACTCTTGCTACTAACAATTTATCCAGGACGATTAACGACTGGCAAGTTAGTAACGAAGTTTCAATGTCCGATCACCGACACATTACTTTCGTATTGAACACATCAAACATGTACGAAACCATTACCTTTAGGGATGCAAAGGCCACAGACTGGAACCATTACAGGAGAAGTCTCCAAGACAGACTCCGCGATATCCCTAAAACCATACGATCTCTTGAATCGCTGGAGTATGTTGTGGATCAAGTTACTGAAGCCATAACAGCCTCGTATGAAGAGAGCTGTCCTCTAAAAACTAAGAGGAACAACAAAATACCATGGTGGAACGCAAAACTCAGTAAACTAAGAGATGAAGCACGCAGGCTGTTCAATAAGGCTAAGCTGACCAAAGACTGGAGCTCGTACTCTAAAGCCTTAACTGCCTACAATAAAGAAATACGGAGGGCGAAAAGACTTTCATGGAAAAAGTTCTGCGAGGAGATTACTAAACTCCCTCAAGGAGCTCGAATCCATAAGGTTCTAGCAAAATCGCCTACCAACCAACTGGGACTACTAAAGAAACCAGATGGAACATTCACTGAGACAGCGGAAGAGACCCTCGAACTATTGGCGTCAACGCACTTCCCTGGATCAGTACTAGCGTCTAACATCGCTATTAGGGCTGCTCCTCACAACTGCCTCTCCAGGCCTAGTAATGAAGACTGGAGAAGAGCAGCGATGAATATCAGACCTAACAAAGTTGAATGGGCTATAGATTCATTCAAACCTTTTAAATCCGCGGGTGAGGATGATATCTTTCCTGCTCTGCTACAACAGGGTAAGAATATCCTTACTCCGGTTCTGGTAAAGATCTTCAGAGCTAGTTATGCCTGGGGATATATACCAGAAAATTGGACTATGGTAAAAGTTCGATTTATTCCCAAGGCTGGTAAAAAGGACTACGCGCAGCCAAAGTCCTTTAGACCCATAAGCCTCACCTCCTTCCTACTGAAAAGTATGGAAAAGGTCATTGACGTGTGCATTAGAGACGGACCACTAAGAAAACGTCCTCTGTATGCAAAGCAGCACGCTTATCTAAAAGGAAAACTGCCTTGCTCGAACTAACCGACAAGATAGAACGGGCTCTAGAAGATAAACAAATAGCCCTCTGTGCTTTCCTAGACATAGAAGGAGCCTTCGATAACGTAACCATTGAAACCCTTTCCAAGGCAATGGGCGACAAGGGGATTGATAAAACAACAACCCGTTGGATTGAATCGATGCTCCTTAACAGAATTATCAGTGTAAGTCTTCACGGAACCGTAAAAGGCTTCAAAACAACAAGAGGGTGTCCACAAGGAGGCGTCCTATCGCCACTACTGTGGTCACTTGTTATTGACCGCTTGTTAACTGAAGCCTCAGAAAAGGATTTAGATGTTCAGGGCTACGCAGATGACGTTGTAGCATGCGTCATTGGTCCCTGCCAAAGCACTGTCTCATCTATACTACAAAAATCTCTTAACATCATCGATAGATGGTGCATTGAGAACAAATTGTCGGTAAATCCAAACAAAACGACGATAGTTCCCTTTACCAGAAAGCACAAGCTAAACAAGCTGGTAAATCCTGTTTTAAGGGGGACTCAAATACCTTTTTCCACAGAAGTCAAATATTTGGGCGTTACGATCGACCAAAAATTGACGTGGAATAGTCACATTTACAATGTAATCCAAAAGGCAAAAAGTGCTTTAGGAATATGTTGTCGTTTAGCAGGAGCGAAATGGGGCATAAACCCAAAAATCGCCCTGTGGATGTACACTGCGATCGTCAGGCCTATGGTAACATATGCCTGCGTGGTTTGGTGGAAAAAAGTCACGCAAGTGACAATTATCAACAAGCTAGGCGGTCTACAACGAACAGCTTGCCTTATGGTAACTGGCGCCATGTCTACAACCCCAGGAGCTGCGCTTAATGCCCTGCTGAACCTACCGCCCCTTCATCTATTTATAGTGAAGGAGGCGAAAGCTAGCATTTATAGAATAGAAAGCACTGGGAAGGTAAACTGGTACTCTCAAGCATTGAGGTCACTGCGACAAACAGTGCTTGAACAAAAACAACTAGCTATGACTACAGATGTCATGCTTCCACTCTGTAATTTTACTAAAAACTACTCAGTGGAACTACCAAGCAGAGAGGAGTGGGCGGAAGATCATAACCTCTGTAAGGCTGGAAGCCTAGTTTGGTTCACAGACGGCTCCAAAATGGGTCAAAATGTAGGATGCGGGGTATATGGTGTCAGACCGAGCTTTAACAAAAGCGTTAATCTTGGTCAGCACGCTACTATATTCCAGGCGGAGGTGTACGCCATCATAGAATGTGTAGAAGCTAATCGCCAACGAAACTACAAAAACCAAACCATTTATATCTTTTCAGATAGCCAAGCAGCTCTTAACGCTATTCAATCGAATGTTATATATTCGAAACTGGTGACAGACTGCGTAAATAAACTAAATGACCTGGGACAACAGAACAGAGTTATTCTGAAATGGGTACCAGGACATTCAGGTGTCGTCGGTAATGAAAAGGCCGATGAACTTGCAAGGGCTGGAGCGGAGGGTCAACAGATAGGTCCAGAACCTTTCCGTGGCATCTCGAAACGTCATGCCATGCAACTCCTTAAGGAAAACCTTTTAAGCGAATCAAAAAAATACTGGCTAAACCAACCAGGATTAGTACACGCTAAAACCTTGATAGAAGGATACTCGCAAAAACGAACTACTGAACTTTTACAGTTCAGTAGGACGAACACCGGTGCGATTGTTAGGGCCTTAACTGGTCACTGCAAGCTAAACAGACACCAATTTCACATGAAATTAAGTGAATCTGATATTTGCAGATTTTGCGAACAGGAGCGTGAAACACCCCAACACCTCTTGTGCGATTGTGGACCTCTAAGTCACAAACGAAGTATCCACCTGGGAAGACACTTAATCAGCCCAGGGGAACTGAAAACTCTTAAAGCCAGAGCCATCTTGGATTTCCTGGTGGCAGCCAGGCTAAAAGAGATACTGTAACTTGGCGGCGAGTCACAATAGATCTTTTAGGTCGCAGTGACTACAGCTTCATTGAAGTTGCATAGCCCCAACAATAAGAATAATAAGTTTCATAAAAAAAGGTATATTTTTGTTTAGAACATGTTCTTAGTAATATAGCTAGCTGTGCCCGCGACTTCGTCCGCGTGGAATAGTAACTTTTGCCAGCATTTTGATTTTTGTAGGTATTTTTTTAAGATCTTGATTAAAAGTAGCCTATGTTACATATTATACTATAATTAGCTATCTATTAGTGAAAGTCCCGTCAAAATCGGTCCAGCCGTTCCGGAGATTAGTAGGAACAAACAGACAGACAGACAAAAACTTTTTAAATTGTGTTTTTGTACCGCTAATTAAAGAAAACATAGTGGCTGCAGTTTGTACAATGCTTTTCTCTGATCTTTCATCATAATTTTGATTGCTACGAGGTTTAATAGTTTAGTTTGAAATTAAAAAATCATCTTTGTTTTAAAAAAGTCATCAAAATCATTTACATTTTTATATATTTGCTGTCATTTCAATTTTTCAACCGAAATGAAAAAATGTATTTATTGAAATATGACTTTAAAAAACTTTTAAATCATCAAAATTCTTTACTTCTCATTCAAGCTGTCTTTTAGCTGAGAAGAATAGGCACAAGAAACGTTCACTGCTACTTTTAAATTACTGAATCACACAATTAATGATTTGATTTCAGGACCTCTAAGTTCTGTCACCGGTCTGGTCGGTGGCCTAACTGGTGGAGAAGATGGAGAGGGTACGAGAATTTTTTTTACTGATAGTTAATAAATGAATGCTTAATATCCACACAAGCTTCTTAGCTAGACAATAGTACAATCACATAAGACGTAATATTCAATATTCGAAATGGATTCATATTAAAGTTTATTTTAGTCTTTTAACATACCTATTCTACAATCAAAGTCATCGTTAAATTTGTTCAATTAAGCGTGGAACTTAAATTATTATACTTTCGAAGTCAACGGTAAAAGAATAGGTTTAAGTATGGAGTTGAAATTAATACGTAAACTATTTCGTACCAGCGTAACTAGAATATTATAAAGCGGTTATCTAAAAAAGTGTATCAGGTCGAGTTATAAAATATAAATTCTCTCATTACAGAAGGACCACTCGGCGCTGTCACTGGTTTGGTTGGAGGCATTACTGGTGGTGGTAAGAGACTTATTCAATTCAATAGATAGAAAATATTATGGATAATAGATTTAATCATATTTTCAACGTATTTTATTCAAGAAAAACAGTTAAAGCTATTTTGTTAACAATGAAAACAATTTTACCATATTTATTTGCATATCAACTTTTATATTTTGAAACTAACTTGTTCGTATCCAATAAAGTTTAATTAACATGCTTATTAACGTAGTTCCCTGCACAATCTCTTTTCAGTTTCAAATTATATTTGTATAAATCATTCATTTACTCATTACATATTTTTTGTGCAGGCTGCCATGGTAAATCTGGTCACAAACACGGTGGACTTCTTGGTGAGTTTTTTAGTTTTCACTTATATAAAGCAGTTAGATTATAGACATATGCACACAATTTATACTTCACAATGCGATACTAAACTGTATCGAATATTTTGTGTTTATTTATTTTGTTACGCCTTTAAATGGATGGATTCTCAGGATAGTATTGTTGGGATGTTCTATATAAATGCTTTGTATTTGTATAGAACTTAACTCTCATAAGCTAACTATTAAGTAACTATTAATCCTTACATATTTTATGTAATTATAAAAATGAAACGTTCTCTTAATTATGTTCTTTTGTTGCAGGTCTCTAAACAACACAATCATCAACATAAAGCACTGATTACAGTTTATAGGTAAGATCATTTAAATCATAACAACGAATTCCTCATTAATGTAGTTTTTTAGCCTTCCTCTCACCAGATGTAAGTAGCATATACGCCCAAAGGCGAAATTTCATTAGTATTTTTGAGTTAAAAGAAAACTCTCTCACTTACTTCTAATTGTTGTAACAGCTTCATATATAAGCTTATGTGAGATAGCTAGCCAGGTGGAGTCAGGATTCCTCCCGCTTATCAAACCGAGCGAACAAATTTCTGCCCACATGGGGAATGGAACTCCAGATCACTTAATATTAATTAGGTCTCAGCTAGCTACTAAACCAAAGCAGCGATGACAATTCTGTATAATAATAGAATTTTAACTAACAATCTTGTTATGTCGTAACAATATTATAGGTATGGTTATTCTGGGTAATATTACATGTTTCTTTTCTATTACAGACTCTAGCAGCTCACCGGATAAATGAAGCTATAAAAGACTACCTAGTTAACGCCTATTTTGTATATTTTTTATGTTCAATGTCACATATAAACTTACAATAAATGATTGTGATATTAAGTATATTTTATTGTTTAATTTGTATAGTTATAATACCTGCTGTAGTTGCGCCATTTTATATTAAGGGCCCACCATCCGCGCAAGCCCGAGCTAGTTCAGGTAAATTTCTCTAGTCTCCGTTTATGGGCGTCGCTCACGCACACAAGCGGATGCGGTCGCCCAATCGTTACGGCCGCCTAGCAAAATACCGAAGATGCTAATTTTGAAAAATATTAATAGGTATTTATTTCTGTGTTATATTTCATTTATTGATTCTTTAACAAAAGAAGTACAACGGCGGACTTAATGCCTTAGGCATTCTGTACCAGTCAACCTTAGGGTGGTTAAGAGACTGTTCACTTCAAAACGAGGCGACATTCAAATAAACGATTCAATGAACGAATTGATATGGTTTCCACATATTTGTGAATCGTTATCAGTAATTGTTTAAAAATAAAGAAATGAGTGCACCGAGTAATCTTTACCTATTAAACTTCACATAACCTTGGTGTGGTGCAGATTACATGATTACATGTACTTGGTGTATGTGTATGGAGGACAATTATTATTAGAAGCACTTTCTGCTCCTTTTATTTTTATTATAAACTAGCCTGTGCCCGCGAACTACGTTTCGCCATATATATTTTCCCGTTTTTGCAACATTTTTCATTAATGCTCAGCTCCTTTAGTCGTAGCGTGATGTTATATAGCCTAAAGCCTTTCTCGATAAATAGACTATCCAGCACAAAAATAATTTTTCAATTTGAATCAGTAGTTTCTGAGACAATGTTGTTGACGTTGAAATGTTGTTGACGTTGAGATGACTTTTTTAAAACAAAGATGATTTTTTAATTTCAAACTAAACTATTAAACCTCGTAGCAATCAAAATTATGATGAAAGATCAGAGAAAAGCATTGTACAAACTGCAGCCACTATGTTTTCTTTAATTAGCGGTACAAATATGAATTTATTATAGATAGGTAATCAGTAATTTACCTCCATCGCCACCAGTAAGGCTGCCTACGACACCGGTGACAGCGCCGAGAGGTCCTACAATGAGAGAATTTAAAGTATGATTCATCAATACTGCAAATTTTATGAATTTACCTTCTTCCACATTATCCAGAATAGAAGTTTCATTTTCTTGAATTCTTTTCTCGAATATTACTTTGACACCTGTGAGTTATTGTAAATTGCACAGATTGTATTTTTACCTCCATACTTTGTACAGCACATTATGATAAATTGATTTAATATGACCAGTTTGATATAAAATTGAATTTTTTTTGATATGATTGTTTTATTATCTAATTGCGGATGAAACTAAAAGTTTTAACTTGAGAGGACTGTGAAGTGCCAATTCATGGCTCGAGTATGCATTTTCAGAAATGCTGTTTGTTGCAAACCGCTTAGAGTTGAAAGTCCGAGGCAAGTACCTACATTTCTTATTAAAATATTGTTTCGGGTGATAACGGTTTTACTCTCCTCTCTTTACGAAATTATACACTTTTGGTCTCATTAGATTCAGTGTACCTATGTTTTTAATCTATGTATGTACATTTCGTTTTTTTTTGGAATTCAGTAAAATTTTGTCAAAAAAGATAAAATGCTCGAAGTAGTTTTTAAGTGTAAAATATAGATATTTAAATGCTAATAATTTATATTCTGAGCAATATTTATTCAAAATCAAAACGTACAAATCTAGATCCTCATTATATCTACATTTCCAAAAAATATGAAAATTGGACTATGTAAAGAGGGAGAAAAGCGTTATCGCTTTTTGTATGAAATGTACAGCTTCACAATCCTCTTAAAGGATTCTCTTGGTTACGACTTACCTAGCCTCGCTAAACTCATTTTCATCAGCTAGGGTTGACCGGACGAAATCTCTTTCAGAGATATGTTAGCCATTGAATATACTTATTGTATATCGTGAAGGATGTTTTATTATTGTTCAATAAAGAGTTAATATGTTTCTTACCATCTCCATCTCCGCCAGTGAGGCTGCCGACTACACCGGTGACAGCACTAAGAGGTCCTGAAAGAATAGTACATTGTTCACCGAGGGATTTTTTTTTTAGTTTTCCTCAGAAAGTTACACCGCTTTCTGGGGGAGTGTATTGTCTTGTGTAACATTCTTTTTCTTATGTGGTAGGTCTTAAGACTAGTGCTATTGACTACATCTATATCCTAATGGCTACCGTACATTTTTGTCATTATGTTGGTACATGGTTATTTAATATTGTTATTACATATTCACCGAGGGATGAAGGTGACCGTTCTACCCAGTGATACATAGTGCTTTATACTGCATCTGTAAGGGGCATAATAGTAGATTATACACTGAGGGCTTAAAGCACTGTATTATGTCACGGGCGCGATTGAAGATTGAGTCCCAAGAGCAGTGAAGAATTCAAGCGCGCCTCCGAGTTTGCTCCGCGGGGCTGGGCTTTCCGCCGTGCGATTCTGACGAAATTAGACTTTAAGAGCATAACAAAAAGAACTATGAGAGTGAGAATCACATTATTAACCAGCGGGTTGTAATGAAATTTAGTACAACAATACGCCCCGGCTAAAGTCAAAGGCTATAATGATTTGCTTTGAGAAAAAGACATTGTCGAGCAGGTGGTGTGAAAAAAACTTTATTAACCTTTAATTAGTCGCGTGGGCTCTATTGAACCCCAATGGATTTTGCCATATTTCGTCAAGTATAGGACATACGCGACTATGCGTTCAGTATCTTCTTGCTCATGCGCCTCTCCTGCCTCAGAGTTTCGCCAGCCGCGGCGACAACTAAATGGTATCATATGAGGTTGCCTGGGGTGCAATGGACCCCGTGCGACTAATTGTGTAATATAATTTTTCCTTCCATTTCCAACTTCAATACTAAGAGGCAATTCTAATGATTCCAAGGCCTGATCCCATCTGTGTGTGAAGTTTAAATACGAAAAACTACAAGTTAGTGTAGTAAATGTATTTTATTTATTTTAATGAATACCAATCTGAAGTCTGTGATTTCCTTGCCAAGTAATTACTAATACCTAATTAGAAACACTGTTTTTGAAGTTTTTGTGCTATTGATGCTTAGAAGTTTATTAGTTTTCTTGTACTAAGATAAGATTTTCTTAAACTTGGATTTTTTACATTATTTTTTTAAATTTATTATTGAATAGCGGAACGAACTAAAAAATATAATTTTAAAAGATTATTTTGGATATGACTGATAAACTCGGTTATCAGTTAGGGTTGACGGGAAGAAATCTCTTTCAGAGATGAGTCAGCCGTTGAACATCCTATATTTTGTAATGTTTTTTTTAATTATCAATAAAGAGTCAATATATCTTACCATCTCCATCTTCTCCGCCAGTGAGGCTGCCGACTACACCGGTGACAGCACTAAGAGGACCTGAAAGAATAATGTTGTCCACTGAGGGGAGAGATGACCGTTCATCCGAGTGACACATAGTGGTCAGGTCAGGTGGAAGGGGTCCGTAACATGTGTATCAGGGGTCCGTAACATGTGTATCAGGGGTCCGCAGTAGGTCAGTCTGTAAACATATTTACTAGGAAAGTGTGTAGTAAACTCAACGTAAACATGACATGCACCTTGCTTTGTCGAAGACAATCCCACAATATAACGTTCTCATTGAGGCCAAACAGTACGTCTAGTACGAGTTTTTAAATCGAGTAAACTACAATAGTTTTCGTTAGCTCGCCAAACTGTCAGTTTACGATGTAAACGGTAGTATGAGTTGCTCGTTTCGAATTCACGTTTAAACGACAGCGAGTTAGTTTTACTCGATTAGACGAACTTCACATTATATATTTATATCTCTCTTACACACATATGAATGGAAAGAGACACGCGATTCTGTCACTGTGACGTTTTCTTAGCCGTTTTTATTATTTTTAAAGCGAGTTGAATGAAAGAAAAACATTAAAGTTTTTGTTTGTTGTAAATTATATTATTTTATAATGTCGCGGACAAGTCAGTCGCAATTTATTTTAATGATAATAAATTGTGTTAAACACTTTAGGACTGAAAATAGAATCAAAAATCTCGGTTGAATTATGTGTATTTATTAACACTTTTTTAAGGAATAGTGATACGGCTTAAAAATGATTGTCACAGCTCTCTTCATGCGCTATTTCGTCTTGCATGACCCTCCATGCAAAGTACCATCGTGCAGACATAATTTTAGTGTTTAGAAACACAAAAAAACGTATTTATGTACCAAACTCACATAAAAATGTAAGGTGAGAACCTAAACTACAATAGTTTTCGAGTAAACTGTCAAACAAATGTCAAACATGTAACTCATACTGCCACACTATTCGAATACGTACTTATTGATCGAGTAGTTTATTACTTTGTAACTCATACTGTCAATTCTAGTTCATTATAGTTTCCGATAGAGGCGCTGGTGTGAAATGTATGGAAACAAAACTATTCGATCGTTCGAATCAGAAACTATCAAAACTCATACTAGACGTACTGAGGAATCAGGAAAATGACAAATTTGCGAAAATGTCAACCTATGGAAACTGACGATTAGGGAAACTGACAAATTAGGAAAATGACCAGTGATACGCTAACTCAGAATTTAGTATAATAATCAAGTGGTTATCAAAGATAAACGACATTAGCTCGTTTACGAGCGTTTACGAGTATATCCCTGGCAAAAATATAACATTGAATTTCAAAAGTTGTAATAATTCGAATATAATATACAATTATCGTAATAATAATTATATTAATCAATCAAAGAACGTTATTATAGCCACGTAGTTAATATAACATTACAGTAGGTATTAAAACACTATGAAATTATATAGGTATGAACTATGTGTATTGCTCTAACGAAATAAAGTGTTACTTTAACTAACCAATTACAATTAATAAAGTTTCTCAGTTTCTCACAGGTGTTGTATAAAAAGCACTATGTGTCACTCGGATGAACGGTCATCTCTCCCCTCAGTGGACAACATTATTCTTTCAGGTCCTCTTAGTGCTGTCACCGGTGTAGTCGGCAGCCTCACTGGCGGAGAAGATGGAGATGGTAAGATATATTGACTCTTTATTGATAATTAAAAAAAACATTACAAAATATAGGATGTTCAACGGCTGACTCATCTCTGAAAGAGATTTCTTCCCGTCAACCCTAACTGATAACCGAGTTTATCAGTCATATCCAAAATAATCTTTTAAAATTATATTTTTTAGTTCGTTCCGCTATTCAATAATAAATTTAAAAAAATAATGTAAAAAATCCAAGTTTAAGAAAATCTTATCTTAGTACAAGAAAACTAATAAACTTCTAAGCATCAATAGCACAAAAACTTCAAAAACAGTGTTTCTAATTAGGTATTAGTAATTACTTGGCAAGGAAATCACAGACTTCAGATTGGTATTCATTAAAATAAATAAAATACATTTACTACACTAACTTGTAGTTTTTCGTATTTAAACTTCACACACAGATGGGATCAGGCCTTGGAATCATTAGAATTGCCTCTTAGTATTGAAGTTGGAAATGGAAGGAAAAATTATATTACACAATTAGTCGCACGGGGTCCATTGCACCCCAGGCAACCTCATATGATACCATTTAGTTGTCGCCGCGGCTGGCGAAACTCTGAGGCAGGAGAGGCGCATGAGCAAGAAGATACTGAACGCATAGTCGCGTATGTCCTATACTTGACGAAATATGGCAAAATCCATTGGGGTTCAATAGAGCCCACGCGACTAATTAAAGGTTAATAAAGTTTTTTTCACACCACCTGCTCGACAATGTCTTTTTCTCAAAGCAAATCATTATAGCCTTTGACTTTAGCCGGGGCGTATTGTTGTACTAAATTTCATTACAACCCGCTGGTTAATAATGTGATTCTCACTCTCATAGTTCTTTTTGTTATGCTCTTAAAGTCTAATTTCGTCAGAATCGCACGGCGGAAAGCCCAGCCCCGCGGAGCAAACTCGGAGGCGCGCTTGAATTCTTCACTGCTCTTGGGACTCAATCTTCAATCGCGCCCGTGACATAATACAGTGCTTTAAGCCCTCAGTGTATAATCTACTATTATGCCCCTTACAGATGCAGTATAAAGCACTATGTATCACTGGGTAGAACGGTCACCTTCATCCCTCGGTGAATATGTAATAACAATATTAAATAACCATGTACCAACATAATGACAAAAATGTACGGTAGCCATTAGGATATAGATGTAGTCAATAGCACTAGTCTTAAGACCTACCACATAAGAAAAAGAATGTTACACAAGACAATACACTCCCCCAGAAAGCGGTGTAACTTTCTGAGGAAAACTAAAAAAAAAATCCCTCGGTGAACAATGTACTATTCTTTCAGGACCTCTTAGTGCTGTCACCGGTGTAGTCGGCAGCCTCACTGGCGGAGATGGAGATGGTAAGAAACATATTAACTCTTTATTGAACAATAATAAAACATCCTTCACGATATACAATAAGTATATTCAATGGCTAACATATCTCTGAAAGAGATTTCGTCCGGTCAACCCTAGCTGATGAAAATGAGTTTAGCGAGGCTAGGTAAGTCGTAACCAAGAGAATCCTTTAAGAGGATTGTGAAGCTGTACATTTCATACAAAAAGCGATAACGCTTTTCTCCCTCTTTACATAGTCCAATTTTCATATTTTTTGGAAATGTAGATATAATGAGGATCTAGATTTGTACGTTTTGATTTTGAATAAATATTGCTCAGAATATAAATTATTAGCATTTAAATATCTATATTTTACACTTAAAAACTACTTCGAGCATTTTATCTTTTTTGACAAAATTTTACTGAATTCCAAAAAAAAACGAAATGTACATACATAGATTAAAAACATAGGTACACTGAATCTAATGAGACCAAAAGTGTATAATTTCGTAAAGAGAGGAGAGTAAAACCGTTATCACCCGAAACAATATTTTAATAAGAAATGTAGGTACTTGCCTCGGACTTTCAACTCTAAGCGGTTTGCAACAAACAGCATTTCTGAAAATGCATACTCGAGCCATGAATTGGCACTTCACAGTCCTCTCAAGTTAAAACTTTTAGTTTCATCCGCAATTAGATAATAAAACAATCATATCAAAAAAAATTCAATTTTATATCAAACTGGTCATATTAAATCAATTTATCATAATGTGCTGTACAAAGTATGGAGGTAAAAATACAATCTGTGCAATTTACAATAACTCACAGGTGTCAAAGTAATATTCGAGAAAAGAATTCAAGAAAATGAAACTTCTATTCTGGATAATGTGGAAGAAGGTAAATTCATAAAATTTGCAGTATTGATGAATCATACTTTAAATTCTCTCATTGTAGGACCTCTCGGCGCTGTCACCGGTGTCGTAGGCAGCCTTACTGGTGGCGATGGAGGTAAATTACTGATTACCTATCTATAATAAATTCATATTTGTACCGCTAATTAAAGAAAACATAGTGGCTGCAGTTTGTACAATGCTTTTCTCTGATCTTTCATCATAATTTTGATTGCTACGAGGTTTAATAGTTTAGTTTGAAATTAAAAAATCATCTTTGTTTTAAAAAAGTCATCAAAATCATTTACATTTTTATATATTTGCTGTCATTTCAATTTTTCAACCGAAATGAAAAAATGTATTTATTGAAATATGACTTTAAAAAACTTTTAAATCATCAAAATTCTTTACTTCTCATTCAAGCTGTCTTTTAGCTGAGAAGAATAGGCACAAGAAACGTTCACTGCTACTTTTAAATTACTGAATCACACAATTAATGATTTGATTTCAGGACCTCTAAGTTCTGTCACCGGTCTGGTCGGTGGCCTAACTGGTGGAGAAGATGGAGAGGGTACGAGAATTTTTTTTACTGATAGTTAATAAATGAATGCTTAATATCCACACAAGCTTCTTAGCTAGACAATAGTACAATCACATAAGACGTAATATTCAATATTCGAAATGGATTCATATTAAAGTTTATTTTAGTCTTTTAACATACCTATTCTACAATCAAAGTCATCGTTAAATTTGTTCAATTAAGCGTGGAACTTAAATTATTATACTTTCGAAGTCAACGGTAAAAGAATAGGTTTAAGTATGGAGTTGAAATTAATACGTAAACTATTTCGTACCAGCGTAACTAGAATATTATAAAGCGGTTATCTAAAAAAGTGTATCAGGTCGAGTTATAAAATATAAATTCTCTCATTACAGAAGGACCACTCGGCGCTGTCACTGGTTTGGTTGGAGGCATTACTGGTGGTGGTAAGAGACTTATTCAATTCAATAGATAGAAAATATTATGGATAATAGATTTAATCATATTTTCAACGTATTTTATTCAAGAAAAACAGTTAAAGCTATTTTGTTAACAATGAAAACAATTTTACCATATTTATTTGCATATCAACTTTTATATTTTGAAACTAACTTGTTCGTATCCAATAAAGTTTAATTAACATGCTTATTAACGTAGTTCCCTGCACAATCTCTTTTCAGTTTCAAATTATATTTGTATAAATCATTCATTTACTCATTACATATTTTTTGTGCAGGCTGCCATGGTAAATCTGGTCACAAACACGGTGGACTTCTTGGTGAGTTTTTTAGTTTTCACTTATATAAAGCAGTTAGATTATAGACATATGCACACAATTTATACTTCACAATGCGATACTAAACTGTATCGAATATTTTGTGTTTATTTATTTTGTTACGCCTTTAAATGGATGGATTCTCAGGATAGTATTGTTGGGATGTTCTATATAAATGCTTTGTATTTGTATAGAACTTAACTCTCATAAGCTAACTATTAAGTAACTATTAATCCTTACATATTTTATGTAATTATAAAAATGAAACGTTCTCTTAATTATGTTCTTTTGTTGCAGGTCTCTAAACAACACAATCATCAACATAAAGCACTGATTACAGTTTATAGGTAAGATCATTTAAATCATAACAACGAATTCCTCATTAATGTAGTTTTTTAGCCTTCCTCTCACCAGATGTAAGTAGCATATACGCCCAAAGGCGAAATTTCATTAGTATTTTTGAGTTAAAAGAAAACTCTCTCACTTACTTCTAATTGTTGTAACAGCTTCATATATAAGCTTATGTGAGATAGCTAGCCAGGTGGAGTCAGGATTCCTCCCGCTTATCAAACCGAGCGAACAAATTTCTGCCCACATGGGGAATGGAACTCCAGATCACTTAATATTAATTAGGTCTCAGCTAGCTACTAAACCAAAGCAGCGATGACAATTCTGTATAATAATAGAATTTTAACTAACAATCTTGTTATGTCGTAACAATATTATAGGTATGGTTATTCTGGGTAATATTACATGTTTCTTTTCTATTACAGACTCTAGCAGCTCACCGGATAAATGAAGCTATAAAAGACTACCTAGTTAACGCCTATTTTGTATATTTTTTATGTTCAATGTCACATATAAACTTACAATAAATGATTGTGATATTAAGTATATTTTATTGTTTAATTTGTATAGTTATAATACCTGCTGTAGTTGCGCCATTTTATATTAAGGGCCCACCATCCGCGCAAGCCCGAGCTAGTTCAGGTAAATTTCTCTAGTCTCCGTTTATGGGCGTCGCTCACGCACACAAGCGGATGCGGTCGCCCAATCGTTACGGCCGCCTAGCAAAATACCGAAGATGCTAATTTTGAAAAATATTAATAGGTATTTATTTCTGTGTTATATTTCATTTATTGATTCTTTAACAAAAGAAGTACAACGGCGGACTTAATGCCTTAGGCATTCTGTACCAGTCAACCTTAGGGTGGTTAAGAGACTGTTCACTTCAAAACGAGGCGACATTCAAATAAACGATTCAATGAACGAATTGATATGGTTTCCACATATTTGTGAATCGTTATCAGTAATTGTTTAAAAATAAAGAAATGAGTGCACCGAGTAATCTTTACCTATTAAACTTCACATAACCTTGGTGTGGTGCAGATTACATGATTACATGTACTTGGTGTATGTGTATGGAGGACAATTATTATTAGAAGCACTTTCTGCTCCTTTTATTTTTATTATAAACTAGCCTGTGCCCGCGAACTACGTTTCGCCATATATATTTTCCCGTTTTTGCAACATTTTTCATTAATGCTCAGCTCCTTTAGTCGTAGCGTGATGTTATATAGCCTAAAGCCTTTCTCGATAAATAGACTATCCAGCACAAAAATAATTTTTCAATTTGAATCAGTAGTTTCTGAGACAATGTTGTTGACGTTGAAATAGCTTGTTGACTCATGAGTATGCTTTATTATTGATATGATAGATAGGATAAGAGCTAGAGCTAGAGATAGGAGAAGAGATTGGAGATATGATGGTGCTGGTACTGACCGGACATGGGCGTTTTAGTCACAACCTGTACAAGGCGCCCGTCGAGAGGAAACACCGCAGTGTCACCACTGCAACACCATAGCGAGCTACTAGCTGCATCGGGTGGCGATGATCTCTCGCTGCCAGCCATTTCAACAATATTGGCTGGAGAGAGAGAATAAAAGAAACTGCTGCCTGCTTCTGTCAGGATGCAATCTCGCAGAAGGAGATAGCAGAGAGGAAAAGGGAGAACGATCTTCACGCCGCTCCTCTCCGACACAGACGGTTGGGTGATAGAAGACGGTCCTATAAATATTTCTTTCTTTCTATGCAGCCCGTCTTCCTTGACCGCCCATGAAGTGGTCGTGTGCTAGGGTGGCTCCTGTTGCACGCAACTATGGTCTCCCTTGTCTGGGGATCACCTCTACATTCAAAGTAATCCCCCGCAGGCGTTAAGACCAGGGGGCCTAGACAAAAGCCACACGCTTATTTAGTGTTTCCGCAGAAAAAATGTATGGAAATGACATTAGCTTGTGGCAACTTCACGCTATTCTTTCCGCGGCTAATGTCATCTCCATACATTTTTGCTGGGGAATGATTGCGGAAAAATTTGCGTGTGGCTTTTGTCTAAGGGGGCTAGCCCGTAACTGGCTGTCCAGATGTGGTCCGGAGAATCTTCCCCAATATGGACAAGATGGACGTCGGGGTAGGTTTGGTTGGTTTGCTCTGCACTCTGCGGAGAGATTCCCACACACGCCTATCGGCTAGCCACTGGTAGGTATGCTGCACAACAGCTTACTACCTCGTTGAAACAGGGATTGGAGATACAAATATGAAAAAGTCATTCCTAAACCCAAACACACTTACCTGCAATGAAATCGACCCACCTTTACGCTTTGGTTCAGACCTCGACAAATCAAAATCTGCCATCAAAAATAATATCTTTTAACCCTGTTTGTTAAACAAGAACCGAAGCTTACATTAGACCAGTTTTTACTGTGAGAGATTTAGGTTTATTGATTTTACAAACTAAAAAATAAAATCTTTAACAATATGTACTTACTTAATTTTTTTTAGAAAATCGGCTTAATTTAAGGGTCAATAAATCTGTAGGAATAATAAATTTTTGAATAAACATTGACTGTATAATCATAGAGGTTGCGTATACTAATGGAAAAATGAGAAACAGGGTTTTCCGAAAAAGTAAGTCTATTGGCCGCAACACTCCTTTTATCCACGTTTAGGGTATGTTAAAATAAAGCTTATGAAATATGCTTTCAAATTGTATTTACAGTTTTTGTTTGCCTAATGTTATTTTTATATACCGACATTTCTAAATCAACACCTATGAGGTGGGTCGATTTCATTGCAGGCATTGCAGTGTATTTTGTACCATATTATGCTACCTAATTTCTTAAATATTCTATGAAATGCTTAAAGACATGGTCGGTCAGTTCCTACCTAGGAATAGCCACGATGGTAAGGTAAAAAATAAGAAACTAAAAAAGGAATTATCACGTATTTTAGAATCCTGTAGAACTTAACGGATTTTTTAATTGTATAAATAATTTATAGAATTGAAACTTCTCTTTTTAAATAGAATACGTTCCTCAGGTTCATGTAATTAAGTATAAAAAACATTAACATTTATTTAATAGAATGTTTTATTAATTTGTTAAAATAAGTTGACGGATAAGATATGGAAATATTGTTTGTACTTTTGGTAATATTTTATTGTTTCACCATTACCTACTATATTTATTATTATTAATTTTAATGGCGAAATTTTAAGTAACTATATTGAATGTTCTTATATTTTTTATAACACTTTCAAGGTGATCACTGTATTGGCACTTTGGAACCGACTTCAATATAAAACTGTGATGTAGTTTGTATTTTTATTTTATTAATGACTTTTTTGGTGTTTTTGAAGTCGGTTTAATTATGTTGTATTTTTTTTTTCAATGTTTTTGTTATGTTAATACCTACATGTGTATTAGAATTTGAGCCAAGGCAAACACCAGAATAACAAGCAAAACGTCTTTCTCTCTAAACAGCATTGAAAGAATTATTCGCATACTCCTAATCTACCAGAAACCTTCCATTATCAGCTCAGTAACATGACATGATGATCACCAAACGCATATACCTGAATATCTTAAGAAGAGACATGAAACACGCTGGACGTGCATATGAAATTTAAGGGTTTCCCTTGATTTTTGAAAATCGATCCACAAATGGCGGAGGAATCGGTGAACATACATAAAAAAAAATACAGACGAACATAGAACCTCCTCCTTTTTCGAAGTCGTTTAAAAAGAAAGGTTATTAGGTCTATGCTGTCTGGATAAAGTCAAACAGCAACAGCAGTTTCTATATCCATTATCACGGGAGTGTTCAGTACAACTGACAGAAAGAGTGTGTACAGACAGAGTGCCCAGTGTAAGTTTTATCGAGCTCTACTCGATCGTACGCATCGAACGCGTTAACGCGAATTTGTATGGAATTAGAGCAGCGCCATCTAGTAGCTGCTATGGAATGAGACAGCTTCATCTAGTGACTACTAGATGGCGCTGCTCTGATTCCATACAAATTCGCGTTTACGCGTTCAATGCGTGTGATCGATAAAGATGAGAGTAACGACTGTTTGCAAATAATGAATAACAGTGCTGTGTTATTTCCATATAGCTGTTATTGTAAACTGCTGTTCGTTATCCTGTTATACTGCTGTTTTGCACAATGAACAACAGCGTATTCACACTGTTACCAACATCGAAATAGTTCCAAATAGGAGCGATCGGGGCTCTTATTCTCGGCATGTTTAATATTTAAAAATACTTAACACTAACTATAAAACAATTATTATTTACACTTACGCTAACTTTTAATTACGCACTTACACACTGAAATAATTAAATCGTAACAAAAAATAATCACAATTTCTCTAATTGGATCTGTTGCTGAACTGAACAGAACAGAATTGAACGAACAATAAAATTTTAAACAGCAATCTCATTCAAAACAGCAGTATAACGAATAATTATTATTCACCTGTTATTTCAAATTGTCGCGATCATCAAACATTTTAAAGTGAACTTTACGTCAATGTGAGAAAGCACAAAAATTAGTGGTTTGCGATTATCGTGTCGTGACGTGACTCGTGCAGTTTATATTGCTATCTCCCGTACACACCTATTGCGCTCTCGCTCTTTGCTTCACTCTCGCGTTACGTTATCGGCAACAGCGCGGTGGGTGGAACGTCAGTCATTGCGCTACAACGCTACAACATCAACAGCAGTTTATAATGATAGCAGGATAATCCGTTGCTCAATAATGTGTTATTCGTTACGTTCATATAATGCATTTTATTATCTGCTATCGTAATAACGACCATCTCTAGTGATCGAGTAAAGCTCGATAAAACTCGCACTACGCACACATGAATGCTCTCGTTGAGAGCGTTCTCGGCCTAGACTCTTGCCGAAAGGCAAGGAGTATTTCACTAAATTTGCAACTTACGAGTTTTTCACATCCCGCCGACGATTTGTCTGTTTTATTTTAACGTCAAGTTTTTTTAACGTCGCCCCACACTAGGATTTTCTCCTGTGTCGTGGGTGCAGTTACAAGCATAGAATATCACATGCACATACGCCCAGACCGGAACAAATTTCTGTAGGCCATACAAAATATTTGTCCCGTACGGAAATCGGTACCGCGACCCGTTGCGCAGTAGGCGATCACTCGAACTCTACCGTGTCGTCTAATAATTAAGTTATTGGAGATTATTTCTTATTGTTATTATATTTTCTGATATTCAATACGATAAAACAATAACGTCTTGTCATGGGTAATTATGATGCAAATTTTAATGGAGAAATTGGTCATGTCCTTTGAATTAGTTGTAAAGTCACAAGGAATATTCAAACGCAATAAAATAAAAGCATAAAATATGTTTTAAGTGTACGCTTATAACTTGTGATTAATCAATCATTCAACAAATTATATGGAGACAAGTATTCATTACCCATTTAACCTTTCTAATAGTCGAAAAGTATAAGATACAAGTTCTGACTGTATTTATAGTTTACAATTGTCTACACCTACACGAGAACGTTTGCTCTCACGACGCGATGTAATTCTTATTACGTAGACGTTAATAATAAGTATTACGAGCTATTAATGAAAATGCAAAGATAAGATTTACTGATCGATTACCTTGTTTTGAAAATTGGGGATTGGAGTCGCTCACGTCCGTAGGTTTTACCCTCGAGACCCTACACGTGATCCCCGGGTGGTGCTAATCGAGTGACCAACTTCTGGTGGTAGGGCTTCAAAAACCCGACTGGCTAGCGACCACCGTGCGCATGATGTAAAACCCGTCAAGTGGCCATTTTTGTCCGCGTTTCGGGATCAGTCTGCGCACAGCCAGAGCTTGAGGGGTCGTTGCTGCGATTCGTATGGTTTGTGCGGGCTTCCGTCGACCCAGTGCCAGGTTGACTGCGTTGACCCTCCGCCCAGGAAGACCCGAAGAAACGGCTGTTCCGCTGGCCGCCCGTGGTATAGTACAGGGGCCCAAGCGGACCTAACCAGTCCGTGAGGCTGCCCCACCATGCCACGCATAATCTCGGGGTGGTCCGTCGTGCCGGTTGGTGACCGGACGGTGGGTCCCGGCGGCCACTTCCGGGGGGGTTCGGGGGCCCTTCCGTGCGGAGGGTCAGCGCAAATCAGCTGTCGGCTGTTCCCTGGCGAAACAGGCCTACACACATTAACTATGCGAAGCGCAGCAAGGACACCTCAGTTTCACGCCTCTCACTCCAATAATTATGGCAGCGCAAAATATAAAGACTGGTCGTACAGCGGTGCATTATCCCACCAAAACACCATTATTCGAGGTGGGGCTCGCTAACATCCGCGGGCTCCACTCTAACCTCTTAGCTGTCCACCACCATCTCGAGACAGCCCGTCCAGCAATGCTGTTTTTGACGGAGACGCAAATTATCTGCCCGGCCGATACAAGCTACCTTAATTACCCCGGCTACGCTCTTGAGGAGTCCTTCAAGGCGAAGGCTGGTGTTTGCTTGTTCGTCCGGGCGGACGTTTGCTGTCGTCGCCTGCGCTGTTTGGAGGAACCTTCCTTTTCCTTCCTTGCGGTACACGTCGATTTTGGCACTCATTGCCGTGTCTACGTCTGCGTCTACCGTTCCCATCGTGGTGACTTGGAGACAACTCGACTTTTTGAACATCTAAGTCGGGTGGCAGATGACGCGCAGGAGCGATTTCCTTCCGCCGAGCTGGTGTTTTTAGGGGACTTCAATGCTCACCACGAGTTGTGGTTAAGTTCCTCTAAAACTGACCATGCGGGTAGGACTGCCCACGCATTCGCTCTCACGCACGACCTGACACAATTGGTCACCCAGAACACCAGGGTACCAGATATTATCGGTCAAGCGCCCTCTTTATTGGACCTTCTGTTGACAAATCGCCCTGACGGATATCAGGTGGTGGTTCGAGCTCCACTAGGATCTTCGGATCACTGCCTGGTATCCGTCTCAGTGCCTCAGGCGTCACGACCGTCGCCTGTGGTTGCAGCACGCCGTCTGTGGCACTATGCGTCAGCAGATTGGGACGGTATGCGGGATTATTACGCATCTGTTCCTTGGTGGCAGCGCTGTTTCAATAGGATGGATCCGGACTCCTGCGCTACCTCTGTTGCTGACGAGATCATACTAGGAATGGAATATTATATTCCGCATTCCAATCTCGTCAGTAGAGGCAGACGTAACCTCTGGTTCAATCGCGAGTGCGCCTCTGCTGTTGAAAACAAACAGCTGGCTTACCGCGCTTGGATCAGAGGCCGAGCATCTAAGGATCCCAATACAAGCCTACTGAAAACAGCCTACAATAATGCCACCAAGTTATGTAAGAGGGCTTACATTAGAGCGGATGCTCAGCGCATTGCACAAGTGGGCCAGGAACTGCTATCGCACCCTACGGGTAGCCGTTCTTTTTGGCGCCTGGCCAAAGCTGTGCAATCAAACTTCTGCCAACCCTCGCTGCCACCGCTGAGACTTGCCGATGGCTCACTTGCTCATCAGCCGCAGGAGAAAGCCGACCTCCTGGCAAAACTCTTTGCGGCTCATTCCCGTGTCGATGACTGTGGTACACAACCTCCGAAACTGTCCCATTGTGGCAGCACCATGCCCGATATCCGTATCAGACAGCGTGATGTGCGGGCGGAGCTCCAGTCGATCGATACTCGAAAAGCAAGTGGACCAGACGGCATTCCTGCGATTGTTCTTAAGAAGTGTGCAGCGGAGTTGACTCCGGTCCTTACGCGTCTATACCGTCTGTCGTTCTCTGCTGGTTGTGTGCCGAAATCTTGGAAAGAGGCCAATGTCCAGCCGGTTCCCAAAAAGGGAGATCGTTCTGATCCGGCTAACTATCGCCCTATAGCCGTCACTTCCATTTTGTGTAAAATCATGGAGAGGATCCTTAATACACAGCTGATCCGTTACCTGGAAGGTCACTCGTTACTTAATGACCGACAGTATGGGTTTCGTCCTAAACGGTCAACAGGTGACCTTCTAGCGTTCCTTTTGCACAAATGGGGTGAATCTATCGATAAGCGCGGCGAATCGGTGGCTATTAGTCTCGACATCGCCAAAGCTTTTGATAGAGTCTGGCACAAGGCTCTTCTTTCCAGGCTTCCGGCATACGGATTACCCGCGCAGTTCTGTACGTGGATTGCCAGCTTCCTCCACGAGCGTAGAATTCGCGTTGTCGTTGACGGCTGCGCTTCGCGGTTCGTGGCAGTGAACGCTGGTGTTCCGCAAGGCTCCGTTCTATCCCCCACATTGTTTCTTCTGCATATCAATGATATGCTTTCCTTGGGAGCTATACATTGCTATGCAGACGACAGTACAGTGCATGGGGGATATCACGGAGCCTCGGGGGCTGCTCGTGGTGATATTGGTAGGGAAAGGCAGAATCTTATCATTGAGCTCAACAGGACGCTGGACCTCGTCTCCGAATGGGGCTCCAACAATCTTGTTGAGTTCAATGCTAAGAAAACACAGGTGTGCGTGTTCTCGGCGAAAAGGTCACCTTTCCTCCCCCTTCCTTCTCTTCAGGGCACAACCCTTCACACACAGAGCAACATCACCTTGCTCGGAATGAACATTCGCTGCGATCTGAACCCCAGAGACTACATCGAATCCGTCATAACTACTGCCTCACGGAAACTCGGTGTCCTGAACAAGGTGCGTAGGTATTTTGCGCCGGACCAACTATGCTTGTTGTATAAAACTCAGGTTAGGTCTTGCGTGGAATATTGCTCGCACCTTTGGGACGGCTCCGCTCAGTACCTCCTCGATGCTCTGGACAGATTGCAGCGTCGCGCTATTCGCATAATTGGCGATGTAGAGGCAACTAACACCCTCGAGCCTCTACAACTTCGTCGTGACATCGCCTCTCTTAGCGCTTTTTACCGAATGTTCCATGGGGAATGCTCTGAGGAGCTCTTTAACCTTATCCCTCCCTCTCCATTCCTTAACAGAAACACGCGTAAGGGCCTTCGGAGTCATCCGTACACTGTGTCCTCCTTTTCACACCGTACCAAGAAATTCCAAGATTCCTTCTTCTGTCGTTCATCCCACACTTGGAATTCTCTACCTGCGCACGTGTTTCCTCCATCCTACAACATGGGTTCCTTCAAAAGAGGCGTGAAAAAGCATCTTTTGGGCCGGCAAGGGGCGGGCAGGTAGGAGAGTGGATGTCGTCCCTACTCTATCTGTCAACTCATTTGGGCCTCTTTCACCGCTTAACATCAGGCGGGAGGAGGTCATTTGCCGGGCCATCCATAAAAAAAAAAAAAAAAAAAAATCCTGAGGTTCACGATTAATGAAATAGCTGATAAGAGGTAGACTGTTGATATTATATAAGATAATTCATCGATAATACGCTAGGACTTGGAGAACGTTTGCTCAGGCTTAGATGCAGCCTTAAAAATAGGTCGTGGTTGGGATGATCACTCACAGCCACCCGAAAATCGCCCAAGTGCGAGTCGAAGTATGATCTCGCTCGTTTGCATTGATTTACTACCAAACGTTTGGTAGTAAATCAATGGTTGTTTGTGAATGCATTTTACAATTCTATGTTTTTCATTGAGAGCACCACCATACATTATTGGCACGCTTTTTTTGTAGGTATTTCATGTCCTTTGATTTCCTTAGTCTGAGCGTGCGATAGATACTACGGCGCAAATGCGCAATACGCAATAAGTAAGTATCCCTCCCTCTTCATCTCGGAAGCCTGCCGTCCGCACGTGACTGCTTTGCGTTGACGCAGTATACCGTGCGTACGTATACGTATGCACTATGAATATTCATTACTATCTGAAACGCCACGCAGTAGACTGAAAATAAGATTTAGCGTCACCCAATAACCAATAGGTAGCCAACTAAAAAAATTAAATAAGTAATCAATAACATTTTTTTTTAGTATCGAGCTGGATTTGAACCCGCGTCTCGGCCATCGAACTCTTACCAGCCCCGACGGAACTTATTGGTATCTTATGAACTTTGATAAGCCAACGTAGTCCTTATTGGCTGTTAATAACTACGTATCAACATCTCATTTAGAAATATTTACAGATTTCTTGAAAGTTAGTTAAGTATAAAGCAAACTTATAATTATTTTATATGTGACTTGATTTTAATCATTTTTCAATTTAATTAACATTTTTAAAGGAAATGGAAAGTTCTATACAAAAAAAACATCTATCTAAATAGGTTTTTTATATCTTTTTTTCGTCATCTGTGCGTGCTCGTAATGAGCACGCACAGATGAAAAACAATAGTACATTATGATACGAGCGCGCTATGTCGGTTATTGCGTACGAGGTGATATTGTGCGCGAGCCGCAGGCGAGCGCGACAAGAAAGCAGAGTACGTAATGACCAATGCGCGCGTGTATCATACGACGTTTTTCAACACACTTGTGAGGAAAATAAAAGATCTTGTGGTATAAATATTTTTTTCTGAAAATGACTGCCACTCTCAATCTTCCACTGCATGAAAGTATCGTATGCCGCCAAGTATTTACCCTTTGACTTTGGCGGCAACAAACTCTTACCTCCATAATTATTTCCGGCGGAATTAATAATATGGATTCTTGTTCACTTGGACTCGACATATTTGCAGATAATCAATTATCAATTACAACAAAAAGGTAAAAAATTTCAATAGCGGGAAAATGCCGCGCGCCTTTTTTTTTCGCGCGCTGCCCGGGCATGGCTAAACTCTTCATACAGCCAATAAAAAAGGGCCAAACAGCCAAAATTCAAAACTAAATAAACCGAATATTTTAGTTTTTAAAAAACAAGTTTGTGTGAATTTTTAATAATCTATATTTGTGTGAATTTTTAATAGAGTTATAGTTATTAATTATTGTTATTTTAAATGTCGTTGTTAATTTAATATTTAAGTAACCAGTAGTAGGCTGTTCATTTGTTTCTAATTGGCAGCCACATAAAGTCGTGTTAAAAAAAGTGTATTAAGCGACAAATTTAAGAATGCGTACTGGACATACATTTACTTTGCAATCTTGAATAAATTAGAATTTGTCGTGTTAAGATTACCGCACTTGTGCGATTATGTAAAGTGAAAAGCACTCGTGTTTAATATACTGAATAACGGGTCTAAATGCAAGGTAATAAGACCCACTTTACGAGCAAGTGTGTTAAAAAAAATTCTTTTTTATACTTAGGTTGGTAATGACCATATACTCAATGCTGGCGGTAAGAATCCTCTTTGAAATATAAACAAGTAGTAGTCCAATCACCGCCATGTTTTTTCTCACAATGTTATAAATGATACACAAATAAATAAAATGCATTGGTTTTTATTTTTTGTGACTGTTTACATAAAATAAAATAATATTTCACAACAAATTTAAAGGGATGAATTTAGCGTTAAGTTAATCATACACAAAATGTCGAAAAAAAAATATGTCTGTCTGTTTTAAAATTCCAAACGCACTCTGGAAAATTTAATGCAACATTAAACAAATGGAAAATATTTTCATCGTTACGTGTGACCGTTACGTATTATTATTATAAGTTTATCATAATATCTGACTATCTGAGCAAAGCAATTATTATTGAAAAAATAACTATTTGGTAAAGCTCAGTTAGTCACTCAATTGTTTTGTGTAGACACCTTGGGGAACTTAGTGGAGACTCGAACTCGACTTCGACATTGCACTTGAGGATATGCTCTAAAATACTGTTTATATTAACAGTCCACCTGCAGTCCAGAGAGAGACTGTACCAGAATCGTCCGCATTGGACTTGGGACAGATTCGTCTGCTTGGTGGCTAATAAAACTGTTTATATAAACTCGCGCGACGTGGACGGTGCCACCTATGCGAAGTCAGCGATACGTTGCAGCCATCTTTTGAATAAAACTAAACACGCCAATATTTTCATCGTTTGCTTAAATTTCTTGACTTCCCATTTCGGCCTCCAGGGGGGGCGTAGTATTTTAGCATAATGTTGGGTGAGGCGCATAGGCTAAAAGGATGGGAACCCCTGATCTAACCTATTTCTGCCACTTAGCAGTGGTGCTCGCATTGCTGTGTCCCGGTTTGAAGGGTGGAAAAGGCTGTAAAATTACTGGGTACCGTGACTTTACACCTTATATCGCAAGTTGACAGCGTACATTAGCGTCCTTGTAGGGGTTGTAGATTTTGCAGGGGTGGTTGTCTCCATGGCTTTATACGGAGCTCCTGTTTGGGCACACCCCTTTTACGGCGGCCACAACGTATCGTGGCGATACGCATGATACGGGGATTTCGCACGATTTCCTTCAATTCAATCCTTCCGCGCAATCCATCGGCTAGCCACTGGACCATCGCGGCAATTCAGCCGGTGCTGAGGAATGGGTAGATCGCAAGTCGGGCTCACTTACCTAGTCTGGTGCAGGTCTAGTCCGGCCACGGCTGCTTCGACAAGTTAACCCGTTCACTGCCTTGCCCGCCCATCGGCGGGCGAAACTTTTTAACTCGTATGCCGAGACCGCCCATGGGCGGTTGGATTTCAAACTTTATTATGTTAGCCAAATACCATAAAAAAATAATAAGATTTTATGTATGGATTCCTTTTATTATGATTGATTCGCAACTAAAACCGAATTCGGATATCACAGGTTTTGAAAAAAGTGAATTCTGACCTATCATGCCGAGCCCGCCCATGGGCGGGCAAGACTTGTATTCAGAATTTACAAACCTTTTGAATTTTTTTTTCTAAAAATATAATTATAGTAAAAATAATAATACAAATACTTGTCCAACCAATGATTACAATTATAAATATTTATACCACAAAATCGCGTCGAGCCATACAAAAATAAATATGGTAGTTATATGTCATATTTATATTACGACTAGCTTTCCGCTCGCGGCATCGCCCGCTTTATTATTGCTTTCCCGTGGGAAGTTATATTTACCCGGGGGAAAAATAATTTTGTAGCCTATTTAAGCCCAGATAATAATTTCGTAGAAATTGGAGCATATTTTAAATATTTTCCATAGAAACTTTCAACGCCTATTTTGCACCCTAAGGGGGTGAATTCCAATAAACCATGAAACACGTGCTCAATGAAATATTTTTAGGAGCATGAATCTCAAGTTTTATCAAAATCGTTGCTAATTTAAAGATACTTATTTCCATACAAACTTGCAACCCCTATTTCATCCCTTTAGGGTTAAATTTTTTTAAAATCCCTTCTTAGTGTGCGTCCGCATTTTGAATTAAAACAATTACTGTCCAAATTTCACGTTTCTACCATTAGCAGTTACGGCTGTGCGTGCGTCTATAGATGGAAACATCTCCTTTTATATAGAAGAAGAAGATAGATTAGCTCGCATACTTATATCGTCCGGCGAACTATTAGGCTCCTTTCATACCGCTGCGTGTCGTCGGTCGCGTGCGCCGCCGCCGCCGCCGGTCGTGTTGCCTTTCGCAGAACGCGACCGGGCGCACGCAGCTCTGTAAAAATCACCTTTGGTTACATCATTGATTTACTACCAAACGTAGATAATGCATGAACGTTCGAGAAGTGGGCCGGTGAAGAACTGCCCAATCGCGACTCGTGCAGTTCTTTTCCATAGTTATTAAAACATCAATTGATCTGTGGCTAGGTATGAAATGATGTAACTTCACACGGTTATACTTAAAAAAGTTGCCGTAATAATGTAGAATAAGGTTGAATTTGATAAATACGGTCCTTTCTTTATGGTAATTTTAATTCGGGCGTGCATATTCAACAATATATCAGCGAGTACAAATGTATAGTCGATTAGGTGACAGATTTCAAGCGCGTTTTTGTATGAAGTGCTCTATCTACGTTTGGTAGTAAATCAATGGGTTAAGCCGGCTTTTGACTATAGGATGTAATATATATTACATGTTCAGCTATATATTACATCCCGGTTGTGCTCTTCTCACTATCAGATATATTTTTTAGAATAGTTCAGCTTCTATGATTCCTACATCAGAACGTCTTTTATCGAAACGGTTGACCTCTCGTTATTAAATGGATAATATGGAAATTGTTTTGCTAGATACTGTCGATAGTTCATCAGACGAAGATGATGCAGTATTCGATTTACATGTCTCATTATTAAGAAAAAATTACAATAAACGTCGATTCTGGATATCGAATCATATTAGACTAAGAAAATATTATAGTGAATTTCTTATTACGTTTCTCCGTGCAGCATCCTTAATTTCATTCATTTTATACTCTTCACGATTAGTCGCCCATAAACAAGGATAATTCCTAACTCTTTCTATAAAATGTTCCATTATAGGGATAAATAGGTAAATACGTGGTAAATATGTAAAGAAAACATTGCGAACCAAAATACCCAAAAATCATAACACGCGGACAGTTAGGTACGTGCGCATGACCGTCACGATTCGAAATGAGGGCGAGGCAGGGGTAGAGGTACGGTGTGCGGGAACGTGAGGTAAAATATATACCGCCTATAGCCTTCAAATATAGCTCGGTCGGGCGAAAAAATATTTACAGTTTGGGGTGTAATATATATTATAGCACAGTGAAAACAGTCTCGTCAAAAAGTATGGCAAGCGATAAAATATTATATCTCAAAATGTAATATATATTACATTACATCCCATAGTCAAAAGCCGGCTTTACATATAAATTACGCCAGTCTCGTGCGCACGCGACCGGCAACACGCAGCGCTATGAAGGGAGCCTTAGTCTGCGGCCTCCTAAAACGCTTGCAAGCATCGTTTCCGCAATCCGTATGTCAAAGTAATCATTGCATTCCCAATCACGAGGAATGCAATGAACCACCAAATCTTGTTCGAAACTAATCAACACTTGTGCACACAACGTCTTACAAGCATTACGTATACAAACCATATGTTGTTTTGAAAACATTAAATTTAGACCTGATAAGTAGTTGATTTTTCCCTATGATAAATATTAATATAAGATTTTTTAAACATTAAATATTAATAATTTGAAATTTACTTTTTTTTGACCGGACTTCAAAAAGGAGGAGGTTATCAATTCGACCCGTATGTTGTTTTTTTGTGTGTGTATGTTACGCGATTACGCCGCTAGTTGTAGACTGATTTTCAAAATTCTTTTTATTTTCAATAGAGTATACTCCTGGGGTGGTCTCAAACCCTTAAATTTTAGGCAGGTACGTCCAACGTGTTTCATGTTTGTTCCGAAGTTATTCACGTATTTGTCTGGTCGTCATGAACAGAGCTGATGATGGAAGGATCCTTAACTTTGGACTTGACCTGATCTGACCTGACCTTGCACCTCAATTTAATACCAGCTCACTTCGGCGAGCTGATATTAAATTGACAACATCACACTTCTATATTGAAGTCGGTGCCAAATTCTAAGACTTTCTAGGAGATCATCGTTTGGCACCGACTTCAATATAGAAGTGTGATGTTGTCTGTACCTGTTCTTGTATTATTTTTTACTTTTTAGTGTTTTTGAGGTCGGTTTTTATTTTTCAGAAACATAAAGTTAATTTGACTTAAGCAAGACTAACATTAGATTAACAATGATTTTAGACATTCCACAAATTGCATAGCTCCTAAGTATTTAGATTTCTTCACTTTCAAGCAAATTATTAAAGAATGACTTTCTTTTTTTTTCACACACCTAAATTGTATCTTCTGCAAGTAAGTTACTGGTACTTAGCAATTTAAAAGATCTGATCAGAATTTGACAATCGAACCCGTATTTTAAAATTCAACGTTCTATGATTAATAACTAGCTGTGCCCGCGACTTCGTCCGCGAAGAATAGTAACTTTTGGCAAAAAGTTTACTTAGTTTAGCCTATGTTATACCATATATAATTAGCTATCTATTAGTGAAAGTCCCGTCAAAATAGGTCCAGCCGTTCCGGAAATTAGCGGGAACAAACATACAGACAGACAAAAAAAATTTTAATTGTGTTTTTGATATTGGTACTCGATATACATTCATACCCATTTAGTAAAAACTTGTTATTTTGACATTACAAACAGACACTTCAACTTTATTTATTTCTATAGATTAACTTTAATTAATATATTAAAATATTATATGCGAAAATGTTTAATAATCTTAAAAATAATATGCAAAAAAATGGCATCTTATTCATGACAATTACAAATATTTTTTATTCATAATTTTTTGTTGTAATTTTTCGATCTCTATTAAAGGATAGGTAAGTACCTACTTGATAAAAAAATGCATTTTCTTTTATATCGACTTATAAGCCATGACCATAGACGCTAGATAATAATCAACCGTTCGTCTTATCAAATAACAAGAAATCACTTTATCTTGACTATTTGAAAATTAATTGAATGCATAAGAATGCGACTTAAGATCACTATCTTGAAACATTCGTGTAAATAAGATCTCGTTGATACTTGTCAAATAATTAATTGCAATTAGGTCTTGATAAAATTCACGTTGCGAGATCTGTCGTTGGAGATTATGATAGTCAACGTATACAGACGCACTCAGCGTAAACGTGTTGATTTTGACAGTTGATGAAGGGTATGTGTTGAAAAATAATCACGTTCATTTGTACTAAGCAGAATTATAGGTCACCAGAGGGAGTCTTTGTTCCTAACTTACTTTAGGCAGGCCTCCGTCACTACGCGCTTAGGTACAAGATTTGGCGATTCACACACTGCCATGCACCACGCTGCATGTTGCGTGTCGACGCACCTACGCGCGTACTTGCGGGAGTGCAGATCCGCATCATCATGTGTGTTTTTTACGCACTCACGCGCGTTGTTTTCGGCATCAAGCTGAGTGGCGACCAATTGGTCATGTTATGTGTATTATTGTTTTTCTATTATTGTATTTAGTGCATGTATAACATGTCCAATAAACTATTTTCTTTCTTTCTTGTTGCGTTTCTTAAATCAGGCGATTCACACACAGCCACGCACCATGCAGCGTAGCACGTGAATGCGTGTTCTTACGTTGCTTGTAAGTGTAAGTACCTCCGTTTGTATAGAAAACACACACAGTCCAACACACAGAAAACGCATCCACGCGCGTGCATGCAGATCACGCGCCTACAAGCGGAGAAAGACACACCCACGCGCGTAGGTGCGGGCGAGACGCAAGGTATGGCACACCGAGTCCTGCAGTGCCGTACGTGATTTTGGATTATGTGTTCATACATCACCTGTATGCAGATGATTTACAGATCTACAGACACTGTGATTTTGGAAGCATTGGAAGTTCAACAGTGGAAGAAGTAAATAATGATCTCAGCTGTATTAGATCATGGGCGGATTCATTTGGACTTCTTGTTAATCCTGACAAATCCCAGGTGATGATTATAGGCAGCAATAGGATGTACGGGAAACTTGATTTTAAAGTGCTTGAAGTGAAAGTTTCATATAACGATGTTCAAATTACGTTTTCCGTAAAAACTAAGGATTTGGGTGTGATATTAGACAGCACGTTATCGTGGTCATCTCAAATAAATGACGTGAGTCGTCGTATACACTTTGCTTATCATTCTCTCAAGCGTCTCCAGTATTTTTTGCCTGAAAAACTAAAGTAATGCTTACTCAGTCCCTTTTACTCCCTATTCTCGATTATGCCGACGATGTCTGTTACCTAGATGCCACTGAAGAATTACTTAATAAGCTCGAGCGCCTTCAAAATCTGGCTATCCGTTTTATATTTTCTCTGAGAAAATATGATCACGTATCAGACTACCGGTCTAAGCTTCAGTGGCTCCCTATACGTCAACGCAGGGCCATGCACATCCTTTGTCTTACTTACGAAATTCTTCACTGTCCCCTGATCCCTGATTGTTTGCGGTCCCGTTTCCATGTATTACCACCAGGCGAGTAATTGTCTAAGAAAGAATCTATCGCTATCGCTTACAATTTCACAGCCATTGCTCCGTGAACACAAGACTCTGCGCCGACATCCTTATACAAAGGAGCGATGGACGGACGACGACTGTCAAATTGTAAGCGATTGCGATAGATTTTTTCTTAGAAAATTACCCACCTAGTGGTAATACATGGAAACGGGACCGCAAATAATCAGGGATCTGGGGACAGTGAAGAATTTTGTAAGTAAGACAAAGGATGTGCATGGCCCTGCGTTGACGTACAGGGGGCTACTGAAGCTTAGACCGGTAGTCTGATACGTGATCATATTTTCTCTTAGAAAATATAAAACGGATAGCCAGATTTTGAAGGCGCTCGAGCTTATTGAGTAATTTTAGTGGCATCTAGGTAACAGACATCGGCATAATGGAGAATAGGGAGTAAAAGGGACTGAGCAAGCATAAATTTAGTTTTTCAGGCAAAAATACTGGAGACGCTTGAGAGAATGATAAGCAAAGTATATACGACGACTCACATCATTTATTTGAGATGACCACGATAACGTGCTGTCTAATATCACAGCCAAATCCTTAGTTTTTACGGAAAACGGAATTTGAACGTCGTTATATAAACCTTTCTGGAGCACTTTAAAATCATGTGCGTTCCTGTGTCACTCCCAAACCCCTCGATGTCCCTCAGTGTAATTCGAAGTTCTTTAACAACTCTAACTGTACGCGCTGCAATAATGTGAAATGCTCTCCCAGCTAACATCCGTGAAAGTTCTTCCATAGCTACATTTAAGAGTAGATTAAGAGCTCACTTACTCTCGAATTTATCGTAATATGATACTTTATATATTGTTCATATGTATCTATGTATATATTATATTTTCTTTTTATGTAAATTTACACCATCTTCCCGCTAATATAATTTCATACAACATCTAGGGTTGGCTGGAAGAGATCTCTTAAAGAGATAAGCTCGCCCTTGTACATAATTTGATTGTAACTATTTTTTTTGTTTTGATTGTGTACAATAAAGAATATATATAATTTAAATAACAACCCGTAGCAGAGATATAAAATACAAAAGGCGGTATACGTATCATTCATTATCATCAAGAAAAAAATGATCTAATGGTTAATGAAAATAAATAAAACATTCTACAAAAAAAAATATTTTTTTAAAATTTTATAATACATCATTATCACCTTACATATCATTATCATATCATTAAAAAATAAATTAATTATGTATTATACCATCTACTATTTTGATTGTTATATTTATTTCTACTATTAGTATTAAAACTATTACTTTCTGTTTTATACTCGACTCTACTGTTATCAAAATCAAAAATATCTTTATTATTGTCAAACCTATTGCTATTACTAGCCCCACTGTTTCTATTATAAAAATCAGTTTTATAACCATTGTTGCTGATTTGACCTGAATCGTCTCTGCTATAATTATTATTATATTTGCGATTATTCAGTCTATTATTGTTATTTACATTACCAACACCTCTATTCACACCTACTTCTGGTTTATTACTATATACATCATGTCCCATATTTCCAACGCCTCTTTCTATACCTATAGCTGGTTTGTAGCTATCTACATATTCTTCTCTTGTGTTTTGATTAGAATGTTCGATGTCGTGCTCCTCGTTTCCATCTTGATCGATTATTCCAGTGTAATGTTCTTCAGTATCTTTGCCGTTTAGTCTATCTTTATCCGTATTGAAAACTTCAGCTGCTATAAACGCTTTGTTGAAGACCGCGTACCATGCTGGAGTCTGTGGAGCACCACAGGCTTTACCGCCTGATGTTATAGCCACAACTCGCCACGTACAACCATCTTGGATTTGCACTGGACCACCAGAGTCACCCTGGTGAATAAATAACAATTTAGTTTTTATATAGCTTAGATGGAAAAAAACGTAAAAAGAAGACCTCCTAATTACGTGGGTAATTTTGTGACCAATCTGAACATCGCAGGATCCAGACCTAGAGGGCGACCAAGGACAAGATGGACAGATGTTGTCAAGAGAGATCTGTCTTCATGCAATGTCTCCGAAGAGGATATGTCCGACAGAGCGAAGTGGAGGAGGAAATTCGAAAGGCCACCAACCACCAGATGGGAATAATAAGTGCCAGAGAGAGAGAGATAGCTTAGATTGAAAATTATGAAATTACCGCTGTGTATGCGACTACAGGATTTTGTACATTGCCAGTAGGCATGAAACATTTGAAATAAACCATCCAACCAAACAAAGATACCATCAGGTGAGATGAAGGCCAGGAGCTTTCCTGTTCTGTGTAAAAGTAACAGACATTAGCATATGGGGCTTAATCATAATATGGCGCATATACTTGGTTGCCACTATTGTGAGTTGCAAAAATATAGACAGGCCTTTTAAAAAGACTTTACCACGCAAGTGTCCTTCCCTCCGTTTCTCTCCCCGGCGCACATTTGGCTGTCGCTCATCAGCCCTTCCGGCGTCCGAAGGGAAGAGCCCAGTACTTTACGGCACTCTTTTATGTCCCAAACCGTTACAGAAACGCTGCGTAGCTCCAATGACGTTGACGCTGAGAACAAAGGTTATTCGTTTAGCGTTCCCGTGAATGGCAGAAAATTCAAATGACGTACAACTGAAGTAAAGCATGGGCAGAGGCTTAATGGCAATGAAAGGCAATACTTTCTGAACCTGTTTAATTTATTATTATGTGTAACTACAGCTGAGGTGCGAACTCTATACAGACCATTCGAGGAAAATAATAAACTAATTACAAAACAATAAGGAACAAAATTAATACCAATATTAGATTAAACGAAACGCGACCGAAACGAAAACTGCAAACAAGAACCACAGTGTACGTTGCCCTTGTGGCCTTGTGACATCAGATGTAAAGTCACGGTACCCAGTAATTTCACTGCCATATCCTATCCTTCAAACCGAAACACAGCAAAGCAAGCACTGCTGCTTTGTGGCAGAAATAGGTACGTTCTACGTCAAGTAAGTGATCTGAACAAAATAAAAAACCTAAGCTACTTACTTATTATTTAGAAAATATGGAATTTCTATTGAAAAGCACACGACGTTTAGGAAGCCCCAATAATGTATGAAAACTATAAACCACAAAACTTTGACAATAATTGCTTGATTGTAGCATGAATAAGTAAAATCTTTAATTTATGGCTTTACTAAACACCTAAAAAATCGACACCTCTGCTGTTTTATTACACAGTAGAAGTAGAAAGTTATGGTCTTTCGTACAAATATTGATAATTTTAGTTAATTAACAAATATTGATGCTGTTGTCAAAGCTCATGAATATTACAATTTTCATGTTTAAACAGGGTTATTTGTAAAACACCTGCAACCTCGCAGGATTAGATAGCTAACATCATAAACAACAACGTTTATTCTACGGCTTTTGATAATTCGTTAGATTTTACTTTCATACAGAAATAAATATTAATTTAATATACCTCTAGAATGTTTGTAACTCTACGCGCACAGCGCGCGAGCGTAGCGTCGTCTTCCGTCGTCGTTTATAAGTGAAACATAGACTTATCAATGTCACGACAGTGCAATAAAAACTTAAAAATTGATTTTTGTTCAATTTATTGAGTTATCTTAAAACTGGTAAAACAAACGTTGTAGTTAATGATGTTAGCTATCTAATCCTGCAAGGTTGCAGGTGTTTTACAATTAATTCTGTATATTATCCTTAAGGTCTTAAATGCTTACTTTTGCTACCTTTTGCGCCAAACGATTTAAAATCGCCACGGGCCTTATTAGTCATACCATGTTTGGTAAAGCTTATTTAAAAAAGTGCAAATGACCTATAGAAGTTTGAAAAAGAACATCTGTCATTGTCAACATTGAAACCATACATGATTCGGTGCGTCCCCATCCCGTGGCGATGACTGGCTCCCCAGCCCTGGGCGGCTCTCCGAGGCAGGCCGGCTTCACCGTTTCGGAGAATCTGTAGAGCACCATATAAAATCTAAGTGTCATTAAGAAGATATTGTCAGCTATCCAGAAATAAGATAAAAACTAAGATTACCCAATCTACCTGTTAACAAGTGAAGACTTATTAATAATTTTCACTTCTCATGCTCGTTAACTTGTTTTTTATGTCCAGAGAACGCTGCATAAAATGGAACCACGGATCGATACCACGTGGTCTCAAAACAAATTAAACCACAGAGGCGGTCGTAACTTCAGCATGATGATGACACTGATGGCGATGATGATTGGAAATGATTGTCAGCGTATGAAAAACTCACGTCACAAGGTCCGCCAGTTTCAACAAAGCGATATCGTAGTAGGTTCTTCTCCTCATGTACTTCGGATGCTGGATGATGGAATGCACCTTCACCACCAACGCTGACCCGTCATCTCGGTAGCTAGACCCAAGTTGAACGACTCTTGGTGTGAAGCTGTAACGGAAACAAGAATAAGAGAGTGCATGGCAGGGCACATTTTTTATACAAATAAGTATCATCACCAGTCGGAGCAAGGGCTGCGGAGATTGGACTTGAGTCAAGCATTATCTCACAATTTCAGTGACATAATCGCTATGTCTTAAAGAGTGTGGCGGCGCGTATTTAGGCTGCGGTCCGAAACAGGTAACAGCGCTCACAGTGCTAACGATTATAATCGCTCGGTCCAAATTAAAAAGCACACTAAAGTGCTAACAGCGCTATCAGCATCGATTTCGGTACGGGTTTTTAGCGAATCAATTTGTCAAACCAAATGCCAAGTTAAAATTTGGTTAGAGTAGGTCGTTTTGCTTTCAATTGCTTCTCAGTATTTTTGTTTTGTGGATTTTTATTACAATATTGTTCCCCGCTGCTCATCCAGAGCAGGTACATTCATTTTGACGGCTAACGTTACCGCGCTTACAACATTTCGGGACGCGTTCGAGAACGCTAATAGCGCTGATTGTTACTTTTATTGATTTTCGGACCGCAGCCTTAGTGTAACCGACGACGTGATAAAAATTTCTTGACGCTCGTTAAGGGATACGTGTGACTGTGTTGTCACAAATTTCTTGGCAGCCCGTGCTCTGCCTGCTGGTGGCAGGTTGCCCATCTGATGGTAAGTGGTTATAGTCGCCTATAGGACAAGAGATTCCTGTAAGACATGCAAATCTACCCCCTCTACGAGGAGTCAATGTACGTTCCAACTAGTGACGTAAGATGTTAAGTCTAATTTTACTGTGGTTTTCATCCTTTAAACCGGAACACAGAAATGCACCCCTGCTTGGCAGCGAAAATAGGTAAGATAGAGGCACACAGGTAGGTAGTGTTGCCCATAATCGGTCTGGGTCTTGCAGTCTTGCGAGACTCTTGCAGCAAGACCGAGTCCTAGACCAACACCAAGACTGACCCATGCAATATTTGAGCAAGACTCTTGCTTAAATCTTGCATGGATCAGCCTTGGGCAACACTACAGGTAGGGCTGCCAGGTAACCCGATTTGAGTGGGGCGTCCCAATTTTGAGGAATATATGGACACGTCCCGCTGCAACTATGATCGTTAAATTTTTAATAACGATATTAGTATTTATACTGGCGAAACACAGTAAATAAATAAAATTAAATAAACTATAGGACTTCAGCAGGCGTAGCACGGGCTGCCAAGACTGGACTCGAGTCACGCATTATCTCACAATTTCAGTGGCATGGTGGCGCATATTTAGTGTGACTGACCTGAATTTCTTGACGCTCGTCAAGGAACACGTGTGACTGAGTCTTATCACAAATTTCTTGGCGCTGACTGCTGTGGTTGTAGCAAGGGCTTTAATACTTTAGAAGATGTAGCAGTAGTCGGAGAGCAAAAATTTGTGATTAAACTCAGTCACACTTACACGTGTCCCTTGACGAGCGTCAAGAAATTTTTATCACATCAGTCCCACTTAATACGCGCCACCGTGCTACTCTTGAAGACATAGAGATTATGTCACTGAAATTGTCAATAATATCCTGTAAACTGTAAGTCTTTAAATCAATTGTATCGCGATGATTGCCGCATTTATCTCTTCGATTGCAACGTACATTAAATTAAAAAAATAGCTTAAAAAACTACTCCAATTAAGATTATAGCTGTATATACATGATAATGTCATCAAACAAACTTTTAAATGACTTCTATTTAAATGGAAGCTTGTAACTGGCATTTAGATATGTATTTACGTTGATTATTTTGAAAATAATGCTGTAAGCTTTCCAAAGAATAACATAATAAAATAAATCATTTACATACTACCGACCACTTAACCTTGCACTTTTGGATTATATCGTCCATAACTTTTAAAAAATGTTCAGTCGACCAAAAAGTTTTATGCGATTTTATACCTGGCATGTTCATAATCCGCACATTAATTTGAGCATGAATATGTGAGCTACAAAATTCCAATAAAACTTTTTTGTTGTCCAAATATTTTTTTAATGTTATGGACGATATAATTCAAAATTGCAAGGTGGCTCGATTTAGGTGTCCGGGGGTGTAGATACCTACCTAACGACTGTGTCATCCTTGTCGTAGAAGGTGCAGTGGGCCGCGGTCAACACGAAGCGATCGCTGATGAGGGACCCGCCACATTTCCAGGAGTAACCACCATCCTGGATGCAGTAAAGTAAAGCATGGATGCAGTGTACAAAAAAGTTGCCAAACAAGCGGAATTCTTACCTGATGGCACAAATGACTAAATGACCTATCTATTATAGTGCATGTGACTCATGGGCCTCTTAAGGACCGCAGTGTACGTTGCTAACTTGTCACTCGTCACATCTATACTAATATTATAAAGCTGAAGAGTTTGTTTGTTTGTTTGTTTGCTTGAACGCGCTAATCTCAGGAACTACTGATTCAAATTGAAAACTTCTTTTTGTGTTTGTACGGTGTGTACAAATTTAGCTGTGGTGAGTGTAGAATTTGGTGAAGGGATGTTAACGTACGAAACAAACCCACGAATAATACAAAGTATCTCCTTGATAGCTTCGAATGTTGATTAGTGTGTTCCAAACGTCGATGGAACTCCACAGGTAGACGAAGTTAGCCACAGTATCTCTTGAACGTCGACGAGAGATTGTGATTTAAAACTCCTGTTTTCTTGAAGCACTTCTTTAAAAAAAACTTCTTTCCTTATGCTCGAAGGACCAAAAAACTGTACGGTGTGTACAAATTTAGCTGTGGTGAGTGTAGAATTTGGTGAAGGGATGTTAACGTACGAAACAAACCCAGTAGATCGTTCTAACACTGATTTATTTACCAATTAAGAGCATTTATATAGTTTCTATAAATGCGGTGCTAAGCATATTTGCAACATTGTAGTGAGTTAAATTAAATACATTTATTGCTACATTTTGCGGGTCATTGGCATGCTGACTAAGATTATTGTACGGTGCTCCGTACAGTGTTGGATAGTCCATTTATCGAGGAAGGCTTTAGGCTATATAACATCACGCTACGACTAATAGGAGCTGAGCATCAATGACAAATGTTGCAAAAACGGGTAAAAAATATACGGCGAAACGTAGTTCGCTGGCACAGCTAGTTACTTAATACTGCAGCTAGATACTGCAGCGCATCAGCTATGTTTGCTAAAGCTGGTGTTGATGGTTTTCACAGCATCATAAGAAAACGGATAGCTTCTATAATGCGCAGATCTCGGGAGAGCTCAAACGGTGTCCTGGAGGTATGGAAAGACAAACTTGACTGTCCCCTTCGTATGCATTGGACTACGATGCATATGGGAGGAACACTCAAGTTTTTGAATTAATTATTATTTTATTTTATTTTGTGCAACCCTCTATTTACTAACATAGGATTAAGGAACTTACTAACAAATTTATATGGATTTTGTGAAAGTCTGAAATAAGTTTTATTATTATTATAATGTCACTGACTGTCTAACACTGATCGTGCTTTGGAATTCGCCACGTTTTTGTTGTGTGCTTTCGCACATATAATTTGTGATTTGCATTGCGATCGTGAAACAGACACCATTGTTATTTTATCTCATCAAGGAAAATTACATGAGACTGAAATATCCACAGACGTATAAAGGGAAGCAGACTAAACGTATCGTTCAAAAAGCGTGGCAACCTTACCACATGTAAACATTACTCACACACAAACAATATTAATTTTCTCAAACATGCTCAGAAATGTAGGCATTATTGTACTAAAAAGAAGACACGAAGTTATTAATTCTTGGCTCATGCATTACTTTCCCGGCCTAGGCCAAGAAAGTAAGTATGAAAATTCATTTTTGGCCGCTGCTCCAATGTTTTTTAATTTATCTATAACTTGAATTATGTAACTTGTCATACAGCCAGTTGCTACCACATTATAAAAATGTACTCTGGGAGCATATACAACGTGTCTTATATCTCCCCATAAAAATTATAATAGGTATATAATTTTATTTAAACTATCAAAAGTGCCAAACTAAAACTGTTCTAAAACTGAATTTTCAAAAATTTGACAGTTAAATTCGATTGATATGACAAGTTATTAAAGTTGACACATTCTTTTCGGTTAAATAAATATTGTAATTTTTATGGGGAGATATTATGAGACACGTTGAATATGACATTTGAATTGACATTGCTTGATTTGTTTTTTTACTCATATTATACTCATTTTTTTCCAATTCAATTCAATTCAAAATATTTTATGCATACTATGTGTAAAATAGGTGGTTCACAAGAAATAAGATCATTATGGACCCGTTGGACACGCAATCGTTTAACAAGAGAGAGGAAGCTTATTATTATTAGGTACCTACTATTGTCTTATTTACAGATCATAAAGCTAAATTATACGAAAATCACGGCAATTATAAATATTTGAATAAATAGACAACATTAAACAATAATTATTTTAATGAAAGGAAATACACTGAATTTCATAATTAATTCCTATTACGTCTTTCATTATTTCCTTGCAATTATTGAGAACAGCACTATACATTACATACCTCGGCGGGAATGGGATTGCCGGACTCGTAATTATTGTCAAAGCATTACTCGTCCGGCGATCCCTAACTTCCCGGCCTCTGCAGTAATGTACTATTATTTCTGGAGTTTTATTATATTGTTACGTTTGTGGGGTGGGTGTTCAATAGAAAATTCGCGAAACACCGACAATTATGAGATAAGATTTTATTTGAGATTAGACAATTTGAGATTAGATTGGGTACTTTATGGCTTATAAAATAAATAAGATTAAAAAAAATAATTGATTGGGTACGGAATATTAGAGAATGTTCCATTCTCGAATATTCCGTACCCAATCGTTTGTTTATCTTCTCTTCTCGAAAGTTCCGTGGTACCGTTCGCGCTTATGTAGTAGGACCGGTGAACATTCGAGGCGTTCGAGATTGTTCTATTCTAGAACATTCCGTACCCAATCGATCGTTTGTCTTTAAGAAAGTTCCGTGGTATGCCTTCGCGCTTCTATAGTAGAGCCGATAAACATCCGAGGCATTCGAGAAGGTTCTATTCTAGAACATTCCATACGCGATCGATTGTTTGTCTTTCTAGAAAGTTCCATCGCATTCCCGATTATGTTTGTCTTTGTGAGCATATTTTATCTCTGTTCGCCTAGTCAGCACGCCTAGAAGTTTCTAGATGCATCTCGATCTATCTTTTATCTCTAGAAGGTGCTCACTAATGTTGTCTCTTTCTTATAGTGCTATCTCACTCATTCCTATTGATAATTTAGTCCTATATCAAAGTGTGTTTCAAAGGACCATAAGGGGCCCTGAAAACGCCTGAAAACGGGTTTTCAGGTTATGGTGTGGTTCGATAGAGGGTAGCCTGAAACGGACTGAAAACATGTTTCAGGCGCCTGGAAACAACAACAACTTGGGTAAAATTTCGATATTCTAGTATGTGATAGAGCACCTCCTGAAACGCGCTGAACTGCGTTTTTAGGCTGCTGAAAACGCTTCTAAGGCCAAGAAAACCACACCGGAAGTTTCTTATACTTGTCTCTTATTTTAACAATGCCAAACATGGCGTCCACGTGGCGTCTGCCACAGCTTCGGAAATGTTTGTGTACGTTCGTATCACCATAGACGAAAAACAGAAATAGCGATATATCATGTCACTTTGGAGTGAAAGTAAAAAGGATATACATTACTTATGACAAATGTGTGAGTAAAATTATGTAAAGTCTGCCTCCCTTTATACGTCTCTAGAAATATCTGGCTTTTAATGGAACCTGATACTGTATTGTGCCAAAAGTAGTACAGTTTTTCATGAGTACCTTTATCGCCCGTATTTCTGCAACAAAGCAGCGATGCTTGCTTTGCTTAGGCAGTGAAATTACTAGGTTCTGTGACTTGACATCACGTACATTGACGTCCTTGTAGAGGTTTGTAGATTTGCAAGTGTTACAAGTACTATATTATTGTACTATATGTGAATTAAAATGAAGCTCCGATACCTAACAGTACCCATGCACACTTAGCCTTCTACAAAATCTAAATGGTCTTTCAACAAACATGTCTTGATAGAAAGCTATTTTGCATCATCCAAATTTTTTTCCATTCAACATTCATTCCTTTCATTCAGGACCGCGTCGGCGTCGTTAGAAGAATGGGCGCTTTCTAGCGTTTTCAATTTACATACAAAACACCAAACATTCGTATTCATATTAGCAGGACAAAAGTTACCATGGAGGCTAGAGTAACTGACCTTCTTGGTCCAGCCAATCAGGGCCATGTGTGGAAACTCCTTGATGGTGGCAGCCTTCCCCCCGACCACCAGAGGCACGTTAGCAGGCCGGCACGACGACACGTTAATGTTAATAGCGACCTGCTCCGGCGATGGCAGCAGCGGTATGGCTTCTATCTTCTTTAGAGTTGACGCCTTATATTTGTCGCACACTGTAAGCGTAGAATGTTGTAATCATTAATTATTGATGTAATGAATCTTTTTAAGGAAGTTCTTAAACAAGCTAAAATGGACAGCGTACACAAGGCTTGTTTTTCAAGCCAGTGTTAGTAATTTAGCAAGCTAAGTAGCTTTGACTCGTCCAGAACTCCATTTCTAAGCTAGAAGACTAATGAAAATACTTTTAAACTAGGATTTGAATAGGATATGAGTGTTCTTTTCTTTGAACTAGAAAACTGTTCTCTTACCTAGAATACATAAAACTAGTTTTAGAGCGGAAGTAAGGTTGATATTGACTTAAGATTAATCTTCAGCATTATAAGATTAATCTTCAGCATAGCAGATACCATCAGCCAAAACGAAGGCATGAGCTTCCTTATCGTAAATAATATGAAAACAATTATTAAATTATTAAATTTTGCCTAATTAAAGAATAGTTGTAAAAAAATACATATGATTTTCAGACCTGTTCATATTGGTTTCATTTATTTACATAGTTTGTTGACTGTACAATATTTTAAGAGCAGATGTACAAATGACGAAAGACCACCAAATATTTTTAAATTAAATCATTAATGACGAAACGACACTACATCTATGAAAGTTAAAAACTATGACGAAACGAAACTATGACCAGACTAGATGTTATATTCTACGTGAGAATAGTTGTTAAGTAATTTTTAAAATCCTAAATGGTCATTCTAAATGAAAAAAGAACCTATTTAAGGATACCCCATATGACATAGTTTTCAGGCTTTATTTTATTTATTTTTCACAATATGGCGGTTAGTAATCGCCATATTAAATTTTAATTTATGCTATGATGAACCATTAAAACCGACCCACGCGTTTGGTCTCTAGAGTGCCACATAAATACATACATACATAGTCTAATAAACACATTACCACTCCTTTCGTTACACAGTCGGGTAAAAAGAGCGATTGTGGTTTCCTCTACGTAAATATTCCATCTTCAAATTAATAGAATTCTTGTAAACAATACATGGTAATAAAAATCTATGTCCGTATGTTTTAATAATTAGATTTTCTACTTAATAACATATTCAAGCATTGTTTTTTATCAAACTTAACTGAGTAACGATGAATTACTAAACATCAGATCCAGTGGGGATACCGAATAAACAAAACAAAATTGTCTAATTTCCTGAAAATATCAGGAAACTGACATTTATCACCCGCAACATTATTTCAAGAGAAAATGGAAGCAATTATTGTATATCCTGTAAACACGTTGAATTTTGTTAACTCATTAATAAAACTGTTCAATAAAAGAAATGTCTTGTCTGTTGATTTTTAAAGTAATTAGCTTAAATTCACAGTCATAGCATTGTATTGTGTCATTTACGAGTAATACTCATGCATGATGTGCGTAATACACTAGGATGTCAATCTAGTTCATAATATTCCTAATATGTTCTAAGTATGTTAATGATTATAACCTTTTTGTGTGTCTATAAATAAATTGCCTCTAGAACTTTCAACTCTATCTCACGATCGATACTCGTCGTGAGTAGAATGGTGTCAAATACATAGATTTTTGAAAATGCTTACTTGCGAAGAGGATCGGCAATTGACAATACTCATAAATAATATTTGCATACGCTACTCACTTCTTTCTGCAAGCTCTATGTATCTCCTCTTCTCTGCCGACCTCATATTGTCTGTGTCAACTCCTTTAGAAACTTTTGGTTCTGCGTCAGAAGCGCCAGAATATCCGTCCCCTTCACCCTCTCTCGGATCATCATAATTACTCGGTGGTTTATTTGTAATCGGTGGCTTGTTCAGGTCTACATTAGCTGGTCTTACACCCGGACGTATAGTTGGTGTGTTATAATAGTTAAATCCATTAGGCTTAAAATTCGTGTTCTGATGATTGTATATTTTATCTATGTCGTGGTCGATACCGGTTGAAGGGTAATTCGATTGCGTGGTATGAATTTGTGGTCTATTAGTTGGTTTATTAGGTCTGGTGTTAGTGTTGTGTGGTCTTGTGCCATAATTAGGTCTAGGTGTATTGCTATTAGGTTTCGCCGCATTAGTTCCAGTTATTTCAAAGTTTCTATTACTTTTGTTATTATCAGTAATCCATCGCCTGTGATCCTCAGTATTAGAGTCATATCTTTTTGTGTTAGTCGAACCTGTATAACTATTGTTTCTTTCAGCTTTGTCTTTATACTTATAGTCAGTTGAATCATATCCACGACTAGAATCTTTTTTTGTCGTTCTGAAATTTCTTTCGGTAGTGAAGTAATAATTATTGGCAGTAGTCTGTTTTCTTTTTGGAATATTATCATTTCTATCTAAAAAATAAGGAGTATTAGAAGAATCTTCAAGTTTTGCTGGTTGCTTATTTTTTGGTTTATGTCTATTTATTGCACTATTGTCTTCGTTCAATGGTTTGCTTATAAAGCTGATTTCATCAGGGAATACTATTAGGTCTTCTATTCGTGATCCTGGACTCTTTAGGTTGAAGTTTTGAAAGATATCTGCAATTAGATTGATAGTATTAGTAACGTCTAAACTTAGATTTGAGTGATAGTCTATAGTAAGTACGGTATATACATACCGTAATATTGGCTCTGGACATACTTCACCGCGACAAACATAACAACTGCCTGTACTAGCGCCACCATGATGAGATCATCTGCAAATAAACCAATAAAACATATTTAATAACCTTTATTACAAGTAAGGAATAAGTTATATTAAAAGTTCTCTAATTAAATTTTTTATAGGATAATTTTACCTGACCCTACTTTATTTTGGAGTAGATTACATCTTTTGGTGTTTAAATTAAAGTGAAACTTTTTTTACATCGCCCCAAACTTTTACGTCCATCTATCGCATGTCGCATAAGTAGCAGTACAAAAAACATGAGGTCTTTAATTTCACGAATCCATATATGACAGGGTTGGTGATGTGCGTCTGAGTTTCGACTTTAAATCGAGTAGAACATTATTTTTTTTCATAAATTTGTTTTATAATTTAATTTTTATTACTTTTTGTTTATTTTATTAATTTGTTTTTTATTACATTTCGTTTTTTTAAATAACTAGGTTTCTTTTTACTTTTAATTTTCTTTCCAGAAGAAAAATATTTAAGTTAAGATTAAAAACGTGATCTTCAATACCCTATATTTTTCGAAAAAAAATTGTGGTTTTCATAAAAACACACAATGATTTTATTCACTTCTTTTTAGTATAATCAATAAATCTTTGAATTAAAGAATTCCTTCCATTAAAATTCGGACAGTTTTAACAACAAACAGTTTTGCATCATTTTAGCTATCAAACGCCACAGCTATTAAATCGCGTCTTTAGGTTAATTTATTGGGGGGATTACTCCCTGTCACACCAGTGTGACACAGAAGAAATTTTGTCCTGACAGTCACACCAGTGTGACAGAGAAGAATTTTATTCCTCACAGTCACACTATCATATTTTGACGACAAGGACAAGTATTGTGTAACAATAGCTATGATCATTCGAAACGGGGTGTTGGTGACCGCTGTACCATTAACATACAGCAATACGTAATTAAACTACTTAAACAGACGATAGCTCTCACATCGTAATCCGAATTATTGCTAAAAGTGGCCACTTTTAGCAATAATTCGGATTATGATTATTCCTATACATTTATTCTATGCCTGAAATATCTGTATTGAGTAGATGACTGATCTATTTCTTGTAGAAACGTCTTTAATTTATCATCATACTGTAGTATTATATTATCTGTGTCATAATTAATAAAAAACGAATGGCGAAGCTAGTAGTAGGTACTGTGCCCTCTTAAGTAAATTAAAGTGAAGTGTAATAAACTATTTAAAACATTTTAATTCATTTATTTGAGATACCATAGAAGCCGTGCTTTGGACAGCCCTGCTCTACACCAAAGGATGTCAAAAACTTAAAACCCTGATTGAATTAAGCAATAAATCGTTTTTGAATAATAGCTCAGCATTATCACAATGTTTTATCCTATCTGGGGCAATTCAAACGCCCGTTAACTAATTAAATAGTGGCAATAAATCTCTAATAACTAGGTCCGAGAATACGGTTGATTCGTGGTTGGAAGTTGTTATCTTAACTCAGTGGTTCCCAACCTTTTAATATCCAGGGATCATTTACATTTCTTTGTTATAAGCGATAACCCTTTTGTACAAAAAACTTAATCAATATTGAAGTGTTTTGTTGTAAAAAACTTACTTGTAAATAGTTTCATGACATTCATCTTCTACACAAGTTCGTAGGACTAATATTATTGCTCGGTGCAACTTGCAAATAATCATATGCTCTCAGTCTATTAAAACCTTGTTCTTTTACCAAAAAAAGACCTGCTCCCAGAAGTGAGTTTGCAATCGTGGACCAGTTTTCTCCTTCCGTGTGCCCCGCGTGGTCCGCGGACCACTGGTTGGGAACCACTGTCTTAACTGTTCAATAACAGTTATATGCGCAGGGGCTTTTTATAATCGCTTGGAGCATGGTTTTATTTTATCAAATGTTATTCTTCACAGTTTCACGTCTCCTTGGTCTAGTGGTTAAGTCCATCATAACAGCTCATATACGTCCCCAACTCCCCATCGAGTAGAAGCTGCTGATGGGACACTTGCCAGTAAGTTTTAAGAGGAAACAACAAGGTCAAGAGAATTCAAAAATAGGTATTTGTAAAATGTATTGCTGTCGCACTGTGTGTCCGAACAACTGATCATAGGGACAACTGCAGCTGGGACCGAAAATACCTATGAAACGTACACAAAATATACGTTTCGTAGTCCCCTGTTTTCTGCGCGAAAAATTGATCGATTTTATTGCTTTTTGTGTTAAAAATTAAAGCAAGGCTTTTTCTGTGTTCCTATGTTTTGCTTTTTTCATATAATTTTCTTTACTTTGTTTACTGTACGTTTGAATACAGAAGAAAATTAGGTCGATTTTTTAGGTTTTTATAGGTTTAAAATCTCTTTCAATAATCAACTGAATAAAAAAAAAAATAGAGCAACTAGTGCCGTTATCCAGGAAGGAAACTGGGGACTATGTTTGTATGGAAAAATGGACTTTACGATTTCCTCTTAAGGTGCATAGTGGTCCCAATGACCTTGCGTCGATCGTCCCGCACTAATTACATAGGAGTGAGTGAGTGAGAGTGAGGGGAATATTTAAGCAAACCTTTACGCGTAAAATGAATTATTTCAATAAAAAATTAATTAAGGCGAATAAGAAAAATCTAAATAGACCATCCCCTAGAATATTGTTCACTTTATTTATTGAAATCGAAAGTAAACGATTTAACCTAATATTTACGACGCGATTAGGTTTAAAGTTTTAAAATCGAGGCATGTTTGGGTCACATTTTAACCAAGTTTTAATTAATTTATCAAAAAATTAAAAAGACCATCCTCTAAAGAATGCGTTGAATAATAACATATCTTTTTTAAAGATTTTTTTATTCAATATTTATGAAGAAAACCGGTTTTTTCTGCAGTGATTTTTTATGTTTGACCTTACTATGCGCCTTAAGATCTTTATGTAGGTTTAGGCATATTCAACGTGCCGTCCTAAGAGCCGGGTATCCCGGACATAAGTATGCGCGGCGTGTTTGCTAGAAGCTAGGGCAACGTGGTTTCTGGCCTACATCCCAGATAGCATGCTATCATGCCAAACTTGGGGCAAGTTTGAATCAAACTATTATACTAAGGGATTGGAGTCGCTCACGTCCGTAGGTTTTACCCTCGAGACCCTACACGTGATCCCCGGGTGGTGCTAATCGAGTGACCAACTTCTGGTGGTAGGGCTTGAAAAACCCGACTGGCTAGCGACCACCGTGCGCATGATGTAAAACCCGTCAAGTGGCCATTTTTGTCCGCGTTTCGGGATCAGTCTGCGCACAGCCAGAGCTTGAGGGGTCGTTGCTGCGATTCGTATGGTTTGTGCGGGCTTCCGTCGACCCAGTGCCAGGTTGACTGCGTTGACCCTCCGCCCAGGAAGACCCGAAGAAACGGCTGTTCCGCTGGCCGCCCGTGGTATAGTACAGGGGCCCGAGCGGACCTAACCAGTCCGTGAGGCTGCCCCACCATGCCACGCATAATCTCGGGGTGGTCCGTCGTGCCGGTTGGTGACCGGTCGGTGGGTCCCGGCGGCCACTTTCGGGGGGGTTCGGGGGCCCTTCCGTGCGGAGGTTCAGCGCAAATCAGCTGTCGGCTGTTCCCTGGCGAAACAGGCCTACACACATTAACTATGCGAAACGCAGCAAGGACACCTCAGTTTCACGCCTCTCACTCCAATAATTATGGCAGCGCAAAATATTAAGACTGGTCGTACAGCGGTGCATTATCCCACCAAAACACCATTATTCGAGGTGGGGCTCGCTAACATCCGCGGGCTCCATTCTAACCTCTTAGCTGTCCACCACCATCTCGAGCCAGCCCGTCCAGCAATGCTGTTTTTGACGGAGACGCAAATTATCTGCCCGGCCGATACAGGCTACCTTAATTACCCCGGCTACGCTCTTGAGGAGTCCTTCAAGGCGAAGGCTGGTGTTTGTTTGTTCGTCCGGGCGGACGTTTGCTGTCGTCGCCTGCGCTGTTTGGAGGAACCTTCCTTTTCCATCCTTGTGGTACACGTCGATTTTGGCACTCATTGCCGTGTCTACGTCTGCGTCTACCGTTCCCATCGTGGTGACTTGGAGACAACTCGACTTTTTGAACATCTAAGTTGGGTGGCAGATGACGCGCAGGAGCGATTTCCTTCCGCCGAGCTGGTGTTTTTAGGGGACTTCAATGCTCACCACGAGTTGTGGTTAAGTTCCTCTAAAACTGACCATGCGGGTAGGACTGCCCACGCATTCGCTCTCACGCACGACCTGACACAATTGGTCACCCAGCACACCAGGGTACCAGATATTATCGGTCAAGCGCCCTCTTTAATGGACCTTCTGTTGACAAATCGCCCTGACGGATATCAGGTGGTGGTTCGAGCTCCACTAGGATCTTCGGATCACTGCCTGGTATCCGTCTCAGTCTCAGTGCCTCAGGCGTCGCGACCGTCGCCTGTGATTGCAGCACGCCGTCTGTGGCACTATGCGTCAGCAGATTGGGACGGTATGCGGGATTATTACGCATCTGTTCCTTGGTGGTAGCGCTGTTTCAATAGGATGGATCCGGACTCCTGCGCTACCTCTGTTGCTGACGAGATCATACTAGGAATGGAATATTATATTCCGCATTCCAATCTCGTCAGTAGAGGCAGACGTAACCTCTGGTTCAATCACGAGTGCGCCTCTGCTGTTGAAAACAAACAGCTGGCTTACCGCGCTTGGATCAGAGGCCGAGCATCTAAGGATCCCAATACAAGCCTACTGAAAACAGCCTACAATAATGCCACCAAGTTGTGTAAGAGGGCTTACATTAGAGCGGATGCTCAGCGCATTGCACAAGTGGGCCAGGAACTGCTATCGCACCCTACGGGTAGCCGTTCTTTTTGGCGCCTGGCCAAAGCTGTGCAATCAAACTTCTGCCAACCCTCGCTGCCACCGCTGAGACAAGCCGATGGCTCACTTGCTCATCAGCCGCAGGAGAAAGCCGACCTCCTGGCAAAACTCTTTGCGGCTCATTCCCGTGTCGATGACTGTGGTACACAACCTCCGAAACTGTCCCATTGTGGCAGCACCATGCCCGATATCCATATCAGACAGCGTGATGTGCGGGCGGAGCTCCAGTCGATCGATACTCGAAAAACAAGTGGACCAGACGGCATTCCTGCGATTGTTCTTAAGAAGTGTGCAGCGGAGTTGACTCCGGTCCTTACGCGTCTATACCGTCTGTCGTTCTCTGCTGGTTGTGTGCCGAAATCTTGGAAGGAGGCCAATGTCCAGCCGGTTCCCAAAAAGGGAGATCGTTCTGATCCGGCTAACTATCGTCCTATAGCCGTCACTTCCATTTTGTCTAAAATCATGGAGAGGATCCTTAATACCCAGCTGATCCGTTACCTGGAAGGTCACTCGTTACTTAATGACCGACAGTATGGGTTTCGTCCTAAACGGTCAACAGGTGACCTTCTAGCGTTCCTTTTGCACAAATGGGGTGAATCTATCGATAAGCGCGGCGAATCGGTGGCTATTAGTATCGACATCGCCAAAGCTTTTGATAGAGTCTGGCACAAGGCTCTTCTTTCCAAGCTTCCGGCATACGGATTACCCGCGCAGTTCTGTACGTGGATTGCCAGCTTCCTCAACGAGCGTAGAATTCGCGTTGTCGTTGACGGCTGCGCTTCGCGGTTCGTGGCAGTGAACGCTGGTGTTCCGCAAGGCTCCGTTCTATCCCCCACATTGTTTCTTCTGCATATCAATGATATGCTTTCCTTGGGAGCTATACATTGCTATGCAGACGACAGTACAGTGCATGGGGGATATCACGGAAGCTCAGGGGCTGTTCGTGGTGATATTGGTAGGGAAAGGCAGAATCTTATCATTGAGCTCAACAGGACGCTGGACCTCGTTTCCGAATGGGGCTCCAACAATCTTGTTGAGTTCAATGCTAAGAAAACACAGGTGTGCGCGTTCTCGGCGAAAAGGTCACCTTTCCTCCCCCTTCCTTCTCTTCAGGGCACAACCCTTCACACACAGAGCAACATCACCTTGCTCGGAATGAACATTCGTTGCGATCTGAACCCCAGAGGCTACATCGAATCCGTCATAACTACTGCCTCGCGGAAACTCGGTGTCCTGAACAAGGTGCGTAGGTATTTTGCGCCGGACCAACTATGCTTGTTGTATAAAACTCAGGTTAGGTCTTGCGTGGAATATTGCTCGCACCTTTAGGACGGCTCCGCTCAGTACCTCCTCGATGCTCTGGACAGATTGCAGCGTCGCGCTATTCGCATAATTGGCGATGTAGAGGCAACTAACACCCTCGAGCCTCTACAACTTCGTCGTGACATCGCCTCTCTTAGCGCCTTTTACCGAATGCTCCATGGGGAATGCTCTGAGGAGCTCTTTAACCTTATCCCTCCCTCTCCATTCCTTAACAGAAACACGCGTAAGGGCCTTCGGAGTCGTCCGTACACTGTGTCCTCCTTTTCACACCGTACCAAGAAATTCCAAGATTTCTTCTTCTGTCGTTCATCCCACACTTGGAATTCTCTACCTGCGCACGTGTTTCCTCCATCCTACAACATGGGTTCCTTCAAAAGAGGCGTGAAAAAGCATCTTTTGGGCCGGCAAGGGGCGGGCAGGTAGGAGAGTGGATGTCGTCCCTACTCTATCTGTCAACTCATTTGGGCCTCTTTCACCGCTTAACATCAGGCGGGAGGAGGTCATTTGCCGGGCCATCCATATAAGAAAAAAAATTTAGTTTCCCAACAACAAGCTTGCATCATGTTTGTTTTAAGCTTGCATGATGTTTTTTTTCAATAACGCAATGTACAAACTAGTCGCTATTTAAAGTTTGTTGGGGCAATATTGTATGTACATTGCAACATTATTATACTGCCGAAAAAAACAAAAATTACGTAAGTTTGTCAAAGTTTTATTCAAACTTGCAAGACAAGCCATTGCTATCTGGGATACGACCGGCTGCGTACTAGTGTATATCGACCATTACACTTTTAATCACTAATCAAATCGCAATGTCGATCGATTGGAAATTGATTCAGGAGTAAGTCTGCTGTTTACTGTTTAGTCCATATAATAAACAAATAAACTTATGTTAGTAGGTTCCCTTTGTGAAAAATAGAGCGGTTAAAAATGTTAACACTTCTTAGAAGAAACGCAAAACATGACTGGCATTTAATGTAACGTGAAAATATGTTGATGCTTATATGGAAACCCGGGATACCTTGAGCGCGCTGCAGCAGAAAGTAGCTATCGGATGGTTCAAGGTTTGTATTAAGAGTCGATGCGCTTCACATTATGGAATCTTGTTTAACCCGCCACCGAGCGGTGTGTCTATGAGACCGAGTGCTTTTATAATTGGAATAACATGTTTCCCTGCTATCGTTTTCAGTCGCGGTTTCAAGTAGCTGGTCACAAATACAAGGTATATTTGTAAATGAATAAATAAATTATGAAAAAGATTTTGTCTTGGGCGGGATATAAACGCGCGTCTCCAATATACCGTGTTGCCGCCTTTTTTTTTTTTTTTTTTTTTGGGAGGGGGGAAAATGCATTTACGCATTCCTCGTGGTCGAGCCAAACCACAAGGATATGTGGGACTTCCCAGCGGACCGGGCCTACCCACTAAAAACCCCCCCAGCAGCTCCTCCGTCCGTCACAAGACAGGGGAAAGGGGACAACAGCCAGGCCTTATTCCCGCTGAACCCCTGCCTGCGACATGTCCGTTGCCGGACGCCCCGTCTAGCTCTGCTGCTTTGTGGAGCGGCGCAGAATTGCACCGCTCTACACCCCGAAATTGGTTTTTTATTGTGGTTGTCTTCCACGCGGCCCGACGCTCAGTGCGCCGGGCCCCCGGCCCGCTCAGTGCGGGTAACGGGTTGCCCGACGGCAGATCCCACTGGATCCACCGCCGCGCGGGTGAGCCAAAGCTCTGGGAAACCCCCGGCAGGCGCGAAGTGCCGTGGCGAAAAGTCGCCTCCACCTTGCTACCTTCATAGGTAGCCGCCCAAATCGGGCTTCTGGCGAAAGCCACACCTCTTCTTAAAATAAAAAGAGGGGACTTCGCCCTTCTCCGCATGAAGCGGGTGGCCACACGAAGTGGCCCGCCGGGTTAAACTCGGCCATCCCACACCCCCCCCCCCCTCTATGGGGGTCCTCTCGTCAGACTATCTGAATCATATATATATCAGAATCTGCCGGGTTGCCCAGGGTGCACCACAAGGAGGTTGTCTGACATCGCACCCCACCGTGTTGCCGCCTTCACCAACTAGGCCACCGAGCTATTACCAGCCCCGACGAAATCTTTAACTGTAGGTAGGTACTCATCTCTTTTGGCTTCATTTTTTTTTTTTTTTTTCTTTATTCATTTTCAATTTATTTAGTATTTTTAAAGAAAAATGTAAGTTTCATAAGGGGATGTAGGGCGGCTGATGTGTGCTCAAGTGTGCGATGTTGAGCAGAGCATGTCTACCGTCAAGTGTTGCCCCTACGTCCACGCCGTACATCCTGGTAATACTTGGATCCTTAACAGGCATCGCACATTACCAACTACCCTGGGGTCCAAGTAGCTAAAGGAAGCAACGCTATCTCGCCAGTGCAGTCCAACACGGTGAGAGATTCCATTTCCCCTTACTCCCATGTTCCAGTATTCCCTCTACCCCTCCTACCTTACTCCTCAGTCCCTTCTAAATCCCTACTTTTACCCAAACCCAATCCAGTGGTGTTAGGCGAACCGTAGCCGATGGATGCGTGGCCAAGGGGGTGCTTGGTCCCTAACGGTGCCTCCTCAGGGAGATGGCAATCCTGGGGTAGTAATTTTGCCTTACCTAGGCACGCGGGGCTCTGCTTGGGTGGACTTTTTAGTTCCCTAGCTTCTCGTGGGACCGTGTATGGAAAAACGAACCCAAAATTGCTTTGATCTGGGCGATGAACGACCAGAACCATCTAGCAGCTTGACTGCATCAATACCCGACTTATCGGAGTTGTTTCTCGGATCTGAGGGAGACTTGCTTGGAGACTAGCCACCACGGATCCCGATACAAGCGACCGTGGATCGATACCCGATGCCGAAGGCACGAGGCTGACTGAAACAGACTCACATGTGCCAGCGATATCGAGAGATCGTCCACGGAAGCGATTTAATTTAACCGGAGCGGCGCGAAAACGTCTGAAGCGACTCGTGGCGGAAGGAATGGACCCTTCAGAGGCCTACAAACTCTGCTACGAGCGGATGACGAAAACGCACGATCCGGAGAAAAATGTGGCAGGTGCATCTTCCTCAGATCGAAGACCGGTCAAACGGATTCGATCGGAGGAAGAATCACCTGGTGACCACATCAGAAAGACTTCGCGTACTGGCGAAGGCTCAGCCGCCGGGGCGCTCCAAACGACTGGTACTGGGACCTCTGCTGTTAGTACGCCAATGGCAGGTCCATCGACAGCGAAGTCTTTTAAAGACGCCCTCACGGACATCCGAGTGGGGATCCGTAACACGGAACCCATGTCGGATGATCAACTTGGGCTTGTTAAGCGTGGCATTCTTAGGGCGATAATAGACGACCCTGGGAATGAGGCGGGCCCAAGTTTTGAGGGCTGCACTTTTAAGCCGGGCTGGCTTCAAATCGTCGTTAAGGATGAATACAGCCGGGCTTGGCTAGAACGGAACATTGGGGCTATCAAGCCATGGCCAGAGGCTGATCTTTCACTCATGAGTGAAAAGGAACTGCCCAAGGCCAGGATTGGTATTCTCTTTGTTCCTAAATCCGAGGCCGAATCTCCAAAAGACGCAATACGACTTCTGGAGAAGCAAAACGGACTAAGGACCAGTATGTGGAAGGTGCTAAGCGTCAAGACTGAACGGGACGGAATCACCATCGCCCTTTCGGTTGATGATGCTTCAGTTGAGGCCTTGCGCGCACTGGACTTTAGGCGGCGGCTCGGGTTTAAGAAAGTTCTTATTCGCATTCGAGGAGAAAACATCTCAACGAATGCGAATGAGAAAAGCAAACCTAGCTCCTCTGGAGCAAAGAAACTGCCGGCAGGTCACACTAGGCCACCGACATTACAAAAGGACCCAAACTCTGGGGCTGAGAGCCAACGCAATAGCGGAGAGCCTCAGCCCGGGAGTTCGGGAACTAATAAGCGTCCTAAAGGTCCACCTTCGGGGAAAAGGACCAAAATAGGACAGCCACAAGTGGCGAAAACCGCTAGCAAGGTCAAGGACGGTCCTAACGTCCAAAGACCTGGCAAACGGTCATAAAACGCCACTTACGAACACTTTACAAAACACCACACAACACACAATGGCACAACTACACAAAAACACAAATAACACACATGTGGTTCAAATTAATTTGCACCATGCTAGAGCCGCTACAGCGGTGCTAGAAAAAATCTTCACAGAGAAGAACTTACACATCGCTCTAATCCAAGAACCGTGGCTGGCGAACAACAACACGGTATCCGGACTTGGTTCTGCTGGTAAGGTTGTATATAACGTCGGTGGAATCAAGCCAAGAGCGTGTATCTTATTCAATAATGACGTTGACTTTTTATGTATACCAGGGCTATGCACCGATGACCTGATTGCAGCTTTCGTGAATACCAAGAGCGGTAATAGACGCCTCATCGTCTGCTCCGCTTACCTGCCTGGTGAGAAGAACGACCCATCCGAAGGATTGGCGAAAGTGGTCGAGTACGCAAACGAACACAACGTCGAACTTCTGATTGGGTGCGACGCGAATGCGCATCACACCAACTGGGGCAGCACAGGTATCAACGCAAGGGGTGAGTTATTATATGACTTTATCCTAGCTAACTGTCTTCAAATAGTTAACAAGGGCTGCGTGCCAACCTTTTTAACTAGATCAAGGCAGGAGGTTCTTGATTTAACTCTTGCTACTAACAATTTATCCAGGACGATTAACGACTGGCAAGTTAGTAACGAAGTTTCAATGTCCGATCACCGACACATTACTAACTGGGGCAGCTCAGGTATCAACGCAAGGGGTGAGTTATTATATGACTTTATCCTAGCTAACTGTCTTCAAATAGTTAACAAGGGCTGCGTGCCAACCTTTTTAACTAGATCAAGGCAGGAGGTTCTTTATTTAACTCTTGCTACTAACAATTTATCCAGGACGATTAACGACTGGCAAGTTAGTAACGAAGTTTCAATGTCCGATCACCGACACATTACTTTCGTATTGAACACATCAAACATGTACGAAACCATTACCTTTAGGGATGCAAAGGCCACAGACTGGAACCATTACAGGAGAAGTCTCCAAGACAGACTCCGCGATATCCCTAAAACCATACGATCTCTTGAATCGCTGGAGTATGTTGTGGATCAAGTTACTGAAGCCATAACAGCCTCGTATGAAGAGAGCTGTCCTCTAAAAACTAAGAGGAACAACAAAATACCATGGTGGAACGCAAAACTCAGTAAACTAAGAGATGAAGCACGCAGGCTGTTCAATAAGGCTAAGCTGACCAAAGACTGGAGCTCGTACTCTAAAGCCTTAACTGCCTACAATAAAGAAATACGGAGGGCGAAAAGACTTTCATGGAAAAAGTTCTGCGAGGAGATTACTAAACTCCCTCAAGGAGCTCGAATCCATAAGGTTCTAGCAAAATCGCCTACCAACCAACTGGGACTACTAAAGAAACCAGATGGAACATTCACTGAGACAGCGGAAGAGACCCTCGAACTATTGGCGTCAACGCACTTCCCTGGATCAGTACTAGCGTCTAACATCGCTATTAGGGCTGCTCCTCACAACTGCCTCTCCAGGCCTAGTAATGAAGACTGGAGAAGAGCAGCGATGAATATCAGACCTAACAAAGTTGAATGGGCTATAGATTCATTCAAACCTTTTAAATCCGCGGGTGAGGATGATATCTTTCCTGCTCTGCTACAACAGGGTAAGAATATCCTTACTCCGGTTCTGGTAAAGATCTTCAGAGCTAGTTATGCCTGGGGATATATACCAGAAAATTGGACTATGGTAAAAGTTCGATTTATTCCCAAGGCTGGTAAAAAGGACTACGCGCAGCCAAAGTCCTTTAGACCCATAAGCCTCACCTCCTTCCTACTGAAAAGTATGGAAAAGGTCATTGACGTGTGCATTAGAGACGGACCACTAAGAAAACGTCCTCTGTATGCAAAGCAGCACGCTTATCTAAAAGGAAAACTGCCTTGCTCGAACTAACCGACAAGATAGAACGGGCTCTAGAAGATAAACAAATAGCCCTCTGTGCTTTCCTAGACATAGAAGGAGCCTTCGATAACGTAACCATTGAAACCCTTTCCAAGGCAATGGGCGACAAGGGGATTGATAAAACAACAACCCGTTGGATTGAATCGATGCTCCTTAACAGAATTATCAGTGTAAGTCTTCACGGAACCGTAAAAGGCTTCAAAACAACAAGAGGGTGTCCACAAGGAGGCGTCCTATCGCCACTACTGTGGTCACTTGTTATTGACCGCTTGTTAACTGAAGCCTCAGAAAAGGATTTAGATGTTCAGGGCTACGCAGATGACGTTGTAGCATGCGTCATTGGTCCCTGCCAAAGCACTGTCTCATCTATACTACAAAAATCTCTTAACATCATCGATAGATGGTGCATTGAGAACAAATTGTCGGTAAATCCAAACAAAACGACGATAGTTCCCTTTACCAGAAAGCACAAGCTAAACAAGCTGGTAAATCCTGTTTTAAGGGGGACTCAAATACCTTTTTCCACAGAAGTCAAATATTTGGGCGTTACGATCGACCAAAAATTGACGTGGAATAGTCACATTTACAATGTAATCCAAAAGGCAAAAAGTGCTTTAGGAATATGTTGTCGTTTAGCAGGAGCGAAATGGGGCATAAACCCAAAAATCGCCCTGTGGATGTACACTGCGATCGTCAGGCCTATGGTAACATATGCCTGCGTGGTTTGGTGGAAAAAAGTCACGCAAGTGACAATTATCAACAAGCTAGGCGGTCTACAACGAACAGCTTGCCTTATGGTAACTGGCGCCATGTCTACAACCCCAGGAGCTGCGCTTAATGCCCTGCTGAACCTACCGCCCCTTCATCTATTTATAGTGAAGGAGGCGAAAGCTAGCATTTATAGAATAGAAAGCACTGGGAAGGTAAACTGGTACTCTCAAGCATTGAGGTCACTGCGACAAACAGTGCTTGAACAAAAACAACTAGCTATGACTACAGATGTCATGCTTCCACTCTGTAATTTTACTAAAAACTACTCAGTGGAACTACCAAGCAGAGAGGAGTGGGCGGAAGATCATAACCTCTGTAAGGCTGGAAGCCTAGTTTGGTTCACAGACGGCTCCAAAATGGGTCAAAATGTAGGATGCGGGGTATATGGTGTCAGACCGAGCTTTAACAAAAGCGTTAATCTTGGTCAGCACGCTACTATATTCCAGGCGGAGGTGTACGCCATCATAGAATGTGTAGAAGCTAATCGCCAACGAAACTACAAAAACCAAACCATTTATATCTTTTCAGATAGCCAAGCAGCTCTTAACGCTATTCAATCGAATGTTATATATTCGAAACTGGTGACAGACTGCGTAAATAAACTAAATGACCTGGGACAACAGAACAGAGTTATTCTGAAATGGGTACCAGGACATTCAGGTGTCGTCGGTAATGAAAAGGCCGATGAACTTGCAAGGGCTGGAGCGGAGGGTCAACAGATAGGTCCAGAACCTTTCCGTGGCATCTCGAAACGTCATGCCATGCAACTCCTTAAGGAAAACCTTTTAAGCGAATCAAAAAAATACTGGCTAAACCAACCAGGATTAGTACACGCTAAAACCTTGATAGAAGGATACTCGCAAAAACGAACTACTGAACTTTTACAGTTCAGTAGGACGAACACCGGTGCGATTGTTAGGGCCTTAACTGGTCACTGCAAGCTAAACAGACACCAATTTCACATGAAATTAAGTGAATCTGATATTTGCAGATTTTGCGAACAGGAGCGTGAAACACCCCAACACCTCTTGTGCGATTGTGGACCTCTAAGTCACAAACGAAGTATCCACCTGGGAAGACACTTAATCAGCCCAGGGGAACTGAAAACTCTTAAAGCCAGAGCCATCTTGGATTTCCTGGTGGCAGCCAGGCTAAAAGAGATACTGTAACTTGGCGGCGAGTCACAATAGATCTTTTAGGTCGCAGTGACTACAGCTTCATTGAAGTTGCATAGCCCCAACAATAAGAATAATAAGTTTCATAAAAAAAGGTATATTTTTGTTTAGAACATGTTCTTAGTAATATAGCTAGCTGTGCCCGCGACTTCGTCCGCGTGGAATAGTAACTTTTGCCAGCATTTTGATTTTTGTAGGTATTTTTTTAAGATCTTGATTAAAAGTAGCCTATGTTACATATTATACTATAATTAGCTATCTATTAGTGAAAGTCCCGTCAAAATCGGTCCAGCCGTTCCGGAGATTAGTAGGAACAAACAGACAGACAGACAAAAACTTTTTAAATTGTGTTTTTGTTATTGGTACCCGATATACGAGTACATTCATTCAATTGTTATTTTGACATTATAAACAGACACTTCAATTTTATTTATTTGTTTAGATACCTACAGTAGGTAAGCTGTTGGACAGAAGCATAGTGATGGTTCAGTTGCCCCTGTTTTAGTGTAAAAAGGCCAGTTAAAGTGAAATAATTGTAAAAAATATGTCAATATAATTGTCAAAAGTATGTAATATAATTATCAAAAGGTTTGTGTAAAATGTTACAATATATCACATCTAAACTAAAATCATTTTAAAATAATTGAAAGTCAAATAAAAGAACTATGATTTAGGAAATCTCTTTCATTTATTGGAACAAGGAACATGCATAATATATAAACATTAAAAAAATGCGCAGTCATTAAAATAATAGGAAAATTGTCCGTAAAAAATTACGGTTAGTGGGACGTGCGTCACCAATACCTAATGTGAGTCAAATTAACATCACCGTTGGCGGGTTAATACCGGTAAAGTGGAAAAAGTATATAACTACACTAGCTTTTGCCCGCGACTTCATCCGCGTTGAAGTCTTTTTTATTGATTCCCTTTACAAATTCCCTCCCCCCCTTTACACCCTTAAGGCGCATAGTAACGTTAATCATAAAAAATCACTGCAGAAAAAACCGGTTCCCTTCATAAATATTAAATAAAAAATCTTTTAAAAAGATATGTTATTATTTAACGCATTCTTTAGAGGATGGTCTTTTTAATTTTTTGATAAATTAATTAAAACTTGGTTAAAATGTGACCCAAACATGCCTCGATTTTAAAACTATAAACCTAATCGCTTCGTAAATATTAGGTTAAATCACATACTTTCGATTTCAATAAATAAAGTGAACAATTTTCTAGGGGATGGTCTTTTTAGATTTTTCTTAGTCGCCTTTATTAATTTTTTATTGAAATAATTCATCTTCCGCGTAAAGGTTTGCTTGAATGTTCCCCTCACTCTCACTCACTCACTCCTATGTAATCAGTGCGGGACGATCGACGCAAGGTCATTGGGAGCACTATGCGCCTTAAGAAATGATAAACTATTTTTATACGCCTCAGTGATAAGGGTTTTTCAAACAATTATTATAGCGGAACGTAGTTCGCGGGTACAGCTCGTCTAATATAAAAAATTCTCGTGTCACAGTGTTTTTTGCCAAACTCCTCCGAAACGGCTCGACCGATCTTTATGAAATTTTTTGTGTATGTTCGATAGGTCGGAGAATAGGTCGTAAACTATTTTTTAACCCCCGACGCAAAAAGAGGGGTGTTATAAGTTTGAGCTGTCTGTCTGTGTGTCTATGGCACCGTAACTCCTAAATTAATAAACCTATTTGAGTGCGGTTTGTTTAATCGAAACCCTTGTTCATCGAGGTGGTTCTTAAGTATGTTTTATGAAAATCGGATTAGCAGTTCACGAGCTACAAGCACTTTGCCAAGACGAGATAGCTATTTTTTATTAGCTGCGTTTTGGATCAATTGGTATCTATTAGAATTAATTAGAAATTTGAAAAGAATGAAATAAATAATAAAATTGAAATTTTTAAAAAACCCCCGACCCAAAAAATCACTCTAAAAAGTATAAAAATAATCTTTTTTTTAGCTCCCTTTTATAACTTGACTAGCTTCCGCCCGCGACTTCGTCCGCGTGGAATTGTTACTTTGGGCTAACGCTAACTTTAACCCGCGACTTCGTTTATAGGTGAGTAAGTACTGGGTCTTATAATCTTATATCATGTAGATTGTAGGTTATTCTCAAAAAAACTAAACTAATGTTATTTTAAAGTACTTCTGCGTACACTATATTTTTAGTTTTTTTTTCTTCCGGCAGAAGTAGATAGCTAACTGGGGCCACCGCCCTTCCTCCTCATGACTGCCCACCGGCTTTGCACATTGTGCGCGCAGTACTCGATCGAGTATTTTGCTGTGATGTTATTTTAAAACTGCGATATCTCTTAAGATATTCATTTAAATCGAATAATGTAAAGGGCAATTTTGTTTTAAATTAAATACTTGTGATGAATAATGAATTTATTTGGATGAGGATTAATATCATGTTTATAAAAACACCTTCGCAAAAAATACATTATTTTAGAACAAATTTGGTTAACATAAAAAAGGTAACATAAAATAGTGAGCTAACCTTAAAAGATAGATTCTCATCTTAAAAATATAAATAGGTACTTTTAATCAAGTTATAAAAGGGAGCTAAAAAAGATTATTTTTATACTTTTTAGAGTGATTTTTTGGGTCGGGGGTTTTTTAAAATTTTCAAATTTATTTTTTTAATATGGCGAAACGTAGTTCGCCGGCACCATTTCGCCGGTACTAGTCTTCTTCTCTAATATATAAAATTCTCGTGTCACAGTGTTTGTAATTAAACTCCTCCGAAACGGCTTGACCGATTTTTATGAAATTTTTGTGTATATTTAGTAGGTCTGGGAATAGGTCGTAAACTATTTTTTTATACCACAAGGTGAACAGAAATCTCCAGAAAATTTTTTTTTTTTGAGAATTATTACGACGAAACGTAACGTAACATTACGCTAGCTAGTGCCCATAAACTACGTCTGTATCCAAAAATTCCCAACGACTTAGAATTTAATTTCAAAACCGCCTCCGTAGTCTAGTGGTTAAGACCACCTGGCATTGATCTCTATATCCAGTTCGATTCCCCATTGCGGCAGAAGTTTTACTGCCTTGTTTGGTCGCTGGCAGGGCTTCTGAGTCCGCCTGGCTAGCTACCACCGTCATACCTAAGTTTGTCGCCATAATAACAATGTTAATAGCATTGTTGTGTTCCGACAATAATAGAGGTAAGATAGCCAGTTCCTCAGTTGAGTCATTTTTCCTTGCCGTCACTTACCATCAGATGACTTGAAGGACAAGAACCTCCCTTTGTACTTATACAAGGTTATTTTTTTGTTACTAAAAAAATGTTGTGTGCTTGTTCAGACAAGCAAAGTGAACAACTTTCACTATGGGACCAACTTTGAAATCGCAAAAAAATGAGCTGTTCCATACATCTAGGTTCAGTGAATGTTGAACATTTGTATGGATCAGCTGATTTTTTTTAGTCAGAGATTTAAATCTCTTTTTTTAGTAACTAAAAAAAAACTTGTATAAAAATGACGTCGTAATATTGCAATTAATAGCTTAACTAGTGCGATTCTATTCTAGGCACTTAATCATACAAAAACTCACCAACAATTAAAAGACCAGGTAATTAAAATCTTGAACTATAACAATGGAAGGTAGTCAGTCGAGCATCCATTTCTATTAACTCACTCACAACGCATTACTTTGAATTAATACTTTACCACTTAGTCATATTTAAATGCGGTTATTTAAATCACTTAGTCACAATAAAACAAAATTCTTTAGTTATTACGAAGAATCTGACTACTTATCTAGTCAGTTACTAAACTATAAAAAATTTCAAAAGATTGATTCCAATTTTGAACACTTTTGACATTTCATTTCCGTTACAACTTCAATTATTATATTTTTAAATATTTATTGCAAAATTTACTTTTTGTTTCTTTTATACTATAAATTGTCACACATAAGCACGCAATTCTATTGCGGTAAGTTCACAAATATTTATTGCTTTTCACTTGTCACTATCTGATTTATAAACTTTTTGTACCAAATACGCGTTTTTGGATAAACAGTTACGCATAAGGATGTACACATTGGGTGCGCGCATCAGACCGCCAGTGTAAAATATTACTGACCGAATGAATAACCTACTTGAACATCGTAGTTGTCTCAAGAGCTAGGGCTGTCGCACTAGAAATAGTATAAACTTTCCTCTGAAATATCCACGATATTGGTGATTGGGTAAGACCACGAGATATAGCTAATAGTTGAATGAAACGCGAAAGAAAACAATCCATGCAAATATTACAAAATAAATGCGAATGCATGTCTGTATCTGCTCATGTCTAACTAAACTACCTAACTAATCTTTATGAAGGCCCTGATAAAGGAGATTTTTATCTCGATTTTTAATAAGTTCTTTATTGAACACGTCTTATAACTGAGTTCCACGCGGACACAGTCACGGGCAAAAGCTAGTCATTTATAATAATAGTTAAGTAATTTATTCAAAACAGAAACGTGCACTTATAAACATCAAAGATACTACTAGTAATTACCAGAAAAACGATTTAGTGTTGCCTAAAATAGTTTGTTTATAATTATATATAGTATATGGAACACGTTAATTTGTTATGTGTAGTTTACACATCCCGTCATTATCATGCATTTCGAAAATCAACCGTCCTCTACCTAAAAGTTACCTGGTAGAGATTGCTCCATCGCCGCAACATCCCCCCGTCATCGGTCGAAGAGGACGGCGTTGAGGGACGCGTCGCTGCCTGGCAAGGTTATGGGAACTCTTACGATAACTTCTATAAGCTCGGCGGCGTACCGACATATCTACGTTACCCAGCGTTGATTAAAAAAGTTTAATCAATCATAGAAGCAGTAAAGTTGTAACTTAAGACCAATTTTTTGACACATATGGGCAGCATTAGTCAATGTAATGTACGACCACAAAGTAAACGAATTCTTAACTTATTTATCATACCGTATCAAATTTGACATAAGCAATATATTATGACAGATAAACTAACCGTGCTACTTGACATTAACTATTTCTTTAAATTGACCAAGTATCAAAAAACTGCCCCTAAGTAGTTGTAACTCGGAACTCAGAGCACTGGAAATCAGAAACGAGTTGACCATGAGTTATCAGAACAATAATGTTATCAGTTCCTTCCTTTTGTTATAACGCACTGTGAAGTATTAGATTAGAGCGCGGTTCAGTTAGTTATTTGTATCTTGTTATTAAAACACTTATTTCACAAGTTCCACTTGAATTTTATTATATAATAATAATCATTTTATTGTACAAAAATTGTATTACAATGGGATACAAATGTAAAAAATATATATATGTACAAATAGGCGACCTTATTGCTAAAAAGCAATCTCTTCCAGGCAACCTTAAGACAGGGAAATAGGAAAAAGGACAATCAAGGGGAAGGGTGCAGAAATAGGAATAAATATTGCTTGTGTGATAGGAAAGGGACACAAATAACAGTATAGCGGTTAAGGATTTGTGGATAGGAAGTGACTACGAACTGAAGATTTGAAAGAATCTAGCGTACGCGCTCTCTTAATACTATCAGGGAGGGAGTTCCATAGCCGGACGGCTTGAGAAGGAAACGAGTACGTCAGAAATTGAGTCGAGCGAGGCGGAATGTCCAGGAATAAAATGTAATTAGATCGCAAATTACGACTCGACGAAGTGGACCGAAAAGAGAAATGAGACTTAAGATAAGGTGGAGACATTGGATGAAACAGAATATTGTAAAGAAGGGATAAGACATGTAAGTCTCTACGTTGTATTATATTTAAGTTATTGCGACCGGTTTCGATACATCATCGTCAGGAATAACAAGATACCATGGAGTTCCATCAAGAAATTACAACACGAAGCTTTAACTATTTGTAATTCATAGCTATATTACAAATAGCTATTGTTTTAGCTATTTGTAATTTTTTATTACTAGCTTCTGCCCGCAACTTCGTCTGCGTGGACTTCAGAATTGGGTCTAAAGCTTCGCTCGTTAACAATTTTCAATTTTCCCTCGGGAACTACTTAAGGAATCGAGATAAAAGGTAACCTATGTTCTTTTCCATGTCAAAGGGTACATGCATGCCAAATTTCATCCAAACCCGTTCAGCCGTTTTTGCGTGATTGAGTAACAAACATCCAAACATCCACACTTTCACATTTATAATATTAGTAGGACTAGCTTTTGCCTGCGACTATGTATTTGAAAAACTAACCACTAACTCCTTAAATGTTAAGTATCCATCATCCTTGAGATGATAACTTATAGATGCAAATACCTGAATAGCTTTAGAAAAAACATGAGACGTTGGACATGCCTATGAAATTTAGTTTCTTCGATTTTCTTGGGATGCCATCACCAGGTCCTGACTTGGTAACATGGGATGGCCTCGGGAGTATAATCTTTCGAATACAAAGAGTTTTGATAATAAATTAATATTAATACTATTAACAAATGAAGCAAACGAACTGAGAACCGCCTCCGTTTAAAAATAATAATCTATACAAATAAATAAAATTGAAGTGTCTGTTTGTAAAGTCAAAATAACAAGTTTTTACTAAATGGGTATGTATATATATCGGGTACCAATAACAAAAACACAATTTAAAAAAAATTATCTGTCTGTCTGTCTGTCTGTTTGTTCCCGCTAATCACCGGAACGGCTGGACCGATTTTGATAGGACTTTCACTAATGGATAGCTAATTATATAAGGTATAAATGACATAGGCTACTTTTTAACAAGATTTTTTTACAAAAATCAAAATGCTGCCAAAAGTTACTATTCCACGCGGACGAAGTCGCGGGCACAGCTAGTCACTGGATATAACTTGACAGCGCCAGCCCTAACCGTCATTATTAGCGACGCGCAATGCAATGCGCCTGCGCACGTCACAGTCAGGGCTCGAGAACCTTCAACGATCGGCTTGAACTTGATCAATTAATATTCAACAATAACCACAAAACAAAATTGAGGTGACGATATTTATAGGATAAACGCTTATAAACATTTAGGCGTCATTTCGAGCTTTGATACAAAGATCCGTCTACGACTGGAAATTTTACGCTGCCTGCTTTACTTATACATAAGTATAATGTTTTGTTTGAGTAGCAGAGGAAAATTTGGTACAGAGTCCGTGCGGTTCCCTATTAAAGCTTAATTAATATTACTTGTTTTCCGCTGCAAAGCAGCGTTGCTTGCATTGCTGCGTCCCGGTTTTTTGTCTAATAGAAAGAAAGAAAGAAAGAAAAATTATTTATTCGGTAGTTACAACTGTAACTGTATAAGTGCATAGTACAGTTAATAATAAACTATATTATGCCTTGTAATATTGATGGAGAAAGCCGGGGATAGTCACTGCGCGAACGGTATAATATGTATACGCTGTCAACCATGCCACTGAGATGAGTGGTTTTTTATATACAAGGTAATTTTTTAATAACCTACCATAAAATTTAGTTATACAGGGTGTATGTTTAGTTACATACACCCTGTATATACTAGGTTATTTTTTAATTACTAAAACATTTTCGTTTGCTCGTTCAGACAAGCAAACTGAACAACTTTCACTATGGGACCAACTTAGAAATCGCAAAAAAAACAGCTGTTCCTTACAAATGTTCAACATTTACTGAACCTAGATGGTAGTATTAAACAGCAGATTTTTTTTGCGATTTCAAAGTTGGTCCCATAGTGAAAGTTGTTCAGTTTGCTTGTCTGAACAAGCAAACGAAAATGTTTTAGTAATTAAAAAATAACCTAGTATATACAGGGTGTATGTAACTAAACACCCCAATAACATTTAAGGGTATGTATCCATCAGAAGTAGAGATTGTGTAGGAAAAATGTTAGGGCTAACAAACCTACTTTTTTTTCCATATAAACTAAATAAAAAATAAATTATTTTTTGGTATTAAGTGCCGACAGCCCTACGTAAGCGTACGAGCAGTACTACGCTCACGTCTGTCACGTGTCATTTAGAGTTTAAATTTATTTTGTGTTAAGAGCTGATTATGGTTGTCACTCGAAAATTTTTGCTTTCAGTTTAAAATCAAATAACTCTAAAAGTATTGGGGTCCCAGGTCTCAGACAAGCACCGAAGGTCCATTTAGTATCTAACTTCTATGCCCCTTAAATGTTATTGAGGTGTTCAGTTACACTCGATATAATTCAGTTGTGTGGATTAAATGGTATGTGATGCCTTGATTTAGGAGGAGAGAGAGATTTTTCAACTTGCACTTCTACTTTTTAAATGTCATTGTATGTACTACAATGTATACATATACATGGTTATTTTTTATCACCCTGGAAAATTTAAGGGACGCTTCACGACATGGTGTTAGAATGATTTAAATATGAATAAAAAAAACTCGCTTACTTAATTTTATATTAATTTTCAAAAAAATCCAAAAAATGCTGCATTAGTCGAGAGCAGCATTTTTAGAATTTTTTTAAATTATTTTTTTATATTTTTTATATCATAATAGATGTGTCCAGAAGCGTCCCTAAAATTTTCCAGGGTGATAAAAAAATATCCGCGTATATATTGTAGTACCTGTAAAACACCTACAACCTTGCAGGATTAGGTAGCTAACATCATTAACTACGACGTTTGTTTTACAAGTTTTGAGATAACTCAATAAATTGAACAAAAATCAATGTTCATGTTTTTATTGCACTGTCGTAACATTGATAAGTCTATGTTTCGTTTATAAACGACGACGGCAGACGACGCTACACTCGCGCGCTGCGCGCGTAGAGTTACAAACATTTTAGAGTGCATTAAAATTTATTTTTGTATGAAAGTAAAATCCAACGAATTATCAAAAGTCTTAGAACAAACGTTGTTGTTTATGATGTAAGCTATCTAATCCTGCGAGGTTACAGGTGTTTTACAAATAACTCTGTATATAGACTATTCGTATACACTATCTATGTCTACACTATTATTATAAAGAGGAAAGATTTGTATGTATGTATATATGTAACGAATAAACCTAAAAACTACTGAACCGATTTCAAAGTCACCATTAGAATGCTACATTATCCCTGGTTAACTAGTATACCTACTATACCGGGTTATTTTTCCAGCAGGAGCCAAATTTTGTGTGCTTGTTTAGTCAAGCAAAATGAACAACTTTTTTGCTATTGTATCTTTTACTTTTCTTAATTGATTACCTACTTTTGAATAAAACTAAACACGCGAATGTTTTTATCATTTGTTTAACTTTCTTATTTTGACTCCCCATTTCGGCCTGTAGGGGGGCGTAGTAATTTAGCATAATATTGGGTGAGGCGCATAGGGTAAAAGGTTGGGAACCACTGCACTAGATTCTTGCAATTAAAGTAACTGGAAATTATTTATGACTTTAATGATTCTCATTGCTCATGCATAAAGAAATATAGTAAACAACAATAAATTGTGAGGTAGTTGAAAATGACTCCCATATTCACTTGTCTTGCCTACAATAACAAAATGCCTATACAGCTGCTATCCAAGGTATACGCATTTTTCCTGTATAAAAATGCGTATACCTTGGATAGCAGCTGTATACCGGGTGTAACTGAACACCCCAATAACATTTAAGGGGCATATAAGTTAGATACTAAATGGACCTTCGGTGCTTGTCTGAAACCTGGAACCCCAATACTTTAGAGTTATTTGATTTAAAAATGAAAGCAAAAACTTTTAAGTGACAACCATAATCAGCGTTTAACACAAAAGAAATTTAATCACAAAATGACACGTAACAGACATGAGCGTAGTATTCCTCGTACGCTTACGTAGGGCTGTCGGCACTAATGCCAAAAAATATTTTTTTTAGTTTGTGTGACGTGAGCGTAGTATTCCTCGTACGCTTACGTCGGACTGTCGGCATTTAATACCAAAAAAAAATTTTGTTTGTATGGGAAAAAAAGTAGGTTTGTTAGCCCTAATATTTTTCCTACAGAATCACTACTTCTAATGGATACATACCCTTAAATGTTCTTGGGGTGTTCAGTTACACCCCGTATATTATAGCTGTACATAATCCCAAAAAATAGTGTCAAGCGGAAACCCCCATATAAATTCCGCGATTTTTTGTAGTTTTTGAGTTATAATATTTTTACTGACCTTTTGAGAATTAAAAGATTTCAAAGAAAAAAGTACAAGACTTGTTTGAGATAACTGATTCTCCATAAGTTATACTTTTATGCTTAAAATAATCACCTTTTACCTTTCATGAAAGTTATGAAAATGTTAGTACTTAGTAGGTACAAAGTTAAAAATTTACTTTTGGTAAATTACGACTTAAAATTTCAACTTTAAATTAAAAATCCTAACAGGTGATTTTATGGCTCGTAATTAGGTCTAAAAACATTGCCAGACGGCTTTAATAATAATTAAAAAAGCAGCACTTATTGGACTGCTTTCGCTAAAATCGGCCTCGAAGAATGAAATCAATAAGGTTCAATGATTTGAATATTTGGGTATGTATCCATTAGAAGTAGTGATTCTGTAGGAAAAATATTAGGGCTAACAAACCTACTTTTTTTCCCATACAAACAAAATTTTTTTTTGGTATTAAATGCCGACAGTCCGACGTAAGCGTACGAGGAATACTACGCTCACGTCACACAAACTAAAAAAAATATTTTTTGGCATTAGTGCCGACAGCCCTACGTAAGCGTACGAGGAATACTACGCTCATGTCTGTTACGTGTCATTTTGTGATTAAATTTCTTTTGTGTTAAACGCTGATTATGGTTGTCACTTAAAAGTTTTTGCTTTCATTTTTAAATCAAATAACTCTAAAGTATTGGGGTTCCAGGTTTCAGACAAGCACCGAAGGTCCATTTAGTATCTAACTTATATGCCCCTTAAATGTTATTGGGGTGTTCAGTTACACCCGGTATACAGCTGCTATCCAAGGTATACGCATTTTTATACAGGAAAAATGCGTATACCTTGGATAGCAGCTGTATAGGCATTTTGTTATTGTAGGCAAGACAAGTGAATATGGGAGTCATTTTCAACTACCTCACAATTTATTGTTGTTTACTATATTTCTTTATGCATGAGCAATGAGAATCATTAAAGTCATAAATAATTTCCAGTTACTTTAATTGCAAGAATCTAGTGCAGTGGTTCCCAACCTTTTACCCTATGCGCCTCACCCAATATTATGCTAAATTACTACGCCCCCCTACAGGCCGAAATGGGGAGTCAAAATAAGAAAGTTAAACAAATGATAAAAACATTCGCGTGTTTAGTTTTATTCAAAAGTAGGTAATCAATTAAGAAAAGTAAAAGATACAATAGCAAAAAAGTTGTTCATTTTGCTTGACTAAACAAGCACACAAAATTTGGCTCCTGCTGGAAAAATAACCCGGTATAGTAGGTATACTAGTTAACCAGGGATAATGTAGCATTCTAATGGTGACTTTGAAATCGGTTCAGTAGTTTTTAGGTTTATTCGTTACATATATACATACATACAAATCTTTCCTCTTTATAATAATAGTGTAGACATAGATAGTGTATACGAATAGTCTATATACAGAGTTATTTGTAAAACACCTGTAACCTCGCAGGATTAGATAGCTTACATCATAAACAACAACGTTTGTTCTAAGACTTTTGATAATTCGTTGGATTTTACTTTCATACAAAAATAAATTTTAATGCACTCTAAAATGTTTGTAACTCTACGCGCGCAGCGCGCGAGTGTAGCGTCGTCTGCCGTCGTCGTTTATAAACGAAACATAGACTTATCAATGTTACGACAGTGCAATAAAAACATGAACATTGATTTTTGTTCAATTTATTGAGTTATCTCAAAACTTGTAAAACAAACGTCGTAGTTAATGATGTTAGCTACCTAATCCTGCAAGGTTGTAGGTGTTTTACAGGTACTACAATATATACGCGGATATTTTTTTATCACCCTGGAAAATTTTAGGGACGCTTCTGGACACATCTATTATGATATAAAAAATATAAAAAAATAATTTAAAAAAATTCTAAAAATGCTGCTCTCGACTAATGCAGCATTTTTTGGATTTTTTTGAAAATTAATATAAAATTAAGTAAGCGAGTTTTTTTTATTCATATTTAAATCATTCTAACACCATGTCGTGAAGCGTCCCTTAAATTTTCCAGGGTGATAAAAAATAACCATGTATATGTATACATTGTAGTACATACAATGACATTTAAAAAGTAGAAGTGCAAGTTGAAAAATCTCTCTCTCCTCCTAAATCAAGGCATCACATACCATTTAATCCACACAACTGAATTATATCGAGTGTAACTGAACACCTCAATAACATTTAAGGGGCATAGAAGTTAGATACTAAATGGACCTTCGGTGCTTGTCTGAGACCTGGGACCCCAATACTTTTAGAGTTATTTGATTTTAAACTGAAAGCAAAAATTTTCGAGTGACAACCATAATCAGCTCTTAACACAAAATAAATTTAAACTCTAAATGACACGTGACAGACGTGAGCGTAGTACTGCTCGTACGCTTACGTAGGGCTGTCGGCACTTAATACCAAAAAATAATTTATTTTTTATTTAGTTTATATGGAAAAAAAAGTAGGTTTGTTAGCCCTAACATTTTTCCTACACAATCTCTACTTCTGATGGATACATACCCTTAAATGTTATTGGGGTGTTTAGTTACATACACCCTGTATATACTAGGTTATTTTTTAATTACTAAAACATTTTCGTTTGCTTGTTCAGACAAGCAAACTGAACAACTTTCACTATGGGACCAACTTTGAAATCGCAAAAAAAATCTGCTGTTTAATACTACCATCTAGGTTCAGTAAATGTTGAACATTTGTAAGGAACAGCTGTTTTTTTTGCGATTTCTAAGTTGGTCCCATAGTGAAAGTTGTTCAGTTTGCTTGTCTGAACGAGCAAACGAAAATGTTTTAGTAATTAAAAAATAACCTAGTATATACAGGGTGTATGTAACTAAACATATATCCTGTATAACTAAATTTTATGGTAGGTTATTAAAAAATTAACTTGTATATAAAAAAAACCACTCATCTCAGTGGCATGGTTGACAGCGTATACATATTATACCGTTCGCGCAGTGACTATCCCCGGCTTTCTCCATCAATATTACAAGGCATAATATAGTTTATTATTAACTGTACTATGCACTTATACAGTTACAGTTGTAACTACCGAATAAATAATTTTTCTTTCTTTCTTTCTTTCTATTAGACAAAAAACCGGGACGCAGCAATGCAAGCAACGCTGCTTTGCAGCGGAAACAAGTAATATTAATTAAGCTTTAAGAGGGAACCGCACAGACTCTGTACCAAATTTTCCTCTGCTACTCAAACAAAACATTATACTTATGTATAAGTAAAGCAGGCAGCGTAAAATTTCCAGTCGTAGACGGATCTTTGTATCAAAGCTCGAAATGACGCCTAAATGTTTATAAGCGTTTATCCTATAAATATCGTCACCTCAATTTTGTTTTGTGGTTATTGTTGAATATTAATTGATCAAGTTCAAGCCGATCGTTGAAGGTTCTCGAGCCCTGACTGTGACGTGCGCAGGCGCATTGCATTGCGCGTCGCTAATAATGACGGTTAGGGCTGGCGCTGTCAAGTTATATCCAGTGACTAGCTGTGCCCGCGACTTCGTCCGCGTGGAATAGTAACTTTTGGCAGCATTTTGATTTTTGTAAAAAAATCTTGTTAAAAAGTAGCCTATGTCATTTATACCTTATATAATTAGCTATCCATTAGTGAAAGTCCTATCAAAATCGGTCCAGCCGTTCCGGTGATTAGCGGGAACAAACAGACAGACAGACAGACAGATAATTTTTTTTAAATTGTGTTTTTGTTATTGGTACCCGATATATATACATACCCATTTAGTAAAAACTTGTTATTTTGACATTACAAACAGACACTTCAATTTTATTTATTTGTATAGATTATTATTTTTAAACGGAGGCGGTTCTCAGTTCGTTTGCTTCATTTGTTAATAGTATTAATATTAATTTATTATCAAAACTCTTTGTATTCGAAAGATTATACTCCCGAGGCCATCCCATGTTACCAAGTCAGGACCTGGTGATGGCATCCCAAGAAAATCGAAGAAACTAAATTTCATAGGCATGTCCAACGTCTCATGTTTTTTCTAAAGCTATTCAGGTATTTGCATCTATAAGTTATCATCTCAAGGATGATGGATACTTAACATTTAAGGAGTTAGTGGTTAGTTTTTCAAATACATAGTCGCAGGCAAAAGCTAGTCCTACTAATATTATAAATGTGAAAGTGTGGATGTTTGGATGTTTGTTACTCAATCACGCAAAAACGGCTGAACGGGTTTGGATGAAATTTGGCATGCATGTACCCTTTGACATGGAAAAGAACATAGGTTACCTTTTATCTCGATTCCTTAAGTAGTTCCCGAGGGAAAATTGAAAAATGTTAACGAGCGAAGCTTTAGACCCAATTCTGAAGTCCACGCAGACGAAGTTGCGGGCAGAAGCTAGTAATAAAAAATTTCAAATAGCTAAAACAATAGCTATTTGTAATATAGCTATGAATTACAAATAGTTAAAGCTTCGTGTTGTAATTTCTTGATGGAACTCCATGGTATCTTGTTATTCCTGACGATGATGTATCGAAACCGGTCGCAATAACTTAAATATAATACAACGTAGAGACTTACATGTCTTATCCCTTCTTTACAATATTCTGTTTCATCCAATGTCTCCACCTTATCTTAAGTCTCATTTCTCTTTTCGGTCCACTTCGTCGAGTCGTAATTTGCGATCTAATTACATTTTATTCCTGGACATTCCGCCTCGCTCGACTCAATTTCTGACGTACTCGTTTCCTTCTCAAGCCGTCCGGCTATGGAACTCCCTCCCTGATAGTATTAAGAGAGCGCGTACGCTAGATTCTTTCAAATCTTCAGTTCGTAGTCACTTCCTATCCACAAATCCTTAACCGCTATAGTGTTATTTGTGTCCCTTTCCTATCACACAAGCAATATTTATTCCTATTTCTGCACCCTTCCCCTTGATTGTCCTTTTTCCTATTTCCCTGTCTTAAGGTTGCCTGGAAGAGATTGCTTTTTAGCAATAAGGTCGCCTATTTGTACATATATATATTTTTTACATTTGTATCCCATTGTAATACAATTTTTGTACAATAAAATGATTATTATTATATAATAAAATTCAAGTGGAACTTGTGAAATAAGTGTTTTAATAACAAGATACAAATAACTAACTGAACCGCGCTCTAATCTAATACTTCACAGTGCGTTATAACAAAAGGAAGGAACTGATAACATTATTGTTCTGATAACTCATGGTCAACTCGTTTCTGATTTCCAGTGCTCTGAGTTCCGAGTTACAACTACTTAGGGGCAGTTTTTTGATACTTGGTCAATTTAAAGAAATAGTTAATGTCAAGTAGCACGGTTAGTTTATCTGTCATAATATATTGCTTATGTCAAATTTGATACGGTATGATAAATAAGTTAAGAATTCGTTTACTTTGTGGTCGTACATTACATTGACTAATGCTGCCCATATGTGTCAAAAAATTGGTCTTAAGTTACAACTTTACTGCTTCTATGATTGATTAAACTTTTTTAATCAACGCTGGGTAACGTAGATATGTCGGTACGCCGCCGAGCTTATAGAAGTTATCGTAAGAGTTCCCATAACCTTGCCAGGCAGCGACGCGTCCCTCAACGCCGTCCTCTTCGACCGATGACGGGGGGATGTTGCGGCGATGGAGCAATCTCTACCAGGTAACTTTTAGGTAGAGGACGGTTGATTTTCGAAATGCATGATAATGACGGGATGTGTAAACTACACATAACAAATTAACGTGTTCCATATACTATATATAATTATAAACAAACTATTTTAGGCAACACTAAATCGTTTTTCTGGTAATTACTAGTAGTATCTTTGATGTTTATAAGTGCACGTTTCTGTTTTGAATAAATTACTTAACTATTATTATAAATGACTAGCTTTTGCCCGTGACTGTGTCCGCGTGGAACTCAGTTATAAGACGTGTTCAATAAAGAACTTATTAAAAATCGAGATAAAAATCTCCTTTATCAGGGCCTTCATAAAGATTAGTTAGGTAGTTTAGTTAGACATGAGCAGATACAGACATGCATTCGCATTTATTTTGTAATATTTGCATGGATTGTTTTCTTTCGCGTTTCATTCAACTATTAGCTATATCTCGTGGTCTTACCCAATCACCAATATCGTGGATATTTCAGAGGAAAGTTTATACTATTTCTAGTGCGACAGCCCTAGCTCTTGAGACAACTACGATGTTCAAGTAGGTTATTCATTCGGTCAGTAATATTTTACACTGGCGGTCTGATGCGCGCACCCAATGTGTACATCCTTATGCGTAACTGTTTATCCAAAAACGCGTATTTGGTACAAAAAGTTTATAAATCAGATAGTGACAAGTGAAAAGCAATAAATATTTGTGAACTTACCGCAATAGAATTGCGTGCTTATGTGTGACAATTTATAGTATAAAAGAAACAAAAAGTAAATTTTGCAATAAATATTTTAAAATATAATAATTGAAGTTGTAACGGAAATGAAATGTCAAAAGTGTTCAAAATTGGAATCAATCTTTTGAAATTTTTTATAGTTTAGTAACTGACTAGATAAGTAGTCAGATTCTTCGTAATAACTAAAGAATTTTGTTTTATTGTGACTAAGTGATTTAAATAACCGCATTTAAATATGACTAAGTGGTAAAGTATTAATTCAAAGTAATGCGTTGTGAGTGAGTTAATAGAAATGGATGCTCGACTGACTACCTTCCATTGTTATAGTTCAAGATTTTAATTACCTGGTCTTTTAATTGTTGGTGAGTTTTTGTATGATTAAGTGCCTAGAATAGAATCGCACTAGTTAAGCTATTAATTTCAATATTACGACGTGATTTTTATACAAGTTTATTTTTTAGTTACTAAAAAAAGAGATTTAAATCTCTGACTAAAAAAAAATTGTCAAGCAAACTGAACAACTTTCACTATGGGACCAACTTTGAAATCCCAAAAAAATTAGCTGTTCCATAAAATGAACCTAGATGTATGGAACAGCTGATTTTTTTTGCGATTTCAAAGTTGGTCCCGTAGTGAAAGTTGTTCACTTTGCTTGTCTGAACAAGCACACAACATTTTTTTCCACGTACCCGACGTACTATTGACGTCATTTATATCGTACTATTATAGACCCTAAACTGACTAAAAAACGACGTCTTTTATTGGTCATTGACGTCAGTCTGCTACTTGGGGTCTTGTAACATGTGTATAGGAACGTTTTGTGCGCTTTCTTGCGCGCGCTTGAATATTTACATCAGCAACAACCCTGTCGCTCGAGCTCGTAGCGACGTGAGGCTTGAATTACTAATAACATACGCTAACCCGTGGCGTTATGGTGTGATTCGGCGTGGATTCTCAAAGTTTAGTTATTTAAAATGTCTGCTTTTTTCAAGAGCAAAATACTGCAAATTCTGTACGTAGTAAGTACTATTATCTATTCGCTTCGAAGGTGCGAAGACCCGGCTCACACACCATGCGATATACCAGGTGCAGAAATGTAGCTGGGCGTGTATATGACATCTTAATTCCAGCCAGTTTTCTGAATTGCTATTAGTGCCTCTCTTTTAATCATTATACAAAGAGAAAGAATTGGCATTATAACAATTCAGAAAACTGCCTGGAATTAAGACGTCATAATACACCCTCTGATCGCTTGTCCCGACCCTCTACTATACAATGAACCTGAGCATTGGAACCTCGGAGCTTGCTTACCTTGCGTCCCCCTGAAGACTATCCGGCCAGCAGGACACTCGAGGTGATGCCTGTCAGATAGAAATCCAGCAGGTAAGGTTCGCCAAAGCTTGAGGACCCGCCAAAGTTCTCGCCTTCTTTTGAACTAATTAAGCTAATCTAAAGTAGATTGTAAAGGCCATCTGCGGCCAGCAGCGTGAGTAGGTCCCTCAAAAAAATCGGCCTAGTACGAGTTGCCTGCCCCCGTAACATGAACACCGAAACACGATATGATAAAACGATAAATTGATATGAACTATTACATTGGCTACCTTGAAATTTTATCTACATTATATTTAATATAAACGATATGTCGATGTAAACTGTTGAAAAAGTTCGATTTTTTAGTTATCTTGAAGTTTTGAGTATATTTTGGTATTATTATATTGGGCAGTGTTAAATAAAATGATTGGGTAGTGGAGTCACAGTGTGGACCTAACCTAGCGCGCCCGTAAGGGCAGGGAGAACACGGGGGGTTTAGTGGGTATAGGCCTGGCACCCTGCCGGGAGAGCCCCACACACGCTCGCTGTTTAGCCAACGGCGGGTACGATGCGGTTACACATTTCCCCCAGAGAAAAAAACCGGCCAAGCGCGAGTCGGACTCGCCATTGAAGGGTTCCGTAGGATTTATGACGTATTAAAAAACTACTTACTAGATCTCGTTCAAACCAATTTTCGGTGGAAGTTTGCATGGTAATGTACATCATATATTTTTTTTAGTTTTATCATTCTCTTATTTTAGAAGTTACACATTTTACCACTTTGGACGTGTCTCTCGCGTTCAGTTTTATATTCAGTTTAGAAAAAAATTATATTAGAAACCTCAATATTATTTTTGAAGACCTATCCATAGATACCCCCCCCGTATGGGTTTGATGAAAAAAAAATGTGAGTTTCAATTCTATACACGGTTATTTTTTTATCACCCTGGAAAATTTTAGGGATGCTTCAGGACACATCCAATATTATATAAAAAATAAAAAAAATGAAATAAAAAAATTAAAAAAAATATAAAAAAAAATAAAAAAATCTCTAAAAATGCTGCTCTCAACTAGTGCAGCATTTTTTGTATTTTTAAAAAAATTAATATAAAATTAAGGAGGGGGGTTATTTTTTTTATTTATATTTAAATCATTCTAATACCATGTCGTGAAGCGTCCCTTAAATTTTCCAGGGTGATAAAAAAATAACCGTGTATATGGGGAACCCCCAAAAATTGCTTTTTTCTATTTTTGTGTGAAAATCTTAATGCGGTTCACAGAATACATCTACTTACCAAGATTCAACATTGTAGTTCTTATAGTTTCGGAGAAAAGTTGCTGTGACATACGGACGGACAGACAGATAGACAGACATGACGAATCTATAAGGGTTCCGTTTTTTGCCATTTGGCTACGGAACTCTAAAAAGGCATGGGTTAGCAGGGCCCCCACCGGCTGGGTGATGGGAACCTGACATACTCACTCACCCTTTTTATCACAAACTTTTACTAGGTACCTAGTGATCTCTCCTTGGCGATGTCCCCGCTTGTAATTTAACGCTTAGCCTACTTCAGGGGGTTTATTCAGTGAACGTGGCGTGTCAAATCCCAATGGGTATCGGCGGAGAGGAATAGAGGGACGCTTAGCAGGGTAGATGGTGACACCGGCGGATTAGACAAGTCCTAACGAAGTTTACAGCTTACCCAAGCAGCGGACCTAAAACGGCCGCGTCGCAGAATCATAATACGAATCATATTATGATTCATATTATGAATTGAGTGCAAATCATCATAAGCAAATTCTATTTGACAGCTTTGTATGAATATTCGTAAAATGGTCCCAATTGACACTTTAGCAATGCCTAATTTGTGGACCATTTTACTAATATTCGTACAAAGCTATCAAATGGAATAATTGCTTATGATGAATTGCACTCCATTCATAATATGAATCATAATATGTTTCGTATTGTTATACTGCGATGCGGCCTTTTTAGGTCCACTGGTCTTAGTTTATTCTCTTGATTGTCATTAGTATTATAATATTTGTGGTATCGTAAAAGATTATACCACCTTAACAATACTCTAGCCACCTTAGATTATTGTCCATGTCATATAAAATATAAGATTTGGACGTTTCAGTCCAAGAACTGTTTGCTGTTAAACACCTTTTTTATGCGTGTGAGTTATTTGATCGTGGACTGTGGCTATATCTTCCAATGTTCCGTTTCATGTTACTCCGGCGTCGCGTATATAGCAATGTGGTACGACTGCGTCATTGCGTGTATAATATTGGCAGGAGTTGTTACTTGGAACCGATTTATTGAATTGAATTGCATTTTTTATCGAGTTAGAGTATATACTAGCTTGGACTCGGAACTATATTTTCTTTCGGGAGAGATTTGTCCATATTGTGATCTTTGGAGTTGTCTAAGATATGTGCATACTAGTAAACTAGTGATGCTTAATAGAACTCATGGATTTTCAGACGGTTGGTTCTTATGACTTTTGAATTTTTGATAAAGCAGAAATTGTTGTTCTCCACAAATAAAGCTCGCATATCGGCCAAATGCGATGTTCTGAACATTGAACTTCAAAGTCGTAATAAAATTAACCAACATTGTTATTGCAAAATCAAAATTAAACACAGAAGTGAATTATCCATACATACAAATAAATAAAACTGAAGTGTCCGTTTGTAATGACAAAATAACAAATTTTTACTAAATGGGTATGAATGTATATCGGGTACCAACAACAAAAACACAATTCAAAAAAAATTTGTCTGTCTGTTTGTTCCCGCTATTCTCCGGAACGGCTGGACAGATTTTGACGGGACTTTCACTAATATAGCTAATTAGATAAGGTATAGCATAGGCTACTTTTTATCAAGATCTTAAAAAAATTGCCTACAAAAATCAAAATGCTGCCAAAAGTTACTATTCCACGCGGACGAAGTCGCGGGCACAGCTAGTACAAAATATATCTCTTGAGCGGTACCAAAATGTTAGTTTCATTAAGCGAGAGAAGACGAGAAGGCTGTCATAATTACCACAACAGACCATATATCATGTTACAGTAAGTACAGAATAATTAATTCAGGTAATAACTACTGCACCCATCCCCGATTTGAATTGCCTTAATGTATTTCTCTGGTCTCCTGGTCTGTCGACCAATCCGCACTAGGCCAGCGTGGTTGACTAGGGCCTAAACACCCTAACATAGTTACGCTCGAGCCCCTCGGTGGGGACGTATATGAGCTGTGATGATGATTTCCCTGGTCTAAGGTTGTCTGGAAGAGATTGCTTATTAGCAATTAGTAGGCCGCCTTTGTTGTACATCTGTGTTGTTTTTAAAAACACTTCTGTTTCTATATCTTTGTGTGCAAATTAAAGCGTTCATTATTATTTTCGATAAATTAATTGTAATTTCTTTCACCGGGAAGAAATTACCCTCGACAAATCGAAGGATTGTTGTACATATAAACCTTCCCTAGACCTATTCAAACAGAAAATTTCGTAAGAATCTGTCGAGCCGTTTTTGAGTTTTAGCGAGACTAACACACAGCGTTTCATTTTTATAATTATACTAGCTGTGCCGGCGAACTACGTTTCGCCATAATAAATAACGGCGAACTTACGTTTCGCCGTAATAAAAAATAGCTTACGACCTATTCTCAGACCTACTGAATATACACAAAAAATTTCATAAAGATCGGTCAAGCCGTTTCGGAGGAGTTCGGTAACAAACACTGTGACACGAGAATTTTATATATTAGATATATATATATATATATATATATATATATATATATATATATATATATAAGAAGAAAAAGAAGAACAAGAACAAGATGTGACAGTTGTTATTCTTAACAGACGATCCTTGTACCAGAGGGATACACTGACAACAATGTTATTATACTCGTACAACGCGTTGATTAAATACTGCAAATCCTGAGTAAGTATAGTTTGCTGAACATCGAGAGTAGACTCGACTCCACTAATAATAATATGGGTCGGATTTTATATGAAATTACACTCATAAATCCTCGGGAGCTAGAAGCTAGGGTTAAAATCACAAGTAGGTAAACAAAAAGGAAAGTTCTTATTAGCTTGAAAAGTTGAGTCGAAATTGAGGAATTCCTTGGTCTTCTGTGTCCGCCAATGGATACATAGGTTTAGCTAACAGATCTTATCAGATACTCAAAGTAAAATTTAGACGAGATTCTTATGACATTCGCAGCAAATCGCAACCCCCACAAGAACCACAGTGTACGTTCCCAACTTGTGACATAAGATGTAATGTCACGGAACCCAGTAACAGTAATTTCACTGCAATATCTTACACTTTAAACCGGAACACAGCAATGCAAGCACTGTTGCTTTGCGTCAGAAAAAGGTAAGACGTAGGTACCCAAAGCCGGCGACCCTGGTACAGTCTCCCTCCAGTAACTTACTTACCTTAGTTATACTTAGGTATAATATTGATGTTGAGCTGAATGCGAGATGGTTTCTTTTTCTTCTTTTTTTAATTTATGGCAATTGGTCGTTAGAGAGGATAACAACCATTCATACACCGAGTAGTGACATTTGTCAAGTAGTAAATTAAGTAAACTTAACTTTTTGTAACTAACATTTTTTTTAAATTTAGTTTGGTTATATAACGGGTGTCCAAAAAAATAGTGTAAAGCGGAAGTCCAGAAATAGAGCACCTGTTGGGCTATCCGAATCACCCCTATGTATGTTCTGCGATTTTTTGTAGTTTTCTAGTATTTCCAAAACAACGGGGCTCCATGCCATTATGCGAGAATTGTCAGACAGTCAGACGACACTTAAGGCGCATAGTAACGTCAATCATAAAAAATCACTGCAGAAAGAACCGATTCTCTTCATAAATATTGAATAAAAAAATCTTTAAAAAAGATATGTTATTATTCAACGCATTCTTTAGAGGATGGTCTTCTTAATTTTTTGTAAAATTACTTAAAACTTGGTTAAAATGTGACCCAAACATGCCTCGATTTTAAAACTGTAAACCTAATCGCTTCGTAAATATTAGGTTAAATCATATACTTTCGATTTCAATAAATAAAGTGAACAATATTCTAGGGGATGGTCTTTTTAGATTTTTCTTATTCGTCTTTATTAATTTTTTATTGAAATATTTCATCTTACGCGTAAAGGTTTGCTTAAATATTCCCCTCGCTCTCACTCACTCACTTCTATGTAATCAGTGCGGGACGATCGACGCAAGGTTATTGGGAGCACTATGCGCCTTAAATGAAAGATTTAGAGATAAGTTTAGGTCGTGGAGGGGCCATTGCGTGGCCGTGGCGGCCACACGGTTCACATAGAAGTGAGTGAGTGAGAGCGAGGGGAATATTTAAGCAAACCTTTACGCGTAAGATGAAATATTTCAATAAAAAATTAATAAAGACGAATAAGAAAAATCTAAAAAGACCATCCCCTAGAATATTGTTCACTTTATTTATTGAAATCGAAAGTATATGATTTAACCTAATATTTACGAAGCGATTAGGTTTACAGTTTTAAAATCGAGGCATGTTTGGGTCACATTTTAACCAAGTTTTAAGTAATTTTACAAAAAATTAAGAAGACCATCCTCTAAAGAATGCGTTGAATAATAACATATCTTTTTTAAAGATTTTTTTATTCAATATTTATGAAGAGAATCGGTTCTTTCTGCAGTGATTTTTTATGATTGACGTTACTATGCGCCTTAAGTGTCGTCTGACTGTCTGACAATTCTCGCATAATGGCATGGAGCCCCGTTGTTTTGGAAATACTAGAAAACTACAAAAAATCGCAGAACATACATAGGGGTGATTCGGATAGCCCAACAGGTGCTCTATTTCTGGACTTCCGCTTTACACTATTTTTTTGGACACCCGTTATATAACCAAACTAAATTTAAAAAAAATGTTAGTTACAAAAAGTTAAGTTTACTTAATTTACTACTTGACAAATGTCACTACTCGGTGTATGAATGGTTGTTATCCTCTCTAACGACCAATTGCCATAAATTAAAAAAAGAAGAAAAAGAAACCATCTCGCATTCAGCTCAACATCAATATTATACCTAAGTATAACTAAGGTAAGTAAGTTACTGGAGGGAGACTGTACCAGGGTCGCCGGCTTTGGGTACCTACGTCTTACCTTTTTCTGACGCAAAGCAACAGTGCTTGCATTGCTGTGTTCCGGTTTAAAGTGTAAGATATTGCAGTGAAATTACTGTTACTGGGTTCCGTGACATTACATCTTATGTCACAAGTTGGGAACGTACACTGTGGTTCTTGTGGGGGTTGCGATTTGCTGCGAATGTCATAAGAATCTCGTCTAAATTTTACTTTGAGTATCTGATAAGATCTGTTAGCTAAACCTATGTATCCATTGGCGGACACAGAAGACCAAGGAATTCCTCAATTTCGACTCAACTTTTCAAGCTAATAAGAACTTTCCTTTTTGTTTACCTACTTGTGATTTTAACCCTAGCTTCTAGCTCCCGAGGATTTATGAGTGTAATTTCATATAAAATCCGACCCATATTATTATTAGTGGAGTCGAGTCTACTCTCGATGTTCAGCAAACTATACTTACTCAGGATTTGCAGTATTTAATCAACGCGTTGTACGAGTATAATAACATTGTTGTCAGTGTATCCCTCTGGTACAAGGATCGTCTGTTAAGAATAACAACTGTCACATCTTGTTCTTGTTCTTCTTTTTCTTCTTATATATATATATATATATATATATATATATATATATATATATATCTAATATATAAAATTCTCGTGTCACAGTGTTTGTTACCGAACTCCTCCGAAACGGCTTGACCGATCTTTATGAAATTTTTTGTGTATATTCAGTAGGTCTGAGAATAGGTCGTAAGCTATTTTTTATTACGGCGAAACGTAAGTTCGCCGTTATTTATTATGGCGAAACGTAGTTCGCCGGCACAGCTAGTATAATTATAAAAATGAAACGCTGTGTGTTAGTCTCGCTAAAACTCAAAAACGGCTCGACAGATTCTTACGAAATTTTCTGTTTGAATAGGTCTAGGGAAGGTTTATATGTACAACAATCCTTCGATTTGTCGAGGGTAATTTCTTCCCGGTGAAAGAAATTACAATTAATTTATCGAAAATAATAATGAACGCTTTAATTTGCACACAAAGATATAGAAACAGAAGTGTTTTTAAAAACAACACAGATGTACAACAAAGGCGGCCTACTAATTGCTAATAAGCAATCTCTTCCAGACAACCTTAGACCAGGGAAATCATCATCACAGCTCATATACGTCCCCACCGAGGGGCTCGAGCGTAACTATGTTAGGGTGTTTAGGCCCTAGTCAACCACGCTGGCCTAGTGCGGATTGGTCGACAGACCAGGAGACCAGAGAAATACATTAAGGCAATTCAAATCGGGGATGGGTGCAGTAGTTATTACCTGAATTAATTATTCTGTACTTACTGTAACATGATATATGGTCTGTTGTGGTAATTATGACAGCCTTCTCGTCTTCTCTCGCTTAATGAAACTAACATTTTGGTACCGCTCAAGAGATATATTTTGTACTAGCTGTGCCCGCGACTTCGTCCGCGTGGAATAGTAACTTTTGGCAGCATTTTGATTTTTGTAGGCAATTTTTTTAAGATCTTGATAAAAAGTAGCCTATGCTATACCTTATCTAATTAGCTATATTAGTGAAAGTCCCGTCAAAATCTGTCCAGCCGTTCCGGAGAATAGCGGGAACAAACAGACAGACAAATTTTTTTTGAATTGTGTTTTTGTTGTTGGTACCCGATATACATTCATACCCATTTAGTAAAAATTTGTTATTTTGTCATTACAAACGGACACTTCAGTTTTATTTATTTGTATGTATGGATAATTCACTTCTGTGTTTAATTTTGATTTTGCAATAACAATGTTGGTTAATTTTATTACGACTTTGAAGTTCAATGTTCAGAACATCGCATTTGGCCGATATGCGAGCTTTATTTGTGGAGAACAACAATTTCTGCTTTATCAAAAATTCAAAAGTCATAAGAACCAACCGTCTGAAAATCCATGAGTTCTATTAAGCATCACTAGTTTACTAGTATGCACATATCTTAGACAACTCCAAAGATCACAATATGGACAAATCTCTCCCGAAAGAAAATATAGTTCCGAGTCCAAGCTAGTATATATTCTAACTCGATAAAAAATGCAATTCAATTCAATAAATCGGTTCCAAGTAACAACTCCTGCCAATATTATACACGCAATGACGCAGTCGTACCACATTGCTATATACGCGACGCCGGAGTAACATGAAACGGAACATTGGAAGATATAGCCACAGTCCACGATCAAATAACTCACACGCATAAAAAAGGTGTTTAACAGCAAACAGTTCTTGGACTGAAACGTCCAAATCTTATATTTTATATGACATGGACAATAATCTAAGGTGGCTAGAGTATTGTTAAGGTGGTATAATCTTTTACGATACCACAAATATTATAATACTAATGACAATCAAGAGAATAAACTAAGACCAGTGGACCTAAAAAGGCCGCATCGCAGTATAACAATACGAAACATATTATGATTCATATTATGAATGGAGTGCAATTCATCATAAGCAATTATTCCATTTGATAGCTTTGTACGAATATTAGTAAAATGGTCCACAAATTAGGCATTGCTAAAGTGTCAATTGGGACCATTTTACGAATATTCATACAAAGCTGTCAAATAGAATTTGCTTATGATGATTTGCACTCAATTCATAATATGAATCATAATATGATTCGTATTATGATTCTGCGACGCGGCCGTTTTAGGTCCGCTGCTTGGGTAAGCTGTAAACTTCGTTAGGACTTGTCTAATCCGCCGGTGTCACCATCTACCCTGCTAAGCGTCCCTCTATTCCTCTCCGCCGATACCCATTGGGATTTGACACGCCACGTTCACTGAATAAACCCCCTGAAGTAGGCTAAGCGTTAAATTACAAGCGGGGACATCGCCAAGGAGAGATCACTAGGTACCTAGTAAAAGTTTGTGATAAAAAGGGTGAGTGAGTATGTCAGGTTCCCATCACCCAGCCGGTGGGGGCCCTGCTAACCCATGCCTTTTTAGAGTTCCGTAGCCAAATGGCAAAAAACGGAACCCTTATAGATTCGTCATGTCTGTCTATCTGTCTGTCCGTCCGTATGTCACAGCAACTTTTCTCCGAAACTATAAGAACTACAATGTTGAATCTTGGTAAGTAGATGTATTCTGTGAACCGCATTAAGATTTTCACACAAAAATAGAAAAAAGCAATTTTTGGGGGTTCCCCATATACACGGTTATTTTTTTATCACCCTGGAAAATTTAAGGGACGCTTCACGACATGGTATTAGAATGATTTAAATATAAATAAAAAAAATAACCCCCCTCCTTAATTTTATATTAATTTTTTTAAAAATACAAAAAATGCTGCACTAGTTGAGAGCAGCATTTTTAGAGATTTTTTTATTTTTTTTTATATTTTTTTTAATTTTTTTATTTCATTTTTTTTATTTTTTATATAATATTGGATGTGTCCTGAAGCATCCCTAAAATTTTCCAGGGTGATAAAAAAATAACCGTGTATAGAATTGAAACTCACATTTTTTTTTCATCAAACCCATACGGGGGGGGTATCTATGGATAGGTCTTCAAAAATAATATTGAGGTTTCTAATATAATTTTTTTCTAAACTGAATATAAAACTGAACGCGAGAGACACGTCCAAAGTGGTAAAATGTGTAACTTCTAAAATAAGAGAATGATAAAACTAAAAAAAATATATGATGTACATTACCATGCAAACTTCCACCGAAAATTGGTTTGAACGAGATCTAGTAAGTAGTTTTTTAATACGTCATAAATCCTACGGAACCCTTCAATGGCGAGTCCGACTCGCGCTTGGCCGGTTTTTTTCTCTGGGGGAAATGTGTAACCGCATCGTACCCGCCGTTGGCTAAACAGCGAGCGTGTGTGGGGCTCTCCCGGCAGGGTGCCAGGCCTATACCCACTAAACCCCCCGTGTTCTCCCTGCCCTTACGGGCGCGCTAGGTTAGGTCCACACTGTGACTCCACTACCCAATCATTTTATTTAACACTGCCCAATATAATAATACCAAAATATACTCAAAACTTCAAGATAACTAAAAAATCGAACTTTTTCAACAGTTTACATCGACATATCGTTTATATTAAATATAATGTAGATAAAATTTCAAGGTAGCCAATGTAATAGTTCATATCAATTTATCGTTTTATCATATCGTGTTTCGGTGTTCATGTTACGGGGGCAGGCAACTCGTACTAGGCCGATTTTTTTGAGGGACCTACTCACGCTGCTGGCCGCAGATGGCCTTTACAATCTACTTTAGATTAGCTTAATTAGTTCAAAAGAAGGCGAGAACTTTGGCGGGTCCTCAAGCTTTGGCGAACCTTACCTGCTGGATTTCTATCTGACAGGCATCACCTCGAGTGTCCTGCTGGCCGGATAGTCTTCAGGGGGACGCAAGGTAAGCAAGCTCCGAGGTTCCAATGCTCAGGTTCATTGTATAGTAGAGGGTCGGGACAAGCGATCAGAGGGTGTATTATGACGTCTTAATTCCAGGCAGTTTTCTGAATTGTTATAATGCCAATTCTTTCTCTTTGTATAATGATTAAAAGAGAGGCACTAATAGCAATTCAGAAAACTGGCTGGAATTAAGATGTCATATACACGCCCAGCTACATTTCTGCACCTGGTATATCGCATGGTGTGTGAGCCGGGTCTTCGCACCTTCGAAGCGAATAGATAATAGTACTTACTACGTACAGAATTTGCAGTATTTTGCTCTTGAAAAAAGCAGACATTTTAAATAACTAAACTTTGAGAATCCACGCCGAATCACACCATAACGCCACGGGTTAGCGTATGTTATTAGTAATTCAAGCCTCACGTCGCTACGAGCTCGAGCGACAGGGTTGTTGCTGATGTAAATATTCAAGCGCGCGCAAGAAAGCGCACAAAACGTTCCTATACACATGTTACAAGACCCCAAGTAGCAGACTGACGTCAATGACCAATAAAAGACGTCGTTTTTTAGTCAGTTTAGGGTCTATAATAGTACGATATAAATGACGTCAATAGTACGTCGGGTAGGGGCCAGCAATTTATAGGTCATTATTATTATTAGACGTCCTACAGACTACCATTACAGTACCACTACTTGACCACCACTATCCATTAGTCGTAGATATAAAACAAAATAAGCACGACGAACTTTTATATTTTTATAAAAAAATGTATCACGTTATAAATTAAAGTTTATTTTCCTCTTTTTAGGGCATTAAAATAAAATATTGTTTTTAAATAAATAATATTGTACTATTAATTTATCTTATATTTTTTCATTTTGTGATGGCGGTTATTTATATTTTTTCCTGGTGCAGGTACTGTATTCTACAAGTCATCAAAACGGTGATCGGTCTGTCGACCAAAACGGCGTCTAATCAACATATGGATAGCGACAGTTATGCGGTAAGGCCACAGGCGTGTAATAATGATCATCTAACATTCAGATATTATAATTTCAACCATAGACTGGCGTATGGGCGTATAGATGGTACTGACAGCTCAATAAAATGTCACCAATTTAGATTTGTCAATTATTCCAATAATAAGTGGCCTTAAGTGGCTAAATTCTAAGCTAAATTCCAATATCACAATGTCACTGTCTCTGTCAATGGCGATGTCTCTTTCAAACTCTAAAACAAACTGGGCTACGTTTCAAAACATCACCCGAGTGCACTCGGTCACCCGAAGTATGTCCTAAAACATTTCGGGTGCACTCGAGTGTTGGAGTGGGGTGTCCTAAAACGCTACGGAGTGCACTCGATCGAGTAGAATCTCACCCGCATAATATAGCAAGGTGTAATTTCACTCGATTGGATTTGGCGGGAAATTGTGTGGATTTTAAAGTTGTGTGTGATTGTGATTACAAAGCTTTCATATTCACACACAATTTGTGCATCTCGGAGAGCGAGGATGCGCTTCGTAACGTCGACAATAAGTTAATTTTAAATTCCAAAGACTATAGGTATCGTAAGTGACACGATTGTAAAATTGGCCTTCATTTCCGCTGAAGCTAGGTTATACGCCGCGATTTAACAGAATTCATATTCTGTTGGTTTTAGCATTTTCGTAGATGAAACAGAGGAATGTAATCCATGCATTAAAGCGAACGGACGCGCCGATGAATTATATATTTTCTTATTTTTGTATATTTGGTTATGTGAACCAAGCAGACAACACTCTTGCCGTTCTAAAACAACCAACACTCCGACCACCCTAACCGGCCACTCTCCCCCCACCACCTACTCACTCCGGGTGATGTTTTGGAACGTAGCCTACTGAGGTAAGACTTATACATTCTCGCTCGCACTGTCAGTTGGTCTCACAGAGTACCTTTTATTGGTCTATAATAGGCCAGTAGGTATATTCTTACGGCCGGTTGCACCAAAACGTTTTACGATTTCGTAAAAGTAATAATATAAATACGTAATAATTACACCATAATCTAGATTCAATTGTAGTTTTATGTTATCCTTTATATTTAAAAAGGTTGAATGTACGGCGCAAATCTTATATTTAATAGTGAAACGACCCATTTTTAACCGACTTCAAAAAAGGAGGAGGTTATCAATTCGGTTGTATTTTTTTTTATGTTTGTTACCTCATAACTCCGTCATTTTTAAACCGATTTCCAAAATTCTTTTTGTATTTGATAGAGTATACTGCAAGGGTGGTCCCATGGTCACCAAAGTCAGGATCGGATGATTGGATCCCATAGAAAATCGAGGAAAACACTAAATTCGGGTTATCTTTCACTAAAAAGATTTCATTCACTAAAAAGTTAAAATTAAAAAAAAATTTACAAAAAATAGAACCGACTTCAAAAACACTGAAAACTTAAAAATAATCTTCTTCTATATTGAAGTCGGTGACAAATTTTAACACTTTCTAGGAGATCATCGTTTGGCGCCGACTTCAATATAGAAGAAGATTATTTTTAAGTTTTCAGTGTTTTTTAAGTCGGTTCTATTTTTTTTAGGTATTAAGTATTGTTACTTTTTACGAAATCGTGAAACGTAAAACTTGGTGCACCGGCTGTTAGTCTGATTTCAACCCCGTTAACATAGGTGTCAAATGAAACGGATCGCAGAGCAGAGAAGTAAAGTTAATAACATTACTCTTAACGCATAAAAATAAAACTAGTATTTAAATGATACATATTTTTTAATAGTAGGTACTTAACTAGTCAAATGTTACTTTTTATTAGTTTCTATGCTTTCTATATTACAATATTGTCAATTAAAATAAGCATCTACATTTGTCACGCGATAACAGCTCTTAATGATAATACAAATTTTTGGTTAGGCACGTAAAATATTATATTTGACGTTGCATTTTCTTTAAAAATGCCAAATAAATTTCAAACCACATTAAAATAAGAAAAACTTCAAATTCGGTACCGAGGTACCGTCGTTGCCGCAGATTCGAGTCCCGCCTGGGGTTGAAGTTTTTCTTATATTGATTTAATGTTGATACATTATATTAAAAAAAACGTCGCCCCACACTAGTATTTTCTCCTGTGTCGTGGGTGCAGTTATAGAATATCACGTGCACATATACAAAATATTTGTTCCGTACGGGAATCGAACCCGTGACACGTTGAGCAGTAGACGATCACTCAACCTCTGCGCTAAGCGTGTCGTCGAAATACATACAAGTCAAATACATAGGCACTTAGAAGCATAACATTATTTACATTTACTTACTAGTAACAAAGCCTCAAATTTTAAATCGACTACAGAACTCGATTATTACGGGAGAAAAATTGGCATATTTTTTAACACAAAACTATCCCGACACTGTAACAGGTATTGGGTAAGGGGGCGTTCAAGTATTACTATGGAGTTCTATTTATACACGGTTATTTTTTCATCACCCTGGAAAATTTAAGGGAGGCTTCACGACATGGTATTAGAATGTTTTAAATATGAATAAAAAAAATAACTCACAATTTCATATTAATTTTCAAATTATTAATTTTCTGTCTTTCGTCTATGGCCATACTAACGCACAGATAAACATTTCCGAAGCTGTGGCAGACGCCACGTGGACGCCATGTTTAGCTTTGTCAAAATAAGAGACAAATGGCATTGTGACATTGTGTTATTATGTGTTGTTTTGTGAATATACATAAAAATAACTGCTAATCGGACAGGAACAATTGTAAAGTGCTGTGCCCCGAAGTATTCTAACGCATCATATAATAAAACTCCAGAAATTACAATAAAATTAAATTAATATTGTGTTTGTGTGTGAGTAATGTTTACATGTGGTAAGGTTGACACGCTTTTTGAACGATACGTTTAGTCTGCTTCCCTTTATATGTCTGTGATATACGTCCCCACCGAGAAGCTCCAACCTACCCAGTGCAGATTGGTCGACTTCACATAAGTACACCTTTGATTTTTTTCGCATGTATGCAGGTTGCCTTACGATGTTTTCCACCACCGTAAGGGCGTCAGACAAATGTACATATGAAATGAGAAAAACGAAAAACATATTGGTACATGATAGGATCGAAACCCAGCAGACGCCCCGAGTAGAAGACCAGCGCCGAGTCCACAGAGCGCCAACGAGAAAGGTACATAATTTAAAAAATATTAAATATGAAATCAGCTAGCCGCAGATCACGGAACAATCAACTGTCAATGTCAGGTGAAATTTAACGCTGAATGGGAGCCGTGAGAAATTCACTCCTGTCCAGCGAAAATCACTCTGTGTTTACTTTCACGAAAGCGTTCAGAAATACGAGCAGAGTAATTGGTCGGTTACCCTCGGTTTCACTCGGGTGGTTCTCGAACGCTATTGGGTGAAATTCACTCTACCCCGAATAAGTATTACTCGTTTTCAAACGTACCCTAACACCCAATTTCTGAAAGGCTGTTCAGCGATAAAATTTACTTACAAGCTGTCAAATCTAATGCTAGCTGTGAATTGAGTTGCTGAAAGCTTAATCTACTTATCACTGTGTCAGTTGACACAGCTGTCAAAATTATTTAAGATAATCCCATTTTGGGATTCCAAAATACATATGAACAAAACAAAATATAGTTATGATTTCAATAATGTGACCGTGTCTAAAAATATTTCTCACGAAAAATCAAATCGTTCAAGATATTTTTGTTTTCCCGTGAGAATTTTTTCTTTCCGTAGGAAAATTACCCTATGTCCTTCCCCTGTTCTCGAACTATCCCTATACCAACTTTCATCAAGTTCAGTAGTTTCGAAGCCTATTTCAATACAAACAAACAGACAAACAAACAATTAAATCTTTCCTCTTTATAATATTAGTATAGATATAGATAAGCTGTATTCGATTCAAACTTTTAAATGATTGTGTAAAAGAGCTAATATAAAAATAAAATAGAAAATGATTAAGATTCAGGTACTTATGTGTTAGTTTTATAATATATGGTTAAGTTTTTATATGTCTGAATTAATTCATAGGTCTTAACAATAGTTGAATAATATTTGTGAACATAAAAATATAAAATTAGCGATGGAACCTTTAGTTAGTGCATCATTTACCACTGCACTTAGCCATCACTAAATTACAGAGTTACACTAAATTACACAGTTAAACCGCAATTAATTGCCTTTACAGAAACCATTCAATAACAGCCTTTGACAATGTCAACATCAATGCATAGACAGTGCATCAAGGCAATATCATTAATTAACAAGACGCAAATGAAACTGATTATGTGCAATACAATAATGATAATATACAAATAATGATGATATGATATTAATGATGACAATAAAACTATGTTTATTACAGCTACAGCATATAAAATAAGTGATTAAGATATTTAAAATACTATTTGAATATTCACACACTGACTTAGTTCAAATGAATACCACATTCTTGCAAATAAACGATATAATTACAAACGGTGTTAATTCCAGTTTTCTGTTAGTTTGTTCTTATTTAACTTGAGTTTTCTATTTTAACATCAACAAGTGCCTCATCATCATCATCATCATCATCATCATCACAGCTCATATACGTCCCCACCGAGGGCCACGAGCCTACCCTAACTAGTTAGGGCGATTAGATTAGAAACAAGTGCCTGTTTCCATAGAATAAAGACATTTGAATAGGCTATTTGACAACATTGAAAATATACTACAAATTATGGTCATCCTATTAGATAAAAGGATAAAAAAGTATAATTTATTTTATTTCATTATAATTTATGTCTATATTTTTGGATATTTCGCGAAATAAATTTCGAATATTTTTTTATATTTTATCTGTGACGGAAACGCCTATGATTGGACGCAGCTCTGGTGACGGCACACGCAAGTAAACACAGATTCCTCAACTGATTTATTAGTACTGTTTTGCATGTGTCACCCTGTGTTTGCACTGAGAAACATAAAACATGTAATGTTTTACAACTTGTTGTATGATACAAATCTCAAAACTTGTTGTGTATGCTTTTGCGTTCGCACTGCCGAAAATCGCAGTCGCCGTTGCCGTTGGATTCGGAACAAACCCTAAGATTTGTTGCAGATTACGTTAGGATCGCCTCAAAACTTGTTGTCTGTCAATTTTTTTTATGGATTTGTCAACGATTGCGTTCGCACTTTCGGATGTTAAAGTCTTAATACATGTTTTGCAACTTGTTGGGGTGTTGACAATGGAAACGCATTCATAAACATTGACAGAAACATGTTTAAAAAACATGTTTTTATGTAAATGTTTGGTCAGTGCAAACGCACGTTCAAACTAACTTGTTTACTGGCGTGTGACGTCACGCACGTCATGTTTTGCGCCATTACAGAAACAGCGTTTTTGCCGCGCTTTAAGAAATTTAAATTTTATTATTGACTTTTAAAGATAAAATAGGTCTGATTTCCCGGAAATATTAATGTAGTATGCATATTATGACATATAGAATAATTGAAATGAATTTGTAAAATTTGTCGAATAGCCTATTGAATTGATGAGCATTGCATTGCATAAAGTAAACAATTATATTTGCTTACAGAAGCTGCACTCACCTCGGCCTTTTTTCACATAACACGTGAAGCACAGCTGTAAGGCATAGCAGCTATTGAGATATTCCGGTTATTTTTAAAACACTAATCGCTCGACAACATCACACTTTACAATAATAATCGCAGAGTCCACTATATTGGTATTTAGATCATTTCATTTTTTGCTTCCGGCTGCAATTTAAGCCTGTATAGGAACTTGTCGCACATCAACGCACCGCTCAGCTTCTACGCACATCACCAGCCGCAGAAGTAATGTGACGTGGCCTTATATCAGCAATGGCAGCCTTTCTTCGCTTTCAACGCCTCCAACTCCTTCTCAAGTGTCACTCTCTTCTCCTCTAGATCCTTCATTACCTTCGTGTCCGCTACGCAGTCGTCGAGAGCCTTCTGGAACAACTCATCTGGAACAATGCAAAGCAGAAAGACTCTTTATAGTGTTCTAGCAAATGACCCCATTCCACCCTATGGTAAGTGAAAGTGGGGTCCAAATGCGAAGATAGTTAGTGCTGGAGAGGGAATACACGCCGCACTAGCCAGTCTCGCTTTGCCCGAGCTGCAAGCTGCTTCTTCACGCCTCTTCTGAAGGGCCCAGGATTGTGAGGAGAGAATACGTATGCCGGCAGAGTTCTATTATTTGATGGTGCAACATAGAAATGAGTTGCTAACTTTCTTAGGTCACGTTGGAATGGTGGTCACACATACATACATAACACTTTATTGCACATAATTACAAAACATAGAGAAAAACCTAATAAAAAACAAAAGCAATAGGCGGCTTTATTGCTGCGCAGCAATCTCTTCCAGGCAACCATAGAAAAAGGGATAATAAGAGGTAAAAAACAGCACAGAGGTGGAATAGTGCACAATTTTTTAGGATAGTAATAGAAGTTAGATTAAGACGTTAAAATAAGCAATGTATAAGAAATAAATATAAGTATCATAAGTGAGACATATAGTGCTCACCTTAAAATAGTGACAGCGCAGGCCAGCACGTGTATTCCTTAAAAGGATAGGGGAGATTGTGGGATAAAAGGGAAAAGCCCTTCAGAACAATCGTCGTGGAAAAGACGATAGAATACGTTTAGTGAAGCAATATCGCGACGCAATTGCAGAGGTGCGAGGTTGCTAGTCACCTCTACCACGGAAATAGTATAATACAGTAAGTGGACTCGGCTTCTCTTTGGAATTTTATACCTACGGCCGCTCGGCAACGCTTGGTGCGTGGCCCGCTATAGGGCTGCTCGCTTACCGACCGTGCTCGCTTACCGACCGTGCGCTCCGTTTGACTCGTGCGTATGCCACGGTAATAATATATACAGTAGAATGACTTTATAGAAACAGTCGAAACACGCGTTTTGCCTACGCGCCTCAATACTGGATAGCAACTGGATCGCGTCTACAAGGGCAGTCACGGACGCAGTTCGCCGCAGGTTACACGCTCGAGCCAAATGGAGCTTTATAATGTTAGTAATATTATAAAGGATATAAGCTTGACGTTTCACAAAAATGGGTTTTCTAATATTGGTTCTTCACGCGATCTTTCGCCTATTTGGTTAGTAAGTGAGTGAAATAAATAAAATATATTTGCTTATTTATTATTATATCGAAGGCATTTTAGGCAACCTACATGTTAGTTCCGTTAACCTTTTATTTTTATTTATTTTATTGCATAAAAACCTATTCAATTCATTCCTTTAGATCGGCAAAGTAATTCTATATGCATTCTGAAATAGTATAATTACAAATCTAGGCAGAAACTGTAAGCGCGCGGCCCTATCGCGGGCCAACGCACCAAGCGATGCCGAGCGGCCGTAGGTATAAAATTTCGAAAAGGGGCCTCGTTCACATACTGTATATACTATTACCGTGCGTATGCCCTGCGGCGAACTGCATTCGTAACAGCCCTTGTAGCTATGCGATCCGAGTGCGATCCTAGATCGAGGCGCGTAGGCATAGCGCGTGTTTCGACCGTTTCTATGAAGTCATTCTACTGTATATACTATTACCGTGCCTCTACATCGCCAATGATGCGTGTTGCGCGCCGCTGCTTCCTATCCAAGGCATCGAGTAAGTACTTGGCAGGGCCATGCCAGAGGTGCAAGCAATATTCTACACAGGACCGTACTTGCGTTATTATACGCTAATCTACCGTTAAATCTTAAAAACAAGAACCTTTAGAGATGAAATTGGCACCGGATGTAGATTATAGAAGTGCCGAGTTAGTATAGCCAATATACGCACGTATATCGTATAACGTTTTTCAACACACTTGTAAGGAAAAATACTTAATGAACTGAATGTTTGGATGAAATAACACAAATCATTGCTAATTTGTACACAAATCTAAAAAATAATTTTTCCGTAGTACCACTGATGGTACTATCTTATCTAATGGTACCACGGAAAACAAACGGAAAATAATCGTTTGAAAAATCAATGTTCGAGTTCGATATATGCTTTATAACACACGCGTGTTTTATGAAATGCTCTATGTATAGAAAGCCGGTGAAATTAGATCCACTTTCCGAGCAAGTGTGTTGAAAAGGATTTTACAAAGCTTTGGGTGGAATGGAATCTTCTGCGACCAAGTTGGCAGAGAGGCAATCAAATCGGTTGCCTTTCGGTTGCCTTCCAACCAATCCAACTTTCTGCCATACACCGGCCCGCCAAACGTACCTAAACTGCTCGAATCCCGCCCGAGACGCAATTTTTTTCGTGTCTTGATTTATTCATTTGACAATTAATTTAATATTTTTAAAGAAAATGCAAAGAAACAAATATTTAAAAATGTGGCAAAGGTAGTTGCTATACAGTTTTCAGTAGCGAATACTTATTGTGACATCGCACAAAGATCTTATACTGCAGGCATAGCGGAGACCATTGACAAAACAGGACAAGAGACAAATGACATGTTTCTTCTCGCTTATACACGGTTATTTTTTATCACCCTGGAAAATTTTAGGGACGCTTCAGGTCACATCTATTATTATATGAAAAATAAAAATAAAAAAATTAAATAAAAAAATTTAAAAGAAATAAAAAAATCTCTAAAAATGCTGCTCTCAACCAGTGCAGCATTTTTTTGGATTTTTTTGGAAAATTAATATAAAATAAAGTGAGTTATTTTTTTATTCATTAAATCATTCTAATACCATGTCGTGAAGTGTCCCTTTAATATTTCAGGGTGATAAAAAATTAACCGTGTATATCACAATTAATGAAGCGAGACGGGACAAGGGTGAGTCACTTCCTCCTCCACAGACTCCGCGCCGTGCTATAGGCCTACTGGAGACTTACCAACGTTCTCTCCCGTCTTTGCCGACGTAAGGAAGTGACCGTTCACCCCTTGGGAATAGGTCGCTACAGACTCTTCGGGGACCTCTCTCTCCTTGGCGCCGGAATCCAGTAGGTCCTTCTTAGTGCCGCACAAGTACAGCTTGCAGTCCTGTAATGAAAAATATCAAGCGAGTTAGGCTAAAACACCATAGACGGCGACTCTCTAGTCTGGGGGCCAAGACAGAGTAATAATTCAAAAACGTAACCACATCTGTTTAAAGAAGTATCATCTGCAAATAGTATTGTATCGCACAAGTTATTAGTAAAGTGTGGGAGGTCATTAATGTAAATTTTGAAAAGCAATGGGCCCAATATCGATCCCTGAGACGTACCCATTATTATGGGTGCGTCAGCAGAGTTAGTTTTATAAATGACAACTTTCTGGACCCTATCAGACGAATAAGACTCAATAAGTCTTCTTGCTTCTTTACAGACACCATAATGCTTGAATTTATTTAAAAGTCTGGTGACCAACGCAATCAAAAGACTTAGATAGATCACGAAATATACGAATAACATCCTGTGTATGCTCCTAAGCAGCAAAAAAATTAAACTGTGTTTAAGGAGTGCAACTCCAGCATCTGTAGTGTGACCTTTGGTAAAACCAAACTGGTTTATATGCTATATGTTGTTACTTGTAAAATGATCAGTTAACTGATTAGACATAATATTTTTGAATGTGTAAAATGGAAATTGGTCGATAATTTGAAGTATCATTTTCATTTCCAGATTACTTTTAAACGCTGTCCTGCCTAAGTCTATGGTTTACGTTTACCGCTTAAGCGATATGCAATTACCTCTTACCTCTTCGACCGACCGCACCTCTTGCAACCAGTGCCTCAAACGGGACCAGGACTCGCGGCAGGACGGCTCATAGCAAATGATGGCCGCGTGCGCACCCCGATAGTACATCTTTGTCATCGCCTCGTATCTGAAGGGGACAGATAGACTTTAAGGCCAGGCCGGATCGCAATCTGACAAAAATTTTAATGTTTAAGCTGCCGGTGTGTAGAAATGGTTTAGAATTTTACTAGACAAGAAACCGGCTAATAGCGAGCTGGACTCGGGCGTCGAGGATTCCGTTCAAACTTATAGATTCTTTATTGTACAAAAACGAATATTAAAAAATTACAATATAAATAACGTGTACAAGGGCGGGCTTATTTCTACAAGAAATCTCTGCCAGCCAACCCCAGCAAGTGTGATGAGATGGTAGCAGCGGGTGAATGTACATCATAAAATTAAAAAAAAAAAGTATAAGTTCCTATTATCTAAGTTCGTAAAATATTTACATATACATTTCGGTTATTAGATTTTTTCCTTGACATGTGCTATAAGAGCTCGCTACCCACAGATACGTTCCTTTATACGTCTGTGTTGCTACCTGCCTAATTTCATGATTCTAGGTCAACGGCAAATACCCTATAGGTTTTATATCCTTTTGACATAAACAGTCATCTTTTAGTCGCGTTGACGTATAAGTACTTATGATTTTTTTACAATTACAGTTTGATATCTCTACGCGTTCCCGAGAAAAAGGGTCTTGACACACGGACAGACAAACGAGGTGATCCTGTAAGGGTTCCGTTTTTACCTTCTGATATGCGGAACCCTTAAAATTCATCAAAGGTAATGTCGTATCCATACATTTTTCTGAGGAGCTACTGTGGAATCGGCCATGTGGCTTTTGTAGAGGATGGCTAAATGAAGTGGTCTCAATAGGTGCTTAAAATGATAATGGCAGAAACAAACTATTGTGTCGTGTTGTGTTGTGACGCGTCAGAAGCGTATCGGTTTCATACATTTAATATGGCTAGAAACACATTATTACAGTGTGTTGTGTTGTGGCGCTACAACACAACACGACACAATAGTTTGTTTCAAGTGTAAGTATTTTATTCATTACTTCCAGGCTTCCGCCACTTCGCGATTAGGTACCTGCAAGACAAGTACCTACCGTATCGCGCACACTGAGAGCACAGATTACTAAATAGTTACTACGTAACAGATAAATCACTCCAAAGAAAATGCTCAATACCTAACGCGTTAATAGCCTACTTTTTCTGCCGCGTACAAAAATGCACCTACAGTTTTGAGTGTAGTCAGTATTGCTTCGCAGCTGCGCGAGACTACGTGACGTCAGATCGAACGCAATCGGACTAGGGTTGCCTCTTACGGTAAAAATATTTCAACCAATTGTGTTTTAAGAAAATAAAAAGTTTTATTTTAATATGATGTTTTACAATTTTTTTACCTGCGCGAAATTCCCGGTTGTTAAATTTAAAAGGGAAAATATTCGGAATTTGACATACCTACTGTTTTAACAGGTATTGATGTGGAAAATAAGAGCAAGATGGAGTGAAATTTACTTTTTTTAAGTGTTCAAATATGTTGCTGCCTGGTTTCTGTGCCAAACGATGTTCAAAAATTTACAAAAAAGTTACCTCGAGTTCTCGTGCATAGTTACAAAAAGCATCAGAGGGAGCTTTCAGCCTTCCGGAAAATGATGAGGACTTATTAAGATTTTTTTTAAAAACGTTGCCCCACACTAGCATTTTTTCATGTATCGTGGGTGCAGTTACAAACATAGAATATCACATGCACATACGCCCAGACCGGAACAAATTTCTGTAGGCCATACAAAATATTTGTCCCGTATACGGAAATCGAACCCGCGGCCCGCTGCGCAGTAGGATATCACTCGACCTCTGCACTAACCGTGTCGTCAAAGTGAAATTTGAAGTGTGCAAATATTCGAGATTCTGATAAGTCCGAAAATTTATTTCATAATTTTCTTCAATAAAACTAACGTTCAATAAGCATAAATTACTTAATTAGTTCGTATGAAAATTAATCGATCGTCACATTCGTAACACAAATAATGCAACAGTGCGTGCCCGGCCCGCGCATCCGACGTTCGTTGGCAGCCTACTAATTTCGCACCGCCGCGCCGCCGCCGTCGGTGCGGGCGAGAGTAGGCTAGTAACGCGCACAAGTGCATCGAGTGACAGAGGCTTGAGGCGCGTTCAGGGCTATGTTCCAAAACATCACCCGAGTGCACTCGGTCACCCGAAGGTCATCCTAAAACATTTCGGATGCACTCGAGAGGGTTGGAGTGGCGTGTCCTAAAACGCTACGGAGTGCACTCGATCGAGTAGAATCTCACCCGCACAATATAGCAAGGTGTAATTTCACTCGATTGGATTTGGCGGGAAATTGTGTGGATTTTAAAGTTGTGTGTGATTGCGATTACAAAGATTTCATATTCACACACAATTTGTGCATCTCGGAGAGCGAGGATGCGCTTCGTAACGTCGACAATAAGTTAATTTTAAATTCCAAAGACTATAGGTATCGTAAGTGACACGATTGTACTATTGGCCTTCATTTTCGCTGAAGCTAGGTTAGGCCGCGATTTAACAGAATTCATATTCTGTTGGTTTTAGCATTTTCGTAGATGAAACAGAGGAATGTAATCCATGCATTAAAGCGAACGGACGCGCCGATGAATTATATATTTTCTCATTTTTGTATATTTGGTTATGTAAACAAAGCAGACAACAGTCTTGCCGTTCTAAAACAACCAACACTCCGACCACCCTAACCGGCCACTCTTCCCCCACCACCTACTCACTCCGGGTGATGTTTTGGAACGTAGCCCAGAGCCTTCGCGCGAAATACAACTTTTCGCTCTAACCCCGTTCAATGCCTTCGAGCGTGACAACCGGGTGAAACAACCGCCCGTTCAAGACCTTAAGAGTGTTGGCGCGAGTTACAACCGAACAACCATCGAATTTGATGGTTGTAAAACGCTCTGACGTTTATTACTGAAATACTCTAACGTGGTGGGATGAGCGGCCATATTCTATAATGTCATCTACTAGAAAGAGAGAGAAATAAAAAATCATGTGAAAGAGGGAGATAAAAGATTTGGTTGCCGCAATCCGTTTAACGCCTCTGAGCGAGTTAAAAAACAACCGGACAACTACACCCAGAGGCCCTGAATGCGCCTCTGCTGAGAGTGTAAAAAAGCAGCAGGGCTGCGCTCTTGGCACAGGTGTATAGGAACGTTTCGCGCGCCTTCTTGCGCGCGCTTGATTATTTACCATCAGAGACAACCCTGTCGCTCGTAGCGACGTAGAATTGCTAGCCCATAGCATTAAGGTGTGATTCAGTTTGCATGCTCAAAGTTTTGTTATTTAAAATGTCGGCTTTTTTTGAAGATTAAAGGAGTAAAGTAGGAGGAGTTATGTACATTGTACTATTAGCTATTTTGAGTTACTACTATGGTGTCCTTTGTGTTGACATCGTGACACATACGATTGCCGTATACCTTTCGCTGCCAGCCGTGTCCCACACACCCACATGGAATATCTTCCCATGGGAGTTCATGGTTTTACAGGTGAATGCCGCACCTATGGTCTGTAACAATGTTTTACATTTTATCAGTTAAAAATTGAAAAAACACAAATAAGGAAACGTACACCCAAACTATGTGACCCGTTCAGGGGGGAGGGGAGTCTTCAATGTACCACGCTTGGTGACAGGGGCGGGGGCGGGGGTTTGGTTTTCGTCATGTAGTCAATATCGTCTAGGGAAATTTCGCGCTTTTTTGAGCTATATTTTTAAATATGGCGCACAGCGCTTAGCGTTTTTGAATTCATAGGTGGCATTCACCACTGACACACATACGCCGGGACGTCAGCTGATTGATTGAAAACTGACGGTTTGTCAATATTAGGTATGCATGTGATGGATGGTTATTAGGTTTAAATAAAAGAAACCTGCTGAATGAATGAAGATATATTGAGATACTATTAAATCTCATTCGATTCACAACAATGCAGTGGGGCCAACGAGAAGGCAAAAAGGAAGTTGATATAGACATATATAGGTGTTAATAATACAATCTCTGAGTTTAATTACTGCTAAAATATGTATACATTCAATTATTGCTTCAATAGCATGCACTCTTGGTGTCACGCGGCAAGCACTATATTAATAACTAGCTTTCCGCCTTTGACTTCGCCTGTGTTATTTTTGATTTCCCATGGGAATTTTTTTCCCGTAGGAAAATTACCCTATGTCCTTCCCCTGGTCTGGAACTATCCCTATACCAACTTTAATCGGTTCAGTAGTTTCGAAGCCTATGCCTATTCAATACAAACAAACCATCTAATCTTTACTCTTTATAATATTAGTATAGAAGACAAATATGAGCCAAACAAACACATATCCATTATATATAAACAGGGCGATGTTAAGAGTTTATATTTTCGAAAAAATGGTCTGCAAGAATCAATTTGTCTTAATCAAAAAATTTGCACGGATACATCTATTTTGCATGATAGAAGCCCTGTCCAATTCAGTGCTATTGCCCCATAATACAATACCATATCGTAGGATACTGTTTAAATAACCGTTGTTACTGTTTACATATACTACGGGTGGTCACCGAGGGCGAGGAGGGGGGTAAAAAAATGTATAAAGCGGGTCACGTAGTATGGGTATGTTCCCTAATGGAGTTATTGGGGACATCTTAGATTGTTTTGGGGTCCCAATATATTACGTCATCTACTAGAAAGAGAGAGAAACAAAGAATTCATATGAAACAGAGAGATAACAGATATTACTGCTGCAACAAGTTAAACACCTCAGAACGAATTAAATAACAACTGAATAACTACACTCCAAGGTACTCTAAATGCATCCGCAATATTAGAATTGCCGATACAACAATACTTTTTAAAAAATTCAGTTTCGCACTTCAAAAATGTGATGTAAACGTGTGTTGTTTTGTCTGTTTCCTTGCAAATGAGGCACGAATCAGGGAACTATGTTCGGGGAATCCCATGTTCTATTCAGTCAGCAATTTGAGGTAATATGCCTCAAATTGCCTATTCAGTGTATGGCCCAATTAAAAATTAATTAGGAGGCATGATCCTCCTATGGTGAAGGAAAACATTGTGAGGCAACCTGCATATATCTGCGAAGGAATTCAATGGTGTATGTGAAGTCGACCAATCTAATCACCCTAAAATTGGCTTAAGTAGGCTCGAACCTCTCGGTAGGGACGTATATGAGCTGTGATGATGATGAATTGTATGATGTGCCATCTTCGTAGAAAAATAAGTTTGGTCAATAACATAAGAGGCACTTACAATATTTTCAAATAAATGTATATATGACACTGTTCAAAAAATATTTCATAAAACAGTGTTTAAAAGGGAGTGTATTTTTAAAATACCCCATTTTGTACTTTAAACGAAATGCTAAAAAGTGTCTCAGATTGGCTTCTAACCTAGACATATCATCAGAGAATCCAAAACCCTATCGAACTGTAAATAAAACTCATTGTCAACCAAAGTGGCGTTTCATTTGTTTTTCCTTTCCACTGTTGATATAAAACACTGCAACTAAAATAAAAAAGTAAAATGTTAAAAAGCAAACTGTGAGTCTTCCGTAGCCACCAAGTTCACTTAATGGCATTTATTTATTTATTTCCATACTTTACTGGAATTATTTCAATACGATAGAAAAGCACTGAACTAACAATAACATTTTATCTACTATCCTAAATCTACCTTGACTACCTACAGTCTATAATGTAGATACCTCAATAGATGCCTATTTAGGTACCCACTCTATAACTAACAGTGAATATTGCCTCTTGTGAATTCACTCAGTGCATTATTGAATATCTGACATAAAATATTAAAAACCCCAAGGTACACATTAATGGTGCTTCCTTTAATCAACTATTTAATTAACTAAATTATTGAATTGACTAAATTATTTAATTAACTAAAGAATTGATGATGATGTGAGGGATGGCCAACTGGTCAACCAGTCGATTGTGGCAAGGCTAAAAACATAAGAAAATAAAGTATAATATAATTAATAAAAAATAATTATATGTAAAAATTGGTAAACTAAAAATTTGAGAAGTAGGTATGTAGGTAATTGGTAGATATCACAGGATTTCGTTAATAAACAGTAGGTCTTGAGTAGGTATAATCAAGTTGGCTACCCCTATTGGAACATGTGAATTGGCATTTTTTAGCCAAATTTACAGTCTGTTTTATTTGGTTACTTCAAGTAAACACTGTTTTAGAAAATGAAAAACATGAGTATACTTACATTTGATACTTTTGAATTAAAAGTACAATTCACGAATCTTATCACTAAACTTGTTTTTCCAACGTGTTCACCCCCCATTAACACAAATTTAAAATCACATCGACTCATTTTTGCTGACAAAAAGCAGTGATGTTTGTATTTTACACTGTGCACTTACTGCAATAAAGTGCAATGTTATGTTTACAGTTTATTCCAAATAGCAATAAAAATGATAGTTGTTAAAAATAACAAACCACAAAAACAACGCAACGAACAACAACAAAAGTTCTTTCTTTTTTTTTTTTTTTTAATTTTGTTTATCCCATTTGGGAAAGGCAAAGGCGTCAACCATACAGCCTAGTCTGTATGCAATAAACTATTGTTATTCATTCTTCTTTTGAATTCACAAATCGCCAAACGTAGAGGTTACATATTCATAAATTGCTTCAAAGCATTTTTCAATGGAAAGAAGTTTTTGTAAAGAGCGCGGTAGATCTTGCTGGTGTTTCATTATTTTTGAAATTTCTTCTAATAAAATGTTTCTTTGCAGGGCAAAAATTGGACATTCGTAAAAAAGGTGATGCAGAGATTGAGGTAAGGTGGTGTTGCACCAGTTGCACGATGGGGAAGAAGTCATGCCTAGCCGGTACAAATGGTCATTGAATCGACCGTGCCCAATTCGCAAACGGCAAATAATAGTAAAAAATCTTCTGTTTATGTAATTGTGTCTATTGAACCAGGGTTGTTTTATTTTATTATTTATTTCTCGATACCACTTCCCTTTTATGAGCAAAGTACTATTCCAGTGTTCTTCCCATAGCTTCAATATTTCTTTCTTGATTAGAGCTGTACAATCAGTATTCATTTATTTTTACTTTCCTTGTATTCGTAATAAAAAGCACAGTGTTAACCTCGGGTTAAAGGCTTATTTAGTCCCTCGAACTATTGGTGCCCTCGGTACGCTCGGGCGCCAACAACGTCTCGGGACGAAATAACTTACTTTCACCCCTGGGGTAACAATGTACTATTCCGTGATGGGGGGATGAAAAGTATATTTCTTATTCATATCGTTAGAAAAATCAAAACAAGTAAGAAAAAACTGAATGGAGTTTCTCGTGTATACATTATTAGTGTGAACCGTAAGGTCTTTTTTATATTCTATATAATAATAATAATAATAATAATAAATATATTTATTTTCCTTCCACATTACAATGTTTCAAACAAATATGTTAACAGTGCAGTATAACGTGGAAGAACAGGAGTCCAAATAGGTAAACCCGTGCTATGGATCTCCTGGTCTCCACCCCCTTAGGACTTATTACAAAAGAAATGTACCTAGTTACCACTTATAAATACATGGTGTGTGAAATTATTTAAAAATGTATAAGTGTGTGTGGGTGTGGGAGTATGTATGAGTTTGTGCGTGTGCGTGTGTATGTGTGTGGGTGGATGTGTGCAATCGTGCGTGTGTATGTTTATGTTTTTTTATTATTATCATATCATTGTTTTTAATATGTTTTCCGTTTCTTCATAATTTAGTGTTAAGAGGTATTTAGATACAATCTTCTTACATATGTGTTTGGTCATGGGATATATATATAGCATATTATTAATTTTATTATATATTTTTCCACTGAGAGTCGGAAAAAATTTCTTAGCAAAAGCTGTTCTTGAACTTATTGTGCTGCAAACCGTGTGCTTTCTTCTAGTATTGGCTCTAGCATGATTTACATTGTAGTGTTCAAGGGAGTGTTTCCGTAATATAATAGATAAAATAAAAAGTTGCCTAACGGTCAGAACTTTCACCTCCTTATACAGCTCAGTAGTAGGGTACAGTCTTGGCTTGCTATAACCTAACTTTAGGATAAGCCTCTGAGCTCGTTCTAGCATCAGAATAAAAGTTTTAGCGGCACCCCCCCATGACGAAACACAATAAGATAGAACCGATTGACAAAGAGCTAGGTAAATATATTTTATTATGTCCTTATCAGCAACTGATCTTAACTGTTTAAAAACAAAAGCAAGTTTCCTAACTTTCTTAGATAAATATAAAATATGCTCCTTAAAATTAAGTCTGTCGTCAATTATTATACCCAAATATTTAATGCTATCAGTGCGTCTAATCGGAGGACAAGAACAAGATGAAGAAAAACAGGAATGTGCCACAATATTACGGTCAGATGAATATGGTACGGGATCACGGATGCAAAAGGCTAAGTACTTAGTTTTAGAGGCATTTAGAGTTAACGAATGTGCTGCGAGCCAGTGGCAAACCCTGTCAAATCCTTTTTGAGCTGAAGTGAAAACTTCATCCCAATTATCACCATAAAAAGTGAGAGTGGTATCATCAGCGTATGATAGGATTTTGCAATTTTCAAGTTTAAGGTTACAGAGTTCGTTGATGTAACAAAGAAAAAGTGTCGGACCAAGGACACTGCCTTGAGGCACACCATACTTAATTGAACCCTCCCCGCTTACCAAATCATTAATCCTAACCCTCTGAGTGCGATTATTCATATAATCTTGAAACAAAAGAAGTTGATCACCTCTTATGCCAATACCCTCCAACTTTCTATACAGCACAGGAAAAGAGACTGTATCGAATGCCTTAGCCAAATCTAGAAAAATTGTAATACATTTCTTTTTATCATCCAGTTTGGTGGCCAAAAAGTTAGTGTAAGTATGAAGTGCGTCATCTGTTGATCTATTGGCTCTGAAACCAAATTGGTTTTCAGACAATATGTTTTTGGATTCTAAATAGTTACGCAATCTTTTATTTATAATTTTCTCCAAGACTTTCGAAAGTGCCGTTAATATAGAAATAGGTCTGTAATTATCGACACAGTCTCTTCTCCCAGCCTTATAAATTGGTATAAGAACAGACTTTTTTAGTGCATCCGGAAATTTTGCAAGTCTTAAGCATTTATTAAATAAATTAGTTAAAGTCGGAGTAATCAAAGTACTCAAATGCTTTAAGACCTGGGCTGAAATGCCATCATAACCCGTGGATGGGCTGGCTTTGAGGCTTCTGATTGTACACTCTATTTCTTCCTCATTTGTCTCGGCTAAAAAGAACGAACTATTTTGTGAGACAACTGGTAAAAACTCAGGGGGAAAGGGTGGAACATTAGCCCCTATTCTAGTGGACAAGTTATGGCCTACATTAGTAAAAAAGTTGTTGACCTCTTCAATAGATGCTTCACTTGTACTACAGATATCCAAAAGTTCAATAGGTGGACTATTAGTTTTGTTTAAGTTGGCCATAGTTTTGACAACTGTCCACAACTTTTTACTGTCATTTTTGGAGTTAATGAGCTCCTGCTTATTATGAGCTTGTTTAAGAGCTTTGGTAATATTTTTAAGATAGTTACGGTATCTTTTATAAGTAATCTTTAGAACCTCATTATTAGGATCCTTCTTGAGTTTAGCATGTAATCGGTCTCGGTTTCGAACGCATCTCAATAAACCGGGCGTTAGCCACGGTTTTAATATTATTTTATTTCTAGATATTTTATATTTTTTACTGTTTGTGTTTATGATTTTTTGTATGTAATCTTGAAAAAGGTTTGTAGCTGAATTGATATCCTCGATATTTATTATGTTATTGAAGTCAAGACTTTTGCAGTCAGAATAGAGATTTTCATAATTAATTTTTACTGTTGTTTGAGTCTTGTACTTATTAAACCCTTTGTTTTGCAAACATACTAGTACAGATTCGTGGTCAGTTATAGCTGTTTGAAGTATAAACGTTTTCGTAATTAATTTGGTTTTTACAATGACGTGATCAAGGCAGCTACGCCCTCTGGTAGGTGTATAATAAGAAGGAATTAATCCATTGAATGTGATTAACTCAAGGTAGTTGCAAGAAGTCAGCTCATCTCTAATGTTTATATTAATATCACCTACAAGTATTATATTATTAAAGTTTGAAAGAACAGAAAAGAGACTTTGTAGAGAGTTAAGGAAATTATCCAGATTATTAAAGCTTGGCGGTCGATATATAGCAATAATTACGTATTCAAGTCCAAGCTTTATAAGTAAACAGTTCGCTTCAGTCAACCGATACTCTTCAACACGAAAATTAAGAGAACTGTTTACCATAACAACAACGCCGTCGTTTTGGTTAAAGTTGTTTGTCGTTTTAAATACGTTATAGCCAGCCAAGCAAGGGATATTATCAGTATGAGCTAACCAACACTCACTTAAAACCAAAATGTCACACTGCATTTTCAAGCTAGATATAAGGGCACAGAAGGCATCAAAATTGTGATTGATGCTACGTATATTTTGCTGTAATATTTTTAGGTAAATGTCTGGATATTTTATTTGATCCAGACACTGTCCAGGTTCACATAAGATCGGGTCTAAGATATTAATTTGATCTATATTATCTATTAGATCCACTGTATTAACAGGTATTGTACAAGTCCATTAAACGCGTATTTATTAAAAAGTGTGTCTGCATCGTGTAAAAAATAACTTGTATACATACAAGTGTGTATAAGTGTGTATGGATGTAGAGAGTGTGTGTTTGAACTGAGTGAGTGTTGATATGTATATGTGTGAAAGTGGATTTTAAAAATGTTGCGAGGAAGTTCATGACTTACGTAAGATTGTTGAGTGTTACAAAGTCGTATAAGGATAAAAAATATGTTGTGTGTAGATTTGGAAATAAAAATATATAGTAAACTAAGTAAAAATAATGTAAATAATTTTTTTCTGTGAGAAAGATAACAGTAAAGTAAATCTATGTTAATATTTTTGTATAAAAGATAACAATTAAGTAAATCTATGTTAATATTTTTATGATATGTCGCGTAGTTGAGTTTCATCTTTAACCAGAATATATGGGGATCCCTCTTGTTTCTTAAGGAAGATGTTTCCATTTGAAGTCCAGCAGAATTTGTAACTTGCTTGCCTGGCGTGCTCTCGAGCAAGATAATATAGTCTTCTAGATTTCGTTGTAAGATTTTCAGAAAGAAACAATGAGGTCGCGTTATTTTCGATGCCCAAATGCCCAACGTTTAGTTTACTGGTTTTATTGAATCTTCTTGCTGAATCTAAAAATTTGTGTTTTGTTAGAGTGCTGGATAGTTCCACGATGATCACAGACTTTGATAAATCGCGTTTATTAGGAATACGATAAACATCTCGAACATCAGCATGCTGGAGAGGAATTGCGAGAATCTTGGCGAGATTTTGGATGTAATTAAATAAGTTTTCTTTACGTTCTTGTTCAACATGCGGAATGAACTTTATTTCAATGCAGGTTTTTTTAAGTGACTTTTCCAGTAATTCACATTTATCTTCGACTTTCACAATCTGAGATATAAGTTCCTTTTTTTGTCCTTCTAACCCATCAATTTTAGTCTGCAGATTTTCAAGTTGGGACGACATAAAGTCCAGAGACTTTTCAATGTCCTGATTTGTAGTGTTAATAATAGAGGTCTGTGTTTTAACTTCTTGTATATCCCTACTCAGGTTATCAAACTTTATGTTTTGTGACTCAATAAAGGACTCAAAAAGTTTTTGCATTTCCATTTTGAAAGCCGTGAGCTCATCGTAATCCTCTTCCGACAGTCGTCGTCGTTTATCTCGCTGTGTAATATGAATTGGGCTGGTATCAGTGACTGTGAGCCCCATGGATCCCGCAGCAGTACCATCTTTCCTCATAAAATTTGGATCCGAAACGGACATAGATTTATTAAGTTTAGGTGATCGTAACATAATTTTATCGTGAATAGTAGATCCCAAAAGTGCTCACAAACGACGTAGCTTTGAAAACAGGTTGATTTGGGCACCCAGTTAAAGAATAGGGCTGCAATTAGAAATAAGGATGCCGGATGATACTGAATCAGAACACGAGGCCGCCACCAGTATACAGCCGTGCTTGTCTATGGTTCTAGAGTACAGTGTAGCGTCAGAATAGGACCCCTCGCATCAGAATAGCACGCCGCGCGTCAGAATAGGACGCCGCACTTAACAGCAACCGCGTCAAGGTACTAGGATCGCAGACGCGCAAGGCGTTATGTAACTCACAGTTGGTAGCACTGCGCGAAAGTGACGCGTTGAGGGCCGCTTGCCTGCACGAGGTTCAGGTTACGCACTGACGACAGCGAGATCTCTTAGGTGTTTATGCACTCCTATTATAACTTTGGTATTTTTTTTTTAATTAAAATTAAATTAAAAGTGAAATATTTGAAATAGTGACGCAGTTCTAGACACGACTACTCGTATAAATAGAGTATATGAAATTGATATGTTTTTTATAGGTACGTCTAGAGTGTTCATAGTTTTGGCCAGTTTATCTACTTCCTCGTTTCCATATACACCGATATGAGCTGGAGTCCAAAATAATATAATGTCTATTTGATAATTTATTTTTAAATGATGTATCTGATCTCGGATATTATATATTAAATGATTTGTGACTGATGAAAAGGAAGGATTTCTCAAAGCCATCAACACACTCATGCTGTCAGTAATAATAATCCATTTTTTGTATTGGCTGAACTGTTGAATGTAGTTAAGAGCTACAATTATAGCATTCGCCTCAGCAGAAAATATGCTGGCATTTTGGCACATTTTAAAACTATGTCCAGTTTTACTACCTGCATCATACATAGCTACTGCAACACTTACATTCGTCTTTGAACCATCTGTATAAATTGATCGATAATCATTATAAGCCTGTAGACTTTCGTAAACATCATATTTATCTTTAAAATCTTTATGTAGGACAATATGAATGTCACAGAATTTACTAGCATATGAGCCACTATAACAATGTAAAGTAGTACTACAAAATATATTACATTGTTCTTTTAAACTTATAAAATGTGAGAAATTCTTTGAAAGAAAAGTGTTAGTGGAACATACATTTAATTTATTTAAAAGATCATTATTCGAACGCGATAAGAGTTTAAAAAGAAATTTAAGTTTTAAAAATTCAAAGCGAATAACCATTGGTGGTAAATGACATTCGACCTGCATAGAATTTATTGGGGAAGTGTTCATAGCACCTAGTATTAATCGTAAGTTCTTATTCTGTATTTTATCAATAATATCTATGTATTTTGGATCGGAAGCGTAACAAAAGAAAGCATACTCAAAATGACTTCTGACCAAAGCTTTATAAAGCATTAACACAATTTTAGGATCAGCACCCCATTTCAATCCAGTAACGGACCTAATTACATTAGTGGCTTTTAAAGCTCTGCTCACCAAGCAATCAACATATAAATCCCACGTAAGATTTTCGTGAAAAATAACACCCAAGAATTTAACTGAATTATCAATAGGCAAAGTATGATTGCTGTATGTAATATTAATTAGAGGTAGAGAACTGTATTTTGGGCAAAATATTACAACTTTACTTTTTAAAAGGCTAACATTTAAATCAAGTTCTGAGAAGTAATCTGCCAGCTTCACTAGATTATTATTTAATGTTAATTGAATATCTAATACATTAGTACCTTTACAATAAATGACAAGGTCATCAGCAAACTGAAGATTGTTGACTAAATTATTATTAAGAATGGAATTTAGTTTTCTTATATACAAAATATACAGAATAGGACTCAAGATGCCTCCTTGACATACACCTTTGCTCGAAAATCTAGGGCCTAAAAATTTATTATCTATTTTGACATACACTTTTCTATCCGTGAGAAAAGCATATATCCAATAAGCAATTTTTACAGGTAAGAAAGATAATAGAGATTCAAACAAAATACCATGATTAACGTTATTAAATGCACCTTCTATATCAAAAAACACTGCTATTGTATACTCCATATTCTTTTGAGCTGTAGTGACGTCCAAAAAAAAATGTGCTAAGCTTTCTTGAGCCGAAAGTCCTCGCCTAAACCCAAACTGGTTTAAAGGTAAAATTGAGTTCTTTTCTATGAAGAATTCCAATCGTTGTTTGATTAGCTGTTCAAATAATTTACCAGCACAAGACGTTAAAGCGATAGGACGATAAGAATCGGGATGAGAAGCAATTTTTCCAGGTTTTAAAATAGGAACCAAGCAGTCCATTTTCCAATTAGGAGGAATTGTGCAATCTTGCCACAAAATATTATAAATTTGTAAAAGCTTATAAAGATTGTCAGTGTTAAGTAGCTGAAACATCTTGAACGATAAACTATCTAATCCACAAGCAGTGTTTTTTCTAGATTTCAGAGCTGCAGTTAATTCGTCAAAAGAAAATGGATCAGTGAGGAATGACTGATTATCTGGTAAACTATTGTCCTTCACAATTGGCCTGTTATTTTGCACAAAGTCAGGCGTGTATTTACGTAAAAAATCACTGACCCACGAAAAATCACTATTTTGCTTTTTATATGTTTTATGTGTAAGTTTTCTCATGTTACCCCATACTACTGAAACTGGTGTCAATCGATTTAATTTTGTACAGAATTCTATCCAACTACTTAGTCTTTCTCTCTTAATGGTAAGTTTTTTAGCAGCTTGTAATCTTTTGAAATTAATATATTTTTCTTGAGAAGGATTATTCTTAAAATCAAGATAGGCTTGCTTGCTTTCCTGGACAGCTTTAGCGCAATTACTATTCCACCAAGGAACTGTTCGATATTTTGATTTTAAGTTTTGAGTAGCAATGTTACGTGATTCGGACCGAGAGGTACGAGAGGGAATTGACTTTTGTGCAGCTGTCAAAATGATTTGACAAAAGAGTTGTATGAATCTATTGGATTACTAATAGGGTTACATTGAAAATTATCTAAATCCTTATTAACAATTGAAGAATACAACTTCCAATCGACTAATCTATGATTAATGCGATTGTTAAAATCATTTTCATCCTGAAAATTGTTTTGAGAGTTGAAACATTGTGAACTACTATTGAATGTAATCTTAGTAAATGTTGGCAAATGATAACTGCCCAATGGATCGTCGTGAACTGACCATTCGCAGCGAAGAGCTAATGAAGGAGATACCATAGTCAAGTCCAAACCATTGGGTCTCCAAGAATGAGAACCGACAGTTGTGACCTGACCATCATTCAACAGGACTAAATTGCATTCATCTAAACACTCAAGAATATCCTTACCTCTGGAATCCGATAACGGACATCCCCAAATTGAGTGATGAGCATTGAAGTCACCAGCTATAATCGTCGGCCTATGGAGAGAATTCAAGAAATGTTTAAACTTATTTTTAGAGAAACTGGGAATACAATTTGTTGGACAATATATACTGGCTATTGAAATAGTGTTCTGATTTATTTCTAAATGTATTACAATTGTTTGAAGAGAGTTGTCAAAATAAGATGTTACTTTTTGATATTTTAGTGATGTATGGATTAAAATAGCAACACCATTATGCTTGTTGCCACAGTCATTACGTTCAATATGATAACCTTTGATTTTAAACTGCTTCTGAGGCTTTAGCCATGTTTCACATATAATTGCGATATGAATAAAATGGTCATAAAGAAATTTCGTAAAAATAAGTTGATTGCTTAATAAGCTTTGAGCATTCCACTGTACGATATTCAATTGATTGGGGGTGAATTGTGGGGATTTGATTGCTTACCAAAAGTATTTTTTAAGACCTCTAAAACACTTTTAGAATTTATAGAAGTATTTTGAGTATTATGCAAAGAAACACATTTAGTTATGGTTTCAACTAATAATGAGAGACACTTGCTGTCAGTATTGAGCAGTGTAAACAAATCTAAATTATTTTTTGTCTTACTTTCTAATTTGGGAAAATTTAAAGGATTTGTAATATCTGCATAAGAAGCAGGCTTATATTTATTTCTATTTTCAATGATTTTCTGTTTTTTAACTGGGCATATTGGAGACACTAGTATGATTGCCATCACAATGAATGCAAGTAGCTTTTTCGATAGAAACTGTACAAGTCTTATAGTTATGATTTTCTTTACATATACTACATTTTTCAGAATTTTTACAATATTTTGCCAAATGTCCGTATCTCAAACATTTGTAACATTGCTTAACTGGTGGTATATATTGAGACACATCATGTCTCCAACCACCAATATCTATATGATTTGGCAAAATTGAAGTGGCAAATGTCACTATTACTGTAGTTGTAGGTTGTAATATAAAACCCTCAGTCACATTTATTTTTTTCATTATTCTTTTTATTGTTATTATTTTTTTTGTACTTGTTATCATAGTAAATATTCTCTTGTTTGATATAATGGTAGGTACATTTCTTATAACTCCGGACACCTCAGTTGTAGCAGCAGGAATACTGGCTTTGAATTTGTATTCTTTCAAGAAGGTATTATTATTTAAAAAGGCATTCGCCAAGTCTGGTTTTTCAAAATAAATACCTATCTTAAACTTATTGATATTTCTTAAAAATTTGACGCCTTTGTTAAAGCGCTTTAAACAAGTTGACAAAGAAAGAAGATCTCTTGTTCCAATTGGTTTCTGGATGTCTGATGACTCAACAAAAACCACAAATTCAGTGCCGCTAATTTCTTCCGGATATCTGCGTATATAGTCAGTAACATAATAAGGCTTGTACCTATCTGCATTGCTTATTTCTTCATCACTGTCCGAAGAGGACATATCCGTTTCTACCAACCTTACCTCATCTGTCTCCCTATCTGCATCACCAGACTCCGGTTCATCCTCCTTTTTTTTTCTTTTTCTCGAACTCCGCTTCCCCATATCTGCTTATAATATTATTTAATGCCTATATGTTATATACCTCTTTTGTTTGTGTTTTATTAAGTAACTGACTACAATTAAAAAATTACAAATAAAATATTATAAAGAGCCCGCCTTTACTATGTGAAGTTCCCGCGCTTTTTTTCAAAAGTTCTTTCTTCTTTTTCTTTTTGTTGAATGAAAAGTTACTTGTCACCCTTGACATTGACACTTTTGACAGTGACACTTTTTTGATGGATGGGGCGTTCCGAATTGCGTTATAAGCGATAAAATCGCGAATCCGACCAAATTAAATCGTCACAAATATAAGGGCTATTGAATCAGTAGGTTATGTTGTGACTTTGGTCATATTCGCGATATTATCACTTTTATCGTTTTACGGAACGCAGAGGCGCGTTCAGCGCCTCTGGGGCCGTGTTCCGTTTCGCGATTATAGTGACCATCAGCACTGTGAGCGCGCTAACAGGCGGCCCGTTTCGGGACAACAGCGTTCACGTTGGATGTGATGACGTCATTGATTGCGTCACAAACAACGTTTACAGTGCTCAGGCCAAATTTGTCAGCACCGTGAGTCAAATGTCATTATCGAGTTGACATTTTGTTTTAATTGGCTAATTCGATGGTTGAAAATTACTTTATAATTGAATTGAAGGCAAAAATAAGCCAAATATCCTAAAAATTGAATTAAATATAAGGAAAAAATGACGACATTAGAATTACCAGTTTTTGTTGAAGAAGGAAACAAAATAGTTTACCTCAAACTGTCTCCTGAAGACGCTAAAAGAGCAGAAAATGGTGAAAGATAGGTACAACGCAATGAAAAACTGATAAAGCTTGAATATCACAGAAAACAATTGAAATTACGAGTTAAATTCTTTTTGAGGTTATGTTTGTTTTGATATTATTGACATAAGCGCGCTTACGATCGTTCCGAGACGATAGTATGCCATTGGCATCATTATCGCGTCTATTGATTCGGTCCGGGCGTGAGCAGTCTGAGTACTGTGAGTAGTGTAATCTCGAAACGGAACAGGGCCTGGGTGTAGTTGTCCGGTTGTTTTTTAACTCGCTCAAAGGCGTTGAACGGATTGCAGCAACCAAATCTTTTATCTCCCTCTTTCATTAATTTTTATTTCTCTGTCTTTCTAGTAGATGACATTATAGAATATGGCCGCCAATATCATCCAATCACGTAAGAGTATTTCAGTAATAAACGTCAGAGCGTTTTACAACCAGCAAATTCGATGGTTGTTCGGTTGTAACTCGCGCCGACGCTCAAAGGTCTTGAACGGGCCGGTTGTTTCACCCGGTTGTCACGCTCGAAGGCATTGAACGGGGTTAGAGCGAAAAGTTGTACTTCGCGGGAAGGCGCTGAACGCGCCTCAGGGGGAACCGTGTGGTGGTGCGTTCCGAATTGCGATAAAAGCGATAATATCACGAATCCGATCAAATTAAATCGTCACAAAATATAAGGGCTATTGAATCAGTAGGTTATGTTGTGACTTTGGTCGGATTCGCGATATTATCACTTTTATCGTTTTACGGAACGCAGGGTGGGTTACTGAAATAATCTATCAAGGGTACGTTTGAAAATGAGTAATATTTACTCGGGTTAGAGTGAATTTCACCCGATATCGTTCGAGAACCACCCGAGTGAAACCGAGGTTAACCGACTAATTACTCCGCTCGTATTTCTGAACGCATTAGTGCAGAGTAATTATCGCCTGACAGGAGTGAATTTCTCACGGCCCCCAGTAAGCATTAAAACCTGACATTGACAGTTGACTGTTCTGTGATCTGTGGCTACTGATTTCGTTTATAAGTTGAAGTTAAAGTTTACAAATGTTAAGTAAAACTTTGTGCAGTTGTAAAATAAAGCTAGTTTGCGTTGCAAAACACAAGAACCCTTCTTTTCGTTTTTAACTGACAGAACCCGTTTGAGAACTCGTGAAGTGCGAAAATCACTCGCTAGTGTTTGAAAACTAGTTAAATTTCTCTTTCTCGCAATATATCTATCCTTTTCCTTTTTACCGAGTGAAAACTTCACGGGTTTTCGAACGGCCCCCAAATCGCCTGTAGTTTGACAGCCATTGCACGGTCAATACAAAACTTAGCGTCGACTTCCATATAAGAAACAGTGATGGAAATACTGCGATTGTCAAACTGAGCGATCACAACACGATAGATTTTTTCCCCCGTGTTCCGAGCATATTACCCCGCGTTCCAAATTACGATAATGGTTACCATCATCTGTGAGCTTTTAAGCATTTATCTAAAGGAGATGGAAAAACTGGGTGAACCTGCCGGCCTATTCAATTCAATTCAATTTTTAGGTAAAGTGGCTTCTGTCAGATTTGACAATTTCGCCAATTTCAAGTGGGAAGCGAAAACACGGATATAAATTAAGAAGTTTAGCGGTATGATAGCTACTTAGCCGGTTGGGCTACCTGTGGACAATGCAAAGCGAACATTAAAATATAACATTAAAATATTGTTAGTAGCGGCCAAAATTAAGGGTTGTAGGTGAGAAATTAAAGGAGGGTGTAGGTATGAGTTGTTCGCTAACTTCGGTTGCTCACATGAACTGTCATTTTTGAAAGGAACTTAACATCCATTACTGCTATCATGAACGCCTCCGTAACACATAAGATCATTAAACTAGTAATGGATCTAAAGTTCCTTTCAAAAATGACAGTTCTAGTTACCAACCGTAGTTAGCGAATAGGCCTGCAGAACCCGTCTGCCAAAGTCAAAGTACATACATTGACCATAAGACCATGCACGTTTATACAACTAGTTGACGTGCGGCCGCTGCCATTTAGTGTCGTTTCGTGTCGTAAGTAAGAGCTTCTAAAAATTTCTGTAATCGTCAATACAATGTCGTTCGGTTCATCGTTCGCCGTATTATTTATCGCAAGATGCAACACTCTCTCTTTTACTTTAAGTGACAGATTGTGATAGCACCATACCTCATAGTCGGAACGGATCACTTATTGTAATATGCATCGCTAGCTCTTAAGAAGATCGAATAATGATGCTGCCAGGTAGGGCAGTCTATAAATGCCGGCTAAACCATAATAGTTTCTTTCACTAGGAGGAGAAATATAGACTGACTTAAGCCTCCTTAACTTTTTGGAAGGACTATTGAATTCTTACAAAGTGCCAAATACCTTGTTGTCCATTTGGACCACAGGCTAAACTGGGGTATGGCTAAATGCTCCGAGTGGTCGAGGGAGGAAGATCGAAATTGGAATCCCAAACCATGAGGAAACTGTATGGTTGCCTCATGGTAAATCTTATAATAGCAATGCCTGCCGATGCCATGCTTGAAATGTTAGAGTTCAAATATTTTACAAAAATATTTGAATATTTTACAAAAATATTTGAATATATTACAAAAATATTTGAATAGGTACAGACAATATCACACTTATATATTGATGTCGGTGCCAAACGATGATCTCCTAGAAAGTCTTAAAATTTGTCACTGACTTCAATATAGAAGTGTGATGGTGTCTGTACCTATTTTTATATTATTTTAACTTTTCGGTATTTTTGAAGACGGTTTTTATTTTTTGTAAATTAACTTTTTAGTGAATGAAATCTTTTTAGTGAAAGAAACCCTAATATAATACCAGCCCTCGATTTTCATGGGATTCTACCATCAGATCCTGACTTAAGTGACCTTGAGACCACCTCAGGAGTATACTCTATCGAATACAAAAATAATTTTGAAAATAGGTTCACAATTAAAGGAGTAGTCGCGTAACATACACTTAAAACACGTTGGACACACCTACAAATTTAAGGGCTTTCCTCGATTTTTATGGGATTGTATCATCAGATCCTAATTTTGCTGACCATGGGACCACAGTTGGGGTATACTTTATCGAATACAAAACGAACTTTGAAAATCGTTCCATAATTAGCGGTGTAATCGCGTAACATATACACACAAGAAAAAACATACGCATCGAATTGAGAACCTCCTCCTTTTTTGAAGTCGGTTAAAAAGATTTAACTTTCGATTTAACTTTCGATTACACAATCGCTGGTGCTATCCTGCAACTTAAACAGATTGTAAAAGATCTAGGTGTATATTTTGATGAGAAAATCTCTTTTCACTATCACTATCAATATATAATAAACAAATGCTCCCAATTACTAGGATTTATTTATCGTGCAACACAAGGCTTCAAAAGCCCAAATGCGTATATTTATCTGTATTGTTCTTTAGTGAGAAGCACTCTTGAGTATGGGTCGGTGATCTGGTCAACATTCTATGAAGTGCATAATAATAGAATCGAAAGGGTGCAAAAAAAGTTCCTAAATATTCTCAAATACAGATTTAATCTTGGTCGCGAATACAGATCTTACGCTAAAAAGCTTGATCATTTCCATTTATCTTCATTAGTATCACGTCGAAAACGCAATGAATTACTTATCCTATTCAAAATTCTACATTTCCACCTAGACTGTCCTACTCTTCTATCACTGCTTACTTTTAGAACCAGGTTTAGATCTCGTAATCCTACAACGAATATATATGTTCTCCAGATATACATTAATAACACTTCATATTACAATCCTATTACCAGAATATGTCGACTATACAATGACACTGTAGCGGAGCATTCTTCACTGGACATATTTAATAGCGGTTTTCCTGAATTTAAGAGACATATAACTAAAATCTTTGTGTGATTCAATTGTTGTTTTTCTTTTTCATTTACAAAAACAATATTATTAAGAACTAAGTCATGATAATGTTTCTATCATAGAGATACCTAATTAACGTATTTAACGCTTAATCTATGGTTTCTTTCTGTGCAATTTGTTTACATGACTATCCCATAGTTAAAGTTATAAGTGTAAATCATTCTGTGTACACATAGTTTAGAACATCAGTCTAGTTCTAAGTTAAACCTTAATGTATTGTTATTTAATGACTGTTACTTGTTTTGTGTGCCTTTATTAATAAATAAATAAATAAAAAAAGAACTACAACGTTACCCCTAACAGGGATGAATGGGATAAGCAAATCCCTGTTCCCTTTAAGAAAACAAACCAAACATGGTGGAAAAGGTTTGAAATAAGGAAAGACAAGACAAAAGTTAAAACACGGTACCTTGAGGCTTCGCTGCTGGTTCTTTCCGTCTTGTAGTGGTTGTTTTAGAATCGTTTCACAGCTGCTAGAGTCTGGCTAATGAAAGATGAACCTGACATTTTTACAAGTAGCAACACTGATACAGTGTCCCTATGTCGTTTAGTTCAACATGGTGATTTTGATACTTTGTAATAAACTTGTTACTTTGTAATTTAACTTTTGGTTTTGGTATTACAAAAGCACAAATCTGTTAGAGGTTGGAATTTTGTCTATGTTTGTAATTTATGGTAGGTTAAAAATAAAGGTGTCGAATTTGAAAAATGAAAGGAGTGGAATAACTTTTTAGAAGTGTCTGATAAAAATATTACGAGAATGAAGAATTGTTTTTAGGCGTTGGTTTTTAAAATATATATAGAGATTGGAAATATTATGATAATTAATTTCGTGAAGATGGTTTAGATATTGTGCAATAGATATGTGAGTTTTGATAATGAGAAATAGATAACGTTTTAGAAGAGTTTTGTGTTTGGATATTCATGGATCCCACATATTGGTAAGTTACTGAAATTTTCCCCAATAAGAAAATCTGAGTCAATATATGAGGAAGACGAAATTTTATGAGAGCATGGTCATAACGTGTAGAGATTTCCTCCATACCATTGTGACCTCAACACTATATTTAGAGGTCATAATAATATGGAGTTTAGACGAGCACAAGGAATGAGACGAAATTTAAAAAGAAAGTTTTTCATTAATAATAAAATAAATTTGCTGCACGTTAAAAATCTGTACCAAAGCTAGGATAGGATCACAGAAGAGATGGAGTTATTTATAATATGCGTCAATGATGATAAAATATGCAGCTCAAATGAATCAGATGGGTATTGAATATTAGGAAAATAGTTTTTATTACAGTGAATAAAATAAAATATTCCTTAAATTTGTACATACTTAGATTCTTAACAACTTTATCTACCAAATGACTTAAGCCTTAGTTTTCAACATTTCATAATATTTTTTTCTTAATTTCTGTCGAAATATCACAGATATTAAGTAATTTTAACATTCATGAAATCCAAATACAGCGATTTCTTATGTTGGAAGTTCATTGAAACTAAACATTAATATTTAATTTAAGAAAAGTATCAACTCCTTTTTTTCCTACTATGTTCAGTATTGCCTTCTCCAAATTTTTTAAATTGCCCGCGTTTTGCTAGGTTTAGCTTTCATTAGCCAAACTCTAATCTCGAAGTTTTGCCAAATACCCGTCTTTGTTTTATTAGGAAATGAGGGTGGGGATTTCGGACCAAGGGTTTAAAAAGTAAAACCGAACACATGGTACACCAATGGCTTTAGAAAAGTGTGACTGCAAGCCTGGTTGTACATGCCACCATTTTCCAAGCAGAAATGTATGCTATAATCGACTCGTTGAGGTCTCGACCGGTTGTTTAAGGGTTCAAACTTCCAGATTTTATTGGACAGCCAAATGCCCTAAAGACCCTTGCTGTCGTAGGGCTTAAGTCCAAAATGAACCTAGTGTATGAAGGCCTTGAACGAATTGGGGACCAGCAGGCTTATTCACTAACTCAACTGACAAGTGAAATGGCTATTAACCATCTATAAACATGAAGTTTTTTATCTGTGGCTAACCAAAAAGCCTTTTTTGGTATTCAATAACACCGGTGTCTAACGAAAAATCACTAGGCTCACTGTTAATCACTAGGGTTGTATTGATAATCATCGAACGACAATTTTCGTCGATATTTCACCTAATTGGTATTCTGTATCGTTCAGTGTCTAACGTTTGACGTTTTGAATGCCTTATAGTGAAAGTCACCGTAGGTTCGATTAATCACTATTGGTAAGCAGTGCTTTATTTTAATCCACTCTAATTATCAAGCTTAAAAGTAGGACTATTAACATTTTTAAGGTAGTGAATTGTTAATTTAGTTCAATTAAATCAAAACTAGAATGTTACATCGATATTCTATAGGGAATTTTGAAATTATATATTTTTTGAAACTATATTTTTCGAAACATCATATTTTTGTGATACTTCGACAAGTATGATTTTATCATTATAACAAATTGACGCATTTAGGGCTTCGAGGAGTCAAATCTTCATTTAGCTCCGTCCGATAATTGAGTATTTATATGGACACTTTGTGATTTTACAAAATTCATTAGAGGAGAGAAGAAAGGTGTCCAGCAGGCGTAGCACGAACCGTGGATAAAACGGGATAAGAGACAAATATCATGTTTCTTCTCGCTCTCTCGTATCACGATGAAACGAGACGGGACGAGGGTTAGTCACTTTCTCTGCTATAGTTCACGCGCCGTGTTGATCACAGAAGATATAATAATACTTCATACAGAACGGCCATTCACCTCCCCGCACTCATTTCAAATACTCCACCCCGCACTTCGTTGTAAACATCACTGACACATAAACAAGGGCGCGCGGGATCGCTCGGGCGAGGCGACACTTCACGTTCAACGAGTAGACGCGAGCACCGGCCGATAACAGAGATATCGCTATGCGGATAAAAAAAAAAGCAGTCGCTGCACTTCTCGCGTCATTTCGATTGATAACCGCGCACTCAGTCCTACTAGATTCCACGCACACATTTGGTGTACGTGTGTACAAACGTCATTTGCTTAAGTAGTAGTAATAGGTAATTGATTTGCGAACGTTATATGGAGTGTCCGGGCCTACTGATGAAGGACTTCGGTATTCCGATCGGCGGAAATGTTTGCTCATCTCCTTATCACATCGTATCTTATCAAAGTAACGTCACCGGCTTGGATATGCTCGCTGTTTCAACAAAATTTCAAAATGGCGGTTATATATAAGTATTTTGACGGTTCATCGTGATAAAATGCTTTATCATATCCTCTTTTTGGTGTTCATGCTAGGAGGGGCTGGGTATTTGATGCTAAGTTTTCGTGGCAAAAGTGTTGATGTGGAACACACGAAACTAGTCTAAAAATGTTGAAAACGGTGCTTATCTGGAACGCTCCTTTGATAGTCTTATATTATCTGTGGGTTCAATGACAGAATTAACAAGCCAATTTACGAAGTTACTGATTTCTTTTGGGAAAAGTCCGGTAACTAAGGCTACTAAAATTAGTCGGGTAATGCACAGTGACGTGTTGTGATTTATCGATACCACTAGGGATCTTTCGTTGTACACCGATTGACCACGTGATTCAAACACTCAATACAACGTTCGCAAATCAATTACCTATTACTGCTACATAAGCAAATGACGTTTGTACACGCGCAAATGTTTGCGTGGAATCTATTAGGGCTGAGTGCGCGGTTATCAATCGAAATGACGCGAGAAGTGCAGCGACTGCCTTCTCTTTTATCCGCATAGCGCTATCTCTGTTATCGGCCGGCGCTCGCATCTACTCGTTGAACGTGAAGTGTCGCCGCGCCCGAGCGATCTTCTGTGATCAACACGGCGCGTGAACTATAGCAGAGAAAGTGACTAACCCTCGTCCCGTCTCGCTTCATCGTGATATGAGAGAGCGAGAAGAAACATGTTATTTGTCTCTTATCCCGTTTTATCCACGGTTCGTGCTACGCCTGCTGGACACCTTTCTTCTCTCCTCTAATGAATTTTGTAAAATTACAAAGTGTCCATATAAATTCTCAATTATCTGCGTACGGAGCTAAATGAAGATTTGACTCCTCGACGCCCTAAATGCGTCAATTTGTTATAATGATAAAATCATACTCGTCAAAGTATCACAAAAATATGATGTTTGAAAAAAATATATTTTTTAACGTTTTGTGGATTCACACAGAGCAACTGCATAGGCAATTGTGATAACCGTCAGTTAGATTTAGTTTTGAGTACGGTTTGAGCGTTTCTGTGAGTGCTGCGACTGAATCGTTAGTGCCAGCCGTGGACCCGTATCACCCGCCTTTGGAAATATCAGTATTAGTATCAGGTCGAAGCAGTGGAGCCCCGAGTGAAACGTACGATGATTCAAGTTCGAATCCCCCGGCACAATGGAACTTCAATAAAGGTAATTATTCTTTATTATATTCATTTATTGGGGAGATAGATTGGACGCCATTATATAGTGTCAGCAATGTGAATTCGTGTTTAGTTCTGTTTTATGAAAAGCTTAATGAAATATTTAACAACTGTGTTCCATTAAAAAAGGTGCACAGTAAACAAACTAGCTATATTTATCCGGAGTGGTATAATTGTGAATTAATAAAAAATATAAAATATAAAGCTTTTTTACATAAGAAATATAAAGCGAGCAAGTCAAAATCTGATTATCAGGCATTCGCTCAAATTAGGGCGAGGGTTAAAAGTATGATAAAACTAGCGCATGATCAACACAGGGACCGAGTTCAACAGCACCTACCTAGTAGATGATCCTAAATCTTTTTGGAATTATGTAAAATCAAAAAGACGCAACATATGTTCACAAAAATTTTTAAAAGATGGGGTACCAATGACAGATGAACAATGCGCCACTGAATTTGCGAGATATTTTCATTCTGTGTACAGTACGGAGCCGGTTGAACTTGATGTTAACAAGGCTATATATTAAGCGCTGGAGATATGAATGGTTCAGCACGAGTTCATATTGATAAAGTGACGCCAAGTGACGTGTTGCGGGCACTCGCTAAGCTCAAGCCGAATAAATCAGCTGGCCCTGATGGTATTCCAGTCTATTTGTTTAGAGACTGTAGGTATGTTCTGGCTGAGCCACTTGCACATATCTTCAACCAGTGTTTGCAGGGGGCAGTTTTTCCTGATATATGGAAAATTACGCGTGTGATACCGGTCCCGAAAGGAGGCTCAGCCGACTGTGTAGACAAGTATCGACCAGTCGCTGTATTGTCCACCCCAGCTAAAGTGTTTGAGTCAACCATTAAGAACAATGTCTACCGGCAAGTGGATGGTTTACTGTCAGAAGCACAGCATGGATTCCGACAAGGACGCAGCACTACTAGCAATCTCATAAACTATATGGCTGAACTGGTGCCAACGATTGACAGTGGGGGACAGGTTGATGTCGCTTATTTTGATTTCCGTAAAGCGTTTGATGTGGTGGACAACGACATCTTGCTTATAAAACTAGCCGGGGTTGGCTGTACCCCACACTTATTACAGTTCTTCGCTAGTTACATGAAAAATAGACAGCAATACGTTGAGTGGGCAGGCCATAGATCAGAGCCCTACTACGTCTGGTCAGGAGTAAGTCAAGGAAGTAATCTTGGGCCGCTTCACTTTGTAATTTTCATAAATGATTTGCCAAAAGTTATTCAAAACGCAAAGTGTTTACTGTTCACTGACGATTTAAAAGTATTTTTGCCGGTTAAAAGCAGTGCAGACTGTGAGTTATTACAAAATGATATTAATAGACTAATTTCTTGGAGTGAACAAAATAAATTACTTTTTAATAACACAAAATGTGTTACAACTTCCTATTCTAGAAAGCATTATCCTGTTAACTACGATTATAATATAAATGGAACTGTATTAAATAGAGTTACTGAAATAAAAGATCTAGGAATTTTATTTACATCAGAATTAAATTTCAAAAATCACATAATTAGTATATGTAAAAAGGCTTATAAAAATTTGGGATTTATTTTGCGAAGCGTTAATAACTTTACAAATATAAAAGCAATCATAGCGTTATATAATGCATTAGTTAGAAGCCACCTGGAGTTTAATTCAATAGTTTGATCTCCAAGCCAAATAAAATATAGTCAAATGTTAGAACGTATACAGAACAAATTTACGAGATATCTATATTTTAAGCTGTATGGCGTGTATCCTTTCTATCCTTTAATGTATCCCAATCTGTTTGTCTTGGGAATGGTTGGATATAATGAATTAAGTGTAAGAAGAGTCTTGATATTGTCACTGTATTTACTTAAAATATTAAGAGGAATCATTTGTAATGCGGAGATATTGGCTCGGATTGGTTTATGTGTGACAGATAGGTACGTGGAGCGCCGACGCAAGCCACCATTACTGGTGGTGCCGCGAGGTCAAACGAACCTGCAAAATCGGGCTCCATTGACTAGAGCGATACTGATATTGAACAAAGTGGCAGAAAAAACTGATTTATTTGCTTGTTCTCTGTGTGAATTCACAAACATATGTCTATTTGTAATATGTTACAATACTGTGTAAGATTAGGTGTTGTGTTGTGAGTATAGGATAAGTTATAAGGGCAAAACTGTCGCATTGTTAATAATTCGTTAATAATTCTTTCAAAGGCCTTTGTGTACGTTTCTACAATAAAATCCCAAATAATATTAAAGCACTTAACTTGAATAAATTTAAAGTCGCTATCAAGGGCGCACTTATGAAAAAAGCATATTATAAAGTGTCTGATTATATGACAGATAAAACTGCTTGGGATTGACAAAAAATGTGATAATTAATGGTTAAACAAACTTACCTTTGTGATGTTTGACCATAATTATACGAGACGTTGCATCCGAAGAGATTTATATATTAACCAGGTAGTCCACTTTCCAATGTACCGGGCACCAAGCACAATTTTAGAGCGAAAACATAAAAATAAAAAGATGGTAGGTAGTTTTAGTATTATTCACCCGCTTGCGCGATGTTACGTCGTTTGACTCATTCCTTTAGAGCAAAATTTCTCAAAAACATTGGGTATTTATTTGCAACACAGCAAATAATGGGTAGGGAGGGAGTATAAATCTCTTCGGATGCAACGTCTCGTATAATTATGGTCAAACATCACAAAGGTAAGTTTGTTTAACCATTAATTATACCACGACGTTGCATCCTCGAGATTTATATATTAACCAGGTAGGATGTTTAGAGTATTTTGAGAAATTTTTGATTAGGAGAGAGAAAAAAGGAAGCTTGTCGTTAATTCGGTATATGTTGACTTTTTTTTTATAATTTATAACAAAATCTAAATCAGTGAATAAGAGTTTTATTACGCATGATAGACACTTGATAGAATCTTGATAAGAATTTCCAAGGCACAGAAAATCACCTAAATAATTTATAATAGTAAACTAGACTTCTAAGATAAGATAATATGGGTTTCAAAAGCTTAGTGAAAATGTATGAAGCTGAAGGAAGTGCAAAGGGAAGACATTGAAATTCTTAAGTTATTTGCTCAAATTTAAATCTAAGATAATGTTTCGACGATTAATGCATAGTGGCTAAAAAATAGACATCTAAATTGATAGTTCATAACAAGAGTTTCATAGGTGGTGTAACTGGTTGGGGTATTATGGGTGTGATTCCTTTACCAATACCTTGACCTTAGAAAAATCAATCCCTAGTTATAATCGAAGTGTATCATTTCTCCTGCTTTTCATTTTATTCAAGAAAAATTACGAAATAGTTTCGTTGGAACATATCAAGTGCACGCGACCTTCGAGGTTCCGTTTCCAGCTCGAGATCAAGGCTCAGGACACGCAATACATATTTAGCTATAAATAATAAGGATTCTCCGAATGATTAATCAATTTGTTATAATAATTTAAGTACTTACGCTAATTACCAAGGTACCTTAGGTATATCTTAATTACTTGAATTTTCTTTTTGATTTAGAACAGATTTTATTAAGTTTTTTGGTAGGTAGGATTTTTTTTTTTTTCAAACATATTATATTCCCAAAATCCGTCTTTTACATCCCCTATTTCATAAAAAAAAAAAACTGATAGTAAGCGGCATCTTGGTGGATTAATGAACAATATTTACAGATTTCATGTTATAAATATTCTAGATTTTCACCATAGAAAGTTTCAGATCACTCCTTGGCAAATAACTCACAAAGGCTATTTTCTTTGAATTAATGGTAGTAGTTGTACACAAAATAGGTGCTCTCTCCTCCATATGTTATTTTTATAATCCAACAAATAACAAAATATAACAATTTATTGGTGCGTCGGTGGCGCAGTGGACTGGGCACTTGCCTTCCAATCGGGGGGTCGGGGTTCGAGACCCGCCATGTACCAATGTGTTTTTCGTTTCGAATTTCATATGTACATATGTCTGACGCTCCTACGGTGAAGGAAAACATCGTGAGGCAACCTGCATACATCTGCGAAGAAATTCAATGATGTATGTGAAGTCGACCAATCCGCACTGGGCCAGCGTGGTTGACTAAGGCCTAATCACCCTAATATAGGGTAGGCTCGAGCCCCTCGGTGGGGACGTATATGGGCTGTGATGATGAACAATTTATTAAAAAATATGTTTGTAAATACCAGTGTGAGAGCCCCGGGCCATATGATCATAGACATGTTACATATATTTAACCCAACATTGTACTATGAATCTCCAGGGCAGTTCCCTTAAGGCTTGGCTGTCTGATTTTTCAGTGGAGGAACTAAGAAACAACTAGTATAACAAGGAAGAATTCTGTGGAATTACATATCTAAAACATATAAAATCTAAGGAATTGGAGTACAGTATCATTGACCCGTGATCGAAAGAACTTAAAGTCGAAGGTACGATCCACTAACCACCGTTACGGGGAAGGCTAATCTTAAAAAAAGAAACAAAACATTTTCATTTGGTGTATTCCATTACCCAGATTTGTACCCAATTTTTAGCTATATTAGTTTGATACCGAGATTGATAAAAAATCCCGAACCATTCTGCCCTAGATTTCTGTATCTATTATAATATAGGTACCTGATTCTCTTTAATTTAACTTACAACTCTAAGGATATGATTGTATCTGGCTATTATTATGATGGCTGGCTTATGATTGTATTGTTCTCTTATGCTTATGCATAAGGAAACTGTATGTAAACATATAAAACTTATTATTTCAATAAGTCAAGGATTAAATTTGTTTTCTTTTCCCAAATTTTGACAATTAGCAAGAAAATAGCATTACAGGTGGGAAATATTATGTTAGTTAGTGTATATATAAATTGATCTAATTCATCATTGCATCATCTTACTGCTCTCATTTAGTATAACTTCTTAATTTCATAACGTAATGTCACAATATTTGACTGTGAAAAACGTGAACTTATAGGTAAACATCTTTGAGATTCGGTTTCTTAAAAATAAATTTGTAATCCGTTTTACCCGTTACAACTCATAAGAGAACTGGATCGATTGTATTTTTTTTCAGGTGTGAATAAAATATTTTCATTTAAGTACCAAAATATATTTTTTTTATTTTTTTTATTATGTTTTGATCGGCGCCTTTGGTCGAGACTTCGTTGTCTGATATCGATCTACTACAGGTGCTTTCCTCGCAGACTAATGGTACGAGTGACTCCTCGCCTAACCACGTCTCTGCGTGCGTGGCATTTGACGCGGTGGAGCTTTGCAGTTTCCCTGCTGGCTGACTGAAGGCCTATTAGAAGAAGAAGTACTCGCCGCTGGAACTTTCTTGATTTGGAGTCGATATTTCTGCCAACTTCGATGCTTTAATTTTATTAGTGAGATTCCCGCCAAAGAGAAATGAATCACTTCGTACACGTGCAATATCTTTTTAAACTTATAATCTAATGAATACATTATTAATTTCCTTCGATTAAGCGTGTTTTTATAATGAAGGTCCAATATAAGCTGATTTCTTTGAGTAACACAGCAGTGATTTCAGGATTCGATTTGGGTGTTTTAACTAATTGAAAGTTTTCAGGTATGAAGATGTTGCCCTCTAACTCTTTCTTTTAATCCTTATTTAAGCCTCCGCACAATATATGACCCCAACGTTCAGAGATTTCATCCTGGATTTTTGTTCCGAAAAGCTCGTGTTTCCCTTTTGAGGTCCCTAAGACCTCTAAAATATTCTCAAATAAATTGGTTGCTGGAGGGTTAACATCTACACGTACCTGAGAGCTAGTGGGTGGTATGGGACACTTGGCTGATGCTTCTGATATCATCACCTGTACATTACTAGGTTGTCACTCATTACAAGTTTCAGTCACATGAACCACTGACTGAACATATGGGATGTATGATAACACACTGAAGCCAATTCATCCTCTCCATAGATTTTTATTTTATTTTATTTAACAAAATGTACTATTATAAACATAAACACAAAACTACGAAGTAGTTTGTCGGAGAGTAACATTAGTAATATTCTGCGAGGCGAGTCATATTCTGTGAGGCTATCCTCAGCCTGTGTACTAATATATATGACCAAAAAACATGACTACAATCGCATCGTGGTACCATTCTCTATATTGTGGTAGTACTGTGCGCGACTATGATCGCATCATAGTACAAAGGCACACTGTTCTATTAAAAAATAAAGAAATAATAACATTCCGTTGAATAAATAAGCTAGGTCATGCTCACACCATGACAGGAAGTGCTGTGGTCGAGACCGTAATCGCGTCACGGTACTAATAAATATGACCAAAAAACATGACTACAATCGCGTCGTAGTACTGTGCGTGACTATAATCTCGTCATAGTACCAAGGCACACTGTTCTATAAAATATAAAGAAATAATAACATTCTTTCAAAAAATAAGCTAGGTCATGATCGCATCATGACAGGAATTGCTGTGATCGAGACCGTAATCGCGTCACGGTACTAATAAATATGACCAAAAACCATGACTACAATCGCATTGTAGTACTGTGTGTGTCTATAATCGCATCATAGTTCCAAGGCACACAGTTCTATAAAATATAAAGAAATAATAACATTCTGTTGAAAAAATAAGCTAGGTCATTATCGCATCATGACACGAAGTGTTGTGATCGAGACCGTGATCGCGTCACGGTACCAATAAATCTGACCAAAAAACATGACTACAATCGCATCGTAGTACTGTGCGTGACTATAATCGCATCATAGTTCCAAGGCACACTGTTCTATAAATATAAAGAAATAATAACACTTAAACACGTGTACAAGGCGTGTTTCAAAGTGCCGATTCACGGTTCTTTAGTAATTATGAATTATTGCTTGAATAGACGTTTATTTGGTACAAAAAATACAACACACAATGTAACAAAAAAATATAAATATATATTCAGATAGATTTTAGGCCAAATAGGCCCCGCATGCAGAGGCACAGAGTGCTTTGACGCTGGTATTCTGCGGATACCATTTTATTTAACACTGTATACAGAATATTTTCTAATTAAACAGTAACGTTAGGCAATGCGCAAATAGCAAGGCTCTTTTTGTTGCTCAATAAATTTCAAAATGAAATTAATTAGTGAGCTAAATATAATCTACTGATTCGAACAAACACGAAATAAAGTTTTGCTTTAAACGAACGAAATGCAAAGACGAGAACGTGTCGAAAAAATAGTACAATATAATAAACAATAAACACTTATAATTTAAACTTACATAGGTACTTCCAGCACCATCAAAATGCTCGCAGCGGCGGCGGCGGTGACGCAAACGTTTCTCTGGTTTACGAATCTTTTCCTTAATATATTGCTTAGAATACTTACGTTTTCATTTACACATATTGATATCTATAACAACTACACAACACACTAAAAATAAAGTTATAAAATAATAAAACTTTGATCTTTAATATTCCGATGCTGTGATGCCCGCACAAAGAAAGCGAATGAGTCAAACGACGTAACATCGCGCAAGCGGGTGAATAATACTAAAACTACCTACCATCTTTTTATTTTTATGTTTTCGCTCTAAAATTGTGCTTGGTGCCCGGTACATTGGAAAGTGGACTACCTGGTTAATATATAAATCTCGAGGATGCAACGTCGTGGTATAATTGACGTTTAAAGGGTGTTAACACTTTGTGATAGTGGGATAAATTTCATTCGAGTAACTGTTCCACTCACACCGACAGGCATTTCTATATTATTTAAAAAAATGTATGTGAAATATAATATTGTAATGTTGGCATTTTAAAAGAGGAGACAAAAAAAAATACAAGACCTTCCGAGTTTCTTGCCTGTTCTTCTTGAGAAGGCTCTCCCAATTTCCGAACAGGTGTAGAGTCAATTTTTTTTTTTTTTTTTAATTTTACTTGTATTTGCACACATCTTAATAATGGTTGGGGTGTGTGTACATACAAGGATTAAATAATTTAGTTAATTAGATTCTTGGTTGAAGATTTTTATGTTTTTATTTTGACGTCAATAAGTGCCTGTAAAGGTCTATATTGAATAAAGATTTTTGAGTTTGAGTTTGAGTTTGAGTTTGATTGGGTGCATGCACCTGTAAAGATAGTTATAAGCTTGTGTGTAAATAATAAATAAATAAATAAAAAAAAATATTTTCAAAAAATATATAATTTCAAAATTCCATATAGAATATCGATGTAACATAATCGTTTTGATTTAATTGAACCAAATTAACAATTCACTACCTTAAAAAAGTTAATAGTCCTACTTTTAAGCTTGATAATTAGAGTGGATTAAAATAAAACACTGCTTACCAATAGTGATTAATCGAACCTACGGTGACTTTCACTATAAGGCATTCAAAACGTCAAACGTTAGACACTGAACGATACAGAATACCAATTAGGTGAAATATCCATGAAAATTGACGTTCGGTGATTATCAATACAACCCTAGTGATTAACAGTGAGCCGAGTGATTTTTCGTTAGACGGTGTTAGTGAATACTAAAAAAGGCTTTTTGGTAAGCTACAGATAAAAAACGTTATGTTTATAGATGGTTAATAGTCATTTCCACTTGTCAGTTGAGTTAGTGAATAAGCCTGCAGAATAGCAATTAGTAGTTTTGATGGGTTGCCCACTTTGGACGGTGGATAACTATAAACAGTTGGTCACTTCGAACTGTCAAATTAGCGAATAAGGCTGCTGGAACACGGTAATGATTGGCTAGGTCCCAGGTCTCTCTAATATCAGAGCCAATGAAATTACCGACGAACTGGCGAGGGCTGGTTCCGAGAACTTTCTCGTCGGACCAGGAGAATGGAGAAGTCTCATAATGTTGAAAATATTATATAGAGACTAGCTATATAATAAAATTTTGAGAGGGCCATCCATCACCTAGGATTATAAAAAATAGAGTACGAGATGGTAGGCTATTTGCAGACCTACGAAATATACACAAAAATATTATAAAAATCGGCCTTTTCGAAGGAGTTCCTTACAAACACTGTGACAGGAGATTTTTGTATATTATATATTTTTAAATCCGTCAAAGAGTGCGGTTTGACGATATCAGCGCTCGTGTGCGCTATTTGCACGCAAACAATCGGTCCAAAATTGCTCATGTGCGCATTTTGTATGCGGTATGACGTAATTGATGACTTCACCGATTGATGCTGACAGTGCTAACAGAAAAGAGGTAGTGCACTGTCTCCTGAACTGTCAATGTCAAAGTCAACATCAGTTTTATTATTATTTAAGTTTGTTCGAATTTATTTTTTCATTAGATTATCTACAATTAATAGAGAAGTGCTCTGTAAAGATACTGGAGTCACAATACGTCTCCCTCCAATTTTTCTTTTCAAATTACATTAACTGTCAACTTGACAGACTCACAGATCGAAAGCTCGGTTCAAAATTGATCTGAGTGCTTACGTCCGTGAGCAGTGCTAACGATTTGAATGGGTTGTTTGCATGCATGCAAACATTTGCAGTGATATCTGATTATGAACCGCACCCAATAAATGAGAAATATTGTCGTTACCTTAAAATTGAACGTGGAACTCCCATTTTAATCGGGGGGGCTACCGCCTAACTCATAGCGATCACTCGCTATCGCTTCGTGACATTAAAACAATAGCTCTTATGTCATCTGTGACATTTGAACTATTGTTCTAATGTCATGATAACGATAGCGAGTGCTCGCTTTGAGTTAGGCGGTACGGCCGCGGATCTTACTGTCACAATGCGATCACTGGGAGCGATATAATCATGAATCGGAACTAGGGACTATGTTAATTTGACATTGACATGAATTTAGCGATGTTGCAAGAAGTGAAAATCATGTAGCTAATTTATTCATAGGCAAAAGCAATATTACTTCCTCATCTGTGGGCAAAAGCTTTTAGCCACATATCGGAAATATGTATTATTTATTATATCCTATCTATACTATACTTTTCACTAAATCCTTTTAAACTGATTGCAAGAATATTTTTTAATAACACATTTTCTTTCAAAAATACAAAAGATAATAATTATAGGAAATCTAAATAATTTATGACAGACGTAGTCACTCATCATAATGTGATCATAAGAAAAAAAAATTTTTGGGGCATTCATAAAATGTCGACATGGATGTAATTGCATATTGAACGAACGTATGAATCACTTTAATATTATATTTTTTTTTACAAAGAATTCTTTTTTAGAAAAAGTATTATCGACATAATTTTTTATAGGTTGGTATAGGAATTAGCTGTCAACTAACTTCGTTGGTTGTTTACAATCATCAATTAAATCGTGAAATCATTACATGTTGTAAAACAAAGTCCCCCGCCGCGTCTGTCTGTCTGTCTGTTCGCGATAAACTCAAAAACTACTGCACCGATTTTCAAGCGGTTTTCACCACTCGATAGCGTGATTCTCGTGGAAGGTTTTGTTATGTTTTTGTATTTATTTCTGTGTACATTAACGATATTTGTTGAAGATGTCGGGAAAAAATAAATTAAGGCGAAACGTAGTTCGTGGGCACAGCTAGTTCATCATAATCATCACAGCTCATATACGTCCCTACCGAGGGGCACGAGTCTACCCTAACTAAACCCCCCCCCCCCCAGCAGCTCCTCCGTCCGTCACAAGACAGAGGGACAACAGCCAGGCCTTATTCACGCTGACCCCCTGCCCGTGACAATGTCCGTTGCCGGACTCTCCGACTGGCTCTGTTGCTTTGTGGAGCGGCGCAGAATTGCGCCGCTCTACACCCCGCAACTGGTTTTTTATTGTGGTTGTCTTCTACGCGGCCCGACGCTCAGTGCGGGTAACGGGTTGCCCGACGGCAGATCCCGATGGATCCACCGCCGCGCGGGTGAGCCGAAGCTCGGGGAAATCCCCAACGGGCGCGAAGCGCCATGGCGAGAAACTCGCCTCGACCCTACTACCACCAGAGGTAGCCGCCGGGATCGGCTTCCAGTGAGAGCCACACCTTTTCTTAACATAAGAAGAGGGGACTTCGCCCTTCCCCGCATGAAGCGGGTGGCCACACGAAGTGGCACGCCAGGTTAAACCCGGCCATCCCACAATCCCCCTCTATGGGGGTCCTCTCGTCAGACTATTAGCCCGCGGCAGAGAATATGCCGGGTTGCCCAGGGTGCACCACGAGGAGGTTGTCTGATATCGCACCCCTAACTAGTTAGGCCTTAGTCAACCCACGCTGGCCCAGTGCGGATTTTTTGACTTCATATACACCTTTGAATTACTTTGCAGGTGAATGCTGGTTTCCTTACGATGTTTTCCTTTACCGTAGGAGCGTCAGATAAATGTACATACATATGAAATTCGTGAAACGAAAAACATATTGGTACATGGCAGGATCGATCGCGGGCCTCCCGATTCTACTCGGAGCACAGTCCAGTGCCGAGTCCACAGTGCCACATTTTTGAAGTCTTCATAGAACTCATCCAGTCTATCCTTTATTCTGTTTATTCAGCAAATATGAAATTTGAAAACCTTGATCGAATTCCACCGTTGAATATCGCGTTAGAACTTATTATGTGAGTATCGCGCTAAAATGAATTTGGTGAATGTTGCGGACTCAAGTCCCGTCTATAGCTTTGTTTTTAAGTCAACAACAATAAACTATGAAGTTTGGTCGTTGGGAAATGCGTAACGCATAGCTCGGGAACGCGAGGTTATAATATACAATTTTGTGGCCAGTGGAGGTAGAGTGCAATCCAGAGACTGTAGTCTACCAAATAAAACCTAACGATGCCTGTCTCATACACCTTGACGCGAAAACTAACATCACCACCGCATCCTTCCCATCATTGGATACGCCGAGGAGAAACGTGTTACTGCCGGACAAGGTCACTGGAACCCTTTCGGCACTTACATGACCTCGCCAGCATTTGCTAACCCACAGCAAGCCTCTCTCAATCTTTCAAAATAGGAAGGCCGGTGACACTCCAGGAGTATCAACGACTGACGGCGACCAGTGCAATACAAGACACGGGCTTAAGCAAATTTCATCTGAATTCCTTAATTAATACTTGCTTACTTCCTTTATCTGTCGAAACCCGAAACCGCTGCTAACATTGTTGTTGAGGTGATAAACTAATTAAGAGAGTTGTAGCTCGTCAGGTGGCCTTAGAATCCCTGCAAATAATATTTGCACCTGACTAACTACCTACATTTTACGTGTGTTTGTAGCCACAATAACATTGTTTTGCTAAAACAAATCTGAGGTAAGATTACCAGCTACCTGTTGTTGAGCAATCCAGATGTTGTTTGCTATTATTTTCGGCCTTATCTTCGCCTACCATTACAAGAGCATTCATGTCATTACCGCCTCCGTGAGTGAAGTAGTTGAGATTATCCAGTATTTATCTGAACATCCGGGGCTCAATTCCTCATCAGTGCTGAAGTTTTCTGCTTGGTTTGGTTGATGTTGTGAGCCTGCCTGGCCAGCTACCATTACCAAACTATATCGCCATAAAGGCGTTACTAAATAGATGCGCGGCAGCAACCAGAGGGAGACTCTGTAGTCTGTACGTTAGCAATAATATAAGAGACAAAATAAGTGATTCCGAATCTGTGCGAGAACAGATGCGTTCATCACAATATATAACCATTATTTTATTGTTCCATCTACTCGCATTGACGTTTAAAATTTTAAAAAACTTTGTTCAAAAACAATACCTACAATATCATTCAGCATAACATCCCAACTGCCGATAGTGCATATTGATTGCTGTATCAGCAACTTATGTTTGCATTCACTTAGTGATATCTAACCGCGATATTCCTCTCCCCATCCTCTTCTGAAAATCCATACCAAGTACGCCAATGCAAAGTATTGATCACTTTATTTTAGGTCATTGGTAACACCGATCGATTCCGTGTCACAGGCTGCTAATTATTCATACCAAACATTATTTTGCATGTTTTCGTCGTTAGCAACGAATAAGCTTTGTAAATTACAACATTATTTTAAATAAGCTCAATACATTGTTATATGATGCGTTAAGCCTCTTGATGATTTTGGTTCAGGGAAATAAGTTAAAGTAGACATTATTTGAGAAGATTTTTGCGAATGTCTGGGTTAACCTACGAGTGATGTAGATAATGATAATAATCAATTAGAAAGTTTTAATTTAGTCCTAATTTCATTTGACTGATTAAAATCCCTTTTTCTTTTTTGTGCAGGCTGTCCAATTAGGGATTTTTTTATTTGCCGACATGTCAATTATATCAACCAATTTATGTACTAAATATTTTTATTAATTATAGTGTTCTATTGATAAAAACCGATTTCTTTCTTATTAGGCATTTTAAACGACATTTTCCAAGAATTCCAAGTAGAGTAGGCAAATGTAAGTTAAGAGATTTATATTAATAAACTTGTTACACTTACAGCTCTATAGACAAAATCTAATTAAGCCGCAAACGCTTTTCGGTATATATACAATTTTCCGTGGTAAGTAAGTATAAATTCCGCAGAAAAATATGTTTGCTATGCGCGGCTGTAGAAAAAATAGCGTGAGGCAATGACATTTCCATTTCCTGCCGATTGACTGTGGAAAATATGCGTGAGCTTTTAGTTTGAGATACTTGAAGCCATGAGTTAAACCTGTACGAGGGAAGATGACACTTGAATATACAAAAACATATCACTTTTATATGCTTAATATATATAAATATATATAAAATAACATAACATTTCGTAAAAAGTCCACTGAATCGAAAAATTAATTTTACAACCTCATAATATTTTCAACCGACTGCAAAAAAGGAGGAGTCTTTCTTATATTCTTAAGATCTTCTTAAGAATATAAGAAAGACTTAAGAATATAAGAACTAACTAATGTAGTTAGAAAAAATTGAAACTGAACTTGATGTTAAAATGTAATATTGTATTACTCTTAAATTATTTTTGATTTTTGTGTTTGTGTGTTTTTTAAATCGGCTCTTATTAAAACACCTATCTTATGATACCCAACATTATGGGAGAGACGAGAAGAAATTCATTACCCTATTCAAGTACAAAAAAATTACGTATGTATACCTACATCTCGTACATGCGTATTTTTCTAAGATTTTGTTTTACCAATTTGTCAGCATCATATACACGGTGTTTCATAATAACCAATAAATAATCAATGCGTTATCTAAAACTAATTATTAAAATGTGTTGACACGTAATGTCATTCAACCCAAAATGTTCATTGTATATCATAGTATCATCATCATGTCTATGATTTACATGAAAATTTTGGGTTGAATGACATTACGGGTGAACACATTTTAATAATTAGTTTTAGATAACGCATTGATTATTTATTGGTTATTATGAAACACCGTGTATATACACACCAATGCAAAATATCAGTCCACTGGTACCAAATAGTCTTTAAGCTAAGCCGCGGATGGATGCCGGGCGGACAAACTAACAAAGCTTAACTATAAAGTTTTCTAGTTCCAAGGACTACGGGAACCGTAAAAATTACTCAATATCTTTTTGTTGTACAATAGAGCTAGCAAACAAGCAGATAAGTGGCTACTGTAAGACTCTCAAATCTACAACCCTCACAAGGACTCCAATGCACGTCACCAACTTGTGACATAAGGTGTCAAGTCACAGTACATTTATGAAAATTTGATTTAAACAGTGATATAAACAGTAGGTATTGATATGTACCTATGCTATACAAAAACAATGTGGAGATATTGTGATCTTGTTTGTTTTAGGTTGTCTACTCTAATAGGATAAGTACATGACTGTATTCCATTAATAAAGCAACTCATTTGCCTAAGAAATTATACTTGAATTAAACCAAAAATTATGGTTATTTAAGTATTAACTGAGCACCAATGCTTGGTGGCAGAAATAGGTAATAAAAGGGTGTCCATGCAGACGATTGTGGTAATTACCTATTATGAAATATAAACAGTATTTTTATGTATGCTATACAAAAACAATGTGGAGATAAAATTTGTGAACTTGTTTGTTTTAGGTTGTCTACTCTAATAGGATAAGTACATGACTGTATTCCATTAATAAAGCAACTCATTTGCCTAAGAAATGATACTTGAATTAAACCAAAAAATTATAGTTATTTAAGTATTAACTGAGCACCAATGCTTGGCGGCAGAAATAGCTAATAAAAAGGTATCCATGCAGACGATTGTGGTAATTAGCTATTGTGAAATATAACTAGTACCTATTGATATGTATGCTATAAAAAACAATGTGGAGATAAAATTTGTGATCTTGTTTGTTTTAGGTTGTTTACTGTAATAGGCTAAATACATGACTCTATTCCGTTAATAAAGCAACTCATTATCCTAAGTAATGATACTTGAATGAAAGCAAAAATCAATATTATTTAATTATTAATTAATATTAATCCGTCTTCGTTGCTTGTGGTTGATTGATCTGGCGGTCCAGGGAGCGATATCCCATGGGACAGTAGTGTTATTTGGTTTAGTTATTTTGTGGCTACCACCGTTACCTTTTTTTGTTGCCGTAATAACAATGTTGCTAATATTATGCTGTTTCGATAATTAAAATAGGTTCCTCAGTTGGTACGGAGTCCAGGTAAAACTCGTTTTCATATTTGCTTTATCCTCACTTACCGTCAGGTGAGAAGAAGGGCATGCAAGAGCTTCTCTGATATGTATGATGAAAAGAACAATACAAACATTCGCGTTCACAACAGTCTTTTATCTATTTAACTCGGTATTGATTTAATATACTTAATTAATGTTATATGTATATATATGTTACAAAGGATTTAATTGAGTTTGATCGGAACTGGATTTAAATTTTTATCATACTAGATTTCGGAAGGGAATATTAACGTTTTCGTGTAGGTAATACAGTCCTATATTATTTAAAACGTGATAAGTATTATGACTTTATCGATATATTTATTTTAGCATTTGATATCTACGCTAAGAATAGAATCCAATTTACTTACGCGTAACTTGGTAATACGAAATTTTATTTGAATTAATTCATTAAATGAAAAATAAGAGAAACATTCCATTTTTATTCGTAATATTTAAACCTTGTTCTTATTATTTACTTTGATCTTAAACTTATTTAAATTTTCTATCCTGATTTTATTTAGATAATAACCTACTTAATGATGATTTATGAGACTTTAAAACATGTTAAGGACCCACGTAATTTTTGACTGTCACAAGACAACTAATTAATGAGTAAAGTAGGTACTTACGATGTATAGGTATTGCCTAACAAATAATTCATTCGGTTATTTTAACGACTATTAAAATTCCCAAGTGAGTGGTTACTTGATTTTGTCTCCAAATGCGATTTTATTAACATTATTAATAATTCTAATTCTAATTTTATTAACATTAGCTATTTTTAATTTTTCGCATTTAACTTCGTTTTAAAACATTACTTTAGTCTTGTTTAATTCTGGTTAAAACTCACAGGTATTGGAGAAAATAATGATATTAATATAACAATAGAAATGTCCAATCCAAATACAGGTCATTAAACGGAGGTACGACAAGTTAATGAATTCCGTACAAACGTTGCGAGAGACGAATAAAACGAGTTACAAGGTGAAGCCTTACAAAAGATAACCTCGAGTGGCGATAGCACACAAGCACCGATAACGACGTCGGCCTGGTAATAATACAATGCCAACTCGACGCTCGACCTACCTATAACTACCGCTTCTCTACACTGTTTTCCGCGGTGGGCTTGCCCCACACCCATTAAAAATGTTGCACTCACATAAGAAAAATTCATATAAATTATCGCCACGATATAATTTCCCGATTTGTAACTGAAGAAATATAATTTTTATCAGTTTTATTTCGAATATTTAAAATTTTATTTGTATAATTATAAAATGATTCATAAATTGCCTTATAATCCGACTAAATTAAGAATTCATGGCCATATGACATGAAAACAAGAATGACGTTCCGATTTGCTATTTAGATACTACAAATAGGCAGAGCGCTTAAACTGGCTTGAAGTATGAGTAGTAAAAACTGCATAATAAAGCAGCTAAACTTCTGTTTTCAGAATATAGAACGATTCGGACTGTTCGCCGTTATAGGAGAGCGACGCTATCTCTGCACCGTAATAATGTTGGGTAGCTTATAATGTTGCCATTGTAAAAATATTTTCATCTTTTTCACTGTTTCCGTAGGCAGTCGCGTAAGTTCATTGGAAGCGTAATGGACGTCGTATCAGTATTCAAGCTTCGCGATTTTTGTTTATATCTTCGATAATCTGCATAGAAAACTTTTGTAATCACTTTTAAGATCGTTTTTATTGCACAAGGATGTAGTGCGCGTATTTAATATTAAGCAAAATCGTGTTATTAATGTATTTTACCGTGTCTTTTCTACACACCACTTGCTTCTACCGTAATTGATTGGTATAAAGAAGTGTAGTTAAAATTTTTCCTTTCGTATATTGTTTTAAAATCATTTATTGTTGTTGTTTTAAGTTTTATTTTCTTGAATCTGTATTATAGTTGTTATTTCATATGTTTAACTACGTTTTAAGTGTAAGAATAGTGTTTTATTAGTCTGTTATAACAAGATGGTTTCATTGTGAGTGAACAGGTAAGAGACTTACGACGTTTTTGCTTTGTGTGCTTGCGTTTACTACTTTTCATATTGTTGATAAGACTTGATATTACACCCGTTGTTTCAATCATGGTGTTAATGCACTTCCCTCAAAAATCGGAAGCCGGATATGTGCAAAAACAATATTTTACACTATGTCAAACAAAAAGAGAAAATGTTCAACATTTGGTTAGTTTTAAGTACTTGCATACGATATATTATGCAATAAAACCTGTTAGAGTGAATGTTTCGAGCCACTTTTAATAGTTTTATCCGGAAAACTTGTTTTGGTGAACTTAATTGCAGTATGTTTTTATAACTACACTCTTGATAGATTTCAAGGTAATGTCCAAGTTTAATTGCTTGCTACCTACTGAATGAAGTTTACTAGACCTAGCACTACTGTTTGACACTAGAAATAGTAAACAAATAAACGTGGGGTTATGTTTTTCCAATATCAAATATTTTTGTAGCACATAACTACTGAAGCGAAATGTACTCAATAATTTTGTCACGAGTGTTATTATAACAACATAGGTACGTAATCAATTATCATTAATGATGTTGAATCAATCTGCTGGGGTAATTGTGAAAAAAGTGCAATGGGTTTTGACTTAACCGAGTACCTATTAGCATTTTTCTATTATTTAGAGCCTCAAATAGCACAACTTTCACAATGGGACCAAGTTTAAAATTGTAAAATCATCAGTTGGTTTTAACCACTTCTGTGGTCTAGTGGTTAAGACCACCCAGTATAGATCTGAAGGTCTGGGGTTCGATTCGCCATCGGGGCAGACATTTTTCTGTTAAGCTTGGTTCGTGGTAGGGCTAGTGGGCCCACCTTGCCAGCTACTACCTAAGTCTTCCCTAGGTTGTTAATAGCATTGTTGTGTTTTGACAATTAGGGGTAGGATATCAGTTGTTGAGGAATTTATGTGAAGCTCGCTTCACATGTAAAAATTTTTCAAATTGTTAAAATAATATAAATTAATCATTATCTTTGTTACCCATTTTATTTGTTGTTTCATGTTATTTTGCTACCAATTTTATTTGGTGTTTTTATGATACTTAACAAAAGTTAATTGTGATTAATGTATTAAATCTAACCAACTAAATTTAAACATACTATACTGGGTGTAACAGAATACCGAAATAATATTTAAGGTTGTTCATTAACAAAAAAAAGATGTTTTATTACTATTCTTTGTATTTTTATTATATGCCTACTTTCGATTTTATACTTTACAGTTAAGCATATTTAATTGAAAGTAGGCATATAATAAAAATACAAAGAATATTCATAAAACATTTTTGTTGTTAATCAACAACCTTAGATGTTATTTCGATATTCTGTTACACCCGGTATATGTATAAATAAAATTATAATTTATATCATATGTCGACATAAGTGTCCCTTTCGGTTTAGAAAAATCCTGTTTTATTAGGTGACTTAATCAGCAGCCACACTTGGTACACATTACCATTCATTTTCAGTGACATTTCATTACAATACTGAGTAACTGACAATCGCTAACACTACAGGAGTACAAAAAGACTCAACATTGAAATTTGTTTGGAAACATTTTATTTAATGATAGTAAATATTTTGTAATCAATAAAATATTAAAGTGTTTGCTTTCCTGTTGGTGACTGTTGATTCTGAGGTGTAACAGAATCAGTGAAGATAAACATGTCCTTTGCAAATATAATGTCACAAACTATTTTTTTAATAAATAGCTTTGCAGTGAGCATTTAGCCCACATTTTTTTGTTTTTTTTTTTTAATTTAAAATACCTATTATAAATATTGACTACAAGCAATAAATAATTCAAACATTTTAATATATTGTTATAATTACTTTGTAATCAAACCTTTTAAACTAATATGTGTATCATTATGTGTATTGTTGTTTTTGTATTATTGTATTTAAAGTATGTATAACATGTCCAATAAACCATTTTCTTTCCAATATTACAAAAAAAAACAATTTTCATGCTCCAGGGTCTACCAAACTTTGGAGCCTTAGGGCCATGATACTCACTTTGGTATGTTCCAAGGGCCAAAAAAGTTTCTAGACTAGTCGCAGAGTGCGTGACCTAAGCAAACATATGCTTTTTTGCTTTTCAATTACTTAGCTGTCGCGGGCTGGATTAATGGCACTGGCGGTGCGGATTTGGCCCGCGGGCCGTACTTTGGAGTCCCCTGTTCCAGCATGAAAACAACCCTAATGCTGCCTAAAAACTCACAGCAAAATTGTTTTTCTATAACTTCAATTGATTTCACTTAATTTCATTTTGTTAAACATATCTTTAAAAATATATTCAGGAATGTCATGTTAATATTTATTTTCTATACTATTAATTACAGTGATGAGTATGGCGACCTCATTATTAATGAAGGAGCTTAAATTAATTCTTGGAGCACATTAAAAATATTCAAGAATTGAAAGTGGTCAAGACATAGTCCTTTAACTCCTTTAACACTATTTACGACTAAGTTGGCAAACAAGCAAACTGCCCACCTGATGGTAAGTGGTAACAGTCGCCTATAATACATGTGGTTCCTGTGAGATTCACGGCAAATCTGCAACCACCACCAACACCATGATGCCAACTTGTGACATAAGATGTAAAGTCACGGTACCCAGTAATTTCACTGCCATATCTTACCTTTCAAACTGGAACACAGCAATGCAAGCACTGCTGCTTTGCAAGAGAAATAGGTAAGACAAAGGTACCCAAGCAGGCAACCCTGGTACACAGTCTCCCTCCGGTAAAAATATTCAATACATTTGCCAACATGCTAAAAATATTTTTCTGTTCCAGCAAGAAATTAATCAGTATGGCACTCTGTGAAAGTCAGTTGGACTCGGCCCTCCCCCAGTTAAAGAGGGAGGAGTCGTCACCTCACCAAAGCAGCGGAGACGAGAGCAAAGAGTCTACTTCAGAGAAGAAGCCTAAGCTCGAGACCAATGGAGATATATACGGTTTGGACCAAGGTACTGATCGAGTCATGTACTACATAAACCTTCAAGTCACTTAATGTGCAGCATTTTCAATTGGACACTTGAGACACTGCAGTCCATGGACTCTTGTGATTAGAGTCATGTAATACACAAAATCTCAAGTCACGTTATGTTAAGCATTAAATTGTTTTGTGAACAACAAAGTTGACTTTGGCTAACAAGCGTACTGCCCACCTGATGGTAAGTGGTAACTGTCACCTATAGTGCATGTGGTTCTTGTGAGATTTGCAGCAAATCTGCAACCACCGCATGAACCATAGTGTATGTTACCCACTTGTGACATAATATTGAAAGTAAAGGTACCCAGTAATTTCACTGCCACATTACCCTTCAAACCGGAACACAACAATGCAAGCACTGTTGCTTTGCAGCTGAAATAGGTAAGACAGAGATACCCAAGCAGGCGACTCTGGCACTGAGTCTCCCTCCGGTAAACCTATGGACACTTAAAACATTGCAGTCTAAAGACCCTAGCGGATCAGAGTCGTGTACTACACAAAACCTCAAACCACCTAATGTTAAGTGTTTACTCATGAACACTTGAGACTAGGCTCACTTGCAACGAAAATCCTCAAGCTACCTGATGTTAAGAAGCGGTTATTCCAGTGTATGGACACTTGCTACTAGTGTCAACTCTAACACAAAATGTCAAGCCACCTGATGTTAAGCATTTTCCCTAGCATAACATACTAAGGAACCTTACAGCAAGCTATTACCGCATTAATAAAGTTTAATGCTGTAAATTTCTTACCCGCATAGGATCTGGTCCCACCGGAATATCTGGATAAAAAGTAACTATGTGCTTATCTGGACTTTTAATACATACTAAGTTTCATCGCAATCCTTTTAGAAATTTTAAAGTGAAAGCAAAACATACATGCATCGGCTCATCTTCTCTAGCTTTTGCGTTTACAATATTCGTAAAGCGCTTCACACACAGAGGCGGACGCGGGACGGTAGCGGAACTGCAGTAAGCGATTTACTTGCGCCGCGCCGTTTCCGCGTGCGGTTTCTGTGTGGCATAGTCCATAGCAACATGGTCATTACAAAAAAATCCGCTCCCCTAGCGTCCCGCTTGCCGCCTCTGTCTGTGGAGCGCTTTGGGGCAAGTTTATTAGGAACTCAGATTGATATATCTGCCACTTAAAGCCCCCGGAAACAACATATCCGCAAAAATTATTGGCATCCTTTGTCTGTTAGATAGGATCGTCGTTACAGCTCATATACGTCCTCACCTAGGGGCTCAAGCCTATGTTAGGCTGATTAGGCCTTAGTCAACCACGCTATCCCAGTGCGATTGGTCGACTTCACATACACCATTGAATTTCTTCACAGATGTATGTAGGTTGCCTCACGATGTTTTCCTTCGCCGTAGTCTTTAGTCTCCCAGTAAGGTTGGCTGGAAGAGATCCCTCTTAGGGATAAGTCCACCTATGTACATGTCCTTTCTGGACGTTTGTCAAATGAATGTTTAAATGTGCAATAAAGAATTTATATATTAGATAAGGTAGAATACCTAAAACTTTATCAGGGATTGGTAAAACTCCCTTAATGGTCCTCTAACTTTATTACAGTACCAGGGGGCCTTCCACTGAGCGTTGACTACCGCTCACCAGTATCACACTTCGTGCCTCCCGCCGTAGAACTGTACGCGGCGAGGCATAAGCCAGAGCAAATCAACACACGTGAGTCGCTTAGCTGTTTTGTCGTAACACATATGGATGCATTCTGGCAATTCTGGCAACTCCCATGGACGAGTTCAGGGAACTTGTTTTGATGAATTCTGGAAATTTGTTTTAATGAATTCTGGAAACATAGATAGGTGACTTCTGGCAACCTATTTAGTTTTTTTTTAAGCATATAGCATTAGCAGCCGTTTGATGACAATTATAAAGAATATAATAATAGTTTTTTTTATTTACTTAAAGTTCTAACACCCATCCAAATGCAGATAAGCTAGTTGAGACATACTGTGCAAAATGTTGGAGCAGTTGTGTATTTGTTGGAGTAAGGTGCTAACGTTCGAGCGAACCTTTGTTCGGCCATATCATTGATTGTACATTATTTATTTATTAAATCATTACCAAAACAGTAAAAAATTCAAGATAATAAATGACTGAACCTTATTATTAGGACTCTACTAGTATAACACAACAGAATGTAACATTTCGATATGTTAATTCAACAGTGGAAACTCGAAATTTAAGTCGCTACTTGCCCGTTTTCGAACAATATTCATTTACTGTACCGCCACAAATATAAAACATACAGTTCTAAAATTCATATTATATGATATCGTTAAACATTTTATCTAAACATTGTTAAAAGATAGAAACATGATTAATAATATTTCATTTGATAGAAAAGTAATCCAAAGATCTCTCACTATAATATTTTAAAACAGCTGTGAATCAAAAAATACAATAATACGAGTAAATGACATAATGTTCATTATATTACAATACACGCACGTATATTGTCAATTTGTAGACAAAACAAAATTATGGTATGAAAATAATGGTTTGTAAAATCATGTAATTCGTTGATGTCTTTTATATTACCTCTAGCTTTTAAAAAATATAGTACATTACTGGCGCTGCCGGCAAGTGCAGCATTGCTGGACTCTGTGATGCATGCCTCGGCTATAATACACGCGTGTTTTATGAGGTGCTTTATGTATCTAAAACCGCTAAAATTGGACTCTGTACCAGGGTGCTTGGGTACCTCCGTCTTACCTATTTCTGCCGCAAAGCAGCAGTGCTTGCATTGCTGTGTTCCACTTTCAAGGGTAAGATATGGCACTGAAATTACTGGGTACCGTGACTTTACATCTTAAGTCACAAGTTGGCAACATACACTGTGGCCCTTGTGGGGGTTGCAGTTATACTGCGAATGTCACAGGAGCCACATGTATTATAGGTGACTGTTACCATTTACCATCAGGTGGGCAGTTTGCTTGTTTGCCAACTTAGTAGCACTAAAAAAAAAGATTCACTTTACGAGCAAGTGTGTTGAAAAAGTTTTACCAATAGACATGCATTTTTAGTAGATTTTACAACAAGTGCACAAAACGAACCATTTTTATCCAAGACTTTTAGCAGTCCTGATAGTAATGTCGAGGATAAAATGGTTTTGTGGACGAGTTATAAACTCTGCTTTTCACTTCGATTGCGAGGAAATAAAACAGTAGAATAACATAACATTCCTTTAATTAAAATTCAAAGTAAAATTAGTACAGTTTTGAATACTAAAGGAAATTGTTTTTATGTCTTAAAAACACATAAATAAATAAATAAATAAGGCAAATAAATTAAAGTAAATATAATAAAATAACAAATTCTATCTATGAACTTCTTATTGTGTTTGGCTGTATGGCTCATTCTCTTTGTCTTAATATAGATACATTTATGTATGAGTAGATATGTTAATGCACTTGTACACAAAATTCGATTTTGTGCAGCCTATATCCTGCACAAATAAGCACTTTCAGAGCATGAGAAGAGAAAACTTTTTTTTTTAACAAAATATAAATGTTGAAGACACCATCAACGAATTTGCAGATGTTAAGCTAGGAAGATGAGATTTTGAAGCATTTATGTATACGTTTGGATATGCTTTAATATACGACACTCAAGTTGTATGTTACTCAATTAATAAATCGTAATCATACTTTATATAATACCAATTTTTTAATTATTTTAACCGTTTTCCATCTTGGGGTGTCATCGTAGTCGTGCCCAGGATAAAATTTTTATAGCCAAAGAAACGCACCAATATATTAATTGTATTTTTCGTGGTTTTAAACTTTTATGGGTTACTGCAAAGATGAAGATAATAAATTTAAGGTTTTTTTTTTTTTTTTTTTTTTTGGGATAGGGGGCAAGAGAGCAGACGTATCACCTGATGGTAAGTAATTACCGTCGCCCACGGACACCCGCAACACAAGAGAAGTTACAAGTGCGTTGCCGGCCTTTGAGGTGGGAATACGCTCTTTTTTTGAAAGTTTGAAGGTCGTATCGGTCCGGAAGTACCGCAGGCGACAATTAACATTTCCTTTGATTAATGCCAGCCTACTGGCGATCACCCTTCTAGGGGCGGTGGGGGAAGGGCGGGCAGCTACCCACTCTGCCTGTACCTGGCTACGCCCTTGTGGAGAGCCAACTTAAGAGTTTGACAGCAGTAAACGTCAGAGCGTTATTGAACCATACAATTCGATAGTTATTAAACGATAAAAAGTTGTATATCGCGTAACACATGCTTGGTTAAGACACTTGTCTGGCAGAATTGTTGTTGGCAACGATGACACATTGCCATAATTAAGAGAAGAAGAAGAATTCGATAGTTGTTCGATTGTAACCATGTTGTAACCTGCTTTGATAGTCTAGGGCAGGGGTCTCCAAACTTTAAGCCTAAGAGCTATAATGTTTACTTCAGTATGTTCCAAGGGCCAAAACAGTTTTATTTTTTCCGCCCTAAACTATATTTCTAGACTAGTCGCAGATTGCGTTACCTAAGCAAACATACGCTTTTTTGCATTTCAATTAATTACTTAAGCTGTCGCTGATTGATGGCACTGGCAGGACGTAGTTTGGAGATCCCAGGGGCCTTATCATGATCGTTTATAGCAAGGTTAAAACAATATTGAAACAGAGACCGCTCTTGCTGCGTATAGCGCCATCTCGCTCTCAACGCGGTTTTAATATTGTTTTGGGCGATCATCGTTGGAGTCTAAGTCTAAGGTCTTAAACGGGCGGGTTGTTTCACCGAGAAACGGGGTAACAGCGAGAAGTTGTACCTAGCACAAGGACTCTGAACTGAACGCGCCCTTGCAATCGACTTAGTGACAAAAAGTCATCGTGACTAAAATCCACAATGAGTATAGAACCTCATACTCGAATATGCTCTTAAAATAGTTTGTTTTGTCTGATTCGTCATCGCTGCTAAAGTTACAAAAATTAGACACCAATTGGTTCGTTTTTTTTTCATTTTTTTGTTTTTCAAACATTTACTCTCAACAGGTTCAAGGAACCGCCAAATGTTACACCAGCAGGCGAAGCACGGGCTGCCAAGACGGGACTCGAGTCACGCATTATCTCACAATTTCAGTGACATAATCTCTGTCTTAAAAAGTAGCACGGCTGCTGCAGCGCTATAAGCATCCTTCCGGGGACTTAGCGTATCAAGTTGTCAAACCGAATGTCAAGTTAAAATTTGGTCATTTTGCTTTAGACTGCTTCTCAGTATTTATGTTTTGTGGATTTTTAATTACAACATTGGTTACCCGCTGCTCATACAAAATAGGTATATTCATTTTGACAGCTAACGTTAGCGTGCTCACAACATTTCAGGATGCGCTTGAGCGTGCTAAATGCGCTAATAGTGACTTTTAATTGATTTTCGGACCGCAGCTTTAGTGTGACTGACGTGATAAAAATTTCTTGACGCTCGTGAAGGGTCACGTGTGATTGAGTTTTGTCACATTTTTCTTGGCAGCCCGAGCTACGCCTGCTGGAGCCTTAAGCCTCACTTGAACGGAAAATGCGGATGACACTGCGACGTGAATGAATAAATAGTGAAACCAAGTTTTTATTTAAGTATTTTATTTATAACATCAAATTCAATTCAAATTCAAAAATCTTTATTCAACATAGGCCTTCACATACACTTATTGACGTCAAAACAAATCAAAACAATCTAATTTAATGAACTCATACTAACCTTGTATGTGCATACATCCTGAATATACTCAAGATGTCTGCAAATACAAGTAGGAATGAAAAAAAAAAGTTGACTACACCTGTTCGGAAATTGGGAGAGCCTTCTCGAGAAGAACAGGCGAGAAACTTGAAAGGTCAACATTTTTTATCTCCTCATTTATCATTTATAATACTAGTAGGTAGGTAGGTATATGATATCATATACCTACCCTACGTGTCAATAGCTGTGGTTCGGGCTGCATAGTGAGTAACCTCCTGCCATAATTCGTGCCTCTGCCAAGAATTACCGCCTTTTGTATCAGTGGGACTAGCACGCAGGAGAATCGAAAATCGAATCGAAATCCGAATCGAGGAGTTTGTATGGCAATTTTATTAGTTCTGCTACTCGCCGCCGTGGCGCTAAAAAAATTGCCATACAAACTCCTCGATTCGGATTTCCATTCGATTTTCGATTCTCCTGCGTGCTAGCCCCACTGGCCCTTGATCCAATCGCCTAGCGACAGTCTCTCAACATGTTGGTCGAGACTCCTCGCTATTAGGGCATTCGCGGAAACGACTATCAGGAGAATGACTGACAGGTTCACATCTCTGGTGGTAATCTCGTGAGCTAAGTCAAGGGTACTTGCTGACAGACTGGCAAAATGAAAGGGCCCCGGCCCAAGAGACCGCGAACTCAGAAATAACCTAGCATTTTTAACAATATTTTGTAAGTACCTTAGTACCTAAAAATGCCACGGGCCCCTAACCTGAAAGGGCCCCGGCCCAAGAGACCGCGAACTCCGAAATAACCTAGCATTTTAACAATATTTTGTAAGTACCTAAGTATGTAAAAATGCCACGGGCCCCTAACCTGAAAGGGCCCAAAAGACCGCGAACTCCGAAATAACCTAGCATTTTTAACAATATTTTGTAAGTACCTAAGTACTTAAAAAATATATTTTTTATGTACTTAAAGTCAATTAAAGTAAATCAGTCTTTAGTTGTGTCTACAACTGAAGACCATATACAAATTCAGACTAATCAACACGTTCAAAACAAGACGCCGTTCAATTTTAATAGGAGGGCCCCTCCCAAAGAATTTGCTACGGGCCTCAGAAGGTATAGGTAGGCTACTGCTTGCTGAGCTTGTCCATCTCAGCTGTCACACGGTTCTCGTCGCGAGGGATGGTGACGTCGATGGGACCGGTCTATCATCACGATATCAGGCTTATCGATATTATTATTTAAATACGAGTAGGTGCTAGTACTTATTATTTTATTGTGGCACAACACAAGACAGTATACAATAGAGACTTTTCGGATTTATTTGATTTGCACGCTCTCCGGCGCAGTAGCTTGCCCTGGTAAGTGATAAAAAATGTAAAGTGTCCTCTGCGCCTGATCTCCGATCATATCGCCATAACGTCCCATCGTACTGCGCGGTCTTAGGTCATCAATATGTGATTATGTACGTGTATTAGGTATTTTTCGATACCGGTAGGTACCTACTCCACGTCACCTAGGATAAGGTATTCGTATTCCATGATCGTTTATCGTGAAACATCGATCTGTTCAACTATATACTGTAAAAACGAAACTATACCTCCAATTATTAAGTTTCAAATTCATTTAAAAGTTCTCAAACGCACTCTATGGATAGAATAACTATTTCACTTACCTTATTAGCAATGCTTAACCACAATTGGGAGTTTTTTTTCTAGCTTTAGATGGCGTTGAATTTAATTAGTTTAAAAGTTAAACTTGAATAAAAAAAAAAATAATTGAAACGCTCTCTATATCATTAACTGTAACATCATATTCCAAATATTTATTCAGTACCTATTTACTATATCAATACATTGCCTATTCTGAATATTTATGCCAGTACTAAATAAATATTTTTACTAAGTATTTGGATTAGGTATTTTTAACTATAAGAAACAGGTGGATGTATTAGGTATGGAAATAACCTATCTCAGCCTATGTCTACGATGCGAGTGAAGGAACAGAGAGTGCACTTCTGGCGTCTGCGCATACACTAGTGTACTAAATCTCCCGCGCAGATGGTTATATACTTGGAGGTGTTTTATTTCCGAAAAAAGTTATTATAAAACAGAAACTTTTATTTTACTCGCTCTGGCACGAATCGGTTTCGCTAAGATTATAATATGTACATTTAAGTTTCGCCGTATTGATCATTCACTTTTGTTTTTTTCTTTATTTACGTTATCACTTAATTTTTTTAAAGTAGAATAGTCGCCACTTATGATGTCCCCCTTTCTGTCTATTCTTAATTTTAATTGAATTTTGACGTAGAATCGTAGTTAGTTTGGATTGTAAAGTTTTCTTTTTTTGACGTAGAGAAATAGTAATTTTTCATTTGTACAGTCCTGGCATGGTGATAGGCTTATTTTGCGCTTTTTTTATTTTACAACGCCCCGTTTTTTTCTTTTTTGTCTACAGCCGAACCGAATTTGTTGACCCCCACGAAACGCAAGCGAGGCAGACCGCGCGTTGACAAGACCAGTCCGGAGTATCTAGCCAATTTGGCGGCGAGAAAGCAGGCGAGGGAAATGGGTACGTCTAAAGAGAAAGAGAGGAGAGATTAGGGCAGGGTAGAGTAATAGCGTAGGCACGCGGTGAGAGAGTCAGGAGTCATACATTATACATTGACGGTCCTACTAATAAAAGTTTTACTCCTTGGATCATCTTTGATTTAGTTATTCTGTGTTTTGTCTTATTTTGCATATGACAGCCGACATGTGCGGAAACAAGACAGAACACGGAGTAACTTATCCGAGGATGATCCAAGGAGTTAAATTTTCATTGATAATAAGGCCGTGAGAGAGCAGCGGAGCGTATACGAAGGGGAGACTTCAATACGATAAACACTTATCAATTACTCTTAAAGTCTGCATACAAAAAACATTTGTATGATTTCGATACTGAGGTAAATTCAGTAAATTGATAATTCCAAATTTATTTTTACCAGGAATTTATTCGCCGTGTATTTGTCTATTGTCGTATTTCGGCTCTACCTTGTATTATACAGTGCTGTCTAGGAACCATAGATTAGGTTCATAGTGTTAGAGAACCATAGCATATGCAGTGAGTGAGTAGGGCACCATAGATTACGAAACCATAGACTAGCGCAAAGATTAGGACGCAATCGATCGGCTTTAACTAAAAAGACAAGATTATAGAACAATAGATTTGAGAATAATATGTTATTCCATCATTTTCTAACTATTATCATAGGTACGTTTTGACTAAGTAATGTGTCTACAATAATATGACGGCGTGAAAGCAAACTAGGGAAATTGATATAAGTATAAAAAACAGAGAGTAGGGAAGCACAGATTTATGCAGGGTGCGAAAAAATCCGATTTTTATAATAATAATCAAAAAATCCGATTTTTGATATAATCGGATATATATCCAAATAATTATTTTTTAATTTGTGTGCAGAAAGAAACCATTTTCCAAGCCTTTTATCACTATAATAGTTTTTATTTTAATATTGATTACATATTAGTCATTTATTTTGTTGAAGGTAAGTAATAAAGCCGTAACGTCGTCTAATGTATACAAACATTAAATGATTTTAGATTCTATTGACAAAATCAATCATACATATATTTTAAAAAAATCATCAAGTAATCGAAGATTAGCAAAGTTCCTGTCGCGCCAAAATGCCGGTATCTCGGCAACTTCTTTTAAATAAAATAACATTAAAACTTGAAGTTTGCAACAAACAAATATGAAAATGTTGTTAGAAAAAATAAATAGACACGTTCAAAAACCATTTTTTGTGTTTATTGAATACGAACAAAGTATTTGAGTAGAATATAAAATCGGGAGAAGTTTTGGTTATAAGGCGAAGATAAGGCAGTTTAGTTTTCTTAAACTAAAAAAAATGGATATATGTATATCAATGATTTTTATTAAAAAATCCATTGATATATATCGTGATATATATCATGATATATATCCATTAATATACAGGGTGTAACTGAACACCCCAATAACATTTAAGGGTATGTATCCATCAGAAGTAGAGATTCTGTAGGAAAAATATAAGGGCTAATAAACCTACTTTTTTCCCATACAAACTAAATAAATTATTTTTTGGTATTGAATGCCGAAAGCCCTACGAAAGCGTACGAGGAATACTACGCTCACGTCTGTCACGTGTCATTTTGTGTTTAAATTTTTTGTGTTAAGAGCTGATTATGGTTGTCACTTGAAAGTTTTTGCTTTCAGTTTAAAATCAAATAACTCGGAAAGTATTGGGGTTCTAGGTCTCAGACAAGCACTGAAGGTCCATTTAGTATCTAACTTATATGCCCCTTAAATGTTATTGGGGTGTTCAGTTACACCCGGTATATCCTCGCACCCTGGATTTATGCAATGATATATTAGGTGGTCAATAATTAGGGAACCATTGTCTTAAGGAAAAAAAAGATATTTATTCGTTCGTATGTGCATGAAGCCGCACTATTGTCAAGTATTTAATTTTTAGTAGTTAAAGTTGACAGTTTGCACTTTGCGAATTGAACAGACCGTTGGATTTAGCAAGATAATTGAGAAGGCTTTACTAACATATTGGGGTTTGGTTAAAAGGACAGAAACGTTCAAAACCATGGAACAAATTTCATCAAGTCAACATATAAAAACATTAGTATAGGTGAAAATTTTCAGTTCCGAAAATTGGCGAAGTGACATTCGTTTTTAAAACGCAAACAGTCGAGAACACTACTAAAATACAGTCACTCTCAAAGTTAGTTTATGATTTCAACAGCAACGTAAACATGACGGGCAGAGCGAAGATTACCTATATCGTAGCATAGACGATCAAAATTACATCATTTTCTTGTTGAAACAGCGGCAGTGATGAATAATAGGACGCCGCCTAGCGATTCAGGGGAGAAACGAAAGCGCGGGCGGCCGCGGGTCGACAAGACCAGTCCGGAGTATTTAGCAAGGAAGCGGGCCAGGGAGATCGGTATGTTTGTTTTTTAATGCCAATGGGAAGCAACGGAAACTTAAGATCATACAGCCACGTCGTTTGTTGTGTTTTCTTGTGTACGTTGTCTGTCTGCGTTACTGCTTTGACTAATCGTGCTAACACCACTGTTGACTCACGCTATTGTCGCACACACTAAAACGTGCTCGAATTAAAGTCTATAACAAGAACACTTATTAAAATCGCACTACTGTAGTGTACAATATTAAAAAAATTATATTTTCATCAAATTACTAACAGGAAGGTAAGGGGAACTAATGATCGTAGAGTCACGTCTTTTGTGGAGCTGTAGCTTTTTCTTGTGTGCGCTGTCGTGTTTGCGTTACAGCTTTAAGTAATCGTGATAATACCGCTGTGAACTCATGTTATTATCACATTCACTAAAGGTACCTGTGCACAAAAATAATTGACGGGAAAGCAAAGGAAACTAATGGTTATAGAGCCACGTCTTTGCGGAGTTGTGGAGCTTTTCTTGTGTGCGTTGTGATCTTTGTTAAGATAGCTTTGATAGCTTTGATCTAATGTCACATTCATTTAACATATATTAATGAAGGTTTGCTGTAAATATGATTATCACGGACACTAAACGAAACTATACTATTTGTAATACCTATATTATATTATTAATCGAGATATTATCACACCAGTTCTCGTTCTTTAAGAAAACTGTTTCCTAAAACTAAAAACTTATTTTCTATTAAGTATGATTTTCACGGTTTTCGGACACTAAATATTAAACCGCTTTGGCATAGCTTTGTATCTTTAAGTTAGCCCTCGAAATATAATCCCAGTCTCTGTACAAAAAAAAGAGGACATTCCTTTACTTTACTAATTAACATTTACAGAAGGCAAAGGAATCTAAAATCACACGGCCAAGACTTTTGTGCAGAAACTCATTGGCATTTTGTTTTATGCGATATGACAACATTTTCTTTCTTCACTTCTCTTGGTTAAGTGGCAATGGATTTTCTATCTTCCTGGCTGTAACATATCCGTCATTTTCATATTTCAAATCTCTCATATCGATAAAAGTTCATTTCACTTGTCATAGTCTCTCACTTTCTTGAACATTATCATATCACACATTTTTACTAAGATTTGATAACAGTTTCATCAACAAACGGAAAAGCAGAGGGAACTATCTCGTACAGCAAAGTCGTAATTTTATTCTCACGGGCTTTTTATTTTCTCAAAACGCCACTGTTTTGTGTTCGGGCCATTTGTACCAGAGCACAAAAATTACTAAAGAAAAGTGGCTCATTTTTAAAAATTTTATTTTTCCGTAATAAAATCTTTTCTGAATACATCTCCACTATATGCACAGCTTATAATGAACCTGCCATGACAGCAAATATTGCACGTCTGTATATTAACAAAGTTGTATAAAACACATGTGATTTTGTATTTATAAATTAAATTTGTATAAAACACCTGTAGTTTTGTATTCGCCATTTCTCATAGAATATCGAGCGGTCGCTCAGTATTGTATGTGTTTGTGTGTGTGTGTGCGCGTGTGTGTGCGTGTGCGTGTGCGTGTGTGTGTGTGTGTGTGTGTGTATTATACTGAATGTTTATTCCTAACAGCAGGCGTAGCACGGGCTGCCAAGAAATTTGTGATAAGACTCAGTGACACGTATCCCTTGAGGAGCGTCAAGAAATTTTATCATGTCAGTCACACTAAGGCTGCGTTCCGAAAATCAATAAGAGTCACTATTAGCGCGCTCAAACGCGTCCCGAACTGTTGTGAGCGCGCTAATGTTAGCATGAAGAGCCACATGACGTCATCGTTAAGGTTCAGTCAGACAGCGGGCGTGGCGGGACGGCGACGGGGCGTCGGCAGTTTGCGGCAAGTTTCAGAGTTTGTCGCTTGCGCGTTTCGGAGATCTCCAAAACCAAGCGACATAGCGAAAATCTGTTTGCTGATACAGATAGGCGGCAGTTTGTCAGAGTTTGTCGGATAAGTTTCAGAGTTTGTCGATCCACCATTTCAGAGCTCACCTGCAGCAAAGTTGCTGCAACTGAGCTAGCTGGATCTCGAAAACAAAGCGACGTAGAGAAAAACTGTTTGCTGGAATAGTAAAGCGGTAGTTTGTCGGAGTTTGTCGAGCAAATTCCACAGCATTTGAGACATGCGCATTTCCGAGATATGTGTGACCCGGCTGGAGAAACGTTACCCCAGCCGGGCCACCTGGAACTCGAAAACGAAACGACCTAGCAATAATCTGCTTACTGACAAAGATAGGTGGTAGTTTGTCGATACATTCTTCAAAGATTCAGAGTTTGTCGACCCCTCAATCCAAAGAACGAAAGAATTCTTTATTAGGGTAGTCTAGGAGCCTGGAGTCCCAAATGTGCGAGGTTTCGATATTTTTTATTTATTTATTCTTTATGTACAAAAGAAGTACAAAGACGGACTTAATGCCTTAGGCATTCTCTACCAGTCAACCTTAGGGTGGTTGAGAGACTGCTGTGGTAGATGCACAAGAATTTTTTTGACAAAGTAATTACAAAATAGATATGAATCGAATAATATTAATTGATAAACTAATAAACCTTATTACATATATAATATATATAGAAATATATATACACATACATATATATAAACATTAATATATACTAATGAATCAAAAAGTAGGATACATTCTAATAAATCTACATCCTAACGTGATTGAAGTTCTCCCGACAACCATTTACGTAACCGCTTCTTGAAAGCGTACGGACTAGTGGACATTCTAATGTCAAGAGGGAGCGTGTTCCAAGAGAGAATCGATTGAACGAAGAAGGAGGAATGGAAAATATCTGTATGATGGGATGGACACATGAGTAGCCGATTTGACGAAGAACGAAGGTTTTTATCATGAGATGTACATAAGTATTCGAAATGGGATTTGAGATAAGTAGGTGAATTCGGGGAATGGAGTAAGGAGAAAAGAGTGGTTAAAGCCCTCATCTTACGGCGTTGTCGAATGGGCATTTTTATGTAAGTACTTACATACTTACAATAAGAAGTTAATGTAAAATAGTTAATTGAATTCAGTGATGAAACAGTAACCGTTAATATTTAAATTTATGTAAATCCTCGATGAGTGATTGATATTTTTTAAATGTATTATTTAAGCAACATTTGGCATCTGGTCTCCTTGTCTATCTATATGAAGTAATGTACAGTCGCATACAACTTTCTTTAAAAAAGTAAGTTTTATGAGGTTTTGTTTGTTATACACGGTGTTTCATAATAACCAATAAATAATTAATGCGTTATCTAAAACTAATTATTAAAATGTGTTTACACGTAATGTCATTCAACCCAAAATTTTCATAGTATCATCATCATGTCTATGATTTACATGAAAATTTTGGGTTGAATGACATTACGGGTAAACACATTTTAATATTTAGTTTTAGATAACTTATAATTATATTTATTGGTTATTATGAAATACCGTGTATATGCTGAAAAGAATAATTTTTGTATAAAACATCCATAAAGTTTATTACTAATTCATTGCTTTCATGTTAAAAGTTGTTGTCCTTTTATGCCCCCCACGGTGAAACTTTGCAACGCTTTGGAAAGCCTGGCTCGATTTTGATTAAATAAAAACTATTAGTATACTATTTGCACGAGTACGCGAATGAAATGCAGTAAGTATAAACTTTTATAGTAATATTTTGATGTGTTGGTGTGACTATCATTATTAATGGATTGGAATAGATCCAACCTACTTTCAAATAAGAAGTATATTAAAGTAAAAAAATAATAAAGCATTTAATATGTTACGAAAAACAATTCCATTACTTATCCATAAGATGGTTACCCATAGGTAATCAATTTGTTTTCCGCAAGATGGTGAGGTTTTTTATTTTCTTAAGTTTTTATACTTTTACTCCATATATTTTGATTGAAGTCAATTCAATTAATTCATCTCACTTTTTTAATTCACAAAAGTCCATCTCAAGAGATGTAAAATCTATAGGAACACATAGATTTTTTTTCGTTGCACCATATATTTAAAGTATGTTATGAAAACAAACCAATTTTTTTCTACTAGTTTTATTTTAATGTTTACTTGCGTTGATATACGGAGTGGGTGGAAAGGACAACAACTTTTAACATGAAACAATGAATTTGTAATAAACTTTATGGATGCTTTATACAAAAATTATTTCAGCATATACATCTAACAAACTAAACCTCATAAAACTTACTTTGCATGCACTTATTAAAATCGTTTTTTTTAAAGTTGTACGCGACTGTACATTACTTAATATAGATAGACAAGGAGACCAGATGCCAAATGTTGCTTAAATAATACATTTAAAAAATATCAATCACTCATCGAAGATTTACATAAATTTAAATATTAACGGTTACTGTTTCATCACTGAATTCAATTAACTATTTTACATTAACTTCTTATTGTAAGTAAGTATATAAAACATAAAAAATAACGAAACCTCGCACATTTGGGACTCCAGGCTCCTAGACTATTTACTCAAATAAAGAATTCTTTCGTTCTTTGGATTGAGGGGTCGACAAACTCTGAATCTTTGAAGAATGTATCGACAAACTACCACCTATCTTTGTCAGCAAGCAGATTTTTGCTAGGTCGTTTCGTTTTCGAGATCCAGGTGGCCCGGCTCTCTCGGAAATGCGCATGTCTCAAACTGTGGAATTTGTTCGCCAAACTCCGACAAACTACCGCTTTACTATTCCAGCAAACAGTTTTTCTCTACGTCGCTTTGTTTTCGAGATCCAGCTAGCTTAGTTGCAGCAACTTTGCTGCAGGTGAGCTCTGAAATGGTGGATCGACAAACTCTGAAACTTGTCCGACAAACTCTGACAAACTGCCGCCTATCTATATCAGCAAACAGATTTTTGCTATGTCGCTTGGCTTTTGAGATCTGTGTGGCCCGGCTGGGGTAACGTTACCCCAGCCGGGCCACACAGCCCCCTTAAACGCGAGCCCTATGAAAACTCAAACTTGTCCGACAAACTTCGACAAACTGCCCCCTATCTATACCAGCAAACAGATTTTCACTAGGTCGTTTCGTTTTCGAGATCTGTGTGGCCCGGCTGGGGTAACGTATCCCCAGCCGGGCCACACAGATCTCTGAAACGCGCAAGCGACAAACTCTGACAAACTCTAGACATTATAGCGACATACTCAGACAATCTATTTTTCACACTTTTTTTTGTGGCCCGGCTGGGGTCAGCCACACAATTGTGAGATAATGCGTGACTCAAGTTCCGTCTTGGCAACCCGTGCTACGCCTGCTGGTACCCATATTGATACTTTCGTACTAGATGATTGGTGTATAATAAATTCAAAAGCTACCCTTATAGTTCACTTACTAACATATAATTATTTGCATTTGAGTAATAACACCCATGTAAATCGCTAGATGGTCTTCATGGTTTGGGATTTTCAGACGCTGAAATGGATAAGTCTTTTTTTGGTATTATGCCGTTTCCGAATAACCCGAACTGGGCTAGGGCGGTGAAGATTGGACCTTTACCGCGCTGGTCCAGCACGGTTTAACCCACTTTTTTGGGGAAACTTGAGCACAGCATAGAGCGTTTAATGGTTGAGATGATGATGATTTGGTATTATGTTCATATCAGGAAAACCTCATTTAACGGCTCGCTGCCTGATATTAAGCGGTTACCACAGCCTAAAGACGCTTACAACACGAAACCTCAAGCCACCTGGTCTTGAGCCATTACCGCTGTCTGTTTATGGACACCTGCGACCAGAGATTTCAATACACCTAAAAAATTTGGTATCAGCATCAAGTCTCAAATATTATTAGCCAGTTTCACTAACCTCGTCTTAGCTTAGGACAATTTTAAGTAGCTTGCTGTCATATTGTTTTCATTAAAGACAGAAAGTGACATAATACTACTTAGGATTGTCCTAAGCTAAAACACTGTAAGAGAAATTGGCCATAAGTCTTGTATATGTATACATCCCAACTATAATCAAGATGCATGCGAGTATAAGTAGAAAAAAGAATGAAAAAGTTGACTTTATAGCTTATTGTAGAAACTGGGAAGGTCAAATAGAAACTAAACTAAAAAAAAATACAATTAAGCGTACTACATGCACCTTAAAATGTCAAAATTATTCAACGTAAGGCATCCCGAAGAAAGGCCAGCCCCTATTCACAGCTGTCGGATCGCGTAATCGATTCGGAAAGTCACGTCCTGTCTCGTTTTAAAGTCACGTCCTGTCTCGTTTTCGATATAGAGATTCCGTAATTTGATTGTTTTTCGACAGTTGTTAAGGGGGCTGGTCAAGAATATCTTAGCTGTCGAGCGCTTATGGAAGCTTTATCTGATTAACTAAGAGAAGTATGTTTTGATCGAAGCAAGAACAAGACTGATCTCTACCTACCCTCATGGAAAATATGCGTGAGTTTATGTATGTTTATATGCGTCTGCAGTATGTAAACATTGGCATGCGAACCCTACGTACATTCTCAATTAATAAAGCTGTGTGTCATACCTTACGAATAGTCGTTACATCGGATTATATCGTTTATACTGCATCGACATATCGAGACGTTTTTGTAACGACTTACGATAAGTCGTTACGATCGGGCTGTACCGTTTATACTGCATCGATATGTCGAGACAGTGTCTGTAAGGGCCAATAAAAAACAGTTACGACAGGACTGTACAGTTTATTCTGCATCTATATATTATGTAGACGTGACATAATTGCTACGATCAGTCTGTTCAGGTTATACCGCATCGAAATATCACGAAGTGTCTGTAACGAGTTACGATAAATCGTTACGATAGGACTGTACAGTACAGTCTATACTGCATCGATATGTCGAGACGTGTTTGTAACGACTTACTACAAATTGCTCAGTCTGTACAGTTTATACTGCATTGATATATCGAGACAGTGTCTGTAGCGAGTTCTGTTATGAAAAACCGTCGCAACAGGACTGTACAGTTTGTACTACATCAATATACCGAGACATGTTCGTAATGAATTACGATAAATCGTTACGATTGCATTGTACAGGCTTATGCTGCATTGATATATCGAGACGTGTTTTTTAAATGAGTTACGATAAATCGTTACGATCGGACTGTACAGTTTTTAGCGTACGCATACTCATACACGCATCCTGATTTATCGTAACGTTTTATCGTAAGATGTGTATGTGGTGGGCATAGGTAATGCATCGATTATTTGTTTGTTCGATTTCAGAAGCCCTAGAGAGGAAAGCGAAGAGAGAGTACAAGCGCAGAGGAACTGGAGGTATGTATAAATAGTCTTAATAAAACAGTTTGGACGCTTCCATGTTCATTCATTATTAGTACACCTAAAATAATACTAACAAAAATGACTCATTGACACCGTAATGTAGATTTGAGATGTGGGGTTTTTATGTGTGACGTGACTAATGGATTGGACGCTTCGAGAACTCAAAACGTTGAATAAACTAAGCTTGTCTAACAATATAACAAATTGTACGTACACTGTAAATAATCGACTACATTGCGTTTTGTAAAAAGTTTTTTTATTCATTAATTGTGTGTTTAAAAAATACATAAAAATGCTAAACATACAGCTACACATATTGTATTTTGAGTATAAGTATTTTAATCAAAATAAACAATCCTAAAACTTTAATGCTATTTGCGGTTAATGCTATTGCATCTACAAAAATAAATACAATTAATGACAAATAAGGCATTTTTACAAAAGTTTAATTAGGCATTATTACAAATAAGGTATTATTAAAAATAAGACATTATTACAAATAAGGCATTATTACAAATAGGTTTAGTTAAAATGAAATAGAGGGCAAAGTTGTTCACTGTTCAAACTCCTACACCGCATATTTTTAGACTGTTTTGGATTTAACACTGACTGTTTTGTTTTGTTTTGAAAACAGTCTAAAAATATTCTGAAAAAAATATGGTTTTATTTTCATACTATATTGAATTGTTGTCTGGAATTAAGTTGAAGCTCCTTTCCGCCTTCGGTATTATTGTCACTTCATCTGCCTGCATCTGATCAGATCAGATGCAGGCAGGCAGGTTGGGGTATTTTCCACATGGGCTTAAGGGCAATTACACTGATAACATAAACCCAAGCCGAGCAATCGACTCGGAATCGACCGGTCGGTTCCCGCTCATTTTGTCAAAACACAATTAGTCAAATACGCGTTTCGTCAAATCACAAGTCACTAACTCAACTCTTAAATACGCAACTCGACAGAGACGTAACTCCTTAGATTCGCTTCTCATTTATCGGAATCATTTAACGAATACCAGTATCCACAGATTGATGTTAGGATTTCTATAGATTTTATTAAACGACTAGCTTTCCGCTCGCGACTTCGTCCGCGTTATTTTTGTTTTCCCGTGGGAATTTTATATTTTCCCGTAGGAAAATTATATGTCCTTCCCCTGGTCTCGAACTATCCCTTTTTTTTGGGAGGGGGGGAAAATGCATTTACGCATTCCTCGTGGTCGAGCCAAGCCACGAGGATATGTGGGACTCCCCAGACCGTTCCCGGCCCGGGCCTATCCACTAAAAACCCCCCCAGCAGCTCCTCCGTCCGTCACAAGGCAGAGGGAAGGGGACAACAGCCAGGCCATATTCCCTCTGACCCCTTGCTCGTGACATGTATGTTGCCGGACTCTCCGCCTGGCTTTGCTGCTTTGGACTTTGGGACTATATTAACCACAACTGGTTTTTTACTGTGGTTGTCTTCCACGCGGCCCGACGTTCAGTGCGCCGGGCCCCCGGCCCGCTCAGTGCGGGTAACGGGTTGCCCGACGGCAGGTCCCACTGGATCCACCGCCGCGCGGGTGAGCCGAAGCTCGGGGAAATCACCAACGGGCGCAAAGCGCCATGGCGAGAAACTCGCCTCGACCCTACTACCACCAGAGGTAGCCGCCGGGATCGGCTTCCAGCGAGAGCCACACCTCTTCTTAACTTAAGAAAAGGTGACTTCGCCCTTCCCCGCATGAAGCGGGTGGCCACACGAAGTGGCCCGCCGGGTTGAACCCGGCCATCCCACGCCACCACGTCCTCTCGTCAGACTATTAGCCCGCGGCAGAGAATCTGCCGGGTTGCCCAGAGTGCACCACAAAGAGGTTGTCTGACATCGCATCCCGTCTCGAACTATCTCTATACCAACTTTCATCAAAATCGGTTCAGTAGTTTCGAAGCCTATTCAATACAAACAATCAAATATTTCCTCTTTATAATATTAGTATAGATTAACTACATGATGGGACTATATTCACCGTTCGTATACGGCGACAAGCCAGTTAATCTAATTTTGGTGTCAAGATGCATATAATATGTCCAGTTGCTTATTTGACGAGCCGCTTTTATGACGAGTTACGTAATTTGCAGAAATGCATATTTGACTACTTGCGTCATTGACGAGTTGCGCACGATCCGACCAATCAGAGCGTTTCTTTTAAATGTACGATAACGTAGCATTCTGATTGGTCGAATGCCTTGAAGCGAAACACAGTGCCCTACCTCTCTTGATAACTGCAACGAGATGAATGTTCGCGTTGCTTAAAAATTACAGTGTGAATGAGTTGGGAAGTTGCAGTTTTTATGTGTATATTGTTAGACAATATCTTTTAAGTTCAATGTAACGTAACCCCTTAGATAATTTTGTTTTTATTGAATTAATTTTTGGTCCTGTGTTTGTTTTTAACAAAAATGTAGTCCGACGGTTACAAGTTCACAGATCACTGCGACTTATTCTAGTTATTAGGACAACGACAAAAAAGTATTTATTCTACCCATCCATGTTTGCAAGTAATTGCTAGATATTCTTAGAATTTCATATCATACAATTTAATTATTGTTTGTAGTGGCAAAATCATGAAAACTAAATGCATTAATACTTTTTTGTCGACTTACTTCACGCTTGAGTGCAATTTAATAATGTCACTAACATGTTGTGCTGTATATAATTCATTTTTCACGTGTGCTGTAATATAAAGACGGACATCAAATTTTTAGTAGCCCTCCAGTCAAGGTCATATTTGATTGGAAACATCTTCATTTTTCGTAATAAAGATAACTAAAAATACATTATGAAACAAATAGGATACATTTCTCTACACACTATGACCTACACTATGACCCAAGTTTCTCAAAATTCAAAACTACTAACGTTTTGAATTTATGAAAAATTCATAAGATCACTCTTGTCTTGTTCTAATTGCTGTTGACACAAAATGATGCAGTTGCACTTACTGTTTTATTGGAAATCCAATAATGTATGTCACATTCACTCTGTACGAGTAAATACGTACATTTCTAATTGTTTACTAAATAAGTCACGTCAACAGATTAACCCATCTCGGCGCACAATGTCACGTTCGCAGAATGTCACCTTTGACCTAGTTTGACACTGTAAAGACTACGATACGTGACATTACTTTTTGTTTCTTTCTGACCTCATCCTTAGCACTCACAGCATCCTTATACTCATATTGTAGAGACAGTACTACATCGTACACACTATATCTTTCCAAGTGACTGTCTAATTGTTTCCTAAATAAGCCACGTCAACAGATTAACCCATCTCGGCGCACTATGTCACGTTCGCAGAATGTCACCTTTGACCTAGTTAGAGTAAAGGCTACACGACACGTGACATTACTTTTTGTTTCTTTCTGACCTCATCTTTAGCACTAACTTATTACTCGTATGTGACTAATGACAGGGGCTTCTAAAAATTTGTTGCGCCGACCACACTTTGAACTAACAACACCCGGTGCGAGATATGCAACGATGCCTGTAGGCCACGTACCTCGCTATCCCGCACCCAGCACTGACACGGTTCCACGCCACCTTCCACCTCCCCAGCAGCGAAGGCGTCCGTTAAACCCTCGTTAAAGTTGAACGCGCGCGTTAAAAAACACCAGGCGGTTAAAAAGGCGGCTACGGCGAGCCCGAGGAAGCCGCAGCCGAAGCAAAATAGCGTTAGGAAGGAGGACAAGCAGGCGATGATACGCAGGAACACGAAGTTCATAAAGAGGAAAGGTAACTGTGCCGAGCGGGGTTCGGAGACCTGTTAAACTTTCGAACCAACACGCTTGGGTCATGGATTACGGTTAAGTTTTGGCGATTTTCGGTTTTTATATTTTAACCGGTATATAACCGGTAGGCTTTGTACCGGTTAAATAAAAAACCGGTTTTTAATTAATTTTGATTCAGTTCATCGAAATAAACCGGTTGATATGAGTTTCAAGGACATTAGTGAGTCCAGTACGCCACCTATAGGCTATACGTTGACTGTTCGAGATTAACCGGTTTATTAAGTCTGTATAATGAGTTGTTTGATTTAACCAGTTAACAGAATTATTTGTAATTGATACCGGTTCGTGGACTTAATCCGATTTTGACCGGTTCATAAATGAACACAATTAGAACGTTTTTTTCCAAAATATTAACCGCTAAATCTTAACCGGTTCTGAGCCCTGGTGCTGAATGAAGCTTGCACCGTCGGCAGTGTGCTGTAGGACGTAGGTTGTATTTGCATGGTGATTGTTTTTGATGGTTTGATGCCGCGAGTCTGTGAGGGTACAAGTGCTGCGCATGCTTCGCTTCGTTGCAAAACATTGCGGGCTTAGCGAAATAGTCTTTTTTGCAACTTGTTAATTACATGACAACACGTTTAGCGCAGAGGTCGAGTGATCACCTACTGCGCAATGGGTCTCGGGTTCGATTCCCTTACGGGACAAATGTTTTGTATGGCCTACAGAAATTTGTTCCGGTCTGGGCGTATGTGCATGTGATATTCTATGTTTGTAACTGCACCCACGACAGGAGAAAATCCTAGTGTGGGGCGACGTTTTTTAAAAACAAACAAACAAACATAGCGCAAAACCTCTAGACACCCCAGCTTATTGTTATTATAAAAGAATTATATTTTTACATAGTATAAAATGAAGTTCCGCTTCCGCTGTCTGTTCGCTTAGATCTTTTAATCTAACTACTCAACGGATTTTAATGCAGTTTTCAGCAATTATACACGGTGTTTCATAATAACCAATAAATAATCAATGCGTTATCTAAAACTAATTATTAAAATGTGTTTACACGTGATGTCATTCAACCCAAAATTTTCATGTAGGTCATAGTATCATCATGTCTATGATTTACATGAAAATTTTGGGTTGAGTGACATTGATGACATAACACCTCAATTTCACTGTATTCTGCAAATAAAGGATTTGATTTGATATATTTAATCTCTAATTTTCTCATTATTATATCAATTATTATTAATATCATATTATTATTGTATACGAACATATTGTAAAAAATCATAATAATATTTTTTTAAAAATATAATTATATCACCACAGACTCGTGGTCCGTGCCCCTTTTAATGCTGTATTTTCGTTTTGATCTTTTTTTAAACTTAATAAGTCCGACTACTCTACTCTATATCTAGGGTGAGTTGCGCATCACCTAAAGTGTAACTATCCTACATGTTTATATATAATACACACACGCTTATACATCATATATATATTTATACTCATACATACCTTTTATATTCCTATTACATTGTATACTTTACATATTATGGATTTTTGTTATTATTTATATTATATTTTAACATACATTAATTATATATTACATTATACCTATTTTAACATTAAAATATATTATATATGTTGTATTTTTATTATTATTAATTGTTTGTACAGCCGGCTCAAAAAGTAACCATTAACAATGAAATATAGGTGTAACCATACTAAATAAAATGAATAGTTGGTGTGACATGGCACCAAATTTGCTAAAAGATTGCTATCCACTCCCGCTGTACATATTCGATATTATATTAGTAAGCTTCAATAAATATAATAATTATAAATTAGTAAATAAATTAGTATACATAATAATAAATTAGTAAGCATCAATAAATATAATAATTATAAATTAGTATTTCTCTGCACCGGACCGCGCTACTAGTAATAAAAATTAAGGTTTTAAAGTTAGGTCCTTAGGTAATTTGAAATGTCTTTGGCAGCAACACATCACCGAACGCGCCGCGTACCGTATTAGTTAACGACTCGTCACAAATCGCGGCACGGGATTAGAGAACGGAGAAGGCGTTAGTTATTTTATGAAATACCTATATTTCTAGTTGGTTCCATTGTACCCTAGGTGTGCACAGAGCTCGGAGGAAAGTAATGCACATCAAACTTTGGACAGAAAATTAGTTTCAAGTGGTTGTACTGCATCCTATATAGTAAGGCAATCGTCACGCCGCGATACGTTACTGGCACGAACATTTGCGTCAAACTATTCATTATCGTCAAAGTGACGTCATCGTGAAATATTTGTGTGAGAATTTTAGTTCCAAGTACGTTCTGTAGGGGCGCTGTATACGATTCCAATACAAATATTTCACGATGACGCCATTGACGATGCGAATTTGACTTTGACGCAAACGTTCGTGCTAGCCCTACTGTTCGCTTTCCAATGCTCGATATGTGTTATTTACCACCGGGTACTGCTGACAACGTCTTAATAGCATGGTATATAAAATAAAAAAGTTATCAGTTCGTTTTCTATGCATTTATTAAGTGAAATGTAGTAGGTATATTGAAATCGCTGCTGATGTATCGTATGCTATTGTAGTTAGTGTACAATAAAGTCGCGTAGTTAGTGTTGCGTGCGCTTTTCTAACGTGCGTTAAAAAAGCGTTCAAAAGGAACAAATCCATCCCCATGTGTATATGTTCACACGGCAGCGCTTTTATAACGCGACGCTTTTTTACCGAGCAGCGTTGTATTGTATAGCAAACGTTATAAAAGCGCTAACGCCGGGTTTTGACGCAACGCTTTTTCAACGCTCGTGTGAATGAGCGCTAGCGCCGTAGAATAGAATTAGATAGTGCATCGATGTCTAACTAATCTAGGAGGTGTCTATTAGCATGTTTTTTAATAGAATCTCTCTGAAATTAACCGCTTTTTATGTACCATTTTTAGTTAGTTATGTCGCGAGTGCTGACGGCGACTCCGATGCGCGATACGCTTTTTTATAGCTGGTGTAGTATTTCTATACCATTTTGTGATAATTTGAATCGATTATACAGGGTGTAATAACAACGCTTTCAAAATACAACTTACTGTTCATCGTGGAAATAAAAAAGAATATTTTTTTGTTGCGCTATTATTAGTGTGCATTTTGTTATCAATATTTAAAGAACAATTTCAAGTTTTAAATGAATTAATAAGCAAATAAATAAAAGGTTGTATTGCTCAGGAATTAATCTCTACCAGGAGAAGTGTTAAATTCGGCTCGTTTTGCGTTCACCTCTTTCCACCCTGTATAAAATAAAGTTGATATTTTGAAACAACACGAGTGTTAGACATTTTCGAAAGTTAACCGTGATATTTCTTTTTTTAGATTCCGGCGCGTCTTCGTCGACGGGCGAGCGTACGCCGCAGACCAAACGCAAGTACACAAAACGGACACCCAGCGCGAAGAAGGACGCAGTGAGTGTGTTTGTATTTATTATCAAAACAAAATAAACACACCTTAATGTTTATATTTTTACCTAATACAAACCAAATTACAAAAAAATGGAAACAAATAAATGCGTAACATTAGCAGAATTGGAGGCCCAGGTGACTCGTCAGAAGGCCAATTCCGCTACACAGACCTATAAAGAGAAGTAGATTTCACATAATTTATACTCACACAAACGATTAATGGTATTCCGCGTGGTCTCATTGGCCAGTGGGACCACGAGGAACCACATTTACTCGTGGTCCCACCAGTGGGGCAAAGTAGTGGGACCACAAGTAACGACCCATCGTTTTTACCTTCACTCCAACGTGACATGATATATCGCTATTTCTGTTTTTCGTCTATGGTGATACTAACGCACACATAAACATTTCCGAAGCCGTGACAGACGCCACGTGGACGCCACGTTTAGCTTTGTTAAAATAAGAGACAAATGGCGTCGTTACATTGTGATATAATGTTTGGTTTTGTGGTTATAAATAAAAATAACTGCTAATCGGACAAGAACAATGGTAAAGTGCTGTGCCCCGAAGTGTTCTAACGCATCATAATTATAATAAAACTCCAGAAATTACAATAAGAGAAGAGAAATAGACTCCTTAACAACTGAGGAACTGGCTATCTTACCTCTAATTGTCGGAACAGGGATGTTGCGGATGCCGATTTTTTCACATCCGCGGATGTGAATGCGGATGCGGATTTTTGAAGGCTCACATCCGCGGATGCGAATGCGGATGCGGATGTTTAAGATGTTATAGAATAATGGTACCTATATGAATTAAGAATTAAAAATAAATAGAGTAATTATTAACATTTTTTTTTTTAAATTTATTTATCAAACCAAGGGTACAAATTTAAAACTTATCAATATAACTAACACAAATGAAACCACAAAGGTTTATAATATGTGCTAGGGTTCTACATTAGGATGGTCTTAATTTAATTCATTAATGCTGTCCAACAAATATTTTTTCAATTTACACTTAACATTATTAGGAGTAATACTTGCAATTAATTGGGTGGGTAGTTGGTTAATAAATCTAGGCACAATATAACTGGCCGTCCTCTCGCCGTAAACTGCTCGGTCATTAGTCTACCTTTAGCAATAGCACGCGTGTATACAGGATGCTTTATTGTTCGTAAAATGCTTTTATCGAAAAAGTATTTCTTAAGTATTTCGAATTTCAGTAATGTGTGTATCGGCAATATTTTACAATGCTTAAATAGATCCAGTTCGTTACTTTGGTATCTCAATTTAACTTTCGGGGATACGATTGTTTTTATAATTTTTAATTGCAGCTTATATATTTGTTTAAGATAAGTATGATACGTTCTGCCGTAACAGCACAGTCCATACTGAATGTACGACTCTGCCAGTGAATGGTATAACATAATTTTAGTTTTAAACGGTATACGTCTATTAAGTATAACAATATTAGCTAAAAATTGTCGCAGTTTATTGCAAACATGTTCTATGTGTACATTCCAGTGAAATTTGCTGTCGATTTTTAAGCCTAGGTATGTTTGTGACTCAACATTTTTTATCAATGGGCATCCGCACGTACCCTTACCATGTAAACAAGTATGGTTATGAGCTATTATATCAATTGAGCTGTCAAACTTTATATACGGTGATTTTATATGCAGTAAACTTGTTTTTTCGGCATTTAGTACCAAGCCAGCATCATGACACCACCTTATTAGTGAGCAAAAGTCGCGCTGTAAAAGCTCGCGCGCCTTAAATGGGTCCCTATCAACAGCAACCATGCAGGTATCGTCTGCAAATTGATAGCAGGTTGTGTGTTTTACACAATTACTCATGTCATTAACATATGTTAAAAAATGTAATGGGCCGAGTACCGATCCCTGAGCTGTACCATCCGTAGATATAATGGATTTACTGCAAGTATCATTAACTTTGACCACGTACGACCGGCGCTGTAGATAATCGTGGCACCACTTTAATAGAGGGCCACGTATTCCACATTGGTCGAGCTTAGATATAATTCGGTTATGATTGAGGGTATCAAAAGCTCGAGAAAAATCAATAAACAAAACTAGCACATGTTTTATTGCATTAAGTTGTTTGTTAACATAATCTGTAAAATTAGATAGGAGATCAACTGTACTCTTCCCTTTTTGGAAACCAAATTGATTGGGGCAGATAACGTCATGTTTTTTATAGAAGTCATGAATTTGATCACATATGTATTTCTCTACTATTTTATCTATTGATGAAAGGAGCGTTATCGGCCGGTAATTGGAAAAGTCATTATGTTTACCTTTTTTATAAATGGGTCTTACACAGCCCCGTTTTAGTTTATCTGGCTACCTGCCCGTTTCAATACTCCGGTTAATCAAATTAGCCACCGCCGTCGCTACACCTCTAGATATTAGCTTGATATCGGATATTCTAATCTTGTCAAGACCGGGACTTTTTTTCGCATTTAATTTAGTAATTATTTTGTCTATTGAAGCACTAGAAGCTTTCCTAAATAATATACTAGAATCAATAATTTTGACTATAGAATCATTACTGAGTTTTTCACTACATTTTGGAATAATATTTTGAACTATGCTATGAAATTTATTCGCAAAACCGTCAACAATCGATTCAGCGGAAAGGCGTTGATTTTCGAAAGCTTTTGTAATAGCTATATCAATAGATACGGTGACACGGCCCATCATTTCATTTACGATACCATAAACTTTCTTTGTATCTTTAAAATTTTCTTGTATTTTATTCATGAAATAAATATTCTTTTTATATTCAAGGACTTTGTGTACCTTGTTCCGCACTTTGTTATATAGCAATCTTAAATTAGCATCATTAGGGTTTTCTCTCAAGGATTTGTACAAAATATCTCGTTTTTCGCAGAGTTGTGAAACATTCTTGTCGATCCACGGTATCCTAAAAGATAGTTCCTTATTTTTAAAGTTTTTTTTAGTTGTTGCTGCTGTTCTTGCATCTTGAAATGATTTATGAATAAAATTTAAAATATTGTCGGGGCTATTCATGTCATTTGTAAGAGACCAATCAATGTTTTTAAGCTCTTCATGTAAAATATTATTATTGATTACATCCTTAGGAACAGCCTGTATACACGGATTGCATTTTTTTCCATTCGAACTTGTACACGCTAAAATCACGGCGCGATGGTCGGCCAGTACAGTGTCGAGCACCGCGCAGTACGGATGTAGTGTGCGGAACCGTGTAAATATATGATCAATACAAGATCTCTTGATTATATTGAGTTTAGATTCAATTCTTGTATATTGATTTATGCCACACACTAATCCGCGCTCGCTTAGTGCATTCAAATATGCAGTGGTATGCGAATTTATAGATCGTAAGTTGATATTTGTGTCCCCAATTAATAGCAAATTAGGTTGTGTGTCATAATTACAAAGGATTTTGTTGAGCTCTGTAATAAATACAATTCTATTAGTTGAGGGCGGCTTGTATACGGCACAAACATTAACATTTTGCTTACATGGAAGTTTTAAATTACCAATTATGCATTCAAATGTGAAAGTTTTTTGCTCAAAAGATGTAAACTTTAAGTGATTTTTTACATACAATATAATGCCACCGCCTTTTTTTCTACATCGTAATTGAGAGAATAGATTATATCCAGGTATATTGAATAAATTAACAATCTTATCAGAAATACCGGCTTCTGTGATTATAATTAGGTCTAAAGGAAACTTACAACTGTGCACAACTTCAAGCAGTTTGTTAAAATTTTTAATTAGAGATCTAATGTTAATATGAAGGCAAGTTAAATTTAACTGGTTTTGTGGCTTATTTACTATTTACTATCTTTCCGCTCGCAGCTTCGCCCGCTTTATTTTTGTTTTCCGCTGGGAATTTTATATATTCCGGTAGAAAAAATAATTTTATAGCCTATGTTCATCAGGAATAACGTATGATTTTCAATGTGAAAGAATTTTTCAAATCGGTCCAGTAGTTTCGGAGCCTATTCAATACAAACAGACAAACAATCAAATCTTTCCTCTTTATAATATTAGTAAGTATAGACAATTAGTAAATGAAGTTAAAAAAATAGGAGCATTATACTTAATAAAAAGTAATATTGCCTTCTTTGATTCAAGCCGGTTACGCAGAAGTTCATAAATTAAACCCGCGCTACTAAATAATTGTTCGCTAGGAACACGCGGAGTGGATAAACGATAAGTCTTAGTATTCCACAGCGCAAACAAACACGTAATGATTTATTTACAAGAAACAAATGATGCACCACATCAAACGCGTGGGATCTTGTCACCAATTTTGTCGTTCCCATTGGTTAAAGTTAAGTGCGAACGGCATGCGCCATTCGCCGGCCCCACCCAATTTCTTTCTTGTCGCAACTTGTATTACATCCGCATCCGCATGATCATCCGCATTGATTATTGCGGATGCGGATGCAGATGTCCAAATCCATGCGGAAGCTCCGCATTTGCGGATGCGGATGCGAATATTCGCGACATCCCTGGTCAAACTTAGGTAAGACGGTGGTAGCTAGCCAGGTGGGCTCAGAAGCCTTACCACCGACCAGAAAACTTTTGCGTCCAGGGAAATCTAACCTCGGACCCCCCGATCAACACCCGGTTGTGGTTTACCTACTAGACCACGGAGGCGGTCCCTGATTGGGCCATATTACCGACCAATGAGAATGAGCAGTTAGCAGTGATTCCGTTTTCAGAACTCTTCCACGGAACGCGTCAAAGGCAAACGAGGTAGACCCAGGAAAACCGAGCAGATGTCCCCCAACAAGCAGTCACAACAGCCCAGTAAGTTTTCTTTTTGATACAACAAACTCTGCGAACCCTCAGCCCGCCTGATGGTAAGTGGAGGCAGTCGTCTATAGTGCATTTGGTCATGTGGTCCCTGTGAATTTGCAAATTTGCGACTGAGGGCGAGTCAGGACTCTGTTTAGGGGGCGGGGCAGGCAAAGAAAACACAAAGTCGCAGATAAGACTCTATTTCGGGGGGTCAGACAAAGTGACCTTTTTGGGTCGCTCCAAAGTGACCTTTATGGGTCACTTCAGTAGCTGAAGGTGTAAAGAAAATGAAAAATAACCAGAATAAGTTTTTAGTTAGAGAGAGAGAGGGAGTCATTACTGCAAAAAATTAATATCAATATTTTGGATGTAGGAGTACTTATAAGCATTCTTTCAAACCCATATTTCGTTATTTTTTAAGGCTTTGGTTAATTTCTTTTTGCAAATAAGAAGCCCTTCTGCTGAACCACAGTCGTAAGTTTAGTTTTAAAGTACAATTAAGGTTAGGGTATGATGGGGCTGACATATCCATGTGGGTGAAAGCCCCTAAATAAATAGAGATAAAAAAGTTTTTAGTTGCAACATTAGATAAGCTTGATAGGTGTTGGTCGTGGGTATACCAGCCTACTGGAGACCGGGGTCTTTATAGTGCCAAGGCCTAATTCCATAAAGTTAATTTTAAACTAGAAATCGTGTGACACACGAACATCATCTTAATTTGAAATGAAAAATAATTTGAACAATATTTTATTGACTCTCAATTTCGATAATCATTAACGAAAGTGAAATAATATATTTTTTTCGAAAAACTGACAGCCTTCCAGCAGTTAACTGTAATTGTTTATTTAAATAGAAGTTATGATGTCATCTTTTTCTTTAAGTGAACCTACAAAGTAAAATGACGTTTTGGTTTTTATAATTTTGAGCGCCCAATGATTTTTTTCATAGAAATCCGTGTTCGAAGTAACCTGATGCCCGTCAACAGTGAACCAATACCGGTCGACAGTGATGACGAACCGGACCTTGGTGAGTTGTCATTAAATTTTGTGATAAGCCTTATATTTAATAAATAATTAAGTTGGCTTAGAACTGAAAGTGCTATCAAGGTTTTTTTTTACATATTAAGGTTAAAGCGGTATTAGTAATTTTGTATGGAGATTGGTATCGTTTTTTTTGCACGGCCACTGAAAAAACCAGGTTTTTTAGGCATTGAATAGACAAACTCAATAGTCGTAAGGTGTAATGAAGCAGAAATGTAAAATATTTAATTGAGTATTTTTTTTTTAATCTACAGTTGCTAGTAGAAATTTCAGAGCTGAATATCTTTGTTCGGTTACACATTAGACCACAATATTAGAGAATAAGTTTTCTTCCTACTAAAATGTTCTTACGAAAAAGTATTTATTTTGGATGGCGGCTGCAAAATTTGAAAAATGATTCCACTTTTACCCATACTCCTTTAAAATAGGTTTGATATCTTACTTGTCGTTATACTTTCTACAATTCAAACTTTCCTCTATCCATCGGTTGCTTGGTAGAGATTTCTGAGCTTTGCCAATAAGGCCGCCGTTTGATTTTTCACACATATTTCTATTTTTTTTTGTATATTTAAATCAAAAACAATAAAGTGTTCATTCACTTTCAATGGTTTGGATTGTTCCAGGTTCACCGAGCCAAGCGTCTGACTCGCTCAGTCTGGACGAGAACCTACGTGCAATCAGACATATACACGAGAAATATGCGAATATTGATAAGGTATTTTATTTAGTATTATTTTTTTAAATAGTGCTATGCCAGTCAGTGTACAGTACTGTAGGTGCAGGTCAAGCTTTACATTTGCACTGCGAAAACCTCACCTATTACGCGCGACTCATGAGCGATCCAGAGGTCAAACAGTACTCTGCCTTTGGTCGAAGGATCAAGGCTACTTTTGAAGCAGGAGCCAAAGGAGATGTTCGCTATTGGTACTTGAAAACCCCCCACGATAAATTATACAGGGTTAATTTTGAGGTACCGGCAACCTCGCAGGATTAGATAGCTAGCAACATTAACTACAACGTTTGTTCTACGACTTTTAATAATTCGTTAGATTTTACTTTCATCCAAAAAATAATATTCATTTAATATACCTCTAGAATGTTCGTAACTCTACGCGCACAGCGCGCGAGCGTAGCTTTGTCTTCCGTCGTCGTTTATAAATGAAACATAGACTTATCAATGTCACGACAGTGCAATAAAAACTTGAAAATTGATTTTTGTTCAATGTATTGAGTTATCTTAAAACTCGTTAAACAAACGTAGTTAATGATGTTAGCTATCTAATCCCGCGAGGTTGCCGGTACCTCACAATTTACCCTGTATATTAAACGAAAACTGATAGTTAAAATTAGGTTAGGTTGACTAGAGAAAATTACGAGTAGGTTAGGTCATTTTATCTTTGATAGCTTCTCACATCTTTTATTTAGTGGATTTTTAATTACATTTACAACGTTGCATCCCCGTTGGCCGTTGCCCATCCAGAAAAGGTACTTACATTCATTTTTAGTCGAAAACACAATTATCAAATGTCAGATTGACAGCTTACTGTCATTCCAGAGCATTAGCGCCGTAAGTCAGATATGACGTCATGGGCTCTCCATGCCGGCTAACGTTAACGCGCTCACAGCATGTCGGGACACGTTTGAGCACGCTAAAAGCGCTGATATAGACTTTTAGTGGTTTTGAGACCGCAGCCAAAGGGTCTTAGTGACGCACAGATTACGTATCATACAGCTAAGAAATAATGTGTCATTTTTTAAATCGAATTTTACGTCTCTGGACAATGACTTTTGAACCAAAAAATGAAATGCTATTTTTTGTTTAAATGCAGGGATTTAAAATCATTGTTTTCGTACTTATAACATTCTTACTCTTTCTCTTCCCCCCCCCCCCCCATACAAATTCAAAACATCTCCTTTTGTGTGCTTGTTCAGACAACCAAACTGAACAACTTTTCCTTTGGGACCCATCTTGAAATCGTACAACCCCCACAATATGGGTACCAAATTAAAGGGCTTGACTTGCAGAATACAGTCTGTACTTTATGAAAAAAAAACAAATCCAAGATGACCGCCGCAACAAAGTGACAGATTACATATTTTTGTACAACCCCCGCAATATGGGTATCAAATGAAAGAGCTTTATTTGTAGAATACAGTAAATTATGTAAAAAAATATCAAATCCAAGATGTTTTGCGTCACAAAATGAAAAATATAAAATTAAACAAAGTAAAAAGAAAACATTTTCAAAAACAATTTTTTATGCCCAAAAAAGAGAACAGTAAGCTTATGACACAATTTTTTATGATGATAATACGAAAGCTTGTCGCGAGATATATAAAAACATATACTTGTTTGCTTATACTTAATTGTTGAGTGTGTGTGTGTGTGTATCTGAAGACCGAATAAAGTTTCTATCTAACTTTTTTTGTTAACAGGATGACTTGTACGAAGCGCACCTGTTGGCCGCCAACTTCAAAAAACCTCCATCGGACGTCCAGAGGCTGCGGGACGATGACGAGGTTCTATCAGTGAGGAGTTCGGAGGGTAAGCCATCAATTTCATCATCATCATCACAGCTCATATACGTCCCCACCGAGGGGCTCGAGCCCACCCTAAGTTAGGGTGTTTAGGCCTCGGTCAACCACGCTGGCCCAGTGCGGATTGGTCGACTTCACATACACCATTGAATTTCTTCGCAGATGTATGCAGGTTGCCTCAAGATGTTTTCCTTCACCGTAAGCGCGTCACGACAAATGTGTACATATGAAATTCGAAAAACGAAAAACACATTGGTACCTACGTGGCGGTCTCGAGCCCCGGACCTCCCGATTGGAAGGCAAGTGCCGAGTCCACAGCGCTACCGACGCTTGCTAATGTTAGTGATTAATATAATGTCGTATGTTTATTCTTTCTGCACAAAGTTTCAACACATCGCTTAGTACACTCATACAACCCATTTACGAAATATTTGTTATTTCAGGACGTGGATCAGTTCAGGAGTTGGAGGCAAGAGTGGAAAAGTTAGAAGATAGTTCAAACTCCGACACAGATAGCAGTAGTTCCGGATCTGGTGAGCTTTTTAGTCTATATGACGGGTGATGATTGGAGTAAAAAATACTGTAGGCAGTGGCAGTATGAGTATGATGAAATAGTCAATAATAATTATTTTGGCATGGACAGTACAACCTGCATTCTTTTGCCTAACTCAAAATAAATAGATGGGCCTTAAAATACTGTTCACGTTGCGTTGGCAGTATAATGTATGTATAAACCTTTGCCTAATCTAAAAATTGGGAAGATTCCTCATCCAAAGATTGGAGCTCAATAGCAGAATGAGCTATATTCTTTTGCCTCTACAGATGGTTAAAGAGAACGGAGGGACTATTCGGACTCGGGTCCCTATAGAAGTCGATTGCTATTCGGACCCGATAGAAGGGTAATTAGAAAATAACTTATAGGATAAAAACTGAAAACTGTTTGGTTAGACATTGTGACCGTGACAGAGGCGCGTTCAGAGCCTTCGCGCGAAGTACAACTTTTCGCTCTAACCCCGTTCAATGCCTTCGAGCGTGACAACCGGGTGAAACAACCGGCCCGTTCAAGACCTTTGAGTGTCGGCGCGAGTTACAACCGAACAACCGTCGAATTTGATGTTTGTAAAACGCTCTGACGTTTATTACTGAAATACTCTTACGTGATTGGATGATATCGGCGGCCATATTCTAGAATGTCATCTGATAGAAAGAGAGAGAAATAAAAATTCACGTTAAAGAGGGAGAAAAAAGGTCAAACGCCTTTGAGCGAGATAAAAAACAACCGGACAACTACAACCAGAGGCTCTGAACGCGCTCCAGCGAAGCATGAAACTGCATGTTTCACGCTCCGCTCGCAAAAATCAATTATTAAGTAAAATCCACTTCGTCGCCATTTTTTCTCGCCTGGGACCGAATAGCGATCGACTTCTAAAGGGACCCGGGTCCGTATAGAACGGAAACGCTTTGCGGACCCGATAGTGAATTGCTATCGTATGAAACTTATAGGAACAAACTGATAACTGTAGGTTAGGTCAGATATTGTGACCACACACATGAAACTGAAATGAAACGCATGCTGCTCCGGGTCCGAATAGCAATCGACTTCTATAGGAACCCAGGTCCGAATAGACACAGCCTAAAGATAAAGAGAGATTACAAAGTTCTGTGCATCGGCACGATGATCATTCTAGATAAAGTACTTGATTCGTACATCTAGGTTCAGTAAATTTTGAACATTTGTATCGAACAGCTGATTTTTTTGCGATTTATAAAATAGGTATATAGAGGATTACTTTTTATCACCCTGGAAAATTTAAGTTACGCTTCAGGGCACATTCGCTATTACATTTAAAAAAATGAAAAACAATAAAAAAAAAAATTAATAAAATAGATTTTTTGATATTTTAGATAATTAATATAAAACTAAATAGGTGAGTAATTTTTTTTTATTTATTAAAATTTAAATCAATCTACTACCGTGTCCTGAAGTATCCCTTAAATTTTTTGTGGTGATCAAAAAGTAATCCTTTATAGTAATGGTTGTTCAGTTTGCTTGTCCGAAAAAGCACACTAAGTGCTTCAAAAGTAACCTAGTATACTTTTGTCTTTTCTAAAAAAAAAAAGAATTTTAAGCAAATTAAAATTATCGTCCATAGGAAGCTCCAGCTCCGGGTCCAGTTCCTCGTCGAGCTCGGGCAGTTCAACATCCTCGGACAGTTCGGACAGCGAATCTGAGGGTGAACAGAAAAAGACTGAAACGCAACAAGATAATAATGTCAATCATGACGAACAGTGAGTCGCTGTTTACTTACTAACTACTGATAGATTGACTTAAATACTAAATACAGTTTAAACTCTGATTGAACCTAGCGATAAGTAATAATAATAATTCATTTATGTGCAAGATATAAAATATAAAACATGTACATAGAGACAGCGTCGGGTTAAAAACAGCAGGCGTAGCACGGACTGTGGACAAGGACAAGAGACAAATAACATGTTTCTTCTCGCTCTCTCATATAACAATGCAGTGAGACGGGACGAAGATTAGTCACTTTCTCTTCTATAATCCACGGACCGTGCTAGGCCTGCAGGACTAAGTTTGTTTTGTAATAAGACATTTATGTTTTCATTTACTACCGTCAAAAAATCTGTCACCAACAGTTGCTCGTGTGTGTTCGCACTAAAATTATTATAACTTGATAGATAGATATATTCTTTATTGCATTCATCACAATTTAAATACAGTAGTTACAATATGGTTCTTAATATTAATGAGGGCAAAGGCGGTCTTATCGCTAGAAGCGCTCTCTTCCACATAACTTGAAAAAAAAAGACAGTGTGCCAATAATGAAAAGAAGCTAATGTATGAATATACAGAAACAATAAATAAAACAAAAATGGTATTAAAAACAAAAAAAAATGATGTTGCAAGCAAGTACCCGCTACCGACACAGACAAAAGATGTTGATGCAGCTTACGTTTTAAAATTCCGAATAATAGGCGGCAAATCATCCCGTAACTGAGAAGCCTTGAGTGTAAATGAATCCCTGTAATATCCCTATCGCGTAAATGGATGTTTATTTATTTATTTACAATAAACACAGTACATTATCCGACTTGGACCTCAGTTCACGAGAATGGTCCAATCCCAGAAATCAGAAGCGGTCGCGAGGATCGTAGAGGACAATATAAAGGAGAATGGGAACATGCTCCTGACGGCGCAGTCCGATGGGCAAGCCACTCTAAAGGGCCCCATATACAGTACGATTTGTCGTTATGATCAATCTGAACATTAATCGTAACGATAGATCGCTTCAAAAATGCTGCACATACATGAAACGATTGATCGTAGCGATTGGTCATTTATTTTCTAGATGGAACCAGTTAAAGACGTGTTTAAATAATTCGAATTCGTGTAAAATGGAAAACGAACTTCTTTTCCTTACCTATGTCGCGGTAACTTTGATTCGGCTACAGAAGAAAAGAAAACCTAGAAAAGTGTGGGTTAAAAAATGGCTATTAAAGCGAAATCAGTATTCGCATGTAAATATTTTAAATGAATTAAGGTTCCACCCAAAAGGTTGGCACAACTATATGAGAATGACGGAACTTACTTACCTCAAGTTATTGAAACTAGTTTCATCTAAAATACAGAAGCGTGATACAAACATGAGACAAGCTGTCAGTAATCACGAGCGTCTTAGTGCAACTTTGCTTTTCCCAGCCACTGGTGACGATCTTACTAAGATTTGAAGTTATTATATATAAATTATGTATTTTCCATAAAGGCCCTTGCTCTCCAAACAATTCAATAAATTCAATCAAATGATAATAGGCTAGTTGACCCTTTTTTAAAGTAGGGCTTAAAATGTTCATAATTGTTGTATTAGACCATAGCACATGAATATAATTTTTTTCGATGCCTAAAAAGTGCAAAAAATCTATTTTAAATTAAGATTTTCAATTTTGGACCGAAAACACGGTCAGCCATGATAGTCTGTTGATTATCTGTGGCATACATCAAATGACGTCAGTCTTATAGTAAACAAAGCACCGAGGCGAAATAACCTCACAAAAACAATGCTTTTTATTAAATATCACAAAATATAGTAAAACTATAGTATATGGAACGGGAAAATAGAACAGGAATTACCTCTTCAAAGACTCCAGGAAAGCTGTGGCTGTAGATTAGCCGTACCCAGTGATATAGGCATGCGAAATAACTCTCGTTTAAAATTGATTAACACTCGCTTAAAGAAATCCTGTAACTATCTACTGAAACTCAAATGTATTTTTGCGAAAATCACATTAATGTAAGTACTATAAATGAATAACTCAATCTGTGTAGGTACTTCAGTTTCAACTTAAACAAAATAGAAGTTTTTAGGTTGTATGTAAAATCATTAATTAAATTTTTATCTTTCAGTTAGAATGAAAACTGACTGCAGCCGACCAACCAAATTTTAAAGCCAGACGTAGAGAAAACTTGACCATTCACGCCTTTTTGATTTAATCTAAGTTATACACTGACACTAGATGATGTTTCAAAGAAAAGAATATGTACTTATGTCCAATTGAATAATGATGTCATGATGTAATTGAATATTATTTAAAAAGTATGTAATACAAACTATTCCAGTTTCATAAACAACTTTTACTTGAATTTACTGAGCACCTAATTAAAATTTGTTGCTTTCAGAGGTTACTTAATGAGAACTATTGTGTAGGTACTACCCTGTTCTCCTCTTGACAACGAGATTGATAAGGCAGTAAAAGTTGTGCAACATAATACAAAGCAGTGCATGCTCAGCCACATGAAAATGTGACCTGTCAACTAGAACAACATTATGTCAACAAAATAACACAAGTATTCATATACCAAAGCACCATAGAAGTAAATAGGTCCAGTTTGGTAAAACTGAAAGATGTTAAGTATATCTTCACTGATTAAACCTGCTGCCCCCCACCAATCAACAACATGGTAAATGAGGGCGATACAAAAGAAATTAGCAATAAGTTTGCGTCAACATTTTCCGATGACATTGATCTCATTAAACACATCTGTCATGAAAAATGGTTAGATAGGAAGAGCTATGTAAAACCGGCAGACGTATGTATGAGGTGGCAACCGGTTGACAGTAAATATGTAATGAATATTATTAAAAACATGAGCTCTAAGAAATCTCCGGGTGCGGATCACATACGTATGACTGACCTTAAACTAATAGCGGACAAAGTAAGTCCAATTATTGCCAAACTAGTCAACTTATCTGTAAGGAAATATAAGTTTCCAAATCTCTTAAAAAAGGCCATAGTCCGTCCTATTTACAAAAAAGGAGATTGTAAATTATTTTCAAATTATAGGCCGATTGCTATTTTATCGAGTGTAGAAAAAATTGTTGAAAAATGTATAGTAAAACAACTAGGATCATATTTTCTTGATAATAAAATACTAAATAATTCTCAACATGGGTTTCAAAAAAATAAAAGTACTAATACATTGTTATCAAATTTCACTAACGAAATAAATACATATTTGTCTGAAAAAAAGTTTGTAATAGTGTTGTTTTATGATTTTAAAAAAGCTTTCGAAACATTGGAAACAAATACACTTTTAAAAGCCATGGAAGAGTGCGGGGTGTGCCAACCACTAAACAACTGGTTCCGTGACTATCTCACTACACGATCATATCAGGTTCGGGTGGGAGACAGTCTCAGTGACGAGACGAATGTGCAGTGCGGGGTGCCACAGGGGTCAGGATGTGGACCAATGTGCTATTTGATGCATGTTAACAGCTTACATGGTGTATTGCGTCACTGCTCTGCGCATATGTTCGCTGATGACTTGTGTACACTACGTGCCGGTACAGACCTAGCTGAGGTATGTCGCCTTGTTCAGCAGGATGTGGATGCGGTGGTGGGATGGTCACACGATAATGGAATTGTGTTAAATTCGGACAAAACCAAACTCATTGTTATTCACTCACCTTACTTACCCCCAGCAGGAACACTAATTCCAATTATTACTCATAGTTTCTCATGTCACCACAATAAACTGAAAAACTGCAGTTGTAACCCTATTGAAAAAGTAAACCATGCCACTTACCTCGGGATGAAGATTGATGAAAATTTCTCCTGGTCACTTCATGTTGATTATATTTGTGATAAATTAAGAATATTATTAGGGAAATTTTACCATCTAAGTTTTAAAGTACCAACGACTACACTAAAATATTTATATAAGTCTTTAGTTGAATCTATAATATCTTATGCTCTTGATTGCTACGGTTTAACTTTTAAAACTTATATAGACAAAATAGAAACATTTCAAATCAGATTCTTAAAAATGTTAGTAAACAATAAAACCAAAAATAATTGTAAAAATAATTACAGAAAATTATTTAAAATATGTAAAATTCTCCCAGCCAGCCTAAAACATAAATATCTACTATTGACTAACCAGCACAGCAATCTGGAGCTTAAGTTATCAAGTGTATCGCACGATCATGGCACTAGGTCGATGACTTATTATAAGTACAATGTACCTAGAGTAAGTAACTATTATGGCGATAGAACACTCATAAAAAGAGTACCATATGTGCTGAATAGTTTGCCTGTGGACATTAGACGAGAGCCAAACAAAAAAAGGTTTAAAATACGGTTAAAGGAATATTTGCTAAATATTATATAAGGAATCCCACGATATACGTATATATATCTATGAGTATTTGTATATATGGAGCTGTATCGCATACTAAATAAATATAAATTGCATATGAGACTCGACTGAGTCCACAGACAAACTGTTCAAACAGTTTTGTGGACCTTTTGGCTTAAAAATTGTATTAAACCTGTTGTATTAATAAATAAATTAAAAAAAAAAAAAAAAAAAAAAAAAAAAAACAACTGCAACATCTCCCAATAAATTGTTTGAAGTAAAGTGCTGCAAACCACCTATATCTGGCCAGACATTATTAAAAATTATTATTTCCAAGTGAGGAAAATTATGATAATGACATTTATTCATTAAACCTTTTAAGCAAAAGCACAATAAAAAGTGTTACTTCTAGTGTTTCACCATAAGTATAAAAGGGTAATCATAGATTGCTAAGAAATGAAATTAAAAAACCCAATGAAGTCATTTAACGAGCACTAACTTGGCCCGAGTATAAAAAAGCAAATACTATTGAATATTTATTAGAGTGACTACCTGATGGTTTAGTCAGCTTAATATATACAGGATATGAAAGCAGTATTAGTGATATTAACTTACTAGAAGAAAGTAAATCTCAGAACAGCTTACGAAGAATATGCAAGTTATCCATTTTAAAGCCATATACAAATATATTAAATGTGATTGCTGTGTTGTCAGCCTTTGCTCTTCCTAATTTACAAGACCCTTGTTATAAATAAATAATATAAAGAATTTTATCTAAAGATGACATAAATTTTTGTACTACATTAGACATTATGTTCTTCACAAAAAAAATTGTTGCATGTTTATTTGACAATAATGACTTGTAAAGGTTTAAGTTGAATCAAAATTTTTTAATTTAAAATACTTGTACATGTGTTTTATTTTTCCCTTACACCTTAAAAGATAATTTTTTAATAGGTTTGTTGTTCATATTTATCATTGTTACTCAAATATAATAGGTTGGGGAAAAAGTTTCTTCGCATTTTTTAAGAAAATTCAAAACATTTTTTAATATAGTTTATTTACATTTAACTAAAGTATGTAGGTACCATTTTGTTCGATAACTTTTTGCCATCTTGTAGGTAGGGACATGATCCCATTGCTATAGAAATTTTGGGACTTCTGGTCAAAATACCGCGATAAGTGGTTTTGGCAGTCCTCTCGTGATGTTAACCTGACACTGCCTAAAGAATTCTGAAGAGACCGAAACAGGTGGAAATCTGAAGGTGCAAGGTCAGGACTATACGGCGGATGCATTAACACCTCCCAGCCAAACTCTCTTAATTTTTGCTGAGTGGCTAAAGATGTGTGAGGTCTAGCGTTATCATGATGAAAAACCACACCCCTTCTGTTGATTAATTCCGGCCGCTTTCTCTCAACTTCTTGCTTTAATCTCATCAGTTGTTCGCAGTAGAGTTCAGAATCGATGGTCCTGCCTGGTGGTAACAGCTCATAATGAATAATGCCCTTCCAATCCCACCACACACACAGCATCACCTTGTTGCGAGTTAACCCGGGTTTCGCCACAGTCTGTGAAGCCTGACCGGCCTTTGACCACGACCTTTTTCGCACGTTCTTGTCGTACGTGATCCACTTTTCATCACCAGTTATCAGCTTCTTCAAAAATGGTTCGGTTTCATTACGTCGTAATAAAGAATCACAAATGAGTACACGGTTCATAAGGTTTCTTTCAGTGAGCTCGTGAGGTACCCAAATGTCGAGCTTTTTTGTGTACCCAGTTTTTTTCAAATGCGCCAAAACTGTTTTGTGGTCAAGTCCCAGTTCTTCAGCTACGTCGTAACTACTGACATGCCGATCTTGCTCCACTTTTTCAAAAATGGCATCCATTTTATCTGTAATAGGGCGACCAGAGCGACGTGCATCTTTGACATCAAAATTTCCGGATTGAAAACGCTTAAACCAAATTTGTGCTACTCTCACAGAAACTGCACTAGGTCCATAAACATCGCAAATTTTTTTCGCGGCTTGCGTTGCATTTTTACCTTTTTTGTAGTAAAATTTTAAAATGTATCGAATTTCTTCATTAGATTTACTCATCTTGGCGGTACGAAAAACAAATGAAAATCACACATTTTCCTAATTTGAATTTGGAATTATGTTCTTTAAAATTTAAACTTTCAATGATACCAAAACCAGCCAGATACAAATAGTATAGCCAAAGACTTTTTCCCCAACCTAATATATGTTCCAAAACTACAAATAGGTTTGAATAAGTAGAGTTAAATTAAATTTATTAATTTGTCATATATTGCCTTAGGGTCGCAGGTAATAAAAGTCCAAATAATAGTAGTGATTTATTATGAAGTAATACTTTCATATATTAGGAAAAATGTAGTATAGTTTCCAAAATGGCACTATTTGATAAATAAGTACCTATTATAGCTAATATTGTCACCTTTTGAGTGTTCTCAAAATTACTCAATACACAAAATTATATAAGTTTCGCTTTAGCACAAAACATCTGCACCTATACTTGAGTTAAGCATACTGTTCACAGTTTTCTGTCTTTGATAATTAACATTTTCTTCAATAAAAGAGCATGACAATTTTGTATTAATCTAATTTTATGGATACCGTTTGTTGAACTGACTATTACAGGGTATTAATAAAAAATGAAGAGGTCACATATTGCAAATTTTAACCCAAATCCTTATCTTTCAACTTTTATCCACATTTCATTATAGGTGTCTGCAACATATCCCAGCAAAAATCTTCCCAACGAAAGAAACATCATGTGTTATGCACTGGCTTCATAGCACATGGAAGCTGTTATTCTTCATAACGAAGCTCGAACTAAAGAGCACTTCTGTATTGATGATTCCTGGTTTAGTTTTCAATGCACTTTATTCTTTCGTCATTGAAGAGGTCTTTAATTTTTTAAGAAATATGTCACAATCTGTGTCTGTGAATGTATATATATTTTTCCTCCAGTAATTTTCTTCCATGCTTGACAAATGAACAACTGCCAATTTCTCTTTTTATGTTCATTTACAAATTCTTGCAGTACTACACTGGTATTTGACACATGATCCTGATGTTTCTTTTGAACATTTCTCTTGAAGTAAATACTTTTAGTGTTTATTTCACTTTTGAGAGATAGGATTCTATCCAATAGCATTCAACTGCTGTACAAAATAGCTCCACTGTGATGGTGCAACCACACCAAAAATGCATGTTTGCAACTCTCTTCTGCCGCTTGACAATCTTGACAAGTACACTTGTAACCTGTTCTTCATTATAACAGTATTGAAATTGTACTTATATTGTTTAGAGCGATACACAAAGAATCTCTTGACCATCAATCTGTCGATTTTCGGAAGATTTGTACTATCTGCTCTCACAAATCCAACATCAATGGTTGATTTTGCTATTAATGCAAATAATTAACGATATTTACACATATAATAACGGAGATTTGGACGATTTTTTGCCAGTTTTAGGAAAGAATAGAGCAAATCGACGAGTTGTTGAATCAAATTTGACATTTCTTTGTTTACTATATGTGTGACGTCACGACCCTGACCACAGGATATCAAAGCGTTTACGGCGTGAGATAAAAAAAGATTATTTCTAGCATTTTCAAATTAAAATTTTACAGTAATCATTCATTGTTATTTATTAAAATCGGTATATTGTGGAACCTTATGCCAAATACTGTTAGAAATAAACAATATTTTAATAAATTTTGATATGAGTCAACTACCCTATTACTCCATGTAGTCATTTTATTTTGCGTTCGTCGAGTGTAGTTAAAATACGCGCTAGCCAGGGATGAGCGGCCCGGTGCGTGCTTCTTGCCGTGCGGCTGACGTCAGACTGAGACAAAAATCGAATCGTTGATCGTCGAGCCAACATACACCGTCGATTAATCGTTACGATAATTCATGATCGCATGGATTTTCTTTACGATCTTCGATGTCGTCTTGGGTTAAGTATATCGTTCACATCTTAACATACACTGTCGATTCGTCGTTTCGATCGCTCTGAAACGACGGATCGTACAAATTAATCGTACCGTATATGGGGCCCTTAATCTATCTATATCTATATAAAAGGAGATGTTCCCATCTAAAGACACAGCCGTAACCGCTAATGATAGAAACGTGAAATTTGGACAGTTGTTTTAATTCAAAATGCGGACGCCCACTGAGAATGGATGAAATAGGGGTTGCAAGTTTGTATGGAAATGTTTTCAAATTAGCAACGATTTTGATAAAACTTGAGAATCATGCTCTTAAAATCATTTCATTGAACACGTGTTTCATGATTTATTGGTATACACCCCCTTAGGGTGCAAAATAGGGGTTGAAAGTTTCTATGGTAAATATTTAAAATCTGCTCTAATTTCTATGAAATTTACTATCCGGGCTGCAAATAGGCTACAAAATTATTTTTCCTACAGTAAAATATAAAATTCCCACTGGGGAAAACAAAATAATAACGCGGGCGAAGCCGCGAGCGGAAGGCTAGTTTTATACATTATTTGCTTTATCATTAATTCGTTAATTCCAGATCGTTCGGCGCGTGGTCCCACAGCGGGGCGCAGTCGGACTCCGCCACGGACTCGGATCCCGAGCGGGCGACGGACCTCGTGATCCCGACCGGCATACAGGACGAGATCAGCGAGTCCGAGAACGAGTCCGCCGACAAGAGCTTCCAGTGCCACATCTGCAGGAAGTGGTACTCCACCAGGGTCACGCTCAAGTGAGTATATTGTGGACAGTTTGACGGTATACAGACAGGGTGACTTACGATCTCGTGATCCCGACCGGCATACAGGACGAGATCAGCGAGTCCGAGAACGAGTCCGCCGACAAGAGCTTCCAGTGCCACATCTGCAGGAAGTGGTACTCCACCAGGGTCACGCTCAAGTGAGTATATTGTGGACAGTTTGACGGTATACAGACAGGGTGACTTACGATCTCGTGATCCCGACCGGCATACAGGACGAGATCAGCGAGTCCGAGAACGAGTCCGCCGACAAGAGCTTCCAGTGCCACATCTGCAGGAAGTGGTACTCCACCAGGGTCACGCTCAAGTGAGTATATTGTGGACAGTTTGACGGTATACAGACAGGGTGACTTACGATCTCGTGATCCCGACCGGCATACAGGACGAGATCAGCGAGTCCGAGAACGAGTCCGCCGACAAGAGCTTCCAGTGCCACATCTGCAGGAAGTGGTACTCCACCAGGGTCACGCTCAAGTGAGTATATTGTGGACAGTTTGACGGTATACAGACAGGGTGACTTACGATCTCGTGATCCCGACCGGCATACAGGACGAGATCAGCGAGTCCGAGAACGAGTCCGCCGACAAGAGCTTCCAGTGCCACATCTGCAGGAAGTGGTACTCCACCAGGGTCACGCTCAAGTGAGTATATTGTGGACAGTTTGACGGTATACAGACAGGGTGACTTACGATCTCGTGATCTCGACCGGCATACAGGACGAGATCAGCGAGTCCGAGAACGAGTCCGCCGACAAGAGCTTCCAGTGCCACATCTGCAGGAAGTGGTACTCCACCAGGGTCACGCTCAAGTGAGTATATTGTGGACAGGTTAACGATATACAGACCGGGTGACTTTACGATCTCGTGATCCCGACCGGCATACAGGACGAGATCAGCGAGTCCGAGAACGAGTCCGCCGACAAGAGCTTCCAGTGCCACATCTGCAGGAAGTGGTACTCCACCAGGGTCACGCTCATCATCATCATCATCATCATCATCGACCTACACTCGTCCACTGCTGGACATAGGTCTCCCCTAATGCACGCCACCGCTTCCGATCTTCGGCTACACTCATCCAGCCCACTCCAGCCAGCCTACGTATATCGTCATCCCATCTTGTCGCAGGGCGTCCCACACTACGTTTTCCGAGTCGCGGTCTCCACTCAAGCACCTTACGACTCCAACGGCCGTCAGTTCTGCGGCTCATGTGACCAGCCCACTGCCACTTCAGTTTACTAATTCGGTGGGCTATGTCGGTGACTTTAGTTCTCTGTCGGATCACATCATTTCTGATACGGTCTTTCAGAGATACTCCGAGCATAGCCCTTTCCATAGCACGCTGAGCGACTTTAAATTGGTGGACTAGTCGAGCCGTGAGTGTCCACGTCTCGGCACCGTATGTAATGACTGGGAGGATGCACTGGTCGAAGACTTTTGACTTAAGACACTGAGGAATGGGTGACGAGAAGACATGTCGAAGCTTGCGAAATGCTGCCCAGCCCAGCCGAATTCTTCTATTGGCTTCCCTCTCGAAGTTGTTTCTGCCTAGTTGAAGAGTTTGCCCTAGGTACACATACTCTTGAACAACCTCGAGAGATACTCCATTTACTACGACCTGTCCCGGATCAACGAGCTCGTTGAACATGACCTTGGTTTTATCCAAGTTCATCCGGAGACCGATGCGTTCGGAAGACTCAGCCAGGCTGTTCACCATTTCTTGTAAGTCTTGCAGGGTTTCAGCCATAATGACGATATCGTCCGCGAATCGTAAGTGTGAGATGTACTCGCCATTTACATTAATGCCACGACCCGTCCAACTGAGCGTTCCGAATACATCCTGCAGCGCAGCGGAGAAGAGTTTCGGTGATATTACATCCCCCTGCCTCACACCACGTCGCAGGAGGATAGGCTCAGTTTGACCATTCTGGACAACGACGGACATATAAGCAGCGTCATACAAGCATCTCAGCACTTCGATATATCGCCAATCAACTTGGCACCTCTGCAAAGACTCTAGAACAGACCAGGTCTCGACGGAGTCAAAAGCTTTCTCATAGTCCACAAACGCCATGCACAGGGGTTGGTTATACTCATTGGTCTTCTGTATAACCTGCCTTACTGTGTGAATGTGGTCTATGGTGCTATAACTCCGTCGGAACCCGGCCTGTTCCGGAGGTTGAGCTTCGTCAAGTCTTCGTGTAAGACGGTTCGAGATGACTCTTGAAAACAACTTATAGACATGGCTCAAGAGTGAAATTGGTCGATAGTTCTTCAACAAAGTCTTGTCGCCTTTCTTGAAGAACAATACGACTAAACTCCCGTGCCATGCCTTAGGAGTTCTCCCGGAGAAAAGAATAGAGTTAAATATACGCTGGAGCTCCTTCAGTATCGGCTTGCCAGCAGCTTTCAGAAGCTCCGTTGTGACTCCATCATCCCCCGGGGCTTTTCCATTTTTAAGTTGCCCAAGAGCCGCCTCGATTTCGTCTAGGCTGATGTCGGGGAGATCCTCCGTTGCATGGCGGGTTAAGGTGGCTCTTGGATCCTTCTCATCCGGCGCGTTATGGGGCGAGTGCGACGCGTATAGCTGACTGTAGAAGGTGCTAACTTCCGAAAGAATCTCCGATTTCGAAGCGACGATTTCTCCGTTTGCCTTGGTCAACTTCGTCAGGTGGCTTCTTCCAAGCTGTTGCACGAAGACCTTGGACCCCCGGTTCTGCTCAATTGCTCTCTGTATTGAGAGTGTATTGGAGCGTCGGAGGTCACGTCTTACCAGCTTGGAGATGGACTTATTTAGGGCCCGTTGTTCTGACGGAGTGACTGTCGGATCGGTTCGCCGCCTACCCATTAGATCCAGAGTCTCTTTCGAAAGTTTAGACCTTTTGCCCTTACGTCGCAAGTCACAAAATTTCACACCCTCGTCCCGAAGGATTTCTACCACTTGGTCGAGTTCCTTGTCGATGTCAACGTCGATTGTGGTTTCCAAGGCAGCAAAGCGATTTTCCAGCTGCAGATGAAATGCGTCAGAACCAACGGCCGATTGGAGCAGATTTGGTCGGAGCGTGGACTTCATCAATCGGGAGCGTTCAAGCTTAAAATCGATATTCAGAGTGCCCCTCAAGAGTCGGTGATCACTTCCGGTTTTAAACCTATTGATCACTGAGACATCTCTGAATACACGCTTTTTGTCCGATATAATGAAGTCGATCTCATTTTTGGTCACATTATCGGGGCTCTGCCACGTCCATTTCCTCTGGGGCTGTTTCTTAAAGAACGAATTCATTAAGAAAAGCCCCTCGCGTTCCAGGAAACTTACTAGCATTTGCCCTCTATGGTTTCTGCTCCCGTAGCCGTATGATCCTAGCATCGATTCGCTGCAAGTCTGTACTCCCACTTTAGCGTTGAAGTCCCCCATGACAACGTTGAAGTGAGCCTTGGTGGTGTTGTGTAAGGCTCGAGAGATGTCGTCGTACATCTCTTCCACGGCATCATCTGAGTATGCTGACGTTGGCGCGTACACTTGTATAACCTTTATATTATATCTGTTGGTTAATTTAATAATAAGGTACGCAACCCTCGCCGACACACTGGAGACTTCAATAACGTTGTCAGTGAGGACTTTATTGACTAGGAACCCGACGCCACCCTGCGACGGATTATCCCCCTCTCTGAAGTACAAAAGATGACCCGATTCTAAGCTCAGAGTATCCTCGCCCTCTCTACGGACTTCGCTTAAACCCAGAACATGCCATCTTATGTGCCTCAACTCTTCCTCGAGTTGGGCCAAATGAGTGTCAAGCCGTAGCGTGCGACCATTGTACGTCGCCAAGTTCAATTTAGTTCGGCGGCCTTCCGTAACCCGGAGATTCTTCGCACCCCCTGTCCTGCCGTTACCGAGACCGCCGCCTTGGCCTGGAATAGCAGGGCTGCCGGGAACTGGGGGCCGGGGCAATGTCGCTTTTTTCATATAGGGGGTTTGGACCATAACCCACCACGCTGGTCCAGTGCGGGTTGGTGGGTTGATCGTCAGAGCCTCGTCTGTTGGACAGCAGGACGCACCGCTGGCAGGTGAGGTTGGCTTGAAACCCGAAGGGTGTTATGTGGGTCCCCATACGTCCCACGGGTCACGCTCAAGTGAGTATATTGTGGGCAGGTTAACGGTATACAGACAGGGTGACTTACGATCTCGTGATCTCGACCGGCATACAGGACGAGATCAGCGAGTCCGAGAACGAGTCCGCCGACAAGAGCTTCCAGTGCCACATCTGCAGGAAGTGGTACTCCACCAGGGTCACGCTCAAGTGAGTATATTGTGGGCAGGTTAACGGTATACAGACAGGGTGACTTACGATCTCGTGATCTCGACCGGCATACAGGACGAGATCAGCGAGTCCGAGAACGAGTCCGCCGACAAGAGCTTCCAGTGCCACATCTGCTGGAAGTGGTACTCCACCAGGGTCACGCTCAAGTGAGTATATTGTGGGCAGGTTAACGGTATACAGACAGGGTGACTTACGATCTCGTGATCTCGACCGGCATACAGGACGAGATCAGCGAGTCCGAGAACGAGTCCGCCGACAAGAGCTTCCAGTGCCACATCTGCTGGAAGTGGTACTCCACCAGGGTCACGCTCAAGTGAGTATATTGTGGGCAGGTTAACAGTATATAGACAGGGTGACTTTACGATCGGAAGCCAAATATACAGGATATTCAACGACGACGACAAGTGACGGACCTCGTGATCATTTCCCAGGAATCTAGAGGGATGTCACAGGCAGTCACGTGTGACTTTAAAACATCCCTATATCGAAGGTAGTGATGACCCCTAGGCCTACGCTTCCCCTACTTCAGCTGGGAATGAAACACTGATTTAGGTAGCCTGGAGTCATCCATCCGCACAAGATGCCCACACCATCTCAGCTGCCCCCCAATAAGCAAACACTCAATGCCGTTTGATTTGGTACGTCGGAGTATTTCACCATTTGGGACTCAGTCCTGCCAACCTATACGCAAAAATCTGTCCGAGTCCGATGCCAACATAGACCCCCGGCGAGTCTCCCGTGGACCCCTGGGGGTCCACCTGGACCACTTTGGGAATCAATGTGTTATATTATTCTTTTATTTATTGTATCTATCTAAACAAGGTTATTTTTTAGTAACTAAAAAAAGTTTGTGTGCTTGTTCAGACAAGCAAACTGAACAACTTTCACTATGGGTACCAACTTTGAAATCGCAAAAAAAATCAGCTGTTCCATCCATACATCTAGGATCATTGAATGTTGAACATTTATTGTATGGAACAGCTGATTTTTTTGCGATTTCAAAGTTGGTCCCATAGTGAAAGTTGTTCAGTTTGCTTGTCTGAACAAGCATAGACAATTTTTTCAGTAACTAAAAAATAAACTTGCATAAAAGTTTATTTTTACCTAGACCTAGGATAGCATTTATCGCAGAAATCACCCCTTAAGGGGGAGAACAAGGGGTGGGGGGGGGGGAAGTTTGTATGGGGAATCAATAACCGCTGAACCGATTTAGATTAAATTTGGTATGGAGACAGTTTGAGTTGTGGGGAAGGATAATAGTACATTACTGCTGCGGTCTATAATGACTACTTTGCTGGTCGCGCTGGTGATGGCCGACAGCGCAGCTCCAGGCCGACACAGCGCGGTCAGCTGCAGCACGCGATGGACGAGCTGAGATAAAGGCCGAGGCCGTAGGTTGAGGCCTTTACAGTGAGGACAGCAAGGGCTGCAATGATGGCCAAGCCCTAGAGCGTAGCTAGGCTAGCTCCAGGCAATCGTAGCGTGACCAGCGAAGCAGTCATTGTGGGCTAAGGCTTGTATAGTGCTTTACTCAAAAATGCAAGTACCTAATCTAAATAAAACCATCAAGTAATTTTAATAAAAACTTTGCCGGCCGCTCCTTAAAACAGAACGGCAAGGTCGACTTTGCTCAAACAAGGTCGTCAAAATAATGACCACATTACATTTTTGAGTAAAGAATAGTTTTTATCACCGAAATTATTATTAACGGTGTAAAAAAAGGGGAGGGGGGGGGGGGCGTTGGGAGGGGATTTGTAAAGGGAATCAGTAAAAAAAGGATTTCCACAGCTAGTTTATAATAAAAATAAGTGGGGGTGTAATGGGGTTTTGCGTAATTTTGTCAACGCGTTGTATATTAGTGTGTTCTCCATCGCCAGGATTGCCACAGCTAGTTTATAATAAAAATAAGTGGGGATGTAATGGGGTTTTGCGTAATTTTGTCAACGCGTTGTATATTAGTGTGTTCTCCATCGCCAGGATTGCCACAGCTAGTTTATAATAAAAATAAGTGGGGGTGTAATGGGGTTTTGCGTAATTTTGTCAACGCGTTGTATATTAGTGTGTTCTCCATCGCCAGGATTGCCACAGCTAGTTTATGATAAAAATAAGTGGGGGTGTAATGGGGTTTTGCGTAATTTTGTCAACGCGTTGTATATTAGTGTGTTCTCCATCGCCAGGATTGCCACAGCTAGTTTATAATAAAAATAAGTGGGGGTGTAATGGGGTTTTGCGTAATTTTGTCAACGCGTTGTATATATGTGTGTTCTCCATCGCCAGGATTGCCACAGCTAGTTTATAATAAAAATAAGTGGGGGTGTAATGGGGTTTTGCGTAATTTTGTCAACGCGTTGTATATTAGTGTGTTCTCCATCGCCAGGATTGCCACAGCTAGTTTATAATAAAAATAAGTGGGGGTGTAATGGGGATTTGCGTAATTTTGTCAACGCGTTGTATATTAGTGTGTTCTCCATCGCCAGGATTGCCACAGCTAGTTTATAACAAAAATAAGTGGGGGTGTAATGGGGTTTTGCGTAATTTTGTCAACGCGTTGTATACTAGTGTGTTCTCCATCGCCAGGATTGCCACAGCTAGTTTATAATAAAAATAAGTGGGGGTGTAATGGGGTTTTGCGTAATTTTGTCAACGCGTTGTATATTAGTGTGTTCTCCATCGCCAGGATTGCCACAGCTAGTTTATAATAAAAATAAGTGGGGATGTAATGGGGTTTTGCGTAATTTTGTCAACGCGTTGTATATTAGTGTGTTCTCCATCGCCAGGATTGCCACAGCTAGTTTATAATAAAAATAAGTGGGGGTGTAATGGGGTTTTGCGTAATTTTGTCAACGCGTTGTATACTAGTGTGTTCTCCATCGCCAGGATTGCCACAGCTAGTTTATAATAAAAATATTCATATTCATATTCATATTCATATTCATTTATTTCATAATACATGGGTATATACATTGGTGTTCTAAATAATGGGTAGTGTACAGCCATGATTCGCCTTGTAGACATATGAAAATTACAAAAAAGAAATACAGACATAGAAATATAAACAAATTCAAAGACGTATCCGATTGGTATAAAAGCCTATTAAATTATTTATAATTAATGTCAATAAAATCATAGTATTTAATATCAATGTCAATGTCAAATACAATGTCTGTCATGTAAAATAAAATTAAAAAGAGACTAACAGTACTTAAATATAATAAATGTCAAAAATGTATTACAAATTAGATTTAACAATGTCAATGAGGGGAATAGTAAAAATTAATTGATTCAAAATGCAGAAGTATAGTACTTAATATGCTAAACACTATCAAAATTACCTACAGATTAACAATGTCAAATTTATATTAATAAATGTCAAAAAAAAAAAAAAAAAAATAGATTAACAATGTCAAAATAATACCAAGTTAAATGTAAAAATGTCAACAAATATTGTCATTATTTCAATTACCATTATTTAACTATCTTATCATTTAAGAAACTTTGAAGATTATAGTATGCTTTGCCAGCAAGAAAACCATTGAGGGCAGTTTTAAATTTTTTATTATCAGTTATTGACCTTATAGACAGTGGGATTTTATTATATATTGTAGGTACCATATAATTAACACTAATTTTTCGAAGTGAAGTCTTATAACTATGAGCTTGTTTCAGTTTGCCCGCTAGACGGCTTCCGCTGGGATATGCTTCAAAATAGTGCAAATTGTTTCTCGCAAAGTTTGCAATCTCGCTAATATATAAAGATGTAACCGTCAAAATTTTATGTTTGCGAAAATAGTTTTCACATGAGTCTTCTTGGTTTAAGCCGAACATTGATCTTAGGCACCTCTTTTGAGCCTTGAACACACTTTGTTTGTCAGTGCTATTACCCCAGAACATTATACCATATCTAAGAATAGATCCGATATATCCATAATATGCTGTTAAAAGTGTTTTAATTGTAGCAACTTGTCTTAATTTATACAACGCATAAGAAAATTGGTATAATTTTTTAACTAGAATGTCAATGTGAGGTTTCCAAGTCAATTTACTATCTATTGTTAATCCTAAAAATTTTGTAATGTCCACTTCTTTTATTGGAATTCCTAAATGATTAATGTCAAATTTTGATTGAAAATTATTCCGTAGTTTAAAATTCATTAAATATGTTTTAGTCAAGTTTATCTTCAAATTATTTAATGTCAACCACTTAATAACTAATGAAAGAGTATTATTAATGTCATGTTCTATATCATGTATGTTGTCGTATGTAAATAATATAGTACTGTCATCAGCAAAAATAGTCATAAAATGTTTAGTTACATTAGAAAGGTCGTTTATGTAAATATTAAATAATAGTGGACCCAGAACACTGCCTTGTGGAACACCAAAGGAAACAGACCTTTCTTTTGATTCATAAGTATTGTTGTTACCACTCTCAGGATTGATTCTATTTATATGTGTTATTTGTCTACGATTATTTAAATAAGATCCAATTAGTTTGTTAACGTTTCCTCTTATACCATACGCTTGGAAGTGGGGGTGTAATGGGGTTTTGCGTAATTTTGTCAACGCGTTGTATATTAGTGTGTTCTCCATCGCCAGGATTGCCACAGCTAGTTTATAATAAAAATAAGTGGGGGTGTAATGGGGTTTTGCGTAATTTTTTCAACGCGTTGTATATTAGTGTGTTCTCCATCGCCAGGATTGCCACAGCTAGTTTATAATAAAAATAAGTGGGGGTGTAATGGGGTTTTGCGTAATTTTGTCAACGCGTTGTATATTAGTGTGTTCTCCATCGCCAGGATTGCCACAGCTAGTTTATAATAAAAATAAGTGGGGGTGTAATGGGGTTTTGCGTAATTTTGTCAACGCGTTGTATATTAGTGTGTTCTCCATCGCCAGGATTGCCACAGCTAGTTTATAATAAAAATAAGTGGGGGTGTAATGGGGTTTTGCGTAATTTTGTCAACGCGTTGTATATTAGTGTGTTCTCCATCGCCAGGATCCATCGGAGGGTGCACCAGAACAGAGCCAGCGGCAACTCGCGCTCCCGCACGAAATGGTCGGACAGATACGAGTGCGACTGTTGCAACGAGACGTTCAGCCGGCGCGAGAAACTCTGGGAGCACAAGTATGTTAAAATCGAAGTATTCTCAAGTGTGATGATTTTAAGGTTATTTTGTACACGTGGAAAAAGAAAAACTTCTCGGTCGGTCTTGTGACTTTATTTTGAACTAGCTTTTGCCCGCGGCTTCGCTCGCGTTAAATTCGGGGTAACACCGAAGATTTCAAAAAAAAAAAAAAAAAACTAAGGCAGGTATTTTTCGTTGGTAACAAAGAGTCTGTGTACCGATTTTTAGCTTCCTACCTTGAAAACTGCAAAAAGTCCCACATAAAATTTCACCCCCTCTTTTAAGGGGTTGGGGGCAGATTTCCAAAATAAAAAGATGCACGATTATTTTGTTAGTCACAAATAGTTCGCGTACCAATTTTTAGCTTTCTACCTTGAAAATTGCGGAATGCTCCATACAAACTTCCACCCCCCATTTTAGGGAAGTGGGGGGTTAGAAAGAGACAAAAAGTAGCCTATGTCACTCTCCATCCGTTCAACTATCTCCACTTAAAAAATCACTTCAATCCGTCGCTCCGTTTTGCCGTGAAAGACGGACAAACAAACACACACACACACACACACACACACACACACACACACACACACACACACACACACACACACACACACACACACACACACACACACACACACACACACACACTCACACACACTCTCACTTTCCCATTTATAATATTATTAGTATGGATAATACTTTTGTATAGCGGACAGATATACTTCAAACGGTTCAATAATTATTTCTGGTTTCGCATACACACACACATACACACACACACACACACACACACACACACACACACACACACACACACACACACAGTGTCCTTACGTGTGTATTTGTGCGTGCGTGTGTATGTGTGTGCGTGTGGACGTGTTTGTGTGGGGGTGGTGGGCGTATGTGTGTGTGTATGTGTAATTTTGCTAACTGCGGTTTGTGGTAAAGCGCAGCCGCACATTATAAGAAATTTCTAACAGAAAAATTCTGACGCTTGCCGGACGCACCACGCATACTATCAGACATTTTGGCCTTCAACTTTTGAGCCCAGTCGTGTTTCATCTGTGAACGCACATCGACCAACATGGATTCAAATACGCTATTGCTCTTAGCACTTAAAAAAATAAAACGTCGATATTCGGTTCACTCTCTTAATACAAGATTAAAAGACAGCCAAGCGTGACATCTATGGCGAACACGCCTTTCGCCATTTCTAACAGAAAAATTCTGACGTCCGGCTGAGGTGCCTTCCGGTGTGCATCAGAAATGGATGATCGGTCGGAATTTTGCTCACAGTGCGCGGGATCTAATACAAAATGTATGCACCGAGTGCCTTCCGGCGAGCGTCAGAATTTTTCTGTTACAAATTTCTTTCTTATAATATGCGGCCGCGCTAATTCGTCAACTGTTCCCGTCGTTTTCAGGGCTGAAGCGCACAGGGGTTCGATGACGGTGCGCTGCGAGGTTTGTCGCAAATGCTTCGAAGACGACGCCGAGTTGGCCGCTCACGACAAAATGCACACAGACGACGAGAGAGCAGGTGCGTTATCATCATCACCCATGCACACGAACACTTAGTCCCAATGCCGGGCACGCAGATCTCGCGGACTAGTTGTAAAAAGTGAAAAAGTAATTGGCCCGTCTGTTAGATAATGAAAAACAAAGTTTGCTTAAAATTTAAACCGACTTCAAAAACAGAAATTGTCCAACAAAAATAATATGAGAATACATACAACATTTCATTGTGTTCAAGGATTGTGTTCATCATGAAACTTTAATCAGGAAGTTACACTACTCTGGATTTCGCCATACTGTTCTGCATCTAATCGTCTCCTGTCTGACTTGAGAGGTTTCAGAATGTAGATGTCCGTGTAAAGACATCTTCTTTTTATTGCTACTTAGTTGGCAAACAAGCAAACTGCCCACCTGATGGTAAGTGGTAACAGTCACCTATAATACATGTGACTCCTGTGAGATTCGCAGCAAAACTGCAACCCCCACAAGAACCGCAGTGTACGTTGCCAACTTGTGACTTAAAATGTAAAGTCACGGTACCCAGTAATTTCAGTGCCATATCTTACCCTTCAAACCGGAACACAGCAATGCAAGCACTGCTGCTTTGCGGCAGAAATAGGTAAGACGGAGGTACCCATGGACACGACCCTGGTACAGAGTCTCCCTCCGATAAAATCTCAGGGATCCTCGGGTAAATTGGGAGTTTCACAGGGTTTAATTAGGGATAATAGTAAGTACTAAAGTCACAGAAGGCTCGTGATCCCGAACAAAAGAAACGTTTACGTATAAAAATTTGCTTACTTTCACGACCTTCATCGACCTGCACGCGAAATTGAAACTTATCGTGTGATACGATGCCGAATAGGCTATTTGACAACATTGAAAATATACTACAAATTATGGTCATCCTATTAGACAATAGGATAATTTATTTTTCTTCACGTTAGTTTATGTATATCTTTTTGATATTTAACGAAATAAATTTTTAATAATTTCTTATATTTTATTTGTGTCGGAAACACCTATGATTGGACATAACTCTGGTGACGTCCGTCACACGCAAGAAAATACGGATTCTTCGACTGATTATTAGTACTGTTTTGCATAATATGTCAGCTAACTTGTTTACTTGCGTGTGACGTCACGCACGTCATGTTCGGCGCCATTACGGAAACGGCGTTCATGCCGCGCTTTTAGAAATTTAAATTTTATTATTGATTTTTAAAAATAGATCTGATTTCCCGGAAATATTAATGTAAATATGTATATTACAACATCTAGAATTATTAAAAAAGATTTTCTAAAATAGAGCGCAGGGTTTCACTCACCGATAATGTAACTTAATATTAAAATAAACCAAAAAAGATTACAGTGTGTAATAATTCAATGAACTTCCTATAGTAAGTAGTAAGCCAAAACACTAACAAACATATATACTACTTGTCTTCTTACTACGTCCCTAAGTTAGATCCATGGCTAGGTACAGCTTTTTGTATAGGCAAAACAAAAACATGTTTGTCGATTCCGAAAATTGTTTGTAACCAACCAATTAAACAAATTTCTCGCTCGATAACTACAAACATATGTGTAACAGCCCGCGCGACACAGCTAAAATCTGAAAGTGGCCCAAGAAAAAAAAGTTTGAGTATTGCTGGGCTAGATGAATGAAAAAAAATTATTGCTTTAATAGAAGCTTATTCATATAATAAATAGAAAGAAAACATCGGTTTTCGAATAACTATAAAAACAACCAAGATATAAGGTATTAAAAATAAATTCCATCTCTTTCTAGCAAAACAGCAATTTACATGGAGTTTATATGGCCGTACTAAACAATGACGTCACGGTTGTTGTCGGATCTCTGTCTAATCGCTTCCAAATTAACTGTTTTGCTAGAAAGAGATGGAATTTTCTTTTAATACCTTATATTTTGGTTGTTTTCATAGTTATTCGAAAACCGATTTTTTCTTTCTGTTTATTATATGAATGAGCTTCTATTAAAGCAAAAAATTTTTTTCATTCATCTAGCCCACAAACGTATGAAGGGAAGCAGACTTAACATAATGTTACTCACTCATTTGTAATGTATATCGTTTTTACTTTCACTTCAAACAAAGTGACATGATAAATCGCTATTTTTGTTTTTCGTCTATGACGATACTAACGCACACATAAACATTTCCGAAATCGTGGCAGACGCCACGCGGACGCCATGTTTAGCTTTGTCCAAATAAGCGACAAATGGCGTCGTCGTGACATTGTGTTATAATTGTTTTGTACTGTGATTACAAATAAAAATATCTGCTAATCGGACAAGAACAATGGTGAAGTGCTGTGCCCCGAAGTGTTCTAACGCATCATCTAATAAAACTCCAGGAATCACAACGAACTTAAATTAATATTGTTTGCGTGTGAGTAATGTTTACATGCGGTAAAGTTGCCACGCTTTTTGAACGGTACGTTTAGTCTGCGTCCCTTTATTTAATACATCTGTGATCTAGTCTATTGTATCGTTTCGAAAACTCGTCGTGAGTGTGTCGTGTCGTCCGTCCGGCAGGTCGGTGCGGCGCGTGCGGCGCCACGTTCGCCCGCTGGGACCAGCTGCGGCGGCACCGGCTCGCCGCGCACGCCGCGCCGCCGCCCGCCGCGCTGCCGCACGCCTGCGCGCAGTGCGGCAAGCGCTTCTCGCACGCGCACTCGCTCACCCGCCACATGCACAACCACGCCAAGCAGCTCTACCGCTGCGTCGTCTGCAAGGTGCGTGACTGACACACGCACACACTGACACTGTGACACTGGCACACTGACACACTCACACTGACACACTCACACTCACGCCACACTCACACTGACACACTCACACTCACGCCACACTGACACACTGACACACTGACACACACACTGACACACTTACACACTGACACACTCAAACACTGACACACTGACACTGACACACTGACACTGACACACTCACACACTGACACACTCACACACTGACACACACACACTCACACACTGACACACTCACACTGACACACTCACACTGACACACTCACACACTGATACACTCACACACTGACACACTCACACACTGACACACTCACACTGACACACTCACACTGACACACTCACACACTGCCACACTGACACACTCAAACACTGACACATTGACACTGACACACTGACACACTCACACACTGACACACTTACACACTGACACACTCCCACACTGACACACTCACACACTGACACACTCACACTCACATACTGACACACACACACTGACACACTCACACTGACACACTCACACTGACACACTCACACACTGACACACTCACACACTGACACACTCACACACTAACACACTCACACACTGACACACTCACACACTCACACTGACACACTCACACACTGACACACTCACACTGACACACACACACTGACACACTCACACTCACGCCACACTCACACTCACGCCACACTCACCCGCCCTCACTGCCGCACGCTTGCAAGGTGCGAGATATACAGTCGCACACAGAGAAATACTGACATATACAGGCAGACATTGTGACACACACAGATACAAACAGTCACAATTAGACACCCACAAACACAGATACAAACAGACAAAGAGACATACATACACAGCCAGACGCAATCAGGCACCCACAAATACACACACACACACACATATATGCTGCGCTCACACGCACACTCACGCTTGCGCTGAAGTGTTGTATGTATCGCCAGAGAGCACTTTGGTTTAAAGGAAAATGTCACGTAGTAATACTCACTTTGCGCAAGAATATGTTCAAGATTTTCATTCTGACAACATTCAGTAATTTTAAGTCATAGTGCTCGCACCAAAACGACTTTGCTCATTCGTTAAACTAAACAACTCTTGTTTTATCCTGCTGTATAAGTGAAAATAATGTTTTGTTTCCAGGCGTCGTTCGCGCGCGCCGACCAGCTCGCTCAACACCTGAACAGCCACCTCGCCACATACAAGAGACTCAAGCCGTAGGGCCTCTCCGGGACCGGGACCGTGCAAGAATGAATTTCAATCAGACACATACACAATTATTAATTATTATTATATTATATTAATATAGAGTTTTATTTAACGTGTTTGGTTTTATTTGTTGTGTGATAATGATAACACGTTGTATGACTGGTGAAATAAAAGCGAAACCGCTCGATTTAACGCTTCGATCAAAATTACGCGCCATAATTATCATGTTGTCTCTTTATCGCGCGAGGTCGATGATTTGCGCGGGAAACCGGTTCAGTTTTCGCACTTGGACTTTCATTTGGTTCACTTTTTTGTTTTTTGGTTCACAACATTTTTGTAAAGCAAAATAATTACACATTTACTAAGTGGGTATCGAATTTACTGAAGTCAAGTAGTTTCGCCATAAAGCAGTAATGTTGCGCGAATTGCGAAATTCGTAGAGATTAGATAGCCAGTTCCACAGTTAAGCTTAATTGTGGCCTTTTTATTGTTACTATACTAAGTTGGCAAACAAGCAGACTGCCCACTGTAACGTATATAACGTTTCATTATAAACTTTTACAAATTAATATACTTTCGGTAAACATAATAACAAGCGATGCGTGCGCGCGGTGCTACGGGACCGGTCGGGAGTTCCTCGTCCCCTCCGCGCGCTAATCCATTTCGCCGACACATCGGGCCCTCGCGAAGTCGCGACACACGCTAACTGATTTGTTGGGAGAGACACGCTCACTCTTCTCAGTGACATCAGCCGTTGTCTCCGCGAACGCGAACAAATTATTAAGAATTTAAGTACCTATTACAAGTTTTCTTCTACATTACGACTGTTGTAGTGCACATTCTTTGTTAATTGTTTAACCCACGTATTGGGTCCAAATTTCGTGCTTGCGATTGCGTGACGCTGCCTTCTTGGCTCCAGTGAATAATATCGCATATGCCCATACCTACACAAAGCCGAGTCCCGAGTTCTACTTCTTCGGCAGCCAAGACTCACCCAGGAGACCCAGGAGAGTACTAAAACTTAACTATCGCCGGATTTGGAAAGTGGTTATACTAGTAGCACATGTTTTTAATGCAACCGGCATTTTGGACCACGCCAAATAAATTTTGTTTACCGAGGGGTAGTTTTTCTGATGGTAAGTGGTAACAGTCAGGTGTTACAATTAGGTGGGTCAAGAGTTTCTGTCGTCGAATTATAAAACGCAAGAGGACCCAGCCTAAAGGGAAATGAGGGCAGCGAAATAAAACAAAAATTTCCATTATATTTTTATTTCGCATCATTATCATCCTTATTTTCTAGATGTCATATGTATGTATTATAACTATCTTTTATGCTATAGGTAGGTACAGAGTATATCGTAATATATACTTATGAATAGTTATCTCGTTTTCGGAAAAATGGAAACAGGTAAAATCAATAACACTGGCGCGTGGACGCTCTCTTCGCGCCATTTCCGTTTAAATTTCGAATTAGATTCAACAACGCCATCTTTGATTCGTTGTGTTTTTAATTTGACAATTTTCAAACTTTCTAACAAATTAATTTTAGGCAATTCGTGTCTGTTGCCGACAAAATAAATTAAATCGAACCCTTAAATATACACAGAAGTTTTGGAATCACAATAAATATTCAATCGTATTGAATATTTTCACACCATTCTATTTTTTTCATAGTTTTTGGCTTGGTGCCAACGGCCTTTGAGCCAAACACAGTTCTAAAAATTACAACGTACCATAGATTAAAAACTTAATTTAAAACAACGTTTTTTCTTGTATGATGTTTATCTATCACACTTGCTACCTCAAAGAAGGCGTCCACACCACCATTCCAATGTTTTACATAGTCAACACAAAGATACAGTCGAAGAAGAAACAATGATAACAGTTAAAAGAAGCGAAGACTTATATTTATAAATACTTAAATCACTAACTTAGAAACTACATCCATTACTAATTTACGCGAGTCAACCAAATTAAACCAATAATACAATACACAAACTAAATAGGGGATGCTGTACAAACAAAAATAAAAAGTTTAAAATCAGATCATCTCGGCTTCTGCGTGCGGGAATCGTGACAGGTCCACAGACTATTTATGAAAAATTAATCTAAATTTTATCGCACCTCCCGAACGCAGATATGAGTATCTAGCATCTTACACACCATCTCACTATGATTATAATTATATTAAGAGTAGCATTAAAGATAATTTTTAAAATATAAAAGGGGGAGGATTAAAAATCACTAACTTTTCGTGGTCGATTTTTTTCGTTAAGTTCGAAAGATCACATACTTACGAAATAAAAGCTCAGGTATAGACTAAAGAGGTTATATGTGCGTTCAAAACTCTTTGGTACAACAGGTGAAATTAAAAAGAGACTAGGGGACCAATGAACAGAAACTTACCTACCTCACGGCTTGTGTGGCCACACATGCAAAACAATAGAAATTGATAATTTTAATATCACTTTTTCAAATTAACTTAACTGAGTCTTCCTGTCAGTTTTTGGAGACAATACCTTGAGGTGTTACTTTTAACGTGTTTGCTGTGTAGACACACAAGTTGTGCCTATACTACTACAACACCAATGGACGGTAAAAAAGGAGAAGGAAAGGTAACTAGTATGAAATAAATAGGCATTCAGTGGCCGTTGTATTCAAAATTATTTTCCCAGTTCATTCGAATTTAACGTTTCTCGTTATATAAATATATAAATTAGGTATTTGAAAAAATTTATTATTTATTAGCAGTAAAAGTAATCACGACTTAATTTGACACGTAATCTTAGGATTTGAGATTGTTTTATAATCATTGTTATTAGTTGATTACATTCTTACTACCATTTTCATGAAACTAGAGATTGCTTATTTATAATTAAATATGAGAAAAAAGTATTTTTAATTTATGGTTGCGAGAATTGGCGTCCAATTTGGGACAATTGGTTATTACAATTATTTTTTTGTTGTACCGTCGGCGCCACGTCAAGCTTATACACTTTGGCCGTTGGACCGCTCTAACGTTGCTTGTAATAGCGGCGGTTTTCGCAGTGTTAATGTAAAGCATATTGCGGCGCCCACTGTATAGAAATAAATATTCACTAAAAGCAGAGCAACATTGCAGAATGTGAAATGTGTATGCGACGTTACCAATGCTTTAGTGTGTCATGAGTTGTGATGTCATAACTAAGTTAAAAAGTTAGATTTGTATAGGAGATTACAAAATTGCTAATTACCACTATATTATTACTTACTTTGTTATTTTTGCGTTTATGTGAAAACTTCATGTAATAAAAATTGATAGCTACATTTAATGTGAAAAACATTTTTAAAATATATGGGTTAACTTGTTTCGTCATATATTCATTATGCTTAACAATTACTTAAATTTTCCGGATGTTTAGTAAAAATCTGTACATCGATGTATTAAAATAAGCAATTCTCATTATTCTCATGTACCTATATTAACGATTTTGTGTTTAACTGTCGAAGTTCATTTTGATTTGAACATAATGTTAGACATAACTTTATACAATTTTTATAAAACTTACACATAAATCAGGCACTTCGGTTGAAAAATACATATTTTATGTGCGATATGTTTTTAAGAAGGATTCATTTTAAAATTGAATTTACAACAGCCACTGACTTAGATAATTATAAAAACAAAGATAAAGAAAAAAACAGTTGATAGGTTACGTGATACTTTCATACAATCTTCCCTTCGATCACTATAAAATAAGTACTGATTTAGTTAGTACGTACAAAGAAAAATTTTAATCATGAACTAGCATTACGAAACATAAAAACACTACTCCACATCTATTGTGATATTATTGCTGTATCGTTCATTTTGGTTTTAGTATAAAAATCCACGTGGCATGCTCTCACTTTTTAAGGCTTTGGCACCCCTGTCTTTGGGCATTACAAGTCATAAACTAAACATCCTTAACAACTTAAGAACAACTTATTGCTGTAAATATATGAATCAATTATGCACTACTAATATAGAAACATGTCATTCTATATTAGTAGTACAACTTATTGCTGTAAATATATGAATCAATTATGCACTACTAATATAGAAACATGTCATTCTATATTAGTAGTGCATAATTGATTCATATATTTACAGCAATAAGTTGTTCTATTGTACTGTCGAAGATTAGAGAAGATGCATTAATTCAAAGCACATGTGAGTTTGAAGAATGTGCACAATAGTATGCTTTGTTGATGGAATGCTCCCTATGCCTCACGAAGTCATTGTACAGGGCTGATTATTTCAATTTCAAGTCTGTTAACTCTTATTTAGTCCAATCAGTATTTTCCCAAAACTACTTCCACTACTATGCACCCCATCGTTGATTTTCATACCAAAACACACGAATTATAATTATTAAGTATATTATCATTATATTGCTAAATCATCAGGCAAGAACCATCACAAATAGAGAATTGTCGACATCAAAACACCAACTACATTAAACATAAATGTAACATAACCTCAAAGCTAGACATTTAGGATATAAAATCCGTTTATAATTTTCAAAAAATATCTTTTGTCATTTGTGTAAAAAACAAATTTATCCGCTAAGCATGCGATACAGGATCCGTTAAGGCTACACATCGAACTCTAGCTGATCTATGAAAGTAACGAACGTTTCACTACGAGATTTTAATAAGTAAAAAAAGAAACTAACTTCACATAATCTATGGTTCACAGCTATGTTCAGAAATACGGTTTTATAACGGTCTTGTCATACGAGAGATGTGGTTTTCATAATCTATATTTACTGCGTAATATTTTCTAGATATCAATATAGTGGCAATTTCCAGTTATTTTAAGGATTTCCGAATTCCATTTCTCAGAAATATCGATATTTTTTCTGGTATTGTATGGATCTCTTACTGTAATAACTGGCATAACATTTTACATGTAATTTTGATAAATCAATAACAGCGGATAATCCGCTGTTATTGATTTATCAAAATAGGCACTGATATACTGCTTTTTGGTTTGTTTCTCACAGTATCCGAGTGTCGCGACACATCTGCCGCCAGCATATCAGCCAAAATACGATGTATCTTTTGACGATACGAAAGTAACGGCAAGAACGCTTACCAAGCGTAAGCGAGTGTATGTCGCTCGCTTACTCCCACATAAGCGTTGTAAGCGACACAGAACACGTCGTGTTACGTGACCGAAGATTCAACTGCTGATGTGGCAACGTACTTTCGACAGGGTGTGTCGCTATACCACAGATAATATAATACTACAGTAGCTATACTGCAGTACACTGAAGGAGTTACTAACCATTTTTTTTAAGCCGTGCGTAATAAACGCACGGCTTAATTCAAATTTGTGCCCACAACTCTTCAATGACAAGGACCGCTTTCGCATTTAATGTTGAAAAATTGGCGCTATCTACTTTTCACATGGAAAGAAGAGTGGATTATGTTCAAACAAATAGTTTTGGCACTTGGGTTGTTAGAAATTGTATGTTCAACGTGTGCTCGTAATAATACTGGCTTTCGCAAAGAGTACGATTAAGCCAAACCCTTATTGTGCCTTTCAAAATTTAAAACATCGCTTTTACTTTAATATTACTAGTTACACATGCCAACAGGCCAGGCCTTTTTACTGGAGTCGGTTTATTTTGTGCAAGTTCAAATCATGGCGTGTTGTTTACTGTTCCTTATAAAAGCACGGTAGTAGATAATCGAGTCTGTGTACTGATGCCTTAGTGACCACAGAATATTAATGTTGTAAACAATAATGTCATAAGAAGTCAAACAATACAACAATCTGGTAGTAGGTACTTAGCAATACTAGAAAGAGCTACACACAGCAGTGAAGCTGTGCTTCATCTAACCCGATGGTGAGTGATGATGAGACCGAAAATGGAAGCGAGTTTCAACAACTGAGGAATTGACCCTTAATTGTGTAACTTAAAATCTATCGCGATCGCTTACAATTCTATAACCGCAATATCTTTATTACTATTCATGGCTGCTTTATAAAAGGAAGTCTGCGCAGAGTCTTGTGTTGACCGCGCAATGGCTGTCAAATTAAAGGCGATCATGATAGATTTTTTTCTTAGACAACCTCCCTGGCTATTGCATGCACGTCACAACACTGGATAGTACAGCCAGCAACACGTCAAACTTTACATTTGCATTACGAAAGTCATCGCTAATACGAGCGACATTACAACGGTCTCAAGGTCAATATGTAAAGTCTGGCGTGTTGCTGTGTGTACAAACATTGAAGACACGTAAAGCAGACGAAACAAAATGACACGAAGGCACTGCTTATAGATGAGGATGAATTAAATGTTCGAAATATACAAGTCTCTTGTTTTAGACAACACTATTTGATTGTCATTACAGTTACTTAAGATGGACTAGCTAGTTTGTTATTGGACTAAGTATGTATAATACTTGTAAGAAACAAAGAAGAGAATATTTCATAAGAAAATTGAGCTCAATGATTTGGCTGCATGGGCATGATGCCCTTTGTCTATTTTATTTTTAAACTGAATATTCTAGTTTATGGTTTGCGGACAACATTCCATTGAACATACCATTTCTAACACAGTGACTAGGTACAAAGCAATTAAACATCAAATTGTTTTATACAAGAGATAGTTCGATAAGGCATTCGAGGATTTACTTAAATGGATATAATCTCACATTTACAGCGACCTACTTTATACAATAGTCATACGACGCCGAGCGCCATACAATCTTGGTGTTATCGTTGGGACTTAAACAATACGTCATATCTTATCCAATGGAATGGAAAAAATAATAAAAAAAAACGTACACGCAATAATTTCAATAGCCTATCTAACAGTTAAATGATGTATCTTACCTCACTAAGTTTTTGTATATAATTATATCATATAATAATATACTTTTAATATAATATCTTGAAATTTCGCCTAGCTAAGTATATATCCATTCGAGCTTCGAACGGTTGTTGAACGATCGTCAACGTATTTTCTTCTAAAACTATTCTTAACCGATAAAAGCCGTATTTTATCTTATTCATACGCTTACACTTGACAAAGTCAGAAGAAAGTATAGAACAAGGCTAAAGGCAACATGTCTCATAGCGAGAAGGTTGATGCTATTTGTTAGTTGATACACACATTCATGTCATTCATTTGCCTCGCCAGTTGAAAGTAACACGAGGTAATGGAACAAAATATAGTTATCAAGCAAATTCATGGTGCAAATCCTAAGTAGATTAAAAAATTAAAAAGGAGAAAACAGTTGGGGTTTCCGTATTTTTTGGCTGTTTTTCAACTCTAGAATCATGATTTCCGAACACGTGCGTGTTATATGTATAACTTTTAATTCTTGTTCAGTTTGTAAAATATTTTTATTTTTTCAGATTATTGGCATTTGTTTGTCGAGTCTCTTCATTAAGAATTTCGTTCTCGTAGCGACTCAGAGTGTAACAGTTCTTAGTATTTTAGGAGTAATGTTCGGATTCCTGATAATTAGTGGCGAAATAGAAATTATTTTAAATGCAAATCAAAAATATTATGCTGACCGTTGACCGAACAAATCCTTCATGTCCTAAATTGCGTAAGTAATGTTTACTGTAGCATAGACAACGGTTACCAAAAACCTAGAATTTCTATTCTCAAAACTTTATCTTTATTAGAATCTATATTATAAACGATAATGATAACCGTCTGTGATTTGTACAATTGCAATAAAAATATTAGGAAATCTTAATTCATTTAAATATAAAACTGTAATAATAACAACTTTTATTTTAAGGAAACAAGTTCCATAGTTGGTTAATAGTAAAATCTTAGATTATAGTAACCTTTGGCTATTTAAAAAGATATATTTGTCACACGGAAATGTGTCACATCAACTAACAAAGAAAGCATGTACTTCTCTTGAAGACAAGTCGGTAAATATACTTACAATGAGTAGCTTACACCTATTCGGATATATATGTACGCTTAATTTAACACTACAAGCATTTATAGGCAAAACTGAATTCATTTCCTCTAAATCTAGCTTCATTATATCGATTATATATCTAAATTTGACTATCTATCTGTCATACAATTTTATTTTCTGATATAATTCAGTATTTTTTTCCAAGAAGTCGAACCTCTTCGCTCACACCCCATGTTCTGGTGCTGCGCTTTCAGTAAACGCACTCTATAAAAACAACGTTCTTACCATAGAGATGAAGATTATAAATTCTCTATGGTTCTCCGTCAACAGTCGAAAAGCGCGCGCTGCCAGAACATGGTGCGGGTAGATTGACAGCAAGACGAAATTGACAACACGCTTCGATACCTATTCAGAAATGAATTGTCGATCGTTTGCGAAAACATCATTACCCAGTCTCGATAAAAAATCGTGACGTCACATTCTACGAGTATATGAGAGATCCAGATGAAAAATCATGCATATACATCAATGAACCTTTCCGCAAACCACCGAGTATATTTTACCATTAGCAATATAATAATTTATATATCTTATAGTAAATTCTAGCGATATGTCTCTCAATTTTCACTACGTCGCTCAAATTAAATGCTAAATTGAAAGAACCGAACAAACTACAGAAAAACGATCCACCATTTAAATATAATGTACAAAATACATGAATTACAAAATATGTCATAGACTCCAGTATGTCTCACGATAGCATGGCCACCGTTATAAAAGTTTCAAAAAAATGGTGTAGCAACACTCTACAACTTTATATAGTTTCCTTTTCGAACACCATCCCGATAAAGGGGATCACACATAAATCCAAATAAAAAGATTTGTAAACGTTGCGTTCCGTTAGCACTTTGGGGTGCCGGTTTTCACGATTCCGCTTAAACATTATGGTGACTAGAATGTTTCGTTGTCAATCTAATTCGAATTTTATGTTATTGTTACTAGTGAACTAATTAATTTAATAACTTATTTTAGTTATCGTTTGCATGCCCGTAATTTCAATAGGAAGAATTTTAAGAAAATGATGTTTTATACGTTTATATCTATTATATGATAACGAAAATTTGTGCGTTTAGTGTTGTCACACTTATGTGTGTTACTATAATATTAAAATAATACATTAATCTCTTAAAGTGTTGCTAAAATAATTATGAATTGTTTTTGGTATCGTGTTGAATTTAATTTTATATGAGTTAATTTCATATTTTAAAGGTACTAAGAATTTAACTTCTATTTAAACTTTATTGAAATATGACTTTGTTAACAAGCTCTTTTGAATCGTCCAATTTTTTTACCTACCGATTCAGGACATCTTTTAGCTGATAAGAAGAATAGGCGCAAGAAACTTATTAGTTTTATCGGAAGTAGGTAAAACATTTACAATAATTTAATCATGTTGTTACTATACAATAATTAATATTTTTACACAGTTATACACAATAACATTTCCATGCATTTTAACGAATGATGACTACAAATTAAGATCAAGCATTAGCATCATTCAGATAATCATTGACTTTATCTACCGATATTATTTCGTATTTACTTTCACAATATTTAGACAGTGATGATTACAAGCATTGGCTTATAAATTCGTTAGCGCACTAACAAAACGCAACGGAACGCAGATTCACATCTCACACACAAACGTCAAAGAAAAAAAACACACAATAGGAAACTAAAATCTATACAGCCAGGGGAACTAACGTGAACAAAACGCACCTTACCACTATATTTGAGAGAAACCAAACGAATTCAATTCATACGATCTCATTTTCTATCTAGCTACAGTAAACGGTTAAATGCGCCTTATATACTACGCAATAAATATTTTTTCTTTTCACTTAACAACTATTTTATAAATAGATCTAATTTTTCACTACTTCTCGGTACCTCCACAAAGTTAAAGTGTATCTTTAATATTTAGACACAACCATTTATGTATAAGAGTAGCTTATAGTATATCGCTTTTATTCTCGGATCCCTCGAATTACGTAGGTGATAGTAATTTTTCTATGGCCACGGGCCTATATCGGCCCTTGGCTATCTGCATCGCCCTTTTCATAGCGCACTAAGTTCAGGAGACGCATTTTTGAAACAATAGAATTCAAATTCGCATTTGAAATCGTAGGATTCGAATACGAACTACCAAATTGCACAACAAGTGGTCGTTTTTGTTTATATGTAAAATATACACAACGTACGTCCTGCTATGTGCGATTCATTGCCGGTTTCTTAAATTAAGAATTGCGTACCGGTGTTACTTCCGCGTGAAATGGAATCTAATAAAGAATTTGATTTTTAAATGACCACCACCACCACCACCTAAAATATCTAATAAATGAAGACATAGTTCTTTCAAATGACCACGCCGAATACGAGTGATTCAAAAATCTTGAAAAATAATTGGGAACAGCAGAATATCATTTCCCACGTGGTTTTTTTTATTCATGTTTGAACTCAAGATTCACTTCTAATGATTCAGAAATGCGTCGCCAGTCCAATTGTAGCGAAACTCGCAATGCACGCGAACTTCTATTTAGTCGCTTTAATTTACGCAACCCGAGGGATTGTCTTTGGCATAGTCCTGGCATTGAGTTTAAAAATAAGAGAAGAGTTAACTCTTTGTGGCTACACCATCCCCGTACTCGATTCCCCCAAAACACGTCTTATAAAATTGCCTTAAAAAACTTCTCACTCAGATGTGATCCATGCCTATGTCACTACGATTTTCCTACTAAACATGTCTCCAAAAATCTACGTTTGCCTATAATATCTACGCTTGTGCTCACGTGATGTTTGGTACAATGTCAGACAACGCTGAATCGTCAAAGTATCAACCATATTTGGCCCGCGTGTATAATGATATACCACCTTACCTATCTTATAGAACTTAGCCGAAACTATATATCGTCTAAAATTATTTATTTCCCAATATCTTCGAACGCCTCGACGCGGCTAGGAGAGCCGTTAATGTACTGAGAGAGTGACTCACATTTTCATTTAATTCATTTATTTCCCAAGATATTAGACCCGTACTGTGACTTACCCGCTAGAGGCTTTGCCTTTTAGCACTATCTGCCCAACCACCGCCTCGTCAATAAGTACATTTAAATGAAACGATATTGATAGATTGAATAAGTTGTGCGTCGCACAAACATTAGGGCGACACAATAACCATATGTCACTAACATAAATTAATCGTATGCAACTTTAAATGAAAAGTATGCAATTTTAAATGAATCGCGCAATACAGTAAATGAATTGCAACATGAAACGAGTGTACGCCGTTAGTGAACAGTTGTGGAGGTGAAGTAAGAAGGTCGGATGAAGAATGAGTGTGAATCTTCACTCCTTGTGCAGATAACAGCAGCAGGAGCTGTCAGGTGCTGTGTCATGATTTCACACTAGCAGGCTGGGCGCCAGCCACTCGTCTTCACCGATCTGTGGAAACGATAAGGTGTTATTTTAGACTTTTCTGGTTAAAACAACACCAACTATTCAATGAAGATACGTAGTTACGATTGTCTTTTTTTATAATATATTCACCCACACATCGACCCCTACATGTCGTAACTTGAAGTACCTACACTCACCGGTTGCACCCGTAAGTGCTGCATGGGGTAGTGCAGTATCTGCGGCGGTTGGGACACAGCCACCTAGCAAGACCACACCGAACGTTACAGCTCATCGTTTAAGTAAACTTACCGGTTGCACCTGGAGGTGCTGCGGTGGTAACAATATCAATACCCAACAAGACCACACCGAAGCCCATACTTCATCGCTTGAAGTACACTTACCGGTTACACCTGGAAGTACTGCATGGGTAGTGTATCATCGCAACGGCTATGACATGGCCGCTAATTAAGACCACAAAAAAACTCTCCACTCCTTCACTTGAAGTACACTCACCGGTTGCACCTGAAAGTGCATCACCTGCAGCTTACGCAACATGACGTCCATTAAGACCACAGTGAATCCTAGAGTTTTCGCTGAAGGTACACTCACCGGTTGCACCTGGAAGTGCTGCATGGGGTAGTGCAGCACCTGCGGCGGCTGGGACATGGCCGCGACGCCCCCGACGCCCCCCACGCCGCCCACGCCGCCCACCCCGCCGCCCACGCCCACGCCGCCGCCCACGCCCACGCCGCCGCCCAGGGCCCACGGCAGCTGCACGCCGCCCATACTGCCGAGCGCAGCGAAACGGTACGTTATTTGTTTGTTAGGTGTGCCATTTTAAGAAGGCATTATCTGTTACCATAGGCTGGGTAGACTGTCTAGAGCCCACGACAGCTGTACGGGGCCCATACTGTCGAGCGCAGCGAAACGGTATATTATTTATTGTTAGGTGTCCCATTTTAAGGTGGGATAATCTGTTACCCACATGGCTAGGCTGTCGTACGCAGCGAAACGATATATTTTATTTTAAGGCGGGATTAGCTGTTATGATAGGCTGGGTAGACTGTCCAGAGCACACGACAGTTGTACGCCGCCCATACTGTCGAGTGCAGCGAAACGGTACATTATTTATTTGTTAGGTGACCCATTTTAAATTCAATATCGTTTATTCAAATTGGATTATTACATAATCACTTTTGCACGTCAAAGAAGCTACTCCAATGGTTCACAAGTCTACGGTGGGAGACCTTGTACTGGAAAGAACCAGCAAGAAAACCAGCAAGGGCTATTTTTTCCCTGTATTATTACAGAGTCGTCAGCTGGAAGCTGACCTCAAAGCAAACTTTTGAGCTCAACTTCCATTACAAAGATGCGTCAGTTTACATTATACATTTAGGTAATATCAGACTGTATTTATATATCAATCAAAAGATAAAGCGGTCTCGTCATCGACGGATTGTTAGGTGTCCCATTTTAAGGTGGGATAATCTGTCACCTACGATGGCTAGATTGTCGTACGCAGCGAAACGATATATTATTATTATAAGGCGGGATTATCTGTTACGATAGGCTGGGTAGAATGCCCGGAGCCCACGACAGCTATACGCCGCCCATACTGTCGAGCGTTGCGAAACGGTATATTATTTATTGTTAGGTGTCCCATTTTAAGCCGGGATTATCTGTTACGATAGGCTGGGTAGACTGCCCAGAGCACACGGTAGCTGTACGCCGTCCATACTGTCGAGCGCAGCGAAACGGTATGTTATTTGTTTGTTAGGTGTCCCGTTTTAAAGCGGGATTATCTGTTACGATACGCTGGGTAGACTGCCCAGAGCACACGGTAGCTGTACGCGGCCTAAACTGTCGTGTGCAGCGAAACGATATAATATTATTATCTGTAAGGTGTTCCATTTTAATTTTTAGGATAGTCCGTTACCTAGGGCTAAGCTGAGTAGACCGCCCACTTGGACGAATCTGGCCCTCTAGGTTTATCCGCTGGTATGCCCGTACCCAGCCACATCTATCACAGGAACCGTTTCAACAAAACAGAAAGAGTTTTTTTTACATAAGGCGCGTTCCGGATAAGAACTGATTTGCAACATTTTTAGCATCAACGCGTTTCATTAGCTTTTGGTATTAACTTTTCGTGTTGGTTTCGTGTGTTCCCTTTAAACATTTTTGCCACCAAAAGTTTGCATCAAATACCCAGGCTATTAGACGGGTCCTCTGATACCATTTTTTGAAAGCTTTGATATTTGAAACCTTCTTTCATGAATTATAAAGATTTTTCACAGGATTTAACAAATAAATTAAAAGAAATTAAGGGTTTTAGCCGATTCTGATTTGTATTATTTGAAATTTTACGTCAAAATTCAGAACTAAAAATCATTTCTTACCGTTTCATTTATAGCGTGGCTAAAAATGTTAACATTTCTTAAAAGAAACGCAAAACGAAGATTACATTAGATGTTAGCATCAGCAAAGTGGTGATTCCTATCTGGAACACACCTATTGTTTTGGGCAATTTTTCTAATGAAGTGCTTAACTTTTAGGGTGTTGATTGAGGGTTCCGGGGTTCGGTTCAGAAATTTTTCTGGTTGGTGGTAGGGCTTCTGAGCCCGTCTCGCTAGTCTCACCTAAGTTTGTTGCCATAATAACTACCTCTATCTCACCTAAGTTTATCGTCATAATAACAAAGTTAAGAACAAGATAGTCAGTTCCACAGTTGTTGAGGAGTCCGGGTGAAGCTCGCTTTCTCCTTCGGCATTATAGTCATTACATCCCGACCTGAGCTTATGGCCGAGATCGAACGCTTCTATGGACAGCTTTACGCAACATCACAGGCACCTGTTATTCCGGCTACAGACCCTAGAGCCAAATTGACCCGGCACTACACCGAAGATATCCCGGACGTCAGCCTGTACGAGATTAGTGTGGCTCTTAAACAACTTAAAAACAACAAGGCACCGGGTGATGATGGAGTTACAGCCGAACTCCTAAAAGCGGGTGGACTACCAGTCCGGAAAGCGCTGCAGCGGCTATTCAACTCCGTCATACTCGAGGGTAAAACGCCTAAAGCATGGCACGGGGGCGTGGTGGCACTTCTCTTCAAAAAGGGCGACAGGGCCCAGTTGAAGAACTATAGACCCATCACGCTCCTGAGTCATGTTTATAAGCTATTCTCGAGGGTCATCACGAATCGTCTCGCACGTAGGTTCGACGACTTCCAGCCTCCCGAACAAGCCGGATTCCGAAAAGGCTATAGTACCATAGACCACATCCATACGCTGCGGCAGGTTATACAGGAGTATAATCTGCCACTATGCTTGGCGTTTGTGGACTATAGAAAGCTTTTGATTCTGTCGAGACCTGGGCCGTACATAGATCACTCCAGAGGTGCCAAATAGACTATCGGTACATCCAAGTGTTGCAGTCATTGTACGAAAACGCCACCATGTCAGTCCGCCTTCAGGACCAAAACTCGAAACCAGTACGACTTCAGCGTGGTGTGAGACAGGGTGACGTTATATCGCCGAAACTGTTCACAGCTGCGTTGGAGGATGCTTTTGGACTGGAGGGGACTCGGCATCAACATAAACGGCGAGTATATGACTCACCTTCGTTTTGCTGATGATATCGTAGTCATGGCTGAGACCGTGGAGAATCTAGGCACAATGCTCGAAGACCTCTGTAGAGTTTCCCAACAAGTGGGTCTTAAAATGAACATGGACAAGACTAAAATAATGTCGAATTCCCGTGTAGTACCCACTCCTGTGAATATTGGAGGCTCTACGCTGGAAGTTGTTGACGAATATTTACCTGGGGCAAATAGTCCAGCTCAGTAAGTCCAACTTCCAGAAAGAGGTAAATCGGCGAATCCAACTCGGCTGGGCAGCGTTCGGGAAGCTACGCAGCATATTCTCGGCCCATCTACCGCAGTGTCTCAAGACGAAAGTCTTCAATTCGTGCGTGTTGCCAGTGATGACATACGGAACTGAGACGTGGCCGCTTACAATGGGTCTCATCAGAAGGCTCAAAGTCACCCAAAGGGCAATGGAGCGGGCTATGCTCGGGGTTTCTCTACGTGATCACATCAGAAATGATGAGATCCGTAAAAGAACTAGAGTTACCGACATAGCCCAAAGAATTGCAAACCTTAAGTGGCAGTGGGCAGGACACATCGCTCGTAGGACTGACGGCCGTTGGGGCGGAAAGGTCCTCGAGTGGCGGCCGCGTACCGGGAGACGCAGTGTTGCTAGGCCCCCCACAAGGTGGACCGACGATCTGGTGAAGGTCGCGGGAAGCCGCTGGATGCGGGAGGCGCAGGACCGATCGGTATGGAGATCCTTGGGGGAGGCCTATGTCCAACAGTGGGCGTCTATTGGCTGATATGATGATGATGATGATGATGATTATAGTCACTTACCATCAGGCCATGAAATGAAGAAAGAAAGCGAGATAAAACTGATACATAAAAGATAAAACAATAATAAAAACAAAAAACTTATATTAAGTTGTTAAATGAAATGGACCCTGCTCAGCAAAAAGCTGGTTTAGAGAACAAGAAGGCCAAGAGCTCTCCTGTTGTGTAAAAAAGAACTAGTCCAGTTAAAAGAAACATCCGAGTGAGATGAGCGTTGACGTACTATCAAAGTGTGCAATTTGCCTGCGAGCAAGATTTTAAGCAGAATCTCTCCTAATATTTACAAGTAAGTATTTACAAAAACACAACCATAACACGAGATACAGTGAATATTTTATTGATACTGTGTTTAGTACGGAGCTGGTCGTATGTAAGGCAGAAACCACCTTGCCCTAACCTCAAGCAAACACGCCGGGGCATATTTCTGTCCGCGATACACGGCTCTTAGGATGACACGTTGAATATGGCTCAAACAACTTAAAGATTGTCTAGACTTAATGGTAGTTGTCCCATCAGCAGCTTTTAGACAACATGACGGGAGGAGCGCCCTCCCCTTCTGTAGACCTCGTCGTTCAAAGCCCAGCAATGGAGCCTAAATTCTCTTGAGTTGTTGGGAACACTTACACATACAACTACATAAGCTATCATATACAGGTAGCCCTTCTTTAGGCTACCAAGAAAAGATAAAGCTCACCCCATATACTGCTGCTGGTAGCCTGCAAACTGGCCGGCGGCGGCGTACGAGTAGCCCTGTACGCCTTGTACGCCCTGCAGGAACCCGCCCAGCTGCTGCGGGTACGTGTTGTACCAGTAGGAGGTGGGCGGTACGCCGCCAGTGTACGCCGCCCCGAACGGACTGTACGCCGTTCCGCCGAGCTGAAGTAAAGGCTGTCGTTTAGTTTCATCATTTCAGCCAAGAGGCGCCCAATGTTGGACATAGGCCTCCGCTGGGATCTCCAAACGAAACGGTCCTGCGCTTCCTGCATAATAAAATAAAAAGTACGTAAGTATGTTATATTTTTTAGAAATCAATCAGACGGACATTTAAAAAAATATAATATATCTATTAATGTAAAAGAAAATAGACCATTTATGATTAAAGTGCCTGAGTTTTATCTAAATAAAATTAATATTTGATTAAGATGGACGCTTCTAGGGTAAGGCCGTGGTCCAAAAGTATCGTTATCTCATGAAGTGTTCGTAATATTGTGATGGCCAGCACCTTACTACTTTAGCCTTACTTTTAGTAATTGGATTGCAATTTAACGCCAAAATCTTAATATGGACATGCATTATAAGTATGTAATGCAATCTCGGAATAACAATGTACGAGAGAGTTGTTTGCATTAGAAAAAAATTGAATGAAGTTAAATTAGTAATATATTGTTAATTTCTGTTTTTTTTTTGGAAGAAAATCTATTTCATTGAAAAATCAAGCGGACGCTTATTTATAATGTTAAAAGTCCTTGATTCTACGTTGCACTACCTAAATCTGATCATTGTTCATTTTATAAGAGACAAGAAAGTATTAAGCACCGATATTTATTTCTATGTTTGTTTTCATATTATTCAGATTTATTGAAAAAAAAAGTAAGCGTCATACTAACTAACTGCACGTACAATCTATATTTGACTCAACAATATTCCATTTTCCTAGCTATGTTGGATTTAAAATATATTCCAAACATTTTTTAACGCCGACTGCAATTTCTTTAATGGAGGACCCGGCAAATGACCTCCCCGCGCCTGATGTTAAGCGGTGAAAGAAGTCCAAATGAGTTGACGACATCCACTATCCCACTATTCTCACTACTCTATTGAAGAAACCCGTGTTGTAGGATGGAGGAAACACGTGCGCAGGTAGAGAATTCCAAGTGTGGGATGAACGAAAGAAGAAGGAATCTTGGAATTTCTTGGTACGGTGTGAAAAAGGGGATACATTGTAAGGATGACTCCGAAGTAACTTACGCGTGTTTCTATTAAGGAATGGAGAGGGAGGGATAAGGTTTAACATGTAAATGGATTTCCGGAAGTATGATGGACAATTAATTATGATTTTCGTAACATTTGCACGTTAGTACGATTTCGACAGAATTATGTTGGAACCAAACTGTAAGAACCTGTATGTATTTACCATATTCTTGCTAATAAAGATTCTTTATTTGTTATCAAATTTCGCCTGGCAGAGTGTTGTTTGCCAATCCGCCCCTGCGAGCATAGAACTCTCGATAAACAAAATTTGACAGCTAGGATCGACATACTCGACAAAAATGGATAAATTTGAAAGATATTTCCAAGGAGTGAAAAGAACAGACGCTTTTGTCGATCGATATATGTCGATCGACAAGTCCATGCTCGCAGGGCAGGATAGGCAGCCGCCACAAACGCTAATCGCTCTAGATACGCTTAACGCCCACCCATCCCCGCTCTCAACAGACCGCAGCTTTAGGCAACTCAAGTAATTTTCTTAATGGTTTCGTCAGATGTAAAAATGAAATAGCATTATTTATATTACCTTAATAATAACGAGAAATGAGTTTATTAAATTACACTGTCAAGATGTTAATGGACTATGAAAGTGGACGTGAACGCATTAATTTTTTATCTAATTTCATAAGGGGAATTAATTTATAGGAGTTTTTATGTGTAATATTAGGTAATTATGGTGACATTAAACGAAATTTTTGTAATAAATGTATGTATAGATGGTCCTTCAAATTATTGTCAGAGGTGTAAGTATAACAAATATACTTAAGCGTTTAAATAAACTTTACGAATTCTGTTCTGTGGTCAATGTTCAACAATGTTCACATCAAAATAATTTTCTTTTAACACACAAAATAACAAGCTTAGAAACTTCTGTCAAATTATAGACATATTTTATTTATTTATTGGGCCTTTCTCGAAAGAAGAAGAAAGAAAGATTCATTTGAATGGATTGTTAAATATTACACGGTTAGCGCAGAGGTCGAGTGATCGCCTACTGCGCAACCGGTCGTGGGTACGATTCCCGGACGGGACAAATATTTTATATGGCCTAGAGAAATTTGTTGCGGTCTGGGCGGATGTGCATGTGATATACAGGAGAAAATCCTAGTGTGGGGCGACGTTTTTTTTAAACAAAAAAAAATGTGGTTACAGTTCGATTCCAACATATTCTATTGTATGTACCTACGATTCGTTGTTTTAATTAATGTTTACATTGCTAACGTGAAGAGGTTTTTGTTGACTCCACGCGGCAAAATAAAATGGCTGACATAAGCTGAAGTTGCCTCCTCTGGCGTCAAATCTAAGTTAACTTTATTTAGATATTCCCCATGGGGGTAGAATATTTTGTGCTCGGTCTGGTTGGTGGTAGGGCTTTTGAGCCCTTCTGGTTCCTCACCTAACTTTGTCGCCATAATAACAATGTTAAGTAATTTTGTTGCGTTCCGACAATTAGGGGTAAGAGAGCCAGTTCCACATTTGTTCAGGAGTCCAGATGAAACTCCCTTCCTTCTTCGGCCTTATCTTCACCAACCATCAGATCACAGGTGAGAATAAGGCCGACAGCTTCTCCGTTTTGTGTAAAAAGTAGACGTGAAAACTTCAGAATGTTTCCGAAACTTTGGAATATTTCAGGAATTGTTACCTACTTCCGGAAGTATTCCTAATAACTTCCATAATTACCAGCAACTGTGGAAGTTTTCAAAATAGATTATTGGCTTGGAAAAACTGGAGATACTTTGAATATTACTTACTGTGTTACTATTGCTAGATGCTGAATATTACAAATTACCTATTTTTTATTGTCATTGGTACCAGTGCCGGATTTATATTATTTACTAGCTGTCCCGGCGTACTTTGTATCGCCATGTTTTTTAACTAAATTACTGACATGTTTGTTTAAATTATTGTAATTTTTATATTACATAAACCTTGTCCTAACAATAACGAATACATAAAACCAAGAATCATCCAATTTGGTGCAGTCGTTCGAAAGTTATGGGCGTACATACATTTCGAAGATCCATTTTTATTTATATAGATAGATAAGTGTAGGTCACTTCATTTCTGCCGCCCCATACTTATGCCTTTCTAAAATAATAATTTTCCATTTATAGTAAGGAAGGCACAAATCTGCCGCCCCTAGGCCGCGGCCTATACGGCCTATTGACAAACCCAGGATTGATTGTTACCTTATTCTAAGCAAATGCCTATAACACATAGGTACATATTAAAATTAATATGTATATTTAGTACATAGTTTTAAGTAAAAAAATTGTTATGAAAACTTTCAAAGTTGCCGGAAGTTTTAGAAGTTTTCAGGAATACCTCCTTAGAAGTGGAATGTTTCCTGGAAGTTTTCACCTCTAGTAAAAAGCAAGAAATACAAAGGGCAATGCTTCTAACCTGTCCCTGTCCTTGAGCGTTGTTGGGATCGCCGGACTCTTTCCCCCAGGAGCACTTCACCGGCTGACCGTTGATGTCGGTGTTATGCACCGCCACTATGGCGTGCGTGGCGCTTTCCTTCGTGGAGAACCTGTGGATATTCAGAATATAACGGTATAGCATATTGAACGGTGAAAACCAAAATAAATAATTAGAATTATTAAATGATTGTTATCAATAAATGGCTGATAAGAATATTTTTATATTGTTGACGTATTCATCATATCAGCCAATATACGCCCACTGTTGGACATAGGCCTCCCCCAAGGATCTCCATACCGATCGGTCCTGCGCCTCCCGCATCCAGCAGCTTCCCGCGACCTTCACCAGATCGTCGGTCCACCTTGTGGGGGGCCTACCAACACTGCGTCTCCCGGTACGCGGCCGCCACTCGAGGACCTTTCCGCCCCAACGGCCGTCAGTCCTACGAGCGATGTGTCCTTCCCACTGCCACTTAAGGTTTGCAATTCTTTGGGCTATGTCGGTAACTCTAGTTCTTTTACGGATCTCATCATTTCTGATGTGATCACGTAGAGAAACCCCGAGTATAGCCCGCTCCATTGCCCTTTGGGTGACTTTGAGCCTTCTGATGAGACCCATTGTAAGCGGCCACGTCTCAGTTCCGTATGTCATCACTGGCAACACGCACGAATTGAAGACTTTCGTCTTGAGACACTGCGGTAGATGGGCCGAGAATATGCTGCGTATTATTTGATTATTATTTTATTGTTTGATTATATTTGACTTTGACCATAATACATTTAAATTTTATATTAGTTTGCATGTAATTTTATTTATAGCTTATTTTTATTCTCATTTTGATGGTAAATACCTATTCTGACTTGTATTTTATCACTATTGACCTTATTGGAAATTTATTACTTTAAACTATTATTTGACAAATTATATAGCACATTAAATTTGCAAATTATTATTTCTTGACTTAATCAGAAATTCAAAATGTTAAATATTAATTGTAGGTACCTAGGTTATAAAATTACTTTAAGGCGCATAGTGCTCCCACTGACCTTGCGTCGATCATCCCGCACTGATTACATAGGAGTGAGTGAGTGAGAGTGGGGGGAATATTCAAGCAATGTTAGTAGTTTCGTATGCCAAACATGGCGGATCTTATTATTGTATCTAACAAAGATGTACCCATGTTAACGAAAAAATAAATAAATATGAATATAATTTGTTAAATACTAGCTTGTCCCCGCGACTTCGTCCGCGTAGAAATAATATTTTGGGTAGCACAAAACAAATGCCGTTCGAACCGTCTCTAACAACAAGTTACTAAAGTTTCTCACGTTTTATTCCTTACTTTAGAAATTATTGTTTTTTTAATATTCCCTTTCCTCATCCAACCTTTACATATTGAGAAGAAACGGCTCGATTTTGATTATAAATAAAAGTTATTAATTTGTCGTTGAAAATTGCATATAAGTACCGTCTCTATATTACAAAACAGATATTTCACAACAGTCTATATCGGATCTCTTCATTCAGCCGGCATAATAAGATTACATAATATAACAAATAAATGAATAAAAATGATATAATAGAAACAAAAATCTAAAGAAAAAAAAGATACAAAAGTTCAAAAGCGATTATGTATATTGACTTGACTTTAACTTTGAGTGCGCCAATTGACTGGGCTGAATGACGCGTCTTTTGCCTGCGCTCAGCCACCCTGACATAACGTAAATTTTCTTTATTTCTTAAAAACGAAGAGTTATTTCACAACAGTTAACTGTTACTGTGCACTGTTACCTGATGAAAGCATAGCCCTTATCCTTGAACACCCTGATCTCCTGGATGGTGCCGAAGGGCTGGAAGGTCTTCTGTATCAGCTCCTCGGTGAGCCCGGTGGTTAGCCCGCCGCAGTACACCGTGCAGTTGGTGGGCGAGCTCTGGTTGTACACCTCGTCGAAGGTCAGCGGCTTGGAGTTCACTGAAGAAGGAAGGTCACACAGTTAATTCTACGTCCTGAGGTATTTATGCACATTGGCGTATCTAGAGCTTTTTTCTAGGGGTGAGCTTTTTTTTTCCGGGGGGAAATGCGTAACCGCACCGTAGCGTTGGCTAGACGTCAGGCGTGTGTGGGGCTGGCCCGGCAGAGTTCCAGGCCGACCCACTAAAACCCCCCGGTATTCTCCCTGCCCTTGTGGGCGCGCATGGTAAGGTTACTACCACTACCAGTGCGCCAGGGCAAGCCCTACCAAGTTAGTCGGGCTATCGCCGAGGGGGGATTGCCCAAGAACACCAGGGCAATCCCCAGACGGAGGGCCTTGCGGCGGCGTGCACGGGAACTTCCAGGGGGGGCGTGGCCCATTATTTTGTGTGGAGTTATCAGTATTATGATGTCCATCATTGAATTTTGAATCGGTAGCCTAACATCCTGGGGTGGGCACTAAACCATTCTGGGGTGAGCACGGCCCACCCGTCCCCCCTCTATACTGAAGCTTTACGCTCGCGAATTCGCACGCGTTTATTTTCCCGTGGGATTTTTTTTCCCGTAGGAAAATTACCATATGTCCTTCCCTTGGTCTCGAACTATCCCTATACCAACTTTAATCAAAATCGGTTAGGTTGTTTCGAAACCTATTCAATACAAACAAACAGATATATTACACAGATTTTGACCAGGTTCGATTACCGGTTATGTATTGAGAGGTAATAAAATTTGAATGCCATTATTATTATAACATCTAAAATCGACGCCATGCTTCCTAAGAACAGATTTCGCTAACTCTCATAGTTTCTGACTTCCCCCTACTGACCCATTTGGATTGATCATCCTGTATATTCGTAGATAAATAGAAATCGTATCACAGTGTACGTTATCGAACTCCTCCGAAACGGTTTGACCGATTTTTATAATTTTTTTTGTGTATATTTGATAGGTCTGAGAATAGGTCGTTGGCTATTTTTATACCCCTAGGTGATAAGAGTGGCCCTCTTCAGAATTTGTTTTTTTTTTTGTAAAAAAGATTATGATTTGGCATTAAAAACACTTATAACGAGCTTCATCTGAAGCCCAATTTTGCTAAAAAGTTACAGGCGAATCGAAACTAAACCGTTGCGATCCGATGCGTTTTTAAATATATATTATTTTTAAATAATATATATTTAAAAATATCACGAGAGAATATTACGAGAGCCAATTTCACATTTAGTGCCACTAAATTCAAAGTTAATTTAATTTCGACACTACGGAGGTATATGTAAGATTCAAATCTAATTTCCCCGCACACCGTAGTTGAACGAAACGCCCCGTTATTGATACAAATTGAATTTCTCTAGGGTTGGCACCTGCGAACGGCACCATTTATTTGATTTAATATTTATTTACTTTAAGGAAAACGAACGGAGAGAGAAAACAACGTTGAATTATAAATAACCACGAACAGCTAATTATACGTTCTCACAATCAGCAGCAAATTGAATAAAATCATTAAAGTATAATACTGTCTTTTATTTGCACACATTTAAATATAACTTTTCGGATTAACATTATATGTTTTAAAATATTAATTATTTAGCTCTACGTTTCGAACGCTATCATAGAGTATCATAGAGTAACGTCGGATTTATCTTATCTTATCTTAGGGTGGGGTGACTCAAGTGATGAGCCTTCGCACTTCGACCCACTATGGATGTTTTGTGCTTCCCCTGGTAATAAGTCCCTAAAGCGATCGCTACCCACGGCCCAGTCCACCGTGCCCATGTGCTTGACGATGTCCTTTGGTGGCATGGCCCTATAGTCTTCCGGTTTTGGGTAACCATTCTGCAAGCTAGAGCGTCGCAGTGGCATAGAATATTCTCCATGCTTTCTTCCATTTCCATGCAAGCCCTACAGATTTTGGAATCAACAAGTCCCATCCTAATAAGCGTTATCTTAGTGCCATAATATCCGGTGAGAGCACCGAGATCTACTGGAGCTCAATGCAAACTTGAGCCATTGTCCATGCCCAAGAAGAGTTTGGCGTGCTTCACCCCTTTTTGGTTGGCCCATTCTTCCTGGAGCCTCCTTTGCGATTGAGCTCTTGGGCTTGTGCTGATTGCTTTAGCAGTGATTCCGACAAATGGTTCCGGTCCCACCGATTGTGTTTCCGATCCCCTCCTTGCCAATACTATTTTACTGCCTACTATTTTACTGCCATCATCTATACTAATATTATTAGAAGAAAGATTTGATTGTGTTTGTATTGAATAGGCTTCGAAACTACTGAACCACTGAACCGATTTTGATGAAAGTTGGTATAGGGATAGTTCGAGACCAGGGGAAGGACATAGATCAATTTTCGTACGGGAAAATATAAAATTCCCACGGGAAAACAAAAATAACGCTAGTCTCATATATTTATGTGATCCGTTTCACGCAAACGAAGCTCACGGTATCTATTGTTTTGGCAGTCTGTGGACGGGCTTGGGATTTTATTATTTTCATGACACAGTTGGAATACTCCAACCATCATCTATCTATACTAATATTATAAAGAGGAAAGATTTGATTCTTTGTTTGTTTGTATTGAATAGGCTTCGAAACCACTGAACTGATTTTGATGAAAGTTGGTATAGGGATAGTTCGAGACCAGGGAAAGAACATAGGGTAATTTTCCTACGGGAAAAATATTCACAGGGGAAAAAAAATAACGCAGGCGAAGTCGCGAGCGGAAAGCTAGTTTCTATTAAAATTCGGGTGTTTTCGAATCTAAATAGCCTCGCGTAGCATCATTGGGGTTTATAGGTGTGCTTTGGCGAGGATCTATGGTTTATTGAATCTTTCATATTTGCTGGTTTAAATCCTTATTACTCACAATGGTTAACAACGATTAGGATTCTATTATTAAAATTCCTATCAAACCTCTCCGATTCCAATCTCCCCTCCCTTCCCCATGCTAATTTAAATTATAGGCAGAAACCATATCTTTGGCGTGCGGCTGGTGATTTCAATGCGGTATGCAAGAGTCTTTTCATGATTTATTTGACACGAATTGTACAACTGTGAAACGACGTGACATTGTAAAAATTATTTCACTATTCTAATTTTAATTACTGTGACATTGTAATAATGATTTAACTATTTTAATTTTAATTACTGCGACATTGTAATAATGATTTAACTATTTTAATTTTAATTACTTGACATTGTTATAATAATTTTGTTGATCTTGACTATTGTATAACAGATATTACTGGTTTATTCTCATATAATGTTTTCGGATACAGCAGTGACAGAAACAATAATTTGTCTAACTTGATAAAATACGAGTATTTTGCACGTTGCCTTCTTCAACAGAGTATGTAGATCGATTGAAATTTAAGAACTTGTGTTACCATATTCCTATTTAAGTCGGCAATTATTTTATTGTAACCCCTACCTTTATGAGACAAACAAAATTTGTTTATGTTATATTCGAGCAAATAAATACATCTTTCTTTCTTCCAACGTTTCACGAGCCAAAGCTTTTTTATAATTCACATTTGCATCTTTTTGCGCATCTGTGCGTTATTTTAGTGCCAAACAGGAACTTGATGTGGGGACCTGAAATTAGTTGCATGGTAGGTATCTATACTAAGAGCATCGGTGGCGTTGTAAGCTCGGCACTGGCATTCTAATCGGGAGGTCCGGGGTTCGATCCTGCATTGTACCATCTGTTCTTCGTTTTTAGAATTTCATACCTACATTTGTCCGACACTCCTACGGCGAAGGAGCACATATTGGGGCAACCTGCATACATCTGCGAAGAAATTCAAAGGTGTACGTAAAGTCGACCAATCCGCACTGGGCCAGCGTGGTTGACTAAGGCCTAAACACCCTAACTTAGGGTAGGCTCGAGCCACTCGGTGGGGACATATTGGATTTGGTGATGATGAATAGAAAACTACGTTATCACTGAGTAACATAGACTAGAGAATTATTTTTCCTACAGGAAAATATAGAATTCCCACGGGAAAAATGAAAAAGCGTGGACGAAGCTGCGAGCGGAAACTCTATAAATCAGCTATTGGTCTTCCTAACAGATACTATAAAATAATTAAATATTCTTTTTTTCTGTGTGTGTATAATGAAAACAAAATTGTTTGCACTTTTTTATAAATATTGTTTTTTGTGCGAGCGCCAACCCTAAAGGGCCGGGAGAGGGTCGGCGAAATGCTATTTGGCACTATGCTGTGCGCTCCATATGAATGTACACAGGACCATTCCACGTCACTAGCGCGACTCTTGAATATAAGTTGGAGTTGCAGGTGTTCGAGCTGGTGTGCGCTAAATAAATACGGGAAACCTCAAAATTTCTCCCCACCAATTCCTGGCAAAAATGACTAATCCTAATGTATTTTTTTAAATTTGTTTCTCTTTTTTGTGTGTGATGCTCCGTACGTCGCGGCCATGGGGGTGATAATGTACTATATTAAATATGCATATCACTTACATGGCGAAAACAGAGGTTCTGCCTGAAAATCAGCGCTATTGCGGCTCTGTCGTCAACAGCATTAGCTGAGGCAGGGCCCTTTTTGGCCTCGAACAGCCTTCATTTTATTATTTTGTATTCTCGTAATGTTTTTTGTGTGTTAAGTATATGTAATTTTATCTGTATTTTTTGAGGTAAAATAAAACATATCTTTCTTTCTTTCTTTCAAAATCCATATCTATACAAGTTAATTTTTAATTACCAAAAAAATTTCGTGTGCTTGTTCAGACAAGCAAACTGAACAACTTTCACTATGGGACCAACTTTGAAATCGCAAAAAAATCAGCTGTTCCACACATCTAGGTTCATCAGTGAATGTTGAACATTTGTATGGAACAGTTGATTTTTTTTGAAGGAGCGTGTACGTATACTTATATACAAACCAAAAATGAAAATTACAAGAAAATTGACCAAAATAATGTCCACTATTAGATTGTTTTTAAAATTGACTATATTTGGAAAAATGTTTCTAACATCAGTAATTACAAATCACAAAGGGGTGAGCAATTGGTGTTATATTTAAAATTTTAATGATTAAATATTTAAGTATTTTCATTTTTTTATTGTTTTTATTTTTTTTAAATAATGGCATATTTAGAAACTCTGACCATGCCTCTAAAGGGGTTCACAGTTTTTTTTTGTCCCACGCTACGTATGTAATTTGATCCAACTTGAAGGGTAGGATAGTTTTTATCTCAATTGCCGACCTTAATATTTATTATTGCTTTAAACTTTATAAAGGCGCAGCGTAGTTCACGGGCACAGCTAGTTGTTTTGTATTTTTCTTCATGTTGAAGTCATACAGATTTACAGATGTTTTACAGTATGTAAAACAACGGTTGCTTATGTCAATATACACAAAAGCCAGGACCTATTATAATATGCACTTTAGTATTGTTAATTCAAAAATCTTCATTAAGCATAGTCTTTACGTGCACTTATTGATGTCAAAATAATGCGAACTATTCTTTTAAAGGTAGGAGACATTTAACTTTTTGCTAACAATAAACGTAACCTGTTACCTAATTATTAATAATATATTGTTTGAAGTTTGATTAATTTTAAAATAACACAAAAATGTTGATTTGTAATCAAATAACGAACGCACGCACACGACCGTCTTTTTTAGGTCCGATAAGCGATCCGATTTCTCCTTCGACTTTTATGACCGACTCAACGCACACGTCTGTCACGCTATTGATGGCTATCAAGAGAGGTGCACGTCATGGATTCAATGGACTTGACAGGTGTTTAATACATCCATCGCCGAGCAGTGACACCTTTGTAGTGTGTAACTTTCAAAAGCGCGAACGTTACGCGTAAAAAAAGCAACTTAGGGAGTTTTACGTTGCAACGCATATGAACTGCAAAAAGTGGGCTAAAAACGAAGAATCCCGCCCGACCCGATTATGGATGAAAATTGGATCTTTCGTAAATGTATGCCATCATCATCATCATTTCAGCCAAGAGACGCCCACTGTTAGACATAGGCCACCCCAAGGATTTCTTTACCGATCGGTCCTGCGTTTCCCGCATTCAGCAGCTTCTCGCGACCTTCACCAGATCGTCGGTCCACCTTGTGGGGGGCCTACCAACGCTGCGTCTCCCGGTACGCGGCCGCCACTCGGGGACCTTTCCGCCCCAACGGCCGTCAGTCCTGCGAGCGACGTGTCCTGCCCACTGCCACTTTAGATTTGCAATTATTTGGACTATGTCGGTAACTCAGTTCTTCTACGGATCTTACCATTTCTTATGTGATCGCGTCATTGATTTACTACCAAACGTAGATAGAGCACTTCATACAAAAACACGCTTGACATCTGTCACCTAATCGACTATACATTTGTCTCAGAACAATCATATTCTTCTCAGACATTTGTACATTGATTTACTACCAAACGTAGATAACGCATGAACGATCGAAAAGTGGGCCGGTGAAGAACTGCTCAATCGCGACTCGTGCAGTTCCTTTCCATAGTAAGTGATTAGCTGTCGGCATGTAAACATGTCGAAGTGCGCATTCAAAGTTGTGGTAACAATAGCCAGAAACGGCAGAAAAAAGACGGGATTTCATATTTTGCGTGAGTAAACTCATTACACGTCTTATCACGTATTCAAATATTCGACTTATACGTAAAAAACCAATCAAAAACAATTATTTTAATCATAAACATGTCGCTTCGCGTCAGTGTCAGTACATCACAATCGTCTCGCTCGCACGGGTGTCGCATCATGATGTGTTATCTCATTCATGCATTGGAGCGACAACGCGATAAGCAATTTCAAGCATTATGTTTCAGAATATAAAGTTGACATTTTCTTGTAGCAATTACTAAAACGTCGTTTGATCTGTGTCTAGGTATGAAATGATGTAACTTCCCACGGTTGTACTTAAATAGTTGCCGTAATAATGCAGAATAAGGTTGAATTCGATAAATACGGTACTTTTTTCATTCGGGCGTGCATATTCAACTCGTATATCAGCGAATACAAAATGTATAGTCGATTAGGTGACAGATTTCAAGCGCGTTTTTGTATGAAGCGCTCTATCTACGTTTGGTAGTAAATCAATGCATTTGTACGCTGTTAAATAGGTAGTTGAATATGCACACCCGAATTAAAATTACCATAAAGAAAGTTCCGTATTTATCGAATTCAACCTTATTCTTTATTATTACGGCAACTATTTGAAATACAACCGTGTGCAGTTACATCATTTCATACCTAGCCACATTAAATTTGACGTTTTAGTAATTGCTACAAGAAAATATCAACTTTATACTCTCAAACATAATGCTCAAAATTGCTTATCCAACGCATGGGAAAGAACTGCACGAGGCCCGATTGGGCAGTTCTTCACCGGCCCACTTTTCGAACGTTCATGCGTTATCTACGTTTGGTAGTAAATCAATGGATCGCGTGGATAAACCCCGAGCATAGCCCTAAATAGTAATGTATACGTCAATTTACAAAAAATCCGAGAAAAAGTCTATCACCGATAGTGATGGGCCGTATGCTTTCGCTTTAATCGGTTCGGCCGGGATTCACCGCTTTTTTGGACGACTTTTTAGAGTTCTTGTGAAACGTAGAAATCCGTAGGTATGTTTCATTTATCACCGTCAAAATCAATCATCGATAAAGTCGGACGTGTGTGCTCGCACAAAAGCAAGAAAGAAATGTTAACATTTCGCTTTATAATAATAATAATTTCCTCCTAACCGATATTCGGTCACGGCGGCCAATCTCAACAGGGACTAGCCATCTGCGCAGGATATATTATAGTGCACAAGTGACTGCGCAAACGCAAGTGCACTCTCTGTTCCTTCACTGGCCTAGTCCGATGGGACGGTTGGCCGACACGACCGGGGCGAGATCAGGCGCAGGACCCACTGTTTACCGTGCCTTTCGAAGCACGGAGGAGCTTGAGATGTTTCGTATTTTGGTCACCCATCAAGGGACTGACCACTGTTAACGTTGCTTGACCTTAGCAGTCATTCGCTGAGCGCATGCGCCAATGCGCCACCAAGCTCCTCGTCGTTTTATAGTCAGCGATGTACAAAAGAGTAGAATATTTGGCTTTCCCAATAAAAACGGCCATGGTGCTAGCAGCTCTAGAAATGTGCCCGCTGAAAGCGCTTCCGGCGTTTCTAATTTCCGTTACGCGGCTAATATTTTCCGTTTTCAGCCGCTTAAGGCAACACGTCCGGTTTTATTTCGCCTACCTCGGTTTAAAATGGGACCGACACGACGTTGAGATGTTATTGTGATGTTTGCGGACGCTTATAAATTACTAGCTTTTGCCCGCGGCTTCGCTCGCGTTAAATTCGGGGTAACACCGAAGATTTCAAAAAAAAAATAAGGCAGGTATTTTTCGTTGGTAACAAAGAGTCTGTGTACCGATTTTTAGCTTCCTACCTTGAAAACTGCAAAAAGTCCCATATAAAATTTCACCCCCTCTTTTAAGGGGTTGGGGGCAGATTTCAAAAAAAAAATGATGCACGATTTTTTTGTTAGTCACAAATAGTTTGCATACCAATTTTTAGCTTTCTACCTTGAAAATTGCGGAATGCTCCATACAAACTTCCACCCCCCATTTTAGGGAAGTGGGGAGGGTAGAAAGAGACAAAAAGTAGCCTATGTCACTCTCCATCCGTTCAACTATCTCCACTTAAAAAATCACTTCAATCCGTCGCTCCGTTTTGCCGTGAAAGACGGACAAACAAACACACACACACACTATTAGTATGGATGGATTTATAATAATTAATTGTCTGGAAAAGAATGAACATATAACATTTTGTTATAAAACTGTGATGTTGTATATATTCTTATATTATTTATGATTTTTTGGTAATTTTGATCGCGTTGGTTTTACTTAAAAAAAATTTTTCACATCTTTTTAGTTTGAGCCAAGGCAAACACTAGAATAACTTAAAATAAAATGTCTTTCTCTCTAAACAGTTTTGTAAGAATTATTCCCGAACCCCTAATCTACCAGAAACCTTCGATCATCAGCTCAGTAATAACATGACATCATGATGACTACCAGATGCAAATACCTGAATATCACAGTTGCCAAAAAACCTACAATTTTTCTTGTATTGTTGATTGATTTATTTATTATAACAGTGTTATGTAATAATCGATTTACTTACGTTCGCTCTTAGGAGCGGGTGGTTTTCTTGTCGCCCAGTTCGTACGGATCGATCTTGAGCCGAGCCATTGTCCGTTCATCGACGTAATAGCCGATTCAGCCTCCTGAAACAATTGACAGTCTCATTAGAATTATACTCCATCCGAGGGAATTGTTTAAGTTGGGTTTGACCGGTAAATAATGTTTATAAATCTGGCGTTGACCGGTTAATGATATTGGTAAATCTGGCGTTGACCAGTCAATGATGTTACTAAGTCTGGCATTGTCCAGACAATGATGGTACTCAATCTAGCATTGACCTACTGATAATGATGTGGGTAAAACTGGCATTGACCGTGCAATGATGTGGGTTAAACTGGCATTGACCGGTCAATGGTGTATGTAAATCGGGCATTGACAGGACAATGATGTTGTTTAATCTGGCATTGACTCGATAATGATGTTGGCAAAACTGGCATTGAATAATGATCGTGGTGAATCCAGCCTCAACCGGTAAGTAATTAATCTTTAAAGTAAGAAAATAACAAAAGCACAGCAATAAATGATAGACAACTACTCATCAAATTTCAATGCAGTGACAATGCAATAAAGACATCTTTAACTGGTATGTAAAGATATTAAATCTTGTTAATTATCATTATACTGTCGAAGTTCGATTTGGCATAGTAAATTTCGCTTAGCTACTCTCGCAGGATCAAATTAATATTAAATTCAGTTCGCTATTTAATTCACTTTTATGCTGTCACAACAGAAATGCCATAATCACATCTAAATAAAGTGTACCTTTTCCATATAAAATTATCATTATTACTTTATATTATTTATAGTTTTTCTTTAGGATTTTGTCTAAGTATTATTTCTATTTTCAAAACACTCCTGTACTAAAGTGATCAAAAGGAAAAATTAATATTCAAATTTGGTATGCCGGTTTTTGAATTTTAGCATTTTATTTTCATACTCGTATATAAAGAGAAGAAGATAAGAAAAAGAACAAATAAAGAGAAGAAGATAAGAAAAACAACAAATAAAGAGGAAGAAGATAAACACAATTGTCATTCATTTTTAGGGTTCCGTACCCAAAGGGTAAAAACGGGACCCTATTACTAAGACATCGCTGTCTGTCCGTCCGTCCGTCTGTCCGTCCGTCTGTCTGTCACCAGGCTGTATCTCAAGAACCGCGATAGCTAGACAGTTGAAATTTTCACAAATTATGTATTTCTGTTGCCGCTATAACAACAAATACTAAAAACAAAATAAAAAAATATTTAAGGGGGGCTCCCACACAACAAAGGCGATTTGATTTTTGCTCGATATCACTAAATGGTAACAGGTAGGCACTTGAAATATTCACAAAATACTTAATTGTATATTTACATTAATAATTAATATGAAATTTGTGTACCTACTGTTGTTTACCTAGTCAATGGTACGGAACCCTTCGTGCGCGTGTCCGACTCGCACTTGACCGTATTTTTACATTCCACCACTACACAGACAAAGGTAGATAGATCGATAAGATAAGATAAAAAGGAGATAGGTCTCGTAAGCGTCCTGATTGAAACGTTTGCGGGTTTTTATTATGATTAAACGTTTGAATGTCTGCTGCCGCCGCCATAGTAGCTGCTAAGAGTAGAGCTTTTCTAAGCTGAAATGCCGCGCCCCACTTCCGTACTAACGCACTCAAGCTAATTAAAAACTTGGACGCACTACACATAAAAATTTTGTTGCGATTGGTCATTCAGTTTCCGGCTGGACTTAAGGCAGAAACAAACTATTGTGTCGTGTTGTGTTGTGACGCGTCAGAAGCGTATCAGTGTCATACATTATGGCTAGAAACATACACGGCTACGTTTTTATCTCCCTGGAAAATTTTAGGGACGCTTCAGGACACATCCATTATTATATATAAAAAAAAATAAAAAAAAACAAAAATGCTGCTCTCTACTAGTGCAGCATTTTTTGGATTTTTTAGAAAATTAATATAAAATTAAGAAAGCGAGTTTTTTTTTTATTCATATTTAAATCATTCTAATACCATGTCGTGAAGCGTCCCTTAAATTTTCCAGGGTGATAAAAAAAACCGTGTATATGGCTCGAAACACATTGGCGCCACGACACAACACACTGTAATAATGTGTTTCTAGGCATATTAAATGTATGAAACCGATACCGCTTCTGCCGCGTCACAACACAACACGACACAATAGTTTGCTTCTGCCTTTAAGAGGATTGTGAAGCTGTAAATTTTCATTCAAAAACCGATAACGCTTTCCTCCCGTTTTACATAGTCCAATTATTAAAAAATTTTGTTCAACATAGGCCTTTACAGACACTTATTGACATCAAAACAAAACGAAATATTCTAATTTAATGGTAGGAAGCATATTCATTTAACCTTGTATGTGCATACCTACATCCTGAATATCATCAAGTTGTCTGCAAATACAAGTAGGAACGAAAAAAATGAGAAACTTAGACCAGCTTTACCTCTCTTCTGTAAGTCATACTTACAGAATAATAATGGCTACAATCATAAATAATAGTGTGATTTATGTGTGATAGTCATTTCAATAGAGCTTGTAAAAATCGTAGGTAAGTATACAAAAATTTTACATTGTCAATTTGTAAGGTTGTGAATTTAAATTTAGCAATATTACTTTTTCATATTTTTTTCGCTTAATATGTAAATGGTGGTGATGGTGATGGTGAAGATAAGGGGCATGCGAGTTCAGCGATTTTCCTCAACGTGCCTTTCAGGACAATACTTACAGATTTCTTCAGGAAGGAGACGAACCCATAGCCTTTTGATTTCAGTGTTTGCGGGTCTCTTACTACTCGACAGTCCCTGTGGACAAAGATGACAAATATTTTACTTATAAAAAAGTATGAACACAATCACTACTTACAACTTAAAAAAACCTATCTCGGACGGGAGTCGAATTTGTGGCTTCAACACATTTTGCAATAACATGCGAAGTTCAGAAATACAATTCGCTTATTCGAAGTTTCCCAAAAATTTAAGTTTCCCAAAAATTTTCCCAAGGGAACGTCTATTATGATTTTTTGTGAAAATGTGAGCAAATATTGTATAATGTTGTTTTATCTAATATTATTGCATACCTACCTACTAATTATTGTTTGCATCATCATCATCATGACCACGGCCATTTTATGTCCCCACTGCAGGGGCACTGGCCTTCTTTATGGATGGTTAAGGAGACTGGGCCATAACCCTCCACGCGAGCCCGATGCGGATTGGAGGGTGTTAACGACTGCAGATGCAGCCGGGACCAACGGCTTAACGTGTCTACTGAAGCACGGAGGAGCTCGAGATGATAATTTTTGGGTCACCCACCCTGTAACCGGCATTTGCGACATTGCTTAATCGCAACAATCGTAGGCTGAGGCGCTAACTCACTGCGCCACCGAGCTCCTCCGCAACGATCGTAGGCTGAGGCTTATTGTTTGAGAATTATTGTTTTGCGATGAGTAAATAAACAAAATATTATTATTACGAACACAATAGCCTGTTGGCAATTGATGTAATTTTTAATGATCACACTCTTAAAAATAACGACGAATTAAAAAAAAACCACAATATTAGAAAGATGAATTCCACATTAAATGTTTTTTACTTACGATGACATGTAAAGCTACTGGCTATCATCTCACATGATGGTAACTGACGTTAAGGCCGAAGGTGGAAGCGAGTTTCATCTGGACTCCTTAACAACTAACGAACTGACTATCTTGCCTCTAATTTTCGTAACACAACAATGCTATTAACATAGTTTTTATGGCGAAAAACTTAGGTAGGACGGCGGCGGTAGCTAGCCAGGCGGGCTCAGAAGCACTACCAGCGACCAAACCGAGCAGATTAATTTCATTTGAATAATTTATAATCTCCAAAACTTGACTAGGCATGGAACATTTTATAGCTTGGAAAAAATTATATGAATAGTAGATTATTAACCAAGGGCATAAGGCAATGTCGTATATCACGGGTGTGGACTTAATCGCGAGCGTATAACAAAGGACTCTATGCTTAAGAGGATTGTGAAGCTGTTAGTTTTCATACAAAAAGCAATAACGTTTTTATCCCTCTAAACATAGTCAAATTACATTATTTTTGGAAATGTTGTAGATACCTATATTGAAAAACTAGGTCTGTGCGTTTTTATTTCAAGTAAATATTAGGCTTAAGATAAAATTTATTAGCTTCTAAATAACTATATTTGAGTAAAATCTTCCTCGAGTATTAGTATTCTATTTAAATAAATTAAACTAAATTAAATCTAAACTAATAAGGTTCGTTTGCTTTTTAACGTGGCAAATTAATACCTATAAACAACACGGCGAGAGTAAATTTTTGTTTTATTTTATTATTTATTTTAGTGTCTTTACGTCCGTATCAACTTATCTAAGTATATAAGTTCCTAATAATTACTTACATATTTACGGTTTTCAGATTGCTCCTTACTATGCGGTGTAAGACATTGCTTCCTGCCAAATTTCATCCTCCAGCCCCCTAACCATGATCGCTCAAAACAATATTAAAACCGCGCTGAGAGCGGGATGGCGCTATACGCAGCAAGAGCGGTGTCTCTGTTTCAATATTGTTTTAACTTTGCTATAAGCGAGCATGGTAGGGCCATAGGTCAACGGAAAGTAAACTATAGGTTTTGATTCCCGTGCGAAATCATTCGAATGTCAACATTTACAAAAAATAAAGGCTACATCTTTTCGATTTTCTGGGGGGCGACCGTCTGGACTTATAAGTTAATTTAGACTCTACTCTACTCTTTAGTTAATTTAGACACAGGACTCGAGTATTTTTATAAATTTCACATTGATGTTTCTAGCAAGTCTGATATTAAGTAGACAACTCCGAAATAAAATCACAGCCTGTGAAATTTCACATGTGAATTTAATCAAATATTATGAAAAAAATCCATAATTTCATTCAGTGACAATGAATGAAAAGTTGCCTCCATCCATGCCTACACTTGACCCTTTTAGATTCGTGAAAACATGAAGTGCCCTTACACAATTTCATTAGCCCTAAAGTACATCCGAGCCATACAGTCGGGACATTATCAGCACCGAACGGCATAAAGTTTTATAGGGCTCATTAAAATTTCATACCTCCCTGGGTGTGCGAGCGAGACGGCAACACTAAACAGGGGTCGGAGAGAGATAAAAATGTTTCGAACTGTCATTTTGAGATTTAACATGTAACAATTTTACGGTGTTTGGGGGCGAATTGCTAAGTACCATGAATTTTTGTTGTACATTTTTAGGAGGAGCGTCGGCGGCGCAGTGGACTCGGAAGGTTCGCGGTTCGAACCTGCCATGCACCAATGTGTTATTCGTTTTTCGTATGTACATTTGTCCGACGCTCCTACGGTGTAGGAAAACATCGTGAGGCAACCTGCATACATCTGCGAAGTTCAAAGATGTATGTGATGTCGACGAATCCGCACTGGGCCAGCGTGGTTGACTAAGGCCGAAGTACCCTAACTTAGGGTAGGCTCGAGCCCCTCGGTGGGGACGTATATGAGATGTAAAAAGCTAAAACTGGAGACAGATTTGTCATCATCATCACAGCTTATATACGTTTAGGCGTTAGTCAACCCCGCTGCCCCAGTGCGGATTAGTCGACTTCACATACACCTTTGAATTTCTTCGCAGATGTATGCAGGTTGTGTCTTGTTAAAGGAAAACATCCTTCACCGTAGGAGCGTCTGATAAATGTATATTAACGGACCTGATTAGAAGGCCAGTGCCACGTCCAGAGCGCCACGGACATCTTTATAACAGAGATAAATTTTGATGTGCCTAGCCTAGCCTAGTTCAGTTATCGTTAACCCAGAATCCAGCCCAAACTGTATCTAACCAAAGAACAATGCCAGCTCTCGATATACATAAATAACATAAAAGCAGCACGAGTCTGGACTAAATAAAAAACTAATCTCCGAAATGCACTCGTAAAAAGGAATCTTACGCTAGTACGGGATCGTAGCCGGACAGTGCTGAAACAAAATGTAGCGGCTTCTTCTTGGAGAGGAGCCAGTAGGCTGCGGCCTTAACGCGAGCGAGAAGGTTTTTCTCTTTATTTATTTAGGGACTTTTATCTTTGAAATGCGACAAAGCCATCGTATCTAATTCTTAGCAATCGTTCGCTGAGCGCACGCGCCAATGCGCCACCAAGCTTCTCAACGTTCGCTCTGGACAGTTCTATGATGGGTGACCAAAATAAGAAACAGCTCAAGCTCCTACGTGCTTCGGAAGGCACGTTAAACAGTGGGTCCTGAACCTGATCTCGCCCCGGTCGTGTCGGCTAACCGTCCCATCGGACTAGTTTGCGCAGTAGCTTATGCACTATAATATCTCCTGAGTCCTGCCCAGATGGCTAGTCCTTGTTGAGATTGGCCGCCGTGACGAAATATCGGTTAGGAGGATATTATCTAATTCTAATTAGTTGTCACAAGGCCTAAAAACGACAGAAAGAAATAATGTTTTATACATATACGAAAGTTTGCTTAAGGACATTGGCGAAAATGGCCCCAGACACGGACAAAGAAATGTGTCACGTCATAATTTTTTACATATTTTTGACGTCATTAGCAATTATCCTTATTAAACGGACAAGCTGTAGTTTGAAATGATAAATTAAAAGCTTTTAACTACTGTATACTTCTACTGACATATACACTAGCCGCCATGAAAACAGCTATTTAGATATGTTCTAAGTACCTACTCGTATTTAAATCAATCGATTTTTCAATTGTAATATAATTTCGTTCTTATTTTATCAAATTATGTCATATTTATGTTATAATGTGTATGTCGAAAATCGATTTTCGATTTTGCTCGAACGATAATTTGGCAATAATCATCGGGAACAAATGAACGGATCTTGATAACCTCAATACGAAATGGAAGGTGTATGTGTTAATTGTGATTCTGCTGGTGGTTCCATTCTACTCATTTTCCAATTCCATGGTATTGGAAAATGAGCAGATTCTTCACTGTATACAACAATGGAAGGCACCCCGTCTGATAAGTCTATTTAGCTTTTTTCCAAATCTTTTGATTAATGTGCATTTCATAAATATTTTTTATTCTACATTATCATGATAATAGCAACATAATATAGCCTCAAATGATATAGTTATTTAGGACAAATGTAACATAGTTTACTTTACGATTATAACCTCAAAATGTAATATATTTTGTGTGATATTACGATGCCTACGCTTGTCCGTGCTTCAACAAATGACTGAAGTGTATGTATGAAGGATTCCCAACAAAATTTGCATTTTTCATTTGCTGTCCGTTACTGGGGCATACAATGTATGGAGACGGAACAATGTCCTTTGTGATATTTTCGATTTTTTTATACAACTAAGATGGCAAACAAGCATACTGCCTACATAATGTTCGCAGCAAATCTGCAACCCCCACAAGAACCACGGTGCACGTTGTCAACTTGTGACATAAGATGTAAAGTCACGGTACCCAGTAATTTCACTGCCATATCTTACCCTTCACACCGGAACACAGCAGTTGCTTTGCGGCACAAATAGGTAAGGCGGAGGTACCCACCCATCAGGCGACCCTGGTACAGAGTCTCCCTCCGGTGAAATAGGTGTACTTATGTGATATGATCTGAATTATCCCTCGTGTAACATATTTTACATGATATTTTCTCAAAAATACACAAAAATAATTCGCTCATTGATTCTTGTTACATTTGTTGAATTTGAAGCTAAGGACATACATGGCGAATTGTAAGGGTTCCTGTTGTTATTTATTACCTAAATACTAACAATCAATCAGTTAAAGAGAACAAAACAAGCTAAACGAACCAGTATCAAAAAGTTTACTTAGCAAGTTAATAGGCTATCGTCACGTATCTTTCTTATTAAGGTACTAGCCTTACGCACCTTCGCCCGCGTTGTTTTCTTTTCTCGTGGTAAAAATAATTTTGTAACCTGTGTTAATCAGGGATAATGTAGCAATCTATTAGTAAAAGAATTTTTGAAATCGCTCCAGTGGTTTTTGAGTTCATTCATTACATACATACATACAAATCTTTCCTCTTTATAATAATAGTGTAGCTTATAAGACCCGCTCCCGTTTCAGCTTATAAAATCGCTGTAAACCAAATCGCAGCTTTTTGAGTAACGGGCTCTAGAAATCTGTTTCGCGGCCAAAAACGCGCTTCAGCGAGTCTTATTGATGACGCCATTTTAATGTGCGACGTTTTGTTGCCATCATAATAAGTAAAAGCTTAATAAATAATTCACTTTATTGCGTAAGAAAAAGTTGGAACAGGTGGTCTCATCTCTAACAGAGGTATCTTCCAACCAACCTGTAAGTATGTCGTGCCGGAAAAATATCTTAAACTTAAATAAAACACTACATCCCTACACATTACATATACAGTGTGAACTAAAAACCCTGTGAACCCTTAAAGGAGCGTATATATGTTTACTTAAGTAGACTTACCAAAAAAAGAAGTTAAAATTAAAAAAAAAACACAACATAAACGAGGGGGCGCCGCCGGCGCACAAAAATGTGAGCAATCGGTGTTTTAAAATATTAATGATTGAATATTTAATTGGATTTTTTTACTGAATTATTTTAAAAAATGACATACATATATACCGTATTAATATCGATTTTGAACATGCTCCTAAAAGGATTCACAGGGTTTTTGTCACACATTGTATAGGTAGATACATAATAGTAGATTACCCAACAAGCGAAAAAAAGGTGAATTCTTTTCGAGGCACTAAGTTGTATCCCGATCTAGAATAGAATCCTGAGCAAATCAAGGGTTACAAGAGCCAAGATGATTTTTTTTCACGTGTTAGGCACTCTACTTTTTATCATTGACTACGAGAAAATAATTACTCTCAAAATTTTAAATTGAGGCATATTCCATACAGCCAGTTATTACGTTTTGGTGGTTTTTAGTACGTTTTTATAGCGAGAGTGTGCAACCTCTGCTCGTTTTCCTTTTTTTTCTTACTGTAATCCATATATTCGCGCATACTCCAAATTCAATTTTTTTATTCACTAGTGAAACAAAGAGCGTTTTATTTTGAAGAAGAATTGCGGGCCCTTTGTCGAGTGTCAGTTGTAAAATAGTACCTATATTATGCAACTAATGAATAAAGGACGGATTTAAAGCAAGGGCCATAGATGAATCACGAGCAAGTGAAGGATTCTAACGACTGAATCACGACCGTAGGGAGTGATTCATGATGATTAAATCACGAGCGTAGCGAGTGATTCAAGTGTTAGCGACGCGAGTCATTCACGGCCCTCGGTATAAATCCGTTTTATTCAAGAGTTGCAAACTATACCTTATACCATGACTACGAGAAAAAGAAAGATTCAAGCGAAAATAGACATTCAATATCGAGTATTTTTTGTGCACGTAGGTTGTACAGCATGAGATGGAGATCGAATATATTGGTGTGCTCTAAATTCAAACACCAAAATAGTGATTAATAGTACATTATGGTACAAGTGTGTAATGTTGGTGATTACCGCTGAGGCGCATTGAGGCCCGAGCCGTCAGGCGAGGGTCTTAAGAAGCCGAGGACGGTAACCATCAATACACACGTGTATCATACAACGTTTTTCAACACACTTCTGAATAAAACAATACTTAAATAAAAAACCATTTTACATAGTAGATAAAAAGTTTACTTAGAGAAACAATTAGTAAATGTGCAGTTAGTAAAATTATAATTAACTATTTTTGATGACATAGCGGTCTCATCAGATAGATTATTTATTGAAATACTTTCATGTTCTATTGTTATTTGTGATGGTTCATTATTAGTGTAGGTAGGTGAAATCCAATCATTGGACGTACTTGGTATTTCGCCAGTAGGATGCGTCTCAGAATCAAGTTTAATTCTTTTTGTGATTTTTGCACAAATTTCCAAAGTTTTGTATGGAATCTTCTACGTATGATTCTGCTACATTGCTAGATCGCCACCCGCCATGTCGCTTCAAAGTCATTATATCAGCTCCTGAATTTGCCAGCAATGTAGCTGAAGTTCTTCTGAAACTATGTCCAGTGTAGCTCTCAGCATCTACTAAACCCAAAAACTTAGCGATTTCTTTAGGCATAGAACCAAATTTGTTTATACCTATAGGCTGACAGGTACATTTACCATTCTGGTAATTTAGAAAGAAACGGTCATTTTTTGTTTTTGGCGAACGCAAACTTTCATACTTCTTAACAATATCATAGAATGGACCGTGTATGGTGAATGACCTAGGTATTTTATTTTTCGTGATAGGTATCTTCACTAAAAGCATCTGGCCATGGTTCTCTATATCAGTATATTTGTTAATTCTTGTATCCTACAGGCACCAGTTACACCAAATATTAAAGCAACCTGAAACAAAAGAAACAATAATTAAGGTCAACACACAACACAAGCTGCTATTAAATATTTAATTAAAATTAATTTAACTAACCTTTGTAGCCAAATATTGGTTATCTGGAGCATCTTTAATACATTTTTCAATATCATCAGATGATAAAACCTTTGATTTTTTGCTTCTAAATCCATCAGATAGTCTCTTTAGATAAGCTGACAAATTTGAGTATGTTTTTAAGCCCACTCCATTCTTTGTTCGGACTGTACTTTTTAACATTGAGTAAATACACCACAAAGAGCTAGGTTTGTACTTAGAAGATAATTCTTTAAAGTACGCCATGAACACATTTTCTGAAAAAGACTGCGTATTCTTGTTGTTCTGCCATTGTATGAAATTTTGGTACGCTAATAGATATTTTTCCTTTGAGTTTTCTGGTAGTAAACTTTCCATAACGTTCTGGGCTTCACATCTTATATCGGGCGGTGTACAACATAAATCATTTTCTTCATAAATTGTATTTGCAGACATCTTAATTAATAACTAACTAAATAACTTCAAAAGAGAAAACGAGACGAGTTGTGAAAAATGTTTTGTAATGGCGGGAAAAATTAATCAGTTTTCCTATGCGCGCGCATCGGCCATAGACTAATAAATTTCGTAATGGCGGGAAAAATTAATCAGTTTTCCTATGCGCGCGCATCGGCCATAGACTAAAAAATGAGGTTTCTTTTTTTGGGCTTTTCGCGGATAGCATTTTAGCGCAAGTGTAAGCGTAACTCAACCAATAATATTAAAAAAAACTATTACTCACTCGTGAATAATAGTAATGAAAAAGTCACAGTTTGATTATAGGTGTCATTATGTGCCTAATTGCCATGGGATTAGAGCCACTTTATGAGGAAGTGTGTTGAAAAAGTACTTTTTATTTACTGTTTTCAGTGTATAAAATAAGCTTTTAGAGGGGGAATGGTATAAATGTATATTTATTCATACACAATAACAATGAGTAACAGCTTGAGGTGGAAAGTTGTGATAAACACTGCTGCCTCAGTCTGTGTTTAAAATATGGTACTGACGGGCACTATCGTGGTGAATGATTACATAATTGGGCAGCTCGTAAAAAAAATTGGTGTTGGTCGGCATGGGGTAGTTATAAGTTTTAAAGTAGACAGTTTTCAGACACCAATTCGTAGATTGTTACGTAACAAACTGAGATATTATCGAATGATTTAAAGCGATATCAGCTGACAATGTCAATGCAATTAACCAGATGAAGTAATAACCCTTAATGGCTTGTGATATCCGATAACAGATAAAGACCTTTGTGTATAGCTCCGGCTTGCTTTGTAACATTTAATCACGTACCAAAATCACATGATACTGACTGGATGATGTGAAATCAGAGAGTCTATGAAGGATATTTGAAATTTGATGAACCTTTTACTACAAAGTTCGTTTTAGTGTCTTTTGTGCTATTGGTGCAAGTAGTTAAGCTGAAAAGCTGAAAAAAGGTTTTCTGTTTGTAACGAAACCAAATCTAGCTCAATGGTCGAAGCGTCTCCATTGATTTTATCTCCATGTTTTCGTCCGGTCAATTATTTGATCAAAGAAGTATTGTTGTAGAAATATGACAATTAAAAATAATATTTTAAACTGGGAAGGATTTGATTTTGACAGGAATGTCACAGGCATTTATTGAAGGGGGAACATTACGGAATTTCGTGCAAGCCGGTTGGTCTTCGTCGCGCTCTTTGATTTTTCATATTTAATTTGAATTATTTTGTGTTTGCAAAGATTTGTGAATTTTAAGATATTAGTGTTTCGAGTTCGAATATCGAATTGTGAAGACCTAAAAACATCGACATGGTTCGATGGACCACGGTCGGGTCACCTGACGGAGATTACGACAGACTGTGGTTTTAACTCCCTTCGGGGAGGGCGTTGTTTGGAACATATCAGCGCAGTCACTCTTTACCGACATAGTGACTCAAGTTCCCTGGTTTCCTTGGGAAGTGTTTAGCGACGGAGGGACTGTCGAAGTGGACCCATGCCTTAATTGCACCCGTTTAGCTACGCATGGACTAAAGAAGCTGGTCCTCTATTTATATATGTATATTTACACCACGTATATAGGGTTCGTGAGCACACGGCGATCCCAATCCACCTGCCCGTGCTCGCGCATACACGAGTATAGGGAAATAGGCACACAGAGGCCCTTCTCACCTCGCTTTCTTATTCTTTTAATGTTAGTTAGGTGTCTTACATTGCACTTCGTAAGACAGCGCAACACACCACACGTTTAAATAACTAAAATGGGGTTAGTTTGTTCTTATTGAACTATATACACAAATAGAAGCTTATAGATTCGGTTAGACACGATACATCAGGTAGGGACCCTTAAGCTAAAATCATTATTATCATCATCTCCATCAATGAATTTACTGAATTTAATCAGGTTACTCCGAAGGAAACCTGCACCGCTATTCAGATCCCTCTGTAAGAGGTCTGCACCGTTATTCAGGTCCCTCTACAAGAAACCTGCACCGATTATTCAGGTCACTCCGAAAGGAAGCCTGCAACGCTATATTCAGGTCCCTCTATAAGAAACCTGCACCGATTATTCAGGTCACTCCGAAAGGAAGCCTGCAACGCTATATTCAGGTCCCTCTATAAGAAACCTGCACCGATTATTCAGGTCCCTCCGAAGGAAACCTGCAACGATTATATTTATTCCTAGTTTCTCGAAGAGATTCTAGTGGCTTATTCCAATATCTGGTTATATTGAGTGAGTTTTGGATCATATTTTCCATTGAGCTCGGCTATGAAATACGCTGTAATAAGAGCTTGTGCTTAATGCATTATTTGTCTCGTGAGTGAATTATTTTGGCACTATGAAATCTTAGTGTTTACCTATAAAAACTTGAAGAGATGTGAAGGGATATATTTTATTGGGAACTATCTGCAACGGCAACGTGTCAGAAGGTTAGGCACGTTAGTCGATTATTACTAAAACATATTTGCTTCAGTGTCAGAAGGTTAGGCACTGGAGTTGTTCCCTTCGACAACTTTTCCGACACATCTTCTTTATCTACGATTCGCCGAATTATTCACACTATGGAGTGGTGCCTAAATCTTGAACTCTTCACTAAAACTAAAATGATATTATGCTATTTGAAGTGATTACTTTGTGTTGTGCAAAATGGAAATTGTGATAAAGATCTCATATAAGTTTCATGATTATTTTAACGTAAAGCTTATTCTACATCTATCCACTTGGAAAAGATCTTGGGTCACATAAGCGGTTACAACGTAGATCCTAATAAAATCACTAGTCGATCATTGGCCAATCTTCATACAAATCAAAGCAATTCTGTGCATTTCTTTTAAAGGCGTAAATTGTTAGTAAAACTACGAATAGAACTGTGTAAAGGGGTTTTCTATTTAGGGTTCCGTTTGACGTTAGGTTGGATCGTTACATGTTGTTTATGTTATTGTCTAGTTTTAAGTTCTAATATTAAGTATTTTAGATTGATCATTGTATTTAGTTATATCTCACAGTCTTATACATTAGCGTTATATATATTTTTATAGTGAATTTCAATGAAATTGCATTCCGTTATATTAATAAAACAATAGTATACCTACACATGGCACAGTACATCAAGATAAATGATGGGCGTCGGAAAACATCGGAACAATCGTCTAACTTATCATAGACAATTGACGAAAAGTAGTTTGGCCCTAAAAATCATTTATAATCACAAGAGCAGCTCTATATCAATATATGTGTCGGTCATCTTCGGAAACACGAAGTTAGCCGACGCTTATTATTTATTTTGAAGCTCAGAAGAATAACTAAAGCACTTTTTGTTCTGAATCTTGAAGTACTTTATTCGGAACACTAACTTTTAGTTGTTGTTCTGAGGTTTCTTTCTTTCTGACATATTTTATAACATTAGTTTTGGCTTAGTCGCTGTGACTTTTTAGCCAATAATCTTACCATAAGAGTAGGTATATAATAAAAAATACCTTATTATTTTTTATTATACAGGGTGTCCCAGAAGCCGACGTCAAGCCGAAAGCAGGTGATAGACTAACTCATATATGTTATCAGAAAAATATTTAAAAAAATCTAAGTCACTTATTTAAAAAAAATCTAGCATTAAAAAAAATTGATAAAATTTACACCCTGTGACGGTTTTTTCACTGTTGTAGCTACAATTCTTGACTTTTCTAAAGATTTTCTTTTGTTTTGTAATCCTGAATAATGTTTCTGTATACTTTAATCTAAAATTTAAAGCCAGCTGCTCCAAATTAGAAGAATATGCCATTTTTATCTAAATTAAATATTTAAAATTAATTTTTCGCATAGCTTTAACAACCTGTACTGAAAAAATAAATGTACTATGTGAGTTTGGCAAGTAACTGCAAAAGTTGGCGCATTCAATAAGGATTCCAAAATGGTATGATATTTGGTAGATAATTTCTACGATTGCAGACAATTTTTTTTTCCAAAAACAGGCAGTTTTGAACGGCTTCTGGGACACCCTGTATACTCTTTTTTTCTCTCTGATTAACCACACTCATTTTTATTCCAAATTATTTTTAAGCAAACTTAGTCTGTAATATGCGAAAACTGTAATTTATATTTAACTAAACCTTAAAGAACTAAACAGATAATATAGTACTGATATTTTTCCAAAGAAAATAAAATAGAAATAAAATAAAATAGATTTTCGTCGTGTTATATTGTGTCGCAGCCATGGAGGTAATATATATGTGCTTAGTATGCATACTAACTCCTTAGTTACATACAGCAATGATCCTGCCTGAAAATGAGCGCTTTTTGCGTTTCTAATGCAAAAGCAATAGCTCTTCAGCTACAGACTCCTATGACCTTTTGGGTTTCGTACCACCATCTCTTTCTTTTTTTAAAAATATTTATTTGTCAATCCGTTATATTTTTTGAATACCAATATATTTCTAACTTTCAAAGTTTTTACAGGAACAGGGCAATATCAATTGAAAATTACTGCCGCGACCTGTAAGCACAAAGTAAATCCGCAAGTGTAGCATTGCCGGAGTCCGGCGATGCTCAGTTGCGGCCAAAGCTTTTCATTTCATTTAATTTGCTTTCCACAATGGTATTCTTAGATATTACAAATAAATTATGTACATTATGGACTCTGTCGGGCACAGCAAAAGTAGGAGAATAATAAATCAAAACTCATTAACTATATACCTGTTCTCTGTCATACTTGTTTTACTTAATATTTGGCATATTTAATGTTATATTGATTATTATCCTTTTATTTATGTATTGATAAATTTTATTTTATTGATTTATAAAACAATATAATAATACTCACTTAAATAAGAAGTAAATATTTTTAATTTATTTATCTATTTTTATTAGAAGATATTATCGCAGATAGTAATTTTGGCAGTTGATGTATATGATTTTATATTTTATTAATTAATTGATTGGTACCTACCTATTATATATGATTAATTATATTATTATTTTATTTTATTATCAATTTCATTATTATACCTACCTATTATATTATTATTATTTATTATACAAGCTGTGCTTTGTACTGTGCTTTAATCAAACATGCGGGTAAATTAAATCAATAATGTACTCGTAATACGATAATGTTACGAGTATATTATTACTGTTTTAACATTACATATGTTACGGGTAATGCCAAAAGATGCAGTAATCTTAGGTTTACCCAGGTAAAACTAGTTATACCAAACTCTTTTGGGTAAAGTCCATAGCAAGCATGCAAGTAAGCATGCAGACAAGCCTGCAGCGTTGCGGGGGTCTTCCGCCCTCCGATCCCCCGGACAAGGGGGGAGTTCATACCAGTGTTGGTTAGGCTTAGGTGTGTATGGGTAAACGTCGGATATTAATAAAGTTTGATTTAATATTTGAACTTTACCCAAAATGCTCGGGTAATACTCATTTTATCCAGGTAATCCTAAGTTTACTGAATCTTCTAGTATTACCCGTAAAACATCTAACCCAAGAGTATTTGGTTTAATTTTGTAGTCATTTCATCGAAATAAGCTAAGAAAATGTTTTCGGACGGTGATTATTCCTTTTCATTTTTCCATTGAATACTTTTTTACGTTTTCAATTAAGTATGTCCTTTGACTTCGGTGATATAAATTGCCTTCAATAATACTTTTAGGCGCTTCTTGAATTTCGGGCGGTGTTAAATATCTTCATCCCTCGATAAACTTATTTTATACAACGAAATATTAATATAATATATCGACAATAATAACAACTATTCTTTTCAAATTCATGTAACAGAGGATTTTTGACGTGCTAGTTCCAAATTTAAATAAAACATAAGTTTGTTACCGCTTTAGTAATCATGTTTCTACGGATTTAAAAAAAATGTTCGTTCCATTTTCAAATTTCATCGCTCGAGTACGCCAGATATAAATTGCTGGCCGCTCCCTGGCCCGTGTACTGCAAGTACTATTCATCCCAAAGAGGGTTGTCTATGATATGGTCGTTTGTCGTATAGTTTATTTGAGAAAATGGATATAAGATGAATTTCAAATTATTGGGATATTAGAACCGGGTGGTTCTGATCTATAGCTCCAGGAGTATTATTTTCATGGAGGCAGAGGTTGTCATTTGAAAAGCTTATGGTAGGACTTCTGAGCTCGCTTGGCTACCACTATTTACCCAAGTTTATGCCATAGTCGGTGGCGCTGTGGACTCGGCACTTGCCTTCCAGTCGGGAAGTACCGGGGTTCGAGACCGCCGTGTACCAATGTGTTGTGAAGTGTAGTGAAGTCGAAGGTGTATGTGAAGTCGACCAATCCGCACTGGGCCAGCGTGTTGACTAAGGCATAAACACCCAAATTTGAGTAGGTTTGAGCCCCTCAGTGGAGACGTATTTAAGCTGTTATGATGATGATGATGATGATTGACATAATAACAATAATACTAACAATGTTGTGTTCCGACAATTAGAGGTAAGATGGCTATCTTACCACTTAAATCCTCAGTGTTGAGGAATCCAGGAAGCTTGCCTACATCTCCCTATCGTCATGTACCATCAGATGGGATGAGGGCCTAGAGCCTAAGAGGTTAGCAAATAAAAAAAAGATACTCACGATATCTCCCCAAAGGGGGCGAAGGCGTCTCTCAGGCTTTGGGTCTCAATCTCCGGGCTCAGGTCCCCAACGAAGATGTGGTAATGTTCTGCAAGAAAAAAAAGAATTATCACTCTTCCTCTTATTTAAATTAGTGGCAATTGGTTAGTAGCAACCATTACTACCAGTATCAGGTCGAGTGTGTTAACATTATTAGTGTCTTGAATATTATGATAACATTATTTTTAACCGACTTCAAAAAAGAAGGAGGTCCTCAATACGATGCTTTTTTTGTGTGTATGTTACGCGATTACGCCGCTAATTATGGACAGATTTTCAAAATTCTTTTTCTATGCGATAGAGTATACTCCAAGGGTGGTCCCATAGTCAACAAAGTTAGGATCTGATAATGGGATCCCAATGAAAATTGAGGCAAACCCTAATTTAATACTGGCTCACCGAAGGTGACCTGGTATTATATTAGGGTTTCTTTCACTCAAAAGATTTCATTCACAATATTAGGTAAAAACCGCCTTCAAAAAAGTTAAAAATAATATAAGAATAGGCACAGAAAACATCACACTTCTATATCGAAGTCGGTGCCAAACGATGATCCCCTAGAAAATCTTAAAATTTGTCACCGACTTCAATATAGAAGTGTGATGTTGTCTGTGTCTATCTTATATTATTTTTAATTTTTTTGAACTTTTTTGAAGTCGGTTTTTATTTTTTGTAAAATATTTTTTTATTTGTAACTCTTTTTTTGAAGTCCCGGGTCCTTTAAAAGAGGCGTGAAGAAGCACCTTGCAGGTCGGCAAGGTGAGGGTGGCTAGTGCGGCGTTTAACCTCTCTCCCGCACTAGCTATCTTCGCATTTATCACCGTTACGTGTTGGCTGGCCCTATCAAACTAGACTTGGAACAATTGTATTGTTATTACCGCAGGTCTTACCAGAATACCAGCGCCGCAGTGTAGTTTTCTCGCTGTAGCATTATGCTGAGGCAATGACCTTTTGGCCACTTGTTTTGTGAACGTATATACATGTATTTTCATTATTTTATGGTCAATAAATGCTTTCTATTCTATTCTATTCTATTCTATTTGGACTCTACTTCCACTTACCACCAGGTGAAATGGAGTCATTTGCTTGGCCTTCTATATAAAAAAAGTCGGTTAAAATTCCCTATCTCAAAAACTACTGAACCGATTTTGGTGAAACTTACAGTATTCCCTAAGTTGAACAATACCTAGTACAACAAAAAAATAATTACTTTAATTGGACTTGTAGTTCCGGAGATATGCGAACACAAACATAAAAAACATACATACATACACTTTTGAAATTTGGCACATTTGTTCAGACGCTGATCTAATATAGACTAACATATATGAAAACTGGGCAGTTCTGGAAATATTACATACATACGGGGCGAATTGATAACCTCCTTTTTTTTTGAAGTCGGTTAAAAATAACAAGAAAAATGAAATCTTAATAGCCGTAATAACAATGTGTGGTTTTATGAAACTATGATGCAAGTGAAACTTTTTTCGGATCGTAGGCATTTTACTGAAAACTTTCAAAAAATTATTTGATTTAGAATATTAAAGTCGCGTTTTTAAATCTTAAATCTTTTTCTTCTGAAAAGAAAATTATAAATAAAAACTCACTAATAAAAAACAAAAACGTAATAAAAAATAAAAAAAGTCAACAAAAAAGCAATTAAAAACAAAATAATAGAAAAACAAAAACTGCTCTACACCAGAACGAACCACTGCTATACTGATTAAAAGTCGAAAATCTAACGCATAGACCAATCTCGACCTAAATGAAGTAATGAAATTAAAGATCTGATGGTTTTGTGATAAAATTGAGGCGATGTAAATAATGTTTCAGTTTAATAGTTCGAGAACCCACCATTACGCGTGGCCCGACACGCACTTGGCCGGGCATTGTAAAGAGGATTGCAAATGACTTCATTCCACTTGATGGTAAGTGGTTGGAAGTGGGGTCCTAATGTGGAGAGCTAGTGCAGGAGAGAGAATACATGCTCCGCCGGTCTCACCTTGCCGACCTGCCTTATTATAAGCTAAGTTCGTAAAATAAAATTATTTTTTAATACAGTTGCTCAAAAAGTAGTATATTGCAGGGCTGTTTAGCGTGCGGGATGACCACCATTACGCACTAGTGCTTTTTCTTTACCAAATGTCAAATGTCTAGAATCTGACACACATTTTGCTTTTTTCCTGCTTTTCTCTAGCATGCTAAGTTAAGATTGCGCTAAATAATCTGACTGGTCTACCAGATTTTGTATTGTAAAAGCATGCCTAAAAGCAAAGCATAACAAAAAGCACGGCCGGACAAAGCATAGCACGCATTTGCTTTGTCACTGCTGTGTACGTACGACGACATATTTGGCGCCATTTTTCAAAAATTTTCTCTGCGTGATTATTGATTGCTTTGCTTGTTGCTATGCTATGCTACAGCATTATTTGCTTAAAAGTTTAATAATTCTATAAAATGAGTGACTCTGATAACATATTAATTGATTTAACACCAATAAGAAAATACGAGTGTGAGCATTTTACCTGTAAAGTTCAAAAGCAGGTACATTGCTACATATGGTTGCTACGTATTTATTGTTTCATTTTTTCGCAACTGTATTAAAAATAGTTGTTCAATACACGTGCGGGACTGTCATTGCAACAAGTTCCGACAAATGTCGTCCCGAGCCGAAGGCGAGGGTTGATAGTTGGAACGAGTTCCCGCACTTCCCGCACTTGTAGTGAAAATAACTATTACGGGTTAAAAGTAATTCTTTTTGGCCCTAGGGAGAATCGTTTTCTACTGACAGCTGTTAAATTACTTATAAAAAAAACTAATTCTATTTTCACAATGTTCAAAGGAATTGAACCATGCTCCAACTTTCTATACAGCCACTAAATTACAGCGCGATGTAAAATTGAAAAAATATAAACATAAATATTAATTGAGAATATATTTTGTAAATGTATTATAATTTGATTTCAAATATTTTTCTTTTAAAATAACATAGATTTGGGCAAGATATAAGTATCATTTTTTCAATGAAGAAAATGAAAAATAATGTCTGATTAGCTGGCCGGCCACAGAACAAAAAAATAGGCAGCAATCCGATCTTCATTTGTTTTTTAGAGTTGTACCGTCTTATCCGTCCTGGTTTAAACCAGGACTAACTTTAGTCCATGTTTTGTAATAAGACGGGTAGAGTTTTGTTTATACTTCCGTCCTTCCTATATATCAGAGATTTGTATGAGTTCATCATCTGATTCAGATATGGATTTAACGGCTGATTTCATAAGAGAAGAGGCTAAAGCAGAAGTTGTTGATTTGTGTGAAATAATTTTCACTCATTTTTTCTTTAAATTATTTTTTTTTATTCTTGCTTTCCTTGTATTCGTAATGAAAATCACAGTGTTAATCTCGGGTTAAAAACATATTTAGTCCCTCGAACAATTGGCGTGAACCCCCGTTTCAATACTAAATAAGTTACTTTCGCCCCTAGGGTAACAATGTACTATTTAAACAACAACGTTGGCAAACTAGCCTGTTTCCCAGCTGATGGTAAGTGTACAGTCGCCTATATGTGGTTCCTGTAGGATTTGCAGATTTACATCCCCTACAAGAACCCCATGTACGTTGCCAACTTGTGACACAAGATGTCAAGTCACGGTAGGTACCCAGTAATTTCACTGCCAAATCTCACCCTTCACACCGGAATACAGCAATGCAGGCACGGCTGCTTTGCGGCAGTAATACCATTTTTTTCTTATAGAAGGCTAAGCAAATGACCCCATTCCACCTGATGGTAAGTGGAAGTAGAGTCCAAATGCGAAGATAGCTAGTGCGGGAGAAAGGTTAAACGCCGCACTAGCCACCCTCACCTTGCCGACCTGCAAGGTGCTTCTTCACGCCTCTTTTAAAGGACCCGAGATTATCTTTTAATTATCTTTTAAAGGTATTTATCTTTTAAATGACTTATGCAGACTAATGTGGTACAGAGTCTTAAGCGTAATCAAAAACTAGCAAAAGCTTTTAAGTATCTAACCCTAATTTTACTGATGACGGCTCAAATGAGGGTTTGAAATGATTAAAAATGGTAATTTTTTGAGGAAATCTCGCAATATAATTATTTAGGTTGAGTCTAACAACACAAATTATCAGAGCTGGGACACAAAAAACGTATCTCATTCTACTAACTATCGTATACTTTGTGGTATCGATTACTTTTCCTTACGTTACCGATATTTTTATACTCGATACTTTGTACTCGTTTTCTACGTAATGAGTATTTTATGGCAGGCATATTAACTGATTTTGACATCTTGGTTTTACGGCTCATATTTAATTTTGTTGTCAAAACGCCATCGAGTTCAACCATGCCGAACTTTGTGAGGCATTCCATTGCGTTGCTATAAGTTATAGTTGCAAGCGCATTTTATTTATTTAACTTTTTCGTTTAGTTTAGTAACTTGCTTGTTAACAATAAAAAAATACACTCTTTTTTAAGTAATAGTGTAATTAACATTTGAATTTGTCAATATAAAGTTGTTTTATTATTATTATATTATATTTATTATCCCACGAGTACTTTTTAGACACTAATGAGTATAGTATCGATACTTTTTATTCGATACCGAGTCTCTAATCGGGACTAGCTCCAGGCACTTTTATTATCAAAATAAAAGCTCATAATTAAAATACACCAAACTGTAATTTAATTTACATAGTTTCGTAGCCCATGCGTGGAAAGCAGATATAGAGAATGGTCATTTCATAAAATGTAAATCATAATATTTGCGTGACTACCGCCTACTGTAGGTACGAATGAAGTAGGTAATTAATGGCTCATATAGCCGAGTTGCGAGCTGTGGAGAAATTAACTGTAATAATTTGCTTCATAAATACGTGTATGTTGACCCGAAGCGAAGCGGCGTATTAGATAATTATCTAAAAAGTACTAGATACATTTTTCATTATCATTTTATTTCATTATTTCCGCTCGCAGCTTCGCCCGTATTATTTTTGTTTTCTAGTGGGAATTTTATATTTTCTCGTAGGAAAAATAATTTTATAGCCTATGTTCATTAGGGATAACGTAGGATTCTCAATGTGAAAGAATTTTTCAAATCGGTCCAGTAGTTTCGGAGCCTATTCAATACAAACAAACAAACAATCATCAAATCTTTCCTCTTTATAATATTAGTATAGATCACAGCTCATTATACGTCCCCAGCGAGAGGCACGAGCCTACCCTAACTGGTTGTGTTAGGGTGATTAGCCTTTAGTCAAACCACGCTGGCCCAGTGCGGATTGGTTGACTTCACATACACCTTTCAATTACTTCGCAGGTGAATGCAGGCTTCCTCACGATGTTTTCCTTCACCGTACGAGTGTCAGATAAATGTACGTATGAAAGTCGTGAAACGAAAAACACATTGGTACATCGCGGGCCTCTCGATTCTACTCGGGGCACAGTCCAGTGCCGAGTCACAGCGCCACCAACGCTCATTTTATTTACCAAAATATAGCACAAAAACAGTGTATGTATATAAATGATTTTATTTATTCGTTTATTAATAGACTACCAACAAGTTCTGACTAAAACATTATAATACCAACTTAGATTAATAGGTTACAATGTGAAAGAAGAAAAAATAAAAATACTTACGTTATTAAAACCATGTTCCTACAATCGATGTTTAGTTTTTGAGTAATGAGTTTGTTCTCCAATTTTAGAAAAGATTTTGGACTCTGATGAACATTTCATATTTTGAGGCTTACAGAAAATATTTCTGTCGAGTAAAGATTACAATTCAGTTTCGTTGCGGTAAGCGATAAGAGTGCACGTGTGCATCTTATTGACGAATACTAAAATTATCAGAGTGTTTACGAGTGAACGTTCGCGTTTGTGCTATTGTTAAAACCGGTTTCGCTAATGTTGTTGTGTGTGTAAACCGTGTTAAAATAACGTTTTGTCTCTGACTACGGAGACAAGATGACCACTCCAACGACTTCTTCCCCCCAAAGTTACGCATCTGTGACACAAAACCCGATGTTCCCTTCCAAGGATCAAGCAATTGTTTTGGACTCTATTGAAAATGTTCAAATTAAGGACTACGCCCAAGCTTTAAGCAAAGTGATCGATCCTAAATCAATTCGATTTCTTTCTCGGATCTCAAATAACCGCGTATGTGTTTTTGTGGCTACTAGAACGTTAGCGGATGAGCTGGTAGACATACATAAATGTATAAATACTGCGGGTACTGAACTATTTATAAGACCTCTCATAAGGCGTAATAAACGTGTGATATTATCCAATGTCTGTCCAATCATACCTCACGCTGTCATTGAGAATAAACTGAAGGAACTAAAAATTAATCCGTTATCTCCTATAACGTTTCTACGGGCAGGTTTAAACGATCCAGGTTTCAGCCATATCCTTAGTTTCCGGCGACAAATGTTCGTTACTCCAGAGGATTTTACCCACTTACCGGATCGTATTCCAATTGAATACGAAGACACTAATTATTGGATCTACTTATCATCAGATACAATGACCTGCTTCCTTTGCAAAAAAAGAAGGCCATGTAGCACTCAAGTGTCCAGAAAGTTCTGTCCTAACCAGTCAAACGACTATGGAAACATTGCCGCCAGTCGAAGAAAACTCCAAGAGTACAAGCATGATGCCAAAATTCAAACGCCCACACCCCCCGACGGAGTCAACAAGCGATAGTCCAGTTGAAGATCCTGTCCCAACCACTACCAGGCGCGGCAGTAATGTCTCAACGATGGATGACGAGGACGACGACAGTGACATCTCACAATCCAGTACAGACATACGAAAAAATCGGAGCAAAAAAACAACGGAAGTCTCCGATAATAGATACACAATCACCCGATTGGCATGCGATAGAACAACATATCTTAAATTCACAGAAAAATTATCCAATGAACACCTTAGAAATGAAATCCTACCTAGAAAATACATTTGGTGTGCATAACATACGAGATTTAACTTTACAGTATACAGAACAAATACATCCCCTAATCGATATGTTTAAAGACCTCATACCAATGGTTACTAACCGTAGCTTAAAAAATAGAATGTCTCGAATTGTTACTAAACTTAAGTTAATTAAGAACTGATTAATTTATTTACAATTTTATAATCAATTTACAACATAGAATAACAATGCTATTAACCTTATTTACAATTTTAAGACCTACCTACAATCAATTGTTGCCTTATAATATCAACTAAGAACACAGTATAAAATACTCAATACCCACCTTATATTACTCTATAATACTATTACAAAAAATTATACTTACTTATATTTTTAAATATCATTATGTCCTTGAACGCTGCTCGTAGCGAGTATATAGGCATTAAGCTTGTTCAATGGAACTGTCGCAGTTTGTTAAGTAAACGTGATGATTTAGAAACATATTTAGCAAAGGAAAGTATTCATATCTGCATTTTATCGGAAACATGGCTATCTGAGGAAAAACTTATAAACATATCAGGGTACCATTGTTTTAGAAAAGACCGCGATGATAGTTATGGGGGATTAGCAATTTTAATACACAAAACATTGCCAGCCCGTTTAAAACAAATTAATTTGAACATAAATAATATCGATTACCTATGTATAGAATTAATGAATAATTCCAAATTAAAATATATAGTTGGTATTTATTCCCCTCGCGATTTGCGAATACGTAAACACGATTATGATGAACTATTTAATTATTTTACTGAAAAAACACTGATTTCTGGTGACTTTAACGCACATCATGTCGGGTGGTCCTACCTAACAGACGTTCGCGGTCGATTGTTGGCTGAAAGCAGTTCTGATCACGGATTTGTTTTTCTAAACGACGGCACGCCGACTCGTATTGCTAAGTTAGACAATAGGGTAATTTGTACATCTCCAGATATTTCTTTTGCTAGTTCTGATTTAGTTTTAAATTGTGAATGGTCAACAACTAATGAAACATTAGGAAGTGATCATTTATTAATCTCAATTAAAATAAAACAATCTCACATTATTTTTGGATACGATAAAAAGAATATTAAAAAGGCTGATTGGGTTAAATACAAAACAGAATTAGAATATAAATGTAAATATGAATTTCAGTATTATACAAATGTTCAAGATAATTATGATCACTTTTTGTCAATAATTAATGAATCAGCAGATTTAAGCATTCCTAATATTAAACCTAATTTAGATCAGGCTTCAAAATTTAAACCTAAACCTTGGTGGAATGAAAACCTATCTAAAGCTGTTGCTGAAAGACGGCTCGCACTGAAATATCTGCGTAAAGATCGGACACCTGAAAACTATCATATTTTGAAAGATAAAACTACAATTGCTAGGAAACTTATACGAGAAGCAAAAAGGAAGTCATGGCAGAATTTTTGTGAGAGTGTTAATGCTGATACTTCCAGTTCCGAAATGTGGAGGAAACTCCGGTGGATGAAAGGATCTTACAGCAAGCAAGAACAGTTAAGCGATTATGAGGCCTCCTTGTTCTTAACGAAACTTACTCCAGATGGAGTTGGATTGCCTCCTTGTCATATAAATCCTTCTCTTTCTACATCTTCTCCTGATTTCTTCACCATGTCGGAATTGATATCGGTTTTAAAAAGAAAAGACACTTCAGCAGGACTAGACAATATTGTATACTCTATGATTTATAATCTGCCACACAATGCTAAAGTAATTTTGTTGTACATTTATAATTTAATTTACAAAACAAGCTCAATTCCACTACAATGGCGAAAAATAAAAATCATAGCTATTCCCAAAAGAGATAGTAACATAAAAAAATTTAGACCAATTTCTTTAATCAGTTGTATGTGTAAAATATTTCATAGCCTTATTGCTCTACGCCTTGAATTTTTTTTTGAAAGCAAAAAACTATTTAACGATTGTACGTTAGGTTTTCGCCGTAGTTATTCTTGTTCCGACAACTTAGCTCGATTCGTGACTGACGTGGAATTGGCTCTATCTAAAAAGGAATACACAATGTGCGGTTTTGCTGATGTCAGTGATGCTTATAATAATGTCTTAATTGATGCTGTGATTCAAGCTCTAGTTCAGTTTAACGTGGATCCTTATGTTTCTAGATATATTGCAGATTTTTTGAAAGAACGTTATTTAATTTATAAGCTTAGCAACGGTAGTGATTTGATAAGAGTATGTCGTCAGGGCTTAGCTCAAGGAGACCCCATGTCCCCAATTCTTTTTAACATTGTAACAATTAAAATTTGCAATAATCTCAATTTCAATATAAAAATTTCTCAATATGCAGACGATTTCTCTTTTTATTCCATTAACAAAGATATCAATATATGTGCTAGAGCGATACAAGACACTTTGGACAAATTCTCTTATCTTTTAACTCAAATAGGTTTAGAAGTATCGCTTTCTAAAACTAAAGTATGCATTATCACCAGAAAATATAGGATCCCACCTTTCACGATCAAATTAGACAATTACGAGCTTGAGGTTGTTTACAGTATGAAGTTTTTGGGTGTTTGGATTGACAGTAGATTTAATTGGACTAGGCACATTAACGAAATTGCTCAAAAATGTATCCCATATATCAACATACTCAGCTGTGTAGGTAGATCGAACTATAGCGTACATCCTATTCATTTGCGCCAATTGTATATAAGTATAGTTAGGAGTAGACTAGACTATACATGCTTCTTATTTGGAAACGCGAGTGCTAAATTACTACAAAGGCTAGACGTAGTCCAAAATCAGTGCCTTCGCATAGTCGGCGGCTTCATTCGCACCACTCCAGCCTACGTTATGCAGAGTGAGTTATGTATTCCTCCTCTTTTTTCGCGAAGAAAATATTTAAGTAACAAATACTTTCTAAAAATATCCTCAAGATCAAATGATTATTGTTTTAATTGCTTATCAGAATTCCATAATTCGATCTCTTCTGGAATGTCGTATTGGCGCGGCCACAGATTTCCTCTTCTTTATGAGAGTTATAATGACTATAAAGATATTAGAATTACCAAGTTTGATATGTGGCCTACTTTTCAACTTCCTTTTCTAATCTCTTCCATTAACTTGCTTTCCGTAATATCGACTGAAATTGAAGGAATTAATAAATCCAAATTAATGTTGTCTGTATCTGAACTTAAATATCGCACTGATGAAATGTTACGGAAGCAGTACTCAGACTGTATCTTGATATTCACCGATGGATCCAAAACAAAAGAGTACAATGGCTGTTCTTTTTATGATAGTGAAGCTGGTGTAAAGGCCAGGTTCTGTGTAAACGATTCTCATATTCCCGTTATGGGTCTTGAGCTTTTGGCTATATCGGAGGCTCTTTTCTATGTCGAATCAACTGAATATAAAAGAATTGTTATTGTTACTGACTCAAAAAGCAGTTTACTACACCTTATTGAGTGTACTCGAGGAAAACTAGGAAGAAGTGAGGCTTACCTCATTATTAAATGTATCGAACGTTTGATACGTAATGGGATCGAAGTCCACCTTCAATGGGTCCCGTCCCATGTAGGGGTTGCTGGGAACGAAGTCGCTGATGATCTCGCCAGAGTTGCTCAAGCTGACGGAATTCCTCTCGATGTCAAACCTCAGTCCACTGATTACGTAGCATTAATTAAAAAAGTTAGTTTTAATTTATGGAAATCGGAGTTTGACTCTCAATCGACAAACAAAGGAATCTGGTATAGGACTTTGGTTGATGAACCTCCAAAGGTGCCCTGGTTTGCCTCAATTAGACGAAATCGAAGAGAAATAGTTATTTGTTTTAGATTACGATCTGGCCACGTTCCATTGAACAAGTTTGGTTACTTAATGCGTAAAATTGAAAATCCTAACTGTATAGTTTGCTCAAAAGAAGAAGATCTGTTTCATTTGTTGATTGAATGTAAAATAAACGAATCTCTACGATAAGAACTTTTAAATGATACGCAATGTCATCGAAACAATCTATTTTTCATGTTTCATTCAACATTTGGTTCAAATTTTAAGTGTAAATATGGCAGTAGAATAATTAGTTTTTTTATTTATTCTTTATATTTAAGGAAAAATGTAATCTCGTGTCTTAATGTAGATGTAGAAAACCTGTAATGATATTTATTATTGTTCTTTAATATTTATAAGCCGGCTTAATCTTAAGGTTTATGGCTTTAATAAAGATTAAAAAAAAAAAGATTACAATTCTATTCCAAGACGAAGAAACTAAAGTGTAGGCCTATAAATAGTTTGATTCAATTTCATGATACTCTGTACTACACAGAGTAATTTTTTTCCGCGTCTCCTGTGCCTTTCTTTCAATCACAAGCCAGTGCCGTCGACTTCATATCGATTATGTAAACGAGTTTTAGGTAATCAATTTCATTTCACAATCGGGCAGACGGAATCGTATCTATTGTGATGAATAATAATAGATGGTTAAATCGGTTTGCTTATATTGTGTGTAGTTTAATTTCCTAAAATACATTCGATGTTCGGGGTTCAAATGTTTTTGTTCAATGCTTGTGGATATTGCAACTGTTTTCTTCAATTGGTTTTTGTTCCCTGCCGGGGATGGTGGTAGCAAATTCATATATATGGAAATTAATGCTAATTTTAATTAGAAAGAAAGAAATAAATATTTTTTTTGGCCACCCAAAAATACAGATAGAATTACATATATTGCATAAAAAACATCACGAGTATACAAAATAATAAAATGAAGGCTTAATTAATTTCATTGGCACGCTAATTTTCACGTCTAATGCTAATTATAATTAATTGCATTAGCACGCTAATTCTCACGTCTTAGCATACTATATGCTATTGCTATGCTATTTGCTGAAATCGATTCTGTGAGATCTCTGATATTTACGAAAGTATAAACGAAAGTCTGTCGAAAAAACAAATGAGGACCGGATTGCCGCTTTCCCGCTTATTTTGTTATTTTTTTTGTGGCCAGCCATCTATTCAGTCACTATTTTTCATTTTCATCATTGAAAGAATTTAAAATATCAGTCATTTTAAAAATGTGTTACTTAATAATACTTAACTTATAGTTATTTCAATTTTACATCGCGCTGTTATTGAGTGGCTGTATAGAAAGTTGGGACATCATCATCATCATCACCATAACAGCTCATATACGTACCCCCCCAGCGAGGGGCTCGAGCCTACCCTAAGTTAGGGTGTTCAGGCCTTAGTCACGGTAATAATTACCGCGCCTTAATCAGCCACGCTGGTCCTTCACTTTGTTATTATTGTTATATGATTTTCTAAAATTAGTCAAATAGCCTTGTTAATGGACACTTCTCAGAGACTTATCTTTAGCAAATTAAGGTCGAATTACATAACTTATTTATTAATTGCAAAATAGCTCAGGTTGTAACATACTTTGGGATGCTCATATGCGTTCCATAATTCCTTATTGTCGGAACAAAACAAAGCTATTAACATTGTTATTGTGGCGACAAACTTATGTAAGACGGTGGTAGCTAGCCATGTGGGCTCAGAAGCCCTACCGACGAAACCGAGCAGTAAATTTCAGCCCTCGCGGGGAATCGAACCCCGGATCTCGCGATCAAAAAAATCATGTGTTTTTTATACTGGCTTCCCGCTCGCGGCTTCGCCCGCGTTATTATTGATTTCCCGTGGGAATTTATATTTTCCCGTAGGAAAACAATTTTGTAGCCTATTAATAAGCCCGGATAATAAATTTCGTAGAAATTGGAGCAGGTTTTAAATATTTTCCATAGAAACTTTCAACCCCTATTTTGCACCCCTATTTTGTGAATTCCAATAAACCATGAAACACGTGTTCAATGAAATATATTTAAGAGCGTGAATCTCAAGTTTTTTAAAAATCATTGCTAATTTAAAGATTTTTCCATACAAACTTGCAACCCCTATTTCATCCCTTTTGGATTATTTTTTTTTAATCCCTTCTTAGTGTGCGTCCGCATTTTGAATTAAACAACTGCCCCAATTTCAACGTTTCTGCCATTAGCGGTTACGGCTGTGCGTGCGTCTATAGATGGGAACATCTCTTTTTTTTTATATATATATTGATGATGATGATGAATTCTGGATTCGTGACAGATTGCGACGTACGCAGTCCCCCGTATTGATTTTTAGTAAAACGTAAACACCACATCCAATTACGTTGTGGTCATCGAGCAGTAAAACCAGTCGTGGCCGAATTTCCCCGGAGACTTTGGAAACTGGCATCGCGATTTTTTACCTGTCGAATGTGATGGCTCTATTTGCATTTTGATATGTTCCGTCGAAAAGAATCTAGAATCAATTCAAATTGCAGCTGTTTGACAGTATTCAGATAAAATATTAATAAAATTTTAAATTTAAATCAATTACATAAGTACTCATGAAGATTTAAACATTTTTTTTTGTGTTAAAATTTTCTCATCATCACAACTCATATACGTCCCCACCGAGGGGCTCTAGCCTACCCTAAGTTAGGGTGTTTAGGCCTTAGTCAACCACGCTGGCCCAGTGCGGATTGGTCGACTTCACATACATCTTTGAATTTCTTCGCTGATTCATGCAGGTTGCCTCACGATGTTTTCCTTCACCGTAGGGGCGTCAAACAAATATGAAATTCGAAAACGAAAAACACATTGATACATGGCGGTCTCGAACCCCGGACCTCCCGATTGGAAGGCAAGCGCCACAGCGCCACCGACGCTTCAGTACACCACCTTAATGTTGTATGATAAAGATTGAATTAAGAAATCCTGTATAACGCTATTCCAGTTTAATTCAATTCTGTGTCTTTACGGAATGACATGCATTATCATCCAATAGATAGCTTTTAAAAGATAATTTATATAAATCAATTCAGTAACAGAAATTCACAATATAGATAAAATAAAAACATGATTTATTTTATTTATATGAATTTTTTTAACTGAATTGTTTTGAAATTTTGCAACTGAATTTTAAGTAAGTTTTTGTAAGTTTCTTTATCCTTAACCAATTTTCGAGAAATCTGGTGATACGTAGTTATTCACAGGGAATCTGGTGAAGGTCGCGGGAAGCCGCTAGATGCGGGAGGCGCAGGACCGATCGGTATGGAGATCCTTGGGGGAGGCCTATGTCAAACAGTGGGCGTCTCTTGGCTGAAATGAAAGACTGACTGAAAAAGTTCAAACGAGTGCAATACAGTTAAAGATTTCGCCGGGGCTGGTAAGAGCTCGGTGGCCTAGTAGCCAAGGCGTCAACACGATATATCGAAGATGTGGGTTCAAATCCCGCCCGAGATATTTTTTTTTCTTTATTGATTTAATAATTTTTCAATTTCTTTACCACGATTTTATTTATGAATATTCACATTCAATTATGAGAAGTTGACGAGATCCAAAGCAAATAAATTGTTATCATCATTATCATCATCATCATCACAGCTCATATACGTCCCCACCGAGGGGTTCGAGCCTACCCTATGTTAGGGGGATTAGGCCTTAGTAAACCACGCTGGCCCAGTGCGGATTGGTCGACTTCACATACACCATTGAATTTCTTCGCAGATGTATGCAGGTTGCCTCACGATGTTTTTCTTCACCGTAGGAGCATCAGACAAATGAAATTCGAAACGAAATTCACATTGGTACATGGCGGGTCTCGAACCCCGACCTCCCAATTGGAAGGCAAGTGCCGAGTCCGCAGCGCCACCGACGCTCTCAATGAACGAGCTAAATTGTTATAAAGATTATAATAGCTATATTTAACTACACCATTCCCAACTAACTTCAATTAGGAAACTTAAAGCATAGAGCAACTTAACTTATTTGTCGCGTTAAGGACAAATTGCTCGAGCTTATAATGAGGCAATTGTGACTAGGAGTAATTAAGTTTTAGTGCCATGCCTGGCCACTCGTTACGGAAATGTATAGGATTACTAATGTAATCTATAGGGTCATTACTTTCCGTTGCAATCCTTGGAGTACGTAACCTCTGATTTCGATTAGGCCGATTGTAAGGAAAACCCGTTAGTGCGAGCGTCCGTGGCGCTGCACAGAGGGACACGCTCCATACAAGGGCGGTCATAAATAGTTAAAGTCCTGTTACTATCAATACATTGTATTATTTTAGTGACTTATAGTTGTAAAAGTGTTTTAGGAACATTAAAATGAAAGAAGTACATGTATTTACGGAATAAAAAACGTTTACTTCAGTAAAAAACAAATATAAACAATAACATACTTTTACCTAAATTTATCATGAACAAACACTTAAAAATTGGAATGTAAAACATATATTTTAAATAAAATAAGAGTCAAAACATTGATAACATTATTTAATTATAATAAAATAATAAATTAAAATTAATTAAATACAAAAAAAACAAAACAACTAACAAAATACAAATAAATTATTCTTATTCTAACAATATTAAACATGTAACAATTCTATTACACTTTGTGACAGAGTATTTTTCTTTTTAGGGGGAAGTTTCCGAAGACTTGTAATATAAGGATCTGAATGTAATAATAGTCGTTGTATTAAATCTTGATTGGTAACTTCACGTGACATTTTTCGAGTGTGACTTCGTCTATAAATTTTGATATACTTATTTGTCGCTTCAGCAGCTTCTTCGGAAAGTTCTCCTATAGATAACAATGCATAACTTATAATATCTGAACCATGTACGAGCACCTTGTGGACAGAAGCAGGAAGACTATACCACGGATATTCCTCGACCAGGCTGTATGCTGTTTGTAATGCATAGTCTTTAAACTTGCATTCATTAATTTTATGTCCAGAAGATAACGTTTGTAATATTACACAACAACGATCTATGAGATCCTTATTCAAACCTGTAATTTCAGCAGATACAGCTGATTCCAAAAAAAACTTCCTGGCCGTGTTTCCGTCGTTAGACGTCCCGCTTCCACCACTACGCGGCTTGTCAACTATTAAACCTAATCGTTCCCTAAACTGGGACTGTACATATTGTTTTTTATTTGATAACAATTGTTTATCACTATCTAGCCTAACTTGCCATTTTTTTATGTCTAATCTATATGAAAGATGAATAAAATATTCGAAGAAACGTATCCAAGAATGTAGTGGTGATAATCCAAATTGGTATCTACTCTCTATTACAGGTTTTTGTAAACATTCGTCTATTTTATTCATCTCTTTAGGGGTAGCATTACATATATAACATCTACTTGTAGATGTTTCACTTAAAGCACTACAAATTTTACCATCTACCATTGAAAGCTGCAACTTATGAGAAACGACCAATTCACGATTGTCGATCTGAATAAAAGTAGGTTGCAAACTTTCAATTTTATCCTTAAAATAAGCTTCCTCTTGCAAAGACACTGCTGTGCTTTCTTTCAAAAATTGAAATCGAATAGGACGGCAGTACCTAGTGGAAGAGGGTCGAGGATTTTTCCATAAAATTTTACAATTATCTTCAGCTAATTTTACAATAATTTGAAGGGGTACATAAGATGTTACAAACAAACTACTATCTTCTAAAGTTGAATCTGAAAAAAATTGTTTGTATTCACTATGTCCAGTGCTGCCATCGAATCCCCATTTCCCAAGTAAAGAGATATTAGACAAACAATCATCAGGAATCTGATCTAAGACCTCTTTTTGAGATTCAAGGATTCGAGAAGCTGTGTGATCAAAAAGACTTTGTAATTCAACTTCAGCTGAAGACTCGGAAACAGTTATATTAGAAGGGTAACATCTCTGTTTCGCTTTAGTAATTTGTTGGTAACATGGTAATACATTAGGAGAAATCTTACTATTAACAAAGTTTTTAATTAATAAATACTGATGTTTTGTCAACTGAGCATCAGTCACAAGTGACAAGACATCATCAGTGCTAACTCTAGAAATACACGAATCGAATGAACAGTCTGAAACATCAAGCAATGCACTCACAGTAGAATCATCAGACTTTGACAAATCAGCTACTCTCCGACGTTTAGTCCTTTTACTACATTGCGTAAAAGGTTTTCGAGGACGACCACGTGAATGACACGGCGACGTTTCAGACGGAGTACATTGCTTATTGTTTTCACAAGTTGAATTTTTTCAATAACATTAAACCAATCGGAATTCTTATATAAAAGCTTGGTTTTATCCCTATTACATTTTTTCCAGAATCGAGCAATAGCTTTACATAAATTATTAACAATTTTCTCTAAATAATGAATATCAATGTTCTCAGCATCGTCGTTCAGAGTAGTCAACAAACTTTGTAGGACTTGACGACACTTTTCCGAGTCATTATCGGTATTGACAGTTAGCCATATTTCAAGAATATGCATTCTTGAAAACGAGCATATATATAAATTACCTAAAACAAAAAAAAACGGTTAAAATTCAGTCACAAAACCTACACAAAGCACTAAGACTAAATAAACTAATTCCGTAGCAAATGCTACGAGATAATCTGGCAACCGTAGCACCCTTGTCATCGCCAAAAGGGCAGATAAGGGCAGCCAAGTTTTAATTTTCCTAAGATAAGAAAGTCTAAAGATTATGGTGCAATATACCTCCATAGTCGGAGCGAGTGGGAACATATTTAAAAGTTTATTCAAACTTTGAATATTAAAATATAATACTCCAAGAAAAGTCGCCTCGTAGCAATGACATACTAAAGAAAATATATACTAAGATACAATTAAAATAAAAATATTAATTATTACATACCCTGTTCTTGGATATCCATTTCAGAAAAAACTCACACAGCACTCACAGGTCCCGCAATGACAACAAATGACGTCACGCTTTTTAATGACTCACTGATAACAGTATTTACGATTGGCGATGCGCTCTCTTTGAATGCACAATAGATAATGAAGGCGCACTCTAATTACTGACCTATTTATAGTTTCAGAAGGTACCGCAACTATCCAATGTAACGACAAGGAATAAAATGTAAAACAAGAAAGCAGGTTTTTAAGATTTATGACCTATGGATGTCCCACAGTGCGCTGTGGGTTTGGCACTTTTTTATTATTTTTTTCTCGGGGGGAAATGCGTAACCGCACCGTACCCGCCGTTGGCTAAACAGCGAGCGTGTGTGGGGCTCTCCCGGCAGGGTGCCAGGCCTACCCACTAAAACCCCCCGGTGTTCTCCCTGCCCTTAAGGGCGCGCTAGGTAAGGTCCACACTGCGACTGCACTGCCCCCCTAGACAAATGCCACACGCTAACTTTTATGCAGTCGGTCTGCAGCCGCAAACGTCCGTAGGCTGCGGTAACCGCTTACATCAGTTGGCTTGAGGTTTTATGTTGCGAGTGACTGGTCGCAAGCGTACATAGGCTGCGGTGACCGCTTACATCAGGTGGCTTGAGGTTTTGTATTTCGAGTGACTGGTCGCAAGCGTACATAGGCTGCGGTGACCGCTTACATCAGGTGGCTTGAGGTTTTGTATTTCGAGTGACTGGTCGCAAGCGTACATAGGCTGCGGTGACCGCTTACATCAGGTGGCTTGAGGTTTTGTATTTCGAGTGACTGGTCGCAAGCGTACATAGGCTGCGGTGACCGCTTACATCAGGTGGCTTGAGGTTTTGTGTTTCGAGTGACTGGTCGCAAGCGTCCATAGACTGCGGTAGCCGCTTACATAAGGTGACTCGAGGTTTTGTGTTGCGAGTGACTGGTCGCAAGCGTCCATAGGCTGCGGTAGCCGCTTACATCAGGTGGCTTGAGGTTTTGTGTTTCGAGTGACTGGTCGCAAGCGTCCATAGACTGCGGTAGCCGCTTACATAAGGTGACTTGAGGTTTTGTGTTGCGAGTGAATGGTCGCAAGCGTCCATAGGCTGCGGTAGCCGCTTACATCAGGTGGCTTGAGGTTTTGTGTTTTGAGGGACTGGTCGCAAGCGTCCATAGACTGCGGTAGCCGCTTACATAAGGTGACTTGAGGTTTTGTGTTGCGAGTGACTGGTCGCAAGCGTCCATAGGCTGCGGTCTCCGCTTACATCAGGTGGCTTGAGGTATTGTGTTACGAGTGACTAGTCGCAAGCGTCCGTAGGCTGCAGTAGCCATTTTATTTAGATCAATATGTATCTATAATAAAACTGTTTGTCTAACAAAAGTTGTCCTGTACCGCTGTCGGTACCTACATCATAAGCGCACACGTTGTGTTGTGATACTGAATTATTCATCCAACTGCATTATGTATAATCACGGTGACGTCCCGCTTACATAAATTAGTTTCGCGTCGAGCACAGCCTGCAATAACACTGCTTAAGGTGATGTTTGTCGAAAATTGGTAGAGATTTGCGTGAAAGCATAATTTTTGAAATATTACAATGCTTCAATGTAAGTCGCTACTTTTGAATTTATTATGCTGAACTAATAGTGGTGGTACATTCGAGTACAACATGGTCGATACGGTCAAAATTACAAAAATATGTAGACTCTATCAACTCCACCTCAATGTCAATAGTCAATAAAGTCTGTCAATCAATGTATTTGAAACTTGACAGTATCGCTATATAATAAAAATATAATTCAAGGTTATCGTGGGTCTTAGGGCCGATTTTTCAATCCTCAGATAACTTTTATCCAGAGAATAACGTTGACAAGTCGACAGTTAATCTTTATGGAAAATTTGTCAAAACGTCAACATTATTCGCTGGAAAAATAATATCTGACGATTGAAAATTCGGCACTTAATCTTATTGTGCCGATTGCAGGCTAACACAACATTGGTACGTAATACAATTAGTAATTCAATATTCTAAACAATTTGGATACATATAGATAAGATAAGATAAGATAAAATTTATTCACTTTAAAAGGCTTAATCCTAATACACACAGGTCTTATATTTAAACTTATATTTAAACAATATTCAAAAATTAAGATAAAAAAATAAGATCTAATTTACTTTTAATCATAAAATGTACTTTCATTTGTACACTGTGACAATTTTTAATGATACCTAAACTAAGTAACCAAAAGTTGTTTACTTGTATCTTAGGTTGTATCAAAATCTGTATCACACTGAAAATTTAGAAAAACTGAAAATTTACACATACCAACTAAAGATTAGTTGGTATGATGTGCTTAATTTACTAAATAAGTGGGATTGTTTTGATTGAGCACATCATACCAATTAAAGATTAGTTGGTATGATGTGCTTAATTTACTAAATAAGTGGGATTGTTTTGATTGAAATTTTCAGTGTGATACAAATTTTGTTTGTAAGAATAAACACTAAAAAGTAATATATGATACCCTGAATCTATAACCTTCACTATATTAAATATACTTATTTTACATAATTATTTATCAACTAATAATAGCTGTTCTGTGTCATCATAATTTTTAGCCAGCCAGCTTACAATTGTCTTTTTACATGCTACATTGTTCATAGGGTAAATAGTGAGGGAGCGATTTATTTTATTGTACCAATAACTGCCAAGAAAGCAGAAAAACCTACGGGAGTGCGCCTTCTGAAACGGTTCGACGAAACAGACAATGTCTGTTCGTCTTTTGCTGGTTTGGTATGCTGGATTGAACGGTAATAATGAGTGCTTTTTAGTAACTGTTAGTAAAACGAAAAGCTGACGCACTGAGAGAACATTACATTTGCTAAGCAATTCAGCTATTGGGAAACGGAAAGGTCAGAATGTACTGAATATACCATATACGACAATTTGGATACATATTGTGAGACGATGATTAGCACACGATTTTTAACCGACTACAAAAAAGGAGGACGTTTTATTTTTGAGTTTTTTATACAACTTAGTTGGCAAATAAGCATGCCCACCTGATGGTACCTAAGTGGTAACAGTCACCTATAGTACATGTGGCTCCTGTGAGCTTCGCAGCAAATCTGCAACAACCACAAGAACTACAGTGTACGTTGCCAACTCATGGCATAAGATGTAAAGTCACGATACCCAGAGAAAGAAAGAAAGAAAGAATCTTTATTTGCAAGAATATGGTAAATACAGGTTCTTACAGTTTGGTTCCATCATATTCTGTCGAATTCATCAACGTGCAAATGTTATGGGTATTTATGACGGCGTTAAAAATGTTATAATTATTGTTAAGCGATGTCAAATTAAAGCAATGCAATGTTACAAATGTCAAAAATAAAAATTCTAAATGTCAAAGAGAGAAATGTTTGTTTTGCCAATGTATTTGGCAATGAATAGGGTGTGCTTTATTTACATACGTGCACTTATGTAGTCGCTACATTTGTCAATTCTTAACAGTAATCTACTATGGAATGTATCTATTTTTTAATGTTCACTGATCACTCCGCCATGTGTGGGGGCGATTTTCAAAATTCCTTTTGTATTTGAAAGAGGTGGTCCCTTGCTTGATGTGGTCCCATTGCCACCAAAGCATGATGATGAAATCTCAGGAAAATCAAGGGAAACCCTTTTTGATAGGCACGTCTAAAGCGTTTCATGTTTTTTTCTGTATACAAGGTTATTTTTTAGTTATGACAAAAATTTTGTGTGCTTGTTCAGACAAGCAAACTGAACAACTTTTACTATGGCACCAACTTTGAAATCGCAAAAAAAATCAGCTGTTTCATACATTTAGGTTCAGCGAATGTTGAACATTTGTATGGAGCAGCTGATTCTTTTTTGCGATTTCGAAGTTGGTCCCATAGTGAAAGTTGTTCAGTTTGCTTGTCTGAACAAGCACACAAAATTCTTGTCATAACTAAAAAATAAACTTGTATATTCATGAATTTGAATCTGGTAGTCATCTAATCATGTTACTGAGCTGATGATGGAAGGTTTCTGGTGGGTTAGGGGTTAGGGAATAGTTCTTTCAATATAACGGAAACTTATTGACGCGTAGTTCTGCAGGGTTACTCTGAACCATTTCCGATGGATCGTCATTAGGATCGTGATTTTTCATACGCTTGAGTAACAATACTAGCGCCAAATTGGATCCATATTTTGAGAAAATTTAATAATACTGAGTTTGGTCCACCCAAAATCCGCACAATACGGGGTCAATTCGAAGCCAAAGCGCAAAAATAAGCGTACTAAAAATCTCAATGCCGATCGATCGAATTCGGTTCAAGAGTAACTCTACTGTTCTTTCAAGAGATTTAGTGAGCGGAAGGTGGAAAGCGTAACTCCTTAGCAATTAGGTTGATAATAGTTTGGAAAAATTCCTTCAATGTTGCTTAGTGCGAAAGACATTATATTTTAAGTTACTCTGAAACGTGCCCCTTCCTGGCGCGGGCTGCGTCGTCCGCTCTCCTGAGGGAGCGGCCGCTACCAAATGAAGCCTTAATGACCACAAGGCCAAAAGCAAAGGCTGAGTTTTGTCGGTAAGAGTCCGACGTAACCTTAAGCCAAAAGCAAAGGCTGAGTTTAGTCGGTAAGAGTACGGCCGGCCGTTCAGGAATCCATGAGGGCTCTCCGCTTCTTTTTTCGCAGATGTATGCAGGTTGCCTCACGATGTTCACAACCCTTCGCAAAGTTAGTGTTAACTGTATGGCACCTACTGTGTATAACAAAATTCCATTGTCCATTAGGTCTATATCTGACAATCATCAGTTTTAAACTACACTCAATGGTTTTCTTGGTACTAAAGCGTATTACAATCTTCAAGTCTTCTTAGATGAGATGATAAGACAACTCAGCAATGGAAACCACAATAATTGTATCCATTTATTATATTGGCTTAATTTAATTGTTTAATCTCTTATTTGACATTGTAACTTATTTGACATCATAATTCCCTAATTTGACTTAAATTATTTTGTACCTATAACATAACTTTCATTGACATTATAAATACTATTATTATTGTTTTATTTTTGTGATTTTAAATATTATTATGATCGTGGTTATCCTAATTTGACATTATTTATTATAAATGTATTTAAGCTTGTTTAGAATTGATAAATTTCTTATTTGACATTGTAACTTATTTGACATCATAATTCCCTAATTTGACTACAAAAATTATTAATATCTATTTTATAATTAAGTTTTATTGACATTGACATTATAAAGTGACTATAAAGTGTGATTATAAAGTGTAAATTTTAGTGACTGTAATTATTATGAAGATCGTGGTTATCCCAATCTGACATTTATTTATTATTATTGTATTTAGAATCTTGACATGTTAATTTTTAATTTACTTCTCATATGCCTATGGCGAATCATGGCTGTACTCTGTTTGTATTGCATTTAACACCTATGTATATACCCATGTTTTATGAGCAAATAAAATGATTGATTGATTGATTGTTTTCCTTAAGCGCAGGAGCGTCGGCAAATTACATAATATGAAATTCGAAAAACGAAAAGCACATTGGTACATGGCAGGATCGAACCGATCCGTATCATGATGTTGTCTCATTCATGCGTTGGAGCAACAACGCTATAGGCAATTTTGAGCATTATGTTTGAGAATATTAAGTTGATATTTTCTTGTAGCAATTACTAAAACGTCAATTTCAAAATGTCTGAACTGTGGCTAAGTATGAAATGATGTAACTTCACACGGTTGTGCTTAAAATAGTTAATGTAATAATGTAGAATAAGTTTGAATTCGATAAAAACGGTACTTTCTTTATGGTAATTTTAATTCAAGCGTGCATATTCAACTATACATATATATCAGCTAGTACAAATGTATAGTCGATTAGTTGACAGATTTCAAGCGCGTTTTTGTATGAACTGCTCTATCTGACTACGTTTAGTAGTAAATCAATGCCGCACACATAAACGAGCGATTATTCAGGACTCGGGCGGGGCGCGCTGAAACCTACGGGAACCCAGAGGCGATTACAGGTAATCCTGAGAGGTACGGAACGGACATTTGAAACATTGACGTTGCCAAAAGCATTCCTAAGCCGTGCCCGCGTTATTGTGATACTCGAAAATTATTTTCCTTAACATTTCCGTGTAATGGGAAATGGGAAAGGATTACATTTTTAGAGTGCTGTCAAACAGCCAGCATGGATTTTTACAAGTAAACAGTTTTCACCTTTCTAGGGACTGAATCTCATAGAGATTATAAAAAATAAGAACCGGCCAAGCGCGAGTCGGACTCGCCCATGAAGGGTTCCGTAGGATTTATGACGTATTAAAAAAACTACTTACTAGATCTCGTTCAAACCAATTTTCGGTGGAAGTTTGCATGATAATGTACATCATATATTTTTTTTTGTTTTATCATTCTCTTATTTTAGAAGTTACAGGGGGGGACACACTTTTTACCACTTTGGACGTGTCTCTCGCGCAAACTATTCAGTTTAGAAAAAATGATATTAGAAACCTCAATATGATTTTTGAAGACCTACACCCCACACGTATGGGTTTGATAAAAAAAAAATTTGAGTTTCATTCTATGTATGGGGAACCCCCAAAATTTATAGCTTTTTTCTATTTTTGTATGAAAATCTTAATGCGGTTCACAGAATACATCTACTTACCAAGTTTCAACAGTGTAGTTCTTATAGTTTCGGAGAAAAGTGGCTGTGACATACGGACGGACAGACAGACAGACAGACATGACGAATCTATAAGGGTTCCGTTTTTTGCCATTTGGCTACGGAACCCTTATAGATTTGGTACAAAAAATAAAAACCGACTTCAGATACACTGAAAAGTTAAAAATAATATAAGAAGGTACAGACAACGTCACACTTCTATATTGAAGTCGGTGCCAAACGATGGTCTCCTAGAAAGTCTTAAAACATGTCACCGACTTCGATATAGAATTGCGATGTTGTCTGTACCTATTCTTATATTATTTTTAACTTTTCAGTGTTTTTGAAGTGGGTTTTTATTTTTTGTAAAATATTTTTTATTTTTAACTTTTTAGTGAATGAAATCTTTTTAGTGATAGAAACCCTAAGCAAATTTAATTTAATTAGCGTTTCCCTGATTTTCATGGGATCCCATCATCAGATCCTGACTTTGGTCACTATGGGACCACCCTTGGAGTATACTCTATCGAATACAAAAATAATTGTGAAAATCGGTCCACAATGATCCACGGTCTAGTTTTCACTCGACTAAGGAAGGCGGGGGAGTTTTGATAGCGGTCTCTAATAAATTCTTTTCGTCACGTTGCAAGGAATATGATAGCCTATGTGAAGATATATACGTAAAGGTGGATATAGATTCCCATCATAGTATATTCCTTTGTGCTGTGTACCTTCTTCCCCCTATAAATAAAAATATTCTTGAGCATTTTGTAGAGAATTTTAGCCGTGTATCTGAGAATATGGATAATGTCTGTATTATCGGCGATTTTAATATGAGGAATATATCTTGGACTGATACTGATGATATGTCTTCGACAAGTCACAGTTCCACATTGGCTAAATATTTTTTAGACTTTGTATCCCTTTGTAATTTGACACAGCATAATAACATAACAAACATTAAAAGCAAGGTACTTGATTTGGTTCTGAGCAATTTGGCGGATGTGACTGTTAGGGAGTCTGTAAATCCTTTAGTACCTATCGATCCTTACCATACACCCTTAGATATATATTTTAAATTTGTTAATAATGTATCATTAAAGGCTAACCGTAGTCAGTCAGATATAGATGAGGTGGATTGGTCGAGTGAATTCTCTCACTGTGAAAATGTCAATGACATGGTTACAGTATTTTATACAAAAGTAAACACGATAATAGATAATAACGTCCCATTATCTAAAATTAGTAAAGGTAGATATCCACCTTGGTTTGATAAGCAATTGATTAACTTGATTAAGGAAAAAAATAAATTACTTCACGTTTAGAGTTTATAAGACCCCGCTAGATAAAATATCACTACAGATTCTCAACAAAAGGCGTAAATTACTTGCGAAAACCTGCTATAATAATTATATTAACAGAACAGAAGACAATATTAGAAAGGATCCTAAATATTTCTTTAGTTACACAAAAAGCAAGCGTGACAGCAGTGCTCAAATACCTCAAACCACGTTTTTAAATTCTTCTAGCACGTCAGATGGTCCAGGTGTATGTAATTTATTTGCGTCTTACTTTTCATCTACGTTCGATCATTCTTCTAATACATTGTCTGATGATACCCTCGCGGCGAAGGAAAACATCGTGAGGAAACCCGCATTCACCAGCGAAGTAATTCAAAGGTGTATGTGAAGTCAACCAATCCGCACTGGGCCAGCGTTGTTTGACTAAGGCCTAATCGCCTTAACTAATTAGGGTAGGCTCGTGCGCCTCGGTGAGGACGTATATGAGCTGTGATGATGATGATGATGAGGAGCGTCGGACAAATGTACATATGAAATTCGAAAAACGAAAAACACCTTGGTACATTGCAGAACCCCGGACCTCCTTATTAGATGACCTGAGGCCCAATTCTGCTAATAAGTTACAGTCGAATCGAAACTAAACCGTTGCGATCGACCAAGGGAGCGCGTATACTGCCATGCAACTGTTCGATGACGTGATAAGGTGGCGTTCTGATTGGTCGATCACAACGGTTTAGTTTTTGATTCGGCTGTAACTTATTAGCCGAATTGGGTTCCAGTGCCGAGTCAACAGCGACGCCGACGTGCCACACCCGGATTTTCGATTATCTGAATCACAGAATAAATAATAGTACTTAAGTACAGAAGGATCGCTTTCAAAGAAAGCCATGTTTAGGTATGAAAATTTACCTACTCTAACGACCTTCATCTGACTGCACGGGAAATTCAAATTTATTGCATAACACGAGTGTTCCTATTCCGTTACGCGTCGCTTATCCGATACCGATTTGGCGATAAGAGCGCAGGGTTCCCACTCACCGATATGCGGTTATCGTTACAAAAATGACTTCAATTATTACGTGCGACGCGGCCAGTGTGCGAGCCGAGCAGCAAGCTTTTGCCACATACCGCCAGGTCGGTTCGCTGCCGGCCAAACGTACCTAAACTGCGGAGTGAAACCCCCCTGTCTGAATGCCGAACGACAACAATTAGTCCGGTTAATCGAGTCTCTACGTAAGTAGTTCTTGTACGATTTGCAAACTCTTAAACGAAACTCGATGTACGTTGCCCACTTGCGACATGAGATGTCAAGTTACGTTCTGTGTGCGGAGTGCGAGTTTTATCGAGCTCTTCTCGATCGTACGCATCGAACGCGTAAACGCGAATTTGTATGGAATCAGAGCAGCGCCATCTAGTAGTCACTAGATAAAGCTGTCTCATTCCATAGCAGCTACTAGATGGCGCTGCTCTAATTCCATACAAATTTGCGTTAATGCGTTCGATGCGTACGATCGAGTAGAGCTCGATAAAACTCGCACTAGGCACTCAGATGCTTGAGTGCAGAATTAGGTGAGACTGATGTAACCGCGCCGACGGCTCCATTATCCGAGTCTCCCGCTGGCAATCCATAAAGACCCATTCACACGATACACGTTTCTCGCCTGTTGCATACAATTAAATTGAAGCAATAAATGACTTTCATGGTCTAAGCAACACGTAACGTTCTTGATCTAGTTGATAAGTTTTGTTGCAAAATTTTCTTTGTGTAAACAGCACGTACAATAGTTCCTTAATCAAGTCTTGTACCTATTCTACTGATTCATCTGCAAAAATCCCATAAACACATAATGATTGCGATAAATCTCAATAGACTTTATTAAATCAGCAGACCTGAATAATTATACTTTTTGACTAAAACCTTTAAAACGTTCAACACTTAAATGAAATATTCGCCAACGCAAAACATGCAATACTTGAGGCGACCGCCAATAAATTGTACATGTCAAAACTTGTAAGCAATAATCTCCTCAACATAATTATATTAGTGTAAACAAAAGACACTTGCAATTATTTTCTGTCAAGTCTTGCATTCAATAATTGCATTTTTATACTATATCCGCGTGTAAACAGTTGTTTATATTTTTTGAAAGTCAAGTATTGCGCTTAATTTATGACATTCAGTTATTGATCTTGTATTTTCGCACAAGAAAATGGCATCATGTAAATGACTCTTTACTCTGGCAATTTGGTATTGAGTTATCAAATCGATGGCCGACTGCCGATGAATACAAAATCACCCTTCAGAACTCCATGTAAATGTTATCGGACAATTAAAAGACAACTAATGCCCTCCGTCGCTCCGATCATGTCCGAGAATCATCTCAACCAGTTTTATTCAGAATCGACCCTCTTCTAGGCATAATTAATATTAACGATTATCGGTAATTTGCAGAGACAGAGGAAATTACATCGATACAAATCTTTACTACCCTTACTTATATTATAAACGCCAAAGTTTGTGACGACAATGGTTACTCTTTCACGCAAAAACTACTGAATGGATTTGGATGAATTTTTGAGGGTAGACGGATTACGACAGGGGTTAACATATAGGCTACTTATTATCCCGGAAAAGTAAGTAGTTCCCGCGTGAAAGTAATTTTTTCTTTGAACTTTTAAGGCGATAGATAGTTCGCGGGCACAGATATTACTTTATATTATTATAAACGCGAAAGTGTGTCAACTTGTCTAACTGTTAATTACCTCTTCACGCTTAAATCGCTGAACTGATTTAGATAAAATTTGGTATAGGGATAGCTTGAGTCCCGATAAAGGACATAGGATAGTTTTCATCGCAGAAATCATCCTTTGAGAGGATGAAAAGGTGGGTCGGACGTTTGTATGGGGAATCAAGAACTGCTGAAGCACGGTACCTAATAGTATATACAGTATGTCGCCTCGGCCCCGCTTTGAAATTTTATACCTACGGCCGCTCGCCATCGCTTGGTGCGTTGGCTCGCGATAGAGCTGCTCGCTTCCATAAATAAATACGCTTACTAGACATCGACCGCGACAGACCATGCGCTCCGTTTGGCTCGTGCGTATGCCCTGCGGCGAACGGCATTCGTGACTGCCCTTGTAGATGCGATCCCAGTGGGGCTAGCACGCAGGAGAATCGAAAATCGAATCGAAATCCGAATCGAGGAGTTTGTATGGCAATTTTATTAGCGCCACGGCGGTGAGTAGCAGAACTAATAAAATTGCCATACAAACTCCTCGATTCGGATTTCGATTCGATTTTCGATCCTCCTGCGTGCTAGCCCCACAGATCGAGGCACGTAGGCATAGCGCGTGTTTCGACCGTTTCTATGAAGTCGGTCTACTGTAGGTACAATTACCGTGGCTGAACCGATTTAGATCAAATTTGGTATGGAGATAGATTTAAACAAGCATACTGCCCATCTGATGGTAAGTGGTAACAGTCACCATGTGACTCCTGGGAGATTCGCAGCAAAACTACAACCCCCACAAGAACCACAGTGTACGTTGCCAACTTGTGACAGCAGATGTAAAGTCACAGTAATTTCACTGCCATATCTCACCCTTCAAACCGGTACACAGCAATGCAAGCACTGCTGCTTTGCGGCAGAAATAGGTAAGACGGAGATACCCAACCAGGCGACCCTGGTACAGAGTCTCACTCCAGTTTGAGTTGTGGAAAAGGATATAAGCAGATTGAATGAAAATCAGCTATTACTAATCTATTACTTAACGTCCACACGGACGAAGTCCAATACGATTGTGTATCGTGAATAGGCTAGATGACTATAAAAAATTTTTTTGCTTTAATAGAAGCTCATTCATATAATAAACAGAAAGAAAAAAACCGGTTTTCGAATAATTATTAAAACAACCCAATATAAGGTATTAAAGATTTTTCTCCATCTCTTTCTAGCAAAACGGCAATTTACAAGGAGTTTATATGGCCGTACTCATCAATGACGTCACGGTTGATGTCGGATCTCTCTGTCTAATCGCCTTCAAATTAACAACTTAAATTGCTTGTATCTAATGTAATTTCTAAGCCGATTTTAATTCTGATTTCACAGGACTGCATCTTTTTCCACTGTATTTTAATATTTAATGACGAGACGTGAAAATTAGAATTCAGTCATCATCCCAATTACACGTTAGACCACGAGCTGAAAAATAACAGGACAAAAGGGATCAAAATTAAATATAATATTTACTCGTTTAATGAAATCAGTCATTTTGTCAGTGATGACTTTTGCTCCGTAATTACATATACCGCGGCGGTTAGTATTCCACCGATCAGACCTAGGTCTGAGCAAGCTTCTGATGAAAGGTTATCAAGCCCAAGACACTGTTCCAGACCGGTAAGGAAATGATTGAACAGTTGGTAGCGGGGCGAAGTTTATGAGCATAAACAGGTTACTGGCTTCGAAGAAGACGGAATAATCAAGATGGAACTTCACTTTAGGTAAGTTCGTTTGATGATTATTTAAAAATAAAAATGAATCGTTAAATATATTGTTAGACGCAAAACTGAATAGGTGGTCCGATTGGGTTAATATTTGTTGGATGACTGAGAAGGTTCGTATGGAGAGAAAAATTAGAAGAAAAGTCGGGATATACATAATTCATCATTATCACAATTCATCATTTCACCCAAGAGACCCACACTGGCTAGGCTTCCTCCAGGGATTTCCAAACAGATCGGTCCTGCACATGCATTCAGCGGCTTCCCGTGACTTTCAACAGATCGTTATTGCATATCGATCTGATATGCGGCTACCAATCGAGGACCTTTCCATCCTAATGGTCACTGCGAATGAAGTGTCCTGCCTACTACAACTTAAGGTTTGCGTTTCTTGCCGGCTATGCCGGTGACTAATTCTTTTACGGATCTCATCTTTCTGTGTGGAACCTCCAAACTTTACAGGCGTGGGTACTATTTGGAATACAACATAATTTTAGTCTTATCCATTTTTATTTTAAGATAGACTTGTTGGAAAACTCGACAGAGTTATTCGAGCATTCTGACTACGCGTTCATCAGTAGTCATCATCATCTCATCGAAAGTGAGTCATGTAGGTAATCGCCGTTTATGTTGATTCCCAGTTCTCTCCAGCCCAAAAGCATAAATACATCCTACAATACAGCTGGGAACAGTTTCGGCGATAACGTTGCCCTGTCTCACACCTCGTTGGTTTCGAGTTTTGGTCCTGTAGGCTTACTGACATAGAGGCGCTTTTGAACAATTACTGCAACATTTGGATGTACCGATAGTCTATTTGGCACCTCTGGAGTGAACTAATTAAGAACGACCCAGGTGTCGACAGAATCAGTGCTGTGCCATAATGTCAAACACGGCAAAAGAATACAAAAGCTTTTTTCATTACTCATACTCTGAAAGTGGGTCTGAACTTGCCTTAGGAGCGGGTTGAAAGTAATACTTTTCAGCCCTAGGGAGAATCGCTTTCAACTGACAGCTGTCATATTATAAAAAGAAACTAGTTCTATTTTCACATTATTTCTGTTGAAACAAGATGTTCCAACTTTCTATACAGCCACTCAATTACAGCGTGGTGCAAAATTGAAAGACCATAAAGTTAAGATTTCTTTGATATAATATAGATTTGGCAAAATATTTATCATTTTTTCAATGGTGAAAATGAAAACTAATGGCTGAATAACTGGCCGGCCACAGAAAAAAAAACAAATTAAGCGGGAAAGCGGCAATCCGATCTTCATTTGTTTTTTTCGAGATTTGTTTATACTTCCGTATAGCAGAGATTTGTATTAACAAAATGAGTTCATCTGATTCAGATATGGATTTAACGCCTGATTTCATAAAAGAAGAGGCTAAAGCAGAAGTTGTTGATTTATTAAAATAAAATTCACTCATTTTGTTTTTAGCTAATTCATGTTTTTATTTTTACTTTCCTTGTATTCGTAATGAAAAGCACAGTGTTTACCTCGGGTTAAAGACTTATTTAGTCCCTCGAACTATAGGCGCCCTCGCTAAGCTCGGGCGCCAAACCCCGTCTCGGGACTAAATAAGTTACTTTCACCCCTTTTTTTTTTTTTTTTTCGAGGGGAATGCGTGACCGCACCGTACTCGCCGTTGGCTAGACGACGAGCGTGTGTGGGGCTCTCCCGGCAGTGAGCCGGGCCTACCCACTAAACCCCCCGGTGTTCTCCCTGCCCTTATGGGCGCGCGTGGTAGGGTCCACACTGCGACTACCACTACCGACGCGCCCGGGCTAGCCCGACCTAACTGGTCGGGCTATCGCCAAGGGGGGATTGCCCGAGAACACTAGGGCAATCCCCAGACGGAGGGCCTTACGGCGACGTGCCCGGGGCCAACCGTGCACGCAGGCCTCCACGGCAGGGTCATTAGGCGGGCATCGCTTGTGCGAATGCCCGCCTTCGCCTGCCTGTCCGTCTGCGCTCCCTCTCCGCGGCCTCCTTCTGCAAGATGACGTCCTCGCAGAAGGAGGTGACAGCCCCCCATTCCGCCTCGCCGCGGAGCATGGCCACGACCATGCTCGTCAGCGAGAGGTTTCCGTCACCCAGCGCAGCGATGAGTTCGCTGCGCTGGCGTCGCCAGGCCGGGCACACCAACAGGGTGTGCTCGGCAGTGTCGTCGGGAGCGTCGCAGTGATGACACTGCGGCGTTTCCTCCCGACGCGCGACCCGGTGCAGGTAGTGGCCAAAACAACCATGTCCGGTCAGTACCTGCACCATGCGGAACGAGAGACTGCCCTGCCGGCGCCCTACCCACTCCTCCAACACCGGACGTATCGCTTCTATCGTCCGGTGGCCGGCAGCTGGGAAGGCGAGCGCCTCACCCCATCGACGCAGAGCCTCCCTCTGCGCCTGGGTACGAATCCGCTCCACTTCTTCAGGAGCGGATCGTCCCCCCCGTTCTCTGACAGAAACCCGATGTCGATACACCTCCGCATGGACGCGTGCATCGACATCCCACGGCGTTTGGCCCGCAAGAACGCAGGCCGCGCCGTGGCTGACCGTGCGATAAGCTCGCACGGCCCGGGTTGCTATGACCCTCTGCGGACGTCGCAAGAGGGCCACCGTTCGGGGGGAGAGGCACTCCGCCCACACCGGGGCTCCGTAGAGTGCCATCGAAAGTTACTTTCACCCCTAGGGTAACAATGTACTATTACGTAACATCTTTCGGGACTCCTAGTCTGTATAAATTAATCACTGAATATAATGTCGCTGAGCGCAAAACTCAAGGACAGTCATACCAATTCGCCTTTTTAAAAATATTTATTGATGTCCGAAAATGGTTCCAATGGAAATGAGGGAAAATCCCATTTTTTTGTCCCATTCAAACTGATTTTAGCTGCCAATTCAAACGCTTAGAAATGAGAAGCTTTGACTGGGATATCTCTGTCAACTCAGCTGTGCTTTTAAATATTTGGTGAACTGGGTGAATTTATTTTGCCCAAAATAAACATCAATAGAATTCGACCCTTATAATACTACGTAATGAATTAAATCGAAATCCAGAATTCAACATTTTTTATTGACATTAATGTTTTTATGACTAGGTATTACCGCTTAGAAAATTTGGAACGGAATGAAAATTATTATTAATTAAGTTTCGAAGCAGAGTTGTTGATGACGCAGTATTTACTGTATCAGCTGATGCTGATTTTGATTTTGGGAAAATACAAGAGACATAAACGGTCATATCTTTTGAATGCATTGACCTACAAGAACGATTTTTCCGCAGCTGAGAAAAATTGTAGACCTGAGCATTTGACATTTGATTTCAGTTTGATGTCTCTATGCGTTCCTGGGTAAAAGAGTCTTGACAGTCAGAAGGACAGACGGACAATTACTGTATGACTACTTATCTTAACTATGAGACAATTTGCATACAAAATTTGTGATTCGGTACACACTGCTAGATCTGATCAGCACGCCTAGCACAAGAATCCCGAGATAAATATGTCTATCATTAACTGTCACTTTCTCGACACCAAACAATAGCTATCTCATTCGCTACTGTCAAAAGTGACATTTCGGTGTAGAGGAATAGGCCGAGAAAATACTCTCGCGATCCTTGTGCTACGCGTGCTTTATATGACAGCCTCTTCGTTTTGGTAGCATTTGTAGTAAATAATTATAACCGTTAAGAGTAGGAATGTTCTGACATTTCTTTAGTCAACACTCAGTCAAAATAATATGGTCCCAATCAACATTTGAACTATGCGATAGTATTTAGAATTTTATATTCTATTTGATACTTTCTATATTCTGCTTAAACTTATTTATGATTCCAATAAAATAGCTTATTCCTCTGTTGAGATGAGATGAGAAGCATGCATCAACTTCGGCGCTGTCGTCAATATCAATCAAAGACGAAGCTACACGATAAGACTCGCAAATCCTTAGACCTTTTTAAGTCGTCAAATAGGCGAATATTTTCTTTAACATACACGCTTATGTATTGGAGAAAACGCGCCTTACAGTATCGATTTTCATGCTTCAGTGATCGCATCACTCGAGTCCCATAATTAAATGCGTGGCTCACGAGCGAAAGTAAATTCTTCACCCTTCACAATAAGGACCATTCTTCGAAGACGGGGGGAGGAGGATTCTAAACTCGTAAGATTCTCCTAAGGGCTCCTTAAAAATAAAACAAAGTTTAGCTGTAAAACTGATAAGGGATTTCGGAGTTCTCGGACAAAGGAACCACTGTACGGTGCAGAATTTTCGTGTTTTGTTCTGCTCTGAATTCACGCTGGCTCTTTGGGTGCCAGCGTAAAAACACAAATAACACATTTGTTATTTGTGTTTTTGATAAATCAGCAACATCCAAAATCGTGAATTTATAAGATTTTAAATACACACTTTACCTATTTCTTTTCTAGTTAAAATTTTTCCATAATTCCTTTACTGTCCGTACTGACCAAATGTGGAACAGATTGCTAACTAACGTACGAAAGAGTCGAACTACCATATCTCTGAAATTAAAACTAAAACATCTAACGCCTCAACATAGAAGGTAATGGGTTAGAAAAGTGCTTGCCAAACCCAACTTGCATGTAGAATACACTGGAGGTTACTATTAATTCTTCGCACTGCTCTGGCGTAAATGTAGCTGGCCGTTCATGGGTGATATATTTAAACCCAACGCCCAATAAAACTTTATGTTGATTCCAGTAGGAATATTGTACAGTATTATTGTGTGTGCAAATGACTTTAATTCTATGGGTAGTGTAGATTGTAGGGGTACTGTTTAGTATGTTTCAACTACGCCTATGCACAACGCTACGAATTATACCGTAGTCTTCCTTAAATCTTTCATCGCCTCCATGGTCTAGTGATTGTGAGCACCTTGTTTCGATCAGGAGGTCCGGGTTTCGATTCCCAGTGGGGGCAGAAGATTTTCTGTCTGGTTTGATTGGTGGTAGGACTTCTTAGCCCCCCTGGCTAGCTACCACCGTCTTACCTAAGTTTGTCGCCATAATAACAATGTTTATAGCATTGTCGTGTTCCCACAATTAGAGGTAAGATAGCCAGTTCCTCAGTTGTTGAGGAGTCCAGGTAAAGCTCGCTTCCATCTTCGGCCTTATCGTCACTTACCATCAGGTAAGATGAAGGGCAAGAGCTTTCCTGTCATATATAGTCATACAAATACTTTTATATCATTCCCCCTCTAAAAACCTTATTTAAATTCACTAAAAACAGTGAATAAAAAGCACTTTTAATCACTATTTTGGTGTTTGAATTCAGAACACACCGATATATTCGACCTCCATCTCAATACTGTACAGCCTACTTGCACAAAAAATTCTCGATATTAAATGTCTATTCTAACTTAAATCTTTCTTTTCTCGTAGTCATGGTATAAAGTATAGTATGCAACTCTTGTATAAAACGGATTTATACCGAGGGCCATGAATGACTCGCGTCGCTCAGGATTCTAACACTTGAATCACGAGCGTATAAGATTGATTAGTACCGCAGACCTCTTGGAATACCTTGACCTATATTGAGGTCGAAAGATCAACTCACTGTGAATAAGAATGTTTCAACAGTACCTTGTATTCTTTAAATAGGAACAAAATCTCGTTATAATATTTATAAATTCGGAAAAAAACATAGCGATCTAACGATCGTGTTGTTACACTGTAACACTCCATTTCTCAATGTATAATTCCACTCTTTGACACATGTATACCGTTTACTAATTTTTATTGATTTTGCACTATTTACTCTGTTTTTCATCATCATCATCATCATTACAGCTCATATACACCCTATGTTAGGGTGATTAGGCCTTAGTCAACCACGCTGGCCCAGAGCGGATTGGTCGACTTTACATACACCATTGAATTTCTTCGCAGATGAAATTTATCATTGTAATTAGTACGCTCTTTAGTATTACTCTGTGTACATTGTCCGCTTAGTTCAGTCGGTAAAGCATGAGACTGTTAATCTCAGGGTCGTGGATTCGAGCCCCGCGTTGGGCGCCAAACTTCCCGCCTAGAAAAGGGTTGTTTCAAATTTTCCATTCGCAGAGTGTAATTGCAGTAGCCTCCATTCACGAATATATTTAATAAATCACTGCACGGTCTATAGGGAAGTATACCACTTATTTTTTATTCGCCAGTATCAAAATTGAAGCCTCATTTGGCTTAAATTTTAATATAAAAAAATGTAAAATAATTATTATGTAGTATTTCTACAAATAAAGAAGTTATAGGATATTTCAGTAGAATTTCTTCGCAGATGTAATTTGTTATTGTTAGTATGTCCTTAAGTATTACTTTGTGCACATTGTCCGATTAGGTCAGTCGGTAGAGAATGAGACTCTCAAACTCAGGGTCGTGGATGCGAGCCCCGCGTTGGGCGCCAAATTTCCCGCTTTAGAAAAGGGTTGATTACAATTTTCCATTCGCAGAGTGTAATTGCAGTAACATCTACTCACGAGTAGAAATAGAGCAACGAATCTATTCTTTTTTCTATTCTTAATATGTCACCGCACAGATAATGGAGTTGTTTTTTTAATCGTACGTATTTAAATTTAAGCCTCATTTATCTTGGATATGGTTCGAGTTCATTGGTATTCAGTCATTTGCGCGCTGAAGAGTTGCAGTGTTTTAGTTATTTCTAATGATATTTATTTTATTGCAACTAAGTTGGCAAACAAGCGAACTGCCTACCTGATGGTAAGTGGTAACAGTCACCTATAATACATGTGGCTCCTGTGAGGTTCGCGGTAAAACTGCGACCCCCACAGGAACCACAGTGTACGTTGCCAACTTGTGACTTAGGATGTAAAGTCACGGCACCCAGTAATTTCAATGCCATATCTTACCCTTCAAACCGGAACACAGCAATGCAAGCACTGCTGCTTTGCGGCAGAAATAGGTAAGACGGAGGTACCCAAGCACACGACCCTGGTACAGAGTCTCCCTCCGGTGGAAATAGAAATTTCTCGTGATATGGGACCATTGAGACTAAAAGGCGAGAGTAATTTATGTTGCGTTGCATCGACTGACGCGATACTCTAGTGGTCACGGGAGCGTCACTGCCTGACAGCGGCCACAGTCAACTCGACGTTAAGGCGCTTAACACATTGCCGCCGCATCCCGCTGCGGTGTACGGAGGGACGAAAACCGCATGCGGCTGCGGGGACACGGAACCGTGCCACCGTACAGTTTTGTCCGTATCACCGTCCGGAGCTGCGGTGCACGACGCACCGCATCACCGCATTATCTATGTCTAGATCTATTACGCGTATGCACGTCCTTTCTACGCAAAAATCCGTACGATACTGCGGCACAGTGTGGCATACCCCGCGGACCGCACCGCATCAACGTCCGGGAGTGCGGTGCCGTCGCGCGCGCCGCACAACCGCACGGTGATGCGGTGCGAGTGTGTTATACCCTGCGGTTTTTGTATACAAATTAAGATTCTCCAGTCAAAATTAAAAACCGCAGCACCGCACACCGGAGCGGTGTCCGGTGCAATGTGTTATGCGCCTAATTTCAATAATCAATTTTCAGTCATTTATTGACGGATTAAAACAAACATTGGTACAAAATGCCATATGGCATTTTGTCAGCTTATTGTATAGTTGAGGAATGAAGGGTAAAATATTCTAATTCATCCGTATAACGTGTCGCGAGCACTATATCCTTTTAAAACTGTCACAATTAACATACTGATTCGTAAAAATGTATGTTTTGGGTGCCACAGTTATATTTGTCCTCCCCTTCTGTTTAGAGGAGTAATACTATTGTCATTTCATTATATTAGTATAAATCAATGTCGTTATCAAACTAGATCACAATTTATACCTAATCGCGGTGGTGTTTTAGTTTTTGAATTAACAATCACTTAATTAATTGTCATTTTTGAATTGTTTTATTATTAATATTTATAGGCAAAGTTGTGTTTTGTTACAATTGTCACAAATAAGATAAATTTTAATAGTCACGGATCAATAAGCTCTCATATTATCGCAGTATAATGTTTAGTACCGCAGGTAAACACTGGTGATGTCGCGTAGGTATACTACGCGGAATAGGAAAAGCTCAAGGCTTCGACAGTAAAGTCTTTATGTTATCTTGATTCCTTGATTGATGCAGACAAAAATCGACTTTTCATTCACCGACTGTGTTATTTTTTGTATGCAATAAAGTTTACATAAATAAATGAGATGTAGAGTTACAGACTTACAGTTCTCAGTAACTTCACTCGTTTGTCTTACCCTTGAAGAAGCTGACAACTCCGAGCTGAGCTAATCAAGCCCCACTTAAAACTTTTTTAGCAAAACCCGTTTAATACACCTGTCTGTATATTATTTACCTATTCTTATATTATTTTTAAGTTTTCAATGTTTTTGAAGTCGGTTCTATTTTTTGTAAAAAAAAATATTTTTAACTTTTTAGTGAATGAAATCTTTTTAGTGAAAGAAACCCTAATTTAATATTGGGATCCCATCATCAGATCCCGACTTTGGTGACCATGGGACCACCCTTGCAGTATACTCTATCAAATACAAAACTAATTTTGGAAATCGGTTTAAAAATGACGAAGTTATGAGGTAACAAACATAAAAAAAAATACAACCGAATTGATAACCTCCTCCTTTTTTGAAGTCGGTTAAAAATATATGTTACTCTTGAAAATATTTTTGAACTTGAACCATTTGACTCCCTACAAAGACGGGCGGCTCGAATCATCGGTGATTCTGATCTGCTGGTCTCGTTAGAGTTGCTGGAGTCACGGAGGGACTTCGGATCTCTCTGTGTCTTCTATCGAATTTTCAACGATGAGTGCTCCGAGGAACTGTTCGACTTGGTACCAACGTCACCTTTTTATCACCGTACCACTCGGCATCGCAGTACATTTCATCCTTACTACCTGGAAGCAATATCGTCTAGCACGGTTCGCTTTTAGCGCTCTTTTTTACCACGTACGGTCCGGCTCTGGAATGAACTTCCTGCTGCTGTGTTTCCCGAGCGCTATAACATGTCTATTTTCAAGCGAGGTATAAGAAGAGTATTGTATTCAAAGTAGGCAGCGGCTTGGCTGTGTCCCTGATATTGGCAAAGTCGATGGGCGGTGGTTACCATTTACCATCAGGTGGGCCGTTTGCTCGTCTGCCTTCTAAAGCAATAATAAAAATATTTCTGAGAATAGCCATGTCTCCAAAATAAATTTTAATCAAAATGTCTCGTTAAAAAATTGCCAAAGACACCTATTAAAAACAGCTTCTAGAAGAAAATCCGAGTTATTTAACAAAGGTTACTTAATGATTTTCAGGAAATTAACTCGTTACACTTAATTTGATAATATTGACGTTTCGTATCTTCAAATAAAGTACTTTTAAAAAAATATTTTGATTTTTTCGCTCAATTTCAATATAGCGCACCGCGTCCGTAATCCAGTAGAAACTCTGTCTCAAGGTTGTTGAATTACTCAGCTTGTGAAACTGGAACACAGCAATTAGAGCACCGCTACTGGACGGCAGAAACAGGTAAGGTGGAGGTGCATACGACTCTGTACAGTAAGCGCCATGTCAAGCTTTACATCTGCACTACGGAAACAGCCGATGTTACGAGCTACGTCAGAGTTGTCCAAAGGTCAAACATTATAGCTTGACGTGGTGCTTTTTTATTGCTTAAAGGGCAGACGAGCAGACGGCCCATCTGGTAAGTGCACCATGGACTTTGTCAATATCAGGGACATAACCAAGCCGCTGCCTATTTCGAGTGCAATACTCTCCTTAAACCTCGCTTGAAAGTGAACAGTGAAAAGTTCATTCCAGAGTCGGACTGTACGTGCTATGAATGGGCGCTGAAAACGAACTGTGCTGGATGATATCGCTTCCAGGTAATAAGGATCAACTGTACTGCGGTATCGAGTGGTACGAGACGTTGGTACCAAAACAGTTCCTTGGAGCACTCACCGTTGAAAAGTCGATAGAGCACCCAGAGAGATCCCTCCGTGACTCCAGCGACTCGATTGAGTTCAACAGATCAGAATAACCGATGAATCGAGCAGTCTTTGCAGAGAGTGAAATGGTTCAAGTTGGTATTTTGGTGCTTACTGTAAAGGCGCTATGGACTCTGCACGTGCTTTCCAGTCGGGAGGTCAAGGGTTCGAGACCACCATGTACCGATGTGTTTTTCGAATTTCATATGTACATTTGTCTAACGCTACTACGGTGAAGGAAAACATCGTGAGGTAACCTGCATACATCTGCGAAGAAATTCAAAGATGTATGTGAAGTCGACCAATCCACATTGGCCCAGCGTGGTTGACTAAGGCCTAAAAACCCTATCTTAGGGTAGCATGAGTTGTTATGATGATGATGTACAGTGTCCTCTTCTTTTTTGTGGGAGGGGAATCTGTTACTATGCCAAGGGATTTAGTTGACTAGACAGCCCAGTTGGGAATGACGCAGGACTTGGGTTCACCAATAGCATTCGCTGGTGTCCTCACACTTGGCTAAAGCAGCCCCCAAAACCTCACCGGCCCTGATGGAGGTGTGTTCGGGATCCGAAGGCCAATTCCCCGAACGTATCCCCTGAAGACAGGCCCAGCAGTATAGATAAGCAGGGACTTCGCCTAGGGAGGGTTTCTTAGGTTAAACTTGGTGAGATTAGTATTTCAAAAGTAAATCCAGACTAAGCCCAGCACTGCAGAATATGGAGAGCCAATAGGAGACGAGCATTACCCGCGAGAGCTCAGAGCCGTCAAAGGGAGCTGCTTGAATTACTTTCTTATTTGAGAACTTAGGAATTCCAGTTGAGTTTTATTATGGCGCGACAAGTCATAAGCTGAAGCGGTTAGATAATATATTAATTAAAAAATCACTTGTGGATTGCTAATTTTTTAATGAAATTTGAAGAGAAAGTTTTTTAGTGATAGAAGTGGGTAGGTACACTAAATACGTTACATAGAAACAAAGCATGCAGGCAAGCATGCGTAATATGTAACATGACGGAAGTGTGTAAAATGAGGCCGGGAGGCGCGCTGTGGTAGAGTTGGTCGTCGAATTGTCTAATGCTTTTACACTTATATACCTACGTCTACAGTAAGGCTGGTTTTTTTATTGACATTTGTGACTCTCTTCTGACTCTTCCATATAGTTATAACAATAAATAAGGTATAATTTCGAATAATAAAGTAAAAGACTTCTGGCGCTGAAATTTCCCTTGGTTTGGATAAGTTCTTGGTGATAAGGCCTTGAGTGGTCATAGTTTCAGTACGCTATGTTGAAGACGCAGGTTCGAATTCTGCCCATGGAGTTTTTTTTTCATGTACTGATTTATTAATTTATATCAAAGTAAACTTCGAAAGCAACTATGTGACACTAAAAAGCTCCCACTGAACATAATATGTTACCGTATTGTTATACGTACTATAAAGATTATATAATGTGATTTTAGTCCTAACAAACGTATGAAAAATGTGTTTTAAAAAAACAACAGTTCAGTAGTTTTATTGAGCAATGTTAAATTTTATTGGAAAAAACCATAATTCAATCGTACGATATCTATTTTCAGAAACTCAGTGGCTACAACTAACAACACTGGTTACAACACTGTCTTTAAAGTGTTCGTAGAATATTTGTCTGTTTTGTTTAAATATGAAGTAGGTACTCGTGCAATTCTCATTTGTGATGGAGTGCAGGATTGACAAAACTGTATTACAAAATTAAATAAACGAAAGTCGCCATGACTAAGTAGTCCACCATATTAATAGGTGATTATCAAGGTGATTGTCTGAATTCGCTAAATAATTTTGAAAAACCGTTCAATAGTGCAGCTGCATTTGTTTCTGCTCGCATAACATTAAATCGTTTAAGCTTGTGTTGTGACCGATCGATGACTACCATACGCGGAATCGCTTAAGCGTATGCCTTACGTAGCGGGGAAGGCTATTTATCTGTCTTTTTTAAATCGCTCGTGTCTTTCCGCTCGGGGATAATCGTTTCTGAGCTGTTACGGGAATTAGTGCGGATATTTGTTTTTTATTTTATTTGAATTTCTTACCAATCCCTCCTATATTGTTTCCGATGGTACAATCGGCAGCATATTAGGTAGATTTAGTCAAAATTATGACGATTTACCAATTTAGAGCGCGTATAGAAAAGGGAGATCTTTGTTAGTGGTAGAGATTGCTTTACATGTCTTCTTTTATCACACAACAGGGAAGCTCTTGGCCTTCATATCACCTGATGGTAAGTGACGATAAGGCCGAAGGTGGAAGCGAGCTTCACCTGGACTCCTCAACAGCTGAGTCATAATGTTGTTAGCATCATGATATCTAGAACATGATATCTAGACGCATTAGGGTGTGCGCTCGGCCTACGATTGCTAAGGTTAAGCAACGTTGAACGTGGTCAAGGCTATGATGGGTGACCAAAATCTGAAACAACTCGAGTTACGTGCTTCGAAAGGCACGTTTAACGTGCCTTCCGAAGCAACCATCCGATCGGCAGTAGCTAACCGTCCCATCGGACGATGCGAATGAAGGAACAGAACGCTTAACACGGCGCGTGGACTACAGCAGCGAAAGTGTCTAACCCTCGTCCCTCCTCGCTTCATTGTGATATGAGAGAGCGAGAAGAAACATGTTATTTGTCTCTTATCCCGTTTTGTCCACGGTCTGTACTACGCCTGCAGAGTGCACTTGCGCCTGCGCAAACACTTGTGCAACATATCCAGGTAGTCTCTGCTGAGATTGGCCACCGTAATCGAATGTCAGTTACGATACTGTATTATATTATCTGTGGTTAAGAGGACATTACTATTAATATCAAAGAAAACTCTCAATTCGGAAGTATAGTACCTATTGAAATAATATGCATTGATATAGAACGTGTTAATGAAAACACACAAAACCTTAGACACGATTACTTATTTACGTGCATTTTTATAATGTTTATTTATTTATTGATTGTAGGGGAACAAACAGTATACATTTTAAAATAATTAGCACATTAAAAATATTACATAAACCAGTAAAGTAAACCATGTTTATTTGTGAAGCTTGATAAATTTATTTGATTTATTATGTATTCCTATATTCCTATAAAAATTCTCGCGGGCTATTTACGAAGAAATGTTCATCTTTCTGTTTTGTGGCATGTCTTACAAATTTGTAACTCCATGGTCACGCGCCTACGAAAACGATAGACGCGTTCCAGTTATGCACGGATTTGCAACATTTTAGCATCAACGCGTTTATTAGCCTTTGGTGCTAACTTGCCGTGCTGGTGCGTGTTTTCCATTGAAACATTTTTGCCACGAAAAGTTGCTAATGCTAATAGATGGGTCTTCTGATACCGAATTTTGACAGCTTTCAAATTTGACATTTGGACTAAAAAATAAGTTGAAAGATGTTTATAGTTTTAGCCGATTCTGATTTGTCTTATTTGAAATATTAAGTTACTGGACTAAGTAGGTGAGACGTCAAAATTCAGCGCGAACTATCAGTTGCTACGGTTTCATTTGCAACAATTAGCGCGGCTAAAAATGTTAATATTTCTTATAAGCAACGCAAAACGAGGCTATCATCAGATGTCAGCACCAGTAACGTGGCGATGCTTATCGGTAGTTATTTGTAAAATGTATTGCTGTCGCGCTGCGTGCCCGAACAACTGAACTGAGCGCGATAGGGACAACTGCAGCGGGGACCCAAAATACCTATGAAAAGTACACAAAATATACGTTTCGTAGTACCCTGTTTTCTCCGCGAAAAATTGACCGATTTAATTACTATTTGCGTTAAAAATTAAAGCAAGCCTTTTTTATTGTGTTTCTATGTTTTGCTTTTTTCATATTAATCTTGTTGAATTTGTTTGCTGGACGTTTGAATACAGCCGAAAATTAGGTCGATTATTTAGGTTTTGAAGGCTTAAAATTTCTTTTATTAATTAATTTAATAATAAATGAAAACATAGGAACATGCTTATAGCGACCATTGATTTTATTGAAAAAAAAGCAAACTGGTGCCATTATCTAAGAAGGAAACAGGGGACTACGTGTGTATGGAAAAACGGCCTGTACGATTTCCTCTGTAAATTTAAAGAGCGGCGTACCTAGTTGAACATTAAATATTGGATAAAATCTAACTTATATATTTTATTACTGGAATTGATTCTACTCTTGATTCTGAATAAACTATAATTAGGTATCGCGCAGTTAAAGGAGAATGCCGAAGCCTGTACTCATTGCTTAAAAATAATTTTGATTCCATAAATATCTTGACATTTTTATACAACTTTTAGCAAATTATGAATAATTATTAAATCCGGGTTATAATTATTAATTTAAAAAAGTTTACCCAAATTCCTGACTTCCGGCAGTTAAGAATTTGATGAAGTATGTGCATTGCCATAAAAAAAATCGAATCGTAGCAACGAAAAACAAAAAATCGACTTCAGAATAATAATAATTGATTGGACGACGATTGAAATAATTTTGCTTTTGATATTATGTTAATATTATGACTAAAAAACCCGTGCGATTAGGTATTATAAGAATAAACATGTAGTGATCTAGCTGCCCATAACGTTTATCGGTTTTCGGACCGCAGCCTATAGCTGACCTTTATACTCTGTGATTTCCGGTCGTCGCTTAGCTAACGCTTACGCATATTTTGTGTTTTGTTTGGTTTTGTTATATTTTGCTGCTATTTCCGTATATATGAACTAAACTGATGCTAAAAATGTTAATAATTGTGGCTAAAAATGTTTATCTGGAACACGGTGGGTATATTTGCTGTATTACTCATTTTAGGTGGGCTTTTATGAAAATATAGTTTTGCGAAAAAATCTCAGCACTGCGGATTCGAAAAGAAAAATCTTTGATAACGGTGGTAATATTAAACGATACCCTGACCAGTAAAGATTATTTCATCTAAAAGCAATGAGTACAGGTTTCCATACAAAAACCGGCATTCTCCTTTAACCCGGTTAACAATTTTTAAATCAAACAAACCCTTAAAGCAACAAACCAAAAGAACTACATCGCCGATGTCACAAATTCATAACCATTTTTCTAACCGGGGCAGAGGGAAACGAAACACACGGCCCCCGCTAACGCAATATTATTGGAGGCAAAGAAAATATCGCTAAAAAGCCAAGTTTCCTAGACAAAGACAACAACGAGTTGTCCTTGTTTTTTTAAGCGCTCGCAACAATTTTTAGTTGGGTTGAAGGGGAGCTCTTTTGTTCGATCGCCAGGAGAAACGTTTGCGCGGCAATCCTCCATTTTGTTTTCCGAGAGAATAAGTAAAGTATTTTTTTACGGTTGGACGAGTCTCTGATTTGTTAAGCTCTTTGGGCGTAATCTGTCTTGTTATAAGAGGATTGGATTAAGAGATTGAGTAGCGGTTATGTTGTAGTGAGCAGTCCGAGTGTGATAGTAAAGATCGCAACGTAAATAAGTACGCTCTGAAGTTGCTTTGCGCCTCTTTCTCATGCACATAAAATATACTAAGTTTATTTAAAATAAACTATTTAGCACGATAAAAATAAATGATTTTTATCGTGCTAAAACTTATTTAGTAATATGACATTCATCCACCACTTATAACATATGTAGATAGACAATTTAATTTAATTAAAATATACGTATATTTCGACAATGCGACGCGAATCGTGCTGTGTTCAGAGCGGACTAGTGGTTTGGCGTGATCTCTACAACCAAAGGTTGCGGTATCCACTTACATTAGGTGGCTTGAGGTTTTGTGTTGCGAGTGACTACTCGCAAGCGACCAAAGGCTGCGGTATCCACTTACATCAGGTGGCTTGAGGTTTTGTGTTGCGAGTGACTGCTCGCAAGCGTTGAAAGGCTGCGGTATCTGCTTACATCAGGTGGCTTGAGGTTTTGTGTTTCGAGTGACTGCTTGCAAGCGTTGAAAGGCTGCGGTATCCGCTGATATCAGGGGCCTATATCTGAAGCCGGGAAGTTTTTCGAGAAGATTCTCGCTTCCCGCATCATCGAGCACCTAGAGGACCGGGGGCCGGACTTGGCTAACAACCAGTTCGGCTTCCGCACCGGCCGGTCCACGATGGACGCAGTGGCCCTCCTCAAGGGGTGGACTGAGGGGGCCACAGCTCGTGGGGAGACTGTCGTTGCGGTGTCTCTTGACATCCGCAACGCCTTCAACAGCCTTCCCCATGAGTGCATAAAGGAGGCACTCCGTTTCCACCGGGTACCTCCGTACCTCCGCGCCCTCGTGGAGAACTACCTTGAAGGCAGGTCAGTTCTCTACGAGGGGCCGGACGGTCGCATCCATACGTGGGCAATGGCGGCAAGTGTACCCCAGGGATCCGTACTAGGTCCTCTACTATGGAACCTGGGGTACAATTGGGTCCTGCGAGGCGGCCTCCTGCCACGAACGGAGGTCGTCTGCTTTGCCGACGACACGCTCGTCGCGGCAAGAGCTAAAACGGGGGAGGAGGCGGCTCACCTTGCGTCGGTCTGCACCTCTTTAGTAGTCCGACGCATCCGCCTCCTGGGCTTGGCCGTGGCCCTTGATAAAACGAGGGCCATGAGTTTCCACGCCCCCCGTCGCAGGATCCCACCGGGGCTCCGAGTCCGAGTGGAGGGGGTCCGTATACCGGTCGAGGCGCACCTCAAGTACCTCGGCCTTGTTCTGGACCCCCAATGGAATTTCGAGGAACACTTCAAGCTCCTCACTCCACGGCTGTGTGCCGCCGCAGCCGCACTCGGACGGGTCTTCCCTAATGTAGGAGGGCCAGGATCGGCGTGCCGTCGACTGTATCACGGAGCCCCGGTGTGGGCGGAGTGCCTCTCCCCCCGAACGGTGGCCCTCTTGCGACGTCCGCAGAGGGTCATAGCAACCCGGGCCGTGCGAGCTTATCGCACGGTCAGCCACGGCGCGACCTGCGTTCTTGCGGGCCAAAGCGGGTTCGTACCCAGGCGCAGAGGGAGGCTCTGCGTCGATGGGGTGAGGCGCTCGCCTTCCCAGCTGCCGGCCACCGGACGATAGAAGCGATACGTCCGGTGTTGGAGGAGTGGGTAGGGCGCCGGCAGGGCAGTCTCTCGTTCCGCATGGTGCAGGTACTGACCGGACATGGTTGTTTTGGCCACTACCTGCACCGGGTCGCGCGTCGGGAGGAAACGCCGCAGTGTCATCACTGCGACGCTCCCGACGACACTGCCGAGCACACCCTGTTGGTGTGCCCGGCCTGGCGACGCTAGCGCAGCAAACTCATCGCTGCGCTGGGTGACGGAAACCTCTCGGTGACGAGCATGGTCGTGGCCATGCTCCGCGGCGAGGCGGAATGGGGGGCTGTCACCTCCTTCTGCGAGGACGTCATCTTGCAGAAGGAGGCCGCGGAGAGGGAGCGGGAGAATGATCCTCAAGCCGCTCCCATCCGCCGCAGACGGACAGGCAGGCGAAGGCGGGCATTCGCACAAGCGATGCCCGCCTAATGACCCTGCCGTGGAGGCCTGCGTGCACGGTTGGCCCCGTGCACGTCGCCGTAAGGCCCTCCGTCTGGGGATTGCCCTAGTGTTCTCGGGCAATCCCCCCTTGGCGATAGCCCGACCAGTTAGGTCGGGCTAGCCCGGGCCCGTCGGTAGTGGTAGTCGCAGTGTGGACCCTACCACGCGCGCCCATAAGGGCAGGGAGAACACCGGGGGGTTTAGTGGGTAGGCCCGGCTCTCTGCCGGGAGACGACACACGCTCGTCGTCTAGCCAACGGCGAGAACGGTGAGGTCACGCATTCCCCTCGAAAAAAAAAAAGAAAAAAAAGGGGCCTATATCGTCTAATCTTAACGTCGTTGTCGTGTCTTGATAGCGTTTCAATAGAACTGCTTTTGTCGTTTTATACGCATTTACTGATAAGTCAATAGTGACAAATGTTTTAGTTAGTAATCGTTTCACCAACAATAACTGTCTCAAAAAGCGATGCTACTAAAGTGTTATTGGCACGCCACAATTGCGTTAACGCTAGCAGAATAAGGCCCCGGGGGGCATGAGGTTTTGTGTTGCGAGTGACTAGTCGCAAGAGTCCATTGGCTGTGGTACTAGCTTAGGCATATCAGGTGTCTTGAGGTTTTGTGTTTCGAGTGACTGCTCGCAAACGTTCGCTGTGGTACGCACTCAACTCCAGACAGCATGAGGTTTTGTGTTTCGAGCGATTGGTCGCGAGCGTCCATAAGCTGCGGTAGCCGCTTAACAACAGAGGGTCAATCGCACTATTTGCAATGTTTTAACCAAGTCAGAAACGTTTCCGTTCCCATACATTTTGACAACATCTTGACAGCTGTCAGATGTCAAAATATGTGTGGGCACGGTAACGATTTGGCTTTGGATAAAACGTTCGTAGATAGTAAGCAGATGAACTGCACTATTAATAATAAAGAGGAAATATTTGTATGTATGAAACGAATAAACTCAAAAACTACTGGACCGATTTCAAAAACTCTTTCACCATTAGAATGCTACATTATCCCTGATTGACATAGACTAAAAAATTATTTTTCCTACAGGAAAATATAAAATTTCCACGGGAAAACAAAAACAACGCTGGTGAAGCTGCTCACAATTTCAGTGACATAATCTTTGTCTTAAAGAGTAGCACAGCGGCGCGTATTTAGTGTGACTGACGTGATAAAAGTGGTGATTGAGATTTATTACAAATTTCTTGCTCTCCGTCTGCTGCTACATCTTCCAAAGTATTAAAGCTCTTGCTACAGCCATAGCAGTCGGAGGACAGGCACGCCAAGAAATTTGTGATAAAACCCAGTCACACGTGTCCCTTGAAGAGCGTCAAAATTTTTGTCACGTCAGTCGCACTAAATACGCGCCGCTGTGCTACTATTTAACACATAGAGATTATGTCACTGAAATTGTGAGATAATCCGTGACTCGAGTGCAGTCTTGGCAGCCCGGCGTGCTCCGCCTGTGAAGTATATTGTACTTGGTTGAATTCTTCTATTATAAAATGCAAAGTTAAACAATTGAGCAACAAGAAACAACATTTTCAAAGGCTATGAAAACGTTTAAAACCAAGTAAGCGTCTACTTAACATTAAAAGTGAGCGATTAACCATTTTCTATCCCGTGAATAGACGCAAACAGAAAAACGCGGGAAAATAATAAGAACGGAGGCGGCGAAAGAGCTTTTCTTAAAACTTCCTGTTGATTCAGTTGAGGAATAACAGATCTTAACACTCGCGGCATAAGGCTGGGAATCCTTGCCGCTCGCATCCATTGAGCAAAGAGGTTTGTCTAACAATATGACAGTTAAACGCCATGTTGCTTTTGTCTATTGTAGTGGAAAAAAGGTTTGTGCACATTGGCGCCTTTAGGAAACCGAGTGCGTGCTAAATTGTGTTTTTTTTTGGTTTTTGTACTAGAACCTATCACTGTGTATATTGGTAGCTATTAATAATTCATATTGATACCAAATATTTATTATTACAAGTTATGTTTATTTACTTTCACCTGTCCCTGTGTCTGTAATGAAAACTTGCAAGTTAAATTTGACCCACTTCCCGGTTTCCGATATAGCTGAAAGAACAATGGCAGAAAAATGTCTGGATTTTTTTCTAGCGTCCCTAAATCTCCTATATAGCAAGGAAATTAAAATAATTTTCTAAGATTTTTGAAATATACACTTATTTTTGTACAAGCCGGAGTTCCTTTTGTTTTTATAAAAGTATATCAAATGTTAACTACTATTTAAATGGCGCACTGTTTGGCGTATGCTAGACATTCAATATTTATCACATTCCATTTCATATTTATTGATGAATCTCAGACGAACCTACACGTTCAATACGGGTCGCGTTAGTTAGTATCACGGACTCACGGAGTACATAATCACTGTCATTATCTCTTTAATCTGTTGATGTGTAGATACGGAAAATATACGTAAGCCGTTTTCCATCTAAGCGCAGATTTGCAGCATTATCAACATTTTTAGCATCATCGCGTTTCATTAGATTTTGACGCTAGCAGGGCTAGCATCGTATGTTAACGTAATGCATTCCATTTTGAGGTTAGGTTCTCTTTGTGAAAAATAGCGCGACTAAAAAATGTTCACATTTCTTAGAAGAAGAGCAAACCATGGTTACAATTGATATTGACGTGAAAAAACGGTGACGATTAAATGGAAAACGTGGGATCGCGATAAATATTGATGACAGGGCTACACAATCAATAAATATCGCGATAAATATTAAGGAGTTGGATTTCAAAATGTCTAGAAATTCTGTGATCCGTATTTATTCCGTGATCAATATTTTTCACGATATTTGGATCACGATCCAGGTTCGCGACATTTATTGATCGTGTAGTATATGATATTGATGGATCGCGATCCGCCAACTTCATATAAACGATTCCGTTGTCAATATTTATCACGATAAATATCGTGATAAATATTGAACGTGTATAATACGCCTATAAGTTATTTTTGATAACGCTTCTATCGGGTCCGAAAAGAAATCGAATTCTTTAGGGATCCCGGTCCGAATAGCCATTCCGTTTTTTTAATTTGTTTATCCCGTAATTAATTAGAAAATATAAATGTATATATAATATATAAAATACCATAGCCGTAGATAAAATAACAAAACACTGTACCTACCTACGTTATAAAAGAGCTCACAGATGAATAATGCGGTGCATAACCTAAAAAAATTAAATACCAATATCTCTTTTTTCCGGCTTTATTGAATAAAAATTATTTTACATATAGATTCTAAAATTAACGCCGAATCTTTTAATATATTTTTCATTACGGGACGCTACAATTTGATCCCAGACATTTTCTTCTATGGAGACCTGCCATTGTTCTTTTGCATGCATGTGTATATCGCGTGACAATGTAATATTATGATGACATGAAGCTGATCTAATACTGGAGCTGGAAGGTGGAGATAGGAACTCCGCAATAAAACACACAACCCCATCGAGTTTGGTTGTTTGATTAGTATTGACGAATACTAAAAGCTTGTATTTAAATAGTTTATTTTTTAATTTATATTGTTACTTTTTGTGCTTGATAATAACATATCTTGATTTACTGATTTTCATCACATATTTTTAATACTGCTAATAATCTACTTTAAAAAACGTACTATAATTTAAAACTCTACTTTAAAAAAATGAAGTTTTGAATTGGCCACATTAATTGTTAAAATCAATATAGTCTGTTCAAATATGACTTGATAAATTACTTTTTGGGCAGTATGTTATTTTTGTAAAGTTGACAGCGTTATAAATGTAACATATTGCCACTCATTAGAAAGGATTTTAGAAAATTCAAGTCACAAGGGAGTGCTAGCTTTCATGGTCATAATAGGCTAGATGACTAACTGAAATTTTTCTGCTTTAATAGAAGCTCATTTATATAATAAACAGAAAGAAAAAATCGGTTTTCGAATAACTATAAAAACAACCAAGATATAAGGTATTAAACATTTTTCTCCATCTCTTTCTAGCAAAACGGCAATTTACAAGGAGTTTATATGGCTGTACTCAACAATGACGTCACGGTTGATGTCGGATCTCTCTGTCTAATCGCCTTCAAATTAACAACTTTAAATGCTTGTAGCTAATGTATTTCTAAGCCGATGTTAATTCTAATTTCACAGGACTGCATATTTTCCTACGGTATTTTAATATTTAATGACAAGACATAAAAATTAAAATTCAGTCATCATCTTAATTGAAGGTGGTTGTGAAAGAGTGATGGAATTATATAAGAAAATTAAAATATAATAAATTATTCATTAGTTGCAACGTTATTAAGTCTGTGACCGTTACTCAAGAATTTTCCATTTCAAAGCTAAAATAAGAGTTAAAGTTGTATATTATTTAACATGCAACTTACTAATACGAAACAATATTTAATCTATACTTACTAATATTATAAAGAGGAAAGATTTGATTGTTTGTTTGTTTGTATTGAACAGGCTTCGAAACTACTGAACCGATTTTGATGAAAGTTGGTATAGGGATAGTTCAATACCAGGAAAAGGACATGGAGTAATTTTCCTACGGGAAAAAAAATCTAACGGGAAAACAAAGATAACGCGGGCGAAGTCGCGAGCGGAAAGCTATATATTATATATCTATACTAATATTATAAAGAGGAAAGATTTGATTGTTTGTTTTTTTTTATTATTATTTGTTTGTTTGTTTGTATTGAACAGGCTTCAAAACTACTGAACCGATTTTGATGAAAGTTGGTATAGGGATAGTTCGAGACCAGGGGAAAGACATAGGGTATTTTTCCTACGGGAAAAAAAATTACCACGGGAAAACAAAAATAAAGCGGGAGAAGTCGCGAGCGGAAAGCTAGTCACTAATAAAATTTAACTAAAAACTGTACAGAACACTTTTTTTATTAATGGAACAGAAAAGCTTTTGGCCTTCGTCTCACCTCATGGTAAGTGACGATAGAAGCGCGCTTTATCTGAATTCCTTAGTAGCTGAGGAACTGCCTATCTTACCTTGGGAACACAATAATGATTTTAACATTGTTATTATAGCGGAGAACTTAGGTAAGAGTGTGGTTACTAGCCAGGCGGGCTCAGATGATCTACCACAAAACCAAACCGAGCAGAAAAGCTTCTACCCCCATTGGGAATCGAACCCCAGACCTCGAGATCAGTAACGGGTGGTGCCAGCCAATACACCACGAACTACAGTTTATTTTGTGTGAATCCTGTGACAAGCACACGATAATTACTAAATTACAAAACAACACGCACATGTCTCGCGATTTCACTCTAAACATAGCCTCTGTAACAAGGCGCCACATAAAAAATTCAGGCAGCCTGTGTTATGTCAGAATTCTACCCGAGCCTAACGCGCCTTATTTACACGGCAATAAAGCGGAGTATCGCTTACGGAGAGCTCTCCAGCACCGCGCCATCTTTAAAAGCGACAGTCACTTGTTTTCACGATTCGCCGCCAAAGGGAACCACGCCCTTGTACCACGTTACTAAGATCAGTTTTCGCCTGGCGCTCTTCGCGTAATACAAGGCAACATTTTCGCTATATTGCATGGCAAAATACAAGATAAATACTTTAAGGAGTACATTGAACCGCGTTTAGTAGAGTTTGAAAATTGGGAATTCCTCCTTTACGGCGGGGCGGAGGAATATTTACTTTATATGTTGGGGTTTAGGTGCAATTTTCATTGGTGGCATGATCACTGAGCCTAGCTGATGAATATGTAGTGATTATTATGAATTTTTGGTCTTAGTGCTATACCGGGATATTTTTAGAACTTGTTGGCGAGCCGCTTAATAAATAAGCTTAAAAGTAACATGCCTGATCCTTACTAATCCTTACCAATATTATAAACTCGAATGTTTGTGGGTATGGATGTATGGATGTTTGTTACGGTTTCACGCAAAAACTACCCAATGTATTTGGATGAAAATTTGTAGGTAGACGGATTACGTCAGGGATTAACATATAGACTACTTATTATCCCGGAAAAGTAAGTAGTTCCCGCGGGAAAGTAGATTTACAGTGTTCTCTTTGCACTTTTAAGGTCAAATATAGTTCGCGTGTACAGCTGTACCTAATAAATATAATTGACACTTAAGTGTGTTTAGCAATAATTTGGCCGTGCTATAATATCTTTGGGTATGTAGTACCCACTCCTGCAAAGGTTGGAGGCTCTACACTGGAAGTTGTTGACGAATGCGTTTACCTGAGCAAATAGTACAGCTCGCTAAGTCGAACTTCCCCAAAAAGAGGTCAATAGACGAATCCAACTCGACTGGGCAGCGTTCGGGAAGCAACGCAGTATATTGTCGGCTTATCTACCGCAGTGTCTCAAGGCGAAAGACTTCCAGTGATGATGTACGGAACTGAGACGTGGCCGCTTACAATGGGCCTCATAAGAAGGCTCAAGGTCACTCAGAGGGCAATGGAGAGAATCAGATATATGAGATCTGTAAAAGAACTAGATACCACCGAACTACCGACATATCCCAAAGATATATCGTTGTCGTTAACATAACACATGTCGTTGGGGCGGAGCGGGCTTTAAGTGGCGGCCGCGTACAGGGAGATGCAGCGTTGGTTGACCGACGATCTGATGAAGGTCGTGGGAATGCGGCTGGCGCAGGACAGATTAGTTTGGAGATCCCTAAGGGGAGGTCTAAGTGTGGGCGTTTCTTGGCTGAAATTGACAGAGACATTTGCAATATAACTTAGCAGCAATAATAGTAAAGGTGTATTTGAAACCGCACCTTTATGTTACTTTCAAAAAAAATGTAATTATGTATTACATTTTAACAAGCTTGTAAGAAGCTTCATTAATTGTAATTGGGATGAAGACTTCGCAATAATTTGGTAGTCTGGCCATCCTGCATATTCTCTGCAGACTTTGTTACTCGCTCAATTCAGAGGTGTGTAAAAAAGTCTCCAAATGAATGTCTTTACCATACGTTTTCTAAAACAAAACGTCATAATATCAATAACTGACTTAATTTGTAGAGGCAATTGAATAAGCCTCCTACAACAATCTTTCGGTTCCACTTACGTCGTTTTAGAAGGTCTCCAATTTGTATTGAAAATTTTATTTGAAATACAAAGAATAATTGATATTTATAAAGATTTTTGGAATGGAAATTAAAAAAATTATAAAGTGAGCGTCGAGTTTCTTTTTTCATAGTTTCAACCTAAGGATAGCTGGGACCGAAAATAACTTTTTTTATACCACTAAGGTGGCAAATAAACAAATAAGCATACGGTCCACCTGATGGTAAGCAGTTACCGTAGCCTATGGACGCTTGCAACACTGGAAGTACCTATCGCTTGCGCGTTGCCGACCCTTTAAAAACTTTTTAATGTAAAAAACACTAACTCACCTATGTAAAAGTACACAAAATATACGTTTCGTAGTCCCCTGTTTTCTCCGCGAAAAAAATTGACCGATTTAATTACTTTTTGTGTTAAAAATTAAAGCAAGGCCTTTTCTGCGTTTCTATGTTTTGCTTTTTTCATATAACCTTGTTCAATTTGTTTGCTGGACGTTTGAATACAGCAGAAAATTAGGTCGATTTTTTGGTTTTTGGGGGTTTAAAATCTCTTTTAATAATTAACTTAATAAAAAAAGCAAAACATAGGAAACAGGGGACTACGTTTTTATGAAAAAACGATTTCCTCTTAACGTACTATACGAGTATTTTTAAACTTCCTACGCAACGGAAAACCGCTTAACAAAAATTAACACAGAATAATTCTCTCACAATCTAATGGATTGTGAAATTAAATTAATCAAAAACAATGAAAAATCCATTAGTGCGACCACCGAACGTAATTATGCGGGGGAGCCACAATTTGCGATAGACTCGAAAACGAAAACTACAACCTGTTAATTAGAGGCGGAAACGTGAATTAATAACTGGATTGTAGAACATCCTGTACACACATATATATGTAAATTATGGCATCAACCGTCTCTCGGTTCGTTAGCCGAACCTTTTACATTAAGGAGCGCCAGTCATAAGCTGACAGCGAGTTTTTTCCTATTAAATAATATTTTTTTAATTATATCATATTAGCCTTCAGATAACATAAAAGTTGCATCGAATAAACAAAGAAAAAGACAATAATATTACGTAAAGATACTTTAAGTTCATACTCATTCAAATAGTATGAGCAATCTCCCCCGTAAAGAATAAAAGCATGGATCAAATACATCAATATCATCCTTTTTAACCTACTTCGAAAAAAGGGGAGGTTCTATGTTCGACTGTATCTATTTTTTTATGTATGTTCACCGATTACTCCGCCATTTGTGAATCGATTTTCAAAACTCTTTTTGTAATCGAAAGAGTATACTCCCGAGGTGCTCCCATTGTCACCATGTCATGATCTTACGATGGGATCCTTGAAAATCGAGGGAGGTCCTTGAATTTCATAGGCACGTCCTACTTGTTTCATGTGTTTGCTGAAGATATTCAGGTATTTATTACATCTGGTAGTCATCATATCATGTTACTGAGCCGATGATGGAAGGTTTCTGGTAGGTTAGGAGTTCGGGAATAATTATTTCAGTACTGTTTAGAGCAAAAGACGTTTTATTATAAGTTATTCCGGTGTTTGCCTTGGCTCAAATTCTAAAACACATATGTTATAAAGTAAAAAGATTGAAAAAAAAAATTAATATAAAAAAATAAAACCGACTTCAAAAACACCAAAAAGTCATAAATAATATAAGAATACATACAAAATCACAGTTTTATATTGAAGTCCAAGCAATGATCGCCTGGAAAGACTTAAAAAATTAAAAGAACAATTAATATAGTTATGTACTTAAAATTGCGCACCAACTTCAATATAAAACTGTGATTTTGGATGTATTTTTATATTATTTATGACTTTTTGAAGTCAGTTTAATTTTTTTATACACCTGGTGGACCTGTCCAGATTTTGTTACATTTTGGTTAGATTTGTTTTTTTTTTGCATCAAAAAATAACTCTAAATTTTTACCCTTCTACCACCATCTACCTACCCCCATTTTTCAAGAGCGATATTATTATGTTTACTAACGAAACGTAGGTCGCGGGTACAGCACATTTGATTCTTTAATCTATTGAAATGGGTCATAGATCCAACCTCGTAGTCATCCTGAATCTATCAGTTGTAGTAGCTGTAGCGATTCTCGTAGCTGTATAAAACATTCGTAGCATGCATAATACCATTGGCTTTCTAAAATACTAATAACGAAGACTTGTCTGTGAACTGATAAACTCTTTGGTTTGCTTGGGTATTTCTGGGTATTCTCATTAAATAAAAGTTTCTTAAGAATAAGAGCTTATTAAAAATACATTAAAAAGTGTCTAGTCATTTTGCTAGCGGACTTAAAAAAATGTCTTGTCACTTTACCAGCCGGCTTATTGGACTCTCAACATATTTTTTTCTGTTGAAGTTTTTGTGTGGTAATTCAAATAAAGTGAAAGCAAAAAATTTGTGTGACATCCGCGGACATTTATCCACTGAGCCCCAAGGGCTCTATTTTTGAATCATTCGTCCGGCATCGAGCGCTTTTCAAGCGTCATTTTTCTATTCATTTTCTTTTCTCTTGCGATGAAAATCGATAGAACATTCCGACGAAGATCAATATTGTTTTGATTTTCGTCGAAAACAAAACAGAAATAAGTAGAAATCGGACATTGACGAGCGCTCGATGCCGGATTAAAATGATTGGAAAATGGGGCCCTTGGTCGCTTATATATTGCACCATACGCTACTTGTTATTTCATACAGTCGGGTGCGAGCGGGACAAAAAACAACATTTGCGCGATCCCAGAATTCGGGGCACTATATATAGGAGAAATAATCAACTTTAGCCGACTGGGTAACTCAACTATGTAATAGGGCTGTCGCTGTAGAGCTAATATAAAAAATAGTAACACTCGAGGATAAATTTACGTGCACACAAGGTATTTGAGGAGTGTTTTTAATCTGAGAAAGCTAATGACCTGCGCGGGGTTAGACCTTATGATAACAGTCACGCTTATGAACAACTAGCTTCTGCCCGCGACTTCGTCTGCGTGGACTTCAGAATTGGGTCTAAAGCTTCGCTCGTTAACAATTTTTAATCTTTCCACGGGAACTATTTGAGAGATCATTAAGGAATATAAAATACATGTCCTTTTTCATAGCATAGGTGACATGCATACCAAATTTCAAAGCTGTCTCTCCGCGGCTTAGCTCAGGAACTACTTAAGGAATCGGGATAAAAGGTAACTTATGTTCTTATCCATTTCAAAGGCTACATGCATGCCAAATTTCATCCAAATCCGTTGAGCCGTTTTTGCGTGATTGAGTAACAAACATCCAAACATTCACACTTTCACATTTATAATATTAGTAGGATTAGATCAATAATTACAGTACCATAATACCCTTGAAGTATTATAATAAAAGTGTTTTTCAATACAATTCAACTCTTTACTATATGTCACGAATAAAACATACTAAAACATAATGGTGATATTATGTTGTTAAGCTATGTGCATACATGGGACCCCTGCGAGGGCATGGCAATGCTTAATTACTTATACCACGAATATTCTAATGTTATTTGCTCGTAATGTGTTTATAAAACATTTAAGTACATACTTACGAGTATATACCGCGAATATTCTAATGCTTATGAAAGATGAACCCTCAACTGTGCATCGCGTTCTAAGATAAAAAAGGTGCACGTTAATGATACATTGATGGTGTGATTAAGGCGCTATATCGAAAATGAATCAAACAATGGCAGGCGTGGTCTATACGTAAACGCGGGGCGCCCCCCGTGCTCAAGCAGCTAGTCTTTATATCTATGTCATCAAAGTCGTGAATGCGCTGCGCCCGCATGCAATCAGATCGTTTAGAAATTACCGACGTAAGCGACAAAATACAAATTATTTTATTAAAAAATAACTAAAATCATTAGAAAAAAATGCTTCTGTACGATTCTGGATACTGATGATGGCTACTTATTTAAGGAACTTTTTAATGAATACCTAACACCGGTTACTAGTAATCCTGAATATTGTTATTTTTAAGAGGTAATTTCGCAAAAATAAAAGGTATCGAGGCAAAATCTTTAAATCGCGTTTCCGGTTCTGCTCGTGACTAGTTAAAGATATAAAGAAACACATTTTTGACTTACAGATCTGTAAGATCTCTCAGTTACCTATGACATTACATTAAAAATAACCAATATTTTCGATATAGCGCCTTAAGCACGTATACTGCAAGGGGAGCTCTGCAGACCTAAAAAGTTCGCATCGGCAGAATCATAATATGATTCATTTTGGTAGTCAACATGTCGGCGATTCGTTATAAACGGAGCGCAGTTTATTTAATGCAATTTTGTACGAATATTCGAAAAATTATCCACTAAGGAATTAATTTGGATCATTTTACGAATATTCATATAAAGCTGTCCAGCGAATATTCTTACAAAGAGCGTCTCGGTGGCGCTGTCGACTCGGCACTGGTCTTCTAACGGGAGATCCGGGCTTCGATCCTTTTTTTTTTCTCAGGGGGAAATGCGTAACCGCACCGTACCCGCCGTTGGCTAGACGGCGAGCGTGTGTGGGGCTCTCCCGGCGGAGTGCCAGGCCTACCCACTAAAACCCCCCGGTGTTCTCCCTGTCCTTATGAGCGCGCTAGGTACGGGAACCGGGCTTCGATCCTATCATGTACCAATGTTTTTTCGTTTTTCCAATTTCATAATGTACATTTGTCCGACGCTCCTACGGTGAAGGAAAACGTCGTGAGGCAACCTGCATACATATGCGAAGAGATTCAATGGTGTATGTGAAGTCTACCAATCCGCACTGGGCCAACGTGGTTGACTAAGGCCCTAACACAGGGTAGGCTCGAGCCCCTCGGTGGGGACGTATATGAGCTGTGGTGATGAGGTCTCACTTAACCGTTCGACATTTGGACCTTATCCGGCTCGTAATAGTGGTGGCGGTGTTCGTGCTCCAAACGTAACCAGCCCCCTGACCAGCGCAGCTACCTGCGAACATGTGTCATGATTTTCTAAAATTATAAGTATTGCTATCGATTCTATACTACTTATCGCTGCACCTTATTGAAATATAGCTCAATAACTTAACGCAATCATTAATCGGAGTTGTTCCAATTAAATAAATAATGCTTATTTAATGTTACTTAATAAGAAATAATTAAAATGGCAACACGGAGGATGGTTAGGCGTTGAACGGTAGGAAAAAGAAAACTATTTAAGTAAGAAGTGGATAGGTTATAATCGGGGCAAGCAGCTGACAGGAGTTAGACGGGACACGGATTCATTCTGACCGCGGCAGCCGAAGTGAAGATACGAGGAGGAACAGGCAGTACCTACGGAGCGTGACGGAGTGTTCCAGTAAGCTTATAATACATGCGAAGAGACACCAAAACAATTCCACTAACGTGTATCGGGAGGCCACAGCTCAGAGCACGCGACGTCGATCACCAGTAGCTGTGGCGCGGCCCTTATGCAAACGTTGGCAAACAAGATTAGTATATTTTAGATTAGACACCACCAAAATTGGAGGGAACAGGTTTTGTATCTATAACACAGTTCCAGTCTTCGCTGGGAGGCCTGTACCTATTTGCATCACAACACCCCGTTCCCGGCGGAGTTATACCTAAAAGGGACTGTATTTAATCAACGGCCTCGCTTTGACGAATGAATTCTTGTGGTTGTGTAACAAAATTGGTACAATTATAACTTCTTCAGCGACGCTCTCTACGGAGATGAATTGAATGATTTATATAAATCATTTATTGTCATTGTATGGTTAATGATATTATGACAGTTGCATCACAATATATTTACGAGGATGTAATACATGTCTTTTTAGGGTTCCGTAGTAAACAAGGTACTCTTATAGTTTCGCCATGTCTGTCTGTCTGTCTGTTCACGGTTTCACTCAGAGACTATTAGTACTACAAAGCTGTAATTTGGTATGGGTATGTATATTAATCATGCCAAAAAAAGTCGTAGAAAAAACATTAGGTTGTTACAAGTAAAGTGGGAGTCATTTTTTTTTCTCGACTAACCCATCGTATGGGTATTGTTGAATAGGTTTTTAAAAAATAATGTAAGGTTCAGAACACTATTTTTCGATTTAGGGATTCGTTTCTGAAATATTTGGATTTGCAAATTTTTGTTAGAGGTAAATGTCCCCTCTCTCTATCTGCTAAACGATTATGGACACGTGAAAAAAATTACAACAGTAGTATATAATTATAACGAAGTTTAAAGGTAAACTATCAGAGTTGAGTACTAAGTACAAACTAAAAAGTTATAGACGACCAACTTATAATATGTACTCGGAAAAGTGAAATTTCATTGAAAATTAGTACTGAATATAAATTTAAGAACCACGTGAAGTTAAGGAAATATAAATTCATTGCAGCTTTAATAATAATAATAATGCCTAATTTAATAGCAACGTGTTGTGAGGTGTGAGTGTGAACTCAAAGTTGGCATTTGCAACCGAGGTTACCGAGAACCCTACACTGCGCGTGTCCCGACACGCACTTGGCCAGTTTTTTAATATTTATACAACTAAGTTGGCAAACTAGTATACTGCCTACCTGTTAACAGGTGAGCAGTATACTGGTAACCACCTGGTAACAGTCACCTATAGTGCATGTGGTGCCTGTGAGTTTCGCAGCAAATCTGCAACCCCCACAAGAACTACAGTGTACGTTGCCAAATTGTGACATAAGATGTAAAGTCACGGTACCCAGTAATTTCACTGCCACATCTTATCCTTTAAACCGAAACACAGCAATGCAAGCACTGCTACTTTGCGGCAGAAATAGGTACGAGTAAGAAGGATGTACTCAAGCAGGAGACCCTTTTTTTTTTTTTTTTTTTTTTTTTTTCTCGGGGGGAAATGCGTAACCGCACCGTACCCGCCGTTGGCTAGACGGCGAGCGTGTGTGGGGCTCTCCCGGCAGAGTGCCAGGCCTACCCACTAAAACCCCCCGGTGTTCTCCGTGCCCTCTTGGGCGCGCTAGGTAAGGTCCACACTGCGACTCCACTACCCACGCGCCCGGGCAAGCCCGATCAACTGGTCGGGCTATCGCCAAGGAGGGATTGCCCGAGAACACCAGGGCAATCCCCAGACGGAGGGCCTTACGGCGGCGTGCACGGGGCCAACCATGCACGCAGGCCTCCACGGCAGGGTCACTAGACGGGCATCGCTTGTGCGAATGCCCGCCTTCGCCTGCCTATCCGTCTGCGGCGGATGGGAGCGGCTTGAGGATCTGCCTCCCGCTCCCTCTCCGCGGCCTCCTTCTGCGAGATGACATCCTCGCAGAAGGAGGCGACAGCCCCCCATTCCGCCTCGCCGCGGAGCATGGCCACGACCATGCTCGGCAGCGAGAGGTTTGCACCTCCCAGCGCAGCGTTGAGTTCGCTGCGCTGGCGTCGCCAAGCCGGGCACACCAATAGTGTGTGCTCGGCAGTGTCATCGGGAGCGTCGCAGTGATGACACTGCGGCGTTTCCTCCCGACGGGCGACCCGGTGCAGGTAGTGACCGAAGCAGCCATGCCCGGTCAGTACCTGCACCATGCGGAATGTGAGGCTGCCCTGCCGGCGCCCAACCCACTCCTCCAACACCGGACGAATTGCCTCGATCGTCCGGTGGCCGGCAGCTGGGGAGGCGAGTGCCTCACCCCACTGGCCCAGAGCCTCCCTCTGCGCCAGGGTACGAACCCGCTCCACCTCCTGTGGAGCGGACCGTCCCCCCCGTTCTCGAACAGCAACCCGATGCCGATACACCTCCGAATGGACGCGTGCATCGACATCCCACGGCGTTTGACCCGCAAGAACGCAGGCCGCGCCGTGGCTGACCGTGCGATAAGCTCGCACGGCCCGGGTTGCTATGACCCTCTGCGGACGTCGCAGCAGGGCCACCGTACGGAGGGAGAGGCACGCCGCCCATACCGGGGCTCCGTATAGTGCCATCGACCTTATCACCCCGTGATAGAGCCGACGGCACGCCGATCCTGGGCCTCCCACATTAGGGAGGACCCGTCCAAGTACGGCTGCGGCGGCACACAGCCGTGGAGCGAGGAGCTTAAAATGCTCCTCGAAACTCCATCGGGGGTCCAGAACCACGCCGAGGTACTTGAGATGCGCCTCGACCGGTATATGAACTCCCTCCACTCGGACTCGGAGCCCCGGTGGGATCCTGCGACGGGGGGCGTGGAAACTCATGGCCCTCGTTTTTTCAAGGGCCACATCCAAACCCAGGAGGCGGATGCGTCGGACAACCAAAGAGGTGCCGACCGACGCAAGGTGGGCCGCCTCCTCCCCCGTTTTAGCTCTCGCCGCGACGAGTGTGTCGTCGGCGAAGCAGACGACCTTCATTCGTGGAAGAAGGTCGCCTCGCAGGACCCAATTGTACCCCAGGTTCCATAGTAGAGGACCTAGTACGGAACCCTGGGGTACACCTGCCGCCATTGCCCACGTATGGACGCGCCCATCCAGACCCTCGTAGAGGATGGACCTGCCTTGCAAGTAATCCTCCACGAGGGCGCGGAGGTACGGAGGCACCCGGTGGAAGCGGAGTGCCTCCTTTATGCACTCGTGGGGCAGGCTGTTGAAAGCGTTGCGGATGTCAAGAGACACCGCAACAACAGTCTCCCCACGAGCTGTGGCCTCCTCAGTCCACCCCTTGAGGTGGGCCACCGCGTCCATCGTGGACCGGCCGGTGCGAAAGCCGAACTGGTTGTCAGCCAAGTCCGGCCCCCGGTCCTCTAAGTGCTCGACGATGCGGGAAGCCAGGATTTTCTCCAGGAACTTCCCGGCCTCGTCGAGCAGCACCACCGGCCGATACCCAGTCGGGGAATCCGCGGGGCGGCTCTCCTTCCTTAACAGGCAGAGCCTGCCCGCTTTCCAACGACTGGGGAAGCGGCCCGAGGCGATGCTTAAATCTAGCACCGCCCGGAACCGCTCCTCAAGGTGTCCCAGGGCGAGGGTCAGAACCCTGCTTGGGACACCGTCCGGCCCCGGCGCCTTCTTTTTGCGCCGAAACCGTTCCCTCACCATGTCGAATTCCACGTTCGACACGGGAGGGATGGCGGCAGCCACTTCCACCGGAGGAGTGTCCGGGGGGACCATTCTGGGGGGCTGGAACGGACCGGGATCAGGAAACAGAGTCCCCAAAACCCGATCCAGCAGCCCTCTGTCCATAGCGGAAGTAGGGGGAGCGGAAGCTTTAAACTTCCCCCTCACCATCCGGTACGGACGCCCCCACGGATCATCGTCCAGGAGCCGTATAAATTGCTCCCTGGACTCCTCCTTGGCCCTGCAGATTTCATTCCGCAGGGCCTTCTTGGCTGCCGCATACACCCGACGAAGTTCCGCTTCCTCGTCGGGTGTAGTTCTGGCGCGCCTACGACAACGCACGTAGGCGCGCCTGGCCCTCATACTGGTGGTACGCAGATCCGCAATCTCCTGCGTCCACCAGTACACCTGTCCCCTTTCGGGGCAAGCCTGCGCCCTCGGCATGGCGGCTTGGCAGACGACTTTCATGTCGTCTGCGAAGAGATCCGCCATGCCGTTAGCATCCCCGGCGATGTGGGGCGGCACTTCTGCCCACGCCCTCACCATCGCCGCCTCCTCCGCCACATCTGGGCGGAGCTTGGTGAGCGCCCATTGAGGGAAGGCGCTCACCGTGGAGCCCCTGCGGTTCAGGGCCCCTTGGGATGCCGTGGAGACCTCATATCGGATATAAAGGTGGTCCGACAGGGTCTCCACATCTTCCTCAACTCGCCAGTCATTGATTCGACTGGCGAGTGAGGGGGTAGCAAAGGACACGTCCACCACCGACGTGCCCTGCACCCGGACGCAGGTAGGGGTGGAGCCCCTATTTAAGATCTGGAGCCCGAGGGACAGAACCCAGGACTCCAGATCTCCACCCCTCGCATTGGTGCGGGAGGACCCCCATGCGGTTGACCACGCATTGAAGTCTCCCGCAACTAGCACCGGTACCGGGGCCGTCCTGCGGACGACCCCCTCTAACGCAGCCAGGAAGACTCGGAAGTCAGCCCGGCTGCGATTGGGGGAGAAGTAGGTCGAAATGACCACAACTCCACCCCACATGGCGGCAACGAAGCCAGTGCCCCTTTCTCTAAGAACGAGAGAGGGGGCTGTGCGACGCGCCACCCGCATCAAGGCGGCGGAACCATCCGCCGCCACCAACCAATTTGACGATTGTGGCGGAACGTAGTAGGGCTCCGACACAATCGCCAAACTCACTCTCCACTCCGCCGCGGTCTGACACATGAGGTCCTGTGCCGCGGCGCAGTGGTTAATGTTTGCTTGGAGGAGCTTGATGGGACCACTAGGCATTGGTGGTCTCCATGGGCTCCTCCTGGACCGCGGGTGCGGCCGGTGCTGGCTGTGGTTCCGAGGGTACCGATGTTGACGGGTTCCTTGGAGCCACAATCACATTTACCGGGGCCAAGCGGCCCCTGACCGCCGGGGGGCTACAATTCATACCCCCCATACGGTGGCTGGCCGGCCTCTTGGCGTCTGCACAGACGGCGCAATTTAACGCCGCCATGCAGTCCACCGCCTTATGCCCGTCGGAACCGCAGCGGAAACATAATCCGCTGCGGTCCTTGGCAGAGGGGCACCGTTGGATGGGGTGCCCCAGGCCCATGCAGCGGAAGCACCGCATGGGCTTTTGCTCCAGGAGTTGGATGGAGGCAGAACTCCATCCAACTTCGAGCCGACCAGCATCCGCCAGGCGCCTCGCCGCCTCCATAGGCACCGAGGCGAAGGCCGCCCCGACACCTCGTACCCCCGTATGCACGCGGCCCACCTTTATGTGTTGGGCTGGGCAATTGCCGGCCCGTGCCAGGGTCTGGCATAATTCCTCAGCGGACACCGAGTCGTCGATGCCGATGACCCGGATATCCGCCGTCTTGACGGGACGCGACACTTTCGCCGTGTCTCCTAGTGCCTCCCCCAGCTTGGCGGCTAGTGTGTCCGCCTGGGACGGGGATGTTTCTTTCGGGAGCTCGATTATTCGAGCCCCGGTTATCCCCGTCCTAAACTTTGCAGGCCCTATACCTAGGGCCCCGAGGCTGACTGAGGCCTTGGCCTTGGCAATCGCCTCACCGTATGTGAGACCCTTTGCCACCGCCTCCGGCTTAAGAGCTACGACTACCGTCAAAGATCGTGGTGCTTTTGGTAATTTTGGCACTTTCTGCGTCTCGATAGCCTTCTTGGGCACTTCCGCTGCCGGCTTCTTCCGGCCTCGCCTGACGACAACGGTCCGGGGATCCTGGACCGTTTCTACGTTTACCGCGGTTGTGGCGGCCCCGGATGTTGAGGGGACCGCCGCTGACTTCTTTACCACTCTAGCTTCCTTCGGCATATTGGCCGGCGAGGCAAGAGTAGTATTGGCTGACACAATATTTGCCGCCCGTTGCCGCTGAGATGGCGGCTGCGGCTGCGGCTGTCTTACACAGTCCGCCGCTAGCGGCGGCCTCCGAGCCTGAGCCGGCATCAGACGCCCGTCCACTTCAAGGCCTTCGAGGCGCGCCGAAACCATAAAGCCAACTTGGGCTAATAGCTCCCGCTGGAGGAACTCCATACTTTCCAGGAACTCTCCCCTGGAAATCCCCCCAGCTGGTGCGGCCTCAACCGGCCTGGCCTCTGGCAGCACCACCTGCGGGACCTCCACTTCCTCCTCGGCAATAGCCTCCGACTCAGCATTCTCTATAATTTCGGGGGGTGGGGTCACTACTACGCGGCGGCCCCTCGGGCGTTCCGCCCTCCGCTCGGAGAAGTCCCGACGGAGGGCCTTCATCTCCCCCATTAGGGCGTCCAATTGACCCCGGAGACGCTTGTTGTCGGCTTGAAGCCGACGAACCTCCTCCGAGGTGTTCCTGGACGCCAAAGTCCGGACAATCTCTACAAGGGAGTCGGAGGCGTCTTTAATTTCTTTGACGTAAGTCCCTTTAAGATTGCGGGACTTGCGTGCTACCCCCAACAGCGCCTTTGCATTCTCCTCAGCCTTGCCGCAAAGGAGCTCAGCGGTTGGCTCAGGCGAGCGCTTCCCTTTCCCCTTTTTATTTGTTTTGGGAGCCTCTGCAACCATTGACTCCTGGTCAGACTCCGACTCAGTGTCGGCCTCCAGTAATTGAAGCTCCCGCCTAGCCTGGGAGAGCCCAACACCATGCACTAGGCCTCCTCTGCCCCTTTTCGTTCGTGCGACCTTGGGAGCGTACGGCGCCGTTACGACTTCTTCCGCCTCAGTGGTTATTTCCAGGTCCGTGACTAAAGGATCCTGGAAAAAGCGGCTATAGCTTGGCCTCTTCCTTCCACCAGCCCGTGGTGGCGGAAGATCCGCCTGCGACAGTCCCGGTTTCCCACTATTAACGTCCCTATAGGTGGGACGAGATCTCTCCGCGCTATCGCAGCTCCGACGGGGCGCTGCCCCTACGATGTTAGACAGCGACAAAACCGGAGACACCACCTCATCAGCTGCCTTTGATGCACCTCCATTGACCGGCGAGCGGCTTTTCTCCGCGCTTAAGACCGGAGTCTTAACAGACCCCATTTCATCTGCCCCATCCGTCTCGGACATGATGTCCGAGTCGGACATGGTCCAATCGTGGGCCCAGCCCAGCAAAGATTCTGTTGGCGAAAACAGAGCAGAAATCTATCTTCAGCCTGACAAAATAATGATTGGGCCAAATCCCCGGACCCGCGGAAAGCAGACCCTTACTTAAAAAAAAAAAAAAAACCATCCAAAGATTTGGCTGTATGGATTCAGCACCCTTTGCCTTCAACAAGAAAGAAAAACAACTAAAAAAAATAACTAACCTATACTTGGATAACCTTAAAATAACAAGCTTAACCTCTATACAAGCAACGACACTAACAAAATAATACTAGATAACGAATTAAACGGACAAATAAACTAAAATATACTGACGCCGGGGCAACGCCCCACACACCGGTAAAACAACAATAAAATAAAAAGAACTAATCTATCACACCAAAATCAAAAAGTTAAGAACGGAATAATTTGTGTTTTGACTTCAAACACACAAATTATAAGATACGAGACAACAATACAAAGAACGAAAACAACAATAGAACACAACTCAATAAAACAACAACAAAGTAACGCCAATTTGATCGAAATCGACACTACACAAAAGCAGGGATGCGCGCACTCGCTTTGACAGCTCGGGCGCGACTCAAGCAGGAGACCCTGGTACAGAGTCACCCTCCGGTAGTATCAATAGGAATAATTATACGTTTGTTTTATAAAACCAGTGATATTCTTTCAGTGAATACTAGGTAAAAGAATATGTTAGCGCTACCGAATACCAAGCTCCGAAAAATTTATAATTCTTTCAGAGGCCTTTGTGTACGTTTCTACAATGAAATCCCAAATAATATTAAAAAGGTTAGCTTAAACAAATTTAAAGTTACAATAAAGGATTTACATTTTTACACTTTATTATAACATGCTCTAATATGATAAGATGAAAAAAACATATAATAAAGTGATCGTGTCACAAAGTTTTTGATGAAATTTGACTTTGTTGTATGTAATTTGGTCCAAGCTATAACATAGGATAGTTTTTATCTCGATTATTTGACCTTAATATTTATTACTAGTTTTCCGCGCGCGACTTCGCCCGCGTTATTATTGTTTTCTCGTGGGAATTTTATAGTTTCCCGTAGGAAAAATAATTTTGTAGCCTATTATATAGAAGACTGTTATTTATATTTAGGAGCTCGGTTAATATATTTCATAAAATCGGAGCAGATTTTAAATATATTCCATAGAAACTTTCAACCCCTATTTTGCACCCTAAGGGGGTGAATTCCAATAAAACATGAAGCACGTGTTCAATAAAATGTTTTTAGAGCATGAATCTACAGTGTTGTCAAAATCGTTGCTAATTTAAAGATTTTTCCATACAAACTTGCAACCCTTTATCTACAGCTGCATATTCTAGGGAATTATGTCATTTCTCGAACTTTTCTATATCATTCGCAAAGCAGCGGCGTTTGCAGTTCGAAAGGTAACGCAGACACATTTCGTCTAAAACGAAAGTGAAGTTGCAATTCCAAAGATAAAACAGACGCATTTTGTATCAAATGTAAGTAAAGTTTGCAATTCGAAAGGGAAGACATACGCATTTCGTCTGAAAGTTCGCCAAAATACGCAACTTGTCAAAAACGCAGCTCGACATATACGCATCTCGATAGATACGCAAATTATAAGCTTACAGCCATATTACCAACTAGTTAATACTCATCATGTTATTGTTAATTCACATTTATTGAAAAGCGCTCATTGCTTAGTTAACATCAATTTGTGTGGCAAAATGATCAAGTTACTATATCTCATGTATTGTGAATCTGGCGAAACGCGTATTTGGCTACATGCGTTTTGAGAAGAAGCTTATGATTAGGGTGACTTGAATGGATATTGTGACTAGACATCCGAGTGACAAGTTAGTAATGTACATTATGGTCCTCATGCTTTACGAACAGACCTACAAACAAATGGACTTCGCGATCGCGCTCCAAAAGTGTCCGAAGTAAATGAGATCCAAACATTGATTTACTACCAAACGTAGATAGAGCACTTCATACAAAAACGCGCTAGAAATCTGTCACCTAATCGACTATACATTTGTACGCTGTTAAATAGGTAGTTGAATATGCACACCCGAATTAAAATTACCATAAAGAAAGTACCGTATTTATCGAATTCAACCTTATTCAACTATTTGAAGCAGTTACGGCAACTATTTGAAGTACAACCGTGTGCTGTTACATCATTTCATATCTAGCCACATTAAATTTGACGTTTTAGTAATTGCTACAAGAAAATATCAACTTTATACTCTCAAACATAATGCTCAAAATTGCTTATCCAACGCATGGAAAAGAACTGCACGAGGCCCGATTGGGCAGTTCTTCACCGGCCAACTTTTCGAACGTTCATGCGTTATCTACGTTTGGTAGTAAATCAATGGATCCAAAATTCAAATTCAGTACGATTCAGATCCAATCGCTCATGATATAGTGTAAGCGAAATTGAACACCACAGTAAAGTCAATACGACTTAAATTAAATTGTTTACATTATGCATTGACGTTTCGGAATATTTTGGACACATTTATCTTAAATTCTGTTTAGATCCGACTTCAATTTGTTTGCAGGTATTGCAGGTTAATGTTTACGAATCAAACAACATAAGAGCCTAACCGGGAGGAGTAATTCAAACAGATAAATGTGGTAATTTTTCACACTGGGCCTTTTCGCGGCATAACGCAGTGGGAGGGGGGGGGGGGGGGGAGTTATTGCTGGAGTTATTGTAATTTGTAATCATAGAGCGACTAATTAACCCCCATCACGCGTTTTCACAGGCGACTGAAAGCCGCACCTTCGGGTCAATTTAAATACGGAGAAGGGTTAATCTGCTCGCGTATTTTTTATATTTGTGACTTTATACTTTCTTTTTAAAATTAAAAAAAAAATCGGCTTGGGTGGGATTTCAACCCGCGTTTTCGAAATTGTTGGCGCATTGACTAATTTGGCCACCGAGCATTTACAAGCCCGGACAAAGTTTCAACTGTTTTAACCGACTTCAAAAAAAAAAGGAGGAAGTTCTCAATTCGATGCGTATTTTTTGTGTGGGTATGTTACGCGATTACGCCGCCAATTGTAGACCGATTTCCGAAATTCTTTTTACATTCGATAGAGTATACTCCTGGGGTGGTCCCAAGGTCACCAAAATTAGGGTCTAATGATAGGATCCCATAAAACTCGAGGAAAAACCTTAAATTTTTAGGTGTGTCCAACGTGTTTTGTGTGTATGTTACGCGCTTACTCCGCAAATTGTGATCCAATTTTCAAAATTCTTTTTATATTCGATAGAGTATACTCCTGGGGTGGTTCCGTGGTCATTAAAGTCAGGATCTAATGATGAAAATCGAGGGAAACCCTTAAATTTTATAGGTACGTCGAACGTGTTTCACGTTTTTTCCGAAGTTATTCACGTATTTGTGTCTGGTAGTCATACACCGAGCTGATGGTGAAAGGAGGTGAACTGGTATTAAATTCAGGTTCAAGGTCAGATCAGGAAGGTGGGGTGATATTAAATTAACTAAAAAGATAAAAATAAAAAATATTTTACAAAAAATAAAAACCGACTTCAAAAACACTGAAAAGTTAAAAAATGTATAAATTTTAAGACTTTCTAGGAGATCATCGTTTGGCACCGACTTCAATATGGAAGCTTTATGTTGTCTGTACCTATTCTTACATTATTTTAAGCTTTTCACTGTTTTTGAAGTCGGTTTTTATTTTTGTTAAATATTTTTTGTTACCTCTTTTTTACTTTAGGCCAAAGTAGACTTCACTCACTGCTAATAATAATAATAATCTCCTCGTAACCGATATTTTGTTCACCCATCATAGGACTGACCACAGCCAACGTTGCTTGACCTTAGCAATCGTTCGCTGAGCGCACGCGCCAATGCGCCACCAAGCTCCACCCACTGTTACTAAGGCGTCAACTCGGTGTGTTGAAGATTATCCCTGTAGGATGCTCCTGGCCTTCATGTCACCTGATGGTAAGAGACGATAAGGCCGAAGGTGGTAACGAGCTTCGTCTGGACTCCTCAACAACTGAGGAGGCTTCTAGAATTGTTGGTGCTATAGTTTTAATATTATCTTTTAGTTTTAGTCAACATTAAGTTCGCTTTAATTTAGCTACCTTGGGAAGTAGCGAGTTATTCCCAATATAAGTGTTTCAAATTACTTAATTATGTAAAGGGAAAACTCGACAAGAATCTGTAAATATTACTATTGAAATAAAGGAATTTTTATTAAACAAACAGACAGACGGACAAACTGAAAACGAAGTGTTCCCGTAAGGTGCGGAACCCTAATTAGGAAACTTAACAAATTTAAACTAAACACCCCGAATCGCTCAGTTCCAACGAGCGGGCACACCGTTAGCAGAATTGCCCGACAGCGCTATGTGGGTCAGTATTAATTAGTTAAATTTATGATGTGGCATATCCCAGGGGAGCGCGGGAGGGGGGAGGGGGAGGGGCGGTCGATCTACCACCCGCCCGCTTCACCAAGATTCAGTTGAATACATTTTTATATGCGCTTTATATGAACATGAACTGTGTTAACGCAGCTTAGACTCTCGCGTTGCGACCAGTCACTCGCAACACAAAACCTCAAGTCACCAGATGTTAGCGGTTACCGCAGTCTATGGGCACACCCCGGACACTCCATACAACATTCGCAAATCAATTACCTATTACTACTACTTAAGCAAATGACGTTTGTACACGCGCAAATGTGTGCGTGGGATCTAGTAGGGCTGAGTCGCGGTTATCTATCGAAATGTCGCGGGAAGTGCAGCGACTGCCTTCTCTTTTACCCGCATAGCGCTATCTTTGTCATCGGCCGGCGCTCGCGTCTACTCGCCCGAGCGATCGCGCGCGCCCTTGTTTATGTGTCAGTGATGTCTACAACGAAGTGCGGGGTGGGGTTAGGTATTTGAAATGAGTGCGGGGAGGTGAGTGGCCGTTCTGTACGGAGTACTATTATATCTTCTGTTACCAGTCACTCTCAACACAAAACCTCAAGCCACCTGATGTTAAGCAGTTTGCACAGCCTATGGACACTTCCGACTTCTTTCTTACAATGTCCTCCTAATCGATATGTCCCACCCACTAACTGTTTAACGTGCCTTCCGAAGCTCGGAGGAGCTCGAGATGTTCTGTATTTCGGCTACCCATCATAGGACTGACCACAGCGAACGTTGCTTAATTTTAGCAATCGTTAGTCGCGTGCACGAGCCATTGCGCCACCAAGTCGCCTCCTCATATACCAGTTGCATGAAACAAGCATACTGCCCACCTGATGGTAAGTGGTAATAGTCACCTATAGTACATGTGGTTTCTGTGAAATTCGCAGCAAATCTGCAACCCCCACAAGAACCACAGTGTACGTTGCAAACTTGTGACATAAGATGTAAAGTCACGGTACTCAGTAATTTCACTGCCATATTTCACTCTTCAAACCGGAACACAGCAATGCAAGCACTGCTGCTTTGCGGCAGAAATAGGTAAGACGGAGGTATCCAAGCAGGCGACCCTGGTACAGAGTCTTCCTCCGCCAAAACTACGAATTCAACTATCAAGTAAACTATGAATTAAATACACTTTGTAAACATGTAACGCCGGTTCGGTAATGGTAACCAATCTCATTCCCGGTCAAAGCGAACGTTGCTTGACTGAAGCTACTATCGCGGCAAACAAATTCTTTGGCAAGGATAACGACTCTGTTACTCCAGTGGTCATAACACACCTGCATAATTGGGTCGGATCCGATAACGCCATTAAAGCTTATTAAAAGTACAGCATTAATGCACAAAGCTTAATTGGTTGGACACGCCACGGCGTTAACGTGATGACATTATTAAATATTAAAACTGGCTTTGTGAAAGGATTTTGTGTAATACAAAGTGGCACATTTGGATCGGTCAGTATGGGCAAGTCTGTAACTATAACACATACAACGATCAGTAGGGTTACTTTTGAACCAACCAAACCAAATCCAATCGATCGGCATTGAGATTGTGATTTTTCGCACGCTTATTTAGCAACCCTAGCGACAAAGTGGATCCGTATTTTGAGAAAATTAGATAGCAACGAGTTTAATGCACTCAAAATCACCACAATACGGTTGTAATTTTGTGCCAATGTGGAAAATTAAGCGTACAAAAAATCACAATCTCAAAGTCGATCGGTTGAAAATGGTTCAAGAGTAGGCCAGGGGTGGAAGTCTCGACATAGATAACGATCGCAAACTTTGCGATTTTTGTCGATAAGTTGTAGTGTTTTTTCTAGCTAATGTATCAAAATTTAAATTGGGAAAAGATAACAAAATTATTTCTTATATTAGTACAACAATATGCTTTATTCAGTTACATATAACGACACTCACTTAGCCATAAATGCAATTCTCGACATGAAAATTAACGCAAACCTATCGATTTTTGTCGCTAACTTATCGAAAAAACTGTCAAATTAACGATTTCATAGCGAGCCTTTTTGATATCTCGCAAAGCATTACAATGTTCGTCGCTAACTGGCATAGGCTGTACGAGTTGTACAACAAAAGCTCATTAATAACATTAACTTATAAAATTTAATATTTTTTATGATGGCGGAAGCATATTTAGCTTGGAATCTGTTTGCTCTTGAGCACCGAACATGGTATTAAGTACGACGACGAACAGTCGCTAGAAATCGGCGTAGTCGGCAAAATCCTCTCCATCTCCAACCATGTTACTGAATTAAGCATATTGTACTAATATAAGGAATAATTTTGTTTTCATTTCCCAATTTTAAATTCTTTCCATATTTTGATAGATTAGCTAGAAAAGACACAACAACTTATCGACAAAAGATAACGATCGTTATCTATGTCGAGACTTCCACCCCAGGCCTACTGTTCTTAAGAACTATGTCATCGATTTTAGTGACAAGAAAAACTGCATACATAGATTTAAAAAAAAGTTGTAGTCAGTTCGGGGTTTCGGGAATCGAACCGGAAGTAGTCTTGAAAAATAAATCTTACATTATTTCTATTCAGATATCGATTGTGTAGGTCATAAGCAGTAAACGTTACTATGAAGCATGATAACTAAAATGAATAAAATGCATTGTCTTCATATTATACTTTAATTTAATTAAGTTAGATGTTGACAAAGTTGAATATTATTAAGTACGGACTACAGCACATCAAGCTAAACACTGTGGCATCTTATGTCGTTGTAATAAGTACTATTTTGCAACAGAAACGTTTAGTCTGATGTGCAGGCGTGTGTACATGATGCCCTGTCAAGGTCAATGACCAACAAAACAATTATGATACTTTAACAAAACAAGATTTTTAAAGAGTATATAAGTAATTTAAAACTGATAGAAGCTTACGTTTTTTTGACAAAAAAGTAAAGATTTAAATGAATATGTCTAATATATAAAAATCTCGTGTCACAGTGTTTGTATTGTAATCGAACTCCTCCGAATCGGCTTGACCGATTTTTATGAAACTTTTTGTGTATAATTATTTGGTTGTTCTGAGAATAGGTCGTAGGCTATTTTGTATACGCCTAGGTGATAAATGTAATGGCGAAACACCATTCTGAGTACAATAATGCGTTCCACAGCTAGGGTTGCCACCCGTACTTTATTATTAAGTATTGTACGTTATTTCGGGTAATTGTACTCTATACTTTATGCCAACAATAAAGTGCCTACGCCAAAATACTTTATTTTGTGCTATTTGATTTTTCTAGGATCCAATTAACATTAAATACACAAAGAAGTATATTGTAAGAATGTTTGCGTAATACGGAACGACAGATTATGTAGAGGTCACCAGAAGCTCATTTCTGGACGCAACTTAACCTCAAATTCAACATTATCATGTCACGTTTTTATAAATTTTCTTCTGTTTTGTTTGATTGATTGAGTGTAGGTGATAAAAAAAATATTAAGTGCAATAAAGTTGCTAGAGTAACGAAATATACACGGTGTTTCAAAATAACCAATAAATAATTTGTCGTTATGTAAAACTAATAAATTAATTGTGTTTAACCGTAATGTCATTCAACCCAAAATTTTCATGTAAATCATAGACATGATGATGATACTATGATATACATGAAAATTTTGAGTTGAATGACATTACGGGAAAAACTATTTAATAATTAGTTTTAGATAACGATAAATTATTTATTGGTTATTATGAAACACCGTGTATATACAATAGAGTGGTTATTATGAAACACCGTGTATATACAATAGAGGGTGGAAAAAAAAGACCGTGTTTGGAGAAAAAGTACCTTTAATATTGATGATGGCAAATTTTACTGAAAGGAAATATTCCTTTATTTACAAAAATAATTAAAACTGCATTTAAAGATTTTTGAAAAATCACCTGCTTGAGCCGAGAATCGAACCGGTGAAATGTGTACAGCTTACGCAGTGCCGAATGACGCCTTTTATTATTGACGATTATTAATTCCGAGGGGGCGTTTGGGACCGCCGTCCTGATCCCAAAAGCCGCTCGACCCTAGTGTTAAGAAAAGTTTATAAAGTCAACAACTAAGTAGGTGGTAGCTATAATGTAGTTTTATTAACGCTTATATTATAAAAAATAATACTTTCATCTTACTAAGTACCTAAACCAAACCTGAGCGTTCTTTTAATTGACGGACGGGGGGCAAAATTTCGTTGGGCCCATAGGCGTAAAATATGTAAATCCGGCCCTGACTATAGGTAACTGTTACCACTTACCATTAGATGGGCAGTATGCTTTACAATACGACAAAAAACACAGTAACAAATAACACAGCTGTATGGAAGAAAATCCTTTTGCTTTCACAGAAAAAATAAATAAAACGAAAACTCGCGTTGTCTGTGTCATAAAGAATTAAAGCTTTGAATTTCGAAGAGCCGAGTGCTCTCGAAGACTACAAAGGCGACAGGCATCTACTTAACCTCTATGTGCTGTCAAGCGATTTGCGTCTCTAACTCGGTGGTTTTAAGATCAAAGATTGCTTAAACTGCGACCCTAGATTCCCCACTCTGATGGGATAGTTTGTAACCTTTCTTACAATAGATTAAGTTTACATGCCTTGGAGGATCGACCCGGCACTTGAGAAGTAATTGGGCTAACTTTGCCTATTAGATGGGTAATGTTGTATTAGTGGTGTCCGGTGACAGACAAAGTTATTTACAGTTTAATTAATGTAAATAGATAACGCTATTGACACCTTCGGATGTACGTGTCAATGAACTAAGACTTTATAGTCTGTGGTGCAAACAAAATATGGTGGTCGCTTTAAATACCTAAGAAACACTGGGGGTGTCTTTAAAATACATAACTAATCTAGAATTTCTGCCGCAAACATTAATGAAGAGGTGTTGTTAACAAGCGCACATTAATAGACATTCGCTATTTAAACGACTTTTTGTAGCTAAATAAAAAATAAAGAAAATTACCGGAATCAGCACGTTTCCCAAGAATCATGAAAGAACATCGGCCAAAACCACATAGTAGCTGGACCTGATATTAAATAACCATGGATATAATTACTTAAGTGTACATTATAGACCTAACATTATTTGTTAGTGTCATAGCTCAATACTTCATTAAAAACTTCAGTAATGGGAGATATATTTACTGGAGGGAGACTCTGTACCAGGGTCGTCTGCTTAGGTACCTCCGTCTTACCTATTTCTGCCGCAAAGCAGCAGTGCTTGCATTGCTGTGTTCCGGTTTGAAGGGTAAGATATGGCAGTGAAATTACTGGGTACTGTGACTTTACATCTTGTGTCACAAGTTGGCAACGTACACTGTGGTTCTTGTGGGGGTTGCAGTTTGGCTGCGAATCTCACAAGAGCCACATGTATTATAGGTAACTGTTACCACTTACCATCAGGTGGGCAGTTTGCTTGTTTGCCAACTTTCTGCAATAAAAAAAAAAAATATTCTCATTTTAAGGTTAGGAGCAATATTTTATTTAATTCTTGACTCTGCTTTGAAATGTTACATTTATTAGGATTTCATTAACATTATGAAATAATAAGGATGTTTAGAAATGAAGCACTTTGATTCTTCAAAGATAAAGTCAAACAAAAGTTTTATCTCGTCATGTTGCACAAACTAATAAGTAATAAGTGAACAAGTTTAAAAAAAAACAAGTCATTTCTTGTGTATTGTTTTTCCATACAGAAGTTTCTTGACTTTTCAACTAATATAAGTAATAATTTGTGATTCAATATTAAATTAATATGATTTTGAATATATATGCTGTATTTCTTACGTGTTTGTTTCTTTTTTCACGCAGGTGGTGTGAAAAATAAAGTATTATCCTCGGAGATAAAGCAGTCTTAGTCTTCATCATCATCATCATCACAGCTCATATACGTCCCCACCGAGGGGTTCGAGCCTATCCTATGTTAGGGTGATTAGGCCTTAGTCAACCACGCTGGCCCAGTGCGGATTGGTCGACTTCACATACATCATTGAATTTCTTCGCAGATGTATGCAGGTTGCCTCACGATGTTTTCCTTCACCCAGTGCGGATTGGTCGACTTCACATACATCATTGAATTTCTTCGCAGATGTATGCAGGTTGCCTCACGATGTTTTCCTTCACCGTAGGAGCGTCAGACAAATGTACATATGAAATTCGAAACGAAAAACACATTGGTACATGGCGGGTCTCGAACCCCGACCCCCCGATTGGAAGGCAAGTGCCGAAACCACAGCGCCACCGACGCTCATCACCGTCTTATTGGGTGAGCTTAATTTCCTCGTTACACTCAAGACTCTAGTTTTAAAAAACCATAGAGTCCTTCGTGACGCTTGTGATTTATCCTACACCCATGACATAACACACTGCTTTATTCCCTTGGTCAATAATCTACTATAACGGCATTATTGCGTTCCAAAAATTAGAGGCAAGAGGTCAGTTTTTCAGTTGCTGAGGACTTTATCATCAGATCAGATGACAGCCAAACGCTTCTCTGTTGCTTAAGGTGATAAAGGGATTAGATAAACACCTTAAACTCATCCCAGTTCAGTATTAGTATAGATGGAGTCATTATACATTTGCTAGGGGAACATCCCACAACACCTTGTAGGTAAAGCAAAAGTTATGTTCACGTGTACCGGCCCATAAAACGGTTACGGCCTCGTCTGTATTATTAAAACGTATTTTATACGCTGACAGAAGATAGCTGCGCGACTAATTTGAAACATGCTCGGAATAATCAAAGCAGGTATTATTGAACAATCTTATAGTAATGTCGTGTTAAATTAATGTGAAAATTATTTAAATGAAACTAGTTGAGTTCGACGCGCGCACGGAGGATTCTGCGAAAACTTATCTAAGTATCTACATACAGTTACGTGCAATGAAAACGACTCACCTGTACGCTTTGGTTCAGAACTCGACAAATTAAATAATATAAAAAGGAGAAGTTCCCATCTATAGACGCACGCGCAGCCGTAACCACAGAACACAGAATGTGTTCTGTGGCCGTAACCGCTAGTGGTAGAAACGTGAAATTTGGAGAGTGGTTTTAATTCAAAAGCGGACGCCCACTAAGAAGGGATTTAAAAAAATGTTAACCCTGAAGGGATGAAATAGGGGTTGCAAGTTTGTATGGTTTTTTTTAAAATTAGCCACGATTTTGATAAAACTTGGGATTCATGCTCTTAAAAACATTTCATTGAACACGTGTTTCATGATTTATTGGAATTCACTCCCTTAGGGTGCAAAATAGGGATTGAAAGTTTCTATGGTAAATATTTAAAATCTGCTCAAATTTCTATGAAATTTATTATCCGGGCTTAAATAGGCTACAAAATTATTTTTCCTACTGGAAAATATATAATTCCCATGGGAAAACAAAAATAACACGGGCGGAAAGCTAGTCAATAAATAATATCTTTTAACCCTGTTTGTTAAACAAGAGCCTAAGCTTACATAAGACCAGTTTTACTGTGTCAGATTTAGGTTTATTGATTTTACAAACTGAAAACTTATATTTTTAAAATACCACTATTTTTTTGGGACAATCATCTCAATTTAAAGGGTCTGTAGGAATAATTAATTTTTGAATAAACATTGATTCAATCAACTTTTATTAACCACTGCACAGTAACGTAAAAATGAGAAACAGGGGGTTTCCAAAGAAACAAGTCTTTACTAAGCAACAATTCTTTTATCCATGTTTAGAGTATGTTAAAATAAAGCTTATGAAATATATATTCAAATTGTATTTACAGTTTTTGATTGTCTAATCTTATTTTTTATATACCGACATTTGTACCGAATGTCGGTTCAGTCGATTTCATGGCACGTAAGTGTATATAAGTTCCTAACTCCATATTTGAGGTTTGTTTAATTTTTTTTATTACTGTGTAGGTTCTCTAATACTCTTTTTGTGTGTATGTTACGCGATTACTCTGCCAATTGTGCACCGATTATCATTTTTTTTTTGTATTCGATAGAGTATACTCCTGGGGTGGTTCCAAGGTCACCAAAGTCAGGATCTGATGATGGGATCTCATGAAAATCGAATAATAATTAAATTAGGGTTTCTTTCACCAAAAAGATTTCATTCCCTTAAAAGTTAAAAATAAAAAATATTTTACTAAAAATAAAAAAAAAACACTAAAAAGCTAAAAATAATATAGGATTAGGTACAGAAAACATCACACTTCTATATTGAAGTCGGTGACAAACTTTAAGACTTTCTAGGAGATCATCGCTTGGCACCGACTTCAATATAGAAGCGTGATGTTGTCTGTACCTATTCTTATATTATTTTAAAGTTTTCAGTGTTTCTAAAGTCGGTTTTTATTTTTAGATTTTTTTTTTGATTTACAAATGTGATTTTTTTTCACAGCTGAAGGAGACCGTAGACCCGAGTAAGTTATATAAGTTAGATAAATTTAAGTTTGATATCTCTACGGGTTCCTGAGAAAAAAGGGTCTTGACAGACCGACAGATACACGGACAACTAAGCGATCCTTTAAGAGTTCCATTTTTTCTTGTAAGGTACAGAACCCCAAAAAAAAGGGAAATGTTAATAATAATATGTATATTCTTTCAAGTGTCAAGTGGTAAAAGAGAGGGATAAGGACCTGTCAATGTCAAGTGCCAGGATAAATAGTCTCCTATTCGTAAATTTTTTAACAACTCATTAATAATAATAATATTTATACAATTCCCCCTTTAAAAAGCTTATTTTATTCACTGAACATAGTGAATAAAAAACACTTTTAATTACTATTTTAGTGTTTGAATTTAGAACACACCGATATATTCGACTTCCGTCTCAATGCTGTTCAACCTACTTGTACAAAAATACTCGATATTGAATGTCTATTTTTACCGACGAAAAAACGGAGGAGGTACTCAATTCGACGCGTATATTTTTTTTAAATGTATGATCACGAATAACTTTTTACAGAGAACTCCGATTTTGATGATTCATTTATTATTGGAAAGGGTATACCCCGAGGGTGGTCCCATCTAAATTTGAAAAACAATTTCAAGCCTAAAGGTACAAAAACGGGGGATGATTGATGATTCACTCACTGATTGTAAAACTAATAGATGAAAGTCACAAAAAAATATAAAATAAAAACTTTTTAACAAAAAATTGAACCGCCGAAAAAACTGAAAAGCAAAAACACTGAAAAGTTAAAAATAATATAAGAATATAAGAATAGCGTGGTGGGAGATGGCCCAAAACCACCCATGAACCCAAACCTTAAACAAAGGCCCCAAGTGCCCGGCGGTTCTGGAGGCCGTGCCGGCGGTGACGGACGTCGGCGCGGTACTGGGACCTGGGGTGCAAAGAATCCGCGGGCCGCGGAGATCCCCCGTCAGACGACCTTGGCCCTGGCCACATATAACGCGCGCATACTGCGGACCGAGGAGAAGCTGCTGGAACTCGAAAAGGAATTGAGCAGGATTCGCTGGAGTATAGTGGGACTGTCCGAAGTCCGAAGAGAGGGTGAGGACACGATGGCTCTCAAATCCGGCAACCTGCTCTATTTCCGGGAGGGCGAAGACCTGTCCCAAGGTGGTGTCGGATTTATCGTCCACAAGTCTCTTGTGAACAATGTTGTACAGATCGGAAGTGTGTCGAATAGGGTGCCGTACCTTATACTCAGAATTACCAAACGGTATTCGCTGAAGGTCATACAGGTATACGCCCCGACCTTGAAACACTCCGACGAGGAAGTGAAAGCTATGTATGAAGACATTTCTCAGGCAATACATGCTTCCAAGACTCATTACACCGTTGTCATGGGAGACTTCAACGCAAAGCTAGGCAAGCGCGGCGATAGTGAGTTGAAAGTGGGGCAATTTGGAGCTGGAATCCGGAATTACCGTGGTCAAATGCTAGCCGATTACACGGAGAGAGAGGGACTCTATATAATGAACTCTTTCTTCAAAAAACGGCTGCATCAAAAATGGACCTGGAAAAGTCCGGATGGCGTGACAAAAAATGAGATTGACTTCATCATTTCGACTAAGACTCGCTTATTCAATGACGTCTCAGTGATCAATGCGTTCAACACGGGAAGCGATCACTGAATGGTGAGAGGCGCATTGAATCTTAATGTAAAAGCTGAGAGGTAGCGACTGATGAAGTCAACGCTCCGTCCTGGAGCCATCCAGATCCAAAACCCCGAGCGCTTTCAACTCGAATTGCAGAATCGGTTCGCTTGCCTGGAGGATTGCACGGATGTGGACACATATAATGACAGGTTTGTGGAAACTGTCGAAGATTTTCAAACCCAGCCGTACCAAGCAAAGGAGCAAGATCTCAGAGACGACAATTAAGCTGATGGAAGAAAGACGTGGGATGGGTCTGTTATACAGAAGGCAAGTTATACAGAAGACCGAGGAGTATAATCTGCCACTATGCTTGGCGTTTGTGGACTATGAGAAAGCCTTCGATTCTGACGAGACCTGGGCTGTGCTTAGGTCACTCCAGAGGTGCCAAATAGACTACCGGTACATCCAAGTGTTGAAGTCATTGTACGGAAACGCCACTATGTCAGTCCGCCTTCAGGACCAGAACTCGAAACCAATACGACTTCAGCGAGGTGTGAGACAAGGTGACGTTATATCGCCGAAGCTGTTCACAGCTGCGCTGGAGGATGTATTTAAGCTTTTGGACTGGAGAGGACTCGGCATCAACATAAACGGCGAGTACATGACTCACCTTTGTTTTGCCGATGATATCGTGGTCATGGCTGAGACCGTGGAAGATCTAGGCACAATGCTCGATGACCTCTGTAGAGTTTCCCAACAAGTGGGTCTTAAAATGAACATGGAAAAGACCAAAATTATGGTGAATTCCCATGTAGTACCCACTCCTCTGAAGGTTGGCGGCTCTAGACTGGAAGTTGTTGACGAATATGTTACCTGGGACAAATAGTCCAGCTCGGTAAGTCCAACTTCCAGAAAGAGGTAAATCGACGAATCCAACTCGGCTGGGCAGCGTTCCGGAAGCTACGCAGCATATTCTCGGCCAATCTACCGCAGTGTCTTAAGACGAAAGTCTTCAATTCGTGCGTGTTGCCAGTGATGACGTACGGAACTGAGACGTGGCCGTTTACAATGAGTCTCATCAGAAGGCTCAATGTCACTCAAAGGGCAATGGAGAGGGCTATGCTCGGGGTTTCTCTACGCGATCGCATCAGAAATAAAGAGATCCGTAGAAGAACTAGAGTCGCCGACATAGCCCAAAGAATTGCAAACCTTAAGTGGCAGTGGGCAGGACACATAGCTTTCAGGACTGACGGCCGTTGGGGCGGAAAGGTCCTTGAGTGGCGGCCGCGTACCGGGAGACGCGGCGTTGGTAGGCCCCCCACAAGGTGGACCGACAATCTGGTGAAGTTCGCGGGAAGCCGCTGGATGCGGGAGGCGCAGGACCGATCGGTTTGGAGATCCCTGGGGGAGGCCTATGTCCAGCAGTGGGCGTCTCTTGGCTGAAATGATGATGATGATGAACATCACACTTGTATATTGAAGTCGGTGCCAATCGATGATCTCCTAGAAAGTGTTAAAGTTTGTCACCGAATTCAATATAGAAGTGTGATCAAGTCTGTAGGTACCTATTATTATATTATTTTTTATCTTTCAGTGTTTTTGCTTTTTAGTTTTTGGCGGTTCAATTTTTCGTTGAAATGTTTCTTTTGTTCGTAATCATGATATAAAGTATAGTATATACCACTCCCTACGGTCGTGATTCAGTCCTTAGAATCCTTCACTTGCTCGTGATTCATCTATGGCCCTTGCTTTAAATCCGTCCTTTATTCACTAGTTGCATAATATACTTACTATTTCACCATTGCCACTCGACAAAGGGCTCGCGATTCTTCAAAAACAGTGAATAAAATGCTCTTTGTTTCATTGAGTGAATAAAAAAAAATGAATTTGGAACATGCGCGAATATACGGATATTACGGATTACTTAAAGAAAGAAAAAAGGAAAACGTGCATAGAGGTTGCACAATCTCGCTATAAAAACGTACTAAAAACTACCAAAACGTAAAAACTAAGTTTCGAAAACTGATCTAATTTTACAATTAATTTCTAGTTCCTTTGTTTTTTATTGTTATTTTATGTGTTGCCCATAATAAAATTTGAATCATAATCACAGAGTAATTATTTTCTCGCAGTCAATGATAAAAAGTATAGAGTACCTACCTAACACGTGAAAAAAAATTAATGTCGGCTCTTGTATCCCTTGATCCGCTTAGGATTCTATTCTAGAATAATTCGCTCCTCTCGGGATACAACTTAGTGCCTCGAAAAGAATTTAGGTACATTTTTTTCACTTGTTGGGTGATCTACTATTCTTGCCTCCTCAATCATATTAGGAAATAATATTACTCAATAATTTTCTATTTCCATGCTTGGCTGAGGTCCGCATGATTAGGTTAAATTACCCTTTTAAAAAGGAGCTTAAAAAGGAAAAAAAGTAAATTTTCCGTAAATTATTCAATTTAAGGGTATTAAAATCGCGTTTTCAATCTTAATCTTTCTCTTCTGAATAGCAAATTATAAATAATAAAAAAATAAATTAAGATGGAGGAAAAAATTTGGGGAGATGTAAAAAAAAGTTGTACTTTAATAATAATAATAATCGTTTACTGTTCTACGAAAAACCCGCCGCCTAGAGCTTGGAAAAATTGGTTTTCCGGATTCAGTGCCAGGAATCCCAATTCTTCCGAGCTACGGGCCGGGTTTTAACACTTGTGAGGATTACTCTAGACAAAGGGGCAATCCCCAGACAGTGCGTTCATTAGTATTGGATCCAAGCTCTCTTGAAAACCTTGGGGATATTTTTAAAAATAAATGCCAAATACGCTAGAATCACAGCAAGGATTTTAATCAATTAAATCGTAGTTCATGAACGGAATCACTTTAAATAAAAAAGCATTATTATTAAGATAAGATAAATTATATTCGGAGGACTATCGATGGTTTGTAAGCAAGAAAACTACTACAGACAATGTCTGTATGGATTTAGTTTCCTTTGTTTTCTCAAAAAGCCGCAGAAAAAGTTACACGATCTTTTTAGGCAAAGGGAAACAAAAGGCGTAATTTTATACACAGTAAACGCGTACCTTAATACGGCTTATGATTTACCGCGCACTCGACAAAATCCCCTACCTTCGGCGTTTTTTCGGTCACTTAAGACGGTCACACATTGTGACGTCATTAGTTGGGTCCTACCTTTTTTGACGCGTTGCTAATCTAACGTCGAGAGCTTAAGGTGACAGTTTTATATTTTATAGTGCCAGCAGCTTCAGCGTATCTATTAAGCAATTTTTTGTTATGTAGTATTACGGGTTTAATTACAGTAATGCTTGTGTGTAATGTGAAGCAGTACCGCTGTATATGGACGCTTGCGACTAGTCACTTGCAACACAAAATCTCAAGCCACCTGATGTAAGCGGTTACACCCTATAGACGCTTGCGACCAGTCACTTGCAACACAAAACCTCAAGCCACCTGATGTAAGCGGTTACTGCAGCCTATAGCCACTTGCGAGCAGTCACTCGCAACACAAAACCTTAATCCACCCGATGAAAGCGACTACCGCAGCCTATGGAAGCTTGCGAGCAGTCACTCGCAACACAAAACCTCAAGCCACCTGATGAAAGCGGCTACCGCAGCCACTCGCAACACAAGACCTCAAGCCACCTTATGTAAGTGGTTATTACAGTCTGTAGACGTCTGCGTCACTCGCAGCACAAAACCTAAAGCCACCTGATGTAAGCGGTTACCACACCATGTCGATGCTTACGAGCAGTCACTTGCAACACAAAACTTCAAGCCACCTGATGTACGCGCTTACCTCAGCCTTTGGACGCTTGCGACCAGTCACTCGCAACACAAAACCTCAAGCCACCTGATGTAAGCCGATACCGCAGCCTGAGTACGCTTGCAATCAGTCCCTTGCAACACAAAACCTCAAGTCCCGTGATATAAGCGGTTGCAAAGCCATAAACGCTTGCGACCAGTCACTCGCAACACAAAACCTCAAGCCACCTGATGTAAGCGGTTACCGCAGCCTATAGACGCTTGCGAGCAGATGCATTAGTATGTAGCCGATCCGAAACCTTTCGTGTACAAGAATACTGTTAGCAGCCCCCCAAGCTCTGACGTCAGAGCCACAGGAACACAAGGTGACTTCATTAGGCTGTCACTTGTGAGGTGAAGGTTCTTCCCAAGTTATGGCCAACTAGCCCATCTGTACATTAGAGCTATAATCGGTGTACCCCAAGACCTATGTATCATTGGTCCACCAGTGGCAGCGCTAACATCGGCACCACCAACAAAATACAGCTGTATAAAAGATATACATCAAGAAGGTACCTTAAGGCCACCAGAGGGGCAATCGCACTATTTAAAGAAAGAAGAAAAGAAGGAAAAGATATTTATTCACTAAACAACTTACTTAAAAGGAAAAACAATAATTAGACAGAAATATATAAATTAATTGTTCTGTGAAATGGTCCCTGCTGGTTTATGAGAAAACCAGCCCTGATCTTCCGCAGGGCCAATGGTGATTTACAACGTCTTAACTAAAAACGTTTCCGCTCACATACATTTGACAGCATCTTGAAAGCTGTCAAATGTCAAATTATATGGAAAGTTTATATAAAGCAAAATAGCTAATGATGATGCGATATTATCTTTAACATCAAAGATCGATTGAGGCATTAAATCCAGTATCACCTATAATTTAATACTATCGAGAAAACATTAACCAATAGCGTTGAATATATTCAGTAGGTACCTAATAAACCCAATTTCACGGGAATTCCCCAAAGTACTTTAAAGGGTATTCCTAATAGTGAATATGCCGAATATACTGTACAGATAAAGGAAAATATCGATTCATTCAAATATTTTCTGTTAGGTATTTACTTCTCTTTTATCTTTATTAAATTTACCTTATTTTTACTGGAGGAAAACTTCATTGTATCAAGTGCACGTTGATTTTCAATGGACCGGACATCCGGACCCCTAGTTTCCTCCCTACCTACGCTGATGGGGGTAACACCTTTATATTTCTGAGGAAATGGATTATTAAAATGATCAGATCAAATAAGTGATAGACTCGTTTGTTATTGTTGGCCATATGCTGATCACAAGGGCCCAGGGTAAGATTAATAGTGATTTTTGATTGGGAACATCTTACTCGTGATCTGCTAACAGTTGAATGTTTAGAACATTGATTTACTACCAAACGTTTGGTAGTAAATCAATGGTTTAGAATTACTCCCCGGGTGCTGCCATAGTCTCGCTATCTTTACATGGGATTAAAAAGAGTGTGAATATCATATCAAAAAAGTCCAAATTGTTTCTTCATGTTGGCTTTTTACATAACAGTCATACAAGTCAAAGGAGCTTCGCCAAAAGTTCACAGATCTGCGTATTGAGATTTTTATTGGAGAGAACCAGCAAGGGCTATTTTTTTTCCTTCCTGTATCCTGTATTGTTACATAGCATAACTAACTTCATTTATAAGCTAGATGAGTGTCAGTTTATGTTATATATTTTCACATCAGACTTTGTCAACGTTCATTTTTAAAAGAAGTCATAAGCTGACCTCATGTCAAACAATTTTATCATTCTAATTATCTTTAACGGTGTATTAAGTAAGTGCTCTTTCTATAATACTGTTATTTTAAGTAGTTTTAAAATTTGTGAATTGATAGGTCTATTGTGTTCTTTGGCAATGTGTTATAATTTTTTCCGCATAACACATCGAGGAGAAAAAGCGTGACTATGTTAACAAATGGCTTATCAATGCCTTTCGCAACATTTCAAGCGGCTCGCCACAAGGAAATTCATTTGCAGATGATCGCTGCTCAACCATTACGACCGCAACGCAAAATGGGCGACCACAAACTCTGTTGTTTGTCATACATTCCTGACAAAGGTAACGTTCGTTTCCACCACTTATCGTTAACAGGTTACAACAACGCTTTTGAACTTATGTTTATCATTATTGCAATTTCTCTTATTTTTAACCGACTTCTAAAAAGGAGGTTTCTCAATTCGACCGTATATATGCTTTTCTTTATGTTTGTTCGCGGATATCTTCGTCGTTTATGAACCGATTTTGATGATTCTTTTTGTATTCGATAAAGGATACTCCAAGAGTGGTCCCATGGTCACCAAAGTTAGGATCTGATGATAGGATCCAAAAAAAAATCGAGGAAAACTCTTACGGCCTTACCACAAAAACTTTTTAAGCACTGTCTTAAGTTAAACACTGTTTAAACATGATGCTGTCCCTATCTATCCTTTTAAAATAAATGAAACAGCATCATGTTTAAACAGTGTTTAACTTAAGACGGTGTTTAAAAACTTTTTGTGGCAAGGCCGTTAAAGTTTTAGGTGTGTCCAACATGTTTTGTGTGTATGATACGCGATTACTCCGCCAATTGTGGACCGATTTTCAAAATTCCTTTTGTATTCGATAGAGTATACTCCTGAAGTGGTCCCAAGATCACTAAAGTCAGGATCTGATGATGGCATCTCATGAAAATCGGTGAGCTGGTATTAAATTAGGGTTCCTTTCACTAAAAAGATTTCATTCACTAAAAAGTTTAAAAAAAGATATTTTACAAAAATTAAAAACCGACTTCAAAAACATTGAAAAGTCTAAAATAATATAAGAATAGGTACAGTCAACATCACACTTCTATATTGAAGCCGATGACAAATTTTAAGATTTTCTAGGGGATCATCGTTTGGCACCGACTTCAATATAGAAGTGTGATGTTATCTGTACCTATTCTTATATTATTTTAAACTTTTCAGTGTTTTTGAAGTCGATTTTTTTTTATTTAGGAAAACAAACAGCAGTTTTATAACACACATGTACAAAATCAATTTAGTTGTACATTTGCCAAAAGAGTTTCCACAGATAATAGTAACATAATCAGTACTTATATTCATAAAAAAAAGTTAACTGAGTAAACAGATTTTTTAAAAGACTTACAAGCATGCTTAAACTTTGAACAAGTCAACGAGAAGAAAATATCCTATACCAGATTATAATCTAGTATGCGATATTACATTGTAATATTTATCATTTCTGTTACTTTTACCAATTATTATTCTTATATTTTTACCAAAACTACATTTTTATTTATGTTATAACAAAAACTGATATTTATTTAGTTTGTGCATGAATATATTCATGTGACAATATTTAGTATTGTATGTTTTCATACTTCTAATAATAAAACGATTGGCTTAGAACTTATACCAAATAGGTGAACGGATAGTTTAACGCGTACGGCCTCGTGGCTGGTATTGTATATTAATTGTCCAAAAATATGTAATCACTTACATCAATTGTCCAAAAATATTATTGAAATTCTAAATCTATTCCCGTATCGTTCGCACTTCCATGTAACTTTAACTCAAATTCAACTGAATAAGGAATAAAATTGAAAGTAGATAACCTGTGAACCGAGAAAGAGAAATATAGATACAACGTTGTAAAGGTTCCCAATAAAGGCATCGGATTTTCTACTTACGAGTATAACACGCTTATTTTGAACTAATTTCTAATGTATTCCGGCAAAATCCTTATACACATTGCTAAAAGATCTAGGCTTATCGAGAACGTCCGTGAACTCAATATTAAACCGCGTAACAAACGTGGCACTGGCGGAATCGTATCAAATATGGTTAGGCAGAGAGAGAGGAGCCGGAGTGGTGAAGGGGAATGTTGATGCATTGTAAAGTAGCTACTTAAACCTGCACCTGGGTCGTAAGCCCCAGGCACTGCTCTTGGCTCTTTTCTCTGCAACGAGATGGACCCGGCACCCGCACGGTGAATCCATGGAATGCTAAGTTATCGTCTCATCAAGAAATAACGCTGCCATTGCTGTATAGATATAGATCCTTAAGAATTTTCCGAAAACAAAAAGCAAGCTCACTCTATTTGTTGTCAAAACTTAAAATGAGATCGAAAGAAGACAACATGTAAATCGAGAAACCAAAAAGGAGGTAACATTATAGAGGCTTCAAATTAAGAAATCTATTGGCATTAATAATACGCTAATCATCGAACATTAATAAAAAAAACAACGCTGCAATTACTGTATGAATTTAGATCCTTTTACCTTTGCGAAAAAAAATAAAAATGCAAACTCACTTTGTTTGTTGTTGAAACTGAATAAGATCGAAAGTAGATAGCTTGTGAATTAAGGAACAAAAAATATACAACATTTTAAAGGCTTCCAATAAAGAAATCTGATTGCTATTTATATCACGCTAATTACAGAACATTAATCAAAAAACAGCACCGCGATTGCTGTATGGATTAAGATCCTTTTACCTTTAAAAAAAAACACAATCTCCCTTTGTTTGTCGTTGAATCTTGAACTGAATGAAGTCGAAAGTAACTAGTTTGTCAATTCAAAAACAAAAAATACCCAACATAATAAAGGCTTGCATGTTGACATTTATAATAAGCTGAATACCGAACATAATCAAAAACAATGGATGTAGATCCTTTTACCATTCTGAAAAAAAACACGCAGACTCACCTAGTTTGCTATTGAAACTTCAAGAGCGAAAGTAGTAGCATAATGTTAACCATAATGCTCGCAATAAAGAAATCTACATTGTCATTTGTCCTAAGTACGCTTATTATCGAAGTAACAAACAAATAAAACTGCCATTGCTGTATGGTCCCAAATCCCTTTGCTTTTCGGGAAGAAAAACATGCAGACTCACCCAGTTTGTTGTTGATGTGCTGATGCGGGTGCTGCGGGTGGGGCTGGGGCTGTTGTATCTGCGGCATGAGCGCCGGGTGCGGCAGCTGGAGCAGCTTCGGCTCCAGTTTGGTCGCGGCCGCCACCGGGATCGGACCCGCGTTCGTCATCGTCGTCATGGTCGCAGCGGGCATCATTAGAGTAGACATCGTCAACATTTTGCACCCGGTCCCTCTCTTGCTCACTGCTTCATCTTCTCAAATAGATCCTGAAGGCTTCACTTCGCGCGACGCACACAGTTCCACTTTGTACAATTACTTTTTTAATATAATCTAAATTGGTGTTGCAGTTTGCGAAATCACATTCTTTTTAAGACTTATTTTTGTATACACTTCTCTTTCTAGCGTTTATCTACACATCTAAAACTATGGATGCGCCTGGAATGTAAAGTACCATTTTATGGCTTTGATGTGACTTGAGTTTGTCATGTTTTTATTAATTTAATAACAGTATTATCGTTTATACGCAATTGTAGCCTTTTTAACTGACGATAAAATCAACGAATAACTAACCTTACTGACGTTATTTGCCTGATGTTAGAAATTGTGTACTTCCACGGTTGATTATTTATAGTATACATTGTTACCCTAGAGGTGAAAATAACTTATTTAGTCCCGGCGAGGGCGCCAATAGTTTGAGGGACTAAATAAGTCTTTTACCCGAGGTAAACACTGTGCTTTTCATTACAAGTATAAGGAAAGTAAAAATAACAACAAGAATCAGCTAAAGGAAAAATAAGTGAGTTTTATTTTACATAAATCAACAACTTCTGCTTTAGCCTCTTCTCTTGTGGAATCAGGCGTTAAATCCATATCTGGATCAGATCAACTCATTGTGTTAATACAAATCTCTGCTGTGGGGAAGTATAAACAAAACTCTACAACTCGAAAAAACAAATGAAGATCGGATTGCCGCCTTCCCGAAAGATCGGATTGAAAAAATCGTAAATATTTTGCCCAAATCTATGTTATTTTAAAGAAATAGTTATAATTAAATTACAATAAAGTCATTTAAAAAATATTTTCTTTATTCATTACTTAACTTTATGTTATTTAAAATGTACATCGCGCTGTAATTGAGTGGCTGTATAGAAAGTTGGAACATAGTTCAATTGAAGATTTTTTTAAATAATTTGACAGCTGTCAGTAGAAAACAATTCTCCCTAAGGTTTATGTATTGTTTACAATCCGCCCCTCAGGCAAGTTCGGATCTACTTTCCGAGTATGAGAAATGAAAACATTTTTTTTATTTCAATGATTCCAATACTTGGTGCTAAGTAGATATCACTCGTTACAGTGTAAAGAAATGTATTTGTGTATAACAATTTATGTAAGCCAATATGTGTATAGTGAAGATATTATTTATTGTGAATGTATATAGGTACTTCTGATACAGCTGATTCTTACGCCCATTCATCTTATCAGCTAAAATACACATTCTAAATGAGTGATAGGTAAAAGACGATAGACGATTTAACAGAGTTTTCTATAATCTATCACGTAATATAATCCAGTATCTATTTCAGAAGCAAAAACATTATTTTGTAATTTTGCGTTTTTTAAGTTTTAAAGTTTTTTTTCTTTCATAACCACAGCTCATATACGTCCCTACCGCGGAGCTCCCTAAGTTAGGACGTTTTAGGCCTTAGTCAACCACGCTGGCCCAGTGATGATTGGTCGACTTCACATACACCTTTGAATTTCTTCGCAGATGTATGCAGGTTGCCTCACGATGTTTTCCCTCACCGTAGAAGCGTCGGTCAAATGTACATATTATTATGAAATTCGAAAATCGAAAAACACACTGGTCACGACAAGATCGAAGCCCAGACCTCCCGATTAGAAAGCCAGTGCCGAGTCCACAGCGCCACCAACTAATCTCATATGTCTGAGGCGGCTCCTATTGGCATTTTATCATTTCACGTGTCATCGTTTTTTTTTTTTTTATTTGACAATTTATACATAATAGGTAGTTATTAAAACATGTTTTGAAATCACACCTAAAAACCTAAATGGTTTATTTGGCATGACTGAGTTGCTTATTACAAATATTTTAAAGTTAAAAACAAAACAATACATTTCATTATTAACTGTCGCTTCCTGGGTTTTCTTCAACGAAGTATCTTTTTAGTTTGAGTTTGTATTTCGCTCCTGTAGTGTATAACTGGCAGAGGCCCTCCGGGAGGTCGTTCAGTATTTTTGGCAGGATGTACTGTCCTACCCTTGTACCATATACATTATTATACTTTGGCAAATTGTAAGTACTTTGATAATTCAGTTTTCTCATCCCAGAAGGCCGAGACCTTTTGCATAGGTTTGGTATATTATTTATTTCATCATTAAGTACTACAAACTTTGTTTTATTGTATATACTCATCAGTTTGCAGAATTTAAAAATATTTCTTTTATCGATCTTATTTTTTATTCTACTCTTTTTATTTAATATACTTACTCTTTAATATTTTAATTTGTAATCTATATATTTTATCTAAGTATGTTTTTGTTATTTTATCTATATATTTTATCTAAGTATCTAAGTATGTTTGAGAACGGCGATGCATCAAGTTGTCAAAGAAGTTAGTGAAAGTTGATAAAGTTTCAATTTCAGAAATTTTTTAAACTAGCTTCGTCCGCGTGGAAATCCTTTTTTACCCATTTACACCCATAGGGAATGATTTCGGGAATAAAAACTATTCTTAGTCCTTCCCCACAACTCAAACTATTTCCATATCAAATTTCATCTAATTCAAATTCAAATTCAAATTCAAAAATCTTTATTCAACATAGGCCTTTACAGACACTTATTGACGTCAAAACAAAGCAAAACAATCTAATTTAATGAAATCACATTAACCTTGTATGTGCATACATCTTGAATATACTCAAGATGTCTGCAAATACAAGTAGGAATATAAAAAAAAAAAGTTGACTCTACACCTGTTCGGAAATTGGGAGAGCCTTCTCGAGAAGAACAGGCAAGAAACTCGAAAGGATCTAAATCGGTTCAGCGGTTATTGATTCCCCATACAATCTTCCACCCCCTTTCCTCCCCCTTAAGCGGTGATTTCTATGATAAAAGCTATCCTATGTCCTTTCCTAGGACTCAAACTATGTTCATTCCAAATTTCATCTAAATCGGTTTAGTATTTTTGGCGTGAAAGCGCGACGGAGTAACTTTCGAATTTATAATATTAGATTGTTTTGTAATTACCCGCACCGCAGAAAAAAAATAAGGGTACTACTAAATCTATACAAAGTCCTTAGCAAGCAGTTTTCCGCTCTTCATATTACGGGTCCGCGACCCGACAGCACCTGGATGTCAACAAATTTTCGCTGACCATATGGAGTGCCGTAAGGGTCTGCACAGAACACAAGCGGAGCGATTTTGCGACCAGCCCCCTAACCATGATCGGCTAAAACAATATTAAAACCGCGTTGAGAGCGGGGTGGCGCTATACGCAGCAAGAGCGGTGTCTCTGTTTAAATATTGTTTTAACCTTGCTATAAGCGATCATGGTACGGCCCCAGTGCACATCCTCTTAAACCAGAGCGCGAGAGCCGCATGCTTATTACGGAAAAAGCAACCGGTTGCTAATTGCCATGAATAAAATAAATGGGATATGACAACGTGATACTAAGCCTGGGAGACAGCCCAATTCTCTCTCACTTGGCATATTCGACACCAAGCATCCCAACTCTTCATGAACGGAAAGAGCGTATCGAAGAACCGTGGAGCTAGAGCCAATGGGTTTTCAGCGATAAACGCACGTACAGTAAGCTCCTTATTAAGCTATACTGTTTGACCTTTGGACTGTTCTTATGCCGTTCGTAATAGTGGAGGTTTTCGTAGTGTAAATGTATAGGTAGAATGGGAGCTTAAGGTGCTTTCAGACTACGCTATAATATAATAGCATATAGTTCATAGCACAGCAATATCGCGCACCATATATTTATTATGGACACGTTCACACTTAGATGTACCATATATTATTGGTTTACCATACGTTATAAATTATTTGCTATACTATATAGCACAATAGTAAAGCGTAGTCTGAAATAAGCTTTACTCGTGCCTTGATGGGGTTCAATTTAACGATATTTTTTCAAATTCAGGATATATTGCAAACAAGCAGACTGCTTACTTGATGATAACTGGTTACAGTCACACTTTAGTGAAGTTTCTGTAACATTTGCAAATCAACAATATTTAATGCAGCCACACAATATTACCAACTTGTGATTAAAATGTCAAGTCATAGTACCCAGTAAGTGACATAAGATGTAAAGTCACAGTACCCAGTAATTTCACTACCATTTATCTTACCCTTCAAACCAGAACACAGCAATGCAAGCACTGCTGCTTTGCGGCAGAAATAGATAAGACAGAGGTACGCTGCAGACGATTCTTTTTAATCCTTGTGGTAACAGTCACCTATAGTATATGTGGCTCTTGTGAGATTCGCAGCAAATTTGCAACCCCCACAAGAGGCACAGTGTACGTGGCCAACTTGTGATATAACATGTAAAGTCGCAGTAAGTACTCAGTAATTTCACTGCCATATCTTACCCTTCAAACCGGAACAAAGCGATGCAAGCACTGCTGCTTTGCGGCACAAATAGGTAAGATGGAGGTATCAAGCAGACGACTCTGATACAGAGTCTTCCTCCGGTAAAGTGCAGTATTTCAAGATAAGTAGGTAATGGGCATCGGCTAACTTCGTGCTTCCAAAGGTGACCCACAGATCTATTCCGTATAATGACATAGAGCTGCTCTTCTGATTGTAAATGATTTTTAGGGTCAAACTAATTTTTGTCAATTGTCTTTGATACTCGTAAGTTAAACGATTGTTTGCGATGTTTTCCGATGCTCATTATTTATTCTGATGACTATACTGATAATTCTTTAATTCCTCACTGTAAATGGAATTAAAGAGAGGACAACGTGGCTTTCAATTGTAGTAGGTATGTAAAAAAACGAGCCAAGTAAGAGTCGGACTCGCCCATGAAGGGTTTCGTAGCAGCAAGTAACATAATATAAAAGTTCTTGTAGTTCGTTGTAACTTTGATCGATGTTTTAATAATAGTGTATTTTTTTAAATTAAGTTATTGATAAGTTATCATTATAATTAGGTACCTAAATGATGGGATTTATATTATTAGAAAATAATGGTTCACAGTTTATGCATAAGGTTTATGTTTATGAAATATATTTTTTTTATATTTGAGTTAATTGAATGAAAGGTAAATTGCGGTTAACGATTTATGACGTATTAAAAAAACTACTTACTAGATCTCGTTCAAACCAAAAACTATTCAGTTTAGAAAAAAATGATGTTAGAAACCTCAATATCATTCTGGCTGTGACATACGGACGGACAGACAGACATGACGAATCCATAAGGGTTCCGTTTTTTGCCATTTGGCTACGGAACCCTAAAAACGAGTTGGCTCATCAGTGGCTACTATAATAGAGGTATCTTTTAGTGAAAGATAGTTCTTAGAAAAAAACTCGTGAATTATGAATGAAATTGATTGATTTCATTTGAATGAAATTGAAAAATGCTCACAATTACTGATTTGAAATAATGTTGCCGCAATCTTGGAGTGGCAGCCATCTTTAAATTAATATTGAAAAGGTATAGTTACAAAGCTAATCTATCTACCTACTTACTTACTAAAAACGGGAAATCTAGTAATATTTATAATATATAAAATATCTTACTTCTTCTTATTCAAGATTTGGGCTTGTAATATTTCCGCTATTCTTTCCCTCCGCAACTCTCTGTTGTAGCCTTTAGGACTTTGCTAGGGTTGCTCCTTCGGCCGAATGAAGGGATTTCGGAAGGGAAAACGAATCACTTCAGGCTTACACCGCGAATATTATCGAAGAATCAGGGCGAAATGATGAAATTTAATTTCCAAGATGTATGAGGTTCGCGATCGACCGGGAAAGGACGGACTTAAATCAGTGAATTCAGTTTCCGCTTTATAGGGATCCCTACCTCAACGGAAAGCCCTTCTATTTAAATAAATTTAAATATAATCTAACTAAAATATTAAAAGATATATGCTACTATAGTAATTTTTTTTTATTGGAATTAAGTTGGCAAACAAGCAAACTGCTCACCTGATGGTAAGTGGTAACAGTCACCTATAATATAAATTTATCTATCCTACCAATATTATAAAGAAGAAAGATTTGATTGTTAGTTTGCTTCGAATAGCCTCCGAAACTACTGAACCGATTTGAAAAATTCTTTCACATTTAGAACCCTACATTATCTCTGATGAATATAGGCTATAAAATTATTTTTCCTACGGGAAAATATAAAGTTCCCAGGGGAAAACAAACATAATCAAATACAACGACGGTCTCTTTGTGTGATTGTGAGTTGGACTCGGGCGCCAATATGGTTCCTTAAAAACTAATTTAAGTATACAATTAACTAGCTGGGCCCGCGAACTACGTTTCGCCTTAATTTATTTTTTCCCGACATCTTCAACAAATATCATTCATCTACACAGAAATAAATACAAAAACTTAACAAATTATATACTAATAAAATCTTCCTCGAGAATCACGCTATCGAGTGGTGAAAACCGCTTGAAAATCGGTGCAGTAGTTTTTGAGTTTATCGCGAACAGACAGACAGACAGACGCGGCAGGGGACTTTTTTTTATAATATGTAAGGATTAATTATAACTAGAGCGTCGGTGGTGCTGTGGACTCGGCACTCTCCTTCTAATCGGGAGGTTCGCGGCTCGATGTACCAAAGTGTTTTGCCATCAGATGTAAAGTCACGGTACCCAGTAATGTCACTGCGATATCTTACCCTTCAAACCGGAACACAGCAATGCAAGCAGTGCTGCTTTGCGGCAGAAATGTGTGTGTATGTCTATGCGTGTGTATGTGTACGTCTGGATGTGTGTTAAATATTTTTTATTTTTAACTTTTTAGCGAATGAAATTTTTTTGTGAAAGAAATCCTAACTTCCCTCGATTTTCATGGGATCCCATCATCAAATCCTGACTTTGGTGACCTTGAGACCACCCCCGGAGTACACAAAAATCCTCGAATACAAAAAGAATTTCGAAAATCGGTCTACAACTGGCAGAGTAATCGCGTAACATACCTACACATAAAACACATTAGACACACCTAAGAATTTAAGGGATTTCGTCGATTTTTATGGGATTCCATCATCAGATCCTTACTTTGGTGGCCATGGGACCACCCCTGGAGTATACTCTATCGAATACAAAAAGATTTTGAAAATTGGTCTACAATTGGCGGCGTAATCGCGTAACATACACACAAAAAAAACATATGCATCGAATTGAGAACCTCCTCCTTTTTTGAAGTCGGTTAAAAATAGAATTTAGTGTTATCAAGAATTCTTACGAGAAAATCCTGTAGACTAGAATTCTTATATATAGGAAAATCCTTTATATGTATTCCTATACTGTTAAGTAAAAAACCCCATACATTCTTAGATGCATTATAAATATACGCAAGCCAACGTCCTAACGTTATAAATGAGCACAAAGCACGCGCATTACCCCCAACGGACAGGCAGAGAGGTTTCGCTGGTAGCTCTCAAAGGATAATGAGAAATATATTTCAGAACTTAGCGCAGCGGTGCGCCTACTCTAAGCAAGTAGAGATTATACAAGTTTGCTTTTGCTATAATATTAATATAGAACTGGCTGTTTGAAACGGTTTCACTCGGATCTTGGACTCGTAGATAATATAACTTTGGAGGAGTTCACTTCGACCCATATGCGTCCTGGGCAGGGGCGTAGCTAGTATCAATTATACGGGGTCTTACGGTACTTTAAGGGTCCCCTAACGGTGAACAAAAATTTGCCAAAGTATATCCGAAATTTAGGAATTCGTGAAGCGTTCTTTTTTCTTTTGGCTGTAAGCGTATTTTGATTTTGTAACTTTTACTTTAACCCGCCATTTTTCTGCATATTCAAATAAATAGAAATATATTTCGTTAAAAAAATATACATCGAGTTGCGTATTTAGTAATTTGGGGCTGGCCATTTTCATCAAGTGTTTCTGAGATGCGTTTTATTTTTTACAGTTGCTTATTTAGTGAAATTGTTAGATTCTTGTAAGAGTTCGCTGCAAAGGAATCAATTAAAAAAACAAAAAAATATCATTTCACGAGCTTTTATTTACTTTCACTTGTCCCGGTGTCTGTAATGAAATCGGCAAGTTAAATCTTGACCCACTTCCCGGTTTCAGATTGAGCTAAATTTTTCATGTATATGTATATCGCGTGACAATGCAATATTATGATAATATGGAGCTGATGTGATGCTGGAGCTGGAAGGTGACCATAGGAACACCGCAATAAAACGACACAACCCCATTGAGTTTGGGTTCGTTTGATTCGTATTGACAAGTACTTTGCTCCTAGAGAATATCCGTATGCAATTTTTAGCTCGTTTTAGTAACAAGTAATAATAAAAGCTTGCTTTTTATAAAAAGAAAAATATATTAACTACTTGTTTTATCAAAGAAGGAATGTCGACTTGGCCGCAGTGGTGTAGAATGGTCCCAGAATAATAATTGATATAGGGCCCTCACAGGGCACTAGATACGCCACTGGCCTTAGGGCTTAATTTTGAATCATTCGTCGGGGCTTCAGAGCTCTTGATAGAGTTAATAAATAATATTTCGAGTTTGTCTACTATGTTCTTGGAAAGAGCTTGGTGGCGCATGCGCTCAGCGAACGATTGCTGAGGTTAAGCAACGTTCGCTGTGGTCAGTTCTATGATGGGTGATCAAAATAAGAAACATCTTACGCTCGTCCGTGCTTCGCAAGGCACGTTAAACAGTGGGTCCTGCACCTGACCTCGCCGTGGTCGTGTCGGCTAACCATCCCATCGGACTAGGCGAGTGAAGGAACAGAGAGTGCACTTGCGTTTGCGCAGTCGCTTGTGCACTATAATATCTTCTGCGTAGATGGATAGTCCCTGTTGAGATTGGCAGCCGTGATCGAATATCGGTTAGGAGGACATTATTACTATGTCCATGAAATTGTTTAAATGGTCGCGTATTATTCGTATTAATATTCGCGTAAGAATAACAAGATGAGAACTATCTTGTTATTCTTTTATTTGGTGGCATGAAGGGGCGGTGCTGCAACGGTTTTCTGGACTAAGTACTTCATATTAATATGGATTAAACTTCACTTTAGGTAAGTTTCAGTTTATTCCTATCATTGTTTTATAATGTCTTATTACAAATGCACAATAGCGTTTGGTTACATTTATTTTAGGTACTGGCTAGTTTGCACCTAAGTTTGATAAGTAATGGCATTGTTGGCATTTGCATATGCTTATAAGTTTATGTTTGTAACTTTAAATTTAATGAATTAAGAAAGTACTTATTTGCATAAATTGCAGTATCTTTGAAATGTTAGAAAGCAGGGTCTCCTAACAGGCATTACGCGTAGAAGAAGACTCCAGCCACTTGATATGATTTGTATATAAGATACTGAATAAAGATTTGTTCATTTTTAATTTTCTTTCGAGTACTAGCTGCCTCAGGAACGTAGCTTTTCGAGCTGTTCCGGTACACTGATAGGAAGCCTTTAGCTATTTCCTGTTACGTGGTGAGTTAGTGCAGTAGTTAGTCAATAGGGTAGATAAATGAAGGACCAGATATACAGTCACTGCTTTATATTTATATGCTCAAATAATATTACAGTATTTATTTACACAGCTAAGTTGGCATACTAGCATACTGCCCACCTGATGGTAAGTGGTAACAGTCACCTATAGTACATGTGGTTCTTGTGAGTTTCGCAGTAAAACTGCGACCCCCACAAGAATCACAGTGTAACATATGCTGTGGTTCTTAGCCAGCTTGTGACGTAAGATGTAAAGTCACGGTACCTGGTAATTTCACTGCCATATACCCTTAAAACCGCAACACAGCAATGCAAGCACTGCTGCTTTACGGCAGAATTAGTAAGACGGAGTCACTCAAGCAGGCGACCCTGGTACAGAGTCTCCTTCCGGTAAAAGGAAAGGCACTCCATATAAATACCTTAATTTTTTTTACACAAATCTCGACGAAATCATTGTAATCGGACAATTTATTATTTAAATTGGTAGTAAGTCTGACATCGAGACTTCTCAGCGTCCCGATGTCGGCAATGGGGAGACGGGATAACAGAATGAAATTATGACAGACATACATTCAAAAAGCAGTCAGGTTGGGCGGGGGAATGCAACGTACATTATACCGGGTGTAACTGAACACCCCAATAACATTTAAGGGGCATATAAGTTAGATACTAAATGGACCTTCGGTGCTTGTCTGAGACCTGGAACCCTAATACTTTCAGAGTTATTTGATTTTAAACTGAAAGCAAACACTTTCATGTGACAACCATAATCGGCTCTTAACACAAAAGAAATTTAAACACAAAATGCCACGTGACAGACGTGAGCGTAGTATTCCTCCTACGTATACGTAGGGCTGTCGGCACTTAATACCAAAAAATAATTAATTTAGTTTTAATGACGTGAGCGTAGTATTCCTCGTACGCTTACGTAGGGTTGTCGGCACTTAATACCAAAAAATATTTTTTTTAGTTTGTATGGAAAATACAGAAGGTTTTTTAGCGCTAATATTTTTCCTACAGAATCTCTACTTCTGATGGATACATACCCTTAAATGTTATTAGGGTGTTCAGTTACACCCTGTATATCTTAAAGATATAGCACCTCGTTACATCCGATACCGCTTTTGATGTTACTCCAGCCTTTGGTTTGTTTCAATTCGGAGTAGGATAACAGGATAATTTCCACTTTGACCTTCAATTCTTCTTTATTACATGCCATCCTGGCTGCTTCAGCAGCATTTGGCTGCAGAGTTCTCCCACCACTCAGCCAAAAAAACGTTCTTGATGAGAACTGCTTGACCTGAATGCACAATGTGTCGTAATCAGATTTCGTCAATGTTTCGATATTTACACGGCTATTTGCAGCTGATAGCATTGTAAGCTTTAACGATTAATAAATGGAACTCTCTGCCAGTGTACGTGTTTCCTCCTTCCTACAATCCCGGGTCCTTTAAAAGAGGCGTGAAGAAGCACCTTGCAGGTCGGCAAGGTGAGGGTGGCTAGTGCGGCGTCTCCACTCTCCCGCACTAGCTATCTTCGCATTTGGACTCTACTTGCACTTATCATCAGGTGGAATGGGGTCATTTGCTTGGCCTTCTATTAAAAAAATACACTTTTATACGAAACTTTAGGCACGTGGATTAACTAGAACTTTGTGTTTATTTACACACTAGCTTTTCGCTCGTAACTTCGCCCGCGTTATTTTTTTTCCCCGTGGGATTTTTTTTCCGTAGGAAAATTACCCTTTATCCTTCCCCTTGTCTCGAGCTATCCCTATACCAACTTTCATCAAAATCGGTTCAGTAGTTTTGAAGCCTATTCAATACAAACAAACAAATAATCAAATCTTTCCTCTTTATAATATTTGTAAAATCGAACTTATATGGATATTCGTTGTAACCTAATGTTGATTTTTATCGAAGACTAAATGAAAATCTGTAAAAATCGAGGACGTTCGACGAACGCGCGATTCCAGGCGAATTATCCAAAATAAAGGCCCTTCGTAATTAATAGTCTCTCCTAAGACTGTTTGGCTTTTAGGGATGAAGTAACATTACGTTGAAGTTAAGTGTAATTAATTTACAGTTGAGTAATTTTTTTATGAAAACTTACTGTATGCACACAAGAATAAAGATATTGAATTCAGTAAAAATAGTGACTATCATAATTTAAATTTAAGAAATAAAGACAAGCTAGTAATGCCCACATATAGGCTCCATAAAATAAGCAACTCCTTTGCAGGTCACTGTATACGAATGTACAACACGCTGCCATGTAACATGCATGACTTGTCAGTAAATAAATTTAAAATTTTAATTAAAGCTCAGTTATGCAAAAAGGCTTATTAAAGTGTTAAAGATTTTTTGAATGATAAGGCAGCGTGGCGGTAAAAGAAATGAATTGCTCGTTCTCTGAATAGTTTTGTAATATTCACAATTTGTAAGACATTTGGCGATTTTAAAAGAGTTTTGGCACATGAGTTTCTTGCCCAATTCTTCTCATGTTAGCCCCTACATTCGGAATCGGGTCGCTCTTGGCGATTACATGCGCGGCACCAACTCCGCGGATGTACTTGCCACTAGCGCACGGGTTATCTTGATTTTAGTAGAATATTTTTTATATTTTATTAATTTTGTAAAATTGACGATTTTAAGTGCCCGCAAGGGCCTATGAAGTAAAGTACTTTTGATTTTGATTTTGTTTGGGGTTTCTCTACGTGATCACATCAGAAACGATGAGATCCATAGAAGAACTAGAGTCACCGACATAGCCCAAAGAATTGCAAACCTTAAGTGGCATTGGGCAGGACACAGGCACGTAAGTCGTATCTCAAGTACAAGGTCGATCTTGAGCTGTTGTTTTTGACAGATGTGCCATACATTTAACGTCAGAACTCATAAGGTGGACCGTCAATCTGTAGGGTTACTCTTGAACCAAATCCAATCGATCGGCATTGAGATTGTAATTTTTCGTACGCTGACTTAGCAACACTTGCGACAAAGTGGATCAGTATTTTGAGATAATTAGATAGCACCGAGTTTGGTTCACTCAAAATCACCACAATACGGTGCTAATTGATGTGCCGATGTGGAAAATCAAGTGTACAAAAAATCACAATCTCAATGTTGATCGATTGGAAATGGTGTAGAGTAGGCCTACTGGTGAAAAGCTAGACAAAAGCCTCCTAGTGTGGGGCGACGTTTTTTTTTTTTTTAAATTGTGAATCGATTTTCAAAATTCTTATTTTTCCGCAGTCGTTATTTAGAAAAAATGTATGAAAATTACATTAGGCTGTGACAACCTCACGCTATTTTTCCGCAGCTAATGTCAACCTCCATTAATTTTTTCTTCACTTTGGAGATCCCTGGGGAGTCCTATGCCCAACAGTGGGCGTCGCAAACGATGATAATACTAACATTGCTAACGAGATTCCCCAACAATATCATACGGACTGGATGAAATGAAAACATATAATATTACATATACATATAGAGAAGGGACGAAAACCAGCGGTAATAACGGTATTTGCTGAGCGAAAGATGAAATGTAAACACCCCCGAGCCCTAATCATATTTGGTAACGAAAAATGTTTATATTAATTATTAAACAGCACCGGTTTGTATGATATATTGTTATAAGAAGTATTTTGTTAAGTGTTCATGTAGTAGTTATATTTGATAAATGAAAAATATAAAGTGACTGAAAAAATGAATTATGAAGATGGCGACGCAAATTTCAGTCGTGTTTCTATCGCTTTAACAAAAGAAGTAAAATTTGTTGTCCTAACGCCAGATTTAGAATATTAAATAATCTATGTATTATAATAATAGTACTTGTACCTGCGAACCACGTTTGGCTTAAATATGGATCTTTTGTACGCTTAGATTTCCACATTGGCGCCAAAATGAACCCGTAAATTTAAGTGAACCAAATTCAGTGCTATTTATTTTTTTCAAGATACGCATTGCGATTTTTCGTACGCATTTTTGCCAAAAAGCGTACGAAAAATCGCAATCTCAATGTCGATCCACCGGAACTGATTCAGGAGTAAGCCTACTGATGTAAGCGGATACCACTGCCTATGATTTATTTTGAGAAATTAATATATTGACCTTAGCAGGATAATAATACATTTACGAAAATTTGATTTATGTCTATAAGAATTATAATACATTTGAAACCAATTTCCAGGTTCACCGGTTAAACTCAAGAAATAAAAATAAACTTGCCGTTCCGGGAAATGTATAACTTTTTACAACAAAGTTCCACATAGTGTAACCGACTTGCCTTTTCCTAAGTTTAAAGTACATGTAAAAAAGACTCTAATGAGTAAAGGATATTATAAAGTTAACGATTATTTAAATGATGCCAATGCCTGGAGTTAATATGAAGTTATTATTCGTTATAATGTCAATAATCGTGGTGTTGTGTATAGCTACTGATGTTAACAAATATTGTTGTCAGGAAAAGAACTGACACTGATTTTGAATCAGACCAAGTTATCATATATTTGGTAGCAACATAATTTATTGTATTACGATTGGTGTATAAGTCTATAACTTATTTTTTGACATTTTAAGCATACCGATTGTATTTTTTTAACATTTTAATCATACAGATTGTATTTTTTTAACTTTCAATGACTATGTAACAAAACCAAAATTGTAAATGGCGATTTAAAAGAGGAGATAAAAAATTTGACCTTTCGAGTTTCTTGCCTGTTCTTCTCGAGAAGGCTCTCCCAATTTCCGAACAGGTGTAGATTCAACTTTTTTTTTTCATTGCTACTTGTATTTGCAGACATCTTGAGTAGGTATATTCAGGATGTATGCACATACAAGGTTAAATATGTTTGCTTTAAATTAGAATGTTTTGCTTTGTTTTGACGTCAATAAGTGCCTGTAAAGGCCTAAGTTGAATAAAGATTTTTTAATTTGAAAATTTGAATATGGACGCTTGCGACCAGTCACTCGCAACACAAATCCTCAAGCCACCTGATGTAAGCGGATACTGCTTATCGGGAGCTCGTAACGTAAAGATAGTTCTCTCACTGTAAAATACTCGGTGAGAGATATTACGATAGCTAGCTGTCGAATAAAACGATACGACATGTCAAAAGTGAGTTCGCGCTGACGATTCTCGTACTTTGACTCTTGTTAACTATTACCATAACGTTACTATTTAGTTCCTTAAGCGACCGTAGCGGCGCTGCTATAGTTTTCATACAAATAATACGATTACGATAACCATAACTGTGGTTCTTGCTTGGGGCGCTTATGTAAGCGGTTATCGTAGCATAAAGACGCTTGCGACCTGTCACTCACAACACAAAACCTCAAGCCAGCTGATGTAAGCGGCTGCTGCACCGCCTTCCTCAATCGAATCGCTTATTCTTCATCTAACTTATTCCAAATAAAACCACATTTCCATAAGCCAAAGTAGCAATGAAAAAATGCTCGTTATCAGCCTCACGGTACAAAGGCTCCGAACTTCGTGCTTTGTGGGTAAAGTTAATACTAAATAAGCTCAAAGTTGAGCCTCTGAACTTTAACCGGCATCCGTTTTGCGGTGTATTGAATTCATAAGTTATGCGAGACTTTATGGTGTGCGGGCTTAAGAGATATTCTATAACATGCGTTTTATATACTCGCATTTTACTAGCTGTGCCGGCGAACTACGTTTCGCCATAATAAAAAATAGTTTACGACCTATTCTCAGACCTACTGAATATACACAAAAATTTCATAAAAATCTGTCAAGCTTTCGGAGGAGTTTGGTAACAAATACTGTGACACGAGAATGAAGAAGATTATATCCATAAACGTAGAACATATTAAAAGAAGATTATATCCATAGTATCTATCACAAATCTTCTGATTATGAGCGAATGACTCTGCAACGTGTATGTAAAGTACCTGTCCCTACAGAACGCATCTGTCCTAAACCGAATAATCGCGAAAGACATTTTGCAAAACGCCACCCATTTTTTCTCCTACCATAGATATACAATACGGTTTGTCGGCACGTAGACATTAAAGGCAACGGTGCATGAAGCTAAACGAGTCGCTGAAGCATGATTAATGGATCTAGACTACATTTGGACAGAAAACTTTTTTGTATACCATAACCTAATTTATAAGCCTCTTTTACCACATGTACAAACTAATACATAATAGGGTATTACACCCTTTTTTGGAAACGAAATCAATCTTGAGGTCGCAATGAACCTGTAAAAATTTTATTTTAATTTTATATAACCGAAAAATGGCTTAAAAACAATAATTTATTTATGATTTTAAATTTTCGCGCGGAATCGCTAGCCGCCATGCTATTTCGATTCGTGACGTCACTCCGTTAGTAAACAAACAATAGGTACGACCAACATACGTATTACTTTCTGGGAGAACAACTCTGCGGAAGACCATGTTAAAAGATTTTTGAAAAAAATTGCAAATTTATACTCTATTTCATTGTGTCTAATATCTGAATGCAAGAATTTGAGTTTAAAAACGCCACAAAAATTGTGGGTTCATATGCCAAAACAAATGGCATATTTTGTAATGTATTTATAGCTATGCTACGTACCTATGATATATATTGACTTACCGTCCTCCATTATGTAATTTTAATGAAATAAAGTATAAGTCCCACAAACGTGATAATAACTTAGGAAATTTCAAATAACACAGAGCACGACAAAACATTATCAAGTTTGCTTACTATCCGAGTGACGTCACGTCGGCACCCAATATGTCGAATGGCGTTTTTAACATTTGAAGAACAGATTAAAAAATAAGATATTTAAAAATAAATCATTTAATTTATATTGCATTTTTATGAATAAATATCGGCGTTTCTCACTTAATTTTTACGAAATCTATCATAAACATGCATATTTATATTTCTTCTTACATGGTGTGAAATACCCTATTATACACACCAACTCATACACATGTATATGCAACCCTTTTTTATAATATCTTAAATTATTTTTTTTGTAACAAATATGTTAATTTTAATTGTTACCTTTTCTGTCTTTTACGTGCAAAAGTGATTATGTAACCTGTTTGAATAAACTTGATAAATATAACAGTATATCTGATTATTGTTAAAACTCCTGCCAAACAAGCTCCTTGCTTAGTGCAGAAGTTATTATTATTGTAAGATTTTAACTATTTTCTTGGCGATAAGGAATTATTATTACTTCGAGCTTTTGGATTTCGACTCACCAGTGCGCGTGATGATAACACAACATGCAAGCGAGCTTCATCTGGATTTTTTAACAAAATTGGCTAACAAGCATACTGCAACCAGGGCCTTGTTCATAACAATTGACAGTTAACATGTGACAATTCTCCAATTTTCTGTTCATAAATTATTTTTACATTTTTAGAGCATGATGTTTGAATAAAACTACCGACCTGTTTGACTGTCAGAGCAAATTCCAACCGAATAACCATCGAATTTGATGGCTGAAAAACGCTTTGACGTTTATTACTGTCAAATTCTCACATGATTGTATGATTTTGGGGCCATAATCTATTGCTATCAAAGAGAGAAATGAAGAATTCTTGTGAAGAGAGGGTAAAAGATATCGTTGCTGCAATGCGTCGAACTCCTCAGAGCGAGATAAATAACAAAAGAAACCTATACTTCAAGGCACTGAATGCGCTCCTGCATAGCGTCTTAAATGCCCGACAGTAAATATCTAGTTGTTTACTGTTTGCTGTGGTGCTTAACGCGTTTAAAGCACTATTCTGTTTCTGTTCAATTTAAACAAATGACAAAGCGTAATTCATTCATGCTTGTATAATGTTGTAAGGGTCACCCTTTAACGAGTATTTTACGATGAAATCGTATGTTACATTGCATTGATGGTGGTTAAGTGGTATTTGCTAGTGATGAATATTGCTTAAGCTAATTATTACATTTAGTTAATACGCTTTCAGAATATCACGTGTACAAAGGCGGACTTAATTGTCTGCCAGTTGTCTACCAGTCATCTTTAAATGATGCTGAAAAAAGAAGTAAGTAGATGTACTAATTACTATAATTATTATTATGATAGTAACAACTGGAACTACACTGATTATAAGGAATATTTGAATATTGTATAGCTATACATATGATTATACATAACAACATGCAACACTTATAGATAAAATATACATGGACCCGCTTATAGAAAAATACTATTAAGTACATAAATATTAGAAGTTAATTAATTAATATTTATTTTCCTTCAGTTATATAATCCAAAACTAAATTAATTGACTATGACTATGAGTAATTTTTTCTTAAGTGATAAGTAATTTTAAGCTTTCAAGCTAACACAGACGCATAGACCCAGCCATCTGTCACACCACGATGTCCAAAGTCAAGCTTATATCGAAAACCCGATGTCAAAGCGGAACTGAAATCCATCATGTCACCTTATTACATATGCAGGAAGGTCCCTTTCTGAATAGCCGATAGACTCGCTTTATAAATCTATGGTATTATTTTATTCATACCCGCATCGAGAAGGGACGGGATGTTACTATCAGTTTCGAGTCAAAGTACACCGCCGTAAACGGATACCGCCTTAGTTAAGACGTCGTGTATTATAACGTAAAGCCCGACCACTAAAATAAAAATCCTCGCCATATTGCGGAAAACTTTTGGAACTAATTTTTTTTTTCAAATGTCAACAATCATATGGTCATTATAGTCTCACAGACTAGTAAGTCACTATGTTATTGTCGTCTGTCAATGCGTGGTGTCGATTGTACGTGGTCTATTTCTCGTTTTGGATATTGTGAATTATTTTTTCGTTAAATTGCCGAAAATTGATGATGGCGGCAGTGATAGTGAGACATACAACTGTCTTATAACTGACAATGAGTCCGATAAACTCCGATATATCTGAAATTGAACCAGTACAATTGTCATACGAATCTGTTAGGTATTTAGATTGAGTTTGATGATTAATAAATATCTAATAATAAAATCGTAAATTTATGTTTTCAACCCGACTATAGTTGTACTGTTATGGAAGTTTATTTCACAATACTTTAAAACATATATAAATGCCATTCTTTTGGAAATTAAACTTTATTTCTGCAATAGTCTATATTATATTAAAATATTTGTGCACTCGCCAATTCGCATGTGTATGAATGTACTTCGTGTTGCCATAATCATAGTTTATTTAGCGCCCCAGAGTAGGTTTTTTATTTTTTAAGGCTTTACTTCTGCCAATATTATTTTATGTTTTGCAAAAAGGAGCTAGGTAGGTTCGTGAGTGAATAGCTCTTGTCGAAACCCAAAAGGGTCTTTCAAATATGATGTGATAAAAACTCTTTTGAATCGTCCATTTTTTATTCAAGATGTCTCCTTGCTGATAAGAAAAATGGGCGCGAGACACTTATCTAGACACACGGCAGCGTGTCCAGCCAAGTTCAAAGAAAAAGGAACTGGCCGTGTGTAATATTACACGAAACATTCCGAGCTACTTTAGACCCCTTCACAACTCAAAATCAATTTAACCTATATACATGAAATTCAGCACATTTATTTAAACTACTTAGCTGGTCTAGAATCTAAAATTTCATAAATGTGTCCTTAGCAGTTATTGATATATTAACGTTTAAATACTGGCATTTATATGACTGATTCACTGACCTATACATCAAAAACCTAACCCACTTCCAGATAACCTAGAAACTTGATATTTGGCATCAAGGTAATCTCTATAAGACGTATATATAGAAAAAATATGAACACTAAAAATTATTGATACTTAGTGTTATATGTATACTTGGCTGTATGGCCAATACTTTTGCAATTGGGTATCTGTGCGCACGCCTTGTATCTTTTTGTACGCTTGTTGGTTCACGCTTGAAGTTATAAATAAAAACTATTATGTTGATTATGAGTTTCTTATTACTAAACACTTAGCATTAACAAAGTAATAACAAAAGCCGTGCTCACAAGCGCGAGCGTCCTGATGCTGTGCGGTTGTCTGATGAATACTAATCATTTCTGTAGAGTAATGATATCCAATAAATTACATAAATGTGAAACGATAACCAAGTTCATTATTAAGAATATGCGTCGTTGTTGTCTTCGGCGACAAAAGAAGAAAGAATGATACCTGTAAGGGTGAAGATTAATAATTTACAGACAATTATTTACACAACGCATTATTTAACTGAGCGTCGTTGACTCAATATTGTCGCGTTCGATCCCAAGCCATGTACCCATAGAAAAAAAGTCGCCCCATACTAGGATTTTTCCTGTGCTGTGGGGTGCAGTTACAAACCTCGTAGAATATCACATGCGCATACGCCCAGACCAGAACAAATTTCTGTAGGCCATACAAAATATTTGTCCCGTACGGGAATCGAACCCGCGACCCGTTGCGCAGTAGTTGTTGTAGTTGTAGTATTTGTTTTTCGAATTTTATATGTACATTTATCCGACGCCCTTACGGTGAAGGAAAACATCGTGAGGAAACCTACTGCAACACACACACACACACAAACAAACACACACACAACTGCAATGCTTACATTAATGAAATCTGATTCTGTGACGAGACATTGCCGACCTCTCAAGATCACGAGTCAACCACGCTGGCTCAGTGCGGATTGGTCGACTTCACATACTCCTTTGAATCTCTTCGCAGATGTATGCAGGTTGCCTCACTATGTTTTCTTTCACGCAGAAGCGTCAGACAAATGTACATATGAAATTAGAAAAACTAAAAACCCATTGGTACACGGCGGAATCGAACCCGAATCGGAAGGCCAGTACAGAGTCTACAGCGCCACCGACGAAAAAAAACTGCGATGATATTATTAAAATTTTACGAAGAAGCCGCGAATTAAATTTTGTTATTTACCCTACACACATTTTAAGAGCAAACCTTCTCTATCACTATAGAAAATATAGCAGCATGTTTGATGTGTATCGCAAAAACGGGTTATGGGACATCTGGCCCACGCAAAAACTGGTCTGCGGGCCAAATGTCAACTTTTTAAAATGTGCATGGGTAGATTCGCCCAGACCAGTTTCAAAGAACGGGCCAGATGTCTCCTATTAAAAACTAAAGGGATATTTCGGCCATATCGTATAATTATACTTTAAATAAAATATTTAATTTCCGTAAACCTTCACATCATATGAAAATAATTAAATTTTAATAAAAAAATCATCGTAAAATAACAAACTTATAAATACAGTTTTTATACAACTAAGTATTAATTATGTATATAGGTCTGATTTCAATTAAGTATATTGTATATTACATTATGTATTTTACAAATTACATAGTTTTTCTATGCAGTGCCCTACGCTGATTTCTTGGTCCACTAATTCATTTAAAATTGTCGCAATCCGAATATTTGTTAATTTAGTTACTTCCTTTTTCTTACTGATAAATCCTTTTTTTTTAAGAGCCCAAAATAATAATTCGAGTCCTTTTGCAGTTTGTCTAACAATGTGATTAAATTTGGTTTTGGGTGAATCTTTTTATTTAATCGCCCATTCCAAGACTCGACAGAGTTTTTTGTTCTGTTGAACCTTGTAAAAACACCACTTATTAGAAAAGATGGACTTTTTATCGAACCATGTGTTTTCAAAATATTGGTTAAACTCATAAATTTTATCAATTTGTGCACTCTCACCCTTGATGTACAACCAGCCATCCGTGACCATTTCTTCAGGAAGGTGGCTTAATGCCGCACAACGCTTAATGTGAGCTCTAAACAATTTTTTTATATTTAGTTTTATCAGTAAGAAAAAGGAAGTAACTAAATTAACAAATATTCGGATTGCGACTATTTTAAAGGAATTAGTGGACCAGGAAATCAGCGTAGGGCACTGCATAGAAAAAGTATGTAATTTGTAAAATACATAATGTAATATACAATATACTTAATTGAAATCAGACATATATACTAAATTAATAGTTGTATGAAAACTGTATTTATAAGTTTGTTATTTTACGATGATTTTTTTATTAAAATTTAATTATTTTCATATGATGTGAAGGTTTACGGAAATTAGATATTTTATTTAAAGTATAATTATACGATATGGCCGAAATATCCCTTTAGTTTTTAATAGGAGACATCTGGCCAGTTCTTCGAAACTGGTCTGGGCGAATCTACCCATGCACATTTTAAAAAGTTGACATTTGGCCCGCAGACCAGTTTTTGCGTGGGCCAGATGTCCCATAACCCGCAAAAACGACCCACTTTGTAAGTAGGCACTAAAACTTGTGAAATAACGGTTCAATAATACACCTACTCCATGCATACTTTACAGACTTGAAAATTTGTAAAAAGCAAGGCAGTATAATTTAGTATAATGTCACCAAATTCATGGCATGAGTATCGGTCAGTACAACTGTGGCTAGCTAGGTGGTTCGACCGCATAGTTCGATCAATCAGACTAGATGAGCTTTTTTTCCACATGTATTTTCACAAAGTCACAACGATATTTTTTTTATTACCGTTGGAAATATTGATACCAGTATACGCCGTAATTCCGCCATGCATCAAAATAAATTCATTAAATGTACAAGGAAGCGAGAGAAAGAATTACAGCTTTGGTATTTTTCGTGCTTAAGAGGGCTGTGAAGTGCCAATTTATGACTCGAGTATGCGCTTTCAAAAATGCAGTTTGTTGCACACCGCTTAGAGTTGAAAGTCCGAGGCAAGTGCCTACATTTCTTATTGAAATATTGTTTCGGGCGATAACTGTCCCCCCCCCCCCAAACCTTTACGAAATTAGACACTTTTGATCTCATTAGATTTAGTATACCATAGTCTATGTTTGTACGTTTTCCTTTTTTTGTAATTCAGTATAATTTAGTCAAAAAAAATTAAAATGCTCGAGGTAGTTTTCAAGTCTAAAATATGGACATTTTAAAGCTAATAATTTATATTCTGAGCAATATTACTTCAAAATCAAAACGTACAAACCTAGATCTTCATTATATCTATAACACTTCCAAAGATTATGAAAATTGGACTATGTAAATGGAGAATGGTGAATATGAGGGAGAAAAGCGTTATCGCTTTTTGTATGGAAATTTACAGCTTCACACAATCCTCTTAAAAAATAAAATTGAAACCAATTAGATTTCTAAATACTTTTGTTTTTTTTCGCTTAATTTTATGATAAATTCGCTAAATAATTTATGAATTTATGTTTTTTCCTTTAATTTTTCATTGTAAGTTAGACCTTTTATTGAATAAACATGATAACAACCTGAATCTTTGTTCCCTTTTAGCATGACAGCGCAGCAATCTGAAACAAACAGAAGAAAATATTTTAATACGTTTCTTAAAAAAAAAAATAAAGTAATTCAAAATGGCGATTGTAATATTATTATGAATATTAAACATGCTATTATAATGAATTTTGAATTAAAATTTATTAAGAAAATTGAAATTATTATGAAAATTTTAAATTGAAATTACAATTTAAAATTTTCATAATAATTTCAATTTTCTTAATAAATTTTAATTCAAAATTCATTATAATAGCATGTTTAATATTAATAACTACACTGACCTTCAAAAGTAAGTACTACACTTTTAAAATTAAAATTTTCCCTAAACTACAAAAGATAAAGGATTCAAACAAAAAACATTTTCAGCTCATTTCGTCAGGTTTCTCGGAAGTTATAGTTTTTTATACATTAATTAGTCTTTTTAATATTTTTTATTTGAATAGTACATTGTTACCCTAGGGGTGAAAGTAATTTATTTAGTCCCGAGACGGTGTTTGGCGCCCGAGCGTAGCGAGGACACCAATAGTTCGAGGGACTAAATAAGTCTTTAACCCGAGGTAAACACTGTGCTTTTCATTACGAATACAAGGAAAGTAAAAATAAAACAATGGATTAGCTAAAGAAAAAACTTGTAAATTTCATTTTACATAAATCAACAACTTCTGCTTTTAGCCTGCTTTCTCCTATAAAATCAGGCGTTAACTCCATACCTGAATCAGATGAACTCATTGTGTTAATTATTAACACAATGTTATACAAATATAATTAACAGTTAATACAAATCTTTGCTATACGGAAGTATTAACAAAACTCTACAAATGTAAAAAACAAATGAAGATCGCATTGCCGCTTTCCCGCTTATTTTGTTTTTTTTTGTGGCCGGCCAGCTATTCAGCCATTATTTTGCATTTTCATAATTAAAAAAATGGTAAATATTTTGCCAAAATCTATGTTATTTTAAAGAAATAGTTAAAAATAAATTATAATAAAGTAATTTAAAAATATATTCTTTAAATACTTAACATTATGTTATTTCAATTTTATACCGCGCTGTAATTGAGTGGCTGTATACAGAAAGCCGGAACATTATTCAATAAAAACGTGAAAAAAGAACTAGTTTCTTTTTTAAAATTGACAGCAGCTGTCAGTTGAAAGTGATTCTCCCTAGGGCTGAAAAGTATTACTTTCAACCCGCTACTCGCAGGCAACTTCAGACCTACTTTCAGAGTATGAGTAATGAAAAATATATTTTGCCTACTTTAAAAGTTATTGCAATTTTAAAAGTGTGGTACTTACTTTTGAAGGTCACTGTATTGGTATTATATCATAATAGATCATTGTCATGAAATACCAGTAGCAACTCACAAATACACATGAATAAAATTTCACTTCGGGCAGGAATCGAACCTGCTTCTTCCACATACCGTGTTGACGCCATGACCACTCGGCCACCGAGTACTTACTACACTTACTTACACCGAATTAATAATTGTCAATAAATCCATATTTATTTATTTTAATTTATTTACAGCTATCAAAAATGACATGGGTAACAGTTTATATTTATACAAGCCATTTAAAAGTTTTCACAGATAAACAATAGAAATGACACACAACAACGCCTATTACTAGATGCTGAGTACTACAGATATATATATAACGCTTATAGAACTTAATTAAAATTAAAATAAGAGTCGGCCACCATCCGCCTCTCATTCGCAGGCTACATGTTGAATATGTCGACCGAAGGATACTTTTAATGTAAAATTAATTCAATAGTCTGCCAGCTCTGCAGAATACATCTGAAATATATATCCCACATTGACGTATTTTTAACCGACTTCCAAAAATAGAGGAGTTTCTATGTCTGACACACGAAACATGAACCTGACATTTTTTCAAGTAGCAACACTGATACAATGTCCCCATGTAGTTTAGTTCAACATGGTGATTTTGATACTTTGTAATAAACAATTTCATTATATTTTTTTCTTAATTTCTGTCGAAATATTACAGATATTAAGTAATTTTAACATTCACGAAATCCAAATACAGCGATTTCTTATAAAAGGTTCATTGTTGGAAGTTCATTGAAACTAAACATTACCTAATATATAATTTTAAAAAAGTATCAACTTCTTTTTTGTTCTACTATATTCAGTAGAATATAGTAGGAAAAAAAGACAATCCTTTCACAAATTCAACATTCTAAATTACTACATAAATAAAAAAATATTAGAATATTTCAAGTATCAAAATGTATTTTACCTTCTGTAGACAGTATTACCAGAGCTAGAATTTTTGAATTTCCCGCTTTTTTCCAAGCTCATGTTTCGTGTGCCAGACTCTATCTATTTTTTATGTATGTTCACCGATTACTCAGTCATTAGTGGGCCGAATTTCAAAATTATTTTTGTAAACGGAAAAATATACTTCGGAGGTGATCCTGTTGTCGCAAAGTCATGATCTGATGATGGGATCCCAGGGAAATCGAGGGAAAACTTTTAATTTCATAACCACATCCAATGTGTTTCATGCTTTTTTTGAAGATATTCGAGTGTTTGCATCTGGTAACTTAGTCATCATGTCGTGTTACTGAGCTGACGATGGAAGGTTTCTGGTAGATTTGGGGCTTGGGAATAATTCTTTCAATACTGTTTAGAGCGAAAGACGTTTTGTTTAAGTTACTCTGGCCTTGGCTCTAATACTCTAAATTCTAATAGTATTAAATTTACTAAAAATATAAAAAAAAAGAAAATTTTTCAAAATATAAAACCGACTTCAAAAGCACCAAAAAGTCATAAATTATATAACAACATCACAATTTTATATTGAAGTCGGTGCCAAGCAATGATCACCTGGAAAATCTTATATAAGAACAACTGATATAGTTACCTAAAAGTTTAACCAACTTCAATATAAAACTGTGATCTTTTTTATATTCTAATATTATGTATGATTTTTTTGGTGTTTTCGAAGTCGGTTTTATTTTATGTAAAAAGGTTTTGTAACTCAAGCTAATAATTGAGAAGGTAATTTAATTCTCAAATTGAGTATTTAAAATTCTTTCTTTTCATTTATGTTGAATTTTTCGATAACTGGAACATACCTATTTATTTTCGGCGACGATTCCAGACGACGAGAAACAAAATTCGTCACGCTAGCAGATTACACAGACGCAAAGCGACAAAGATCTATATGTAGATAACTCATGTCCTTCGGGTCCCTTGCAGTTCAAAGGGCCTGGGTATTTGAGCAAAAGCACAGGATTAGAGAACCCTTTTATTTTTACCCTTTAACGACGCGCTCTGACCCGCTCTCCCGCGGACTCCGCACAGAGGCGAGCTAAAAAGTTAAATATTGCACGCTAGTCGTGCTCGCAAACTACGGAGGGACACTGTACCAGGGTCGCCTGCTTGGGTACCTCCGTCTTACCTATTTCTGCCGCAAAGCAGCAGTGCTTGCATTGCTGTGTTCCGGTTTGAATGGTAAGATATGGCACTGAAATTACTGGGTACCGTGACTTTACATCTGATGTCACAAGTTGGCAACGTACACTGTGGTGCTTGTGGAGGTAGCAGTTTTGCTGCGAATTTTACAGGCACCACATGTACTGTGACTGTTACCACTTACCATCAGGTAATATTGCTTGTTTGCCAACTTTGTTGTATAAAAAAATTAACGAAGTTTGATAGACAAAAATGTGTTCAATTGAACGGCACAGAAGATTGACTATTAAGCTTTTCGTACAGAGCTTTTAAAATTCCTTTGAAAGAAAGTTGTGTGTGTCGCGCAAAATGTTAAAAATAATCTTCATAAATATAAAAAATATAAAAACTTTTAAGCGGCTTGGCCGATTCTTACGAAATCTTTTGTGTGTGTTTGAATAGGTCCAAGGAGGGTTTAAATGTAAAGTTGGATCCAGTAGGTGACCCTCGAATCGGGCAAGGCAACGTCTGCCGGGCCCACTTTCCGAAGATTCAGTATATTTTAAATCGTCTAAATAACCCTTAACGAAAGCTGAGTTCAGAGGATGCTTTGGCATTGACTAAAATATTTATGAAATTTTACATTTTAATTCCTTACTTTGGAACCGTTTTGAACCACCAATATATCGCATGTCAGATAAGCGATGAGCTAATAATTCTACCAAGAAACCTCTAAAATTTCTCCGACTTCAAAGTACAAAAGTTTACTAAAATATCACTTGAAGTAAGACCGTGTTTCAAATTGGAATTTTAATGAAACAGAGACTTAGACCACGTATAGAACGGCGTTTTTAGGGCTCCGTAGTACCACGCCATGTTCGTCTGTCTGTCTGTCTACGGCCTAGCCCAGAGACTCGTACTAAGAGCTGTTATTTGGCATTAATCAAATATCAGCTGACAAAGTATGTAGCAAAAAATATGGTACATCCCCTACATGTAAAGTAGGGATGATTTTTTCTCATCTATTCCATTTCTGTGGGGTGTCGTTAGATAGGTTTTTCCAAAAATATTATAAGAGTGCGACCACCATCTTTCGATTGCCCTGTAAGATTTCAAAGCTGTCTAAAAGATGTATTGTTCAAACATCCCGATTTATAATGTAAGTAGGTAATTAAATAATGTTCAAATTGAGATACTGTTCACTTGACATGCTGCTGTTTTACATAGATACTTATGTAAAACATTTGAGTTGTGTGCATTCGTTATTAAATTATGACTTATCATATTATTGAAAGATTTTTGTACTAATGTTTTGGCTATAATCTGTGTTGTGTAACGTTAATAAATATCTAAACCCGATCTCAACTTTGAGATAGTTATTAATATGAGCCTTTCAACTAATAATTTTTGTGAGACAAGTGTCTGTCCCCCTTTTAGGGGGTAAAATGAGTTAACCAGGCTAAGGCGGGCATTTGCTCAAGCAATGCTCGTGTCAAGTGACACTGCTGTGGATGCTTGCGTGCATGGCTGGCCCCGTGAACGCCGCCGTAAGGCTTCTCCGCCTGGGGGATTGCCTTGGTGTTCTTGGATAATCTTCTCCTTGGCGATAGCTCGACCATTATGGTGAAGCTAGTCCAGGTGTGTGGGTAGTGGTATCGCTTTGTGCACACTACCATGCGCGCCCATAAAGGCAGGGAGAACACCGGGGGGTTTAGTGGGTAGGCTCGGCACTCTGCCGGGGAGCCCAACACACGCTGGTTGTCTAGCCAACGGCGAGTATGGTGCGGTCACGCATTTCCCCCAAAATAAAGGGGGTAAAATGCGTTTGCGTATTTGTCATCAATAAAAAATGTTGCAATAATGGGAAAAATAGTACGACATGTTGTTATTTTCCGACATCAACGCGTACGAAGTCACGGGCACAGCTAGTATTCTGCAATATCAATTACTGGTAAATACCCTGTTACTGTGACTGTCAGTAACATCTTAAAATACCAATTAAACACGTCTACTCTTCATGTTGTCTTTGTGTGCTCACATCGAAAATGAACGCAGCTTAGCAAATTAACCAAGCGGTGAAGTGAAGATTTCCATATTATATTTATGATTCTGCTGCACCCAGTCATACAACTCATGTATATGTATGTTGCTGGGAACAAAGAGAAGCGAGGCGCGCATGCCTAGACTGGAAGGAGATGGGAGATCGGTCGATGTGCAAGTCTCCACATGAGCGAGGGAGAGGGAAGAGGCCATAAATTTAAGCGCGCTGTGTTTATCTAAATATATATTTATAATTGAGTACGGTAAGCTTGAAGTAAAGCTGTAAATGAACATATTTGTTCATTTTTAGGTTTGTCATCTTTGGAAATGGTAAGAAAATTGCGTCGTCCCTTCTTTTGGTTAACTTCTGATAACTTCCTATGTTTTTTTTTGTATTTGGACCGTCTTCGGTGGCGCTTTGGACTCGGCACTGGTCTTCTAATTGGGAGGTCCGGGGTTTTGCAATGTACCAATGTATTCTCGATTTTTTAATTTCATTTGTACTCGTACATTTATCTGACGCTCTTAAGGTAAAGGAAAACATCGTGAGGCAACCTGCATACATCTGCGAAGAAATTCATAGGTGTATGCCGTGTATGTGAAGTCGACCAATCCGCACAGGGCCAGCGTGGTTGAGTAAGGCGTGAACACCCTAACTTAGGGTAGGGTACCCTCGGTGGGGACGTCTACGAGCTGCGATGATGAATTTCCTTTAACCGAGTATATCTACCTTATCGACCTTATATCTATGCTTAAAACGAGACTCAAAAAGCTACTCTTCAATATTCTAGTTCAAATTGAAAACGTCAAATGGCCCATGAGGATTATGTATGAATATTCACCGTTTGTTCATTCCCGCGCGTCACCGTTTGCGTTGCCTGTACTGTTTTAGTAACCTTCGTTCCCAATGGTTTTTATTTCATCTTTCTTGCCGTATTAATTGTTTCCCCCGTGATAAAATATAAATGCCATTGGTATCCAATTAGTATCTGAAAATTAATTTCAATTATACAGTTTCTGAAAGAGTCTCCATTTTAAACAAACGATATAATGTTTTTTTTCTCTCTCACCTTAATAAATATGTAAAATATGTGAGTTTACTCTATGTGCTGACTTCGCGTGGACTTAAAACAAGCTGTGCTATGATATATATTCTTTATTGTATTGTACACACATTTATTGTATATACATACTGGCCACGTATTAGTGGCCAGTATGTATATACAATTCGTGCATTAAATGTCTTTGTTTTCGCACACGTTTTTTATTTTGTTTCATTTACGACAACCAACAAGACAATACGTCGAATCATATCTATAAAAAGTGCTGCCTAAGTTTGTCTGCTATGGCATGCATTAACTCGGGTGGAAGTTAATCACAAAATGTATATACAAAAAATCGAATGGGACAGAATGCAAGGCGTAAGAGAGACGAAAGAACAATTCCAAACTCCCAAAGGCCTAATTCCGCTAGCGTTAACGCATTTATGACGTGTCAATAACGCTTCAATAGCATTACTTTTCGAGGCAGCTATTGTTGGTTATAGGACAACTAAGACATTTGTCACTATTGAATTATCAAGAAATTGTAGTGCGAATAATTTGCACCACGAGAAGCTTTTAGTGGCAAAAGTAGTTTTATGGAAACGCTTAAAAGACACGATAACCTTAAGATTAGCAGAATTGGACCCCTGAAAGTTTTAAAAATATTATGTTTTTTTAACTATGTCGGCAAAGACCACCTGAGGGTAAGTGGCTACAGACGCCTATAGTACATGTCAAACTCAAACTCAAAATTCTTTATTCAATACTAGCTGTATTGCGAACTATGTTTCGCCTTAAAAGTTCAAAGAAAAAACTAAATCCACTTTCCCGTGTGAACTTCTTTCTTCTCCGGGGTAACCTTTATGTTATTCCCTCTCGTAATTCGTCTACCTATAAAATTTCATCCAAATCCACTCAGTAGTTTTTGCGTGAAAGAGCAGCAAACATTCATACATTCATCTATACTCACAATCTTTCGCGTTTATAATATTAGTAAGGATAGATCTTTACAGGCACTTATTGACTTCAAACAAAACATAAAAATCAGAACAACCAAGAATCTATCTTAACGAATTATTTTATCCTTGTGTGTACATCCACCCCAACCATTATTAAGATGTATGCAAATACAAGTAAAATGAAACAAAAATTGGCCCTGCACCTGTTTGGAAATTGGGAGAGCCTTATTGAGAAGATCAGGCAAGAAACTTGGAAGGTGTTGTATTTTTTTTCATCTACTCTTTTACATTACAAATATTATATTACACAAACATTTTTATTTTATAAAAATAATATAGTAATGCCTGTCGGAGTGAGCGGAACAGTTACTCAAATGAAAAACATTTATTCCACAAAGTGGTAATACACTTTGAAAGCCTGTCTTACCGTTTAAATCGGAACCAGGCCTCTGTCACTACGCGCATAAGTGCAAGATAATTATCTACCGTTCTGCGCACACTGAGAGTGCAAAAGCAGCGGGTCTGCCGCGCTCTTGGGACTAACGCATACTCAGTGTATAGCAGGGGCGACCTTTATATATTAACGTGCAATTTTTTCTAAAGAAATATTTATTGCCGTCATATAATTTTAACTTCGTGATTCATTATCATCATCACAGCTCATATACGTCCCCACCGAGGGGCATGAGCCTACCCTAACTAATCAGGGCGATTAGGCCTTAGTCAAACAACGCTGGCCCAGTGCGGATTGGTTGACTTCACATACACCTTTGAATTACTTCGCAGGTGTATGCAGGTTTCCTCACGATGTTTTCCTTCACCGTAGGAGCGTCAGATAAATGTACATAAGAAATTCGTGAAACGAAAAACACATTGGTACATGGCAGGATCGATCGCGGGCCTCCCTATTCTACTCGGAGCACAGTCCAGTACCGACGCCACAGCGCCACCGACGCTCCCTTCGTGATTATTGGGAAAATAATAATACTGAATACCACCTACTCAAAACTCTTAGTGAATTTTGTGATCAGTGGCGTGCCTAAAATATTGTGTCACGTACCATTGGTTCTCCATCCCTGGTGTATATAATAGCAACGTTTCGCGCGCTTTCTCATTTATACTATCAGTAACAACCCTATCGCTTGAGCTTGTAGCGACGTGAGGCTTCAGAATTACTCATAACATACGCTAACGCGTGGCGTTCAGGTATGATTTAGCTTGGACTCTGAATGTTTAGTTACATAAAATGTCGGGTTTTTGAAGATCTTATTCTGATTCTGTGCCGGAATACAGCGACACATGCACCGCTGCTTGATCGCAGATATTAGTGAGACAGAGGTACCCATAACTACTGAGTTTGAGATATCTCTGAAACTCAGTTTAAAACAAACTTTACCGGAATCTCACTCTGGTAAAGTCTGTTTGAACAGAACAGAAATCTTATCTATAATAGGAATCCTTTGCTAGAGTATGGTTCAATTACATAGTAAAATTTTGTCTATCGAGATTTTCAGCGTGCAAATATTGCATCCCTTATTTCTGCAGTAATTTCATTGTTACATCCATTCCATTTCAATACAATAATAGTATATTATACAACTAGTGAATAAAGGACGGATTTAAAGCGAGGGCCATGAATCACGAGCAAGTGAAGAATTCTAACGACTGAATCACGACCGTAGGGAGTGATTCAAGTGTTAGAATTCTGAGCGCCGCAAGTTATTCATGTATAGCCCTGGTTCTCTATTTTGTCTCATAATTTTTTTATCCATAATCTAACGTGTCATAATGTTTTTTGACATAATCATCATATGTCCGAATGATAAGCACCCCTAACATAATTACTCATAATATCACTTGCCCGAAAACCGAAATCTCTAAATATAATATGACCTAATTTTTTTTGCTATAAATATCACAATCTATAATATGTAAAATTCCTAAAAACCTTTTCTATAATAGTCATAAGTCCTAACGTAATATCTCATAATATAACGTGCCCTAAAATCGAAATACCACAAATATAAAGTTCTTTCATTATATGTATTGTAGTCCTTTTTCTAGCTGAATTGTAGAAATATAGGGAAATCTTAAAGTTAAAGAAAAAAAAAACAAACTTATTCCTTTAGTCCGATACAAAATGAAAAGCTTTATTCTGGTAGGTACATGGTTGTAATTCACTTATGCATAATGTTACTGAAGTTAACAAAATCCCTCAATGCAAAGCACTTAACTAAATTTTTATTTAATACAAGCCAAGGGCAGGATGGTTCAGGTTTGTTTGATCAATCTCGGCAGGTAAAAATCAGGTACAAATTGGGTACAAAACTACAAAATGAGGGGCAATAAAGTACACGAACAAATAGTTATAGGTTTCCTTTTTTTAAAAGAAATTAGTAGCCTTCCCCGGAGCGGTTGTTAGTGGATCGTACCTTCTATGCTAAATCTTGCAATCACGGGTCAGAGATATGATATTCCAGTTTCTTAACTTATTCTCTGTTTCTAATATTATTTGTGTAATTCCACAGAATTCCTCCTTGATATTAGGTTATTAGGTAGGTTAGTTGCAGCGGAGCCCTACGGCCTCCGGGAACTGCCCTGGAGATTCATAGCACAGTGTTATGTTAAAAATATAATTAAATATGCCTATGATCTTGAGGTCAGTGGGTCTAACACTGAGTTCTGAAGGAATCCCAGTCAATACATTTGAACTTCATGTAATAAACATAGCAAATGAATTCTAAAACATAATTTTTAATAAATTGACAAATTGTCTTATTGGTTAGTTAATAAAAAGGACATATGGAGGGGAGAGCACCTATTTTGTGTATAATTATTGCTATTAATAAAAAGAAAACAGCTTAATTTGTGAGTTCTTTGCCAAAGAAGGATGTGAAACTTAATATTGTGAAAATTTAGAATTTAACATGAAATTCGCAAGTGTTACTCAATATATGCCTTAATCCCACTAAGATGCCGTTTACTATCAAGGTTTTTTAATGAAATAGGGGATGAAAAAGGCGAATTTGGGAAATGTAATATGTTTGATTTAATAATCAATTCACCCACAAATAAAAATAAAATTAACAAAATCTGTTTTAAATCATGAAATATAATAAGTTAATTAGATACCTTATTGATTTTTTGCACTTATTGATACCATAAATCCATTTAATTTAAATAATCGCGTGCCGGCGAGTAAATATAGTATTTTTCCCTTAGCTTTACTCTTCAAGCTGAAAACAAAAAGAACTGATTTTTGTAGTCTCGCTTTTCAAATTCAATTCACACGGAAAACGGGAGAAATACCTATTAATTTTATTCGCAGAAATTAAGATAATGTAGAAATTTAGATTTCGATTTAGAATTAAATCAATAACAAATTAGGTACTTCGGTCGATGTCTCACAGACTACTCATAACATAGACGATAGACGCGTTCTAAAAACCAACGCTCCACCTGCGCACAGATTTGCGTTTATGTGGAAGCGACGGAGCCGAGGTCCGTTTGCTGAATGTTAAGCGCCGTATTGGCGACGGAACCTCTCCTAAAACCAAATTCATTTCATAACACTCGTAAGACTCTTAACTTGCTTCAAGATGTGTCAAGTCAACATACGGATCTTTCGAAATTCTACAATATGCAATAAGTATTTCCAGCTAAAGTTATAAGTTTGGTTGAAAAACAAAACGTAATGAAAAATTAACCATAAACAAATTGTGAATGCTTTCCAAATTCTATTCGACGAAACCATAATTATATGATCTGTAAGCCTTAAGTGTACTTTATTACGATATGTCTCTAAAAATGATCAAAACAAACAGTCTAAATGTCAAATTCCGAATTTTGAGAAAATCAACCCACCTAAAGGGAAGCACGGGATTTTGGGCGAAAAAAAACTATCTTTGTAAATAAGGCCAGGATAAACGCGAGATTTATTTTGTTTATGCAAAAATTGAATAATGACCAAAGATAATTGCAAATGTCACTGACGTGACGTGAAACGACGTTGACGTTGACACTTGACATTGATATTGTGAAATTAATTGACAAAGTTGTTGTAATTATGATTTTAGTTGTGCAATTTGTGTTAAAACTACAGTGAAACCAAAGTGTTTTTGAAAAATTAGTGTTTTATGAAATTTTAAGAAAAAACGGTGTTACAGTATTACCAAATCCATGCATTCGTTTAAAAACCTGTTACAACCTGCTCCTCAGCTCGCGGGCCGCCTCGCCCCTCCGCGCCTACGCGGGTATAAATAACACTCTAGGGGTAGGGCAGACAAGACTACGTGGTATCGGTTTTACAGCGATATATTTCTGTCACTGAATTTGAAAACGTAACGGTTGTTAAGGTTCATAAGACAACATTTTAATTCAATTTGTTATTATTGATAGTACGTCTAAGCTTTATGATATTGATAACATAACCGAGATAAATCAACTTTTAAACATGTTTAAGGACTAACAAAATTATTATAAAACCTCATTCGGACTAACAATATTATACAATATAACACTTAGGACATGTGACTTTATAGCAAGTAAAATTATCTTATTATTATAGCACCCGATATTATGACACAAAAGCATTAGAACTAAAGACGATTAGGTAATATACAATTTCGTATACCCGAACATTATGAAAAGTGATGATTATAGCAAGCGTTTTCGGGATTATGATTTTCGGACGATCGATATTCGGAGAAGAAAGGGACTACCATAGCCCTCGGTATAACTCCGTTTTCTTCAAGAGTTGCATACTATACTATATACCATAGATAATAGACATGTAATATCGAGTATTTTTTGTGCAAGTAGGTTGTACAGCATTGAGATGGAGGTCAAATATATCGGAGTGTTCTAAATTCAAACACAAAAATAGTGATTAAAAGAGTTTTTTATTCACTGTTTTCAGTGAATAAAATAAGCTTTTTAGAGGGGGAATGACATAAACATATCCATAACATTATTACTACTTGGCAAGTTTGCGAGAGAAGGTATCATCAATTTTTCCCGCCAAACAAAGTGTTTTTTGATACTGCAATCTATTTTTTGACACACAGCAAGGACGCTCTTGGCCTTAATCTCACCTGCCCCCTTATTCTGTAACTTCGGTTGCTAACTAGAACTGTCATTTTTGAAAGGAACTTAACATCCATTACTGCTATCATGAACGCTGCCGTAACACATAAGATCACTAAACCAGTAATGGATATAAAGTGTCTTTCAAAAATGATAGTTCTAGTTACCAACCGTAGTTAGCGAATAGACCTGCTGATGGTAAGTGGCGATAAGGCCGAAGGTGGAAGCGAGCTTCACCTGGACTCCTCAACAGCTGAGGAACTGGCTATCTTACCTCTGATTGTCGGAACACAACAATGCTAATAACATATTATTATTATGGCGGCAAACTTGGGTTAGGTGGTAGTAACTAGCTAGCCGGGCTCAGAACTGGAAAATGTGGAATTATTAAAATCCTACAAATATTTTTTATTGTATACAAGATCATTATAAATTGTTATCATTATCATTATAAATCGAAATTCATTAACAGATATAATGTGAAATGAAATATGTTGTATCTTATTTGTTTACGCTCGAGGATGAGCGAGTGGCAACACTGCATTATAGTCTGTGCAGTGAGAGCCTGTGGCGGCCGGCCGCATGTAACATGTCAGTCGAGTCGAATTCGGAATGACATTGAAATAGGTTATACCGGGCGGCGGGTTTTCGTTTCGAGAAATATACAAAATTTGTGTCTTGCGCGGCGCACCAAGTGATTGTTGGTGCGAGGTTCCGCCAAGTTTTAGTGTCGGTGAATAGTGTACCAAAGTTTTTGTGTCCGTTAATGAGTTCGGGTATTGGTGGCCTAATAGGCAAGTGTACCATCCGGTTCGGTCAGACAGCAGCCCTTCAGGAGCCGCGACTTCCTTCGAGCTAGCTCAGGAAGTCCACCGGCTACATACGGAGACCGAACGGATCCAAGGTAAGTAATACCAATTTTCTAGGAGCTGGTAGTCGGTTATGAAATTCAGCATCATTATTCGGTGAAACGCCGACGTGGTGGAGTCTACTTTGGGCACCACCATTATTAAACTTAGAATCATAATAATCGTACCCTTTTAAATACACAAGATGTTGTTTTGTAGTCTTGATGAAATTATCAACACTACATTTGTCCATTTGTTACACTTGGTGCGTTGTATAGCTAACTTCGAGATTTAAACTTGATCACTGATTTAAAGTAGCCCTTCTGATTCCGTTGTACCGTCAACAAAACAGAATCGGGTGATATCTGAAGGTAAATCTGCTATTTATTAATGTAAATTGCAGGACCTTAGGACCCTTGGAATTTATGCGAATCGTCAAAAAGGGTTGATCGTTAAAGGAGGGTTGAGCGATTCGGTGAGGGCTGGCGTTTGGGTAGAAAAAGTTTTTTTTAGTACACCGTTGGCATGGGTGTAAGGGATTCGGAAAACACAACACGGGACTCAAACCTAAAGTAAGCAACTATTGTTTAAATTGTTACTGCAGCGTGTGCACAGAAATCGTTAATAATATAAAAATAATTTTCATTGTTACAGCATCAGTGTTATGTAACTATTAATATTAATTTAATCACCGTGAGTCCACAGAATCAAATAAAAGGAACATAGAAATTATTGCTAGTCAGAGGTAATAGTTGTTTAAAAAAATAACATTTAAACATCTTATAATAAATTGAGTTTTTTAGGCAGATGAATATTTATTTGATGATGTTTACATGGAGAATGGTGGCATATTTATGTTAAAAATTCGGTATAAATTATAAAATGTTGAATGTTTCTAATTGTCATAAAACGGCTAGGGTGTTACATTATAAGTTCCGTGCCGGACGTGCCAGTGTTCACCCGCGTCCACTCCAGTACGGAACGCCTGAAATTTGTAATAGCAATTTGCTGCAAATTTTCAGTTTTCTTGCTATATCTTTGTTTGTTCTTGCTTGTTTATTTTGGTTGTTTTATCCTAAATTCTGTCGTTTATTTATTTATCTTTTGGTTCGTTTGTAGATTTTTAAGTTTATATTTGCTATTTTTAAGTTACGTTTTTCTGTTTTTTCGACCCCTGAAAGTCGAAATAGCAATTTTTTGTTTTTCCTTGATAACTTTTTTGTTTTTAAGTTTTTCTTTATTTTCTTCGTAGTAGAAACATTTAGATTTTTTCCTACATCTTTAGGTCTATACGGCATTAGGCCTGATTTTTGGTTTGTATTTTTAATCTTGTTTTTCCGTTTTTCATTTTGCGTAAGTGCGTCTTTTTATTTTGGTTTTAGTTTTTTTCTAATATCTCGGGATATACGAGTTGCACGACTTCCAAGTCTTCCGCAACTTTGTATATCTCCTCAAGACGCGTCCTTTGGTACCACTTGCTAAGTCCTAGTGGCTCTGCAAGTGGGTCAAATTTCGTGTTAGGGAATTTTTGAGCCGAAAATTGGGCTTCCCTACATCACCTCGGTGCTGTAGGTGGCACTCTTTTGGGTCCAAAAATCCGCATTTAGAATAGGATCTTTGTTGTTTTTATTTTTAATTAGCTGTTTTTTAGATAGGTTTAGATTATAGCATAGGTTTAGAATAGCGTAGGTTATGTATTTCTGGGTGTGAAAATCAACATTTTGTTTCGACGATCTCCTTATTTAGCTTGAGCTGCTCTAACAAGGAGGAAGTCGTCGGGGTAAATTTTTTTTTTCTTTTTTTACTTGTTTTTTTTTGTGTGGCGAAAGCGGTTTTTAGGGTGATTTCGCCAACATACTCCCTGCTGGGCTGGGCCCACAACTGGGATATGTCCGACTCGGACGTGATGTCCGAGACGGATACCGCAGGTGAGGGAGGTCCCATTAGGGACCCGAATAATCTTGTGCTCTCGGGGGAATCCGGAAATTTGAAAAACCGCGCACCGGTCAAACGTGATGCGGAAAAAGCAATAACCGGGGTGGTTTCCCCCGTGTCGTCGCTGAAGAAGGTAGGTGGGGGGGCGCCCCGCCGAAGCGTAGACAGCGTAACTGAAACTCGCCCTGAATATAGGGAGATTGAGCGGCTGAAGCAGGTTGTTGCGAGGAAGCGGTCAAACTTGGGTCGCTTCTTCCAGGATCCGTTGGTAACGGACCTGGAAGCAACAACCGAGGCGGAGGAGGTGACGGCACCGTATGCCCCGAAGGTTCCCCGAACTCGTAGGGGGAGGGGAGGCTTGTCGCACGGCGTAGGACTCTCCCAAGCTAGACGGGAGCTCCAGCAGCCGGAGGTTGATACCGACTCCGAGTCGGAGTGTGACGAGGAGCCGGAGAGCATGGCAGCCCCCCTCAAAAAGGGGAAGGGCAAGGGGAAGCGCTCCCCTGAGCCCACCGATGAGCTCCTATTTATCAGGGCCGAAGAAAGCGCGAAGGCGCTGTCGGGGGTGGCACGCAAGTCCCGTAACTTGAAAGGGACTTGCGGGAAGGCGCGCCTGGCCCTCATACTGGCGTACCACCAGTATGAGGGCCAGGCGCGCCTACGTGCGCTGTCGTAGGCGCGCCGGAACTACACCCGACGAGGAAGCTGAACTTCGTCGGGTGTATGCGGCAGCCAAGAAGGCCCTGCGAAACGAAATCTGTAGGGCCAAGGAGGAGTCCAGAGAGCAGTTTATACGGCTCCTGGACGACGATCCGTGGGGGCGTCCGTACCGGGTGGTGAGGGGGAAATTTAAAGCTTCTGCTCCCTCTACCTCCGCTATGGACAGCGGGCTGCTGGACCGGGTGCTGAGGACTCTGTTCCCCGATCCCGGTCCGTTCCAGCCGCCCAGAATGGTCCTCCCTAATGTAGGAGGGCCAGGATCGGCGTGCCGTCGACTGTATCACGGGGTAATACGGTCGATGGCACTCTACGGAGCCCCGGTATGGGCGGAGTGCCTCTCCCCCCGAACGGTGGCCCTCTTGCGACGTCCGCAGAGGGTCATAGCAACCCGGGCCGTGCGAGCTTATCGCACGGTCAGCCACGGCGCGGCCTGCGTTCTTGCGGGCCAAACGCCGTGGGATGTCGATGCACGCATACATGCAGAGGTGTATCGACATCGGGTTGCCGTTAGAGAACGGGGGGGACGATCCGCTCCCGAGGAAGTGGAGCGGATTCGTACCCAAGCGCAGAGGGAGGCTCTGCGTCAATGGGGTGAGGCACTTGCCTTCCCAGCTGCCGGCCACCGGACGATCGAAGCGATACGTCCGGTGATGGAGGAGTGGGTAGGGCGCCGGCAGGGCAGTCTCTCGTTCCGCATGGTGCAGGTATTGACCGGACATGGTTGTTTCGGTCACTACCTGCATCGGGTCGCGCGTCGGGAGGAAACGCCGCAGTGCCATCACTGCGACGCTCCCGACGATACTGCCGAGCACACATTGTTGGTGTGCCCGGCCTGGCGACGCCAGCGCAGCGAACTTCACGCTGCGCTGGGAGGCGGAGAATGCGGACGCGCAAGCAATGCCCGTCTAATGACCCTGCCGTTGAGGCCTGCGTGCACGGTTGGCCCCGTGTACGCCGCCGTAAGGCCCTCCGTCTGGGGATTGCCCTGGTGTTCTCGGGCAATCCCCCCTTGGCGATAGCCCGACCAGCCAGGTCGGGCTAGCCCGGGCGCGTTGGTAGTGGTAGTCGCAGTGTGGACCCTACCACGCGCGTCCATAAGGGCAGGAAGAACACCGGGGGGTTTAGTGGGTAGGCCTGGCACTCTGCCAGGAGAGCCCCACACACGCTCGCCGTCTAGCCAACGGCGAGTATGGTGCGGTCACGCAAAAAAAAAAAAAAAAAAAAAAAAAAAAAAAAAAAAAAAAAAAAAAAAAAAAGGGTGTTACATTATAAACCATTATAATAGATTAAACTGAGTTAAAAGCTTCACAAATATTCTAAGTAAGTAAAGGTAAAGGTTTCACAAGTATTGAGAAAGTACCGCTATGGCGAAATGCGAAACTTACCGCACGATGGTCTATAAGCAAATTTATAATTCTAATTTCAAACGCCTTATATAGTAAGAAAAAGTCAGTCACGTCACAGCTAACAATACAATAATATATATTGTTTTTATTCAAATGTAATAATCAGTTTTTTGATGTATGGATAAACATATAACAATGAGATGTTTGAATTAATAATAAAAATAAAAAATAAATTACTGTGTGGCTTTTGACGTAAGACCCAACATTTGTTACAGCTTTGGTCGCAATAACCTGTAGGCCGCAATAACCACTTAAGAGGATTGTGAAGTGCCAATTCATGGCTCGAGTATGCACTTTCAAAAATGCAGTTTGTTGCACACCGCTTAGAGTTGAAAGTCCAAGACAAGTGCCTACATTCTTTATTAAAATATTGTTTCGGTTGATAACGGTTTTACCCTCCTAACCCTTTACGAAATTAGACACATTTAGTATCATTAGATTCAGTATACCTTAATCTATGTTTTTGCGTTTTGATTTTTTGTAATCCTACTAATATTATAAATGTGAAAGTGTGGATGTTTAGATGTTTGTTACTCAATCACGCAAAAACAGCTGAACGGATTTGGATGAAATTTGGCATGCATGTATGCCTTTGATATGGAAAAGAACATAGGCTACCTTTTATCCCGATTTCTTAAGTAGTTCCCGAGGGAAAATTGTTTACGAGCTAAGCCGCGGGCAGACAGCTTTGAAGTATGCATGTCACCTATGCTATGGAAAAGGACATGTACTTTATATACCTTAATGATCTCTCAAATAGTTCCCGTGGGAAGATTAAAAATTGTTAACGAGCGAAGCTTTAGACCCAATTCTGAAGTCCACGCAGACGAAGTCGCGGGCAGAAGCTAGTTCAGTATAATTTTGTCAAAAAAAGATAAAAATGCTCGAGGTATCTTTTAAGTCTAAAATATTATAGATATTTAGATGCTAATAATTTATATTCTGAGCCATATTATTTCAAAATCAAAACGTACAAACCTAGATCTTCATTATCTAGAACATTTCCAAAAATTATGAAATTGGACTATATGAAAATTGAACAATGTAAAGAGGGAGAAAAGCGTTATCGTTTTTGTATGATAATTTACAGCTTCACAATCCTCTTAAGGCGGGGTTTTCCAGGAAATTTACTCGCGCACGGCGACGGCTTTGTTGCAAGGGAATATAGTTGATAATTGCATAGCTTCTAATGTCGCTTACGCTCTGCGACCGAACTTTTTACACATTTTAATCTATTCTTGGAAAACTGGAGTACAAAATACAAAATGTATTTTTGCAATTTTCTAGATAATAAAACTGCACATCTATTGGTAAAACTTTTATGTCCTTAATTATCATATTTTCTGATTCACAGCTGTTTTAAAACATTGAACAGAGTGATCTTTGGATTTTTTTTCTATCGAGTGAAATATTATGAATCGTGTTTCTGTCTTTAGGAATGTTTAGATAATATGTTCTACAATATCATATATTATATACGAATTTAAGAGCTGTATGTTCTATATTTGTGGTGGTACAGTAGATCGAAATTATCATTATTATTATTATTATTAAATTGCTTGAAAACGGAAAAATAGCACCTTAACGTCAGTACAGAATAAATAAAAGTACTCAAGTACAGAAGGATCACTCTTGAAGAAAAGCCAAGTTTAGGTATGAAAATTTACCTACTCTTACGACCTTCATCTGACTGCACGGGAAATTGAAATTTATTGCATGACACGAGTGTTCCTATTCCGTTACGCGTCGCTGACCCGATACCGATTTGGCGATAAGAGCGAAGGGTTCCCACTCACTGATATGCAGTAATCGTTACAAAAATGACCTCAATTATTACGTGCGACGCGGCCAGACGCAGCGTGCGAGCCGAGCGGTAAGCTTCTGCCACATACCGCCCGGTCGGTCCGCCGCCGGCCAAACGTACCTAAACTGCGGAGTGAAACCCGCCTGACGTCAGTTAGTTTGAGAATGAGGATTTATGTTGCGAGTGACTGGACCCTAGCGTTTATAGGTGCGAAAATATTAGCGTTTCAATACATTGAGGTTCATTGGATTTCAAACATTTGTATGGAATAGGTAATTTTTTCGCGATATCAAGATTGGTGCCATTGTAAAAGTGTTCAGTTTGTTTGCCTGCACAAGCACACAAGATTTGGCTCCTGCTGGAGAAGTAACCTTGTGTGCGCTATAACGCGAAGTGTCCAAGTCGCAATGGCGCTGTAAAAGGCGTTTACTGCCGCTCTTACGCTGACCTTGAAGACGACTCATCCAGGCAGACGGAGTTACGCAACAAATGGGACGATAGACTCAAAAGACAGTGTTTCAATTCTGTTTCGAGTTGTTTTGAAAACTAGCCTTCCGCTTGGTGCTTTGACTTTATACATTAAATTTGGATTCATACCTTAAAAGGAAAAAAAAGGAACCGTTATAAGATCACTCATTTTCCGTCTGTCCGTCGGTCTGTCAAGAACCGTTTTCTCGGAAACGGGTAAAGATATCAAACTGAAACAGAATGGAATGAAACACGCCAAGCTCTTTATGGGCATGGACAATTGGCTCAAGTTTACATTGAGCTCTAGCAGATCCCAGACCCGCCTAATGCTCGGTGCTCTCACCGGACATTTTGGCACTAGGATAATGCTAACCAGGATGGGACTTGCTAGTTCCAAAATCTGCAGGGCCTGCAAGGATAAAGAGGAAAGCATGGAACATTTGCTGTGCCATTGCGATGCTCTAGCCTGCAGGAGGCAAATGCTGACGGGGATTGGTTATCCAAAACCGGAAGATTACAGGGCCATGCCACCAAAGGACATCATCAAGGTCATGGCCACGATGAACTGGACCGATGGTGGCGATGGCATTAGGGACTAACACACGGGGAAGCACAATAGATCCAGAGTGGGTCGAAGTGCGAAGGCTTATAACTTGGGCCACCCCACTTCTAAGATAAGATAAACTGAAATTAATATAAAATTAGCTGTGCCCGCAAACTAAATTTCACCATAATAATTTTCAAAAAAACGCCCTTATCACTTAGCGGTGTAAAAAATAGTTTACGACCTATTCTTAGACCTACCGAGTATACACAAAAAAAAATCATATAAATCGTTTCGGAGGAGTTCAGTTACAAACACTGTGACACGAGAATTTTATATATTAAGATCTGCTCGGGTATACAATTGGGTATACGGAACCATAGATGCGCGAGTGCAACTCGCATTAGTCCGGTTCTTATTTTATTGCTTGCTTTTTGTAAAAGTGTAACAGAAAGACAGGGTTTCATTCGCATGATTTGTGATGAGTTTGGATAAATCTAGATAAAGAACGCGAAACCTTTACACAGTCAAAGTTACGGAGAAAATCCAATTACTAAGCTTACATTTCTAAGTTAAGGAGAAAAGTTTCATAATTAAGTTTTCAAATCGCTTTGCCATTCATATAAATAAACAGATTAATCTGTCTTTGTGTAGTCTGTATAAAAAAAAAAACAAAAATTGTATGCTGCGATTTATTCGCGAGCTACGGTCTACGTCGTAACGCATTCGTACTACAATCGTAGCATGAATCGTAGCTGTGCTCTATCTACGACATCAATGTAGTCAGACAACCGCCTTATTTATCTACAGCAGCGTAACGAATTCATACTACGGTAGTAGCAACGTCCGTAGCTGTGGTCTTCGACTTCTACGTAGCCGTCAATGGCGGCCATTTCCGTATTTGGTTGAAGTGCTAAACGCGTTTAGCATAACATTTATGTTTCTGTCAGCTTCATACAAATGTCAAAGACAACATTCATACTTAGCATAAAAGCATTTAGTACATATAAACGTTTATTAATTTCACTATATGAATGTTGTGCATGTTTAAAAACCCCTAAGCTATCGGCCACTGGAACATTTTCCATTGTAAGCAGTAGAGTGTATATAACAAATACGTTTGACAATGTTTGTCCGTCAAGAAGATTACAGCAGCTTAGTCAAGTAGCCGCTTTAATCACTTGAGTGAAAGTGAAAGCGTACAGGGGCAAACTAGTAAGAAAATATACACGAGTAAGATTAAATAGATAATGAATGTGTAGAAGCAAAAATAAAACTTGATAAGCAATGACTGAAGAAATCCAACGTATTTTAGTAGAGTTTTAGTCGATAAAAGGCATTGATTTGTTATATAGCACATAACTTCTTTAATCTGTAAAAGAATAAAAATACGTGTATCATATCACATCACACATCTCTGTTACTAAAGCCAATACAGCAATAGGAGTAAGAGGAATAAAATGTGCCATATTTACAAAAAAAAATAAAAGCGACTTCAAACACACCAAAATGTCATATAATATATCTATACAAATAGATGAAATTGAAGTGTCTGTTTGTAATGTCAAAATAACAATGATAATGATAATGATAATGATAATTTATTTGTCATAACATGGGTGTATAAACAAAGATATTACATAAATTGTATGGTATCACCATGTTTCACCATTTGGCATACAAATATTTATAAAATTTGAAAAAGTTAACTTTAAAAATTAGCAAAGTGCAATCAATTAGTAATAATGTCAAGGTTGATAAAATAAGTACAATTCATAAGTCAATATTTAAATTTAGGCATGTCAAATAATACAATTCTCATATAAGGTAATATATAAAAAAATAATAAATCATTCAGTATGTCACAAACTAAAAAAATATAAATAAAATTTAAAATATACAATTAATACTTAAGTCAATTGAAAATAAAATTACACCAATAAAACATTCTTACAATACTCTAATCAATATAAATTTTCTTATCATTTAAAAACTCGTCAATAGTATAATAACATTTACTTGTCAACATTGATTTCAATTTTCTTTTAAAGCATGCTATTTTCAGATCTTTTAAATAATCTGGTAACTTATTATAAATCGTTGGGGCCATTCTAAGTATGCTTTTACGTATCAAGGCAGTTCTACATTGATGGAGAGATAATTGTGTTACATACTGTTTTCTTATTGGTTGATTTCTAGTCTCCGATATAAGTTTAAATAGGTGTGTATTTGATTTTACAAAGCAAGCAATTTCAAAGATATACAGACATGGTAATGTTAAGATATAAAATTTCTTGAAGTAAGGAGCACAACTATCTCTTATCTTAAGACCAAACATAGATCGAATACATCGTTTTTGCACCTTAAATAACATTTCTTTAGCAGATGCATTTCCCCAGAAAATAATCCCATAGCGTAAAACTGAACCTACTAGTCCATGGTACGCCATAAGTACTGCTTCTACATTTACTACTTTGGATAAGTTATATAATACATATGCAAATTTACTCAAGCGCTTGCAGAGATGTTCAATTTGTGGTTGCCAAGTTAATTTATTGTCAATCATCAGTCCTAGAAATTTTATTGTATCTGTGTCACCTATTTCTGTTTCTTTATAATATACTTTGTCACTAATTGATCTATGAAAATGCATTAACTTTGTTTTTGATAAGTTAATGTTTAAATTATTACTATTAAGCCATTGTACAAGGTCATATACGGTTTTTTTCAATTGAGATGTGTGATCTAGAATATTATGAGAATTTAACATAATATTAATATCGTCAGCAAATAATACCATTGGATGTGATATATTTTTTGGAATGTCATTAATATAGAGCAAAAATAAAAGAGGGCCCAATACACTTCCCTGAGGCACACCATATTCTACAGTTCGTTCGTTAGATAAAAATTTGCATTCATGTTTAGTTTTCTTGGATACCCTTAAAATTTCAGTCATTTGTATCCGGTTAGTAAGATATGATTTTATTAAAGCTAGAATATTTCCTCTTATACCGATAGCTTCTAGTTTCAACAATAATTTAGTCAAATCAACACAATCGAACGCTTTAGTCATGTCTGCATAAATAGCACTTACAATATATTTATTATCAATATTTTTTAAAATGTTACTTATAAAGCCAAAAATTGCTATGTTTGTGGTTTTGTTCTTTCGAAATCCCATCTGTTCATCACATAGTATTTTAAATTTCTCTAAATAGCTGTAGAGTCTCTTATATATGAGTTTTTCAAATATTTTTGAAAAAATAGAGGTAAGTGCTATTGGCCTGTAATTTTGCATATTAATTCTGTCTCCTTTACCTTTGAACAGTGGCTTCACAATAGCAATTTTTAGGTCTGATGGATACACTCCGTTGTCAATACACTTATTAAATATGTCAGCTAAATGGGGAGCAATTATATCAATAACAGATTTAACAACTTTTGTTGATATATCATCATATCCAACACTGTTAGTGGTCTTCAATTCATTAGTGCATCTAATTATATCAATTGGTAATACAGGATTCATAAAAAATGTTTGTACTTGGTTTGGCAATCGTTTGTTAACTATGCTTGAGTAATCAATTGTCTTAACCTGGTCAATAAAAAAGTTATTGAAAGTGTTAGCTATATCTTTAGGTTTATTTATGATATGGTTACCATTTTGGATATACTGTATATAGTGTTTTTTGCTTACATTATTATGTTTATTAATAATATTCCATGACGCTTTTGACTTGTTTTTCGAAGTTTTTATGATAAAGTCATTTTGAGATTTCTGAGTCAGTTTTATTACCTTTTTATAAATATTATTATATTGCTTAAATTTGGTTTTGTTTTCCATTGAAGGTTTAAATCGGCAACGCCACAATAATAATCTACGTTTTCTACTACAAGTCTTTATACCATTTGATAACCATTTCACTTTTTTATTTAAATTATTTCGTATTACTTTATATGGAAAACATTGATCATAAAATAATTTAAATATGTCAAAAAACTTTTGATAGGCAAGATTAGCGTCATATTCTGAAAGTAAATCATCAAAACTAAGGCTGCGAAGGCAATCCTTAAACTTTTCAATATTTTCTATAGAAAAATCACGTTTTTTTGTAAACCACACTGTATTTTTTATAGTTTTTTTCACAGGTATAGTTAAAACTTGTGCAGTATGATCTGATAATCCTAAATCTAACACCTTACAGTAACATCCTTTTGTGTAATTGTACGCAAAATTATCAATACATGATTGACTACAGATTCTCGTTGGTTCATTGATAATTAATTTTAGATTAAACCTTAAAAGAAAGTGTTCAAATTCTAAAGCAAGCCTATTACGTTTCAGCAAATCAATGTTAAAATCTCCACACAATATCACATTTGTCTTAGGATTATAACAATACTTTTTTAAAATTAATTCTAGTTTTGTGTAAAAAATGTCATAAGTACTGTTCTTAGGGACTCTATAAACACATATAACAATCAAATTATGGAGTTTCAGTTCTATGGCACAGCATTCAAAAATTCCTGGTACCGAGTGTTTTGCAACTTCTTGTAATTCTGAGAACATTTCCCCTGATTTCACTAATATACAAGCACCACCACGTTTCTTGTTCGGCCTAGCGTAACATGCTGCTAAGTTGTAGTTGGGGAGTGCTAAAAGATTTTCATGGCCAGATTCAATAAAATGTTCAGTTAAACATATGATATCAATATCGCATTTGTTTTGTCGTAACTCTTCTAAATTTATCGTCAGCATATTAGACTTGTTTAATAGGCCAGCTATATTTTGATGCATTAATTTAACATTGTCTGTCTCGAAATAAATTATTTTCGTACAGTGTGATGTCATCTACTTCATTATTCTTTGAATTGTATTCAGCGTCATAAAATGTGCAATTATGTATGTCATTCGCGAGAATTTTGATGTCATTAAAAATTAATTCCATTCCATTATTATTGACAAAACCAGAACCTTTGCGAAACATATTAATGTCATATGATAAATTTCTATTTGTATCCAAAACAAGTTTTACTAAATGTGTATGAATGTATATCGGCGGGTACCAATAACAAAATCACAATTTAAAAAAAAATGTCTGTCTGTTTGTTTGTTGCCGCTAATCTCCGGAACGGCTGGGCTGATTTTGACGAAACTTTCATTAATAGATAGATAATTATATAAGGTATAATAAAGGCTTTTAACGAGATCTAAAAAAAAACTGCCTACAAATATCAAAATGCTGCCAAAAGTTACTATTCCAAGCGGACGAAGTCGCGGGCACAGCTAGTAAATAATATAAGAATACATATAACATCACAGTTTTATATTGAAGTTGGTGCCAAATTTTAAGTAACTATATTAATTGTTCTTATGTTTATAAGACTTTCCAGGTGATCATTGCTTGGCGCCGACTTGAATATAAAACTGTGATGTTGTATGTATTCTTATATTAATAGGCTAGATGACTAAACATTTTTTTTTGCTTTAATGGAAGGTCATTCATATAATAAACAGAAAGAAAAAATCGGTTTTCAAATAACTATAAAAACAACCAAGATATAAGGTATTAAAGATTTTTCTCCGTCTCTTTCTAGCAAAACGGCCATTTACAAGGAGTTTATATGGTCGTACTCAACAATGACGTCACGGTTGATGTCGGATCTCTCTGTCTAATCGCCGTTAAATTAACAAATTAAAATGCTTGTATCTAATGTATTTCTAAGCCGATTTTAATTCTAGTTTCACAGGACTGCGTCCTTTTCCACGGTATTTTAATATTTAATGACGAGACGTAAAAAATTTAATTCAGTCATTATCCCAATTATGACTTTTGGTGTTTTTGAAGTCGGTTTTATTTTTTTGGATTCTTTTTAGTTTATTAAAACAAGCGTTTTAGAATTTGAGCCAAGGTAGGTGAGAATAACTTAAAATAATACGTCTTTCGCTAAACAGTATTGAAAGCATTATTCCCGAACTCCTAATTTACCATCAGAAACATTCCACCATCAGCTCAGTAACATGATATGATGACTACCAGATGCAAATATATTGAATACCTTCAGCAAAAACACGAAACACGTTGGACGTGCCTATGAAATTCAAGGGTTTCCCTGGATTTTCATGGGATCCCATCACATCAAATAGGTAATTTATTTTAAAAAATGTTATCAATTTTGATGACGTCATTCATAGATGCCTATATAATGAAATGACAATAGTTTTATTCTTCTATGAAAATAAACCGACTGCAAACATTGTCACAAGATTATAAGTCCAATACGGTTCGTAACAACGCCCTCTGCCGCGAAAGCTGGTAAAAAAGACGTTTCCGCTACTAAACGGGCTTAATTTTCATATTTTCATAGTTTTGTTTGCGTTCGGCGTGAGAAATCACGCAATCGTGAAACGTAAGGTACGAAATATAGTGTGTGCTATGCTATAATGCTGGAACAACGAACGCTGATAAAACTTAATACTACATATAATACGTTACTAAGTTTGAGTCCCAGGAAAGGAAATAGGATAGTTTTATCGCAGAAATCACCCCTTCAAGGGGAAAAGGGGGGGTGGAAATTTGTATGGGAAATCAATGACCGCTGAACCGATTTAGATGAAATTTGGTATGGAGATAGTTTGAGCTGTCGGGAAGGATAAAGAATTTATCCTCGAAATCATTTCTTAAGAGTGTAAAGGGGGGGGGGGGGGGGGATTTGTAAAGGGAATCAAAAAGGATTTCAGCGCGGACGAAGCCGCGGGCAAAATGCTACTCAGCATTTGTAGAGGTACGGAAATTTGGAAATTTCGTATTTACGAAATAGATGCGAATTTATGCGATAATTATGATATAAATGAGATAAATGCGAAAATAAATAAATTGAGTATTTCCCGCGATATAAAGAATAGCTTTACATGATTTTGATTGATTCGTTTTTGGCGTCACCAGTAGATCTTTCTCGGTGCGTCGACATTGACACTGCCCGCTCCGCTCGGCGACATAAAAACCTATTTCCCTCGCAAACGGCAAACATGAGGTCGCGTCTCGAGCTTTCTTTCTTCAAACAAACAAATGAATCAGTGTTCATTTGTATTGTTTTGAGTGCGCACGTCGTTTAATGACATTTTTGTTAGTTTTTACCTACTTTTGTCAAAAAAGACACTGCAAAAACACGTAAAGTACTATGTCGTCGTAACAGACCGAAGAACAGTTTTTAAGGAGTCAAATGTTGAAATTGTAACTATGTTAGCATTTAATTAATGTTAAACTTGTGTGTCCGTTTGACTGTTTGTCATAGCTAATCCCAGGAATCGATTAAAGTTACTCACAAAACAAAACCTCGAGCCACCTGCCCCCTAACCATGATCGCCCAAAACAATATTAAAACCGCGCTGAGAGCGGGATGGCGTTATACGCAGCAAGAGCGGTGTCTCTGTTTCAATATTGTTTTAACCTTGCTATAAGCGATCATGGTTAGGCCCCTGATCTCCGACAGCAAAACAGTACTGCGTCCAAGTGCTGATCTTTGACGTCACGACATGACGTCATTTGTCTGCAGTCTGTGAGTGCACTCCAGCAGACATTTCATTAATCATAATCATTTATTTATCCATAAACATATGTACAGAGGGTGATATTTGTTGGTTGTGAGCTTTATGCTTCACCTATTTAGGTACATGAATGGTACTTAATTCAATGAATTTAAACATTTACTTACCTAAATGGTCAATAACAATTAGAATATAGTATTCAAACAAACAATTAATAATATATTTGTAGGCATTTCTATACCTTTATTCCAATTTTCCATTGTAGTTGAGCAGTTGGGCGAGGTAGATTAAAAATAAAATCGTTATTCGAACAATTACTTCACTTTAATTTGAATCACACACTAATTTTACAAAAAGAAAGTAACTTCAACGTGATGCAGTTGGATTAAACTAAACGTTAGCGATCCGTCGTAGTAGTCCGTCGTTCTCGGCGCACGATTCCAAAGTGTGCCTCGAACGGCCGGGCGGTATGTGACGTTTCGCTAGAGCGGAAATAACCCGCTCTCGCCGGAAACAGTTGGTTTCTCTTAATTTAAATAGATGGCGCTTCTGATGCGCCGTCACATTAGTAGTTCAAATTGAGCATTATATAAAATTTCAATATGAAGTAATTAAAATGTCAAATTATTATCAAGTACATGCTAAACATTGTCCTACATGCTAAACATTCATTACAGCGCTAAACATTGTCCCCCACCTCTATCAAAAAATGCAACGTTGAGACCCTAATTTATAGCTCTATTTTAATTTATAGCTTTGCTTTAATGTATGCACACGCCTAACCCCAGTACAACGACGGCACGCGATCATCAACACGGAAACGTTACCTACAACTTTTTTATATGCTCAACGAGTTCGATGTCCGGTCGCGCTGTTTATTAATAATAATGTGAATTACACTGCTGGCAAACAAGCCGACTCCATGATGGTAGGTAAGTAAAGTCTTTTCACTTCTCATGCTCGTAAAGTTGTTCTTTATGCCTAGAGAAAGTTGCATAAAATGACTTTTTATGCTCTTGTGCATAAAGTAATTTCTTCTTTTAAGACTAGGCATTTAGGCCTTACAGCTACATACACCTTCATTTAATAGATATGTTATAAGGATTTCGGTTACATCATAATTTCATTATGACATTTGTTTTAGTATCTAAATACAAATTTAAGATTAATACGGATGTGCACTTAGGTAAAAAAACAACTGACTAAAATATTTGTAACGTGGCATCAAAAATCTGACCATTACATTACATTTCGAACATTACAAATTTTAAAATAAAAAATAAACAAAGGAATGGTATTATAGTATTCGTAATTGAACAATATCTACGAATAGTTGTGAATAAATAATGATAAAATAGCTCGTTTCATTCTCTTGTTGTACAATTTACTATTATTCAAATTGATTTGATAGAGAGCTCTTTTTAACCGACTTCAAAAAAGGAGGAGGTTCTCAATTCGATGCGTATGTTTTTTTGTATGTTACGCGATTATGCCGCCAGTTGTGGACCGATTTTCAAAATTCTTTTTGTATTCGATAGAGTATACTCCAAGGGTGGTCTCATGGTCACCAAAGTCAGGATCTGATGATGGGATCCCATGAAAATCGAGGAAAACCCTTAAATTTTAAGGTGTTTCCAACGTGTTTTGTGTGTATGTTACGCGATTACTCCGCCAATTGTGGACCGATTTTCGACTGACCGAAGTCAGGATCTGATGATGGGATCCCATGAAAATTGAGGGAAATACTAATTAAATACCAGCTCACCGAAGATGAGCTGGTATTAAATTAGGGTTTCTTTCACTATAAAGATTTTATTCACTAAAAAGTTAAAAATAAAAAATATTTTACAAAAAATAAAAACCGACTTCAAAAACACTGAAAAGTTAAAAATAATATAAGAATAGGTACAGACAACATCACACTTCTTTAAGTCGGTGCCAAATTTTAAGACTTTCTAGGAGATCATCGTTTGGCACCGACATCAATATAAAAGTGTGATGTTGTCTGTACCTATTCTTATATTATTTTTAACTCTTCAGTGTTTTTGAAGTCGGTTTTTTTTTCTGACATATTTTTGACATTGCATTATATTAAAATCATAAATATATATTTTTTTGACGCGGGCGGATTTGAAGTCGCGTCTTCAACATACCGTGTTGACGAATTTGACCAATTCGGCCAAAGAGCACGACGAATTTTTAACTGTATTGATTTCTTTTGTACATCGTTAAGTCAAAGTAATCTTTATTCACTGTCAATAAGTATACATCAAAATCGATCAGACTTAATTCAGATTTCGTGAAAGTTGTTTACTAATAATGGAATCTCTCAAATTGTGATATTTTATTTTCTTAAAACAATGCTATAAATAAGTTTAGAAAAAAATTTCGACTCGGGCGGGATTTGGCCAAGGCGTCAACACGATACGTGAAAGACGTGGCCTTAATTGCAGCTTTACTCGAATTCTTTTCCTTGCTTTGATATATTCGCTTTTCAATATTTTGGATCGCCCCCATTTTTAACTGACTTCAAAAAATGAGGAGGTTCTCAATTCGATGCCTATGTTTTTTGTGTGAACGTTACCCCATTGCTCCGCCAATTGTGGATCGCTTTTCAAAATTCCTTTTGTATTCGATAAGGTACACTCCTGCGGTGGTCCTAATGTCACCAAAGTCAGGACCTGGTAATGGGATACCAGGAAAATCGAGGGACACCCTTAAATTTTATAGGTATGTCCAAAGTGTTTTATGTTTTTTCCGAAGCTTTTAAGGTATTTGCGTCTTGTTTCCGCACATGTCGACTGTCATATGTCAAAATAAGACAAAACACGGAGTAATTAATCCGACGATGATACAAGGAGTAAAATTTTTATTAATAAGGCCGTAAGTGCTTTTGAAGTAAATTTTTATCAACAATTATTCAAGACGTCTTTATAGCTGATAACATCAATGGGCGTAAGTAACTTATCACAATTATCAGAAGTAAATCATGTCGTCACCACACACAATTATATTTGTTTACATAAACAGTGCGTCCTGCCCGTTATGACCTACGGAGACGAGACGTGGACACTGACAGTAAGATTTGCTCATAAGCATAAAGCAGCTCTGCGAGCGATGGAACGCACTATGCTCAGTGGTTCTCTCAGGGATAACATCAGAAATGAAGCGATCCGTAAAAGAACCAAGGTGGCTGACATAGTTAAAATAATTTGCAAGCTGAAGTTAGTGACAGTGGGCTGGTCACAACTGTCGAAGATCTGACAATCGGTGGGGTAAACGTGTCCTCGAGTGGATTTCTTTTTTGGGAAAACGAAGTGTGTGACCTTTTTGTTATTGCAAAGACGTTGGCAAACAAGCAAACAGCCCACCTGATGGTAAGTGATAACAGTCACCTATAATACATGTGGCTCCTGTGAGATTCGCAGTAAAACTGCAACCCCCACAAGAACCACAGTGTACGTTGCCAACTTGTGACATCAGATGTAAAGTCACGGTACCCAGTAATTTCAGTGCCATATCTTACCCTTCAAACCGGAACACAGCAATGCAAGCACTGCTGCTTCGCGGCAGAAATTGGTAAGACGGATGCTACGAATTGCTCATGATGCGTACTCGTAGGCCTGTTGCTACGAGGTTGGTTGCTACGACGCTTATTGCTACGAAGCTCGTAGATGGAGAGATTGAGACAGCACGTCATATCAATTGAAAATGAAAGTGTAGTCGATATATTATTGTAGCATTAAAAATGAACTGCCTTTGTAAATCTTTAGGTTATTTTCATCAAAAATGTAATAATTAATTCCACATTCAATAAAAACAAAAATATAAGTCAAGATAAAATTATAATTCTGAAAAATATTTGTTTAAAGTTAACAAATAAAATATTTGTGTAAAGTATAAGTTCCGATTCACGATTCAAATATATACTTGATTAAACAAATATTTTTTCAGATTTAAAAATAATTATATATTTTTTTAAAAAAAACGTCGCCCCACTAGGATTTTCTCCTGTGTCGTGGGTGCAGTTACAAACATAGAATATCACATGCACATACGCCCAGACCGGAACGTATTTCTGTAGGCCATACAAAATATTTGTCCCGTACGGGAATCGAACCCGCGACCCGTTGCGCAGTAGGTGATCACTCGACCTCTGCGCTAAACATGTCGTCAATTTAACTGGACTGATATTCATGTTTCTGTTTAATGTGGAAATAATTGTTGCATTGTTGATAAAATAACCGAAGGAGATGTTATATATTTAAAACATAATGTTTTTAATCATGCAAACTAATATGCGTGGAACGGTCACGGAAACCTGTCACCGAAACCTTCTTATCTTGAATAGACTATAATATTAGGCTTGGCAAATGACACTATTCCACTTCTTGGTAAGCGGCAGTAAAGTCAAAATCCAAATTCTTTTACACGTAATAACAGAAATTAAGTTTTCGCAATGACAAAACCGTCTTACCACTTTCTTTGACAAAAGTGTATGATAAATTCTTACTTGCTTTCCGTCGTATAATAATTGGAACCTTTTGGCCTTGAATACAATGATTACGATTCGCCTATTACACCGCAGACCTCTTTGTCGCACGCAAACTTAACGTTGCCAGTTTCGAAGAAAATCTAAGCATGGCAATATTATTTTGTTGAATTTTGCCATTGAGTGTGTGAAAAATATAAGTCAGTCATAAGACTGCGCGTCAGAAGATGGAACTTTGCAAACTTGTAATCATAATTATAGCTCGTTAATATTTTTAGAAAGTCGTTTTTATTTTTTCTAGATGATTTTGTATCATTTTTTCGTTCTATTCAAATATTTATATCAATGCACTTATATACAAAGTGCTCTTTTATATAAAAAAACCGGCAAAGTGCAAGTAGGAATTGCGCACAAAGGAGGATTCCGTGCAAACTTATCTAAGTATAAGTTCCTTGCTATGTATATATTAACGGTTTTCAGATTTTTATTTGCATAACGAGTCGTCGCTTTTACTATCGCCACAAGAGCGGTCTCAAGGACAATATGTAAAAATCTGGCGTGTTGATGTGAGTACATAATTAGGAACTTATATACTTAGACTAGCTGACCCAGAAAACGTTGTTGTGTGATATAAAAAATATTACTAAGATTGCTATTAAAAATAAGGGTTGGTGGGGTATAAGGGTAAAAATTTGGGTTTATAAATATTTTTGGTATCAAATTCTGAAGAGGGTCATCTTTAGCACTAGCTGTTGCCCGCGACTCCATCCGCGGGCAACAGCTAGTAATAAAGTAATTCGGTTATTATCACCAAGTGGCTAATTTAACATCAGATTTCGATGAAACAAAAACTGTATGTCCTTCAAGACTTTCATCACCTACCCTATAGTTATTTTACCCCTTTGAGGGTAAAAATTTTAAAAACTTTGAATATCATATTTATTCATATCTAGTCAACAGCCGAAAAAATAAGTTTCAAGTTTCTAGCTTTAAAAATGACAATAATTCCATACAACCTTTCATCCCCCCTTCAACCTCTTACAACCCTTTTTTCGCATCAAAAAGTAGCCTATGTTCTTTCTCAGGCTCTAAACTATTTGTGTACCAAATTTCATTTAAATCGGTTCAGTAGTTTTGGCGTGAAAGCGCGACAGACACAGGGTTACTTTCGCATTTATAATATTAGTATATATTGTGTTTCTAATAAATGTATACTCGTACTGTATACGTAGCCTGTTTTTTTACTTCTTTTACAGTGTACAGTCATCACAACAGCTCATATACGTCCCCACTGAGGGGCTCTAGCCTACCCTACGTTACGTTAGGGAGTTTAGGCCTCAGTCAACCACGCCGACCCAGTGTGGATTGGTCGACTTCACATACACCATTGAATTTCTTCGCAGATGTATGCAGGTTGCCTCACGATGTTTTCCTTCACCGTAGGAGCGTCGGACAAATATTCATATGGGATTCGAAAACGAAAAACATATTGGTACATGGCGGTCTCGAACCCCGAACCTCCCGATTGGAAGGGAAGTGCCGAGTCCATAGCACCACAGTAATTTTTATAAATATTAGAGACTACTTCCAGTTTTAATTGCGTTTGTTGTGTCGCGATAAATAGCAAAGATTAAATTGATAAAGTTTTTCTCATTTTATTATGTCACATTACGAAGTTAATTACCATATATTAAACATAGATACTATTATTCCTAAAAACATCAATTCCACATAGCCTACAACAATGCGGCTATTCAGCAGCATTACCTTTGGCCTCCCAAATAATACATTTCAATCGGGTATTGGAAGCAAACTTAACAATGCGGGGCAAATTCATTAAATTTCGGACCTGTTGCGTTCGGAAACAGCCCGGTTGCCTGTCAGCTTGACGTTTGACAAATGTACCCGCCCAACCCGCCAATGTCGGTCGTTTAAAAAAAGATCACGTTGCTACCGAAGGCGACGGGAGGGTTATTAAAAGCGTTTTCTGCGTAATTGTTTCGGATAATTTTATTTGTTTTTTTTTTTAAATTGGAACGTGGACTTTCCGTTTTGGTATACTTTAGACAGACAGAGACTCAGTACTAAAGTAGGGTACATCTATCCTACTTATTACTGCGGCATGTAGTCTTGTATAGTACATACGACGTACGAATAGATAATGTTACTCGGCACTGTTAAAACGAACGCTACCAAGCGTGAACTCTTAATCGTACTATTCGCACACCATATATACACACTGCCTTCGTGTGGGAGGTTGAGTGAGAAAGCGTTTACGGTTAATGAAGTACGAGTAAGCGAGGTGACGTGCGCTGCGCTCAGCGTTCAACGCTGGTAAATGAGACATGCCATCTAACACTCACAGCGTGCTTTTTGGATTTCTGAGATAATATCTTAGCAGCGATAAGGCTAGGAAAGCCAATAATAATTGCACATTTCATACTTTTTGCGTTAACGTAGCTTAATTAAAAACACGGACGAACGTGGTACACTTAATTAATTAAAATTAACATTAATATCCATTACTAATATCTAGAGGCGGGCGGGAAGAGATATCTGGAAGAGATAAGCTCGTACTAGTATAAACATGTTACGTTGTGTAGAATAAAGAAATCAAGCACATGTGTAAATCAAACATACATGTTACACAATTTGATAGAATTATTATCAAATTTGGTGAAGAAAGTACATGTTTAAGAGGACTGTAAAGTTTCAATTCATGGCTCGAGTATGCACTTTCAAAAATGCAGTTTGTTGCACAACGCTTATAGTTGAAAGTCCGAGGCAAGTGCCGGCAATATCTGTTCCCCCCCCCCCCCCCTAAACCTTTACGAAATTAGACACTTTTGGTCTCATTAGATTCAGTATACATTAATCTATGTTTGTACGATTTGCTTTTTGTGTAATTCAGAATAATTTAGTCAAAAAAGATAAAAATGCTCGAGGTAGGTAGTTTTTAAGTCTAAAATATGAATATTTAGATGCAAATAATTTATATTCTGAGCAATATTACTTCAAATTCAAAACGTACAAACCTAGATCTGCATTATATCTACAACATTTCCAAAAACTATGAAAATTAGACTATGTAAAGAGGGAGAAAAGCATTATCGCTTTTTGTATGAAAATTTACAGCTTCTCAATCCTCTTAAGTATGCAGAGTTACGTAAGCTTGTCGTTTTTCACTTGCTGATTTCACTTTTTAATAACTACAAAGAATCCTTCCCTACCTTTTTGTAGCTCATACAATAAAACAAGCCCTTTGCCCTTTGCTTCAATCTTATAATAAGTATTGAGCGAATCCCTTAAAATATTGGAAGCATCATGAATGTTTTTATGTACATAATAATATTATTACAAAAAGAAATGCCCTTATCTTTAATAAAAATGCGAAAAGTGATAGGTCCGGTTACCCTTTGTGTAAAAGGATGTCAAAATCAACTAAGCACATTAGCAAAATCAAAAATTTGTACAAACATTTTTTTGCTTAACATTAAAAGAGTTCTTTCATAAGCATCAGGTCGTTAAGAGCCTTAAAAAAGTTACAAACAAAGGCAAAGGCCACTGAAGCCATACAGCCAAAACAATCGACCTCTGCTCGAGACAGTCCGATTTTCGTTAAACGTTTTAATTGCCCAGGGGCATTGTGGCTTGTATCCTTTCCTTGCCAGCTGGTATTAAACAACATTTTTAAAAGTAAATATGAAACAAATCAGGAGTTGGTGGCTTTCATCTCTATATTTTTAACCGACTTCAAAAAAGCAGGAGGTTTTATGTACGACTGTATCTATTTTTTTCATGATAGTTCACCGATTTCTTGGTCATTTGTAGGTCAATGTTCAAAATTCTACTTATAATCGAAAGAGTATACCCCCGATACAGAAAATATAATAGTACTCCGTACCTCAAGGTGGTGCATTGTCACCAAATCATGATCTATGATGATGGGATCCCAGGGAAATCGAGGGAAACCCTTAAATTTCTAGGCACGTCCAACGTGTTTCATGTTTTTTCTGAAGATATTCAGGTATTTGCATCTGGTAGTCAGCATATCATGTTACTGAATTGATGATGGAAGGTTTCTAGTAGGTTAGAATTTCGGGAATAATTCTTTTAATATTGTTAAGAGCGAAAGTAGGTCGCATAGGAGCAAGCGTCGGTGGCGCTGTGGACTCGGCACTTGCCTTCCAATCGGGAGGTCCGGGTTCGGGACCGCCATGTACCAATGTGTTTTTCGTTTTCGAATTTTTTACGTACATTTGTCTGGCGCTCCTACGGTGAAGGAAAACATCGTGAGGAAACCTGCATACCTCTGCGAAGAAATTCAATGGTGTATGTGAAGTCAACCAATCCGCACTGGGCCAGCGTGGTTGACTAAGGCCTAATCACCCTAACATAGGGTAGGCTCGAACCCCTCGGTGGGGACGTATATGAGCTGTGATGATGAAGAGCGAAAGGCGTTTTATTTTAAGGTTATTGTGGTGTTTGCCTTGGCTCGAATTCTAATACGCATGTATTAAATTTACTAAAAATATTGAAATAAAATATTTGTACTAAAAATTTAAAAATCACCAAAAAGTCATAAATAATATAAGAATACACGCAACATCATATTGAAGTTTGCACCAAGCAATGATCGCCTGGAGAATCTTAAAAAATATAAGAACAATAATGTAGTTAATTAAAATTTGGCACCAACTTCAATATAAAACTGTGATGTTGTATGTATTCTTATAATATTTATGACTTTTCGGTGTTTTTGAAGTCGATTTTATATTTTGTGATTTTTTTTACAAGTAAACACCGAAAAGGGACGTGAGTTACACTTGGATTTTTCAACAGCGGAACTTGTTCTGTTGTTGTTGTTCTGTTAAGATTGTTAAGTATCAATTTCGTAGAACTAAGTAGAATTTCGTATAACTCACTAAATATTAATTATCATTTTTTTGTAAACCTACATTGATAAATATCGATTTAATATTTAAGTTAGTAACTAGTTAGTCTGTAAGCTGGCAGAATACGCATAAATATTTTTTTTTAATATTGGATACTTCTAGTCTGCTATTTTGCCAATATTTTTTTGAAAAATGTATTTATTTTTGTCAGAATAAAGAGAAAAAAAAGAACAGTAAGCTCCCATACGAGCTATACTTTTACACTACGCCAACCGCCACTATTACTATTACAGGAGACATAACAACGGTCCAAAGGTCGAACAGTATAGCTTGATAAGGAGCTTACTGTACGTGGTCTTTGCCCTGCTCTCAAAAAAGAGGTGTATTATACGAGCACATCTCTATAAGTTGCATCTCTTCTATTTGTAAATCAAAGCATAATTATATCTCTTTGAATTTAAAAAAAACCGACTTCAAAAACACCAAAAGTCATAAATAATATAAAAATACAAACAACATCACAGTTTTATATTGAAGTTGGTGCCAAATTTTAACTACGTACTTACATTAATTGTTCTTATATTCTTTTCAATCTTTTTAGTTCATTTAAAATACCACAACCTTTTCCTGAATATATATATATATATTTTTTGAAAACCGCATTAAAATCTATTTAGCCAAACGCGCAATAATCGCGGACAAATATACATACAAACATTCAATTCAGGTCAAACAGAGAACCTCCTTCTTTTCGAAGTCAGTTAAAAATACGAATTCTGTAATAAGCGAGTATAAAAGGGAAAATACACTCACGCTTATATACTTTCAATTTGTCAAAGAATATGTCTAAATCACAATTAGATTCGGCACTGGCCTCGACACTGGTCTTTTAATCGGGAGCTCCGGGGTTCGAACTTGCCATGTACCAATGTCTTTTTCGTTTTTCCGATTTCATATGTACATTTATCTGACACTCCTTCGGAGAAGGAAAACATCGTGAGGCAATCGGCATACATCTGCGAAGAAGTTACAAGGTGTACGTGAAGTAGACTAAATCTCACTGGGCCAACGTGGTTGACTAAGGCCTAAACACCCTAACTTAGGAAAGGCTCGACCCCCTCGGTGGGGACGTATATATGAGCAGTTGAAATTCAAATTCAAAATATTTTATTCAATTTGGATTTCACAATCTCTTTTGAAAGTCAAGGAAGCTATGCCAATGGTTCACAAATCAACGGCCAGAGACCTTGTATTGGAAAGAACCAGCAAGAAAACCAGCAAGAGCTATTTTTGTCTCCCTGTATTGTTGTAAAGTCGTCGATTGGAAGCTGACCTCAAAGCAAAAATTTGAGCTCAACTTCCATAACAAATTTAGATTTGTCAGTTCTCTTCTTACTACGTCGTGGCCAATACTACTTAATAAATAGTTATACACAACAACACGATAATTTACAGAATAATTTCTTCAAATTAACACCAGGCATTGGTATCAGTGGTGATAACAATTAGATCGCAGGCTACTTTACAGTACGAATTTTAATCGGGCTTCTGAACCTGAATAGCTTTAGCTACCACCGTCTTACCTAAGTTTGTCGCCATAATAACAATGTTGATACTGGTAGCATTGTTGTGTTCCGACAGTTAGAGGTAAGATAGCCAGTTCCTCAGCTGTTGAGGAGTCCAGGTGAAGCTCGCTTCCACCTTCGGCCTTACCGTCACTTACCATCAGGTGAGATGTAGGCCAAGAGCTTCCCTGTCGTAATTAAAAAAATGTAGCTCTCAGGAGGTCACCGCAATATAGCCTTCGATCTAGGCGAACTGGATCGATAAACCTTACGAAAGCACGTGCTAATTCTCAAGGTATCTATGCAGTCGTAGTAATTTTATTGCGGGGAAAATAAATTTTATCGCAGCTCAGATAATTACAATGAATATTCAATGACCGTTTGAGGAAAATGCTGTAGTTTGCGTCTTTTTTATGATTTATTTACTCGTCGCGCTCGCGAAGTACGTTTCGCCTTAATAAAGGTCAGAACTTCAAAACTTCTGCCACCGGGCCACCGTGTTCTTATGTGTCTAAAAAATTGCCAACGAACTATTCTCAGACCTACCAAATATATACAAAAAAATTCATAAAAATCGGTCAAACCGTTTGGAGGAGTTCAATAACAAACACTGTGTTACGAGATTTTTTTAGATTTCACAAATGCACAGTAGGTTACACAATAACACCACAAGAAACCACAAGATTTAAAGAAGTGTCATCTAACAATCAGCTCATTATTTTCTTTTATTTACATGATATTCAAACATTGCGATAGTGACATTATTAAGACGTTGTCCACATTGGTTAGGCTTGTAGCTAGATTTTAAATTGATATACATAGGCCCACTACAATAGCAACAATGTGGTGCCCTTGCAGTTTAAGAAACACGAATCTATTAGTCGTTATTTCAGCCATGAGCCGCCCACTGTTGGACATAGGCCTCTCCCAGGAATTTCCAAACCGATCGGTCCTGCACCTCCCGCATCTAGCGGCTTCCTGCGACCTTCACCAGATCGTCGGTCCACCTTGTGGGGGGCCTACTAACACTGCGTCTTCTGGTATGCGGCCGCCACTCGAGGACCGCCCCGCCCCAACGGCCGAGTCCTGCGAGCGATGTGTCCTGTCCACTGCCACTTAAGGTTTGCAATTCTTTGGGCTATGTCGGTAACTCTCGTTCTGCTACAGATTTCATCATTTCTGATGTGGTGGCGTAGAGAAACCCTGAGCATCGCCTTCTCCATTGCCCTTTGAGTGACCTTGAGCCTTCTTATGAGACCCACTGTAAGCGGCCACGTCTCAGTTCCGTACGTCATCACTGGCAACACGCATGAATTGAAGACTTTCGTCTTGAGATACTGCGGAAGATGGACCGAGAATATGCTGTCCAGCCTAATTGGATTCGTCAATTTACCTCTTTCTGGAAGTTGGACTTACCGAGCTGGACGATTTGCCCCTGGTAAACATATTCGTCAATAACTTCCAGTGTAGAGCTTCCAGTATTCACAGGAGTGGGTACTATATGGGGATTCGACATAATTTTAGTCTTGTCCATGTTCATTTTAAGATCCACTTGTTGGGAAACTCTTCAGCATTCCACCTATTTTCTATATGAATAAAAATCAATATGTGTATGTTTGTTTTCTATGCGTTCCGAAACCATTCATCATCATCATCACAGCTCATATACGTCCCCACCGAGGGGCTCGAGCCTACCCTACGTTAGGGTGATTAGGCCTTAGTCAACCACGCTGGCCCAGTGCGGATTGGTCGACTTCACATACACCATTGAATTTCTTCGCAGATGTATGAAACCATTCATCAGATTGTAATGAAACTTTGTTAGGGTGTTCTGAGGAAGCCCGTGATGGTTCCTAGCAAAATAAAATTGGCGCGTGTTATTGCAACGCATGCTGGGTACAGCTAGTCGTCTTATGTCAATCCCATACAGCTTGTTCTTATCGAACTTTGTTACCGTTTTTGAACTGTCACTTTGTCTAGTCCCCCACATCTCGTGACAACAATGTACGTAAGCCTATATCCAGTACATCTCCGATCACGGCCTTCGCCAGTCTAACCAACTACAAAGTTCTCTTCGATCAAAGTTGGCCGGCTTTGAGTTATATCTTATTAGGTTGGTGCTTGATAGTCGACTTGATCAAAGTGTTTACGCAACTAAGTTGACGTCCCCATTTGATTCTATTATTGCAATTGTTAAGCAGAAGCGATTGTCCATAGTATTTCAGAGTTATTCGAATTTAATTTACTTCAAATGGCGGTTGAGTGCGGATCGGATAAATGGGTTTGCACCATGATACAATCCTTCAAGATATAAAGCTATACTTTATAGTTAAATTGAATAAGTTTAGTTCTGTGAACGTTCACATTCAAATTACACTGGCCTTCAAAAGTTAGTACTACACTTTTAAAATTAGATTATTCCCTAAACTACAAAAGATAAAGGATTCAAACAAAAAACATTTTCAGCTCATTTCGTCAGGTTTCTCGGAAGTTATAGTTTTTTATACATTTGTCTTTTTAATACTTTTTATTTTGAAAATATATTTTGCCTACTTTAAAAGTTATTGCAATTTTAAAAGTGTGGTACTTACTTTTGAAGGTCAGTGTATTATTATCTACCAATATACGCGTCGGTGGCGCTGTAGCCTCGGCACTGGACTGTGCCCCGAGTAGATTCGGGAGGCCCGCGATCGATCCTGCCATGTACCAATTTGTTTTTCGTTTCACAAATTTCATATGTACATTTATCCGACGCTCCTACGGGGACGGAAGACATCGTGAGGAAACCTGCATACACCTCCGAGATAATTCAAAGGTGTATGTGAAGTCAACCAATCCGCACTGGGCCAGCGTGGTTTGACTAAGGCCTAATCGCCCTAACTACTCGTAGTTAGGGTAGGCTCGTGCCCCTCGATGGGGACGTATATGAGCTGTGATGATGAACCAATATACTTCATCTAGATCGAAGGCTAACCAATATATACTGGAGTGTCAGTGGCGCTGTGAACTCGGCACCGGTCTTCTAATCGGGAGGTGCGGGGTGCGATCCTCACATGCACCAATGTGTTTTTCGAATTTCGAATATTGGTTATTTATAACCATCATAACGCACTTAAATCGTAATGTACTATTGAAGCAAAATTGTCACTTATCATTGGCATAAAAACGTTAATGTGCCAATTTTGTTTAACTGATATGACTCAGCTGTATAGCGAAGCTTAGACCTTCGGTTATAGAGCAATTAAATTCTATATTAGTTGCGAATGTGTTATGCAACAATATTGAACTTTTGAGCTCCCAAATAACTACAATGGAGTGCTGGAACTATATCAGACATAAATACAGGTAATGTGTTTCAAAGCAGCTCTCATATGACCGATATACATCTTATTTGTCCCATAGTAGGATTTACGAATAAATGTGATTTTAAAGTTTTTATCTGAGTATATCTTATATGGTGGCGCTGTGGCCGCGGCACTGGACTGTGCCCCGAGTAGAATCGGGAGGCCCGCGATCGATCCTGCCATGCACCAATGTGTTTTTCGTTTCACGAATTTCATATGTACATTTATCTGACGCTCCTACGGTGAAGGAAAACATCGTAAGGATGCATGCAAGTAATTCAAAGGTATATACGAGTATGTGAAGTCAACCAATCCGCACTGAACCAGCGTGATTTGACTAAGGCTTAATCGCCCTAACTATTTACGATAGGCTCGTGCCCCTCGGTGGGGACGTATTCTTTACGTATTTCAACGGTACTTTTTAAATTTTTTTTGCTTTATAGTTTGAATATTTTTTTACTACGGGATAATGTTGATTCACACGGGAAAAACGAAAATAGGGCGGGTGAAGCTGCGGGGTTGAAAACTTGTATAATATACTTGTGTCGGTTTGTGTGTATACAAGAAAAATACGTTGTATATTATACATATATACATCATGTGGGGTGACAGTAGTTATTTCTAGTTAAGTCTGGTTGTTTTCCAACATCTGATAAAATGTAGGTTAGCGGTATCGCCTTTAATGGTTCGCTTAAAACAACTCCACCCCCCTGCGGGTAAAATTTGACCTTTGTAATATCAGATGGATAATTATGCAAAAAAAACAGCTCCCGCTCCGAACCCGTAAGCCTGTCTGGGCTATAATTAGTTATTTTAACTGATATCCCGGCCATTTAGACACCCAAGGAGCGGCGAGATCAAAGGGAACAAAGGCGGCGGCATCAAAGGCTATTTATACAGGCCCACATTTCAATCTACGCACTTTCCATTGCCGGTTAAATTTGACATCGGATGTCAAATGACATTGGAACTTTTAGTTTTAATTGTTAATAACAGATCGATAGAGTGCTTTTCACTTGAAGTTGTTTGCGGTTAAGAGGAGACACTAAGGTCGAGAGAATTCAGAATTAATAGGTATTTGTAAAATGTATTGCCATCGCTCTGTGTAGTGTATAGAGACGAAAACAGCTCGGACCGAAAATACTTATAAAAAGTTCACAAAATATAAGTTTCGTAGTCCCCTGTTTTCTCCGTTAAAATCACTTTTTAGGGTTCCGTAGTAAACAAGGAACCCTTATAGTATCGCCATGTCTGTCTGTCTGTCCGCGCTTTTACTCAGAGACTATTAGTACTAGAAAGCTGTAATTTGGTACGGGTATGTATATTAATCATGCCAAAAAAGTGGTGGAAAAAAACATTGAAAAAAAAATTTTTTTAGGGTAGCTCTCATACAAGTAAAGTAGGAGTAATTTTTTTTTTCTCAACTAACCTATCGTGTGGGATATTGTTGAATAGGTCTCTAAAAAATAATTCAAAGTGCAAATTTTTGCTAGAGGTAAGTGTCCCCCCCCCCCCCCTCTGTCTGGTATATATGGACCAGGGACCGGACCCGGTTACCGTTATAGCCGGTAACCTCAGGGTTTTAATCGGGTATTTTATAACGCTGGGTTTTCAAACCCTTTGCCATACGGTAAGCTTTCAAATGGCTTACCGGTTAACGCATTAATCCCATCCATTGAATTAATTCGGGTTACCGCCTACCGATATCAAAAACCCCCAAATGGGTTACCGTTCTAAGCGCTGATTAATTTGTACATATTATTTTAGACCTTACGTATATCGCGTGTAGATTGCTTTTGCACCGCATATATGCCGAAGGTCGCGACCGAACTCCAGCGTTATTGCGCCCGCGGTGCTATTTTAATTGCTCGGTGTGCATGAGGGAAAGGGTTACCCTAACCCGAACAGTAAGCGGTTAAGCGCATAAGCACTGAAAACCTTTAAAATTAGGTAAGCGGTAAATTAATGTTGTCGGTGGTAACTCCTATTTTACGGGTTATCGTTATTGTTGGGAAACCTGTTGAACGGCTTACCGAGCCCACTGGGTTACCATACGAATGGGTTACCCTTTCGAACGGCTTAAGCAAATGAACGGGTTTTCCGGTCCCTGATATGGACACGTGAAAAAAATACATCAGTAGTATATATAACGAAGTTTAAAGGAAAACTATCAGAGTTGAGTACTAAGTACAAACTAAAAAGTTATAGACGACTAACTTATAAAATGTACTCGGAAATGTAATATTTCGTTGAAAATTAGTACTGACGACACGGTTAGTGCAGAGGTCGAGAGATCGCCTACTGCGCAACGGGTCGCGGGTTCGATTCCCGCTCGGGACAGATATTTTGTATGGCCTACAGAAATTTGTTCCGGTCTGGGCGTATGTGCATGTGATATTCTATGTTTGTAACTGCACCCACGACACAGGAGAAAATCCTAGTGTGGGGCGACGTTTTTTTTAAAAAAAAAAAAAAAAAAAAAAAAAAAAAAAAAAAAAAGAATATAAATTTACGAACCACGTGAAGTTAAGGAAATATAAAATCATTGCAGCTTTAATAATAATAATAATGCCTAATTTAATAGCAACGTATTTAGTAATCTGTGGCAACGTGTTGTGAGGTGTGTGTGTGAATTCAAAGTTGGCATTTGCAATTACGGAACCCTACACTGCGCGTGGCCCGACACGCACTTGGCCGGTTTTTGCATTAAAAATTAAAGAAAGGCTTTGGCTGTGTTTCTATGTTTTGCTTTTTTCATAAAACCTCGTTAAATTTATTTGCTAGATGTTTGAATATAGCAGAAAATCAGGCCAATTTTTCAGTTATTTTTTTAAAGTTTTATATCTTATTTAATAATCAACTTAACAAAAAACGGAAAACATAGGAACATGCTAAAAGTGGGCATTGATTTTTTTGGAGAAAATAGAACAGCTGTTTAGCATTATCCAGGAAGGAAACAGAGGACTAACGTTAGTATGGAAAAACGACCTGTACGATTTCCTCTTAGGTTATCGTCCCATTAGTAGAATAGTTACATCTGCAAAAATCTAACTTATCAGTAGAGCGTGATCAAGTCTTATGCGTAGGTATGAATTGCCGGCACGTCACTTGGCAAGATTTTGACGTCGATTTTTCGATTTTGCGCGTGCACCCTCGTGTGCAACAATAGTACATTGTTACCCTAGGGGTAAAAGTAACTTATTTAACCCGAGGTAAACACTGTGCTTTTCATTACGAATACAAGGAAAGTTAAAATAAAACAATGAATTAGCTAAAACTCAGCAACTTCTGCTTTACCCCGCTTTCTCTTATAAAATCAGGCGTTAACTCCATACCTGAATCAGATGAACTCATTGTGTTAATTATTAACACAATGTTATACAAATATAATTTACAATTAATACAAATCTCTGCTATACAGAAGTATTAACAAAACTCTATAAATGGAAAAATGAAATGTAGATCGCATTGCCGCTTTCCCGCTTATTTTGTTTTTTTTTCTGTGGCCGGCCAATTATTCAGCCATTATTTTTCATGTTCATAATTTATAAAATGGTAAATATTTTGCCCAAATCTATGTTATTTTAAAGAAATAGTTGAAAATAAATTATAATAAAGTCATTTAAAAATATATATTCTTTATATACTTAACATTATGTTATTTCAATTTAACACCGTAATTGAGTGTAATTGTAATTTAACGCTGTAATTAAGCGGCTGTATAGAAAGTCGGAACATGGTTCAATAAAAATTTCAAAAAAGAACTAGCTTCTCTTTTAAAAATTGACAGCAGCTGTCAGTTGAAAGTGATTCTCCCTAGGGCTGAAAAGTATTACTTTCAACTTATTACTGCTTTTCATTTAATTTTCATTCTGGCCAATAATATTTCAGTATTGTATATTATTACATAGTGTCCCCCATTCGAGTCAATATTTGTCACAATATCCCCCGTTCTTACCAACTTACGTGCCACCAACTATGTTTGCTTATAACTCGCATAAGGCAAGCATTAACAATTTAATTTTGCACAGCATGTCATGTCAAGAGGTTTGCTTGCTTGTCCGAACCAGCACACAAAATTTGAAATTCTGCTTTTGTATAAAACAAATTATACCCATGAAACATGTGAAGTTTAATATTTCATTATCATATTCCTAATCAATAACATCAAACACGAACTCAAAAATCTTTATTCAATGTAGACCTTTACAGACACTTATTGACGTTCAATAAAATACAAGAATCTAATTGAAAATTTATTTTATTCAAACCTTGTATGTACGTACATACACCCCAAATATAGTTAAATTGCATGGAGATACAAGTTGAATGAAAAAAAAGTTGACTCTACACCTGTTCGGAAATTGGGAGAGCCTTCTCGAGAAGAACAGGCAAGAAACACGGAGGGTCTTTATTTGTCGCCTCATTTAAATTGCCCATATCACAGTAATATTTCACAACCATAATGACCACAACATCAAATAATAAATTTATAGGTAATGATAAAATTAAATGATAAAATAATAATAATAACACTAATTAATAAGAAACACAAGTTAAAACAAAAGATGCAATGGCGTACTTATCTCTAAAGAGATCCCCACCAGCCAACCTGTGACATTGTAGGAGATTTCATTTTATTAATGGGAGACACCAAAAATAAACATCTTTATTATTGATATCATGAAGATAAATATATATATAGGTATATTTAAACTAATATACTAAATAAATAAAAATGAAATGATGAAGATAACAAATTAGGTTGATACTTTAAGCTCCGAAAGAAAGTGCTGCTTCAGTTTACGCCGAAATGACTCCACTGAAGAGCATTGATGTAAAGTACCCGATAAGTGATTCCACAGTTGGGCGGCACGAAAGTTATAGGAGTGGAGAAGGAAGTTGGTGTTGCATATGGGGATATCGAGCTTTCTGGTATAGTTGGAGCACGTAGGACAAGAGGGAAGAGGTAACAAGTTGAAACGGGAACTGAGATAAGGCGGGGCATAACATTAAATAATGATTAATATAAAACAACCTATGAACCCAAAAATCTAGTCCGTCTTCAGTCAGTAGATGAACCATATTATAATGTTTCAATTATTGTCTTTATACTACTCACTGAATAACCCTCAAAATCCATTTTCAGTACTTGCGTTCCTCTCATAACCGAACCTTTCTACCTTCAATGGCATTCTCATATGTCCCCCTCATCATTCTGATATCATTCATTCGTCCTTCATGTCCAATCTCGAGTGATTCAAGTATTAGAATCCTGAGCGAAGCGAGTTATTCATGGCCCTCGGTACAATTCCGTTTTATTTAAATCCGTTAAATTTAAATACTATACTTTATACCATGATTACGAGAAAAAGAAAAATTAAAGCAAAATAGATTATTTTATCAAGCAAAATAGAGTACTTTTTATGAGAATGCCGAATATATCGGTGTGTTCTAAATTCAAACACTAAAATAGTGATTAAAACTGATTTTTATTCACTATTTTCAGTGAATAAAATAATCTTTTTAGAGGGGGAATGGTATAAAGATATTTGAGTCACACGAATTCAGTATTGTCACTGAATACAAATTCTATTTTAGATACCGTTACACGCAGAATGAATAAAAACCGGAACTCAATAAGTCATTAATTTAAAAATTTGCGATGAATTACATGTTAAACGGAGCGTATATACGTTGCTTATATTCCACTAGCAGAAATCAAAAATCATTGGGTAGTCAGTCAAATCATTCACTTGTTGTAGAATTCACGGAATGAATATTCAAAGGTAGTGAATTTGAAAATTCATGCGAACTTAAATTCTATTGTTTTTTATACAACAAAATTGGCAAACAAGCGTACTGCCGACCTGATGGTAAGTGGTAACAGTCACCTATAATACATCGGGTTCTTGTGATATTCGCAGCAAATTTGCAACCCCCACAAGAACCAGAGTGTTGATAACTTGTGGCATAAGATGTTAAGTCACGGTAGCCAGTAATTTCACTGCCATATCTTCTTCCCTTCAATCCGGAACGCAGCAATGCAAGCACTGTAGCTTTGCGGCAGAAATAGGTAAAACGGAGGTACCCAATCCGGCGACCCTGGTACAGAGTCTGGATTCTGTTTCAAAAATACGTTTGTTGAGGCATTGTGATTGTCACGTGGGCATTTTAATTATGTATTAGTTTAATTGTTATATAAATGTATTAAATTCTAATACATTTATAAAACAACATGTTACCTATATGTTATTCTAAATCAGCTCTCAGTTCTATTTCTCGGTATATCATCTTCACCACATGGTACTAAAATTATGCACAAAAAATGTTATACAAAAAATAAAAAGCGACTTCAAAAACATTGAAAAGTTAAAAATAATATAAGAATAGGTACAGACAACATCACACTTCTATATTGAAGTCGATGCCAAACGATGATCTCCTAGAAAGTCTTAAAATTTGGCACCGACTTCAATATAGAAGTGTGATGTTGTCTGTACCTATTCTTATATTATTTTTAACTTTCAGTGTTTTTGAAGTCGAATTTTATTTTTTGTAAAATATTTTTTATTTTTAACTTTTTAGTGAATGCAATCTTTTTTGTGGTATTAAATTAGGGTTTCCCTCGATTTTCATGAGATCCCATCATCAGATGAGTTTTGTTATCTTGGGACCAGCTTTGGAGTTTACTCTATCGAATACAAAAAGAATTTTGAAAATCGGTCCACAATTGGCGGCGTAATCGCGTAACATACACACAAAAAAAACATACGTATCGAATTGAGAACCTCCTACTCTTTTGAAGTCGGTTAAAAAGAATAAAAATTTACAAATTCAAATGTCACGCATATTGAATTTTGCCACGTAGGAACTCCCAAAAATACCGCCCTCCCTCCACAAAGCGGTCCTATCGAGGGATTATTTATATCGACCATAAATCTATTGAGTTCTGTGACTATTTCGGCGTAAGTAAACCTTTTTACCCTTCACTGAATATTTTATCGGCCAATCTCAGCCCTAGTTAGGAATAACGTCATTATTTTTGGCGCGCAATTTAATTTTTTCTGCTCGCCTGGTACCTTATAATGTAAACACAAATTTAGTTTTCCGATTATTTTTGTTGATCTTTAGGGTTGCGCACCTCAAAAGGAAAATAAACGTAATGCGTATCTACGAGTATACTAATATTATAAAGAGGAAAGATTTGATTGTTTGTTTGTATTGAATAGGCTTCGAAACTATCTAACCGATTTTGATGAAAGTTGGTATAGGGATAGTTCGAGATCAGGGAAAGGACATAGGGTAATTTTCCTACGGGATTCACCTGGGGAAAACAAAAATAATGAGCGGAAAGCTAGCTAATAAATATTTTTTCTCAAACATGCTCGGAAATGTAGGCATTATTGTACTAAAAAGAAGACACGAAGTTATTAATTCTTGGCTCATGCATTACTTTCCCGGCCTAGGCCAAGAAAGTAAGTATGAAAATTCATTTTTGGCCGCTGCTCCAATGTTTTTTAATTTATCTATAACTTGAATTATGTAACTTGTCATACAGCCAATTGCTCCCACATTATAAAAATGCACTATGGGAGCATATACAACGTGTCTTATATCTCCCCATTAAAATTATAATAGGTATATAATTTTATTTAAACTATCAAAAGTGCCAATCTAAAACCGTTCTAAAACTGAATTTTCAAAAATTTGACAATTAAATTCGATTGATATGACAAGTTATTAAAGTTGACACATTCTTTTCGGTTAAATAAGTATTGTAATTTTTATAGGGAGTTATTATGAGACACGTTGTAAGCATTTTGAATATGACAACAATTTTATTAAAATATTGGTATGAAATCACACGAAAATATGCTCAATTTTCGTTGCGAGAGAAAAAAGTCTTAATCAGCGGTATTACATTTTTTGCGTAAAATATGATTGGGCTGTATGGGCTTTGTTTCCTTTGCACTAATTGAAAATTAAAAAGTATTATTAAATGTTAGGCTACTAGAATTATTTAATTAATTGCTTGATTTGTTTTTTTACTCATATTATACTCATTTGTTTCCAATTCAATTCAATTCAAAACCTTTTATGCATACCATAATGTGTAAAATGGGTGGTTCACAAAAAATAAGATCATTATGAACCCGTTGGGCACGCAATCGTTTAACAAGAGAGAGGAAGCTTATTATTATTAGGTACCTACTATTGTCTTATTTACAGAACATAAAGCTCAATTATACGAAAATCACGGCAATTATAAATATTTGAATAAATAGACAACATTAAACAATAATTATTTTAATGAAAGGTTTTTATTTATATGGTATTATTATTACACTGAATTTCATAATTATTTCCTATTACGTCTTTCATTATTTCCTCGCAATTATTGAGACAAGCACTATACATATCTCGGCGGGAATGGGATTGCCGGACTCGTCATTATTGTCCATATGTAAAGCATTACTCGTCCGGCAATCCCTAACTTCCCGGCCTCTGCAGTAATGTACTATTATTCGAGTAACCAAGACCAGGACAGTAAGCGTCGGTGGCGCTGTGGCATCGGTGGTGCTGTGGCCTCGACACTGGACTGTGCCCCGAGTAGAATCGGAAGGCCCGCGATCATAATATGTACATTTATCTGACGCTCCTACGGTGAAGCAAAACATCGTGAGAAAACCTGCATACACCTGCGAAGTAATTCAAATGTGTATGTGAAGTCCAGCAATTTCTTTAAAAACACTGCACTAAACTAACGCTGTATTGTTTGGATACCTATTTTAGAAAATTAATATAAATATAAATATGTGAGTCATGTTTTTATTAATATTTAAATCATTCTACCACTGATAAAACAGTAATCCTGTATAAGTACCTACATACTGCCCTTTGAAAAATGGGAAATAACTCTTAAGTTTTATTTTGTTCTTTGCGTCGGGGAACCGCTATACTGTAAACTAACCCACGGCAACTTTTCCTGGACGCAGTGCGCACAGCTGACCAGGAAAAACTGCTGGTCGATGACTTTTGAACAGCTGAACAGATTTTCCTCAAGTAAGGCTAATAAGCCCGCCGAGGATTTCTGCGACACGAACGAAATGTCAACTTTATTGACTTCTATTAAACCAAAGTGGACTTTACCTATATATAATAGCTATATATAGGTAAAGGTGCTGTTCGGGCGATCTATGGGATGGGCTCCCGAGAGTCTTTAAGAGAAAAATTCAAAGAAATTGATATTATGACTGTACATTCACAATATATTTATGAAAACTTACTGTATGCACACAAGAATAAAGATATCAAATTCAGTAAAAATAGTGACTATCATAATTTAAATTTAAGAAATAAAGACAAGCTAGCAATGCCCACATATAGGCTCCATAAAATAAGCAACTCTTTTGGTCACTGTATACGAATGTACAACACGCTGCCACGTAACATGCATGACTTGTCAGTAAATAAATTTAAAATTTTAATTAAAACTCAGTTAAGCAAAAAGGCTTATTACAGTGTTAAAGATTTTTTGAATGATAAGGCAGCGTGGCGGTAAAAGAAATGAATTGCTCGTTCTCTGAATAGTTTTGTAATATTCACAATTTGTAAGACATTTGGCGATTTTAAAAGAGTTTTGGCACATGAGTTTCTTGCCCGATTCTTCTCATGTTAGCCCTTACATTCGGAATCGGGTCGCTCTTGGCGATTACATGCGCGGCAACAACTCCGCGGATGTACTTGCCACTAGCGCACGGGTTAGCTTGATTTTAGTCGAATATTTTTTATGTTTTAATAATTTTGTAAAATGTGTAAAATTGACGATTTTAAGTGCCCGCAAGGGCCTATGAAATAAAGTACTTTTGATTTTGATTTTGATTTTATAATTATCAACATTTCATTTATACGATTTAGAGATTTCGTGTAAATTGATTAGGAACTAAAAAAGTTATTATGTTGATTATGTGTATGCACATACAAGGATAAATATGTTTCCTTTAAATTAGAATGTTTTGCCTATGTTGAATAAAGATTTTTGAATTTGAATTTGAAATTTGAATTTGTGCAATAAAATGAGAACTTTTAACAAATAAGCATAACAATTTGAATTTTCACGGTAATTTTATTTTGAAATGACGTGTGATGGACATGTGACACTAAAGTATGTAGCAGATTTGACAGGAGAATTTTACACCCGCCATGTTGCTTTAGTTAATTGGCTGCTTATTTATTTATTTGCTTGTCACATGTTATACATAGGTGGTTTTCAGTCTTTAAAACAACAAATGAGCATGTGACACCCTGCAAGGGCACTGCAATTCATGGAGAGCTACACTACACTATAACAGAGATACATAAAGGTTTTTATTAAATGTAATTATGTAACTTCTGTCTATATTCTAGAATATTGTACAGTTTAATTATGTAAGTAATCTTTATTGCAATAAATGATTAATCTATTCAATTATGTTGTTTTAATTATTTTCAAAGAACTCTTCTAAACTATAATAAGCTTTTTCTATTAGATATGATTTTAATCGTTTTAGGAATGCATTGGATACTTTTATGGATTCTTTCATGTCACAAGTTGGCAACGTACACTGTGGTTCTTGTGGGGGTTGTAGATTTGCTGCGAATCTCGCAGGAGCCATATGTATTATAGGTGACTGTTACCACTTACCATCAAGTGGGTAGTTTGCTTGTTTCCCAACTTAGTTGCAATAAAAAAATCTGAAGGCCGTGAATAAGATACATAATTCTGAAAGAAATCAATTACAAATCACATTTTAATACGGACTTAAATTATATTGGACAAACAAACCAAATATTTGCGTTTCCTTTGTCTTATACAAAATTGTAAATTGTGCACGCCGATGAATTTGTTAGTTTTGTTGTAAGTAATGTATTTATTATATTATTATGTGTGTGCTCCAATGGAGATGACTGGTCAAATATCCTTTATAGTAAAAGAAAAACAAAAAATATGTACATAGTTACGAACTTATGTACTTTGATAAGTTTGTGCAGGAAACGAAAAACGGAGAGTGTTAAACACCTGCATATTACCTTGCCTCCCCTATGGATGTGAAATCTGTTAAAAAACACCACAGAGATATGCTAAAATACTGTCAAAGAGCCATGGAAAGAAGTATGATGAGTTTCAGGAAACAAGACAGCGTAAATACAACTATAAGATCTAACACTCGTATCGCGACCGCTTAAAGTACTTCAACATGATAAGCTTGGAAAAACGTAGGTGGATGTCGGACATGTCTTTGTTGCACCGTGTTGTTAATGGTTCATTTGTTATCAACTGACTGAACCAAATTATTCTCAGAGTACCGTCCCGATTAGTTCGTAAACCACAATTATTTAGTGTGCCAGTATCAAGTAATAATGTGTCTATGAATAATCCATTGCACAGAATGTGTAGATCCTATAACCAAATTTGTACTGATTTTGATATTTTTACATCAAACAATTCCCAATTTAAAAATTCGATCCTCAATTACACTGGTAACGACCTGGATAAGTAATAATAATGTTTATGTGTATATGTGTGAATGCAAGTATTTTTTTCTTTTAATTGTTTTAGTGTGTAATATTTAGTTTTACATGTTCATTATAAATGCTGTGTACAATTCTCATTGGAATTCAGGTTCAAACTGTTATATATTTACTGATTTTTACAAATGAATTAATCTGTTTTCTGTTATTGTACCTTTTTAAATAAAATAAAATAAAATAAAATAAAATAAAATAAAATAAAATAAAATAAAATCTATAGTCAAGTCAAAGTAATTACTTGAGTAAAAGTCGTTAATTAAGTTGTGTTTTTTTATATAATAAGTACTGTGACAATAAAAAAATTGTCTTATTATTGCGTTTGGTGGCGCAGTAGTTCGTGCGTTCGGCCTGTGATAATGGCGATTAGGCTTTCGCAGCGGTCCGTCACGAGATGGGTGACCAAAAACTTAGTATCTCGAGCTCCTCCGTCTTTCAAAAGGCTAGTTAAGCCGTTGCTCCCAGGCGTATTTGCAGTCGTTTAAATGCACCAACCTGCACTAGGTGATAAGCAAAACTTTCTTGACTTCATTTCAATTGAGTAAAGACTCTTACTCAAGTAATTACTTTCACTTGACTATAGATACGAGTGAAAGACTCAAGTAATAGATGTACTTACAAAGATAGACCAACTAAAATGGAGATGGACCGGGCATACACTAAGAAGTAATCAGAAAAAATGGAGTAAAATTGTCACAGATTGGCATCCTAGAGATAGGTAAAAGCAGAAGGGAAAGACGACACAGGAGATGGGGAGATGAGTTAAAATTAACAGCGGGTCCTAACTGGAGAATAGTCGCTTTATCGGGATAGGGAATAATGGAAAATTTTAGGAGATGCCTTTGCCAATAGGCACACTGAGCTTAGAGATATACTCTAAGCAAGAAATGAATATAAACTGTATGCAAAGCTCAGGATAAAAATTAATCCCATAAAGGATAAAAACCCCAGACAAAAAACCTAAAATGTGTTGGTTGGCCCTTTAGTCGTCATGTCGGGGGACCGCAATTAATATATCTATTTATTTAATTAATTACTTACTGACCGAATACGTAGAGCGTTATACGTAGAGCGTTACTAGATATACTCGTATTAATTGTGGTCCCCCGACGTGACGACTAAAGGGCCAACGAACACATTTTATTTTTTACTTTTTGGAGGTTTTTTGTCGGGGGTTTTTAAAATTTTTAATTTAATTTTTTTTCATACTTTTTAAACGGCCTAACATATTATTTTATAATGTGCACATGATGCGCTTTCATTTGAGTCCCCACTCGAGTATATTTTCAGACATTCGGTTATTCTTCCCCACTTTCACCCCCACAACTATAAACGGCTCAACCGATTTTCATCAAACATGTCTTAGAACACTCGCACATAAGTCACCTTTAATACAAAAAAAAACTAAATTGCAATCGCTTCATCCGTTCGGGAGCTATGATGCCACAGACAGACAGACAGTCACACAGACAGACAGACACGTCAAACTTATAACACCCCTCTTTTTGCGTCGGGGGTTAAAAAGGCTTAATGTAATGTAAGCTTGTGCAGAACCTTCGGTGCGCTAGCCCAAATGGCACTTGGGCGGTTTTTAAAAAACAAATCACCTTTGTACAAAGAAACTCCTGGCTGTGAAGGTGGTTAAAATTTCACCATCGGCCTACTCAAACATTTAGCATATTTTGACGGGACCTTTGTAGTACAATACACTTGCCTGTTTGTGAATTTCTAAACGTCACGAGATCAAAGGAATAATGTATAAAGCCGAGCGAAGCTGTGATGTTGATTTTAACACTGTAATTTCGTATTTTTCAGTGTATTGAATACTGTTAGTTTCTTAGCAAATAGCATTCCCTCTATTAATATTTATTTTATCTCTATAATAATCCCTATATTTATTAATATTTTTTTTATGTACTCTGTGCAAAGGCAAACTCAATGCCATGGGCATTCACTGCCAGTCGATCTTAGGGTGATTCAAAAATTGTAATTCTTTATTTATTGGTGGATTGAAAAAAGTGAAAAGAAATGAATTGGGGGCTAACCCGGTTCCCGTCGCTCCCGCGTGCTAGATCTTGTAGGACGCTTGCTCCTATCTTCCATTTTTTGTCACACCAATGCTTTCGCTACGAGATTTGATTGCGCAGAACACGAATTTGGTTAACGCGTTGACTACGGCTGATTTTCTTTACTTCGACGATGGTTAGGTTTTTAGGGAGCAGTGGTAGCTCGACCTGAACGGCACGACGTATTGGAAGCTTCAGTCACAATAGTATATGGCTACCCCCACATAATAGGATTTTAAGGGAATCAAAGGTGAGGGTAGGATAAGGTTGCATTTCGTTATTTTATGATGAAAGCAATTTAAACACCATTTATAATAGTCTTAAAACTATTATAAATAAAGATAAATATATGTTAATTAATTTACTGACAATTGATTGACTCTGAAGACAAAAATCAAAGGGAAATGTGCTTTTCACTAGTCACAATGATGATTTTTTGACAGTAGTCTACGTAGCCTCCATTTGAATGCATATTATACTGGACGCCATTCTAATATCGGGCGGGAGATTATTCCATCGATTATATCGGGATAAATAAAATATTTATCTAGATATATCGATATATTTGCGTCAGTGGCGCTGCGTACTCAGCACTGGCCTTGTAAATCGGGAGGTCCGGGGTTCGATCCTGTCCAATTTATTTTTCGTTTTTCGAATTCCAAATGTAAATTTTTCCGACAATCCTACGGTGAAGGAAAACATTGTGAGGCAGTCTGTAATACATCTGCAAAAAATTCAAACGTGTATGTTAAGTCGACCAATCCGCACTGGGCCAGCGTGGTTGGCTAAGGCCTCGCCCTCGGTGGGGATATACACTCATCAACTTTATCTAAGGAGATTTTATTTATCCTTTTTTCAAGTACTATAAGCCAATATATTAAAAATATTGACAACAAATATGCATTTTTTTCAATGTATTGCTTTAATTATAAACTTTCGTCATTTCATTGAAGAAATTTCTCAGATATTGTCAGTATTTTTAAAATTAACGCTGATACTACATACGTTAAATGTAAATAAAATATCCTTAGATAAAGTTGATGAGTGTATATGACCTGTGGTGATGATAGTATGATCGGTGTGTGCGATTTAATCATTTCCTGTAACACAGACACCCAAGCTTCCTTTGTATACGCTCAATACGTTTACTGTGTACTTCGTAGTGCGGTGACCAGATAACTTAGTTGTATTTAAAGTAAAAAGCGAAATAATGTCAAAAGCTTATATGGCCTCTAAAGATCATAATTAACATGACGTGATGAAGAAAGGGTTGAACGCTTGTATCGTGTGAAATTAATTTGTTTGTGACGTCTGTTCACGCTCGAGGAAGAGCGAGTGGCGGCACTGCATTCTAGTCTGTGCAGTGACAGCTTTTTTGGCGGCCGGCCGCATGTGATATGTCAGTTGAGTCGAGTCGAAATGTCATGACATTGAATTAGGTTAGGATGATGTCCGGGCATCCATAAAATATAATACACAATAATTAAGCATTATAGTGATTTGCGCGGCGCACCTAATATCGGGGTGCGAAAGCCCGCTTCGTGTTGTGCAAAAGAGTGCCCGCTTTGTGTTCTAATCGCGTGTGTGAGTCGTGGTGGCCTAATAGGCCTTTGTAGTGCTCCGGTCTCCACCGGTGGATCCACTGCAGAACTTCAGGAGCCGCGACTTCCTTCGAGCTAGCTCAGGAAGTCCACCGGCTACGGAGGAGACGGACGGAGACAATTGGAACCAAGGTAAGTAATACCAATTTTCCAAGAGCTGGTATTCGGAGAATAAAATTCAGCAATACAAGTCGGTGAAACGCCGACGTGGTGGAGTCTACTTGGGGCACCACCAACGTCATTTGACAGCTGGAACCTCAACGTGAACGGAGAATAACTTGAAACTTAATTTGAGTGACGAATAATAGTTAAAAGTTCGTGAAACGAAACATTATTACTTACTCGTATAATCATCTTGTGTAACGTTGCAATTCATTGCTTTCCCGCTCTAAGTGTGCTGGTTAAGCGTACGTACACTTTATTTTGGAATTGGAAATCTTAAGGAAACATTAAGATGTGGGAACGTCCAATTTTCCTTGAGTAAACACGAGCGACGTTTACACTGAAACTCAGTTCGAAGTCGTAGATAGATTAATATTTACGATTTTAAAGTTGATTTAAGGCGAGGCGGCACCGGTAGATAGGCGGAAAAAGAATTTAGTAACTCAAATAGTTGAGGCATTTACTGATAGATAACAGTCATACAATAAATATATCGCTGGTTTGAGAGAACAGCGACACAACTAAAAATTGTTGAATTTAGAGAATGGCGTTTTTAAATTTCTTTATCCAGTTTTAATGCGTACCGCAAAACATAAATAATTTATTGAGGGTTTGACTTTACTGAATAAAGGAAAATTTACCTTAGTATCGAAACACATAAAAATAATTTTCAACTTTTATTGTAATTATAAAAAAATAATCATCCAAAGGGGGTTTCCGACATCAGTCGTTATTCATGAGAAAAATCAACTTATATCATTTAAAAACAACGACTCATCACTGAATAAGTTTGTGCCGTCTAGTTTTATGTGTACAAAAATTGTTAAATCAATGAATAAGTCTTTATTCTTGAAAAAATATCAACAATTATTACAATCGAACTCTAAATACGTCTGTATTTATGAGAATCGACCATGAATTGACCGTGCGTTCACTTTGTTGTCATTGACTCAACTGAGATGAGTCTGTGTTTATGTTTTACGCTAGAGTGTTTTGTCTCAAATGCATATAACGCTGTCCCTTTCTAACGAATGTTCATGCGAAATCGGCGCCTTTCGTCTCTGTTCACCATAAAACATCAAAGATTTACGATTTTTTTGTATACTTGTTTCAATTTGACATAATTTTGAGTTACGTCGATATTCTCACAAGCCAGATGACATTAATATAAATAAAATTAACATAATCTCTATTCAACCCCCCTGTTCCTTTTAAGTAACATTAATTTGAGATGCACCTGTTTAAATTCTTGGCATCATCCAACATTCAGGCCCATATTACAAAATGATTCTCAGTAATGAATCTAGCTTTAAAACTAGTTTTAAGATGAGCTTAAATTTTTAAGCGTTTCTTGAAATGAGATTCATTGATCGTTGCTCATCTGAGTAATTGCTTATGACTAGCTGTGTCCGTGACTTCGTTCGCGTGGATGTCGGTAAATAACAACATGTCGTACATTTTTTCCGGTTTTTGCAACATTTGTCATTGATGCTCAGCTCCTATTAGTCGTAGCGTGATGTTATATAACCTAAAGCCTTCCTCGATAAATGGACTATCCAACACAAAAATATTTTTTTCAATTTGAATCAGTAGTTCCTGAGATTAGCGCGTTCAAGCAAACAAACAAACAAACAAACAAACTCTTCAGCTTTATAATATTAGTAAGTAAGTAAGTAAGCTTTATAATATTAGTATTTATAATATTAGTATAGATGAACACTCAAGTAGTGATCTCCACTCAAAACTAGCATTGCATGATTGGAGTTCAAACTCTGCTTGAGTTGTAATACGGGTCAGTAGTCCCAACCAATTATGCTGTAACGCCTTTTCACTGCGTACCTCCCTGCCGTGATTATAACAAAGATTTCCACACTGCAGATATATTTTGTTTTACGACAGGAGCGTATAAAAGGTCGCAAAAGATATTATTAGGTAATTTTAGCATTTGAATGAAGTAGCGAATTGTTTTTTGGTTACTTTTACTGGAGGGAGACTCTGTACCAGGGTCGTCTGCTTAGGTACCTCCGTCTTACCTATTTCTGCCGCGAAGCAGCAGTGCTTGCATTGCTGTGTTCCGGTTTGAAGGGTAAGATATGGCAGTGATATTACTGGGTACTGTGACTTTACATCTTGTGTCACAAGTTGGCAACGTACACTGGTTCTTGTGGGGGTTGCAGTTTTACTGCGAATCTCACAAGAGCCACATGTATTATAGGTGAGTGTTACCACTTACCATCAGGTGGGCAGTTTGCTTGTTTGCCAACCTTCTACAATAAAAAAAAACAACTCATTTTTCATTACAATGAAATGAAAATGTCAATTAAAATCATTTACCATTTCTTTGCTATTTTTTAGTTTCGATTATGTACCTACTTAGATGACCCTAGGTTGCTTTTATTACATAAAGAACAATTCGACACAGCGAGCGATCGCTAATCCTTACGTTGGCTCGGAATTTGTTTTATTATATCAGAGACGATGACGTATGTTATCGTTTCGCTTTGAAACGACTGCAACTTGTCTTGAGCAGATTTTTTTGTGCGTTAACGTATTATATTTATGAACGTTCATTCTTCGCCGATATTCGGGTCGGCTGGAGTTCATTGCTTTTTCAACCGCGATCTTTTGTAGTTCGTGTGTGTTGCGACGTAGAAATCCATCCGTCTTTACAAAACATGGTCTAAGCTTAGTCCTGGTTTAAATTAGGACTAAATTGACGCTGTTTCTATCTCTGTCTATTAATTTATTTTTTTGTTTGTTTTATGTAATTTGTAATTATAATGTGTTGTTTTTATAATATATGTATACTATACAGGATGTAACTGAACACCCCAATAACATTTAAGGGTATGTATTCATCAGAAGTAGAGATTCTGTAGGAAAATATTAGGGCTAGCAAACCTACTTTTTTCCCCATACAAACTAAATAAATATTTTTTCGGTATTAAGTGCCGACAACCCTACGTAAGCGTACGAGGAATATACGCTCACGTCATACAAACTAAATAAATTATTTTTGGTATTGCCGACAGCCATACTTAAGCGTAGGAGGAATACTACGCTCATGTCTGTCACGTGTCATTTTGTGCTTAAATTTCTTTTGTGTTAAGAGCTGATTATGGTTGTCACTTGAAAGTTTTTGCTTTCAGTTTAAAATCAAATATCTCTGAAAGTATTGGGGTTCCAGGTCACAGACAAACACTGAAGGTCCATTTAGTATCTAACTTATATGCCCCTCAAATGTTATTGGGGTTTTCAGTTAAACCCCGGTATATACTTATTTAATAATGTCATGATCCTAGTTGGTCGAATAAATAAAATTTTATTATTATTAACACAAGTGAAAGCACACTAGGTTTAAGCCAGACTAACTTAGAACCAGGTTTAGACCAGGTTTTGTAATAGTACCGCCTATGTTTTATTTTCACCGTCAAAATATCGGTCACGGATAGTTCGCGCTTAAACGTCTTCGAGCTTGTAATTCTTACTACATCTGCTATAATCGTTAGCATCCCTTAAACCACAGAACAGAATAAATAATAGTACTAAAGTACAGAAGGATCACTCTCGAAGAAAGGCCAAGATTAGGTATGAAAATTCACCTACTCTTACGACCTTCATCACGGGAAATTGCAATTTATTGCATGACACGAGTGTGCCAATTCCGTTACGCGTCGCTGACCCGATACCGATTTGGCGATAAGAGCGCAGGGTTCCCACTCGCCGATATGCAGTTATCGTTACAGAAATTACCGAGAGAAATCTTAATTATTACGTGCAAACGCGGCAACGTGCGACCGGCCCGGCCGGTGCGCCTGCCTAACGTACCTAAACTGCGGAGTGAAACCCCCTGACCAAAGCTCGAATTTAAATTAGTGTAAATATAATGTATGTGTTTCCGCAACACCAATTTTGATAAAGTCTTTATAGTGGTGCTTTAAACACCAAACAAGACAATTGGGATGATGACTGAATTCTAATTGTTACGTTTCGACATTAAATATTAATATACCGTGGAAAAAGATGCAGTCCTGTGAAATTAGAATTAAAATCGGCTTAGAAATACATTAGATACAAGCATTTTAAGTTGTTAATTTGAAGGCGATTAGACAGAGAGATCCGACATCAACCGTGACGTCATTGTTGAGTACGGCCATATAAACTCCTTGTAAATTGCCGTTTTGCTAGAAAGAGATGACGAAAAATCTTTAATACCTTATATCTTGGTTGTTTTTATAGTTATTCGAAAACCGATTTTGTCTTTCTGTTTATTATATGAATGAGCTTCTATTAAAGCAAAAAAAAATTTTGTCATCTAGTCTTAACCAAAATCTAAATATTCTTTATTCAAATATAATTTGATAAAAAGTTCTTTAGAATCGTCCAAATTTTTTACCATCTTTTAGCCGATAAGAAGAGTAGCGCTAGAAACTTATCAGCTTTATCGGAAAGGTACCGACATTTATACAAAGAATTATGTCGATACCAAACACAGCAATATTTGTTTACATAAATAATTGTACACAAGAACAATTCCCTACATTATAACGAGTTACATAATTTATTTCATTGCTTCTCCCTGAAAGGTCACTGCAGCATTATTACTTATCACATTTTTTCCTATTACGATATAGTTAAGCTTTTTAAAGGGTGTTATTTAAATGGTTAGCATAGTATTCGTATTTTTGTGAGCAGAAAAATATAATCTGTGAGCAGAAATAGCTGATTGATCAGCAACTCATGGCCAGCAAACATTCCAAAATCAATCAGCAATTTATGTCATTCTGGATGGCTGTAATTATTTTTATGTAACTTGGCGGTAAGTTGTATGGGACCACATAAATTATTTAATGATGCATTTAATATCATTGTGCAATTCATCAACATTTTTTTTGTATGAGGTACTCATATTGCTATTTGTTAAATCCAATTCTCTAACAATAAAATCTGACTGTCATCGAAGAAACTCCTGCAGCGTATAGTACGGTTTTTGTTTTATTTATGTTTTTAACCTCTTCTTAAATAAGTGCATTTTTTTTCTCGTTGCACATATTATCAGGTATTTTATTAAATATTTCACCGCACATTAATACCACTATCTTCAAATTAACACCACTATTCCTCAGTTTGCTGCGCGCACTGCAGTCAGTTCTCTTTCTGCCAATAACTTCAATATCCTGATTGCTGCCGCATTCTAAATTTGAATGGGCGCGTCTGGCTCCAATTTTCATCGCGTTCAACTTTTGCAACTCTGTGAATTATGAAGCATTGTGAACGCTGCCGAGGCCTTTGTCCGAGATTTTATTACTAAGGCTGTATATTACTTATATAAAATTCGTCATTCTCTACTTCTTAATAGCTATCTCTCTTCATTTTATAAATAGCTTTTCAAATGTTGTAAATATAAATAATGTAGGTAAATGTAAATTTACGTCTAAATTTTGATGAGTAATCTTTTCGCATTTTAAGGGTTTTCGTACCTCAAAAGGAAAATGGAAACCCTTTTAGAATCACTCGGTTGTTCGTCTATACAACAGTCCGTCTGTCCGTCTGTACGTCAAGACCCTTATTCTCGAGAACGCGTAGAGATCGCAAGCGTCCATTGGTTGCGGTAACCGTCTAACATTATCAATTTTGCTTATTCACCATCTGCACTGCATAATAGACCTTTGCATCGAGTCTGGCTGCGACTAATCATGTCTAAGATTTTGGCAAAGAGAGTTTCAATTTAAATCTGCAATGCCAAGCACCTGTGACTTTGGGCAGGAGCCAACGCTCGGCGATCAGTCTTTCAAATACTTAAAATGCGGTGTTAAATGGACACATATTCATTTCAGAGGGTTTTACTGAAAATCTACTTGTTTCCATCGGCTAAAAGAAATAATACATTGTTACCATAGTGGTGAAAGTAACTTATTTAGTCCCGAGCCGGGGTTGGCAATGGTTCGAGGGACTAAATAAGTATTTAACCCGAGGTAAGCACTGTGCTTTTCATTACGAATACAAGGAAAGTAAAAATGAAAACGTGAATTATGTAAAGAAAAAACGAGTGAATTTTATTTTACATAAATCAACAACTTTAGCCTCTTCTCTTATGAAATCAGGCGTTAAATCCATATCTGAATCAGTTGAACTCATTATGTTAATACAAATCCCTGCTATACGGAAGATTATACAAAACTCTACAACTCGAAAAAACAAATGAAGATCGAATTACGGCTTCCCCGCCTATTTCGTTATTTTGTTTTTTTTTTCTGCGGCTAGCCAGCTATTCAACCCTTATTTTGCTTTTTCATCATTGAATTTATTTTTATATTTTTCCCAAATCTATGTTATTTAAAGAAATAGTTGAAAGTTAATTATAATAAAGTCATTCGTCATCATCATCACAGCTCATACACGTCCCCACCGAGGGGCACGAGCCTACCCTAACTAGTTAGGGCGATTAGGCCTTAGTCAAACCACGCTGGCCCAGTGCGGTTTGAAGACTTCACATACACCTTTGAATTACTTTGCAGGTGTATGCAGGGTTCCTCACGATGTTTTCCTTCACTGTAGGAGCGTCAGATAAATGTACACATGAAATTCGTGAAACGAAAAACACATTGGTACATGGCAGGATCGATCGCGGGCCTCCCGATTCTACTTGGGCCACAGTCCAGTGCCGAGGCCACAGCGCCACCGACGCTCTTGCAGTAACAATTACATTAACATTTTATAGGCAACCTTATTGCTAAGGTAGCAATTTTTACCAGGCAACCTTGGGGTTAATTAAAGTTCTTGCTAGGGTAATGATGGGAATCATCACTAACCATCGTGTGAGATGGAGGCCAATTTAAGAGCATTCCTGTCATATGTAAAACACACTTTATTTGCAATAAAATATAGGGTAAATGTAAGGTATAAATATCATTTTTTCCCTATGCCTATTAATCTTTTGAAAAAGCCGACTCCTCTAAAACTAAACCGATTTTATTGTTTTTTGCATAAAAAATAAAGACTTTGGCTGTAGTGTTTCTATGTCTTATTTCTTTCATATAATCTCCTCAAATTTGTTTGCTGGATATTTGAATATAGCAAAATGTAGTCAATTTTCAGATTTTTTAAGTTTTAAGTCCCTTTTAATACAAAAGCTAAGCGTAAAAACATGCAAATAGTGGCTATAGAATAAGTACTATTTTGCCGAAATAGAGCAACTATTGCCAGTGTCCAGGAAGGAAACAGGGGACTACATTCGTATGGATAACCGGTCCGCATGATTTCCACTTAATATATACCTGTCGACTTTGTCCTTAGTTCTCTCGAAACCACAATTTTTGGGTCACCAGCAGTCGGACCAATGCCCGTAATATCAATTGGACGAAAGGCATTCAAATGGAATCTCTGAAGGCTGGTCATAATTCAGGATCCGTTTTCAAGCGCGGATACGGTTCGCTCGGATATCGTAAATCAAGGTGGGATACGATTATTAATTACGGATACTGCGTGAGCAAGGCTGGGCTTGGGTTATGATAGTTTATGTCGGATTTTCGGGATCACTTACTGTAGACGCAAAAATATTGGCGTTTGCGATATTGTCATTACTCGGAGTAATTGGATGTGTTGTTTTAGGCTATGGTCTCCTATAAACGCCATCGGCCGCGTACAGCGTCACGCCGTACGCTGCGTTACGATGCTTACTATAGAAATGTACTGTTATAGTCTCTTTCGTACGCTGACCTGAGCGTGTGGACGCCGTAGGTGACATTGGAACGCTTTACGCCGCGTCTCTAGTTATTTCGAACCATTTGCAGCGTAAACGTCTTATTCGGCGTCAGTACAAAATGTCGAAATTTAATAAACAAAAAGATAAATTACTGATTGAATCAGTCCAATGTTATAGTGCATTATACAATAAAAGTGATAAGGAACATGAAAATAATATTTATAAACACAAATGTTTACAGCAACTTTTCGTCAGGTGATATGGGATAGAATGCATTTTTGATGGCAGTTTTATTGCAAAAGTTCTAATATATTAAAGTAAAGTAAAGTAATGTTTATTTCGTATAGTGATTACACAATATTAATCTAGGATAAATAACAAAACAAAAGTAAAGACAGAACTGAATATGAATGATCAGCGAGTCCCAAACTCGGCACAGCCTGTCTTTTGGAACTCAGTTTTAGATTTTACAAATTCTTGCAATAGTAGCGCGCGCAAGCGCTTGATTCTAAAGATTTTATATAATTTGTGATATACATACTTTTACAAGATTTTAACATTCAATTATTTTTGCTTGCAATCTATTAATTTAAAAAAAAATTGTTACTACGTACTACTTATTACTACTAACAAATTTAGAATACAGGCGAACATAAAGGATATCAAATAATATAATAAGGTATATAATAATTACACTTAAATTTTTTATTTATTTAAAATTACCCATTTGTGAATCATTATGAATAATTGCCAGCACCCAAAACCGGAACCGCAACCGGGGATGAAATTGGAGAAATACTATCAAACGCAATGCTCCTTACTTGAGCATTGTGAAATTGAAATCTAGATTAATGCTTTGGATATGGTAACATCATAAACTTTAACAAGGGTTTCTGTCTCATTATACGACAGTGTGAGCAACCATTTTTTCAGTTTTCCTCTGGCTTTCCAATGGGACACTTCTTTTATGTCGCAGAGCTTACTTACTTCGTTATAAGTGAAACCGTATATATATGGAGGAAGCCGGCATGCAAATACTGTCCGCACCTTCGGGAGAATAATTGACTGTAGGTTACTACGTTTTGTTTTGTCGACAGCTCGAGAAACAAATAATTGTCTGACTGTTAACACCCTGGCCTCCTGATAGAGTTTATCAGTGGGATAACGTCGTGGTTTTCCCATCATTACCTTAATGACAGCTCGTTGGGCCCTCTCTACAGCAATGATTTTTGATTTGGCTGCACCACCCCAAACTGCAATGCAGTATTGAATCAGAGATTGACATAGGGAAGTGTACACTAAACTTTTGACCTGAGTACTGGCAGCTGGTCCGAGACTCTTCATCACATAGATTATTTTTCGCACTCTGATTCGATTATATGTTTGAATTGTTCTTGATTGATACGAAAATATTCCATAAATTTAGTCTTTGAGTTGTTTCATTATTAAAATCTGGAAACATCCATCATTCTTTCTCTTTATAAATAATTGGTGCCTTGTTGCCCTGAGTTTTCTTCGTATGCGGTTGTTTTATACCTCCTCTTCAAGTAACACAAACGCAGTCAAAAGTGTCGACTTTTTATCCATTTTTTATTTTTATAACACGACTACGCGCGAGCGCTGTTTGTCGTCGTTCGCGTATGAGATGTATTGACCGCTGACGCTGTGCCTGGCGGTCAGACGTCGATCGAAACGTTTACGCTGAAGTCAGACGCTGCATATAGCATTTAATAGGAGACCGAGGAATAAGGGTTTCGTTCCTCAAATAAGAAAAAAAAACGGAACCCTTGTGGGATTATCTCGTTGTTGTGTGGAAAACTATAATGTGGAATCTGATCACCCAGGATATTTCAGGAAACAAAATAAGTAAATTAAAATCATGTGGAATTTGATCACCTGGGTGATATCACCCAGGTGATCAAAGTGGAATAATCCTTTATTTTCACCCTTCTACCCCTATTTTTAACCGGCCTCAAAAAAGGAGCCTCCTCCTTTCTCAATTCGAAGCGTATGTTTTTTTTTGTGTGTATGTTACGCGATTACGCCGCTAATTGTGGACCGATTTTCATAATTCTTTTTGTATTCGATAGAGTATATTCCAAGGGTGATCCCATAGGCACCAAAGTCAGGATCTGATGATGGAATCTCATGAAAATCGAGGAAAACCCTTAAATTTCAAGTTGTGTCCAACGTGTTTTGTGTGTATGTTACGCGATTACGCCGCCAATTGTAAACCGATTTTCAAAATTCTTTTTGCATGTGATAGAGTATACTCCTAGAGTGGTCCCAAGGTCACCAAAGTCAGGATCTGATGATGGGATCCCATGCACATCGAGGGAAACGCTAATTAAATACCAGCTAACCGAAGATGCGCTGGTATTTATTTAGGGTTTCTTTCACTAAAAAGATTTCATTCACTAAAAATTTAAAAATATTTAAAAAAAAATAAAAACCGACTTCAAAATCACTGAAAAGTTAAAAATAATATAAGAATAGGTACAGACAACATCACACTTCTATATTGAATTCGGTGGCAAATTTTAAGTCTTACTAGGAGATCATCGTTTAGCACCGACTTCAATATAGTAAAAGTATGATGTTGTCTGTACCTATTCTTATATTATTTTTAACTTTTCAGTGATTTTGAAGTCGGTTTTTATTTTTTGTAAAATATATTTTTTGATAATATTTTTACTAACATCTCTATTTTTTTATGCGAAACGTAGTTCGCGGGCACAGCTAGTATTTTTATATACCTATATATTTTTTATGTAATATATTATTAACTCCAACATTGGTGTCATTTGAATAATGGTTGACTTTGTAATAAATCTTTCTCATACGAGTATTTTTATGTACATGCTCTTCAAACTTGGATTAATCCACTTTGAGCTCCTGGGTGATATCGCCTAGGTGATCATGGTGATTTTATGAAAAGGCATATCAGCAACACTGTAGCATGGACCTCCAAAAAAAGTAGATTTTTTGTATTTCCTCCGTGTCACTTAATAACAGTTTTTGATTGTGTAAACATCCTCTATCGATGAACATTGACATATACGTATCCGTCAATGTCGATAGATATAGGCATCGTCTTGAGACCTTATGGATATTATAATCTAATGTGGTTAATAAAAATACGCTGGAACATGTAAAACTTGGAATTCATTAACGCCTAAAAATCATCATCATCATTGCAGCCAAGGGAGGCCCATTGTTGGACATAGATCTCCACCAGAAAAAAAGTATAAAAATTTTAATGGGTTCTCTTTAGATCGTTGTAAAAATATTCAAAACCATTTCTAAATGAATAAACTACTTATAGAAGCTTTCATGTGTCAGTTCACCATTATAATTCACCACCATATAGGCAGTTAAATAAAAATCGGATAGAAAATAAACGTGCCAGTTGAACTGTAACTATAAAATTAAAATAAATATACGTATTCCAAGTATCCCCCATAACAAGGTTAACAAATTGAAAATGTCTGCGAAGCGTTTGACAGGTCGTCCGGCATCCATTTTGACAAAACGGCACCCGGCATTCGAGTCACGTGCGGCACAATAAATAAGGCAGACAGTATCTCTATTTACCTATTCTGTTGCGCATATAATCGAGACGGGCGAATATTTCGATGGGAACACTTGTATCATTGTCGGCAGTTGCGCTGTTAAATATTGATAGATCGTAGATAGATAATTCAACAGGCGTTAGGTACGAGCGATAGCGAATTGAAATTGTCAAGGAGCCACTTTACAATATTGGAATTTTAAACGTATTGATTTCATTTTGTAAAGGCTTAGATAATAGGCTAGATGAATAAAAAAAATATTGCTTTAATAGAAGCTCATTCATATAATAAACAGAAAGAAAAAAATCGGTTTTCGAATAACTATAAAAACAACCAAGATATAAGGTATTAAAGATTTTCCTCGATCTCTTTCTAGCAAAACGGCAATTGACATGGAGTTTATATGGCCGTACTAAACTCCATGTCAATTGCCGTTTTGCTAGAAAGAGATCGAGGAAAATCTTTAATACCTTATATCTTGGTTGTTTTTATAGTTATTCGAAAACCGATTTTTTTCTTTCTGTTTATTATATGAATGAGCAATGACGTCACGGTTCATGTCGAATCTCTCTGTCTAATCGCCTCCAAATTACCAGCTTAAAATGCTTGTATCTAAGTAATGTATTTCTAAGCCGATTTTAATTCTAATTTGTCATGATTGCATCTTTTTCTACGATATTTTAATATTTTATGACGAGACGTGAAAATTAGAATTCAGTCATCATCCCAATTCAAGCATTTCAAAAAGAGTAATAATAGTATTTAAAGATTGTACGATACGGCCCGGAGCCGTTCAATGCAAATAAATGTAGCAATTCGATAAAAATCGCGTCAGCGTCGAGCACGCCGGAGTGGAGTACCCGGCTTGGCGATCCCGACGCGAGGCATTAGTCCTCGCGCTGGGTCACAACTAGTGTTGCCCAAAATAGGTCTTGGCCTTGCAGTCTTGCGAGACTCTTGCTGCAAGGCCGAGACCAAGATCGGCCTAATTGTAGCAAGATCATGACCAAGGTGATCCATGCAAGATTTGAGCAAGGGTCTTGTTCAAGGTTGAACCATGCAATATTTGAGTGAGACCCTTGCTCGAATCTTGCATGGGTCAGTCTGGGTCCAGTTGGTTAGCTCGCAAGACTGCTATACCAAGGCCAATTTTGGGCAACACTAGTCACAACGGAACTCGCGCTAGCCGACATCGTTAGAAAGATGGCGACCTGCGCCAAAGTATCCTTCTGGGAAGACGTTATTTCATAGGAAGCTGTAGAGTCAGTGCGGGAAGGAGATCCTATTGCCGCCCCGCTCTTTCTCAGATGGTTGGATAGTAGGTAGTAGGCCTACATTGGTGTTTTCCAATCACTCTAAGCAGCTAGGGAGGGTTATAGCCCGTCGGGAGGAAACGCCGCAGTGTCATCACTGCGACGCTCCCGACGACACTGCCGAGCACACCCTGCTGGTGTGCCCGGCTTGGCGACGCCAGCGCAGCGAACTTAACGTTGCGCTGGGAGGCGGAGACCTCTCGCTGCCGAGCATGGTCGTGGCCATGCTCCGTGGCGGGGCGGAATGGGGGGCTGTCGCCTCCTTCTGCGAGGACGTCATCTCGCAGAAGGAGGCCGCGGAGAGGGAGCGGGAGAATGATCCTCAAGCCGCTCCCATCCGCCGCAGACGGACAGGCAGGCGAAGGCGGGCATTCGCGCAAGCAATGCCCGTCTAATGACCCTGCCGTGGAGGCCTGCGTGCATGGTTGGCCCCGTGTACGCCGCCGTAAGGCCCTCCGTCTGGGGATTGCCCTGGTGTTCTCGGGCAATCCCCCCTTGGCGATAGCCCGACCAGTTAGGTCGGGCTAGCCCGGGCGCGTTGGTAGTGGTAGTCGCAGTGTGGACCCTACCACGCGCGTCCATAAGGGCAGGAAGAACACCGGGGGGTTTGGTGGGTAGGCTTGGCACTCTGCCGGGAGAGCCCCACACATGCTCGTCGTCTAGCCAACGGCGAGTACGGTGCGGTCACGCATTCCCCTCGAAAAAAAAAAAAAAAAAAAAAAAAAAAAGGGCGGGTTATAGCCCAATCGGACTGACATCTTACTGGGATATATTATAGCCCTTTGGAAGAGAGGGGTGGTCACAAACGAGTGAACCTGGTGACCCCTCCCTAAGCGAAGTCCTAGCTTGTCTCCAGGGGGAACGTTCGGTGAATTGGTCTTCCCGATTCCGAACGTACCTCTATCGGGGGCGGAGGGGTTTCAGAGGGTGGTCTCGGGTCCACCAGTAACCGCTGGTGGCGTACCAAAGTTAGTGGCCTAGATAACTTAGCGCCTTGGCATGGTAACAGAGTCCCCTGCCCCAAAAAAAGGAAAAACTCGTGTCAGTGAATTGGCACTGCGCCGGCGCAGTTTAATTCGCGCGATGACAGCTATACGTTATCTTTATTTATAAATGGCTTTGGTGACTGACTTGAGTTATCAACGTAGAGATCAAACTTTGGAGCTAAAGCATCACAGCTCATACAAGCACCGAGGGGCACGAGCCTACCCTAAATAATTAGGGCGATTAGGCCTTAGTCAAACCACGCTGGATTTGTAGACTTCACATACACCTCGGAATTACTTCGCAGGCGGCATCATAAAAAAAGCATCGGCCACCTAAAAATTCCCACAAGAAGCCGAGAAGAAACTCCGAGTCAAAAATACATATAAGCGAAATGTTCGTTCGCGAGCACAGTATGTTGTTAATAAGTCCGGTTTAGCCGATCGCCGAACTAATCGTGCGTAATACTACAACATTTTTACCATACCATTTCTCCAATTATCATATTATGTTTGGTAACAACATAATTTATTGTATTATGATTAGTGTATAAGTCTATAACTTATTTTTTTGACATTTTAAGCATACCGATTGTATTTTTTTTTAACATTCAATGACTATGTAACAAAACCAAAATTGTAAATGGCGATTTAAAAGAGGAGTAAAAAAATTTGACCTTTCGAGTTTCTTGCCTGTTCTTCTCAAGAAGGCTCTCCCAATTTCCGAACAGGTGTAGATTCAAAAATTTTTTTTCATTACTACTTGTATTTGCAGACATCTTGAGTAGGTATATTTAGGATGTATGCACATACAAGGTTAAATATGTTTCGTTTAAATTAGAATGTTTTGCTTTGTTTTGACGTCAATAAGTGCCTGTAAAGGCCTAAGTTGAATAAAGATTTTTGAATTTGAATTGTGTTACCTCTACCACGGCAAATTTAGCATAGGGGTTAAAATATGAAATTGCCGTTTTTTCCGTTTGTTTATATAATTTTATTACTTTTAATTTAAGAGTTATAAAAAATAATGTTTTTATTACTTTTTGACTCTAGAGTGCACGTTTTGGTTACAATTTAATCTCAGAATTTGTTAATTAATTTATTAAAAAAATCACAAAAATTACCCCCCATTTTTGTCAGAATGTTGTACACATTATTGACGATAACTTTGAGAAAACTAATTTTCTTGTCTGCAAAATAATGTTATTACTTAGTTTAAAGTCTATTGTCCAGTCTCTAAAAGTTTCATTGAAGTTTGCTTTATTGGTTATTAGATAACTAAGAAAAATGTAAGTATGAAATAAGCAATGTTAGTGGTAACAGTCACCATAGAGTATACGTGGTTCTTGTGAGATTTACAGCAAATCCGCAAACCCTTTCTTTATGGAGGGAAGATACATTTTTTACGGTATTCAACAAGGGACTTGAGCTGACTAGGCCACCCCAAGGATATGCCGGACTCGGGTAGAAGACCCAATACCTGCTAAAAACCCTCCAGATACCTCTACCTCCGTAGAGACACAATCGGGATCGGCGTTAGCCATAACCCTACAATAACCACAGTCTGCTTTGTCAACTTGTGAAATAATATGCAAAGTCACCGTAACCTGTAATTTCACTGCCATATCTTATCCTTCAAACCGGAACACTTTGCAGCAGAAATAGGTAAGTCGGAGGAACCCAAGCAGGTGACCCTGGTACACGGTCTCCCTCCGTTGAAAGTGTTTAATTTTTTAATTCTATTTCAATAGAAGCACAAATAATAAACTGGCATACCATTCAAAATTAATTAGAAATCATGATGACTACCCACAAATATTAAGCAAATTAAAATTAAAAGTTCCGTTAAGTACGAGTATCCACGCACGCGAATAACTCCTTTCCAAACTCCAATACGAAAATCTGTTTTAGGCCATAACTCTCCACTCTCCCGTATGGTACGGCTATATAATGAAGTCAGCGACTGTGTAGACATTTTTTTTTTGATTCCCTGACAGCCTTTCGTAGGACATTAATACAAGTATTGCCACCTTTGCGACACTCGGGGACTATGTTACGATAATACGAGTACATAACGTGTAGATGTGCCACAATTTTATAGTCATTTTAATGTTATTTTTTAGTATTACTTTTAATATTATTGTTTTATTTAATGCACTGTTTCATCAGCGGATGCGGTGTTTGTCTATAAAGTAGCATAATTAGATCTAAGCTATTTGATATCTGAATTATATGTTAAGAACATTGTGACTACTGTTGACAAACCTATTAAATAAAAATATAAAGTTGGTGTGACCACGCCAGCTTTTCTTTCGCTGCTAGATTTGTACAATGTAAAAATACGTATAGCAGAGAAATGTCACAGTGCAGCAGTGCTCGATCAATACTCGGAACCCGTCCGTCGATGTTTAACGGAAGTAATTGTGCAGCACCGAAAATAATTACCATCCGACAGAACTGCCGTCATGTTTTCCAGCTGCGAATATTTTAATCGAGTGGACTTTTATATAGCACAGATTGAATTATAACAGCTTTTCATGTCTGTAGATGGATCTGTGCTGTTTTCATCACAATTCATATTCTACCCCACCTAAGGGAGGGGCTGGAGGGGCCTACTCTAATTTCCGTGAAAAAATTTCTTGACAGATTGACGTACAGACTGACAGACGAACAACGGGGTGATCCTTAAAGAGTTCCGTTTTTATTCTTTTTGAGGTTCGAAACCCTAAAAATAATATATATAATAATTTCTTTTTGAGGTTCGAAACCCTAAAAATAGGTACCTATTCATATACTTAGATAAGTGAGTATGGAACCCTCGCTGAGCGAGTTCAACCCGCATGTGGTCATCTGATCAACCATCTCCCAAGATTGATGAGGAGAGTGGTGTGATGACTGGTACTTTGGACCTACCTATTTACTTTTTAGCTTTTCAGTACATTATCTTTTAAACCGTTTTACTTATTAAAAAAACAATGATTATTTTCAAGCTTCTAGTTTCTTTCTACTAGTCAAGTTCTTTAGCTTGAAACCTATGTTGAGGGGAATTGAAGAAAATTTAATGCGCCATTTTGTGATGGCGGCCATCTTGTATTTAAAACAATAAGTACTGAACATACATAGTTTTATTGTTATCAGAATTACACGTGTGTACCAAATTTCAGATCAGTCGGTCAAGAGGAGGAGCGTAAAATTTTAATTACCTACTTAATTGTACCTAAATTTATATCTACAATAAATTCATTTCATTTTTTTCATTTCATTTCATAATTTGACCCAATAACAACAAACAGGGCAAGCTAAATAAAACCGTTTAATATATTATTCAGCATCATCCTGCCCTTATAACACCCTTTGTGGGGTCAGCATAACATGTTTTCTTCATCTATTCATCTCTGTCATACATACGTCATCTCAGCACTAACTCTTTTCGCACGCATACCCTACTTTACGCAATCTATCCATAATTGCTTAGATCTTAATTAACAATTAATATGTCCCTCTACAATCCCAGATAACAATGCAAGTCTGGCAGGTTTGACCCAAACTTTCTAGTTCGGGCTAGCGTAATATACGCTAGCCCGTGTAGCGTAATATACGCTAGTAATTCAAGCCTCACGTCGCTACGAGCTCGAGCAACAGGGTTGTTGCTGATGGTAAATAATTTTATTTTATTTATTTTCTATTTAATTTATTAGAAACAAACAGTCACATAAATTTGTTGTTACTACAAACAAAGTATTTTAAGTCGTACACTTACAGTTTCCTTAATTAAAATAGAATAAATAATAGTACTAAAGTACTATCGCATGGCTACAAGGGCAGTCACGAATGCAGTTCGCCGCAGGGCATACGCACGAGTCAAACGGAGCGCAAGGTCGGTCGCGGTAGCGCAAGCTAGCAGCCCTATCGCGGGCCACGCACCAAGCGATGCCGAGCGGCCTTAAGGGCCCACCATCCGCGCGAGCCCGAGCTAGTTTAGGTAAGGCGCATAACACATTGCACCGGACACCGCTGCGGTGTACGGAGGGACGAAAACCGCATGCGGCTGCGGCGGCACGGAACCGTGCCACCGTACGGTTTGCTCCGTATCATCGTCCGGAGCTGCGGTGCACGAGGACGCCCCGCATCACCGCATTATCTATGTTGAGATCTATTACGCGTATGCACGTCCTTTCTACGCAAAAATCCGTACGATACTGCAGCACAGTGTGGCATACCCCGCGGACCGCACCGCATCACCGTCCGGGAGTGCGGTGCCGTCGCGCGCGCCGCACAACCGCACGGTGATGCGGTGCGAGTGTGTTATACCCTGCGGTTTTTGTATACAAATTAAGATTCTCCAGTCAAAATTAAAAACCGCAGCACCGCACACCGGAGCGGTGTCCGGTGCAATGTGTTATGCGCCATTTGTCTAGTCTCCGTTTGTGTGCGTCGCTCACGCACACAAGCGCACTCGGTCGAGCGATCGTTGCGGCCGCCTAGCAAAATACCGTAGGTTTTTATTTTGGAAAGAATAGTTGTTTATTACTGTGTTAAACTATAGTAAATACAGGCATGTGTTTATCAAGTTTTATTTTTACAAGCTTTTATTTAGCTTGCACTGTAAGTATATAACATAAAGTAGATTTGACCACTTCCCGGTTTCCGATTGGGCTGAAATTTTGCATGCATATGTATATCGCGTGACAGACAATGCAATATTATGATAACATGGAGCTGATCTGATGAAGGAACTGGACGGTGGCAATAGTAACTCCGTAATAAAACGACACAACCCCATCGAGTTCAGGCTCGTTTGATTCGCATTGACGAGTATGAGTATTTTGATTCATTATGGTAACCAGGGTCTGATGCTGGAGTTCAAGATGGCCATAGGAACTCCGAAATAAAACGACACAACCCCATCGAGTTTGGGCTCGTTTGATTCGTATTAACGAGTACTTCGGTCCTATATGGTAACCAGGGTCTGATGCTAGAGTTGGAAGGTGGCCATAGGAACTCCGCAATAAAACGACACAGCCCCATCGAGTTTGAACTCGTTTGATTTGTATTGACGAGAACTTGGATACTATATGGTAACCAGAGTCTGATGCTGGAACTGGAAGTTGGCCATAGGAACTCCGCAATCAAACAACGCAACCCCATCGAGTTTAGGCTCATTTGATTCGTATTGACGAGTACTTTGGTCCTATATGGTAACAAGGGTCTGATGCTGGAGTTGGGAGGTGGCCATAGGAACTACGCAATAAAACGACACAGCCCCATCGAGTTTGGGCTCGTTTGATTCGTATTGACGAGTACTTTGGTCCTATATGGTAACCAGGGTCTGATACTGCAGCTGGAAGGAGGCCATAGGAACTCCGCAATAAAGCAACACAACCCCATCGAGTTTGGGCTCGTTTGATTCGTATTGACGAGCACTTTGGTCCTAAATGGTAACCAGGGTCTGATGCTGCAGCTGGAAGGAGGCCATAGGAACTCCGCAATAAAGCAACAAAACCCCATCGAGTTTGGGCTCGTTTGATTCGTATTGACGAGCACTTTGGTCCTATATGGTAACCAGGGTCTGATGCTGGAATTGGGAGGTGGCCATAGGAACTCTGCAATAAAACGACACAGCTCCATCGAGTTTAGGCTTGTTTGATTCGTATTGACGAGTACTTTAGTCCTATATGGTAACCAGGGTCTGATGCTGAAGTTGGGAGGTGGCCATAGGAATTCCGCAAGAAAACGACACAGCCCCATCGAGTTTGGGCTCGTTTGATTCGTATTGACGAGCACTTTGGTCCTATATGGTAACCAGGTTCTGATGCTGGAATTGGGAGGTGGCCATAGGAACTCTGCAATAAAACGACACAGCTCCATCGAGTTTAGGCTCGTTTGATTCGTATTGACGAGTACTTTAGTCCTATATGGTAACCAGGGTCTGATACTGGAGTTGGGAGGTGGCCATAGGAATTCCGCAAGAAAACGACACAGCCCCATCGAGTTTGGGCTCGTTTGATTCGTATTGACGAGTACTTTGGTCCTATATGGTAACCAGGGTCTGATGCTGCAGCTGGAAGGAGGCCATAGGAACTCAGCAATAAAACAACACAACCCCATCGAGTTTGGACTCATTTGATTCGTATTGACGAGTTCTTTGGTCCTATTTATTTATTTATTTATTTATATATTGCATTACAAGTGTGAGATGAAGTTACACATTGTACCTTGTTAAGGCGTTGCAATTAAATATGAACAGAGAAGGGCAGACATTTAGTTTTACTAACTAGGAATTATTTAATTACATTATTATGAAGACGTGATATTGTAAAGTGCCTAATTACATGGAAAATAAACAAATTGAATAAATTTTAATAAATTAAACAAGCGTCAATAAATAATATTAATATGAATGAATTAAACGAAATGTCAATAGATTAATTGGAATGCCAAAGAATAAAATGAAATGTCAATGTATTAAAATCAAATTAAATTAAATTGTATTAAATTAATTAAACTAGATTAAATCTAATTAAGTCGTTCATAAAATATATAAGTCAATCGAATTATTAGATTTATTTCGAAAACGTGATACTACGAGTATTAAGCGCCTAATTAGGTAAATGGAAGTAAACAGATTGAGTAAAATTTTTATGAAGTAGATTGGATGTCAGTAAATAAAAATTAATATTGTACCCAAATGAATAATTAAATGTCAATCAAATTATAGGATGTCAGTTGATTAAATGGAATGTCAATAAATTAATTAAAATGTCAATAAATGAAATGAAATGTCTATAAAATAAATGAAATGTCAATAAATTATATGTAATGTCCATGTGTCAATATCGAATTAAAATTAAAATGCATTGCCAATAAATTAAATGAAATGTCTATAAATTATATGTAATGTCAATTTGTCAATAACGGATTAAAATTACAATAATTTCAAATAAATAAACTAAATTAAATCAATTTAAAATAAGTATTTTGTATATAAGTCAACATGAATTATTAATTAAAATTAAGGCTTATTAAATTTATCACTAAGATATTGTTCTATAGTGTAATAAATTTTTCCAAGGAGTAATTGCTTTACCATTTTTAAAAACTTTGGCTTACTTTTTTCGTTTTTTATATGTTCGGGTAATTTATTGTATATTTTTATAGACATACAATACGTGCCTGATCTTTGTAGGGCTAGTTTACATAATATTTGCCTTAGATTATTTTTGTAGCGCTGAATATTATGGTGGGGGATATCGCTCTCCTTGACATATAAATGTGAGTATGTTCGTACAAACTTGCACATTTCCAGAATATACATACATGGAAGGGAAAGTATGGACAATTCCGAAAAATGCGGCTTACAGCTGTCAGTTTGTTGGATGTTCGTAAGGATCCTGATACATTTTTTTTGGAGAATAAACAGGTCGTGCATATCTGTGCTATTTCCCCATAAGATCACGCCATAGTTGAGCCATGCATGAGCATATGCATAGTAAGCAGTGAGAGCAATATTTAAATTTGTAGATTTTTTGAGTTCTCTTAACGCATATGTAAATTGAGAGAGTTTTGTTTTAATTTTTTGGATATGAAATTTCCAATTTAAGTTTGAGTCAATTACTATGCCTAGCAATGTAAATGATGGTACACATTCTAATGCAATGTCATTATATGAAAAGTTAATGTCCAGTTTAGATTTTTGGTAAGGTCTAAATTGCATTATTTTAGTTTTAGAAAAGTTGATCTCCAAATTATGCTCATTCATCCAATTGACTATCTTTTTAATAACATTAAATATTTTGTCGTTTATGCCTATGCTATTTTCCACTGAAAACAATAATGAAAAATCATCTGCAAACATTACGCATGTCTCATCTACTATTTTGGGAAGGTCGTTAACATACAACAAAAAAAGTATACAGCCAAGAACACTTCCTTGCGGGATGGAACCACTCATTACCCGTTCTTCAGATATGACTGAGGTGACAAGCTGAGACACCTCGTCAACGCTCTCAATTTGCACACATTGCTTACGGTTGTTTAAAAAGGACCTAAACCATTCATATGCATAGCCTCGAACTCCTATTCCGTATAATTTATTTAAAAGAATATCGAATCTTACTCGTTCATATGCTTTTGTCATATCGAACAAAATACCGATCGCATATTTTTTATCATTTAATAGTTTTAAAACTTGATTTATGTATTGAAATGCTGCATATACTGTGGACCTTCCTTTTCTGAATCCATTTTGGGAGTCATCAAATATTTTATACTTTTCGCAGAACGAATACAAACGCGCGAACATTGCTTTTTCAAATATCTTTGAAATGGTAGGTAAAAGCGCAATTGGTCGATAATTACTTGGGTCTGTCTTGGATTTGTTTTTATGAATTGGTTTTATTATTGCAGTTTTTAACTGATCTGGAAATATTCCCTCCAAAAAGGATTGATTTATTAGAATAGTTAGGGGAATTGACAATTCTTCAGCGCATTTCTTAATGAGTGTAGAAGGTAGCTCATCTATACCAAAACTAGACTTATTTTTAAGGCGTCGTATTATCAATAAGACCTCGCGTGTATCGACTGGCCGCAGGTAAAGGGAATTTTCAGTGGGGTTAAGCACGGGCTGCCCTCGCGGCCGCCGCGTGCCATCTGCCTGTCCCTGAGTAGTATCGCCGACCGATGCATATTGCTCATTAAATGTATTTGCCACTAACTTAGGATCCGACGTTAGGATATTATTGATACGCAATGCTATGTTTTTCTTTGTTTTAAGGTTAGATTTTTTTGTTTGCTCCTTTATTATTTGCCACATACACTTTATTTTATTGTTAGATTTATTCATTTTCTTTATAGAATTTAATTTTTTTGCTTTTAATATTACATTTTTTAGTATTTTACTGTATTGTTTGTAATGATTGTTTAAAATTATGTTTTTTGAATATGTAGCGTGGATTTTTAAAAGTCGCTTATGTTTACACGATTTCTTTATACCATTGGAAAGCCACGATTTCTTTCCTCGTGTTGTGTTAACCCTGATACGTATTTTTGGAATGCTCTGCTCTAATATATTTAATAAAATATTGTTAAAAAGACTGTAATTTTTATTAACATCATTTGTGTCTAAAATTATATTTTGCCAATTTACTTGCTGTAGATAATTTTTAAATTTATTTATATTTTTATCACTATAAATCCTCTTTATTGAATAATGCAGTAAGTTTGTTTTAAAATTTTGGTCTTGAGGGTTAATTTTTAATTGAATTATTGTACTGCTATGGTCTGAAAGTCCAAAATTAGTAACTAATGTATTTATGTTTTCATTAAAATTTGTAAATATTAGGTCAATGCAGCTTGACGAATTTTTGACAACGCGTGTTGGCGATGTAATATGCTGTTTAAAATTGTATTCTAACATAAAATCTAATAATTCTGTTGACTTCTTATTATTACTTTCTAAAACGTTAACATTAAAATCACCGCCTATTATTATATTTTTTTGAGAAAATTTAGTTGTAATATATTCTAACATTTTCTACTATTCCAATATAAAACGATTAACAAAATATTACAATTTAAAATTTTCACTGCACAAATCTCAATGATATATTCAACAGACATGTCCATAATTTCTACACGTTCAGCGTATTCGACACTGTTGCTTAATAGTATGCAAACTCCGCCGCCGTTATAGGTCACTCGGTGATAGCATGCTGCCAAGTGATGTTTGTCGAAAGCGACGATCGTAGCCTTGTCCTTAGTAAGCCATGTTTCCGAAACGCATAGGGCTAAGCAATCGGTTTGATCTTCTAAGAATATTTCAAGAGTATCCAGTTTGTTAAACATACTTTGTAGGTTTTGGAATATGATTTTAATGTCTTGTGTCGAGAAATGTCTTTTGGAATGACTGTGTATTGTTGATATTGCCACCTGGAAGTATCTCAGTAGCGGTACTATCTTGATCCGTAGAATGTGTATTTTGTGGTTGTAAAATAGTGCGTCGCGTGAGGTTATGTTCTTTTGTTGGCGAATTTATGGGTGAGTACTGCTTACCGTTTATGAACAATTTATTATTTCTGATTACGGCATGGTCACCTTTATTCCGAGCATTTTTCATAACATTCAGTAAACCTTTTCTTAGTTCAAGTGCAGCGTCATCTAAGTATTCTGTTATTACAAGCCCGGTGTTTTTGAAACAATGTTTATATTTCAATAAATTTTGCACCATTTTTTTGCTGAGTAATTCAATCATTAATGGCCTTTTATGTCCTTATCTGCCAATTCTTACTACTTCCTCAATAAAGCCATGTATATTAATGCCAGTAATATCGTGAAGTATGTATGTAACTTGATCGCTTATATCTTGTTCAGTCTACCATTGATTTTCAGCTAACTCATATAAAACAAACTTCTTGTTGACTTCTTTATATGATAATCTGCCTTGAGTTTGTGGTGTTTGATTTGTTTGTCGTGATTGTAAATTGTTTATTTTTTTATGTAATAGGTTATTTTCAGATTTTATCAATTCAATTTGCGTGTTTAAATTGCTTATCTTCGTTTTTAAGTTTTGCTGTTCAGTCGTCAGTGTTTTTATACTTTGTGCAAATGTGTTTGTGATATTTTGTGTAATTTTTTGTGCAATCTCGTTCAATAGCGTAGTTTTTAAGTCATTTATCAAATTTTTTAATTTATCATCTAATAATTCTTCCATCTGGCTATAAGTTACGCTTTCTGGGGTGGTTTTTCTTAGTATTTTATGGTCCTTTTCTTTTACTACGGTATTTCCCAAGATACTTTCATCTTCAGATATAAGTGAACAAGATTCGTGTGCATTCAATTGGGGTTTCTTTCTCATAGTCACATTATTTTTCTCATTATTAGGCGATAATACCAGATTCTGAGCAGCCACTGTGTGGTTATTACGTACGGGAGTGTTAGTGTTGTCAGTTTTAGGCATCTTAGATCGACAGACCTGGCATTTCCAAGATGCCTTGTGTTCTTTACCCATAGTGTTATTAAACCTTGCACTACTTACGTTTGCACAATCCAAATCATAACTCGCCTTACACGCAGAGCAGCTTAGGAACTCTCTCTTAGGAAGTATTTGAAAACACCCTGCACATTTTGCCATATTGCAGTACTTTATATTAAATTGCCGTATGTCAATATTTAAGGCTGAGCGATAATGACAAATTGGCACATCATCGGAGCAGCCGAAACAACAATAAGCTTATAAATAGTTTTATATGTTTACTGGAATGCGAAAGCTGCCTAAAATAATAGTAAAAAGATTTTTAAAAACAATCTTTTATTTAATGCCCTAATAAGACGAAAATAAACTTAAATTTATTACATGATACATTTTTTATAAAATATAAAAGCTTGTCGCAAGATTTACCTATATATAAAAAAAATATTTTTTCTTAGAATTACCAATATTTATTGAAATGAATATTTTCTTGTGTTTAACGCACTTTTTAGTGCACTGTAGCCATTCGCTGGATTGTAATGAAAAAATAAATTAATGTTTATTTTCCTCTTTTTAGGGCATTAAAATAAAAGTTTGTTTTTATAAATCTTTTGTAATAGCGGCCAACTTGGTTTTTAGTTTTTTTCATGGTGTACCTACTGTATTTTACAAGTCATGCACTTTCATTTGATAACCATATTGTGGGGATTGTACATAAAAATAATCTGTCAATTTGTGACGGCGGCTGTAACTGAATGAAGTTAAAATAAACTCAGAATTGTATTTTGTGGTTTTAATATAATTACGAACCATACAATGTTATAAAAGCAATGGAATGTCAAAAAATATAAAACAAAACAATAATCAAATCTATCAAAAAATAATACAAAATAGGAATACAAAGTAATAGAGTAAACGTATCAAAAGGACAGTGACACGCGTTCGGGAACAGCGGCCATCTTGGATTTGATTATTTTTCATAATATACCTACTATATTCTACAATTCATTCTACAATTCAAACTCTTTCATTTGATATTTTGACAAATTGGGGAAGGTCGCACAAAAGAAAAGATGGGGTTACATACGTATATTATCTAGGCTAAGATCAAAGTACTCATCAAGATAAATCAAACGAGCCCAAACTCGATGGGGTTGCGTTGCTTTATTGCGGAGTTAATATGACCATCTTCCAGCTCCAGCATCAGACCCTGGTTACCATATAGGACCAAAGAACTCATCAATACGAATCAAACGAGCCCAAACTCGATGGAGCTGTGTCGTTTTATTGCGGAGTTCCTATGGCCACCTCCCAACTCCAGCATCAGACCCTGGTTACCATATAGGACCAAAGTACTCGAACGTTAAACGTCTATTTCAGGACTAACTGCTGGGGGCAATATTAAAATTCATTCATGCGATTTGGTTTCCCCTACGCACTGTAGCTGCGACTCCATCTACCGTACTGACGTAACCAAATATCTGGGTGTAATGATTGACGAACATCTCTCTTTCAAATGTCACATCCAATGTCTCTCTACACGTATGAGGAAAATCTCTGGTGTTTTCAGAAAACTGAGAGACATTGCTAACAAAGAGCTGCTTATTATGATATGCAAAGTACTATGTCAGTCTGTTGCTGGGTACTGTATCTCGGTCTGGGGAGGTGCTGCTAAGACGACATTATTGCAGGCTGAACGAGCAAACAGATCTCTGCTCAAAATCACTCTAAAAAAACCATTTACATACCCAACAACAGAACGTTACAGGGAAGCTCAAGTTGTGACGATTCGCCAACTATTTATATTAAAAACCTGTCTGATAGCGCACAAACGGCTTATTAATTCGGATAACTACCGGACACTTTTGGCTAAACGTACTTTTAAAATCCCAGTTCCGTCTGTAAATTCACACTTTGCTACTAGATTTGGCGACTCAGTTAGAGCACGTGTCCATAATGCAACGGTAAGGGCTTGTGACTTAAGGAACTGTTCAGTCTCAGAAGCAAAGAAGATTTTAACTAAATGGTTGCTTACTAATTCATATATTGAAACCGAATCTCTTCTCAGTCGATGTTTCTAAGTTTGTAGTGTTATTAATTATTACTGTAGTGCTATTAATTATTACTAACACATGCAATAGGGTTTTTTGTCATGTCTCATTTAATTTTTTATTTAAATTCAAATTTAATTATTATTGTATTTTTCTTTAGTTTAATTTTTTGATTAGTCTTCGTTAGGTATGTCTTTTTATGTGCTGTTTCTTTCAGTAAGTATTGGGAATTCGGGTCGCAAGACCAAGTAAGCAGTAAATGGTTGCCCAAGATACAGGCACTGCCTAGTTTGGGAACCCCTTTAAATTGAATTGACTCAATTTGCCTATGTACAATGGAAATTATGTATAAATTATATTATAATACGAATCAAACGAGCCCAAACACGATGGGGTTGTGTGGTTTTATTGCGGAGTTCCTATGGCCACCTTCCAGCTCCAGCATCAGACCCTGGTTACCATATAGGACCAAAGTACTCGTCAATACGAATCAAACGAGCCCAAACTCGATGGGGTTGCGTTGTTTGATTGCGAAGTTCCTATGGCCACCTTCCAGTTCCAGCATCAGACTCTGGTTACCATATAGTATCAAAGTTCTCGTCAATACGAATCAAACGAGCTCAAACTCGATGGGCTGTGTCGTTTTATTGCGGAGTTTCTATGGACACCTTCCAGCTCCAGCATCAGACCCTGGTTACCATATAGGACCAAAGAACTCATCAATACGAATCAAACGAGTCCAAACTCGATGGGGTTCTGTCGTTTTATTGCGGAGTTCCTATGGCCACCTCCCAACTCCAGCATCAGACCCTGGTTACCATATAGGACCAAAGAACTCATCAATACGAATCAAACGAGCCCAAACTCGATAGGGTTGCGTTGTTTGATTGCGGAGTTCCTATGGCCACCTTCCAGTTCCAGCATCAGACTCTGGTTACCATATAGTATCAAAGTTCTCGTCAATACGAATCAAACGAGCTCAAACTCGATGGGGCTGTGTCGTTTTATTGCGGAGTTTCTATGGCCACCTTCCAGCTCCAGCATCAGACCCTGGTTACCATATAGGACCAAAGAACTCATCCATACGAATCAAACGAGTCCAAACTCGATGGGGTACTGTCGTTTTATTGCGGAGTTCCTATGGCCACCTCCCAACTCCAGCATCAGACCCTGGTTACCATATAGGACCAAAGAACTGATCAATACGTATCAAACGAGCCCAAACTCTATGGGGTTCTGTCGTTTTATTGCGGAGTTCCTTTGGCTACCTTCCAGCTCCAGCATCATACCCTGGTTACCACATTGGACCAAAGTACTCGTGAATGCGAATCAAACGAGCCCAAACTCGATGGGGTTGTGTCGTTTTATTGCGGAGTTCCTATGGCCACCTTCCAGCTCCAGCATCAGACCCTGGTTACCATATAGGACCAAAGTACTCGTCAATACGAATCAAATGAGCCCAAACTCGATGGGGTTGCGTTGCTTTATTGCGGAGTTCCTTTGGCTACCTTCCAGCTCCAGCATCAGACCCTGGTTACCACATAGGACCAAAGTACTCGTGAATGCGAATCAAACGAGCCCAAACTCGATGGGGTTGTGTGGTTTTATTGCGGAGTTCCTATGGCCACCTTCCAGCTCCAGCATCAGACCCTGGTTACCATATGGGACCAAAGTACTCGTCAATACGAATCAAAAGAGCCCAAACTCGATGGGGTTGCGTTGTTTGATTGCGGAGTTCCTATGGCCACCTTCCAGTTCCAGCATCAGACGCTGGTTATCATATAGTATCAAAGTTCTCGTCAATACGAATTAAACGAGCTCAAACTCGATGGGGCTGTGTCGTTTTATTGCGGAGTTCCTATGGCCTCCTTTCAGCTGCAGCATCAGACCCTGGTTACCATATAGGACCAAAGAACTCATCAATACGAATCAAACTAGCCCAACCTCGATGGGGTTCTGTCGTTTTATTGCGGAGTTCCTTTGGCTACCTTCCAGCTCCAGCATCAGACCCTGGTTACCACATTGGACCAAAGTACTCGTGAATGCGAATCAAACGAGCCCAAACTCGATGGGGTTGTGTCGTTTTATTGCGGAGTTCCTATGGCCACCTTCCAGCTCCAGCATCAGACCCTGGTTACCATATAGGACCAAAGTACTCGTCAATACGAATCAAACGAGCCCAAACTCGATGGGGTTGCGTTGCTTTATTGCGGAGTTCCTTTGGCTACCTTCCAGCTCCAGCATCAGACCCTGGTTACCACATAGGACCAAAGTATTCGTGAATGCGAATCAAACGAGCCCAAACTCAATGGGGTTGTGTGGTTTTAATGCGGAGTTCCTATGGCCACCTTCCAGCTCCAGCATCAGACCCTGGTTACCATATGGGACCAAAGTACTCGTCAATACGAATCAAACGAGCCCAAACTCGATGGGGTTGCGTTGTTTGATTGCGGAGTTCCTATGGCCACCTTCCAGTTCCAGCATCAGACTCTGGTTATCATATAGTATCAAAGTTCTCGTCAATACCAATCAAACGAGCTCAAACTCGATGGGGCTGTGTCGTTTTATTGCGGAGTTCCTATGGCTACCCTTCAGCTCTAGCATCAGATCAGCTCCATGTCGTCATAATACATATACTCGTATACATATGCATGCAAAATTTCAACTTAATCGGAAACCGGGAAGTGGGTCAAATTTATCTCGCAAGATTAGACCCGAACATACATACGAGTAAGCTAAATAAAAGCTTGTAAAAAGGTTTATGAAGATTTTTCGTACGGCAGCCACAAAAAATAAAATTGTTAGTTATCAACTTCTCCGGTGGACTTCGCGTCGTATACATACACAAATAATTACGTGGCCGGGAACGAGCTCAAAGCGACGTGCTCTCACTTCGAGTCTCGATTGCACACTGAATTTCGACGCGCCCGAGCCAAGTATTTGTAAGAAAATCGATAAATGTATGTAAAAAATTTCATATAAAATCAATATACGATAATTTAAAAAAATACCACGGTGTCTGTGTTTTGCTTACCCTTGTTCTATATATTTGTTAAATGAAAATACAATAGGGTTAATTAATGAAGCTAAAAATCACGAACGGTATATGGGTGTAACCCAAATTTTAAGTAAAATTGATGCTATTTTTTAACGAAATGGTATGTAAATTTGAAAAATGGTGACGGTGATAGTGTAAACACATAATTTAAGATCTTAAATTTATTTTTTCCCGGTCAATTAACTCGAACGTTAACGTAAAATATCAAAAACGCCAACGGCCTTTTTGCTATTTTTCGCGCCATGGGTTTCACTCCGCAGTTTAGGTACGTTTGGCCGGCGGACCGACCGGGCCGTATGTGGCAAAAGCTTGCCGCTCGGCTCGCACGCTGGCCGCGTCGCACGTAATAATTGATGTCATTTTTGTAACGATAACTGCATATCGGTGAGTGGGAACCCTGCGCTCCTATCGCCAAATCGGTATCGGGTCAGCGACGCGTAACGGAATAGGAACACTCGTGTCATGCAATAAATTGCAATTTCCCGTGCAGTCAGATGAAGGTCGTAAGAGTAGGTAAATTGTCATACCTAAACTTGCCTTTTCTTCGAGAATGATCCTTCTGTACTTTAGTACTATTATTTATTATGTGCCGTAAGCATTAAGAGGGACCGAGTCGACATACTGTATATGTATACATACTATTACCGTGGTATTGATTTTACCTTGCCTTTTGTTGTTTACACAATTTGATTTTCGACACACCAACCGCCACTAAATGAAAATCTCTTAACAAATCTCTCGCGGGACTAAAGAGTGGCGGTACATCGAAAACTTTTAAGCCGGCCGTCCCAGAAATATTCCAAAGCCCTGACCAAATTCGTTTGCGATTCAAATTATATACCAATGGAAATTGGCAGACGTTTTATTTATTAGCCCTACCTCTTTGATTTTAAGGTCGAATATCCCTTGACACGTCGTGTTAATGAAAGTCCATAATCTGAGGATTATTTTAACTTTTTGAGAGCTGTGAAGGTTAAAAATCACCGTTGCGATATCGGAGAGGTGTTTTAATGAAGCCTAAAGGCTTTGATTGATATTCATAATCAACTAGATTTTGCCTGCGGCTCTAAGTTCAAAATGAATAAAACGAATGAATGAATGTATACTTTATTGCACAAAGAAGAACATAAAAAACAACAAACTATAGAAACGATCACAAAATGCAGCCTTATTGCTAAATAGAAATTTCTGCCAGGCAAGTTTGGGGCTAGGTAGAGTGTGAAAGTAAATAATGGAGCGGGACTTGCATTATAAATACAGACTTAATATAATCTAATATATACATAATTATTAAACTATACATTATTGTTTTTCATATCTTTTAATTTAGATAATTATGTTAGATGTTCGAAATGTCGACCATTTTTTTAATGCAATATTTAACTCGTTTAGGTAACGATACGGTCACTAGTGCGTTTTAATATAATAGGTTGGGGAAAAAGTTACTTCGCATTTTTTAAGAAAATTCAAAACATTTTTTAATATAGTTTATTTACATTTAACTAAAGTATGTAGGTACCATTTTGTTCGAAAACTTTTTGCCATCTTGTAGGTAGGGACATGATCCCATTGCTATAGAAATTTTGGGACTTCTGGTCAAAATACCGCGACAAGTGGTTTTGGCAGTCCTCTCGTGATGTTAACCTGACACTGCCTAAAGAATTCTGAAGAGACCGAAACAGGTGGAAATCTGAAGGTGCAAGGTCAGGACTATACGGCGGATGCATTAACACCTCCCAGCCAAACTCTCTTAATTTTTGCTGAGTGGCTAAAGATGTGTGAGGTCTAGCGTTATCATGATGAAAAACCACACCCCTTCTGTTGATTAATTCCGGCCGCTTTCTCTCAACTTCTTGCTTTAATCTCATCAGTTGTTCGCAGTAGAGTTCAGAATCGATGGTCCTGCCTGGTGGTAACAGCTCATAATGAATAATGCCCTTCCAATCCCACCACACACACAGCATCACCTTGTTGCGAGTTAACCCGGGTTTCGCCACAGTCTGTGAAGCCTGACCGGCCTTTGACCACGACCTTTTTCGCACGTTCTTGTCGTACGTGATCCACTTTTCATCACCAGTTATCAGCTTCTTCAAAAATGGTTCGGTTTCATTACGTCGTAATAAAGAATCACAAATGAGTACACGGTTCATTAGGTTTCTTTCAGTGAGCTCGTGAGGTACCCAAATGTCGAGCTTTTTTGTGTACCCAGTTTTTTTCAAATGCGCCAAAACTGTTTTGTGGTCAATTCCCAGTTCTTCAGCTACGTCGTAACTACTGACATGCCGATCTTGCTCCACTTTTTCAAAAATGGCATCCATTTTATCTGTAATAGGGCGACCAGAGCGACGTGCATCTTTGACATCAAAATTTCCGGATTGAAAACGCTTAAACCAAATTTGTGCTACTCTCACAGACACTGCACTAGGTCCATAAACATCGCAAATTTTTTTCGCGGCTTGCGTTGTATTTTTACCTTTTTTGTAGTTAAATTTTAAAATGTATCGAATTTCTTCATTAGATTCACTCATCTTGGCGGTACGAAAAACAAATGAAAATCACACATTTTCCTAATTTGAATTTGGAATTATGTTCTTTAAAATTTAAACTTTCAATGATACCAAAACCAGCCAGATACAAATAGTATAGCCAAAGAGATTTTATTACAAGTTTATACATACTATAATGCGAAAAGACTTTTTCCCCTTGAGGTAGTGAATCTGCATATTTTTTTTTATTTTTATTAATTTAAGTATTTGCGTTAGTAAGTATTTGATTTGATATGAAATATTTTTTTATTTAATTAAGAAAAATATTTATTTTAGATATCATGTTTCATAGTAACATTTACTGCTAAGTTTTATTTTTCAATACGACCGGGTTCGATTCCCAAACTGAGTACAAGTTTTTTTTATATGGATGCGATTTTTCTTGTCACTAAAATCGATGACATGGTTCCTAAGAACACATCTTTGTATGTGTTATAGTTACAGACTTGCCCATACTGACCGATCTAAATGTGCCACTTTCTATAATACGTTACTTTGTTGTACGGTTTGGCACACAATTTCTGTTCAATTTTTTAAAAAAATATTACGAGGTTTGTTTTGAATTATCATAATATTACTTTTTTAATCTATGGAAAGCGACATTAACAACGTTTGACCATGCAGCGCCGCCTATGTTCAAGACATATTCAAGATCATATACTTAGAATATAATTAATGGTTAAACAAACTTACCTTTGTGATGTTTGACCATAATTATACGAGACGTTGCATCCGAAGAGATTTATATATTAACCAGGTAGTCCACTTTCCAATGTACCGGGCACCAAGCACAATTTTAGAGCGAAGACATAAAAATAAAAAAGATAGGTAGGTAGTTTTAGTATTATTCACCCGCTTGCGCGATGTTACGCCGTTTGACTCATTCCTTTAGAGCAAAATTTCTCAAAAACATTGGGTATTTATTTGCAACACAGCAAATAATGGGTAGGGAGGGAGTATAAATCTCTTCGGATGCAACGTCTCGTATAATTATGGTCAAACATCACAAAGGTAAGTTTGTTTAACCATTAATTATACCACGACGTTGCATCCTCGAGATTTATATATTAACCAGGTAGGATGTTTAGAGTATTTTGAGAAATTTTTGATTAGAAGAGAGAGAAAAAAGAAAGATTGTCGTTAATTTGGTATATGTTAACTTTTTTTTTATAATTTATAACAAAATCTAAATCAGTGAATGAGAGTTTTATTACGCATGATAGACTCTTGATAGAATCTTGATAAGAATTTCCAAGGCACAGAAAATCACCTAAATAATTTATAATAGTAAACTAGACTTCTAAGATAAGATAATATGGGTTTCTGAAAATGTATGAAGCTGAAGCAAGTGCAAAGGGAAGACATTGAAATTCTTAAGTTATTTGCTCAAATTTAAATCTAAGATAATGTTTCGACGATTAATGCGTAGTGGCTAAAAATAGACATCTAAATTGATAGTTCATAACAAGAGTTTCATAGGTGGTGTAACTGGTTGGGGTATTATGGGTGTGATTCCTTTACCAATACCTTGACCTTAGAAAAATCAATCCCTAGTTATAATCGAAGTATATCATTTCTTCTGCTTTTCATTTTATTCAAGCAAAATTACGAAATAGTTTCGTTGGAATATATCAAGTGCACGCGACCTTCGAGGTTTTGTTTCCAGTTCGAGATCAAGGCTCAGGACACGCAATACATATTTAGCTATAAATAATAAGGATTCTCCGAATGATTCATCAATTTGTTATAATAATTTAAGTACTTACGCTAATTACCAAGGTACCTTAGGTATATCTTAATTACTTGAATTTTCTTTTTGATTTAGAACAGATTTTATTAAGTTTTTTTTTTAGGTAGGATTTTTTTTTTTCAAACAGATTATATTCCCAAAATCCGTCTTTTACATCCCCTATTTCATAAAAAAACCTGATAGTAAGCGGCATCTTGGTGGATTAATGAACAATATTTACAGATTTCATGTTATAAATATTCTAGATTTTCACCATAGAAAGTTTCAGATCACTCCTTGGCAAATAACTCACAAAGGCTATTTTCTTTGAATTAATGGTAGTAGTTGTACACAAAATAGGTGATCTCTCCTCTATATGTTATTTTTATAATCCAACAAATAACAAAATATAACAATTTATTAAAAAATATGTTTGTAAAACCCAGTGTGAGAGCCCCGGGCCATATGATCATAGACATCACATGTTACATATATTTAACCCAACACTGTACTATGAATCTCCAGGGCAGTTCCCTTAAGGCTTGGCTGTCTGGTTTTTCAGTGGAGGAACTAAGAAACAACTAGTATAACAAGGAAGAATTCTGTGGAATTACATATCTAAAACATATAAAATCTAAGGAATTGGAGTACAGTATCATTGACCCGTGATCGCAAGAACTTAAAGTCGAAGGTACGATCCACTAACCACCGTTACGGGGAAGGCTAATCTTAAAAAAAGAAACAAAACATTTTCATTTGGTGTATTCCATTACCCAGATTTGTACCCAATTTTTAGCTATATTAGTTTGATACCGAGATTGATAAAAAATCCCGAACCATTCTGCCCTTTGATTGTATAGATTTCTGTATCTATTATAATATAGGTACCTGATTCTCTTTAATTTAACTTACAACTCTAAGGATATGATTGTATCTGGCTATTATTATGATGGCTGGCTTATGATTGTATTGTTCTCTTATGCTTATGCATAAGGAAACTGTATGTAAACATATAAAGCTTATTATTTCAATAAGTCAAGGATTAAATTTGTTTTCTTTTCTCAAATTTTGACAATTAGCAAGAAAAGAGCATTACAGGTGGGAAATATTATGTTAGTTAGTTTAAATATAAATTGATCTAATTCATCATTGCATCATCTTACTGCTCTCATTTAGTATAACTTCTTAATTTCATAACGTAATGTCACAATATTTGACTGTGAAAAACGTGAACTTATAGGTAAACATCTTTGAGATTCGGTTTCTTAAAAAGAAATTTGTAATCCGTTTTACCCGTTACAACTCATAAGAGAACTGGATCGATTGTATTTTTTTTTTCAGGTGTGAATAAAATATTTTCATTTAGTTAAGTACCAAAATAATATATATATTTTTTTTCTATTATGTTTTGATTGGCGCCTTTGGTCGAGACTTCGTTGTCTGATATCGATCTACTACAGGTGCTTTCCTCGCAGACTAATGGTACGAGTGACTCCTCGCCTAACCACGTCTCTGCGTGCGTGGCATTTGACGCGGTGGAGCTTTGCAGTTTCCCTGCTGACTGACTGAAGGCCTATTAGAAGAAGAAGTACTCGCCGCTGGAACTTTCTTGATTTGGAGTCGATATTTCTGCCAACTTCGATGCTTTAATTTTATTAGTGAGATTCCCGCCAAAGAGAAATGAATCACTTCGTACACGTGCAATATCTTTTTAAACTTATAATCTAATGAATACATTATTAATTTCCTTCGATTAAGCGTGTTTTTATAATGAAGGTCCAATATAAGCTGATTTCTTTGAGTAACACAGCAGTGATTTCAGGGTTCGATTTGGGTGTTTTAACTAATTGAAAGTTTTCAGGTATGAAGATGTTGCCCTCTAACTCTTTCTTTTAATCCTTATTTAAGCCTCCGCACAATATATGACCCCAACGTTCAGAGATTTCATCCTGGATTTTTGTTCCGAAAAGCTCGTGTTTCCCTTTTGAGGTCCCTAAGACCTCTAAAATATTCTCAAATAAATTGGTTGCTGGAGGGTTAACATCATTTACACGTACCTGAGAGCTAGTGGATGGTATGGGACACTTGGCTGATGCTTCTGATGTCATCACCTGTACATTACTAGGTTGTCACTCATTACAAGTTTCAGTCACATGAACCACTGACTGAACATATGGGATGTATGATAACACACTGAAGCCAATTCATCCTCTCCATAGATTTTTATTTTATTTAACAAAATGTACTATTATAAACATAAACACAAAACTACGAAGTAGTTTGTCGGCGAGTAACATTAGTAATATTCTGCGAGGCGAGTCATATTCTGCGAGGCTATCCTCAGCCTGTGTACTAATATATATGACCAAAAAACATGACTACAATCGCATCGTAGTACCATTCTCTATATTGTGGTAGTACTGTGCGCGACTATGATCGCATCATAGTACAAAGGCACACTGTTCTATTAAAAAATAAAGAAATAATAACATTCCGTTGAATAAATAAGCTAGGTCATGCTCACACCATGACAGGAAGTGCTGTGGTCGAGACCGTAATCGCGTCACGGTACTAATAAATATGACCAAAAAACATGACTACAATCGCGTCGTAGTACTGTGCGTGACTATAATCGCGTCATAGTTCCAAGGCACACTGTTCTATAAAATATAAAGAAATAATAACATTCTTTCAAAAAATAAGCTAGGTCATGATCGCATCATGACAGGAAGTGCTGTGATCGAGACCGTAATCGCGTCACGGTACTAATAAATATGACCAAAAACCATGACTACAATCGCATTGTAGTACTGTGTGTGTCTATAATCGCATCATAGTTCCAAGGCACACAGTTCTATAAAATATAAAGAAATAATAACATTCTGTTGAATAAATAAGCTAGGTCATGCTCACACCATGACAGGAAGTGCTGTGGTCGAGACCGTAATCGCGTCACGGTACTAATAAATATGACCAAAAAACATGACTACAATCGCGTCCTAGTACTGTGCGTGACTATAATCGCGTCATAGTTCCAAGGCACACAGTTCTATAAAATATAAAGAAATAATAACATTCTGTTGAAAAAATAAGCTAGGTCATTATCGCATCATGACACGAAGTGTTGTGATCGAGACCACATCGAGACCGTGATCGCGTCACGGTACCAATAAATCTGACCAAAGAACATGACTACAATTGCATCGTAGTACTGTGCGTGACTATAATCGCATCATAGTTCCAAGGCACACTGTTCTATAAATATAAAGAAATAATAACACTTAAACACGTGTACAAGGCGTGTTTCAAAGTGCCGATTCATGGTTCTTTAGTAATTATGAATTATTGCTTGAATAGACGTTTATTTAGTACAAAAAATACAACACACAATGTAACAAAAAAATATAAATATATATTCAGATAGATTTTAGGCCAAATAGGCCCCGCATGCAGAGGCACAGAGTGCTTTGACGCTGGTATTCTGTGGATACCATTTTATTTAACACTGTATACAGAATATTTTCTAATTAAACAGTAACGTTAGGCAATGCGCAAATAGCAAGGCTCTTTTTGTTGCTCAATAAATTTCAAAATGAAATTAATTAGTGAGCTAAATATAATCTACTGATTCGAACAAACACGAAATAAAGTTTTGCTTTAAACGAACGAAATGCAAAGATGAGAACGTGTCGAAAAAATAGTACAATATAATAAACAATAAACACTTATAATTTAAACTTACATAGGTACTTCCAGCACCATCAAAATGCTCGCAGCGGCGGCGGCGGTGACGCAAACGTTTCTCTAGTTTACGAATCTTTTCCTTAATATATTGCTTAGAATACTTACGTTTTCATTTACACATATTGATATCTATAACAACTAAACAACACACTAAAGTTATAAAATAATAAAACTTTGATCTTTAATATTCCGATGCTGTGATGCCCGCACAAAGAAAGCGAATGAGTCAAACGGCGTAACATCGCGCAAGCGGGTGAATAATACTAAAACTACCTACCTATCTTTTTTATTTTTATGTCTTCGCTCTAAAATTGTGCTTGGTGCCCGGTACATTGGAAAGTGGACTACCTGGTTAATATATAAATCTCGAGGATGCAACGTCGTGGTATAATGGCGTATAGACGTAATGACAGCCCATTAAAATGTGACCGATTTTGATTTGTCAATTCCAATTCTATATGGCTGAATTCCAATATCCAATGTGGCTGATCTGTCATTCGAAATCGGTTACAAAGTAGCTAAATGTACTGTCTTTTTACATTTGTATTTTTGTATGTTTGTTTTGATTAGGCTTCGAAACTACTGGACCGATTTCTAAAATTCTTTCACCACTAGAATGCTACATTACCCTGAGTAATATAGGCTACAAAATTATTTTTCCTACGGAGAAATACGAAATTCCCACGGGAAAAAAACAACGCGGGCAAAGCTGTGTAAAGTAAATCTGCTATGTAATGTAATAGGCTATAAACACGGACTAGGTCCATGGCTGTAAAATTATTCTTCCTTTGGGAAAATATAAAATTCCCACGGGAAAACAAAAATAACGCGGGTGAAGTAGCGAGCGGAAAGCTAGTACTTCATATATACATTCAATTGGTCTACGCCACTACGTTAGGTTATGTATGATCAAACATGGAATCAATAATGAAATAGGTTAAGTACTTCATTATCTGTCATTCGGAGAATCCCTCATTAAATCAATATATTTTGAATATCATCACTGTAAGGATGTTTCCTTAAGCGTGAATAAAACGACTCGTTAATTTCATACCAATAAACACATTCAGCCGGCGAAACGTTTTATCTCGGCGTGTGACCTATTTTATTTTTATTTTGCCGAACGCCGCTCAAAGACAGTGATAGATTTCGTGGCACAAATCGGCGGCCATGTTTGAACGTCTCTTTGTTTTTTTTTCTTTGTGAAGCAAGCGATGTGTACACATGCAGCCGAGTCGTTGGTCGTGACTTTTCTTTACGTTTTTGTCTGAGATTTTTGTCAATGAGTGTGTGATTGTTAGTCCAACAAATGTTGATTGATTGATTTTTAATTAGGGACATCGATTGGACTTGCTTCTTTGATGGCTTTGGTCTTACGTACTGCGATTTTGTGTGGATACTTTTTTCTAATTCATTCAATTACTCTTCATTTATATTTTAATCCGTATATTCTTTGATAATAAAACGAATGACAAGTCAATTATACTTTTAATTATTTTATTAAGATTCTACTCAAAACATATTGTACGTAAATTACCTAAATAAAAGTAACATAATTATATATTTACATTTATTACAATTATTTCATTCTTGACAAACAAATTAAAAATGAACAGATATTAACCAATACCTACACATATCTATATACTAATATTCATCATCACAGCTCATATACGTCCCCACCGAGGGGCTCGAGCCTACCCTATGTTAGGGTGATTAGGCCTTAGTCAACCACGCTGGCCCAGTGCGGATTGGTCGACTTCACATACACCTTTGAATTTTTTCGCAGATGTATGCAGGTTGCCTCACGATGTTTTCCTTCACCGTAGGAGCGTCAGACAAATGTACATATGAAATTCGAAACGTAAAACACAGTGGTACATGGCGGTCTCGAACCCGGACCTCCCGATTGGAAGACAAGTACCGAGTCCACAGCGCCACCGACGCTCCAATACTAATACTAATATACTCCAATACTAATATTATAAACAGGAATTATAAATAACAAGAGAAAAATATTCGAAATTAAATGATTTTAATCCATTCCATGGCTTCAGTATGGAAATGAGAATCATTTCTATGCGTCGCGTCGGACCTGTCTCGTTCTATATGAATTTTTGTCCCAACTCTGGCAATGCATTAAATATTTCGAATGAAAAATTTGTGTAATCTGTGCCCATTTAATAATGTTTTTGTTATCTGCGTACCTACTTATCGGTGGTGGCTAATTTAAAAAGTCACTTGGTACAGTCAGCATTAGTAGCTTAGTATCTGAATTTTCTTAAAGAACCACATTGCAAAGCACATCACAATAGTCTAAAAAAAGACAATTCGCAAAAGTGTAGGACAAATTAAATTTTCATAATAGGGAGCGTCGGTGGCGCAGTAAGCTCGGCACTACCATTCTAATCGGGAGGTCCGTTAGATCCTGCCGTGTACCAATGTGTTTTTCGAATTTTATATGTAAGTACCTACATTATTGTCCGACGCTCTTATGGTGAAGGAAAACATCGTGAGGCAACCTGTATACATCTGCGAAGAAATTCAAAGGTGTATGTGAAGTCGACCAATTTGCACTGGGCCAGCGTGGTTGAATAAGGCCTAAATACCCTAGCTTAGGGTAGGCTCAATCCCCTCGATGGGGATGTATATATGAGCTGTGATGATGAGTCTACTCGTGTCATTGTGTTTGTTATCGAACCCCTCCGAAACGTCTTAACCGATTTTATCAAAGTTGTGTATATTTGGTAGGTTGGAGAATAGGTCGTAGGCTATTTTTTATAAACCTAAGCAAATTATAAAAAAGAAAATAATAAGTAGTAAACATTTTTTAAGGGTGGAAAAAATATTGCAAACTCAACCTAACTTAGAGTAAAAATTTGGTTGGGGTATGGTATAGAGTGTTTTAATGGAGAATGGGGGTGGGGTAGCAAGGCGGCAATTTCATGGATTCATAGACGTAAAATATGTAAATCCGGCTTAGACTGCACTTTATATTATAAGTACTACAGAAAAAACTATACAATTCTAATATTCGATATTTAAATTCGTTCCTATCGGGGTATTTTACCACAGTTAATATACATTTTAATGTAACGTTTCATTCTACGAATTTATATAGTGTAATAATCTCGTTCGAGTGTTAGTTTAGTCTTTTTTATACAACTAAGTTGGCAAACAAGCTACTAGGCAGTTTTTACGATTCTGCAAATCTCACAAGAGCCACGTGTAACTACTAGGTGACTGTTACCACTTACTATCAGCAGGCCTATTCGCTAACTACGGTTGGTAACTAGAACTGTCAATTTTGAAAGACACTTTATATCCATTGCTGGTTTAGTGATCTTCTGTGTTACGGCGGTGTTCATGGTAGCAGTATTGGATATTGAGTTCCTTTCCAAAATGGCAGTTCTATGTAGTTAGCAACCGAAGTTAGAGAATAGGCCTGCTGATGGTAAGTGGTAACAGTCACCTAGTAGTTACACGTGGCTCTTGTGAGATTTGCAGAATTGTAAAAACTGCCTAGTTGCCTAGCAGTAAGTATTACTTAGGATTATTTAGAAAGCAAGATAAAAAAAATTACCGCATTACACTAGTAAACTACAGTACCTACTTTAATGACGTTGAGGTTTCCGAACACGCCGCTTTCAGAACGAATCTTCGGTAAGTGTGCACGGCGTCCTCTGTCGCTTTCCCCGTCTGATCTGATTTCAGATGCGATGCAGCTAACATTTTGAATTCAGAGCTTAATGGCCGTGCAACTCAATTACTTAATACGAGCACAGGGCTGCCAACATGCAGATAAAGCTTTGACGTCACAAATTAATTCGAATTTTCGGTGACACGAAACGACGCCGAGTCTACAAACCATTTACAACAACTTCTATCGATGCTTAAACTTGACCTCTATTCGGATTAAAAAAGCCGGTGCTATAAAAAGAGCTTAAAATAATTCGTCGATGTATTCTGCTTGATTCTACGTCTGGAATCGATCGATTGATCGATTGATCGATTGATTGAAGCAACTTCGATCGATTGATCTTCTCAGTAAGGGCAGCAATCCTAGCGAGTGGTAGATGCAAATTTTAACTTCAAAGTTCATCTGCGAAAACTAACAGATAAACTATAGAGACGACAGCAGTCAAAATGAGCTTCATATAACGCGGGGGCTGTAATGTCTCTTACGCGCTGTGATTACCTTTTACTACGTTTTAATCGAGTTTTGGCTAATTGGACTACAAAATAAAAAATGTTGTTTCTAAGGCAATAAAAATGTAAGTTTTTTGGTTAAATTTTCATTTGTCATTTATTATTATAATATTTCCTAGTTTACAACTGTTTTAAAGTATTGAACAGAGTGATGTCTGGATTTTTCTTCTATCGAGTGTAGTATTGTTAATCATGTTCCTCTCTTTATGAATGCTTAAATAATATGTTCAACTATGTCATATTATATGAATTTTAAAACTGTATGTTTTATATTTATAGCATACAATAAATCGAAATTGCTTGAAAACTTGAAAGCGTAGCTTGAATGAAATTTTCAATATTGTACGATACGTAACACATGCTCATATTTTGTCCTTATATGGAAGATAATAGAATTTGTGTTTTCATGTACAGGCAACCTCACCTCAGGCTGCCACAAAATAACATTTTATTTCAATCAACTTTGAACATTACGGTCAACAGTTTAAGGTTCACAATCAATTGGATGTTGACAGCTTTGTATAGATTGACGTGCTGTTGGCTGACATTAACACAAAACCTCCGTGTTTTGTCTTATTTCGACATATGACAGCCGATATGTGTGGAAACAAGGCAAAACACGGAGTAACAAATCCGAGGATGATCCAATGAGTAAAATTTTTATTTATAAGGCCGATATGGCTTAAATTAACGTCTCAATTTCCCAACGATCCCGGAGCGCGCGTAGGGCGCTATAGTACTTACTTATCTTGTACCTAAGCGCGAAGTGAGTGACGGAGGCCTGGAAATCTAATATACATATAAAATCTCATGTCACAGTGTCTTCCGCCCGCGAACTGCGTTTCGCTTTGATACAGCTCTCAAAAATGTCTGGAGGAAAAAAGCCTACGACCTATTCTCAGACCTACCAAATGTACAGAAAAAATCATAAAAATCGGTCAAGCTATTTCGGTGGAGTTCGATAACAAAAACAAACACTGTGACACGAGATTTTATTGTATATTGTAATGCTTAGTTGAATTACTTAAAATATTTTAAAAAATCAAGGCAAGGTAGTGGTAGTCGCAGTGTGGACCCTACCAAGCGCGTCCATTAGGGCAGGAAGAACACCGGGGGGTTTAGTGGGTAGGCCCGGCACTCTGCCGGGAGAGCCCCACACACGCTCGTCGTCCAGCCAACGGCGAGTACGGTGCGGTCACGCATTCCTCTCGAGAAAAAAAAGGCAAGGTATTGGATGTGCAAAATAAAGTATTTTAGTAGAAAAAATAGTTTAGGCATTTAATAAAAAATTATATTGGTATAATTTTTGTATATTTTTTATATTTGAAAATTATTTATACGTACAATTGTTTACTTGCATTAAACAATTCACATGCCTTTTACCTTAACTCGTACACGTCAACAATTTTTCCCATGTTTTACTAGTTGACTGGTAGAGAAATCCTCGAGTATTAGGTCCGCTTTTTGTACATAACTTTTTTACAAATATAACAAAGATTGAATAAACAGTAACTATATTGTGGAACCGTTGGTAAAGCAAAAAAAGGAGATTCTTTTCGCGCAGATTCTTACCACATCCCTGCAACGTCCCTGTCGTAATGACGTCGATTTCCAAACGCTTTTAAAAGCATAGACAAAGGTTTGTGCGCCCTAATGGTATAATGTGGTCTTTGTTAGCGCCTTGTCAACGTAGTAAACAAAGTACGTGAACACGGAATGGGAAGGCTCATCATTTTAGAGTCGGTTTTTGCTTGCACTATAAGGAAATAATTATACCAACATTTGCACTAACAATCAATTATACTAACATATCCGCCCAAGAAACAATTTTTGCTAAAATACCAGTAACCTTCCGTACTGAGTCAAGTATACTTACTAGCCATTTCAGCCACGAGAAATGTTTTAACGTGAGAATGGTTTGCTTATGTAATAAGTTACTAAGCGCTCAATTTGGGAACGCATGGACTGATTCAGTTAATGCACATGGTTATTATGCAGAGAAATTTTGGAAAATGCCGTGAAAAAAATCATATTATTTCCTGACTGTTCCAGTTGTAAAATATATCAATAAAAACGGGAGCTGGAGTACTCAGACATTTGTTTTTCAAAAGTAAAATAATAAGAAGTTGGGTTTACATTGATAAAATACACAATAATATAAATAAATAAAACTAAATAAATATACATATGCACACACGAACACACATACACACACACATGCACAAACCCGCACACGTATATCCAACTTCATAGTTATGGTATACCTAGTCTGTTATAGTTTTTGTAGTATGTTTCAGTTATAATACCTTTTAAAAAACTATAAATCCTAGTTTAGTGAACTTTGTTTATGTACTAATTGTTGATTATACTTACTTGTTCTCGACCAAAATGTGAAATATTAGGTATGAGAGAACGAATAAATATTTTTAATCTTATAAGATTTGATGTTTTTTAATTTTGCCGATGATTGATCCAAGACGTCGATCCCCTTAAATCAATTGATGTCGTCCAGGCAATACGCCCTTAACGACACTGTCAAACTGACAATGATCGGTCATCTGGTCAATGACGAGTCTTGATTCGCGGTTGATTGATCGCCGCACATCTAGGTTTGTGTGATTGGATCGATCTTCACGTCATTGTATTTCGGCCATGTCCATGATTTCGGCAGAAACGATTTTTATTTCAGTGACAAAGACGAAAATGATCAGAGAGAGGCTGAATACCTCAGACCAAGGAAACCAATGGACTCGCAATATAAACTATGGCACGAATAAAGAAAAATGACGAAAATCGCCCCATGACCAACAAAGATTTGATTTACGTCATATTTATATGCATATTTTTTAACATTCATAGCAAATATATGTATTCCACGGACAAATCAAAAATATTTAAAAGTACCTACTTTCAGAAACAAAACCAAATTAAGTAAGATAATATACGAATGGTTATTTTACCTTTGCTCGATTGAATAGAATTAAGTCGATTTTATGTAGGTATGGGCATTTATTTATTTGTATAAATTATATTTTTCATAACTTCATTCACAATTTACAACGTTAATACACGTCAATTGACTACTCACGCACTGTCGCTTTTTAGTTGGTTGTGTTCTTGACTTGCTTTATAATTTCGAGATTTCTTGTTCTTTACTACGTGGCTATGATAGCGTTCTTTAATTGATTGTAATAATAATTATTATATTAATTGTTTAGGTATGGACTGTGTGTTGCTCTAACAAAATAAAGTGTTACTTCAACTAACCTCAAAATCTGATTTATCTATCTATTGTAATATATAATTCGATTTCGAAGTTGTCCGTAGTAATTGATGTGGAGGTGCAGTATTTACTAATGTCTAATTATACAAAAAACTTTTTTTCACTGCTGTTGGTATTGGGGCGAACAATGTATGGACGCAGAGCAATGTCCTTTGCGGACAGTCCGCCGTGTTGTTGTGCTAAAATATCAGTCAGTGAGCGTTATTTGTGAGTGCATTTTACAGTTCTATGAATTTCATTGATTTTTTTCATAAACTGTATAAAGAAAAACATCATAAGCGTGGAATATTGGATGTAGCGTCGTTAGTTTTTTCCGTCATCTTAAAGCACCACCATACATTATTAGCACGCTTTTTTTGTAGGTGTATCATGTCCTGTGGTTTACTTGGTCTGAGCTGAATACTAGTCTGCGCAAGTTCTACCTCACCTATTTCTGCGGCCCTACTGCAGGCGTAGCACGGGCGGCCAGGACTGGACTCGAGTCACGCATTATCTCACAATTTCAGTGACATAATCTCTGTGTCTTAACGAGATAAAAATTTCTTAACACTCGTCAAGGGACACGTGTGACTGGGTTTTATCACAAATTTCTTGCTCTCCGACTGCTGCTACAACTTCCAAAGTATTAAAGCTCTTGCTACAAGAGCAGTCGGCGTACAGGCACGCCAAGAAATTTGTGATGAAACTCAGTCACACTTGTTCCTTGATGAGCGTCAAGAAAATTTTACGACGTCAGCTACACTTAATACGCGCCACCGTGAGATAATACGTGACTTAAGTCCAGTCTTGGCAACCCGCGCTCCGCCTGCTGTATGAGTGACAGAAAAGGGAATCTATCGCTCCCTTCGTCGACATCGAATAGTAGAGATGGCTATTATCAGCCCTCTTATTGCGATTCGGATTCTGTAGCGATGCTTTTCAATTTTGACAGGCGAGGTGCATCCATACCCGCTTTACAAAGGACGGGTAACAAAGAACCCTGCACTGACGGCGTAATGACTGTTAAATTATAATTTAACAGTGGACACATGTCGGCTAGTTGCTAACAATTATTAGCTGACATGTACTCATCAGAGCGTCGGTAGCACTGTGAGCTCAGCATTGGCCTTCTAACCGGGAGGTCCGGGGTTCAATCCTGTGCCATGTACCGATATTATTTTCCTTTTTCGAACTCATAAGATAACGTGACATTCAAAAGATGAAATCCACATCATTAATGTTTAATTTTATGTCAAATACATTTTAATTCTCACATTATAACTATTAATTATTCCAGTAAGAAATCCTCAATCTGCCGCGGGAGACCTAGTCACGTCATATTATGTGTATAAAAAAATGACGAAAATAAATCAAATTAATACAAGAGAAAAATTTCGTCTGGGCCGGGACTCGAACCCGCGTCTCCAGCATACCGTGTTGACGCCTTAACCACTGAGGTGAAATTTTTAACTTTCAACAAAGAAGCCACATGTATTATAGGCGACTGTTACCACTTACCATCTGGGCCCTGTTTAATAAAGCTGACAATTCGACATATACGTCAAGAAATGACAAATTTGTAGAATTGTCACGCTTAGGCTGTTTAATAAAAGTGACAAATACGTCGAATATCGACAGGTGAAAACTTGACATATTTGTCATTTTTAAACGCATTTAATAAAACCTTACATATGTCAAAAACTACAGTCAATTTCTGACAATTGTCGGCGACATATTTGTCGCGACAATTATGTCAAGTTCTGACAATTATGTCAAGTTTTAACATATTTGCACAATCATAGTCTCCATCCACTTTTCCATGACTGTGCTAAAGAAGAGCATCTCATCACTCTGGCATCGTGAACATACTCAGGCCACCTTGCAGATGCGTACAAAATATCTAAGTTTGGCCCGCATACCACCAAAGTATTAATTGAATGTTTTCCATTTCGGTCTACAAACACAGATTCATTTTGATAAGGTGCATTTAAAGGAATTAATGAACCGTCAACAAAATCAGCTACTCTAGGTATTCGATATCGATGACCAATTTTTTCGATTAAATATTCCACGGTAGTTTTACATACCCGAATTTTTTCTTTAAAGCAGAAATCTGTAATTGTGAAGGAGAAATTGATTCTGCTTCTAAATGATCGTCGTTGCCTCCTAGGTTGTATTTGTTCCAAGTATTCATCATCACTACTCTCACTGTCCGATGTAAGTACCACTTTCTTAATCCTAAAAAATGCAAAATATGATTCGCGACAGAGGGTAACGGCTCCTGTCAGAATTGTCTGACAATTCTACAAATATGTCAATATGTCGTGACAATTCTCTGTTTAATAAAACAGATTTGACAAGTTTTCCACGACAAATTGTCACCTGTCACCTGTCGCTCAAAAAGTTTTATTAAACAAAAATATGTCAAATTGTCGGGACAATTCGACTTATTTGTAAATTTTCCACCATGACAAATTTGTCACCTGTAAGTTTTATTAAACAGAAAAATTGTAAATTTTCCACCATGACAAATTTGTCACCTGTAAGTTTTATTAAACAGAAAAATTGTCGAATTGTCAGTTTTTGACATATGTCGGACTTGTAGAATTGTCAGCTTTATTAAACAGGGCCCAGGTGGGCAGTTTGCTTGCTTGCCAACCTTGTTGCAATAAAATAAACATAATTCCGTTTTCCTGGTCAAGTCAACTAATTCGATTGCCGACGATCAATCCACCAATTACAAAATGGCCGCCCTGTGGGGGGCCTACCAGCGAATCAGTTTCACACTTACAAAGCGTGTATTCAATTTGTCTATTTATTAACTCCAAGTCAGCAATAATACTAACAGGAATCTCTTCCACTGTCATTGTAATTAAACTTTCCACAAAGCGCAATTCTAAACAAAACCTAACCCGAAGATTTCAGAAGGAAAACTTCGACATCATTTCAGTTCGAACAAAACTGGACCCTGACTCTACATGAATAGGGCGCCTTCCAAAAGACAGCGACCCAACGGACCAATTAAAATTAATCGGATCGACTCTATATAGAGCTCAATTCGCATTGTTAACATTTCTCTATGAATGGCGTTAAATAAATTCCTATATAGCTATTTTGTGTCGCTATGAAAAGTTGTAAATTGTAGAGTCGTCGACTCTTTTGTCCTGCACACAAGCCTAGATTGACAAAGACAGTGAGCTATTGTCGAAAGTAGACCATCGGCGGTTGATATAACGTTGTGGGTTCATTTATGTAACTGTATAAGTTGTATGTCCCGCTCATGTTATACACTTCAGTGTAATGAAATTGACCCACCTGGTTAAGAGCTCGACAAATCAAAACCTACCATTTATAATTAATAATTTTGAACCTGATTTTTAAACAAGATCCTAGGCTTACACTATCATCATCATCATCATCACAGCTCATATACGTCCCAACGAGGGGCACGAGCCTACTCTAACTAGTTGTGTTAGGGCGATTAGGCCTTAGTCAAAACACACTGGCCCAGTGCGGGTTGGTTGACTTCACATACACCTTTGAATTACTTCGCAGGTGTATGCTGGTTTCCTCACGATGTTTTCCTTCACCGTAGGAGCGTCAGATAAATGTACATATGAAATTCGTGAAACGAAAAACACAGCGGTACATGGGAGGATCGATTGCGGGCCTCCCGATTCTACTCGGGGCACAGTCCAGTGCCGAGCCCACAGCGCCACCGACGCTCATAATATTTTTTTTTAACTTTAATAACTATATAAAATAAAAAAACGTTCTAATTATTGGGTGCCAAATAGACTACCGGCACATCCAAGTGTTGAAGTCATTGTACGAAAACGCCACTATGTCAGTCCGCCTTCAGGACTAGAACTCGAAACCAATACTTTAATTTTGTTTGCATTTACTACTAACATAGGTTAAGAAAATTGTTACTAACAAAGATACGGACTCCGTCTGAAATAAACGCATCTATTATTATTATTATCCATTTATTCAAAAGTATCCTTAAATTTAAGTTTTTTACAATATAATATATATATAAAACAAAATACTATAAAAAACTTAAACCTAGTATGCCGCCAACAGCGAGGCAAGGCCCAAGCTGCCGGTGGTTAGGGCTGCAGAGAGAGGAATCTCCGGACAATACGTGCCGTGTCGAGAATCACTGCTTTCTGTATCCGACCCTTGATCCATTCCTCAAGCGAGAGCCTCTTAAGATGTCGGTCGAGACTCTTCGCTATCAAGCCATTCGCCGAAACAACTATCGGAACAATGATCGTCGAATCAACATTCCACATGGCGGTTACCTCGTGAGCTAAGTCAAGGTACTTGCTGACTTTGTCCTTCTCAGCTTTCACGAGATTCTCATCATGAGGGATAGCGATATCGACGAGCACTGCTCGGCGTTGGGACCGGTCGATCACCACGATATCAGGCTTATTGCAAACAATAGTCCTGTCCGTGATGATAGAGCGGTCCCAATAGAGCAACGCACGACCATTTTCAAGAACTGGCACTGGCGCGTACTTATAGTACGGCGTCTCAGATTCGACAAGGCCGTATCGAATGGCAAGTTGCTGGTGGATGATCCTGGCCACTAGGTTGTGCCTGTGCAAATACTCGCCGTTAGCAAGATGAGAACAACCAGAGATAATATGCCTGAGTGACTCTCCGGGACGGCGGCATGCCCGACAGATGTCAACCGTACCGTCCTTCAGGATATATTTTCTATAGTTGTTCGTCATCATTACTTCGTCTGCAATTGCACAGGCAAAGCCCTCAGTTTCCCCAAATAGGTCACCAAAGCGTAGCCAGTTCACCGAAGCGGGTAGGTCTACATCAGGCCCAGTCAAGGCCCGATAAAACCTCCCATGTAGCTCCTTGCCCTTCCATACCTCTTTGCGGTCTTCGACGCTAAGCACCGGTGGTTTGCGCCAGTTCTCGATTGCCATGGAGAGAGGGGTAAATCCTTTGTCACTGTTATTATTATTATTATTATTAATACGACTTCAGCGAGGTGTGAGACAGGGTGACGTTATATCGCCGAAGATGTATGCAGGTTACCTAACGTTAAGATTTTCCTTCACCGTAGGAGCTTGAGACATAATTATGTACATATGAAATTCGAAAAACGAACAACGACGTCCACAACTCCACCGACGCTCCACACTTCATTTATTTATATTATATTTATTTATTTAATATTCTGTCTATATTCATACCCATGCCAATTGCCGCCGCAATCGATAAGGTAGAATAACAACCTGTACCAAATATAGGAGATATGTTCAGATACTTAGGCAGGAGGGAGAAACTCCGCAGCGCGTATGAACGTGTGACCTCCTTTGTGCGTAACATTGAGCAAGGGGCGACACTCGGCGATGCGTTTGCACGGTTAAGTAACCTACCTCGCGATCTGTTTTAAATAGGTCGTATGTGCGGAGTGCTATTTCAGTGCCCCAAGCACGAACCACAATAGGTTTGATTATGATAATTGTATTATTTTCTATGAAAACTATAGCAGCGTCACTACGGTCGTTTAACGAACTAAATGATATCGTAATGGTAATGGTATATTTAACGAGAGCTAAAGTATGAGAATCGTCAGCACGAACTCACTTTTGACGTGTCGTATCGTTATTTTGGACAGCTGGCTATCGTGATATCTGTCACCGAGTATTTTACGGCCCGAGAACTATCGTTACGTTACGAGCTGACGACAGTCTCACGATAGTGTTTCTAGCTGTCCATTTTATATCTCAATTGTTATCGAATAGTAAGTGAATACGATTACTATACTATAACGACAGTGGTTCGTGCTAGGGGAACTGTTTGTAGTTTTAAACAGTATTTCTCGTCGGAATTGTGCAGGAAAAAATGCGTGTTGGAGTGCATCTGCGTATAATTGAAGTGAGATATGCAGGCCTTTCATCGTATGACATGGTATAAATTTGAGAAAAAGAAGTCATGAAATGTTGCATTTCCTATTACCGATCTCCAATAATATCATCACTTGGCATAATTTCAATGATGTCATCATTAAATAATGAACAAATGATCAAAAATCTGACCGGAAATCGTATTTTTCGTTTTGCACTATGATATCATATGATATCATTTGGAAAACCATGAGATCGGTAATAGGCCCTCTGAATGCCTAGTGCGAGTTTTATCGAGCTCTAGTCGATCGCACGCATCGAACGCGTTAACGCGAATTTGTATGGAATCAGAGCAGCGCCATCTAGTAGTCACTAGATGAAGCTGTCTCATTCCATAGCAGCTACTAGATGGCGCTGCTCTAATTCCATACAAATTCGCGTTAACGCGTTCGATGCGTGTGATCGAGTGAAGCTCGATAAAACTCGCACTCCGCACACAGTGAGATCGTTAAAACAACAAAATAAATATTTTGTAACAAGAAATAAAAACCAATTTTAAAAACACTTAAAACTCAAAAATAATTTAAAAATACACACAACATAGCATTTTTATTTTGAAGTCGGTGCCAAATAATACCTTCTAGGTGATAATCGCTTAGCACCGACTTCAATATACAAATGTGATGTTAATGTATTTTTATAATATTTTTGACTCTGCTTTTAGGTCGGTTTTTATTTTTTGTAACACATTATTTATTTCTATCCTTTTAATGAATTTAAAACCAGCTCACTGAAGTAATTTGAAAAGATACAACTAAGGGTCACAACTTTTTGACAAACTAACCTCTTACTTCTAAAAGTAAAGGATCCTTCAATCATCAGCTCGGCTCATGACTTCCAGACACATTGGACATGCCTATAATATTTCAGGGTTTACCTTGATTTTCCTGGGTTTATATTATTAGATTCTGACTTAGGTGACAATGGAATCACTCGGGAATTATAACCTAAATGACAGAGTTATGAGGTAAGAAAAATGAAAAAAGAACATACAATCGTATTGAGAACCTGCTCCTTTTGTGAAGTCGGTTAAAAAATGCGCGCTGAGGTGAATTTGCGTGAAATTGAATTGAGGTCAGTGAGATCGTTAAATGCAAAATAGAATAAGAATAGAAATAGAGGATGGATTAGGAAACATTGATTAGCCAATGTATTTAATAACAAACATCAACCCTTTTACTGCCGCATACTCGGATCAGAGTGACCGCCCCAAATATGTTGTTTGGCTTACTACTTGCTGGTACCTCTATCAAACGCACGTCGCGTCGTTTCGTACGCACATATAGGCATGTAATTGAATTTATACATATAGATTACTCGTTTCCGCTCGCGGCTTCGCCCGCGTCATTATTGTTCTCTTTTAGGAATTTTATATTTTCCCGTAGGAAAAATAATTTTGTAGCCTATTTCATGAACACTGTTATTAATATTTAGGAGCTCGAATAGTAAATTTCATAGAAATTGGAGCAGATTTTAAATATTTTCCATAGAAACTTTCAACCCCTATTTTGCACCCTAAGGAAGTGAATTCCAATAAACCATGAAACACGTGTTAAATGAAATGTTTTTAAGGGCACGTATCTCAAGTTTTATCAAAATCGTTGCTAATTTAAAGATTTTTTTATACAAACAAATTATATTATAATATGTGCAATTTATATTTAATGAATACACACATTAACATCAACATTATCAAAAAATAAAACCGACTTCAATAACACCAAAAGGTCATAAATAATATAATAATACAAACAGCATCACAGTTTTATATTGAATTTGGTGCCAAATAACTAAGTACCTACTTACATTAATTGTTCTTATATTTTTTAAGACTTTCCAGTTGATCATTTAGATATTATTTATTTATTAGGTAGAGTAGTAGTAGAGTAAAATAGAGCTTTTAAGCTTGGCACCGACTTTAATATAAAACTGTGATTTTGTTTGTATTCTTATATTATTTACGAATTTTTGGTGTTTAGAAGACGGTTTTATTTTTTGTAATTTTTTTTAAATCTTTTTAGTTAATTTAAAATACCAAATCTTTCTCCTAAATGTAAAAAATACTTTTCTGAAAGCCGCATCAAAATCGATTCAGCCAAACGCGAGATTATCGCGGTCAAACATACGAGTCAAACATATGGGTCAAACTGAGAACCTTCTTCTTTTGGAGTCGTTGAAAAATAATTGTGGCACCCGGCATTATTTTATATTAAGCCCGTGGCAGTGAATGTGTTAACAATCGCACCTGGAGACTGCTAATTGGAGCGACGCTGGGGCGCGTTCAGAGCCTTCGCGCAAAGCACAACTTTTCCCTCAAACCCGTTCAATACCTTGAGCGCGAAGTTTGGGCGAAACAACCGGCCTGTTCAAGACCTTAAACTGCAGAGCAAGTTCCGACCGAACAATCATCGAATTTGATGGTTGAGAATCGCTCTGACGTTTATTACTGTCAAACTCTTAGATGATTAGATGCTACGAGTATTGGGACCATAATCTACTAGACTTCGACCGAGTGGAATTAGTCATTTGGGTTGTTTATTATTTATCCAATCTGCTTAAATCCTCCCCCACAACTCAAACTATCTCCATACCAAACATCTAAATCGGATCAGTGGTATTTGAATTCCTATACCAACGTCCACCCCCTTTTCACCCCCTTAAAGGATGATTTCTGCGACAAAACCATCCTATGTCCTTTCCCGAGACTCAAACTATCTCTGTACCAAACTTCATCTAAATCGGTTCTGCCAGTTTAAGACGTAACAGACTGAGAGACACACTTTCGCTTTATAGAATGAATTGCGTCATCTGTTAGAAAGGAAGGAAAGTGATAAATTTATGTGAAAGAGGGAGATAATATTTTTGCTGCAATGCGTTAAATACCTTAGAGCAGTTTAAATAACAAACTAACCACTACACTCCAAAGTACGCGCTCCTGTATGACGTCTTATGGCGGGGTGTGACGTCTTATGACGAGGTGTGACGTCTTATGACGATGTGGCTGCATTTGCTTGGCTATAAATCGTCCGCTTCTTGCGACTAGATCACTTTCACTTGTACTTTTACGGTACGACCGTTAAAGTATTTATTCATGAAAATATTTAAAGAATGTTTAGCTTAATGTCGCTGTCACTTTTGATTTCCTTTTTTTGTAATGAGATTAAAAGTGACAGTGACACTGCTTAACTTAAATATTACTTAAATATTTTCTTGAATATAGCCGTATATTAATACGCAAGCAAACATTTTAAATATTTGTTTTGTAATTGAAGTATAATATAAAACAGTTCAAGTTTCATGTTTGTTTAAATTTAAATTCGATTGATTAAGGAATCGATGGAAGTTTTTTGTATGACATAATTATGTTTTGTGATAAGCTTCTTGCGCACATTTCTCCTATCAGCTAAAAAATAATACCTAAATGGGTGATAGGTAAAAATTTTAAACGATCGGAAAGAGCATCAAGTTATATTTCAAGAAAGACTATTTTTAATTTGTTATAAGTACAATCAAAATAAATAGATCCTCCTCCTTTATCGAAGTCATTACGAAATGACCAAAATATGAAAGCTTGATAAAATATAACTGACATGAATTTTTTGAATTCGTTTCTAAACATCGATTATTATGTCAACGATTGACCTGCCATTAATTTGTCGATCTAACAAAATTTGTTTTAATATTCGTGTACAATATGATGTCTATTTTTTGAGAATAAAAGCTTTGTATTATTTGAAGATTGAATTACTACAATGAATATAATGTAATCCTGCACAGGCAAATACCAAAAAAAATTGCTATCTTCATACTCATGTCATAAAACGCTCACTGCTGGCCATAGTAATTCCTAATATGGGGCCATTTCTCATCATGCCTAGTGCAATCATGCCTAGAGGAGTACCAGAGTATCGTGCGTTGATCACCAATAAAATGTTAAGCCCAACAAATAAATATTTTACTTTTTAACAGATAAAGGGTGGAAACGACTACTGACTCTACTCTAATATTTCTTAACTATATAAGATATCAAAAAACGGATTATTGATCCAAAAAGTGCTTTATGATATCTTTCAAATGTTTGCAAAAAAGTTTATAAAATTAACTGGATCTATTCGAAAAATTGTTATTTCCAGCTTCCATATATTTCATATGGCGGTATAGCACTCATCGTATAATTATACCATAGTCAGTTAAATGTTTCCCACGAATTATTCTAAATAAGAATGCAATTCACGAATGTATAATTTTAAATTACTTTTTAAACAGTATCTCTACTAAATATAAAGCTCGCGCCTCGCCACTTTGAACCGACTGATATAATATGGCGATCCACCTGTATACCAACGTGTTACTTAAATAGTGCAAAACTTCAGGCACCCCAACTTCTTTTTATTATTAAAGAATTATATAAATCAGTCAATTAAATACTAGCGGATTATTTCCGAAGATATGTCCATTTTTCTGTTTTGGTGCATTTCTTGCAAATTTGAAACTCTATGGGCGCGCGCCTGCTAATATGATGTTGCTGCTTAGCTGTCGCCTGTCGATAAGAGGTAAAAACGACAGAGTTAAGTAAATTTAAAAAGCGGCGTGGTTGAAATTTTAATTTAGGGTAAATTTGACCCAACATTTTTTATTAGCGGAATCTATTCTATTCCCGATTCTGTACAAACTATGCTCAGGTTTTGCACAATTTAATTAAACTGACTTACAGATCCAAGCTCGTACTAGATTATCTTCAGTCTATTATTAGTATTCCTCCACAATGGAAGGGTAAACTAATAAATCCCATTATCCTAAATCATAAGCGTAGACACAACTAATTATCCCGATTCCTATAATACGAGACAGGGAGAAAATTGCTGGCAATAGTGAAAGATTGACCCAGATATTCCGGCGTTAGTTTTGCGAATCAGAAATGGGAGGGGGGATAAAGAGGGAAGGTCCTACACACAGTTGGAACGGAGCACTTACTAACGAAAGCGATTGTTTGACAGTTGACTGACGTTTTAATTTTTCTCGGCACCGAATAAATAGGTGAGGTGAATAGTTTGATTTTCTTTGGTTATAAATAAACATCTGTGGAATAGCGTCGAAAATTCTAAATTACTTGGTTATTGGGTTTGCTGTTAGCTTAGGTTTACGTTCAACTTTTGGTTTTCTAAAGCAGCGTTAAGTCAATATTTCTCTGTTAGTAATTAAAAATCAAAAACTTTATTTCAAATAACTACCAATAGTTATATGATTTCTAAAAATCTTGCAAGAATGAAATATAATTGTCTTTTATTTTCACGATAGTAATTAAAATTGTAAACTAAATTGACTATCACACTTTTAGGTAGTTCTGTCGAAAAACTAAAAGACTTTTTTGGGTGCCAAGCTACAAGTTGGGTGCCATAATTTTCCCAACAATTTTTCTTATCGCAACATACAAGCTGAATTTTTGATAGGCAGGTAGAGTATTACACTTTTCGTTTACTGAGAAGTCCGGTTAAACAAATAGAATCTTCTTATAGAAAACAACCAAATTGCACCACATTGTATTCCTGTGCTTAGGACACACGACTTAGCAGAGAGCATTTTTAGTGCAATGGTGGTAGCATAGTAAAGTTTTGACTAAGATACAGGTACCACTATAAAGAATGGAATCAATTCTTTGATGAGGTCTCTAAGGATAGGGGTATATGATATAGATCAATTCAAGGACGGCCTACTCTTGTGCCCTGGTTTGGGGACGGCACGTTGAGCAGAAGCTATTTAAAAAAAACCGGACTGCGTTCTGGACACTATCCACTAGCAAAATTTGCTTGAAGATGTGCAACACATGCTGATTTTGTAAAGAACAGAGATGAGAGACAGGCACTTTTTAAAGATTTATAATTAAAAAAAATCTAAACGATGTTGGTATAATACAGGCCATACTGTCAAACCCTAAATCTGTTACGGCTAAAAAGTTATGTTCCTTAGTTTTTTAGATATGATTTTTTTAGTTCTATGTATATAGGTGAAATTGTATTAAGTTAAGATACAATGGGGCTGACATTACCATGACGTTAAAAGCCCCAAAACAAGTCTAAAAAAAAGGTACCGCTTAACATAAGATAGTCTGTAGACTTACTTGCCACCAATATTATTTAAGAATACAATTAATGCGTTTAATCATGTTGCTGGTTTCAAATAATTTTGCTGAAAACAATAAAAAGCCCCTGTTGGGTGCCAACCCCACGTTGGGCGCCAACATTTTCCTCTAATATTTTAAATATGGTTAACTTCAATTGTAGCAATTTAATATTATCATGGGTGGTGACTAAGGCCTAATCACCCTAATATAGGGTAGGCTCGAGCCCCTCGGTGGGGACGTATATGGGCTGTGATGATGATGATGATTAGATGAAAGATACCAGATAGAGAGAGACAAAATAGAAAATCACGGAAATCCTTTGTTTAAAAATAGTAATCATGAACTTAGCAATGATTTTTGTAGCACAACTAATTTGTTAATATATCGCCACAGCTAAAACATTAATATGAAAGTTTTAGCTAAGAAAACGTATTAACAACATCATAAAATCTAAATCCAACATCTGCGGACGGATATATGGTTTTTTGAATTTGGATGATGTATCACATTTGCGTTTTTATTTTGACTCCTTTAATTTTGAATAAATATATATGAAAACACCTTTGTAGCAAAACATCAATTAAATTTAATAAATGTCAGTGTGTAAGATCGAGCATTATTAGGAAATTTAATACTCCTACCAAATTGTTTTATCATCATCACATTTAAATTGTTGATCATAAACCCAGCGTTACCAAAATAAGCTGATGATTTCGTCCTCTCGCTGAGATCAAGATCACCAACCTCTCCTATTTACTACCTTTCATTGCTAACTAGAACTTTTATTTTTGAAAAAAACTTTATATCCACTACCATGATACTACAGTAATGAACGCTGCTATAATAAAGCTAGTCACTGAGCTAGTAATGGATTTAAACTTTCTTTCAAAAATGACAGTTCTATTTAGCAGTCGATTTGAAAAAAGAGGGGCTTGACTCATTCACTAAAGAGTACAACATAGCATTGCTTGTCTGTGGTTTATTTGTGCGGTGGCTCTCAAAGTAAATTATTACTCTTTAGTAAATTTCAAATAATTATTTCTTTACATCTGAATTAAAATCTATCTGTGTTATTGTGTTAAAACAATGGAAAAGCTATCCTTTTTGTAAAACAAATCACTATAGTAGACGAAATCTTTAACGTGGATATTTATTTCCTATGGTGTTATTCTAGATTTTTCACAGGGTCATCGAATCTTTGATAAAAAACATTTCTGGTTATTGTTGTTTCTTTTAAATAGCATGGCATAATAGTCAAATTAAATTGATTAAATAAATTTTAGAACCTCGCATGATTTCGCCGTGCACATTAAATGCGTCATTTAAGAATCTTTCAATATTCCGACAGCTAAATGCATTGTAACAAATCATAAATTAAACATTTAATTAAATACTCAAAATTTATTAATTTCTTCTAGGCGAAATTTTTTGGTCTACTTAGAGTGTTGCGTTGCAGCGTGCGTTTTGGAATTTTCAGACCAATACTAAAATCGCAAAACAAAAACAGCTGCTTCATAGAAAAGTCCAAGACCTACTAGACCGAAATATATAGCACAGTAGATTTTTTCGAGATTCCAGAGTTGGCCCCCTAATGACATTTGTCCAACTTGATGGTCTTAGTAACAAGCTATTATCTTAATGCATGTCCTCAGGAACACGGTGTATAGTCGATTTAGCTTCATTCCCAAACTCAGAAACATCATAAGATACAGTAAAAAATGTTCGTTTTTATCAATCGATATAAATAACGATGTAGTGTGAATTGGTTTGTCAAAATAAATGAAAAACACTTATGAACAAATTCATTATACCTACTAAGTAACTATGGGAAACTCATTCAAAGTAACCTTCCTTGAAGCGATGACTGAAAAAATTACACAACTAAAATCATTCCTAAAATTGATCTTTCAATTTGATATTTTTTCTTTTTTTTTACATAGGCACTGGTAATATAGATGAAAGAACGAAGGAAAAATTTTGGAATTAGTCTAGAACGAAATATTTTAAAACATTCTACGCACTTTTTAATAAACATAATAATATAAAATTTCAACAAATAAGTAGGTATCCATAAATTACAAACCGTTATTTTTTTTTAAATTTCTTGTTTTTTTGTATTTAGAGAACGTTATAAATATTTGTTTTTAATTATGTATTTATGCAAGTTAAAAATCATCCTTACGATGTGAAATTGGACAAATGTAAGAAAGACCCTAATAAGGATTTCCTTTCTAAAGAAATATCGCTAATAATTTAATAATAAATTTATTGTTTACTTTTTACAATTAAAATAAAGTAAACAAAAACATTCAATTTAACAATAATGACTGTGACTGAAATATACAGCCAGTCAAAACATGTTATTTCTTTGAATCATACGCCAAATAAGTTAATAGGTAGTACTGAAAATAACATCAAAAGAAAAATGTATTAAAATCAGATACATTCAGTCAGTCAAAACATGTTTTACTTCGAATCATTAATGACATATAATCTTGTCCATAAATATATTCATAAAAGAGAAAACATATTTATTATATGTTTTTGCGTAGGCAAGCTACGTTTTCGAGTATGCTTTATATACATTCCAAAATGGCTGAAAAGGATGCTAGCATTATTGTACTTACTGCCTTTTGCTGTTGCGCACCTCGGTACGAGCTATGCAGTTGAACAAAGGATTCTCGGTTGCACCCCCACCCCTTGCACAGTGACAAAAAAACCGCTAAAAACCTCCAACAGGCAAATAACGTCACAATGGGATTTAAAACATAAGACGTCACTTTAAATTTGGAATCTCATAGGTACACCGGTTTATTTTTTTTCGCAAATTAAAAGGCCACAAACTGCGCGGTCTTTTGTTAGGACGCCGAGCGGGCGTTCGATTTTTGAATTCTGTTCCGTAATGCGAACTGTTTTGTGCTTTTCCGCTCGTAGGTAGCGCGTTCGAAAGCGGCCGCGATTCGTGATGCGATCTCTTTGGTAATTTTGTTTGATTAATGAATTTTTTGATTTCTCTACTAACGAAACGCACCGCTTTCTTGGAGAGTACACGACACACTGAAGTCTGCAGGTTTCAGAAGGCTGTATGCATTGATTGGGCGTAGCTCACTCTGTATATCCGTCTCACTCGCACACGCTATACCTAGCTCTTTCTACGTCACTGGCTGCTACAAATTTCGGCTCGCCGTAGCACTGCGGCTCTCAAAGGTTTGCCGAATTATATTATGGTTGATATTTGCGCATCGATCCTACGCGCTAAATGAAATGTTTGTAACGCCATTTTTCTGCTAAAAATACAAAAAAAAACTGTTCCAATTAGATAATAAACATCTCACATTGAACCAATATATATAAAAATCTAATTTTTGCGACATACATTGTTTAAGTAAACAAAAAGTATTCTATTATTGTTATTATTCATTCACATTTGTTATTTTGCTTTATACTTACATAAAGTTAACTAAAGAGTAATTATTTGTAAACAAAAAAATATTTTGTGTGTTTATTTATTTATCTTTTGATACTTAATATACTTAACAAAGAGTGAGAACTTATTGATGAAAGGCACTGTTACTACTCGTATGTTAGTGGAGTGGACATTGTGGGATTTGGAAATTTCGAGAATTTGTCATTTTGGGTATGGGGTATTCCGGCAATTGTCCCTTTCAGGAATCAGACATTTTAAACAGCTGGACATTTTGGGAATTGGACGTTCTGCACCCAAACGAAAAATGAGTGTCAGTTAAAGTTCAACGCTGGATTTAATTAGTAACTGGTTTGAAGCTGTGTATGTTTCACGAAAAAATATGTCAGAGGATAAATTCAGAAATCATTATCCAATACGGACCTTTGCATGCACTTTATTGACGTCAGGCAAAACATCAAAATCTAATTGTAACGAATGCGGCTGATGAAATGGGAGTTCGCGTCAAGTATTACCAAACGAAGTTTATTTGTTTCGAGACACACGTACAATGAGTCATCTTACAGCTCAGCGAAAGCAACTGTATAATGGTAAAATAATGTATTGCTGCTCAAAACAAATTGTACATCATTTCAAATAATACGGTGAAAATTAATCAAAAGAAAATTATTTTTAAATCACCCTTTAAAATATTAAGGCGAGAATACTAAAAAGTAAAAAGTTGAATAAATAAATAAATAAATTTAAAACCACACACACAATATTTTAAAAATGTATATTTTTTTGTTTGCCCGAAAACAAAATGGTATATTTTCAGTTCCTGGTTATCGAATAGTATATGGTGCGGTCACGCATTTCCCCCCAAAAAAGGTAGTATTGAGGATCCTTAATTTGATATTCCTTATTCTACAGGATGTTATTTGTTAAGGTTAATAAGATTTTAATTTTAAGTTAAGCCAAGCATATCTATTGGCATTTTCTTCTATAACACAAAAAAGTATAGTTGGATCAGGATTTTAGAATAGCCAGGAGACCTATTTTTGAATTACGTATGCGATTTAGAAATCACCGCTGACTAAATAGTCAGCGATGACTTTGAAGTCACGAATTCCTAAACATCCTATTTTTGAAAGTCGAACGCAGAGCTGCCAACATAGATAAAGGTAAGGGTTCAGTTCCACGCAGAATGTTGCGGTTTTCGGTATATACCGTATAATAACATACGGCTAAAAATTCATTGCAACTAGGCCAAAATATAAGAAAATACTGGTCTAAGTTTGTTTGTGACACTTTAAAATATTTTAAACTTATACACGGTTATTTTTTTATCACCCTGGAAAATGTTAGGGACGCTTCAGGACACATCCAATATTATATAAAAAATAAAAAAAAATAAAATAAAAAAATTTATAAAAACTAAAAAAAATCTAAAAATGCTGCTCTCAACTAGTGCAGCATTTTTTGTATAAAAAAAATAAAAAAAATTAAGTGAGTTATTTTTTTTTATTTATATTTAAATCATTCTAATACCATGTCGTGAAGCGTCCCTTAAATTTTCCAGGGTGATAAAAAATAACCGTGTATATTTACTTATTTTAAAATTTGAAAAATTTTAAATCCAACTCAAAATCAACACACATCAACTTCAAACTTGTCAATATGTTCTCTAAACAAAACACAGATAACGTTTCCACAGTTATGTATGACTTGTTTACGAGTGGGTGAGAGCACTCGTAATGAAATCACATCCGTGACTAGGTAGTCACATAAGTGATATTCAAAAATAAGAATTATTGAAAATCGGTGATTATTAGTCACATCGGTGATTTCGAAGTCGCATACGTAATTCAAAAATAGCTCTCCTGGTCCTAATTTGTGGGCAAACTAGACAAATTATTTGCGCCGGTACAGTTGATTGGTGTCTTTTCCATTGTATGTGGACACTAGTCAAATCGGAACTAAACAAAATAAGACAGTACAGTAGTCCTTATATGGATCTAGATAATTAGACACTAGTCCGAGGGACACGCTAGTCAAATTGGGGCTTGTTAAAATGGGGCAGTAATCTTTTTTATGCTGTAATCTGTACGGAGGTCATTTTGGGAGGGGAGCTGTCCTGACAAGGTTCCTGCTCGAAGCTAGGGTTGAAATCACAAGTAATCAAAAGTTAAAGTTTTTATTACCTCGATTTTTTCAAAATAAAGTAACCGCGCCTTGTGCCGCTTAAGCTTTTGCTTGAGTCGGAATTATTGATGTCCTGGTTTTGGGGGGGGGGGGGGGGGGGCTAGTACATATTATTAATTTGGAAGAATGTGAAACACATTGGTACATGGCAGGATCGAACCCCGGATCTCCCGATTATAAGGCCAGTGCTGAGTCCACAGCGCCATCGACGCTCAAACCGGCCAACGAAAAAAATAATTGAAATAAAATAGTACCTACGCTTAATGCTCTCACCCAGCTTTGACAGATTGACAGATAAACTTCTAGCAGTTACCACCCTCTTATTTAAGTTCGTCGATGCTCCAACAATTCGATATAGTTAAGGTGTCTAGTTAAAGCTCACTTCCATCTTTGGGCACATCTTCATTACACTTCAGGTGACTAAAGTCCTAAATGTTATTTGTAAAAAAGCAGTTGCCTAGTACACATCGTTGGTTGGTGGCTTCTGAGCCCGCCTGGCTAGCTACCACCGTCTTATCTCAGTTTGTCGCCACAATAACAATGTTTATAGCATTGTTGTGTTCCGACAATTAAAGGTAAGATAGCCAGTTCCTTAGTTGTCGAGGAGTCCAGGTGAAGCTAGCTTCCACCTTCGGCCTTATCGTCACTTACCATCAGGTGAGATGTAGGCCAAGGGCTTCCCTGTCGTATTTAAAAAAAATATACATACTCGAGATTCTGGCTCGCTCTCCTCTAGAAAGCCTGCATACAAGATAGATTCAATGGATTTGACTTATAAGTTTTCAAGTGTAAGCCTCATGCCGACATTAAAAAAAATACTTTCATTACATTTCAAAAGAAAATAACCTCAAAATCTTTCGATAAGTCCTTAAGCAAAAATAATGCATTCGAAATTATTTTGGAAGGAATTGTGACACTTCACCAATAGTTTGAGAGCCGCTGTCTTACGCACTGCATCAAATGCCAATTCTGCCGCTCTTGGGACTACACACATCTATTACTTAATGTGCAAAACAAACAGATTCGCTGCTCTAGTAACATTTACATACTGTCAATCTTTTTAAATGTATAAAAACGATAGGAGATGATTCATTCACTCGAAATTCAAATTCACAAATATTTATTTAACATAACCTTTACGGGCACTTGTTGTCATTGAAAACAAAACAAAACTTTAATTAGAAGGAAGAAAAATTATTTAATTTTGTATACGCATACATTTTAAACGTAATTAAAATTTCCACAAATACAAGAGCTGGAGAAAAAAATTGACTCTGCACCTGTTCGGAAATTAGGGGAGCTTTCTCGAGAACAATAGTCAAAAAACTTGGCGGTAATAAAAAGCTACGGATTATTCTAACAACTAAGAAATCATTAATTGTTAAATTTTGCGAATTAAAAGAAAATAAGCCGTGAGAATTCCCAGTCGAAGTGTCAACTGAGAGCCTTCCGGCGCTCAAAACAACAGATTAAAAACATTCACTAGTCAGTTAAAAAATAAACTATGGCAATCTGCCAGTAGATTTGAACTAGAAACACAAATATAATAGTATCTTTATTTCACTTGAAAACAGTGCAAGGTACATGATCTAACTCCCACACAGTTATGCCTGTCTTAGCTTGAATAAATTTATAGTCACAATCAAGGGCGCACTTATGAAAAAAGCATATTATAAAGTGTTTGATTAAATATGACAGACAAAACTGCTTGGGATTGACAAAAAATGTGATAATCGACGTTCAAAGTGTATTAACACTGTGATAATGGGATAAATGTCATTCATTTGAGTAACTGTTCCACTCACTCCGACAGGCATTTCTATATTATTATTTTAATAAAAATATTATATTTGTAATGTTGGCAATTAAGAGGAGACAAAAAAATACGAGTTTCCGAGTTTCTTGCCTGTTCTTCTCGAGAATTCTCTCCCAATTACCGAACAGGTGTAGAGTCAACTTTTTTTTTAAATTTACTATTACTTGTATTTGCGTATGTACTTACATTTTATTAATGGATGGGGTGTGTGTACATACAAGGATTAAATAATTAGTTAATTAGATTCTTGGTTTAAGATTTTTTATGTTTTGTTTGACGTCAATAAGTGCCTGTAAAGGTCTATATTGAATAAAGATTTTTGAGTTTGAGTTTTGTAGGAATAAATTAAAAACAAAGCAATATAATTCAACTCAAAGCGCTCCAGTATTTGTGCGTGTGTGTGTCTGTGTGTGTCTCTCTCTCTCTCTTTGATTGTGTGTGTGTGTTAGTGTGTGGTGTATATATAATAAATGGGGAAAGAGTAAAAAGCGTATGTGTTTGTTTCCGAAAAACAGAAATGTAAATTCCAGTTTCACCATTTACCGATAGAAAGAAAGAAAGAAAGAAAATGGTTTATTCAATGGCACTAGCACAGTATAACATACAGAAAAAAGAGAAGCTACAAATAGATGTGCCACGGGTATCTACTCAGCATATAACATGTTAAGTATGCGGACTAGGGACGAGTGAAACACGAGACTACTAGAAACGCACTGACATTTATTGTCGATCAAAAGGAATCTGTGTGGCACAGCACACACACATATATAACATTTCCTCCCCTATAAGATACAACATAATCAATAACCAAATGCATATTATGTACTACTGCTCAACTGTAGGATGATCACCTCGAATTATTTGATCCTCGACAGTTGGTGAACTTGTGTCTACTGCTTCGTAAAAATCATCATACTCCTCCGAACAAACGGGACGACGCACGCCTCTGCTTGTAGTTACCCAGTTGGGTGATGACGTGTTTGCGCCGGACGTCGGCAGTGACGAGGCGGCTTCTCCCGGCGGACTAAGAGCGGTGGCCGGCCATCTCACGCCTCTCGTGGTGGTCACCCAGGATGGCGGTGGAATCACACACACATATATAACATAACCTTAATATCTAAGGAAGTTATACTTTGTACAGTATATTCGCAATACTTATCAGCAATCTTTATGTAAGATGCTTCACGACGTAGGAACGTCGGCAAATGTACATATGATTTTCGAAAAACCAGAATTTGTGATACATGGCAGGATCGAACCCCGGGCCTCCCGATGAGAAGGCTAGTGCCGAGTCCACGACGCCACCGACGACGCTCAGCTGTGACCGTTGTGTGTCGGGATATACTCAACAATTTAATTATGATATTAACCAACCACGACACGTTTGAAGATTACGTCATGATAAACATATCGGCTATATTTGTAAATTACGGTGACGATTATGTCATTACGTATCTGTAATCGTAGAATGTTATGAACAGCATTACAAGTACGACAAATTATAGCTTTATGACTTAATTGTCAGTTATTATTGTAATGAACACATACGTGTCACAAAATCGTAAAATTACCTTTATATTTTTTTTACATATTTTCGAATATCTGAGATAATGTAATACCCACATCTATTCTTGAGATTATCTGAGATGTAGTAGATTTATTACTGACTTAATTTCTTAAAACGAGTATTCCATACAAGAACACACCCGTTATCACTGGTGCTTGGCCCATTTCGTTCCAAGTATTTGTGTAGGTCCACAAAACGCACCGTTTCTTCGTTGTAAGAACGCGGCAAATGGGTATTGCCGATTGTAATGAAGAACGACCTGGGGGCCTAGACAAAGTAACAATTCAAAACCGGCCAAGTGCGTGTCGGGCCACGCGCAGTGTAGGGTTCCGTAATTACAAATGCCAACTTTGAGTTCACACTCGCACCTCACAACACGTTGCTATTGAATTAGGCATTATTATTATTAAAGCTACAATGATTTTATATTTCCTTAACTTTAGGTACGTGGTTCGTAAATTTATATTCAGTACAAATTTTCAATGAAATTTTACTTTTCCGAGTACAGTTTATAAGTTGGTCGTCTATAACTTCTTAGTTTGTACTTAGTACTCAACTCTGATAGTTTTCCTTTAAACTTCGTTATATATACTACTGTTGTAATTTTTTTCACGTGTTCATATATAGCCGTTTAGCAGATAGAAGGGGAAATTTGCACTTTAAAACCAAATATTTCAGAAACGGATCCCAAAATTGAAAAATGGTGTTATAATCCTTACATTATTTTTTAAAGACCTATTCAACAATACCCCACACGATGGGTTAGTCGAGAAACAAAAATTATCCCACATATGGGAGCTACCCTAAAAAAAATTTTTTTCCATATTCCTTCTACCACTTTTTTGGCATGATTAATATACATACCCATACCAAATTACAGCTTTCTAGTACTAATAGTCTCTGAGTAAAACCGCGGACAGACAGACATGACGAAACTAAAAGGATTCCTTGTGTAATACGAAATCCTAAAAACGATAATGAAGTTCATCATCACAGCTCATATACGTCCCCATCGAGGGGCACGAGCCTACCCTAACTAGTTAGGGCGATTAGGCCTTAGTCAAACCACGCTGGCCCAGGGCGGATTGGTTGACTTCACATACACCTTTGAATTACTTCGCAGGTGTATGCAGGTTTCCTCACGATGTTTCCCTTCACCGTAGGAGCGTCAGATAAATGTACATATGAAATTCGTGAAACGAAAAACAGATTGGTACATGGCAGGATCGATGGCGGTTCTCCCGATTCTACTCGGGGCACGGACCAGTGACGAGGCCACAGCGCCACCGACGCTCGACGACAGAGTTAAGTAATATTAAAAAGCTGCGTAGTTGAAAATTTAACTTTGGATAAAATCTAACCCATATATTTTTCATTAATGAAAAAGATTCTACTCTAGATTCTGAAAAAACTTTTTTTATACAAATAAGTTCGAAAAACAGATGTGAATCAGAAAATACAATAATAAATGCCATAAAAGTTTTACAAACAGAAGTGCATTTTTATTGTGTACAAAATTGCAAAAAAAAATTATTTTGTACCCCAATTTTTCAAACTCTATTAAAACCTGTAAAAGTAACGTTTAAACATCACAGCGCGTAAGCGACATCAGAAGCTATGTAATTTTCAACTATATTACTTTGCAATAAAGCAGTCGCCGGGCATGAATAGATTTCCTGGGAAGCTCAGCTTAAAGTGACCATAAAAAGTGAAAGTTTCATGGACTGAAAACAATAAAAAGCCCTTGTTGGGTGCCAACCCCATGTTGGGCGCCAACATTTCCTCCAATATTTGAAATATCATGGTTAACTTCAATTGTAGCAATTTAATATTATCATTGGATGAAAGATACCAGATAGAGAAAGTCAAAAGAGAAAATCACGGAAATCCTTTGTTTAAAAATAGTAATCAAGAACTTAGCAATGATTTTTGTAGCACAACTAATTTGTTAACATATTGCCACAGCTAAAACTTTAATATGAACGTTTTAGCTAAGAAAACGTATTAACAACATCATAAAATCTAAATCCAACATCTACGGACGGATATAGTTTTTTTTTTAATTTGGAAGATTATATTCAATTGTGCATTACATCCATATTACCAAATCGTTATTTATGACGTTTGTACTTCATTTAGTTTTATTCCTGAACGTACTTTGAAATATTTTCTGTCTAATTTTGATTTGCCCGTCGGGTGCATAGTAGGTGTATATTGGGCATTCTAAAACAGTTTTCATCAAAACACCGCAAACGAACGGAGTGAGATTTGAGCTACGCTTCGCTGCGCTCTAGCTCCGCTACGCTCCGCAAATCTCACTGCGTTCGTTTACGGTGATTTGATGAAAACAGTTTGAGATTGCCCAATATACATTATACAGGGTTAAATTATTCATACCATTAAATTGTAATTTTTGATAAATAAAGAGTTATGCGAGTATATTGAATCACCATATTTGTTTTCATTAATAAAACGCAGAAATTTTTGTTAAAAATATTTTTTTATTATAAAGCAAGTAACAAATATCATCATAGCTAAACTAGAACAATACTTTAAATACAAATTTTCATTCAAGTACAATTTACTGAAGTCATAAATTACATGTGCTTAAGTACCACTTTTTTATGAATAAAACATTCCTTAGAGCGCACTCTTTTTTATGAGTTATACAATTGAAGTTAGCTCCACCTTTAGCATAACTATTGCGCAATGTTGCAAAATTAGGACAACCTTTGCCTTCAACATTTATCAAAAAGCAGTCAGAACACAAATCTTTAATCCATTTTTGCTTTTCAACACCTTTCATTATTATGGTTTGGTCCTTTAAAATTGGAATAATTAATCTCTTAAATTCTCTGAAATCTATATTGCCTTGACTCCAGTATATTCCTCTGTTGCGTTCAATCCAATTGACTGCTCTTTTTTCTTCGGCAGATAATTTTAGATACGAATATGGAGGTTTTATTAAAAAGACTTGCGTAAACTCTTTTGTGGCTAACGCAAATTCCTTAATAATAAAATTATTTTTGCAGTCTTTGAATCCTTGAACATCAACAAAAAGTATCGAACTCTTATCAGCACTCATTGTTTCGTTGTATTCCACTGTTTAACATAAAGTTGAAGTTTGTTCTTTCAAATACCTTTTGATTGCACTTTATTTAGTTAAGATATTTTCTTCACAATATTGCTCAGAGGTTTGTACTCAAAAATGCAGTCATTTAAAATCAAGCAATATGCTGCTGTCTGATCCGGGATTTCTTGGTCTGTTTCAATCTCCACTCTGACATCGATTGATCCCTTTATCATTTCTTGTTGGTGAGAACAATCAATAACAAATAATGGGGCAACGTCTCTGAATTCCTTCAAGCTCATCAACGGCTCTGGTCACCGTCCATGATAAGACTGTTGGAATCTTGCATATTGTTCGTATAATAAATTAAATTTATCCTCTGAGAAACTGACATTCAATCCTTCATAAGGGTAATACGATGAATTTAAATATACTTTTACATCTCGTACATTGCAGTGATCGAACTCTGCCATTGACATTTCCGCATTGTGTTTGCGATTGGTTTGCAAGGCTATAATAACGAATCTTGGTTTCTCTATCTGTGACGAAGTTTTGATAGACCAAGTGTGTTTACGTGTCTTCGGTAATAATGGATATTCATACAAATCCCAATTTCGAAATGCTAGTGTAATAGGCCTGTCCTTTTCTAGATGTTTCAACAAATTGATTCTTTCACGATCTGATACTTTAACGTGCGGAACTCGCCAAACAACTTTGCTAATAGTTATATCTTCGACCACCTCTCCGACATTTAATTTCAAAGCATTGAGATTCGTATTGCTTCTTAATAGCACCAATTCATGTTTGGAGTTAATTATAACTTTTTCATAATCTTCTGCAAAACCTAAAATTTTCTTCAACGGCACAGAAGCCGAAAAAATTCCTCCGTTAAGATTGTTTGTACCAGAAGTTGACCATCCCCATACACGTGAGCATTTAGATTCATTATCATTTAACGAGAGGTACGATTTTATTGTTGTAGTTATGCCAGCATTTTTTATTTTGTCTATTTCTATTCCGTTTAACTCATATCGAATATCTTGAAATAAATATAGTATTGGATTGTTGATAAAATACACATTTGATATTTTTTCTTTAGTCGAACTATTATAAACATTGGCTTTACCCTCAATATACAAAGTGCTGAGTGAGGGTAACAGACATAGATCTTGTTGATTAATAGGTATTCTTATTTCATCATTCTTGTTGAAACTTGTTACGTACGGTTTATAAGAATGATATTCGAAACTTTCAATACTATTGTCGTATGATGTTGATTGAGATATATTTAAAATATTCATTTTAACAAGCCAATCAACTTCAAAAATTCCTTATTGTTTTTGGTGAGCTTCTTTTTTATGTGAAGCGGTGTGCTTTTATGAGGTGGTCTTCTAGTACTAACTTGAATGCAAGCTGTGTCATGATTTTTATTGAAATTTATCATTTTTACGAAAATGTAGATACAGTTGTACTTCTTCGTCTCGTAAATTGATTTGTTTATTCTCGGCGTCTAATAATTGTATAGTTATTGCACTTATAGAACTTTTATTTACAGGAAAATATATTAGATTTTTCGGCACTTCAATGATCCGATAACCAGGTGGTACGTTAGGAACAAACTCGTGAATAATATGACTTGCAGATCCGTTCACGAATGACCCACTAACTACGTCGCATTCGATGCGCACAATGGTTGTTGGCAATATACTGACAGGATACAGAGATTCGGTCCTTTTTAATGCCTTTATTGTTTCTCCACCAAAACCTAAAATCCTTCCAAGTGAGTCACTTTTGTTGAAATGAACATCTTTAGTACAAAAAATTGTAGTTTTTAAAGTATTATTATTACAAGTTAATTTTAACATTGCATTTCTAATGTATGTCTTTAAATAATCACAGATATCTTGAAGTTCATAAGCTCCTTCAGGTATTTCGATTACTTCGTTATCGTCATAGTAGAATTTATTATTTCTTTTATCTATGTTGGGTATAGAATTAAATGTTGAAAAATACAACAATCCACACTCATAGTATCCACTTAATTCCAAAGTAGGTGAGTAGTTTGTTATCAGAGAGGATCCTTTTCCAGTTATAGACACAGTGAAAGACATTTTACTACTGATAAAGAATTTTATTTCAAGCTTTATATAAATGTATTTTCCAATACTCCTTTAAAAATTTTATACAAAGGTGGCCGCAATTAACAGAGTCAAATGTTTGATATTGCTCATAGTTATAATTTAAAGAAACATTTCTTAAGTAATCAAGTAGTTCTAACGGAGGTTTCAGATTACCAAAACTATCAAAATATTCAGCATACTTATTTTCTTTCACGTAGGCTACCCAATGTGTTCCAATGTTATTTGAAGTATCTAAATTTATAATACCGCATTCTATCTTCCTAGGTTTTGAGGGCAACGTATCCCTCATGAAAACACCACGAAAAAATGGAATATCACTAGCATGTTCTAATATATCCCAATTAGTTAATGCCCGCCTAGGTAGCCGCTTTATTAGTTTTTTGAGGGTTTCAAATATAGACCTGCACCCTTTTTATAAGGTCTAATATATAATCCTTTTCCGAGAGCAACCGCCTCCATCATCTTATTATGTCGTTCCGATTCTTGAAGAGCTTTTTGAGCTGCTTTTGAATCATTAACCGCTTTTGCTATGCCAGCTGCTCCACCAGCCAGTGAACCTAAAGCTGATAATCCCGCGAAAATAGGAATTAACGGTAACAGTCCTCCACATTTTGGAATAGGAATACAACGAGGTAAACTCATTTTATTTTTATTTCTAAATAGTTTTTTTGCAGCGGCGACCGCATATTTAATAGTAGAATTTGTGTCTTTAGATTTTATTTTTTTTAATTTAGATTTGAGTTTTTTCACAGCCGTCATAAACGACCGAGCACCTGCACCAGCTCTTAATTTGACCTTCATAGCATTTTTTACTATCCATGAAGCAATTTTTTCTTTCTTTCCAGCGTCTTTTGATTTCAATCTTCTTTGAGCCATATTTAATAGATCTAGATCAGCTTTGTGCCTTACGTTAGTGTCGTTGTTTATGTAAGCAATATCGTGGTGCATACAAGCGTTATCCAATTTATTAATTCCTCGCTGACCCTTAAGTAATCGTTTCTGAAGCTTTGTGCCGGGTCCGCAATATTGGTAGCCCGGTAAATGTAACTCAAACGGAATCTTATTTATTAAGCTGTTTATGATACCACTTCCTTTCTTCATTGATAAACAAAAAGTGAATCAATAATGATATCTTGAGCTATTTTATATCATAAAACCAATTTATTCTTATCAACCCAACTATTTTCGCTATTACTTAATCCTAACCATTTTACAAACAATTTGTTTCCTTTTCTTTTTATAACCTTTTCAATGAGGTATAGGTCTGGAAACTTAGTTTTTTGTAACTCGTATGCATAAAATGAGCCGAGGATTCTTTGATTGCGTCTGTCCTCTATTTGATAAGTTGTTGGGTTAGTGTGATTAACTTTTACTATACGAAATATTTCGGTGGACCAGTTTGGCGTATAGCCTTTGTAAAAATCTGCTTTATATCTACTTATGCGAACATAATCACCAACACGAAATGTATATCCCCGACTTGTTTTATTCTTTTGAGAATTCATAATATACCCTTTGACTATAAGCTCATTTACTTTGTTAACTTCCACAGGCTTAAATTTTGTTATTCTATGCAAAGTGTTATTGTAGTGTTCTACAACGTCCTTTAAAATATTTTTATACCATTGGTAATTTCCGTTCAAACTAAATAGTTTGTAAAGGTGAGATTTAATTGTTCTTATAACTCTTTCTACTATAGATGCTTTTTTAATAGAATATGTTGAATAATGATTAATATTATACTTTTTCATTAATTGTTTAAAATTATCATTGTAGAATTCTGTGCCTAAATCAGTTTGTAAATTTTTAGGTTTTCGTAATGATGTAGTTAAAATACTTTGCATTGCATCTGTAACATAATTTTTCGCTTTTGATTTTAAAGGTCTGATCCATACATATTTTGATAAAGTGTCAATTACGATAAGAATATATTTATACCCTTTATTAAACTGTGAATATTTTTGCAAATCTATGAGGTCGGCTTGCCATAAATCATCTATTCCTTTTATGATCGTACATCGCCGGGAAAAATTCCTTCTTGCTGCTTTGTGAAGCTCATTCACTATGTCTTGTTTGCTCATTATTATCTGGTTTCTCTTGAAGCATGTGATCAATTTCTGTCCTTGTGTAAAACAAGGTGGCTAGCTTATTAAGTATTGAACTTTCAAAATCATTTAAACGAATATTTACATCACTTAAAATATTAGTTCTTAGTTCGTGTGTCTTTTCATCCACGTAAGCTTTATTGGCGGCTTCGTCATCATTGCCTGGCGATATAAGCCCTTTTAATCTTGATGATTTTAAATCATATTCACCTGTTTCTGACTTCACTAATGTATCGTTGAGATTTCCAATATATTCCTCTAATCGTAAACGTTTATGAACGTGATGACCAAATTTATCTACATTCATTTCCGTATCTATGCGGTGTTTGCTGTATAACTACTGATCAGTTTTTTAAAATTAGGTTCCTTATATTTGGTGTTTTTAATGATGCCTGCTTCGTACAGCTCTTCTATAATCGCAATAATTTCATTATCTAAGCCGGTATTGCCAGCATCACGAGATGCAAACAGTAATTTCAATCGATCTACTAATTCATTTGGATCATCCCAATAAACGTAATCTATATCTTTCTTTACACTTTTTAAAAGATTTATTCCTTTTCCTACCGTAAGACTTTCTGTGCTGTCATACTTATTTCTAGAGAACTTAAACAGTGGTTTAATAATATGCATGTACTTAAACCCTTTGTTACTATTAATTGGCTTGCGTGGATCACAATTACGCCTATGTGCATTCGTTTCTATTAGAAGCTCTTTATAATTTTGCAAATCTTCATCTGTGATAACATCCAAATTTGGTGTCTTTTCAAATAGTAATTCTTTTAATCCAAGAGTTTTGTTTAAACTTCGATTTCCAATTTTTATAATTTTTCCGTCGTCGAAAACACGTGTTTGGCCGAGCATAAGTTTTCCTCGTTCATTTTTTATTCCAAAAGGGATATTTGCGTCGGGTGAAGCACACCACGATAAACTATTAAGTGAAACATTTGGTGATGATTGAAAGGACTTAAAGGAAGCATCACTCATATTATTGTTGTCAGAAGGTGATACGACAAGGGTTTTTTCGGAATTAAATTTTTTATAGAACTGTTGTTCCTCTTCTTCATTAAAATCGTCATCAGAAAAATTTGTTGCCTCGCTGTCATTATGTTTATTTTTTTTTATTGTATAATGTTCAAACTCATCCTCATCTTCATGAGAAATTTCATTGTTCTTAATGGCTATTTGTTTCAGTGGATCGGTTATAGGTTTGAATATGGATTCCAGAGTGGCATCATTTGTATTTTTCATATCCTTTATCATTTCAACCTTTCTTTTTACAGCAGCTGCAGCTTTTACAATTTGTTTTTTAAGTTGCTTTTCCATTTTGACAAGGATTCCGTTCAATGCAAAATCCAGAGTAATAGTGATTGTGTATTGATGAAACAATAACTTATGTATATTAATCTACTACTACAAAAGTATCGAATGCCATCCTATAACATCCTTTATTTCTTTCGCAGTCTTTATTGATCACAACATAATTAAATGGTTTATTCCAAATAGTTGAGCACATTTCACGGAACTGAGACCACGACATATCTGAACCTACATGCTCATCGTAAACGTGTTTTAAATTTACATCGTCTTGTTTAAATAAAATAATGAGGTTAGAATTGTCCCTTATAAGTTGTTTAGGTACTTTACTGTATGTTTGGTTAATGTAAAAACAATCAATATTCTTATGTCGACCCATAGCAAAATAATCCCGAATGCTATTTTGGTTTTCACAAGCTACGTCGTCGAATATTATAATGGAGTTTGGCAAAGCTTCGTGTGGGCTTATGATATCATTATTATGGTTATATTTACTATAAGATATGTCTGCAACTAAATCTAATACTTTTTCTAAGAACACATATTTTGGTTGGTATAATGATTTAGAATATACATATAAGTTACGAAAACGTGCACCATTCTCATGTAATAACAAACCTATTACTAAGTTTGTCTTGCCGCAATTTGATGGTCCACAAACAATACATCGTATAGTGCTCGGCAATAAGTTGCCATGTCGCTTTGCTTCACATAATGATGCAGGACAGATATTATAATCTAATTTTAACGTTTCCTTTTGTTTGAGGAACTTCATAGCAATTTGTCCGTTTTGATTCGTGGCTTTTAACAAAATGGATATAACACTTTGCGTTCGTAATAATAAGAGAACTAGCAGTATATTTACTTGTAAGTGCACTCACTCCACCATATAGACTAAGCATTCGACGGCGGTAACAATAGCAAGGAGTAGAAGAATTTGGATACTGTTACCACTCATTATATTAAGTTATTGGACGTGTCTAGAACACACAATGTTAAAGCATCGAGAAGAATGGAGAGAGAAGAAAGAGCTCTCACCCCTCTCGAATCGTGCAATAAAAAATGATATGAGTAAGGAATCGATGCTTAAAAATAAACATTGTTTAATTACTTGCATCCCTACTTTAACAAAGTAATACACTGCGTTCTTTAATAAATAAAACTATATTTTTAATTTTATTACCATTATTTTAAACTATGTATTTGAATTCTAATAAATTTTATCTTAGATTTATTTATAGAGGTAATTCTGAATGAATGTTTTTCAAAATATTTGATTACATTATAGAGGTGTTAAAATAAAAACAAATATTTTCATACAAGTCTTTTTATTTTTAAATAATATTTATTGAAAACAATACAAGACTTAAACTAACATAACTATTTAAAATAACATAAGTCTTAGTTAGTAAAATTTATAAGCATTACTATAATTTTTCAGAAGAATAATGTTGTTGAAATAATGTATCTCCGTGAGTGTACACGTAACTAAAGATAGTAGGTACGCATCTAGCACATTAGAGAATTTTAATATACATCTACAAATGTTTTAGGTCAGCAATAGTTATTTAAAAACTATAACTGTAACCACATATTTTCTTAGAGATATTAGTTATAATATTTTCTGCTTGATCCATTATTGGATCAATATGCTCGGTTACCACATATTGTGTTTTTATTAATGGATCATTGCTGGTTGATTCCAGATCTAATATTTCTAATTTAATTAATCGCCGCCCTTTAGTAGGTATTGTTTTAATTAAATAAGAAGGTTCGTTCCCCTTCGTATTCTGCAGTAACTTGCTTCTCCTCTTCATGGGCTTCTTTTTATTAAAAAGACTTTTAACCACCTTGGCATGCAGCGGTGAATCTTTAGCATTCCAATGTGGAAATTCTTCAGAGAAGCCCTCCAACATATCTTGCGCATTTTGCTCAAAGCAAGGAGGATAATCTTCTGTTGCCTCCTTGCTTATGAGTAGCGACTGCGAGATTTCTTGGGTATTCTGAAATTTAATTTATTATGCAACAAAAATAATTTCACATCGAAGAAATGATTGATATAGTGGCGGAGGTAGAATAGTATATCTAGGATCCACAAGGAGGCGGACTATCTTATACGGAACCGATAGAATATGAGAATCACGATAACAGCATCACAACCATAAGGTTTTAACAACAACATTATCTTCCAACTAAATCAAATATACAAATAAACATTAACTAGTGATCTAACCACTACACAAGAAAAGAGTTTGAAGAAAAATAATTTATACGACTTACCATGATGTATTTGGGTGACCGTAGTTGTCACTTGATTAATTATGTGTGAAACAAATTTTAAAAATATTCGACTTTAATAGCTATTTATAGTGTAAATATAATGCTGACATAACAACAAAGCATTCGCACGGAATCGCAATTGGACAAATTACTAATGAACTATAAGTTGGAATACCTAAATCAGCAATAACATGTCCCAACCAGTTTCGAATTGTTCATTGCGTGTGCTATTTTATTAATAGTTTTATATTTTATGGATTATGAAATAAAAAAAAACATGGTAGCTGGTTTATAACGTTATATATTTTCATCGTTACAATACAACATTAAGTATTTGATTAAAACTAGGTAATTAATTTACCTATTTACCATTAAAAAACAATGTATAATACTATTAAACAAATAACTGATGGATAACAATATTAAAATTAAATAACTTTACAATATAAAGTGCCGTGTCGGTACATACTATACAATTTCATGTATGTTTTTATTCTATTAACTTATTCATTACTTAAGCCATATAATAAATAAATAAATAGATGATGGGGTAACATATTTCTCAACTTACAATTTGATTCATGATTACCATTAAAATAATAATAAACTATACAATACGGTGCTTCTAAAGAAAAACTAATGATATTAAACTAAACTATCCCAGTGACCCCATGATAAAGTAGAAATTTTGTTTTTTAATATGATACGTTTATCGTCATTACCTGACAAAGCTATTTTGTTCTGTTCTTGAGTAAATATTTCGTGCTTAAGAGATTTAAATATGATATTTTTTTTCTTCAAAAATGTATTTTCATTTAATACCTTGTAATAATCTTTATATTGTACATCTTTTAATACTTGCTTCTGTATGCCTTTTGCTTTTTTTAATTCATCTTCTGCCGTTTTAATACAGTATAACTTGGACCTTAATCCTACAAACTTCGAAATCAAACTTCCTCCTAGCTCATCTTTAAAGAGACCTGGCACCTTTTTGTTCCAACTAGGAATGTCGTATACGTTATTTACAGAATAATTACTAGTGTCGAAATAGGGAAGAAAATTTGATTTTAAATCAGCATAAAAATCTTTACTTTCTATTGAATACAAAAAACTATCAGTATCCGTATAACAAAGTTTTAACTTTTCCTTATAAAAAGGCTTCATAATAGAATAATGAAAATCAAACATGTGACTCTTAGATATTTCCAAAACGGAAAAACCAATGTATATAGGTTTATCCAAAGTGATTGTTTCAGGCTTCATTTGAATGGCTACCAAGTTTTCAGTGAAAATTGTAACACTGTGAAAATTTGGTCGAGCTATCATTTGCTCTGCACAGAAACTTTTCTTTGTTTTGTTACTATCATCATTCCACTTATTGACTAATTTCACATTAACCCTCTTTTCTGTGTCTTCTAACGTCTTGCCAAATATACTGTTGTTAAGAAGTTTGAAGAAATCTTGTTCAAATGTAGATTTAGCTTTTTTTCGTAATTCAGTATTCATGTCAATATACTGCTTTAAATAAGGACTCTGATTAAATTGAATAACTCTATGTATTTTTTTTAACAACAAACCATGTTTTATACATGTTTGCAGATGAGCAAAATGTATGACATAGAAATATTTATCGTATAAATTTGGAATCAATTTTGAAGTTTTAGAACCTGGCGGAGTAAATTTTTGAGCACAGAATGGAAAATCGTTATGATCATTATGCAAATGTTCGGGGTATTCTAAATCTACTTCTAGTATATAACCAGTGTCTCCGTTAGTTGGCACATTTATAAAATCTATTCCAGCGATTTCCAAGTCATTCAATAACTTAAAATTGGAATGAGGCAAATAAGCACACATTGCATATCCATAGAGATTATTACAATCGATATAAATTAGAAAGTTATTACTTTTTCTTGGATCGTAAGTTTTTAAATACTTGTTATTGGCTTTTGAATACCTTGTCGAACATAAACATATTCCACCGCGAATACCTTTTTGAATCATTCTTATTATTTCCAGGTCGTGTATTAATTCTAATTTAACATCTGTTTTTAATAGCATGGCATCAAAACTGAGACTCGGTGCTGTAACATAAAAGGCTGGATCTAATTTATAATTCATCTTACATGTCTGGCGAAAACTTTCAAAAACGTCAGCTAATAAAAGAACATCTGACTTAAGATACAAGTCTGTGTATTCACCGAGATTCGATAATTCAAACGTTTGCCAGACTTTTTTTGCATGATCATAATCTACTTTAGATATATTACTATTGCGTAATTTGCTGAAAAAGAAGTCCTGAGGCGGAAGTACTTTTTCTTCGTATGAACTCCAAGTAGTCATGTATTCATATGGATACACCCCTTTTCGTTTTATTAAAGCAAAATGCTCACGAGAAGGAAAATAACGCCGCAGATGTTTAAAGTCGTCATTTTTTAAGTTTGCGACAAGTTTCTCTAGACTTGTGCCTAAAAATTTAAAAGAATCAACAAATCGAACAGGTATGATATCTTTATCATTAATTTGAAAAAATTTTGTAAAAGATAAATGTAGTTTTCCCTATTTTTTGCTATTACTTGTATTTTTCCTGATAGTTTTCCCAACTGTCGTATAAAAAGATGACTGTCATAACCCGCTAAATTATGAAAAAATATAGGAACAAACTTAGGCAAACAATATCTAATATTGCAATAAGAATGAGCTGCACCACGATACCGTCCTGTAAGATGGCAATGATCTTTAACTTTATCGTCAAACAATATTTTATCACAAAGAAAACAATTTGTAGCCCGAGCAAAGTTCGCTTTGTCTTCATTTGTTAAACAAATAGCCACTGGCGACTGCAAAACGTTATAAATATCGGTTATATCCAATAATAGACTTTCTAAAAACTTTTCTACACAGGCTGGACCTCGATAAGATACATATTTATTACGCGACTTATCATAAGAACACACAACGTAATAAGCAAATGCTGATGGTACGTGTTTTTGCAATATCTTTGTACAGCCTGATCCAGAATCGAGTTCAGTTGGTTTTAATAATGATTCAAAATCTGCGTATAAGACGAAGGGCATGTCATGCATTCGCTCGTAATGATTAAATTGAATTCGTGTTCCATCACCGGGTAATATTGTCGATACACCACCACAAACATGAGCTTTCAGTTTATCATTACTATCAAAGAATATCATACAATCCTCGCATAAATATATTTTAGAATGATGTTTAGTTAATTGAAGACGAAGTAATTTAGATAAATCTTTAATAAGACAGTAATGGGTGCGGTTTTCTGTTTTCCAGGAAAAGCATATTAATGTGATGATCTTTGCGAATCTCGCTTTTGTATAAAGGTCCAACAATGTTACCATTCTTTTGAATGCCGTAAATATTAATACTTATGCGAGGATTATTCTTTTCAAAAACTTTGATGTCCGCAAACCCAACTGGAAAAATCATATTTTTGATATTGAGTATATTTTTAAAGTGTGGGTAAGCTGACGTTCGATGTGCGTTTCTGTTTATAGGAAATAGTGCTGCCATGACACACCATAAAAAACAATAATTATCAGAATTTTGAATGTTGATACATGCTCGTTTACATTTTATGGACTTTGGTAATTCTATAAAACTGGAGCCTCTTAACGGGTTATATTTGTTTATATTTACTTCTAGATATAGGCTTTGTAAATAGGCCCACCCACTATCTCTTTCTTCAAATTCTTCAATTTTTTTACAAATTAAGTGAATAATTTTTGAAAACATATCTTCAAAATTGAAGTTTTGATGCAAGATGAAGTTTTCCGTTGCAAATGACTTGATTGAAATCGAATCATACTTACTAAGCAGAAAGAATTCACAGAAAAGTTCAAAATTAGCTTTAACATTAGTGTGAGCTTGAATTTTCGCTATGAGCAATAGGCGTACGCGAGAGCGCAAGTGCCATAAAAACTCGGCGGGCAGGCGAACACGCGCACTATCATGACCCTCATCTTGATATCGAACACGGTACGATGCTATACGATTACGAAAAGCGCTATGAACTTTTTCAACCCCCTCACTATCAACGACCGAACTGTTGTTCTTATGTAAAATACTTTTCAAATGTGCAGAGAAAACTTTGTTATTTACGGATACGTCACAAACTGAACAGAAAGTAGACCTCGACATTATGATTTGGACAGTACAAATTCTCAAAGTTAAAGTAATAAAGGCTTAAGTATGTAAGTACCTAATCTTTGAGTTTGCTAACGATAAACAATAAGTAAACCAGCTAAAACATAATTTACGCAGAGAGAAACAAAAGAGAACCTATTTTTTAACTTTATCTTTATAAAATATCCCCTCTGTGGTAAACTTTGCCTTAGCTAATTTTACAAATTTTTTTTATGCGTCAAATTCTGGAGATTCTGCTTCGCCTTGCAAGCGTACCCAAACGATAGCGCGCTCGCACCGGTCAAGGCCGCTGAGATTAGATACCTCCTTCTGGTTGTAGAGGCGTAGCTCCACTAGCAAGTCGCCGTCGAGCTGTGCAGTCCGACGCGTTACACCACCAGGTACTCGGCGTGTCAGGATACTGGTGGTCTTGTTTGGCAGGTTTGGCGGCCGCGAAACCTCGCTGTCCGACTCTGAGTCGAACAACCACTCAGAAGTATTGGACGACGATGTATTCTTCACTTCTGCACTCTTCGCCTTCGATAGGCACTTTATCGCCTTGCTTCTCTTCTTTGGACTAGGGAGATAGAAAAAGGATACACGATTATTGTACACATTAAACACTTGAAATTTAGATATATGTAAATATAGCAATAAAAGTACCTGATGTCTTCGTCGTCGGTATCAAAGAAAAGGTCAGATTCACAGCTCTTCTTGGCTGACCTTTTGTTTTGCTTGCTATCCGACCTGAAAATAGTAAATGTCATATTAGTATTAAGAGTGGTTACAAGAAAACGAGTTGAATATTCACATCTTCAATTCATAAGATAAAAAAAATATCATCATCATCAGTCAATCAGTATGCCACTGCTGGGCTTGATGGTCCCTCGTGAAGACAGCACTTGGAGAGGTCACGTCATATACAGCCTGGTCCAACGGCTCAATTTGTTGAAGCATGAAGATGATCAACCACTTATAGACAATTAAAGAATAGATATAAAGTATAGCAATAAAGTATAAAAACTTACGAACATTTTTCAGCTGTCTTGGTCTTGAGATTTTTTGATGAGGAGGTACTGAAGCACTGTTAGTGGTCAGAGATAGCACTGGAGTGTACTGTGACTACAGTTTTTCCGGATTTTATATAAGAAAAGTGCAATGCAAGTAATAATTTTACTGAGGTTCTCAACCTATACCTTATCTTTATAATCATTTTTATTTAACATGACTAATCTAAAAAAGAATGCTCATTAATTTTTATATTGTTAAATAAGTAAGTAATATTATAAAATATTATATATATAATCATAAAATTATTAATTTCCGTCCAAATCATATCCACACAAAATATTTATAAGAAAACAAATATGCATTCACGGATATGATGTCTATACGTTATCGAGAATCCTAATGCATTCACTTCCACTTCCATGGTCAGTGTTCGTTTTTCAAACACTAAAGAACTGACACTTTATTTAGAGAAAATATTTTTTTTTTCGTGATTTTTTTATCACACCGCGCGTTTTAGGCAAAGGAGACGCGAAGCGCTCTGGGTACTATGGTACCCGGGACGTGTGAGTGGAGCAGTTCTCAGGTCTGCAACAAAATTTTTGATCCGCAGTTGCGTATGATCCAAAAACGGTCCGATCATCGGCTGAACTTCGTCAGCTATATAAAAAAAAAAGTACTTACGTAGCAAGAAAGAAACAAAACGACGAACTGACGCAATTACGTGTATTGGATTTTTATTTTCGAGGTAGTAGTAGATCGTTATTCAGCATCACAACATCTAAGAGAAGATTATAGTTTGGTAGTTTACTTTCAAAAAGTCGGTTCCATACTCGAAATATAAAACTTAATAACGTTTTGCACCTCTGACTTTCATGATATTTAGCAAAATTTGATATTTACCCATAATTCTACCAATGTGCAATATGACGCGGAAATAATCAGCAAATTAATTGTTTGTCGTTTATTTCCACAAACTTGCAATACAATACTGTGCATATACAGCAAAATAGTTGGTAACCGTTTAATTCTGCTGATGCAGAAATCTCGTGTAAGGCTGCATGCTCCAAATTTTTTTTCATTTCGGGTTTATTATATTTATTTAAATTATACATGTATTTATTTACAATTACTAACGAATATTATCTCCAAATTAAAAAGTCTTCTTTATAATAACGGATGCGATTTCTAATTTTCATTTTTCGATACTACTATTTAAAACAGATAAACAATAGGTATATCGTTCTATTAGGCGAACCGAATGTATTTATAGCATAACGATATTGATACGACATGAGGACAGAACCATAGAAGTTTATGAAAATTATTGTAACAATACATAGGTGGTATTCATCGGCAGCATCTCATACACGTTCCCACCGCACTACCCTATTTAATTAGGATGTTAAGACCTTAGTCAGCCAAGGTAGGTAGTTAAAATGTTCTTAATATTTTTTATATTTTCATTTTTTAAATTATTGGAATATTTATTTTCTATTTTTTATTCGTGTGATGACTGGAACACATCTTTCAGGGATTAGCCCGCCCTTTTAAATATTTTGTAAAAATCAACAATTTTATACTTTGTTTTATAATAAAGAATATATTTAATTGAAGTAATTTAATAAACAAATAAAAGTATTAACGTGTGAAAGAAGCCTTATTATTTGAGTAAGCACTCGTAACTGGATATATGAATAATGTGCAATAAATTTATTGCTGATAAATGAATTTCGTGGGAATGCTTTGAAACTGTATGGCAGGCAGAGTGTAGAACGGTACTTATCCGAGAGTTGAGTCCTGAAGCTACGAAACCTCAACCTGTTTAATTTCTGTTGTTATTGCACTGCTACCTAGTTGAATGCCTTAATATTCTGAGATAGAAAACCTTGAAAATGTGTCTAGTAAATCGCAATCAATCAAAAGTATACTGTTCACAGTCAAACAACACAACACAATAGAAACATTATGAAATGAAATGAAATAAAAAATCTTCTTTTCCATTTAACCCTATATAATGTATATTGGGCAATCTTAAACTGTTTTCATCAAATCACCGTAAACGAACGCAGTGAGATTTGCGGAGCTAGAGCGCAGCGAAGCGTAGCTCAAATCTCACTGCGTTCGTTTGCGGTGTTTTGATGAAAACTGTTTTAGAATGCCCAATATACACCTACTGTGCATGTATATAAAACATGCTATTACTATACTAGTATTATAAAACATGCGCATATGCACGGTCAATCTTCGACATTGACCTACTAGATGCGTGGTCCACGCCCTAGTTCTCAACAAAAACACGCCGATTCTGCGTAATCCCCGCGATCCGTGGCAGAGTCTATTCCGTTGCGAGTATAGTCTGCCGGGACGCACTCTAATGCCTGATCAAATATTCACTTTCCGGAGCGCACTATCCTGGTAATTAATAGCGGATAACGGGCCGGTGGCACAAAGTTGTTATCATGGATGTAAACCAACGTTAAAGTCGAAGCATCCGTAGCGCTGTGGACTCTTCACTGGCCTTCTAATCGGGATATCCGATCCCGCTATGTATCAACTGTGTTTTGCGTTTTTCGAATTTCATATGTACATTTGTCCGACACTCCTACGGAAGGAAAGCGTCCTGAGGCAACCTGCATACATCTGCGAAGAAATTCAAAGGTGTATGTGAAGTCGGCCAATCCGCACTGGGCCAGCGTGGTTGACTAAGGCCTAAACACCATAACATGAGGTAGGTTCGAGCCCCTAAATGGGGACGTATATGAGCTGTTATGATGAATCTAACGTGAAGTCAGTTTTCGTAGTATAATCGACAAAGAAAGTGGTTTACCACTGTTGACCATACTTCGCGTAAAGTCAAAACATTGTCAAGGTAGAAAATATTAACACTAGTTAAGCTAACGTGCAATTCGCGTTCTTAGTCATACTTGATTAAGGATTAATTCCGTTAGCACACAGACCACTGTGAAAATTCATAAACTAAGATGGCGCAGAAGCAGTATTTGATAAAAACACTGACTGCGGATTAGATCCTTTCCCGCCAGAGTACCATAGCACTAATAATGTATAATATCTTATAATATCTTCATATGTCCGATGGTGTTGGGATCCCCCGTATGGAAATTTCTGCTAAAGTGCAGTTTGGGAGTCTGGAGGACAAAGCCAAATTGGTAAGCAAAAAGTAGGGCGTCCTGAACAGAGCAAAGCAGTACTTCACTCCAAGCCAGCGGCTAATGCTTTATAAAGCACAAATTCGGCGCCATATGGAGTACTGCTCGCACCTCTGGGCAGGAGCTCCCAAATATCAGCTCGACCCTCTTGACTTCTTGCAAATGCGTGCATTCCGCATCATCGGTGATCCCAATATCACGGCTTCAATGGAGACACTGGAGCAAAGGAGAGACTTTGGTTCTCTCTGCGTGCTCTATTGGCTCTTTAACGGAGTGTGCTCTGAGGAATTGTTTGCAATGGTGCCCTCTTCACCTTTTCACCACTACACCACCCGCCATCGCAGTAGAGTTCATCCATATTACCTGGAACCGATCTCGTCTAGCACAGTTCGGTTTCAGCGTTCATTCCTTCCACGTACGTGTCGGCTCTGAAATGAACTCCCAGCTGCAGTGTTTCCTGAGCGCTACGATATGTCCTCCTTCAAACGAGGCTTAAGAAGAGCACTTCTCTCTAGGTAGGCAGTGACTGAACTGTGCCCCTGGCATTGTAGATGTCTATGAGCGGTGGTTACCACTTAACATCAGGTAGGCCACTGGCTCGTCTGCCACCGTAAGCAATAAAAAAAATAAAAATAATGTATAAACTGTGGTTAAGTTAACACACAATCAGTTTTTGTATCACGGGCTATCAGGCAGTATCGTGTATAGTAGCACTGACCACTACAAAACGCATAAAATCTGGTAAAGCTAACGCGCAATTGGTGTTCGTATCACCCGGCTACGTCCTCAATGTTAAAACTCTAGATAAACTAACGCACAATCAGTTTGTATCACCGACTATCAGACCACACCAGTGTATCTTAATACTGACCACTACAAAATGCTTAAACCCTGGTTAAGCTAATGTGCGATCGGTGTTCGTGGCACCTAGCTACGGATTAATTCCGTTCGCACCAGTGTACAGAGCGCTTCGTAAATAATGGATTCGGCTAATAAATACCTATTAGCCGGCATACAATAATTAACAATCTGCTAGCAAAACTATAATTAAAGCGTTTGGTTAAGATTTCAAAGATTATAATAGTTGTTGTTATGCGTGAACGTAACTGCGGCTTAACTTGCGTGAGTATCCCATGGGATCTTTGGGAACAAATCAAATCCATATTCAGTACACGACAGGCCGCGAGTGCTGGTGACGTATCATCATCACGGCTCATATACGTCCCCACCAAGGGGCTCGCGCCTACCCTAAGTTAGGGTGTTTTGGCCTTAGTCAACCACGCTGGCCCAGTGCGGATTGGTCGACTTCACATACCTTTGAATTTCTTCACTGATGTATGCAGGTTACCTCACAATGTTTTCCTTTACCGTAATAGCGTCGAATAAATGTACAATATGAAATTCGAAAGACGAAAAATACATTGGTACATGCCGGCATCGAGCCGCGAACCTCCAGATAAGAAGATCAGTGCCGAGTCCACGGCGCCAACGACGCTTCTGACGACGTATACTCAAGCCACAGAATAGATAATAGTACTACGTACAGAACGGCCACTCACCTCCCCGCACTCATTTCAAATACCTCGTCCAACCCGGCACTTCGTTGTAGATATCACTGACACATAAAAAAGGGCGCGCGCGATCGCTCGGACGAGTAGACGCGTGCGCCGGGTGATAATAGAGACAGCGCTATGCGGGTGAAAGAGAAGGCAGTCGCTGCTCTTCCCGCGTCATTTCGATTGATAACCGCGCACTCAGCCCTACTAGATTCCACGCACACATTTGCGCGTGTACGAACGTCATTTGTTTATGTAGTAGTAATAGGTAATTGATTTGCGAACGTTGTATGGAGTGTCCGGGGTGTGCTCAAGCTCAAACTCAACAATATAGCTGTGCCCGCGACTTCTTGTGGATGTTGCAAAATAATAACATCGTGATGTACTATATAGCCTATATAACCTTCCTCGACAAATGGACTATCCAATACAAAAATATTTTTTCAATTTGAATTAGTAGTTCCTGAGATTAGCGCGTTGAACCAAACAAACAAACAAACTTCAGTTTTATAATATTAGTAAGTATAGAAAGATCTTCACGACCACTTATTGACGTCAAAAAATGTAATTAACCAAAAATCCAATTAAAATGTAATAAACTAAAATACAGAGTTTATTATTTTAACTTATACAAACACCCCAACCATCATTATGATGTATGCAAATACTGCTTATATTTTGTTTTGTTTTTATTGGCGTTTTGAAAAAGGGTCCAAAATTTTGACTGCTTTGTATGAATATCGGTAAAATGGTCCCAATTGACACTTTAGCAATGCCTAATTTGTGGACCATTTTACGAATATTCATACAAAGCTGTCAAATAGAATAACTCCTTATGATGAATTGCACTCCATTCATAAATGAATCATATTACGATTCGCATTATGATTCTGCGATGCGGCCTTTTTAGTTTCGCTGTTTTTCTCGCAAGGGCTCTTTCTGTTCTCGAACAGGTTTACTCAAGTTTCTTTTCTCATTTACATGTATTTTTAAAAACGTATCTTTGGGGTTAGGTCTATTATTTTGTAAAAATTCAAGCTAATAAAAACATAATTATTTGTTAACTTATGATTATACCCTTGCTCATGCAATGCTAACTTATGATTCTACCCTTGGTAGGAGCCTTGTCAGAATGGCCCCCTGCAAAATGAAATCCTGAATCCGCCTCTGTACACAAGGCCTTAATAATTGATTGTTAAATGTCTTGGTTAATTTGATTTTTACGTTTTGTTTGACAGCAGTAAGTGCCTGAAAGGTTTATTTTAATTTGATTAACACGAAAATATAAATATAATTAAAATATTGCGTTTGCATAGGTGGACTTTTCAGAGATTAAAGATTCTCTATCAGAGATTAAAGACTTTTGAGTATAATTTTGTTTTGTATATTAGGAGAACTTTCAGTCGACATAGTGTTGCCCAAAATCAGTCTTGGTCTTGTCACTAATCGGCATTCTAATTATTTGTATCCGTCATCTTACCTTCAAAGATCATTTGAATTGGATCTTCACCAAAAGTATAGACCCTGTGGAAGCTTACACGATGTAGTAATTTTAACAGTGGCATGTAGATTCGAGGGTATTATTTGGCGAGCGCAAACACACAGCAGGCGTTCCTGAGGGCGGCCTGCTCAGTAATTCGTGGCATCATGAATTTTATACAGCGGACACGGGTTCGGCGGCCTGTGTGAGTTTAACGTGTGGTGCAAGTAATAAGAGATAGAATTATAAATTTGATTTTACATATGTGAAAGTGCTATGAATGAGACGTGGACGTGGACACTCATGTTTGATTTTCTGATTTATTAAATATTTAAGTAACCTAGTCTGCAAGTTTTTAAACTGCTTTAAATATGTACTAAAAGTACGTCCATACACACTTACTCCATAACTTTTAAGAGAGTCTCCTAACGCATAATATACAGTCAATAGTGTTCGCTGACTAATCGTAATTTTTAAATAGTAAAATTTACCTAATATTGCTCTTAGTTTAGTAAAAAGTTGCTCAGTATGCGACTTCCAATTAGAGTGCTTATTAACCAACAAGCCCAGATACTTATATTTCTCAACATACTGTAATGATGCACAAGAACAGTTAAGTTTCTTTGAATATAAACATTCGTATGTGTGCCCTATTATTTCGTATTCGTATGTGTGCTTACATCTTCATATTTTACTTTTTGTTATACGAATTATATTGCCAAGTTTATTTTTTGTGTATTTATTGTGGTTTTTTGACAGAACATGATTTGTAAACGTTAACAAGTTATATTAAACCGAAAAAAATTAGAAAAAATTTAAAAAATCGGAAAAATTATGATTTTTCCGGGAGAAAATTTCAGTGATTTTCAAATTAGGATCATGGTCTGAACTCACTGTTAAAAGAAATGGGACACCGTCACTTATACCCGGTATATATTATTTGGGAAAAGAGTAAAAAATGCTTTATCGTGAGTCTGTGGTGTAATTAAAATGATAAAAAAGACCAAGTGCGAATTGGACTCGCTCACTAAAATAAAGTAAATACATACTATTAGCACAGTAAATTGTGCTAATAGTATGTATTTACGCTCTTTCAAATCGGCGATTCTGCCGGTTTGCGTTCATTCAATGTTTTGTCTACAAATTCACTCAGTGTCCATATTAGTTTAGTATTTTTTGGATATTTTAGTAAATTTTTATAAAATTAATTAAAATACATCATTCTACTGCCGTGTATTGAAACGTCCCCTTCACTACACGGCGAACTCAAGCGTCCGAGCCTTAGAGGCGCGCTCCTGGTGACTCTACTGAGAGCGCGGGACACCCCCGTAGTCCGTAGTGATGCCTCTCTGAACTAGAAATCCATCAGGTTAGGTTTGCCAAACGAGGCTTGAGGACCCACCAAAGTTCTCGACTTCTTAAAAATAATTAATCAAAGTGAAGTTGTCACAGCCGTCTGCGGCTAACAGCATAGGTCCCTGAAAAAAATTGAAGCGTCCCTTAAATTATCCGGGGTGATAAAAAGTAACCGTGCATAAGTTCTTACATATTTAGGGTTTTCTTATTTTTTCCTTACCACATATAAAAAATTTGCTTCTTGCCCTTATATCGTGTCTCTGTTTAGTTCGTGAACTTCTGATCTTGTTGACTCGACCCGACTCGACTCGAATCGAGACCCGACTATATTTTATATAAGTTTCAGTTTAAAATCTACGTATTTCCGAGAAAAATGTTTTGACGGACAGACGGAAAACAAAATGATCCTACAAGGGTCTCCTTTTTTTCTTTCGAAGCACGAGGCCCTTAAAAATATAAAACCACTTTTCTAGTCAACAGCTGTATTCCATCTCTTAGCCCTCCCGCTACCTCTTACACTTAAATCCAAGGGCCTTGACAAACAAGGGTATGTAGGAACAGCACAAACAGGACATGATTTCCCGAGTGTGCGCGGGCCTCGCCGGGACCATAGCGAATTTTTTTAATTTCCAATTTGTCTCAAGCCGGGAGACTTCTAGAGTCTAAGTGAACTCATTTGCTGAATGTTAAGCTTAATTAATTTCGTAGGCGACAAGACGAAGGTTAATTATTATTATATTTTCGAGGTGGAATGCCGTCACGCACCGTATCTGCTGATAGCTACGCCGACGTTCATGGGACTTTCATGGAACGAGATGGTAATGGGACTCTCCCTGTTAAGTGCGGGGTACTCGCATTAAACCAAAATCCACGTCCATCTTGTTCATAGCAGGGCGATCCAGGGTTTTGACAGCCCCAACTCTCCCGACCACTCCAGGACCGCCGGTGTGAGGCTTAGCGCCTGAAGATGGTGACAGTCTACTCACACCTTCTTTTTTAACTGTGGAAAATGCATTTCACATACATTGCGAATAAGTTCGCCTATTGTACCATATTTTTGGGCAATAAAGTGTAAATAAATAAAATAAATTACGTCTGAGAAGACGCAAGGTTATGTTGGACTCTCCGCCGTCCCAGGCGGCAGAGTGAAACAGCCAGAAACAGCGGCCTACGGACTAAAACCCTCGGATACCCCACATACGCCTTGGCGAGAGCACATCCATTATAGTTGTATCCTCTTCAGATACACGCTAAGAAGGGACACGTCGCTGCTTGACAAGGTCACGTGAACTCGTGTGAACGCTTCCACGGGGAGGCCGGTGATGGGGCATCTAGGGAATCAGATACTGGTGGCAACCAGTGCAACGCAGAGCCCGGGCCTCCCAAGCCTGGATCCCCCTGGTTGCCGTCAGGAGGAAGAAGGTGGGCTACTTATAACTCACCGTAACAAAAATTCTTAGTAATACTATCGAAATTAAGACCTCCTTTCAAAATTTGATGAACTATAATGACTAATTAATTTTTTATTAGGTAGATACCATTTCTTATGGAGATTAAAAAGGAAATTGTATTAAAAGTATGGGATCACTAAAGTAGGTACAAGTAACGCCACATGAAACTATCCAAAACGCGGACTTTGGTGTACAGTTAGCAGCACGTGAAGCTGGACATTTGCATTACGAAAGCCGTTAAAGGCAGTCTCAAGGTTAACCTGTAAATTCTAGCGTGATGCCGGTTGAAATGTGATTTAAATTGGTTATTTAATGCAAAACCCTCGAGACATCAAGATGGAGGATTTCCTAACAGTCACCGCTGCGTTGTTAACTAAAAAAAAAACACTTCGACATCGGCTTGTGAGCTTGTGAGAAATCCATCCAAACTAATATTATGAATGCGAAACTGAGTTTGTTTGTTTGTTACGCTTTCACGTCTTAACCACTAATCCGATTTTAAAAATTCTTTCACAAGTAGAAAGCTAAATTATTAGTGTAGTATCTTATGCTATATTGTTTTTATTAGAGACTAGCTGTGCCCGCGGACTGCGTTTCGCCATATATTTTTTTCCGTTTTCGCAACATTTTTCATTAGTCGTAGCGCGACGTTATATAGCCTTATAGCCTTATAGCCTTCCTCGATAAATGGACTATCCAACACAAAAAGAATTGTTCAATTTGAATCAATAGTTTCTGAGATTAGCGCGTTCAACCAAGCAAACTCTTCGGCTTTATAATATTAGTAAGTAAGTATTTAATGACATTTAAGCGAGCGAAGCCGCTTGTAAAAACTAGTACAAAATAAACGTCAATATTACATTTTTGATTCATTTGGACTTGGAGCCTCATCTGGAATCCTCAACGACTGAACGAACTGGCTATCTTACCTCTAATTACATTGTTGTTATGGCGACAAATATAGGTAAGACAGTGGTGGCTAGCCAGGCGGCCTCAGAAGCCCACCGCCAACCAAATCAAGCAGAAAAAATTCTGCCCTCACGGGGAATCGAACTACGAACTTTCAGCTAACTACCGGGTGGTCACAACAACTAGACTACGGAAGCTGTTTGTTTCACCCAAACGCGCATTAAGGTATTGAACGGGGTTTGGGCGAAAAGTTGTACCTAGCGCAAGGGCTCTGAACGCGCCCCTGCTTCTAGGCAGAAGGAGATAAGACTCTTGACTACAAACTCTATCAAGCGCCAAAATGACACATTATTTCGGTTTTGTGGCTGCTGCACAGTAGTTAACCGTCTTCAAACTATATCCCCGTACACATATGCTTTCTATTGTATCAAACTTCGCTACACATACAAATTCAAATTCAAAAATCTTTATTCAACATAGGCCTTTACGGGCACTTATTGACGTCAAAACAAAACAAAACAATCTAATTTAAAGAAATCATATTAACGTTGTATGTGCATACATCCTGAATATACTCAAGATGCCTGCAAATACAAGTAGGAATGAAAAAAAAGAAAAGTTGACTATACACCTGTTCGGAAATTGAAATTGAAATACATACACACACGCACGCACCCACACATGCTATAATCAGCATGCTATACGGTCTTCTACCATGTACATTGCGGAGAGTGCGCGACTGATTCGCACAATTTAACACCACCGAGCCCTTTTTTCCATCGAACAACCAGAAATACCAAAAGGCGCCACCGCTATATAGTACACTCCAAACACGAGAACCAAGCGTTTTGATAACACATTCATCGTGCGATCCGCCAACAATGGAACATGTTGCCTGAGTGGGTGTTTCCCGATGAAGACAACCTAGGTGTCTTTAAATCGAGAGTGAATCGGTTTTTACTAAAATCAAAATCAAAATAATATTTATTCAAATATGGCTTTACAAAAGCTTTTTTGAATCGTCAATATTTCTTATTTACCACCCATTCAATATGTTTTTTTAGCTGATAAGAAGAATGGGGGCAAGAAACTTATCAGCTTTATTAGAAGTATGCTTAAAATATATTTTAAAATTTTGCAACTTAACAATGCATATTGTCGTCATTACCATAAACAGATAACACAAATGTACATTTACAAATTATGTGTCCTTATTTACAAATATTACAATTATTGTGTTACACCTAAGTAGATGAGCATGTATTTTAACTGTGCAATTCATTCCCAAGGCTAAGTATCATTGATAATATAATCATTTTATCTATAGTAAGCTTTTTACACAGCTTTGTATTTTATAGTAGTTTTAAATTTGTTAAGGGGTAATTGTCTAATATCGGCTGGAAGCCTGTTAAAAAAGCGTATACATTGTCCTATAAAAGTATTGCTTATTCTATGCAGACGAGTAGTGTGACCAACAAGATTATGTTTATTTCGTGTATTTACATTATGAGTGTCACATCTTTCTTTAAATACTGTGATGTTTTTTTTTAACATACATTTGATTTTCAAATATATATTGTGAAGGTACGGTTAGAATATTCACCTCCCTGAACTTTTCTCTGAGTGAAAATCGAGGGCCTAGTTGGTAAATAGCTCTCACGGCCCTTTTTTGCAAAATAAAAATAGTATTAATATCTGCCGCATTACCTCAGAGAAGAATCCCATAGGACATAATAGTATGAAAGTCACTGAAGTAAACAATTCTAGCCGTATCGACATCAGTAAGCCGCCTTATGGTCTTAACTGCATATGCCGCAGAACTGAGTTTACCTGATATTTTTTTAATATGTGGACCCCATTGCAATTTTGGAGTCTAACGTTATGCCTGAAAAAGTTGCTGATGCAGTAGGATTCAATTTCATACTATTTAATTGGACATCAGTTTTTACTTGTTTTACATTGGGCGTTGTAAACTTAATTAATTTAGTTTTACTTTCATTTAATAATAAATAATTAACAGTAAACCAATGTACAACTTTGCATTGTGCTTTGTTCACTTCGTCACAATATCTCAATTGGGATGATGACTGAATTCTAATTTTCACATATCGACATAAAATATTAAAATAGCATAGAAAAAGATGCAATCATGTGAAATTAGAATTAAAATCGGCTTAGAAATACATAAGATACAAGCATTTTAAGCTGTTAATTTTGAAGCGATTAGACAGAGATCCGACATCAACCGTGACGTCATCGTTGAGTACGGCCATATAAACTCCATGTAAAATGCCGTTTTGCTAGAAAGAGATGGAGAAAAATCTTTAATGCCCTATATCTTGGTTGTTTTTATAGTTATTCGAAAACCGATTTTTTCTTTTTGTTTTTTATATGAATGAGCTTCTATTAAAGCAAAAAAAAAATTTTGTCATCTAGCCAATTGTCTATTATTTTATTTTAAATATCAATGATGTGTCATCAGCGAACAACACAATATCTTGATTTTCAATATCTAGACACAATATCTAGACAAGCGCGTTCCACCATAGACTGCATCATCGCTTAACATCAGTCGAGATTGCGGTCAAGCGTAAGTCTATACTATATTAAAAAAAACTATAGTTGCCAGATTTGCGTCACTCATTATAATTAATTATTTTCATCAATGTCAGTTATTCATATTACACCAATTAATTACGTCATGTTAATGTAAATTCATTAACAATTTTCACTTATAAGCCAGATGTATATGCTGTTAAGTTTGCTTACTAAAATCAAATAACACACTCTCACAAATTTCCCTCAAGTTAATGCAAAGTAACACGTTATTGAGCGTCGGTGGTGCTGTCTCGGCACTTGCCTTCCAATCGGGAGGTCCGGGATTCGAGACCAACGCCATATACCAATGTGTTTTTTTTGTTTTTCGAATTTCATATGTACATTTGTCTGACGTTCCTGCGGTGAAGGAAAACATCGTGAGGCAACCTGCACACATCTGCGAAGAAATTCAAAGGTGTATGTGAAGTCGACCAATCCGCACTGGGCCAGCGTGGTTGACTAAGGCCTGAATACCCTAACTCATGGTTGGCTCAAGCCCCTCGGTGGGGACGTATATGAGCTGTTGTGATGTGATGATGAACATGTTATTTCGGTAAGGTGATTCATGCAACGCGCTAGTGTAATGCAAGAGCATCGCAAAAAATCGGTCAAGTGCGAGTCGGACTCGCCCATGAGGGGTTCCGTACGATTTATGACGTATTAAAAAAACTACTTACTAGATCTCGTTTAAACCAATTTTCGGTGGAAGTTTACATGGTAATGTACATCATATATTTTTCTTAATTTAACATTCGCTTATTTTAGAAGTTACAAGGGGGGACACACATTTTACCAATTTGGAAGTGTCTCTCGCGCAAACTATTCGGTTTAGAAAAAAATAATATTAGAAACCCCAATATAATTTTTGAAGACCTATCCATAAATACCCCACACGTGTGGGTTTGATGAAAAAAAAATTTTTGGGTTTCAGTTCTATGTATGGAGAACCCTCAAATTTTTTTTTTCTATTTTTGTATGAAAATCTTAATGCGGTTCACAGAATACATCTACTTACGAACTTTCAACAGTGTAGTTCTTATAGTTTCGGAGAAAAGTGGCTGTGACATACGGACGGACAGACAGACGGACAAACAGACAGACGGACAGGCAGACATGACGAATCTATAAGGGTTCCGTTTTTTGCCATTTGGCTACGGAACCCTAAAAATTGCCCCGTGCAGCTATGCGTTCGACTGTGCCGAAACTCCGCCTCAGGAAAGGGTTACTACTGGAAAAAAACACAGCATTGCGATTCCTCTTGCGAATTTCTCTCTAATTAGTCCCCGAAACGACCGGTCAGTTACGACGGAGAAAATTAAATATAAATATTTTGTTTCCAGCGGGCTCGCTCCGTTGAAATAACAGTGGAACAATAGATCGCTTGAACGATAGCCCGAACTGTTGTTGCTAAAATTACAGAGGCCTTTGTGGCGGTCGCGCGGGTGGAGCGGCGGCCGGCGCGGCTTCGGTAGGATGGGTGACCGAAAAAAGGTTGAGGATAACATAACATTTATTAAACTTCCAACCGTTACTTTCACGTAATGTTGAATATTGACAACCGTTTTTACACACATTAGTAAAACTCTTTAGAATAAAGTTTACATATTTAATATTAAATTTTGGTTGGTGATAAGGCTCCTGAGTCCGCCTGGCTAGCTACCACCATCTTACGTAAGTTTGTCGCCATAATAACAATGTTAATAGCATTTTTGTGTTCCGACAATAGGCTAGATGACTAAAAAAATTTTTATTGCTTAGATAGAAGATCATTCAACTGCTTATAAACAGAAAGTAAAAAACCGTTTTCGAATAACTATAAAAACAACCAAGATATAAGGTATTAAAGATTTTTCTCCATCTCTTTCTAGCAAACCGGCAATTTACAAGGAGTTTATATGGCCGTACTCAACGATGACGTCACGGTTGATGTCGGATCTCTCTGTCTAATCGCCTTCAAATTAACAACTTAAAATGCTTGTATCTAATGTATTTCTAAGCCGATTTTAATTCTAATTTCACACGATTACATCATTTTCTGCGGTATTTTAATATTTTATGACGAGACGTAAAAATTTGAATTCAGTCATCATCCCAATTAGAGGTAAGATAGCCAGTTCTTCAGTCGTTGAGGAGTCCAGGTGAAACTCGCTTAATCCGGTCTAATCACTTACATTGGGCTAGATGAAGCTTCCCTATGGTATGTAAAAAAATACGTCCAATGTCTATGTGTGCATGCATAGACTAATTTATGTTGCATTACTACGTAAATGTGTAAAATAATTGTTCGTCACTAAACTGTACCATATGTTACTGTTATAAACAATAATTCAACTCCCGAGGGGCAATCGAACTAATAACGAACGTCATTACCAAAACCCAAATTGTTAACGTTCTCATATAATTTGACATCTGTCAGACAGCTGACAGATGTCAAACAGTAAGGTGTTGTCAAATTGTATGGGGAAGAAAAACGCTTGGGTTATAAGCCTTGTAAATAGTGCGAGAGTTCCTGTGTTCTCTTCACGAAAGTTGACATCTTGACATTACTATTGATATGTTGCCAGTAAACACAATCATTATCGTCATAGTACAAAGATATTATTATTTAAGGCCATTTTTAGATTTAGTTTAGTTTTAATTTAGATTAGTTTACACTAGTTTGTTTTTAGTGTCAGTTTTTTTATTAAATTACTGTATCAAATTCTAATTTCCCAAAAAAAAATTATCTTAATAACTTCGACGTAGCAATGTGTTACGTCGTAGCACCTCGTAGCATCACAGCGTGTAGCGTCTCATGCAGTCTTGAGTTTCGAGGAGTGTCGTAGACGATGTAGCACATCGTAGCATCACCGTAGCGAGTGCAAAAAAGCTTGTGTATGTATATCACACTCATACGTCGTCGTAACGATTTATTAGGTACTCAACATTTTATTTCAATCTTGGTAAAAGATAACTAGATAACGACTAGAATTTTTAATTTATTGCAATAAAAATACAGCACGTTTACATACAGGGTGTAAGTGACGGTATCTCATTTCTTTTAAAAGTGAGTTCAGACCATGATCCTAATTTCAAAATCACTGAAATTTTCTCCAGGAAAATTCACAAATTTTCCGTTTTTTATTTTGTAATTTTTTTCTAAATTTTGTGTAATATAACTTAGTTAACGCTTACCAATCATATTCTGCCAAAAAAATAAACTTCGCAATGTAAATCGTATAACATTTCAATCGTACTGCGCACGGAATCAGCTGTTTATATCATCGAACGTCAACGCACCGTGTTGTGAGCGGAACAATAATGATGCCGAAGCGCTATACATTGCGTAATATAAACAACAATTAAAAATGAAAGCTCCTTTTTTCGCTTCAAAAGGTTTTCCGGGAAAAATAAACATCGGTAAACAAATATTAAGATTGGTCTGAACTCACTGTTAAAAGAAATGGAACACCGTCACTTATAATTTCACACTTAAAAATAATAGGTCAGATTCAACCCAAAATTTAATTTTCAACTACAACTACTTTTTAAATTTACTTAACTCTATCGTCTTTACCTCTTATGGGCGGTGCGACGGCTAACGGCAACATCGTATGCGCAGGAGCGCGACCATAGAGTTACAAAGAAGATTGGCAAACTTCCATACATTTTCAGACCTGCATTTAAAGGTCACGTTCACCAATGAAACTTAGTGATATCTATAGAACACCTCTAGACTAACAAAAAAGTTAATTATTAGTACTCTGAAAAAGTAGGGGTTTAAAAGTTATTCATTGTTGATATCGCATTACATATTTTGAGGTTAGAAATTCATTGTGTGTGCTATCGTGTAAATTGTGAGTATTATTGTCCTCTAATTATCATCGAAAATATATTCTTCTTCACCTTTATGTGCCACTTTGAGCAAATAGATAGATATCCATAAAATTAGTTTTGATTAAGTAATATGATTTCTTTATTTCATTGGCCGCAATTTCGCACACAGTTATTTATTTATATTTTTAGCAATAAGCTAGTATAAGCACTGTTTATTTAAAATTGCCAAACAAGTGCTAAGTCGTTGAAAAATCCATTAAACTACTCGTACAATAACTCAAGAAACAAACCGAACCACAAACGAACACAAGCACAAACAAAACAAATGAAAACAGAGTGAAGTGATGTGATGAATGAATGAATTGCATCAATGTTTATGTGACTAGAAAGCAAAGGAATCTCTGCTATACGATCAAGTCTTTAGTTATTGTTGTGTAGTGAAATACGAAAGTAAGTTCTTCAGTAAAAACTAAGTGGAAATATCTCTTTACTCCGGTCTTCGAAACCCACGATTTTTTTGGAGTAAATGCTATACATTCAACTTTATTCATTTTTTAGGTTTTCAAATGTAAACGGTCTATAAAAATATGAGGTCGGATTCCGCCAGTCTTCTTTGCAAGATATGCAACATAACAGAAAGATGGACATATCTTCGTAAATAATCCGCGAGAATTTAATTTATTAATTTACATAATTCTTTTATAATAGAAGTAAGCTGGGGTGTGTGAGGGTTTGCGTTATTTAATTATTAACAAGTAGTAGATTTAAGAAAATAAAACACTTAAAAATTGCATTGAATATAAGATGGTGTACATATGTACATTAACTAACAGTGATATAATATGTATACCTAGTGTATGTAGAGTAGAGATTTTTTAAAATAAAAATTATTAAAGTAGTTATTTAAAAAATTCTTACCTCTTTTGTTAATCTAAAAATTATTAGTGATCTGAAGTTGTTTTATGTTATTTAAAATAAAAACCTTGTTTTTGGTTTAATTACAGTAAACTAATTTCTACATTTGCCATTGCATTGGTACAGTTTTTATCATTCAAATTATTTTCTGTACACTATCTTTGCCCGCATATTGTTACGATAGTAATGGAGTGCAACACTATATATTATTCTGCCTCATTTTTTAAAAAGTACTAAGGCACATTCAAAGCAAGTTTAGTATATAATATAAAATTATATATCTGCTGCTCGATATTCGAGTCGAGCGTCGGTGGCGCTGTGCACTCGGCACTTGCCTTCCAATCGGGAGATCCGGGGCTCGAGACCGCCATGCACCAATGTGTTTTTCGTTTTTTTGAATTTCATATGTACTGTACATTTGTCTGACGTTCCAACGGTGAAGGAAAACATCGTGAGGCAACCTGCATACATCTGCGAAAAAATTCAAAGGTGTATGTGAAGTCGACCAATCCGCACTGGGCCAGTGTGGTTACACCCAAACTTAGGGTAGGCTCGAGCCCCTCGGCGGGGACATACATGAACTGTTATGATGATGCTCGATATTCTACTAAAAGAGTATACTATTTGTACTATCAATTCATCATTCAATTTTGGTTTTTACCATTCAAGACGAACTGCTCCTGTATTTAGCCGATGTCAAAAGCGAATACTTGTTGTTGTGTTTGCCACGATCCGAGAGATTATAATGGCGCTGGCTGTAACACAGGCAGAGTGTAATTTCGGTGAATTTCTGCGCGAAGCAACGTAAACTGCGGCCGACAGTGGACCTCCCATTTGTGTATCCAAGTATCAAGACAGTAGTGATGGGACGTTATCGATAAAACCCCTTCAGCCATATCGATGAAATCTTTCTGCTCCTGTGGGCTTAGACAAGTGGCAATCGTTTATTCGTAATCGTCTCTGAGATTCTTAACCAACGTAAGGATTAGCGATCGCTGTGTCGAATTGATTTTTTCTGTAAGAGAACAACAATTGGTTATCCAAGCACTCAAAACTGAGAAATGAAAAAGAAATGATATAATAGATTATTAAAATTAATAATTTCATTTCAATGAAAAATGCGTTGTTTTGAATAGTATATGAAAGTTGCGAAAAACAATTCGCTACTTCATCGATTCGTTGCGAACCTATTTGTCTACCAACTTACATGTCGATGACTTTGATCGATGCGCCACGTCATTTAGCGATGACATATGTCAATCCAATACATTTTGTTCTTATCGAACTTCGTTGTCCTTTTTGAATTGTCACTTTGTCTAGGCCCCCTGGTTGGTTATGTTTATCTAGCGACACTCGGCACAGAACGCGAAAAATATTATACGAAAACGGTCGTTTGATCCTTCGTGTTTTATTAATTTTACTCTCTTACTTTTGTGTTATAATTTTATATTATATTTGATAGACTTAATCCTCCTTAATTAGATTCAACCCTATGTGTTTATCTGAATTTATTCAATTAATTGATTAAATGTGTATACTTTCGTATATTTTCAATGAATGTAAGTCTAATGAAGCGTGGGTGTCCCCTCTAGCCCCTATCAGTTGATTGAACTCCTCACTTCTAACAAAAATTTTCCGCTACTTACCTCAATGCCTTAACGTCTTTTATGTTGCCATTTCGATTTTTTCCTGTTTATGTAACATTAATAGTATTGTTTTATTTTATTGGAACACCACAGATTAAGAATTGTGTTATGAAATTGGTCTATATTTAATTAAGCTGTAGTGATAAGTAGTCTCGATTTAATAAGAATCAGTTATAATTTTAGACAATCATGGCAATAGTAATAGTGATAATTAGTGATGATAAAGGATCACTGCATTGGAGTGACACTACCTTATCTTACCCATTGCTGGCACAAAGCGGAAGTACTTCTTATTGTTAAGGAATAGGTATATAGCAAAGCTTCCGACAAAAAATGTCGGTAGTTGGTATGAATTACGCAGGCCAATATCGCACCGCCCGCCCTCCCTCAATCGCATGCGATAAAGGAATATCGCTAATTAGTACCACACCAACATGCAAGTACTTAGATTCGATGCGTTTCGCGTGGCACGTGGCATCCTCAGGATGTTGTCGCCTTCGCTGCGCTCAGACGACTGAGCAAAGGGTGAACGAGCAAAGTGTGTTCGAAGATGAAGAAATATGTCACAACGAATTAACGTACAATATAAATAATAGGCTTCGGGTAACTTCGTGGCTCCGAAGATGACCGACCCATCTAGGTAGTATAAATAAAGTAATATAGAACTGCTCTTGTGATTGTAAATAATTTTAAGGGCCAAATTATTTTTTGTTTATTGCTTTTAACAAGTTAGACGGTTGTTTCTGATGTTTTATGCACTGTATGCAGATCGCTATTGCATTATTGAAATAAAAATCATTTCAATCTATCGACATCGATAGAACCGCAGCACATCACGGATCCTAGAGCAGGTGAACTTCTCTTTAACTATCTCTTTAGTACAACGCTTATTTCTGACGGCTCCGTTACATCGCCAGGCGAGAAACACCCTAAAAACCTCTGAATAAGGCGCCTTTCACTAATTCAAAGCTCGTACAAACTCCCTTTCTTGCTGCGACTTCTGCGAAATTATCCACGCAAGGGATTCTAAGCTCAATCATAGTGGACTAAGGGTGATAATTTAATATGGCGCCGCAATATAATATGTATTTAAGAAATTAACTTCTGTAACTTGACGTACCGTGCTCGTATACTTGTTATGATAGTGAAGTTGTTAGTTGTATGACGAGTTGAATAAGATCTGTTTTTTAATACTCAGAATATAGTGTTAGGTACGTAGTTTTGAGAAGCTACGTACTTAACACTATACATTTGTTTGTTTTTTTTAAAAAACGTCGCCCCACACTAGGGTTTTCTCCTGTGTCGTGGGTGCAGTTACAAACATAGAATATGACATGCATATACGCCCAGACCGGAACAAATTTCTGTCATCATCAACAGCTCTTTACGTCCCCACCGAGGGGCTCGAGTCTACCCTAAATTAAGGCGATTAGACCTTAGTCAACCACGCTGGCCAAGTGCGGCTAACCGTGTCGTCATATTATATGATATCTTATCTTAATATTTTATATCAAAGAAATCTATATCTTACTTTATAGCGATGGAAGCTCTCCTTTCCTTATAATAAATGTGCAGACTCATAAAAAATCCGAATGTGTTTAAACAGATAACAGATGCCTTACGAGGCCTATTACAAAAAAAGGCGCCCAGTAAGGTTGTCTTCGTTAAAATTGTAGACCTTTTATTGGTCGCAATAAATAACATTTACTTGTTAAAGCTAGTTCATAGTCTTATCCACAATAATAATTTACTTTTTCTTAGTTATTTTTACGAAGCATATTTAGGCAAGAACTCACGCAGACCAGGGTGGTGATTTTGTAACTCATCGATTGATCGGCAATCGCTATCAAACTGTATGACTTAATGGAGAAAAGCGGAATTATGTATATTTGCTATAAGTATTGGTTGATTTATTCAACAAATATAGCAAGACTACTAAGACGACGACATTTCAAAATGTTAAACATATTAAAAAGCAGTATTAATCAAACAGAATTTTGAAATCTATACGATAGCCAATTGCCGATGAGTTACAAAATCACCCCCCTGATTTGGGAGCTCTTATTTATTAGATATTGTTAAATATCAACTATCAAAAATTTATATTATGTGATACAATATCCTTCACTTCAATAATAGTAAAATATATTCTTTGTTATTTTTTTTTTGTTATATGGCTCCTAAGTAAAGAAAGAATTTCTTAATCTTATCAGTTTTTCTAATTCTCACATCAGCAGTTATGAGTGGGACCTTTACGTATTGGTTATGAGATTTTTGGTTATGAGTGGGCGCGAGACCGTCGAAAAAAGTCAGATTATGTCTGAAGTTCTTCATTATTTAATAGTACATTATGATACGAGCGCGCTATGTCGGTCATTGCGTACGAGGGAGGCGATATTGTGCGCGAGCCGCAGGCGAGCGCGACAAGAAAGCAGAGTACGTAATGACCAATGCGCGCGTGTATTATACGACGTTTTTCAACACACTTGTGAGGAAAATAAAAGATCCTGAGGTATATTTTTCTGAAAATGACTGTGCTTTTTTATCAATCTTCCACTGCATGAAAGTATCGTATGCCGCCACGTATTTATCCTTTGACTTTGGCGGCAACAAACTATTACTCGCGCTTTGTGCCTCCATAATTATTTCCGGCGGAGTTAATAATATGGATTCTTCTTCACTTGGACTCGACATATTTGTAGATAATCAATTATCAATTACAACACAAAGGCAAAAAATGTCAATAGCGGGAAAATGGCGCGCGCCTTTTTTTTCGCGCGCTGCCCGGGCATGGCTAAACTCTTCATACAGCCAACAAAAAAGGGCCAAACAGCCAAAATTCAAAACTAAATAAACCGATATAGTTATGTTTAAGTTTTTTAAAAACAAGTTTGTGTAAATTTTTAATAATTTATTTTAGTTATAGTTATTAATTATTGCTTTTAAATGTTTGTGTTTAAATGTCGTTGTTAATTTAATATTTAAGTACCTAACCAGTAGTAGGCTGTTCATTTGTTTCCAATTAGCAGCCGGATAAAGTCGAGTTAAAAAAAAGTATTAAGCGACTATTTTAAGAATGCGTACTGGACATACATTTACTTTGCAATCTTGAACAAATTAGAATTTGTCGTGTTAAGATTACCGCACTTGTGCGATTATGTAAAGTGAAAAGCACTCGTGTTTAATATACTGAATAACGGGTCTAAATGCAAGGTAATAAGACCCACTTTACGAGCAAGTGTGTCGAAAACGTTTTTTTTTTTACATATTTTTTATGCCAATTTTTTTAAAATCTATGCTTAAACTGTTGTATTATTTGTGTGTTTATAAATCGATACTACAATTTTTAATAATTAAAATTAAACTAACTACATATTTTGCGGATGCGATTTTGTGATAGCCCTTTGACCTACAAACAAATGGACTTCGGGTCCGCGCTCCAAAAGTGGCCCAAGAAAATGAGATCCAAAATTCAAATTCATATTGAATTTGAATTATTTCAATCTACACTCACCTTCAAAAGTAAGTACTACACTTTTAAAATTATTTTTTTCCCTAAACTACAAAAGATAAAGGATTCAAACAAAAAACATTTTCAGCTCATTTCGTCAGATTTCTCGGAAATTATAGTTTTTTTATACATTAGTCTTTTTAATACTTTTTATTTAGAAAATATATTTTGCCTTCTTTAAAAGTTATTGCAATTTTAAAAGTGTGGTACTTACTTTTGAAGGTCAGTGTATTACAATAACTGCAATGTTAACTAGATATTTAAGCTAACCGATATAATTATTAAAATAAATTAGTAATAGGTGGGTGTAAAGGGTGCAGGAAGGAGGTCGAAGAGGCCACAGTTAGTTAAAAATATTCATTACATTAATAAAATACCTATTTGAATTTGATTCAGATCCAATCGCTTGTCATATGGTGAACAACTGGTGCAAGTGAAATAGAAAACCACAGTAATGTCAAAACGATTAAAATTAAATTGTTTATGAATGCATTGACGTTTCGGAATATTTTGGACACATTTTTCTTGAAATTTGTATTAGACCCGACGCCCATTTGTTAATTGTTTGTAGGATAGGCCTCTTAAAATTACCTGAATAGCTTATGATAAATGTGAAAAATATGGTACGTCCCTATAAAATTTGAGTTTCCCTCGATTTCGAGGCCACCGTCACCGACCGATTCACTTCCTTTTCCATTACCCTCTTACTGGAGGGAGACTCTGTACCAGGGTCGTGTGCATGGGTACCTCCGTTTTGCCTATTTCTGCCGCAAGGCAGCAGCGCTTGCATTGCTGTGTTCCGGTTTGAAGGGTAATATATGGCATTGAAATTACTGGGTACCGTGACTTTACATCTTATGTCACAAGTTGACAACGTACACTGTGGTTCTTGCTGCAGTTTTGCTGCGAATCTCACAGGAACCGCATGTATTATAGGTGCCTGTTACCACTTACCATCAGGTGGGCAGTTTGCTTGTTTTCCAACTTAATTGCAATAAAAAAATACTTGCGCGCTCATGCCTACTAGGCGCGTAGGCATGAGCGCTCGCTTACGACAGTCCCTCATGTTTGCAAAGGTCTGTGCTCAACTTTTCCTTCTCAACGCTGTTATACTAATCACAGTACCTTTCGTGGGCGTGGTGTTGGCTGCCTGTAGACCCGTCATCACAATCGGCACCATTGAGGCTTGCACCTGAAACAGTAGTAATAATAATAACTCTTTATTGACACAAAGAAAAAATACAACAGAAATAATAAATGAAAGAAAAACAGAAATGTGACAATGGGCGGCCTTATTGCTAAAGAGCAACCTCTTCCAGGCAACCTAGGAAGTGGGATATATTTGTATATACACAAATCTAATGCCCATAAATCTTATAGGCAGAGTATGGGCATATTTGGGCTAGCTTTGACCATGTTGGGCGGTTGCAGCTTAGTAAAGAGTGTGAGAGCCTCACCCATTGAACATCAGTCTAACACAACGACGACACTGTTAGCGCAGAGGTAGAGTGATCACCTACTGCGCAACGGGTCGCGGGTTCGATTCCCGTACGGGACAAATATTTTGAGTGGCCTACTGATATTTGTTCCGGTCTGGGCGTATGTGCATGTGATATTCGATGTTTGTAACTGCACCCTCGACACAGGAGAAAATCCTAGTGTGTGGAGACGCTTTTTAAAAAAACAAAAGAAAAACAAACAAGCAGGTGGGGCGCGCCTGCTGTGGGACTCACCTCGCTAATCGAGTTATACGTTATTATCAGGACAATGTTTGTATAAAAGAAAATATTTGAAAAAGTAAAAATCATGATTTAAAAACTTTCATATAAAAAGTGACGAACTTGACAGATTGACACTCCTCATCATCATCATCACAAAAGCAAGGATACATCCCCACCGAGGAGCTCGATCCTACCCTAAGGTAGGGTCTATAGGCCTAAGTCAACCACGCTGGCCCAGTGCGGATTGGTCGACTTCACATACACCTTTGAATTTCTTCACAGATGTATGCAGGTTGCCTCACGATGTTTTCCTTCACCGTAGAAGCATCAGACATACATATGAAATTCGAAAACAAATCACATTGGTACATGGCATTCGCAAACCCCGGACCTCCCGATTGGAAGGCAAGTGCAGAGTCCACAGCGCCACCGACGCTCATTGATTGATATTTAGTTTATTCCAAATCTATGGTTTTTTACTGTGCCGGGGCCAATTGGGTAGACACAACTTCTAAAAAGAAGTCAACCGCAGAATTCAGTTGGGATGGGCAGTATTTCGCAAGCTACGTCGAGTCTTTTCATCGCCTATACCGCAGTGCTTAAAGTCAAGGATCTATGATCAGTGCGTCCTGTCATGAATTACGATGCCGAAACGTGGACACCCACAGAGGGGCTAGTCCACAAATTGAAAGTCGCTCCACGAACTATGGCACCAGCTATATTATAGAAGTTTCTTTGAAGAATAAAATTCGAAGCGAGGTTATCCGGAAAAGAACTGGAGTCACCGACATAGCTCGCAGGATAAGCAAACTGAAGTGACAGTGGGCTGGCCACGTCTGTCGAGGGACCCATGGCCGTTGGAGCAGACGTGTCCTAGAGTGGTGACCACGAATCGGCAAACGTAGTGTTGGACGTCCTGCAGCCAAAGAAGGCGGCGGGGATGGACTGGATGCGATAAGCGGAGGACAGTGTTGAGGCACAGATTGGAAAAGGCCTATTTGCAGCAGTGGAATGCTATAGGCTGATTGATTGGATGATGGTTTCTTTGATTGTTGTTTAATTGTCGAAAGGTTTTTAGTATACCCGTTCGATACATCTGATACGCAGATGTTTCTTGTGCCAAATCAGGAGAAAGACGCTCTGAATGAGTGGTAGGTAAAATATTGAATAAGTCAAAACAGCCTTCTATCAAGTCAAGTTTGAATAAGAAATATTTTGATTTCCATTTTGCTTCAGTCATACACCATATCACACGCCCGCTTATAATTATGAAATCCGAAGCCAGTAACATAAAAAAATTGTAATTTTCCCCGAGCTTTTGATGTCAGCGAAACAAAAGGTGACTTTTCAATTTAGCTTCTGTATTTTTAATCCGCGCCATTTCTTTGTTGCTATTCGCAAGAGCATTTCACCTTATTAAGTTTAATAACAACTAAATACCGTAAGCCGTGTAGCCCTTAGGGCGTGCGCGTTTCTATTGCACTGCGAAGTCTTCACACGTGAAAATTATCGGATCACTACCCAACAAACATTGGGCGCTATGATCAGAGCTAAAAGAGAGTTATTAAGATGCTGATTGCAACTTATAGTCAGAATAGAGCGATAAAACTAGAGGTATAGCGTGCTATAACTTTGCTATACCTCCGGATTGAGCAGAACTAGATTGACCTATTTGCCTTCCCACAATCAGAAAAAAATAAAACATGAGCACGAGAATTAATGATACAAAAGCCGACGCCTATCATGGCAAGAGGTTATCGTCAGATTTTTTGAATTTTGCGCGAGTACGCTCATGCCTATATTGCCACAGGAGCCATTTTAAGATTAAGTTGATATTAAAATTTTAATTAAAGCTCAGTTATGCAAAAAGACTTATTACAGTGTTAAAGATTCTTTGAATGATAAAGCAGCGTGGCGGTGAAAAGAAATGAATTGCTCGTTCTCTGAATAGTTTTGTAATATTTACAATTTGTAAGATATTTAAAAGAGTTTTGGCACATGACTTTCTTGTCCGGTTATCTCTTTTCATGTTAGACCCTACATTCGGAATCGGGTCGCTCGTGGCGATTACATGCGCGGCATCAACTTCGCGGGCATACTTGCCACTAGCGCATGGGTTATCTTGATTTTAGTAGAATATTTTTAATGTTTTATTCATTTTGTAAAATTGACGATTTTAAGTGCCTATGAAATAAAGTACTTTTGATTTTTTTGTTATTAATTTACATTAGTTTTGTATAATAGTTAGTTTAGAATAGGTATTTCATTCAATTGTAATATATTGTTTGAATGTGAAAATAAATTAAATCTTCATGGCGAAAAACTCGTGTGAAAACGTGGACACGCGCCGCTCTTGCAAACATTACATCGCAGTCATAATAAAATCGGCCTTGTAACCTCGCGGGCAGAAGCAACCTTCGCTTCGGAGTATAACAGCTACTGATGGATAACAACAACATTTAACTGAGCCTGTAACTTTTTATAATAATAATAATAATAATTAACTCTTTATTGCACAAACATGTTACAAAAGAAACAAATGTAAAAAATAAAGAAGAAATGTACAAGTAGGCGGCCTTATTGCTATAAAGTAATCTCTTCCAAGCAACCTTAAGACAGGAATATGGGAAAGGAATAATCAAGGGGAAGGGTGCAGAAATGGGAATAAAAAAAAGTCGTTTGTGTCATAGGGAAGGAAATGACATAACAATATAGCGGCTAAGGACTTGTAGATAGGAAGTGACTACGAACTAGGGATTTGAAAGAATCTAGCGTACGCGCTCTCTGAATACTCTCAGGGAGAGAATTCCATAGCCGGATTTTTATATGCTCAGCCCCCGTAGCACGACCACCAAAACATGATATGATAAAGCGATTTATCGCGGTGAACTGTCAAAATACGATGAAAACCTATTGTAATTTGACAGTTCACCGCGGTAAACCGCTTTATCAGACCGTGTTTTGGCGGTCGTGCTAGGGGGGCAGGCTGTTCCGAAATGGTGAAATGCCGCCTCCGTAGTGTAGTGGCTGAGACCACCGGGTATTAATCGGGGGGCCGGGATTCGATTCGCCATGGGGGCAGAAATTTTTTTGCTCGGTTTGGTTGGTGGTGGGGCTTCTATTAACTCTCTACACCAGGGGGCTTGACAAAATAACTAATAAGTTCGATAAGAACAAAGTGTGTGGGATTGACATATGCCATCGCTAATTAATAACGTGGCGAATCGATCAAAGTCATCGATATTATGTAAGTTGGTAGACAAATTCAACGCAACGAATCGATGAAGTAGCGAATTGTTTTTTCCTAACTTTCATACACTACTCAAAACAACTAAGTTTTCATAAAAAAAATATTTTACAAAAAATAAAAACCGACTTTAAAAACGGTGAAAAGTTAAAAATAATATGAAAATAGGTACAGACAACATCACACTTTTATATTGAAGTCGGTGCCAAACGATGATGAGAGGATATTTTTTTACATAGTATAATTGTTCAGTTTTAATTGTTTAATCTATTTTTTATTTGTAGTTTTTTACATGAATAACACCACTGAGTACATTGTAGTGGGTTCTAATTTTGTCCAGGATCCTTAGTGTAAGCGTTTGTTATATGTATTTATGATTGTAACGTGTAATGTGTTATATGTAACTATTAAATAAATAAAAAAATAATAACAAAAATACATCATACATCAACGATATCATCGTTGAAATTATGCCACAGTGATGATATCACTGGAAATCGGTAATACCAAATGCAGCATTTCATGACTTCTTTATCTCAAAATTTATACCATGTCATACTATGAAAGATCCATAATAGGCCTGGTGAAGTTTGAATCAGTCATCGCCGCGACTATCCAATGCACAACGCCACTAGCACAAAGACCTTATATTTTTTTATCTGATTTAAGATTGTGTTATATAGCAACGCATGATTGTCACTAATATAGAGAGCTTATACCTTTTTATCTGATTCATCATTGTGTTATATTAGCAAAGCATGTTTAAAGGTTAAATCAACCGTAAGTAATTAGACATCTCCACACGCCCATTTAGATTGGCTGGAAGAAATCTTTTTAGGGATAAGTCCCCCGTTGTACCTGTTGTACGGTGCTTGTTCTCTTTTGCTATGTTTTATGTCCTAACATACTAACGGTAGTGCATTTAAATATATTGATGGCTTTAAAAAATATTTCACTTTCTCGAAATGTACTTTGTTAAACAGCCTGTATCAATCCGACGTCGTATTATCAGTGTAATAGTGGATTACCAGTATTACGCATTATGTCTGCATAATTATACAAACCTATATACCTCCATGTTGAATTATTGTTGTTATTGTCAAATAATAGTGAATGTATCCGAGGTAATGCTTAAAACTTTGTAGTTTTTCATATACCTCGTATTAAATTAATGTTATAAATGTTATTATATGTGTGTGAATAAATCACATAAAATAAATAAATGTGAAATAAAGAGTTTATAATATTAATACTTACATATACCTAATACCTAATTATTTTTTAGATTATTTTTTATTAAATGAAAAAAATATGATACAAGCAGTATCTTCAGGAACATGTTTTATTCGTCATCATCATCTCAGGGACGATGCTGAGGGTCCAGGGAAAAAAAGCTTCCATAAAATAAGGTAATGATTCCATTTGTTCGATTGTACCCATATGTTCCGGAAAATCCTTGGAAAATCCTACTTCGTTCCTTTATGAAAAATGCTAGGACTAAACAGGTCGTGCCATCTACCGAGACAGAGCAGAATCGTCAGAAGGAAAGCCGAGGAAAAACGAAAGCAAAACTTTTCCTAAACAACGTAGTACCAACGGGCGCTACTAGATGGCGCTGCACAGTGTTTTTCACTTATCTTGGGTCCATTGCTTTGATAAACAAACAATATTACCCACTTACCATTGTTTTAACACGTGCAATTAGGAAGCAATCAGATTGTTTGCTTTCTTTTGTTTCAAGTCAGGAGTGTTTCAAAATTGTTTAAACACATTCTTACGTTTTGTTCGTACAGCAGTGTGGTTAAGAGTAAGTTGTGTGAAAAGCGTGCCAGTTTTTGAACTATCTCAGTCGACGCTTACGACATCCGTGTGAAAAAAACTTTTGCGATACATGTATTCCATTTACAGCACGTGAGACGGCTTACGGCACACGGTAACGTAATTTAAAATAAAAACAACATTATAAATTATACATGTCTATACATTTAATCATACAATAATAATATTATTCAGCTGAAGAGTTTGTTTGTTTGTTTGTTTAGTTGAACGCCCCAATCTCAGGAGTTACTGCTTCAAATTCGCACGTGTTATTTTTGTTTTCCCGTGGGATTTGTTTTTCCCCGTAGAAAAATTACCCTATGTCCTTCCCCTGGTCTCGAACTATCCCCATACCAACTTTCATCAAAATCGGTTCAGTAGTTTCGAAGCCTATTCAATACAAACAAACAAACAAATCTTTCGTCTTTATAATATTAGTATACTCGTAGATAGTCCATTTATCGAGGAAGGCTTATAGGCTATTATAACATATCACTCTACGACTAATAGGAGTTGAGTATCAATTAAAAATGTTGCAAAAGCGGGAAAAAATGTACGATATGTTGTTATTTTCCCACATCCACGCTACGAAGTCACGGTCACAGCTAGTTTTTAGAGTTCCGTAGCCAAATGGCAAAAAACGGAACCCTTAAAGATTCGTCATGTCTGTCTGTCTGTCTGTCCGTATGTCACAGCCACTTTTCTCCGAAACTATAAGAACTACACTGTTGAAACTTGATAAATAGATGTATTCTGTGAACCGCATTAAGATTTTCACACAAAAATAGAAAAAGCAAAAAATTTTGGGGGTTCCCCATACGTAGAACTGAAACTCAATTTTTTTTTTCATCAAACCCATCTATGGATAGGTCTTCAAAAATCATATTGAGGTTTCGAATATCATTTTTTCTAAACTGAATAGTTTGCGCGAGAGACACGTCCAACGTCCAAAGTGGTAAAATGTGTCGTCGTCGTCGTCGTCGTCGTCCCCCCCCCCCCCCCTGTAACTTCTAAAATAAGAGAATGATTAAATATATGATGTACATTACCATGCATAAGTACTTCCACCGAAAATTGGTTTGAACGAGATCTAGTAAGTAGTTTTTTTAATACGTCATAAATCCTACGGAACCATTCATGGGCGAGTCCGACTCGCGCTTGGCCGGTTTTTTTTTATAATAAAAAACTGAAGAGTTTGTATGATTGTTTGGTTGAACGCGCTAATTTCAGTAACTACTGATTCAAATTTGAAAAAAAATTTTTTTTGGACTCCATTTATTGAGGAAAGCTATAGGGTACAACTTTATTTTTTGTGACTAAAAAAATAATGTGTGCTTATTCAGACAAGCAAACAGAACAAATTTCACTATGGGATCAACGTTGAAATCCCAAAAAAAATAGCTCTGTTCCATACAAATGTTTAACATTCACTGAACCTAGATATATGGAACAGCTCATTTTTTTTTTTGCGATTTCAAAGTTGGTCCCGTAGTGAAAGTTGTTCAGTTTGCTTGTCAGAACAACACAATTTTTTTAGTAACTAAAAAATAACCTTGTATAACATTATTTTCCGACATCGGACAGCGCGGACCGCGCCCACAGCTAGTGTAGAATAAAAAGTAAAACTATTTCACAGTGCATTAGCCCCCGTACCTACGAGTATGCTACGCTCGCTTCAACCATCAATTCACTGTCATTAACCATCACGCTGAATCAACTGAGAAACCCAAATTGTTGTAGATTACCGAGTACTAAGCCAAGATGTGGTACCAAACACTCTTAATACCGATAGTGGTGACACCAATATTTTGTCACACTCCACAGAATGATAGCCATATCATAGTGTCGTACTCTGGCCATAGCGAAGCGGAATATGGTGTGATACCAAATCCAAATACCGGAACAGGCGTACCGGAAGTAACGAAGAACGGAGACGAGGAGCAAGTGATATTCCTACCGAATGATGTGCCGAATAAGGATGTAGTTATTCGAAGCGAAGAAGTAAATGTTGGGAATATTTTGTCAAAAAAAACTGTTGGGGATGTTTTGAATGGGAGCAATGTTCGTATAGAGACTGGTAAGAGATGAAAAATATCATTTTTTCCAACTATGTTTTAATTTCATCATAATCACACTGAAAACTGAGCACAAAGCGAGTCTTTAGTGCTCTAGAGCAATAAAAATGTATGAAATTTCATTATTGCACAGTTTTGTTTTTTTTAATCGCACAAAGAAGTTACCAATCTCAATGGAATAGTTATCTATTCAGCCAGCGGATATCGATACTTCCTTAGTTTATATACGTATTATTAGTTTCTATCCTACTTGTTCCAAATTCAAAAAATGATTGCTGCCAACTCTGATTTAAAAATGTAAATTAGCAGGAACTTTTATAATTTTGCGTGACAATATTTTTGGAATCGTTAAAGTGTGATACTGTCATATTTTGAGTGCTTCGTAAAAGAATTGAAATAGAATCATTTAGCGACTCATTAACTCCGGAAAACATTTTAAAAGAAGCCGACAGTGTTATAGAAAACTTTTTACCCTTAAATTACGTATTGTAACGTAAAATCTTAAACTTCTATTTTCATTCTTTGACGTGAGTTTTTTATATTTACTATTCCTAAAGGTAATAGTTGAAAGAAAAGCAAATTATGCACCTCGCCTTAAATAATTTATTATTGCACCGAGTGCCTGATTTCGAGGGCTCTAACAGGCACAAGGGCAATAATTACTTAAGGCAAGGTGCATAATCTACTATTATAATTTAAAATGAAGAGAAACTGAAAGATTTTGTCGTTTTTGTTTTCACTTTTTATTCTAATATTTAATGATTTCCTTTAGAAATGCGTGATATAACTAAACTCACTCTACACATACGGCTAAGTAGCATTTTTAGTCCTAGGGGATAACGTTTTTATTTTTTTTCACCCTCCCTGTTAAGAAGGCAAAGGAAACAAATGTCCAAGCAGCGTAGTCATTGGTGATTTGTTCAATTTCTTCAGAATTATTTTTTTTTGTAGTATTTTATTTGTTTTATGATTATGATAATGTTTTCGATTATTTCTAGAGTGCTTTTTAAGACTTCCAAATCATTTCACCAAGGACTGAGACTAGGTTAACTGAAAGCATTTCAGAGAAAGTAGTTTTTTTATCGTTTTGTCTGTTACCAAAGAGCCTACCAAAAATCAAAAAGTATTTATTAATATACTATACAAGTTGACGTTTAAAACAGGAGTCTTTCGTGTGTTTGTTCAGGCAAGCAAACTGAACTATGGGACCAGTCCTGAAATCGCAAAAAAAAAAAAACCTGTTTCATACATTTTGGTTCAGTGGAACCAAAATGTATGAAACAGGTAATTTTTTTTGCGTGGAAGTTCAGTTGAACATTTGTATGGAACAGCTGTTTTCGTTTGTAATGTACCATAACATAAATAAATAAATAAATGTACCGTATATAATGTTTGGGAATATGTGTATATATATATCTGTGTGTATGTATGTATCTATATGTATATATGTGTATGTACATATATGTGTGTGTATCTGAATATGTTTGATTATATATATAAGAACATGTAGAATAGTTAAATTTTAGGTGATGCGTAGCGCAACTCACCCTAGATATAAGAGTAGTCGGACTTATATAAGAACACATAGATCAATAAGAAAATGTAAATAACAAAGGCACGGACCACGAGTCTGTGGTGATTATAACTAAATAATAAAAAAACATAACACCGATATAATAATTATGGATTATACTAATATACATTCATCAGGAGTAGAGATTCTGTGGGAAAAATAGTAGGGCTGACCAAGCTCCATTTTTCTCGTACAAACTAAATTAAATATTTTTTGATCCTACGCGTCGATAGCCCTACATCAGTGTTCCTTGTTTCTTCACTCAGTGTTTGCATTTCTTTTGTGTTAATTCCATAGTCAGCTCGCCTATGGTTGTCACTTGAAAGTTTTTGCTTTATGTTTAGGGTCGATTAACTCGGAAATATTAACTTTGCAGATCTAATACAAGTACTTACATCCTGTATAACTGAATTCAACCGGTATAAATAAAATAGCCATCCAAAAAATGAGTTCAACCTTTTCAGAATCACCACGACAAGACATCCTATTCATACAAGGCAAGAATAATGAAAACCAACATGTCGAGAACAAAAAGACTCTAGAACCGAAAAAAGCAAATAAACCAAGAACAACCAAAATCAAAACTCTAGACTGTTCTAATTTAGACTGCAACAACACAATGAATGAAGTTTGCGGTGGGAAAACGGAGCATAGACAGTGGAGATACAGACTATTTTTGAACGAATGCTTCTTTAGAAAGGTGAATTGCAACTTCAAGTATGAAGAGAATCGTTGGTATTTTACCTTTTGTTGTTCTATTATTAGTTAATTTACTTTAGATAGATAGATAAATTCGTTAAATAAATTCTTTATTGATTTGTATTGTACAAACTTTACTATAGCTTAACTACATATACACGGTTATTTTTTTATCACCCTGGTAAATTTAAGGGACACTTCACGACATGGTATTAGAATGATTTAAATATATAAAAAAATAACTCACTTAATTTTATATAAATTTTCTAGAATATCCAAAAAATGCACTAGTTGAGAGCAGCTTAGAGATTTTTTTAAAAATATATAATTGATGTGTCCTGAAGCGTCTCTAAACTTTTCCAAGGTGATAAAAGAATTACCGTGTATTTTGTTGTTCTACAAGTTATCTCGTAGATCGTATCTTTTGTTGTGTTATTTGTCTTTTGAATGATTACTTTCATTGCTACGTTATTGTTACTTTCATTGCTTCGCTTAATTCCAGGCTTCCAGTTAGTGCCAGTAGAGAAGTGTAAAGCAATAAGCGCCCATTATAGCGTCCGTCCATCTGCGCATAAGCATTTCAAATTTTCAAATCCGCAGCAACCATCTACATCTGTGCCAAGTGAACGCAAAAGACAAGCGTTTGTTTCTAGGCGGTACGTTGAAATTCTTTACATTCCAAATGTTCTCTTTTATGAATTAATCATAACATAAGTCGATTCTTTATTCATGATTGATCCCACATATAGTATATGAATAAATACTTTTTTGGTTTTTGTAGGCTCTTTGATGACAGACAAAAATATAAACAAAACTATTTTCTATGGGTTACTTCTAGTTATATCCTAGTCTTAGTCCTTGGTGGAATGATTTGGAAGTCTTAAAACAAACAAAAACTCCATAAATAATGGATAACAATGTAATAATTATCAAAAAAGAATCTAAAAAAAAATAATCTAAAGAAATTTAATAAATCACCAATGACTAGGCTGCTTGGACCGTTGGTTGTTTCCTTTGCCTTCTAAACAGAGAGAGTAAAAAGAACTAAAAACGTTATCCCTTAGGAATAAAAATGCCACTTTAGTCCCGCTTTGGTACGCTGCAACAACGAACTTCTTGAGCAAGAGAAGTAAAAAAATGATCTGAGAAATATACATTTCTTTCCACAGTTCTCTGAACATGGACCCGAATGGCAGATTCTGTTCGCACCCTTGCCCTGTGTCTTGCCCAGAACACTACGACCCAGAGTGTGCTGTGTCCAATAATGGGATCAAACGGGTGTTCGTGAATCACTGCAAGCTGGACTACAACTCTTGTGTCTACGGAGCAGGTACCCTGAGATTTAAAGTAAAGTAGGGTAAAGCAGGTTGTTTGAGGTTGCTAGTGCCTGGTCGCAAACGTCCACAGGCCGCGGTAACTGCTTACATCAGGTGGTTTGAGGTTCTATGTTGCGAGCGACTAATTGTAAGCGGCCATAAGATGCGGTAAACGCTTACATCTGGTGGCTTGAGGTTTTGTGTCACGAGTGACTGGTCGCAAGCGTCCATAAGTAGCGGTAAACGCTAACATCAGGTGGCTTGAGGTTTTGTTTTGCGAGTGACTGTTCGCAAGTGTCCATAAGCTGCGGTAAACGCTAACATCAGGTGTTGCGAGTGACAGGTTGAAAGCGTCAATAGGCTGCGGTAACCGCTTACATTAGGTGATTTAAGGTTTTAAATTGCGAGTGACTGGTCACAAGAATCTATAGGCTGCGGTGACCGCTTAACATCAGACTGCTTGAGGTATTTGAGTTGCGAAAGACATCGTGAGCGTCCATAGGCTGCTGTGATCGCGCTTAACATAAGACAGCTTGAGGTTTTGTGTTGCGAGTGACTGGTCGTAAGCGTCCATAAGCCACGGTAAGCGCTTGCATCAAGTGGCTTGAGGTTTTGTGTTGCGAGTGACTGGTTGCAAGCATCTATAAGCCACAGTAAGCGCTTACTCAGCTGCCTTGAGGTTTTGTGTTGCGAGTGATTGGTCGCAACACGCGAGTGTCTATATAGATACTGCAGTAGTACACATGAATGACGTCAGGTGCCTTTGAAGTTGCGTGTGACGAGCGAACAATCCTAAAACAGCGGTTTTATGTATGATGTTTTTCTAGCCGCTGTTGGCATGAAATGAGATATGGAACTCTAAAGATACTTTCGAACGGAAGGAATCGGTCCTATATTGATTGCTCTCCTGATAATGTTTCCATTCTTCCCAGCCTGGTACAGACGGCCCCTAGAGGAGTGTGTCGGGGGTAAGAAAGCGGATATGACGAAGAACAGTGGCTTCATCAGCTGGATGCAGAGAGTTGGTATTGTCGACAACAAGGGAAGGTTGACTTTAAACGCAAAATAAAGCTTTCCAATGATTTTCTGTCTAATATTTTACTTAGCGCGGCCCTGACCCTGTATCTATACTAATATAATATACTTACATACTTACTAATATTATAAAGCTGAAGAGTTTGTTTGTTTGAACCGCGCTAATCTCATGAAGTACTGGTTCGATTTGAAAAATTCTTTATGTGTTGGATAGTCCATTTATCGAGGAAGGCTTTAGGCTATTTAACATCACGATAATGCAATTTTCGATCGAACGAAGTCGCGGGCATAGCTAGTAGCTATATAAAACACTATAATGGATACTCGCTAACTGGCTAAAATTATACTTATTTAACGTATGCACTGCATTAATTTTTTTATAAAAAATGTTTCGAATACTTCCTTCCCGCGCGCCGGGCGCGCCCTCTTGTTATTGTGAGCAGAAACGCGATGACATTCCAGTTGTTGTTGTTGCCCTCCCTACGCAAGACGTATACATAACTGACCACGGTACTCGCGCACCTACCTAGAACGTGGAGAAAAGAGTGATATTTGTGATAAAAGGAGTGGTTGGAGAAAAGAACAAGCGTATATCCTATGGTCGACCTAGGTAACACCAAAATCCAGGAATAGCGGTAAAGTACCAGACTTGACTACCTAAAATAACCTTACAGTTCAGCCCAGCATATTATAAATAATTAATTATATTGTTGTTCCCCCCTTAACATTTATATTTGATATTTCCCTAACAAAAAATAAAAACCTACTTCAACAACACTTAAAAGTTGAAAATAATATAAGAATATAGACAACATTACATTTCTATATTGAAGTCGGTGCTAAATTTCTAAGAGATTATAGTTTGGTACCAACTTCGAGTCCTCCTGCGAGGACGTAATCTCGCAGAAGGAGGACGCGGAGAGGGATCCTGAAGCCGCTCCCATCCGTCACAGACTGATAGGCAGGCGAAGGTAGGCATTCACACAGGCGATTCCCGCCTAATGACCCTGCCGTGGAGGCCTGCGTGCACGGTTGGCCCCGTGCACGCTGCCGTAAGGCCCTCCGTCTGGGGATTGCCCTAGTGTCCTCGGGCATTTCCCCCTTGGCTATGGTTGGTCGGGCTTGCCCGGGCGGAAGGGTAGTGAAGTCGCAGTATGGACCTTACCTAGCGCACCCGTAAGGGCAGGGAGAAAACCGGGAGGTTATAGTGGGTATGTCTGGCACTCTGCCGGTAGAGCCCCACTCACGCTCGCCGTTTAGCCAACAACGGGTTTGATATTAATTTTAAGTTTCATATTTTTACGCGTTTCTGAGAAAAGGGGCCTTAACAGACAGTTATACGCACAGACGAACAACGAAATATCCCTATATTAGTAGATTCAACTTTTTATTTTCATTCCTACTTGTATTTGCAGACATCTTGAGTATATTCAGAATGTATGCACATGCAAGGTTAAATTATGTTTCCTTTGAATTAGAATGTTTTGCTTTGTTTTGACGTCAATAAGTGCCTGTAAAGGCCTATATTGAATAAAGATATTTGAATTTGAATTTATAAAGGTTCCGTGTTTTCGTTTGAAGTTAAGGAACCTTAAAAACAATCATTGTTAACCTATCACTGCTTTGTGGAAGGATGATCATCACACTCTTATATTATGACGTCGCAATTCTGATACCCCTTTCATTAAGTCGAGGTTTCCCAGGAAATCTACTCCTGCACGGCGACTGCTTTATTGCAAGGGAATATAGTTGATAACTGCAAAGCTTTCAACGTCGCTTACACGCTGCGATCGAACTAAAACGTTACACTTTACACGTTTTAATCGGTTTTTGGAAAACTGGGGTACAATATAAACAAATTATTTTTGCAATTTTCTACACAATAAAAATACACATCTATTGGTAAAACATTTTATGTCATTTAAGAGGATTGTGAAGATTTAAAGTTTCATACAAAAAGCGATAATGCTTTACATTATCTCTTTACATTATTTCTCTCATCTCTTTACATTATCCAATTTTCATAATTGCTCAGAATATAAATTATTAGCATTTAATGTCCATATTTTAGACTTCAAAACTACCTCGAGCATTTTTAATTTTTTTGACTAAATTATACTGCATTACAAAACAAGCAAAACATACAAACATAGATTAAAGTATACTGAATCTAATGAGACCAAAAGTGTCTAATTTCGTAAAGGTTTAGGGGGGGGGGTAAAACAATTATTGCCCGAAACAATAATTCAATAAGAAATGTAGGCACTTGCCTAGGACTTTCAACTCTAAGCGGTGTGCAATAAACTGCATTTTTTGAAAGTGCATACTTGAGCTATAAATTGGCACTTCACAGTTCTCTTAATATTGCATTTTCTGATTCACAATTGTTTTAAAATATTGAACAGTGTTCTTTGGAATTTTTTTCTTTCGAGTGAAACATTATTAATCTTATTTCTGTCTTTAGGGATGTTTAGATAATATGTTCCACAATATCATATACGAATTTGAGAACTGTATGTTTTATATTTCTGGCGGTACAGTAAATCGAAATCAATTAAAAACTGAAAAATAGCGCCTTAAAGCTAATCCAAACGACATATTTCCCTTACTCGCAAGGCCTCTCAATTACTAGAAAATGTCACAAAAAAAGATAGCTAGCTCCACAGATTACCGCTAAAAGCTCCGTTAAAAGCCTCGGCGTCTAGCTTTTAAGCTATTAAGCTTTTCGGCTGAGTCCCTGCGTCCATATATCTAATATAATGTAGGATAGGTGACGTATGGTAGAAATTTTAAGGTTTAACGATGTGTATCGAGTGAAAAATATTTTAGCTGTGTTACGATATTTCGATAAGAATTGTGTATAGACAAAGATTAAAGGCCGGTTGCACCAAATTTTACGTTTTACGATTTCGTAAAAGTAACATTAAAAGTCAATATAAATACGTAATAATTGCACCATAATATCTCACCTTTAGATTCAATTTTAGTTTTATTTTATCCTTTACGTTTAAAAAAGGTTAAATGTAGGGCGCGAATCATATATTTAATAGTGGAACGACCCAGTTTTATGTATTAAGTTTTGTAAGTTTTTCTTTTTATGAAATCGTAAAACGTATAACTTGGTGCAAGCGGCTGTAAATATATACTAGGACAGATTTCATTTTTAACCGACTTCGAAAAAAGTGGAGGTTCTCAATTCGACGCGTATATTTCTTTTTTTTTTTGATGTACGACCACGGATAACTTTTTACAGAGTAGTCCGATTTCGACCATTCTTTTTTTACTGGAAAGAGTATGCCCAGGAGCTGGTCCCATTATTACCAAAGTCAGGGTCTAATGATGGGATCTCATGAAAATCGAGGGGAAACCCTAAATTTTATAGGTACTTCTAACGTGTTTCATGTTTTTTTCCGAAGTTATTCACGTATTTGCGTCTGGTAGTCATAGACCGAGCTGATGATGGAAGGATCCTTAACTTTTATTAGTTAGAGGTTAGTTTTTTAAATACAACAGACACGCATCACCAAAAAGATTTCGTTCACTAAATAGATAAAAATATTTTTTTACAGAAAATAGAAACCGACTTCAAAAACACTTAAGAGTTAAAAATAATATAAGAATGGGTGCAGACAATCACATATCTATATTGAAGTTGTTGCCAAACAATGATCGCCTAGCAGCAAGTTTTATATAGAAATGTGATTGTCAGGAGCTATTCTTATATTATTTTTAACTTTTTAATGTTTTTGAAGTCGGTGTCTATTTTTTTAGGATTCCGTGCCTCAAAAGGAACAAAACGGAACCCTTGGAGGATTGTTTTATTGTCCGTCTGTCTGTCAAGACCTTTTTCTCGGGAACGCGTATTAGAGATATCAAACTGAAATTTATCCATACTATACTTACTCGTACTTACTAATATTATAAAACTGAAGAGTTTGTTTGTTTGAACGCGCTAATCTCAGAAACTACTGATTCCAATTGAAAAATTCTTTTTGTATTTGATAGTCCATTTATCGAGGAAGGCTATAGGATATATAACATCAAGCTACGGAGCTGAGCTTCAATGAAAAAAGTTGTAAAATCGGGGAAAAAAAGCACGGCATGTTGCTACTCGTATTTTCCAACAAGTCGCGGGCACAGCTAGTATCAAATACTCGGGCTTACAGTCTCTTTCAGCTGTGAAAAAATCAGACTTTTAAGTCTACGCAATCAAAAGATATGTCCGTTTATGTCGCGTGTTGTCGCAAATTTGGCGATTTGCCAACAATTTTGGTGGAAACGCACCTTTACGTATTGACGTGGCCAACTGATAATTACTCGATGTGCTTTTCACCAAACTAGATTTTGCATTTCATTGTTTTATTTTAAAAAAAGTAATCGAATTTTTCTCGACAATAATACTTTCGATTAAATTAAAACATTGGGTACTAATTGCTTATGATTTTATTTATAAAAAATGTGTCGATAATTCTCTACACCGGATTTACCGGAGAGAGACTCTGCACCAGGGTCGTCTGCTTGGGCACCTCCGTCTTACCTATTTCTGCCGCAAGGCAGCAGTGTTTGCGTTGCTGTGTTCCGGTTTGGAGGGTAAGATATGCCAGTGAAATTACTGGGTACCGTGACTTTACATCTTATGTCACAAGTTGGCGACGTACACTGTGGTTTTTGTGGGACTATAGGTGACTGTCACCACTTACCATCAGGTGGGCAGTTTACTTGTTTGCCAACTTAGTTGCAATAAAAAAACAAACATATAACGTTAGATATATAATTCGTAATCATGATCGCACTGGCAACAAACTGTGAATGCTCACATTTATGCCGCCATCATTGTGTACGTTATAAAGGACATTTCGATTAGACATCGCCAACGGCTCACGCCCGCATTCGCTATAATAATTACAAAATATACAGGGTTACTTTTTTATCACCCAGAAAAATTTAAGAGACGCTTCACAACATGGTAGGTAGTAGTGTCATTTAAATATAAATTTTAAAAATAACTCACCTCCTTAACTTTATATTAATTTTCTAAAATATCCAATAAATGCTGCACTAGTTGAGAGCAGCATTATTAGAATTTTTTTAGCTTTTTTTTTATTATTTCATTTTTTTTATATAATAATGAATGTGTCCTGAAGCGTCCCTTAAATTTTCCGGGGTGATAAAAAAATAACAGTGTATTGTGTGAAATCGATTTTAACAAGCACAAAATAGCAATAGTTAAAATAGTATCCAACGTCTGCTGGAACCAGCGAAGTCCGTTAGGGGGAGACGAAGAAGAAGATTATGCAATCATCATCTCGTATTCATCTCAAGCTCTCTCATATTTTTCTTAACAGATATTTCCCTCCAAAACCGATGAAACAAATGAAATTCATCAAATTTCCAAATTTGGACTTCTAAACATAGGTTTGCTGTTGCCTTCATAATGGATCAAATCCGGCCGTATGAATATTCAGGGAATTAGCGAGGCTGTGTCCACCGCTTTTTGCATTCCTCGCTAAGTAGGGGGGAATAATATAAATAAATTAAAAAGAAAGACTGGAGCCGCAGTATATACTCTATGTAGAGTTGCATTTTTCTTTAAGCTATCCTAATAGTTTGATAACGACTTGTCTATTAATCAGGTTATGTCAAATAAATCATTAACTTTCGTTTTATACTTTGAGAAACATTGCATAATAAACGATCGTATACTTACTAAATACGCACTTACCTACTAAGGATACAAGTAAGCAAGTTTTTTATTGATAAATAAATTATGTACTTTTCTCACAGTAGGAAACCAGTTAAGGGATCATCTGCTGGACACAATTGTATGAATTATCATGCAGTTGTGTCCAATAGATGTTCTACTTCTTTTTTTTCGTTTTATTGTGGCACTTCATGTATTTACATAAAATGTGAGACTGAACAGATCCCACAGCCAAACTGGATCAGTTTTGTGGGACTTTGTACACATGTAAGGCCTTACTTGTAAGTTTTAATAAATAAATAAATAATAATAATAATCTATATAAATAAAAATGGATCTTCGAAATGTATGTACGCCCACAACTTTCGAACGACTGCACTAAATTGGATGATTCTTGGTTTTATGTATTCATTATTGTTAGGACAAGGTTTGTGTAATATAAAAATTACAATAATTTAAACAAACAGTTCAGTAATTTAGTCAAAAAAACATGGCGATACAAAGTACGCCGGGTCAGCTAGTAAATAATAACGTAGATAGAGTAAAGTTACGTCGCCAATTTGTATCCTGAAGTATCAATCTGTTAAACTATACTGAATATACTAAAACCAACACTTTACGTCTGATTATTTCAAAGTTCAAATTCATAAAGTACTCAAACGCCATCTTGGATAGAATACCATAACTATTTTAGCAAGGAAATAAAGCAAATCTTGCGCTAAGCCATGATTAGCCGTATTCCTAGCTTTTTAGATGGCGTTGATGTTAATTGGTTAAGTTATGTTAAAATCGTACTCATTTATAATTATTATTAAAAATATTAAACTAGTATCAAAATAATATAATAATAAATGCGCCCTCTATGTGATTCATTTTTCCGAATATTTATTTATTCTGTGATATTAACCGTCACATCCTATTTTAAATATTTTTCATCATCATCATCATTTTCAGCCAAGAGACGCCCACTGCTGGACATAGGCCTCCCCCAGGGATCTCCAAACCGATCGGTCCTGCGCCTCCCGCATACAGCGGTTTCCCGCGACCTTCACCAGATCGTCGGTCCACCTTGTGGGGGGCCTACCAACGCTGCGTCTCCCGGTACGTGGCCGCCACTCAAGGACCTTTCCGCCCCAACGGCCGCCAGTCCTGCGAGCTATGTGTCCTGCCTACTGCCACTTAAGGTTAGCAATTCTTTGGGCTAAATATATATATAGTTATTCAGTACCTATTACTGCACCAATGTAATTGTATTATTGCCTCTTCCGAACATGAAGTATCCCAGAACCATGGATTAGATAATAGTTACTATACTCACTTAATATTTAGAATAGGTATTTAGATTACATATTTTTAAATGTTAGGAACAGGGGCATTAGGCACGGAAATTGCCATATCTTACCCTTCAAACCGGAACACAGCAATGCAAGCACTGCTGCTTTGCGGCAAAAATAGGTAAGACGGATGGCGGTGAGAGCTAATTTATCTGCACAACACTTGGTTATCTATATAGGTTGGGTAACCTTCCAGTAGACGGAGCTAATTTATCTGCACAACACTTGGTTATCTATTTATTTTATTTATTTATTTGTTTAGGTACAAACAGTTGTATAAAATACATTATTAAATATACTTTTACAAAATTAACCTATAGTACCATTAATTATTAATATTTAAAACTAGTATGTGCTTATGACGGATATAAAATAAATAATAAATAGTTAACAATCTAAATATACCACAATATGTCACCAATAATATTTTGTTTACTGAAACAAAATTTCGCCCACTTTTCTTTTAAACATCGGAAGGGAATTTAAAAAGATATCTATTTTATTAAATGACTTATTATATAAATAAAATGTACGCCTGAAAAAGGTGTTTTTGGCATAGTTTGTATGAAAACTCGGGATGAAAAAGGTATCCTTAGAACGAGAAGAGAATCTGGGAACTTTCAGTGTTATTTTCTGTAGTAAATTAGCCGAGTCGACATGGTTATTAATAATTTTATATAAAAATATGGTATCTAACAACTGGCGTCTACATACCAATGATTCAACGTTATCTCTTTTTGCACTTTCATCGTAGTTATTGTAATAAAAACCTGTGCGGTAGTCTAGAGACCTCAAGAATTTGTGTTGCACTCGTTCTATCCTATTCTTATGAACAATATATTGGGGGTTCCAGACCACGCTAGCAAACTCCAAAATACTACGGACGTAAGTATTGTATAGTATCTTAAGTGTACCACCCTTGGTGAAAGGCCTTCCCAAACGAAGGATTAAACCCAACTGCTTATATGCTTTAGCCACTATATTATCAATATGTGCATTGAAATGTAACTTAGAATCCAAGGTTACTCCTAAATCGCGAATACAGTACACACGCATTATGCTCCCACCACAAAACCTATAATCAAAATGGACTGGATTATTTTTACGGGTGAAGGTTATCACATAACACTTATCCAAGTTAATAAATAAATCATTTTCTTTGCAAAATATCTCAAAATCGAACAAATCTTGTTGTAGTTCCTTACATTCTTCATGACGTTTAATTATTTTATAAATTTTTGTGTCATCTGCATACATGAGATGATGAGATTTGGAAAAGCATTTAGTGATATCGTTTACGTACAGAGTAAAAAGAAAAGGACCCAAATGAGATCCCTGAGGAATTCCTGATGGAATATTTAAAAATTTTGATCGATAACCTTTTAATGCTACAGCTTGACTGCGATTACCAATGTACGATTTGATCCATCTGAGTAGATCACCATGTATGCCGACGCTTATTAGTTTTTTTAATAGTATAGAATGATTGATTTTGTCAAATGCTTTCGAAAAGTCTGCATACACGGCGTCCACCTGACATCCAGCATCCAAAGCATTCAACAAGAAATCAGTATACGTTACTAAATTGGTGTTTACACTGCGACCACGGAAAAATCCGTGTTGTTCAGCTGATATTGACTGATTTAGTTGAACCGATAAAAAATTTGTTACCATTTTTTCGAAAATTTTTGCTAATACGCATAGCTTTGAAATGGGCCTATACTGTGTTACATCATGCCTATTCCCACCTTTGGGAATTGGTGTTATTAATGCTTTTTTCCAGATAGTGGGGAATTTACCTTCAGAGAGTGATTTTCTATAAATTATTGCAAGCGGTATTGACAACTCTTCATGCAGCCTTTGAATTAGAATAGGATGAATATTATCAAATCCAGCGCCCTTGTTTATATCCACTTGCCGGAATAACTTTGCGACAGCATCTTGGGTAACCTCCATACCAGATACATTAGTCAATGTCGATGTGCTTTCATGTCTCATGGAATCAGTGCAGTTGACATCGCTATGAGATACAAAAACGGAGTTAAAATAGTCATTAAACATATTACTAACAGTTAGAGCATCTGATGACGAGGTATTGTTATAGTTCATATAAGTAGGAATATTATTATTATTGCCGAATTTCGACTTAATAAACGACCAAAAATATCGTGGTGAGGTTGTTATTTTTTCTTCGGAAAATTTTATGAAGTTTTTGTAACAATCTCGTTCAATGTGTTTCTCTTTACTTCTCAGATTAGAAAATAACTGATAATCAAGGTCACACTTATATTTTTTCCACTTAGCATGCACTTTTAGTTTTTGGCGAATTATTTTTATAAGAGCCTTTGAGTACCAAGGGGGATAATTAGACTCTGATGCAACCATCTTTTTGGGAATATGTTTATCCATCAACTCATTAAAAACTTTGTAAAAGAAAGATACACATTGTTCTGTGTCTAAGTCACTCAGTTCCTTTGACCAGTTTACGTTTAACAATGTCTCACTAATGGCTTGAAAATTAGCTGCGTGATATATTAACTTTACTCGTTTGCACTCCTTTAAACAAGCTACAAACGGTAATGTAAAACAAACCTCCAACGATTTATGGTGGGCATCTTCCTGAGTGAGAGGTGAGTTTGAACTAATAACACTACAGTTACCATTGCTTAACACCAAGTCAAGGATACGGCCGTTAGAGTTCGTTGCGTTGTGTTTCAATGTCTTTAAGCTATTGGTTCTCAATTTTTCATGGTGGCTGTGTCCTGCAGCTTATTTATATTTATTTTCTACATTTAGTGGCTTGCCACGCTCTTGGGGTTAACACACTCAGTGTATAGTAGCGTTTCGTGCGCTTTCTTGTGCGCGCTTGATTATTCACCATCAACAACAACCCTACCGCATGAGATCGTAACGACGTGAGGCTTCAGTGGCGTGAACGTGTGATTCAGCTTGGATGCTAAAAGTTTAGTTATTGAAACTTTTTTCAAGATTAAAGGAGTACAACTTCCGTACGTAAAATAGAAAATAAAATCATCATCATAATCACAGCTCATATACGTCCCCATCGAGGGGTTCGAGCCTACCCTTTTTTTTTTTTTTTTTTTACGAGGGGAATGCGTTTTCGCACCGTCCAAAGGGTGTGTGGGACTCCGCAGCAGGCGACTACCCACTAAACCCCTCGATATGCCCTCTTTGGCGCCTGGCGCAGCCACGTCGAAAGGACGCGCCGCTGCCGAACGAGGTCGTGGGAACCCTTACGGACCGACCATAACCCCATTCGCGGCGGAAATTCGAAAACAAAAAACACATTGGTACACGGCGGTCTCGAACCCGGATCTCCCGATTGGAAGGCAAGTACCGAGTTCACAGCGCCATCGACGCTTCCTCTAGACTCTTGGTTAATGACATTTTTTGAATTTTGTTTGAGTCCGTTAATTGCCTTTAAAGGCTTAGAGCTCTGTAAAGGTTAAGTTGGCACAGGTGTAGAATCAACTTCTTTATCTCTTACTTCTAAATGCAAACATTATCGGATTCAAGATGTTTTATTGTATTTTTTTTATTGAGAAATCTTTAGTTCCATGGGCGACTTAATAGTAAGGGCGCCTGTGCCATATAATAATTGCATCATCATCACAGCTCATATGCGTCCCCACCAAGGGGCACGAGCCTACCCTAACTAGATAGGGTGATTAGGCCTTAGTCAAACCACGCTGGCCCAGTGCAGATTGGTTGACTTCACATACACCTTTGAATTACTTCGCAGGTGTATGCAGGTTTGCTCACGATGTTTTCCTCCGCCGTAGGAGCGTCAGATAAATAGCGTTAGGTAATAATTGCATACAATATCATTATCAGATTCAAAATACTTTATTGTTATTTTTTTATCGAGAAATCCTCAATTCCATGGGAGACTTAATAGTAATGGCGACTCTGCCATATAATTTTACGACTCGGTCCGGGCAAGGGGATTAAGCCGGAATTATCTTGGTTAATTAGAATTTAAAATCTTGAGGGAGACCGGATTAGACGGCGCGCGCTAATTGCATTCAGCTCTTGATAAAATATTTTTCCTTCACTGACATCTAGCGTAGTTGATGAGTGGAGATATGCACGGAATTGACGATTTCAGTGAAAATAGACTCCAAAATCAAAATCAAAATATTTTATTCAACTTGGATTTTACAATCTCTTTTGGTTCACAAGTCTACGGCGGGAGACCTTGTACTGGAAAGAACCAGCAAGAAAACCAGCAAGGGCTATTTTTTTCTCCCTGTATTGTTACAGAGTCATCAATTGGAAGCTGACCTCAAGGCAAAAATTTGAGCTCAACTTCCATAACAAATGTAGATTTGTCAGTTCTCTTCTTAGTACAACGTTACCAATACTACTTAATGAATAGTTATACACAACAACACGATTATTTACATTATTATCATTAATAATTTCTTCAAATTAACACCAGGCATTGGCATCTTGTAAATAATTGTTGACTTTATAATATCCTTTACTCATCAGTCTTTTTTATATGCGCTTTAAACTTATCAAAAGGCAAGTCAGTTACATTTTGTGGGACTTTGTTGTAAAAAGTTATACATTTCCCCATAAATGAGCTCCATTTTGTAACACTAATTATGGCACTGACTTCACTCTTAACCGATTTCAAAAAAGAGGAGGTTATCAATTCGATTCGTATATTGTTTTTTTTTTGTGGCGCGGCGTAATCGCTTGAATGTTACGCGACTACGCCGCCAATTGTTGACCGATTTTTAAAATTCTTTTTGTATTCGATAGAGTATACTCCGGGATCGTCTCAATGTCACCAAAGTCAGGATCTGATGATGGGATCCCATAAAATCAAGGGAAGCCCTTAAATTTTATAGGTATTTCCAACGTTTTTAAATAACCGAAAAACCTTTTCAGTCCCATATTGTAAGTCACGTCTCGATCGGCACTCTCCGTTACCTACATCGTGTGTGTTCATCATACAATTCTATCCGTTTCGATTTTGATTTATTTCATGTTTCTCTTGTCTACGCTAAGCGTTTATTTAAAAAAGCCATCTGTAAATAATCCAAAATCATTTCATTTTTATAAGAAGTTAAATTTGTGTAACGTAGAATTTTAAGGATCTCTATTCCATATAATATAATGTGCATGCTGTGCTTACATCTAGTAGGGTAAATCATTTTATTGTGTTACGTACGTAAGTTATATTTAGCTTGTTGTTTTGATTGTACCCAGTTTTGTAAGCCAAATAAAAAAAAACGTGTTTCATGTTTGCTCCGAAGCTATTCACGTGGTATTCATAAACAGAACTGATGATAATGGAAGGATCGTTAACTTTGGACTTGACCTGACGTTGCACCTCAATGCTATTAAATTCACTAAAAAGATTCCATTCACTAATAAGATAAAAATAAAAAATATTTTACAAAAAATAATAACCGACTTCAAAAACACTGAAAAGTTAAAAATAATATAAAAATAGGTACATCACAGACACCATCACACTTTATATTGAAGTCGGTGCCAAATTTTAAGATTTGCAGGAGATCATCGTGTGGCACCGACTTCAATATAGAAATGTGATGTTGTCTGTACGTATCCTTATATAATTTTTTGCTTTTCATTGTTTTTGAAGTCGATTTTTATTTTTTGTATTTTTTTACCAGACAGTCGACACAGAGTCTTGTATAGACGCCGCAATCACGAGTTATTTCAAGTAGATCGTGAAAGAGTATTATTTCTTAGACAATAGCCCGCACGAATGGAATTTCAACTGTATATCGATCTATTTTACTCTAGTTTGTGTGTTCAAAACTTCATGTGTAGAAAAACTGTCAAACGACCACATTCATCATTACAGTTCACATACGTCCCCACCGAGGGGCTCGAGCCTACCCTATCTTAGGGTGATTAGGCCTAAGTCAACCACGCTGGCGGATTGGTCGACTTCACATATATCATTGAATTTCTTCGCAGATGTATGCAGGTTGCCTCACGAAGTTTTCCTTCACTAGGAGCGTCGGGCAAATGTATATAACTTAAAAACACAGTAGATGGCTGGATCGAACCCAGGCCAATGCCGATTTCACAGCGCCGTCGACGTTAACGTCTAGTTAATTATAACCTGAGATCAGACGACAGCATCATTGTAATGAGTGTGGAGTAATGTGCGGCTATTTAGAATGCTCTTAGTAGGCTGTGACCGACAGACGTGACACACTGTCGTCACCATTCATTATCATTTCACACGCCCACTGTTGGACACAGGCCTCAAACCGATCGGTCCTACCCTCCTCTGTCTGCTGTTTTAAGGTGTTGAACAGATTGATCTCTGGATTATTTTTTATGTTTTTTCCCTATCGAGTGAAATATTGTTAATCATGTTTCTGTCTTTAAGAATGTTTGAATGGAATGCTCAACAATTTCATAATTAAACAAATTTCTGTACTGCATGTAAAATTGCGCGGTTAAAATGTAAACAAAGAAAAGCAAAAATTGGTTGACATTTGTTAGGCGTGAAAGGGCAGCATTATGTTGTATTTCTTCTTGTTTTGTTTTGTATCGATCTCTATATGTTGTACGTTTAGATCTTATGTATTTCTCAATATTACTATGTGTGTGTTTTGTATGATTCTGTATTAATTGCTTACTATCTTTTACCCCACTTAAGCCCGGCCTGAATACCAGCGCTGCGTCAAACTTGCCTGATGCAGCTTATGCTGAGGTCCAGTCCTAATTGGCCATTATGTGTACCTATCTGTTTTTTCGTGTATACTATTGTGCCTTTGGTCAATAAATGTTTTCTTTCTTTCTTCCTTCTCGCACCCAGCGTCTTCCCGCGACCTGCACCAGATCGGCGGTCCACCTTGTGGGGGGCCTATCAACGCTGCGTCTCCCGGTACGCGGCCGCCACTCGAGGACCGCCCCGCCCCAACGGCGGCGGCGGCGGTGAGTTCAGCGAACGATTTGTGCTGCCCACGTTTATAGACTGTGAGAAATCTTTTTTTATTGATCGTTCAAAGCTTCGAGAATGTTCTTTGATTCTGAAACAAGTTAATGTTGCTATTTCCAGAATATGTAGACTGCGCATTTAAAATGCAAATTATCTTTGTTCAACATAATCTTTTTAGGCACTCACTGACGACAAAAAGAAAATACCTGTTCGGAAATTGGAAGAGCCTTGTCGAGAACAATAGACCAGAGAATGCAATTAAACATAATTATTATGTCTGTCAATCCAAAATGGTAGAACAATAAAATGGCGGATTACTTAATTTTGTACAACCCTCCTCAGTGTGGGTATTAAATAAAAGATTTTGACTTAAAGAATACAGAACCTTTATGAAAAAGAATTCAAATTCAAGATGGCCGCCATCACAATATGAAAAATTATAACATAAATTAATAGTAAAAAATATTTTTTAAGAACAAGCTTTTTTTATAATCCTATAAAAAGAGGAAAATAAAGTGTAATATTTTACATGACACAATCTGTTTGGTGAAGGTGCTGGGATCGATTTTAAAAGTAGGTTAGTTTGGCAATGCTTGTGGTAAGTAGATAAGTAATGTACGTTACCAATTGTCTGGATCGATGATACACTTCTTAGGTATTGCACTTGTTTGTTGCACAATAAACTTGAGGCACAATCACTTATGGAGCTTCCAATTTCCAAGCAAGTCGAACAAGCCAAGTCTGTGGCAAAGTGTCAAATACAAATGTATGCACAGATAGAAAGGAAAAGTTTGGGCCGCGCCACAGTTTAGATTGTTATTGTTGTAATCTACCGTCTAAAATAAAATTAATAAACACATTTTTTTTATCATAATATAAAAGCTTGTCGCGAGATTTACCTATTTTATAAAAACATATATTTTTTCTTAGAATTATCAAGATCAAGTCAAATATGTATTGTATTATTGTTTATCTACATTCTCGCGATAAGCTCTTTTGTTATCATTGAAAAGTCGTGTCATATATTTAATAGATTAAAATTTATTTTACTATTTTAGAGCATTATAATAAAGGCTTGTTTTTAAAAATGCTTTATACTATTAATTTATTGTATTCTCTTTACAATAGCGAATTGTGATGGTTCATCCTATTGCGCACTGTGTCTCGGTAGTTAGTCGATGAATGTTAATTAATCTACACCGTGTATTGGCCAACGTTCTGACATTAAGGCGAACGGGCGCAATCGTCTTCTATTGTTTTACTATTTGACACCTAATTAATACCACAAATATGACATTTATACAGTCTAACACTCGTATCTATAGTCAAGTCAAAGTAATTACTTGAGTAAAAGTCGTTACTTATGTTATGATTTTTATACAATGAGTACTGTGACAATAAAAAAATTGTCTTATTATTGCGTTCGGTGGCGCAGTAGTTCGCGCCTATGATGATGGCGATTACGCTTTTGCAATGGTCCGTCACGAGATTGTTGACCAAAAACATAGTATCTCGAGCACCTCCGTCTTTCAAAAGCCTAGTTAAGCCGTTGCTCCCAGGTGAATTTGCAATCGTTAAAATGCACCATCCTGCACTAGGTAATAAGCATAACTTTCTTCAATTGATTCAAATTCTCGTGCATTGTATAAAAATCACAACTTAAGTAATGACTTTTACTCAAGTAATTACTTTGATTTGACTATAGATACGAGTGTTAGATACCGTAGTAGTTATTCAAGAGGTAAAGTTTGTTTGTAGTACTCAACAACAACTAACAAGTACTCTGGAACTACTGAACCGATTTTAAAAGTTCTTTCACCAGTATAAAGCTACATTATTTCTTTGTGATATAGGTTAGCTAAGGCTCCAGTTATAATACCCCTGCTTTGTGTATAATCATGCTGACGAATACTCGAACAGGTCGCTAGTATTATATTATTAAAACCTTAACAAGTAATGCTGGACACTTTAATGTCTTAAAATTGCTTAAGTCTTCCCACACCTGACTACTCCCTTCGGATGATTCTATTATCAAAACCTTAACGACTAATGCTGGACACTTTAATGTCTAAAACTTGCTTAAGTCTTCCCACACCTGACTTTACTCCCTTTACCATCACCAAAGTCTTGAATGATGCCGTCCCGAAAAGTATCTTCCACTACGGCTGTGGGAAGTGATGGCTTAAGCTTGGACATGATACATTTTGTGTTGGAGGATATTCTGTCAATTATGTTATGACATAATATATAATAAACTTTTCACTGTCTCACATTATCTTTCCTACGTCCTAGTAGAAAGCTTTTGTTACACCACCTCCGAAAGTTTTAAATCCATCTTCCTACTATCTTTTTCCCACTATCGCCCTATATTCATTCTCCCAATATTATCGAAAATTCTCGAATTACTTCCATACCATTTCTGTACCTGAGCAGCGTGCATGGGAGGTACCCATGTAGACTGCTCTGGTCTTTCATCTATCTTTTGAACATTCTTCCTCCCCCACCTTTTGATCTCCTGATGTGATGTTTTTGAGATTGTAACTTTGGCGATAAGGTCGCTTTTGCTGCTAAGGATTAGTATTAGCAAAGATCGTGCAAGCTGTTTTAAGAATAAAATTTTCATTCGCTGAGAAAAATGTCTAATCTCTCTTTAGTATCAGTTGAGATAGTAAATATATATTTTTATCACATCTATTCGAAATGAGCTAATTGGTTCCCCGACCAAAATTCCCCCTGAGGGAATAAATGTGATTTCCAATTTGAATGTGAATATTGTTAGTAAAATCCAATTACCAAAGAAAGTTTTAATTTTATATTTTAAAAACAGCAGCATGAAAATTGCGTCTAGTTTCAGCGTATTTTACAGAATGCATGTCACAATTTTCAAAAAAATATCGAATAATTCCAATGTACTGATATCACAATATTTATTTTATCTTATTCTTACCTAACCTAATCTTATTCCTGTCCTCGCCGTTACATATTTATTAAAGTAATATAATAGCGAATATGTAATTAAAGCATAAATTATAAAAATATGTAAAAAAATATACTTAATACGTGATAGACTTTAACAATGGAACTTTTATCAGACATTAAAGTAATTAAAATGAAAAAGTACAAAATATGTTGATGTACATACCGTGAGGCTAGTTGCTAAGTAACTAATTAAAATCATTATTTCACATGATTATGACGTCCATTTTACTTGTATTTATATTAATAACAAAATAAAATATTAATAATATTTATGCATTAGTTAGATCTCTAGAATCCTTCGCTCCGCTCTGGATTCAAAAAACATTCTCGCCTTAAAAATAGTTCTTTGCTCCCTTGGTAAACATTTAACAATTTTGATTTTTTTCAAAACCTAACATCATCTATTTCAAAGTCCACAGAACCTAGCGTCGGAGTGCTTTCAAAAATAGTAAAATAGATATTATTTCAAAACCTGTGCGGACTTCCAAACTCCAAGTTAAAAGGGTTCGGGGACGTCCCCCGTAAATTCCCGCACGCTAAAGTGGTTTTAAATCATTCCTCAGATTTCCTTTGCCAAACGCAACGCGAAGCCATGGGTGGGACTTTTAATGTTTTTATTAAGAGCACTTCACTTATTTCAATACTGCCTACCTCAATTAGATTTGTGAATTTTGACTTACAATTTCGCAAATAATCTCCATTCAATTTAAAGGTTTCCCTTGCCTGAATTGATAGATAACTGTTTGATCTACTAGCATTCGGGGGATCCGGGGTTCGATTCCTAGTGTGGTCATAAGGTTTTTCTGATATTGTGAGGTTACGTTAGTCGTAAGACTTCTGAGCCCGCCTAGCTAGCTACCATCGTCCAACTTATGTTTGTCGCCAATAAAACATTGTAATTTATTTGTTGTGTTCAAACAGCTAGAGGTAAGAAAGGGCTCCTCACTTGTTGATGAGTCCAGGTGGAGCTCGCTTCCATTTTTGGCCTTAACGTCAATTACCATCAGGTAAGATAAGGGCCAAAAGCTTCCCTGTGTGTAAAAAAACCTTACGGAATCATCCTAAGATCATGGGTTCGTATCCTATACGGCCCCAGGTTTCAAACTTGCGTTTTCAGCATATAGTGTCGACTCCACTAGCAAGGCAAAGAGGATTTTACTTGTCTATGGGGCTGAAAACATTTTGAAATATTGTCCTATCATCCCTAAAATTAGTTATCAATAAATATTAACGTAAATACTGGTAGTTATACACAATAATATTTATTTTTAAATTTTAACGAGTGATGCTTACGAATTAACACCAATTATAAATATCTTTTTGTTTTATTATTGCTAAAGGTGGCAGACGAGCAAGTGGCCCACCTGATGGTAAGTGGTAACCACCGCTCATGGACATCTGCAATGCCAAGGGCAAAGCTCAGTTGCTGCCTACCTGGAGAGAAGTGCTCTTTTTAAACCTCGTTTGAAGTTGGACATATCGTAGCGCTCAAGAAACACCGCAGCTGGGAGCTCGTTCCAGAGTCTGCACGTACGTGGAAGAAATGAACGCTGAAACCGAACTGTGCTAGACGAGATCGGTTCCAGGTGGTACGGATGAACTCTATTGCGGTGGCGGGTGGTGCGATGATAAAAAGGTGACGAGGGCACCATTGCAAACAGTTCCTCGGAGCACTCTCCGTTAAAGAGCCGATAGAGCACGCAAAGAGAACCAAAGTCTCTCCTTTGCTCCAGCGTCTCCATTGAGGCCGTGATATTGGGATCACCGACGATGCGGAATGCACGCCTTTGCAGGGAGTCAAGAGTGTCGAGTTGATATTTCGGAGCTCCTGCCCAGAGGTGCGAGCAGTACTCCATATGCGGCCGTATTTGTGCTTTATAAAGCATCAGCCGCTGGCTAGGAGTGAAGTACTGCTTGGCTCTGTTCAGGACGTCCAGTTTTTTGCTCGCCAATTTGGCTTTGTCCTCCAAATGACTCCCAAACTGCACTTTGGCCGAAAGGGGAATGCCCAATTTCGGCCCAAAAGCGCCCAACATATCCGTACTGTCTAAAAATCATATAATATTTATTCATAATTATTTGTACTATTAGTGATTGCCTTCAAGTTGGAGAAAGCTTAGTATAAATATTTAAAAAACACGGAAATTATCGCTAAACTCACCAAACAGTGACAGACGGTAATAAAGACACGGACTTGCCATAACAAAAAAATATCATAATAAGCGTTTAATCTTAATTGATCATTTAGAGATAGTATTCGTGTCTATTATTACGATTTTAAAGGCCTTCCTTATATACCTACATTATACGATATACATTATACAGTGATTGATTATCACTAGTTAAAAATTATAAGACATAATTTTAAAAAATTGTGGTTACATTGAATGATTGCACGTGAATGAAAATGTAAGACAATTCCCAATACTAAGTTACAGCGATTTAATGTTAATAGCTTGTGGCCTACCAAATAAAACAAGCGCGGTCATATTATGGGGAGCACATACTTTTTAATGGCTCTTATAGGGTAGAAGTATGCCGTGATCGCAGTAGGAGCATATTGGTAGCAGCGGTGAGAATTGCAAGTAGGCATGTAGGTAAGTCGTAAGATTTAATTCGTATATATATTAATAAATGCACATGAGTCTGGTCGAGCGGGAATCTAATAATATTGCTGCAACTGCATTGTTGGTCGTCGGACGGTAGGTTGTTGTGCACACGCCATGTCGGATATATGGTATTTGGGGTGGGCACGTCATCAGGATAATATCTATCCACCGGCACAGTTCCTGGATGAAGTTGTAATAGAATATGATAAGCTTGATTGACTGGAATTGATGAGAAATATCAATAAATACCTACATAAGTATGAAATTCTTGTTTTATTTAAAAAGTGCAACTTTTTTATGAATCAGTATTTATCCTACTTATTAATACGATTATACTCAAACTCAAACTCAAAAAATCTTTATTCAATATAGACCTTTACAGGCACTTATTGACGTCAAAATAAAAACATAAAAATCTTCAACCAAGAATCTAATTAACTAAATTATTTAATCCTTGTATGTACACACACCCCAACCATTATTAAGATGTGTGCAAATACAAGTAAAATTAAAAAAAAAAAAAAAAAATTGACTCTACACCTGTTCGGAAATTGGGAGAGCCTTCTCAAGAAGAACAGGCAAGAAACTCGGAAGGTCTTGTATTTTTTTTGTCTCCTCTTTTAAAATGCCAACATTACAATATTATATTTCACATACATTTTTTTAAATAATATAGAAATGCCTGTCGGTGTGAGTGGAACAGTTACTCGAATGAAATTTATCCCACTATCACAAAGTGTTAACACCCTTTAAACGTCAATTATCACATTTTTTGTCAATCCCAAGCAGTTTTATCTGTCATATAATCAGACACTTTATAATATGCTTTTTTCATAAGTGCGCCCTTGATAGCGACTTTAAATTTATTCAAGTTAAGTGCTTTAATATTATTTGGGATTTTATTGTAGAAACGTACACAAAGGCCTTTGAAAGAATTATTAATTTTTTTAAGCCTAGTATTTGGTAACGCTAACATATTCTTTTGCCTAGTATTTACTGAATGAATATCACTGTTTTTACAAAACGAATGTATATTTTTATGAACATATACTATATTCTCGTAAATATATTGCGACGCGACGGTCATAATACCAATTTCTTTAAATTTTTCTCTCAAAGAGTCTCTTATTTTAAGGTTATAAATAGCACGAATAGCCCTTTTTTGCAGCACAAAAACAGTCTGAATGTCGGCAGCATTTCCCCACAGCAAAATGCCATACGACATCACACTATGAAAATAGGCAAAGTATACAAGTCTTGCTGTATCAACATCAGTCAGCTGACGTATTTTCCATACAGCGTAGGCTGCAGAACTAAGTCTCTTCGACAATTTATCAATATGTGGGCCCCACTGAAGCTTTGATACTATTATTTTATATACTATTATTTGCATACTAATTTGAAGGTGGGCACTATGGGCCGCGGTTACTATGAAAAATGGGCATTCCCCTTTCCACACCGAGGATCCCAATACCACCGGACATACGAAGAGTAACTCCCTGGAACTGAGGCACTACGATAAATGGGTTCTTCTTCGCAGTGAATGCGCACTTCCACCCCATTCGGAGACTCGCCCTAGAGAGTCCTCGACTTCAGACACAAGTTGTGACCGCCTTTCTTGCAACGAAATCCGAGGGACATTCTGGTGGTCGCTATACCGCACATCACCCGTACTATCATCTGCATAGCAATGTATGTTCTCAATGGACATCATGTCATTGATATGCAGAACGAACAGGGTTGGGGAGAGCACCGAACCTTGTGGAACGCCAGCGTTTATGGGCATGGTTTTGGAACAGCAGCCGTCGAAGACGACTTTAATGCTCCTACCGTCCAAGAAGCTGGCTATCCATTTGCAGAGTCCCTCGGGGATTCCATAAGATGGTAGCTTCGTGAGAAGAGCTCTATGCCAGACCCTATCAAACGCTTTAGCAATATCTAGTCCCACGGCGAGAGCCTCACCTTTGCCCTCCAAGGTTTCCGCCCAACGGTGGGTCAGGTAAACTAAAAGATCACCAGCTGAACGGCCGTGACGGAAGCTGTATTGTCGGTCGCTAATCAGCTGGTGCTCTTCAAGGTACCGTAGGAGGCGGGAGTTGATGACCCGCTCCATAATCTTGGAGAGCAAGGACGTTATTGCTATTGGCCTGTAATTTGACGGGTCGGATCGGTCACCCTTTTTGGTAATTGGGTGGACGTGAGCAATCTTCCACGAAGATGGAACCCTGCTGTTCAGATAGGAAAGGCGGTAAAGGCGCGTTAGTACGGGGGTCAGCTCAGGGGCGCACGTCTTCAGCACCAGTGCTGGGATGCCATCCGGCCCACTCGACTTATGGACGTTCAGGAGCTTAAGCTCCCGCCTGACCGCACGTTGTGTAATGCGTATTTCAGGCAGTGAGCTTTTACACCGTAAAAGTTTTCATTTAGGTAATCATTGACTTTATAATACATTTTTCCCCATTATAGTCTTCTTTTTACGCTATATATTAACTATTACAAACGTCAAATCAGCAACACTTTGTTGTATAAAGTTATATATTTTTTCATAAACGAGCCTCTGATTTTTGAGGCCCATATGAATAATTAAATATTTTATTTATTTGTTAAAATTTGTATGCTTTGACCAAGTTTTATTTATGGCACACATAGCGATAAGAAGCGTCGGTGGCGCTGTGGTCTCGGCACTTGCCTTCCAATCGGAAGTTCCGGGATTCGAGACTGCCATGTACCAATGTGTTTCTCGTTTTCGAATTTTATATGTACATTTGTCTGACGCTCCTACGGTGAAGGAAAACATCGTGAGGCAACCTGCATACATCTGCGGAGAAATTCAAAGGTGTATGTGAAGTCGACCAATCCGCACTGGGCCAGCGTGGTTGACTAAGGCCTAAACACCCAACTTTGGGTAGGCACGAGCCCCTCGGAAACGGTGTAGGGGCTGCCCTGCGAGCATGGACTTGTCGATCGACATATATCGATCGACAAAAGCATCTGCCCTTTTCACTCCTTTGGGATATCTGTCAAATTTATCCATTTTTGTCGAGTATGTCGATCTTAGCTGTCAAATTTTGTTTATCGAGAGTTCCATGCTCGCACCGCTGTCATGATAGCGATAAGCATCGCTCTCTACCAGTCAAACATTGCGAAAAACGTTGTTGCAAAACCAGTGACACAATAAGATTACATAATAACATGTAATCTTATTGTGTCACTGGTTTTGCAACAACATAATAATGATGACATAATAAAAAACAATATCTGAAGAAAAATAAATAATTGAACACATTTATAGCGCGCCCATATGTCTAGGCATGACGATTTTCTGCGCTCAGCCTCCTAACTTTCCTTTTGATAAAAGCTGACGTATGGACTGAAAGCGTAATGGACAAACAGATAGATTTTCTTTCGAATAAATAATATAAGTTGCGAAGTATGGATGGATAATGTATTCATACTAAATTTTTAAGGCGACGTCTTAATATTCAAAATTTGTCTTATTAATGCCTCGGAGTCGTGTCGCCCTCGCTTTACGCTCGGATAGTCGTTTCCACGCCTCGTGTAACTAATTTATATGGCGACCTAGCACTGTTGATACTTCGGTGAAAGCCGCAACGCATATGTAGGGTCACAGTTCAATCGCGGGACTAATTTAGTTGAATTTGACATGTTGACGTGATGTTTGTTTGACGAGCTACAGTTGTCTCTAACAACTATAGCTCGAACCGAAGATACTATGAAAAGTACACAAAATAGACGTTTCGTAGTCCACAAAATAGACGTTTTCTCTTCTAAAATAAGACCGATATAATTACTTTTTGTATTAAAACTTAAATAAAGGCTTTGGCTTTGTGAACAAAGGAAAAAAATTTTTTTTTTCCTTTTTTTACATAATCTCGTCAATTTTATTTGAATACAGCAGAACATCTGGCCAATTTTTTTTCAATCTCCTATAATAATAATTAACTTTATATGAAAAAAAAGCATAGTAACATGTTAATAGTGACCATAGACTTTTTGTAAAAATTAAAGCAACTATTGCTATTATCCAGAAATGAAACAGGAGACTACGTTTGTGTGGAAGAACCGCCCTAATGATTTCCTCTTAATTGGAATAGTTTGGAAGTGATATGTTTCTTTTGTTTTCTCTACATTTTTCCAAATATTTCTCTTCCTAAGAATCTTTTTCTTGATACGACAAAAACTCGAAAACTATAAGCACGCTGAAAAGAAGCAATATTACAGTATGTAAAAAAAGTTTTTAGGGTACTTATTTCGCCTAAATGTAAAGTTTATCCCATGGAGAAGGTTGTGGTTAGATAGCTCTCTCAGACAAATTATGATTGTCTGAATATTATATTTCGAATCAGCGGTCCATTTGTAAAAAATTAAGTTATAAAGTGTTAATAATTTTTGTTAGAGTCAAGTGTTCCTCCACCAGCCAGCTAAATGGTTGTTTATGGATACGTGAATAAAATTCAGGCTAGTAGTATACCGGGTGATCAAACCAAATGAGTCAGTAAGGAGAAGTCAGAAACTATGTCAGATAGCGAAGTCTGTTCCTGGGGAGCATGGCGTCGATTATAGATTTAAGATCGGGTACAGTTCACTTGGATATGAAAAGAAATGTCATACAATAATGTACACAAATCTTTTAATTTCATTTCACTCAAACAAGTATATCCCCCTTATGATCAAACCTATTAATGGGTACTACAAAAGTATCGTTTGTTATTTTTTGGAATTTCAACGACACCTAGCAGGCCTATTCTCTAACTTCGGTTGCTAACTAGAACTGTCATTTTTGAAAGGAACCTAATATCCATTACTGCTATCATTAACGCCGCCGTAACACATAAGATCACTAAACCAGTAATGGATATAAAGTGTGTTTCAAAAATGACAGTTCTAGTTACCAACCGTAGTTAGCGAATAGGCCTGCAGGTAAGTCATATCAAACACAATCTTTGATGGCAGCTTAACTTAACTTTTGAAATACTGCAATACCTTTTTACTCTTAGCACGTGACGACGTCACCAATATTGAAGCACTTTCTCTGCCGTCTTTTTTATAATCTTGAAAAATAAAATTAGTAAACACAGCTTTGTGCTATACTCTCATTGGAAGGCCTTCACAACTAATTTCCAATAATTGAGAGTATAAAAAAATTAATTCTAAAAGGTTAACAACAAAAGTATCATGACAGATTGAGCACGCTACATCCGCGAGGGCTGCCTTCTTATCGCGGGTTGTACCCTGAATTTAAATATTTAATTAAAAACTTGTAGATAGGGTTGTCCCCACTATCATATTTAATAAGGGTTGCCAAAATACATGGTGTTTGAAAAATTGTGATGAACAACTTTCACTAGTAGCAACTCTAAATTTAAAAAAAAAACTGTTGCTTAAAAGAAGTTCAAAACTATAATTGTTGAGCTTGATGTTCTAAGCAACCTTTTTAACCGACTTCAAAAAAGGAGGAGGTTCTCAATTCGACCCGTATGTTGCTTTTTTTGTGTGTATGCTACGCGATGACGCCGCCAATTGTGGGCCGATTTTTTAAATTGTTTTTGTATTCGATAGAGTATACTGCTGGGGTGGTCTCAAGTTCACAAGTCAAGATCTCATGATGGGATCCCATAAAAGTCTTTTTAATTAATGAAATAAATCTTTTTAGTATTAAATTCACTAAATGGATTTCATTCACTAAAAAGATAAAAATAAAAAATATTTTACAAAAAATAAAAACCGACTTCAAAAACACTAAAAAGTTAAAAATAATATAAGAATTGGTACAGACAATATTAATAAATTTTAAGACTTCCTAGATCATCGTTTGGCACCGACTTCAATATAGAAGTGTGATTTGTCTGTACCAATTCTTATAATATATTTAACTTTTCAGTGTTATGTCAAATATTTAAAAAAGGAGAAGGTTCTATGTTCGACTGTATCTATTTTTTATGTATGTTCACCGATTAGACTCCGCCATTTGTAGTCCGATTTTCAAATTCTTTTTGTAATTAAAGGAGTATACTCCCGAGGTAGTCCCATTATCACCAAGTTATGATCTGATGATGGGATCCCAGGAAAATTGAGAGAAACCCTTAAATTTCATAGGCAGGTTCAACGTGTATATTGTGTATTTTCTGAAGATATTCAGGTAATTTCATCTGGTAGTCATCATATCATGTTACTGAGCTAATTATGGAAAGTGAGTGAGAAGTTAGGGTAGTATGGCTTTTTCAATATAATGGGAACCTATTGACGTGTAGTTTTTATTCTTTCTAGTAATTCAGCTGAGTTGGTGGTGAATAGTATACTACTAGTATACTATAGTATACTACTAACCAAGTAGGTTGTTAGGAGTTACGGATTAATTATTTCAAAATTTATTAATGCGAAAGCGTTTAAGTTATTCTGGTGTTTGCCTTGGGTCAAATTGTAATATGTACGTATTAGAATTTGACTCAATAAAAGATTGAAATAAGATATTTAACAAAAAATAACTTAAAATCACAAAAAAGTCAAAAATAATATAAAAACTTACAACATCTCATTTTATATTGAATTCTGTGCCAAGCAATCATTGCGACAAGCGATCACCTTGGCAATCCTTAAAAAAGGAAAAACTAATGTAGTATGTTAAAATTTGTCAGTGCTTAAAAAAATGAGATTTTTTTTAAACATTTTGTGTGTTTATAAAAATATTTATTGGAACAATATTTTGTGTCTCATGCTTACTGAAGCTGTGCACAGCGGCTCGAAGTAAACAGGGAAGCTTTCTACCTTCACCTCACCTGATGGTAAGTGACGATAAGGCCGAAGGTGGAAGCGAGCTTCACTTGGACTCCTCAAGATCTGAGGCGCTGGCTATCTTACCTCTATTATTGTCGGAACACAACAATGCTATTAACATTGTTATTATGGCGACAAACTTAGGTAAGACGGTGGTAGCTAGCCAGGCGGACTCAGAAGGCATTCCACTAAACAAACCGAGCTGAAAAATTTCTGCCTCCGTGGGGAATTGAACCCCGGACCTCCCGATCAACACCCGGTGGTCTCAACCAATAGACCAAGGAGGCGGTTCGAATAGCATATAGCACCATTCCAGTGTCCGTTTTTACACAAAAGGGAAGGCCTTGACCTTTATATCACCTGATGGTAAGTGACGATATGGCCGAAGGTGGAAGCGAGCTTCGCCTGGACTCCTCAACAGGCCACGAACACGAAATACAAGGGGGCTGTGTACACTACCCGTATGTGAAGCCGAGGCGGGCAAAAAATGTAAAATAAATCTTTCAGGAATTTCGAAAATATTCACGATAAAACAATATGGCGGTACGCAATATTAGTTAGGATAGATCTTAATAATCACGTATTGATAACAACTCTACAACTCTGAGCCTGTACAACTTCGTGGTGACATCGCCTCTCTTAGCGCCTTTCACCGAATGTTCCATGGGGAATGCTCTGAGGAGCTCTTTAACCTTATCCCTCCCTCTCCATTCCTTAACAGAAACACGCGTAAGGGCTTCGGAGTCATCCGTACACTGTGTCCTCCTTTTCACACCGTACCAAGAAATTCCAAGATCCCAGCTTCTTCTGTCGTTCATCCCACACTTGGAATTCTCTACCTAAAGTCATAGTCATAGGGGAGCGGCGGTGGCGCTGAGGACTCGGCACTTGCCTTCCAATCGGGAGGTCGGGGTTCGAGACCCGCCATGTACCAATGTGTTTTTCGTTTCGAATTTCATATGTACATTTGTCTGATGCTCCTACGATGAAGGAAAACACCGTGAGGCAACCTGCATACATCTGCAAAGAGATTCAATGGTGTATGTGAAGTCGACCAATACGCACTGGGCCAGCGTGGTTGACTAAGGCCTAATCACCCTAACGCTAACGTAGGCTCGAGCGCCTCGGTGGGGACGTCTATGAGCTGTGATGATGATGATGAAAGTCATAGTCAGCCCATCACCTAGTTAAGAGCAAAGTAAACTTACACATTATATATTGCAACTTAGCCTTTTCTTTAAAAATGCAAAATAAATCGGAAAATGAATAAATCAGTACGAGAAAATATTTCGTCTCTAGCGGGAGTTGAACCCGCGTCTTCATGTTTTCTATTGTATTTATTCATTTTTCAGGTCTAATATTGATTCCTTTTTAGGGTTCCGTAGCCAAATAGCAAAAAACGGAACCCTTATAGATTCGTCATGTCTGTCTGTCTGTCTGTCTGTCCGTCCGTATGTCACAGCCACTTTTCTCCGAAACTATAAGAACTACACTGTTGAAACTTGGTAAGTAGATGTATTCTGTGAACCGCATTTAGATTTTCACACAAAAATAGAAAAAAACAATAAATTTTGGGGTTCCCCATACATAGAACTGAAACTCAATTTTTTTTTTCATCAAACCCATACGTGTGGGATATCTATGGATAGGTCTTCAAAAATCATATTGAGGTTTCTAATATATTTTTTTTTTAACTGAATAGTTTGCGCAAGAGACACGTCTAAAGTGGTAAAATGTGTGTCCCCCCCCCCTGTAACTTCTAAAATAAGAGAATGATAAAACTAAAAGAAATATATGATGTACATTACCATGCAAACTTCCACCGAAAATTGGTTTGAACGAGATCTATTAAGTCGTTTTTTTAATACGTCATAAATCCTACGGAACCGGTCATGTGAGAGTCCGACTCGCGCTTGGCCGGTTTTTTTTTTATCCTATTTTGAAATCGCTGAAAAAAAAGTTCGTCTATAGATGCGTGATTGTTCTGTGCGAACGTTTCAATTCAACTGGGAATCCGTCGCCACAAATGATGTGTCGCCGCCAGTCCGCCTCGGGCCCTTAATTACCTTATATTCCACCCGGATTTCACGCACCGCGTAACCTCGATCGCTCGGCAAATTCTGTTATTTTTTAATTAACACTAATTTCAGGGGGAGAGCATTCTGTTTGATTAAGAAATTGTATTGGGACGACTCCAAACTGTTAATTGATGTTGAAAAATGTATTGTATAGGTTTTGTTGTTCAATATTTTTTTATACAACTAAGTTGGCAAACAAGCAAACAGTGGTAACAGTCACCTATAATGCATGTGGCTCCTGTGAGATTCGCAGCAAAACTGCAACCCCCACAAGAGCCACAGTGTACGTTGCCAACTTGTGACATCAGATGTAAAGTCACGGTACCCAGTAATTTCACTGTCATATCTTCTTATCTTTCAAACCGGAAAACAGCAATGCATGCGCTGCTGCTTTGCGGCAGAAATGGCTAGGACGGAGGTACCCAAGCAGGCGACCCTGGTACAGGGTCTCCCTCCGGTAAAATATCGAACTAACAGCGGGCCTAGACAAAAGCTACACGCTAATTCTTCTGCATTCGAGAAAAATGTAATGTATGGAGATGACATTAGCTGCAGAACCATACATTTTTTCTGCGGAACGACTACGGAAATAAAAGCGTGTGGCTTTGGTCTAGGCCAGGGATGGCGAACCAATGACACGTAACACAATATTTTAGGTCTTATTAATAAAAATTTTACTCCTTGGATCATCCTCCGATTAGTTAGGTACTCCGTGTTTTGTCTTGTTTCCGCACATGTCGGTTGTCATATGTCAAAATAAGACAAAACACGAAGTAACTAATCCGAGGATGATCCAAGGAGTAAAATTTTTATTTTTAAGGCCGTTTGAGTTTTGAGTAGGTAATATTTAGTATGATTATTTCCCCATAATCACGAAATTAAAATTATTTTACGACACGTCTATAGCGTTATTAAACATTTCTTTAGAAAAAATGGCACGTTAATATTACAAAGGTTCACCACTCCTGGTTTAGGTGTTTGGCTCCAATTTTATTGGTTACGGTTGATTATTATTTGCTTACTCGTATTATCTTTTAAACCGACTTCACAAAGAGGGGGGTTCACAATGCGACTGTATGTCTTTTATGTGTGTTATGCAATCACTCCGCCAATTATAAACCGATTTGCAAAATTTTGTTTGTATTATTCTTATTGTAAAATAATATAAAAATATAAACGTATTTTTATATTATTTTTCACTTTTGTGTTTTAGGGTTCCGTACGTCAAAAGGAAAAACGGAACTCTTTGTCCGTTAAACAGTCTGTCCGTCTGTTCGTATGCCCGCCTGTCTGCCTTCTCTCTCCTTCGTCTCTGTCTGCCGAGACCCTTCTACTCGGGAACGCCAAGAGATATCAAAAGATATTACCGTTTACGTCGCATACTTCCTCACATTTTGCGTTTACACAAAAAAAATCAAAGCCTATAGGGTGCTTTGCGTTGATCTTGAATCATGACGCACGAGGTAAGGTCTACAGCACTTGTTAACCTCTCAGCTCCCAGCGACCGCTGTGACGTCACGCTGAGAAATTCTATACCTAAATACCCTCATGAAAAAAAATCACAAAAAAATATATTTCACAACCATAGCGTATTTTTCATTTTTGTAAAAAAAGTATTAATTGATACAACCGCATTGTTAGGAACTTATATGCTTTATATTTGTATGTTGTATTTTCTTCGTGTTATTATACGAATTTTTCTTACACAAACTGTGATAATTTTCGTTCTTTTGTTCCCATTAACTTGCTCACTGTCGACTTGTTCTCTCACACCATATTGGTTGACTGGAAAAGAATGCCACCTTCATTGAGTCCACCTTCTGCACACCGTTGATATGTTGTACGAGAAACTTAAAAATTAAGAGTAAAAAACTTTTTTTAAAAACAAGCTTTTATTTAAATGCTCCAAAAAGAATAAAATAAATTTTTCGTTTAAAACTTTTACTATCAACTTCTAATGTTATTACACAATATATCTCATAAGAAAGCTTGTCGTGAGATTTAAGGACCTACTCGTAAGTATTTAGTTTACTTGTTTATCTAGGTGCTCATTTAAAACTTAATTTTATCAGAAAGTTGTTTAAAATTTGTTAGCAAGATTTGAAAAAATGAGCTACTTACATACGAACATAGCAAGGTAAATAAAAGCTTGTAAAAAAATAAACACTTTAAAACTTTGTACGGAACTCTTGACGCGTGAGTTTAACTCATATTTGATTGGTTTTCAAAATATTGCTGTGTTCTGACTTTTAGAAGTAAGATAGCCAGTTCCTCAGTTTTTGAGTAGTCTAGGTGAAGCTCATTTCCTTCGGCCTTATCTTCACTTACCATTAAGTGAGATGAAGGTAAGCATGGGTCGTACTTGCAAATTCGAGTACCAGCGCTTCAAAGTACGTCCATCAATAAATACCAGGGCTAATACAGGGCTTTTTTTGTACGAAGGAAATTAATTCTTATTTAAGGAGTGATAGGGATTATAATCACACTTGCGTGACAGAATACTTTAAAAACTCAGTAAAAATACTTGGATATTTATTTAACATATATAATGTCGTAACGTCATTACATTAAGGTTTACTTTCTAATAGTCGGATCGCCCAACCGACCGATGACGCGAAATGAGAAAACAAATGTTATTTCATTTACTGTTTCATTTCTCGTCGGCACTCGGTAGCTCACCTACTTGATAAAATACTTGAAAGTATTTCTATGAAAATTAAAACCCTGTTGAAATGAACTTAAGGAATAAAATTAGGCTAGCAAAACAAACATATTAAGGTTTGGAAGTATTTATTTTGCACTGCGTTTGTCTGCCTTATTTGTGTGTAAGTAAGGCATAATTTTATTCAATGATACTTTAAAGTTTTTACAACGCGAGGTGCTACGAGCAGGAGCGTCGGTGGCGCAGTGGACTCGGCACTTGCCTTCCAATCGGGGGGACGGGGTTCGAGACCCGCCATGTACCAATGTGTTTTTCGTTTCGAATTTCATATGTACATTTGTCTGACGCTCCTACGGTGAAGGAAAACATCGTGAGGCAACCTGCATACATCTGCGAAGAAATTCAATGATGTATGTGAAGTCGACCAATCCGCACTGGGCCAGCGTGGTTGACTAAGGCCTAATCACCCTAATATAGGGTAGGCTCGAGCCCCTCGGTGGGGACGTGTATGGGCTGTGATGATGAGGTGCTACGCGGGCTGCGTGGCGCGTATGTGTCTAGTAAAATACCTTCAAAGTCTTGCAAGTATTTTGTGCCGGGTACCAGGGCGCCTTACTTACAAGGAAAAACCAGGTTTTAAAACCTGGTCGCGTAAATACGCACCACCCCTAGATGAAGGACGAGAGCTTCCCTTCATCATAACAGCTCATATACGTTCCCATTGAGGGGCTCGAGCTTACGCTAAGTAAGGGTGATTAGGCCTTACTCAACCACTAGCCCAGGGCGGATTGACTTCACATACATATTTGAATTTCTTCGCAGATGTATGCAGGTTGCCTCACGATGTTTTCCTTCACCGTAGGAGCGACAGACAAATGTACGTATGAAATTCGAAAAACGAAAAACACATTGGTACATTGCGGTCTCAAACCCCAGACCTCCCGGCAAGGCAAATATCGAGTCCACAGTCCCCTGTTGTGTATAAAAAAATAAGCGACTGCCTACGCCTCGCAGACGCCATCTTGGCGACGCCGAGTTCCATATTGCCTCTGAAAATATCAGGACGCACGGTACCTGTTTGCTTTGGCTAATTGGACCGCTACCGCCTGCGGGTGAACTGTAGGGATGGGCCACGGTAGTCCATAAATTCGGCAGACTTATTACCAATTTTAGTCGCAATTGCTGCGATTATACAATTATCCATTATACACTATACAATATTATACACACATAAATACATCATTAAAACTAAAAACTAAAAAATTTAATTAAATTATACAGTTTTATGAAAAAGAAAGATAATGATGATGTAAGTAGATAGGATATGTACTAAAATCCTAAAAATAATTAGGTAGGTCCTAGGACTTTATTATTTTTTAGCTTTAGCTAATTATTTTTTAGAGTGGTGTGAGGAGGATGATACCATAACTGGTGCCTAGACTATGATATGATGACGAGACAAGACTAGACTCTTACCGTCTTATTACAAAACATGGACTAAAGTTAGTCTCTATCTATGTATATTGACACAAGTGAAAGCGCACTACGTTTAAACCAAGACTAACTTTAGACCAGGTTTAAACCTTCTTTTGAAATAATACCGTAAGACTCTAGACTAGAGTATTGATCAAAAGCTAATTAAAAAATTGTAGAGCCTAACGTAAACTGAGTAAAATGAAAATAGCATTTATAATGATATGAGCGCATGACTGTTGAAAGAAATTTTACGCGCCCCCCAATTTTACTTTTGCATCTGATCCATTCTCTAGATTGATCTGATTATTTTTTGTTTTTTTTTATATGCTTAGTTGCAGTTACGTATCAGAAACAACAATGGCAGTGGAAAACAATGACGCCATAAAAAAACTAGCTAAGTATGCGCATAACTCATTCAAGCGTGCGATCCTAACAGTTGCACCGAACATTTCGCAGTTGGTAATTCATGCCCGTAGCACACCTCCGCCGCGAAACTATCAAAGCGAAACCGCGTCGCATAGTCAGGAACAAACAAAACGGCGAATCGAACGCGGAGGTGTAGACGGCGTTTGAGCAGGACGGGCGGAACAGCGCGCGACAGAGACAGCGCCATAGTTAAATATCCGCGTTAGAGCAGGCAAGCTCGCCAGAGCTCGCGCGCCGTACAAACGACAACGCGGGGAAATCGTTTAGCGGTTTCGCTACTACAGTTTCGCGGCGGAGGTGTGCTACCGGCGTTAATGTACTATTCCATTAGAAGAATTAGACAATAGTTATTTGTTATACATGAGTGCAAAGCTGCTTTTTAACCGCGTGCTCAACTTTGATGACCGAGCGAGCGAAGGAGTCTAAAAAATTAGAATCCTGAGCGTTAGCGAGGGAATCAAAAGAGCACAAGGTGAAAAATCTTTGCACTCGAGTGCAACACGTAACTTTTCATCCCCCCTCAGCGAGGAAATGACTAAATGCAAGATACTTTTATTTCAGTTTAGGTATATATTTACTGCAACATTATGATAGGTAAGTATTACAGAAAAATATTTATATTATTGTATAACAAATAATACGTTTCTTTTTACTTGTTGTCAAGTTTCTTATTTATAACAATACGACGTCAAAACAAAATGGCGCGCGCAAAGTAAATTCAAAACAAAAGTACACCAAGGAGTTCAAAGTCTGAGTTTTAACAAATTTAAAAAAAGTTGTGTACCATGGAGATGGAAGTAAATAGGTTTAATGATGTTTTGAAATCACATACCTATTGCACGCGATGTTCTAAATTCAAATTTACTTTAACCTCAAGTGGATAAAAACGACTTTGGCGGTCAAATATCGAATAGCAAAAATACTCTTTCCGAGATGGGGGGATGAAAAACATTTTTTTTGTCATTTGCTATATTCAATATATTCATTTACAAAGCTACCAACATTATCTTATTCCATACAGTCCACTCGCTTTCAGTCATGATGCAGCATTGTGGCTAAGTCGCAAACAGTCCCAAATACTTGCACCTACTTACAATATGAAAAACAGTAAATATAATACTTTTTTCTTTCTTTCACCTAGAAAGGCTCTCTTCACCTGTTAACTTACCCGCATAATTAGACCAACCTTCAATATGGATATCACTAGTAAAAATAACTCTGGGTATGTAATCTATCGATAACCCCTGCAGCCAACACTGCGCGACTCTTGTTTAAATATTAATCTAGAGACAAAGGGTCGATTGAGCCCACCGCCGCTATTGTTCTCGCGTGACGCTACCTGTGGCACTGGAGGGTTAACAATCTATGTTTTCATACTAATCCGACTATTATATTGCTTCAGCTTCACAAATTTAAAAAGTTGTAATTTGTTGAGGGTGTAATTCACGTTCTTTAAAGTGACAGAGTGTTTCAGGGTTCCGCACCTCAAAAGGTTAAAAAAAATAAAACCGGCTTCAAAGTCACAAAAAAGTCATAAATAATATAAGTTTACATACAATTTTCAGATTTTAATTAGCTACATTTTGTTCTTATACATGGTTACTTTTTTATCACCCTGGAAAATTTAAGGGACGCTTCACGACATGGTAGTAGAATGATTTAATGATTTAAATATGAATAAAAAAAAATAACTCGCCTCCTTATCTATACAAATAAATAAAATTGAAGTGTCTGTTTGTAATGTTAAAATAACAAGTTTTTACTAAATGGGTATGAATGTATATCGGGTACCAATAACCAATTTTTTTTACTTTTTTTTTACTATAATGGATATGTCCTGAAGCGTCCCTTAAATTTTCCGGGGTAATAAAAAAATAAGACTTTCCAGCAGCCGGAGCACAGGCACGCCAAGAAATTTGTGATAAAACTCAGTCACACGTGTTCCTTGACGAGCGTCAAGAAATTTTTATCACGTCAGTCACACTAAATACGCGCCACCGTGCTTCTCTTTAAGACATAGAGATTATGTCACTGAAATTGTGAGATAATGCGTGACTCTGTCCAGTCTTGGCAGCCCGTGCTACGCCTGCAGGTGGTCAATGCTAATGACTTCAATATAAACCTGTATGTAATGTTGTTTGTATTCTTATAATATTATTTATGACTTTTTGACTTAGAATTCCCGTTGACTTGGAATCGTGAAATTCTAGAATGAATTCTGACAAAATTTTTTTTTTTTTAAACGTCGCCCCACAATAGGATTTTATCCTGTGTCGTGGGTGCAGTTACAAACATAGAATATCACATGCACATACGCCCAGACCGGAACAAATTTCTGTAGGCCATACAAAACATTTCTCCCGTACGGGAATCGAACCCGTGACCCGTTGCGCAGTAGGTGATCACTCGACCTCTGCGCTAAACGTGTCGTCAATGAAAGCAGTAAGGACCTTCAGCAAAAATAAATAAATTAAAAAAACTAAAACACCCATTGTATGAGGCTATACTACGTATGGGTACATGAGGAATAAGAAAATTGATTTTACAATTTCGAATTTTTAATAACGCCTTATCTTTTACATATCGATTCTGGTGGGTTATTGTCTATGAAAAAATCTATCACGATCGCTTATAATTTCAGATTCAGATTCATTCAGATTCATTTATTAATTCCATAAACATGGATATATGGTTGATAACACCTACAAATGTCATCCTATATCCATGTTTATGGAACTAATAAATGAATCTGAATGAATGAATCTGAATGAATTTGACAGCCATTGCGCCGTGAACACAAGACTCTGCGCCGACTTCCTTTTATAATGGAGTAATGGATAAACTGCGACGGTCAAATTGTAAGCGATGGCGATAGATTTTTTCTTAGACAATAACCCCCCTGAACGCGCTCCTAAAGGGGTTCTCAGGGTTTTTGTTACACACTGAAGATTAATTTGTACGGAACCCGCGGTGCGCGGGTCCAACTCGTTCTTGGCCGATTTTTTTTAAATATACACAACTTTATAAATAACATCACTTTTATCACCATGGATGACCTTGTTATGACCCCTAGTAGGTAATTATAAAGGCTTGGTGGCGCACTGGCGCTTGCGCTCAGCGAACGATTAAGGTTAAGCAACGTTGACTGTGGTCATTCCTATGATGGGTGACCAAAATACGAAACATCTCAAGCTCCTCCGTGCTTCGAAAGCTACGTCAAACAGTGGGTCCTGCGCCTGATCTCGCCCCGGTCGTGTCGGCTAACTGTCCCATCGGACTAGGCGAGTGAAGGAACAGAGAGTGCACTTGCGTTTGCGCAGTCACATAGGCTACTTTTTATCACGAAATATAATTGGTACTTAATCTATACTATTATTATAAAGAGGAAAGATTTGTATGTAACGAAAAAACTCAAAAACTACTGGACCGATTTCAAAAATTCTTTCACAATTAGAATGCTACATTATCCCTGATGAACATAGGCTACAAAATTATTTTTCCTACGGGAAAATAATATATTCCCAAGGGAAAACAACAATAACGCGGGCGAAGCTGCTAGCGGAAAACTAGTTACTTAATATTTTAATATGTAACGGAATAAAATAAAAAGTAGACGTTGCAGAATCACACTGATTTAATTTCGATTTACAATCGGGCAGAGCTCCGTCTTAGAAACAGTAAAACAGAGAAGTCATCTAAATATGAGATGGCGCGGCATTTTATAGTTTCTCCGGTAGTACGGCGCTAGCTTGGCTTGGCTCTGATTGGCTGGCTTGGGCTGGCTGGCACATGGCTGCACGTGCTTGGCTCTGATTGGCTGGCTTGGGCTGGCTGGCACATGGCTGCACGTGCTTGGCTCTGATTGGCTGGCTTCGGCTGGCTTGCGATTGGCTGAGGCGGTGTGGCGCGTAACAGTCGGCCGTCCTGAAACAATCATTGCTCCCGCAATGGAAAAACACGTGGTTAGCTTTCAAGTATGTCAATGAGATCTACGGTTTCAAGCTGGTCATCAGAGCTAGTGGCACTGTATGATATAGGGTACTGTGATTCTGTGTTAGGGCCTCTAGAGTCCGATGCAACCAGGCTAGTAAAGGCCTTGTAGCCTCGGAACCCCTTGATACTGAGGATTCTGTGTATGTCATTACCCACACCTTAGTAATGATATATGGGCCAGAATAAATATCATCAAGCTTAGTGCTCACTCTTGTTACACTAGTGGGTGCTTGCCGCCAAAGAACTAAATCTCCCTTTCTGTAAATTCGACTAGTTTTCCTTTTTTTATCGAAGTTACGCTTCATCTTATGGCTTTCTAATTTTAATCGCGCACTAGATCTATTATTACGCCTGATTTCAACCGATTCATTATTACTTTCATAACATCAAATCATAAGGCTATACGACTATGTTGTACTTTCATTTACAGTATTATTAACACCCCAAATAATGTCAGGTAAGCTATTGGCCCAATTATTAGAAGTCTGGCTAGGATCAATCGCACGTAACGCATTCAGTAAGATCCGGTTCCACTTAACCATTGGCTCGTGGACAGATGCAACAGATGTCAAAATGTACTTAAATTGCTTGTCAGTTGATTTTTTTTTATATCTGCTGGTAAAAGCTTTGCCATGATCACTGACTAAATATTTTTTAAAGTGTTCTTATTGTTTTTTACTGAATTGACCGTGGGTGGGCTCAGCAATAACAAATTTAGAGAAATTATCCTACTTCCTACTAATATTATAAACGTGAAAGTGTGGATGTTTGGATATTTGGATGTTTGTTACTCAATCACTCAAAAACGGCTGAACGGATTTGGATATAATTTGGCATGCATGTAGCCTTTGACATGGAAAAGAACGTGACATAGGCTACCTTTTATCCCGATTCCTTATTGAGGTCCACGCAGACGAAGTCGCGGGCAGAAGCTAGTCTGTAATAACCAACATATATTGATAACCTTTTGCTGTTCTACAAAAGGGGCATATGGTCGACATGAACCATGATCATGGGTTCTGTGGGTTTCGGAATAGGGAACAATGTACCATTTACTCCCTCTTTATTAAATCTATATATTTTTGAAAGCCTACATGACTTATATCATTGTGGTGCATCTGAACTAGTCTATCTGATCAATGCAGACACCACGAGGCGATTACCATACAATGTTTTCCTATAGAGTCTATCATCTGAGAGCACATAGTTGTTGTTTATATCAGGGGCAGCTGAGCTATCTTTAAGCTGAACAATGATACGCCTTAACTTGTCATCCTGGTACTGGACTGTATAGAACCCGTCTGACACTTCAAGGCGGTTGACATTAATAGCATCGACGGGATTTCTACTCAACGCGTCTACGTGTAAAATTTTTTCCCCAGGCCATATTGTACACTCATGTCAAAATCTTGTATTGACAGCCAGTACCTAGCAATACGTGGGATAATATCACGTTTAGTAAGGGTGGCGCGAACGGCAGTACAGTCAGTTACCACTTTAACATGTATCCCTACTATAATACACTCTAAACCTACATATAGATTCTACTACGGCAAGCGTTTCAAGCTCGTAACTGTGGTAAATACTTTCTTCTTTACTCGTTGCCCTACTGAAATACATGACAGGCCTAAGGGAATTATCAGTTTGTTTTTGTAAAAAAAATACCTACGATACCAGATTTGCATGCATCGGTGTGAATCTCAGTTGGTAATACAGGGTCATATAAAGCGTTTAGGCGCTCTGTGACAACTTCTTGAAATGTCCCCTTCTAGATATGACTAATTCTGTTTTTGACCACTTCTTGTTACGCCCGCTTCTAATAATGCCCGCTTCTGTTTTTGACCATTTCGTGTTACGACTATTACAAGTACAGTGAGAGCAAAAATCCTTTAATAAAAAACCATAACGACGACCTCCGTTGCGAAGTGGCTCGGACACCGGTTTCAAGTTGTCGCCATCTCTTAGGTCCTGGCCAGTATTGGCCTTGTACACAAACACAGTTTTAATTGTTGAAAACTATCGACTTGTTCAGTGCCCCATTTCCATAACTACGTTTTTCTTTGTTAAATCTGTTAAAGGGCGAGCAATTAAATTACGAAGCTTTTAATAAATTTACGGAAATAGCTACATAGCCCTATAAATTGACGTATTTCATGAACACTACTAGGGGTGACACTGCTAACAATTTTGATTCACCTGGTTGAATGCCATTCGAAGATATCTCATGTCCTAAGTAAGTAATTTTGTTTTATAAAAATGAACACTTACTCACATTTCACATTAAATTTTCCGATCTTTATTTATGAAGAACTTTTTGTAAAATATCTAAACCTGACTGAACATCAAAAGAGGGTAGCAACAAATTGTCTAAGAATGCTAAAATTTCATATTTATCGGGAAAGTCATTGTGGGTTTTTGAACTACCGCCTTTTGTGAATGGAATTTCGTATTGAATCTACAACCTTATTCATTATTCGTATAACAACAGACGGTGCGTTATCTAAGCCAAACGGAACACGCGTATATTCAAATACCAATGTGGTGCTATAAAGGCTTTTTGTGGATCTGCAGTGTCGATTTTGACCTGATGGTAACTTTGTGCCAAATTAAGACTCGTAAAGAAATTCTTTTTTTTTACGAATTACGGGATAAGCAAAACATGATTCAGATTCTTGAACTATACCTGCGTCTAGCAATTCAGACACTTTGGATCTAACTACTGACTGTGCGACAAACTGTAAGGTTGACGGTATATAGGCTGTTCACTTGTTAACTTTATTTTTATGTTTAATAAATCTGTACATCCTAAGTCTTATGTTTTACTCGCAAAATAGTCAGGGAAATTGATTAGTAAAGCAATCAAATAATCATAATCGGTTTTTATTCAATAGATCTGAACTGATTTCCTCTATGTTTGATGCCCCGATTGTGCTAATATTGGCTTGGCTAGTGTGCAATAGCTCATTTTGGCTACAAAGATAGTGCAATAAAATAATGTGGGCTAACCTGAACCTCTGAAGGCGGTGTGCAGCTGGTGGCTCTGCTCAGCACTTCGCCCTGCTTCTTGCTAACGAGGCAGACATCTTTTTGTTTCCTTGTCGGCTGACGACATCTTTACTTGACGGACTTGTTGCAATCCAAATTAACGGTGGCTGGTAGTCATCCATCACACATAGGAAGCCTTCGTATAATTCTTCGGCACTGATATGCTCTCGCATTCGCTTGTGCTGGTGGTGGTAGACCGCGAATGATGCATGAGACAACTGCGCTGTCTGACAACTTACACCGAAAACACAAGGCGACTTTGTCCTGATAATATTTGGCCATCGAATCCATATTTGCGATGTCTGGGAAATGCACGTATCAATATTTGCTTCCAGTCTTCCCAAGAGTAATCGTATTTAACCAGCCGGTTGTATCATCTTCTTGCTTGACCTCCTTAATCTATCTTGCAGATGAAACGACTTCCTATTTTCGCACCATCCATATGAATTTCGCCAAGTTGATCAATTTTTTTTTGAGCCATGCTGTCGCAGTAGTACACTCTTCGCTATCCGGGTCGAACTCGGGGATTAGCAAGGCTGCACGGGGTTCTTTTCTTGTAGTGACGGAGGGTATTTCGTAATTTAAAGAACTCATGGCCTTTTGTACCTCTGATTTCAAAAGCTTGGTCTTCGTTTTCACTAGTTGTCTCAGATGAATCTTTTTAGGTTCGTTTAGTCGTTTTAGGTTTTTTTTTTATTTATCCCACTTCTGATATGTAACGGAATAAAATAAAAAGTAGACGTTGCAGAATCACACTGATTTAATTTCGATTTACAATCGGGCAGAGCTCCGTCTTAGAAACAGTAAAACAGAGAAGTCATCTAAATATGAGATGGCGCGGCATTTTATAGTTTCTCCGGTAGTACGGCGCTAGCTTGGCTTGGCTCTGATTGGCTGGCTTGGGCTGGCTGGCACATGGCTGCACGTGCTTGGCTCTGATTGGCTGGCTTGGGCTGGCTGGCACATGGCTGCACGTGCTTGGCTCTGATTGGCTGGCTTCGGCTGGCTTGCGATTGGCTGAGGCGGTGTGGCGCGTAACAAATAAAAGAAAATGTGTCAAGCTCTTCATACATTTCATTTTATACACATGCATACGATAGCGAGATTGGCGTTATCTATTCAAACTCATGTCTATGACTGCCGCAGTAGTTACGCAAACTCCACCCCTTTCTTGAATTACATGGTTTGGCGAGCAGTCATTGTTTAATTTTAATTTCCAACTTTCGACCCCCATTAATCATTCTTTTTGACTGGATACCGAGTGGAGGTTTAATCTCAGGGTGTTTATGATTGAAACACTCGAGATTAAGTTCGTAACGGGGAAAAATTGTGAAGTGTTTGATTTTTTAATCGACTTCAAATTTGGAGGAGGTTCTAAATATTTGACTAGCTGACCGTATGCAACTTTGTTTGCATTATAACTAACTTTTCCCGTAGGAAAACTTTTCCCGTCAAATTTTTCACGTAGGAAAATTACCCTATGTCCTTCCCCTGATCTGGAACTATCCCTATACCAACTTTCATCGAAATAGGTTCAGTAGCTTCGAAGCCAATTCAATATAAACAAACAAACAATCAAATATTTCCTCTTAATAATATTACGTAGTATAGATTTTACACAGCATGGGGGTTATTAGTGCGAGTGACGGGAGTCTCACTACATCACAGCGACCCCAAGCAATGATCACCTGGTAAGTCTTTTAAGAAATATAGAAACAACTACCTAATGTAAAATTTGCCACTGACTTCTCTCAGGCTCTTCGCTGCTTATGGTTCACTCAACAGGTTTCGTAATTCTCTCCCGATTAGTACTGAAATAGAATTAGCACAATCACTTCTACTTTCTCTGCTCGATTATGTAGATTGTGCCTGGGCGGATCTGTCTGAGGAGCTTCTCGACAAGCTAGAGCGTCTACAAAATGTGGCCATTAGATTTATTTTTTACTAGTGGGCCAGGCAGACCTTGTCCTGCCCGATTCCAGCGCCACCTACCGGCGGCCGTACCGCCTAACTCAAAGCGATCACTCGATATCGTTATCGTGACATTAGAAAAATAATTTTAATGTCACAAGTGACATTTGAACTATTGTTCTAATGTCACGCAAGCGATAGCGAGTGATCGCTATGAGTTAGGCGGTAACCCCCCGGGTCCAACTTTACGTTTAAACCTTCCTTGGACCTATTCAAACACGCACAGAAAATTTAGTTATAATCGGTCGAGCCGTTTCAGAGTTTTAGCGAGACTAACACACAGCGTTTCATTTTATATATAAGGAAGAAGAAGAATATTTGCGAAAATTTGACCATGTTTCTTACTATCGCTATCGCTCTCAACTCAAATGGCTCCGAATTAGACAACGTAGAGACTTACATGTTCGTGTCTCTTCTAAAAGTATTGATTACACGCCTGAGAATATTTACAATTGAAATCGTACCGTATGTCGTGTGCGATAAGGAACAACGACTTATTGACCTGTGTCAGCCGCAATCACATGCGAAAAATAGGCACTTATCGAGCGATTGCAAAATACGCTCCCATTTCTTTCCCCGCATCGCTATGAGATGAAAAACCTTTGATCCGAAGTTAGCGGAATTGTAAACATTGTTAAGTATTTATATCAAATTAGTCCCATAAAGTGGGGAAAAAATGAAACACGGAGAATAGAATCTATGCCGATGCATTAAAGTTGGTATACTTTTTAAACGACTCCAAAAAAAGAACAGGTTTTTATTGCTGTCGGCGGCTCACGAGCCAGTGGCCCACCTGATGGTAAGTGGTAACCACTGCTAACAACATTCGCGATGCCAAGGGCATAGCTCTATTACCGCCTACCTGGAGAGAAATGCTTCTTTTTAAGCCCCGTTTGAAATTGGGCATCGTAGCGTTCAGGAAACACGGCAACTGGAAGCTCATTCCAGAGTCTACACGTACGCGGAAGAAATGAACGCTGAAACCGAACTGTGCTTGACCAGAGAGCCAATTATGGATCTTTCATCGTATGACATGGTATAAATTTGAGAAAAAGAAGTCATGAAATGCTGCATTTCGTATTACCGATCTCCAATGATATCATCACTATGGCATAATTTCAATGATGTCATCATTAAATAATGAACAAATTATTAAAAATCTGACCGGAAATCGTATTTTTCGTTTTGCACTATGATATCATATGATATCATTTGCAAAACCATGAGATCGGTAATAGGCCCTCTGATCAGTTCCGCGAGTAATACGGATGAACTCTTCTGCGGTGGCGAGTGGTGCGGAGGTAAAAGGTGACGAAGGCACCACTGCAAACAGTTCCTCAGAGCACTCTCCGTTAAAGAGACGATAGATAGATGCACGCAGAGAGAACCAAAATCCCTCTGTAAGAGGCTTGGTTCTGTGGCGTTTGTTGCAAAATAAGGCTTCAGAGAATAATCGACATTTATTCGAACACACCACATTTCCTATATACATTTTTAGACAATGACACAAACGAGACAAACATATTGCTATTTCAGCCGACATAAATATTACACATATTGACGGTACACAAACATAAACAAATATCACATACCTTACATTCAAATACTTAACTAAAATGTAATTTTCGCAAAAAGTAATTTTAATAGATACTTTTAAAACACAAAAGATTTTTTATTAGAAAGTTTAATTTTTTTATTGCTTCATAGAGTATACAGATTGGGGTTTTGTATAGAATAGCACGTCGGATAAATGGCCACTACGGCTTTGCTGGCAAGTACGCAAGACTTAGATCTCTTTGCCTCGAAAATGCAAAATTACGAAGTGTCAGCCTTATACGGCCATTTTTAAACATAAGCAGAAAAGAATGTGAAATATCCGACACGGGCGGGAGTATAATTATGGCGTAGACACAAAAAAGCGAGTTTGGTCAGTCAGCACCGCTGACCGGGCCGACCTCACGTTTCAATTAACGGTGATCAATATCTTTTATTTATTGGGCAAAGGGATGGCTGTATTGGAGCTTGGTCCTGAAATTACAATTTCGAAGCTCATAGCTGTTGTTAACACTGAATCAATTCCAAAATCATTTGCAGTAGTTCACATTATACATTTACGCAACATCAGACTTTATTAACATGAATCAAAAGAAATTATCAGCATTTTATGCAAATAATGTTTAATAATACCAATGTCTTTTTAAGCCTATATCTCTGAAATAAGTGCGTGAACTTAGCCTATAAATTGCTCTTACTGCACGTTTCTTTAAAACAAAACGCAGCAAACATTGTTGTATGCCGTTAATACTAGTGTTTACGACTGCATAGTCTTTTAAATATATTAAAAAACTGTTTTGTGCAAAATGGCCTATGTCAAGTGACCTTTTGCCTTTATCATCAAAGCGTTTTTTCCCAACTAGTAAAAATTTTAAAAATCAACTACACCTCTAGAACTTGATACGTTATAATCTACCTAGAGAATATATCATAACTGAAAAATAATACAAAATACTGAATTTACGTCCGTCATAACCCTGAATTGTAAACCCTTATAAACCGAGCAGGTAAAAGAACGTAAGCGAAGAATAAATTATTGTTCTCAACGTCGTAACCACGGACAATGCATTAACACCTTACCGTATGAGTTATTAATAAGTAAAATACAACAGTAGGTTGTTACCTAGAAACGAAAGGAACCTTTATAGAAGATACCAATGTTCAAGTGTAGAGCTTCGGTTAAACGCGCTTAAATTTACCTTTAAAAAATACAAATAGTTGTCTGTGCAAAAAAAATAGAAAATTAATTTTCCAATTTTCAATAACGCCATATTTTTATAATATATCGATTCTGAGCATGCTCCTAAAAGAGTTCAAAGGGTTTTTGTTACATCTACGAGTATACGTTTGTTTGATTGTTTGTTTAGTTTGGCCGCGCTTATCTCATGAACTACTGATTCAAATTGAAAAATTCTTTTTATGTTATATAGTCCATTTATCGAGGAAGACTATAGGCTATATAACATCACGCTACGATTAATAGGAGCTGAGCATCAATGAAAAATGTTGCAAAAACGGAAAGAAAATTATTATGGCGAAACGTAGTTCGCTAGTATTAGCTAGTATATATTATTAGCTAGTATAGTTCGCAGCTAGTATTCTATAAAGCGAGAGGTTCACTATCTAAAAATACTGAATTCCCGTCAGTGTTAACCCTAAAATTTCTCCATTTCTAGCCCCGTAAAGCCGAGCCTCATAGCGTAGAGAAAATGCAATAACAGTTCAAAAATACCAAAATGAATTTCCGGCGATCTTAACCCTAAAATCTCGGGGCGGTCGCGGCCATCGTAAATTGTTCGCGCGCCTCTAATGTGCCGGCTGGGTTAATTGACATTGTGACCCGGGGGACTCGGCCTGTAATGGAGGGTTGACGACAGGTATGGCGCGGAATTGAGACTGTGGGGCTCATTTGATCATATTTTCTTGATTATAAAATTTTCTCATAATTTGATTTAAGTGACACTTAACACATTCAATATTGCTAAGCAATAAAATATGTGATCGTCGAATTTTCAAAATTTTAAAGTTTACACCCCGACGCACCTACACAGCACGACTATGTCTAATCTGCCAGTTCATAGCCCACTTTAAAAAGTAGGTTATACATAATTATGTACGACTGATTTATTATTTTTAGCCAACTTCAAAAAAGAAGATTCTATAACCGACTGTACCTATTTATCTTTTTAAACCGGCTTCAAAAACGGTAAAGGTTTTATGTGCGTCTAAACTTATATTTTGAACGGACTTCAAAAATAGAGGAGGTTCTATGTTTAACTGAATCTATATTTTTTTAACCAACTTCAAAAATGTTTAGTTTAGTTAATATGTCCGCAATCTTGTTATTTGTTTGGTAAATAAAAAAACCGCAAAAAAAGGATTAGGTTCTATGTTCGACTGTTTCTATTTTACAAGCTTTTATTTTCATTACAGACACCTGTCCGGTGTCTGTAATGAAATCTTGCAAGTTATAGACCCACTTCCCGGTCTCCGATTGAGCTGAAATTTCGCATGCATATGTTATCGCGTGACAATGCAATATTATGATGATATAAAAGCTTGTATTTAAATAAGTTTTTTAAACAATTTTACTTGTCACACCTGACAAGTAAAATTGTTTAAAAAAACTTTGCATTATATTGAAAAATACTAAATTAAATTGAAAAATAAATAAATCTGTACAAAAAAAACTCAAAATACTGACTGAGGTGGTGACGGTGATGTTTTTTCTTATATCGATTTATTAATGTTTCAATTAAGTCTTTTATATTATTATTATGTAAGTACTCATATGTTCACCTACTTTTCCGCCAATTGTTTGTGGAACAATTATCGATTTTTTTTGCTATTCAAAAGTACATATAAAATGTTGAAATTTAGGTACGTCATTGGCACAACTTTTCTGGGCTTTACTCGTGATTTTATACTACATAAACTTAAATAAAGCAAATCTATTGCAGTTATCAAAACTCCGAAAATCGTTTTAATTACTATGCTAAATTAGTAACAGTAAAAAAATTAAGAGAAATGAGAATAAAAAAACAAACATTTAACTATCAAAATCACTTACTCACGCGTGATACTTTATGTATTAATCATTAATTTTGTGATTATTGAATATTCCTTAATTTGTTCAGAATATAAGGTTGAATGGACGCCAACAAACTCAAATTCACCATGTACAGAAATGAATAACATATGTCAAAGAATATTGTGATACCCTTTAATACACTTAAGTAATCCACCGAAGTGGACCGCTAAACTTAATATATCCGCCGAAGTATACCATCAGAGTGACGTATGACGCAAGCCAGACGTCACTAATTGACCCGCCAGACCCCTGGCAATCGTTCTGTCGTCGCCAACCAGATGGCGACAGGGGGGGGCGCAATGAGAATTTCTTCGCATATGCTTTTTTTCGCTAGCTTATATTGTTAAATTATTTCGACGTGGACGCAGATGCGTGTTTTAGTGTTAATACTGGAATTCAAATGCAAAATCTTTATTTGCTTAAGGAACAATTAACAGAATATTCAGTAATTTTTTTACAAAAAAATAAAACCGACTTCAAAAACACTAAAAAGTCATAAGTAATATAAGAATGCATACAACATCAAAGTTTTATATTGCAGTTGGTGCCAAATTTTAAGTCGGCACCAACTGCGCTACTATAAAATATTAATTCATCATCATCACAGTTCATATACGTCCCCACCGAGGGGCACGAGCCTACCCTAACTAGCTAGGGCGATTCGGCCGTCAAACCAAGCGGATTGGTTGACTTCACATACACCTTTGAATTACTTCGCAGGTGTATGCAGGTTTCCTCGCGATGTTTTCCTTCGCCGTAGGAGCGTCAGATAAATGTACATATGAAATTCGTGAAATGAAAAACACATTGGTACATGGCAGGATCGATCGCGGGCCTACTCGGAGCACAGTCCAGTGCCGAGGCCACAGCGCCACCGATATTAATTGTTGTTATATTTTTTTTAAGAATTTCCAGATGATCATTGCTTAGAAGCGACTTCTCGCATATCTTAGCTCAGCTTAAGAAGCCTTAGCACTTCGACCCATCATTAATCTTTTTCATTACTCATACTCTGAAAGTATAGGTCCGAAGTTGCCTGAGGAGCGGGTTGAAAGTAATACTTTTCAGCCCTAGGGAGAATCACTTTCAACTGACAGCTGCTGTCAAATTTTAAAAAGAAACTAGTTCTTTTTTTACCTTTTACTGGACCATGTTTCGACTTTCTATACAGCCACTCAATTACAGCGCGGTGTAAAATTTAAATAACGTAATGTTAAGTATTTAAAGAATATGTTTTTTAAATTACTTTATTTTAATTTATTTTTAACTACTTATTTCTTTAAAATAAGATAGATTTGAGCAAAATATTAACCATTTTTTAAATTATGAAAATGAAAAAATAATGGCTGAATAGCTGGCCGGCCACAGAAAAAAAAAACAAAATAAGCGGGAAAGCGGCAATGCGATCTTCATTTGTTTTTTCCATTTGTAGAGTTTTGTCAATACTTCCGTATAGCAGAGATGTGTATTAACTGTTAATTATATTTGTATAACATTGTGTTAATAATTAACACAATGAGTTCATCTGATTCAGGTATGGAGATTGGAGTTAACGCCTGATTTTATAAGAGATAGCGGGCTAAAGCTGAAGTTGTTGAGTTATGTAAAATAAAATTTACACGTTTTTCCTTTAACTGATTCATTGTTTTATTTTTACTTTCATTGTATTCGTAATGAAAAGCACAGTGTTTACTTATTAAGTCCCTCGAACTATTGGTGCCCTCGCTACGCTCGGGCGCCAAACACCATCTCGGGACTAAATAAGTTACACTCACCCCTGGGGTAACAATGTACTATTGTACTTCTCCGTGTTGAGTCCTTAAAGCCATCAACCGTCTTCAGTCCAGTCTATCGTGTCCATGAGACTGATGATGTCCTTAGGTGTAGGCCCTGTAGTCTTCCGCTTTTGGGTACCCTATTCCCGTCATCTTTGACCTTCTGCATGCTACAGCATCGCAATAGCACAGAAGATGCTCCATGCTCTCCACCTCTTCCTTGCAGGCCCTACAAGTTTTGGAACTGGTGTGTCCTATCCGGGTAAGCGTAATCTTGGTGCCAAGATGGCCAGTTAAGGCACCTATCATGGCGAACCTGGGATCTGCTCAAGCTTAATGTGAATTTAGGCCAGTTCTCCATACCCATAAAGACCTTGGCGTTTGTCATTCCTTTATGATTGGCTCATTCTTCTTAGTGCCTCCTTTGTAATCGAGCTCTCAGGCCTGTCCCGTCTAGTTTTGGGGTAATACCGATAAATGGTTCCGGGTCCACCAGCTATGTTTCCGATCCATTTCTTGCTAGATAGTCAACCTTTAGGCCTGGTATCCTGAATAGCCGAATCGTGTTGGTTTTACCCAGTTTGTTTAGCGCGTTTAGCGCGTTTGTTCAATCGCGTTCATCACCAGTTTGGATTCCTCCTTGTGTGACAAAAGCACTTTGAGCTTCGCTTCACTGTCACTGAGAATGCAGATATTCAAGTGACCTTTACCTGGATTTTCTTGTGCATGGACTAGGATGGCGTATGCTTCGGATTGAAACACAGTGGCCAGCTTGCCTGTGCTGATGGATATTTCCGTTTGTTGCAGTATACAACTTCTGTACCGGATATAGTTCTCGATCCATCCGTGTACCAAATCATGTTGTGCCCTCGAGAGGTTCAGCCCCTAGTCCCACTCTTCCCTTGGCAATGTATATCGGGGTCATTTGTACCACTATGCAGGTCGTCAATATCATTTTTGTCCTCTAGACCATACCTGGAAAATTAATGGTTACCGAGATATTTAAGTTCAAAGTGACTAATATTTTTTCGGAGTTTATATACCAAAGTGTTTGGGAATATTACTCCTTAATTTTGGTCCAAAGAACATCAGTATTTACTAACAAATAAAAGTTATTAATTAACAGCGCGCAATGTATTTACAACGGACGCTGTCTATTGTGTCCACGAGCCACTGACCATTGATTTGCCACTGACTCACGCAGAGACGAGATCCGTAGCACGCAAGCGCGCGTTACATTGCGTAGTACTTTCTAACCGACTTCAAAAAAGGAGGAGGTTCTCAATTCAATGCATATGTTTTTTTTGTGTGTATGTTACGCGATTACGCCGCCAATTGTTGACCGATTTTCAAAATTCCTTTTGTATTCGATAGAGTATACTCCAAGGGTGGTCCCATGGTCACCAAAGTCAGGATCTGATGATGGGATCGCATGAAAATCAAGGGTTTTTAATTAGGGTTTCTTTCACTAAAAAGATTTCAACCACTAAAAAGTTAAAAATAAAAACCGACTTCTTAAACACTGAAAAGTTAAAAATAATATAAGAATAGGTACAGACAACATCACACTTCTATATTGAAGTCGGTGATAAATTTTAAGACTTTAGAAGTGTGATGTTGTCTGTACCTATTCTTATATTATTTTTAACTTTTCAGTGTTTTTGAAGTTGGTTTTTATTTTTTGTAAAATATTTTTTTGCTGTTATTTTTAAAACCTCTAAATAAAAATTCGTTGCCCATCACAGAAGTTTTATAATATAATTTTAATGGTCTGAATGCGTAGATGCGGGTTTCGTTATGGGTCTTTTACAGCCTGTATATTATAGGTTTGAAAAATTTGCAGGAACCACATATAATACTATAGGCGACAATAACCACTAACCATCAGTAGGGCAGCCTATTATAAGTAATATAAAAAATTGAGTAATACAGTAAAATATATTATAATATGTTCGAATGCATAACTCCTGTTTCAATGGGAGATACATTTGTAATATCGGGGAAACGTCCTAACGCCCCGAACCCCATAAGCTGTGTTACACGAAAAAAGATATTAAACAGAGACAGAAATGTAATATTCCGATTTGATTTAGGGCGGTGCACCCTCGGTATGTGGCGGATCTATGCAAAGCGTCTGGGTACCTACTGTAAAGTAGTTGGTTTTGTAACAATTTCATACGTCTTGTTGAAATTTCTAAACACACATGTGTGAAAAAATACTTACTTATATGTTTATTACTCACTAGCTGTGCACGCGAACTAAGTTTCGCCATAATAATTTTCTTCCCGTTTTTGCAAAATTTTTCATTGATGCTGAGCTCCTATTTAATTTATTAATTTTATTTATTATTTAAATAAAATTAATAAATTAAATAGGAGCTCAGCTTCTGAACACACATGTGTGAAAAAATACTTACTTATATGTTTATTACTTACTAGCTGTGCACGCGAACTAAGTTTCGCCATAATAATTTTCTTCCCGTTTTTGCATAATTTTTCATTGATGCTGAGCTCCTATTTAATTAGTCGTAGCGTAGTGTTATATAGCCTTCCTTCGCTTCGAACCCCACCACGTATCAATGTGTTTTCAAATTCTGAATTTATATGTACGTTTATTCGATGCTTTTACGGTGAAGGAAAACATCGTGAGGAAACCTGCACACACCTGTGGAGAACGAATTTCTTTACAGGTTGTGTGTACGACCATCCCGCACTTGGCCAGCGTGGTCGACTAAGGTCTAATCGCCCTAGTTTAGGGTAGGCTCGAGCCTCTCGGTGGGGACGTATATGAGCTGTTGATGATGATGATGAGACGTAAATACCTGAATAGCTTCGGAAAAAACATGAACCACGTTGGACGAACCTATAAAATTTAAGGGTTTCTCTCGATTTTCCAGGGATCTCATCATCAGATCCTGACTTTGACAACGGGACCACCGTAGGAGTATACTCTATCGAATACAAAAAGAACTTTGAAAATCGGTCTACAATTGGCGGCGTAATCGCGTGACATATACTTACACAAAAAAATAGACGAATTGATATATAACCTCCTCCTTTATTGAAGTCGGTTAAAATGGTGAGCAAAAGGGTCACATAGAAAAACTTCTATTTCTCATAAAGTATATCATATAAAGAAATAGTTTCAAAAATACAAAATATATGTAAGGATTTTTTGTCACGCATTTTAAGTGATAAATTTTATAAGCCAACTTCAAAAAAGGAGAAGGTTTTCAACTCGATGTGTTATTTTTTTAATGTTACGCGATTAGTAGACCAAATTTCAAAATTCTTTTTGTATTTAGAGTATACTGCTGCGGTGGTTCCATTGTTACCAAAATCAGGATCTGATGATGGGATCCCATGAAAATCGATGGAAGTCCTTAAATTTTACTAACGTGTTTTATGTTTTTTTCCGAAGCTATTCAGACTATTTTTCCCCTACGCTTTTCATTTTACTTATTTTAAAACATTTTACTTATTTAAATACCGGGAGCACTGTTTGCGTGAAACGGACCACATAAATATATGCGACTAGCTTTCCGCTCGCGACTTCGCCCGCGATATTTTTGTATTCGCGTGGATTTTTTTCCCGTAGCAATTCCCGTGGGAAAATTACCCTATGTCCTTCCCCTGGTCTCGAACTATCCCTATACCAACTTTTATCAAAATCGGTTCAGTAGTATCGCAGCCTATTCAATACAAACAAACAATCAAATCTCTTTATAATATTAGTATACTCGTACATATAGATGACAGTAGTAAAATAATAAATTTGATGTTACTCAATGAAACCCACCAGCTTCAGTCATCCCGTGACCACGAATGCTGTCATCATCACAGCTCATATACGTCCCCACCGAGGGCACGAGCCTACCCTAACTAGTTGTGTTAGGGCGATTAGGCCTTAGTCAAACCACGCTGGCCCAGTTTGGATTGGTTGACTTCACATACGCCTTTGAATTGCTTCGCAGGTGTATGCAGGTTTCCTCACGATGTTTTCCTTCACCGTAGAAGCGTCAGATAAATGCACATATGAAATTCGTGAAACGAAAAACACATTGGTACATGGCAGGATCGATCGCGGGCCTCCCGATTCTACTCAGAGCACAGTCCAGTGCCGAGGCCACAGCGCCACCGACGCTTTCCGCCACACGAATGCTGTAAAGCGTTTGAAATGTCGGGCTAACTAAATAAAATGTTTTAATACACGAGTAAAAGTGTAATTTTATTCAAAGGCGTAGTACTTACTCATGTAATAAATTCATTTCGAATTTTATCCCATAGTGATAATCCAAGCATTGTTTTTTCTATAGCTCCCTGAGCGACATGACAAGTGTACCAGCCCCTTCGTTTGTCCACGTTTTGCCACGAAAGTCTGCAGGCAATACTCTAATCATCATCATCATCTATCAGCCAAGAGACGGCCACTGTTGGACACAGGCCTCCCCTAGGGGTCTCCAAACCGATCGGTCTTGCGCCTCCCGCATCCAGCGGCTTCGCAAGACTTTCACCAGCAGGCCTATTCGCTAACTACGGTTGGTAACTAGAACTGTCATTTTTGAAAGACTATATATCCATTACTGGTTTAGTGATCTTATGTGTTACGGGAGCGTTCATGATAGCAGTAATAGGTGTTAAGTTCCTTTCAAAAATGACAGTTCTAGTTAGCAACCGAAGTTACAGAATAGGCCTGCAGATCGTCGGTCCACCTTGTGGGGGGCCTACCAACGCTGCATTTCCCGGGTCCTTACCGTTCCAACGGCCGTCAGTCTTGCGAGCTTTGTATCCTAATACTCTCTTGCAAAAAGACAATTCATGATTGTTAACATCTCGCAAGAGAATCAAATTTTTTCCTGTTGAATATATTTCACTTGTAACTTCACAGTGAAGCCGTTCTTTCATGTCCCTGCTCATTAGAATGCGTCGCATTGTCAACCCTAACTGGGAATAATAAGGGCTGCACGCTACGCTGGTTTCAATTTCACGATCGGAATGAGTCGCCGACGAAAGGATAGTGTGGAATGGACTTGTGTATCTCTCCTTATTGCAAACTAGCTTTACTTTACGCAGCTTCGCCCGTGTTGTTTTTGTTTTCCCGTGGGAATTTTATATATTCTCGTAAGAAAAATAATTTTGTAACCTATGTTTATCATCATAGCTCATATACGTCCCAACCGAGGGGCACGAGCCCACCCTAACTAGTTATGTTAGGATGATTAGGCCTTAAATGCTGACCAGCGCGATGGCGTGGGAGGCTGCGGAGCGGGCGCGAGAGGCTGACCCTCTCGCCGCACCGCTCCGGCGCAAGCGGCTGGGGAGGAGGAAGCGAGCGTTCCTGAACGCGCGCCAAAAATCCCCTAAGCAAGCCGGAGATAAAATGGTCCGGCCGGCTGACAACCGGCCTGGAGACACTTTTCACCCCTGGCCTGCCCGTCTGGGTGGTCGAATTCTAGCATACTTGTCGACCTCCCCGTAGAGGTAAGACCTGGCGCTTGCGTCAGGCCTACCCTCCAGGGGGCGCAATCGGGGAATGGCTAACGCCGATCCCGATTGTGTCCCTACGGAGGTAGAAGTATCTGGAGGGGTTTAAGCCAGGTATGGGGTTTATACCTGAGTCCAATGGCATATCCTTAGGACGGCCTTGTTAGCCGACCCCTTGTTGAATCCGTGTTCACGCATAGAAGACCCTTTCTCTCTCAACGCCTTGTCCACAGACAGCTCCACAGAGCTGTATTATTTTTTATCTACATCCGATTTTTTAACCCTCCCAACACTAACCATTTATATTGTATAGCAACACTCGCTAACTGTAAAGATTTCGCCAATTCAAAATTCTTATAAGACTAACGATCTTCCCTTTGTATCGACCACACGAAATATACTGTTAAGCAAGAAGACTTCGCATTATTCATCTCCGAGCAGCTCCTCATCTCAAACCCTCAAGTAAAGGCGTAAACATACGTCGTGTGGTCCTTCGAGCCGGATATATTGAAAACGAACCAGCGACCGTCGTCGTTTTCATCGCAAGCAGCCCGCTCGCAAAGGGACTTCGCCTGCAAGAGACCAGAGGAGACAGAAGGAGTTCCAGGATCGAGGCTAAGAGGTCGGAGGACCTGCAGCTGCAACCGCACATCAACGGAAAACGCATTTCGGTACGGCCAGCCATCCTTCCTAGCCCTATCCTCTACGCTTCATTTGTTTTAAAACCGTGCTTAATTTAAATTACAGTTCGCATTAACGGAACTTCTGGAGTCAGCATTCTGCCGCTGCTAGCACCAGCTGACTACACACACCAGGATAAACCCGTGAGTACTTCCACATATCACCAAAATGAGTCTAGAAAATAAGCCTGTTACTCGTGATAGATCTCCTCTTAGACCAGTAGCGCAAAATGAAAGTGATCGTGATTTACTTAGCGACTTGATCAAGGAACGAGGCATTGTAAAAGGAAGATTGACTAGATTTACTAATTATGTCAATATAATTTCGGTTGAACAGTTATCGCATCAAAAACGTATTGAATTAAAACTGCGCATACAAAGTGTCAATGCTTTACACACCGAATTTAGCGATCTTCAAACAAAAATCGAAAAAGTCGTTCGCGATATTGATTTGGACGCACAATTAAATCAGCGAGATTTGTTTGAAGATAGCTATTACGCAGCATTGTCTCAAGCTGAATACATACTCAGCACGACAGAGGTCACTGATGGCTCTAAAGTCTGTAATAGCAATAGTTTGCAGTCAATAAAATTACCCACAATATCTATGCCAACATTTGACGGTGCGTATGAGCATTGGCTCGAATTTAGGGACACATTTTCATCTTTAGTACATAATTCTAATGAAATTAGTAACATCCAAAAGTTTCATTATCTTAAATCCTCATTAAAGGGGAGCGCAGAACTTGTTATCGATTCCTTGGAGTTCTCAGCTAGCAACTACATTGTTGCATGGGAACTGCTTCTTGGCCGCTATAACAACAACAATTTGTTGACTCACAATCACGTCAAGGCCTTATTTAGTATGCAGAAGCTGTCTAGGGAATCACCACAGTTACTCAGGCGACTAGTTGATACAGTGCTTAAAAATCTACGCGCACTCAAAATATTAGGTGAGCCTACAGAATACTGGGACACATTAATTATTTTTATTATTACGTTGAGGTTGGACGAGTGCACAGAGCGTGAATGGGAGCAATTCAAATGTACAACACGCACACACAACGACACACAGTCATCACCCCTGAAGGTGGATGAATTGCTGGCATTTCTCAGAAATCGGGCGGATATGCTGGAAACATTGCAGGTCTCGCACAACAAAGTTACCCTCGACAATAAAAAGTACAGCGCGCACACGCATAATACGCCGCATAATTCACTTAACAGGGTTCACTGCAATGTTTCCACCAATAAGCCACAACACACTCGCACAGAATATACTGCTAAGCAACCGTGTTTTATGTGTAACGCAGATCATCCGTTGTTTTCATGCCTACGGTTTTTAGACTCCGATTTAAGCACTAAGTTACGCATAATATCCACCAACAAACTGTGTGAAAACTGTTTACGCTCTGGGCATACGTTGGAGATGTGTAGGTTTGGGCCGTGTCGAAGGTGCAATAAAAAACACAATACACTGATTCATAGGGACGACACGGCTAACCACACACCTCAGGCACAAACAGTAGTGTGTCACACTGTCTGTGATGGGCAGAGTGCATCGGTACTAGACAATGCGCCGGCGCCCGCGCCCGCTCACCTCGCGCAGCCCGCGGTTGCCCTCCCCATCCAGGCGCCTATTACTCAGGTGTGCAATGTGCAAGTCAAAGACACACACACATTGAATAACCCTATGAATCAGGTTTTGTTGTCTACTGCTCTCATCGAAGTAGCCGATAGAAAAAACAATTATCACAGTGCACGCGCGCTTCTCGACTGTGGTAGTCAACATTGTTTTATTTCGCAGCATTTACGCAAAACAATAGACGCAGATTTAATACAGTCCACTTATGAAATTCGGGGAATAGGTAACTCGACAACATACTCGACACAACTGTGTGAAGTTAACATTAGGTCACGCATTGGGACCTATTCTAAAAAGATGAAATGTTTTGTGTTGCCTTATATTACATCTACGATGCCGGCCGCTGAATGTAAACAAAGCGCACAAGGAATTAATATTCCAAAAAACATACAGCTTGCCGATCCATTTTATTACGAGTCGCAAGAAATTGATATTTTAATAGGTGCAGAAATATTCTGGGACTTATTAGTCAGTGGTAAGATCCGTTTACCTAAAGGGCCTTACCTTCAAAATACAAGGTTAGGTTGGATAGTTTCAGGGCCTCTAAATGATACACGCAAAATTCATAGGTCTGTTCAATGTCACCTTTCACATTCACGACCATTTTGGAGGGCAAATGAGTTGTCAAACGCTGCGAAATTTCGCACAGGTGGTGGGCTTGCCTGCGTAGCACATTTCACCACCAATACGCGTAAAAGGGAAGAAAACCGGTTCACTCGTTTGCTACCCAAGAGACCGTCAACCAGTTTTGGCAACTCATCTCCCCTTATGCAAACTAACTCACATAAAAGAGAGGTAGGGCATAGCGTTTATCGCTCTAATGAGCCGCCCGACTGGGGAAGTACCTCTACCTCACAGAATACAGCAGCCAAGCAATCTTGTTGCTATGCTGCGCGTGAGTGAGGTAGCCAGCGCTCACTGGGGTTCGCTGTCAGTACGCTTGCGTTTGACTGTGCTGATAGCATAGGGTTATGGGGTTGGCATCACAAGTGGCTCTGGTCGTGGGCGTCCACTGGCTAAGGTGGCCGCCCAGCGTTAGGTATGCTTGTTGCCATTTATTTTATGTTTGTTGTGTATGTTAGTAGTAGCTTAAACGCACACAAAGCTACCTAATTTTCATTCTTTATTTTTTGAATATTTTTTTCGCTTGTTTATTTAGATATTACGCTTTATTTTATTTACTTTACTTACTCTCAAGAATTACACATCAAGTATTCGATTGTATGTTATTTTTATTACCATTTTTTTCCTTGTATTGCTATTTTTTAAGGTCTGTGTAATTCGGGGCACACCGATTTGTATAATTATTGTTTGAATTAGTTTAATAATTGGAATTTCAAGTTAATCTCTATCAATAGGGTATATTCTTTTTAACTTTCATCTACACATCCTTTCACTTTATTGCATTTTCGCCATTGGCACGAACTTACACGCAATTTTAAAGGTACTTTCATACAATCCATCGGGAGATCTATTGGCCTGTCGGTGGTGGATGTTTACAATTGTGTTGTTCTAGCGGTTTTGAAGCAGTAAACATACCTAAGGAATGATGACTTCTGATACATCTTTGTGAAGTGGACTAATGCACCGATTCAATGCTCATGCGCTACCGTGGGTGACAGCTGCGGAATGTTAGGTTTACCTTTCTCTAATGTATCACAACACACGCAGTGAACTTAGAACTGGTCAGTGACCTATCAATTTTGCAGTTGCATCAACATATTTTAGCATTTAAATTTTTAAGAATATTTCATACAATTTTTCTGTCGTTATTTTGTCCACTTCATGATAAACTTAAAAAGAATCTGGATAACTGCTCAACTGAAATTCAAGATCACGCAATAGTTAGAAGCATCACCACTTCATTTCATCGTATGTGCCTCATTTTGGTGGTTTATGGAGGGCTGGTGTGAGCTCTGTACACGCGTGTTTAACAGACGAGGAATTCGGCACGGTTTTATCACAAACAAAAGCTGTCCTGAATTTCTGTCCTTTAAGCCTTCTGTCCTCAGCCACGCAAGACCTTACACCACTCAGTCCAGTTCACCTCCTGGTTGGCCGCTCACTGACTGCATCTGTATGTGACGACATCGATGCAACAGCTTCACATCGACTTGTACGCAACCAACGCGCGCAGCAGCTTCAAGATCAACCCTCAGAAGTTACCAGAGTGACAAATATTCACAAAACCTCTGGAATCAAATCAAGAATACCTTCTCACTGATGACAAGTTGCTAAGCAAGATATACATTGAAAGCCGGTGCTTTCAAGGCCGGGGGCATGTTCACGCATAGAAGACCCTTTCTCTCTCAACGCCTTGTCCACAGACAGCACCACAGAGCTGTATTATTTTTTATCTACATCCGATTTTTTAACCCTCCCAACACTAACCATTTATATTGTATAGCAACACTCGCTAACTGTAAAGATTTCGCCAATTCAAAATTCTTATAAGACTAACGATCTTCCCTTTGTATCGACCACACGAAATATACTGTTAAGCAAGAAGACTTCGCATTATTCATCTCCGAGCAGCTCCTCATCTCAAACCCTCAAGTAAAGGCGTAAACAATCCGTAACAAGATTCCCCCGCCTAAAAAAAAGGTGATTAGGCCTTAGTCAAACCACGCTGGCCCAGTGCGGATTGGTTGACTTCACATGCACCTTTGAATTACTTCGCAGGTGTATGCAGGTTACATAAAATGTGCAAGACTCATTAAAATAAATAATAGTCACTAAGTTGCGCCTTAGAAGCCCTATATAATGGATGGAACAATTCGAACAGTTTCTGGCAAAGAATTCCACCGACGAGCAGCTGATGAGTTGTACTCTGGAATTTCCAGCTCAAGCTTCAACGGCTTTGTGTAAGACAGTAATTTTAAACGCCTCTGTGGTGTAGTAATTGAAAGAAGTACACGGTATTCATCTGGTGGTTTGTGGTTCGATTTCCATGGGGACAAAGGTTTTTCCTACGTTTAGAAGATTGGAAGGCAATCCGAGTCTACAGCGCCACTGACGCCCCATGACGCTTTTCCGTAGGAAAAATACTGGCTAATCAAGAAACTTTTTTCCATGCAAACAAAATGAAATATTTTTTCGATCCTAAGTGGCGACAGCCCTACGTCGGCGTACCTTGTTTCCTCATTCAGTGTTTACATTTCTTTTGTGTTAATTCCATAGTCAGCTGGACTGTGGTTGTCTCTTGAAAGTTTTTATTTTCAGTTTAGAGTCGATAAACTCGGAAAGTATTAGGTTTCCAGATTTAGCACCTGACTTAAGACAAGCACCTTGGGTCCATCTAATATCTACTCTTTACGCCCCTTAAATAATATTTCAGGGTTCTCTTACACTCGGTATAATAATTTTAATAGTTAGTATATAAAGCATTTGTTAGTAAAATTATATATAAAGCGTATTCTACGCCATACAGCTGATGTCAGGTATTCTTCCACGGAATCACCGGCAGGCATATTTTCTAACTTCAGTTGCTAACTAACTCTGAAATTTTTGAAATAAACTTAATAACCATTATGTTATTATGAACGACGCCGTAATCTATACTAATATTATAAAGCTGAAGAGTTTGTTTGTTTGCTTGAACGCGCTAATCTCAGGAACTACTGATTCAAATTGAAAAATTCTTTTTGTGTTGGATAGTCCATTTATCGAGAAAGGCTTTAGGCTATATAACATCACGCTACGATTAATAGGAGCTGAGCATCAATGACAAATGTTGCAAAAACGGGTAAAAAATATACGGCGAAACGTAGTTCGCTGGCACAGCTAGTACATAATATAATCACTTAACTAGTAATCGATATAAACTTTCATTCAAAAATGACAATTCTAATTACTAACCGTAGTTAGTAAATACGCCTGCTGTACACCACTCCCTTCGGCCAGATGTTGGAAGCTACTAAACAACGGCGGCATATCCACACTATTCCAGCAACACAAAGAAGTAATCTTCAGTGAGGAATTATTCAATCTTGTATGCTTAGCCCCGGCTGCTATATTTAAAGAAATCTTTTGTTTTACAAAACTCCGTGGAGTTTGGATAGCTGAAAAAATAGCGTACAATTCGCGGATCTTTCTTTTTAATTCAGTTCCTCTTTTATTAGAATAATGAATGCAATACAAAAAAATCCTCATTCGACATAGGACTTTGACAGGCACTTAATGACGTCAAAAATACAAAATTTATGGAAATTACCGGAGGGAGACTGTATCAGTGTCATCTGCTTGTGTACCTCCGTCCTACCTATTTCTACCGCAAAGCAGCAGTGCTTGCATTGCTGTATTCCAGTTTGAAGGGTAAGTTATGACAGTAAAATTACTACACTGTGGTTCTTGTGGGGGTTGTAGTTTTGTTGCGAATCTCACAGGATATGTATTATTATAACATGTATTATAGGTGACTGTTACCACAACCATCAGGTGCAGGGCAGTTTGCTTGTTTGGCAGCTTTGTTGTATAACAAAAAAATATTAGAAAAAGAAACATACTTATTAGTTAATTTTAATCGCCTCTAGTGGTTCTGGTCTAAAGGTTCGCGGTTCGATTCCCCATGGGGACAGAAGATTTCTTGCTTGGTTCGCTTGATGGTAGCGCTTCTGAGCCCACCTGGCTAGTTACCACTGCCTTATCTAAGTTTGGCGCCATCATAACATTTAGTGTTGCCCAAATCGGTCTAGATCTTGCAGTCTTGCGAGACTCTTGCTGCAAGGCTGAGGTAAAAACCGGCCTTATTTTTTTTATACCACTAAGGTGGCAAACAAGCATACGGTCCACCTGATAGTAAGCGGTTGCCGTAGCCTATGGACCTTATTGTAGCAAGACCAAGATCAAGTCTGACCCATGCAAGATTTGAGCAAGTTATGCAATGCAAGAATTTAGTCTTGCAGTCTTGCATTGCTTGCGTGCATAAACTAAATAAATAAATAGGTCAGGTCTTGGTGTTAGTCTAGGACTCGGTCTTGCGGCAAGAGTCTCGCGAGACCCATTTGCTAGGTCTCCAGACCTTCTCAAGCCGCTCCCATCCGCCGCAGACGGACAGGCAGGCGAAGCCGGGCATTCGCGCAAGCAATGCCCGTCTAATGACCCTGCCGTGGAGGCCTGCATGCACGGTTGACCCCGTGCACACCGCCGTAAGGCCCTCCGTCTGGGGATTGCCCTGGTGTTCTCGGGCAATCCCCCCTTGGCGATAGCCCGACCAGCCAGGTCGGGCTAGCCCGGGCGCGATGGTAGTGGTAGTCGCAGTGTGGACCCTACCACGCGCATCCGTAAGGGCAGGGAGAACACCGGGGGGTTTAGTGGATAGGCCCGGCACTGTGACGGGAGAGCCCCACACACGCTCGTCGTCTAGCCAATGGTGAGTACGGTGCGGTCACGCATTCCCCTCGAAAAAAAGGTCTCCAGGCCTATTTTGGATAACACTAATAACATTATTAACAGCATTGTTGTATTTTTTTTAAATTGACCTAGCAAATGATTCCATTCCATCTGGTGGTAAAGCGTCGGTGGCGCTGTGGACTCGGCACTTGCCTTCCAATCGGGAGGTCCGGGTTCGAGACCGCCATGTACCAATGTGTTTTTCGTTTTCGAATTTCATATGTACATCTGTCTAACGCTCCTACGGTGAAGGAAAACATCGTGAGGAAACCTGCATACATCTGCGTAGAAATTCAATGGTGTATGTGAAGTCGACCAATCCGCACTGGGCCAGCGTGGTTGACTAAGGCCTAATCACCCTAACATAGGGTAGGCTCGAGCCCCTCGGTGGGGACGTATATGAGCTGTGATGATGATGGTAAAGTGGAATTAGAATCCAAATGGGGAACATAGCTAGCTGTGTCCCGGCAATTAGGGGTAAGATAGTCATATAAAGATTGATTGATAGATTGGTCACTTTATTGCACACGAAACATACATAAGCAGGACACAACAACACAAGAGACACTGTAACAATATCATATCATATCATATCTTTATTGCATGTTACAGTATATACGGTATTGATGATACAATTATATTATTAAGAACTTACATGTAACACCCTGTAAGGGCATAGCAACATTTGTAGGTATGTACCAGAGTCGAGTACAATTATAATTAAATTCCATTAAACATAAATAATAAATTAAAAATCTAAGGAGTAAATTAACATGAAGCTAACTATACAACACTACAAAAAAAAATATATATTTCGGCTAATATTAACTTAAAAGTCTAAATTAACATTCCTTTATAATATAATATATACATCTAAATTTTAACGTTTTCCCAATACACTTTTTTTTTTTTTTTATTTGACATTTTATCATTAAAAAATTCGTTCAGGCTATAACAATAGGCGGCCTTATTGCAAAGGTAGCAATTTCTACCAGGAAACCTTGGGGTTAAGGAAAGTTCTTGCTATGGTGAGTGACGGGAATAGTGCTATACAGTCTTAAGAAATAATATACGTTCCATGAAAATGTATGCAGTGACCGCATGATTGTAGTCTGTCAAAATTGTAGCGTAGATAACTAGTACCTATTTGCATTTATTTTATAATTTTAAAAATAATAATAAAACGAGTTTCAAAATTGGTAATTATTAGACAGGTGCAAATGTGCTCGCCAATGAAATTGAAATTTGAATTTGTTCGTGTTTTATTTAATCAACTGACACACCCCGCGCGACTATCACGCTAATTTTAGGCGCGCCAAATTAGGGGTTAAATCTTTCGTCAATATAATAGTGAAATGTATAACAAACTACAACTGTGTATATCTGCTATCGTTTTTTTTCGGTTGAAAGATAGATAGGTATACATTGTCTTGATATTTACATTGATTAAGGGTGTTACAAGGTGACCACAGCCTTCATTCTGGCACCGATTAGGTACCTAGGTAGAGAATTCACAAAAACTGCTTCAAAAAAAAATATTTTACAAAAAAAAACCGACTGCAAAAGTTAAAAATAATGTAAGAATAGGTACAGACAACATACACTTCTATATTCATCCCAAAGTCGGTCCCAAACGATGATTTCCTAGAAAGTCTTAAAATTTGGAGGTGGGGTGCAAGGTCAGGTCAGGTCAGGTGAAATCCAAAAGTTAAGTATCCTTCCATCATCAGTTCGTTTCATGACTACTAGACGCAAATACGTGAATAACTTCGGAACAAACCTGAAACACGTTGGACGTACCTATAAAATTCAAGGGTTTCCCTTGATTTTCATAGGATTCCATCATCAGATCCTGACTTTAGTGACATTGGGACCACCCCAGAAGTATACTTTATTGATACAAAAAGAATTATGAAAATCGGTCCACAACTGGCGGCGTAATCGCGTTACATACACACAAAAAAAACAACATACGGGTCGAATTGAACCTCCTCTTTTTTTGAAGTCTGTTAAAAATAGCCCCACATGTCCATTTCTGTCCGCCAATTTTTAACGTCACCAAAACAAGTTGCCAAGAGATGATACGCAGTTTCCCCCCGCCTTAAGAAAACGGTGATTAGCACAAAGTTGTAAGGGCCCATTTCTATGCTTATTAGAGAGCGGGACACTTTACGGAACTTTGCCATGCTTTGACGTGCGGTCTAAGTTAAAAGATTTGTACGGTACATCGAACTGGGTTGTACCTAGGTTTTTTTTTTTTATGGGATAGGGGGCAAGCGAGCAGACATATCACCTGATGGTAAGTAATTACCGTCGCCCATGGACACCCGCAACACCAGAGGAGTTACAAGTGCGTTGCCGGCCTTTGAGGTGGGAATACGCTCTTTTTTTGAAAGTTTGAAGGTCGTATCGGTCCGGAAATACCGCAGGCGACAATTCGTTCCAAAGTTTGACTGTGCGAGGCAGGAAACTTCGAGAGAAACGCACAGTTGTGGACTGCCAACCATCTAAGTGATGGGCATGGATTTTTTGCCGCGTGGAACGATGGCGGAAAGAGGCGGCAGGTATAAGTCCGAACAATTCCTCGGAGCATTCCCCGTAATAAATACGATAGAAGATGCATAGCGAAGCGACATCTCTACGCAGCGCCAAGGTATCAAGCCGATTTGAAATTTCCTGGCAGTCGACGATTCGAGTCGCTCTCCGTTGAATGCGGTCCAGTGGGAGAAGTTGGTATTGGGGTGCCCCAGCCCAAAGATGAGAACAGTATTCCATATGAGGCTGAACCTGCGCCTTGTAAAGCTGAAGGCGGTGCGCCGGAGTGAAATACTGTCTCGATCTATTGAGCACACCAAGCTTCTTAGAAGCTAATTTAGCTTTACCCTCTAAGTGGCCACGGAACTGGACTTCGCTCGATATGTCGACACCAAGGATCCCAATATTGGCTGATGCAGTTAGGGGAATACCCTGAAAGCGAGGAGATACGACAAATGGCATTTTCTTTGCGGTGAACGTGCAAACCTGTGTCTTTGAGGGGTTGAAATGGACTAAATTAAGTCGACCCCAGTTAGAGACTTTCTCTAATGAAGTTTCGATTTCAGACACAAGTTTATTCCGGCACTCAATGACGTTTTCCCGAGAAGAATTCGCACGGCCGTTATAGAAGGTGTCTTTCGTGCTGTCGTCTGCATAGCAATGAATGCTGCTGATTTGCAGCATATCATTGATATGCAGAAGAAATAGTGTAGGTGAAAGCACACATCCTTGGGGGACACCAGCATTTACAGACATTGGGTCTGAGCATTCACCGTCAATCAAGACCTTAATGCTTCTGTCTACTAGAAAGCTAGTGACCCATCCACATAATTTCTCGGGAAGCCCATATGAAGGAAGTTTTGAGAGGAGCGCTTTGTGCCATACCCGATCGAAGGCCTTCGCGATGTCCAAACTAACTGCCAGTGCCTCCCCCTTCGCTTCGATTGCCTCTGCCCAATGATGTGTCAAGTAAACTAGAAGATCACCAGCAGGGCACCCCTACGAAAGCCGTATTGTTGGTCACTGAGCAGCTGGTGATCCTCTAGGTACCGGAGAAGCTGGCGGTTGATTAGTGATTCCATTATTTTTGAAAACAAAGGGGTTATAGCTATCGGCCTGTAGTTGGACGGATTCGAGCGGTCACCTTTCTTAGGGATCGGATGCACTAAAGCTGTCTTCCATGAGGATGGGACTACGCCAGATGAATAAGAGAGCCAAAATAGTCGCGTTAAAACCGGTGCCAACTCTGGAGCACACGTCTTTAGCACGATAGGAGGAATACCATCAGGCCCACTCGACTTGTGGATATCTAGGGTGATTAGTACTTGACGCACTGAGCTTTGGTGGAACCGAATATCCGGCATTAAGCTCGTGCACCGTGGTATGGTCGGTGGTTCCTGTCCCCCGTCATCCAAGGTCAAGTTGGATGCAAAGAGTTTCCCTAAAAGATCGGCTTTCTCTTTAGCATCATGGGCTAACGAAGTGTTATCCTTGTGCAGTGGTGGAAAAGATGGCATGCAGAAATTTCCCTGAATAGCTTTGGCGAGAGACCAGAACGCACGAGACCCCGAAGGAAGACGCTCTAGCCTCTCGCCAATTCTACTGATGTGCTCCGACTTCGCTCTTGCAATGTCCCTTTTGAAGGATCTGGAGGCATAGTTATACTGCTTTTTCAAAGCGCTGGTATTTCCATCCCGAGACGTCACCGCGTTTACCCAGGCTTGGTAGATTTCCTGCATCCAGCGAGAAGCCTTTTTGGAGGATTGACCAAACCAAGGTTGGAATCTGCCACCAATGGGGATAACTGAGGATGGAATGAAAATTTCCATACCTTGCAACACCACATCAGCAACAGACTCAGCGGCGGAGTTGGGATCATCCGGCATAAAGCAAACCTGCCTCCAAGGGTAGGACGCAAAAAAGGACCGCATCCCATCCCAGTCTGCTGACTTGTAGTGCCACACACGGCGACTACGTGCAGCTCGAGGTCGTTGCAAGCACGTGAGTGGCACCGAACTCCTAATGAGGCAGTGATCTGAGGAGCCAAGAGGGGCGCCGACAGATATGAGGTAGCCGTCGGGATGAGAAGTCAGCAGAAGATCCAACAGTGAAGGTTCATGGCACTCCACATCAGGAATTCGCGTGGGCTTAGTAACCAATTGTGTCAAGCCATATGCAAGAGCAAAGGCGTGAACAGATCTCCCCGCATGATCGGTCTTGCTTGAACCGAGCCATTCGGTGTGGTGAGCGTTAAAATCGCCAAGTATCACGATGTCTGCGAGTGGGATCTGCTGCTGCACAAAGTCTGCAGCCATTTGAACGTGCTCGATGAGTCGGTCGGTTTCGGTATCACCGCTATGGGACCTATAGAGGCACGAATAGACGCGGGGATGGTCGTCGCTGTCTACACGGAGCCATAAGGTGGAGAGGTCCCTACTTTCAAGGTGACCGAGGCGCCGAGAACATATATCGTCTCTGACGTACACGCACACACCGGCCTTAGGTGCGAAGAGGTGTTCCAGTCCGTACCCTGGGTAGGAAAGGTAAGAAGTGTCCGCCGGAGACGATATCTGTGTCTCGGTCAAAAAGAGCAAGGCCGGCTTTACTGTCTCGAGGTGGTGGTGGACAGCATTCAGGTTGGAGTGAAGTCCCCTGATGTTGCAAAAGTCCACAGTCAGTGTGGCAGGGGGTGCCGTGGGTTTGCTCTTGCCCCAGGTATGTTTGAGCGCGGTTTTGCCCCCCCCCCCCCCCCAGAATACGAGGGGCGGCCTAGGCGTCCACGCCCAGGTATATTGCGTCCTGAAAGTGGACGTCCAGAGAGGGATTCTCCAACGCTAGCGCAGTTGGTACCCTCCTGGGGTAACAATCTGTTTAACTGCGCCATCATAGGGGGGGTAGGGGGGTTGGGCCTCCGGTACCCTCACTCACTCGACGAAATACAACGCAAGCGTTATTTTACGCCGGTCTTCTGTGAGGCCGTGGTATCACTCCGGTCGAGCCGGCCCATTTGTGCCGAAGCATGGCTCTCCCACGGGAAATGTAAAAGATGCGTCAGCGATTTGACGTCGCATCGCTCTAAATACACGTGATTATTATTGAAATATTGAAACAATGTTTAAATTGATAAATATTAGGCGTATTCTTTGGCATGCAGGTGATATCAGGTACTCTTCCGCGAAATCACCTGTACACTCCCTTCGGTCAGTTGTTGCAAGTTACTAGAAACGGCTTATCCACTATTCACAATTCCAACTAGTTTAAATTTACACTATTAAAATTTATTTAAACCCACTTAATTTGTTACTTTAATAATAAACTTTTGAGTCTGTCCGATCACCATACCAATCGCGCATACGCACTCACACCATTTCACCATCGTATGGTAAAACCGGAAACAGAAGCAGAAATCTTTATTTGCCAATTGTTAACAAGCATTGCTAATTCGCAGATTTTTTCAAAGGTGTATGTGAAGTCGACCAATCCGCACTGGGCCAGCGTGGTTGACTAAGGCCTAATCACCCTAACATAGGGTAGGCTCGAACCCCTCGGTGGGGACGTATATGAGCTGTGATGATGATGATTGCTAATTCTAGTGTACCTACTTTATATTATTTCATGGGCTTAGTTAAAATGTTTGTTAAATTTAAAGTAAAATTGTGTACATTTTTTGATTAACTCTGTTAATGCAAATAAACATGGTTCTACATGGGTAAAAAAAAGGGAATTAACGTGAAAGATTACTCATACCTTTTTAAGCGCGTTATTCCCGTTTTTTTAACCATGTTATTCATGCAACGCGAAAGCTTAAAAGTGAACATGGTTCTAATTTGTGAGTCGTTCAAACCGTCTAACGCCATCTATTATTAACGTTATATAACGTTACTAGCTTTTGCCCGCGGCTTCGCTCGCGTTAAATTCGGGGTAACACCGAAGATTAAAAAAAAAATAAGGCAGGTATTTTTCGTTGGTAACAAAGAGTCTGTGTACCGATTTTTAGCTTCCTACCTTGAAAACTGCAAAAAGTCTCATATAAAATTTCACCCCCTCTTTTAAGGGGTTGGGGGCAGAGTTCCAAAAAAAAATGATGCACGATTTTTTGTTAGTCACAAATAGTTTGCATACCAATTTTTAGCTTTCTACCTTGAAAATTGCGGAATGCTCCATACAAACTTCCACCCCCCATTTTAGGGAAGTGGGGGGTTAGAAAGAGACAAAAAGTAGCCTATGTCACTCTCCATCCATTCAACTATCTCTACTTAAAAAATCACTTTAATCCGTTGTTCCGTTTTGCCGTGAAAGATGAACAAACAAACACACACACACACTTTCCCATTTATAATATTAGTATGGATTGTAATCGATGTAACGCTTGGGTAGATGGCGCTATTCGCACAATTTATAGTTTGTTCTGTATTCGGTGGATCACGCATTGACTTAACGCCATTGTTACTTACTTAACATTGTCATTCCGAGAACCACACCTTTGGTTTTGTTCCTTACACGGATCGTAGAGCAAGCTTAGCTTGCGCGAATGCCCGCCTTCTCCTCCATAATGCCGTTTTTTTTTCAGGGAGAAGCGTGGCCGAACCGTACCCGCTGTTGGCTACACGGAGAGCGTGTGTGGGGCTCTCCCGACAGGGTGCCAGGCATACTCACTAAATCCCCCCGGTATTCTCCCTGCCCTTGTGGACGCGCGTAGTAGAGTCCACAATGCGATACCACTACCAGCCTATCCGTCTGCGATGGATGGGAGCGGCTTCCTTCTTCTTCTCTTCACCTTATCTTCCCCCTCCCCCCCCCCCCCTACCCTCTCAGCAGCCTCCTGCAGATGCCGTCCTCGCAGAAGGAGGCGACAGCCCCACATTACGCCTCGCTACGGAACATGGCCACGGTTTCCGCCTCCCAACGCGGCTACAAGTTTACGTACACACGTACAGAACAGTAAGTACCACGCTGGATTCCATAATGCCCTAACTAAATTCATACAACATATTATAATCCACACCTAAATATATGCCAATTTCTATAAATCAACCTGGTGTTTACGAAATAAATAAAAACGCAAGCGCTCTTGACTTGAGCGTGAAAAAGAGGCATTAAAGGAAAAAATTATGGATCTTGTCTAATTATAAGAGGACACTTTATGGGCTGCTGGAGGGACCCCGTCAGCCTGACAAGGCTCAGGGACTCAGACGCTTAGAACAGGGAATGGTGTCATCGAGCTTAACATAAGAAAACATTGTTTTTTTTTACAAATAAAATGCAAACAGAAGGAAAGGAATAAGCCGAATTCAATAGGAATGTGCAGTGTGAATGTTTAGAAAAATATGATTATGTGTGTGATAATGAGATATATGTTTTTTTTATTTACCTCTATTAAATAATATCCGATTTATCCCACGTTTTTGTTACTTACTTTCTTATATTTGTTTATAATTTTGTTTATCTGTAGCAACGCGTTTTAAAAATAGCGACAACGCACATTTCAATAGAGGTTTACAACGAGCGTATTCGAAGCTTGCGCTGAACGCATCATTTGGCGGCGATGATGATGAAGGATCATCATCACAGCTCATATACGTCCCCACCGAGGGCTCGTGCCTACCCTAAGTTAGGGTGATTAGGCCTTAGTCAACCACGCTGGCCCAGTGCGGATTGTCGACTTCACATACACCTTCGAATTTCTTCGCAGGTGTGCAGGTTGCCTCACGATATTTTCCTTCGCCGTAGGAGCGACGGACAAATGTACATTATGAAATTCGAAAAACTAAAAACACATTGGTACATGGCAGGAGCGAACCCCAGACCTCCCGGTTAGAAGGCCAATGCCGAGTCCACAGCGCTACCGGCGAACGATACAAAATTTAAAATTCTGATAGTCGTTATGTCAATTTGCGTTAACAAATTTTACCGTGTTTTTAGGGTCGTGCAGTCAGCAAGGAACACTTATAGCTTCGCCATGTCCGTCTATCTGTCTGCGGCTTAGCTCAGAGACAGATCTCTGAATGAGAGACAGATAGTTCGTGTCAGATGGTGTCTATCTATCCATCTGTCTGTCCGCAGTTTAACTTAGTGACAGATAGTTAATGATTAAACGAACTTACCTGTACGTGAAGTTCAATCATAATTATACGAAGGCTTCGTCCGAAGGGATTAGCAAATAATACTTGTAGTAACGCCTAGTGATACGCCAGTCACGCACTTTATTTGAGGGTATAAATAAAATTTAAAATGAGTCTCACGTCAACAAGGTGGGCGACCTATCCGCTCGCTTCATTTAGTTTAGAGTAGCCGCATCCGGAATATTTCACACAAAAAAGGGGACTTGTAGTTGGGAGGGAGGGTTGCTAATCCCTTCGGACGAAGCCTTCGTATAATTATGATTGAACTTCACGTACAGGTAAGTTCGTTTAATCATTAATTATACTCGGCTTCGTCCTCGGGATTAGCAAATAATACTTGTAGACTTTTAGAGATAATAGTGTGAAATATTTTGTTTATTCCTGAATTTTCATTAATTTATGTTAATAAGAATAAACATCAATCATCATTTGAATTACTCGTATTATTAACAATTGTTCTGGCAAAATAATTATTTCCATTAGTATTAACATTACTTATGGTTCTATTATAGAATCGATAGAATGTGCTTGAAGAGCCGCTCCATCCAGCGGTTCGTCTTATTTGATCTAGGCCGACACCTAGGTGATGAGCCGCGGATGTAGCGGCGTGCTGTGCGCGGTAAATATGTTTAGATCAAAAACGCTATCGCGCAGTGTGTTCTTTATTCACTGACTTAAGGTTTGGGAACCGACAGCATTATAAGGCTTTTTAGCACTTATGAAGAGAAGGAAAGATTTCAATATTTTTAATATTAATCTAGGACAAGGTTTGTACTTTGTGTGCTGTCAACAGCGCAATGAGAGTGATGAGTTTTTTCGAAAGTTTTTCAAAAGACAATGTTTCATTGGCGTAAAATTGGCTGACATAATTAATAACTATTGAAGTATCCCACATATTTGGGCAAGGGAGGGCGTAACCGAAATATTCCTTTAAAATATCTTTTTACTCTGTCATCTTCTCGTAAATTATTTTCCCCTAAGCAGGGCGAGCGCGGATCTATAGGAGTTAAGCGTGCCATATTGAGCTCCCTCTTCATAATAGTTTGTTGAAATAAATTATTTGTGGAATTGAAGGATTATACAAGTCACAATTATTGTCGTTACAGTAATTGAACCAGCGCCGTAAATAAACATTATATTGTTTAAAGGAACTTTGGAATATATATGCTAATATCGGCGGTACACTCCACGCCGTCCGCATAAGTTCCCCGCTATACAATGACAGAGAACGGGGTGAAAGCATAAAAATTAAAATCGGCCCAGGAAATGCATCTGGGTCCCTATGCCAGGAGACATAATCAGTGCATTTAGTATTTATTTGACTAGCGAATAAGTCTACTTGAGGTGCCCCATACGATGAGACAATTTCCTGATATGCCCAGTCCGCTAACTCTAATTTTTTTTTTTTTTTTTAAATACGTCGCCCTACACTAGGATTTTCTCCTGTGTCGTGGGTGCAGTTACAAACATAGAATATCACATGCACATACGCCCAGACCGGAACAAATTTCTGTAGGCCATAAAACATTTGTCCCGTACGGGAATCGAACCCGCGACCCGTTGCGCAGTAGGCGACCACTCGACCCCTGCGCTAAACGTGTCGTCGATTCTATGTCAGGATGTACCCGCCTTGATTCGGCATCTGCCGTTATATTATCTGATGAGCTAATGTAATAAGCCATAACATACAAATTGCGACATTCACACCACTGCCATAGTTGACGAGTGATGTCAGTGAAGTGGGGGAACTGAATACCCCCCATTGTATTGATGTAAGAGATTATTGTAGTGTTGTCGATGCGGAGAAATTTGGCAACTACTTATATTTTTGGCGAACACTTTTAATCTTAGAAAAGCAGCTAGAATTTCTAGGTAGTTAATGTGTTGTGTTCTCTCCTGAATGCTCCACAACCCGCTAACCTTCTCTTTGCCACGTACAGCCCCGTATTTGAGGCGTCTGAGAAAATTTCCAGATCATGTGTATCATGTTTGATTTTACAAAACGGTATTTGTATTGCGTCATTCCTAGGGATATTTATAAATTTATCATAATTATCATTAATGATGATTTTAAGTTTAATTACTTAATGCGCTCGAATATTTTAGTATAAGGTTAGTGTATTCTACAGCCGGGCAAACTGAGACTAGTAATTCGACTATTTGTGCGAATTGACGTATTCAACATCTTTTAAGAGTTAACCATTTTTTTTATTTATTTCTGATTTGTGATCTGGAAATTTTTAGTCTAGATTAGAACGAAACCTTAAAAATGTACATATATTACTAGGTATCATTAAACTTTTGTCCTCGTTAATTAAAATCAAAGAGAGGTAATTAATTTTTTGGTTTGTATATTTGGTCAATAATTATCTAAATACTTAGTTGATTTTAGGTCCGCAGAACGGAGTAATCGGACAATTGGTTTTATTGCCTTGATGGTGCAGTACTCAAGCCAAATAGTTCTTGTTCAATTTGAAATCTTAAATATTTTCTTGAATTAGGGTCAATACTTATTAAATAAAAGGCATCTTTTAAATCTATTTTTGTCATGAAACAATTTTTTGTTTATGTAAATTTTAGCACTGAGCGTAAATTTTCAATTTTTAAATGATCTGCTTTTATAAATTTATATATTTTTTTTTTTTTTTTTTTAATTCAGGATGAAACCATGTTTACCATTTGGCTTAGGTACCAGAGTATACTTGATAAAAATTGCCCTTCAGTTTAATCATTCCTGGAGGTGCTAGGCGTCGGTGCAGGCGCCTTTTTTTTTTTTTTTTATTTGTGGTTTATGCAATGAAGTTTTTAACTCTGCACCCTATTTATTTATCGCCTTTGCAGTCTTAATAATTTCTGACAGGTTTTCGCCTAATGAATGAATAAAAAATGGTTAAGTATTTTAAAGCTGGTCTTTCATGTCCTTTTTAAGGGAAGACAGAATAAAATTCCGTCGTATGACTGAATCCGGTACTGCAAGTCACAGAGAATACGTTCTGTGTCCATCAACATTTTTATTAATTCTGGGTCACTGTTATTTTTCGAGGTCAGCGAATTAATAGCTTGGTTCAAGCATGAAATAGCCGTAGAAACTTGTTTTTGCCTAATTTCGATATTTTTATAACGTTTAGCGTTTATATCGGAGATAGCCACCTTAATTTCGGCATTCAGTACCTACGGGAGCATTAATTAGTTTGCAGTTACTCGGCGAAAGGTATTTCACATTAATGTGTGTTCCAACTTAACTGCAAGGTCTTTGTGAATGTCGGCTCCAAAAGTATTCGAAATAGTTGGATCCTCGCCCAATATTTCAAGTATTGTGGTGTTTAGCATCGCATTAGCTGACCCAGGCTCGTCCGATCCGTCACTTGCTCAGGCGCGCCGGCGGCGGCGGTGGTGGCGGTGGTGGCGACCTCCACAAGGGTGACCGTCATTACGGCACAGAAGATATAAACGGCGGGCTCGCACTGAGCGTAGCCACTTCGGCGGGTTCTGGGTCGAGGTCGACCTGCATCTCCGAACGTGGCTCAGAACCAATAATCCCATCGAGCAGTAGGCCAATTATAAATCTTTCATCGTATGACATGGCATAATAAATCATGAAATGCTTCATTTCGTATTACCGATCTTCAATGATATCATTACTATGGCATAATTTCGATGATGTCAATATCATATAACGAACGAATGATCAAAAATCTGACCGAAAATCATAATTTTCGCTTTGCACTATGATATCATATGATATTATTTGAAAACCGTGAGATCGTAATAGGCCTGCAGGTTTAAAACGTTGTTATTACGTTCTTGTTCTGAAAACCACCGATATCTCCATTAGTCATGAAACAGACCAAAGTACTGTTCGCGAGACTAATTTATAGGGTAGTACAGCTCCAAAGAGAAGTACGCAAACCCCAGATATGTAACCATTGTCACTATGAATACACCGATATCTCCATTAGTCATGAAACAGACCAAAGTACTGTTCGCGAGACTAATTTATAGGGTAGTACAGCTCCAAAGAGAAGTACGCAAACCCGGAGTGGTTACCATTACCATAAGGTAGTACAGCTCCAAAGAGAAGTACGCAAACCAGGATAGGTAACCATTACCACTATGTATATACTGTATTTATTCTTCTTAGAGATATAGTTCATACAAAAGGGGTATAAATAAGCCCACTGAAATAAATCTTATTTAACAGTTTTCGTAAAACTATTTCATTGGATTATAAAACTTCATTTCAGAGGAAACCAGTAAAAAATAAAAACGTAACAAATTTACCATTATAGGTATAATTCGTCATTAACTAATTAAGTTTCTCTAGTACTTATGAGAATATAACAAGATGGCTGACTTATCATACTTCTGCCCGTTATCAAACGAGCATTGTACGGGCAGCAAATAGAAAATGGCATTTTCGGCCATAGTCACTAATAAATGCACTTATTCACATAATGACTAACCTTGAGACTCCGAGCGGGAACGCCTGTCGAGCAAGCTGGAACGACTCCGTGTACGGCATCTTCGTAACACTTCGAGTTTTTTAAACTTACACAACAGATTTGACAATTCTCCTCACTTTTCCGCTTAGGCATTATAAATAAGTACTTCCTCACTTAAAGTAAAAACTTTTAAGACGCGAGAGTGTGATCGTGGCGAGCACTAAAAAGCGAATGAAGCGAGCGGATAGGTCGCCCACCTTGTTGACGTGAGACTCATTTTAAATTTTATTTATACCCTCAAATAAAGTGCGTGACTGGCGTATCACTAGGCGTTACTACAAGTATTATTTGCTAATCCCGAGGACGAAGCCGAGTATAATTGGTGTCAGATGGTGGTGTGGTGACAGATGATAGACAGATAAAATACAGTTTGTCATTACGCATCTGCAACACTTTTCCGCGTAAAATGGAGACCAGGGGCCTTACCATGATCGCTTATAGCAAGGTTAAAACAATATTGAAATAGAGACATCGCTCTTGTTGCGTATAGCGCCATCTCGTTCTCAGCGCGGTTTAAATATTGTTTTAGGCGATCATGGTTGGGGGCAGGGAGATTAAAATCACCACGTTTTAGTGGTGAGTATAGAAATTCCTTGCAGTAGACATGTAGCATACTACGTATCTGTAATACAATATCATTGGCTAGATCCCTTGGCCTTCACGAAACTTGAAGTGTTTCAGAACCAAAAGAATAAAACTGGCCAAGTGTGAGTTGAACTGGCACACCGAGGGTTCCGCAAGCTTATTACCGATCTTTAGAGACAGGCGCAATTGCTGCGATTACACAATTATTACTTACTAGCTTTTGCCCGCGACTTCGTCCGCGTGGATTTTTGTTTATTGATTCCCTTTACAAATCCCCCCCCCCCCCTCCCCTTTTTACACCCTTAAGGAATGATTTCGAGGATAAAAATTATTCTTTATCTTTCCCCACAACTCAAACTACCTTCATACCAAATTTCATCTAAATCGGTTCAGCGGTTATTGATTCCCCATACAAATGTCCACTCCCTTTTTCTCCCCCTTAAGGGGTGATTTCTGCGATAAAAGCTATCCTATGTCCGTCTCCTGGTTCTAAGCTACTTCCCCACCAATTCTCAGTCAAATTCTACTCTTTTTTTTTTGTTGGTCAAATAATATATTTCCAAAAAATAAAATACTTATAAAGAAGGCGAAACTACTACATTTTCTAATTATCTATTTCAAATTGAGTCGGAAGAGCATGGAGTCAGAATTGCGTAATGTTTTAAAGATTATTATTTCATTTCCTCTTCAAATACCAGCAATTTCTGCATTTACTGAAAAATAATTGGTGAGATGAACGAAATGGGGGCAATTTAAATTAAAATATAAGCAGAATTGATGGTATTTTTCAATTTGAATATGGACTATTGGAATGTAATGATTTTATAAAATATGTTTCGATTTTGATCATACTACTATATTATGTTTAATTTTCATTGCCGTCTACGTTAGAGTTACGTTTTTAAAATATATTATTCAAAAAAAAATTGTCAACCCTACCGTAGACGGACAGGCGAACAGACTGGCAGACAGACAACGAACGTGATTCTATATTTTGAGGTGTAGAACCTTAAGAAGTAATAAGCCCGCGTCAAGGAGTTTATATTTTCCAAGACCGCACTTTCCCGTCAGTGGATCATCTTCAGTGCTATCTTAATCCCCAATAATATTATTTACTTTGGCCCCCGCGCCTTATCGGCGGTCAAGCAGGCCTGCCTAACGTAACATCCGGGCTTAGTACACGTGCGTGGAAAAGTTGTACACACAGTGAATTTTGTTTGGTTTTTATTTCAGCTTTTCTCACCCTTTTGCAGATAATAATTTGTCAGTCGAACGTCCTATGCGAGTAACAGTGCGAGACGTGCTCGCACGCTTTAATAATAATAATATATGTATTTATTTCAACAAGTAGGGTTACAATTTATCATTACAAAATAATTTTACCATGTAATACTTAACATTCTACATTGTTGCCTGTATTTAATTGGTAGTTTACCTGCAACACCATCACTAGAACTTGTCTGTATTGATGGTGTCTATACGATATACAAAAGAAGTTGCCTCGAGCTAACAAAAGTGATAATTCGAAGAGACAGTAATTCTAACTAATGGGACTCGTTGAAAGTCTGATATAACTAAAGTATATTAATTATAATGAATTGTTGGTTAAAATCGATATATTTCAGTAAGTCGTTAAATTGTTTCAAAAATTTACCCTTGCAGTAGGTATATCGTTTAATCTGGTTGATGAAGAACAGTATAAGATTATTGTTGAAGAACCTTAATAAGATTTTGAAATTATATAGCCTTGATCGGAACTATTATTAAACTATACACGGTCATTTTTTTATCACCCTGGAAAATTTTAGGGACGCTTTAGGATTCATTATTATATAAAAAATAGAAAAAAAGAAATAAAAAACTGAAAAAAAAATAATAACAAATAAAAAAATGCTGCTTTCAACTACTGCAGCATATTTTGGATTTTTTAAAAAATTTATATAAAATTAAGTAAGTGAGTTAATTGTTTTATTCATATTTAAAACATTCTAATACCATGTCGTGAAGCCTCCCTTAAATTTTCCAGGGTGATAAAAAAATAACCGTGTATAATGTAAGACTGGAACCCATGCAGAACACCTGTATAAGGTTCATTTTGCATGCAGTTAGACTGTGGAATTCTCTACCGGTTAACATTCGCGACCGTCAAACTTTCGTTTCTTCTTCTTCTTACAAAACCTGGTTTACACCTGGGGCCTTACCATGATCGCTTATAGCAAGGTTAAAACAATATTGAAATAGAGACACCGCTCTTGTTGCGTATAGCGCCATCTCGCTCTCAGCGCGGTTTAAATATTGTTTTAGGCAATCATGGTTGGGGGGCTGGTCTAAAGTTAGTCTTGGTTTAAACGTAGTGCGCTTTCACTTGTGACAAATTACATAGATAGAGACAGCGTCAACTTAGTTCTGGTTTAAACCAGGACTAACTTTAGTCCATGTTTTGTGATAAGACGGTACATCTATTTAAAAAGCGAGTAAAAGCTTATTCTCTTTTAACAATGTAGTTTATTAGTTTATTTTGTATTCGTATTTTTAGTATATTGTATTTTATTTAATTAATTAAAGTAGGTATTCTTTTCTTTTCATTATTATTATTGCTATTACCTTCTTTGTTTGTGTTTACACACATAACTACCTTATTAAATACTTTTATATTAGTGACCGGGCTGCTGGAAGACATTTCGCTAAAAAATAAGTAGTGCCTTTGTACAATGTTTCCATGTGCATGTTCTTGTTGTTAATTAAAATAAGCGATTTTATGTTTAAAATAGTTAACAAACTTAGGTAAGCGCATGAAGTTAGAAGCAAAGTAGGGAAGCGCTCCTTATACTAAGTCAAATACCTACATAATTCATCTCACTCTTTGGTGGTACGACCTCTCTTACAGAACACAGAATAACTGACGTGATTATGAATGAATTTGTGGTAGGTATTTGCCTCAAGAGCGTCGATGGCTCTGTGGACTCGGCACTGGCCTTCTTATCGGGAGGTCCGGGGTTCGATCCTGCCATATACCAATGTGTTTTTCGTTTGTCGAATTTCATATGTACATTTGTCCAAAGCTCCTACGGTGAAGAAAAACATCGCGAAGCAACCTGCATACACCTGTGAAGAAATTTAAAAGTGTATGTGAAGTTGACCAATCCGCGCACGGCCAGTGACAGCGTGGTTGACTAAGGCCGAAGCCTCAGAACAATAACTAAAGCTTTAGTTATTCTTCTGAGGCTCTTCTTCCGAGGGGCTTGAGCTAATCTAAGTTAGGGTGTTTAGCACCCTAACTTAAGTTAGCTATATTTGTTATATCTAGTTCGTATGTTCTGTAAAGTTATAAATTAATTAATAATATAATAGCACAATCTCTAATATAGCATATAGGAAAATTTATAAAAAAGCGTTCTTTTTGTAAGTATAACTCGCTGTTACATATAAGCAAACTAGCTTACGTAGCTGCTAGATAGATAAAAAATATAAATTGTGGTGTTGGATAAATTCTCGCTAACCTAAGGCTCGGCCTAATGGCTCGAGCTAACCTAAGTTAGGGTGTTTAGCACCCTAACTTAGGTTAGTTCGAGCCCCTCAGCGGGAACGTATATGAGCTGTGATGATGATGATGATGACTTGCCTCATATAGGAATGGGGAGTGCGCTCTCTGCTTTGCTTCTTAATAAATTGGTAAGCGATGGTAGATAGCCAGGCGGGCTTGAAAGTTTTATCACAAACAAACCAAACCAAGCGGGATCATGGGAAATCGAACTCTAGACCTTCAAATTAACACCGGGTAGTCCGACCACGGAAGCAGTTCAAATACTGCCAGACATACAAATAACTTTTTCTTTTTTTTCATTTATTTAGCCAACACCACACTTTATATTATATTTTTTATCTATCTAGCCTAGCAGTTACGTAAGTTAGTTTGCTTATATGTAACAGCGAGTTGTACTTACAAAAAATAACGTTTTATTATAATTTTTCCTAAGTGCTAGCTTAGAGATTGTGCTATTATATTATTAACTAGCTATGCCCACGACTTTGTTCGCGTGGATGTCCGAAAATAACAATATTGTGATGTTATATAGCCTAAAGCCTTCCTCGATAATTGGACTATCTAACCCAAAAAGAATTGTTCAATTCGAACCAGTAGTTCCTGAGATTAGCGCGTTCCAACAAACAAACAAACTCTTCAGCTTTATAATATTAGTATAGAATTATCTGTGGTATAGATTAATTTATAAATTAACAGTGCATATACGAATTAGATGTAATAAATATAGTCCCCTATATTTATATGTATAGGACATAAATGCTATTTTCTAGAAACAGTGGATCTTCTTAATTTTTTAAATATTTTTTTATAAGAATAACTACAGCCAACTTACGTCTACTTTGACATACAATTATTTAAACTATATTTATTAGGCCAGAACTGTTATTCACAATATAGAGTTATAATGTACTGCTTTTCATATCAAACACAAAACTTGGTTTAGCATCAATTAAACATAAATATCAGTGGTAAAAGAATATAAGTGTAGTTAACATAATATTAAAGTAGGTAACCTACATAAATACCCCTTAAAATTGAACAAAACCACCTAACATCCACATTGTTATTCTAATACGAGTACGTATTGCCAATTATAATATTAACTACCTACATATGAATACTTACTATTTTTTATGTTTTTATTATTATTATTATTATTTTGTATTGCCAATTATAATATTACCTACCTACATATGAATACTTACCATTTTTTTGCGTTATTTTATTATTATTATTTATTAATAGTTACTTCTTTAATTTTCCTTACGAATAATTGTTTACTAAAACTAAATAAGTCTACTTCGCAAAAAAGTTTGTTCAAACTATGTACCAATCGAGACACCGCCCCATTTCGTGCATAATTAGTCCCTTTTTATTTATCCCTATTAGTATTTCCTTACAAAATCTTCGCTTATGTAAAAATGCTCTTTTATCTTCTAGCAAGTTTTTTTTTTAATTTATTGTTAACTAAGTTAATAATATATATTAACACATTCTACACTTGTCTGTACTAGCGAAGCGAAATGACGGATTCCCTGTCTTGGTCAAAGAAAATATTATTTTTGCGGACACCGCGTGGCCCTTCGGCGATTTGCGACTTACGCCACCTTCTAAATTGAAGTGCGACTATTTTAACAAGCTTCTATTATACTTGCTATCCTCAACTAATTGTGCTGAAATGTTATCATTATTATATTATACTAGCTTTTGCCCGCGGCTTCGCACGCGTAGACTACACACTTCGCTTTCCTGTTTCATAACAACCAGGGAGTAAGAAAATATTAAGACATTTCATTTAAAAACCCGAACCAAATTTCGAGCACCGAACTATCATAGTTGCCTATCAACTGGAATTATAAAAGTTCAGATTCTTTACAGTATTTCTCTATAGACAATGTTTTTAACCAAATCAGAGGAAGGAACTAAAACAACCAGGCCGGTTGGAGAGCTCACACGTGAGCAAGCCACGTAAAACTGGCCATGGGAGAAACAATCCTGCCGCAAATCGACCCCAGCAAATTTCAGTGTTTGGCCCTGTGATTTGTTCACTAGTCATGGCAAAACACAACTTGATTCGAAACTGCAGTCTTTTAAATTCAAACGGAAGGTCATTTGGGATTAATGGTATACGCGGCACGAATACTGTTTCTCCTCTGGCAAATCCAGTTAATATTTTGGCCTCAATAACATTTCTACGTAGAGCTATAACCTGGAGTCTAGTTCCATTGCACAATTTTGGAGGTCGTATATTTCTAAGCAACATGACAGGAGCACCTACACGCAACATAAGCCTGTGGCATGGAAGACCAGGCGGATTGACATATATCCCATCTCATCCCTAACCCAATCCCGTCAACACCTTGTCCCTATCCTGCCCCTATCCCATCCCTTTCCTGTCCGGTCATTATCCTATCCCTATACTAATCGCATCCCGTCCAACACTTCTCATATTGTCTATGCGTTGCGCTAGTACTCGTAGGTATTTTTCCAATCCGACCATAATAATAATTAAAGACTTAAAAATGTTTATATTTAACATAGGTAATACGGGAAATAATTTTGTGAATATTGCATTAAACTTCAAAACTTACGGATTTTCATACAAACTGTCATCCCTTATTTCACCCCCTTAGGGGTGGAACTTCCAAAAATACTTAGTGGATGCCTACACTGCATAACGTATCTATGTGCAAAATGTCAAGTCTGTAGGTCCAGCGGTTTGGGATATGCGTCATTATAAGTAGTCCATACGACTACATCCCCTTTCTCACCCCTTTGAAGGAAGTAAAAATATTCATAATCACTGAGATATGTAAAAAATTGTTTTCCTACTTGAACAAAACTTTAGGATCCAAACTTCTAAACTGACGGATTTTCATACAAACTTTCACCCCCTATTTCATCCCTTTAGGGGTGGAAATTTCAAAAATCCTTTCTTAGTGGATGCCTACATTGCATAAAGTATCTATGTGCAAAATTTCAAGTCGGTAGGTCTAGCGGTTTGGGCTGTGCGTTGATATATCAGTCAGTCAGTCAGTCAGTCAGTTTAGAATTTTATATATACAGAAGATTGTATGTTATTATAACCTACGTAACCTTAGAGCATTTACACCAAACGCTCTAAGTCTGTAGCCTAACCAACCTACTATTAACCTAATAATTTTCGGCAAAATGTTGTTTGTATGTCAAATAAATCATCGGGCAATTGAAAGAAGTTCAAAGGGGACTTCGAATAATAGTATTAGACAGGCCCCTCTTACCCACTGAGCACACTGGGCACGTGCCCAGGGCCCCGAGATGGACTGGGGCCTCCTAGTCCCTACTCGATTACCAAGCGATATCCGATAGCTATACCTACTCTTTTTTCGCATTATACATACTATCAGCGTTATTCATAAACGTTATTTAACTTTTAAGCAACACTTTAAATAATGATTAAGATTTTTTTGCATTCATAAACGCTGCTTAGACTTGCGTAAACATTTGTTTAAACAGTTATTTAAGTAGCTGTCAAATTAAACAACCTCCCGCCCATGTTTAACTCGCTAATTAACAAAATGGCGGAAAAAATCTTTGTTTTGAACAGCTGTGTGAATGTTTGCTACATTTTGTGATTTGAGTTCGTGTTTTTATTAGTGTAAAAAAATGTAATATATTGACTTTGGTGACGATCTAAATGATTTTGACCTAGATCTAAGTAATTGATATAAATGAATTCCGGCACTCGCGTTCGAAAGTTTATAAACCTAGGTTGGACCCTACGCTGGAATATGATGATTAGGAATTTAGGAAAAAGTACAGGTTTTCTAAACAAAATATGAACAAGATTGTTGTTTTTGCTGACGTCTTTATTTTCAATAATACTTAGATATTTTGTCTTTTATTAGTTGTGTAAGCAAAGCCTGCAAAAATCAAAGTTAATAATTTGGGATAGGATAATACGGAAAGTATACGAAAACAGCTCATCTTTTCTGTTTCACTCCAGTTTATTATTACTTATTTTCGTCTCCATTTTCGTTAAATTTCGAACACGCTGGGTGATAGACATTTTTTTTTTTGATCATTTTCCCATTCTGGGAAGGCAAAGGGTACTGTGCCCATACAGCCAATTCTTTGGTCATTCTTTTATCGGTATTTTCCTTATAGGTATCATCCGGTGGTATCTTTTCTTCAATCTTCATTTTTATTCTTTTTTCCTTTCTTCATTTTTCTTTCTTCCTTATCTTCTCTTCTTCAATTGTTATAATTTGGTCAAGGCAGCAGCCATGTCGTTTGTACAGATACATAAGTTAATTAGTCAAGTCCAGTGAGTCCAAGTCCTTGTCATAATTTTGTTTTTTGTAAAGGTCAAAGCCATTTTTTTGTAATTTCATTTTTGTTAATATAATATCTAATAACCTATATAATAGGAAGAAACAGTACATATAATTTAAAAACAGTGCCGTGTTAAACGACAAAGTTCAACAAATATAATATACCAACAATAGAAACAAAGACTACTCCAAGTCCAAGTGTGAAATTATATGTCAATAACAGTTGAATTTATGAATTCAAAAATGGGCTTAAAACAATTGTTGTTTTTAAGGAGTTGCGGTAGAGAGCGCGGGATATTTTCAGGTGTTTTATAAATACACAGAAGATGATCGATCAAAACCATCCTTTGTATTGAAAAGCTATTACAATCGAAGAACAGGTGATGGAGTGTTTGGCTAATTAATTGATGACAATAATTACAATTGGGGGATGCAATTAAGTTCAACCTATTTAGGTGAGCATTGAAACGGCAGTGTCCTAAACGCAAGCGACAGATAGTTGTAAAATATTTTCGGCCGTGATATTTTTTCCCTTTGCAAAACCAAGGAGTTCCAATGTGGTTGTTTATTTCTGCATACCATTTGCCTTTGGTCTCAATTATTTGCGACCAATGTCTTTTAAATGCTTCTATGATATTATTCTTCAAAACAATTATTAGATCTGATTCAGGTACAAGAATATTATTGAGGTTAGCAGTGAAAATGTTTGTATGGGTTTTATTGGTAATGGATGTAGTAATAAAGTCTGCCTTTTCATTTCCAGTAACTCCTATATGGGAAGGGGTCCAAAAGAAAACAATATCTTTATCGGCTTGTGTCAATTGATAATATTTTTCTCGAATTTGATAAATAATATAGCTAGTTTTAGCATCAAACTTAGGACTATCTAGAGCTTTTAGGACACTCATATTATCACTAACTATGATCCATTTATTTTCATGTTGTTTTTCAATATAATGAAGGGCCTCTAGAATGGCTGAAGACTCTGCTGTGTAAATACTTGCATTTTCAGGTAACTTATAGCCTAAGCCTCGCTCTGCTTTTAAATCATAAAATGCCATTGAGACTCCTTCATTGTTTTTTGCACCGTCAGTGTAGATTTGGTTAAACTCTGCAAAGTCCTCTAATGTCAAGTAAACATCTTCTTTAAATTTAAAGCTATGATTTATAATCACATTTATTAAAGTAAACTTACTCAGATATGTGTCACAATAGCAAGGAAGATGTACACTATGATATATGCTATTTTCAGGTGTCAAAATTGATATTTCATTAAATCTTTGAACTATATAAGTGGTGCTATTTCTATGAGATGCTTGCTTTATTTTTAAAAAGTAAGGGGTGTCTAGTGATTGAAGTAATTTTGAGCATGAACTTATGTAATAGATATTTTAATCTTAAATTGAGAGGTAAAACATTTGCTTCAACCTGCATTGAAATTATAGGGCTTGATATCATAGCACCCATTATGATGCGCAGACATCTGTTTTGAATCTTGTTAAGTTTTTCAACCAAATGAGTTTTATGAGCATAACAAAGGAAACCATATTCAAAATGACTCCGTACCATACTTTTATAGAAGATTAGGAGCATTTTGGGGTCAGATCCCCAATATGTGCCAGCTAGTGACTTGAGTATATTGCAAGCTTTTATAGCTCTATTAGATATGTTGTTAACATATTGATCCCATTTAAAATTACTTTGAAAAGTAACCCCTAAAAATTTGGCATGTGAGTCAGTTGGAAGTAAATGATCATTGTAGTAAAGTTTTATCGATCGGTTTGAGAAGGTGTTAAATCCTATTACTTTACTTTTTTCATGGCTAATAGCCAAATCTAGGTCACTAAAATACTTCTTCAAGTTTGATAAAGCTTCATTAAGTATATTATTAGTGTTTTGTACATTATTACCAGAGCAGTAGATCACTAAATCATCAGCGAATTGGAGATTGCTCACTTTATGACCAAGTTCAATATTTAATCTATGAATGTATAAAATAAATAAGAGGGGACTTAAGATCCCTCCTTGACTTACTCCTCTCTAAGAAAATCTAGGCCCAAATAATTGGTTGTTGTACTTTACAAAAATCTGCCTACCACTGAGGAACTGCTTAATCCAGTTTACTATTTTTATAGGGAATTGGAGAGAAGTCAAGATGGAAGCTAATTTGTCCAGATTAACATTATTAAAGGCACTAACTATATCAAGAAAAACAGAAATTAGAATTTTATTTTTATGCATAGCCTCATCAATGTCCAAGTATAAGTGACTGAGACTCTCTCGAGCAGAACGACCGCGGCGAAAGCCAAACTGATTATCAGGTAAAATGTGATTATGTTCAATATAAAATTCTATTCTCTGTTTTAATAATTGTTCAAATATTTTCCCTACACAAGAGCTAAGCGTAATTGGGCGATATGAATCAGCACAATTTGGATCTTTATCAGGCTTAAGAATAGGTATAATACAGTCTAATTTCCATTCATTTGGAATTATATTAGATTGCCACATTGTGTTGATTATATCTAAAAACTTCAATAAGCTAGATGTATTTAAAAGTTTAAACATTTTATATGTTAATCCATCAAGTCCACAAACTGTGTCTTTCCTTGATTTCAGGGCAGACTGTAGCTCAACTATGGTGAAAGGGTCAACTAAGTATGTGGTTAAGGGCAACGAGTTAAAACTACTATTATTATTACATAAAAATGGTGCATTTTCGACGGTGTCAGGTGTGTATTTATGCAAAAATTCCCTCAACCACCTTCCATTGAGAAACCTTTTTGGAGGAGTATAAGTTTTATTAAATTTCCTCATCTTCTGCCAAATAATGTTCATGGGGACTAAACGCGAGATAGAGGAACAAAACTGTTCCCAAGCAGAACGACTCTCATTTCTGATAACTATTTTCTTAATGGCTTGAGCTCTTTTAAGTGCTATGTAATTTACCAAAGAAGAGTTTGATTTAAATGTAATAAAAGCTAGCCTGCACCTCTCAACTGCTTCTGCACATTTTACATTCCACCAGGGTAGAGGTACAACTATTTTCTTAGCTCTGTTCTGTGGGTTCCTTGCATTATTTTGAGAATTGGAAACAGTACCTAGTCTACGTTTTATAGTGTTCTCAGCTACTGAAAATAATAATGTACAAAATCTGTTATATGAATCTATAGGATCTTGACTATTTACTACAAACTGCTTAACCAAATTATTTACATTTTTTCCATAATCTAACCAGTTTACTAATTTGGAATTAATCTGTTTGAAAGCATGTAACGATGATTCCGGAATATTATTTACAAAAGAAAATGTGTATTCTATTACAGATGGGAGATGATAACCGCCTAGCGGAGAGTCATAGACTTGCCATTCACAAGACAGAGCTATGCTTGAAGATACCATTGTCAAATCAAGACCATTTGGACGCCAGCTATTTGAACCAACTGTAGTGGGACTACCATCATTCAAGAGTACTAAGTCAACTTCGTCAATGACTTCAAGAATATCCCTGCCCCGGGAATCTATTCTAGCACAACCCCACACCGTGTGATGTGCATTGAAATCACCAGCAAATATCATAGGTTGAGGAATACCTTTTGACAAATTAGAAAAGTTAGCTTTAGTGAAGGCTGGCGAAGAATGTGGAGGACTATAAAAGCTAACAATATGCAAAAACTTGTTATGTATTTGAATTTTTATGACTACATTTTGTAAAGAAGAATCAAAAATTGTATCCACTTTATGGAAATGGATACTATTGTGAATTATAATAGCTACACCATTGCGATCGTTACCGCAATCATTTCTCACGACGGTATAGCCTTTTATGTCAAACTTAATACAGGGTTTTAACCAGGTTTCTGATATTAATGCAATATGTATTTGATGATCGCTAAGAAATTTTTTAAAGACATTTTTGTTTCGCACTATACTTTGAGAATTCCATTGCATAATTTTTATACTATTTGGAGTGAATTTAAAGGAAAAGAGATAGACCACCTGTTAAAAATTTGTTAGCGAACTCATTTGATTGAAAACTTAATGTCATGATTTATTGTTTTGTAATGTTGATTGAAAAATATCCATAATATTTCTAGAATTAATAGCCATATTTTCTGTTTTGTTTAAAGATATTACTTTAAGTAAACATTCTGTAATTAAATTCAAGAACTTTTTGTCTGTCATTATTTTATTAATATCTTGTGGAGTTTGACTTAAAGAAGGGAAATTATTCTCATTAAATAAAGCATTGTAAGGCCTTGATATAAATTTATTTTTGTTTTATTTAATTTTTTGTTGTTTTATTGGGCACTTTCCTGAAATGGCTATATGATCACCCTTACAGTGGATGCATACTGCTTTATCTACACTGACAGAGCATGTTTTAAAAGAGTGACCCTCACCGCAGATTGAACACCTCTCAGCATTTTTGCAGAATTTAGCTAGGTGACCATACCTCAAGCAACGGTAACACTGTTTGACGGGAGGTACATACGGTAGCACCGGCAACTTCCACATCTTCAAAAACACAAAGTCCGGAAGTGACGTAGAACTGGCGAAAGTTATGGCGATAGTCTGCGTAGGCTGCAAAGAAACCGAATTATCAATTTTTACACGCCTCATTATGCGTCGAACACTAATGACTTTTTTTGTATTTAGCGACAAAGCTTTAAAAATGCTTTTATTAGACATATCAATCGGAACTGACGTGATGACTCCCGTCAGCTCGGTTGATGAAGCTGGAATAGATGCAATGATGTACTGATCCTTTAAAAAGGAAGTGTTGTCGAGAAATGCATTGGCCAAATTTGGTTTGTCGAAAACCACACCTACTTTAAATTTGTTTACCTTTTTTAGGTATTTAATTCCCTTAACAAATCTCTGAAAACAACCACTGAGACTAATCATATCACGAGAACCTATAGCTTTTTTTCGTCATTACTATTAATAAATACAATATATTCATGACCAGCCGCACAGTCCTCGGTATATCGGCGGTTGTAATCAGTGACCATATAGGGCTTATATTTGTCAGAATCCTGCTCTATGACTGTGAGTCGAGATTCAGTATCTTCCTCGCTAGAGGAAAACAATGACCTATCCTCCTCATCGGGAGGTTTATCCTCCTCCCTTTTCTTACGTTTCGACATTTTGTCGACTAAGTAGCAAAACCCGAAAGCTTATTAAATTTACAGTAATATATACAAGGAGAAACCTAACTAACAATATAATAAGCCAGAAGAGCTACACAAATATACAAAAAAGGCCACCAAAAGCAAAATATTTACAAAAAGAATAATTAAAATTAACAAAGTGAAAAATTACCGCCCTTCAGGGTTGAAGTTCCCGCGCTCTCTCCCTGGGTGATAGACAGTCGACTTGACACTATTTTTAATTTAACAATGATAAGGAGTTTTCGTATACTGCCAATTTTCTCCCATTTCTACCACGTGGTTTTCTTTTTTTTTTTTTTTTTTTTTATTCAAAATCCACAGCCCTTAAAAATAGGTAACATCAACAAATTTATAATAAACATACAGCAAATAACAGATTTTCAATACATTTACAAAAATTGTAGACAAAAGGAGACACATGCACATAATGTACTTACAAAAAAAAATCTGCAGTTTAGCAAAAAAAAATAAAAAAATAAATGGGGTGAATAAATTACATTAAAAAGTTACCATGACATGAAATACATGATACATAGTATACCGCAAATGCATAGCTACAAAATATATATCACACACACACACACACACATACCCATATACAAATACAATTATGTCTACACATCAATTTAAAAATTGTTTTTTACTTGTTAAATTACATACTTTGTAAGAAGTTGCGAATGTTATTTCTAAAAGAGCTCAATGATGAACAAAATAAATCTATTGAGGAAAACTTATCATTATATGTTTTCTGAAGTCGATTAATGACAGAATTTTGTGCGTAATTAGTCCGTACGGACTTTAGGCTAAAAAGTTTCGTGTGTCTAGTTCGGGTAGATGGAGCACATAATGTTAATGTTTTAGTTACAAGGTCTGCACTGTCTACTTCACCATTACATATTTTATGAAGAAATACCATGTCCATAAGGCAACGTCTACTCCCAAGCGTCAAAAGACGGTAGTGATTACAGGAATCCTTGTAGTCAGAACATACACGATGATCACGATACTTTAAACATTTAAGAAACTTGATCTGTACCTTTTCCATATTTTGAACATGTATGAGGTACCGTGGGTTCCAGATACTACTACAATATTCGAGGACACTCCTAACATATGTAAAATAAAGCATTTTTAAACACTGTATATCAGAAAAAGGTCTACTCACTCGTAAAATAAAACCAAGGTTTTTAAATGCTTTAGAGATAACATTATCAATATGATCTACAAAAGTTAATTTTGAGTCAAGTAGAATACCTAAATCTCTTACTTCACTTGTTTCTGTGAGTGGTAAACTATTAATAAGAGGTTTTCTTTTACGGGTGAAAGATATGTATGAACACTTACCTACATTAATATTTATTCTATTTTCAGTGTAATAATCATTTAATCTATTCAAATCTTCTTGTAAGTGAGAGCAGTCCTGTATTTGGTTTACTTTTATAAAAATTTTTGTATCATCGGCATACATTAAGAATTTTGCAAATTTAAAACATTTTGAAATGTCATATAGATAACATGCATAGAGTAAGGGCCCGAGTATGGAGCCCTGTGGTACTCCCGATATAATTTTTATATAATTAGAACAATAGCCACCTATGACAACAGCTTGACTCCTGTTGCGTAAATAAGATTCAAACCATCTTCGTAGACTCCCCTTAACACCAAGTTCCCAAAGCTTTCTGAGAAGCAAGACATGATCCACTCGGTCAAAGGCCTTTTCAAAATCCGTGTAGATCACGTCAACTTGAGAAGCATCATCCATTCCATTCAGAACGTCATCTACGAATATTGCTAAATTTGTATTTGTGGAACGAGCTTTGATGAAACCATGTTGCTCTGGTGGTATCAAGGTGGAGACTATCGGATACAAATGATTGTATACTACACGTTCGAATAATTTGCTAAGAACATTTAAAATAGATATAGGTCGGTAGTTCTGCACTTGAGATTTGCTGCCCTTCTTATGAATCGGGACAATAAGGGCGGTTTTCCACATGTTTGGGAAATATCCAGAGCTTAGACATCTATTGAAAATCAAAGCTATTGGTTCAGCTAAGGGATTGGCACAAAAAAAGAAAGAAGAAGGATGAAGGAATGCCGAATCAATGCTTAAAAATTTAAACATTTAAGTACCGTTTATGAATACGAATTTTTAAGCATTGCTTAATGCTTAACGGCCGAATACTCAAACGATACTTAGATATTTATGAGCTGCTCAAATAGTTGAGAGCAACTTAACTCATACTCAAAACAAACATTAACAGCTTCTTAATTTTAGAGACGGTCTTAACTTTAAGGTCTTTTTATCAACAAAAATGAACCAAAATCGTATACTCAAACGTCAATTATCATTTGACATGTGATTAATGCCACATTAACTGCATTAATGTCGCTCTTATTTTAAGGGAGCTTTGGACGTCGCTCAAGTGGCGCGTAAGGAGTTATGATTGAGATTTTCATATACATACGAGTAGTTACCATTACTATTTTTCCAAATTATGTTAAAACTAACAAAATTCAAGTTTTTACAAACCTATTTGGTAAATGCAACTGAAAGTTGATCGTACCTTCCTATCAAAATGTACTTTTTTAATTATAATAGGTTTTTAAAAACAAGCTTTTATTTTAATGCCATAAAAAGAGGAAAATAAACTTTAATTTATAGAATAGAAATAGAATAGAAAAACATTTAGTAATTTATTACTGACATGTTACATTTTTTATGAAAATATAACAATAATACAATACTTATTTAACTTGATCTTGATATTGGTAATTCAAGAAAAAAAACATTTTAGGTAATTCTTGTGAAAAGCTTTTATATTTTCGAATCTAACGAGCCCAAACTCGATGGGGTTGTGTCGTCTTATTGCAGAGTTCCTATGGCCACCTTCCAGCCCCAGCATCAAACCCTGGTTACCATGTATTATCAAAGTACTCGTCACAACGAATCAAACGAGCTCAAACTCGATAGGGTTGTGCAGTTTTATTGCGGAGTTCCTATGGCCACCTTCCAGCTCCAGCATCAGACCCAGATGGTTACCATTTAGGATCAAAGTACTCGTCAATACGAATTAAACGAGGCCAAACTCGATGGGGTTGTGTCGTTTTCATCACAGTTTTATGTTGAAGTTAGGTAAGGATTAGAGTTAGGCAACACAAAAGATAGGTAAGGATTTATTCAAAACCATATTAATTTAATATTTAATCATAAATTATTACATTAGTTGAAAAGTCACTAAAAATATACAGAAGAAATGGCTGTATGTGCTTAAATCCGTTTGCTTCTTAAACTTGGAAAACTTAAATCTACAAATGTAAAAAACATGGCGAGATCTAAATTTTTGTTTGATATTATTATATTTTAAGTGTTCGTGGATTTTTGAACATATGTTGTCGATTCAGAATCAATATTTTTTTTCGCTTAACAATATAAGATGGTTTTCTATCGAATATGCGAAAAATTTATTAATGTTACCAGTGTACAAATATATGTCTCTCTTACAAAAACAGCCGTTATCAACGATTAAAAATTGTTTCAGTATTTCATTTAAATCTAAGACCTCCTTAAAATTAGGAAGACCTTTAGTAAGATTTTATTTAAGAAGCGTTTGAGTATTTGGCCGTAAGTCAGTGATTAGTTAAGTAATGCTTAGGACGTTGATTAAAAATTTTTTATGAATAATGCTATATAAGTATACCGGGTGTAACGGAATACCAAAATAAAATTTAAGGTTGTGAATTAACAAAAAAAATGTTTTATGACTAAGTATTTGTATTTTTATTATATGCCTACTTTCGATTTAATACGCTTTACAGTTAAGCGTATTGAATCGAAAGTATTTTGGTAAAGTATGTTTTGCCAGTAAAGAACATCTTTTAGTAATGGATGTTAAGTTTCTTTCAAAAATGACAATTCTAGTTAGCAACCGAAGTAAGAGAATAGGCCTGCTGATGATCTCTAGAAATGAAGCATATTTTAATATCAAGGTGCTTTTATAGTGTATCTTTTACTGTAAAAGCCCGTATATCATTAAATCTTAGGTTTTGCCGGTAAATCCTACATGAGCTGGTAACTGATAGGATTTTAAATAGAATAGGATATTTTTCTTGTTTTCACCATAGACTTTGGGATATGCTAAGCATGCTGTGTCCCCAAACAAACGAGTGCGATTTAAACAACTCTGAAAATTACACAAAATAGATATTTCGTGGTCCCCTATTTTCTACTCTAAAATTTGAACGATGCATTAAAGGAAAGGTTTTGGTTATGTTTCTACTGTGTTTCATCTATTTTCATATAATCACGTCAAATTTGTTTTCTGGATGTTTGAGTACAGCAGAAAATTTTTAGGTATTTTGAAGGATTAAGTCGACTTTAATAATTAATTTAATAAAAAATGAGAACGTAGAACCACGTGCATAGCTTTTTTTTTTTGTAAAAATAGGGCAACTATTGCTACTATCGAGGAAGGAATAACTTTTTTCCGGAAGACTTTTTTCCGGTTCCGGTAGTGCTAAAGTATTATATACGTACGTTGGTGAGCTCCGTAAATAAAAAATAAATTTTGGTGTAAAGTTACAATAAACTGGGAATAAAAGTATACTTGGCTTAGAATAATCACGAAGTGCTTCAACCAAAACCTGATTACAGCGCTGAATTTTCATAATATCATAATAACGCACACGTAAGTTTGATCATCTGGAATTGCATCTTAATCGAAAAATCACAATTTACCTCCAAAGAGATTGATAAAATTTTGATTATTTTGTTTTGTTTACGAAACACACGATTCATCATCACAGCTCATATACGTCCCCACCGAGGGGTTCGAGCCTACCCTATGTTAGGGTGATTAGGCCTTAGTCAACCACGCTGGCCCAGTGCGGATTGGTCGACCACGATTAGACAGTGACATTTAAGCAGAACTGCCAACATCAGAACATCACAGACCAAAATAATATTGAAGTGGCTATAGCTTGGATCCCTAGCCACTCAGGAATATCAGGCAACGAAATGGTGGATGGCTTTGCCAGGGATGCAGCTCTAACGGGAAGTAATGAACATAATAAAATTTTCCTATATGACCTATGTTGAACACACGATTAGACAGTGACATTTAAGCAGAACTGCCACCATCAGAACATCACAGACCAAAATAATATTGAAGTGGCTATAGCTTGGATCCCTAGCCACTCAGGAATATCAGGCAACGAAATGGTGGATGGCTTTGCCAGGGATGCAGCTCTAACGGGGGGTAATGAACATAATAAAATTTTCCTATATGACCTATGTTGCCTAGCAAGAGTTGACCTTATGGCAGAATGGTCCAAATGTTGGGAGAAGTCCAAAAGAATAAAAGGTGAATATTATGCAGATATTCAACCTGATATTCCGCCAAAGCCCTGGTTCTCCCATTACACAATGGCTGATAAACGTACCACTTCCGTCATATGTAGATTGCGGCTCGGTCATACTTGCACTCCTTCATTTGTACAATATACATGTTCGTAGCACACCCATATGTGATTGTGGCACTGAAGAAGGAACCACAGATCATATTTTATTCAATTGTCCCACAAACCCTGTATCCTTTTATGATATCCTTGCACCCTCCATTCCTAGACCTATCAATGTAAAAACCCTTTTATGTATCTTAAACTACCCAATGTTAAAATTACTATGTAAATATATATTCACTTATAATATTAAGCTGTAACCGTACTAAGTTAAGATTTGCGTGCTTCTATGTTGTAATGTTATTGTGACGTCCTGTTTTGTCTTTTACAGGTAACCCAAAACAATCTCATCTCACTTTTGGCCATTTTTCAATAAGTAAACCAGTATTTTATCCAAAACTCGAGATTGGTAGAAATGGTTGTCATTACGACCGATTGCCATACACAAAGAAGTTGAAGTTGAAGTTGAACATCACAGCTTTAAAATTTACGTACATACTAAGAAGAGATACTACGTATATTTACGCTTACTGTAATGCTTTTTCTTGTTGAATTGTAGAAATATAGGGAAATCTTAAAGTTAAAGAAAAAAAACAAACTTATTCCTTTAGTCCGATACAAAATGAAAAGCTTTATTCTTGTAGGTACACAATTATAATTCACTTATGCATAATGTTACTGAAGTTAACAAAATCCCTCAATGCAAAGCACTTAACTAAATGTTTAATTAATACAAGCCAAGGGCAGGATGGTTCAGGTTTGTTTGATCAATCTCGGCAGGTAAAAATCAGGTACAAATTGGGTACAAAACTACAAAATGAGGGGCAATAAAGTACACCAACAAATAGTTATAGGTTTCCTTTTTTTTAAAAGAAATTAGTAGCCTTCCCCGGAGCGGTTGTTAGTGGATCGTACCTTCTATGCTAAGTCTTGCAATCACGGGTCAGAGATAGGATATTCCAGTTTCTTAACTTATTCTTTCTGTATATATATTTATTACTGGTGTAATTCCACAGAATTCCTCCTTGATATCAGGTTATTTTGTTATGCTAAGCAGCGGAGCCCTATGGTCTCCGGGAACTGCCCTGGAGATTCATAGCACAGTGTTATGTTAAAAATATAATTAAATATGCCTATAATCTTAGGGTCAGTGGGTCTAACACTGAGTTCTGAAGGAATCCCAGTCAATACATTTGAATTTCATGTAATAAACATTGCAAGTTAATTCCAAACACAATTTTCAATGAATTGTCAAAGTTTCTTATTGGTTAGTTAATAAAAGGACATATGGAGGGGAGAGCACCTATTTTGTGTATAATTATTGCTATTAATAAAAAGAAAACAGCTTCATTTGTGAGTTATCTGCCAAAGAAGGATGTGAAACTTAATATTGTGAAAATTTAGAATTTAACATGAAATTCGCAAGTGTTACTCAATATATGCCTTAATCCCACTAAGATGCCGTTTACTATCAGGGTTTTTTAATGAAATAGGGGATGAAAAAGGCGAATTTTGGAAATGTAATATGTTTGATTTAATAATCAATTTACCCACAAATAAAAGTAAAATTAACAAAATCTGTTTTAAATCATGAAATATAATAAGTTAATTAGATACCTTATTGATTTTTTGCACTTATTGATACAATAAATCCATTTAATTTAATTAATCGCGTGCCGGCGAGTAAATATAGTATTTTTTCCTTAGCTTTACTCTTCAAGCTGAAAACAAAAAGAACTGATTTTTGTAGTCTCACTGTAGCTTTTCAAATTAAATTCACACGGAAAACGGGAGAAATACCTATTAATTTTATTCGCAGAAATTAAGATAATGTAGAAATTTAGATTTCGCAAGAAATCAATATTAAATTACTTCGGTCGATGTCTCACAGACTAATCATAACATAGACGATAGACGCGTCCTAAACCAACGCTCCACTTGCGCACAGATTTGCGTTTATGTGGAAGCGACGGAGCCGAGGTCCGTTTGCTGAATGTTAAGCGCCGTATTGGCGACGGAACCTCTCCTAAAACCAAATTCATTTCGTAACACTCGTAAGACTCTTAACTTGCTTCAAAATGTGTCAAGTCAACATACGGATCTTTCGAAATTCTACAATATGCAATAAGTATTTCCAGCTAAAGTTATAAGTTTGGTTGAAAAACAAAACGTAATGAAAAATTAACCATAAACAAATTGTGAATGCTTTCCAAATTCTATTCGACGAAACCATAATTATATGATCTGTAGCTTTAAGTGTATTTTATTATGATATGTCTCTAAAAATGATCAAAACAAACGGTCTAAATGTCAAATTCCGAATTTTGAGAAAATCAACCCACCTAAAGGGAAGCACGGGATTTTGGGCGGAAAAAAACTATCTTTGTAAATAAGGCCAGGATAAACGCGAGATTTATTTTGTTTATGCAAAAATTGAATAATGACCAAAGATAATTGCAAATGTCACTGACGTGACGTGAAACGACGTTGACGTTGACACTTGACATTGATATTGTGAAATTAATTGACAAAGTTATTGTAATTATGATTTTAGTTGTGAAATTTGTGTTAAAACTACAGTGAAACCAAAATGTTTTTGCAAAATTAGTGTTTTATGAAATTTTAAGAAAAAACGGTGTTACATTACGACTATAGATGTCATATATCATATTCACAGATTAAAAAGTATTGCTAGCTACGACAAGTCTTGGCTTTATCATTTGGTGCAGTTTTTTGTTTTCGGCGCGTTTTTCAAATTCTTCGGCAATTTAATATTTTTGTAATACGGCAACATGAAATGTGCAGGCTGTGAGAATATATTAATAGAAAATGAGCATTTGAAATGCAATGCATGTGCCTCAATATATTGCTTACCATGCTTGAAGATTTACAAGGGTACCGTCACTGACATTGATCAGAAGCGGCTAGCGAAATTACAATGTCCCTCTTGCAGTAACGTTACTAGACGTGTTAATGATGACAACTCACCTTTACGACTAGTACAAAGTGGAATGTTTAAACCTGTTACAAATATAAATACAAATAACAAAAATTTAACCCCAATGGTATCCCAACAACAAAATAATGAGTCAGGTCAAGACGCAATATTGGAGGAACTAAGGAAACTAAGATGCGATATGAATAGACAATTTGAAACCCAAAAGGCCAATATTGAAACTACTAATTCTATTTTATCAGGCTTACAAAAGGAAGTTGGAGACCTAGGCATCAAAATCACTTCAATTCGCGTCGAACTGGACGAAGCAATTGGATCCATAAAATTTTTATGTGACCACCATGATAACCAACTTAAAATAAATGGTGAGACTAGGAAAACTGTTGCTACATTGGTAAATGATAACAATTTCCTGCGCTCCCAAGTGTCTGATTTATCTGCTAAATTATCGCATATTGAGCAACTATCCAGGGACTGTAATGTTGTGATACAATGTGTCCCGGAGTTTAAGAACGAAAATCTGCTAAATACTTTTCAACAACTCTTGAAAACAGGCAACTGTGACTTGGCTAGTAACAGTATTGTATCATATCATCGTGTAGCCAAAATAAACTCCGAGTCGGAGCGCCCACGGAACATTGTCATTAAATTATCAAGTTCACACACTCGGGACCTAGTTTTGGCTGCAGTTAAAAATTTTAATAAACGAAATAAGGACAGCATGCTCAATACTTCTCATCTTGGACTTGGCTCTAAAAAACGTAATGTTTATGTATTAGAACACTTGTCACCTTCCAATAAACAACTACATGCTGCTACAAGAATTTTCGCTCGGGAAAAGCAGTACGAGTTTGTTTGGATCAGAAATGGGAAAATATTTCTACGGAAGGATAAAAACCACTCATCTGTGCTTGTTAAAAATATGGACTTTTTAAACTCTCTATAATGACAAGATTTTTTTTTTTACTTCTCTATTAAATATAATGCATGTACTTAAGGTTTAAACTGTTAAAATTCAACCTCAAAATTTTTTATCAAAATGTACGAGGTCTAAGAACTAAAACGGAAGACTTATATATGTCAATACTTTGTACGAATTATGACGTGATAGTGCTGACTGAGACTTGGCTGAATGATACAGTACGTGATCGCGAATTTATTGATGACCGTTACGATGTTTTTAGGAGAGACCGATACACCACTTCTTCGTGCGAAACGAAGAAAGATGGTGGAGGTACGCTAATTGCCGTTCTTAAGAAACACAAAGCGGTTCGAAATACTGGGTGGGAGTCATCCTGCGAACAATTATGGATATCCATTAAACATGCCAATAGCCGTCATCTACATATTTGTGCAGTATACATTCCACCTCCACCCAAACATGACTATTTAAATGATGTACTTAATAATATAACTCAAGTTTGTCAAAACATTATCTCGCCACTGTCTGTGACACTTGTTATAGGCGATTTTAATCTGGGCAAGATAGTTTGGAGTATGAATGATGATACTACCAATAGTTCCCTGATCCCATCACCTATAAACGGTATCCTGGAGAATCAATTGATTGATGCTATGTCCTTTGTTGATCTGTACCAGTGCAATCATATTACCAACATACACTTGCGTTCATTAGATCTTATTTGGTGCAACAAACCTGAACATTTATGTGTTTCAATAGCTGATGAACTTTTATTAGACAAAACAGACGACCACCTTTGGTTATTGAATACACTATGTCTAATCGCAAACTACTCAAGCCCAAACGCTTAACTAGCTTAAATTTTAAATATTCTAAATATGATGATATTTGTAAGGAACTAGCTCAAATTGATTGGTCTGATGTATGGGCTACAGCAGGAGGTGAAGTTAATGATATGGTTTTAAAGTTCTATGACATTATTATGCCAATCATACACAAATTTACACCGTATCATACCCAGCGCGATACCAAGTACCCTGTTTGGTTTAATAGGTCTGTAATAAAGGCTCTAAAGGAAAAAGCAAAGTACCACTCTAGATATAAAAAATATCAAAATCCAATGGATAAGCTAACTTACAACATGTTGAGGGATCGTTGTAATATTTTAATTAAGGAATCTTACACAAAATTTAAGGAGGAAGCTAAGTTGTATTTACGTAATAAACCAAAATACTTTTGGCAATTCGTAAATGGCAAAAGTAATGGAAATCGGAGTTCTATTCCCAATGATATGGTTCTAGGAGGTGAGACCGGTACTGGTGGCCAAAAAATATGTGATATGTTTTCAATTTTTTTTCAAACTGTATACGATACACTTGGTGCTGCTGGATCATCTCTTTTTAGTGACGAGTCCCAATTTGATTCTAACATTCTCCCAATGAGTAATTTCACAATATCAGAAGATGAAGTTCTCGAACACCTTTCAACTTTGGATTGTAACAAGGGTGCTGGACCAGATTTGTTACCACCTATTTTTTTAAAGAACTGTGCTAAGTATTTGTATAAACCGCTATGTCGGTTATATAACACTTCTTTGAAGTCGGGTATATTCCCTGATGCTTGGAAAGTAGCTCATCTCACACCGGTACATAAGTCCGGAGAACTGAACGACATATTCAACTACAGGCCAATATCCATCCTCTCGATAGTTGGCAAAATCTTTGAATCTGTTATTCAGAAAAAAATGTACAGTCACGTAAAGAACTTCATTCACCCAAATCAGCATGGATTTCAGCCTAAAAAATCAACTACTTCAAATTTAGTAGATTATGTCAGTTACATATATGACGCATTAGATGGTCAAGGTGAAGTACATGCAATATATACAGATTTCAAGAAAGCTTTTGATCTGGTAAACCATGACATCTTGCTTCTTAAGCTTAAAGGTTTCGGCATACATGGTTCATTAAATGGTGTGAGTCGTATTTGCGAAATAGATCCCAATTAGTGTCATTGTATGGATATAAATCGTCATCGAAATTGGTACCCTCCGGAGTCCCACAAGGATCTCACCTAGGTCCGCTGTTTTTCATAATATTCATCAACGATATTTCTACATGCATAAATTCTGAATTTAAAATGTTTGCTGACGACATAAAAATTTATCGTGAAATAAAAAATAATGCGGATATACAAGCCCTACAATACGATCTCGATAGGATTCAGGATTGGTGTTGCAAAAACGGTATGATGTTAAATTCAAACAAATGTTTTTATATTCAATTTACACGTAAAAAAAATAAAATTAAAGCATCTTATCTAATCAAAAACCAACCTTTAGCGGAAGTATCTTGTATAAGAGATTTGGGAGTGATTATAGATAGTACTTTGAGCTTTAGACAACACATTGATTCAGTAATTAAAAAAGCTTCTAAGCTTAGTGGCTTCATCACACGCCAAATGAAAATTTTAAAAGATCCCTACCTTACTATTCTAATCTTCAATAGTCTCGTGCGTAGTATATTAGAGTATTGCAGCAATGTATGGAGCCCCTGCTACCAGGTCCACTCAGATAGATTGGAACGTGTACAGAAGCGTTTCCTTTACTACCTAAGCTACGCGGACAGAAGGTGCTATCACCTTACTTCTTACGAGTCACGGTGTGTCCACTACTCCATAACACCTCTGCATATCCGTAGAAAATTCTGTGATATTTTGTTTCTTTTTAAAATAATTAATAATCATGTTCTTTCACCTAGTATTTTAGCACGTCTGCAGTTTACAGTGCCTAGATTGGCTAGCCGGGTCCAAAACCGAATGACATTTACCCTTCCCTTCTATAAGTCACGTCTTGGTCAGCACTCTCCGTTGTATCGCATGTGTAGTTCCTACAACTCTATACGCTTCCTCTTTGACATTTTCAACGGGTCTCTGATCTCAGCGAAACATAATATAAGAAAAGCAATTTGCAATTTGTAATGTTAGTGAAATGTCCAATATTTAGTATAATTATATATTTAGCTTGCCGGATAAGGTAGTTATCAGGTAATTTGAAACATGCTGTGCTTACATCAAGATGGATCAATCTGAATAATGTTCAGTATGATATGCAAATGTTTACATGTGTACCAATTGATTGTTTCCAGTTTTGTAAGCCAAATTAAAAAAAAAAAGAAAAAAAAGGAATAAGTTTGTATGGTAAACAGCCAGTATGATTTCCTCTTAAGAATATTTTCAACATTGACCGCGTCTTGGTGGTAAGTTCTAGGATTAACCGGGTGTTTGCAGGGCGGAAGTGGACCGGAGCGCGCTCTGCTACCGGTGCGGGGGGCACAAGGCGTCGACATGCTCGTCGAAGCCTAAATGCCCATTGTGCGCGGCGGCCGGGAAACCGGCAGACCACCGCCTTGGGGGTAAGACCTGCTCTGCCCCCAAGGCGAAAATCAGCAGGAGAAGGAGGAGGGTAGCGCCAAACAGGCCACCCGAGACTCCGGGCGGGACGGAGATGGAGGTCACCGAGGATGTAGTCGGGGCCCCCATCATCCAAGAGGAGGCGGCCGCGGGAGGGGTTTCCCGTGCAAAAAATAATCCCCAACCCCAAGGCACCTAGTGCTGGGACGTCACAGGGTGTAAAGCGGCGCACAACACCTGCGCCGCTCACAAAGCAGCAGAGCCACGCGCCTTTTGGCGTAGCGCGAGTCCGGCAACGGACGACTCACAGGCAGGGGGTCAGCGGGAACAAGGCCTCGCTGTGGTCCCCTTCCCCCTGTCTTGTGACGGACGGAGGAGCTGCTGGGGGTTTTTAGTGGGTAGACCGGGACCGATATGGCCCGGGGAGTCCCACATACCCTCGTGGCTTGGCTCAGCCACGAGGGATGTGTAAAGCATTTTCCCCCTCCCAAAAAAAAAAAAAAAGGATTAACCGGGTGTATAGTGGTAAGAGTCCGAAATAACCAATGATCACAAAACAGTTCGAACTTTGACCATTAAAAGTTGGAATTTTAGGTTCTACCGGAAAATGTTCCGCTCGCGGCTTCGCCCGCGTTGTTATTGTTTTCCCGTGGAAATTTTATATTTTCCCATAGGAAAAATAATTTTGTAGCCTTTTATATAGAAGACTGTTATTTATATTTAGGAGCTCGGATAATAAATTTCATAGAAATTGGAGAAGATTTTAAATATTTTCCATAGGGCGTTCTATTTAGGCGAAGGCGGCTACTGCAGCTAAAAAGCTTGGCATACTCTCGAAAGTTAGGCGGTATTTCACGCCGGGGCAGCTTCTTACCCTTTATCAAGCACAGGTCCGGTCGTGCATGGAATACTGCAGCCACCTTTGGGACGGCTCTGCTAAGTACCAGTTATCTACCCTTGACTCGGTAGAGCGCCGGGCGAAGAGGTTAATCGGTGAAGACACTCTGAAAATTTCAAATTTCCAGAGTCTTGAACATCGCCGCGCAGTGGCCCGTTTATCGGTTTTTTACAGGCTACATTTCGGAGAGTGTACCCAAGAGCTGTTTGATCTTATTCCACCACCTCCCTTTTACTACCGAGGCACCCGGAGAACTGCAAAGACCCACCCCTACGTAGTAGAAATTCCACTGCTCCGCACGAAGCGTTTCGCTTCCACTTTTTTAATGCGTACTGCAAAGGAATGGAATTCTTTGCCGTCCTCTGTGTTCCCACCTCATTACAACCCGGGTCTTTTCAGGACTAGAGTGAGTCGGCACCTAATGAGTAGGCACGCTCCACCTTAGTCCCCACCTTTGCTTACCATCAGGCAAGATGAGGACAAGTGTCTACCCATAAAGTATAAAAAAAATAGAAACTTTCAACCCCTATTTTCCACCCTAAGGAGATAAATTCCAATATACCATGAAACACGTGTTCAATTAAATGTTTTTAAGAGTTTGAATCTTAAGTTTTATCAAAATCGTTGCTAATTTTTTTTTAAATCCATACAAACTTGCAACCCCTTAGGGTAAATTTTAAAAAAATCCCTTCTTAGTGTGCGTCCGCATTTTGAATTAAAACAAATGTCCAAATTTCACGTTTTTACGTTTATTAGTGGTTACGGCTGTGCGTGCGTCTATAGATGGGACCTTCTCTTCTCCTTTTATATACATAGATTGCTAACTATGCGTCTATAGAATGCGTCTCTGACACTTTTAGGTCGATACTTTTAGCTCTTAGTACATCAATCCTGGTATCGTCGCGTAGTATCGTGTGGCATCAGCTGTGGGAGCATGGACTTGTCGATCGACATATCTATCGACAAAAGCTTTTCTCCTTTTCACTCTGCTTGAGAATATCTCTCAATATCAAATTTATCGATTTTTGTTGAGTATGTCGATCTTAGCTGTCAAATTTTGTTTATCGAGAGTTCCATGCTCGCACCCCGGGTATTTATCTATGTTTTTGTAATTCGATTTAAGTTACAATAAGCGATAAAGGTTGTTTGTTAATTCTGGAATTCAATATATTTTTGTGAATACATATGTAAAAGCTTCATATTTTAAAAATACTGAAGACACGCAGAATGTATTCATTGCACGAACGAATAACGCGTGTGCTATGGAGCGAACTTCCTGCGCCACCTGCGTTCACAGGGTGTTCACGAGTGAGACATTAATAAACTCGTCTTTTACACTAAGATTAAAAAAATGCAGTTAGCTATGTAATAGGCTAGATGAATGAAAAAAAAATATTGCTTTAATTTTTTTTATTTTTTTTCTGTCTAATCGCTTCCAAATTAACAGATTAAAATGCTTGTATCTAATGTATTTCTAAGCCGATTTTAATTCTAATTTCACATGATTGCATCTTTTTCTACGGTATTTCAATATTTTATGACAAAACGTGAAAATTAGAATTCAGTCATCATCCCAATTGTAGGGGTCCCAGATTTGCAAATCTTGAAAGCACCACAAAAATCCCTACTATCTTATAGGTACTTATAAAATAACAAGTCATCATCGCCGAGCGTAAACTATTGTAGTAAGACCCGTGGGGTCATTTTATTGAGTGGACACCCACTATGGAAGGATATTTGGAAATTCTACCCTTAAAAGGGTAAAATGGGGGGTTAGAGTTTGTATAGAAGTCCATCATAGAACCTAGAAGTATGAAATTTAGTATTTAGGATGATAATTAAAAATTGTTCCCCTTAGAAATGTGAAATAGGGGTTGAAATGTTGTTTTTGTTTGTCTATCTATCGAATGTCGCATTATACAAAAGCATCAGATGTTTAATTTCACAACTTTATATTTATGTCAGGATAGGTCTATGCGTTAGATCTTCGACTTTAAATCTGTGAGGCAGTGGTTCGAATCCGGTGTTATGCATATTTTTAACGACTTCAAAAAAGGAGGGGGTTCTCAATACGATGCGTTTTTTTTTGCGTTGCCCCACACTAGAATTTTCTCCTGTGTCTTGGATGCAGTTACAAACGTAGAATATCACATGCACTGTAGGCCATACAAAATATTTGTCCCGTACGGGAATGGAACCCGCGACCCGTTGCGCAATAGGCGATCACTCGACCTCTGCGCTATCTGTGTGTTGTGTGAAAAATTTTAACACTTTCTAGGAGATCATCGTTTGGCACCGACTTCAATATAGATATGTGATGTTGTCTGTACCTATTCTTATATTATTTTTAACTATTCAGTGTTTCTGAAGCCGGTTTTTATTTTTTGTAAAATATTTTTTGTTCTTACGTTTTTATATTGCTTTTTGTTTTTTATTTATTATGTTATTCAATTTGTTAGTTAAGAATAAAAACACTAAACTGAATAATATATTTTTGAATAAAAATTTTTAGTTAAGTAAATACCTACTACGATCCGAAAAAAGTTTCACTTGTATCGTGGTTTCATAAAACCACACGTTTAAATTCTTGACTAAAATTAAGAGCGGAAAGTTGGGATTATCACCGCATTTGTCGTTAAACTTGTCAATATTCACAAACCTGTATAAAACTTAACATCCTGTACATAAACTTCGCGCTGTAATAAAGTCGGTTACGATCTTTATAGCCTTTACGTGAGAGAAATATTGCACTGCAAGAGTCTAACTTAAGCAACTTTAACTCAACTTAGCCTCAAACTGTGAATACGTGAGGGTGCGTGATTTCACTCATTTTTTTTCTCTATAAGGAGATTTTTACCTCACCTGATAGTAAGTGCGTAAGTAACGCGGCTCACAGCTTAAACCCAAGACGTCTGCTGTACCTAATGGTATTCCTGCGTTTATTTTAAGAGATTATTCGGTTATATCAGCAGAATCATTTTGCACATATCCAATCAATCAGTTTTAAGGAAACACGCGTAAGGGCCTTCGGAGTCATCCTTACACTGTATCCTCCTTTTTACACCATACCAAGAAATTCCAAGATTCCTTCTTCTTTCGTTCATCCCACACTTAGAATTCTCTACCTGCGCACGTGTTTCCCCCATCCTACAACATGGGCTCCTTCAAAAGAGGCGTGAAAAAGCATATTTTAGGCCGGCGAGGGGCGGGCAGGTAGGATAGTGGATGTCGTCCCTCCTCTACCTCTCAAATCATTTGGACCTCTTTCACCGCTTAACATCAGGAGGGAGGAGGTCATTTGTCGGGCCCTCCTTAAAAAAAGGCGGCTGTTTTTCCGGATATGTGGAACATGACGCGAATCGTACCGCTTCCAAAAAAGGGCTTATCGTCTGACGTTAGTGGGTGGGTATAGACCGGTAGCGGTGCAATCGTCTCCGGCAGAAGCTTTCGAGTCGGTCATTTACAGTAGGGTGTATACACAAATCAGTTTCCGAGTGACGGACGCGCAGCACGGGCTCCGGCTAAAAAAAAACACTACAAGCAACCTTCTCAATTATATGGCGGATATTATGCCGGCAGTGGACAGGGGTACGCAAATTAATACTGTTTGCTTTGGTTTAAAAAAAGCCTTCGATCTGGTCGACCACAAAGTACTATATAATTAGTTTGCAACAGCAGTTTCAAGCTTTATCTTTTAAATTTTTCGCTAGTTCTATGATGGACAGGCGGCAATATAAATATATAGAATATGCAGGATACGTATGGGACCCGTACTAAACTAGATCGTGAGTGAGCCAGGGCAGTAATCTAGGGCCTTTGCAGTTTAAATTAATGATTAATAACTCACCAAAGGTAGTAGTGCACAACACGATATGGTTTATTATCTTCCAACGATCTGAAACTGTAACTCACGGTAAAAACAACGGGAGACTATCTTAGGTAGCAACAAGGCATTGACAGGCTGGTGAAATGGAGTAAAGAAAACAAACTGCAATTTAAAGAGCTCAAATTTTAATGTGTATTAATGAGGCAATGTGGTGTTGACTAGGATTACTGAGGTTCCTGAGGTTACTGAGGTGATTACCTGGGTGTTCGACTAACTTCGGATGTATCTTTTTGGAATCACGTAACTAATATGTGTAAGAATAGAATAGAACAGAATGATATTATTTATCTCATCATTGCATTATTTCTCAACTAATGCAAAATAGATTTAATTAAACAAGACATCAAAATCCACGACCCCTGTTATTTTGCCGTAGCCGAGGCTCTTCTTAGTGTTCCTTCCTGTAACTTCATCTTCCTTTTCAATTCATTTACAGCATGTGCAGTTAGACTCTGGAACTCGCTTCCACCTAACATACGCAACTGCCAAACTATTTGCTCCTTCAAACGGCGCTTATGGGAGTTCCATCTGTCCAGATCCCAAAGTTTAACTTATATTATAATATATTTGTGTTATAGTCTTTTTTTCAATACCTTTTTCATTATTATTCATATAATACTCAAATTGTTAAAGTGAAACTTTTTTTAACATCGCCACAAAATTTTACGTCCACCTATCGCATGTCGCATTACAAAATTACATGAGGTCTTTAATTTCACAGCTTCGCATCGCATATGACAGGATTGGTCCCATGCGTTAGAGCTTCGACTTTAAATCTAAGTGGCAGTGGTTCAAACCCAGTGTAGAGCATCGCTTTTTTGTTTTTTAATTATTTTGTTTTTATTGCTTTTTTGTTGTTTTTATGTATATTAACTAGCTGTGTTTTGCCTTAAAAGTTCAAAGAAAATACTGTATATATACTTTCCCGCGGGAACTACTAACTTTTCCGAGATAAAAAGTAGTCTAAGTATATGTCAATGTCATGTCGTAATCCGACTACTTACAATATTTCATTTAAATCCATTCAGTAGATTATGCGTGAAAGAGTATCATCCATACATGCATACTAACAACATTTCACGTTTAAATTTCCCATTTAAATAATTTCAACGTGAAAAAAATAATTATGTTCACACTACCCTACCATAAGGGATTATCTCAAAATGAAAATAACTTAAGATACAAATTAAATTTAACTTTAGATATGTTGACATGCTATTCTGAAAAATGGCATATTATTGATGTTAATAAAATGACTTATGTTTGTAATAAGTTTTATCTGACAGGAGATAGATTACATCTATCAATGTTTTCAAAAAAACAATTAGCAGTTTCGCTAAGATTTTTCTTTTTAACTTTAGCCAAAAACTTGTGCTGACAATGCTTTAATTGAGCAACACAGTGTCTTGGAACAAGTTCCAAGTAATTTAAATTAAATAATGAGACAAAAGAGGTGGCCTCTTGCCCGGGATTAACCAAAGATAAGCCTAGTTATTTACGGATTGTACATCAAAATATTCAAGGCTTTTCCGGTAAAGACTTAGAAATAAATTTATTTTTAGATTTTGAAAGCATTGATATACTTTGTATTACAGAATATTGGCTGAAAAGTCATGAATTATTAGTAAGTTTAGATAATTACAAGATTGTGAGTTCATTTACTAGGCAAACTGCCATTAGAGGTGGATCCTTGATAATTATGCATAACAACATTCAATTTAAGGAAAGAAAAGACATTGCTTCACTCGCTATTGAACGAACTATTGAGTTGTCTTGTGTGGAACTTGATAACTTCATTATAATATGTGTGTACAGACCCCCCTCTGGAAATTATTCAGAGTTTGAGTCCGTTACGGAGGATGCCTTAAGAATAGTATATAGAAAATCTAAAAAAAATATTGTTTGTGGTGATTTTAATATAAATATCTTAGAGAAATCACAACTATCTAGTAGATTTATTAACTTATTTAAATCATTTAATATGGATTATGTATTTCACGAACCTACCCGCATTACAGTTACATCTGCAACTTGTTTAGACAACATCTTCTGTAACTGTAATGTACAAGAGAAGTTAATTATTAATTGTATTAACTCTGACCATAGCGGGCAACTAGCTTCATTCGAGCACCATCATGTTTGTTCTATACGTGAGATTACTTGTAGGTCTATAACCAAACGCGGTATGGAGAAACTCAAAAGAAATATTATTTATCAAACTAGTAATTTGCTCGAGGGGAACAACGCTAATAATCTGTATAATAATTTTTTTCATATAGTTAAAGATGAATGTAATAGTATATTTAAGGAAAAAGTAATTAAGGTCAATAACGGAAGAAAGAAATTTAGTGACTGGGCTACGCCAGGCATATATAAAAGCCGTAGGAAACTATTTGAACTATATGCTTTAAAAGCAACCTCAAATGATCCTAATTTCATAAATTTTGTTAGAAACTATTCCAAAACATTTAAGAAAGTGTGCATGTCCGCAAATACTATGTATATAACCAACAAAATTAGCTTATCAAAAAATAAAGTAAAGACCACCTGGAATATCATTAACCAGGAAACGGGGAAATCTAAAAGCTCAGTAAATTCGATTTCACTGGAAGTCAATAATATTACAGTTAATTCGGACATTGCAGTTGCCAATGTATTCGAAGACTTTTTCTCCCATATACCCATAGAAACTACAAGTAGTCTCAACTCGTGCCCCAATTCAGCTGTGGCCCTCTTGTCACAGAGTGTAGAAAAGTGCAACAATGGCTTCACATTCTGTCACATTGACGCCGACACTATCTTGAAAACATTCCGCATGATCAGTACAAAAAACACTGAAGACCTTTGGGGTATTTCGACCAACATGATCAAATCTGTGATAAAGGAACTTGCTCCCCAACTCGCGTTTATATTCAATAAATAAATGTATTGATGAAGGTATCTTCCCTGACCTTATGAAGAATAGCAAATTAATACCTTTATTTAAATCGGGAAATAAAAACGATCCTTCAAATTATCGACCAATTTCAATTTTACCAGCTTTTAGTAAAATATTTGAAAAAAATATGTCTAATCAGCTAACAGGTTATTTTTCAAGTAACAACATATTACATATGAATCAGTTTGGTTTTACTAAAGGTCGTAGCACTACAGATGCTGGAGTTGCCCTTCTTAAACACATTTTTGCTGCTTGGGAGCGTAAACAGGATGTGATTGGTATATTTTGTGACCTATCGAAGGCTTTTGACTGCGTTGGTCACCAGACTCTTTTAAATAAACTCAAATATTATGGTGTCTCTGAAGAAGCAATTAGACTTATTGAGTCTTATTTGTCCAGTAGAGTCCAGAAAGTTGTCATTAACAAATCTAAGTCTGCTGGTGCACCCATAATTATGGGTGTGCCTCAGGGCTCGATATTGGGACCTTTGCTTTTCTTAATTTACATTAACGACCTCCCACACTTCACTAATAGTTTGTGCGATACAGTGCTATTTGCAGATGATACTTCTTTAATATTTAAGGTTGACAGAGGAAACGGAAATACTGACGTTGTAAATAGTACTCTCTCTAAAGTATTGCATTGGTTTACCATAAATAATTTATCATTAAATTCAAGTAAAACTAAATGTATTAATTTCTCATTGCCAAATGTAAGAAAAGTTGATACTATTGTGCAAATGAACAACCAAATTGTTGAATTCGTCGATTCTACAAAATTTTTGGGTATTACTCTAGATTATAGATTGCAGTGGGATCCACATATTGAGTCCTTGGCAAACAGACTTAGTTCTGCAGCATATGCAGTAAAAAAAATAAGACAACTTACTGATGTTGAAACGGCAAGATTAATTTACTTTAGTTATTTTCATAGCATCATGTCATATGGAATACTTCTGTGGGGATCAGCTGCTAGTATAGAAAGTATGTTTGTACTTCAAAAAAGAGCGGTTCGCGCTATTTATAATTTAAGAGCAAGAGACTCTCTTCGAGATTTATTTAGAGAAATTAACATATTGACTTTAGCAGGACAGTACATTTATGAAAATTTGATTTATGTCTATAAAAATTATAATATATTTGAAACCAATTTCCAACTTCACCATTTAAACACAAGAAATAAAAATAAACTTGCCGTTCCAACGTACAGGCTCCAAAAAACTAGAAGCTCATTTATGGGGAAATGTATAACTTTTTACAACAAAGTCCCACAAAATGTAACTGACTTGCCTTTTGATAAGTTTAAAGCGCATGTAAAAAAGACTCTGATGAGTAAAGGATATTATAAAGTCAACGATTATTTACAAGATGCCAATGCCTGGTGTTAATTTGAAGAAATTATTAATGATAATAATGTAAATAATCGTGTTGTTGTGTATAACTATTCATTAAGTAGTATTGGTAACGTTGTACTAAGAAGAGAACTGACAAATCTACATTTGTTATGGAAGTTGAGCTCAAATTTTTGCCTTGAGGTCAGCTTCCAATTGACGACTCTGTAACAATACAGGGAGAAAAAAATAGCCCTTGCTGGTTTTCTTGCTGGTTCTTTCCAGTACAAGGTCTCCCGCCGTAGACTTGTGAACCATTGGCGTAGCTTCCTTGACTTTCAAAAGAGATTGTAAAATCCAAGTTGAATAAAATATTTTGATTTGATTTGATTTGATTCGTTTATAATATTAGTAAGGATTCTTCTGTTATACACGCATAACTTACTTAATTATAATACAATTCTTTCTCTCACGGATCTACTAGTAGAAGTAAGTTCATTTTTCGAAATAAGCAGTAGGTACCTTTGTGCATCTTTTCTACTGTGTAAAAGTTAAATAATAATAATAAAGTAATAAAACCTTCAAATTGAAACATTTTCAGCGCACAGAGGTAGGTAAGTGCCGTGCCTTGTAGCTTCCTGGGAATGACAGATTTATGACCGGGGAAGAGTGGAGGCACGCGAGATGTGGTTTTAACGGCTCAGCCAACAACGCAAAGGGGACACGGCCGTAAGGCTTAATTTACGCACGATATTCAAAAGGGTCCGGTTGACCATTGAGCATTGGCATTTCCTGAAGGGTTTATATTTTTGACTTTGCATTTTTTAATGCTGAATAAACTGAAAAATCAATAAATCAAAAAGAAACAAAATTGTCTCGTAATATTTGATTTAATTTATTACATTTAAATAATACAGACCTACATTTTTTTGATTAATATGGCAAATGCTCGTAAAATCATACGCATCGTGTCTCGATCTCCGATGCGTTGTTTTCGAATTATTTAATAATAAATGCGCTGTAACGCACAGCTTTTGCCGGCTAGCCCCTGTCTCCATAACGTCCCATAAGGAACTTCATTCCAAAATATTTCAAAACCACATATTATTATGGGTGGTGCCCCATGACCATATTTACGGATGGTTACGACTACGGAAAGGATTAACTTTCTCTTTTATTTTTGATGGAATAATAACTGCTGTTCCGATCAGGTGTACTGTAAAACATATTTGTCTATTTACTATTGACACAAAAGGTGAGAATTTGTCATAATTTCTTTACCTATTTCTGCCGCCTATCAGTCATCAGTCAGTCATCTTCTGTTTGAAGGGTAAGGGCGCTTGCGCACTTATACGTATTCGGTTCGTGTTCGATCCGCTAATTCTCACTTCGAATCGTTTTTAGGTGTGCATCAGGATGGCGGGCCTCTATCATTTATTTATATTATTTGATAAAGTTATTTATAACGTTTATATATGTGTTACCTAATAATGATTGCTTAGTCGTTTTTTATGTAAAATGACAATTTATACTGGAAAACATATGTTATAAGTGGAATGTTAAAACGCCTACAGCTTATTCAAATACCAATTAATTAAGCTGGAAGTTTTGCTCGTTATTCCTTTCCCATATAACAAACTTTCTTAGGTCCTAGTTCTGTAACCTTTCCCCTATTGAATTTGCTGTCTCATTCTTTCGTCCCAAGGTTGCGTAAAAGAGATTGCTTTTTACCAAAATGTATTGGTCTGTTTTTTTTGCGAAATATTTCATACAGTTTTTGTTATTTTTTTCCTAATTTTTTGTGCCATCAGAATTTAAATATGAAATATTCTGGAGGTAGGTACTAAATTGTGGTTTAATCTGTTACATGAAATAGTTATTAACTTTAATGTTGGAGCATGATCCCGCCATATTGATAATGAAAGCCGGATTTTGTCTAAACTACCAACATACATATAATACATATAATGTTTGGTATCAAATAGTACCAAATGAGTACTAAATTGCAGTGGGTTTTTCAAAACAGAAAGTGATCCCGCCATCTTGACGTTTATCTCACAACCGTCTCAATCACGAATCAAATACGGATAAGTGTGGAAACGCTACGTAAATTTCCCGTTCGATTTTTTCACGTATCGAACACGAACCGATTATGTATAAGTGTGCAAGCGCCCTACCACAGGCAGTCAAATTACTGGATATTGTGACTTGACACAAGTCTGTGTCACAAGATGGCAACGTAATTTGCGTCTTGTCGGGGTTGGCAACATGTACAGTCGGGGTAAGAAAAGAGTCGTCGCCTTAAAGTCAACATTTGCTTGCACCAAAGCAATTATCAGTCGTGCAAACGTTTCATTTCAGACGAAACAGAAATATCGCAATAACAGATTAAATGATTGAGAGTATCAAGTCAACAACTAAAGATAGATACAGTAAAATCTGAAAATTACCCTACAGATAGAGACTCTGTACCAGGGTCGTCTGCTTGGGTCGCTCCGTCTTACCTATTTCTGCCGCAAAGCAGCAGTGCTTGCGTTGCTGTGTTCCGGTTTGAAGAGTAAGATATGGCAGTGAAATTACTGGGTACCGCGACTTACATCTTATGTCACAAGTTGGCAACGTACACTGTGGTTCTTGTGGGGGTTGCAGTTTTGCTGCGAATCTCACAAGAGCCACATGTATTATAGGTGACTGTTATCACTCGCCATCAGGTGAGCATTAATATTTTATTTATTCTTTCGTGTATATTCAAATTGCTCGGCATCATCAAATTAAATACAACGCAGAGTTATTATCGATCGCAAAATTGCAAGACAAAATATTGATACTGAAAACAGTAAAAGTTGTTTATTTGACTAAGTCATTAAAAAGGTTTGATGTCGATATGAAACTAGTTATAGATCAGGTTATTAGTCCTCTAGTTATAGAGGTGTATTACTATTTTGATATTGTTATCATATCAACCTACTTATAATTTTATATGCACTTGTCTACTTAGTACCTACTTTGGTTTCAAGAGGTACTAAGAGTCTATGACTTTATAAAGGAATGAATTTAATAACTCACGAAGGTTTTCGTACCCCGACTGTACTATTGGCGACTGAGCCACTACCATCAGGTGGACAGCCTTCTTGTTTGCTTAATTTTATGAAAAAAAAACTTCGGGAATCCCGATCAAGACCCATAGCAATTTATTGTTGGAATGTATTAAGTATACTCAGCATTAACTATACACTGCCCGTTGTGATCTAGCGTGTCATAATTTAAATTTAGAATAGAGCTATGTTCTATGAGTGACATGTTTTGTATTACTTTATGTATCTAAAATATAGAGCTTCCGAACAAACACTGCGTTTCAGCAATAACTCAGAAACTATTGCATTGAAAAAGTCTTGAATTTATACCTAACAAACCCAACTAATCTAACCATAGAGAAAAACGTGGGAAGGGTCTCGCCTCCCGCACCCCAAGAAGTCTATGAATAAAATTACGCTCCTAATATAAATTTTAAAACGCGATGCATAAAGCATGTGCGTTTCGAGGAGTTCCGACGTTGTATTGTAATTTTATTGCCGGCTCGGAGACGTGAAACTCGATCGGTGAGGTGCAGCAACCTTAACGAAGTCGGTAGGCGGATGGGTGACCATGCTATTCGATTAGAATAGATTGAATCTACTATTAAATATTACATTTTAGTACTTTGTGACTAGGACATATGGTATTTTATATTATTAACCAAGGGGATAAAGCAGTGTCTTATGTCACCGGTACAGATTTAAATCGCGAGCGTAGGTAATGAAGGACTCTATGGTTTAATTAAACCTGAGCGTAGCGAGGAATTAAAGACTAGAGTCCTGAGTGTAGCGAATATTATAAATGCAAAAAAGTGTATCTATCTGTCTGTATGTCACCTCTTCACGCTTAACCCGCTGAACCGATTTAGATGAAATTTGGTATAGAGATAATTTGAGTCCCGGGAGAAGACATATAGGCTAATTTTTATGCCGAATTTTAATGACTTCCCCAAGGAATGCAGACGAAATCGCGGGAAGCAGCTAGTATTAATATAAGATTAAGTAATAAATTATCTTACTTATAATAAGTCACAAAACTTCTGTATATTCTTATATCCCTTTGCTTTTTTAGGTTGGAAAACTAAAACCTACAAATGTAAACAACATGTGAACATGGCGAGATTAAATTTTCTTTTGATTTTTGTGCATATGCTGTCGATTCGGATTCATTATTTGTTCCACCTAACAATAGGTATAAGATTGGTTTTTAAAATAAGTAATGTTGGTGTGAAAAATGATTTTTGTTTGTTCCTCTTTCACGAGTAATCGACTTAACTAATTTTAACGATACTTGGTTTAAAGACAGCTAAGGCCTTGGGAAGTTCCTTGGGGACACAGACAAAGTCGCGTGCAGCGGTTAGCAAGTAATAAATAAGCAATGCCAAATCACAGGAGACTTTGAATCCCGGATGAGCGTAAATCGCTCACATGTCAGATAAAGATTTAGGTTATCTTAACGCTCGGTTGCAGTTATTGCTTGCCTCTCGTTCCTTTGAATCCCTCGTTACGCTCAAGATTCTACTTTTTGCTTAGGATTCTAACTTAGAACCAAATTTGCAGCCATGCATAACAAATAATTATTTTTCATTGTTTTTGAAGTGAATACTTACGCAAAAACAATGAAATTGTCCTATTAAAAATATTTCAAAGTTATGATCGATCATAAAATGCAGTTTGACGTTTAATGTATGAAACATCTCGTATCTAAAAAGTTATCTTAAGACCGATCTCATCCTTTAGATGTAAAAATCGGCACTGAGACTATTGGCTCCATTGATTTACTCAATGATTGGCTCGTTTACACAAGGCGAGTTGACATGCGAGTCAGCTTACAGAGTAGCTACAGTGCAGTAACTCGCATCGTATGGACGCATAGTACGAGTTACTCGCACATACTAGTTGGATAGTAGCTCGCATCCGAGCTACTTCAACATTTCTTGTTTTCACATGCCTTATCCCTCCTCTCTCTCTCTCCTTGGCCTGTCTCGACCCTTCGGGTGTAGGCCTTCAAACTACGCCACTTGTCGCGATCTTCCGCGACCTGAAGCCATTTTTTCCCAGCTGTCCTATTGATGTCATCGTCTCGACGCATCTGAGGTCTTGCTGGGGGACGCTTTTGACCCCACGATCGCCACTCGAGCAATCGCTTGCTCCACGAATCGGCCTTGCGTGCCACATGACCCGCCCATTCCCACTTCAGTTTGGCAACGCGTTTGATGACATCCGTGACCTTACTAAGACTATAAGAAAGGTGAATCAACACACATTGCATCACTTGCAATACAAATATGTAACGTATTCGGGGCTACACACAAGGATGCAATCACTTTCTGCTATTTGCCCCTATATAAAAAACGAAAAATATCTGACGTTGCTTTTTTGCTAAAAATCTTCCAGGAAAATATACGTAGCTTGTTATTAAAACACTTATTTCACAAGTTCCACTTGAATCTTTGTTATATTTAAGTTATTGCGACCGGTTTCGATACATCATCGTCTGCCAATGAACAAATTTTATAGGAAGGGTATTTTTACATAAATATACCCTCACGATTATAATAAAAGCGTCAAAAGTTATTTTGAATGTACCTTCGTTTTGTTGGACAATATTAATAGCAGATTAATCAAACTGTGTCACAGTGCAGTCAAAGTCGCGTATATCAAAAATGAATGAAATTCTAAATATTAAATTGGTGGAATGTCATAAGTGATTAAAATATTAAATTTTACATCGGCATGTCAAGTTAATATTTTAATCACATGATGAGTGATAGTATGGACCTAGATTTATTTAATACTTCTACATATATCCAAATTTAAAACTAGATTCACTAATAACTTTTTTTGGGTAAAATGCCGACTTTGTTCGTGCTTACATAATTGATACATACATAATATTAATTGCATACTACAAATTAGTGTATAACTAGGCTAAGTAGGATATACTTAGATAATATTTTCTAAATTTTGGTTCTATATGTGAAAACGTTTAAATGGCTTAATTTTTCAACACATTTTAACGAAATAATATTAGCTGTAAGTTTTCCAAATACTTTTAAAATAAAATAAAATGATGACATATTTATTTATTTTCATTTGTTAAGTTGCTTGCTTACTACGTATTAATGAGTATTTCCAACGTGGTGAGGTGGTGCAGTACAGTTGATAAGTAGGGTCGTTGAATGAGAAGCACCAAAGGTAACGTCACTTATATTTTTTCACGGTTATAATAATATAAGTTATAATAATAATTAATAGTAAAAGAATATTTTTAAAAACAAGCTTTAATGCCACCTTCCAGCTCCAACATCAGACCCTGGTTACACTCGACGGGGACGACCTTCCAGCTCCAGCATCAGAACAGCTCCATGTCATCATAATATTGCATTGTCACGCGATACATATGCATACAAAGTTTCAGCTCAATCGGAGACCAGGGGGGCTACCGCCTAACTCATAGCGATCACTCGCTATCGCTTTCGTGACATTAGAACAATAGTTCAAATGTCACCTGTGACATTAAAACTATTGTTCTAATGTCACGATAACGATAGCGAGTGATCGCTTTGAGTTAGGCGGTACGGCCGCGGGAAGTGAGACAAATTTAACTTGCAAGATTTCATTACAGACACCGCGGCTACCCTACCGCCTATCTCATAGCGTTTAATCACTCGGTATAATGTCACCTGTGACATTAGAACTATTGTTCTAATGTCACGGAAGCGATAGCGAGTGATCGCTACGAGATAGGCGATGGGGCCGCGGGACAGGTGAAAGTAAATAAAAAAAAAAGAAAGGCACTCTATAAAAAATTGTGAAGACAAACATGAAATCTCACCAAAATAATGTATCAACTTACACATTAGTGCCTATAATTAAAAAAATAAATTTTGGTGCGTCCTCAAGCCTCGTTTGTAGGGTTGCCTGATTTTTTTCCAGCCTATAAGGGACAAATTCTTAAATGGGCAAAAATACGGGATTTCAGTTTTTTACCCGGGACAAAGAAGAATTATACGAGTATTAAATGACATTTTTTAAATTCTATTGTTAACATTTTTCCAAAGATCGAGTCAGTTTTAACTATTTTTATTTCTTAAAAAGTAATTATACGTTTTTTTTTCAAATAGGGGTACCTACATTTATTTCGAAAATCATTGGCCTGTCTCAAAACAATAATCGATAGATTTCATAATAAAAAAGTAGCACGGTTCAAATACGGGACATTTCAAACTATGCCTAAAATACGGGACGTCCCGGGAAATACGGGGCGTCTGGTAATGCTACTCGTTTAGCAAACCAAACCTGATGGATTTCTAGCTCAGAGAGGCATCACCTCGGGGCTATGCAGCGCCCTCGCAGGGTGCATGTACTGATACAAAGTAAATTGTGGAATGAGGTGCTATAATATATATTTCTTTCTAGATATAGCAACTCCATTCATTCCCACCTAACCTGGCTGCATTTTTATATTTGTCACAATTTCATTCCTTCTTGTCACTCAATGTAAACTCAATTGTAAAGTAGAGAGGTGTAGAGTCTACTTTTTTTCCTACTTGCATTTGCAGACATCTTGATTATATTTAGTAAGTATGGACATACAAGGTTATATAAAAAATATGTTTTCTACCTTTAAATTAGGATATTTTGCTTTGTTTTGACGTCAATAAGTGCCTGTAAAGGCCTTTGTTGAATGAAGATTTTTGAATTGCCGACATCAAGGCGTTAATAAGTCACGATGGGTCACACCCCGTCTACCCACTGGACTTTCCCACTGGTGGGTGGATGGGTAGGTAATTCATGATTAACCCTTCACCCATAATCTATCAAGATGTATTTTTATAGTATTGTATTTCATATGGTTATTGTACTCGTAATTCATTTTGTATTATGTTTATATGTTCTTTGTGTGTTGATAATGATGCAAATAAATTGTTTATCTATCTATCTATCTATCTATCACTACGCTAGTGCGATCCGAAATAAGTAGCTATAAGTAAGTATCTAGTAATCGATAAAAGTAAACGATGCCATGACATAATCTAAGATAAATTAATATTTTCACCGGCAATTCTGTTTCTAAAATCAGACAATTAAATAAAAATAGCAACTTTATTTTTTTAATTATAGGCACTAATGTGTAAGTTGATACATTATTTTGGTGAGATTTCATGTTTGTCTTCACAATTTTTTATAGAGTGCCTTTCTTTTTTTTTTATTTACTTTCACCTGTCCCGCGGCCCCATCGCCTATCTCGTAGCGATCACTCGCTATCGCTTCCGTGACATTAGAACAATAGTTCTAATGTCACAGGTGACATTATACCGAGTGATTAAACGCTATGAGATAGGCGGTAGGGTAGCCGCGGTGTCTGTAATGAAATCTTGCAAGTTAAATTTGTCTCACTTCCCGCGGCCGTACCGCCTAACTCATAGCGATCACTCGCTATCGCTTTCGTGACATTAGAACAATAGTTCAAATGTCACCTGTGACATTAAAACTATTGTTCTAATGTCACGATAACGATAGCGAGTGATCGCTTTGAGTTAGGCGGTACGGCCGCGGAAAATGACCTATCTCATAGCGTTTAATCACTCGGTATAATGTCACCTGTGACATTAGAACTATTGTTCTAATGTCACGGAAGCGATAGCGAGTGATCGCTACGAGATAGGCTAGGGCCGCGGGACAGGTGAAAATAAATAAAAGCTTGTAACAAGAAAGGCACTCTATAAAAAAACGTGGAGACAAACATATAAAATCTCACCAAAATAATGTATCAACTTACACATAAAAGTGCCTATAATTAAAAAAAATAAAGTTGCTATTTTTATTTAATTGTCTGATTTTAGAAACAGAATTGCCGGTGAAAATATTAATTTATCTTAGATTATGTCATGGCATCGTTTACTTTTATCGATTACTAGATACTTACTTATAGCTACTTATTTCGGATCGCACTAGCGTAGTGAATAGATAGATAGATAAACAATTTATTTGCATCATTATCAACACACAAAGAACATATAAACATAATACAAAATGAATTACGAGTACAATAACCATATGAAATACAATACTATAAAAATACATCTTGATAGATTATGGGTGAAGGGTTAATCATGAATTACCTACCCATCCACCCACCAGTGGGAAAGTCCAGTGGGTAGACGGGGTGTGACCCATCGTGACTTATTAACGCCTTGATGTCGGCAATTCAAAAATCTTCATTCAACAAAGGCCTTTACAGGCACTTATTGACGTCAAAACAAAGCAAAATATCCTAATTTAAAGGTAGAAAACATATTTTTTATATAACCTTGTATGTCCATACTTACTAAATATAATCAAGATGTCTGCAAATGCAAGTAGGAAAAAAAGTAGACTCTACACCTCTCTACTTTACAATTGAGTTTACATTGAGTGACAAGAAGGAATGAAATTGTGACAAATATAAAAATGCAGCCAGGTTAGGTGGGAATGAATGGAGTTGCTATATCTAGAAAGAAATATATATTATAGCACCTCATTCCACAATTTACTTTGTATCAGTACATGCACCCTGCGAGGGCGCTGCATAGCCCCGAGGTGATGCCTCTCTGAGCTAGAAATCCATCAGGTTTGGTTTGCTAAACGAGTAGCATTACCAGACGCCCCGTATTTCCCGGGACGTCCCGTATTTTAGGCATAGTTTGAAATGTCCCGTATTTGAACCGTGCTACTTTTTTATTATGAAATCTATCGATTATTGTTTTGAGACAGGCCAATGATTTTCGAAATAAATGTAGGTACCCCTATTTGAAAAAAAAACGTATAATTACTTTTTAAGAAATAAAAATAGTTAAAACTGACTCGATCTTTGGAAAAATGTTAACAATAGAATTTAAAAAATGTCATTTAATACTCGTATAATTCTTCTTTGTCCCGGGTAAAAAACTGAAATCCCGTATTTTTGCCCATTTAAGAATTTGTCCCTTATAGGCTGGAAAAAAATCAGGCAACCCTACAAACGAGGCTTGAGGACGCACCAAAGTTCTCGCCTTCTTAAAAATAATTAAGATGAAGCTGTAACAGCCATCTGCTGCTAACAACATAGAAAAAAAGGCGCTGCATAGCTAATAGAGAATAGAAAACCGTTCTGTTATATAACTTTTACAATATAAAATACTTGACATACCTTTTCGTTGGACTTGACCTGAGGCTTCACGATGTAAGGTATTCCCGGCACCGGCCCGAATATCGACGGCATCATGGCTGGCGCGAAGATGACTTTGACAGGTTCACTTTGACAGTGACAGCTCTCTGCCACTTTCACTTCGCGCTTCTCACTTCTGCAGCAACAGTGGCACTCTTTCGCACTGGTCTGTGTTCGACTTTGACAACACTTTGACAGCTCGGATTCTTGACAGGGCTCAGCGCTTTTCATTTCAACGCTGTCAGTGATTACTTCCGCTTGCGAATCATTTGTCGATTCAGTGTACAGTTTTGGCTTCTTGTTATCGCCCGGTATTTGTAAAAGGGGAGTCTTTCTTTTCAAATCTTTTGGCGTCTCCAAAAGGTATGATTTTGACTTTGACTTTACAGTGTGCTCGCTTCTTGTTTCGGCGAAGGGGTACACAAGTAAGGTTTTGGGGGTTTTGTTGTCGGTTTGTAAGGGCTTTTGCGAGGCCCTAAGCAGGGCCCCGTTGTTGGTGCTTCTCGCATCCAATTTGACAGATTTCGCGCTTCGGTGTTATTTACTCGAGCTGTCAGTGAGCTGTCAAAGTCACTTTGTAAAGTGAAAGTCGTTCTTATCACTTTTTATTCAAGTTCCTTTTTGTTTGGTGCGACTCTAAAATTCATAAGCTTAAGTGAAGACAAAATTAATTTAAATTTTAACTGGAAGTTAACTGTGTCTACCACATATATATGATTTCTAGAATAACACTGCACTTTTCACGGCATCTGCAAAACGCCGCAGCATAAGTTATTGTCAATATTTTTTTTAATTGAACAGGTAAGTACCTATAATGTCAATAAATAGCTCAGCTTTTTGTCTTTTATTGCTAAAACATTTTCTTTTATAAATTTAGTTCTCACACAAACAAAACATTCATATCCTATAAACAGTTAAACTTCACAACCACCTTAATAAAAGCACAGTACCGTAACAAAGTTCATTGACCCTCACGAATCACGTGGTGTTGTTTACAAACAAACTGTCAACAAACAAAGTTTTGAAAATCGAACACTCGCCGCCATATTGACACGAACACTTCACTGAGAGCGCACCGACTGACCTTTCGAATTTCGAATGTCAGAATATGATTGTACACTGCCAAAAGTACAGTTGCATTCATGTGATTGCACCGCGAAAAGCGTTGCACACGCGCGTCTCTCATGAAAATCGCAGCCACACTGAAACGTATTTTCCGGAGGCGTACGCCAAGAGGCGTGGCTTGTTTAGACACGCCCAATGGAGTTAGGCTCTAAATTATTACCGTCTAGACTTGGCCAGCCATCTTGTACAACGATATATTTAGAGACAGGAAGTAAAGTTCGACATAATTCTTAATACAATGGCGAGCAATCGGTACGCTAAGCTGTCTGTTAAGAGAAGCTCGTGAGAGGCCTTGGTCAAGGGCGGGATTGGTCGACTTCACACACAGCCTGTAAAGAAATTCCTTCTTCACAGGTGTGTGCAGGTTTCCTCGCGATGTTTTCCTTCGCCGTAAAAGCTTCGAATACCTAAACGTACATATGAATTCCGAAATTCGAATTCGAAACTTGAAAACACATGGTAGAGTCTGGCTAATGAAAGATGAACCTGAGATTTTTTCAAGTAGCAACACTGATACAATGTCCCCATGTAGTTTAGTTCAACATGGTGATTTTGATACTTTGTAGGGTTCGAACCGATCACTCCGCCAATTGTAGGCCGATTTTCAAAATTCTTTTTGAATTCGAAGGAGTTCACTTCCGAGGTGGTTTCATTGTCAAAATGTCCTCTATAAGAATTATGGATCTTTCATCGCATGACTTGGTATAAATTTGAGAAAAAGAAGTCATGAAATGCTGCATTTCGTATTACCGATCTCCAATGATATCATCACTATGGCATAATTTCAATGATGTCATCATTTAATAATGAACAAATGAGCAAAAATCTGACCGGAAATCGTATTTTTCGTTTTGCACTATGATATCATTTGCAAAACCATGAGATCGGCAATAGCATAGGCCCTCTGATCATAGTATCCCAGGCGAATCTATGAAAACCCTCAAATTTCATAGGCAAGTCCAACGTGTTTCATGTTTTTTCTTAAGATATTCAGGTGTTTGCATCTGGTAGCCATCATGTCATGCTACTGAGCTGATGATGGAAGGTTTCTGGCAGCTAAGGAGTTCGGGATTAATCTTTCAAAATCGTTTAGAGCAAAAGACGTTTTATTTTAAGTTATTCTGGTGTTTGCTTTTTCTCAAAGTCGCACTCGAAGTCGCGTGTATTAAATTTACTAAAAAGATTTAATTTTTTTATAAAGAATAAAACCGTCTTCAAAACCACCAAAAAGTCATTATACACACAGAATACAACATCAGAGCTTTGCATTGAAGTCGGTGCCAAGCTATGATCACCTGGAAGGTCTTAAAAAATATAAGAACAATTTAATGTAGTTAGTTTAAATTGAATGTACTCTTGCGGTGGTCCCACTGTCACCAAAGTCAGGATCTGATAATGCGATCCAAGAAAAATTGAGGGAAACCTGTTAGAACGTGTTTCAACATTGCCCAATTATATAAAAGGAGAAGAAGTTCCCATCTATACCGGGTTATTTTTCCAGCAGGAGCCAAATTTTGTGTGCTTGTTTAAGACAAGTAAAATGAAGATCTTTTACTATGGGAGCAAACTCGAAATCGCGAAAAAAAAATCAGCTGTTCCATACAAATGTTCAACATCCACTGAACCTAAATGTATGGAACAGCTGATTTTGTTTTCGCGATTTCGAGTTTGGTCCCATAGTAAAAATTGTTCATTTTGGTTGTCTACACAAAGCATACAACAAGCATACAAAATTTGACTGCTGATGGAAAAATAACCTGGTAGACGCACGCACAGCCGTAAAGTAACCGCTAATGATTGAAACGTGAAATTTAGACAGTTGTTTTAATTCAAAATGCAGACGCACACTAAGAAGGGAATTTAAAAAATGTTAACCCTGAAGGGATGAAAAAGAGGTTGCAAGTTTGTATGGATTTTTTTTAAATTAGCAACGATTTTGGTAAAACTTGAGATTCATGCCCTTACAAACATTTCATTGAACACGTATTTCATGGTTTATTCCAATTGATCCCCTTATGGTGCAAAATAGGGGTTGAAAGTTTCTATAATATTTAAAATCTGCTCTAATTTCTATGAAATTTATTATTCGAGCCCCTGGATGTAAATAACAGTCTGCTATACAATAGGTTACAAAATTATATTACGGGAAGGTATAAAATTCCCACGGGAAAACAATAATAACGCGGGAGAAGCCGCGAGCGGAGAGCTAGTCTAGCATACCCACCCATGGCGGCAACCGCAACGTTAGCGTTAGCAACGACGTGATACGCAACCCAAATTTTTACCGAAGGGAGTCTCTATACCAGGGTCGTCTGCTTGGCTACCTCCGTCATGCCTATTTCTGCTGAAAAGCAGCAGTGCTTGCATCGCTGTGTTCCGGTTTGAAGGATAAGATACGGCAGCGAAATTACTGGGTACTGTGACTTTACATCTAACATCACAAGTTGGCAACGTACACTGTGGTTCATGTCGGGGTTGCAGATTTGCTGCGAATCCCACAGAGCCACATGTACTATAGGTGACTGTTACCACTTACCATCAGTATACTTATTTTCCAACTTAGTTGTATAAAAATAATTGAAAACTGTAATTTTAGCGGTACGTCCAACGTGTTTCATGTTTTTTCCCAAACTATTCAAGTATTTGCATCTGTTTTTTAGTCATGGACCGAACTGATGATGGAAGGATCCCTAACTTTCAGTAGTAAGAGGTTGGTTTTTTTAAATACAATAGGCACGTATTGACCATTTGTCGCATTCTTTCAAGTTACCTCGATGAGCTGGTGTTAAATTCACTAAAAATATACACTTATAAAAATACAATAAATAAAAACACGTATGAGTAAAAATAGTAAGTATTCAGATAAAATTACATTTCTATATTGAAGTCGGTGCCACACGATGATCTCCTAGAAAGTCTTAAAATTTGGCATGTGAAAGCCAAATAAATAATAATAAATAAAGAAAATAAACGCTGGAAAGGGGAAATATTAAACGACGAGTACGACATTAGGTAAATAAAGTAATTGTATTTTGCTTATCATTTACGGTTGGTAGGTACCATGTTAACCACCACGGTCACAGAACACATATACACGGTACCACGGTTTACAAAACATAATATTACCCGTGGTACCATTGATTAAAGGTACCACGGCAAATAAATTTTTCCGTAGTACCATTGATGGTACTATCTAATGGTACCACGGAAAACAAACGGTCAGTTCACATAACATGTTCGTAACATCAGACTTTAGTAGCATATCTATTAAAAGAAGTCATTAGGAGTGGAGCTGATCTCATGTCGAAAGAGATTTATTGTTCAAATAATCTTTAACTGTATGTTTATTACCCATTTTAAATACAATAGAATCGGGTCTATATCGCGGTAAACAAGAACTATATTAACTTACTGTTTCCCGACGACGTTTCGGACAAATTGCATCAGCCCCCCTAGCACGACCACCGAAATACGATATGATCGAACGATATGTCGATATGAACTGTTTAAAAATTTTGAATTTTTTTGTTATTTCTAAGTTTTGAGTATTTTTCGGATATTGTTATTGTTATTTTGGGCATTGTATTCAAGGTAGCTCTTATATCTAACATTTTTTGCCAGTTTATATCGCTATATCGTTTTGTGATATCGTGTTTAGGTGCTCATGCTACGGGGGCAGGCCGTGTACTTAGGTGCTCATGCTACGGGGGCAGGCCGTGTATTTAGGTGCTCATGCTACGGGGGCAGGCCATGTATTAAGGTGCTCATGCTTCGGGGGCAGGCCGTGTACTTAGGTGCTCATGCTACGGGGGCAGGCCGTGTATTTAGGTGCTCATGCTACGGGGGCAGACCGTGTACTTAGGTGCTCATGCTACGGGGGCAGGCCGTGTACTTAGGTGCTCATGCTACGGCGGCAGGCCTTGTATTTAGGTGCTCATGCTACGGGGGCAGGCCGTGTACTTAGGTGCTCATGCTAAGGGGGCAGGCCGTGTATTTAGGTACTCATGCTACGGGGGCAGGCTGTGTGTTTAGGTGCTCATGCTAAGGGGGCAGGCCGTGTATTTAGGTGCTCATGCTACGGGGGCAGGCCGTGTATTTAGGTGCTCATGCTACGGGGGCAGGCCGTGTATTTAGGTGCTCATGCTACGGGGACAGGCCGTGTTTTTAGGTGCTCATGCTACGGCGGGAGGATGTGTATTTAGGTGCTCATGCTACGGGGGCAGGCCGTGTATTTAGGTGCTCATGCTACGGGGGCAGGCCGTGTATTTAGGTGTTCATGCTACGGTTCAAACCGCTGAACCGATTTAGATGAAATTTGGTACAGAGATAGTTTGAGTCCCGGGAAAGGACATAGAATAGCTTTTATTGCAGAAATCATCATTTAAAGGGGTGATGTAGGGTTGGAAGTTAGGGAGAAGAATCAATAACCGTAGAACCAATTTATATGTTTGGTATTGAGATAATTTGAGTTGTGGGGAAGGAAATAAGCAGATTGGACAAAAAATAAGCTTCACAAATTACTAATTACACGCGGACGAAGCCGCGGGCAAAAACCTAGTATAATATAAGTAAATATAATTAATGTGTACGCGTGAGGCAGCCACGGTGCTGGGGCGCCGGCGGCGGTAAGAGTATCAGTGGCGCTGTGGACTTGCCTTCCAATTCCGGGGTTCGAGACCTCCATGTACCAATGTGTTGTTCGTTATTCGAATTTCATATATTTGTCCAACGCTCCTACGGTGAAGGAAAACATCGAAAGGCAACTTGCATGCATCTGCGAAGAAATTTAAAAGTGTATGTGAATTCGACCAATCCACAGTGGGCCAACGTGGTTGACTAAGGCCTAAACACCCTAACTTAGGTTAGGATAGGCTCAAGCTTTCGGTGGGGACATAATTATGTATATGAACTGTGGTAATGTGTGTGATAATTGTAATTTAGATTTAACATATACCACATAATCTATTTAGTATAGATAGATAATATACTACTAATATTATAAAGCTGAAGAGTTTATTTGTTTGTTTGTTTGAACGCGCTAATCTCAGGAACTACTGGTTCGAATTGAAAAATTCTTTTTGTGTTGGATAGTCCATTTACCGAGGAAGGCTTTAGGCTATATAATATCACGATTTTGTTATTTTCGGACATCCACGCAAACGAAGTCGCGGGCACAGCTAGTAAATGATAATAGCTCCTAGTTCGCATATAAAAAAACGGCAACTTAATTGATAGCATGAAATCAGAATCGGCGTTTGATTCCCACGTGCCGTCGCGTCGCCTTGTCGCACAACCCAATTCAATTAGTATCGTGTCCCATTTTTAAAGGCGCCTCCCCCCCCCCCCTTCCCTTCCCCCCTTTCGTCATTAATATTCAACGCGCGCCTTTTGTTGCGGAAAAATCAACAGCCGTAACGAGATTCAATTGTCTTTTGCACATTTTAAAATGTCGTCAGGTATCGGCATAGAGCGGATTACATGATGGCCGCCGTACAATAAGTGAAAAAAAAACTTTTTCAGGTTGAAAGTAATACTTTTCAGCCCTAGGGACAATCGTTTTCAACGGACAATGTACAAATTATGAAAAAAAAACAAGTTCTATTTTCACTTTTCTATTGCACCATGTTCCAACTCCAGGAATGTGATTGAGTGGCTGAATAGAAATTCAGCCACTCAATCACAGTGTCAGGTAAAACTGAAAAATTATAAAGTTAGGTAGTTATAAACCAAAAAAAATAATTTTAAATAACTTTATTATAACTAACTCTCAACTATTTCTATATTTTTTTAATGATGAAAATTAGAAATAATGTCTGATTAGCTGGTCAAGCTGTTTCGGAGGAGTTTGGTAACAAACACTGTGACACGAGAATTTTATATATTAGGATTAATTAAAAGTAAAATTATCGCTAAAGACTCGCCTTAAGCAGACGAGAAATGGTGCTCAAGGCCCCAAAATTTGTCTTGGAGGCCATATCCACACAGTGGTCCGGTAGACCGGTCCCGTAATCCGTAGACAATCCCAAGCAATAACAATTATTAGTTAATTAACGGGCGGAGGTGAACAGGTATTTTGTACTAGTGCGGGCACGGAGCGGTACGCGATGTCGATAAACTGCTTTGCTCCTTGAAGTAAATGTTACCAAATCTATACTAATGTTATAAAGAGAAAAGATTTGTATTTTTAAAGTGAAACTTTTTTTTACATCGCTTCAAATTTTTTCGTCCATCTATCGCATGTCGCATTCATCACGGCTTATACGTCCCCACCGAGGGGCTCGAGCCTACCCTATGTTAGGGTGATTAGGCCTTAGTCAACCACGCTGGCCCAGTGCGGATTGATCGACTTCACATACACCTTTGAATTTCTTCGGAGATTTTGACAGGTTGCCTCACGATGATTTCCTTCATCGTAGGAGCGTCAGACAAATGTACATTGAAATTCGAAACGAAAAACACAGTGGTACATGGCGGTCTCGAACCCGGACCTCCCGATTGGAAGACAAGTGCCGAGTCCAAAACACAAAAACATGAGATCTTTAATTTCACTACTTCATATAAATCGAGAATGGTATATCTATGCGTTAGATCTTCGACTTTAAATCAAGGTGGGAGCGGTTCGATACCCACTGCTACGACTCGCCCACTGCTACGCGTAACGGCACCATGCGCCGTAGAAGTCCGAGTCCGCAATGAATGACCAAGTCAACTCGGTAGATGAGAAAATCAACTCAGGTCAACGGGCTGGATGACGAACCCGAGTTGCCCGAGTTATTTAACTCGAGTCGCCCGTCGCTAAAGCGTACTATCAATATTTTTATTTGAAAATATAATAAATACTTATCGATAATTTTATCGACAAGTCCACATCTCTTCAAACAGGGGTCTGCTTTGGGTCAATTCAGCTTATCTAAGTTTGTAAGTTGCCTCAGCTAACCCTTTGACTGAGTTCACGTGTAATTCGAAACTAATGACGAGTGAGGTAATATAACTCTGGGTTTACGGATTAGAGCGTGTTGATTTTGATACTGCTGCCAACTTTGAATTGGAATTTAGGCGAAAACTCCTCCAAGATACAGGGCGAATAAATTCCTGGGATATATGAGCGAAAATAATATAGTAACTGCAAGCAGTGTTATTTAATTTATAAATCATAAACCATTTTATTAGTGTAATTTTCGGTGCATAATAAGGTCCTAACTAGAATTAGATTCTCAAAAATTTACGTCAAAAACTACGTTTCGCCATCAAAATGCTTAACACAGTGTTTAATTTTTTCCTCCATTTTATTCCATAACCTCCCCCCGCACGCGCACTTGGTGACGCTCACTTCGCAACGGGCCGTGCAGCAGAAATCGTAATATTTAAATTTCGCCATAACTTAAAACCAAACGTCCAATTTTAATCATTCAAATACCAAATATTATCTACATAAACTGTACTTAGTGATGAAATAATTTATTTTGATAAGGATTAATAGCATGAGAAAAATAAATGCGTTTAAATGTAGTCCAAAAAAAATTCAAGATTTTTAAATAAAAAAATGGTTGTTGTGCCTCACTCGACATAGATAGGTATAGTGTGTCGCGGACTTTTTTGTAGATATTTATAAGATCTACAATTAATTAGAACATTTTATGGTTCTATCTTTTATAGTTTAGGCAGCGTACGCAAAATAAGTACTTTTCTGGTTGATTTTTTGCACCTTGTGTCCGAAAAACCCAAATATCTTACGGAGCCCTATTTTTTTCCAAAATAAAATTTAGCCTATGTTACTCGTGGATAATGTAGCTTTCGAATAGCAACAGAATTTTTAAAAAGGGTCCAGTAGTTTTTGAGCCTATTCATTACAACCAAACAAATAAACAAAGTTTTCCTCTTTATAATATTAGTGTAGAAAAATAAAAACCGACTTCAAAAACACTGAAAAGTTACAAATTTTAAGACTTTCTAGGAGATCATCATTTGGCACCGACTTCAATATAGAAGTGTGATGTTGTTTGTACCTATTCTTATATTATTTTTAACTTTTCAGTGTTTTTGAAGTCCGTTTTTATTTTTTGTAAAATATTATTTATTTTTAACTTTTTAGTGAATTAAATCTTTCTAGTGAAAGAAACCCTAATTTAATATCAGAAATTTTCATGGGATCCCATTATCACATCCTGACTTTGGTGACCTTGGAACACCCCAGGAGTATACTCTGTCGGATACAAAAAGAATTTTGAAAATCAGTCTACAATAGCTAAGTAATCGCTTAACATACACTCAAAACACGCTGGACACACCTAAAAATTTAAGGGTTTGCCTCGATTTTTATGGGATCCCATCATCAGATCCTAACTTTGGTGACCATGGAACTATCCTTGGAGTACCTATCCTCTATCGAATACAAAAAGAATTTTGAAAATCAGTCCACAATTGGCAGCGTAATCGCGTAACATACACACAAAAAAAACATACGCATCGAATTGAGAACCTCCTCCTTTCAGTAGTCGGTTAAAAAGCTAATAACGTCAATTTTCTATGCAATAAACAATCCCAAGTATAAAACTACAAAAATATAATAACAAAATAATTTTAACAATGAATAAAATATAAATTAGTTAAAAATGTCAAAAAATAATAAAGTAAAAAAAGGCTTATTTAACTTACCTTTCGCAATGGTGAACACAGGTGTTGACAATAAATCCTGTAGGATATCATGGACACCGTCGAGTGCAGAAAATGTAGGAGGGAGGACAAACGCGGATCCACCGTCGTGGGCATGATGGGCATGCCCACAACCCTAATACTAGAATTGTGACGTCACACTTTCATGGTCTATTAAGATCGATAGGCTGATGATATTATGCCAAATGCCTTAAAAAACAATGAATCTTGGTCAGAGTGTCATGTGTTTTGAAAACAACTTTATAGCGATGCACTAAACGATCATGAGCGTGGTCATACTCCGCCTCGCACTTAGCCGATTCTCAGATGGATGGCTGTGACCACAATTTTTTTTGAAGGCTGGATCCGCGCCTGAGGGAGGATGACTTTGGAATCCAAAGTCATCCTCCCTCCTACTCAAATGTATTTGATCCAAAGTTTGGATCAAAGACATTTGAGTGTTGACTAACATAAGGCTACCTACATAAATTGATATAACGCCGATGAAGTGTAATGACCTCCTAAATCTCCTGACATTTTGTCTTTTTATGATTCTTATGTTTATGGATGTAAAATACGATTTCGCAAGAGACCACAAAACTGCATTTCGTAATGTATAATGCCAAATTAAAGATTCCTATGATGATAAATTTACAATATAAAAATTTTCCGGTAATACGTGTAAAAAAATAAACGTATTTTTTGTTTCCCCTAAAATTGTCCTTTTTTAGATAGGAGGTCATTACACTTCATCGTTGATAATATTTATACCTACACGAAAAATTTCATTTCATTACTTTGTATAAAACATTTATTTTTTGCAGATGTAGGTTCGTACGTTATGATTTTGAAGAAATATTGCTCAGAATATCGATTATTAGCATCTAAATGCCTAATTTTAAACTTAAAACCTCGAGAATTTTTAACTTTTTTTTACTAAATTAAACTAAATTACAAAAAAAGCAAAACGTACAAACATTTACGGTGTAGTAAATCTAATAAGACCAAAATTGTCTCATTCCGTAAAGGTTGTACTGAATCTAATAAGACCAAAATCGTCTCATTTCGTAAAGTTTAAGAGGGGTTAAAACGTTATCGCCCAAAACAATATTTCAATAAGTAATGCACGCACTTGTATCGAACTTTCAACTCTAAGGGGTGTGCAACAAATTGCATTTTTGAACATGCCTACTCTAGCTATGAATCGGCACTTCACAGTCCTCTGAAGTTTGAGAATTTCACAGAGAGCGATAGTGACAGATTTTAAACTACACAATAGGTGGAGCTCCTCCGATAGTCGCAGCGAAGCACTGAGCCTTGACGAACAATGGGGAGTGAGTTTGGTGCCAATCCAAAATTTATGAGGGTATATAGGGTGACCATGAATAAGGATAGCGACTTAAATTTTTTAGATTTTAGAAGTTTTCCTAAGATATTGAGGAGTCCAGGCGAAGCTCGCTTCCACCTTCGGCCTTATCATCACTTACCATCAGGTGAGATGAAAGCTAAGAGCTTCTCTGTCGTATGTAAAAAAAATCAGCTAATTCTAAAATACTCGTATGTTCACGGTGAACAAAAGAAAAATAATAATAATGTGGCGTTATAAAACCACGAAGCGAGGCAAGTGAAACTTTATTTCAGATCGTAGGCATTCAACAGAAAAATTTCGGAAAATTATTCGATTTTGTGGTATTAACATCGCGTTTTTATTGTTAACTTATTTGTTTTTTCTGCTTAAAAGAAAATTATAAATAAAAAGCTAATTAAGTAGGTACTTACTTAATAAAAACAAAAAATATAAAAAAATAAAAATGTACAAATTAATAAAAAACAAAAAGTATATTTTTGAAAAATAAAAACTGCTGGCTGTACACCAGGATCCAACCACTGCCACACAAAATCAATGTCGAAGATCTAACGCATAGACCAATCCTGATACCTACATGAAGATCTCATAGTTTTATGTAATGCGGCATGCGATAGATGGATGTAAAAAATTTGGTGCAGTGTAAAAGAAAATCAGTAACAATACCAACCTCAAAATAATACCAACATCACTCCTTTGATTTTGAAGGCGATGGGAATGATTGATGACCATGAGTTGTTTGGTACCGACGTCAAAATAAAAAAATGTTATGTTGATATTCCTACATTACTTTTGACGTTTTTGTGTTTTTGAAGTCGGTTTTTATTATATGTTATTAATATTTATTTTACTTCAATCTTTTGTGTGAATGTGAATTTAATACCAGCTCACCGAAGTTACTTGAAATAATACAGCTTAGGGTCAATACATGCCTATTGTATTAAAAAAGCTAACCTCTAACTCTAAAAATCAAGGATCCTTCATCATCAGCTCGGCTTATGACTACCAGACGCAAATACCTGAATAGCTTCAGAAAAAACATGATACATGTTGAACGTGCCTATGGTTTCTCTCGATTTCCCATCACCAGATCCTGACAGTTTTTAGACTTTTTCTTAAACTGCAGGCCTAGTATGGATCTTTCATCGTATGACATGGTATTGAGATAAAGAAGTCATGAAATGCTTCATTTGGTACTAGCTGTGCCCGCGAACTACGTTTCGCCATCAAAATACTTAACAGAGTGTTTAGTTTTTTTCTCCATTTTATTCCATAATGATTCAACTTTATTCTGCCTTTCTTGAGCATCGGCCATTTCGAAATTAGGACAATTTTCCTAGGTTCGTAATACTCTTTTTCTAACAGTCTACAGAATTAAATACATTACATATTACTATAAACACTAAGTATAATTATTGTTTTAGAGACATTATTGATATTAATAAATTCTTCTTCAGTAGAAAGAACTACACAGTTGCAAGAATAATCTTTATCGTATTCATGTTTCGAATTAAAATAAACAATTGTTAATAAATTAGAACTGTATACGAATAAAGTTTAGATTTTATAATGGGTGTTGGTAACACCAACAAAATATATTTTTTGGATATGACAACTTGGCCAATTTTGACTGGTCGTACAGTAAGCTCCTTGTCAAGCTATACTGTTTGACCTTTGAACCGTTCTTATGTCGCTCGTAATACTGGCGGTTTTCGTAGAGTTAATGTATAGCATGAATGGGGGGGTTACTGTACAAATACGTTTTCCATATTCGATATCCGATCACGGAATACAGACACGGAGTTTCGTGAACGTAGCGCAGACGTTCGTTTCTTCTCATTCTTGATTTCTACCATTCTACCTAAACGTACGTACAGAACGTGTTCCGTTCGTAATAAAAACGAACGTGTGCGGCAGTCAGTGAGTATTTTGTATAGATTTGATACATTCGGATGCCCGCATTCAGAAAACGAATGCGAAATAAGGTATTTATGCGGTTAGCCTTAAAATGTATTGAGACTTCCGTTTTTGTAACGTGTACTGTGCGATATAGTGTTGCTGGCATAGTTCGGTTAGCAAACTCGCCGTGATGACTAACATCACTTTAGTTAGTTAGTTAGTTCACGATCGTTGAATTATCACGGTCTCGAAGGACACTAAACACAGGTAACATCTAACATCGAACATCCAATAGGCCCCGAAGCGGTTCTCAAACTTTTTTGGTGATGGAACCCTTTTGGAAAGCGAAATACTTGACGGAACCCTAAAATAAAACAATAGTTTTTAAAAGTGTATTCTTTATTAATAAGCATAATAAAAGTTCGACCAGAGAGGGTGTTTTGATTTTTCTAAATTATTGCGGAACCCTTATAGGGGTATTGTGGAGCCCTAGGGTTCCGCGGAACACACTTAGAGCATGGCTGCTCTAGGTACCCTTCAGCGCCTACTTTCATTTAATACCCCTATTGCTGGGTTTGAAAAGCAACTGTTATCCGTCTTTTTTGAGCGGCGGCCATGTTGAATTTACGTCAATGTTGCTACGTTCATAGTGCTCTACTGATCAAGGCCTTTCATTTAATATCCATATTGCTGGGCTTAGAAACGAACTTTTATCGGTTTTTTTTAGCAGCAGCCATATTGAATTTTGTGCTATTTTCCTAGGTTCATAGTGCTCTACTCTTCAAGGCCTTTCATTTGATACCTATATTGCTAGGTTTGGAAACGAACTTTTATCCACCTTTTTTGAGCGGTGGCCATGTCGAATTTACGTCAATATTGCTAGGTCCATAGTGCTCTACTCTTGAAGACCTTTCATTTGATACCTGTATTGCTAGATTAGAAAACGAACTTTTATCCACCTTCATTGAGCGGCGGCCATGTTGAATTTATTTATGTGTTGCTAGGTTCATAGTGCTCTACTCATCAAGGCCTTTCATTTGAGACCCATATTGCTGGGTTTGGAAACGAACTATTATCCATTTTTTGAGCGGCGGCCATGTTGAATTTATAGCAATTTTCCTAAGTTGCTATAAATTCAACTCTACTCTTTTAGGCTTTTCATTTGATACCCATATTGCTAGGTTTGGAAACGAACTTTTATCCTTTTTTTTGAGCGGCAGCCATGTTGAATTTAGGTCGATTTTGCTAGGTTCCTAATGCTCTACTCTTCAAGGCCTTTCATTTGATACCCATATTGCTAGGTTTGGAAACGAACTTTTATCTATCTTTTTTGAGCGGCGGCCATGTTGAATGTATGTCAATGTTGCTAGTTTCATAGTGCTCTACTTATCAAAGCCTTTTATTTGATACCCATATTGCTGGGTTTGAAAAAGAAATTTTTTCCATTTTTTGAGCGGCGGCCATGTTTAATTTAGGGCAATTTTCCTTAGTTCATAATGCTCTAGTCTTTTAGGCCTTTCAGTTGATACCCATATTGCTAGGCTTGGAAACGAACTATTATTCTTCTTTTTAGAGCGGCGGCTATGTTGAATTTATGTCAATGTTGCTAGGTTCATAGTGCTCTACTCATCAGGGCCTTTCATTTGATACCCATATTGCTGGGTTTGAAAACGAACTTTTATCCTTTTTTTTGAGCGGCGGCCATGTTCAATTTAGGTCGATTTTCCTAGGTACCTAATGCTCTACTCTTCAAAGCCTTTCATTTGATACCCATATTGCTAGGCTTGGAAACTAACTTTTATCCACCTTTTTTGAGCGGCGGCCATGTTAAATTTATGTCAATGTTGCTAGGTTCATAGTGCTCTACTCTTCAAGTCCTTTCATTTGATACCCATATTGCTAGGTTTGGAAACTAACTTTTATCCACCTTTTTTGAGCGGCGGCCATGTTGAATTTATGTCAATGTTGCTAGGTTCATAGTGCTCTACTCATCGATGCCTTTCATTTGATACCCATATTGCCGGGTTTGGAAACGAACTTTTATCCGTTTTATTTGAGCGGCGGCCATGTTGAATTTAGGGCGATTTTCTTATGTTCATAGTGCTCTACTCATCAAGGCCTTTCATTTGATATGCATATCACTGGGTTTGGAAACGAACTTTATCGGCAGTCATGTCAAATTAAGTCAACGTGGCTAGGTTCAATGTGTTCTACTCTTTAGGTTCTTCGTTCGATATCCATGTTCCTTGGGTGGATCCAAAAAAATGTGATCCGTCATTTTAGACATTAGGATCAAGAGTCCCGTCCCGTCCCTCTACGCGTAACCCAGAAAATTGCAGTGAGATATTTTTTTAAATTATCAATATTAATCTATTACTTTTAATAGTTTTAAAAGGATGAAAGAGTTTGATTCCTTAGTCCTAATGTAAAAACATATAACACCTTTCAAAATACCTTGAAAAGAGTATCTTCATTTTTCAACATTTCAAATATTTCAAAAATTGTACCGATTTTGTGAAAATTAGTCAAGAATTAAACCAATCTACTCTACTACTACTATGGTCACTCGATAAGTATTATCATAAAAAATGCTTTATACATTGGTTGTATGGCTTGATCTTTTTGCCTTACCACCACGGTACGACATAAGAAAAAGACAATTTGGTTGGCGAAATCCAGTTGGGCACAGCCATTAACAGAAAATATTAAATTTTATTTGTACTATGTGAAACACTTCATTCCTGCCTTTCAATTTTCGAAATCCAATTACTTAAGATCAGGCTGTATGGCGTAGTTCCATTGCCTTTCCTTTGTGGAAGAAAATACCTTCTCTCTGTACTATATGACAGACTTGTCAAAATAATTTCACGTGCGCCATGTTGTTTTTCTACCTAAAGCCAATTCGAAAATTTTATATGGTATTTTTTCACTGAAAATAAAATGTGAATTTAAACAAACGAAATTATGCCTAAATGTTCTTCCGGAAAATTCTAAGCATTGTGGTGTAAGCCACATCAAATTCTGTCCAGTAGTTTCGGAGATCTTTCCGGACAAACAGACAAACAAACAAACAAACAAACAAACCAACAAACAAACAAACAAACAATTTTTTTAAAAACTATTCTATCGTGTTCTGCTAATGATTTTAAGGCGACCTGTGTATTTTTTTTTTAATATTTCGCAATTACAGATTTTTGTACCCCTACGATTTTATTATATATAGAGATTACCGATCTCCAATAATATCATCACTATGGCATAATTTCAATGATGTCATCATGATATAATGAACGAATGATCAAAAATCTGACCGAAAATCTTATTTGTCGTTTTGCACTGTGACTTGCCTGTGAATAGGCAGGTCTGAAATCGCTATTCTTTTGTGAATTCTTTCCATACAATTTTTTTTTACAAAAAATAGAACCGACTTCAAAAACACTGAAAACTTAAAAATAATCTTCGATTGAAATCGGCGCCAAACGATGATCTCCTAGAAAGTGTTAAAATTTGTCACCGACTTCGAGCTGGTATTAAATCAGTGTTTTCCTCGATTTTCTATGGGATCCCATCATCCGATTCTGACTTTGGTGATTACTTTTTTGTGATTTAATACTAGCTCACTTTCGGTGAGTCACGCCTATTTTGCCACCCTTATTGTAGGATTTTTTTTCCAAATTTATATGGGACCAACTTCGAGGTATACGCTATCCAATAAAATTATCAAAATCGGACTACTCTATAAAAATTTATGCGTGGTCATACATCACAATCAGTGAATGAACAATCAATTATCCCCTGTTAGGGTTGAAATTTTTTTTACAAGTTTATAAGAAACCAACTTCGGGGTACCTATTCCCTTTCCAATAAAAAAAAATATCAAAATCGGACTACTCTTTAAAAAGTTATGCGTGGTCATATATTAAAAAAAAACACTTGAACCTCCTCCGTTTTTTCCTCGGTTAAGAACAGTGAGTGCCGTCACCCTACTCGGTGAAGAGGGGCGCCCGCTTAAATCTGTTTTTGAGTTATCGGGGCAGCATTGTCCGAACCAGAGCGGCTGATTTGTGGCCTCCGCGTTCAAAGTTTGGACTGATAGCTCCCGCACCTTTCGAAACCAGCTTCGAACAGATGAATCCTCAAAACCGGCCGAGTTGGACTAGCGCAGCGAGGGTTCCATACAAATTTATCAAGTGTATAAGTTCCTAACTATTTACGTTTTTACGGTTTTCCGATTTTTCCCTCAACATGTGATATAAGTCCTTGCTTCTTTCCAAATTTCATGGTTCTAGGTCAACGGGAGGTACCGGAGGGAGGCTCTGTACCAGGGTCATCTAAATGGGAAACTATTTCTGCCGCAAAGCAGCAGTGCTTGCATTGCTGTGTTCCGGTCTGAAGGGTAAGATATGACAGTGAAATTACTCGGATGTGATTTTACATCTGCCCCCATAGACAAATGCCTCACGCTAAATTTTCTGCAGTCGTTTTGCAGAACAAATGTATGGAGATGTCATTAGCTGCGGAAAAAATAGCGTGAGGTTGTAGTAAGCTCATGTCATTTCCATACATTTCTTCTGCGGAACGACTGCGGAAAAGTTAGCGTGTAGCATTGGTCTAGGGGGGCTGATGTTACAAGTTGGCAAGGTACACTGTGGTTCTTGTGGGGGTTGCAGTTTTGCTGCTAACCTCACAGGAGCCACAAATGTATTATAAGGTGACTGTTCCCACTTACCATCAGGTGGTTTACTTGTTTGCTAACTTAGCTGAAAGAGACCTTAGACCCGAGTCATCATCATCATCAACAGCTTATATACGTCCCCACCGAGGGGCTCGAGCCTACCCTAAACTAGGGCGATTAGACCTTAGTCAAACCCAGGGCTGTAGCTAGAGTCGAATCTGAGGTAGGGCAGCATTGGTTACAGGTAGGGCAGATCAATTATGAATTTTTTCTCGAATCAATCACTATGTGTATGTAAATGTACATTATGTACATTTACATACACATAGTGATTGATTTAGGAGCTCGTGATTCGAGGGCAGATCAATTATGAATTTTCTTTATATTTCCGCCCTACCTGTAACCAATGAGGTCAGTGATGTAGAGGTATGAGGAATACCATAGCTAACATTACCAACATGAGTTGACAAACCGGTTGCCATGGAACTAGGAGTAGCGATTGTATTTTGTGCTTCCACCTTGTTTTGAGCAGTGAGATTCTTCGTGGTCAATTTGCTCTTCAACTCTTCGCTTTTTTTTTCAAAGTAAGCCCGTATATCCATCGCAAAATCAATGAATCTTTAATTTATAGCAATAAAAATAACAATTGTATCGATTTTTGACTAAAACACAAAACACTTCACTTAACCAAACTACAAACAAACATAATCAATCTCAAGTTTAATGTTTATTTTAGTTTAAAAGGGGATTCCCTATACTACAGATTGCAATATAGCCCATATTGCAATCTATGGTACGGGGAATCCTCTCTGGATCACAGATATTACCTCTCACCTACCTGGCGGTCGCATGCTACCGGTGTGACGTCACGCTATGATTTTTTTTTATAAATACCCTCAAAAATTTTTTTTTCACAAAATAAAAAATATTTTACAACTAAAGCATATTTTTCATTGTGTAAAAAGCGATGTATTAATTTATAAATTTTCTTTCGTGAGGGTATTTTTCACTTTCAATTATTGCATAGCGTAAAGCCACACCGGTCGGATACGACCAGTTGGCGGCTGACGGGTTCTCGTATAATTAAATAGACCCAGCTATGTGATGGCGCTTCAAATGCCATGTATACCTACACAGAATCAAATATTTTTTTTAATATGCAGTGAATGTCACAATCTGTGGTATGTTCGGAAAGTTTAACCTATCGCTACAATTTTTTTTATCTCAAACTATCAACAAACAATTTAATTATTATAATTTATCTTAGTTTTTGGTATTTTTAAGGTAGGGCATTGTGATTTCAAAGTAGGGCATTGCCCCACAATGCCCCCCCCCCTAGCTACAGCCATGGTCAAACCACGCTGACCCAGTGCGGATTGGTTGACTTCACATACACCTTTGAATTACTTCGCAGGTGAGTGCAGGTTTCCTCAGGATGTTTTCCTTCACCATAGGAGCGTCAGACAAATGTAGGTACATATGAAATTCGTGAAACGAAAAACACATTGGTACATGGCAGGATCGATCGCGGGCCTCTCGATTCTACTCGGAGCACAGTCCAGTGCCGAGGCCACAGCGCTACCAACGCTCGACGCTTACCATAAAATCCTACTATATAATACTAGCTTCTGCCCGCGACTTCGTCTGCGTGGAATTCAATTCTGAATCTTCGCTCGTTAACATTTTTTCATCTTCCCACGGGAACTATTACATGTCCTTTTCCATAGCTTAGGTGACATGCATACCAAATTTCAAAGCTGTCTGCCCGCGGCTTAGCTCGTAAACAATTTTCAATTTTCCCTCGGGAACTACTTCAGGAATCGGGATAAAAGGTAGCCTATGTTCTTTTCCATGTCAAAGACTACATGGATGCCAAATTTCATCCAAATCCGTTTAGCCGTTTTTGCGTGATTGAGTAACAAACATCCAAACATCTAGACATCCAAACATCCACACTTTCACATTTAGGTATAGATAAAAAAATTGTACAATCGGCGTAATTAATGCCTTGAGGCATTTTCTCCCTGTCGACCATGTACCAGGTAGGGCAGAAGCAAGCTGCACAATAGTAGATTATACAACGAGGGGATAGAGCACTGTTTTATGTCACGAGCGCGATATTGAATCCTGAACGTAACGAAGGACTCCAGATATAACTCCTGAGCGCAGCGCAGGAGATTAAGACGAGTCCTGAGCGCAGTGAGGGGTTCAAGCGCGCCCAAGACAAAAACAGCTTTATCCCAGAGGAGTGTACTCTACTTTTCTCACCTTTTGCGAGACAATAAAAAAGCAAGGCTACTAAAAACAGCGTTTCGTTACTCGACATTTTAACAGAACTTTTCTTCTATTTTGATATATTTTCATAAAATCTTTGCAGTTATTATTACGTATATTATTGCAGCGTCTTACAATACTCGCGGCTTTTGTTTAATTTCAAATATTCAGCTTGTCGTGGCCAGCTCGATTTTAGAAGAAGTTCGATTTTCAGATTACGTTCGACGCGGCGCCGGCCCCGGCCTTCGAGCATTACTTAGTGATCGAAATTACGAAAATCGATTATTACGAAAGTAGACTTTAGGGCCATTGCAATAAGAACTATGAAAAGTGAAAATAATACAACCCTGCGGGTTATAATGAGATTCAGTCCAACATTACACCCCGACTAAAGCCAAGGGCTTTAATGACTTGCTTTACGTAAGGTATGCATGATATGTAATTTGACATTGTCGAGCAAGTGGTTTGAAATAGTACATTGTTACCCCAGGGGTGAAAGTAACTTATTTTGTCCCGAGACGATGTTTGGCGCCCGAGCGTAGCGAGGGCACCAATAGTTCGAGGGACTAAATAAGTCTTTAACCCGAGGTTAACACGGTGCTTTTCATTACGAGTACAAGGAAAGTAATAGTAGATTAGTAGCTAAGGGCTGTAAGGCATCAATTGCAGCCCGAGATAATTAGGCGCACGAGCGCAGCGAGGGCGCCTATATTTTGAGGGTGCAATTGGTGCTTACACCCGAGCTAACAACTCTGCTTTACATCTCGATTGTGAGGTAAGTAGGTCCTTATTACCCCCAAATGGGGCTTGTAGGTGACCAATTAGCGCTCTAGGGTAATAATGTAGCTTGAAAAGCCCTAGGGTGGTAAGTAATTAAAAAAAACACTTCACTATTTCAAAAAGTTCGCGTACATCTAACCATCATACTGGCAATAAATTACTTACAGCCCTAGGGCTTTTCTAGCTACAGTATTACCCTAGAGCGCTAATTGGTCACCTACAAGCCCCATTTGGGGGTAATAAGGACCTACTTACCGAACATGAGAGACGTAAAGGTATTTTTTGACCCGAATACTTGCGTGCGTACCATTTTCACTTAATGCATAACAAATGCTAAATCTTGACTTATAATTATTGTTTTCTCCATTCCATATCGTCTCTCCTCCATCTAATTCTATCACATTTATTTTTAGTGTAATTAATTTTAAATATGTGTACTATCTCATGTATGACGTCACAACAAATGTAAGCAATGTACCATTGTCTGCATCTTTATGATTCTGCCGTCATTGTAAACACTTGTTGTTTGTAATTTGTGAACACCGGAGGGAGACTCTGTACCAGGGTCGCCTGCTTCGGTACCTCCCTCTTACCTCTTTCTACCGTATAGCGGCAGTGCTTGCATTGCTGTGTTCCGGTTTGAATGGTAAGATATGGCTGTGAAATTACTGGGTACCGTGACTATACATCTTATGTCAAAAGTTGGCAACGTACACTATGGTTCTTGTGGGGGTCGCAGATTTGTGGCGAATCTCACAAGAGCCACGTGTAGGTACCTACTATAGGTGACTGTTACCAATTACCATAGGACCAATTCTGCTAATTAATTACAGCTGAATCGAAACTAAACCGTTGCGATCGACCAATCGTAGCGCGTATAATTGCCATGCAACTATTCGATGACGTGATAATGTGGCGTTTTGATTGGTCGATCGCAACGGTTTAGTTTCGATTCGGCTCAAAAGACCATTTAGTACTAAATGGTCTAAGGCTGTAACTTATTAGCAGGATTCTGCCGCAGGTGGGCAGTTTGCCGACTTTAGTTCTATAAAAAGAAACTAATCAAGTATATGAGTTCCCAACTATCTACATACTTACGATTTTGAAGTTCTTCATTGATGTATTTTTTTTATTTTATTTTATTTATTATGGAACAACAACAGCCAACTTATGTAAGACCTTGTTTCTAGCCAAATTTCATGATTCTAGGTGAACGAGAAGTACCCCATAGGTTTCGGTTATTATACATATAATATGCGACAAACGGTCATTTTGAATGCGTTAACTTAAAAATTTGATTTTTTACAGGCACGATAGACCCGAGTATTTCATATTTTCAGTTTGGTCTCTACGCATTCCTGAGAACGGGGGTCTTGACAGACAGACACACGAACAGACGGACAAGGAAGTGATCCTGTAAGGGTTCCATTTTTCCTTCAAGGCGGCGATAGCCAGGGCACACAAGTAGGTTGTCTTTGGATTTTTATAGCAAAAAAAATGACCATTGCGAGTCCAATAATGCAGTAAGGTTTATTTCTCGATTTTTCAACTGAGCCTTGTTTTACATTTGATGCTCCTTTTATAATCTTATCTTGCCTCCAGCAACAAAAAGACATATGCGACTATTCGTATTCCAATTTTTGTAAAAAAATAAAGGGTGGTTATTCAATTTGTTTGGATTAAACATGACAGTTACTCATAATCAGAATTGGACGTTATATGAGTTTCAGTCTTGACAAAATAAAAGCTCATATCGGACCCAATTGTGTGTACTTAAGCGCATTTCGGACCGCATAAAATTCTGTTGCAGATGGCGCCAAACCGCACCCGCACTCCGCACACAAGGGTTTTATCGATCTTTACTCGATCGTAAGCATCGAACGCGTAAACGCGAATTTGTATGAAATTAGAGCAGCGCCATCTAGTAGTCACTAGATGAAGCTGTCTCACTCCATAGCGGCTACTAGATGGCGCTGCTCTAATTCCATACAAATTCGAGTTAACGCGTTCGATGCGTACGATCGAGTAGAGCTCCATAAAACTCGCACTAGGCACTCTGAAGTTGATTCGTGCCTCTTTCGAATGCACATACAATATACAAAGTAATTTTTATCGTGCTAAAACTTATTTAGTAATGTGATATTCATCCACTCATCATTATCATCATCATCACAGCTCATATACCTCCTTCATATACCTACATTCCTCTTCGCCCGTGAGGCTCGTTGGAAGCAGACGTGTGCCGCTTTCAACAGCGAAATTCCATCCAATTTAAGTGCAATAAGTTATCTTATTACATAAGTGCATAAGTCGAAATTGCATTTAGCTACGAGCTTGTTCTGCTAAAGTACAATAATAAAATTAAACCAAGCTACAGGCCGAGCTACAAGGTTACGGCAAGGAGCAGCGACGCGAGACAGGGACGGAATATTTATTTTCTAACCCTTTCCTGCGCGTAGTGAAGAGCTGCTACGAGGCTACTACGAACTACGATTGTGACGTGAGCACGCATTACGAAACTTAGCTACGTACTCCATCCAAGTCGGCTTACTGTGCAACTGTGATTCAAACAAACCCTATACGCTTTGCGATGGATAACGTAATGAACAGGTCAGTTTCCGACACGGATCTCCTGATGTCCGGAACGAAAGATACCACCCCACCCAACTATATAGTTTCCCGTACAAAAAGACGAAGAGGCGATGATAGCGTTTCCGACGAACTGACTGCTTTTAAAGAAGAGATCAGACAGATGATGAAAAATTTCCTAACTGAACAAAAGCAAGAACTTAAAAATATTGCACCCACCCTCAGTGAAATACAAAAAACGAACTCGAGTATTCAGGTATCTTTGTCTTTCCTTTCGTCTCAGAATGAAGAATTAAAGAAGAAAATTGAACAACTGGAAAATCAATCGATAGAGGACAAAAAGTGCATAACAATATTAGAGGAGAAAATAGAAGATTTGCAAAAGAATGCCCGTATAGCAAATTTTGAATTAAAAAATGTGCCTAAGCAGATGGATGAAAGTAAGGAAGTTTTAATACAAATGGTACAGTGCCTGGCGAAGACCGTAGGCTGCACTTTAAATCCGACGGATATCAAGGACATCTATAGATTGAGAGGTAGAAAAGAAAACACACCAAATACTCCAATAGTAGTGGAAATGTTATCTACAATTATGAAAACCGACATGCTCAAACTATGTAAGGCCTTTAATATTCGACATAAAACAAAGTTATGTGCCCAACACCTTGGTTTACGCACGCAAGAGGATACGCCTATATTTGTTAGTGAAAATCTAACTGCCAAAGCTTCAAGGCTGCATTATCTTGCCCGCGACTTAGCAAAATCTCAGGCATATAAATATTGTTGGACGGCATATGGAAAGGTGTTTGTGCGAAAAAATGAGAACTCCCCAATTATAACTTTAACCAGCGAAGCGCAAGTACACAAACTGTCAGTGGGAATGTGACTATTGCGACAAGGTATTACTATTTTTGTTACCAATCATATCAATCTATATTAGTTATGGTGCATTTATTTTGCTGTGAGAATTATACTGTTATTATTATGCCTGACTCGCTGCTGATATATGTAAACTGCACACCTTATTCTTTGCCATGCACACAACCATATCATGTCGATGCTTGTTGCCATCGTACTAAATTATTTAATTTTAAATTATTGTATTTTTTCTTAACCTTAAACAATAACACTTCGAAATCTACAGCCATACAAAACAAACACGTTTTTACACACAACGCACACACCAAAGAGATAAAAAAGTGGTTACACATACATTATACACGCTCACACTCACACCCCACACACATTCACATATTACCTACAATGCAATACAATAAAATATCCCCCTCTTACCATTTACGAATACTACTGACAGTCAACCTTAACTTCTTATCAAGGTCACAAAAATTTATAATTAGTGATGTGCCCCTTGTCCTTTTTAATTTCTCAAGTGTGATAAAATATTATATAACATTAAATTTACCTTTTAATAATTTACCTAATAATGAATGATCCATTGTATAACTTGAAACAGACAGACAATATAGATATTTCTCTCTCGGTATCTTGTGACGTCGCTGACTTTTCGAAACATATTAAGGTAAATGAGAGGGACTTAACTGTTGTGTCGCAGAATATAAGAAGTATATACAAAAACATGGATGACCTGGAGGCATCACTAGCAAATCATAGCATTGACGTGGACATCTTGGTCCTGACGGAATGTCGCATCTGTCCAAGTAAGCCCATCCCTGGACTTGCAGGATATGAGTCTTATGCAAGTACAAAACACATTAATCAAAATGATGGCGTAGTAATTTTTGCTAAAAAAAATATCCAAGCGACAGTTAAGGAAATTAATGTTTGTCATGCTTCCAGTATACAACTGGAGGTATATGGCATTACTGTAATAGGAATATATAGGTCACCTTCAAATACCAACGCTGACATTTTTATTGAATCGCTGAATGCCCACTTAGAATCTATGAATTCAAATAAAAATATAATATTAACGGGTGATATCAATATAAACCTTATTTCTAAGCAAAATGAACAATCTTACGAACGAAGTAATAGAATAAGTTATTTAAATATGCTCTCCATGCATGGGATGCTTCCAGGCCATACATTACCTACTAGGGAAAAAAGTTGCCTAGATCATTTTATATTAAGGGTAGACACTCTTAAGAAATCAACTCAAATAGCGGTAATTAATACAACTATAACGGACCATAATATGATTTTTCTAAAAATCTCGGATTTATCGACTCAAAAATATTCCCTTAAAACAAAAAATATTATAGATTTTGACAAGGCTCGCATACATTTAATTGATAATAACATATTAGATTTACTGTCAGTAAATGACCCTAATTTATTGACTAATTTATTGACAAATTTATTGATAGGAAAAATACAACAAGCATTAAGGAATAGCACTCAAGTTAAACTACTAACGAAAAAACAACGAATCATAAAACCATGGATTACTGCTGGTATTTTGCGATGTATTAGCAACAGAAATAAAATGCAAAAGAAACTTCGTATTGATCCAAATAACGTAATTTTAAATATAACTTATAAAAGGTATAGAAACTTTCTAAATAACTTAATAAAAAATCTTAAACGGAAATATGAGAGGGAACTATTAGCAAAATCTACAAAAAATCCTAAAAAATTATGGAATAATATTAAAACTATTACAAACTTAAAGTCTTCTAATAATGGTAACACTGAACTCTTAAATATAAAATCTTCTCCTATTGAATCAGTTAATAGCGTAAATAGTTTCTTTGCTGACATTGGTAGGGAATTGGCAGATAACATTACCTCTCCAATTAACTCCAATTCACTGGCGACTTTTACTTCTTTTTTTACAAAGGACTCCAGCCTAAGACAATCAAGCTTTGTCTTATGGAATACCGATAATGAAGAAGTAAACCGTGTACTTATGGGACTAAAGTCAGATAGCGCGCCTGGGTGGGACAACATCTCTACCAGATTCTTGAAGTATATTGGGAATGAGGTCGTCCCTATCATTTGCCATCTTGGTAACTTGTCCTTTGAGAAGGGTGTTTTTCCCGCACTTCTTAAGAAGTCAGTTGTTACACCAGTACACAAAGCGGGGAACAGAAGCGATGTCAATAATTATAGGCCAATATCTGTTCTACCATCAATTGCAAAAATTATTGAAAAACTGTTAAACAAAAGACTGGTAGCCTATTTAAATAAATTCAACATTTTATCCAACTCTCAATTTGGATTCAGGCGTGGCTTATCTACTGAAGATGCTGTGATAGGCTTAACATCTCTAATTACAGACAATTTAGATAGAGGAAATAAATGTATAACTATATTTCTAGACTTGAAAAAAGCCTTTGACACCGTTTCTGTTCCCTTACTGATAAATAAACTTGAAAAAATTGGTATTAGAGGGCACGCGCTATCGATTTTCACGGACTATCTCTCTGAAAGGAAACAGTCTGTCAAAATAGGGCAATATGTAAGCAGAGACTTGAATATTAATTATGGAGTCCCACAGGGCAGTGTTCTTGGGCCGACCTTATTCCTAATCTACATAAATGACCTTAGCAAACTCAGGCTCCCTGGTGCACACGTATTTTCCTATGCTGATGATACTGCCTTAGTTTTTAATGCTGCAACCTGGGATAGGGTTAAGCGTGACGCAGAAAAGGGCCTGGCCTTAACTGCTGACTGGCTTAAAGTTAACTTACTTACACTTAATATTCATAAAACAAATTATATCTGTTTCACTATTAGTAATCGTACCCAACCTAAGTACAACTTCGCTATAAAGTTACATGATTGTCTGAATCCTGTTTCCGATAGGTGGGATGGATGCGCATGTCCTCTTCTTACTCGTGTAGAAACAACAAAATACTTGGGTGTAGTGATTGATCAGAGACTGTCTTGGCATCAACATGTAGAAACAATATCTAATAAGATTAGGAAACTCACCTGGATTTTTAAAAATTTAAGACATGTTGCCCCCCAAAAACTATTGAATAGTATATATTCTGCCTTAGCACAATCTATAATTACATATTGTATCCCCGTTTGGGGTGGTGCATCTAAAGAAAAATTTTTGGAAGTTGAGAGAGCACAACGTATACTACTTAAAGTTATGTCATTTAAGAAAATAAGGTTCCCTACTGAACAACTGTATCAATTGAATGATTTACTAACAGTTAGGAAACTGTACATTCTATCCTCAGTACTAAGAAGACACAGACTTTCAAAATACGACCCAAGCTTGTTAACCAGAAGACGACCACATATTGTTATTCCCAAAAAACCGTGTAATACTTACTTTGCTAGTAAACAATATGATATAATGTCAGGACAATTGTATAATAATACAAATAAGATACTAAATATTTATCCAAAAACATATCGTGATTGTGTGATAAAAATAACTGATTGGCTAAAAACATTAAATTACGAAATGGCAGAAGGAATGCTAAAATCTTTAAAATTATATTAACACATATCTCCACATACACACATACACGCGCACACATACACACACACACACACATATATACACACACACATACACACACATGCACGCACGCACACACATACACGCACACACATACACGCACACACACACGCACACACACACACACACACACTCACACACACATAGTCACGCACCCAAACACATATACACACACTTTCACTGACCATCCTGTTTTACTTTTTTTTTGTTTTATTTAATGTATTGTATGATATGGAAGAGCGGGGTCTTCTAGCACAAGTATGCAATACTTAAAAGAAGGCTCCAACCATTATGTTTAAGAAAGATGTGAGTTTTTAAGGAAATAAAACTATTATTATTATTATTTCTTGGTAACTTATTATTATTATTATTATTATTATTATTATTATTATATACGTCCCCACCGAGGGGCCCGAGCTGCCTACCCTAACAAGTTATGTTAGGGCGATTAGGCCTTAGTCAAACCACGCTGGCCCAGTGCGGATTGGTTGACTTCACATACACCTTTGAATTACTTCGCAGGTGTATGCAGGTTTCCTCACGATGTTTTCCTTCACCGTAGGAGCGTCAGATAAATGTACATATGAATTTCGTGAAACGAAAAACACGTTGGTGCATGGCAGGATCGATCGCGGGCCTCCCGATTCTACTCGGGGCACAGTCCAGTGCCGAGGGCACAGCGCCACCGACGCTCATTCATCTTCACTCACTTATAACTTATGTAGACAGACAATGGGGGTGATTCTGAAGCGACCACCTAAAACTATAACTAAATAAAATTAGAGATAGAAATGTCAATCACCGTTTGGTATTCAGAACTCACAAGTTAACTCTAAAATTAAGAGTGACGTTACTAAACTACTCAATTTAGTGTTAGATGTTATTTTCGTATTCTGACATGCTTCCTAAATGTAATTTTTTCTATAATTTTAAGTATGTCAAACTAATTTTAGGAGGTGAACTTTTAGGTGCCGTCTAAATTTATCTTGTTACTTTTTAACGATTTTCTAACATTACCGAAGTCAATTTTTTTTGTGCAACTTGCCAAATGGATGATGAATTGGTTGTTATGGCATTTATAAGGAAAGGCTTTTATAGCATCAAGTCGTGAGTTGTAATTTGTTTGTTCCCAAGTAGTCTAATAGTACTGACATTTAGATGATAGGTAGGTTATGTATGTATGTATTTACTCTTACAACAGAAATTAATCTTCTATCCTGCAGATAGAAGTATGCCTATCTAAAATTTGTTGCCTAGCAATTACTATTATTTGTCAATAAATAACAGCGGTTATTATGAAAAGAAAACAAAAATTACTAATGAAACAAAATACGCAATTTTAAAATTCAGGGGAAGTCACGAAGTACCTATCTATACAACTACAGACTACCACGTAATTTTGTTTATTTCATGGCATAGGCGCGAAGCCATCACAATCGCATAATAAATGTCGAATAATTTTTCTTTTGTGATAAAATGAATGATAAAAAATAAAATTTATTTTCTGTTATTTACAAATACGATCAAATCTTAAATTAATAATTTCTGATAGTAAAATTAGTAGAATATAGCTGTTTTTAATGTTTCTAAATTATCCCGTTTTTCCACAGCACTAGGTGTATTTATAATCTGTGTATTCAATTTAAGAAATTGTCAAATACAGTTTAAATTAAGAGAGTCCGGCGTTTCAGAATACGAATTACCTAAAACTAATTTAAAATTATATGTTTAATTTTAGTTTTAGTTTTAGTGCAAGTAACTTCAGAATTACCCCCAATATCATTCAATTTAATTATACGTATATTTCGACAATGCGACGCGAATCGCGCTGTGTTCAGAGCGGACTAGAACTTTGGCACCAACTCTGCCAAACATAACAATTTCGTAAAAACATTCTAATCCAGGGTTTCTAAACTTTTTGCAGTCGCGGACCACTTTTACAATTTAAACAATTCCACGGACCCTGTCAAAAATATTTTCGAAATGAAAAAAAAGCCTTATTAATATTAATAAAAAAAAATATTGGTACCTACTTTCATTACACTTACTATTAAGTTAATGAGAAGGGTGCTGCTGTTTCGCCCTAATGATAACGTTAAATTGTGGGATTATCTTCGACAAGGCAAGGTGCATGTCATGTTTACGTCGAGTTTACTACACACTTTCCTAGTAAATATGTTTACAGACTGACCTACTGCGGACCCCTGATACACATGCCACGGACCCCTAAGGTGTCCGTGTACCACACTTTAAGAAACCCTGTTCTAATCTTTATCGTTTGAAATAAATAACACCCTTTTAACATATACACATTTTATTGTTATTTAACTTAGAACGAATCCCTGCTAGTTGATACAAGCGTAGTTATAACGAAGTTAGCTCAGCTAAATTGTGATTTGAGTTTCGTATGTTGATCAGGGCTCGGAAACCGGTTAATACGTTAACCCGGTTTCGGTCAATAACCCCAAACCGAAATGGATTGCGGTTATGGTTTCGGTTACCGGTTATTAACCGGTTGTTAAACTTGTAAATCGATATTTCACAAATTTCGCTGCCGTTGAGCGAAATAAACCGGTTTATTTAAGATTCAAGATCGTGCGTGTGACACGCAAAATAATTCCTTCTGCAGAGTGAGCGAACCGACAAGCTAGCGCGGCTTAAGCCTACAATAATGTCACACCCCGGACGCTCGATACAACGTTCGCAAATCAATTACCTATTACTACTACTTAAGCAAATGACGTTTGTACACGCGCAAATGTGTGCGTGGGATCTAGTAGGGCTGAGTGCGCGGTTATCAATCGAAATGACACGAGAAGAGTAGAGACTGCCTTTTCTTTTACTCGCATAGCGCTGTCTCTGTTATCGGCCGGCGCTCGCGTCTACTCGCCCGAGCGATCGCGTGCGCCCTTCTTTATGTGTCAGTGATGTCTACAACGAAGTGCGAGGTGGGATGAGGTATTTGAAATGAGTGCGGGGAGGTGAGTGGCCGTTCTGTATGGAGTACTGTTATAAATTCTGTGATAATGTGAAAGAGGTAGCACACGGCGCGCACGGGCCGGCCGACGAGAGGCGCGTGGCGCGTATAGCGTGGAAATTTTTGAGTTTAACCGGTTAATTTAAGTTGGCACGAGTCTTTAAATAACGTTCTTTGTTGTAACCGGTTAACAGAATTTTTCGGTGTAATTAATACCGGTTTTTCTAATTAACCGGTTAATAAATTAACAAAATAAAACCGGTTTTTGACCCAATTTAACCGGTATTTGTAAACCGGTTCCGAGCCCTGACGTTGATTTTGGATAACTGCTTCAGTCATCAGCCGCCAAGAGCGCTGTAAATTTATTCCTGCTCGCCGCTATCGTTTCCTCATCGCTATCATCGGCGTCTTCACCGTCATCGCTGGCGCTATCATCCGCGTCCGTGTGGCTGGAGCGTCTCTCGTCGTCGGATTCGGACATGGCGGGGCTCTGGTCGTCCTTGGTGATGGCTTGAACCCACTTGATGTATTTTATCTCCGCGTGAGATTTGAATTTGTCTACAAGAGAAAAGATAAAACAAAAATAAAACCTTGGCTTAAAAATGTATATAATGTCTTCCTAACCAATATTCGGTCACGGCGGCCAATCTCCACAGAGACTAGCCATCTGCGCAGGAGATATTATAGTGCACAAGTGACTGCGCAAACGCAAGTGCACTCTCTGTTCCTTCACTCGCCTAGTCCGATGGGACGGTCAGCCGACACGACCGGGGCGAGATCAGGCGCAGGACCCACTGTTTAACGCGCCTTCCGAAGCACGGAGGAGCTTGAGATGTTTCTTATTTTGGTCACCCATCCTAGGATTGACAACAGCGAACGTTGCTTAACCTTAGCAATCAAATCGCTGAGCGCACGCGCCAATGCGCCACCAAGCTCCTAAAAATGTATTGAGTAGTCGGTGGCCTAATGGTCATACGAGTACAGTGCAGTACGCTGAACAGTGGATCGAATTATTACGATTTATTTAGCTTATAGGTAGAATTACTTGTAATGATAAGTAAAATGTGTGTGCATGTGTATATGCGTGTGTGCGTGTGTATGTGTGAGTGTGTGCGTGCGTGTGAGTGTGTGTGGTGTATGCGTGTATGTTTGTATGTCTCTACGTCTCTCTGTCTGTCTCTCTCTATCTTTCTCACTGTGCGTATACCTGTGTGTGTGTGTGTGTGTGTGTGTGTTTTAGGGGCCACAATATTAGCCATTACATTACCCAGTAGACGTAAGATTATATTACAAGACCCAAACTCTACCAACAGACACAAATATATAGAACATTTATAAGAATGTACAAACCTTTCTGTTCTGTGAAACCGGGAGGCCGCAGCCAAAGGCATATCTTGCCATCCAACGCCATCCGCAGTATGCTGTTCGCCGCCCTGTATGTGTCTAGCCTACGAAGAACAAAAACGGGGGTTTTCATTTGAATCCGAGTGCTTAGTGTTAGTTTTACCGAGATTCACTCGATCACACGCAACGGGCGGGTAAGCAAACGTAAATTTGTATGGGATTGAGGCAACGCCATCTAGTAGGGATCCCGTCGGTCCCGATTTAGGTGGGACAGTTCCGTTTTGACCGACTTCAAAAAAGGAGGTTCTCAATTCGATGCGTGTTTTTTTTGTGTGTTACGCGATTACGCAGCCAATAGTGAACCGATTTTCAAAATTCTTTTTGTATTCGATAGAGTATACTCCTAGGATGGTCCCAAGGTCACCCGAGTCAGGATCTGATGATAGGATCCCGTGAAAATCGAGGGAAACTGGTATTATATTAGGGTTTCTTTCACTAAAAAGATTTCATTCACGAAAAAGTTAAAAATAAAAAAAAAATACAAAAAATAAAAACCGACTTCAAAAACACTGAAAAGTTAAAAATAATATAAGAATAGGTACAGACAACATCACACTTCTATATTGAAGTCGGTTACAAGTTTTAAGACTTTCTAAGAGATCATCGTTTGGCACCGACTTCAATATAGAAGTGTGATGTTGTTTGTACCTATTCTTATATTATTTTTATCTTTTCAGTGTTTTTGAAGTCGGTTTTTATTTTTGTAAAATATTTTTTTATGTTCAAAGTTAAAGCAAGGCTTTTACTGTGTTTCTATATTTTGCTTCATTCATATAGTCTTGTTCAATTTGTTTGCTGAACGTTTGAATACAACAGAAAATAAGCTCGATTTTTTAGGTTTTTGAAGGTTTAAAATCTCTCTTAATAATAAGTTTAAAAAAGGAAAACATAGGAACATACTCATAGGGGCTACAGTTTTTTTTTTGGAAAAAATAGAGCATCTATTGCTATTAATATCCAGGAAGGAAACAGGGGACTACGTTTGTATGTAAAATTAAAGTAAAATTTTTAAAAACCCCTAGATATATTTTGGGGTCCCCCGACGTGACGACTAAAGGGCCAACCAACACATTTAATTTTTTACTTTTTGGAGGTATTTTGTCGGGGGTTTTTTAATTTTTTTATTTAATTTTTATTTCATACTTTTTAAACGGCCTATTATATTAGTATATTTGCAGACATTCGGTTATTCTTCCCCACTTTCACCCCCACAACTTATAAATGGCTCAACCGATTTTCATCAAACATGCCTAAGAACACTCTCACATAAGTCACCTTTAATACAAAAAAAAATAAATTGAAATCGCTTCATCCGTTCGGGAGCTAAGATGCCACAAACAGACACACAGACAGACAGACTGGTCAAACTTATAACACCCCTCTTTTTGCGTCGGGGGTTAAAAAACGGCCTGTACGTCTAGTATGAGTTTTGATAGTTTCTGATTCGAACGATCGAATAGTTTTGTTTCCATACATTTCACACCAGCGCCTCTATCGGAAACTATAATGAACTAGAATTGACAGTATGAGTTACAAAGTAATAAACTACTCGATCAATAACTACGTATTCGAATAGTGTGGCAGTATGAGTTACATGTTTGGCATTTGTTTGACAGTTTACTCGAAAACTATTGTAGTTTAGGTTCTCACCTTACATTTTTATGTGAGTTTGGTACATAAATAAGTTTTTTTTGTGTTTCTAAACACTAAAATTATGTCTACACGGTGGTACTTTGCATGGAGGGCCATGCAAGATGAAATAGCGCATGAAGAGAGCTGTGACAATCATTTTTAAGCCGTATCTCCGATACAAACTTTACTCAGCGCCACCGCCTTAAATCACCATTCCTTAAAAAAGTGTTAATAAATACACATAATTTAACCGATATTTTTAATTCTATTTTCATTCCTAAAGTGTTTAACACAATTTATTATCATTAAAATAAATTGCGACTGACTTGTCCGCGACATTATAAAATAATATAATTTACAACAAATAAAAACTTTAATGTTTTTCTTTCATTCAACTCGCTTTAAAAATAATAAAAACGGCTAAGAAAACGTCACAGTGACAGAATCGCGTATCTCTTTCCATTCACATGTGTGCAAGAGAGATATAAATATATAATGTGAAGTTCGTCTAATCGAGTAAAACTAACTCGCTATCGTTTAAACGTGAATTCGAAACGAGCAACTCATACTACCGTTTACATCGTAAACTGTAGTATGAGTTGCTTACTAGACGTACTGTACGATTTGCTTTTAACTCACCTGGCAGCTTTCGCGGTGAGGTAGCCTCGCTTCTTCGCCCAACCGTCGCAGACGTCTCGCGGCGACCACGTATCGTCGTTGTCGGGGTGGTCCATCCTCAGGAGAGAGGGGAGGTCCAGCCTCTCGGCCAGGTACCTGATGGTTAGCAGTGATGGTGGTTAGATATACCGGCTGTAACTGGAGGTTTGATGTTAGATGGCCCCCGTGTGCTTGAAACCTTAATACTTTCCGAGTTAATCGACTATTAAACTGAAAGCGAAAACTCTCCAGGGACAATGAACATCTCTCCAATGAACAACTCTCCAGGGACAGGGACAGGGCTGACTACAGAGGGCTGTTGACACTCAGCAATAAAAATCCGGGGTGTTAAAAAAATAACCGTATATACGAGTTTATTTTTTAGTTACTGAAAAAATTTTGGGTGCTTGTTCAGACAAGCAAACTGAACAACTTTCACTATGGGACCAACTTTGAAATTGCAAAAAAAATCAGCTGTTCCATACAAATGTTCAACATTCACTGAACCTAGATGTATGGAACAGCTGATTTTTTTTGCGATTACAAAGTTGGTCCCATAGTGAAAGTTGTTCAGTTTGCTTGTTTGACCAAGCACACAAAATTTTTTTAGAAACTAAAAAATAACCTTATAAATACAGGGTACTTTTTTATCACCCAGGAAAATTTAAAGGACACGGTCGTAGAATGATTTAAATATTAATAAAAAATATTCAACTACTGAATTTTATATAAATTTTCTAAAATATCCAAAATATCCAAGATTTTTTTTTCCATTTTTTAAATATAATAATGGATGTGGCCTGAAGCGTCTCTTAAAATGGATATTCAACCAGGACGGCGGAAGGCAACATAAAGAAATAAATCACCTGATGGTCGTATACGGCTCCCTCAGCTGGGCTATGGGATACGAGCCCATGAGTATTTGTATGGGCCTCGGCACTTTGGAGGGAAACACCAGGCCTGGACAGTCGCAGAGTCGAACCTGCAAAGTGTACCAATCCATCAGTGTTCCGACAAGGAACAGCTCATACATTTCTCAGTATTTTTACGACGTGATTTGGTGTATCATCATGATTGTGCACCTCGGTGGGGACGTATATATACGTCCTACCCTAACTATAGTCTACGTGCACAAGCCTACCCTAACTATAGTCTTTTCAAGATAAGAAGGTTCCCGTGTCATGCATACTAGTTTCGTTATACGTTTTTTAAACGTATACACAGTATACAGGTGTAACTGAACACCCCAATAACATTTAAGGGTATGTATCCATCAGAAGTAGAGATTCTGTAGGAAAAATATTAGGGCTAACAAACCTACTTTTCTTTCCCATACAAACTAAATAAATTATGTTTTGGTATAAAGTGTAAAGCCCTACGTAAGCGTACGAGGAATACTACGCTCACGTCATACAAACTAAATAAATTATTTTTTGGTATTAAGTGCCGAAAGCCCTTATGTAAGTGTACGAGGAATACTACGCTCACGTCTGTCATGTGTCATTTTGTTTAAATTTCTTGTGTTAAGAGCTGATTATGGTTGTCACTTGAAAGTTTTTGCTTTCAGTTTAAAATCAAATAACTCTGAAAGTATTGGGGTTCTAGGTCTCAGACAAGCACCGAAGGTCCATTTAGTATCTAACTTATATGCCTCTTAAATGTTATTGGGGTGTTCAGTTACACCCGGTATATACGTTTTTTAGGACGTGATTTGGTGTAACATTATCATTATCACAGCTCATACGTGAGCTGCGATAATGATGATTGTGCACCTCGGTGGGGACGTATATATACGTCCTACCCTAACTATAGTCTACGTGCACAAGCCAATTCTAAACTATAGTCTTTTCAATATAAGAAGGTTCCCGTTTCATCTATTTTTGAATTCTATCGACCTTGGTGTTTCTTCTTAAATAAAATTATAATTCTGAAAAAATAGTTGTTTAAATTTTACAAATAAAATATGTAATGTGTTCTGGTCCGATTCACTATGTATTCAAATACATACTTAATTAAACAAATATTTTTCGGAATTATAAATATTTATATTTAACTGGACTGATATTCTCGTTTTTATTTAATGTGGAATTAATTAAAATAAAATAAAGAAATGAGTTATGTTTTTAAAACATAATATTTTTAATTGCGGAAACGAGTATGCATGATACGGAAAGCTTTGACCTGTCACGGGAACATTCTTATCTTGAATAGTTATGTTAGGGCGAATAGGCCTTAGTCAAACCACGCTAGCCCAGTGCGGATCGATTGACTACACATACACCTTTGAATTACTTCGCAGGTGTATGCGCAGGTTTCCTCACGATGTTTTCCTTCACCGTACGAGCAGCAGATAAATATAACATTGGTGCAAGGCAGGATCGATCGCGGGCCTCCCGATTCTACTCGGGGCACAGTCCAGTGCTGAGGCCACAGCGCTAGCGACGCTCCCCTGTCATTTGGTATATGTAGCGATATAATTCAACCGCCTCCTTGGTCGTGTGGTTAAGACCATCCGGTATATGGATCGGGGGGTCCGGAGTTCGATTCCTCGTGGAATTAGAAGTTTTCCTGCTCGGTTTGGTTAGTGGTAAGGCTTCTGAGCCCGCCTGGCTAGCTACCATACCGTCTTAACTAAGCTTGTCGCCATAATAACAATGTTAATAGCATTGTTGTGTTTCGACAATCAGAGGTAAGATAGCCAGCTCCTCAGCTGTTGAAGAGTCCAGGTGAAGCTCGCTTCCACCTTTGGCCTTATCCTCACTTACCGTCAGGTGAGATGAAGGCCAAGAGCTTCCCTATGTATGTCAAAAGAAATAATTTAGTCTTTTTCACACACAGCACGGAAGCTACTGGCTTTCGTCGCACCTGATGTAAGGCCTCAAGGATAAGGAATGCCTAAGGCATTAAGTCCGCCTCTATACTTCTTTTGTACATAAGGAATCAATAAATAAAATCAATAAATAAGGCCGAAGGTGGAAGCGGACTTCGACTGGATTCCTCAACAACTGAGGAACTAGCTATCTTACCTCTAATTGTCGGAACACAACAATGCTATTAACATTGTTATTATGGCGACAAACCTAGGTAAGACGGTGGGAGCTAGCCAGGCGGGCTCAGAAGCCCTACCCCTGTAACGAGGTGCTATACTCTAGATATAGCAACTCGTTGCATTCCCGCCTAACCTGACTGCTTTTCAAATCTTATGTCTTTGACATAATTAATTTCGTCTCTCCCGTCACTCGATTGCGGACATCGAAACGTGAAAAAGTAGCGATGGCTAATTAACATAAATTAATATTTTTATCAGCAACTTTTTCTATAAATCTGACGAAATAATTTAACGAATATCATAAAATCTTAAGTTTGGTACAGTAAGTCTTTTATTATGTTGGTAAGTTTTAATAACATATTTGTGATCCATAGCTTATAATAGTCCATATATCTGTTTCAGAGTGCCTTTTCCTTATTATTATAATATTTGTAACAATTGAAGAATATATATATATATATACACGGTTATTTTTTTATCACCCTGGAAAATTTAAGGGACGCTTCACGACATGGTATCAGAATGTTTTATATATGAATAAAAAAAATTACTCGCTTACTTAATTTTATATTAATTTTTTTAAAAATCCAAAAAATGCTGCCTTAGTTGAAAGTAGGATTTTTAGATTTTTTTATTTTTTTGTAATTTTTTTTAATTTTTTAATTAATTTTTTTTTTTTATATAATAATGGATGTGTCCTGAAGCAACCCTGAAATTTTCCAGGGTGATAAAAAAATAACCGTGTATATCAGTGACACAACTCTGGTGCTTCATTTGGCTGATCTCCCTAACCACTGCACCACTGCGTCACCCCCTCCTCACACCGTTACACCCCTAACCAAACCCAGTAGAAAAAAGGGATATCGAACCCCGGGCCTCCCGATCAACACCCCGAGGTCTCAACCAATACACCATGGAGGCGGAGAGTAATTTTGAAACATTCGGCGGCCGAGAAAGGGGTTGCATAAAAGATTCAAAGGGAAAGGTTATACCGGGTATAAGTGACGGTGTCCCTTTTCTTTTAACAGTGAGTACAGACCATGAACCTAATTTGAAAATCACTACAATGTTCTCCCGGAAAATTCATAATTTTTCAGAAATTTGTGGTGTCATATAACTAAGTTAACGTTTACAAATCATATTCTGTCAAAAAATACACAAATATATACACAAAAAATTAACTTTGCAATGTAAATTGTATAATTTTTCCATCATACTGCGCGCGGAATCAGCTGTATGGGTCATCGAACGACAACGCGCTGGTGTGAGCGGAACAAAAATGATAACGGCGCGCCATACATTGCGTAACATGAATAAAAATTAAAAATGAAAACCCCCTTTTTTTCGCTTTAACAGCTTTTCCGGGAAAAATAAACATCGGTAAACAAATATTAACATTGGTCTGAACTCACTGTTAAAAGCAGGTCCCCCCCCCCCCCCCTCGCAGCATAAGATAAAGGTGAACAGACCTTGAATAGTCCTTTATAAATGTCACATATGAAACACCTAGCATTAGTCATAACTCACTTGAGGCGTCAAGAAGATAGTTTGGAAATGCTTCGTATGGCCGGGAGTTTTGGACACCGACACCACTTTCTTGCCCATAATAGCGTTCATGAGCGAAGACTTCCCAACGTTGGGCTGCCCGACACACCCTATGGTCAGTATCCCATTCTTGTACTTCTCGTGGGCGTAGAATGTGGTGTCCGCCTTCTCTATGATTGTGTGTCCTGAAAAAAAAATCAACCATTAAACTTGAACTCAAAGAACATTGATCAATTTGAGATACACTGAACTCAAAAAACCGACTTCAAAAAAGTTAAAAATTATATAAGAATAGGCACAGACAATATCACACTTATAGTATATCGAAGTCGGTGCCAAACGATGATCCCCTAGAAAATCTTAAAATTTGTCACTGACTTCAATATAGAGGTGTGATGTTGTCTGTGCCTATTCTTATATTATTTTTAACTTTTTTGAAGTCGGTTTGTTATTTTTTGTAAAATAATTTAATATTTGTAACTTGTATTTTTTTTTTTAAGTTGGTTAAAAAGTTGGTTAAAATTCCCTATCTCAAAAACTACTGAACCGATTTTGATGAAACTCGCAGTATTCCCTAAGTTGAACAATACCTAGTACAACAAAAAAAGAATTACTTAAATCTGACTTGTAGTTCCGGAGCCGGAGATATGCGAACACAAAAATATAAACATACATACATACATACACTTTTGAAATTTGGCACATTTGTTCAGACGCTGATATAGACTAACATATACGAAAACTGGGCAGTTCTGGAAATATTACATACATACGGGTCGAATTGATAACTCCTTTTTTTTTTGAAGTCGGTTAAAAACATTGATCAATTTGAGATACACTTATTAGCGTCAAACAATGGACAAAAATCTAATCAGCAAAGAATGTTACTAATGATTTATTATTATTATCCTTGTATGACTTGACTATACAACCGAAGCATAATTACGCAAATACAAGTTGAATGAAAAAGGTGTATGAATGCAAGTGTTTGGTACAGTAAGCTGTCATTCAAGCTATACATTTACACTACGAAAACCGCCACTATTACGAGCGGCATAAGAACGGTCCAAAGGTCAATCAGTATAGCTTGATAAGGAGCTTATTGTACATACATACCCTATCAAGCCGAAACCAACCCACGTTAACATCTAATATATAAAAATCTCGTGTTACAGTGTTTGTTATCGAGCTCCTCTGAAACGGCTTGACCGATTTTTATGATTTTTTTTTGTGTATATTCGATAGGTCTGAGAACAGGGGGGCTACCGCCTAACTCAAAGCGATCACTCGCTATCGCTTTCGTGACATTAGAACAATAGTTCTAATGTCATCTGTGACATTAACACTATTTTTTTCTATTGTTCTAATGGCATGATAACGACTGCGAGTGCTCGCTTTGGGTTAGGCGGTACGGCCGCGGGTCGCATGTTATTTTTTATACCCCTAGATGATAAGGGTGGCCCTCTCAAGAGTATTTTTTTTGGGCATTTATTAGTTTGCGGGCACAGCTAGTAGTCATATCAAATGTGGAATTTAATTTTATAAATACAAATGGATTGACTGGCATAGATCTCTGTAAGAGATAAGTCCGCCCTTGCATTCAATATTATTGTGCAAACTTTTTTTTCCTTGTGCTTATGCAATAAAGATTATAGGTACTTGTACATTTTTTCAGACCTAATATTTTTTTTTTATTACGATTTCTTACACAATTACTACATTATATATTTATCTATTTGTATGTTTCTAGGTTCAGTGTAAATGTTGAGCATTTGTCTGGAGCAGCTTTCAACATCGGTCCCATAGTAAAAGTAAAAGTAGTAGGCACTAGGATCATGCTAGACAAGATGGCACTTGCCAGTTCCAAAATCTGTAGGGCCTGCAAATATGGAGTGGAAAACGTGGAGCATTTACTTTGCCACTGCGGTGCTCTAGCCTGCAGGAGGTTAAAGCTGACGGGAATAGGTTATCCAAAGCCGGAAGACTATAGGGCTATGCCACCAAGGGACATCATCAAGGTCATGGACACGATGAACTGGACCGTAGGTGATCATGGCTTTAGGGTCTAAAACTTGGGAAAGCACAAATAATTAAGAATCGGTCGAAGTGCGAAGGGTCACTGGGTAGACCACACCATCCCTAACATAAGATAATATAGTAAAAGTTGGTAAGTTTGCTTGTCTGAACAAACACACAAACTTTGTATCCTGCTTCAAAGCAACCTTGTATAGTTTAGAAATAAAAAGGAGTGAGTTCATTTATATTTTCCACAATAATAATAAATTGTACTTATCATCGTCAATCTTAGAGCATTCACCCTATGGAGATGGTACGCAACAAATCGCAGTATACAATTTTTCTACTACATTTGGCGGGAAACGAGGTAAACACGCATGGCACACTACAAAAATCTAGTATTCAATTACAGATACGGAATCCTTATATTTACGAACGGATACTATGTAAATATTACTTACCTTACAACAAAGAAACACACACACATCGACAAATTAACGTGTATCTACGCAATTGTCCGCAAACCATGCCCGTGTACTGCGTTTGAGCTAGCAACGTACTTTTTCGTACAACGTATTTTTCTATCGTAATGGCATAAAAATTACTTCAAAATTGTACATAAATAAAACACGTTAATGTATATTTTATACTCACATGTGATAGGAAACGCCATGGTCTCGAAGATTTGAGTTACTGGAGCGCCTTTTGCAAGAGGAAACTGCACAATTTACCATTTTTTACGAGCTCTAAGGTGATTGACACTACCACGCACCACGGAGCGTAGCGCGAGAATGCGTGTTCTTACGTTGCTTGTAAGTATCTCCGTTTGTATAGAAAACACGCACAGTCCAACGCGCAGAAAACGCATCCACGAGCGTTCATGCAGATCACGCGCCTACAAGCGGTGAAAGACGCACCCACGCGCGGGGGTGCGCGCGAGACGCAAGGTATGGCACACCGAGTCCCGCAGTGCCGTGCGTGATTTGGGAAGGGCTTGACGTTGATTTTGGAAACGCAAATACGCGCGTGTGTGTGCGTAAAAAACCCGCATGATGATGCGGATTCGCACTCCCGCAAGTACGCGCGCAGCTGCGTCGACACGCATAATGCAGCGTTTTGCTGCTGCCGCGTTTCATCTAGTTTCGTATAACGTGCATGGTCATATGGTCGACGTACTTTGGCAGAGGGTTTCGCCCAGTCTTGCCATCCTCACGGGGTAAATGCTCTAAGTCGTCAATAGAAAGTCATCTAAAAATATATAATTTCGTATCACTCACCAACCTCAGCCTGTTCGTCCTCGTCGAACTCCAGCTGCGCCTCCTCCCTCACCTTCGCCTCCCACGCCGACAGGTCCACCTCCCCCCCCACTATGCCCTTGCACGCTTCCAGGATCTTGGTGGCGCCCTCTGTGCACATACGCTGGCGACCTTTGCGGCGGCGGACTTGAAGACCTGAAGCAAAAGATCATCACACATCATCTCCATACAACATTCGCAAATCAATTACCTATTACTACTACAAAGCAAAGACGAAGACGTTTGTACACGCGCAAATGTGTGCGTGGAATCTAGTAGGGCTGAGTGCGCGGTTATCAATCGAAATGACGCGGGAAGTGCAGTGACTGCCTTCTCTTTTACCCGCATAGCGCTGTCTCTGTTATCGGCCGGCGCTCGCGTCTACTCGCCCGAGTGATCGCGCGCGCCCTTGTCTACGTGTTAGTAATGTCTACAACGAAGTGCGGGGTGGGGTGAGGTATTTGAAATGAGTGCGGGGAGGTGAGTGGCCGTTCTGTATGGAGTACTATTATACACGGTGTAAAACAACTAAAAACAAAGCCCGCGTCTACGCATTCAGCCCATTAAAATTAACTTATATAAAAAATATTTTTGGTGGGAAACGAAATTTATTTTTAGGTTTTAAAAAACAACTGCTAAAAGTAATACGCAACGTAACGCGCGCTCGCGCGCTACGGATATCGTCTCTGCGTGAGTCAGCTGCTCGCGGCGACAATAGACAGCGTCCGTTGCAAATACATTGCGCGTTGTAAATTAAAAACTCTTTTTTGTCAACAAATACTGATTTTTTCTTTGATGTTTCTTTGGGTGAAAATTAACAAATAATGTTCCAAACACTTTAGTATAAAAACCCCGAAAAAATAATTGTCACTTTGAACTTAAATAGCTCGGTAACTATATTAATTTCCCAGGTATGGTCTAGAAGACAAATATGATATTGACGATGGGTTCAATACGTGGGCTTTGGCTTTGTGATTGGTTTTTTTACACCCGTTATATTTTGTGTCGTCATCACAGCTTATACAAGTTTATTTTTAGTTACCAAATAAATCTTGTGTGCTCGTTCAGACAAGCAAACTGAACCACTTTTACTATGGGACCAAATATGAAACCGCAAAAAAAATCTGCTGTTCCATACAAATGTTCAACATTCACTGAACCTAGATGTATGCAACAGCTGATTTTTAGGGTTCCGTAGCCAAATGGAAAAAAACCGAAACTTAGTTGCAATAAAAACAAACACGACATATTATTCAAATTCATTGCGAGTGAATAACCCTCACCTGCCTTATCCTTCGTCCCACCTCGAAGGTTGTACCCCGGACACGAGGTGAAGTATACCACCCTCAGCCCTGGACAAGTGTCGGTGAAGTGCTGGTGCCAGGCGGCCACCACCGAAGCTGGCACCAGGTCTATCTTGTTCAGGACCAGGATCATGTCTTTGCGCTGCTCTCTGACCACATAGTTGTAGAGGGACGGTGGGAACATCATGGCCTGCGTTGAAAATGGAAACAGGCACTTACTTAGGCGTTTTTTTTCCGCACATGTGGGCTGTCATATGTCAAAATAAGACAAAACACGGAATTACTAAAGGATGGTTCAAGGAGTAAAATTTTAATTATCTTATATTATCTTATGGCAGGCCTCTGTCACTGAAATGCTGCCGACATTCAGACTGTTTTTGTGCTGCAAAAAAGGGCTATTCGTGCTATTTATAACCTTAAAATAAGAGACTCTTTGAGAGAAAAATTTAAAGAAATTGGTATTATGACCGTCGCGTCGCAATATATTTACGAGAATATAGTATATGTTCATAAAAATATACATTCGTTTTGTAAAAACACTGATATTCATTCAGTAAATACTAGGCAAAAGAATATGTTAGCGTTACCAAATACTAGGCTTAAAAAAATAATTCTTTCAAAGGCCTTTGTGTACGTTTCTACAATAAAATCCCAAATAATATTAAAGCACTTAACTTGAATAAATTTAAAGTCACTATCAAGGTCGCACTTATGAAAAAAGCATATTATAAAGTGTCTGATTATATGACAGATAAAACTGCTTGGGATTGACAAAAAATGTGATAATTGACGTTCAAAGGGTGTTAACACTTTGTGATAATGGGATAAATTTCATTTGAGTAACTGTTCCACTCACACCGACAGGCATTTCTATATTATTTAAAAAAATGTTTGTGAAATATAATATTGTAATGTTGGCATTTTAAAAGAGGAGACAAAAAAAATACAAGACCTTCCGAGTTTCTTGCCTGTTCTTCTCGAGAAGGCTCTCCCAATTTCCGAACAGGTGTAGTCAATTTTTTTTTCATTTGACTGGTATTTGCACACATCTTAATAATGGTTGGGGTGTGTGTACAATGTACATACAAGGATTAAATAATTTAGTTAATTAGATTCTTGGTTAAAGATTTTTATGTTTTTTTTTGACGTCAATAAGTGCCTGTAAAGGTCTATATTGAATAAAGATTTTTGAGTTTGAGTTTAAGTCATCATCATTTTCTGGCTGGCTGAAAGTTCCCTATGATGCTTTTTGTAACTATGTACGAGAACTCGAGGTAACATTTTTTTGCGAGGTAAAAATTTTGAAGATTGTTTGGCACAGTAACCTGGCAGCAACATATTTGAACACTTACAAAAGTAAACACCCCATCTTGCTCATGTTTTCCACATCAATACCTGTTAAAACTGTATGTCCGATTCCGAATTTTTTCCACTATTAATTTAACAACCGGGAATTTCGCGCGCGCTTGTAAAAAAATTGTAAAGCATCATATTGAAATAAAACATTTGTAAATATTCGATATGCCTTTCATTTTCCTAAAACACAATTGGTTGAAATATTTTTACCGTAAGATGCAACCTCAGTCCGATTGCGTTCGCTCTGACGTCACGTAGTCTCGCGCAGCTGCGAAGCAATACTGACTTTGCACTCAAAGCTGTAGGTGCATTTTTGAACGCGGCAGAAAAAGTAGGCTATTAACGCATTAGGTATCAAACATTTTCTTTGGAGTAATTTATCTGTTACGTAGTAACTATTAAGTAATCTATGCCTATGGGGTGGGGTAATAGTTATTTGTTATATATGAGTGCAAAGTTGCTTTTTAACCGCGTGCTCAACTTTGATAACAGCGAAGGATTCTAAAATTAAAATCCTGAGCGTTAGCGAGGGAATCAAAAGAGCACAAGGTGAAAAATCTTTGCACTCGAGTGCAACACGTAACTTTTCATTCCCCCTCAGCAAGGAAATGAAACAAAGCAAATAAAAAACAAAAATACACCAAGGAGGTTCAGAGTCTGAGTTTTTAACAAATTTAAAAAAAGTTCTATGATAAATTCGGCACCATGGAGATAGAAGTAAATAGGTTCAATGATGTTTTGAAACCACATACCTAGTGCACGCGATGTTCTAAATTCAAAACTTTAACCTCAAGCGGATAAAAACTTCAAGGCTTTGGCGGTCCGATATCGAATAGCAAAAATACTCTTTCCGAGATGGGGGGATGAAAAATTTTATAGTTGGTATTATTTAATATTATTATTAGTTCCCAATAATCACGAAGTTAAATTATATGACGGCCGTCTATGCCGTCATTAAACATTTCTTTAAGAAGAAGAAATGGCACGATAATACATAACGGTTCGCCACATCTTTTTTTTTCTCGGGGGGAAATGCGTAACCGCACCGTACCCGCCGTTGGCCACCTCTGCACTAATCCATGGGAACGGTAAAAACAAAGTCAACAACTCACAGCATATCTAACGTCCACGATGAGCAGGAGCACGTCGCACATCTCCAGAACCCTCCAGAGCTGTCGCCAGGTTTCCAGATTCAACTCGAAGTAGGACACGTCCTTCCAATGCTCTGAACCTTGCAACTGATCCACGTAGTTCTGGAACGAGGCAACGGTAGGTTAAAGAGGTAAGAGGTAATGTTTATTGATAATTCATGTATGTACTATCAAGGTCTCTCGTGCCTTACCACTTTGTAGAAATATTTGTTTGAAAGCGGATCGCATCGGACACGCCCACACGACCCATATCTATCCCTGATTGGCTACGTATTTTTACTACGATTTACTACGGCCAATCATAAACAGACATGACACGCCCACACGACCCATACCGATCCCTGATTGGCTACGTATTTTTACTACGATTTACTACGGCCAATCATAGACAGACATCTGGTTTCGCTCTTGGTGTCAGTCTGCTTTACGCTTTACTATTGGTGAATGAATGGAGCGGGGCGTGGTCTGACGCGATTGTGATCGTGCAGTGTGCAAGCGACTTTCGACGTAGGCCTGGTAAGGTGCCAGTGTCCTCGATAGTACGGACGACAGCACATCAAGGTAACGCACTAGTAACGCACTGTAGCATCTTATGTTGTTGTAATAATGACTATTTTGCAACAGAAACGTTTAGTCTGATGTGCAGGCGTGTGTACTTTATTTATTTATTGATATATATACTTTGAAGCGTCAAGCGAAAATATTGAGCGTCGGTGGCGCTGTGACCTCGGCACTGGACTCTGCCCCGAGTGGAATCGGGAGGCCCGCGAGCGATCCTGCCATGTACCATTGTGTTTTTTTTTTTCGTTTCACGAATTTCATATGTACATTTCTCTGACGCTCCTACGGTGAAGGAAAACATCGTGAGGAAACCTGCATACACCTGCTAAGTAATTCAAACGTGTATGTGAAGTCAACCAATCCGCACTGGGCCAGCGTGGTTTGACTAAGGCCTAATCGCCCTACCATAACTCGTTAGGGTAGGCTCGTGCCCCTCGGTGGGGACGTGTATGAGCTGTGATGATGATGATGATATACTTTATGTACAAATATTGGTGTACAGAGACGAACTTAATACCACTTTTTCCGTCGGAGTTTAAAAGTAAGATTATGATATCCTACCTTAAAATACCTCTGCTCCTGAGAGTCGAGCTGTGCCGGAGTCATCTTGAAGTCCCAGGGTGGACGTTTCGGGAACGATAAATCTGGCGGGAAGAAGTCTGATGGATTCACCTCCATGTCCTTCTCAGACACTGGATTAAGAGATTTTCTAGAAGCAGAAACAATCTTTATCTTCACTCGCGTTTTAATGTTCAAATTAAGATCTCAAAGGTGAACCTATATTGGCGTATTTTTGACACAGATAATTGAAATGAAAATTTAAAAAAATCAACTTGTAACATAATGACCATTAAAGCATCGGTTTGACACCATTATCACAGTTTAACAATGTATATTGTTAAACTGTGCCATTATATTACATAACAATTTTTCTTGAAAATAACAAACCTATGGCAGAAGTGTTTCCACCAACAGCCAAATCGAGTTACTTAGGTACTATAGTCTGTCGATTAAATGTGTTTACGTGGCTTTTTAGTATTTTTTTGAAATCGTATTACTGGCAACTTTCTTATCTGTGGTACTCGTGCTGTCAGTGACGTTACTGCGACGTCAATATTTTCGATTTTCAGTATTCTGAGTGGGGTTAAGTTATGTAGGGTTTTTGAGTCCTTATTATTTCTCCATGTAAACACATTTAATCGACAGACTATAGCTGACATTTGATAAATCTAATCCACATTATAGTATAGATAACCTAAACCTTGATGCGTGCGCAGCGCTAACCCATGAAATGAATGTAGATTTGGTGCCATATTGTGAATAAAACGATATCAATTTATAAAATATAGTGTCATGTTAGTATAGTGACTTAGACGAAAATTTGTCTCCGCCAGATATTTTGGTGAGAAGCCACTGAGACAAGAAATAGTTTGTTGCCAGAAAATCGAAAATTATCATATAAAATATTTTGTAGAAATTGTCTGAAATGAAATGAATGTTGCACTTTATTTGAAAGAATGTATGTATAAATGTACGAGTGTTGATAATGTAGTGTATGTAACTGCACATTACTCGGTCATTATGTAACAGTCAATATAAACTTCTATTTTAATTAATTAATTATGCACTCAAATAACATTGAATCGTGTTACATTTCGCGTAGCGTAATGCTTTTGCTTTGCTCACTACATAATTGACAGTTGTATGACCAAAACTAATTATTCAAAGCAGTACATTCCATTTGATAAAGCCTTTACTTATAGATAGACTTGTGAACCATTTGCGTAGCTTCTTTCTTTAACGTATAAAAGTGATTATGTAACAATCCAATTTGAGGATACTATATTGAATTTGATATACTTAGTCGAAAAAGGGAATTGCGAAACGTCTTGCCTAGATTACGAAAGCCAATTCACACGAATCAGTTCATTGAATAAAGTAACCTACTCAATTTATACTTTTTTCTTTACAGCTACTTATATACTTTACAATAATTTTAATAACACCATTATCATAATATTCACCAACATAATATTCCATTAAATACAAGATGACATAATTATGCTAATCAGACAATTAAACGTAAAGCTTCTAATGAGCAGGGCGTGCAACACTTCGGCTGAGTGTCGTAGACGTAGTTTCCCAGGCTGTAGCTGAAAATCAATGATTTGCTCATGTCTTATGAGCAACATTGACGCTGAGCTATGGGCCTTTTTATGCTGCTACATCACATACATAGTATGAAAACTGATATACGATACTGATTTATGTCATATTTTTTGTCATTCACTTCCTTGCATTCTTACTTATTTCTTTATACAAAACTAGCTTTCCGCTCGCGACTTCGTCCGCGTTATTTTTATTTTCCCGTGGGAATTTTATGTTTTCCCGTAGGAAAATTACCCTATGTCCTTCCACTGGTCTCGAACTATAACTATACGAACCTTCATCAAAATCGGTTCAGTAGTTTCGAAGCCTATTCAATACAAACAAACAATCAAATCTTTCCTCTTTATAATATTAGTAAGTATAGATTGTTGTGTGTGTGTATCTGACTGAAGACCAAATAAAGTTTCTATCTATCTATCAGCTCTCATCTCTCTCTTATATATCTATTCTTTATGAAGAGCTACAGAAAAGCTTACAGCGCCTCCTCCCTCTTCAATTGCACCTCCTGATCGGTTTCCCTGTAGAATTTGAGCGCATAACGATTGGCCTCGCCGCGGCCTCCCCTATTCCGGTTGGGCTGATAGTTCACGGACAGTACGTCGTGTGTGCTCGACCCGGACGATGCTGGAAAAGGTGTATTTCATTTTGAATACGAATACCTCTGATATTCCAAAAAATATATTTCTATTTGATGACTATATAAATTTTAATGATGTATTTGTGACTGTTAAATCAGTTTCTAGTAAAATACTTGCATAAATTTGAAAACAGAAATTAGATTAAACTTCTTCATCTATACAAACGAAAACAATAAGCTGTCAAACCTAAATAAAACAGCTCGCATTGCTTATGATAGCTATCTTTTGAATGCTGGTCCAAAAAAATTCTACTCATAATTAAGAAATCAAATATCTTTAGAGCGTGAGCATACCAACATTGTTACTAGAAAACAGGGTGCAGAAAAATCCGATATTTATAATAAAAATGAAAAAAACTGATTTTTTATATACATCCCATATAAGGGACGCTTCAGGACACAGTAGCAGAATGATTTAAACATTAATACCCCCACGAAGAATTGCCCTCATGTATGTTCCGCGATTTTTCACGGTTTTCGAGTTATGATTTTTTCGAATACCGTGAAAAATCGCGGAACATACATGGGGGTGATTCGGATACCCCACGACACGAGGAACCAAATTTATATATATTTTCGACTTCAATCTGGCCGCCTGTATACACAGTTGCTTTTATATCACCCCGGATAATTTTAGGGACCCTTCAGGACACGATAGTAGAATTATTTAGATTCATCATCATCTCAGCTGCACGACGACGTCCACTGCTGGGCATAGGCCTCCCCCATGGATCTCCACAACGATTGGTCCTGTGCTGCCCGCAACCAGCGGCTTCCCGCGACCTTTGCCAGATCGTCGGTCCACCTGGTCGGGGGCCTACCCACTGAGATTCAAAGAATAATAAATAATAAAAAAATGCACTAAATTAGTGCAGTCTTTCTTGGATATTTTAGAAGATTTAAATAAAATTAAAGAGGTCTCTTATTTTTTTAATTAATGTTTTATTATTCTACTATCGTGTCTTGAAGCATCCCTTAAATTATCCGGGGTGATAAAAAAGTAACTGTGTATAGATATAGGGCTAAGGAAATAAGGATTAACAGCATATGCTCCTATGGGGAACTCTTTCATTCGTTTTTACTCTTATTTGTAGAACCAAGATTGGTTATACAAATAAGAGTAAAAAGGAATTGTTCACAACAAAATAGCCGAAAAATAATGTACATAGTTTTTGCTGTTTAGTGATAAGTTTGTGTCTTTGTATTTCAATAAATAGTTATTTTTATCAATAGATATTTCAATAAATAGTCGTCTTATCATTTAGATATAAGAATGATTAAGTAGGTAGGATAATCAAATAATATTAGTTGTAATAGTTTGTTTTATATAGAATTAAGAATCATTTCATATCTTATTAGAATAAGTCTTGTTAGAATAAGCAACTATTGTAAAAAGCTAATTGGAATGAGCAAATAAAGTGCGCATGGGCGAAAGGTGGGAGGTCACTCTTGCAGGGCGTGGGGGTATACGTATATAAACAGGGACATATACAAGCAAAAACAGACCCCCCGACCCGATAACGCGAGCGAATGATCTTCTTCCCCCGATTTCCAATTCTCGATCCAACACTGCACACTCAAGCACTAGCCCCACACACCGCACTCGTCGAACAAGAGTGCGAAGGCCCGGTCTACACAGCTTGCGATATACCAGGTACAGATATGTGCCTGGTCGCTTTTCTCCACCCTCCACTACACGGCGAACTCGAGCGTCCGAGCCTCAGAGGCGCGCTCAAGTTGCAGCCGATCCCCGCACCGGCTATAACCCGCCTGGTGACTCTACTCAGAGAGCGGGACACCCCTGTGGTGATGCCTCTCTGAGATAGAAATCCATCAGGTTCGGTAAGCCAAACGAGGCTTGAGGACCCACCAAAGTTCTCGCCTTCTTATAAATAATTAAGGTGGAGCTGTAACAGCCATCTGCGGCTAACAGCACAGGTCCCTCAAAAAAAAAAACAGAATAAAAGGCGGCGCGCGCGAGCCGTCAGCACCAGTTCGCTCCTACTACTCGAGGAAGAAACACCTCCAAATAGTAGTGAAAGTGTTTTATTTATCCAGTACTCCGGTTCCTGATTTATAAAGTACAGCGAGTGTTTACAGTCCACTTCGTAGGGCCATATAATTATAGTCTTACTATTTCAAAATGTTGGTGATATTTTTTTTTAAAAAAAACGTCGCCCCACTCTAGTATTTTCTCCTGTGTCATTGGTGAAGTTACAAACATAGAATATCACATGCTGTTGTGTGGGTAGTTTCGGACAGGTCACCTTATAATTATTAATATAAGGCTAATACATGTAGGTACTTCCACAAAACCACACTTCCATTTTGTACTTGGTTTGCTACAGAGCACATTAAAGGTATTCAATAAAACTGGTGTTTTAATGTACATAAAAGTGGCGACGTAGGATAAATTTTCAAACAATGGAGCGTAAATCTATAAATTTTCGTGAATTTGATGTGAAAAGTGATGTTTGGGACAGTTACATAGACAGACTAAAATACTGTTTAGAAGCAAATGGCATCTCAGAAGATTCGATCAGAAGAGCTAATTTTTTTAAAGTTTGTGGTGAACAAGTATTTGAAACTCTATTGGCTTTAATTACACCCCGAAAATCCAATGAAGTTTCTTTTTGTGACATTGAAAGTATTCTAACCAAACATTACAGTCCAAAACGCAATGAAATATCTATGTCATATCAATTTTTTTAACGAGACCAAAACAAAGATGAGTCAGCGGCACAATACATTGCAGGACTTCGAAAAATCAGCTCAGGATGCAATTTTTTTAATCTAGAGCGCATGCTTCGTGATAGATTGGTATGTGGCATGCTCGATCATAAGTTGCAATATGAATTATTAAAAAAGGACTCTTTACAATATGATGATGTGGTCAATGCTATATTAACTTCAGAAACAGCGGGAAAAGATGCAAGAATGATACAAAGCGCTATCAGTATGTCAGCTTACAGTGGCACTACGCCGTATGCTGTTGCAGCATCATCAAACACTTCCGAACCTATGGAGGTTAATGCACTGAAATCAAAAACTAGTATGCGGCCTTATTTTCGCTGTAGAGATCGTCACGGATTTATCAATACGGTTTTTTATATAATATCAAATTGCTTTTATTTATTTTTTAAATAAATAAAAGCAGACTAATTTTACTCACACATTCGTACTAGTAATGTATATTATTTTTACTTTCACTCCCAAGTGACATGATATATCGCTATTTCTGTTTTTCATCTATGTCGATACTAACGCACACATAAACATTTCCGAAACCGTGGCAGACGCCATATTTACCTTTGTGTTTACAAAAATGGTGTAGTGACATTGTGTTATAATATTTTGTTTTGTGATTTTATATAAAAATAACTGCTAATCGGACAAGAAAAATGGTAAAGTGCTATGCCCCGAAGTGTTCTAAGGCATCTTGTAATAAAACTCCATAAATTACCTTCCATCGGTAAGTAATTCTCGTACATATTTTTTGGTTAAATTTACAAGATGTATATCGCGTCTCATGTGTTTATAATTCTCTGATTGTGAGCTACGTTAACTGCCTTGCACAAAATTCTCTTTTTACTTGGTTATATTTAGAAATAGTTGTGAATTTTTCAATTCAATATATTTCATTGACTTAATTTGACATTTCTTGTACTAGGCAGTTCAAAGGGGTCGAACTCAGGGTTAGAATAGAAAATCTAGCTTATATTTATGAACATTATGGTAGTTTGTTGTTTTATGGTGCTACTAACTATTAACTTAAGTAGAATGAAACTATATGATATTATTATATAAATTTGTCTAAAGAGATAATAAAACTAAGTTAAAGAAATGTTTTTAATTTTAAGGATACCAAGAGTAGGGCACTGTGAACCTTTGCCTTCCAAATGCATGCTTTTCTTTTTGTACGTAAAATAAAATAATTACAGTAGTCATAACTAAATTAAAAATTTAAGTAGATAAGTTAACTTGGATAATAATATCCATATTTTAAAAATCTTTTAATTTGCAGTATTCAAAGAAGACGACAGTTGAGAGACGGACCCACGACTTGGAATATGATGCACAACATGTATAATTATAATATACGAGTATTTTATTAAAAACCATTGTGAAATTATATTTAGACATAAGATGTAATCATCACACTCGTACTGACCAAATTTCCGAAAGAAATTATTTCAAGAAAATTGTACTTTTTAAAAATAAATAAGCAAGCATACACCTACAAGTTGTTTTTTAATTCCCTCGCAACTCCTACATCCATACTAACATAGACGACCTTTATATCATCCTTGATACTAATATTATAAATGGGAAAGTGTGTGTGTGTGTTTGTTTGTCCGTCTTTCACGGCAAAACGGAGCGACGGATTGAAGTGATTTTTTTAAGTGGAGATAGTTGAACGGATGGAGAGTGACATAGGCTACTTTTTGTCTCTTTCTAACCCCCCCCCCCCACTTCCCTAAAATGGGGGGTTAAGTTTGTATGGAACATTCCGCAATTTTCAAGGTAGAAAGCTAAAAATTGGTATGCGAACTATTTGTGACTAACAAAAAAATCGTGCATCATTTTTTTTTGGAAATCTGCCCCCAACCCCTTAAAAGCTAAAAATCGGTACACAGACTCTTTGTTACCAACGAAAAATACCTGCCTTATTTTTTTTTTTAATCTTTGGTGTTACCCCGAATTTAACGCGAGCGAAGCTGCGGGCAAAAGCTAGTAATATTATAAATGTCAAAGTAACTCTGTCTGTCTGTCGCGCTTTCACGCCAAAACTACTCGACCGATTTAAATTAAATTTGGTACACAGATAGTCTAGAGCCTGAGAAGGATATAGGCTACTTTATAATGCGAAAAAAGTGTTGAAAGGGGGGATGAAAGGTTGTATGGAAGTATTGTCATTTTTAAAGCTAGAAGTTTGAAACTTGATGACATTCAGAGTTTGTAAAAATTTTACTCTCAAGGTGGTAAAATAACTATAGGGAACTATAACTATAGTGACTTTCATAGGCAAAGGCGCATCACTAATAAACGATAAATCGTCATATTTAGACGACAGCAAAAATGAACAGTCTTAATTCAGCTTAAGCCTAAAAATATTAGTTGTAAATAATCCAACTCTATTCTATCACTTAAAAATTTCATATTTTACTCAATACAAAATACCTGTAAAAATGAGTACAAAGTCCTTATAGTGCAGAGTGTGGCTCCGGCGTACCCTAATGCGGCCCTGACTTTTGTTTGTGTGTGAGTAATGTTTACATGTGGTGGAGTTCACGCATTTTTGAACAATATGTTAAGTCTGCTTTTATTCATATGTCTGTGTAAAAAACAAAATTATTCAGCAAAAGTGAATTATACTTTTGAAGAGCCTGATATGCAACTAAATTGCATATATAAAATAGACAGTGCCAACACGCATACACCAGCATTACAGGTCAGGGTCATTTTGGAGGGTGTTCCCGTATTTATGGAAGTGGACTCAGGAGCTGCTTATTCTATCAATAACAAGTCTACATGGAATATGCTGCAGTCACACACAACGCTAACATATTTACCAAATCGACTATGTACATGAAATGACACACCTGTGCCGGTGATGGGACAAGCTTGTGTTTCAGTGGAATTAAAGGACATTAAGTGTAAAGAACAATGGCAGGTCTCCATACAAAAAAATGTCTGGGATCAAATTGTAGCGTCCCGTAATGAAACATATGTCAAAAGATTCGGCGTTAATTTCTGAATCTATATGTAAAATAATTTTTATTCATGAAAGCCGGAAAAAAGAGATATTGCCATTTTTTTTTTAGGTTATGCACCGCATTATTTATCTGTGAGCTCTTTTATAACGTAGGTAGGTACTTTGTTAGTTGTATTTTGTTTATTTTATATATGGCTATGGTATTTTATTTATACTTATACATATATTTTCTAATTTAATTAGAAAATATATGTATAAGTAATGCAAATGCAAATGTAAAGCTTGAATGGGAGCTTACTCTACAATCAAATAATACAGTTTTTTAATATAAAATAAAAACCTGTATTTTTTTATGGTACCTGCATTTATCCCGTAATTAACTGAAAAATATATGTATATGTAAAAAAAAAACAAATTAAATACCTATCTCTACGTACTTATTTGATGTTTTTTTGATTTATATACATTTTCTAATTAATTACGGAATAAAGAACAAATCAGTTGGTAATTGAAGTGAATGGGATTCGAACCCGTAACTAGCATGCGTGTAGGTAGGTTCTCTGGCCACTCAATTACAGACCGTATGATAATGAAATTATTATGAAGGTTAATGGAAGGATAAATAAAAAATATTTAGTTAGACATTCACATTTATTCCTCTTCATCATCTTGTACAATTATTTCATCAAGAAAACCTGCTGGTGCTGAAATATATTCTTGATGTCTGGCCCATCCTAAATACCATACTAAAGTCATAGTGTGGGCACAACAGCCCACAGTTCGCCGACCAACTAGGCAACTACAACAATATTCAACTATGCCGGTTCTGCCAGGCATATTATTTTCAATTAAGATGTAGACATAATATTGTTTTCGGGATATATGACGGGACTTAATTTTTCCTCTTATTAAGGTCTTCGTTCCACTACCTCCTCTAAGATTATATTCATTGTGACCTATAGCTTCGCCCCGATTTACCTCGATTCTGTATCCACCTTGGAAACGCACATGCTCGCCGTAATATGAACGAGCTTGTCTTATTTGGTACGTCCCCAAGGCGAATAGTATCAGATCCCTATATTCCAATGTTGGAAAACATAAAAGATTATTTTGGTCAGCACATATATTTTCGAAATGTGATGTTCGTCTATTCATATTTTGGGCATCCACCATGTTTGCCAAATTATTTTCTAATTGCATTTTTTCTCGTATTATTTCTAGTATCTCAGATGCATATATATTGTTCTCAAAGCGAACACCAAACCTATTCAACAAAGCTGCAGCTATTTCAAAATTCTGCATCATGTGTGGTAGAGACCGATGAAAATATTCTTGTCTTAACAGTTTAAAGTCTCTTTTGAAATGACCATTAACGGCCTCTACCACCCACCTGCAAATTGTGACACATCGGCTTCGATTTGCTTGTGCAGTTGAAAGTTGATGTTCACCTTCTAACAGTGTCTCTGGCATAAATGGTTTATACCCACATCCCTCCAATAGACTTATGCTATCCCTAAAACCTCTATCCAAGATAAACACATCATCTTCTTGAAAATATGACCTTAAGGCAGAACCAGGTGAAAACAAATTGTTCATTATATTGGCATCTGAAGTTGTTGCTTTGTATGGGCCAAAACAATCAACAATATAACCATCACAAGCGACAATCATGAATGGTTTTAAGAGATTCCTATACTTGTGTAGCGAGTATGTTTGTTTTTGGAACATGTAATTTGAGCTTTTATGCACATAAATATAGGTTCCATCGCAAATAACAATAGCATTGGAACCATTTCCATATAGTCCACTTGGGATTAACAAATTATGTTGAATTAATTCTTCTCTAGATATATGGCCAATACCAAGGTTACTCGGAACAAAATCTTGCAGAAGAATGTCCCTTATTTTGTCCATTAACACTTCTAGTGTTCTGCGTGGAACATTAACCAAAGTGGAGATTCTTTCATCGGAATCACCTGTTCTCATTTTTAGTAAATATGCTACAAGACCTAATGTCCCTCTACGAATTTCCCTTATTCTTGGTACTTCATTCAGCAATAAATTGAAGGTTTCTTTTGTTCGTCCTATCCAATACTCAAATACCCTGTCTTCCATTTCTTCTACATTTTCAAAGTCGATTGATGGGTTAAACGCATTTACAAAAGAAAAAACATGCTGGATTTGTTCAATTGTAAATGTTGAATAACTGTTTTGAGAGTCAAATAAAGTGTCCCACATGTTGGCTGTCAAATGCTCATTACAAATACGGGCTTCTTTGGGCAGATAATATTTATGGTTACTTAAGATTATTGATCTTAGTTTATCTGAAATGCCATGCAATGTTGAGCTATCACAGTTTGGAAATACACAGCGATGATTAGTGTTGGCTGCTCTTTTGTAATCTGGTAATGTCACTTCATTTACTAATTGGAAAACTTCATTAGACTGTGACACTTGGGGCTCCTCCAATACTTGGGGCTCTTCCAACACATGGGGATCCTCCTCCAGCAGTGGTGAAACTAGTTCATTAGTTTCAGATCTTCTAGCATCAAAAGAGCTCCTGCGTCGAGCTTCCCTTTGAATACGCAACCAGCAAGAATGGCACACAAAATCATGTTCTGTAACCTGAAATTAAATTACATTCTGTATTATTATATATTACAATGATTACAAAACAATCTAAATACAAAGTATTTATTCTATCATTTACTTTTTAGAAGTTACTTTATATAAAAAAATATTCATACCTGTCTTGGTGCTACTCTGCTTTCTATAATAGCAATCATGGAAACATGCAGTTCTGTAGGATTATTTCTCAATATTCTATCACACCCTCTTCTTAAAATTGATAATCCACACAACAGACACACATTAGTGTGGCCTTGCTGACTCGGTCCAGGTTGTTCACTTGTATTGTCTGAAACTTGTTGCTGCAAAGTCTCATTGACTGAGAACATTGCTAGATCTCTGCACGCTTCACATACATAGTCTTCTTCTAAAACCTGTCAAAAATATTATATTTAAAATATTGTCTCAGTTTGCTTATTGCGATCTTTTTATCTTAACTTCCAATATTAACAAATAAAGAAAAACGACTATTCAGCACATCATAAGTACCTACAACAGGTAATTGATTTTGTTTTTGTACAATACTCAGTTGTATCAATCAACCCGTTAGGAACCGGGCGGAAGCGTATAACATCTATGTAGGTACTATAAATATATGTACTTACGATTCGTGGGTATACCCAGCTGCAGAGTAGGCCGGCAACTCTTGAGTCAAGTGCTAAGGCCCGATATCGGCGCAGTGTGTTGACGCATATATTACAGTTAACACATAATATACGCGTAGTACGCGGCTCTCCACTATTATCTCCCATTGTTCCAAGTTTACAACAACAAAAATTCAAATCACTCTTTAGTTGGAGTCCAGTAGGAATTAGCACGGTAATCGCAAGAGGATATCAAACACGGAGTCCAGTAGGAATTAGCACAGTAATCGCAAGCAAGAATATCAATCAGTCCATAAACAGTCCAGGTCGCGTAAAACTAAAAGGAAAATCGAAAGAGCAGTAAGAGCACAATTGCACACAAAACACCAACAACAAAAACAAAAGTGATATTTTTTTTTTTTTTTTTTTTTTTTTAATAATCTTTATTCTAACCTTGGATACAGAGTCCTTCAGTCGTATACATTTTAATATTAGATATTAACAAAACGCAAGCTAACTTATAATAATATGATAATTGTCCTAGAAGAATTTTAGATTTTTCCTACAGTGTTTACTATATACTTAAATAGAGGTAGAAAATAATTTAGGTTGGAAAGAAGATCTTGCAGGCGGCGGGGAACACTTTGATTATTGTTAGAACTGTCACAATCAATTTCATTAATGTCTGAGGCTAAAACTAAACGTTGCAAGTTAAATGTTGCACAATTTTCCAACAAGTGTTGCAGGTCGGCATTTTCTTGATTGCAGTGAGGACAGTTAGCATCGGCGAGTACATGAATCCTGTGGAGGTGGGTTGGGACTAAACAATGGCCAATTCTCATTCGTGTGATGATAGTATAGAAATTCCTGCCCAGGTATTGTTTCTGTTTGTGATACCAAGGTTTGCTTGGTAACTCTTTCTGAATGTTCGCAAACCACTTGCCCTTAGTTTCTAAAGTTAACTCCCAGTAGTCTTTCCATAACTTCTCCGATTTTTCTCTGAAGTGAATGTAGAAATCGGTAAAAGGAACTTTGCAACATTCGGTATGGTCTTCATCATGTTGAGCACGTGCCACTGAATCAGCTTTTTCGTTTCCATATATGCCACTGTGTGAGGGAACCCACATGAATTCAACATTGATACAATGGTCATTTAATTCTTCTAATTTATCCTTAATGTTGAATAATATATAATTATTTTTAAAAGATAATAATGCTCCTCTACTCAAGGCTATTAATGCACTTTTGGAGTCGGAAACTAACATTATATTTACATTATTTACACACTTACTATTTACATAAATTAAAGCTTGGTATAATGCATAACATTCTGCTGTATAAATGCTGCAAAAAGAATTCAATTTGAAACATCTTGCGTAGTTTGATTGTGGGTCATAAAAGGCAGATTTAACATTATAATTATCTTTAGAGCCATCTGTATATATAAAATAATAATGAGGCATCTTACTCTTGAACTCTAGAAAATCATACTTGTTAGAAATTGAATCTAAATGTATCTTGAGATGACAATTAATTAAACTTTTATATTTACAAGTATACATAGGTAAGCTAGGCGAATAACATATATTTTTACAGTTGAACTTTACACGAGAATATATTCCACCTATTTCAGGAGGAGCAGACAAAGCTTGCACAGTGGTGTCAGAAGATGCAATAGGCTGATAAATATCTGATGCTATATCTAACTTTTCATGGAGATTGCCGCTAAATGACAAAATTTTAAGTGAAAATCTTTCTGCTAGCTGCAGCCTTCTCAGGGACAATGGAGGTATACAATTTTCAACTTCTAATGAATTAATAGGTGAAGATCTCATTGCACCACAGATTAATCTTAGGCCAGTATTTTGTATAACATCTAGTTTTCTTAAGAGGGTGCTATTTGCATTTAAATATGCCAAAGAACTGTAATCTAAATGGCTTCTCACTATGCTTTTGTATAACATACTAACAATTTTAGGATCAGATCCCCAAAAAGTACCAACCAAGTGCCTAAGAATATTAATACCTCCCATGGCATTTTTACAAATGTAATTTATATGTTTATCAAATTTTAATTTATTGTCAATAATAATACCTAAAAATTTATGTTCACTAACCACTGGAATTACACAATTATTGTACTTAATTGAAACATTATTGAAGTTTTTGCTGAATACTAATACAGAACTTTTACCAGGGCTAACATCTAACTTAAGCTTATTAAAATAATAAAAATGGAGTTGCTGTAAAGCATTATTAATTCTATTTTCAGCTATTTCTATATTTTGGCTTATGCTATACAAAAGCAAGTCATCAGCGAATTGTAAAATATTTACATTTTCTGTATTTACAAATTTTAATATTTCAGAAGTGTATAAATTATATAATAAAGGAGACAATGTGGCTCCTTGCATTGTACCTTTATTGACAGTTTTTGGACCATGCAACTTATTATTGTATTTTACATATACTGTCCTATTATTCAAAAACTTAAAAATCCACTCTAAAGTTTGCCTAGGTATTCCACAATCATGAAGAACCTGTATTAATTCCTGTATATTAACATTATCAAAAGCTCCCTTTATATCTAGGAATACGCAGATCATGTTTGAATGACTGTTTTTGACATTTCTGATATCATCTATAAATGATACAAAGCTTTCAGAGCAACTTTTTCCTTTCCTAAAGCCAAACTGAACTGATGGAATTAACTTGTTAGTTTCTGCAAAATAATCTAAACGCAACTTAAGCATGTTTTCAAATAACTTACCCAAGCAAGATGATAAAGAAATTGGTCTATATGAAGAAGCGACTCTAATTGGTTTATTCGGTTTTAAAACCGGAACAACACATTGCGTTTTCCAAGACTCTGGTATAATGAGATCTTTCCATAATCTATTATATATGTAAAGTAACACAGTCAAAGCATTAGAATGTAATTTTTTAATTAATATATACGGTATATTGTCCAATCCTGGGGTAGTATCTTTCCTACTTTGTAAAGCTGTATGTAACTCATCTAAAGAAAAAGTCTGATTAAGAAACATATTGTTTTGATTCTCCTCTGAGTTATGAAACAATGATAGTAATTTATTATAATCTAGTGCAGTATTGTCTGATAAGTTATTTAAGAATTCTGGTATCCATTCATCGTCAAAAATTTTATTATGGACATTCCCTATTCTTTTAAATCTTTTAATGTGATTCCAGATTCTCGAAATAGGTGTTAATCTATTGAAACTACTACATAAATTATGCCAAGAATTAATACTTTCTTCTCTGATAATTTTCTTTTTTTGAGCATCTATCATTTTATAACTTATAAAATTAGCTATTGTTGGGTTTATTCTATAGACTTTCAAGGCTTTTTTTGATTTATTAACTGCATCCTCACACTTTTTATTCCACCAAGGAGCTGGCTTTCTATGAATTTTAAAGTTATTTTGACTAGCTTTTAATTTTGGAATAGTTTGATCTCTAATTTTATTTAAGATAGACACAAAATCATTATATATCTGCAACGTATCAGCTGTTTCAAAATCAATATAGGAGAATTCAGTTTCAGATAAAGAGTTAAATTCTTTCCAGTTTGCTTTACTATAAATGTATTTTTCATCCACAGAACGAATCTCATACAAAGAAGGCTGAATATTTAAATGAAGAAAAGTAGGAAAATGATAACTACCCATCGGATCATCATGAACATACCATTCACACAAATGAGCCAAGGACGGACTTACCAGAGCCAAATCAATAGCAGAAGCTTGTCTATTTGGAGGAGGACATGTTGTTGGAGTACCATCATTTAAAATGCATAAATCAAATTCGTCAATTAGATTGTATAAATTATTTCCCCTATTATTATTATTATGACATCCAAACACAACATGATGGGCATTAAAATCTCCCATTATGATGCAAGGTTTTGGTATATTTCTTATGATGGATTTTAATTTACTTGTATCAAAATTATTATTGGGTGGACAATAAATACAGAGAATTGATATATTTCCAGATTGAGTTTGTATAGAGATTGCAATATTCTGAAAAGATTCATAAAATGCTGTGGGTAGAATATTGTATTTCAAACCATGCTTAATTAATATTCCCACTCCATTATGTCTATTTGTAGAATTTTTATATAAAAAATTGTAATTTGGAATATTTGGGATGCTAGAAGTATCATGTAACCAAGTTTCATTTAGTAAGCAAATGTCAATATGTTTTTCTATTAATAGGCGATTTAATAAATATTTTTTGCTCTGTAAACTTTGTATATTGTACTGAATTATATTAAGATAATTATCCATTAAATTAAATTTGATAGAAATATCTCTTTAATCTTCTTACTATTTAAAGGAGTGTTATCTTTTTTATTACTTAGAGCTAAGAGTGATTTGACAATAGCGTTAATAATTATGTCATTATTTACAATTTTAGTAATATCAATATTTTCCTGTACTGTTGTTTTATTTAAATTTGGGAAGGATTTACTGTCAATAACAGGTGGTGTACTCACTACAGTGGCATAGGATTGCTGTACGTATCTCTTCTTATTATCTTCAATTTTCTGTTTCCTTACTGGGCAATCTCTGGATATGGCCAAGTGGTTGCCGTTGCAGTTAATACATACAACCTCGTCAACATCGCATTCTTTGTAAGAGTGACTACCAGCACATGATGAGCAATTCTGGATACCCCTGCAAACTCTTGCCGAATGGTTGAACTTTAAGCATTTATAACATTGAAGTAGTGGGGGAATATATTTATGAATTTCATATCTGAATAATTTTATGTATGCATATTGAGGTAGATTTGTACTTGAAAAAGTTACTGCAACAGTATAAAGAGGCGTTAGAACACCATCTACTTTTTTCATAAATCTTTTAATAGAAATAACTTCGGCATCACATATAATATTTTTATATATTTCTTCATTGCTTAAATCCTTCGGTACGAATTTCAATATGCCTATTTTCTCCGTTAAATACGACGGTATAAATGCTCTTAAATTGTATTTTATAAAGAAGTCTTCCATTTTAAGAAAATAATTTGCAGGTGTGGCTTTTTTGAAAGTAACGCCAATTTTATGCGCATTAATTCTATGAACGCCAACAATCCCTTTAACATTTTCAGTGAATATATTTGTCAATAAAATTGGGTTTTTGTTTCCGATTTTTTCATTATTTGTGGACTCAACGTATACAATGTATTCAGAATTACTGTTTTCTATGAAAAGTCTTTTATAGTTTGGTTTAGTATAAATTTTATACTTATCAGTCTTCTGAGATGGAGTATCGGAAATATCAACATATTTGCGCTTTTTCTTCGCATCTCCTGGGTCTTCGCCATCGCTGGCAAGACCCATTTTGAAAAAATTAGTAAATAAGTTTTTTAATTTGATCTAAATTGAAGCTTTAAAGTAATGAAAACAACTCAAAATTAATAAAACTTTTCTACGGAAAAATTAAATCGCCCGCCTTCTTTGACTTCCCGCCAAAAAGTCCAAAACAAAAGTGAAAAGTAACGCGCGCACAGATTATAGAAAATAAATAAGGATGACGCATGACGTGATAATCTGAAATCGATTCTTTGATTTTGGATTGGAGCAAAAATCGATTTTGTAAATCATTTTATAGAACTGATATGAATCCATCCCATCCCATGTAACCAATAAATAATTAAATAAATAAACGTGTATCAGGTTTAGAAAAAATCTGTTGTAGTTGTAAAAAACTCGAATTAGTTTGAAAATGATAAAAGATGTATTATTTTGGTGTCCTTTTTGTTTTTCGTGATTGGATTTGTATTGATTTAAACAAATTAAAAAACGGAATGGCTATTCGGACCCGAACCCTATAGTAGTAGATTGCTATTCGCACCTGATAGAAGCGATATCAAAAATAACTTATAGGATAAAACTGAAAACTGTAGGTTAGGTTAGACATTATGACCACACACAGCGATGCGAGCGGAGCATGATACTGTATGTTTCATACTCCGCTCGCAATCTTTCAAATCTTTTATTATGTAAAGTCCACCCCGTGTAGTCGCCATTTTTTCTTGTCCAAAGCAATCACTCGCTATCGCTTTCGTGACATTAAAACAATAGTTTTAATGCTAAAGGTGACATTAGAACGTGACATTCTTCGTGACATTAGAACTATCGTTCTCATGTCACGAAAGCGATAGCGAGTAATCGCTATGAGATAGACGGTAGGGCCGCCGGTCCCTATAACAGTCGCTTGCTATTCGGACCCGATAGCGAATTATTTTTGAAAAAACCACACACGCTCGTATTTGTACTGAAATAAAACTGCATGTTTTCATGCTCCGAGTCCGAATAGCAATCGACTTCTATAGGGTCCCGGGCCCGAATAGACACCCATTTTATTTAATATCGATAAGATCATTGAATATTATATGCAATTACAAAGTCAATAAAAGTAGGATCGCTTCAAGAATATCAGCAACAGAGCATTTTTTTGTTTATTTATTAATAGAATAGGTACATACACCAACATTATATCAATGATACATTGCTTATGATTTTAAATACAAATATTCTTATATATATATATATATATATATATATATATATATATATATATATATATATATATATATATTACCAATAACAGGCGTACACACCATTGGCCGAACAGTATTGCGTTTACAACACTATACATTTAAATAGGTGTGATTAATAAACCAATCCATAACGATTATTCGACGAATCGATACAGATTAATTGCATTTACTACTTGCACTTACACCCCTATTTGTATAGTTGACATTTCGCAGATAATAAAACTTCCAAATAGTAGTTAACATTTGATATACTTTTAATAAAACAAAAAGAACTCCGGCTCGTACGAAAATAAGTGTATATTTGAAAAAACTTAGAAAATTATTTTAATTTCCTTGCTATATAAGAGATTTAGGGACGCCAAAAAAAAGTCCAGACATTTTTCTGCCATTGTTCTTTGATATAATAGTAGCTAACGGGTCTGGGCCTAATCTCATAGGGCGTAATTGGTTTAAGTCTCTCCATATTTCATTCTCTATTAGTGATGTTAATCTTGGCGGGATTGGGTACATACCGAGGTGACCCTGTAACAATTCATTTAAAGCCAAATGCAACACCTAAATTTTTTAAAGCACGATCAGTACCATTTGCCATTAGGGAACGAGTGGAGAAAGAGATAGATAGATTAGTTAGTGAGGGAGTACTTCGGCCAGTTTGTTTTTCAGAGTGGGCGACACCGGTCGTGCCTATACTTAAGAAAAATGGTGAAATCCGCTTATGTGGCGATTATCGGAGTACGGTGAATCAGGCTACTGAGTCAGATACATATCCGATGCCCACTGCAAGTGAAGTTTTTGCCACTATAGCTGGAGGTTGTTTTTTTCTCAACCCTCGACTTAGATCGAGCTTATACACAAGTTGTTGTCTCAGATGCGACTGCACAATTACTCACATTAAATACTTGTAAAGGGCTTTTTAGTGTACATAGGTTAGCTTTTGCCGTTAAGGCATGTCCGGGGATTTTCCAGCGATTAATGACAGCGTTACTCGCAGGAATACCTGGTGTGGCAGTCTTGATTGATGACGTTATCGTTAGTGGCCGTAGTATGTCCGAAATGACCGAACGTCTAGATTTGGTATTGGCTCGAATTAAAAGGGCTGGTTTGCGTCTAAATGAAAGTAAATGTAAATTTGCTAAAGAGCGTGTGGAGTTTCTGGGTTTTATTATTGATGCTAACGGCATCCACCCTGCTCCGAGCAAGGTGGAATCAATCCGGAATACACCAGAACCAAGGAATGTTCAGCAGCCGCAGGCATTTTTAGGGTTGTACAATTTTTACGAAAGATTTGTACCTCACAAAGCAACTATTCTTGAACCTCTGCATAGGTTACTCGATAAATCCAAAAAATGGCAGTGGACAGTGTCTGAACAAAACAGTTTCGATACAGCTGAGCGTCTTCTTTCGTCTGAGTTAACACTTGTCCATTATGATCTGAACAAGCCACTTATTCTGACATGTGATAGCTCAGATTATGGTGTTGGTGCAGTATTGTCGCATGTAATGCAGGATGGGAGCGAGCGGCCTATAGCAATGGGTTCTTGTACACTCCATTCACATGAAAGGCGCTACTCACAATTGGACAAAGAGGCATCTGCTGTAATGTTTGGTATCAACAAATTTAATAATTATCTGATGGGCAGATCATTCATTATTATTACAGATCATAAACCGCTGTTAGGTATTTTTGATCCTAAACGACCTATTCCTAATGTTTTGTCACCACGTCTTACAAGAATTGCTTTAATACTAACCTCTTTCGATTATAAAATAACATACAAACCTGGAAAGGAAATTGATAATGCTGACAGCTTAAGCCGATGGCCAGAACCAGTTCCAGAACAATCTGAGCAGCAAGTATGTGATATATTGTTAATAGCTGAGAGTGTTTCTGATTTTCCAATAGATGTAGACTAAATATCTGCCACTACAAAGTGCGATTTGGTTTTATCTCGGTTCAGTCATTACATATTAACTGGTTGGCCTGTAAGGGCCTTATCATACTAGCGGTTGGCGGGCGGCTTCGGGGCGGGACGGGCACGTCGCGAATACGTCGCGGACGTGCAACGAACCCGCTGCGCATGCGCAGCGTAGCCGTGGCGGATGCGCAACGAAATCGCCGCGAATAGCAGCGTGGACGCCATTTTGTACACTTTCGTACAAATGCCAGCCCGTCCGCCTCGCCTCACTTCATTTCATTTCAAAACGAGATACGAATGTTAGTGGACGTATCATAATGGCATCATTGGGAGATTCAGATATTGATACAGAGTTAAAAAAAGCATGGGAAAAGATTTGCAATTTATTTATTCAAGGCTTTACGGAAAACAGTCAAGGAGAAAATGAAATACAATAATATAAATATATAAAACAAACGATTAAAATTTCAAAGTATGATTTGAGCAATTAATAGGTAATGTAAATGAAGATAAAATTTAATCTAAAAAAATAATAAATTGATTATTTTTTTATTCCTTAGCAAAACAACAAAGTAATCACTCTCTTCCAGTCGATTAATTGATAATGGATCCTCCCAAAATCTTCGATGCTTTCGTTTTCGTCCCCTGCGTTTTCTAAGTAACAAAACCAACAGTAGTGTTTCCTTGTCGGAATCAATTTTGTTGCTGAATGTACTGTACGTCGCAAGCCCGCTGCGAACACGCGACGAAAACGTTGCGAATCCGCCACGGGTCCGCGACGTCCTCGATGCGCAGCCGCGGCGTGTTCGCGACGTATCCACTACCCGCCCGCTCCGCCCTGAAGCCGCTCGCAAACCGCTAGTATGATAAGGCCCTAAAGGTTACAGACGAACAGCTTCGCCCGTATTGGTTGCATCGTTCACATTGTCAATGCATAATGGTTGTGTGCTTCTAGGTTCACATGTTGTTGTACCACAATCACTACGAAAATATGTGCTTAAAGCTCTACATACCACTCACAATGGCATTGTAGCAACAAAATTATTGGCTAGAAGCTACGTATGATGGCCAAATTTAAATAATGATATTGAGACTTTAGTTTCGACTTGCAACAAATGTTTAGAACACCGCCACATGCCAGGTAAAACAAATTTTGAGTGGGTAATCCCGTCAAGACTCCTAACTGACTAACTCCCCCCTAACTGCCTCAGCCAATATTGAGATCCTTGGTGTCGACATAACGAGCGAAGTCCAGTTCCGTGGCCACTTAGAGGGTAAGGCTAAATTAGCTTCTATGAAGCTTGGTGTGCTCAATAGATCGAGACAGTATTTCACTCCGGCGCAACGCCTTCAGCTTTATAAGGCGCAGGTTCGGCGTCATATAAAATACTGTTCTCATCTTTGGGCCGGGGCACCGCCAATACCAGCTTCGCCCACTGGACCGCATTCAACGAAGAGATGGAAATATCAAATCGGCTTGATACTTTGGCGCTGCGTAGAGATGTCGCCTCGCTATGCATCTTCCATCGCATTTATCACGGGGAATGCTCCGAGGAATTGTTCGGACTTATACCTGCCGCCTCTTTCCGCCATCGTTCCACGCGACAAAAAATCCATGCCCATCACTTAGATGGTTGGCAGTCCACAACTGTGCGATTCTCCCGTAGCTTCCTGCCTCGCACAGTCAAACTTTGGAATGAATTGTCGCCTGCGGTATTTCCGGACCGATACGACCTTCAAACTTTCAAAAAAAGAGCGTATTCCTTCCTCAAAGGCCGGCAACGCACTTGTAACTCCTCTTGGGTTGCGGGTGTCCATGGGCGACGGTAATCACTTACCATCAGGTGATACGTCTGCTCGTTTGCCCCCTATACCATAAAAAAAAAAAGACCATGGTCAAGAATTAATATTGACTTTGCAGGTCCCTTTCAAAATAAAATATTCTTAATTATAGTAGGTGCATTTTCTAGATGGCCAGAGGTATTTATTGTGAATAATATGAGCTCATCTACTGTAATTAAATACCTTAGGATAGTCTTTGCTACCCACGGACTTTGCGAAACATTAGTGTCAGATAACGGGACAGCATTTGTATCTTCGGAAATGAAACTGTTCCTCGATGCGAATAAAATTCGGCATATTACTACAGCGCCATATCACCCCTCAACTAACGGGTTAGCTGAGAGAATGGTTCAGACGGTCAAAGATAAAGTGCGAAAAATGAAGGATGTTCCATGGGAAATCAAAATGCCTAATATTCTATTAGGACTTCGTGTCACACCATGTACTAGTACTAACAAAAGTTCAGCTGAATTACTTATGAATAGACGTTTACGTACATTATACGATACAATACATCCAGAAAATCAAAGACGTGTTATTCAAGAACAACAAATAATGCGCAATGCTCAAACTAAGTGTAGACAGTCTGATATAGGGCAACCTGTAATGTACAGAAATTTTACTAAAGGAGCTCCCCGTTGGTTACCAGGTAGGGTTGTTAGTAGAGAAGGGCCTGCAAGTTATCAAGTGAAAACACAAGATGGTATTGTTGTTAAGACATATAGATCAGTTAATAAAACAGAAACAAGCAGAGGGAGAAGCAGGTTTTAATAAAGAGGCAGAACAGGAGAATTTTGATGAAGGGAGAGAGGAATTAGATAATGCTATAGAAGTGGATCAAGGTAGTTTAGTTAGTGGGGAGATTATTGAAATACCAAGTTCAGACAAATGGGCTGAGATGTTAGGAATTCCTGAACAACCAGAACCTACTACTTCCTCTGGTGGTAAACTTAGAAATAGATTATGCGTACATGATAAAAAACCTTTTACTAGACCTAATAAGAATCAAAATGTTGATTTTATTGTTTAGTAAAATGATTTAAATAGCATTATGCAATGAGATACATATTATCAAACTACAATTATTATTTTGCATGATTGATGATTATGATGATTTAAGTTATTGGTACTGTATTATACTTGGGGGGAAGGTATGTTGTGTGGGTAGTTTCGGACAGGTTACCTTATAATTATTAATATAAGGCCACTAATACATGTAGGTACTTCCACAAAACCACACTTCCATTTTGTACTTGGTTTGCTACAGAGCACATTAAAGGTATTCAATAAAACTGGTGTTTTAATGTACATAAAACATGCACATACGCCCAGACTGGAACAAATTTCTGTAGGCCATACAAAATATTTGTCTTGAATACATACTATACAATACAGTTTTATGTTATGGAAGGGAATATCCAAATCAATTTGCAATGCATTTTGCACCTTATTTGGCTCCGACGTTTTGGCCAGGTTTCACCAGCCGTGGTCACGGGCTGACTGTAGCAGCGATGTTACGCCTCAGTGTACGATGAAGAATCTTCCTCTCCACCAAATAAGGTACAAAATACGTTTTAATCCCGTAAAAGTTTTAGTGATTTAAGATGCAACGCAAGTTTAAAAGTGTATACAATTCACAATGGTCCAAAATTTACTGCCAAATGTTGGTTTTGTGTAAAATAAGAATACAATTTACCAATAGAGGCCTATAAATTGTGCTGAAAGCTGTTCTCCACAATTTTAAAAGCAGAAGTTTTTCAGCTTATCTTAAAAGGAATGCCAAAATTGACAATTAACACAAAATACACTGTTAAATATACAAGGTGGAAAAAAAGACCATGGTTGGAGGAAAAGTGCCCTTAATATTGATGATGGCAAATTTTACTGAAAGGAAACATTCCTTTAGTTTCGAAAATAATTAAAACTGCATTTAAAGATTTTAAAAAAATAACTGCTTGAGCCAGGAGTCGAACCGGTGAAATGTGAAAAAAAAACATTCTGTATTTTATGATACCAACCGAAAGAGTCATTCATAAGGATCAATTTCTTGTAAACAACATATCTTAAATTAAAGAATGACCAAGAAAAAAAAATATTATTGTAAAGCTTACTCACTATCTAAAGAAAATAGTTCACTGAAGTTATGAATTTGCTCAAAATGAGACCCACTTGCACGTATGCAGAGGTATTCTTCGACTGAATTAGCTACGCGTCACCTTTTATATCGAGTTGATTGAATATTTAAAATATTAGTTCAACTTTTCTGTGAATGGACCTCAATATAAAAGGCGACACGTACCGAATTAATGTCTGTGCATATGTGAAAATGGGTCTCATTTCGAGCATTTCATAAGTATAGTGAACTATTTTCTTCGGATAGTGAGTGAGAGCTTTACAATAATTAAAATATTTTTCTTGGTCTTTCTTTAATTTAAGATAATGTTGTTTAAAAGAAATTGTTACTTATGAATGACTCTTTCGGTTGGTATCATTAAATACAGAATGTTTTTTTTCGCATTTCACCGGTTCGATTCCTGGCACAAGCAGTTGATTTTTCAAAAATCTTTAAATGCAGTTTTAATTATTTTTGAAAATAAAGGAATGTTTCCTTTCAGTAAAATTTGCCACCATCAATATTAAGGGTACTTTTCCTCCAACCACGGTCTTTTTTCCATCCTGTATAAAGCCTTGAACACTTACTTGAAAGAAGCACAGTTTTATGCTTTTTCGTTTGCAACTGCTGTTTCTTAGCTTTCCCACTGAATGGAGTCCTTCTCCTTCCTTGCGGCATTGTGTAAATTACTCTGGAATAGAAAACAAATAGTTTTTCTGGTTTAATAGTGTTTTTTCTATGTAAGTCGCTTAATCAAGTATATTGCGATTTTAACACAAAAATCTTCTAAGATCTTGAAATTAGGTAAGATATTATTAAGGCATCCCTAATAATGTCCTCTTAACCGATATTCGGTCATGGTGGCCAATCTCAACAGAGACTGGCCATTTGAACAGGAGATATTTGAAGTGCACCAGTGACTGTGCAAATGCAAATGCCCTCTCTGTTCCTTCACTTGCATAGTCCGATAGGACGGTTAGCTGACACGACCGTGGGTGAGATCACGTGCAGAACCCACTGTTTAACGTGCCTTCCAAAACACGGAGGAGCTCGAGATGTTGCATATTTTGGTCACCCATCATAGGAACTGACCACAGTCAAAATTGCTTAACCTTAGCAATCGTTGGCTAAGCGCAAGCTCTAATGCGCCACCAAGCTCCTCATAATAATATAATATATATGTATACTTACGCCATAAGCCATTCGCAGTAAAAGGTTTAAAAAATATAATCTACATTTGAATGAATGGATCCTAAGAAGAAAACTGAGATCTTCAAAGAAAGAGTACTGAGCACTGACTGCAAAGATGTTAAGTTGCACTTGCATCTTATTGTGTAAATATCGCAGCATGAAACATGTTCCAAATCTACAACTCACATTAGAACAGTTTTCCATTTCTCTTTCAATAATTTTTGGAGGAGGAATATGCGATTTGTTTTTCATTACTATCAAAAAATAGAAAAACGCCAGGAGAAAATATAACGCCGGTTAGCCGACGGTAAATATACGAAAACATTGATTTGTCGCCATGTGAAGGAGTGTTACATATTTCATTAGCTAATTATGATAATTACCTCTCATCTAAAAACGAAGAACAAGCACGCCAATGTAAAGATGTAAATTACAAATAATTCAGAGGGGATTTTTCACATTCAGCAGGTATGAGGACAAAAATATTGACATTGACAGGAGCGCGTTGAGCCTCGGAGCTGCGTTCAGAGCTGCGTTCAGAACCTACGCTCGAGTGCACTCCGAGTGCACTCTGACAGCAACCAACCCGTTCAGAGCCTCCGGGTAAAAAACGCTCTAACAGGCAGTTAGTACACTCTGTGCCCGTTCAGAAGCTTCGAGTGATGCAACCAAACAACCAACTCGAGCGTAGGGTGAAAAACACTCTGACAGATTTTATGTCAATGTCGATGTCAAAAATACGCTAATTATTTATTATTTTATTAAATAACACTACTTTGAACTCTTTTAAGCCTAATACTAGGGAAATATAGTGATTTCTATGTGTTGTAATTATTTTTAAGCAGAAAAATGGATATTTACTGTTAATTTCATAGTAACCGTGCGTTTGCACTGAGAAACATAAAACATGTAATGTTTTACAACTTGTTGTATGATACAAATCTCAAAACTTGTTGTGTATGCTTTTGCGTTCGCACTGCCGAAAATCGTGTTGGATTCAGAACAAATTCTAAGATTTCTTGCAGATTACGTTAGGATCGCCTCAAATCTTGTTGTCTGTCAACGTTTTTTATGGATTTGTCCACGATTGTGTTCGCAATTTCGACTGTCAAAGTCATAAAACATGTTTTGCAACTTGTTGGGATGTTGACAATGGAAACGCGTTCATAAACATTGACAGAAACATGTTTAAAAAACATGTTTTTTTGTAGATGTTTCGTCAGTGCAAACGCACGGTAAGGATTAGTAATATTTTGCCCTTTGCTTGATCTTGATCGGCAAGTTACAAACTAAAAAAAAAGATAGCAACCGACCCGTTCTGAACCTCGGAGCGAGTGTGAAAAACACTCTCGGTTGCATTACTCTGACCCTCGGAACGCAACTCCTAACCTACGCTCGAGTGCACTCCGAGTGCACTCTGACAGCAACCGACCCGTTCAGAGCCTCGGTGTAAAAAACGCTCTGACAGGCGGTTAGTACACTCTGTGCCCGTTCAGAAGCTTCGAGTGATGCAACCAAACAACCAACTCGAGCGTAGGGTGAAAAACACTCTGACAGATTTTATGTCAAAGTCGATGTCAAATATGTCAATGTCGAAGTCAAAAATACGCGAATTATTTATTATTTTATTAAATAACACTTCTTTGAACTCTTAAGCCTAATACAAGGGAAATATAGTGATTTCTACGTGTTGTAACTATTTTTAAGCAGAAAAATAGATATCGACTGTTAATTTCATAGTAAGGATTAGTAATATTTTGTCCTTTGCTTGATCTTGATCGGCAAGATACAAACTAAAAAAAAAGATAGCAACCGACCCGTTCTGAACCTCGGAGCGAGTGTGAAAAACACTCTTGGTTGCATTACCCGGAGCCTCGGAACGCAGCTCGGGGGCCCAGAGTTGCGTTCCGAGGGTCAGAGTAATGCAACCGAGAGTGATTTTCACACTCGCTCCGAGGTTCAGAACGGGTCGGTTGCTATCTTTTTTTTTAGTTTGTATCTTGCCGATCAAGATCAAGCAAAGGGCAAAATATTACTAATCCTTACTATGAAATTAACAGTCAATATCCATTTTTCTGCTTAAAAATAATTACAACACATAGAAAACACTATATTTCCCTAGTATTAGGCTTAAAAGAGATCAAAGTAGTGTTATTTAATAAAAAATAAATAATTAGCGTATTTTTGACATCGACATTGACATAAAATCTGTCAGAGTGTTTTTCACCCTACGCTCGAGTTGGTTGTTTGGTTGCATCACTCGAAGCTTCTGAACGGGCACAGAGTGTACTAACCGCCTGTCAGAGCGTTTTTTACCCCGAGGCTCTGAACGGGTTGGTTGCTGTCAGAGTGCACTCGGAGTGCACTCGAGCGTAGGTTCAGAGTTGCGTTCCGAGGGTCAGAGTAATGCAACCGAGAGTGTTTTTCACACTCGCTCCGAGGTTCAGAACGGGTCGGTTGCTATCTTTTTTTTTAGTTTGTATCTTGCCGATCAAGATCAAGCAAAGGGCAAAATATTACTAATCCTTACAGTCAATATCCATTTTTCTGCTTAAACATAATTACAACACATAGAAATCACTATATTTCCCTTGTATTAGGCTTTAAAGTGTTCAAAGTAGTGTTATTTAATAAAATAATAAATAATTAGCGTATTTTTGACATCGACATTGACATAACATCTGTCAGAGTGTTTTTTACCCTACGCTCGAGTTGGTTGTTTGGTTGCATCACTCGAAGCTTCTGAACGGGCACAGAGTGTACTAACCGCCTGTCAGAGCGTTTTTTACCCCGAGGCTCTGAACGGGTCGGTTGCTGTCAGAGTGCACTCGGAGTGCACTCGAGCGTAGGTTCTGAACGCAGCTCTGAACGCAGCTCTGAGTTGCGTTCCGAGGGTCAGAGTAATGCAACCGAGAGTGTTTTTCACACTCGCTCAGAGGTTCAGAACGGCTCGGTTGCTATCTTTTTTTTTAGTTTGTAGCTTGCCGATCAAAATCAAGCAAAGGGCAAAATATACTAATCCTTACTAGGAAATTAACAGTCAATATCCATTTTTCTGCTTAAAAATAATTACAACACATAAAAATCTCTATATTTCCCTTGTATTAGGCTTAAAAGAGTTCAAAGTAGTGTTATTTAATAAAATAAAAAGTAATTAGCGTATTTTTGACATCGACTTTGACATAAAAGCTGTCAGAGTGTTTTTCACCCTACGCTCAAGTTGGTTGTTTGGTTGCATCACTCGAAGCTCTGCACTCTGTGCCCGTTCAGAAGCTTAGAGTGATGCAACCAAACAACCAACTTGAGCGTAGGGTGAAAAACACTCTGACAGCTTTTATGTCAAAGTCGATGTCAAAAATACGCTAATTACTTATTATTTTATTAAATAACACTACTTTGAACTCTTTTAAGCCTAATACAAGGGAAATATAGAGATTTTTATGTGTTGTAATTATTTTTAAGTAGAAAAATGGATATTGACTGTTAATTTCCTAGTAAGGATTAGTATATTTTGCCCTTTGCTTGATCTTGATCGGCAAGCTACAAACTAAAAAAAAAGATAGCAACCGAGCCGTTCTGAACCTCGGAGCGAGTGTGAAAAACACTCTCGGTTGCATTACTCTGACCCTCGGAACGCAACTCAGAGAGGCGCGTTCAGAGCCTTTGGGTGTAGTTGTCCGGTTGATTTTTAACTCGCTCGGGCTGCGTTCGTAAACCATCGCTCGACGTCGGGCGATCGCCCTAGAGAGGACGACACTCTTCGTCGGACGTTTTAGAACGACATCGTAAGCTATGGCTGTCAAATGTCATTTTGATGTCAAAATAACCTAAAATTGATAAATTTTGCTTCAGTTTTTTTACTTCTTTTGATTAATTAGCACTTCACCCATAGAAATTATTAAGCAAATATCCATCTCATATATAAACAATGCCATTTTCATCCATAATAATGTATCCATTTTCTGGAACTATTTCTATTGTCTTCATATTTATGAAATTACAAAATACAGTCGAGTAATTATTATATCTACGATAATACAAAATGAAATTGTTTACAAATTATTACAAAAAAGAGGAAATAGGCGAATTGACGGACATGTCAACTGTCAAATAAACGTCAGGGCGACTTTCACCCACCCATTTCACGGGGCGACCGGTGCGTCGTCGAGCGAGGTTTACGAACGGCTATACATGATCGTCGTGCGTTCACACCGGGTGTTTTCGAACGGCCAGTACGTCATCGAGCGTCGTCGGGCGACATTTACGAACGCAGCCAGTGAAAACTTCACGGGTTTTCGAACGGCCCCTTAGAAATGCTCCTCAGAGTAAAAATGAAATGTTTCGGGAGTCGTTCGAAAACCCGTGAGGCCCCTTAGAAATGCTCCTCAGACCCTGCGTTCCAGATAAAGCACTGCTACTTTCTGAGGCTAACATCTGATGTTAGCCTCGTTTTGCGTTTCTTTTAAGAAATGTTAACATTTTTAGCCGCGCTAATTGTTACAAATGAAACGCAAGGTACTGATTTTTCGTGCTGAATTTTGACACCTCACCTAATTAGTCCAGGCACTTAAATTTTTTTATAATATAAATCAGAATTGGCTAATACTATAAATATCTTTCAATAAATTTTTTAAATCCGCTGAAAATCCTTTTTGATTCATGAAAAAAAGATTCCAAATGTCAAATTTGAAAGCTGTCAAAAAGTGGTATCAGAGGACCCATCTATTAGCATGGGTATTTGATGCTAGCATTTCGTGTTAAAAATGCTTAAATGAAACGCATGACAACCAGCAAGAAAAGCTAGCATCACCGGCTAATGAAACGCAGAGATGCTAAAAATGTTGGTATTTATGGCTAAAAATGCTTATCTGGAACGGGCCGAGAGTAAAAATGAAATGTTTCGGGGGTCGTTCGAAAACCCGTGAGGTTTTCACTCGGTAAAAAAGAAAAGGATAGACATATTGCGAGAAAGAGAAGTTTTTCACTGAGAACTGGTTTTCAAACGCTAGCGAGTGATTTTCGCACTACACGAGTTTTCAAACGGGTTCTGTCAGTTAAAAACGATAATAAGACTTCTTGTGTTTTGCAACGCGAACTTGCTTTATTTTACAACTACACAAAGCTTTACTTAACATTTGTAAACGCTAACTTCGACTTAAAAACGAAATCAGTAGCCACAGATCACAGAACAGTCAACTGTCAATGTCAGGTAAAAAACGCTGACTGGGGGCCGTGAGAAATTCACTCCTGTCAGGCGAAAATTACTCTTCACTAATGCGTTCAGAAATACGAGCGGAGTTATCGGTCGGTTACCCTCGGTTTCACTCGGGTGGTTCTCGAACACTATCGGGTGAAATTCACTCTACCCCGGGCTACGTTCCAAAACATCACCCGAGTGCACTCGGTCACCCGAAGTATGTCCTAAAACATTTCGGGTGCACTCGAGAGTGTTGGAGTGGCGTGTCCTAAAACGCTACGGAGTGCACTCGATCGAGTAGAATCTCACCCGCACAATATAGCAAGGTGTAATTTCACTCGATTGGATTTGGCGGGAAATTGTGTGGATTTTAAAGTTGTGTGTGATTGCGATTACAAAGATTTCATATTCACACACAATTTGTGCATCTCGGAGAGCGAGGATGCGCTTCGTAACGTCGACAATAAGTTAATTTTAAATTCCAAAGACTATAGGTATCGTATGTGACACGATTGTAAAATTGGCCTTCATTTCCGCTGAAGCTAGGTTAGACCGCGTTTTAACAGAATTCATATTCTGTTGGTTTTAGCATTTTCGTAGATGAAACAGAGGAATGTAATCCATGCATTAAAGCGAACGGACGCGCCGATGAATTATATATTTTATTATTTTTGTATATTTGGTTATGTAAACAAAGCAGACAACACTCTTGCCGTTCTAAAACAACCAACACTCCGACCACCCTAACCGGCCACTCTCCCCCCACCACCTACTCACTCCGGGTGATGTTTTGGAACGTAGCCCCGAGTAAATATTACTCGTTTTCAAACGTACCCCAAGAGTTTGACAATGAATCTTGAATCCAGGCCAGTAAAGCAGCCAAAAAAAAAAAAATTGACAATGAATGACAGTCTGTCAGTCAATTCATTGGTAAGCTTCGAAATCGAAAGTTTCGTTGGTAGTACAAAAAACATTTGATTGTTTGTTAGATAAATAGTGTCCGCGTTCAGTTATTATTAACAAACGAAAACGATTTCAACTCCCAACTTTTATGTAAAACGTCGAACTCCATCATTTTGATTTTATAACCTTAAAAATAAACCAGTAAACAAATCTGTTTATCAGTACATACTTAACATTACAAATAAAAAATGTTACCGCTATCATTATTAAGGACGGCCCAGAATCACCCCATGCTGGTCGAACTGAAAAATGGAGAAACATACAACGGCCATTTAGTCAGCTGCGATAATTGGATGAACATCAATTTGAGAGAAGTGATTTGCACGTCTAGAGACGGCGACAAATTTTGGAGGATGCCAGAATGCTATATACGGGGCAGCACGATCAAATACCTAAGGATACCTGACGAAGTTATCGACATGGTGAAGGAGGAAACTCAAGTGAAAGCGAGAGGTAGGAGTGAGGTTTCTAAAGGTCGTGGGGGCCAGAACATGAGGTCAGGCCGCGGCAGCACCAGAGGCGCATTCGGTAATCGTGGAAGACCAGCCCCGCTCTCCCGCGGTGGAGGGAATGCTGGACGAAATCCACAGAATAAAAATAAAAAGCAGTAATCTTATTAGACTTCTTTTTTTACTATATTTATTAAGTTAAGATTAATTATTAAATCTCAATAAGTATACTGTGATTTTATTTATTGTTATTCATTTTTTACTGATTTCGCAAAAGGAGAATGCTCTCGATTCATCAATATTTTGTTACATGTAATAAAATTCTGAGTATTTCAATTTATATATCTACTAATTACTGTTCTGTTTCATAGCTTCTAGATTTTGAGTTTCTTATTTAAAAATACACAAACTTCAGTGTCTGAGCATAAACATAATATAGGCAGAGTTATGAATTCTAGTTCAATATGGATTCATACCCTCTACAGTGTCTCATGTGCAAAATCAAGAATGAGATTGTGAGGGGTTTGGAGTAATGTTCAATTTACCTCAATCCTCTCCCGCCCACAGGCACTCAGTACTAGTCGTCTACACCAATACCTCTATCTTACCTAGTTCTCTGCCAAGTGGTGCTTGTATCGCTGTTCCAGTTAGAAGGGTAAGACAGGCGGTGAAATTACTGGGTAGTGTCTTGAGATCTTATGTCACAAAGCAGCATTGCTGTGTTCCGGTTTGAAGGGCAATATATGGCAGTGAAATTACTGGGTACCGTAACTTTACATCTTATGTTTCAAGTTGGCAACATACACTGTGGTTCTTGTGGGGGTTGCAGTTTTGCTGCAAATCACACAGGAGCCACATGTATTATAGGTGGCTGCTACCACTTACCATCAGGTGTGCAGTTTGCTTGTTTGCTTAGTTGCAAGAAAAAATCTCTCAGGAATATGTAGCTAATACTGCTTACCATCAGATGTGCAATCTGTTTTGTGGTTTCTTTGCCAATTATCTTGTATAAAAAAAATTTAAGTTCCTGACATTTACCTCACCTCAAGAGATGAGTAAGGCCACCAGGATCCCCTAGCCCGATCCCCTAGGGCATCCACGTGAGCTTGTGAGTTCATCAGGATCCCCCGTTACTTAGACCATCTTCAAGCTAGCCCAGTGTGGGTTTACAGAGTGTGGGCACTCGTTCCTTGCTCATTGATCAATGTGTTGCTGCAGTTTTGTGAGTTGTGTATGGAATCTCTATTTATTGGGTATTCAATTATTAAACATAATAATACCGTAAAACCATGAATGGGTATGTCCCAATATTAACACGTCCTTCATTAGAAAGTCATATTAAGATATAACTCGAAGGAATATATTAGTCAGTGTCGGTATAAATGTAAGTAAGGTGTGAACAACTACGAGTACTTCCCGTGATCGCTCAGACAACCGGTAACTTCAGTATCACACAATGGGATACTCGATCAATCATGTTTTTGAATTAGTAAAGTCAGTGTTTTCTCAGTGATTTTATCACATATCACATAACAAAAATTGTAAATAAAACAATTAATTTTTACTGATTTTTCTTATTAGTAAATACAAAAATACATATTTTGGTAAATATGAGTATATTTTTCAATGATGTAAATATTGCTACTTAATTTTAAAATATGGCAACAAAACTATAAAAAATGTACAAATCATTATTGCATTATATTGCTTGGGTTTTATACATTATTATACCAATAATACATTATTTTCAGATTCAACAACCAAAACTGACAATAGGTGACAGAGCGTGTAGTGAAAATAAAATTAAACCAACAAAATACAAAAGACACAAAAGAGAGTTACTGACCGACTGGGCAACCCAGTTTTTTTAAATACTTAGATAAATGATTTCATAGGCACCGCCCATTCAGAACCGCTATAATAAAAAGTAGATAAGTACTTCCTAAATAATATAAGACGAGCACAGACTATAGAATAACAGCTCCCACTTAAAACAAGTGTTGCCAGGAATGCAAATACTAGTTCCAAAATAAGTTGTTCTCTATACTTTAAAGGCGCATATTATTATTGTACGCTCATTGTAAAGGTCTTACGTGAGTCTTACATAAGTCAATGTATAGCAAAAAGAGACGAGTTCAATTTTATTACTATCTCACTCATAGTAGCAGCGCAAACTATACCGGATCAATTATTGATCAGGAGTCAAGATTGAAATATATTATGAGAGATCATTAGACAGTACCTTCTTTATGATTATTACTGTTAATAATGATATTATCTGAACAACATGCATTACAAAATAATAAAAAAATCTCAATAATGGCAAGTGCATACATCTGTGTGGTACAAAAATACTCTATCCTACTGCGTAGTTCGACAGTTTTTCCATGTTCCAGTGTATTTCTTTATCGATAGGTGTGTTCCAGGTAAGCATCACAACTTTAATGGTGCTAACGTCTGATGTTAACTTCGTTTTGAAGATATGTTAACTTTTTAGCCGCGCTATTGTTTTAAATGAAACGGTAGGTAGGTACTGATTTTTCATGCTCAATTTTAACACCTCCTTCATAAGTCCGTTAACTTAAATTTTCAAATAGTACAAATAACACACGGCTTAAGCTACACATTTCTTTTAATTTATTTCTTAAATCCTCTGAAAACCCATTTTTATTCATGAAAAAAAAAACAAATTTCAAAGCTGTCATGGTATCGAGATCCCATCTATTAGCTTGGGTATTTAATGCTAACTTTTCGTAGCAAATATGTTTAAATGGAACACACGAAACCAGCACAAAAAGTTAACACCAAAAGCTAATGGAACGTGTTGATGCAAAATTTTTGAAAATGCTGCAAATAGGTGCTTATCTGGAACACCCCTGATAATATCAAATTTTCTCCACTCTTTTATTGCAATGGCGTGCGTAATTGTATAAAAAAAATGAGGCAAAAAACGCTTTTCTTTTACGTAGCTCGGCTAAGTTCCTCTTGTTAATTCGACTCCTGCTTGTAATGCCATTGGGTACTTGGTTCGGTACATCAGACGTGAGTCACTTGCGGCGTTATAATACCCTGTGCGAGCTGATTGGTCTCAAAGTAGTGTATCCTGGCGGCGTCCATCTCCATACTCGGGTATGGGTCTTGCTTCTTCACTGGCTGGACGGTGCGAGGTTGCTGTGAAAATTACACAAAATATTACAAATAACATGTGGACATTCCAAATTCTTACGGCATTTTCTTCAACACCAACATTACAATTGAATTGATTAAATGTATAGAAACTAACCAACTAAATTAACACTATTGCATGTCAAAAAACTGCTATAGATACAAAAATTAAAAATAATAATAATTTAAAAATTGTATGTCTATCTATACAATGTGTTAAATTAAATAGCGCAAAAGATACCCAAACCTATTTTTAGATGGTTTTATTTAGCTTGCCCTGTTTGTTAATTTGTTTGGGTCAAATTTTGCGAGTTAGATTAGACCCACTTGCCAATGTCCGATTGAGTTAAAATTTGGAATACACTTTTAAGGATGACAAAAAATGTATGAATTGAGAATGTGATAGAAAAAGCGGGTTTAAATCTAAACGCGGCGGCCGCAATCGAAAAGGTGGACTATCTTTGAATAAGGAAGGGAACACATTAAATTTTTATTGGTAGGTAAAACTTCATTACCTCATTACCTAATTTAAATTATTTTGTTGAAATAAGCGTTTTATCTAAACTTTTTTTTCAACTTACTTAAATATTATACAAATGTATAATGTACCTTAGATAGCTCAGACCAAAATTCTACATACATATAAGTGAACACTTCACCGGTTTCTGTAACATAATTACCACTACTACAGCGGGATATGATTTCTAAAAACGGGACTGTCCTGCCTACATCGAGACGAATGGGAGCCCCAGTGTATGCGCTCCGATTGTTCGACCGCTACGGTACGGCTGTAACTTATTAGAATTGGGGGGGTATTTCTCACCTTATTTCTCTTGTTGTCGTGCATCATCTTCATGTGCTTGTATATGGAGGTCTGCCACGCGAATGTCGCCGGGCAGAGCTTGCACTTGTAGTTCTTGTTCGGCGATCTGTTCTTGTGCATCGCCCACACGTGGCCCTTCAGTCTTTTCACCGTCTGGCAGAAGAAAAAAAAAGAAAAAAATCAGTGCCAAGACTGGACTTGAGCCACCCTTAACTCGCAATAGGGAACATGCAATATTTTAATCCTATGTAGAATAGATCTCAAGTATGATAAAAATTAAAATAATAAATTTTATTGCAATAAAATGCAGTCTGAAACTAACGGGCCTACTGTTCTGATGACGTCACTCCTGTCTGTCACTCATTCGTCGCTAACATTCAATTCAAATATCATAGGGAAAGGACATGACCAGTGCGAATATGGGCGCTAGCCTAGGCATTTAATATTAATGTGCAGCAAATATGGTGCTACTTTTAGAATTGTTATGCCCCATAGTTTACAGCAAAAAAAGTTTCTAGACTCTGAAAGCCGAGAGTCCAGAGAAAATTGAAGATAAGTTTTTGCTAAATAACTCTCCTTTTACACACAAGATGGCGCTAACACCTGTTGCAATATAGTTTATGAATAATATTCTGAAAGCTATAACTACTTCAGCATCTACACATTCATTTAGGCTTATTTGATTTTTGTTGTATCTTCAGCATCTACACATTCATTTAGGCTTATTTGATTTTTGTTGTATCTTAGTAAATCTTATCACTTTTTTAGGTAATTAAAGCGAAAGACATTGCTTTGACATTTGGCAGTTTGACCTACAAAATAATCTAAAGATATTTAATGAAATCTACAAAAAACATTGTCTACTTTGTCATGAAAAAACATAAAAAAAGGAATACTGATAACAGGCTAAAATAAAACGATTATTTTTTAGCTAATACAATTAAATATATCATCAGAAGAAAAGTACGAACTTCACACTTCGGTTAACATAATATTAGAGTACCTACTTGCCGATTTTCTTGCTTATTCTCAAATCGATATTTCATTATCAAATCTCCGAAAAGATGGTGGCAATTTCCGGTCAGCACTAATGTATGCACGCATCTTTGTTTTTCTTTAGTTTCAAACGGGGTAAAAACTTGCACACAATGGAAAAAGGATTAACCTACCTATCGTTTCATTTTAATAAGAATCCGTTTCTAAAAAAGTCTATTAAGGAATGATGAAAAAACACGACAGTGACATTTACTTGATCTAAATTATCTGCGTGATAATTTAATTTTCCCCATCTTTATGGAACGTCACTATACTAGCGGGATCCTAAATCTATATACGATATGGTCGTATACGCATCCGAAAGAATGCGTGAAGCGGAAGTAATAATGTACTATTAATTTAAATTCTAATATTCTGGGCTTTATTTGAAATAATAACACCACAGTAAATTAATGTTTATTTTATAAATAATAATGTAAAAGCAGTTATCCTGCACATATTGCCGAATTGAAGGGCGATTGGCTCACCTTTAGATTAACAACCCACGATTTGCTGATTCAGATACTTATTATCGGAAAGACTATATTTTTTTAAGTACATTTGTGAAGTTTTACCTTTCGGAAACTTATAGTTTATTTGTAATAATTAGTTAAAGTTTGTAATTTTGTATGAAAAATATCGATTATGTTTCTTCTATCTTGTATTTGATGGCAAAGGCCTTTTAGATTTTGCCATTTTTTAGTAAGATGCGTTTCGTTACATTGAGCATCGATACTAAATTAATTTGTTTTAAGCAATAAAACTAATTAAAATGACAAATATATTAATAATAATGTTACTCAAACCTGTCATTTGTAAAATAATTAGTATTTATAGAAATAAATTACCATATTTTTATCACTTTGTCACAAACAAAACGCAATGGAATGGCGGCCATTTTGATTTCAAGCTGTCAAGTGTCAAAGTCAGAACACGTCAGTCATAGCCGCGAAGTTTAAATTAGTACAAAAGACAAAAGAGCAGGGGGACGGGGGGGCGCAGCCCCCCACCAGGGGGGCTCGGGGGGCGAAGCCCCCCGCCATTACAAAAGAAAATAGTTGACAAAAATGCCTACTGTAGGTTAGGTTAGGTTCAGAACATGACCATGCGTAGCGGAGCGAGCGAAGCGAGCGCAGCGTCATACTATTCTATAGGAACCTATACCACTGAAATCATATTATAAGTTTTTTGATCTTCCAATTATTACATCTTCTAATTCTTAAATAGGTTCTAGGTGCGCCACAAACATGAGTAAATACACAATCCAACCTTTTCCCATACATTTTGAGGTTAGGTTTAGGAAAAATTTAAAAATTAATATCTCGAAAAGTACGCATTGCCGAGAGGGGGGAGTGGTACGGGGGGGTAGCTCCCCTCCTCCCCTAACCCCCCTTCACCCCCCACCCTCCAAATCGTGGGTTGCTAATCTAAAGCCCTTCCTAAGATAGTCAGAAAAATGCAATTATTGCTCTGAAAAAAGACGTTTGGATTCATGTTTTATACCAATGTGTCCATCGACTTCAAAGAAGTTCCCAAATAAATTGTTTTTAACTGGACCTTCTGATCCAAAGTTGAAAAAATGTTATACGCAAAAGGCCAAATCGTCGTTTGCGTTTTTGGCCAAATGCGTCGAACCCAACACGATAACCTTAATGAAACACTAAAACTTTACTGTAATTTAATACTTAACCTACCGCAGAAGATTAGTTCCATTCATTTCTGCACTCGAAAACTAGGCACTTTCAACAAAAAACTTACTACCATGTCGACACTAACTCTCGGTAGGTTTCTGGGGTCTATTTTTATACAACCAACTACCATTTTTTGACATAAAAATGTAAATAATTTTCGTAAAAATAATGTTTACCTTTACATTTGACGGGACATAAAACACTAGTGACGTCACTAGTCGCTGATTGGTAGATCAAGACGCGTTCCGTTTCGCGTATTTTTCATCCGCAATTTTTCATGAAAAATAGTATTAACTAAAATAAAATCGTTGCCATCATTCTTATTTTAGGTTTTTATAACATTTTAATTACAAATCGTTCATAAATATTACATTTGCATCTTCCCTATTTCAGTGACATAATCTCAATATCTTACAGAGTAGCGCGGTAGCGCGTATTTAGGCTGCGGTCCGAATCAGATAGCTGCGCTCACAGTTATAACGTCTATAATCGCCCGGTCCAAATTAAAAAGCATACTTAAAGTGCTAACAGCGATTTCTGCATGCTTACGATTTCTGTGCGGGGTTTTAGCGTATCAATTTGTCAAACCAAATGTCGAGTTAAAATTTGATTAGGGTGTTCCCCGCTGCTCATCCAGAACAGGTAGGTACATTCATTTTGAACCCAATAACAAACTTCAGACTGACAGTTCGCTTATAGTGATTCGCTTATTGTGAAATCACCCATCTACCATATTCTTGCACATAAGGATTCTTTCTTACTTTATCTCTTTCCACTGGTAGAGAGGGAGCTGCGCTACAATTTTTCCTAAATTAAATCCACAGCCCCACCTTGTAGGATTTGCCGCAGATATCACACAGATGCTCCCCGTCTGGCTCCTTACTCTTCTTGCCTTCGTGTATGTTGTTCATGTGCGCCACTAGTATCTTGGAAGTTTTGAACGCCTGTGAACAAATTGTCGGTATTACCGGAGTTTAATTCGGAAAAAACAATTAACGAAAGTTATTTCTTTTGACATTTTTCACGATGTTTGTCCTATAGCAAAACAAATACACTTTAATCTGAAATAATTCGGTTTTCCGATTGCCGACGCGGCATTGGCCAAATTAAAAAATAATACGCGGGAACTTTTTATACGATTTTTTATTACTTTTTATCAATATAGTACAGACAATTTTAATTCGATTCCCACAAATTGAATAAAAGATGAGAAGATTTCTAGCAGTGAAAGTGAAATATTAACACCAGAAAGTGTAAAAATAATAATAATTTTTATTCGTTTTATATATATTATTAACAAACATCTTAGTTGTCGATGATACCCGTACCCGTAATGTCATTCAACCCAAAATTTTCATGTAAATCATAGACATGATGATGATACTATGATATACACGAAAATTTTGGGTTGAATGACATTACGTGTAAACACATTTTAATAATTAGTTTTAGATAAGGAATTGATTATTTATTGGTTATTATGAAACACCGTTGTATAGGAGGATGAAAAGCAGAGTGTGCCACACGGTAGGTACCAAAATTATTTAATCTCGAGCGACGTATTTTGAATCCCTCGCTACGCTTAGGATTCTACTCTAGAATCCTTCGCTTGTTCTGGATTTAAACATTCGCTCTCGCGCTCAATACATTATTATGGTCCCTTGTGAGACAATCTACAATTTTTTCTTTCTTTTTCCATATATGTGAAAACAAGTGACTCGATAGTTCGCATTGCGATCGTCATAGAAGCCACATAAGACTTACCTTAAAACAGACATTGCACTGATATTTGATAATCTTGAAGTGCTCCCAGTCTATATGGTCCACCATGCACCATTTGGTGGCGAATTTCTTGTTGCAATAACTGCACGTGTGTCTGAAACGGGAGGAATAATATAATACACGGTTGCTGTTATAAATGTGTAAATCTATACCTACAATAATGTCCTCCTAACTGATATTGCTAGGAACGTCGGTGGCGCTGTGGCCTCGGCACTGGACTGTGCCCCGAGTAGAATCGGGAGGCCCGCGGTCGATCCCGCCATGTACCAATGTGTTTTTCGTTTCACTGATTTCATTATGTACATTTATCTGACGCTTCTACGGTGAAGGAAAACATCGTGAGGAAACCTGCATACACCTGCTAAGTAATTCAAAGGTGTATGTGAAGTCAACCAATCCGCACTGGGCCAGCGTGGTTTGACTAAGGCCTAATCGCCCTAGCATAACTAGTCAGGGTAGGCTCGTGCCCCTGGGTGGGGACGTATATGAGCTGTGATGATGAACCGATATTCGGTCATGACGCTCGTGGTCAATCTCAATAGAGACTAGCCATCTGTTTTTTTGTAAACCAGCTGTTTCCTGAGCAGGGACCATTGCGTTTATCAACTAAATATAAGTTTTTTTTTGTTTTATGTATTATTGTTTTATCTTTTATGTAACAGTTGTTAAGTGAATAAAATATCTTTCTCTATTTTATATAAACTAGCTTTTGGCCGCGACTTTGTCCGCGTGGGTCCTTTTCTATTGATTCCCTTTACAAATCCGCCCTCCCCCCCCCCCCTTTTTACTCGATACTATCTCCATACCAAATTTCATCTAAATCGGTTCAGCGGTTATTGATTTCCCATACAAACTTCCACCCCCCTTTTCTCCCCTTAAGGGGTGGTTTTCGCGATAAAGGCTACCCTATGTCCGTCTCGTGGTTCTAAGCTACCTCCCCACCAATTTTCAGCCAAATCGGTTCCGCCGTTCCCGAGTAATAACTAGTGTAACTAACACTACTTTTCTTTTGTATATACAACTAGTGGGCCCGGCAGACGTTGTCCTGCCCGATTACAGCGCCACCTACCGGGTCCAATTGTACTTTTAAACCTTCCCTGGACCTATTCGAACACAGACAGAAAAAATCGTAAAAATCTGTCGAGCCGTTTCTGAGTTTTAGCGAGACTAACACACAGCGTTTCGTTCTTTCACAAGAAAGAAGAACATTTTACTTCTGACAGCTGTCAAGCTTTTGTCAAAATCTATGAGAGAACGGAACTTTTTGCGATGCTCACACGTACGCATCCTCCGGCACGTGCCTCTTGCTCAGTCTCATGTGGTTGTTGTAGCTCTCCCTGCTGGAGAAGCTCTTGCTACATTCGATACATTCAACAGAGACTAGCCATCTGGTTTTTTTTTGTAAGCCAGCTGTTTGCTGAGCAGGGACGTTTTGTTTTACCTTTATATTATTGTTTTATCTTTTATGTAACAGTTGTTAAGTGAATAAAATATCTATCTCTCTTCTATATACACGGTGTTTCATAATAACCATTAAATAATCAATGCGTTATCTAAAACTAATTATTAAATTGTGTTTAGCCGTAATGTCATTCAACCCAAAATTTTTATGTAAATCATAGTATCATCATCATGTCTATGATTTACATGAAAGTGTTGGGTTGAATGACATGACGTGTAAACGCATTTTAATAATGAGTTTTCGATAAAGAATTGATTATTTATTGGTTATTATGAAACACCGTGTATTTACCTAATTGACTTCTGACAGCTGGCAAGTTGTTGTCAAAATCTATGAGAGGACGGAACTTTTTGCGATGTTTACTTGAAGATTTCTTGTACACTTACACGTACGCATCCTCCGGCACGTGCCTCTTGCTCAGCCTCATTTGATTATTGTTGTGATTGATTTGTCTTTTATGTAACAGGTGTTAATTAAGTGAATATATATAGGTACCTAATTGAATTCTCACAGTTGTCAGGGTGTGGTCAAAATCTATGAGAGAACGGAACTTTTTACGATGTTTACTTTAAAGATTTCTCGTACACTCACACGTACGCATCCTCCGGCACGTGCCTCTTGCTCAGCCTCATGTGGTTGTTGTAGCTCTCCCTACTTGAGAAGCTTTTGCTACATTCCCTGCACTCGTAGTACGCGCCGGCGTCCCTCTCCCTGTGGTTCCTCGTGTGACGCGCCAGGTTCCTCTTCCACTGGAACAGCTTGCCGCATATGGGGCACGGGTACGTTATACCGTTGTGTATCACCCTGAGTGTATGTAATAAAAAAATGGAATAAGTGAAATGCACGTAGGCATCCGGCGAAATTAAATCACCTGTGTAAGAAAAAAATGGAATAAAATGCACATAGTTACCCGGCGAAATTAAATTATCCTGTGTAAAAAAATGGAATAAAATGCACATAAGTACCCGGCGAAATTAAAATGCACATAGGTACCCGGCGAAATTTAATCACCTGTGTAAAAAAATGGAATAAAATGCATATAGGTACCCGGCTAAATTAAAATGCACATAGGTACCCGGCGAAATTAAAATGTACATAGGTACCCGGCGAAATTAAAATGTACATAGGTACCCGGCGAAATTAAAATGTACATAGGTACCCGGCGAAATTAAATCACAACGAGCACGCACGTTTGCCCGCAATATTTACTTTTTCCTGCTAAGCCCCCAAACTTTTTAATAGCAGTATGACATCTATATGAAGCGTGTTTTTCACTGGGACATTATTAAAAAACAATCTTAATCCGTAAAAGACACAGAAAAAACTATCTTAGGAACTATTTATTGTTTTTTTAAATGAAAACAACTTTGTCATTTATAATACACATAAAGCTAAAATGATAGAAGCGTAATATCTTAAGAATTCCAGAATTTTTTAAGACAATGAATTGTACAACAATAAAATTGATAATAACCACTCACACGTGGGCCGTGTAGCTTTTCCTAGTGTTGAACACCTTGTTGCACCCTTTGCACGGTATACTCAGCTTCTCTTTGGGTTTGTCGGATTTACTCGGCGATATCACCCTGAAAGGAAAGTTTGAACATATAACAGCCCACCTGCACAAAGTCACTTTTTCAATAATATTGCTCCTCACTGACACAAAACGCAAGATATAAGATGTCTGTAATTGTTAATGTTGCACCGCCCGCCCTCAATCGCATGCGACAAGGGAATTTTTACCACACCAGCCTCCCCCCCCCCCCCTCGCAGGTGGACATCCACCAAAATACGATATGATAAAGTGGCTAATTGCGGTTAAAACACAGACGTATAAATCGCTATTTCCGTTTTTCGTCTATGGCGATAGGTACTAACACACACATAAACATTTCCGAAGCCGTGGCAGACGCCACGTGGACGCCATGTTTAGCTTTGTCAAAATACTCGGAAGAGACAAATGGCGTCGTGACATTGTCTTATAATGTTTTGTTTTGTGATTATACATAAAAATAACTGCTAATCGGACAAGAACATTGTTAAAGTGCTGTGCCCCGAAGTGTCCTAACGCATCATATAATAAAACTCCAGAGATTACATTAAAATTAAATTAATATTGTCTGTGTGTGAGTAATGTTCACATGTGGTAAAGTTGCCACGCTTTTTGAACGATACGTTTAGTCTGCTTCCCTTTATACGTCTGTGGGTTAAAATGGCAAAATACGATAAAAACGTATTAGGTGCGTTCCGAATGGCGATGATATTGATGTCGGCGCGCTAAAAGTCGTTTCGAATCACAGTGAACGAACGCGTCGACAGCGACCAACCTGACGTCATCGTTGACGTCATGACATTCGCATCTTGCGTTTAAGGCGACCGTGCCTCGGATCGTAATCGTTGTGAGTGTTCTGTCATACGACTGTCAAGTGTCAATGTCAGCGATTGAAAACAGCAATGGACATGGGTACACTGATTGTGAGCGACGTGGAAAATAATACAGCAGTGGACTAATTTTCCTTTTGTCTACCTAAGTGCCCATAAAAAATGGTTAGATGCAAAAATTACGTGCTATTGCAGAAAATTTATTGTCAAGCCAATGCACGTCAACGTCTAAGGAAACGTCAGCGTCGTAAGCGCGCAAAGTATCGCTCCGAATGGCCAACTGTTATTTGTCGATGATAGCGCGAAATCCCATTCGGAACAGTTGCGAGCGCTCACACCGCTCTCATCGCATAAAGTCTCGTATTCATGGTAAACATTTGTCTAGCGATAAAGTTGAATCAACGTGTTGCGAAGTGATGGCAACACTGGAGCGCGTTCAGGGCCTTCGCGCGAAGTACAACTTTTCGCTCTAACCCCGTTCAATGCCTTCGAGCGTGACGCCCGGGTGAAACAACCGGCCCGTTCCAGACCTTAGAGTGTCGGCGCGAGTTACAACCGAACAACCGTCGAATTTGATGGTGGTAAAATGCTCTGACGTTCACTACTGAAATACTCGTACGCGATTGGATGATATTGGGGGCCATTATCTAAAATGTCACCTGATAGAAAGAGAGACAAATAAAAATTCATGTGAAAGAGGGAGAAAAAAGATTTGGTTGCTGCAATCCGTTCAAAACAACCGGACAACTACACTCAGGGGCTCTGAACGCGCTCCTGTGTGTTGCAGAGTTGAGAACGGCACGTTGATAAGTTTTCGCTCGACGAACATATGTTTATCAACACTTGTTGACGTGTGTGGACGTGTTTGCGACCGTCTATGAACATGGCAGTAGTGTGGAGCAATGATAAAATAATGCAATATCTCCCTCGGGCAACATTTTAATGCAGACTGGCGTGTGGACAACGCATATTGATTTAAACAACGTTTCCAGCAACATTCTCGCCGCTCATCAACAATGTTGATCAACTGTTGCTAAACAAATGTTTACCATGGTAACGAGGCTAGAGTCTGGCTAATGAAAGATGAACCTGTCATTTTTTCAAGTAGCAACACTGATACAATGTCCCCATGTAGTTTAGTTCAACATGGTAATTTTGGTACTTTGTAATAAACAATTTCATAATATTTTTTTCTTAATTTCTGTCGAAATATTACAGATATTAAGTAATTTTAACATTCATGAAATCCGAATACAGCGATTTCTTATAAAAGGTTCATTGTTGGAAGTTCATTGAAACTAAACATTACCTAATATTTAATTTAAAAAAGTATCAACTCCTTTTTGAACATTTGTATGGAAAAAAAAGACAATCCTTTCACAAATTCAACATTCTAAATTACTACATAAATAAAAAAATATTAGAATATTTCAAGTATCAAAATGTATTTTGCCTGCTGTAGACAGTATTACCAGAGCTAGAATTTTTGAATTTGCTGCTTTTTTCCAGACTCTATAAGCTCATTCGGAACGCACCTATTGTATATTGACAGTTCACCGTTACAAAGCGCTTGAACATATCGCGTTTTGGCGGTCATCTTCTCCCTCTCGCAAAACAAGCAAGCAAGCAAGTTTATTTTTTAATTACCAAAAAAATTTTGTGTGCTTGTTTAGACAAGCAAACTGAACAACTTTCACTATGGGATCAACTTTGAAATCGCAAAAAAAAATCAGCTGTTCCATACAAATGTTCAACATTCACTGAACCTAGATGTATGGAACAGCAGATTTTTTTTGCGATTTCAAAGTTGGTCCCATAGTGAAAGTTGTTCACTTTGCTTGTCTGAACAAGCACACAATTTTTTTGGTAATTAAAAAATAACCTTGTACTCGTATATCTACTTATCCTTTTCTTTTTTACCGAGTGAAAGCCTCATGGGATTTCGAACGGCCCCTAAATATCTAACCTCTGTTTGTTGTTAAATAAGAAAATATGTAAACAATGAAACACTCACTTGAGATGGTACCGAAGGGTCATCTTGCTGGCAAACACCTTCCCGCAACAGTCGCACTGCAATTTTTCCCTGTGATATTTACTTTTGTGGTACAGAAGCTTCGGTTTCGTGCTGGAACAAGTGACTATATAGTTATGGTTGACGTAATCGTATTATTTGTATGAAAACTATAGCAGCGCCGCTACGGCCGTTTAAGGAACTAACGAGAGCAAAGTATAAGAATCGTCAGCACTACAGTCTGATTTTTAATTCGACGGAATTCTGACAGATATCATCTATAGACAAATCAGATATCAATAACCTTTTCTGGTTAGAATTATTTAAATATTTACTAACAAAAAATATGAAACTGAATTAGATCAAGTAATGACACTGTAAATAGTTTGTTTTGTGCACTCAATGCACACTAGCTAGAATGTAAATTTAAATGGTAAAACAGAGTAAAACAACATATTTCTCAAATAAAAATATTTATCAATTATCATCACATACATCATTGTCTTCATCATCATCAACTCGGGATTATAAAAGAATCACACACACTATCCAGCAGATCTTTAAGAGGGCACATTTATCCTCTTCTTTAATAATATGGTTTATGCATTCTTGCCATTTTTCAGCTGTGATATTATATGCCCTCTAATATTAATTGTTTCACTTTGCGCAACTTGTACCGCGGTGGATGACGCGGCGTAAATAGTTTTTTAATTTTAGATTTGACATCTTGTTATATTGGCTCTTAGAAGAAGCAAAAATTGTACAAACGAAGAGATTTTTCTAAAAAAGGTTGGCAGCCTATGGATTATTGAACAGGGATCCCAGTAATAGAAAAATAATTTCCTTGACAATTATTGTAACTTCAATAATATGACATTAAACAATGTAATTACCATTGTCTTAGTTTTTTTAATTGAAACCTTAAATTCCATAAAGGTTTATTTTTTATTTTGCTAAAATGCTCTCCCATTTTAGGAAGAGTTTTTCAATGTTGGCAACACTTCTGAAATGTCAGAATTGACTGACACAGCACGACACTTTTGACATGTATCGTTTTATTCGAAAGCTAGCTATCGTAATATCTCTCACCGAGCATTTTACAGTGAGATATATTAGATTTTACTATTGTTACGTTACGAGCTCACGATAATCATACGATAATGTTTCCAGCTGTCCATTTAATATCTCATAGTAAGTAAATACGATTACTATACCCTACCACGCGCGCCCATAAGGGCAGGGAGAACACCGGGGGGTTTAGTGGGTAGGCCCGGCTCTCTGCCGGGAGAGCCCCACACACGCTTGTCGTCTAGCCAACGGCGAGTACGGTGCGGTCACGCATTCCCCTCGAAAAAAAAAAAAAAAAAAGGGATACAGGATATATTGACGTAGCTGAAACACCTTGAACACACTCACCTGAACACCTTATCGCACTTCTTGCACCTGTACTCCTTAACGATACTCTGTTCCAGGTCCTGGTGGACCTTGAGGTGGTCCGCGATGACTACCTTCAGGGAGGTGGTCACTTCGCACACCTTGCACTTGTACGCGTTCGAGTGGAGGCCTCGATGTGTGGACAGGCGCTCTTTGCTGCCGTAGTACGCCTGGCAGACGTCGCACTGGAACGACTCGGCGCCTTTCTGAAACAACGGTATGGTTTTACCCCGATTGCACGACGACGCAAAGGTTTTACAATAAAATACCTGACGAACTCTTAATTATGAGGGATACACAATTTAAACAACAAATTGAAACAAAATTAGGTTGCGTTCCAAAACGGATAAGTTTCGCCCGGTAAATAGCTAAATTGACTCAATCCCAGTTCCAAAACACATCGGAGAATCTTTATCGAGGTGTTTTGGAACGACTTTGCCGAGTCAATTAGCTCCTGGAAATCGCGATTTATTTATCCTATATAATTCAGGGGTGGTAATTATTCTGTCATGGCTGTTATGTTAATGTCAACTGTCACTACAGACAGTTGACATTAACCCTGCGTTCCGTAAAACGATAAAAGTGATAATATCGCGAATCCGACCAAAGTCACAACATAACCTACTGATTCAATAGCCCTTATATTTTGTGACGATTTAATTTGGTCGGATTCGCGATATTATCGCTTTTATCGCAATTCGGAACGCACCAGAATCGCTTTTATCGCAATTCGGAACGCACCATAACTTGAAGCGGTAAATTGTGGAAGTTAGATAATAATTATTGTAGCAAGTCTGCACATTGCAATTAACTTCAAATCCAGAAAGATGATAGCGACAGCGAGTGATCATAGAACAAATACCTACTCTCTACCGAAAGATAGCGACGAAACATAATAAGGGAGAGAAGTTAGAAAATCCACAGATAACGCGTTCCGTGACGCTAGGTCAGAATTCTTCGAGAAATCCCTTTTTACCCCGTTCCAAAACCGATTTTCAATCGGGTAACTTTGCCCGACAAAGGAAATTTTGTTTCGGAACGCTACCTAATAAATTGCTAAAGCACATTATAGGGTACAAGACTTCGTCGGAGACAAACATCCTTGGCAATGAATGTTACATGTTAATACAGGCGATGGTTTTTAATATTTTTCACTTAGGTGGTTGTTTTTTTTATCAAGTTTCAAACTCATGTTCGTGTCTGTTTTTATGACGTCAATAAGTGCTTTCAAAGCTTACATTGATAAAAAATATGACTAATGACAAAGGAGGTAATGTGTTTATCATAATATGACCCTTCCAGCCACTTTCTTGGGGACCTCTCAATTCGAGTGGACAATGATTTTTTTATTTATTTATTTATTGCTTACATGTATGTGTAAAGCTGTAAGATACATTAAACAGTATCAGTACATGCACCCAGCAAGGGCACTGCAACATTAAAATTATAATTATTACTTTGCCATTAATTGTATAAACTCCTATTTGTTATTTATTATATTATTATTAATTACTGTTTTTACAAATAAATTATATTAAATTAAAAATGGTCAAACATTCCAACATATCATGCAATATTCAATAATGAAATATAAATTAAACAACGTAATTATCAATCCATTAATCCAAATAATAATAAAAATAAAATAACGCAATTAACAATCCATTAGTACAAATTACTAGTCAATTACAATAATGTATGTCAATATTTAATTATATGATTTATTTAATTTGATTTAAGTACTTTAATCTTGGTCAATTGTTTGTGGTCAAATTGTCACTTTCAGGCGTATAAATTGTCACTTTGAGGCAATTATGTCATTTGGTCATATTTATTTACAGTTTTTGTCACTTAAGAACTCCTGATGTAGTTTGATGGTTATGGTGGCTGAATAAAACTGACCAATTTTATATGTTCACTCTATTATCAAGACCAAGTACATGGTTAGTAACAATATTCAGTTACACGTCTAGCATACACTTAAATTTAAGCAAGAGGGAGATAAAGAAAAATCGACACTCTTGCTATAGTGAAAATATATTATAGTCTGTTAGTGTGGCGTCTAGCACTATGTTTGAGACCCAAAAAACATAGCAACAAGGCTGCTTTTGCAATAGCAATATTAATTTTGTAGTCTAACATTTTAATAGTACTAATTTTTACGATTATATGTGCTCTAATAACAACTATTTTCGTTTGACTTATGTGCCCTAATATAAATATAGGAGTGCCTGTAATAATTAAATTAACTGCCTGTGTTACCTCTGAGATAGAGCATATTGTTGTGGCAGAAATAAGTAAGACAAGAGGTACATTACATGCGCAGACGACTGTAGTACCGAGTTTTCTTCTGATAAAACAGAATAGACATTTTCTAGTAAAAACCGTTGTACGTATGCTCACCGCTCTATGCTTCCTCTTCATGTGGTCAGTCATAAGCTTCTGCGAGTTGAATAGTATCAGGCAACTGATGCATTTGTATCGTTGTCGGGTGAACGCCTTACTCTCTTGGTCCTGGGCGCGCACACTCCACATCTCCTCTTCGGTCATCGTGAACAGCTCAACTAATTCCTCCGGCAAGTTTCTCATTTTTCTACTTGACCTGTTTTCTTTTGATTGTACCTGAAATAGTACATTACTGCCGCGGTCTATAATGACTACTTTGCTGGTCGCGCTGATGATGGCCGACAGCGCAGCTCCAGGCCGACACAGCGCGGTCAGCTGCAGCACGCGATGGACGAGCTGAGATAAAGGCCGAGACCGTAGGTCGAGGCCTTTACAGTGAGGACAGCAAGGGCTGCAATGATGGCCAAGCTGGAAGGCCTAGAGCGTAGCTAGGTTAGCTCGAGGCAATCATAGTGTGACCAGCGAAGCAGTCATTGTGGGCCAAGGCTTGTATAGTGCTTCACTCAAAAAGGCAAGTACCTAATCTAAATAAAACCAGCAAGTAATTTAAATAAAAAAATATATTAATTAACTAGAAGCAAAACTTTGCCGGCCGCTCCTTGAAACAGAACGGCAAGGTCGACTTTGCTCAAACAAGGTTGTCAAAATAATGACCACATTACATGCATTTTTGAGTAAATAATATTTATTTCTTATCCCTCTAATGTTTCTTGTGTGAAAGTGTGCATGTGTGAACATGGTTAATTTACTGTTAAATTTTTTTCACAGGCAAGTTTACACTACAGTTATTTCGCAGTTAAATTTCACTGCGATGTGAACTCTCTGTGAACTGTTTTTACACAACACGCGTGGCGAAGATGTGTACGGTAACTAGTGACCAGTGCTAGTGGGTCCTACTAGCAAGGGTTACTTTGCAAAAGAATTGTTAAGCATACTTGTTAATATACAGACAACAGCATGCCAAGTACACTATAAAAACTGCTGGATTATCGATCTGAGGTCGGTCCAACGACTGTCCCATTACTGTGTGTACAATAAAAAAAACCGGCTAAGTGCGAGTCGGACTCGCGCACCGAGGGTTCCGTACAAACCTGTAGGCATTTATTTATATAAGTAAAAGTTAAGGCATGTAAGTAAAAGTTCTCCCATATATTTTTATTATATTATTATGATGTAACTAAAAATTTACGGTTTTCGCAATTTTTCCTTTATCTGTGCTATAAGACGTTACTTCGTACCAAATTTCAAGGTTCTGAGTTCACGGGATGTGTCCTGTAGGTTTTGATTCCCTTGCGAGTGTCGAAAATTTGCGGCACGAACGGCTGTATCTTTTGATTGCGTTGGCTTAGAAGTTTGATTTTATCACAGCTCCTAGGGACAGTAGACCTGAGTATTTGCTATAAATTTCAGCTTGATACCTCCACGCGTTCCTGAGAAAAATTGCCTTGACAAACAGACAGACGGACGGACAACAAAGAGATCCTATAAGGGTTCCGTTTTTTCCTTTCGAGGTACGGAACCCTAAAAATAAATAAATAAAAAGGAAAAACAGAGCCCCATCCACAGCAATCGGAGAGCAGGTTCCCTCACCTCATTTTTGACATCCTCTTGACGCAACTCTTTCTTGTATTTAAGCTCTGACAACTGTATATCATCCTCCGAAGAAACGTCCAGTTCCTGGCCAATTTCCTCCGAAAAATGGAGGTCAGGTTGGATGTAGCCATTCTCTTCCTCTTTAATGTCATCTGCAATAAAAAGAATGAGGCATAAAATGTTTGTGTGCGTGAGTGTGTATGAGTGTGCGTGAGTGTGCATGTGTGTGCGTGAGTGTGTAGGAGTGTGTATGTGTGTGCGTGAGTGTGTATGAGTGTGCGTGAGTGTGTATGAGTGTGCGTGAGTGTGTATGAGTGTGCGTGAGTGTGTATGTGTGTGCGTGAGTGTGTATGTGAGTGCGTGCGGGCGTGTGTGTGTTTGTGTGTGCTTGTGTGCGTGAGTGTGTGTGTAGATGCAATTATGTGTATTAAGTATCCGGCGGCCCTACTATCTAACTCATAGTAATACGCGATAGCGACAGCAATACACGCGAGTACCTCGATATCGTTTTAAATTATCGCCTTAAATTTACTTCTAATCTATTGTTTTAAATTCACGAGGTAGCTACATTGCGTAGTACATCTTACTTTTTGCAGTTATTTTTTAAAACCTAAAAATTATTTTCGATTCCCATCAAAGAAAATGTTTTATATGAATTAAATTTAATGGTCTGAACTCTGAATGCGTTGATGCGCGATAACAAATAAATAATTTTAATTTCGTTATGGGTCTTTTTACATACCGCCTGTATAATATCACAGAACACTACCAGAGTGAGACTATATCAGAGTCGTCTGCATGGGTATCTTCTATCTTACCTTATGTTATTTTTGCCTCCAAGCAGCGGCGGCTGTGTTCTGGTTTGAATGGCGATGAAATTACTGGATACTGTGACATTTTGTGTCTCAAATTGACAACACACATTGGCATCCTAGTGGGAGCTGTAGATTCGCAAGTGTTACAGGTAGCACGAGTACTATGGAGACTGTAGCTTTTCACCATTATAGTAGGGGAGGCCAGAATGCTAAATTTGTAGTCACTCGAGCGTGTTTGGGACTCATTGCACTTTGAAGATAAGGTTGTGGGGACCAAAAAATGTTAAATATAATATTTTTCATTTTACTGGTGCGAAAGGCGGCCAGGGGGTTTCAAAGATTTCAAGTAAAAATAGTGGACACATAAAAATGGTTTAACGTGTCAGATTAATGCGACGATTCGAATCTGTCACAAGGGATGAGAGTCACAAAGTTACAAACCACAAATTGGAAAAAAATCACTGAGGTATTAATGATAGTAGTAAAATTAATTTTTATTTTAAAGAAAATAATAACGGGAATAAGGGGAGACAATAATTTTACGATTTCAGTTAGCCGAAGTATAAAAAAAATATGAACCCCCCCCCTCCCCCCACCACAAAAGGCTCACATGTAGTGGAGGTACTTCTACAGTGTGCAAGGTATCCCTCATAATATCTTAATCTGACGCGCTCGAGTAACTGCAAATGAAAATGGCACTGGCTCCAACGTGAGGGCAACGTTGGGCCAATATGTGGAGCCGGCTTTATGTGGGCAGTCTGCCTGATTGCCAACATAGTTGTATTAACTCTATTATAAACAACGTACCTTCTGTCTTTTCTCGACTTTCAGATTCTTGCTTCACCTCAACGTCAGCCACTTCTATCGATGCAGGAAAGTAGTCACAGTGGTCCAGATGAGACCTCAGGCGAGTCGTTGAGTGTTTGGTGAAATCAGATGGAGAATTTAAGAATGTGTGCTGTGGAATAAAAGTGGAATTGACACATTAATCTGTACTATTCATATTAAATCTAGTACAGTAAGCTCTTTGTCAAGCTACACTATGACCTTTGGACCACTCTTAATTAATAGTGTCACTTGTAATTAATAGTGGCAGTTTTCGTAGTGTAAATGTAAAGCTTGAATGGGAGCTTACTGTACTAAAGCCTTGTGGCCCAGCTGCAGTCACTGAGCATTTAGAATTGCCTTTCAGTGTTCTACAGGTTACACTTCGGTGAATGCGCATATGTGCAGGAGTTACACAACCCTGATCCCGCCAGCTTTTTGTCACCATACAAATTCGAAGCGCATGGCTGGGTAACATCCTTTCGTGGTAGCAGTGCCAATTGCATGGCTAAAGTGCTTTGTTTTTGTGTTTTTGTGTGACATATCAAAAGGTCTTGTTGTGAAGATCTTAAATGTATTTTTTTTGTAATTTTAAAATAAATAGTTTCCAAGTTATTCAAGAAAATAGACGAAAATTGACCATCCCCCCCCCCCCCCCCCACTGAACCTAAAATTTAAAAAAAATACAGAAATTAGTTTTCTACTTATAGATTATAGGAAAACCTATAAGAAGTCCATGATATAAAAATAACATGGTAAATCACTCAATATAGGTAACATCGTACCGAACCCTCTTCACGCCAGTTCAACTCTGACTTGGCCGGTTTTTTCTTTTGTGCCCACTGCGAAGAAATGGAATAAATTGCTGGGGTCTGTATTTCAAAAGTGTTATTATTATAATTATTTCGTTTTAGACAGGCAGCTGTCGCTGATACGTCTAAATCTTAGTTCACTTAGCACCTATTTCTTTTCTTAGCAAATAGTAAAAAAAGGTTGCAGCAGAATGCTTAATACAATTAGCACTAAATGGATTTAGGTAGTTCCGTCTCTGTCAATATTGAGCAGAATAAGATAATTGATTACTTAAAATTATTTAAGAGTCGAGCAATTTGGGAGTGGTTGTGCAAATCAAGTGCATTACAATTTTTGGTTCTAAGACAAAAGATATTTGAGTTTACTACACTATGCATTGCATCTTGTATGAACTCTACTAAACTAGTGACACTAAGTAATGTATTAAGATTAGTAATAAATTATACTTTGTAAAGTTGTTTACTCATTCCGACACTTCTGGCATTCTTACCCTTTGAACCTAACTACAGCAATGCAAGCACCTCTGTTTACAACAGAAATAGATAAGATACCGTCCAAATGATAGCAAGTCTGCTTAGTGTGAATGCATAAGATCACGTAGACCAGTGGTTCCCAATTAGTGGTACGCGTACCCCAGAGGTACGCGCGGCAATCTCTTAAATAAGATAATTTAATCCGTAAAAAAATTACCGCTCACCTACCGCGCTTCGCGGCCGGGACGCGGGCAGTAAGGAAAGGATACCTTGTATTATAAAAAAATGTATCCTTGTTCTGTAAAGGCAACGGAGTTGTGCGCCCGTTTCCCGCCTATTCTAGTTTTCATTTGTTATTTTGCTTATGTAGTGAGTTGTGGTATCGCTGTGCTTTCATTCAATTCAATTCAATTATGTTGTTTTAATTGTGGATTATTTATTAACTGATTATTGATTATTAAGGGAAAGGGCATTTATCGTATCAGCAAAGCAGCAATTAAGTATTTACTACCATTTTGCATGATGTACCTTTACGAGAGCGGTTTTTTGGCCATGTCAAGCATAAAACTAAACATTGTCACAGACTTCAACTCGAAGACGACTTGAGGCTAAAACTAACCAATGAACAACCAGATTTTTCAAGAGTTATGCAAAGAAAAACATGCATATTTGTCACATTAAACTTATTTTCACCATCATTTAAAATGTATTCAGATGAAAATAAACACCAAAAATCCGAATTAATTTTTATTTATTATTCCTGCAATAAGGGGTATGCAAATTTCAGGTCTTTCGCAAGAAAAAGTAACCACTGACGTAGACTATCTTGTTTCACTTTGACACACATGTTTAATAAAAGAAATAATTTCTTTGTGAATAAAACTAACTAACCCTTTGTTAGAGTCCTACCATCATCATACGTGGTGGACACGGGTGGCCAGATGGGCATGCCCACCCCAGGATGTTAAGTTACAAATTCTAAATTCTAAAAAGGGACGCCAAAACAGGATTTTTGTGATTACTTTTGAAAAAAAACATGGGCGAGGCCCCTTGAAAAAATCTCAAGATACAACAATGTTCATCATGTTGTAAATTGAAGTAATAACTAAAATTTAGGGCCGTACCTGTCTTGAATAGTTTATGAGTATATGGTATGCATCTTGTATTTGAGTTTTGAATTGGAACACTCTTCGTACTGAGGCGAGACATTCCCAACAAACTTGCACAGATAGACCATCTGGAACCTGTGCATAAAGAGGTGGTAAATAAAACGTTCATATTATTTTAAATTTGAAATACATTAGTAAGATTGATATTCGGTTAAATGTAATTTAATATCTAATAAAAACGACAATACTGTTGTTTTGTCATTTGCCTGTCTTTTTTGTTTGGCAAATAATTCATTTCATTCATTTATTTGACTTTATAGAAATTTTCTCTTGCCATAGCTCTAATTTTCTAAATAAAAAGTTTTTAGGTACATAAGATAGGTACTTGCACTTCTTGTTACGAAAAAGAAGCAAAACAATGGCGTATCCAATGCTTTCTGTTCTTGTTTACGAAATGAAAAATTAACAATTTCTGACATAGAAACTCAATTTTATGTCGCGTGGGAACTTTATATAAGTTATTTATAAAGTGAAAGTTAACAAAAAGAAAAAAAAGGATAATTACGTCGATATCCGCTAATATTCTGAAACATTCCTTGATTTCTTTGTCATAGAACATTTTGCGATTATAGTTCAGACAGCCCACACATATTCCGTTCACATTGTAGCCTTCGATATTTATGTCTATCTCCTTCATATTAAAATAATAAATTAAGCTTATTAAAGTACTAAAATTATATAAGCAAACTTAAAAACTTTACAGCTTCACGGATTTCTTCGGCTGCTGCAGCCATTTTTTTAAATTTTTGTTTGTTTTTAAAATACTCTTGTTCACAGAAAAGCAAAGGGATTTAATCGTCATAGTTATTGTCTGTCGTATTTTTAATCATTCAGTTGTCATTGCTGCTAGCCTTTTTTCTAACATCCTTTCGGTTGCCAGCATAGAACTGTCATTTAAAAATAGACTATATCCATTACTAGTTTAATCATAACGCTGTTCATTATATCAGTAATTAGTATTTCAAAATGCTAGTTCTGAAATTGGCAGAAGATGCCAACGAATAAAGAAACAAGTCCCCCAACTCGGTTCAATCACTATTAGATACACTGCATTGTCATTACCACTCATCTATTTCTTCTATAATGAATACCGTAGGCTGTTATTTATTAGGTAGGTATAAAACCGCCTCCACAGTCTAGTGGTTGAGATTGAGGCCACCCAGGAGCAAAAGTTTTTCTGTGGTAGGGCTTCTAAGTCTGCCCAGTTAATTATTAACTACCACTAAACTGGTTAGTTCTAGTGGAGTTATTTTCTTGGTGCGCACGTTTTTGACCTATTGCGGGCTCGCTTGTCTCTCGAAACTTCGAAATCTCAAGCGCACGTACGTGGCTTTGGACAACCCAGGTAGCAAATCTACGTTATAATGACGTCCCAATACAGTCAGTCAAGGACCGCAACGCACGTCATAAAATGACGTCGGGACGTCCTGAAAAGTACCTTAAATTGTCACAGCCTATGGGACGTCATCTCAGGACGTCCTTACAAAGTCAAGCAATGACGTGACATGAATGAAAGGGCGTGACTTGTAAAATACAGTACACCAGGAAAAATAATATAAATAACCATGGCGGGTGGCGGTCATTTATAATACACAAAATGAAAATATATAAAATAAATTAATAGTGTAGCGGCGAGTGGGGCGAGAATGAAAAGCACACTAGAGTTAAGATCCTTCCAGCCTTATATATCTCAAAGTTGCACACCAACGCCATCGCGCTCTAACTTGTATCAGCGCCATCTCTGTTGTCACGTACGAACTAATAGTATTGTGTAATTATACACAATCTTATATTTTACTAAAAAGAGTAAAATAAACTTTAATTTATAACATGATACATTGTTTATGAAAATATAAACGTTCGTCGTGCTTGTTTTATTTTATATCCACGACCAATGGATAGTAGTCAAGTAGTGGTACTATAATGGTAGTCTGTATGACGTCTAATAATGACGTATAAACTGCTATCCTATAGTCGACGTACTGTTTACGACGACTAAATATGACGTACTTTTATTGAACCTACATTGACTTAAAAATGACGTCTATTATTAGTCATTGACGTCAGTCTGCTACTTGGGAAGAGTGGTTTAGCCACCAGCCGCTAGGCCTCAATGATGTGGGTAGTGGAGTCGCATTGTGGACCTTACCTAGCGCGCCCCTAAGGGCAGGGAGAACACCGGGGGGTTTTAGTGGGTAGGCCTGGCATGCTGCCGGGAGAGCCTCACACACGACGTCTAGCCAACGGCGGGTACGGTGCGGTTACGCATTTCCCCCCGAAAAAAAAGGCCTAACAATGATACCTAGCGAGTAATTTTCGCGAGTTGCGGGATACTATATAACAACATTGTTGTGCTCCGACGTTCAGTTGGTTAAATAGTCAGTTTCTCAATTTGTTAAGGAGTCCGAGGGGCAATCGCACTTTTTACAACGTTTTAACCAAATTATAAACGTTTCCGTTCCCATACGTTTTAATAACACCTTGACAGCTGTCATCTGTCAAATTAAGTATATGGGAACAGTAACGTTTTGGTTTTGGTTAAAACATTCGTAAATAGCGCGATTACCCCTGAAGCTTGATTCAATCTTCTGCTTAACGTTACATAACATCAAAGACATCATTATGGCCAAGAACTGCCTTGCCCCCTTAGACAAAAGTCACACGCTATTTTTTCCGCAGCCGTTCCGCAGAAAAAAATGTATTTATTTCGCAGCTTATGTCATCTCTACACATTTCTCCTGCGGAATGACTGCGGAAAAATAAGCTTGTGGCAATTGCCTAATGGGTCTGCCCTCTTAGACAAATGCCATACGCTCACTTTCCGCAGTCGTTCCGCAGAAAAATTGTATGAAGATGACATTAGCTGCAGAAAAAAAAGCGTGAGGTTGTCGTAAGCTAATGTCATCTCCATACGTTTTTTCTGCAGAACGACTACAGAAAAGTTAGCGTGTGGCATTTTTGTCTAAGGGGGCTGTTGCGCGTGAAAAAAATTAGCCAAAGGACTAAAATCACAGTAGGTATTTGTTTTTACAGGTTGAGTTCCTACTAGGCTCCTGGGACACTCAAATATTTTTTTATATAAAAACTTTATCTGGGTAACAATAAAAAACATATAAGTAATTGATAAAATCATTGATTTAATACAAAAAAATATCTACAAATTAAGTAGTCATTCAACATTTGCAATGAAAATTTAACATAGTTAATCTATCACTATTGATGTGGATTATTCATTTTATAATGCACTATGTGATCGCACTGTCGCAGTTTCTCGGCCGCTTGTTCCGGCGTCAAGTCCCTTTGCGGCTGAGCGAGCATTTCGTAGCCGACCATAAACTTTTTCACGCTGGCTGACCTTAGCAACGGTGGGTAGTATACCGCGTGAAGAAGCCAGTGGGGAGAATCCCCAGAGCTGTGTCCAGGTCCCGTCGGCGCACCTAAAATAATAGCCTGGTTATTCTATTTTCACAACTGGTTACGAAACTTTAGGCGGATAGCACATTGCACCGGAAACTGCTCCGGTGTGCGATGCTGCGGTTTTTAATTTTGACTGTAGAATCTTAATTTGTATACAAAAACCGCAGGGTATAACACACACACTCACACCGCATGTACGTGCGGGTGTGCGGCGCGCGACGGCACCGCACTCCCGGATGGTGATGCGGTGCGGTCCGCGGGGTATGCCACACTGTGCCGCAGTATAGTACGGATTTTTGCGTACAAAGGACGTGCATACGCGTAATAGATCTTAGCGGTAAATAGATAATGCGGCGATGCGGGGCGTCGTGAACCGCAGCTCTGGACGGCGATACGGAGCAAACCGTACGGTGGCACGGTTCCGTGCCGCCGCAGCCGCATGCGGATTTCGTCCCTCCGTACACCGCAGCGGGATGCAGCGGCAATGTGTTAAGCGCCTTAGTTACGAATGTGGCTGAAGGGTTATAGTTCATACTTTGTTTAGACGTAAACGAAACTCTTTATTATCTAATGAAGATGAATCTATCACAATCGCTTTCTATTTTGATAGTCAATGTCCATTACTGTTTTTTAAGGCCCTTCTATATTAACGCCGCAATGGCTATCAAATCAAAATCGTGATTTATTTTTAATTGTGCACAATATAAACCCTTGGGCTTTCTATTATTTAAGTACGTTATTCATTTTCAGTTGTGCACAATGCACAATAAACTCTAGTAGGTAGGTACCCTAGTTTTGATTCCCTTGTGAAATCGAAAAATATGCGACATACTCGTAAACATTCCTTGATCTTGTTGACTTGACCATTTAGATTTTTTACAGTTCAATCAAAGAGAGCCGTAGATCCGAGTATTGATATAAACAGCGAAGAAGTGAAGAATCCTTTTCCTAGAAAAGCATAGAGATAGTGCTTACCTAGGAAAAGGGTTCTTATTTATTTATTTAATAAGTACATTGACAGCCGAAGCCAATAAAATGTACATTAAACATCGCAAACATAAATGCTAAAACAAAGATGCTAAAGGTAACATTAATAAAGTTAAAGATAGGAGTAGGCAAGTGCCAATAATAGTGAGATGTGTGTATGCATAGTATGTGTGAGTGTGTGTGTGTGTGTGTATATGTGTGTGTGTGGGTATGTTTGAGCCTGCATGACAAAGCCATATATATACACTCTGCATTAGATATTTTGAACAAAATATATATTTTAATCAAAACATATTGAAATGAGTTATTATAAAGCATTAATATGTTATGTTACTATCTTTGCTGGTTGAGAGAAGTGCTAACTTAACTTTATTTTTGAAAAGAGGTTTTGAATCAAGAAATATATCAAATTCCGAAAATTTGCTATTGTACAATTTAGAAAGGCGTGTCAATATGGAGTTGCTACCATAATTTGTGCAATGTAGTGGCACATGAAAGAGGCCAGTGTGGCGAGTTCGGTAGCCAGGCACGTTAAAAAACAAGTCACCTAGAAGCTCTGGACAATCAATGCGACCACGAACGAGATCCCACAAAAACCCCATGTCCAATAAGTGACGTCGTTCCTCTAAGGTTAATAAGTTAAAATTGCGGCAAGTTTCAACATAGTTAATTAGTAGTGAAGTATTATTAAATTTATAATTTAGGTGTTTAATAAATTTATTTTGAATTTTTTTAATTTTGTCTATATATATATTATAGAGTGGACACCATATAGGACTAGCATATTCCAATATGCTGCGGACATAAGCGTCATAAACAGTTTTTATACTAATAAGAGATCTAAAAGGCTTACAAGACCTCAAAACGAACCCTAAATTTCTATATGCTCTATTGACAATCGCATCAACGTGTTGCGACATAAGTAACTTACTATCCAGAAGAATGCCAAGATCCCTTACCACTTCAACCCTTTCAATGACAGAATTATTAAATTTATATAAAAACTTGATCGGATTCTTTTTTCGGCTAAAACTAATAACATTGCATTTGTTTATACTCAAAGTGATTTTATTTTTAATGTAATATTCAACAAGGTTATCTAGGTCCCTTTGTAGTCGCTTGCAGTCGTCAACAGAGCAGATACGCATGAAAATTTTTTTATCATCTGCGTAAAGTAAATGTGAGGCATCAATAATGCTGTCTGAGATATCAAAAATGTATGTGTTGTAAAAGAGGGGCCCAAGGTGAGAGCCTTGTGGAACACCCGATGGAACAATAATGTAGTCCGAGCGAAACCCTCCTACAACCACTGCCTGTGATCTATTAGACAGGTACGATATGATCCACCTCAACAAGTCTCCATGCACACCGAGCTGCTCAAGTTTGTTAACAAGAATGGAGTGATCTACACGATCGAAAGCCTTTTCAAAATCGGTGTAGACCACATCCACCTGTCCACCGCCTTCCATATTATTGAGTACAAAGTTTGTAAAACAAGCTAAGTTTGTTGTTGTGGACCGACCCTTTAGAAATCCGTGTTGTTTATTAGAAATTCCGTTCATAATTACTGGATATATCTGCGTATAGATCAATTTCTCCAAAACTTTACCAAGTGCATTTAATATAGAGATTGGACGGTAATTTTTTACGTCCTTCTTACTACCTTTTTTGTGAATAGGAACGATTTGAGCCTTCTTCCAGGTTTGAGGGAAGCAACATTCATCTAGCGATCGCTGAAAGAGAATTTTGACAGGCTTAGCAAGACTTTTGGCGCAAAGACATAGAAAATATGGGGGAACACCGTCACAGCCCGGGCCTTTCGACTTGTCAAGGGATTTCAGCGACTTGTAAACCATATCTTCGGTAATCGTAACTTTAGAGATTGTTATGGTACTTGTGTGGCTGGTTACAGTAGCAGAACCGTGACTGGAAGAGGGTTGTAAAAAGACGCTTTCAAAGTATTCATTAAATGCATTACAAATATCGGGCCCTGTGTCATAAGTGCCACCGTCAAAATTGAATTGCTTCGGATAAGGAGAGGTGCCACGCTTGGCTTTGATGAATTTCCAGAAGTGACGTGCATTATTTTTAATATTAAATTCTGCCTTGTCTACGAAGTTATTGAAACAGCTAGCCTGAACACGTTTTTGCCTAGCTCGGATAAGGGAAAACTCGTCGTAATCACGACTATTACCATACTTTTTCCACCTTTTGTGTATTTTATGTTTCTGTTTAATAATCTTAATTAGAGCGGGACTGTACCATACAGGATATTTATGACTTTTATTGCCAAGCTTAATTAAAGGGAGATGTAACGCAAAACATTCCTGCAGTAATTTATAAAACACTTCAAGTGCTGACTCAAGTGTAGCTTCATTACTCAGTTCTGTATCCCAGTCTATACTACTAAGATGACTATTAATTTTAGCATAATCGCCTTTATGAAAGTTAAACTTCATAGTATGTGATTCTTGAAAAGGCCTAACGTCCAAATCTAACACGTCTAATGAAATAGCAGGATGATATAAATCCTCATTAACCAAAGGCTGGCAGGTATTTATTGACAATGGCAGGTTACAAAAGCATAGGTCCAATATTTTATTATTAATGTTACGAACACAATTGTATTGTGTCAACCCTAGAAACGTGAGATCGTTTAAAAAGTCAGATGCAGCATTCTGAATTGCAGAGGTTTTGTTATGCAGTATATTAAATCCGCTCGGGTTCCACTCAACACAGCTTAAATTGAAATCTCCTACCAATAGGTAGTGATCTGAGGGATGTTGCTGCATTAACAGAGCAAGATTATCTTTTATAGACGTAATTCTGTCAGGTAAGATTGAACCGTCAGGAGGTACATAGGCAACGACAATATGGAGAGAGGAATCTCCGCCTAATACACTCGCAGGCACATTAACGCCAAGCACCTCTGCCTGTGAACGCAACCATAAGTCGCGTACACTGCCTGGCGCAAAGCTCGCGACGCACGCAGATCATTACACCTCCGCCAGTCTTTTTATTACACTGTTGAAGATCGCGATCGCGACGAAACACCTCATAACCTCTACCATGAGTTGCCATCGATTGCACACTGTAGTTAACTACAGTCGCTAACGTGTTAACGCAGACGATATCGTTTTCGATAGTCACCGTACCATGAGTTACTTTTGCATTTACCTGACTTCGTAACGTTAACTCGATAATATAGTAAACGATACAAAGGATACAGACTACTTACAGGTAATTATTTGTTGTCGTCATGTTGGTAATACGCTATAATCCGTCCTCGCAAAAAGGTAGCTCAATTCGGTTTCTTACCATATTGTTATGAAAGATTTAATTTAGTCGGCTTATACGTCAACTTCAAATTATTTCATAGGTTATATTTTTAATCATTGTTTGATTACATTCATGAAAACTTATTTAGTTTTATGTTAAAGAATAAGTTTTTATTAAATGTAGGCCATGTATTGATTTAATAATGATATAGACAAGCGCTCCATGGTTCCAGTTAATGGTGCAATTCATAGGAATATATAGTAATTATAGTTTAATTGTAAGTATTAACATTGTTGTGGTAAACATTGTAACAATTTTCCATTAAAATTTACCATTTTCTATGCTTCTATGGGTTTGTTTTTTAGTACCCATCTATTTAAAGACGTGGCTACACAAAGAGACCTATTGGATTGATAATTTAAATGTAAATAGTGCAATCCGTTATAATTGAAGGATTTTCCATTATAGCTAAATAATTTAACCAATTCATTTTTTCTTTCAGGCTTTAGATCACCATTATCTCAATTGTTCTCGAGGGCCCACAGGAAAATATATATGTTTAATAATATAATATTTGTTTAATTCAATAGAGTTGACAAATATGCTGAAAATTGATACCTGCCAAATGTAGTATTACAAGAGATATACAACTGCATAAATGAGTGGGTGAATGAATAAAACTAAAAATGTTACTCCTTTACAGTATGAGTAATTATGATGAAGCATTTTATATAAAACTTAAAATAAAGCTGATGACGTCTGACGTCGGCCAATATTCATATAAAATACTTTAATTTTACAATATTATGATTATCTATTATGGCTTTATGTGATGTTTAATGATATGTCTGTTGTTGCAGAAGTTTAAGTTCCAAAATTTACCTGGATTTACAGTCAAATGTCCAACCATAGAAATTACTGCACAAGAAAGAACCGGTACTACTGTTATTTATTATCATTCAATAATTATCATATTTTAGCAAACTTAATAGATGAAGAAATTTGTTTAATCGACACTATTATATTATTAAAATATATTCTATTGGTATTTTACTTATTTTGTATGATTACAAGTCAGTAAAATTATATTGCTGCCAAAATCTTAATGACAGTATGAAAGTATGCAGAGTCACAGCTACAAACTCACTGGATACTTTAGCAAACTGCATATTATTATGAGGTAAAATTAGGCTAAATGATCTAAGGGTAAAATACAGTGGGAAGTTAGTCTGAAAAATACATTTTGTTTGTATTATTATTTTATCATAATAACAGCAATGGTAGGGAAGCAATTAAAGAATATTACTATAAATGCATTGTTGACTGAAAAACAGTGAATTATTGTGTTCACATTACGACTCTTACATGGTTTTTGGGTTGGGCAATATATATCACCAACAAACCTGTTTTTTCATACCATCCACCTATTTGACATATGAATCAGAATAAATTCAAATATACAGAAGATTGTTTGTTTTATTTCATATTGTTTATATTCATTGAACAGCTCACAGGAAGTTATATTTATTAAGCACTTTGATACTGAATCATGCCCATATTCTTTTACGTAAGGTAATAACTTCTTTTACATAAGATGTAAAAGTAAAAATATAGTTTTATAGGAATGTTCATGACTGACCAGTGTTATAAAAAATGGACAATCTCCATTGAAAGATAATGTTTTTGATGCAAATTCTTAATGTTTATGTTAAATAACCAGAGGTACTAGGTCTTCTGTGTTATTGCAAAGCAGCAATGCTTTTCTGTTTTATATTGAAGGATACGAAATTTCAAGCTACTGTAACTACATTCATAAGATAATAACCTACACCTTGTACACTTTGGTCATTAGAAGACTATAGGTGACTATGATCATCTAAGTAGTAGACTATTTGCTTGTTTGCCAACATTCTTGTGTAAAATATGCACAAATACAACAATTCTGTTGTTCTTTATATTAGATTCAGTATGAAATATAGACCTAGAATTTTATTGAAAATTAATATATTTTGCTTTGTCAAAACAAGGAAATCCTACTTAGGTAAATAAATTAAAGAGTGGGCTCATGTAATTTATTTATTTTTGGTGTAAAAAATGTGTTAACAACATCTTTTTATTAATCTACCAATAAAAAAAATCATCAACCAATTTTTCCTTTTTAATGCAAACCAAACTATTGTGACACTGTAAAATCCAACTGCAGCTGTGGCAATAAATCAGTCCAAAAAATGAAATGCTAAAACCGAAGGTCTTGGCTGCACCATTCTGTATTATCATCAATGCCACTCAATCAAATCATCCTCCGCCACTCATCCAAAATAAATGTAGCTGTAAAAAATAAAATCTTATAACAATATATGCACCTTTTTAAGTTTTAACTGACTTCAAAAAAGGAGATGTATTGACTGAATCATTTTTTTTAAATATTATGTTCACTGATTACTCCGCCAATTGTGGACCGATTTTCAAAATTCTTTCTTTTTATCGATAGAGGGATCCTGGGATAATGGAAGGAAATACTTAAATTACAGAGGCACATCCAACATATTTCATTTTTTTCTGACGATATTTAGGTAAGTAGGTACCTATTTTCATCTGATAGTCATCATATCATGTTACTGAGCTGATGATGATGGAAGGTTTCTGGTAGGTGACGAGTTTGGGAATTTTACTAAATATATTGAAATATTTTTTTTTTTCAAAAAAAATTTAACCTGCTCCAAAACACCAAAAGTCTTAATTAAATACAAGAATACATACAATTATTATCACATTTTTATATTGAAGTTGGTGCCAAACTTTTCAGGTGATATTGCTTGGCACCGACTTCAATATAAAAATGTGATATTGTAAGTATTCTTATATTATTTATGACTTTTTGGTGTTTTTGAAGTCAGTTTTATTCTTTGTAAAAAAATTAGGTATACCTATTACCAATAGCTTTTTATTAGAGAAACAACTCTAAGAAGTTATTTAAAAAGTTATTAAGGTTTATAATATAGAAAATAAAATGCAATTCTTTACATTTGAGGGTGTAAGAATGTTTTACCTCTCTACACAGTGACAATGATTTTTAACCACAATTCTTTTTTTCCATTTGACTGGCTGTTATATCCAGCTAATTCTTTGCTTCTTCATTGTACTTGTTGCACGCAAGTATGGATGTGGCATCAATAGTCCCATTTATGGATAATCTGCAAGAAATGTTTTGTAAATAAAATGTTATAGAATAGGTATTTTAACACTTTGATATAGACTATTTTTAATTTCTTATCAGCTTGTCAAACAATTCCTTAACTTCTAGGGATGCCTTGTAGTTTATTGAATGTGTTATTTTTCCATACATAAGGATGACATTTTGTTTTGTTATTTCCAAAAATCCAAGTTTTGCATTTACCTACTGAAGGGGTCATACGAAGACAATCGGAATTATTACCCATATATTCACTTCAGTTGTCATAAAACAGTATTATACACTTAAGATACCTCTATGATCATAAAGCTATTAAGATCAAAACAAAATTTTATGTAACTTTTTAAAAATGATAATTTGATTTTGAGGTTACTTACATAAACTCTGTATAGCTTTCAGTTTCAAGTCTGTATTTGCTTTTAAACACCAATGCTGAAATGCTTATTTATAATACTATAATTGGCACAAATAGTTGTAATCACTCTTTTGAACTTTTTCTCAAGACTGCTCTCTTATTTTAATTGTTTTCGTGTCATTGACGTATATATTATGTATGTGTTATTATTCTTGAACTCAGCCGTGGTTGGCATATTCCATGCAAAAAAAATCACAACTTATTAACTAATTTAACTCAATAATATTATTCCAAACTTGCTTAGATTATCTATCGAATCGAGTCTCACGCTTGAAAATGTAAGTGAGTAACGTAACTACAGAGTTATCGTTTTGTACGTTATCGTCTATCGAGTAGCTGTCAAATCATGAACTCATGGTACCGATTTCCATACAATATGCACAAAACGATTGTCGATAGCGAGATTAGCGAGCGCGTTTTCGATAGGTTCGCGACGTATCGTAAACTATTGCACTCATGGTACCGGTTTTAGTTCACCGCGTTATCGCTAGGGGCGCTGTACAAAGTTCCATACAAAAATTTACGCAGTCGATATCGACTCCAAACGAATGCAAACTCATGGTAGAGCTACTGTCATCACACAATTCAGAGTCCAATATGTCATCCTGGAGCCAGGTTTCAGTAAATAACAAAATATCGAAGTCCTGAGAAAGTATATTGCTATACAAATCCAGACTCTTTGTTCGCAAACCACGCGTGTTTTGGTAATAAATATTTAGTTGATGATTTGTATAATTAAAAGTAGCCATGACAATGGTTACAAATGTTTATAAATATCACGTTAATTATTGAGAATAATAAAGTAATTATAATCTGCGTATTTAAATGTGGTTTAATTTTTTTATCGTACTTTAGAATTGTATATATGATGGCGATGACAGGCAGTATACATAACACAAATATATTTGAATGAAACATACAAGATTGAAAACAATCCATAGATATGAAGTCATAAAATATGAACAAATCCATATTGAAATGCGTTATTATGAATAGTAGTGCGATTATGTGCGTAGGTAATTTGATATAATAATAAAATAACAATAATTTCAAAAATAACATTACTACTACAATTATTGAGTGCACATTAAAATAATTATAAAGCAAGATAATTGCAAGTGTATAATTGAAATAAGTATTGTGTGTATGTAGATTGAACTTATCATAATTAACAAAAATCACCCCTACCATGCCGCGGGTGAGCTGCAGGCAAAAGACATAAAAGTAATTAGCAGTAAAATAACAACGACAGTGTGCAAGTAAACTTAAACAATACACTGTGAGTGTTAAAATTGACCAAATGTGTACTCAAAAAAAAAAGCTGATAAATAAGATAAAGACACTATTTTAAAGATTGCGATTTTAGATTGTCTAGGAATTCACTATTTTTCACCAGGATCGCTACAGACGTGTCATTCTTTCGAAGGTATACTTGGCCATTAGTTACCCAGCAGAATTTGAATTCATTGTTTTTAGCGAACTGTCTACTAGCCGCATATAACTGTTTCACTTCAGGGGACAGATGTTCACAGATGAAAATTGAACATTTATCACCAGCAATACCAGCATGTGAAGAGTTCAGTCTTTCGTCACGGTGATCTTTATTATAGCGACGAGCGGCGGAAATCAGTTCGTTGCGAATTCTCGGGGATGACAATGTGAAAACAATATTACGGGGTCGTTCTTTAGTGCGATCCATCTTGGCCACGCGACGGTAACTGTGAATATCCGAGTCTAAGACGGGATAGTTGATTTTTGAACAAATATTCTTAAATATCAGTAATAGGTTTTCATTGCGTGATTCCGGGGCCGCTTGGATCTCAATATTTCGGTCACGTGAGATTTTCTCAAAAATTAAAAGACGCCCGCGTAGCTCTCCAACTTCTTTTTGCAACTGCGTGTTTCCGTTGCACAAAGTTTTAATTGTGCCGGCCTGCTCGGCGACCTTCATCTTCAGATCTTTTACCTCCTCCATGATAAAATCGGTTGTTCTGGTGAAATCCTCCCGCAAATCATTTGCTATCCTACTTATTTCAGAATTGATTATGCATTTAACATCTTGAATTAAAGCTTCCCGTATGTTCTTCATCATGTTAGATGTTGGGGATAATTTTTGGTCAAGTAAAGCACCAATGCTCTCAATGGTAAGTGGTTCGGAAGAACTTTGACGGGGCCTCACTAGACAAGGGCTTTGCGCGAGTTTCGAGGGTGTGTTATCGTCACGTACTCTCCGAGATACATTCACGCAAGCTGGGCATTTTAAAGACGCTAATTGAGTTGATGTTATATCTGAGATATTGGTAGTAGATGTTATATTCAAACATTCGAGACAGTAGTGAGACTTGCAGGCGTTGCATTTCGGACAATTGTTATTATTTGTTGTCTGGTTACATCCAGCGCAATTCATTATTTAGCCTCTTACAGTCGAAACTGCCACTTATGTATTATCAAATAATCTTTGATCGATTATTGCACCGGCTCCCACAGCGACAAAAACACAATGATTCAAGCAAAAATGACCCGAACTCAGTTAACTTAATGGCGAAGTTCGTTTGTATGCTAATTTACACTCAACAAATAGTTTACGGGTGGATGTAAAAATATATGGTAAGTTCTTAATATGTTCTTGTAAATACTTTCTTTTATACACTAAATCACTATTTCACTTTGTTATGAATAACAATAAGCATAAAGTTGTGCACCACAAACAGGATTAAGCAATAAAACTGTACGTAAATAGCTTTGAACTGTGAAAACTAGTATAATAAACGGGAGCTCCGAATACTGCGTGTTTGCACCTTTGCGGATGATGCAAAAAAAATTTTCTTCACAGAAATCACAGACAGACGGATGCACAGACGATCAAAGAAGTGATCCTTTAAGAGTTCCGTTCTTTCCTTTTGAAGTACGGAACCACAAAAAAAATATCATTTCATTAAATGAAAACGAGAACGTCGGTGGCGCTGTGGCCTCGGCACTGGACTGTGCCCCGAGTAGAATCTGGAGGCCCGCGATCGATCCTGCATGTACTAATGCGTTTTTCGATTCACGAATTTCATTATGTACATTTATCTGACGCTCCTACGGTGAAGGAAAACTTCGTGAGGAAACCTGCATACACCTGCGAAGTAATTCAAAGGTGTATGTGAAGTCAACCAATCCGCACTGGGCCAGCGTGGTTTGACTAAGGCCTAATCGCCCTAACATAACTGTTTAAGTTAGGGTAGGCTCGTGCCCCTCGGTGGGGACGCATAATATGAGCTAGTGTGACGATGATGATGATGAAATAAAAACGAATGACAAATAGCGATCATTTCCATCCCTTCTAACAAACTCACCATGCAACCCCATACTGTACGGAAAGCTGCATTTGAAAAGATTATCGTATTTGATGTTGAGGCCCTTCATAATGTCAGCCAACGCCGCCCTCTGGTCTTCGCTGAGGTCTGTGAGCCTCTGTGGGCACCCATGTTTCGGCAGCAACATCGTTTCGAACGGCCACGCAGCCCAGTATGGCACGAGCACCGCCCATTCCTCGTTTTCGAGGATTATTCTCTCCTGAAAAATATAATCTTGTCCGTCAAAATATCTCTGTTGGGCTAAGGCTTTCCGAAACCAACAGCAACAATAAACTACATACCTATAAAGCAAAACCGAACCAAGACACATTAGGACTCGATTATTCAAACAAATAAACGATATTACTACCAAGGCATTTTATGCAAAACAGTTCACACCTACTTGGAAGTCTTGGAACCATTATAGATTACACATATTTCTATTATTAACAATTATTTTTTAAACGCCAAATGGAACCACGTTTTTGTGGTATCGTTATGCGTAAAATAAATTCATAATTTGAATGCTGATTTTTTTTGGTAAAATGGAACCACAAGTAGTTATGTGTTTCCATTAGGCATAACGTTTTGAAACCTATCATCGCTCAAAGGTACCAAATGATATGACTAGTTACAGTTTACTTTATTTCATCATTGCGTATATAGCTCAAAGTGTAGAAAAACTAAGATTTTTTTATATAAACTCTTCACATACTCGTAGACTCACAGACTCTGTTTTCATTTATATATTTTCCTTTTAATCTATTCCATATATTACAATAAATAGGTACCTACATAGTTTCAATTAAATTTTCAGTCGTGGTTCATTTTTGTATAAGAGAAACCTAACAATTAGTAAACGTTAAAACGAACCACATTCACGTTTTTTTAATTATCTAGAAAGTTTAAGAGTATTCAGAGCAATACTTATATTTAAATAAGTACCTAATCTATTTAATATAATAAAATCAAATAAAATAAATACTAAATATTTTATCTAACAGAGCTGCAAATGTTTTGTAAATTTTGCATAAATACGGACAATTCATCCAATACTAACCTTATCATGGTTCGGATACTAATGATTTTCGTCTACCTACATTACCTGTTTCTTGAGTTCCTCTTCCAAATAGTCCACCAGTAGCGTCTTTCCATGCTCCGCATAGTAATCTTTCTGTGTCCTGAATTGCATTGTATAAAATTTTACAAAAAATAAAAACCCACTTCAAAAACACTTAAATGTAAAAAATAAATAAAGAATACGGATAACATTACAGAGTGTAATACAGAGTGTAATATAGATATAGGTACGATATAGGAAAAAAAATAGAGAATAAAAAAATGTACTTAATAAGAGTTCATGTTTATTTGAATTTACTGTACAAACAAATTCTACAATATTCAAATAGACAAGCGACAGGGGAATTCCCTGTTTTGTTTGATAGTCGCGCACACGGGTTGATTGATACATATTTTTCTTTACTTAAAAACAGGTACCTATCGTCTATCGTTGTTAATGGGGGCTGGGCCCCTTTGTATCCACGGGGCCCTAGGCTGAAGCCCAAAAAAGCCTTTAGGTGGATCCGCCCCTGTTGTGTATCGTTTTGTATGAAAACGTTACTATAATTACTATGCCAATGCAACGCGTGGCCGAATCAGCTATAAAAAAATATTTTTTTTACAAAATTTTGTATCTATTTGCTAAGAACTTATACTAATTAATAATTTCGCCAAATTGAGGTGAAGACTGTTTTTTTCTGTTTGACAAGTACCGTAAAATGGGGTGAATAGACACAATTCTGAACTTTAGATAAGATTTAAACTATGTTTTTATTTACTTACGGCTAGGGAATAATAATAACTATATGAGTCTAGGTCTATTTAGTCTGTCAAAAGCAAACTTAACTAAGTTTCCCTTCTTATTTTAGCAAAAACTTCAAAAATATACGCATTTTCTATTCGCCTCGAACCCGGGGTGATTAAATACGGTATACGAGGTGAATAGAAAAATTGTGTAGGGTTGGCAAATTTTCTTTATAGATTCTTGGCATGTTGATGATGTACCTGGAACAAAACCACATTGTTTGAACAAACAGGTACATACATGAATGATTTATAACATAAACTTCAAATTAACAAGTTAAATAAAAGCTTGTTAAATATAGTGAAATGTTAGACAACATCACAAACATTGATCTGATTCCGTGATACGTAGCTTAAGCACTTACCAACGAAGTTATTTTTAATATAGATAAACTAGTTGTGCCCGCGATCCTCGTTTTGTCCTAATAAAGTTTAACGCAATAATAAATATTAAAATCAATAATCGAGGTAAAAGGTAATCCTATCTTTTAAATTGGACAATTAGCCAAACACGAAAATCGATTAAGTTGTTTTGGAGCTTATCTCGGACAAACCCTGTGACGTGAGATTTTTTATATATAGATAAATATAAACACCCAGATAGAACAAACAGAAATGTTCATCACATAAAGGATTGTCCTGGGCGAAGATCAAATCCACGATCCCTGGTGCACTAAGTAGGCACACTACACTCACTCGTCTGATATTACTCTAGGTAAAGAAAAAAATATTTACGTTGAAACATACTGAGACAATTTGCTCGACGCCTAAGCAATGTAAGTGCTTACTTTGCTTCGAATTAGATTCGGGATGTGAATGTATGGAAGTTAAATTTAAATATACTAGAACTAAACATGCGTGGCAACCCTAAATGGATTTTTTCCAGTGACCCCTTTCTCGTTTCTATTTACCCCTTCCCGTAACTATTAGCCCCGTATGCCGTATCTATTGACCCCATACTACGTGTCTATTCGCCTTTTCCCCGTGTCTATTAACCTCAAATACAAACCAAAATTGGTACAATTCATTATTTACGTTTATAATAAAAAACTATTATAAAAATGGTACTTACTTTTGCACAAAATTTATCCCAGAGGAACCACAGATCGATTAAAAGTGTTTTCAACACCGTAAGAAACGTAGTTTTCGTTAAAAACCCAAAGTTTGTAGACCTCAAAATCACACAGCTCAACTGGTGCTTTGAAAAACGTTACTAAAATCACTTTTGACATACTTCATTTCAAATCGGCGTTGCTACCATATAAAAAAATGTTACCATATTAAAAATATAATAATTTAGTAGTTTTCCTATATCCGTCAACGAGTAATTGTTCTTGAAAAAACTTTCCTCGTTTTTTTTCTATTCACCCCGCATTTTCTATTCACCCCATTTTACGGTAGGTTGTTGAAATATATTGTCACTGGGGGGAGACTCTGTACCAGGGTCGTCTGCTTAGGTACCTCCGTCTTACCTATTTCTGCCGCAAAGCAGCAGTGCTTGCATTGCTGTGTTCCGGTTTGAAGGGTAAGATATGGCAGTAAAATTAGTGGGTACTGTGACTTTACATCTGGTGTCACAAGTTGGCAACGTACACTGTGGTTCTTGTGGGGGTTGCAGTTTTGCTGCGAATCTCACAAGAGCCGCATGTATTATAGGTGACTGTTACCACTTACCATCAGGTGGGCAGTTTGCTTGTTTGCCAACTTTCTGCAATAAAAAAAAAATATTCGACACGTATCTCCCTTTTTTACACAATCGAAAACTGCCGACGATATTATTATATTTATTTGAAATGTCACCCGTAACGTCATACGTAGGAAAATTTTCTACTCGTGACGTAGCGAAAGTCACTAGTATTTCATTATTTCGATCCAGCAAAGAAAGTGACAATTGTTTTTTTTATCATAATAATAATAGTCTATTATTATAAATAAGGGGGAAATGCTTAGTAGGCTAAATGATCTAAGGGGAAATGTCACTATTTACAACGTTTTAGAGGTTTTAACCAAATCAGAAACGTTTCCGTTCCCATAGGTTTTGACAACACTTTGACAGCAGCTGTCAGATGTCAAATAATATGGAAACGCTAACGATTTGGTAGTGGTTAAAACGTTCGTAAGCAGTGTGATTGCCCCTCTGTTTCACTCACCTATCCTTAACCCTTGGTTCGTTGGGCAGGAAGCTCGAGGCCCATATTTGGCAGTGCGGGTGAGGATTGGAGCACCCCATGATAGCACCCTTGTTCTCGAATATCTGAACCCACGTATACTTGCGACCTAGCTCCTGGAGTTGGTTCGCCCATCTGAGGACAAAGAGATCTGATGTTTTTATTTTATTTATTTTTCCATGATTTTAGTGGAGACTGGCATGTAGATTGCATAGATCATTCAAATGCATCCATCCATTAGGTATACTCTTACAAAAGCATTAGTCAATTTTATCAGTTATGATAACCATACATGCTATTGACGGAACGGAAGAATCGACTGATACAAACATCAGTTCAGCAAAAAAATGGAACAGGCTACAAAAAAGGAAGGTTGGAAGTAGCATGGGGAAACAATAAACGCTGAACCTATTTAGATGAAATTTGGTATGGAGATAGTTTGAGTTGTGGTTGTGGGGAAGGATGACTGTAAGCAGAATAAAAATAAGCTAGTCAAATTACTCATTCCACGCTGGCGAAGTCGCGGACAAAAGCTAGTATGTCACATGTCATAATATATTTTGGCCATTGTCGCACTGTCAGAGATGATGAAATAAACGTGTGGCTTTTGTCTAGTGGGCCTAGACAAAAGCCACACGTTTATTTTTCCGCTGTTGTTCTGCAGAGAAAATGTATGGAAATGACATTGGAATGTGTCAACCTCACGCATTAGCTAATGTCATCTAAATACATTTTTCCTGCGGAACGACTGCGGAAAAATTTGCGTGTGGGATATAGACCCACAGGTAGGCGGGCGGTCGGATTGTTTGGCAATTTTGTTGTATAAAGAGCCCTGTAAACGATCAAACATGTTTGTGAAACTTGCTTGACAAACTTCACGTTTTCAACAAACACGACGTCAATCCAGATACTTTTCAAACACATGAAACACGTAGTTCGTTTGTCAAACACGTCAAACACAGCCCTTCACGAACAAACAAGTTTGTCAAACACGTAAAGATAAACATGTTTGATCGTTTACAGGGTCCTTAAAACATCTTTGACCAGACGCCGCGTCAAGAAATCGGAAAGGGCAAGCGATAGGTACTTACTCGTCAATCACAGCCTTGATTTCCTGTGTTGTCATCAGCGGTATGGTCATCGCGGAGTTGGGATGAAAGCACATAACCCTGAAACAATGATACCATAGACTTAGAATATATTGGCATATAGACGTACTTACGACATGCGTAGGAGTGAAATTTTGTGTGCTTGTTCCAGGGGCGGGCTTTTTGGGCTTCAGCCCAGGGTCCCGTGGGTACAAAGGGCCTCTAGCCTCCATGACAAACAATAGACGTTACTTGTTTTACTATGTACCTAAAGAAAAATTATATGTAAATTGAAAAAACGATTATCAAATGAAACAGGGAATACCCCCGTCTCTTGTCTATTTGAAAGATTGATAAAATGTCGTAGAATTTGTTTACACACATAAACACAAACTCTTAGAAAATAAATATTTTATTTTATTTTCCTATACTATAATAGGAACAGAAAACAGTTCTTGATAAAATGAATTAGTTGAATAATTAATAGGCCCCCGTGTAGTATTAGCCCGGGGCCCCACAAATTCACGATCCGCCCCTGGCTTGTTCAGACATGCACACCGAACAACTTTTATTATGACACCAATCTTGAAACCGCGAAAACAGCTGTTCCCTACAAATGTTCAACATCCACTGAATCTAGATTGGAATGGAACGACTGATTTTTTCGTGATTTTAACATAGGCCCCATAGTAAGAGCTGTTCAGTTTGCTTGTCTGAACAAGCACGCAAAATTAGGTTCCTAATTCAAAACACTGTATAGCAGGGTTTCCCAACCAGTGAGGCGCGCCCCACTTGGGGGGCGTAGAGTGAACTAAGCGAGCGGCTCCAGATTAAACTATAAATAGATATTTATTCATATAAACTCGCGTGACGCGGATGGTGAAACCTATGCGAAGTCAGCGACACGTTGCAACCATCTTTTGAATAAAACTAAACAAGCCAATATTTTCATCGTTTGCTTAATTTTCTTCACTCCAATTCGGCCCCTAGGGGGGCATAGTATTTTAGCATAATGTTGGGTGAGGCGCATATGGTAAGAGGTTGGGAACCTCTGCTGTATAGGCTGTGATGATGAAACAAACAAAAATTACCTACAAGTCCCTTTAGCTTCTTTGGCTTGAAACAACGGATGCGTCGGTGCAGGAGGTGCCGGCACCCTCTCCAGGAGCGCCGGGAAGTCGTTCGGGAACACGTACGTGGAGGTGTACATGGGATTTTTCTGGAATTACAATAGCTGATCTCATCATCAGTTCATTCAGAGAAGCGTCACTACTTTTTGGTGCTAACATCTGAATGTTAACCAACCGCGTTCAGCGTTTCATAAAAGAAATGTTAACATTTTTAGTCGCGCTACTTATCACAAATGAAACGGTAGGAACATGGTAGGGTAGGAACAGGAACTGATTTTTCGTGCTGAATTTTGACACCTCACCTAGTAACTTAAAATTACAAATAGTACACAGAATCGGTTAAAACAAAAAAAATCCTTTATTTATTTTTTAAATTCTCCAAAAAACCCATGAAAAACCCTCAGAAAAAACCTTTCTAATTCATTAAACATTTTTTAAAATGTCAAATTTGAAAGCTGTCAAAAAGTGGTATTAGAGGACCTTAGAGGACCCTCAGAACAAATGCTTAGTTATTCTTCTGAAAGAGGACCCATCTAGCATCTAAAAACCTGGGTATTTATTTGATGCTAACTTTTCATGGCAAAAATGCTTAAGCGGGACACACGAAACCATTGCAGCCCTAAAAGTTGACACCGATGAAACGTATTGATGCTAAAATCTTGAAAATGTTGCAAATCTGTGCTTATCTGGAACACGCCTAACAGACACTACTGGCACACCCCGGACACTCCATACAACGTTCGCAAATCAATTACCCATTACTACTACTTAAGCAAATGACGTTTGTACACGCGCAAATGTGTGCGTGGAATCTAGTAGGGCTGAATGCGTTGTTATCAATCGAAATGACGCGAGAAGTGCAGCAACTGCCTTGTCTTTTACCCGCATAGCGCTATCTCTGTTATCGGCCGGCGCTCGCGTCTACTCGGTGAACGTAAATAGTCGCCATGCTCGAGCGGTCGCGCGCACCCTTGTTTATGTGTCAGTGATGTCTACAACGAAGTGCCGCGAGGGGTGAGGTATTTGGAATGAGTGCGGGGAGGTGAGTGGCCGTTCTGTCCGTAGTACTATTATCTATTCTGTGCTACTGGTGCGTGGTTGAGATTGTAATTGTAATTATTGTGATTGTAATTTTCTATCCGTATTTATCTGGATGTCTGGGGTTCGATTCCCCATAGAAGCAGAAGTACAAGAAGATAACATTAGCTTTAATGTCACAGGTGACATTTGAACATTTTGAACTATTGTTCATTGTTCTAATGCCACGAAAGCGATAGCAAGTGATCGCTATATGAGTTAGGCGGTAGCCCCCCGGTACCTCTGCAATTGCTTCATGAGTTCACGCTATTGCATCACTAGGGAGCAATCTATCGCGTTTACCACGGCGAATGTTCTAAAGAGTATTTTTCACTAATTTCACCATCTCCTTTCCTTTACGGACTTCACAGTACACGCGACGCACTGACCTGCGTTGTCACCATCTTACTGGGCCTATCACTCCAACGCGAACCAAAAAATTTGATAACTCATTTTTATGGCGCACAATCAATATCGGAACTATTTGCCAGCAATCCCGGTTCTTTAAAATAGGCATGAAGAAGCACCTTCATAGGCCAGCCCACCCCAGTATGGTCTAGTGCCCACTCCAAGATGTTAGGCTACCCTTTGAATTTTATGATGGACGCCAAATAGAGATAACTTCAAACAAAAACAGACTCTAAATACGCCAATAAGCACCTTGCAGGTCGGCAATGTGAGGGTGGCTAGTGCAGCGCGTATTCTCTCCTGCACTATCTTCGCATTTGGACTCTACTTCCACTTACCACCTGGGGAAAGGGAGTCATTTGTTAGGCCCAATATAAAAAAAAATTCTGCTTACTCTGCTTCGGTAGGGCTCTGAGCCCGCTTGGCTAACTATCACATTTTAGCTTTGTCAAAATAAGAGACAAATGACGTCGTGACATTGTGATATGTTTTGTTTTGTAATTATAAATAAAAATAACTGCTAATCGGACAAGAACAATAGTAAAGTGCTGTGCCCCGAAGTGTTCTAACGCATCATATAATAAAACTCAATAAATTACAATAAAATCTAATTAATATTGTTTGTGTCTGAATATATAATTTTTACATGTGGTAATGTTGCCACGCTTTTTTAACGATACGTAGTCTGCTTCCCTTAGGTCTATCCACACACATCCGGGCCGTGTCCGGGACGTGACCGGGCCGTGTCCGTGGCAAGACCGGAGACCCATGCCACGTCAGGGCCACCAACTTCAATCTGTACCTCTTAAGCACCATTTACAGAAACCAATATGCATTATGACTTTATTTAAACTGCAGAGATGCATATCGCTTCTATTAATAACTCGTCATTCATTTTATTTAATAAAACTCGGACGTGTACCTACTGATAATATCGGTGGATGGGCGCACGTGACGGTGTCGGCCCGGGCACGGAAGCTCCGTCGCCGGTCCGGACACGGACGTGTGTGACTGAGTTCATATAAAAAGTACGCAATGATATTTTTTCAAGCCACTGACGGAACACGGCCCTGCCACTTCCCGGGCACGGCACGGAAATGTGTGGATCGAGATGGGCCTTTATTTTCGCCGCACCGCATCCGCGGGCGGCTTCTGTGTAACTTGGTCTCTCTATAGCAACACATAACAAAAAATTCCGCTCCGCTACTGTCCCGCTTACGGCCTATGTGTGTGGAGTGCTTTAATCGACCCTCACCTGCCCATTCGCTCTCACTGCACCAGCTCGCAAAGGGTTGTTGGGGTCCGGAGGCGCCTCCTCGGGAGGGTCCTCGGTCTGCCCGCTCCACGGCCTGAGGCAGCGGTGGGGGGACACCAGGATCCACTCGTCCGTCAGAGGGTTGTATCTCACATGCTGATGCTCTGCAAACGTGATTTTCTGGTTTAAGTACATCATCATTATCGTCACAGCTTATATACGTCCGAGGGGCTTCTCGGTGGGGATAGTTTTACCGGAGGAAGACTTTGTATCAGACCAGGGTCGTTTGCATGGGTACCTCCGTCTTACCTATTTCTGCCGCAAAGCAGCAGTGCTTGCATTGCTGTGTTCCGGTTTGAAGGGTAAGATATGGCACTGAAATTACTGGGTACCATGACTTTACATCTTAAGTCACAAGTTGGCAACGTACATTGTGGTTCTTGTGGGGTTGCAGTTTTGCTGCGAATCTCACAGGAGCCACATGTATTATAGGTGACCGTTACCACTGTACGATTCTGAATACTGATGATGTCTACTTTTTTAAGGAACTTTTAATGAATACCTAATACCGTTTACTAGTAATCCAGATTTTTTTCATTTTTAAGAGGTACTTAATTAAAAAATAAAATGTGTCGAGGCAAAATCTTTAAATCGCGATTCCGGTTCAAAACACATCTCGCATAAATTCAAATCTATCCATACAATATTTTCTTCTTTCGGTCTTTTTCTATGAAGTTGCGGTTCTACAATTTGGAATGTAAGCAATTTATGTAGGTATGGTTGGCAATAAATTCTATATAATATGTATTACTATTTTTTTCCATATTATGTAAAAAAATATTTTAATGTAGTTTTATTTTGTATCTCTTTCATCAGTATGGACAAGATAAATAACAAATACGAGTACCGAATTATACAGGACTAGCTGTGCCAGCGAACTACGTTTCGTATATTTTTTACCCGTTTTTGTAACATTTGTCATTGATGCTCAGCTCCTATTAGTCGTAGCGTGATGTTATATAGCCTAAAGCCTTCCTCGATAAATGGACTATCCAACACAAAAAGAATTTTACAATTTGAATCAGTAGTTCCTGAGATTAGCGCGTTCAAGCAAACAAACAAACAAACTCTTCAGCTTTATAATATTAGTATAGATTATTTGTACAACACCTGCAAGCTCGCAGGATTAGATAGCTAACATCATAAACAACAACGTTTGTTCTACGACTTTTGATAATTCGTTAGATTCTACTTTTATGCAAAAATAAATATTAATTTAATATACCTCTAGAATGTTTGTAACTCTACGCGCACAGCGCGCGAGCGTAGCGTCGTCTTCCGTCGTCGTTTTTAAATGAAACATAGACTTATCAATATGACGACAGTACAATAAAAACTTAAAAATTTATTTTTGTTCAATTTATTGAGTTATCTTAAAACTCGTCATACAAACGTTGTAGTTAATGATGTTAGTTATGTAATCCTGTAAGGTTGTAGGTGTTTTATAATTGACCCTGTACAGAGCTATGCTTGGCTTGCCTTGGCAGTGTAGTGCGACTGGTATGTACGCCGAGAACAGAGTGGCAGATATCAATTATCAATGTTTCGTGTTGCAGGTTTTAGGTCGAATTAATTATATGAATTTGTAAATATGTCCGATAAATAAAAATATAGATTTTTGCAAGAATATTTCTTTTATTTTCTAATTGTTATTTTTTGTCAAAATTTCAAAATTGTCAGATCATGAAAAAACGTCAATTCACAGAGGCCATAGAGCTAATTAACCGTGACACACTCCCCACTAAAGAAAAGGAATTTCTGATTCACATCCGAAACCTTTGAGGTGGTCTCACAACTCTTCCAAACCTGGTGGTGGCCTTTCCCGATATAGTTTCTAGTAATGGTTCTTGGTTTGAAAGATGGGTGGATACTTCCAATGGAAATAATTTCTGAATAGGTCTTGTTTTTACACCGTCAGCTGTTTTGACCTTTGCCACTCTACTTTCCCCATCAGAGCCCTTTAATAATTCCACAATCAGTCCCAATGGCCAAGTAACTCTTTTCCCTTCAGTTTGTATAAGTACCACTTCACCTTCTTTCAATTTTCTGTCCCCATCGTTATCTTTGCCTTTATTCACCAGCATGCCCAAGTATTCTTTGACAAACCTTTGTCGCAAGTCATCTCTTAATTTTTGCAAATACTTTAAACGTATATTTAGGCTCTCTGAATCTATAAGGTCTATCTCAGGAACCTCAGAACTGTTTGGATTTCTAAGAAAACTTGCAGGTGTCAGTGGCTGTAATGAATCTCCTTCTGTTACGTACGTAAGAGGACGTGAGTTTATTAAGGCTTCACAGTCGCAAAGAACTGTCTCTAGTTCAACATAAGTAAGTGTTGCTTTACCCAAATTACGACGCAAGATCTCTTTCACCAATCCGATCAGCCTCTCCCACCATCCTCCCCACCAAGGAGCCGAGGGAGGGTTGAAATACCATTTTATTGGTGTAATTGCCGGGTAGTCTTGAACCTCCGTCCAATCAATACTCTGCAGTAAATTGTTCGCCCCAACAAAATTGGTGCCATTATCGGTGTAAATTATCTGGCATCTACCCTTCCGTGCAACAAACCGTCGTAATGACATCAGAAAACAATCAGTGGTAAGACTTTGAACTAATTCTAAATGAATAGCACGATAGACTGCACACGTAAATATAATCATCCAACATTTTTCACCAGTCTTTAGAATGAACGGCCCTGCGGCATCAATACCAGTAACTTCAAACGGGGCGGCGTTTTTAATTCGGTTAAATGGTAACGGTGCAAATGGTGCTTCCAAACTCTTAGCTCTAAAACGTCTGCATATCACACATCTTGTAATGACCTTTCTAGTTACTCTTCTCACGCCAGTTACCCATAGATTATCACGTAAGTGAGAACACAAAATATTTATACCAGCATGCTTCAGAATCTGATGTTTTTGTGCCACAAGTCTCTCAACTATAGGATTGTTTCCCGGTAACAAGATAGGGTATTTGAAATCTTCCTCTTCTGCGCTTAATGTTAAACGTGTTTTAACCCTTAGAAGACCGTCATCTCTCTTGCATACTTGTAACGTCTTAAGATTTTCCAATTTTTTCAAATTCTCATTCTGTATCAGTCTAAATAGTACTCTCTCTGCCATTGTTAACTCTTCGACTGAAATTGATCCAATTCTAGCAATCGTCGCCTTTTTAGTGTTATGAGCAAACCTTAAAATCCAGGCTATCAAACGTTCTATCTTTGAATATTTTTCAAAATATAATAATTTGTTTGAAAATGGTTCACCTGTTATATTCACTGATACAACTTTTCCCTTTCTCTTTTCTCTATTAACTTCTTCTTGTTCCACATTTAGCTCCTTCGATTTCGGCCATTTCCTTTCTTCCAATCTTAACCATGACGGTCCCTCCCACCATCTGCTTTCAGCCAGCGTCTTAGCATTACAGCCGCGTGATGGTAGGTCGGCTGGATTTAACGATCCTGGTATATAATGCCATTGTTCAGAGCTAGTTATTGAGCGAATCTCCTGCACTCTGTTCTTGACAAATACATTCCACTCTCCAGCAGTTGTGATCCAGGTAAGTGCAACTGTACTGTCAGTCCAAAAATAAATTTTACAGTTTGTAAGTTGTAAAGCATCTGTCACTTCTACGTAAACCCGGGTTGAGATCAGAGCTGCCATTAATTCAAGACGGGGAATTGACATATCTCTGGGTGGTGCAACTCGTGACTTCGCCTGTATGAGTTGAACGTGAACTTTACCATCAGGGCTAACTGAACGAAGATATAAACAAGTGGCATATGCTGAACTGCTTGCGTCGCTGAAAACATGAATTGAATTTTGACATGCTTTTAGTGAGTACAACGCTAGCCTTCTAGGAATTCTACATTCTCCCAGTAGATGAATATATTTTAGCCAGTTGATGAATTCCTTTTGCAAGTCATCTGACAGCGGAGTGTCCCAGGTTCGATTTTCCTTCCAAGCCTTTTGTATTAGGAGTTTAGGTATCAAAGTTGTAGGACAGCTTACACCAACCGGGTCAAATACTCTTTGGGTGACTTATAGTAATTCTCGCTTAGTTATTTTGTCAGATAATTTTTTGAGCGAACCAACATTGCAATACAATTCATCAGTAGTGGTATCCCAAATCATTCCTAAAACAGATATTGTTGTTGCTTCATTGTCCCCTGTAGTAAATTTTGCAGGCGCTGTTACCCACGCTCGCAAGTCAAATTGTCCTTGAGCCATCAATAATTTTGCCTCTCTTATGAATCGTTGCGCTTCTTCCTCAGTGTCAAGACTAAGGATGCAGTTATCGACGTAGAACGACTCTTTTAGTAGTTGTGCAGTTCTCTGGAGTTCACTAGGACTACGATCGAGATGGTATATGATGGTAGCCGCTAGCAAAAAAGGGCTGCAAGTGAGGCCAAATACAACTCTACAATGTTTGTAGGTAACGATCTTTTTTTTGTCTAGATTTTCCCACCACAGAAAACGTAAATATGCAGTGTCTTCATGTCGAATAGCAATTTGAAGGAATGCCTTTCTTATGTCTGCCGTTATGCCAATAGCGTTCATACGAAATCTAACAATGAGTTTCGGTATTATTTCTAGGAAATTCTGACCTTTTTTAAGTGTATCGTTGAGTGCCGTACCATTAGGACCCTTCGCGGACGCATCAAATACAGGTCGCACTCTTGTGGTCAAACTGGAATCTTTAATCACAGCGTGATGGGGCAGATAGTGACCGGGAGTCGTTACATCATCTGTCTCGATCTTAATGATTCCCAATTCTAGCCATTCCGAAAATACTTTGTTGTAATTGCCAAGCTCTTTTAGTATTTCGAGTCGCTTCGTTGTTGACATTAGACGCTTCTGGGCCAAGACTTTATTATTATTCAAGTCGCTGTGTCCTTCTTTCCATGGAAGTGCTACTTCATACCTGCCGTCCTCATTTACTCGAATACTCTGGTTGAATTCGTACATGACATCTTGTTGCAATTGAATCTTTGATTTAGTTTCTACTGGATCAGTTATTCCGATTGTTTCTAAGTCCCATAAATTACCGACATCTAATACTGAAAGATTGGACATGGATGTTGAGCAAATAGTTTGATCGGATTTCAATGATCCTTGAATCGTCCACCCTAATTTTGTGTTCAATGCTACAACGCCATTCGCAAGGTGAATAATTTGGTCTGTCATAATAAGTCCTGAAAAATCTGCTCCGATCAGTAACCCAATCGAGATCCTCTCGTCACCTGTGTCTGTCAGCTCAATATTTTTTAATTCTAACTCATTGAGTATTGAAGCTGTACTTCGAATTCGAGGAACGTAGCTGCAAATTTTATCTTTGTCCAAGGCTGTCATTAATAGAGCAAACTCGCCTTTAACGCTTTTGACAATAAATGAATATATGGCATGTTTCTGTTTTTTAATCTCTACAGCGCCAAATAAACTGTGCGATAAGGTTTCAGTGCCAGACTTGGATAAATTCAGTTTGATGGCTAAGTCTCTACGTATGTACGATTTCTGTGCTCCTGTGTCAATGAATGCTCTTATAGGTTCTCCATTAATCGTCACCATGAGAGTTTGCAACATCGTGGTTTTATTGCTGCCTTCTGTAAACACAGACTCAAAATTTAAACTAGTAGACGGATTTGCGCTTGAAGTGCTTTGTCTAGCATCTAGAATCTCCTCTTGATCTTTATGTACAAGTTTTCTAGTTTCGGGACATATAATAGGAGCGTGGCGTTTGGTGCAGATGAAACATTTGGTTTTATTCTTGCATCTCTTTACATTGTGACCTTGTTTCAAACACAACGTGCAAGCCTTCTTCTCCTTTATTATATTCATTCTAGTTTCCAATGCCATTCGCTGCGGCTTATAACATTCTAAGCTTCCGTGAGAATTTTGGTCACACCATATACAGGTAGCTAGTGGTTTACGCTTTGACTCTGTATCAACGAGGCAAGCTGCTGTTGGTAAGCGTTCTTCTTTGACAAACAAACCCTTTCGAGATATTTCAATGAGTTCTTCGCTCTCGACTTCTGTCTTTAAAAAGTTTAATAACTGGTTTAAAGATTCGCTTTGGTCTTTACTGGTGCTTCGCGTTCTCTCCCAAATACGTAGTAACTCTGTTGGTAGTGCAGACTCCACTAGTGGATAAAGCATACAAGCGTATTTATCACTTGCAACTCCAAAACTCTCTAACGCGCGTAGCTGAGTTCTTAATCTGTCATAAAGTATAGATAGTTGCATTGTGTTTCCTTTAGTCTGTTCTAGTACTAAGGCGAGAAGCTCTCTAAAATAAATTTCAATAAGAATTTCATCTCTCGCGTATCTATTCTTCAGTTGCTCTAACGCTTCTTTGTAATGATCACCAGATGACGGAAAGCTATCTATTAACATTCGAGCCGAAGACCCCGGTTCCATTGATTGAACAAGATATTGGAATTTGTCATCCGTATCTATAGATTCATCATCATGGATCTTCTTGAACATACCCCAAAATGCTAGCCAATTCTTCGCATTACCATCAAATTTTTTCAGTTCTAACTTAGGAAGTTGAAATTTTCGTTTATTTGCATTTGTAGATAGAGATGCACTATCATACCTTGACTCCGCGTGCGCTTGGGTAAATGAAGGATGTGAATCATACTTATTCTTCAACCTAAGCCAGTCTAATCGGTAGTTTTCGGTAGTTGTCTCCTCTGCTTCTATATCTTCTGCGGACATATCTGATGCTACTAACTTTTCGTAGATCGATTCATCTAAGCTAAAAGTTTTTCGGCTTTCTCAGACAGATATTCATATGCGATCTTTACCTCACCGACTTGAAATGGTATTGATTCCATCTTAGATTCAAACACATTCTTTGCCTTTGTAAAGTGTGATCTTGCAATAGTTCGACTCTTCTTTAACATATCCATGGTCGCCAGTTGTTTCGTGTTGCAGGTTTTAGGTCGAATTAATTATATGAATTTGTAAATATGTCCGATAAATAAAAATATAGATTTTTGCAAGAATATTTCTTTTATTTTCTAATTGTTATTTTTTGTCAAAATTTCAAAATTGTCAGATCATGAAAAAACGTCAATTCACAGAGGCCATAGAGCTAATTAACCGTGACAATCAACGCATTATTGACAAAAAACGAATGTTCATAAGAGAGTCCATGCCTCATGTAATGTTTTGCATTACCAGGCTATACCGGGTGTAACTAAACACCCCAATAACATTTAAGGGGCATATAATAACTTATATGCATTGGTCCAATGCATATGACGTTTTAGTATCTAACGATACTAAATGGAACATCGGTGCTTGTCTGAGACCTGGAACCCCAATACTTTCAGAGTTATTTGATTTTAAACTGAAAGCAAAAACTTTCAAGTGGCAACCATAATCAGCTCTTAACACAATAGTTATTTGTTATACATGAGTGCAAAGCTGCTTTTTAACCGCGTGCTCAACTGTGATGACCGAGCAAGCGAAGGATTCAAAAATTAGAATCCTGAACGTTAACTAGGGAATCAAAAGAGCACAAGGTAAAAAATCTTTGCACTCGAGTGCAACACGTAACTTTTCATCCCCCCTCAGCGAGGAAATGACTAAATGCAAAATACTTACCTAAAACATTTACAATCACAAGATACTTTTATTTCAGTTTAGGTACATATCTACTACAACATTATGATAGTTAAGTATTTCAGAAAAATATTTATATTATGTATTATAACAAATACGAGTAATACGTTTATTTTACTTGTTTTCAAGTTTCTTATTTATAACAATACGACGTCAAAACAAAATGGCGCGCGCATAAAGCAAATTAAATACAAAAGTAGTTAGGTACACCAAGGAGGTTCAGAGTCTGAGTTTTTAACAAATTTAAAAAAAGTTGTATGATAAATTCGGCACCATGGAGATGGAAGTAAATAGGTTTAATGATGTTTTGAAATCACATACAATAGTACACGCGATGTTCTAAATTCAAATTTACTTTAACCTCAAGCGGATAAAAACGGCTTTGGCGGTCAGATATTGAATAGCAAAAATACTCTTTCCGAGATGGGGGGATGAAAAAGAAATTTAAACACAAAATGGCACGTGACAGACGTGAGCGTAGTATTCCTCGTACGCTTACGTAGGGCTGTCGGCACTCAATATCAAAAAATAATTTATTTAGTTTGTATGACGTGAGCGTAGTATTCCTCGTACGCTTTAGGGCTGTCGGCACTTAATAACAAGAAATAATTTATTTAGTTTGTATGGAAAAAAGTAGGTTTGTTAGCCCTAATATTTTTGCTTCGGAATCTCTATTTCTGATGGATACATACCCTTAAATGTTATTGGGGTGTTCAGTTACACCCTGTATTAAAATAATATACCGCTTTGATCCCTGCTCTATAGCAGTCTACTTTGCAACACTATTGTTGCAAAGTAAAAAGCTACTGCTAGTTACAATAGGCTAGATGACTAAAAATTTTTTTTGCTTTAATAGAAGCTCATTCATATAATAAACAGAAAGACAAAATCGGTTTTCGAATAACTATAAAAACAACCAAGATATAAGGTATTAAAGATTTTTGTCCATCTCTTTCTAGCAAAACGGCAATTTACAAGGAGTTTATATGGCCGTACTCAACGATGACGTCACGGTTGACGTCGGATCTCTCTGTCTAATTGCCTTCAAATTAACAACTTAAAATGCTTGTATCTAATGTATTTCTAAGCCGATTTTAATTCTAATTTCACAGGACTACATCTTTTTCCACGGTATTTTAATATTTAATGACGAGACGTAAAAATTAGAATTCAGTCATCATCCCAATTGTTTATGTTGACGACCGTTATTGCGATTAAGTTTGAGGACTGATAAATGCCTTACTGATATTACTTTAGGCATTGTAATTTTTTTATTTTTGTTGACAATTTACTCTGCAATGATAAATGCCTGAAATAAACATTATTAATATTCTTATTATGGAACACGACTTCCGTTGCGGCGCAATGCGGCACAAACGTCTCGCAATCGCAACATCACGAACGTACGCACGACTCGTTATTGGTTTAAGGCGCATAACACATTGCACCGGACACCGCTGCGGTGTACGGAGGGACGAAAACCGCATGCGGCTGCGGCGGCACGGAACCGTGCCACCGTACGGTTTGCTCCGTATCACCGTCCGGAGCTGCGGTGCACGACGACGCCCCGCATCGCCGCATTATCTATGTTGAGATCTATAAAGCGTATGCACGTCCTTTCTACGCAAAAATCCGTACGATACTGCGGCACAGTGTGGCATACCCCGCGGACCGCACCGCATCACCGTCCGGGAGTGCGGTGCCGTCGCGCGCGCCGCACAACCGCACGGTGATGCGGTGCGAGTGTGTTATACCCTGCGGCTTTTGTATACAAAGCAGCGCCGCACACCGGAGCGGTGTCCGGTGTAATGTGTTATGCGCCTAATAGATCTCAACATAGATAATGCGGTGATGCGGAGCAAACCGTACGGTGGCACGGTTCCGTGCCGCCGCAGCCGCATGTGGTTTTCGTCCCTCCGTACACCGCAGCGGTGTCCGCTGCAATGTGTTATGCGCCTAAGGCGCATAACACATTGCACCGGACACTGACTGAAGAATCTTAATTTGTATACAAAAACCGCAGGGTATAACACACTCACACCGCATGCCCGTGCGGTTGTGCGGCGCGCGCGACGGCACCGCACTCCCGGACGGTGATGCGGTGCGGTCCGCGGGGTATGCCACACTGCGCCGCAGTAGTGGTGGGTCGGTACGCGTTTTTGCAATACAAATTCAAATTCAAAAAAATCTTTATTCAACATAGGCCTTTACAGGCACTTATTGACGTCAAAACAAAGCAAAACAATCTAATTTAAAGAAATTATATTAACCTTGTATGTGCATACATCCTAAATATACTCAAGATGTCTGCAAATACAAGTAGGAATGAAAAAAAAAAAAGTTGATTCTACACCTGTTCGGAAATTGGGAGAGCCTTCTCGAGAAGAACAGGCAAGAAACTCGAAAGGTCTAAATTTTTTATCTCCTCTTTTAAATCGCCATTTACAATTTTGGTTTGTTACAGAGTCGTCAATTGGAAGCTGACCTCAAAGCAAAAGTTTGAGCTCAACTTCCATTACAAGAATAGATGTGTTAATTCACATTATATAAGCTATCTCTGAGAGAAGTGCGTGAACTTAGATTATAAATAAATTGCTCTCACTGAACGTTTCTTTGAAACAAAACGCAATACATTGTTAAATATTAGAATTGAGAGTTCAAACCCAAGCTTTTTTGTCCGTCATGTAATCAGACACTTTATAATATGCTTTTTTAATAAGTACATCTTTGATTGCAACTTTAAATTTGTTTAAGCTAAGTTCTTGTATACAACTTGGGATTTTATTGTAGAAACGTATACACAGGCCTCTAAAAGAATTATTAATTTTTTGGAGCCTGGTATTTGGTAAAGCTAACATATTCTTTTGTCTAGTATTAACTGAATGAATATCACTATTTTTACAAAACACATGAATATTCTTACGAACATATATTAGATTCTCATAAATATATTGCGACGCTACTGTCATAATACCAATTTCTTTGAACTTTTCTCGCAAAGAATCTCTCATTTTAAGGTTATAGATTGCTCGAATAGCCCTTTTCTGCAGTACAAAAACAATCTGAATGTCGGCAGCATTTCCCCACAACAAAATACCATACGACATCACACTATGAAAGTAAGAAAAGTATACAAGTCTTGCTGTATCAACATCAGTCAGTTGACGTATTTTCCATACAGCGTGAGCTGCAGAACTAAGTCTCTTTGACAATTTATCGATATGTGGGCCCCATTGCAGCTTAGAATCAAGTGTGATCCCAAGAAATACTGTGGTGTCCACAGGGTCAACACCTATATCCTTTATTTTTACAGTGGTGTGAACCTCTTTGACATTGGGTAAAACAAATTTTATACATTTTGTTTTCCCTTCATTAAGTGACAGGTTGTTCACATTAAACCAGTGAACAATTCTTGAGATAGAATCGTCATTAATTTGCACACCTCTTTTAATTTTAAATAAAAGTGAAGTATCATCTGCAAATAATACCATCTCATGTCTATCCTGTACAAAATCAGGGAGGTCATTGACATATATAAGAAATAGAAAAGGACCAAGAATCGAACCTTGCGGAACTCCCATTTTAACTGCAGAACCTTGAGACCTTTTTCCATTGATGTCTACTTTTTGAATCCTCCCACTTAGATAAGAGATTAGAAGATCAAGTGCAGTGTCACGAAACCCATAGTGGTGTAATTTTCTGATCAAGATTTCGTGATAAACGCAATCAAATGCCTTGGACAAGTCACAAAAAATGCCTAACGCATCGTGTGAGTCTTCCCAGGCTTCGAATATATGTTGTATTAACTCAACACCAGCATCGGTTGTTGAGCGACCCCTCCTAAAACCAAATTGTTTACAGTGTAGAAGATTATTCCTATTAAAATAACTTTGCATTTGCTCCAACATTATTTTTTCAAAAATTTTGCTAAAAGTAGGTAGCACAGAGATAGGTCTAAAATTACTGGGGTCTGATGTGCTACCAGATTTATGTAAAGGAATAAATTTACTTAGCTTCATAAGATCAGGAAATACACCACAGTCAATGCAATCATTAAAAATGTTAGCAAGTATTGGAGCTATTGTTTCAATTACGGATTTAGTAACATCAACGGAATTGCCCCACAGATCCGCAGTTTTCTTTTTATTTAAAGTTTTAAATGACTTTGTTATATCAATTCCACTAATGTGTACAAATTTGAATTTATCATTACAAACTTTAACATGATCCTTCACTATAGATTCAGCAATAGCGGGGGATGAATCCAAAGACTTTGTGATTGAGACTGGAATATCAGTAAAGAACTTTTCAAATTCTGCAGCTACTTCTGTGTCAACTGTTACCTTCTTACCATCAACATTCAAACAATATTGATTATTAGTAGTTTTAGCTTTTCCAGTTTCATTATTTATAATATTCCATGTCATTTTAATTTTATTACTACTGTTTTTTATTTTTGAACTTAAATAATTAGATTTAGCAAGCTTGCAAACTTTTTTGAACACTTTATTATATTAATATTTTATAACACTTATTACAAATATTTGTATAAGACGGACAAATCAAAAATATTTTAAAGTACTTTCAGAAACAAAACCAAATGAAGTAAAATAAATGAATGGTAATTATGGGTTATTGTTACCTTTGCTTGATTGAATGGAATTGAGTCGATTTTATGTGGATATGGTATTTTTTTATTTTTATAAATTATGTTTTTCATAACTTCTTTCACAATTTACAACGTTAACACACGTCAATAAGTTGGTAAACTATTTTAACTATTCAAGTTCACGTGAACAAGTACGTACAAGAACAAATAAGAAATTGCAGAAGATAAAACAAGTAGGTAACCGTATTGTGGTTATACATGTATGAATAAAAAGAAAAAATCATGCATTACGTTCGCGCCGAACTGTGCGTTTGCGCATAGAAAAGTTTGTACAGTCATAGAAAAAAAATGGCCTTATTCCGCTAGCGTTAGCGCATTCATGGCGTGTCAACGACGCTTCGATAGCATCGCTTTTTCAGATAGTTATTGTTGGTTAACCGATTACTAACTAGAACATATGTCACTATTAACTTATCAAGAAATTGTAGTGAGAATGAATTGCACCAGGAAGTGCGTATAAAGCGATAAAAGCAGTTTTATTGAAACGCTATCAAGACGCAATAACGATAATTGAGATTAGCGGAATTAGGCCCCAGCTCTGTGACACTCACCGGTAGGTTTAAATTCCATTGTGTCGGGAAGCGACAAATGCAATGTGCTCCGTTGATTAACTGACGTAAACTGGCCACTATACAAGTGGATCACGATATCAAGGGCAAACAGCAATAAAGCAAAGAGTAGACAATTGTAGATACGATGTCAGTTGATAGCAGTTTAATGCCTAACAATTTTTTTACACAACAAAGTTGGCGAACGAACAGGCTAATGGCAAGTGGATATAGTTAGAGTATAAACAAGGTGTTTCGTCAATACCATATCAAGCCGAAACCGTTAAATGCGTTAGAGTGGCTATAACTCACGAGGTGGAATTTCAGTCCGATTCGAAGTCGAAGGCGTAATAAAGCCGAGTGTAATAACCAATATAAGCACGTAAACGTACGACATTTTTCAACACACTTGTGAGGAAAAATACCAAATAACTGAATTTTTTGATTAAATTTTAAGGTTAATTTGTAGACTAAACAAAATATTGTTATGAAAATAAACGTTTATTTATTATATTTTAAGTAGGTAATATAGTTTATTTATTAACAAAAATATTTATCTACTGTTTTTAAGTCAACTCTTTGCTGATTTAATTTAATTTTACCCTATAGATGTTTTTCGACCACTTTCTCGATAGATAACGTATCCATATTCTTACGATAAATCAATGTAGTTCGTTCATGTTTTTTATTTATAACCTCTAGGTAGGTTTTAGTTCTGTAACTGTACTATTTGCGTTATAGCGCACGCGTATTTTATGAGCTGTTTTATGTATCTAAAATCGGTGAAATTAGATCCACTTTAGGAGCAAGTGTGTTGAAAAGGATATGGCGTCACTGAAATTTCGAAATTGAAATATTAATTTTCAAATTCCCCATACATTTTTTTTCATAGGCCCAACTATTTGCATGGAGGATTACAACATTAATTTAAAAATTTCGAATTTTCAACGACGCCATAACTTTATGTGACTAGGTTAACATGGGTAGGTTTCGGTTAGAAAGGGCAATTAACAAACACGGTGTATCTACAGTGTGTTTACAAAACCCTGTCCGATCCATTAGGGTAGTTTTAGGTATCAAGATTTGGTTCTATTTATGTAATCATTTTCATTGAAAAAAGTAAAAGAATTTAAAAATTAAAATAGATTGAAAACTAGATTATAAAAGCTTACATACCGTGCATAAAAAGAACCGCTTGCTTACCACTGTGTAATGCAGTGAAAAATTTCTCCCATTTTATGGGTAAATAGTATTCAATAGGTGACAAAAATGCAAACTTTAAAAATCGATAGCAAAGTTATTTTCTTGAATTAAGAAAATTGGATATTTATTTTGGCGATTTTAATTAGATACCTATATGCCCCTGTCAGATCTGACAGGGTTAAAAAACACTTCTCCATACAAACTAGGTAGGTCCAATCAGCTGATCGAGACTTTAGTATGGGAAAATGGATTTTTTTTTGCGATTTCGATGTTGGTTTTAAAATTATCCTGTATAGCTTTTATAATATTCGCAAATCCACAACTTTTTAGGACGCGATAATGTATTACGTATGAGACCAACCCTCTAGTTACAAAACATGGTCTATGTTTAGTTTTGGCTTTAACCACGTTATCTCCATTAATTCTTGTCGACACAAATGAGAGAGTATCAGGCTTGAACCAAGACCATGTTAAAACCACGAGACTTAGTTTACTTGATCGCCCACATTGTTATTATTAGGGCAGGACAATCTATTTGTTTATTTATTCACTTTTTTGCACATGTGTACATTAATAACATTTACGGCGGACTTGTCCAGTAAATCCATTGCAGTGGAAGAAGTTAAACGGTGAGGTGACACTAAAGTGTAGCGATAACATTTCCAAAAAATATCTATCATCCAAGGGACAAAGTTGACTAGAGCGCCTACTAGGGTGAGGTTAGGGCCGAAAAATCATTTTTTTTATTTTGTGTATTTCCTTAGCAACACTGACAGTTACAATAATAAACAAAGTTTTAATACATTAACAAGACATAAACCAATAAAGTGTCCACAGACAGCAAATACATTATATTATATTCAATACTATGTATACAACTAAGTTGTATATGCAGGCTGCCCCCCTGACGGTAACTACAGTCGCCTATATTTTAGTACATATGGCTCCTACAAGACTTGCAAATCTACAACCGCCACAAGAACGCCGATGTACGTTGCCAAGTTGTGACGTAAGATGTCAAGTGACAGCACCCAGTAATTTCACTGCATGTTACCCTTTAAACCGGAACACAGCGATGCCACCACTGCTTCTTATTGGTAAAAATAGGCAAGATAGAGGTACCACGCAGACAACTCTGGTACAGAGTCTCCCTCTGGTAAATTCTAAGCAAAAAAGGAGAGGGACAAAGTCAAATCACTTCCAAACAGCATCCGAATACAAAACAACATATAACTCTAATCTATTACGATATCAAGGGACTAAGCTGACTAGGCCGCCCAATTGGGTATGATTAGGGCGGGATAGTCTATATCTATACCAAAACACTCAGCTGACTAGGCTGCTCTCTTAGCTATGATTAAGGTGGGATAGTCTATAACCATACCAAAAGAGTCAGCTGAATGGGCTGCTCTGTTAGGTATGATTAGGGCGGAATAGTCTATAACCATACCAAAATACTCAGCTGACTAGGCTGCTCAGTTAGGTATGATTAAGGCGGGATAGTCTATATCCATCCCAAAAGAATCAGCTGGCTAGCCTGCTCTTTTAGGTATGATTAGGGCGGGATAGTCTATAACCATACCAAAAGTCTCAGCTGACTAGGTTGCTCTCTTAGGTATGATTAAGGCGGGATAGTCTATAATCATACCAAAACAGTCAGCTGAATAGGCTGCTCTGTTAGGTATGATTAAGGCGGGATAGTCTATAACCATACAAAAAGACTTAGCTGATTAGGCTGTCCTCTTAGGTATGATTAGGGTGGGATAGTTTATAACCATACCAAAAGACCCAGCTGACTAGGCTGTTCTGTTAGGTATGATTAGGTCGGGATAGTCTATATCTATACCAAAAGACTCAGCTGACTAGGCTGCTCTCTTAGCTATGATTAAGGTGGGATAGTCTATAACCATACCAAAAGAGTCAGCTGAATGGGCTGCTCTGTTAGGTATGATTAGGGCGGGATAGTCTATAACCATACCAAAATACTCAGCTGACTAGGCTGCTCAGTTAGGTATGATTAGGGCGGGATAGTCTATAACCATACCAAAACAGTCAGCTGAATAGGCTGCTCTGTTAGGTATGATTAAGGCGGGATAGTCTATAACCATTCAAAAAGACTTAGCTGATTAGGCTGCTCTCTTAGCTATGATTAAGGTGGGATAGTCTATAACCATACCAAAAGAGTCAGCTGAATGGGCTGCTCTGTTAGGTATGATTAGGGCGGGATAGTCTATAACCATACCAAAATACTCAGCTGACTAGGCTGCTCAGTTAGGTATGATTAGGGCGGGATAGTCTATAATCATACCAAAACAGTCAGCTGAATAGGCTGCTCTGTTAGGTATGATTAAGGCGGGATAGTCTATAACCATTCAAAAAGACTTAGCTGATTAGGCTGTCCTCTTAGGTATGATTAGGGTGGGATAGTTTATAACCATACCAAAAGACCCAGCTGACTAGGCTGCTCTCTTAGCTATGATTAAGGTGGGATAGTCTATAACCATACCAAAAGAGTCAGCTGAATGCGCTGCTCTGTTAGGTATGATTAGGGCGGGATAGTCTATAACCATACCAAAATACTCAGCTGACTAGGCTGCTCAGTTAGGTATGATTAGGGCGGGATAGTCTATATCCATCCCAAAAGAATCAGCTGGCTAGCCTGCTCTTTTAGGTATGATTAGGGCGGGATAGTCTATAACCATACCAAAAGTCTCAGCTGACTAGGTTGCTCTCTTAGGTATGATTAAGGCGGGATAGTCTATAATCATACCAAAACAGTCATCTGAATAGGCTGCTCTGTTAGGTATGATTAAGGCGGGATAGTCTATAACCATACAAAAAGACTTAGCTGATTAGGCTGTCCTCTTAAATATGATTAGGGTGGGATAGTTTATAACCATACCAAAAGACCCAGCTGACTAGGCTGTTCTGTTAGGTATGATTAGGGCGGGATAGTCTATATCTATACCAAAACACTCAGCTGACTAGGCTGCTCTCTTAGCTATGATTAAGGTGGGATAGTCTATAACCATACCAAAAGAGTCAGCTGAATGGGCTGCTCTGTTAGGTATGATTAGGGCGGGATAGTCTATAACCATACCAAAATACTCAGCTGACTAGGCTGCTCAGTTAGGTATGATTAGGGCGGGATAGTCTATATCCATATCAAAAGAATCAGCTGGCTAGCCTGCTCTTTTAGGTATGATTAGGGCGGGATAGTCTATAACCATACCAAAAGACTCAGCTGACTAGGCTGCTCTCTTAGGTATGATTAAAACGGGATAGTCTATAACCAAACCAAAAGAGTCAGCTGAATGGGCTGCTCTGTTAGGTATGATTAGGGCGGGACAGTCTATGACAGCACCCAGTAATTTCACTGCATGTTACCCTTTAAACCGGAACACAGCGATGCCACCACTGCTTCTTATTGGTAAAAATAGGCAAGATAGAGGTACCACGCAGACAACTCTGGTACAAAGTCTCCCTCTGGTAAATTCTAAGCAAAAAAGGAGAGGGACAAAGTCAAATCACTTCCAAACAGCATCCGAATACAAAACAACATATAACTCTAATCTATTACGATATCAAGGGACTAAGCTGACTAGGCCGCCCAATTGGGTATGATTAGGGCGGGATAGTTTATAACCATACCAAAAGACTCAGCTGACTAGGTTGCTCTCTTATGTATGATTAAGGCGGGATAGTCTATAATCATACCAAAACAGTCAGCTGAATAGGCTGCTCTGTTAGGTATGATTAAGGCGGGATAGTCTATAACCATACAAAAAGACTCAGCTGATTAGGCTGTCCTCTTAGGTATGATTAGGGTGGGATAGTTTATAACCATACCAAAAGACCCAGCTGACTAGGCTGCTCTGTTAGGTATGATTAGGGCGGGATAGTCTATATCTATACCAAAAGACTCAGCTGGTTAGCCTGCTCTTTTAGGTATGATTAGGGCGGGATAGTCTATTAGCTATGATTAAGGTGGGATAGTCTATAACCATACCAAAAGAGTCAGCTGAATGGGCTGCTCTGTTAGGTATGATTAGGGCGGGATAGTCTATAACCATACCAAAATACTCAGCTGACTAGGCTGCTCAGTTAGGTATGATTAGGGCGGGATAGTCTATATCCATACCAAAAGACTCAGCTGGCTAGCCTGCTCTTTTAGGTATGATTAGGGCGGGATAGTCTATAACCATACCAAAAGACTCAGCTGACTAGGCTGCGCTCTTAGGTATGATTAAAACGGGATAGTCTATAACCAAACCAAAAGAGTCAGCTGAATGGGCTGCTTTGTAAGGTATGATTAGGGCGGGACAGTCTATAACCATACCAAAAGACTTAGCTGACTAGGCTGCCCTCTTAGGTATGATTAAGACGGGAAAGTTATGGCGACACCAAAGGACTCAGCTGACTTGGCCCACAGTAGGGCGGGAAAAGCTATGACAGTTGGAGTCTTGGACATTCAACGGGGTTATACAACATTTTACTGCGGAGCACAGATAATGTAGCCAAGTTGTATAGTATTCTGCAAATGACCCAGTTCGGAACTCCACGCAGTCCCGGCGACGCAGGCAGAGCTGTCTTATCGAACACTGCTAAAAATGTTGAACTGAATAAAGATTATTATTATTACATTATAAAACTATTATTAAATTATTATTATTATATTATATTACAGCTTGGCGTGTTGGTCTCGTTTATTTACGAAAAAGCCAATGTCAAAAGATAATGTAAATATTTGACCGCAACCGCACTGTAGATAATGATAACAGGACGGTGGTATTTTTGTAGAGTACTAGCTTTTGCCCGCGACTTCGTCTGCGTGGAATGAGTGAAGCGGGTAGTTTATTTTTATCCAATCTGCTTATATTCTTCCCCACAACTCAAACTATCCCAAATTTTATATAAATTGGTTCTGTGGTTATAGTTCCCCATACAAGTTCCACCCCCCTTTTCACCCCGTTAAAGGTTTTACATTATTATAAAATTCGTGTCATGTTATTACATGAATTCAAGTTTATTTTCTTGTTTTTGAAGCATTCAAATAAAATATTGTTTTTTAAAATGTTTTTTTATTGTTAATTTTATTTTGTGACGGCGGCGGCCTTTTTGCTTTATTTTATTTGAGTCTTAAGAATTATGTGTTATAGTGTATTCTATAAGTCAAGTCCTATCATTTGATACCCGTACTGTGGGGGTTGTACAAAGATAATGATACTATAAATTTGTGCATTTATAATTGCATTTGTCATTAGAACTCAAGGTGTCATTACTGCAAAAAGTAATTCCAAATTGATATTAAATTATTGCAGTAATGACTCCCTCTCTCTCTCTAATATTTTATGCATTCCAAAAAATATGAGTTGGACATCTTCTACGGAAGGCGGAGCACGGGCTGCCAAGACTGGACTTGAGTCACGCTTTATCTCTCAATTTTAGTGACAAATCTCTATGTCTTAAAAAGTAGCATGGCGACGCGTATTTAGTGTGACTGACGTAATAAAATTTTCTTGACGCTCGTTAAGGAACACGCGTGACTGGATTTTATCATAAATTTCTTGCTCTCCGACTGCTGCTACATCTTCCAAAGTATTAAAGCCCTTGCTACAACCACAGCAGTCGGAGCACAGGCACACCAAAAAATTTGTGATAAAACTCAGTCACACGTGTCCCTTGACGAGCTTCAAGAAAATTTTATCACGACAATCACACTAAATACGCGCCGCCGTGCTACTTTGTAAGACGTAGAGATTATGTCACTGAAATTGTGAGATAACGGTCCAGTCTTGGCAGCCCGTGCTCCGCCTGCTGGTGTCACAGTTAGGAGAATCTAATTTTTAACCGACTTCGAAATAACAGCAACATCAAACATAGAACCTCCCCCGGTTCTATGTTTGATTGTGTCTATTTTTTTATGCAAGTATGTTCACGATTACTCCGCCATTTGAGGACCGATTTTCAAAACTCTTTTTGTGATCGAAAGAGTATATTCTGGAGGTAGTTCCATTGTCATCAAGTCATGATCTGATGATGGGATCCCAGGAAAATTGAGGGAAACCCTTAAATTTCATAGGCACGTCCAACGTGTTTCATGTTTTTTCTGAAGATATTCAAGTATTTGCATCTCGTATTCATTATATCATGTTACTGAGCTGATGATGGAAGGTTTCTAGTTATTATCTACTACTTATTAGGTTTCTAGTTATTAGCTTCGGAATAATTTTCTTACTGTTTAGAGCGAAAGATGTTTCATTTCAAGTTATTCTGGTGTTTGCCTTGGCTCAAATTCTAATACGCAAATTTATTAAAAAGACTGATTTATTTATTACAAAAATAAAACCTACTTTAAAGATACCAAAAAGTGATTAATAATATAAGAATATATACAACATCACAGTTTTATATTCAAGTCAGTGCCAAATTGTGATCTGGTGTGTGTTCTCACATTATTTATGTCGTTTTGGTTTTTTTGAAGTCGGTGTTAATACTGGGCCTAACAAATAACTTCATTCCACCTGATAGTAAGTGAAAATGGGGTCCAAATGCGAAGGTAGCTAGTGCAGGAGAGAGAATACACGCTGCACTAGCTACCCTCACCTTGCCGACCTGCAAGGTGCTTCTTCACGTCTTTTTTAAAGGACTCGGAATTGTAACAGGGAGGGAACACGTGTGCTGGCAAGGAATTCCATTTTTTGATTGTGCGACAAAGAAATGAGTTAGGTACCTTTCGTAGTTCGAGTTGGAATGGTATGTAGTCACAGTAAGACGGTGTCAGCGCAGGCCAACAAGTGTAGCCCTTAAAAGGAAAGGAGAGGGTGGGATTAGAGAAAGAAGCCCTTCCGAACACTCGCCGTGGTAAAGACGATAGAACACGCTTAGTGAAGCAAATTCACGACGCAATTGACGCAAGATTTGACCTGAACATTACATACAAACACTGGAGGGAGACTCTGTACCAGGGTCGTCTTCTTAGGTACCTCCGTCTTACCTATTTCTGTCGCAAAGCAGCAGTGCTTGCATTGCTGTGTTCCGGCTTGGAGGGTAAGATATGGCAGTGAAATTACTGGGTACTGTGACTTTACATCGGGTGTCACAAGTTGGCAACGTACACTGTGGTTCTTGTGGGGGTTGCAGTTTTGCTGCGAATTTCACAAGAGCCACATGTATTATAGGTGACTGTTACCACTTACCATCAGGTGGGCAGTTTGCTTGTTTGCCAACTTTCTGCTATAAAAAAAACATACATTGTAAGGTAGGAAAGCTTGTAATTCCACTGTGACAGCGATACCGATATTGAGATTCAAATAATTCATAGAAAGATTCAATATTGTTTTTACTTGTTTTGAGTAATCATAGTTGAATCACTGAAAAAAAAAACAAAAGATTTCTCATTGAAATTTTCGAAAAACCACATGAACTTGTGCGAGGAGTTTTATATTCATGTATTAGGTCTAGGGAATGCAAATCTCGCGAGATTGGGGCTCAAGCGAGATCCCGCGAGTTTATGAATAACAATACTGCGAGATCTCGCCAATTTCGAGATCTCGCGAGATTAGCAGTTTGGTGTGTTTTTTTTGCAAATAATCACAATATTTGAATAAATTAGGAAAAAAATAATAAATATTATAAGTATTATAAGATAAACATTTATTTTCTTTCACGAATATTTTCAATAGACTTTTATGCATCAAACATTGTTTGACGCATCTGTCTATATTTTTTTAATAAACTTTTAAGTAGTCTAAACAACGTCCAGCCGTTCCCAGTCCTCGCTTCGAATAAGACGTTTTTATGCTCAAGTGCAATCTCGTTAAACTGGCGAGATCTCGCCAGTTTAACGAGATTGCATTCCCTAATTAGGTCACATCTCTATGGTGGTATGGTGGCTCCGGAGGGGTCAGTGTCTAATATGCCTATTTGATTTGCGCCCATGGATCTATCAATTGATAAGTCCATGTCTGTGCCATTTAAATAGGTACGTAAATGTTAAAATAGTAATAACTAGCTGTGCCCGCGACTTTGTCCGCGTGGAATAGTAACTTTTGGCAGCATTTTGATTTCTGTAGGCAATTACTTTACACATCTTAATAAAAAGTAGCCTATGTCATACCTTATATAATTAGCTATCTACTAGTGAAAGTCCCGTCAAAATCGGTTCAGCTGTTCCGAAGATTAGCGGAAACAAACAGACAGACACAGACAAAATTTAATTAAATTGTGTTTTTGTTATTGGTTCCTGATATACATTCATACCCATTTAGTAAAAACTTGTTATTTTGACATTACAAACAGACACTTCAATTTTATTTATTTGTATGTATAGATAAGAGTTAAAATTGTAAAAGAAAATATTGTTAAAGAATTAGTTACAAAGCTGTAACAGCGCCATCTAGGCAGGAAGCAGTAAAGCCTTAGCTCTCGTATTATCACTAATTCCATTTCCCGCCGCAAAACCAAGCATTGTCGCCATTGGCGCGACGTCACCGGCAAACCGCAATAAATTGTACATTTTATACCTACCATTTAAGTATTTCCATGTAGAGTTCGGAGAAGTTTGTGCGATTAAGGAAATGTCGAATTTTTCTTTTTCGCTGACATCAAATTTCAGAGCAGAGCATTGGTCTATGGCAGAGCAGAGCAGAGAATCTTACCTCAGTTATTGTTCTGAGAGTCTTACCTACCATGTTTTGTCACTTATTAGTCTAGATAGATTTGAAAGTATCTAATGCACCATAATATTAGTACTGCTCAAAATCTATTGCGATTGGCTTCTATTTGATAGTCAATAAATGATGCCAATTCTTGTACTAATTATCTCAATGAATTTGACACATAAAACGGGTTGTAAACACGTTAAATTATGAAAAAATTAAATTATGACGTAATTCATAACGTCACGACCTTTGAAACTGTGGAACTCTAGAGGACAGGTGAATCTCTGAGGAGAATCCCGATGCTGAGTATTCTAAAGCAATCCACTACTGTCCGCACCTCAGAAAAATAACTAAATCAAAACAACAACTAACTGCTTTAGTTGTTGTTCTGAGGTCCCCAGGTTCTAAGACCGATTAGACAGCAGTCAAACCGATAGCTTATCTGTCAGTTTTGACAGAAAAAATAAGAGCCGTCAACCGGGCACTGTCTCAGAACAATAAGTAAAGCACTTAGTTCTCAGAAGATTAGTTATTGTTCTGAGATATAGTTATTCTTCTGAGGGCACTGTATTGGAATTGGCTCTGGGTGGCTCTGGCCTCAGAAGAATAACCTGAGGCTCTGGGCGTAGTACTATTATATCTTCTGTGCTCTGGGCATATTTCAGCGCCACCTAGCGTCCGCAACTTTGAGGGCTTTAATGCTTTGATATTTAATTGCGACATTGCACAAAATATAAAAAATACACGTTTTAATTTATATTACGAAATTACTGTGATACCTTGATTTGGATGGACAAAGGGTTGTGAAATATTTTTTGACCATTCAAATAAAGTGAGATAAGTAAAATTTATTAAAAGTGTGTTATAATTTGGTTATGTCATCGTTTGTTTACTTTATTTTTTGTTGTAGTTTTACTGTACCTAAATTAAAATGATAAAGCTATTTTGATGGTTTCATTAAATAATAGCAAACATGTCTAATTGTTTCTGTATCGCTAGTAATAAATTAAATAAAGTTTGAAGATCGAAATGACTATTATTCTAAAGACCTCACAATATGACATTTCAACCACAAACAGTCTCCAAAGGAAAATTGTTGGTATTAGCTGGACATCCTTAAACCGCCTCCGTGGTCTAGTGGTTGAGATCACCGGGTGTTCGGGAGGTCCGGGGTTCAGTTCCCACTGGGTGCAGAAATATTTCTGCTCGGTTTGGTTCGTGGTAGGGCTTCTGAGCCCGCCTGGCTAGCTAACACCGTCTGAGCTGATGACAATGGAATTTTTTACTTCCATTGTCATCAAGTCATGATCTGGTAGTACTTTGGGTTTGTTACGCGATTACGCCGCCAGTTGTTGACCGATTTTCAAAATTCTTTTTGTATTCGATAGAGTATACTCCTGGGGTGGTCCCAACGTTTCTAAAATTAGGATCTAATGATGGGATCATATGAAAATCGAGGGAAACCCTTAAATTTTATAGGTACGTCCAACGTGTTTCATTCATGTTTGTTCCGAAGTTATTCACGTATTTGCGTCTGGTACTCATGAACTGAGCTGATGATGGAAGGACCCTTACTTTTTGACTTGCCTGACCTGACCTGAGCTTGCACCTCGATTTAATTATTCACATAACACTTCTATATTGAAGTTGGTGCCAGATTTTAAGACTATGAGATTATCGTTTGGCACCGACTTCAATGTAGAATTGTGATGTGTTCTGTACCTATTCTTATATTATTTTTAACTATTCAGTATTTTTGAAGTCGGTTTTTATTTTTTGTAAAATATTTCTTAAAGATATTCAGTCAGATATTTGCATCTGGTAGTCATCATATCATGTTACACGATGGAAGTTTTCTACATTAGGAGTTTGGAAATAATTCCTTAAATACTGTGTGGAGCGAAAGATATTTTATTTTAAGTTATTTAAGTTATTTTAAGGTGTTTGCGTTGGCTCAAATCCTTATACGCGCGTATCAAATTTACTAAAAAGATTAAAAAAAAATTTCCAAAAAATAAATAGTCACTCTTAAAAATGTGAGAACAATTAATATAGTTAGTTGTAATTTGGCACCGACTTCAATATAAAACTGTAATGTTGAATGTATTCTTATATTTATAACTTTTTAGTATTTTTGAAGATGTTCAGACGTCGGTTTTATTTTTTTCACTTTTCATGCTTAGAAAATGCTTATTTGTGCAGGATATAGGCTGCACAAAATCGAATTATGTGCACGAGTGTATTAACGTATCTACCTCATACATAAATTAATCTATATTAAGGCTAATAAAATGAGCCATACAGCCAAACACAATAAGAAGTTCATAGATAGAATTTGTTATTTTATTATATTTACTTCAATTTATTTGCCTTATGTGTTTTTAAGACATAAAACAATTTTCCTTCAGTATTCAAAAATGTACCTACTAATTTTACTTTGAATTTTGATTAAAGAAATGTTATGTTATACCACTGTTTTATTTCCTCACAATCGAAGTGAAAAGCAGAGTTTATAACCCGTCCACAAAACCATTTTATCCTTGACATTACTATCAGATCAGAGATTACTATCATGCTACAAGTCTCGGATAAAAATGGTTCGTTTTGTGCACTTGTTGTAAAATCTACTATTGTGAAAACATTGTTTCAAGTGTCGACTAGTAGGTATCTCAATTTGGCTGTCTAAAAGACTTATGTCATAAGTTTGTTATTTTTTAAGATAAAAAAGTTGTAATTTTATGAGTCAAAATGGGGTCGAACCAATGATTCAACGGCCATTATATTACAAGTTGCTTTTTAAATTTTCATGTGAATTATCTGTGTTAAAAAGTATGTCAATATAATGTTCACCTTTAAGATATTAATTCGACTATTAAAGCATGGGTGCAGATAAAACCTTTAACTTTTTACATAGTTGCGGCACTTGTGACCGAAATCTTAGCGAGTAAAATAAACCTGTTGACATTGCAAGGTTGCAGAGAACCGTGCGCAGAGCCTCTGCACTGCAGTAGGCGATGCTTTGGCACAAGTAGCTTTGTAGGTTAGTATTCACGTCCTATATTTCAAGTATCATGAGCTTTATATTGGGGTGGCTTTTCTAATGTCAAAGTAGTAGAGTAAATAATTGTCTTCTATTCGAGACCCAACTCCAAAGCCTCGAGCATCGGCGTAAAGTGGCCTGTCTGTCGGTATTTTATAATATAGATTTTTGAGAGTGCGCTCAAGAGCTACATAGTTTTATACCTCCTGCTCCATTTCTTTTTAGAGATCTATGACGCACGTCGGGGACTCATCCCTACACTGTGGACATTTCATTTTGCCGAACTAAACGATTCGGCAATTCTTTCCTTATTCGTGTCACCAAGGAAATAGAATTCTTTACCTTCGTCGGTGTTCCCAGACCATTATAACCTGGGTCTTTTTAAAAAACCGGCCAAGTGCGAGTCGGACTCGCGCATGAAGGGTTCCGTTTGATTAGGTAAACAACAGTAGGTACACAAATTTCATATTTATTATTAAAGTAAATATACAATTAAGTATTTTGTGAATGTTTCAAGTGCCTACCTGTTACCATTTATCGATATCGGGCAAAAAAGGGCAAAAAAATCGCGTTTGTTGTATGGGAGCCCCCCTTAAAATTTATTTTATTTTGTTTTTAGTAGGTATTTGTTGTTATAGCGGCAACAGAAATACAGGATTTGTGAAAATTTCAACTGTCTAGCTATCGCGGTTTTTGAGATACAGCTTGGTAACAGTCAGACGGACGGACAGACAGCGAAGTCTTAGTAATAGGGTCCGGTTTTTACCTTTTGAGTACGGAACCCTAAAAATGATGGGCCGAAGTTTTTTTGCTCGGTTTGGTTGGTGTTAGGGCTTCTGAGCCCACCTGGCTAGCTACCACCGTCTTACCTAAGTTTGTCGCCATAATAACAATGTTAATAGCATTGTTGTGTTCCGACAATCAGAGGTGAGATAGCCAGTTCCTCAGCTGTTGAGGAGTCGAGGTGAAGCTCGCTTCCACCTTCGGCCTTACCGTCACTTACCATCAGGTGAGATTAAGGCAAAGAGCTTCCCTGTAGTATTTAAAAAATGTAGAGATGTCTTTGAACCAACAATTTTTAATACTAGGTACTAGCGTTATGTGTCTGTGGTCATAATAACCCACTTCAGACGAAAAACGTGTGTGAATCCAATGTTTATATACGCGCATAGCGACTGCATAGCAGATTTTAACTCTTTACTGCACTGACTCAGGCTCGTATTAATAATTGCATCTCAAGTATGAGATCGATCTTGAGATACCATTTTTGACAGATTCTCTGCCGCGCGCTAATAGTTTGACGAGAGGACCCCCATAGAGGGGGGGGGATGGGATGGCTGGGTTTAACCCGGCGGGCCACTTCGTGTGGCCACCCGCTTCATGCGGAGAAGGGCGAAGTCCCCTCTTCCTATTTTAAGAAGAGGTGTGGCTTTCGCCGGAAGCCCGATTTGGGCGGTTACCTATGAAGGTAGCAAGGTGGAGGTGACTTTTCGCCACGGCGCTTCTCGCCTGACGGGGGTTTCCCAGAGCTTCGGATCATCCGCGCGGCGGTGGATCCAGTGGGATCTGCCGTCGGGCAACCCGTTACCCGTACTGAGCGGGCCGGGGGCCCGGCGCACTGAGCGTCGGGCCGCGTGGAAGACAACCACAATAAAAAACCAATTTCGGGGTGTAGAGCGGTGCAATTCTGCGTCGCTCCACAAAGCAGCAGAGCTAAACGGGGAGTCCGGCAACGGACATGTCGCAGGCAGGGGTTCAGCGGGAATAAGGCCTGGCTGTTGTCCCCTTTCCCCTGTCTTGTGACGGACGGAGGAGTTTTTTAGTGGGTAGGCCCGGGCCGAGTACGGTCTGGGGAGTCCCACATATCCTCGTGGTTTGGCTCGACCACAAAGAATGCGTAAATGCATTTTCCCCCCTCCCAAAAAAAAAGGCTCGAGCCCCTCGGCGGGGACGTATATGAGCTGTGATGATGATGATTGCTCTGTCACTTACTTTACATTCACTTAAGATCAATATTTGCTTTACTTTTCACTTTTATCCCATTCTCTTCTTCTCTCCCTTTCCTCGAACTTGCTCTTGACTTCATTAGACTTAAAACAAATGCCGAAACTAATTTATGCAATTATTTTAAGATATATATCAGAAGACTCAATAATAAAGTCATCTGCGCAGGTACCCAAGAGAATCTGGTGTTCTCAGGCAATCCTCCCTTGGCGATAGCCTGACCAGTTTGTCGGGCTTGCCCGGGCGCGTGGGTAGTGGAGTCACAGTGTGGACCTTACCTTTTTTTTTTAGGAGGGAAGATACTTCTTACGGTATTCGACAAGGGGCCGACTGACGAGGACACCTCAAGGATATGTCCTCGTCAGTCGGCCCCTTGTCGAATACCGTAAGAAGTACCTTACCTAGCGCGCCCATAAAGGCAGAGAGAACACCGGGGGTTTGATTGGTTAGACCGGCACTCTGCCGGGAGAGCCCCACACACGCTCGCCTTCTAGCCAACGGCGGGTACGGTGCGGTTACGCATTTCTCCCCGAGAAAAAAAGGTACCCACAAGCAGTAGCTAAAGGTATCTCCATTTCACCGATTTCTGCTATCAAAGCCACCAAATTGTCTCTCAAAGTCTCTCATAAATTGTTCAAATAGCCCTATTCTGCAGCACAAAAATAATATGAATGTCGGCCACTTTTCCCCACAGCAAACATCACGTTGAAAATTGCATCGTCAATGAAACATCGAGGGCTAGCTACTGACTAGTTTATTAGACTTTAAGCCTAACCTTCGAAAGATATTTTCTTCTCGAAATATTTTTTTTGGAAATGCTCCTCATACTTATAGCGAACCTACTTTACGTGTTGCTGATAATGAAGCTAAGCGTTGGACACCACTTTGTCTGCCGGAGACTCTGCCGGGAGCAACGCTACCGGAGGCGCCGCCGGGGGCAACACTGCCCAAGACGCCGCCGGCAGGCGTATTACCGATCTTTGGAGACAGTCGCAATTGCTGCGACTGTCCCCAAAGATCGGTAATTGTACAATCATCATCATCATTGCTTATAAATCGCTGTTCGGAAATCTACGAGGGCAGGTCAAAAAGTCCGCGGAATGAGTGGCATGGAGAGGGGAAAGGTGACTTTTTACTACCTGCACTAGTTGTGACACTCATTAAGAGTATAAATACTAAGTTTCAAAAAAAATAGGTCATAATTACCTGAGCTACACATCAATCAACAAGTCAATCCGGAAGAAAATTTGCAACATGGAGAAAATTGAGTTTCGCGCAGTCATCAAGTTCCTTACCAAACAAGGAAAACCTCCCCAGACTATTTTGGAAGAGATGTTTTCTGTTTACGGGGACTCTTGCCCTGGTAAAACCATGGTTTACAAGTGGCACAACATGTTTTAGCAAGGCAGGGATTCGATTGAAGATGATCCGAGGCCAGGGCGGCCTGTCGAGGCAACCACGGCAGAAAACGTCGAAAAACATGAAAAAATCATATTGGAAGATACCCGTTTAAAGAAGAAACAGCTTGCAGAAATGATTGGAGTATCAGCTACAACCATTTTGAACATCCTACACGACCATCTTGGCATGTCAAAGGTGTGTGCAAGATGGGTGCCGAGAATGCTCACGCCACACCAGAAGCAGCGGCGAGTTGAGTGTTGTCGCGAGTTTTTAGCGCTCTGTGGTGAACAGAAGGATGAAGTTTTGAACCGAATTGTGACTGGAGATGAAACTTGGGTTCATCATTATGAGCCTGAGTCCAAACAAGACTCCATGCAGTGGCACAAAAAGGGCACACCACCTCCGAAGAAATTCAAAGTGTCTCCGTCGGCTGGAAAACTCATGGCTACTGTTTTCTGGGATTCAGAGGGAATCCTCCTTATTGATTATAAAGAAAAGGGTGTCTCTATCACTGGAGAGTACTACGCTGCACTATTAGAACGTCTGCGAGATGCTGTGAGAGAAAAAAGACGAGGAAAATTGACTAAAGGTGTGCTCCTTTTGCACGACAATGCACCCGTGCACAAGGCGCAAGTTGCGATGGCTGCTGTTCAAAGAGTGGGCTTCGAAATCTTGGAACATCCTCCCTATAGCCCAGATTTAGCCCCAAGTGATTATTATTTGTTCCCAAAAATGAAAAAAGAGCTTCGAGGGAAGAAATTTTCCAGCGATGAAGAAGTGAAGAGCGCAATTTCGGCCTATTTTGACGACAAAGAGAAATCATTTTTTTTCGAAGGTATTAATAAATTAATTGATAGGTCTAATAAATGTATTAGAGTTAAGGGGGAATACATTGAGAAGGAAAAATAATTTTGTGTTTTATTTCTTACTTTTTACCCTCCATTCCGCGAACTTTTTGACCCACTCTCGTAAGGGCACGCGCTAGATTCATACTAGTAGGTGATGGTGTCGGTGACAGTGCGCACGAGTGAAATGCTCCCGAGTCGCGAATTTAATTATTACCTAATTTAAGTAATCTTGGTAACCTAATTAGGGCCCCTGTGTATGTGTAGTTGTTTGCCACGTCCACTGTGTTGTGAGCAAGTGTTCCCAGAAGATATTCAAGGTCCATGGGTGGGCTTTGACCACGGAGGAGCGCTCCTCTCTCCGCTGCTGTTCACGTGCTGTATGGGACACTTGCTATAGTGAGTTTGTTTGTTTATTACTTAGGTTATGGTACTTCTAACGTGCGATTCTGGCTTTGTGTATCACGGACGAAAGTACAACCCGGAGTTTGGTTACGGTTAAGGGCGAAGGGTTTTGCCGCCCCCCAAACGAACCGGCCTTGTACAGAACACTCACAAATCCGAATTATGGAACGTTGAATTGCGCTACGACAACGCCACATGCGCGTGACTGACGCACTAAAAGTGTACGTCAACGCATGGACACAGCGATCGATTGTTGGTCACGTTGCCTTTGTGCAATAAGCAATCGGTTGTTCTGCTGCTTCCGCTGCTGCCGGAGTCGCTGCTCAGGGCAACGCTGCCGGAAACGCTGCCTGGGGCAGCCGAGGGCAACGCTGCCGGAGGCGCTACCGGGGGCATCGCTGCCGCTGCTGACGCCATTAACGCTTACGCTGCCAGAGACTGACGCTACTGGGGGCGACGCTACCGCAGACGCTGCTTCTGTTGCTACCAATGTTAGAGGCGCCGATGGGAGCGCTGCAGAGCACCTGACGGCGCCGTGACATATTTCTGTCATTAAACTAATTTGTCACCGTAGTTATCCTACCAGTATGGCCACGTAGATATGTAGTTTGTCGTCCTCCTAATCGATATTCGGTCACGGCGGCCAAGCTCAACAGAGACTAGCCATCTGCGTAGGAGATATTATAGTGCACAAGTGACTGCGCAAACGCAAGCTCGCATAGTCTGATGGGATGGTTAGCCGACACGACCGGGGCGAGATCAGGCGCAGCAGGGCCCACTGTTTAACGTGCCTTCCGAAACATGGAGGAGCTCGAGATGTTTCGTATTTTGGTCACCCATCACAGGACTGACCACAGCCAACGTTGCTTAACCGTAGCAATCATTCGCTGAGTACACTCGCCAATGCGCCACCAAGCTCCTCACTTGTCCTACTAGTATGACCTTGAGGATTCGATGAAATAGCTATAAGTACTTACATAAGCGTTAGGTATAAGTACTTACAACTAATAGCTATAAGTACTTACAACCAAAGTTTGGGTAAAGGTAAAAACATAGGTAGCTACAGTTGAATTGAAAACCGGAGGGGGTTTTCAATTCAACTGTAAGTTTTCTATGAAATCAGTTAAAACATTTTGCCATTAGACTAGGTATGTCAAATACATTCTTCTTGTTATTTTGATGTTTTTAACTATATTTGCGTCTGCACGACTCGATCGAACCAATTTAAAAAATTAATTAGCTTAATAAACGAATACTCTCCTACGAATTCATTTTGGTTTATTATCTGAGTTAAAGTGATATTTTTTTATAAACCAATCAGCATTGTGTCCAATTCTGTGAATTAATTACCTACGTACGTACAACGTGAATTATGGGATCAAAAAGTATTCTCCAGTTGCTCTCAGAAAATGCTTATAAATAAATAAACATAAATATAAAATCAGTTCAGACACGTTGAAGATAAAAAACCAGTGAACAAAATAGTACTCAATGTTTGTGCTGATAACAAAACCGTTTTATCACAACACTTGTGCCAGTCCGCGAGATAAGCCGATTGTACCGGGTTCGATTCTCGACGCGTGTTCACAAAAATACTCCGGGGAAAAAATTGTTATTTCACTGTCGAATAAATATAGGGAATGTTCGCAAATAACTTCATAACAAAATTAATATATTTGTCGGATTTAGAATATGAGTCGTCGCTTACTTTCGTTTCGTGGATGTCGTAAAAGTCGATTAAAGTATTTAAATAAAACTACACTTTTGGCATGGGTACCTCCGTCTTCCCTATTTCTGCCGCAAAGCAGCAGTGTTTGCATTGCTGTGTTCCGGTTTGAAGGGTGAGATATGGCATTGAAATTACTGGGTACCGTGACTTTACACCTCGAGTCACAAGTTGGCAACGTACACTGTGGTTCTTGTGGGGGTTGCAGTTTTGCTGCTAATCTCACAGGAACCACATGTATTACCTACAGGTGACTGTTACAGGCACTGCGGTAATTGAGGATTGCGCAAATTTCCTCTCCCCACCACTTACACATATCATAAGCCTATCGCTTAGCCAAGGCGTATATCCAGATGCCTTTAAATTGTCAATTATTATACCTATACATAAGAAAGGAGACGCATCTGATGTTAAAAATTACAGACCCATCGCTTTAGTACCCATATTATCCAAAGTTTTTGAAAAAGTTATATACACAAAAATTTACTCATATTTAGAGAAGTTTAATATATTAATTCCACAACAATATGGCTTTCGACGAAATACTGCTAAATTTGGTTATGGACTCTATGGACAACAGAGAAAAGATATGTGCCATATTCATGGACATGTCAAAAGCTTTTGACTACGTTAACCACGATGTACTTTTACATAAGCTGTACCATTATAGCATACGCGGTATTGCTATAAAACTTTTGAAGTCATACCTCAGAAACAGAAAGCAACAAACTGTGATCATAAGCTCTTCCAAACACACATCACTTGAAAAGAAATATGTATCTGAATGTAGAGTTGTAGATTATGGAGTTTCTTAAGGAACCATACTGGGCCCTCTACTGTTTATAGTCTACATTAATGACTTGCCAGGAAGTATCGAATACCCTATGACATTATTTGCTGACGATTTAACAATTATAATTAAATGTAGAAATGACATGACTTATGAAAAAGAAATCACAATGACATTGAATAATACACTTCTGGACACATCTATTGGCCCACCTTAGAGTTTAGGTTTCGATGGCCCCTACCTAAATATGATTGCTAGATTGAACAAAAACTATTGATGCAGTTTTAAATCTGATACCTTTTACCATCTTTTTCGATCGTATTGTTTTAAATTTGAATTCAGATTACCACACGACACGAAGCTACGCCTAACAAGTCAGGTATGCGCCTGGATTAAGGCTGTTGATTTTTTAATAAAAAACATGTTTTATCAAATAAAGGTTTAATTTAATAACGCGTGTTGCCTCCATGGGCATCTACGACAGCTCTCATACGATTATGCATAGAGTTTATCAACCGCTCTACGAAATTTTGAGGGATCATCTCCCATTCCTCTTCTATGGCAGTTTTCAACTCCTGCATCGTCTGGGCAACTGGATAACGAGGCCTAACACGTCTTTTTAGGTCGTCCCACATGAGCTCAATCGGGTTCATGTCTGGGCTTCTGGCTGGCCAGTCCATAACTGTGATGTTCACATTCCGAAGATATTCCCTGACGATGCCGGCCATATGGGCTCTTGCATTATCATGCATAAAAAGGAAATTTGGGCCCACATGGTCCACGTATGGCATCACGTGAGGTTCTAAGCACTCACGAATGTACCTTTCAGCATTTAATGTAGGCAGCAGTGGTCGCGTACCAACCTCAAGTTGAGTTTTGCCGCTCGCGGATATACCACCCCAGACAGTCCATGAGCCACCGCTATAAGCAACCATCTCTTCAAAGCAGCATTGTGCAAAACGCCAGTAGACCTTCTTCCTTCCATCATTGCCATGTAACGCAATTTTACACTCATCAGAAAAGAGTACACGGCTCCAATGCTGCTGAGTCCAATTTAAATGAGTGCGCGCGAAATGAAGACGCGGCGTTCGGTGGGCTCGCGTTAGTTTGGGGCCATTAGCTGGCTTGTGTGGTACCATATCGTGTTCTTTTAACCTTCTCCGAACAGTTCGAGCGCTCACAGATACTCCGTGGAAGTCGCGAAGTTGGTATTGTATCTCAATGGAGGTAAGGTGACGATTTCTCAAGCTGGTCGTCACGATGAATCGATCCTGCTTTTCAGTTGTGACCCGAGATCGTGGCCTTCCTTAGCGACGAACAAAGTCGCCAGTCTTTAGGTACCTCCGATAAACATTTCGGACCGCAGATCGACTTATTAAGTTGAGCACTCACATTTCTTTGGCTGTGTCCGGCCTGGATAAGTGCCACAGCTTGGGCAGCAACTTCAGGCGAAGTATACATAGATTATTGATAGAACCTCACCTTAATGTTAAAAATAAGTAATGTTTGTTGCAAAACCAAAGAGAAAAATCACACTTTCAAGAATTAAATCCCAGTAAACCAATAAAATCAAGTTTTCTTAGTATTTGATTGTTTGATATCAACGAACAGGCTCCAAATTGTCTTTTGTTTCGTTAAATTCTGTGTTCGAAATTCAAAAAAGACTATTGAATAAAATTATGAATGTGCCAGGTTCAAAACTGCATAAAAACTTTTTGCTCGACCTAATATAAATTTTTAGCTAGGACTAAACGAAACTGAAAATGCAAGGTGGGCCAATAGATGTGTCCAGAAGTGTATAATTAAATATCTTGACATAAATAACTTAAATATTAATATTGACAAAACTAAAATAATGCATTTCCGACAGTATACTGATTCACCAACTCTGACCATAAAATTTTAAAATGATATTATAGAACATGTTCCATCAACAAAATTCTTAGGATTAGACTTGGATTATCAAACAAATTGGAATACACATACAAATAATCTATGCAAGCGTATAAACAAATTCGTGTTTGCTTTAAAAGTTCTTTCCAGAATTGCTAATAGATAGACAGTTTTAACAGCCTACAACGGTTATGTTGCCTCCATCCTCCGGTATGGCATAATCTTTTGGGGTAACTGTACTAATAAATTACAGGTATTTAGAGCACAAAAAAAGTGCATAAGCGCTATAAAGTCATTAAGAACCAGGGATACTTGTCGACCACATTTTATAGACTTAAAAATTTTAACCGTGCCTTCTCTATATATGAAGCTGCAATTTTTGAAAAGAAACCCACTCCTATTTCCCACCATATCTTGTAGCCAATTAAGAAAGAGAAGACCTCATGGTCACCTGCTAATTATACCAATCACGAGAACCGCACTAAAAAGAAATAGCTTTTACTCTATGGCTCCTAGAATCTTCAATAAATTACCAAAAAACCTAAAAGATACCAACATTAGTCTTTTCAGTAAAGAATTGATATCTCTTTTAATTGTAAATTAGTAAGTAAGTATTTTTAAACTTATATTTTTTAATTTCATTTATTATGGAAAATTTATAATTATTATTTTGTTTTAATACCCTATTATTTAATTTATATAATATTGCACTTGACATTAACTAATTATTAATTTATTGTATTATATACATTTTTTTCACTTGTTTATGATGTAGTAAGGTTAATTTTGTGTAAAATTTGTACGCCAACAAATGGCCAAACATAGTGAGACTCATTAACTTATTTTAACATTCTGCTTACTATGTAACCTATATTTTACAAATAAATGATGATGATGATGAAGCAAATTCTATTTGAATGCTTTGTATGAATATTCGTGTAATAGTCCCAATAGATTTTTAAGCAATGCCTCATTTGTGAACCATTTTACGAATATTCATACAAAGCTGTCAAATATAATTTGCTTTTGATTTACTACCGAACGTTTGGTAGTAAATCAATGGCTGGCCCTGGCTGGCCCCTATTTAACCTCAGAATAAACACTACCATCTCTGACAGATGGGACATTTGTCAAAATATATATGACATATATTTTTTTATAGAAGACCAAGCAAATGACCCCATTCCACCTGATGGTAAGTGGAAGTAGAGTCCAAATGCGAAGATAGCTAGTGCGGGAGAGAGGTTAAACGCCGCACTAGCCACCCTCACCTTGCCGACCTGCAAGGTGCTTCTTCACGCCTCTTTTAAAGGACCCGGGATTATAGGAAGGAGGAATCACATGCGCTGGCAGAGTTTCATTTCTTAATCGTGAGACATAGAAATGAGTTACCGAATATATCATACCGAATATGTCATATATTTTGACAATTGTCGCACGAGATGGTGAAATAGGGGCCGGATGGTAGGTGGCTCCAGTTGCGTCCTTGGAGGGGTTATAGATTTGCATGTCTTATAAAAACCACAACTACCATACAGGGTGGCACATTTAGATCGGTCAGTATGGGCAAGTCTGTAACTATAAGACATACAAAGATCTGATCCGATAAATTAAAAAAAATACTAGTACTCAGTTCGGGGATCGAACCCGGTCGTATTGAAAAACTACAACTTACGTTATTTCTATTGGGATATCGATTGTGTACTCGTAGGTCGTAAGCTTTAAATGTTTCTGTGAAACATGTTATCTAAAATGAATAAATTTTTTACATTAAATGAATAAATTTTATTTCATATCAAATAACGCAAATAAATTAATTAATTGCCTAAAGATACAAAACCTTGTATAAAAAAACTTTACGTATCGTTACCTGAACGGCTTGAATATTTCATTGAAAAAAAATGATCGACATTTCGAACATCTAACGACCTCCTTCCTGAATCCTTTACACCCATTTATTTTAAATATTAGCTCTATAATATTATTTTTCAAAGATAGCGGTAATTTGTAATAAATCTTAAATTAAAATAATATTAATGTTTTGTATTAAAATTTTTGAATTTAATTAAATAAAGGGATATGAAATACAATGCCTTTTATTCATTTTAGATATCATGTTACATAGTAACATTTACTGCTTATGACCTACATAATCGATATCCAAATAGAAATAATGAAAGTTTTATTTTTCAATACGACCGGGTTCGATTCCCGAACTGTGTACAAGTTTTTTTTAAATCTTTGTATGCAGTTTTTCTTGTCACTAAAATCGATGACATGGCGTCTCATGGTTTTCAAACGATATCATATGAAATCTTTTTCAAAACGAGAAATAAGACTTTTGGTCAGATCTTTGATCATTCGTTCATTATATCATGATGACAACATTGAATTGCCAAAGTGATGATATCACTGGAGATCGGTAATAGAAAATAAAGCATTTCATGACTTCTTTTTTTCAAATTTATACCATGTCATACGATATAAGCCCCTTAATAGGCCTGCAGATCTTTGTTTGTCTTATAGTTACAGACTTGCCCATACTGATCGATTTAATGTGCCAGCCTGTATAGGCGGCTGTAGTTACTCAGCGTCGGGTGGGTAACCTATTTGTTCGCCAATTTAATTATAATATAACAAGAGATTATTAAAGAAATTAATAAATACAAGCTTTTAGTACTCGCCAATACGAATCAAACGAGCCCAAACTCGATGGGGCCGTGTCGTTTTATTGCGGAGTTCCTATATCCACCTTCCAGCTCCAGCATTAGATCAGCTCAATGTCATCATAATATTGCATTGCGACGTGATATACATTATACATGTAAAATTTCAGCTCAATCGGAAACCGGGAAGTTTGTTTTTTACTTGCACTTGCAAGATTTCATTGCAAACACTTGGACAGGTGAAAGTAAATAAAAGCTAGTAAAAATATATATTCCGGTTACTTTATTTTTTCTCTCGCGATAATTTTCCTAGGTACGTAGTAAATTCTATCGATAACAGCTAAGTAGTTATCGATAAAATTAACCGCGTACCTAGGTATATTGGGAAAGTTTACTGTGGTGATTTTTCTTAGAGCTAACAGAAAAATTTCCAAGTAAAGCTATGAGATACGCCATTACTTCTCGGTTGTCCAGTGACGCAACTGGTATCATGACCTCCTTTGGAAGGAAATCGATGGTGAGAAATAGGTTAACGGACAAATATAGATTAATTTTATGAATCGTGCAAATAATACCTACTCCATGTTAAGTGAAAGCGTAAGTTGTTTTAACTATACTTGTAATTAATGTAATAAATTTACTTCCTTTCAACCTTATTACAGAAGAAAAGTACGTAAGTGGGAGGCAAGTAGGACTAATGTATGTAGGGTTTAATTGGTAACTATTTGCTTCGAATCTTGCAATTTAATTAATTATTTTATGAATTAACATTTCGCGTCAAATGTTTCAATTAATTTTTGCGTGAAATTTATTCCCAACCGCGCAATACCAAAAAAGGTTTTTCATCTCCGGCACTAATTAAGACACCGACGAAATATGCTTCTTATCTGTGGTACTACAGACCAAAGTTGAGCACCAGCCTACTTCGAAATTCGAATCACAAATCCGACCTCATTGGGGCCGAAAAAAAAAACAATTCTATATAGGCCACACCACAGATTACAGTGCTGCGCGTTGCGCGCGCAACGCATCGACCCGATAGCGGACCTTATCTACAGTACACGACCAACCTCCGCGAAGGTTGGCCGTATGCCTCTATGGGCGAGCTCCAATACCCCGGCGCACCTAGCGTCGCTGACGATGAGAGACAGTACAGGGCGCCGTTCAGACGGGCCCCGCAGTACAGGTGGCCGGCCCCGCAGCCTCCACAGCCCTCAGCCTTCGCCCAATGGCGCAGGGCGCCCGCTCCCCCTAGGCCTCCGGACTACAGGCGCAGCGCCTCGTACCCAGGGAAACCTGACGAGCCCTACCAGGTAAACTAGAGATAGCGAAATCGCAAATTTCAGAGCCCGAATGCGTATGAAACAAGCGTAATAATTTGTGATACGATTTTGCGCTCATAGAAGCGTGACTAACTTTGGCCGTATGATTTTGACTTTAACTGTCGAAATAAAAAAAATAAAAAAAATTCATTTGCGCAGTCTTTTGTGTAATTTTACGTTCATGATAGTATTTGACTTTAGCTTTGGCTGTATATGTTAATGTTTTTCAGGAATAAGATGAAAAAAAAACAATTTCGAAAATTTTATCAATACAAGTACTCGATAAGTAGGAACACGCAAATCTTGTACTAACAGCTTAATTTTACATAATAGCCTTTAATTTGTATATTTTTACATAACTAAAAACGAAGTCTAAGAAACAATCTTAATTCGAAATTTTACGAACTAGAAATCATATGAAATTGATACTTTTTCTACATACACAGTTTTCATCTTCGCCTCAAAAATAGAAAAGTAATTCCAATTTCAAATACTGAAACGTTTCGTTTCAGCTAAAACGCACAAGGTGTTATGCCGGAGAGCCGCTCTGAATAATGCTATATGTTTTGAGTGTGACGTGAACATATGTTAACAAAGGCTATGTAAATAGCCCCAATTAGTGTGGAGGCTTAGGTATTTTAACGATCTACGATACGTGGAGTTGCACTTTTCTTTGCACTTGTGTTGAATAAAACGAAAAAAGAAGGAAAAAATATTAATTTTGCGCTAACAAATGACGATGAATGTTATAAGTGTGCAGTACAGGAAAAGTCCTCTTTGGCTGTATGTGAGAAAAACCGGCCAAGTGCGAGTTGAACTCGCGTGAAGATTCCGTACGATGTTACCTATATTGAGTGATTTACTATGTTATTTTAATATCATGGACTTTTTATAGGTTTTCCTATAATCTATAAGTAGAAAAAAAATTATGTATATTAGGTCCAGTAATTTCGCAGATAAGGGGGGGGGGGGGGAATGGTCAATTTTCGTCTATTTTCTTGAATAACTTGGAAACTATTTATCTTAAAATTACAAAAATATACATTTAAGATCTTCACAACAAGACCTTTCATTTGATAGGTCACACGAAGTTTTCAATTTTTTTTAATTTTCCACCTTCCCCTCAAGAATGACCTCCCATATGCAAATTTCATCTATTCATGTCACACATCTGCGTTTGGGTCACAGAAATTGATATGTGTACCGAATTTCAACTTAATCGGTCTAGTAGATTCATAGATAATTGACTGTGACCGACAGACAGACGGACACACGAGTGATCCTATAAGGGTTCCGTTTTTTTATTCGGACGTACGAAACCCTAAATATTAAACTAAAAATTGAGAATGCTTCTGAAATTGCAACTAAATGTTACCTACATTTAGTTGCAATTTCAGAAGCCTAACTCAAGTTATAGATTGAAAAGGACTAGTGTTATCTTGTTAAATGAATAAATACACATATTCCTTTTCATGCACTGCAAAACATTTCATCTTGTCAAATTTTAAATGTTATAATTCTAAACAAACGGGAAGTAAGCTTTGGATTCCTTTGTCAAGTCGCATAATATTTGACACATAAACGGTCATATGTAAGAAAAAATGTGTCACACTTTTAGCCGTATAAATGGGTACTGGTTGAGTAAGAGATAAAAATAACATTTTCAACTCTATTTTACTTGAAAAAATAATAGGGTACACTCTCTTTCAGTAAACTAAATCTAGAAGTTTTCTTCTGAGTGAAAGGAATAAAAATCGCTAATGTCTCGTTGCCTAGTTGTAGGTACATACCCAATGGTTGGTTGGTTGAGATTCCTCATAGAGAAGGGCAAGGTTCGAATAATATTGTTAACTAACTTTCCGCTCGCGGCTTCGCTTGTGTTATTTTTGTTTTTTTCGTGGGAATTGGCTAGATGACTAAAAAAAAATTTTTGCTTTAATAGAAGCTCATTCATATAATAAGCAGAAAGAAAAAATCGGTTTTCGAGTAACTATAAAAACAACCAAGATATAAGGTATTAAAAAAGTTTCTCCATCTCTTTCTAGCAAAACGGAATTTTACATGGAGTTTATATGGCCGTACTCAACGATGACGTCACGGTTGATGTCGGATCTCTCTGTCTAATCGCTTCAAAATTAACAGCTTAAAATGCTTGTATCTTATGTATTTCTAAGCCGATTTTAATTCTAATTTCACATGTTTGCATCTTTTTCTACGCTATTTTAATATTTTATGTCGTGATGTGAAAATTAGAATTCAGTCATCATCCCAATTCTACATTTTACCGTAGGAAAAGCAATTCCATAGCCTATGTTACTCAGTGATAACACAGCGTTCTATTAGTGAATGAATATTTTAAATCGGTCGCAGTAGTTTCGGAGCCTATTCAATGCAAACAAACAAACAATCAAATCTTTCCTCTTTATAATATTAGTATAGACTAGCTGATCCACCATTTTTTGTCAATCTGTCAATAAATTGAAAATCTCTCAGAGTCTTCTGTCTTATTCAATCAATCGCTTTTCATATTATGAGATTAAAAAAATATCTGTTAGAATTTTAAAAAAATCTTTTTTACAAAACTTGTCCTGACAATAGCGAACACGAAAAAAAAATTGGTGCAGTCGTTCGAATGTTATGCGCGTACATACATTTCGGCGATTCATTTTTGTTTATAAAGATACTATTGTATTTAATTTATAAGTTTGCAAATTTTTTTTGAAGAAAGACTTAATTAATGTCTAGCTTTGCAGTTTGTACGAGTAATATTGGTTGTACAGCCGTCTTCAAAAGTAGATAAGCATTTTAGTACAATGTCACACCAACTATTCCTTTTATTTAGTATACTTATACCTATATTGCATTGTTAATAGTTGGTATGACATGGTACTAAAATGCTTATATACTTTTGAAGCCGACTGTACAGTGGCACATATTCTGGCTGTATGTAGAGACAGATAAAACTCAATGAGTAAAATCTCCCTCGCTGAAAGTAAAGAAAAAACTTAACAGGCTAAAACAGAAGAGAAATGTTTAATATTTAATTCAGTAAGAAACTGACTTAAGGCGCATAGTGGTCCCAATGACCTCACTCGATCGTCCCGTACTGATTACACAGGCGAGTGAGAGGAAAATTTAGGCAAACCTTTACGCGTAAGATGAATTATTTCAATTAAAAATTAATAAAGCCAAAAGAAAAATCTAAAAAGACCATCCGCTAGAATATTGTTCACTTTATTTATTGAAAATGAGGTTTAAAGTTTTAAAATCGAGGCATGTTTGTTTAGGTCACATTTCAACCAAGTTTTAATTAATTTATCAAAAAATTAAAAAGACCATCCTCTAAAGAATGGATTGAATACTATCTTTTTTAAAGATTTTTTTATCCAATATTTATGAAGAGAACCGGCTTTTCTGCAGTGTTTCTTTATGATTGACCCTACTATGCGTCTTAAAGAGAAAAAATACGTATGATTAAAATGTAAGAAGAAAAAAAAAATCTCACAGGAATAAAAACGTAAAGCAAATAGTAACGTAAGAGTTGTTCCTTTTTTACAATATAAATTCTAAATCATAAGGAAAAGAAAGTTTATAGAATAAAAATTCTTTAGTTATATTTATAATACCTCGGGGCTCAAACGGCGTAAACGCAATTTTAGCTTGGCTCTTTTGATCCATATTTTTTAAGTTCCTTAAATCGCAAAAAAATGCGCATACGGCCCGACGTTCCACAAGAACAAAACAGTCTTTTTATCGTTTTTGGGGCTTAATGGCAAAACAAATGATGAAATAAATTTAAAAAAACGCGTTTACGCCCTTAAACTGAATCTACGATTGTGAGGTTGTTAAAGGTTATATAAATTATGGTATACCACTGCAGCGAGTAGGTGTAGATTATAAGTTACGGTGATTAAGTATTAATTAAACAATATTTGATTATAATTAGCGTGTCCGTTAACCCAACCCAAATAACTGAGTGATGAATAATTTTATGGGAATGTCTATCCCCATCCACCTGACGAAAAGAAGTGTGAAACTACTTTAAACATATTTGAGTTTTTTACTAAGTATACAAGTAAACAGAACAATGAGAAATCAATCAATTAAAACAGCTGAACTCGCTTATAAATGGTTTACTATTTACTGGTGATTACACCCTTGGTTCCCGAGAAAGCAGCAATTTTTCGGGCGTAAACGACACGTAACGTATTTTCTGGGACGGAAACAACCTATTTTAGCAGCTATTAGAGACACCTGAAGTATTATAGTTCGGTGTTATGCGTCTAAAAATTATAAGGATTTTGTTTCAAATTACCCGTAGTCCCATTCTGTAGCAGTGGGTCTACGGGGTGAAAAAAAAACCTGTGGATCCACTGTGGGTCGTAGTAGTGGGACCACGGTTAAAAGGTCCATTTTTATAGGTAAAAAGATAAAAAAAATCCAAAAAATTTTTTTGGCTCTTCTCTAAAGTTCTTTTTTGGCGTATACGCCTTTTGAGCCCCGAAGTATCGATATGTGAGGAAAAACATTTAGGGCCTGTTTCACAATCAAAAAGTAAGTTTTGAATAGCTTACTTGACAGATGATTTGACAGTTGTTATATGAAAAATGTGTCAAAGAATCTGTCAAGTAAGCTACTCAGAACTTACTTCTTGATTGTAAAACAGGCCCTTAAATTAATCAAAACACGTTGTCGTGTCTACGACAGCTACGAGTCTATGCGTCTACACGTCTACGCGTCTGCGCGCAGTCTTCACTCCCTTTGCGGTATTAAGAGGGAACACCAAGGTCGAGAGAATTTCAAATTTATTTATTTCAAAAATAAGTATTTGTAAAATGTATTGCTGTCCATCGCGCTGTGTTCGAACAACTGAACTGAGCGCGATAGGGACAACTGCAGCTGGGACCGAAAATACCCATGAAAAGTACACAAAATATACCTTTCGTAGTCCCCCGTTTTCTCCGCGAAAAATTAACCGATTTGATTACTTTTTGCGTTAAAAATTGAATCAAGGTTTTTCTCTGTGTCATTATGTTTCGCTTCTTTCATATAATCTCGTTCAATTTGTTTGCTGGACGTTTGAATACAGCAGAAAATTAGGTCGATTTTTTAAGTTTTTGGCGGTTTAAAATCTCTTTTAATAATAAACGCATTAAAAATAGAAAACATACGAACATGCTTATAGTGGTCATTGATTTTATTGGAAAATCATAGAGCAACTAGTGCCATTATCCAGGAAGGAAACGGGGGAGTATGTTTGCATGGAAAAACGGCCTGTACGATATCCTCTTGAAACCGCTATCTCATTAAAAATGCGCCCACTGCTGGGCACAAACCTCCCTTAAGGCGAGGTTTCCCAGGAAATCTACACGTGTACGGCGACTGCTTTATTGCAAGCTAATATAGTTGATAATTGCATAGCATCTAATGTCGCTTACGCGTTGTGACCGATCAAAACGTTACTTTTTACACGCTCTAATCGATTTTTGGAAAACTGGGGTACATAATAAAAAATGTATTTTTGCAATTTTCTAGACAATAAAAATGCACGTCTATCGGTAAAACTTTTATGTCATTTATTATTGTATTTTCTGATTCACAGCTGTTTTAAAATATTGAAACCAATATTGATCACTAGCTTTCCGCTCGCGAGTTCGCCCGCGTTATTTTTGTTTTCCCGTGGGAATTTTATATTTTCCAGTAGGAACAATAATTTTATGGCGTATGTTCGTCAGGGATAATGTAGAATTCTCAATGTGAAAGAATTTTTTAAATCGGTCCAGTTATTTTGGAAGCCATTCAATACAACCAAACAAACAATCAAGTCTTTCCTCTTTATAATATTAGTATAGATATATGTGTTTTAGAACTATGTTTTATATCTGTGGCGGTACAGTAGGTAAATCGAAATGGTTTGAAAACGGGATAGCCTTAACCCTCTAAACCAGCTTCGGAAATCTGATTAATAAACCTGATTATCAATTCACCAGACTCACAACTCTGCATAGCTGTCGCCAGAAGTACATATAATTAGAAATAACACATTAAGCCTAAAAACGATATTTTCAAGAATTTCAAGCAACAATTGAAAAAAAATAGTAACAAAAAAGAATTAAAATAAAGATTAAAGATGCAAAAAATTTTCATCTAATATGCTTTAAATTTGAATGCCAAAAAGCCATGCATAACAAATGTAAACCAGGTTCTACGATCGACAGAATCGCCGCGAGCAGCCCCCATACCAAAGTATACTTTTGCAGAAAACTACCAGAAACCTTTTAACATCAGCTTAGTAACATGATAATGATGACTACCAGACGAAAATTCATGAATATCTTCAGAAAAACCACGAAACATGTTTTTTTATGGTATAGGGGGCAAACGAGCAGACGTATCACCTGATGGTAAGTGATTACCGTCGCCCATGTTGGACGTGCTTATGAAATTCAAGGGTTTCCCTCGATTTTCATGAGATTCCATCATCAGATCATGACATGGTGACAATGGGACCACCTCGGGAATATATTCTTTCGATTACAAAAAGAATTTTGAAAATCAGTCCGATAAAAAAAGTAGATACAGCCGAACATAGCACCTCCGCCGTTTTCGAAGTCTGTTAAAATTAATAGAATTGGGCTATGAGTTACATCATGACGTCATGCACCCACATTTGCACAGTATGTAGGCTAGTAGGCTACAGCAGTATGTAAGTAAGATACATCTTGCTGTAATGCACCCACATCTGCACAGTACAGCTCCCTAACCATCGCCCAAAACAATATTAAAACCGGCCTGAGAGCGAGATGGCGCTATACGCAGCAAGAGCGGTTTCTCTGTTTCAATATTGTTTAACCTCGCTATAAGCGATCATGGTAAGGCCCCTGTACCATAGTACATCGGCTACCCCGGTATGTAGGTACTCTAAAATTGTTATAACCTACATACCGAACTCTTAAACTAGTTCATGTTACGTTGGTCTCAATTTCTTATCGGCTCACAGTTACAACTTGAAGAGGCTTATAAATGGCTTTAAATTTTCATTTTAAGCTGTTTCCACAACTCTTAAATGGATTTTTTTTTCTTTTATTTTATTTAGGGACTTTTACGAAGTATGCCAGTCCCATTGTACCCTAAAAACATAATTAACTTATAAATTATAACTGAACTTAACTTAGAACTAATTAACACTAATTGGTATTATCAACTGCTACATTAAATGGATTTATAAAGGAATATTACGCTAGATATAATTTTTTTTCGTATGACAGTTCTCACTTAAAACGGATTAAAATTCGCCTCACAAAATGACAAAGTTAATTTCCCCTTGCAATAAAATACTGACAATTTCTCTTTTATTTATTTACTTGGGCAATGAAGAGGGCTATGCTCGGGGGTTCTCTACGTGATCACATCAGAAATGATGAGATCCGTAGAAGAACTAGAGTTACCGACGTAGCTCAAAGAATGGCAAACCTTAAGTGGCAATGGGCAGGACACATAGCTCGTAGGACTGACGGCCGTTGGGGCGGGGCGGTCCTCGAGTGGCGGCCGCGTACCGGGAGACGCAGTGTTGGTAGGCCCCCCACAAGGTGGACCGACGATCTGGTGAAGGTCGCGGGAAGCCGCTGGATGCGGGAGGCGTAGTACCGATCGGTATGGAGATCCTTGGGGAGGCCTTTGTCCAACAGTAGGCGTCTCTTGGCTGATATGATGATGATGATGATGATTTGCTTCATGGGTGTTATATTTATTCGCTATATTTAGCGATATTTTATTCGCTTTGTTTTGTTAATTAAAAGTGGTAAACCAATTTCTACTACGCAACGCAAAGAAGGGTAATGTGTTCGTTCTTCAGTCTATGTATGCATGTACTAGCTTTTGCCGGCGGCTTCGCTCGCGTTAAATTCGGGGTAAAACGGAAGATTTCCAAAAAAAAATAAGGCAAGTATTTTTCGTTGGTAACAAAGAGTCTGTCCGATTTTTAGCTTCCTACCTTTAAAACTGCGAAAAGTCCCATATAAAATTTCACCCCCTCTTTTAAGGGGTTGGAGATTTCCAAAAAAAAATGATGCTCAATTTCCAAAAAAAAATGAATGGGAAGTGGGGGGTTAGGAAGAGACAAAAAGTAGCCTATGTCACTCTCCATCCCTTCAACTATCTCCACTTAAAAAATCATATCAACTCGTTGCTCTGTTTTGCCGTGAAAGACGGACAAACAAACACACACATACACCTTCCCATTTATAATATTAGTATGGATTTATGTTTGTGCCTTTGCGGCACAATAGGTGTGTTTCAGATAAGCATCACCACTTTGCTGGTGCTAACATTAACATCTGATGTTAACCTCGTTTTGCATTTCTTTTAAGAAATATTAACATTTTTAACCGCGCAAATTCTTACAGTGAAACGTTATAGGAACTGACTTTTTGTGCTGAATTCTAAGACCTCACCTAATTAGACCATTAAATTAAAATTTCAATTGGCTAAAACTATACATTTATTTCGATTAATTCTTAAATTGTATGAAACACCGTATTGTTTCATGAAAAATAGATTTCAAACGTCAAATTTCAAAGCTGTCAAAAAGTGGTATCAGAGGACTTATCTAATAGCATGGGTATTTCATGCAAACTTTTCGTGACAAAAATGTTTAAATGGAACACACGAAAAGGTTAATACCTAAAGCTTAATGCTCTAAGCTAATAACACGCGTTGATACTGCAAAAAAATGCTGCAAAGCGGTGCTTAACTGGAACGCCCCTTCTATTTACCAAACGCATGGACCGATTTTGACAATTCTCATGTTAATCAATTTGTTTTAATCTTGCAAGTGTCACTAAAGACATGACAGATATCGAAATCCATAATGGTGACCATCAGACGCCAGACCCCTGAGACACAGGCCACACGCAAATTTTTCCGCAGTCGTTCCGCAGTAAAAATAACCAGCTATTCCGCAATATAAATAGTTGGTTATTACCTCTAACGCTATTCGGTATTTCAGCCTCGTAGCCATCAGGTTTCATTGCTGAGTTCATGATGGAAGGTTTTTTTAGGTTAGGAGGAGTAAGGGGATAAAACTTAAAAGATTTTGGGCACATATTGACGTATACCTATGACTGTATTTTTTAAAGTTATTCAGGTGAGCTCATAGTGGAAAGTAAAACTTCTTATTATTCAAGAGTTAGGAAATAATTCTTTTAGTGCAGTTTTGAGCGGAAGATACACTATTTTTATTCATTCTGTCGCTTATGTTGATTCAAATTTTATTATAAATGAATATATGTAATAATAATTATGCACAGGCAGGTATGTAACATTTACTAAAAGCGTAATAGAAAAGTATTATTATCAAAAATAAAAACTGACCTCAAAAAACATTAAAATTAAAGATTAATTAAAACACAAACAATCAGATATTTTTATACCTACTAAAATAGATGCCAAGCGTCGATTTATTGGAAAGTCTTAATTAATGAAGTCAGAAAAAGTTTTTGTGAAATATATCTTGAAGCTAAACCTGAGATATAGAAGCTATTGTTTTATATTGTAAACATTCGAAAAAGAATCAAACTACAGTTTGTTCATGACCAGTTATGTATATCCTCATGTTTGTCGCCAAAGTCGCCAACCTCCGCCGATTACCATAAACAAACCACAAACAATAGAGCTGTGGGCATTCTTTTTTCAAACACACAATATGGCGCGATTATGTAATCCGATCGGATCGGGCGGCCATGTTGCATTTTTGCGAAGAGCATGATTTCTTCTCTAAGTACCTACATACATGTGAGTGACATTCAGCACAGCCAGTCACATAACTGCTTTAAGTCCCGCGTTAAGCAACACTATATCAGAAAACCGGCCAAGTGCGAGTTGAACTCACGTGAAGAGGGTTCCGTACGATGTTACCTATATTGAGTGATTTACCATGTTATTTTAATATCATGGACTTCTTATAGGTTTTCCTATAATCTATAAGTAGAAAACTAATTTGTGTTTTTTTTTCCAAATTACTTTTATTACTATTAGTTGTAGTAATTTTTGAGATAAGGGGGGGGGGGGAACTATCAATTTTCATCTATTTTCTTGAATAACTTGGAAACTATTTATTTTAAAATTACAAAAAAAATACATCTAAGATCTTCATAATAAGACCTTTAATTTGATATATCACACGATACAGTTTTCCATTTTTTTTTAAATTTTCTACCTCCCCCCCCCCCCCCCCCCAAATTACCTCTCATATACAGATTTCATCTATTCACGTCACACCTCTACGTTTGGGTAACAGAAATTGATGTGTACCAAATTTCAACTTAATCGGTCTAATAGATTCGGAGATAATTGACTGTGCCCGCAGACAGACGGACACACGAGTGATCCTATAAGGGTTCCGTTTTTTTATTCGGACGTATGGAAACCTAAAAAGTGCATGAACAAGTCCAATGACCATCAGTTATATTTTATTTATGTATTTATTTATGTATATAGAAATAGGTATTTATAAATAAGGGTAATTTGTATATTGCTTCATTCTTGTTGTTGTCTACTACATTTACGTACGCCACCAATGTTATGGGTTGACTGGAAGAGATCTCTATAAGAGATAAGTCCGCCCTTGCATTCTATGTTTATGTTTTCTTGTCACGTCACACCTCTACGTTTGGGTAACAGAAATTGATGTGTACCAAATTTCAACTTAATCGGTCTAATAGATTCGGAGATAATTGACTGTGCCCGCAGACAGACGGACACACGAGTGATCCTATAAGGGTTCCGTTTTTTTATTCGGACGTATGGAAACCTAAAAAGTGCATGAACAAGTCCAATGACCATCAGTTATATTTTATTTATGTATTTATTTATGTATATAGAAATAGGTATTTATAAATAAGGGTAATTTGTATATTGCTTCATTCTTGTTGTTGTCTACTACATTTACGTACGCCACCAATGTTATGGGTTGACTGGAAGAGATCTCTATAAGAGATAAGTCCGCCCTTGCATTCTATGTTTATGTTTTCTTGTACAAACGTTTTTTGTTAATGCAATAAAGAGTATATAATAAGTACCTTACCTTAAAACACTGCTACCGTTATACCTCATTTTAATAATCTCCATGATCTAGTAGTTGCGACCATTTTGTATTGAGTTGAAGATCCGGGGTTTGATTACACATGGGGGCAGAAATTTTGCTACCCGATTTGCAGGTGGTAGGACTTCTGAGTCCAGCTGCCTAGCTATCACCGTCTTACCTAAGTTTGTGGCCCTATAATAACAATGTTAATAACATTGTTGTGTTCCGACAATAACAGGTAAGATAGCCAGTTCCTCAGTTGTTAAGGAGTTCAGCTGAAGCTTCCATCTTCTGACTTATCGTTATTACCAATAGGTAAGATGAAGGCCAGGGGCTCCCCTGTTATATTTAAAGACTCCTTTTAGTATTTTCGGTAAAATACTTTAGGCCAATATACCCCCAACAAACACAAAAATGTTTTATAACGATTAATAAAGTCATAAATATAATATATCGTTATAAACGCTATTTGAACGTTAATAAGGCTTTATTTGGGCACAATTACAAAGGTGTAACTCTTGTAAAATTTTTAAAAGTGTTATATAATTCGCCAATCTTTCTCATTTCATAACCAATCAATAATAATTCAAATTCAAAATAAAATGTAGACCTTTACTGCAGGCATGAAACAAAAATGTGACCACCAAGAATTTTATTAAAATTAATTATTAATTAATTGTTTAATCCTTGTATACACACGAATCATAATATTAAGATGTTTTCAAATTTTTTAAAATGTTGACTCTACACCAGGGACCTAATTCTGCTAGCGGTAATGCATCTATGGCATGTTAATAAAGCTTTAAAAGCATCGCTTTTTGTGACAGCTATTGTTGATTAACCGGTAACTAACTAAGATATTTGTCACTATGGATTCATCTTAGGACACTTTGATGACACGTTTAGCGCAGAGGTCGAGTGATCACCTACTGCGCAATGGGTCGCAGGTTCGATTCCCGTACGAGACAAATGTTTTGTATGGCCTACAGAAATTTGTTCCGGTCTGGGCGTATGTGCATGTGATATTCTATGTTTGTAGCTGCACCCACGACACAGGAGAAAATCCTAGTGTGGGGCGACGTTTCTTTTTAAAAAATAGAAATGAAATGAAATGAAATCTAGAAATTTCTATTCAAATCTCGCCAGAGACGAAATTTTTTTCTTTATTGATTTTTCAAATTATTCAGCATTTTTAAAGAAAATGCAAAGTTCCTTAAAATTGTGTAAGTCTGCTTTATTCTTAACCAATGTTCAATGAATCTGTACAGATTTTTAAATTGAAAGTTTATACGTAGTTATTATAACTGTGAATAAATAAAAACTAATTTGGCTTAACAAAGTTCTAAAGAGATACGCTGTACCACGCTATCAGGCAGATTGATGTAGGGTTAACTGTCGAGATTGATTTCCAACTATCCGCAGATATGTCATTGAGGTAAACTCCCTTAGTCGGTTCCTTCGACATCATAGTAAAAGGGGATTTTTTTTTCATTTATTTAGGTAAACAAACAGTGACAAACTTTATAATAATTCAATTATTAATGTAAATAAAATTGACAAATTTGACACCAACACCGTTCACCACAAATTATTTCACAAAGTAAGCATTATAAACAGGCGGCAAATAAAGCTAAAGATAAAAAAATTCTAAAATTTTAAACACTAATAAAAAATTAAGCATGTTAGTGGTATTAGTTAGTATTATGCAGGCGTTTATACAATCGTATCTCCTCCTTTACATATATTAAAACTGACTTGAAAACACTGAAAAGTAAAAAAAAAATATGAAAATACACAAAATACCTCATTTTTATTTTGAAGTCGGTGTTTGATGACCAGATCATGTGTTGAAATATGGCACGGACTTCAAAATATAAAAATGGGGTGCTGTGTGCAGCTTATATTACTTGCGACTTTTCTGTTTTTGAAGTCGGTTTTATTTTTTTGTAAAATATTTTTTTTAATTAACTTAGTGAATATCATACCAGCTTACCGGAGTAATTTGAAAGTATAAAATGAAGGTCAATACGTGCCTCTTGTATTTAAAAAAACCAACCTGTAACTCCTCGAAGTCAAAGAACCTTCCATCATCAGCTCGACTCATGACTACTAGACGCAAATACCCAAATAGCTTCAGTATAATTAATTATTTTTCGGAAGTCCATTACTAATTGAAAAGGAGTAGGTTTTGCTATATTATAGCAAAACTTCTGACAAAAAACGTCGGTAGTTGGTACTAACTACGCAGGCCAATGGTGCACTTTCGGAAGTCCATTACCAATTGAAAAGGAGTAGGTTTTGCTATATTATAGCAAAACTTCCGAAAAAAAATGTCGGTAGTTGCTACTAACTATGCAGGCCAATGGTGCACTTTCGGAAGTCCATTACTAATTGAAAAGGAGTAGGTTTTGCTATATTATAGCAAAACTTCCGACAAAAAATGTCGGTAGTTGGTACTAACTACGCAGGCCAATGGTGCACCGCCCGCCCTCCCTCAATCGCATGCGACAAAGGAATATCACTAATTAGAACCACGCCAACATGCAAATACTTAGATTCGACGCGTTTCGCCACTCCACGTGGCATCCTCAGGATGTTGTCGCCTTCGCTGCGCTCGGACGGCTTCGTCCGAGTATTTGCATGTTGGTGTGGTACTAATTAGTGATATTCTTTTGTCGCATGCGATTGAGGGAGGGCGGGCGGTACACCATTGGCCTGCGTAGTTAGTACCAACTACCGATATTTTTTGTCGGAAGTTTTGCTATATATCTACTCCTTAACAAATAGCTTCAGAATAACATGAAACACGTTGGATGTGCCTCTAAAATTTAAGGGTTTCCTCTCGATTTTCCTGGAGATCTATCACCAGGTTCTGACTTGGTGACAATGAAACCAATTGGCAAGTATAACCTCTCGGACAAAAAAAGAATTTTCCTATGCGGTTTATAAATAGCGGAGTTATGAGGTAACAAACATAAAAAAACATACATTAAAACCTCCTTTTTGTGAAGTCGCTTGAAACAAGAACGACAAACTTATAAGTTATAAACATGCTAAAAAAACTAAATAACACCAAACATTGACATTTAAGTAAAAGTTACGATTTAACACGAAAACTTCATATCACCATAATTTAGAGCTCGTACTATCACACTCATACTGAGGCCTTGACAAAATGCCGTTAAATCATCCAAGCGGAGGTCGCAAACAACAAGCGAGCCTTGGCCGCACGGATCGGTTCCCTTCGCCAAGGCAAAGACACCACCCCATGCGGCGTCCGCAGACACGTGACCCAGTTTTCCCGCTCAATGCGGGTCGCGCGGCGCAGTGCGGCGGCGGTGGCCCGATTGGCCGGGCTCTTCCGCGCCCTTTCGCAACCTCCTTTGCCTAATGCTTTTTTTCAGTCGAGCACTCTCAGCGCTCTTTGTGCTCTGTGGTTCTATTTTTGAATGTGGTCGAGTTTAGGCACTGGACTGTAGACTATGTAGGCTCTGGATGGGGTTTTGTGATGGATGATCGAATGACTCAAGATGGCTGACATACCTTTCTCATCTACCTGTATGATACAAATAAATTGCAAACAGGTGATATGATGTTCAGTTCAAGCGTCTTCTGTCAAAAAAGAAAATGTTTTTCATTGCGTTTTCTGAACAACGTTGCTTTCATGAGAATCATTTCGGATCTCAACAATAAAATACGGTCCAGGTCCATATTTAGCGATCTATTTTTAATTGGCAAGTATCTCCGGAGGGAATATCTAATTACCGGAGGAAAACTCTATACCAGGGTCGACTGCTTGGGTGCATACCTCCATCTTACCTATTTCTGCAACAAAGCAGCAGTGTTTGCATTGCTGTGTTCCGGTTTGAAGGGTAAGATATGGCAGTGAAATTACTGGGTACCGTGACTATACTCGTACATCTTATGTCACAAGTTGGCAACGTACACTGTGGTGCTTGTGGGGGTTGCAGCAGATTTCCTGCGAATTTCATAAAAACCACAGGTATTATAGGTGACTGTTACCACTTACCATCAGGTGGGCAGATTGCTTGTTTGCCAACTTAGTTGTATAAAAAAATCTATAACGAGCACAGACCTTAAACAGTACCTACTCTGTACCGACCTTATAGCAAGCAACTTAAGCAACAGGCGAAAAGACATATTGTTTGCACTCAAAATAAACACACTTTCCTGAGAATTTTTTCTGTTCTTAAGTTAAAAAGAATCGTGGTATTTTTTAGTAATTTTTGAGTGATTTTGGAAAAAGATTCAACGAAGTAGAGATATTGAGTACCTACTCGTGTATACGTACCAGAATCTAACGATCAATGTAAACAGAGATATTTATTTTTTAAAAGAAGAAAATATGTCTACTTCATCATCATCATTATCACAGCTCATATAGGTCCCCACCAAGGGGCTCGAGCCTACCCTAAGTTAGGGTGTTCAGGCCTTAGTCAACCACGCTGGCCCAGTGCGGATTGGTCGACTTCACATACACCTTTGAACTTCTTTGCAGATATATGCAGGTTGCCTCACGATGTTTTCCTTCACTGTAGGACTGTCGGACAAAATAATGTATTCAAGGTTATTTTTTAATTATCATATTTGAAATCGCAAAAAAAAAATCAGCTGTTCCATACAAATGTTCAACATTCACTGAACCTAATGTATGGAACAGCTGATTATTTCTTGCGATTTCAAAGTTGGTCCCATAGTGAAAGTTGTTCAGTTTGCTTGTCTGAACAAGCACACATTTTTTTTGTGATAATTAAAAAATAACCTTGTATATGAAATTTGAAAAACGAATAAACACATTGATACATGGCGGGATCGAACCACTGACCTCCGGATTAGAAGTCCAGTGTCGAGTCCACAGCGCCACCGACCGACGCGTGTACTACAATGTCTACTTCATAATTGCTAATAATAGATTAACAATTAAACGTTTTTGAAGTGAAGCTTTTTTTAAAAGTGAAACATTTTTTTAAAGTAACGTCTTGAGCATATTTTTAAAGAAGTTACTGCTCTACATTTGACAATGCGGTATTGTACAAGTTAACTTTTTAATTATTTTCGGAAGCACCACGGAAAGAACATAACACGGAAGGAACATAAATTATAGTTACTTGCTTCAACATTGGCATTCAGAGTTATATTTTTATTTTATGGCACAATACGCAATTAAAATCTAACAAAATGAGAATGTTCAAAAACTGGCCAATTGAGTGTCGGGCTACGCGCCATATAGAGTTACGTACTATTATTATTATTATGGCTTTTATGGTTTTATTTTTGCAGAACTTAACATTTGCTATTAGCTTTCCGCTCACGGCTTCGCGATATTATTGTTTTCCCGTGTTAATTTTATATTTTTCCGTAGGAAAGATAATTTTGTAGCCTATTATATTGAAGACTGTTATTTATATTTAGAAGCTCGGATAATACATTTCATAGAAATTGGATTTTACATTTTAAGTTTAAGCAACAGATTTTAAATATTTTCCATAGAAACTATTTTGCACCCTAAAGGGGTTAATTCCAATAGACCATGAAACACGTATTCAATGAAATGTTTTTAAGAGCATGTATCTCAAGTTTTATCAAAATCGTTGCTAATTTAAAGATTTTTCCATACAAACTTGCAACCCCTATTTCATCCCTTCAGGATAATTTTTTTTTAAATCCCTTCTTAGTGTGCGTCCACATTTTGAATTAAAACAACTGTCCAAATTTTATGTTTATACCATGAGCGGTTACGGCTGTGCGTGCGTCTATAGATGGGAACTTCTCTTTTTATATTTATATAGATAATTATGTTTTATTGAACTATATGTAACTTATTTTTAAATGGTAATAGTACGAAATTTTCCTTCCCCAATTAGCTATATATTTTATAACAACATCGTGATGCTATATAGCCTATAGCCTTCCTCGATAAATAGACTATCCAACACAAAAAGAATTTTTCAATTTGAATCAGTAGTAGTTCCTGAGATATGTCCGTTCAACCAAACAAGCAAACAATTTCTTTTGCTTTATAATATTAGTATTAGTATAGCTGTATAGAATAGATATGTTGGTCGACTATAATTGTTGAATTTGTAAGCCATACTAAGCTGTGATAGATTACCTTTTAATTTCGTTGTGTATCTATATACCATCGTGAATTTTTTACGTGTCTATAAACGATCATTTAACTGACGGGACCCACTTGACTCTAAGAAAAATAACCACATTGAAACTTAATATTTCACCTTGGAAAAATGGTGTGCATACCCCACAAAATTTTTGAAAGACCTATCCAACGATACCTCACACCATGGCATACACGAGAGAAAAAAATTCATTCACACTTTAATGTAGAGAAGTTACCCTGAAATATTTTATCCAAATTTATGTAAGGGCTCCTTGACAATTAAGAAGTCCTTGTTGACTACAGAATCCTAAAAAAATTACATTGTCTATGTATTTAATTAAAAAAATAACGTTGAATTATGTGCAAGCGCCATAGCAGATTATATAATACTAGCTTTCCGCTCGCGACTTCGCCCGCGTTATTTTTGTTTTCCCGTGCGATTTTCTTCCCATAGGACCACCCTATGTCCTTCCCATGGTCTCGAACTATCCTTGTACCAACTTTCATTAAAATCAGTTAAGTAGTTTCGAAGCCTATTCAATACAAACAAACAATCAAATCTTTCCTATTTATAATATTAGTTTAGATGATTTCATGTTTGCATGCTTTTGACATAGGGGGAATATATGACACTTTTAAGACTAAGATTCCATTAACGCCACTATCTAGCAAATAAAATGATATTCTATAGTAATAATAATGTCTTCGTAACCGATATTCGTTCACGGAGGCAAAACTCAACAGACTAGCTATCTCCGCGGGAGATATAATGCAGAAGTGACTGCGCAAACGCAAGTGCACTCTCTGTTCCTTCACTCGCCTAGTCCGTGCGAAGGTTAGCCAACACGACCGGGGCGAGATCAGGCGCAGGACCCACCATTTAAAGTGCCTTCCGTAACACGAAGTTCAAGATGCTCGTACTTTGGTCACCCATCACAGATCTGACCACAGCCAAAGTTGCTTCACCTTAGCAATCGTTCGCTGAGGGTACATTGCGCTTTACTTATTTTTTATTTTAAGGTGCTAGTAACGTAATCGGTAGAGTCAAAAGACTATCAACTAAACTACAAATGAAAATTTTTTGTCTCTTCCTGTGGCTCTATGTAAAGTTCCTCTCTCTCTTCCTGTTGCGCAAGTGTCCTAACGTGCCTTCTGAAATACGGAGGGGATCCGAGATGTTTCGTATTCCGGTCACCCATCACAGAACTGACCACAGCTAACGTTGCTTAGCCTCAGCAATAGTTCGCTGAGCGCACGCGCCAATGCGCCGCAATTGAATTTGGAAAGCCTAAGCTGCAAAGATCACTCTGCAAACACGGAAGTAATTTTTTTATCTCCAAAAATCAAACCGTAACTCAGCAACATTTTGCCTTATCACGCTGCGCTGTGTTTTCGTTGGCCAACAGGCACACTTTCTGGTTATCAAACTCTTTATCAATATCAATTGCCCAGTTTTGAATATGATAGAGTTATTATTATATGTTGTTATTTTTAATTGGTGTTGTGCTAATGACCCGTTATCGGTGTATTGTGAATTAATGTGAACACGCGTTTCGCGTTCAAAACCAAAAAATCATAACATGGCAGTTGTTGATATCAAAAACAATAAAAAAAACTTAGAACGTATCGAACGGTATTGTATGAGATGATTCGTAAAGGTAAGGTGGAATGTTTGATAGCCAACTTTGGCTATAGGCACAGTGCCAAAGTAACTCATATCTGATCATTAATTACCAAAACATAGTTAAATCGTTTCTGAATCCAAAGGCAAATTTAGGTCCTAGCTAACCGAACTCACGATTCCATTGAGAGACTTTTAACTCACTTACACTAAATGAATAAATGATGTTTAAATGTAAGTCCCAAAATTATTGTTACTTAGAATCCTTCCTTTCCTTCCTTCCTTCACCTTTCTAATATACGTATATTTTTAGTACAAATATGAAACTTATTTGTAAAGTCGTATAATCAATTAGAGTAAAATAACATAAAAAACCACATTAATTTATAAAACTAAACTTATTTTACCTTTCTTGTTTTGAAACGTTACTATACAGGACCCAACGATCAGGGTCACTTGCTTGGGTACCTCCGTTTTACCTATTTCTTTTCTGCCACAAAGTAGCAGTGCTTGCATTGCTGTGTTCCGGTTTGAAGGGTAAGATATGGCAGTGAAATTACCGGGTACCGTGACTTTACATCTGATGTCGCAAGTTGGCAACGTACACTGTGGTTCTTGTGGGGGTTGCAGATTTGCTGCGAATCTCATAAGAACCACGTGTACTATAGGCGACTGTTATCACTTATAATTAGATGGGCATTTTGCTTGTTTGCCAACGTATAAATGTATTAAAAAAAACTTATCATTGGATGAGATGAAGGCCATGTGCCTCGTCGTAGATAAAAAAAACAAAACACGCCGATAAGGGAACATGCAGTAACAAAATTTTCAGGCTGAACACGGAAACATAAACATTCAGCTACAGCCGATGAAATAAAAGTTTTCATAGCGCCATAACGCTTTATGTTTCAGCCGTCAGTCGTCCTATTCTAACGTTCTACTTCACCAATATATGAGTGAGTAGGACAAATATACGAGCAAATGTTACGCCTCTACCTCAGACCTTGAACGTTAGCTAAGAGCGATAAGAATGCAGTTTTTGAAATGAAATTTAATTTTGCATCGAATGTTTGCGGGGAAAATGCTGTCTACCTAAAACCCTTTTGGTGTTTGTTAAAAGAGAAATAAGCACATCGATTTCCGTTGAGAAGAGATAGTATATGAGAAAAGATAGGGGTAGTTATTTGTACTTTATTTGCAAATAAATAAATAACTATAACGATATCTTAAAAAGCTAAGATAATTTGCAAGTATGTAGGTGCTGCATAATCTGTTAAAAATTTATGTAGAGCACCAGATAATCATTGTTTAGGTGAAAAAGGAAAATGTCACCATCCTTTCTGGTTTTTTTACGACAAATAATTAAGTAACTAATGAGGCAATTCAACGCGGGGATGCTGCTTGCATTAGAGGCACATTGCCAAAGAGTGCAGTTTTTCTGCTAGTTTTTTTTTAAAGAATACAGTTTACTAATCTCTAACCCCTAAAAGAGAAGAATGCTTACATCATCAGTTCAGCATGGTAGAGGAATCCTTGAGATGATTACTACTAGACGAAAATACCTGAATAGCTTCAGAAAAAAACATGTTGGACGTGGACTAGGGTTTCCCGCGATTTCAGGGTGTTTTTGAAATCGGTTTTCATTCCAATAAATAAGGTTGAGTCTTCAAGCCACGGAGTGCCAGAGAGTATAAGCCAGACGACAAACAGTAGGTGCCAAAGCGTTATCTATACTTATCTGATGGAAGCATCGCGACTTCTCTCAATAGGTAACCTGTTTTCGCCTCCGATATCGCCTTTCCATCAATCATCGCGACCTGTCTTAAGATTTTGAGCTCTATAAGACATTTGCGGCCAAGCCCTGATAGATGCGAAGATGGCGGCCATCTTGGAAGATTGCGTCGCGCCCCTTTGTGTAAAAGTGATGAATTGATGTGAAACGGAACGGTTTCATTTAAAATTCCATTCATTGTTTCATTATTCATGGCTTTTGGCGCACTTTCAAAATGTTCAATTTGAAAAATTTGTTCGACTGGCGTTTAAAAGTCCGGGCCTGATTTTAATTAATTTTCATTGCAAATTTATTACATACGACAGGGAAGCTCTTGGCCTCACCTCACCTGGTAGGTGACGATGAGGCCGAAGGTGGAAGTGAGCTTCACCTGGACTCCACAACAGCCGAGGAACTGGCTATCTTACCTCTAATTGTCGGAACACAACAATACTATAAACATTGCTATTATGGCGACACACTTAGGTAAGGTGGTAGCTAGCCAGGCGGGATCAGAAGCCCTACCACTAACCATACTGAGCAGAAAAAATCTGCTCCCACGGGGAATAAAACCCCGGACCATCCGATCAACACCCGGTGGTCTCAACGTCTCGACCACGGAGCCGGTTAAATATTGGATTTCGACGAAAATCTGTGGAATTTTAAGTAGGACGAGTAATACTATTATTTTGATTTCATCGAAACGTTTTGTTTTCGTAGTAAAAATTAGTAGAAATCAGTCAAGCACAGATGACGTTTTACGCCAGACGCAGCCCCCGAAATTTGAGCCGTACCTAATAGGTATGTACTGTAATCAATTTTTGAATCTATTATAAAAGAAAGTCGTGTTGGTTACACTACTTATAACTCAAGAACGGCTGAACCGATTTGGCTGAAAATTGGTGGGGAGGTAGCTTAGAACCAGGAGACGGACATAGGATAGCTTTTATCGCAGAAATCACCCCTAAAGGGGGAGAAAAGAAGGGTGGAAGTTTGTATGAGGAATCAATAACCGCTGAACCGATTTAGATAAAATTTGGTATGGAGATAGTTTGAGTTGTGCGGAAGGATAACGAAGCGCGGACGAAGTCGCGGGCAAAAGCTAGTATAAATATAAAAGAGGAGGTAGGTATTAGTCGAAGTCGTAAAAGACAAACATTGGATATAAAGACGGCACTTAAAGTTATTTGAATTCAGCTCATTAATAAATTGTGTGTTTCTATAAAATTTATTGCTCAACTAGAACAAGTTGTACAAGTGGAGGACATAGTGCCTTAAAGCATTCCCTATCAGTCAACTATTGAGTTCATCAGATATTTGTAGCGGTACAGACATTGAAACAGATATTATAATACGTCGTAAGATATTAAAAAACAGTAACGGAAATAACCTTGATGATGTGATGAATCATCATCATGATCTATAAAATAAGAAAAATAAGAAAAATTATACTAATAAACAAATATGAAAAGCCTAGGTATTTCAAAATCCTCAAACAAAAGCAAAATGAAAAATAAAATTGGCTTATGTTTTGCCAAAAAAAATGTCGTGTAATGTTTTGATTCTATATTGAGAGAAGTTATTATCTTACTTTAAAGTGAGGCAATGCAACTAAACCGTACACTATTCCGATCAAAAACAGATATTTTGTGTACAATTCAGATTAATTCTCTAATATTAGATTCTCATGAAAAAAACATAATCCTATTATTTCATTAAGAGAAAGCAAAAGGAGCGAAGCCCATGCAGCCTCGTCATTTTATTCACCTTCAACCCAATTTGTTGTAGACAAACTAGAGTAGACACACAAAACGGCTGTTAAAACATATCGCAATGTTATTAATAAGCAAGCAGAAATTAAATAAGACGCCGCTATACACTTGTTGTCATTATTGTCACGACTACAGAGTATTTCTAACTTATTTTATGAACGGCATTCAAGTTTTAGGTTCCTTTGCCGGGATAAAGGGACTTGGTTGCTGCTAAATATTCTTCGCTCTTTACTTTTTTAGGATTTATGATAAAAATATCACTTCTTACATGACCTACATAACACTTTTTCAACTCTATTTTAGGGATCCATCCATACCCCAAAAGGGAAAAACGGAACCCATTCACACTTAAGATCACTTCGTTATCCGTGTGTCTGTCAATACCTCTCTTCTCGAGAACGTGTAGATATATCAAACTGTAATTTATGTCAAATTCACGGGTCTATCTATAATATTACAAAGCCGAATAGTTTGTTTGTTTGTTTGAACGCGCTAATCTCTGCTCTGGAACTATTTTTATTTTTATTTTATTTTCTTAAGGTACCCCAGTATTTGTTTACACTGTTACTTAAATTAAGTACTATACTATTTAACATTTATATACCGGGTGTAACTGAACACCCCAATAACATTTAAGGGGCATATAAGTTAGATACTAAATGGACCTTTCGTGCTTGTCTGAGACCTGGAACCCCAATACTTTCAGAGTTATTTGATTTTAAACTGAAAGCAAAAACTTTCAAGTGACAACCATAATCAGCTCTTAACACAAAAGAAATTTAAACACAAAATGACACATGACAGATGTGAGCGTAGTACGCTCCTACGCTTTTCGTAGGGCTGTCGGCGCTTAATACCAAAAAAATAATTTGATTAGTTTGTATGACGTGAGCGTAGTATTCCTCGTACGCTTACGTAGGGTTGTCGGCACTTAATACCAAAAAATCATTTATTTAGTTTGTATGGGAAAAAAATTTTTGGTTTCTTAGCCCAAATATTTTTCCTACAGAATCCCTACTTCTGATGGATACATATCCTTAAATGTTATTGGGGTGTTCAGTTACACCCTGTATAAGTGTCACAAATTTTTAAGGTGAACACTACATGACTATTGGTCCGAATTGAAAAAATATATAAAATATTTTTGTGTTCGATAGTCCATTTATCGAGGAAGGCTTTAGGCTATGTCCTACGCTACGACCAATAGGAGAGGAGAATCAAGGAAAAATATTGCCAAAACGCGAAAAATATAGAAGATACGACACTTAAGAACGTGTTGAAGTCTTTTAAGGTGAAACGTAGTTCGCGGGCACAGCTATCTATAATATTACGAAGCTGAAGAGTTTGTTTGTTTGTTTGTTTGCTTGAACGCGCTAATCTCAGGAACTACTGATTCAAATTGAAAAAATCTTTTTGTGTTCGATAGTCCATTTATCGAGGAAGGCTATAGGCTACATAACATCGCGCTATGTCTAATAGGAGCTGAGCATCAATGAAAAATGTTGCAAATACGGGAAAAAATTTATGACATCCACGCGAACGAAGTCACTGGCACAGCTAGTTTTAAATAAATGTAAAAATTTACGTTATCGCTCGGTACAGTTAACCACATGCATCCGTAACTTGACACCGAATTTGTGGTGAGACCAATTTGCAATATTATCAGCCCAACCATAGATAACTGACGGGTTTTTTGACTCGCATACTAACGAGGTTTTAAGCGACATTAATATTTATATTTTTTTATAGCACCAAGTTGGCGAACAGGCAATCTGTCCACCTGATGGTGAGTAACTGCCGTCTAAGAGTAATAATAATGTCCTCCTAACCAATATTCGGTCACGGCGGCCAATCTCAACAGAGACTAACCATCTGCGCAGGAGATATAATAGTGCACAAGTGACTGCGTAAACGCAAGTGCACTCTCTGTTCCTTCACTCGCCTAGTCCGATGGGACGGTTAGCCGACACGACCGGGGCGAGATCAGGCGCAGGACCCACTGTTTGACGTAGCTTTCGAAGCACGGAGGAGCTTGAGATGTTTTTTATTTTGGTCACCCATATTAGGACTGACCACAGCGAACGTTGCTTGAGCGCACGTGCTAATGCGCCACCAAGCTCCTCATCCTAATAGTCATAATAAAAAGATATACAGGGTAATTTTTAAACCATCAACAACCTTTCAGGGGCTGATTCTAGTGCTCAGATGCAACAACTTTTTGTATGGGACCAACATCGAAATCGCAAAAAAAACCACTTCTCCATACTTATAGGCTGACCAAAAAAGAAGTTATAGGTAATTAAAAGGAAATTAATAGTAAAACACATTTTAAAAAATAAACTTTTATTTTAATGCTTTAAAAAGAGGAAAATAATCTTTAATCTATTACCTACATGACACAATATTTAATGATAATATAAATGTTTGTCGCGGAATCGATGAGAATTTGATGTTGATGTTGGTAATTCTAAGAAAAAATATATGTTTTTATAAAATAGGGAAATCTCGCGACAAGCTTTTATATTCTAATATTAGATATTTTTTTATTCTTTTTATTGAAAATTTTTAAAAAATAACAAATAAAAACCATCGATAGATTCTGAACAAGCTCCTAAGAGGGTTCAGAATGTTTTTGGTACACACTGTATTTGTTAAAATCATGCTGAATTGGTTTTAACCATGTTTAAACCGATGTCCTGAGTCAAAAACAGTATTGTCTGATTTTACCAGTCGGCAGTGGTTTTGACCAGCTATGAGTTTTGACCTTATCATAGATACTATTACCTGAACCCAAAGAATTGTTAGATCTTTTTATATGTTTTACGCTATAGTATAATTATATTTAAATAATAAAAATGCCTACCTTAGGTTTGGCTCGAGCCCCTCGGTGGGGACGTAAATATGAACTTGGGCCTTATTCTGCTAGCGTTAACGCATTAGTGGCGTGTCAATAACGCTTCAATAGCATCGCTTTTTGAGATAGTTATTGTTGGTTAACCGATTACTAACTAAAACATTTCTCACTATTGACTTATTAAGAAATTATGGTACCAATAAATTGCACCGGCATATGCGTATAAAAGCGACAAAAGCAGTTTTATTGAAACGCTATCGAGACACGATAACGACAGTTAAGATTAGCGGAATTAGGCCTCTGATGTGAAGACGAATGGAAAATCTTGTTAATTGTAATTTTTTCAAGCTAAAATGTAATAAGTAATTTAGTAAATGAATGTTTAAGTGTTGTTGTTTTATGGAAAATTAAAAATAAATTGTACTTTTTTATGTATAAAGCTTAATAACACCCACATTCACAAAAGCTCTATAAAACGAGATAACAATTTTTATTAAAATTTGGTTCTGTGAAAAGGCAAGCAAACCAGCGATCTGATGTCAGTCTGCCTCTATAAATACGTTTCGTTACAACGTCTGTCTGTATATTTCAGGCGGCGGTACAGTCGCGAACAAGAGTGAATACCGCGGTACGTGAGTTCTGAGCTTGAGATTTTTTAAAATTACTAAACCTTTTGTAAAACTAAAGATTTTTTTGTTAGCTCTTCCATCAATTCCATTGCTAAAGACAAAACGAGAAACATAACAAAGGCCTTTGCAAGCATATTTTACTTAATAAGACATACATACTATAATTACAAGTAAAATGTTTTTAATTACTTATAGCCTCTCGGTGGCGCATTTAATTAAATTTCATTCCTTGAATTGAAAAGGGTTTCAAATATCACCTTACAGGACCCAAGTCAGCCGGCTGTCAACTCTAGTATGTCATTTTGAAAAACACTTTATATTCATTACTAGTTAATTAAGTTTTAATTGTAACAGCAATGAATATCAATTGTTTGTTTATTTATTTATTACTTCCATAGGTAACGTATATACAATAATGGTAAATATAGGTAGATATTTAAACAGATCAATCGACCCTGTAGGACCCTGCAGCGAGAAGAAAAAGGTTAAAAGCATAAATTTTATAAAAATTAAAACCTTTTTAAAGTGTCTTCTATTTTAAGTCCCATTTCGACTATTATATTTAACGCGTCATTCTCAAACTCGAAAATCTTTATTCAATATGACGTTTACAGGCACTTATTGGCGTCAAACAAAATACAAAATTCTAATTAACCACCAAATTAATTAAAGAAGTAACCAAATAAGACATGCATGGTATTATTTAAACCTTGTATGTAGATATACCCCATGCAACCATAATGAAGATGTATAAAATTCAAATAAAAAAAAATAACTCTAAACCTGTTCGGAAATTGGGAGAGCCTTTTCGAGAAAAACAGACAAGAAACTCGGAAGGTCAAAATTTTTTTGTCTCTTCTTTAAAATACCAACATTTTAAAGAAGAGACAAAAAAATTTTCTCCCAATTTTAACAATAATTATACATATTATTATAGTATTTTACAAACGTCCGACGATCTGGGAAAGGTCGCAGGAAGCCGCTGGATGCGGGAAGCACATGACCGTTGTGGAGATCCATGGGAGAGACCTATGCCCAGCAGTGGGCGTCGTGCGGCTGAGATGATGATGATTTCACAAACATAACTTTGGTTTTATAAAAAACTAGCTTTCAGCTCACGACTTTGTCTGCGTTATTTTTGTTTTCCCGTGGGAATTTTATCCGTGCCCACTTCAGAATCGTCTAGTGCCCACCACAGGATGTTAGGCTACCGTTTCAAAATTCTATAATGGACGCCAAACATTGATAACTTCAAACATATATCAAGGGCCAGGCCCGCCCCAGAAAAAAAATCAGTGAAACATACATTTTTTATGGAGGGCCTGGCAAATGACCTCCTCCCGCCTGATGTTAAGCGGTGAAAGAGTTCCAAATGAGTTGACAGATAGAGTAGGGACGACATCCACTATCCTACCTGCCCGCCCCTTGCAGGCCCAAAAGATGCTTTTTCACGAATCTTTTGAAGGAACCCATGTTGTAGGATGGAGGAAACACGTGCGCAGGTTGAGAATTGGGATGATGACTGAATTCTAATTTTTACGTCTCGTCATTAAATATTAAAATACCGTGGAAAAAGATGCTGTCCTGTGAAATCAGAATTAAAATCGGCTTAGAAATACATTAGATACAAGCATTTTAAGTTGTTAATTTGAAGGCGATTAGACAGAGAGATCCGACATCAACCGTGACGTCATAGTTGAGGACGGCCATATAAACTCCTTGTAAATTGCCGTTTTGCTAGAAAGAGATGGAGAAAAATCTTTAATACTTTATATCTTGGTTGGTTTTATAGTTATTCGAAAACCGATTTTGTCCTTTCTGTTTATTATATGAATGAGCTTCTATTAAAGCAGAAAATTTTTTTTAGTCATCTAGCCTATTCCATGTGTGGGATGAACGACAGAAGAAGGAATCTTGGAATTTTTTGGTACGGTGTGACATACATAGTTCTACGTCGCAACGTGATAGACGTGAGCGTTGAGTCGGTCAAAAGAAAAATCGGGCCGATATCGGGCATAAGCGGAGGTATAACTTTTCGATGGGGGGGGGGGGGGGGTCGGGTGTCCAGGTTGAAGACTTCAATTTGCCTAGTGTATAGGTACAGTGACACAGAACCCGCGCCTTTTAACTTGAAGGAAAACTTCATTGTATGTAGTGTACGTTGATTTTACCATACCTACGCCAATGTTATCGGGTCTACAAAAAGACGGTCATGTGGGTTTCCCGCTACCCGTAACGCGTGCTGCAAAATCCAAAACCCCTCTTCAAAGAGATTCCTTCCTAGGTTTGGGCGTATTATATCTGAAAACATTGTGATTTTCGAAATCTGTTAAGAATTCTTAATTGGACATTATTACGTAGCTGCTAACAGTTTGGCTGGGCTCTTTCGCACTTCGCCTCATGATTGGGCCATTGTACGTCCTAATCTACGTCTGCCTTCATCCTACTCCATCTATCCCAGGTTCCCCCAGAACGCCAGCAGCCTCTGTGGGCTACTACATGCTTCCGGCATAGATGCCGGGGAGTGGAGAAGTTTCGCCCGTTGATCGGCCACGCTTGTGCATTCCAAAAGGACGTGCTGTGGCGTTTCTTCTGCCTACATGTTCAAAGTGTTAATAAGAGATCAATACTGTTTAAATTTCGTTAAAGCTGTATACTATAGATCCTCAGTAGCCTGGTGGAGACGACTCTTTTTCTGTTTACAACGATGAGATAGATGGATAGAAACTTTACACACACACACAACAACAATTTACTATAAGCAAATAAGTAAGATACAAGGAAGTTATCAAAAAAATATATACAAAAAATATGACATATCAGTATCGCATACCTGTTTCCACACCATTATTATGTATATGTGCTGTAGCAACATAAAATGATTTTTTATTTTATCTTCTCTATAAATAAAAATGTATCGCCGAAATGTATGTACGCGCATAACTTCTGAACGACTACACCAAATTGGATAATTATTTTTTCTTTGTTTTCGTTATTGTCAGGACAAGGTTTGTATAAAAGAAAATGTTAAAGAAAATCTACAGAAATTTTCGAAAATATCCAGTCAGTTAGTTTTAAATAAAATAAAATATAAATTTAATAAACAAAGATAAAAAGATGATAACAAACAAAAACATTATTTTAGTAAATCATCGGATCTTTCGGATAATAAATACTTAATCATCACCTTTTTGAACAAAAATATTAAAAAAATACACACAACAAGTTTTAATTCCGCCTTCATTTTAATCCACTTAGGTCCAATTTCACCCATATTTGAACAGGTGGTTAGTTAACCAACAAACAAGTTTTATGAAATTTCTTCATACAATAAGTGTCAAAACACGATTGTTAGTACCGCCTGTTAGATGTTGTTGAAATTCGACCATAATCTCTTCGACTTTTTCACGCGTCTGTACCTTCAGAATAGATTTGACATTTAAACACTTCCTTCATTCTGATGTGAAACTAACAATACTATATTCCGAACTGAATTTACCGCGCCCTATTCCGTAGGTGATAGAGTTCAGATTGGAAGCGAAAAAAAACACTAACTTTTATATCCTACGCCCTAAATCGGATGAACATTCATTTGTTTTTAATAGTAGCTTACGAGCTGGGGAATAGGGACGGCAAAAATGATCTACTAACCTGAGTTTGAAAATCAGTTTCGCGTCACATTATAGGTAGAGCCATGGACTTAATAGTTTTGATTATTAAGTCCATGGGTAGAGCTGATATCTTTGCGGTGTACAGACAGCAAGTAAGTGAACCGTAGTTATATTTTCGCCAACCGTACCTCCACCTCACAGCCACATAAAGCCATGATGTGTTTCTAACTGAATAAGCTACCCTCGTCCTACAAATGCTGGTTATAGGTAAGCTAGCCAAGACGAATGTCTTTAATTCGTGCGATGTTGCCAGTATGACGTACAGAACTGAGACGAGACAGACGGACGGTAAACGAAATTATTTCTTTCGGTATACGGAACCCTAAAAATATTGGACACGTTTTTTTTCCTTTTTTTACACAATTAAAATCGTTCGACGATTTATGTTTTGAAATATCGCATAACATCATAAATGTAATTAAATTTTCTACTTGTGACGTAGCGTCTGTTTTTTTATATCCCAGAAGAACCACAGTGTACGTTGCCAACTTGTGACATCAGATGTAGTCACGGTACCCAGTAATTTCACTGCCATATCTTTCACTGCCAAACCGGAACACAGCAACGCAAGCGCTGCTGCTTTGCGGCAGAAATAGGTAAGACGGAGGTACCCAAGCAGACGTCCCTGTACAGAGTTTCCCTCCCGGTTTCTTAAGAATTGCAGAATTTTATCCCTATTTCACCAGAGGGAGACTCCGCTCTATTACCTATTTCTACCGTTAAGCAGCGGTACTGGCATCGCTGTTCCGGCTTGAAGGGTAACACAGGCAGTAAAGTTCCTTGGTGTACTTACTGTGACTTGACTTTTGGTGTAAGATTCGCAAACCTTACACGAACCACGTGTGCTATAGGGGACTATAATAATGTCCTCCTAACCGATATTCGGTTACGGCGGCCAATCTCAAAAGAGACTAGCCATCTGCGCAGGATATATTATAGTGCACAAGTGACTGCGCAAACGCAAGTGCACTCTCTGTCTCTTCACTCGCCTAGTCCGATGGGACGGTTAGCTGACACGACCGGGGCGAGATCAGGCGCAGGACACACTTTAACGTGCCTTCCAAAACACGGAGGAACTTGAGATGTTTCGTATTTTGGTCACCCATCATAGGACTGACCACAACCAACGTTGCTTAACCTAAGCAAATTGTTCGCTGAGCGCACGCGCCAATGCGCTACCAAGCTCCTCGTAGACGACTATAGTTACTCACCATCGGGCAGCTTGCTTGATTGCCAACTTTAATTATATAAAAAATGTGAAAAACAACTTGTCTTTCTCTTCATTTTCATTATTGCTGCGATTTGTGCACATGCAACACTAGACTTGATTATTGGTGGGATGTTTACATATACAAGACTTACGGTTATAATAAAATACTTAAGTTTCCATATACTTACTTACCGATTTCAATATATCTATCTGTCTGTGGAATTGTTTACTGGCGATAGAGTGTAGACGTATTATGTTCGACTGTATATATTTTTAATAAAAAAACGGAACCTTTATAGGATCATCGTGTGTCCTTCTGTCTGTCGGTCACAGTCTAATATCTCCGAATCTACTTGACCGATTAAGTTGAAATTTGGTACACATATAGGTATTGTTGTGAAGATCTTAAATATTTTTTTTTTGTAATTTACAAATAAATAGTTTCCAAGTTATTCAAGAAAATTGACCATCCCCCCCCCCATGTCTCCGAGACTACTGAACCTAACATTTTGAAAAATTACAGAAATTAGTTTTCTACTTATAGATTATAGGAAAACCTATAAGAAGTCCATGATATTAAAATAACATGGTAAATCACTCAATATAGGTAACATCGCGAGGAACCCTCTTCACGCGAGTTCAACTCGCACTTGGCCGGTTTTTGAAAGAAAGAAAAATGTTTATTTGGTATTATTGACTGAATAACAATAAATAACTTATAACTAAATATCAATAGGTACCAAAATGGTCCCCACTCAGTATACGGACGTGACCACTGGTATTCTGTGGGGCCGGTTATAAGACGGCGGTAGCCCAGCTATAAACAAGCAGCAACTCACCAGTTCGAAAGACTAATAACTTATAAATAATATTAAGCATATAAAGAAAATCATAAACAATCACAATTAACACTATAAATATAAAAAAAAATATATTAAAATAAAAAAACAGCAATCTATACTAATATTATAAGGAGGAAAGACTTGTATTTTTATGTTTGTATTGAATACGTTCCGAAACTACTAGACCGATTTCAAAAATTCTTTCATCATTAGAATGCTACATAATCCCTGATTAATAAAGGCTATTAAATTATTTTTTCTACGGGAAAATATAAAATTCCTACGGGAAATTTGGGCGGAGCGTCTCACCCCCCGAACGGTGGCCCTCCTGCGCAGGCCGCAGAGGGTCTTTGCCACCCGGGCCGTGCGGGCCTACCGCACGGTCTCTCACGGGGCGGCCTGCGTTCTAGCGGGCTCGCCTCCGTGGGATGTCGAGGCACGCGTCCTTGCGGCCGTGCACCGACATCGGGTGGCAGCGAGGAGTCGGGGGGAGCGCCCCCTCCAACAGGAGGTGGCAAGCACAAGGTTCCTGGCGCAGAGGGAGGCTCTCCGCCAGTGGGCCGAGACGCTCGCCCACCCAGCTGCCGGCCACTGGACGATCGAGGCCGTTCGTCCAGTGTTGGAGGAGTGGGTTGGGCGCCGGCAGGGCAGCCTCACCTACCGGATGGTGCAGATGATGACCGGGCATGGCTGCTTCGGCCATTATCTGCACCATGCCGCACGAAGGGAGGAGACGCCGCAGTGCCACCACTGCGGCGCTCCAGACGACACGGCCGGACACACCCTCTCGGAGTGCCCGGCCTGGCGACCCCAGCGCGACGCATTAGCCCTCGCGCTGGGTCTAGGTAGGGGTGCGCCCGTCGCGCTGGCCAGCGTCACACGCGAGATTCTGACCAGCGCAACGGCGTGGGAGGCTGTTGCCTCCTTCTGCGAAGATGTGATCTCGCAGCTACAAGCTCACCTTCGGTGAGCTAGTCTTACGTTAGCGTTTCCCTCGATTTTCATGGGATTCCATTATCAGATCCTGACTTTGGCGACATTGAGACCACCCCAGGAGTATACTCTATCGAATACAAAACGAATTTCGAAAATCGGTCTACAATTGGCGGAGTAATCGCGTAACATACACACAAAATACGTTGGACACACCTTAAAATTTAAGGGTTTTCTTCGATTTTCATGAGATTCCGTCATCAGATCCTAATTTTGGTGACCATGGGACCACTCTTGGAGTATATTCTATCGAATACAAAAAGAATTTTGAAAATCGATCCACAATTGGCGGCGTAATCGCGTAACATACACACAAAAAAAAACATACGTATCGAATTGAGAACTTCCTCCTTTTTTGAAGTCGGTTAAAAAGTAGTGAATTTGGAAATTCGTATTCAAATCGTACAATTTCAAAATAGAATTTGTATTTTATTTTAAACGCGTCTTTTAGTACAACCATTACATTTTAGCTGTCTCAAGGGTTAACATTTTTCTTGGAAATCCATTCTCGCGAAATTTCACATTTGAATTGTTACAGCTATTACGATTAAATTCAATTAGTTTTTACGATAGTGTCACTAATGATTTATGCACTACTCTTATTGGCGGAAAATTTTATATATTATTCCATGTCAAAACATGCTCTAACAACTGCAAAATAAGGCACATAACTGGGCAGCGAAGCTCTTAGCTGCTGTGCTTAGTACATCCCTGGACAACCCTATTTACGAAGTTAACAATTCAATTACGTAACTGGCACACAATATGCGACTTAACGAGAAAGCGTTAAGAGACAATTTCCTGCAAGTTTAAGCGGAGGTGTGTTGGCGAGCGAATTTAACCGCTACAAATGGACCGTTAAGACACAATTTCCTATAAGCCGTTTAGGTAGCGCAATGCTGCAGTGACGTCACAATGCGTAGCCGCTCGAAATAGGTCACTGGGTATGCAGTATAACGCCGCCAATTGACGTTGAGCTGTTGCCACTGCGTATTGATTGCAGTGGGGAGGTCAACTTACGATGGCCAGCGTCCAGTGTAAGCTGAGCTCGCCCTTCGCTAGTTATTTCATGCAAATTATTGAGACACCGGGACCTTTTCATAATGGATCCGATCCTTTCAGTATTATTGACCTGGTGATTTGATGTAAAATGCTGATGAATTGCAGGTGTGATGTATGTATGAACTAGTAGATGTGGAATTCGGATATATCGCGAGGTCGGTTAACTCACTAAAATCTATACTAAAATTATAAAGCTGAAGAGTTTGTTTGTTTGTTTGAACGCGCTAATCTCAGAAGCTACTGATTCAAATTAAAAAATTCTGTTTGTGTTGGATAGCCCATTTATCGAGGAAGGCTTTAGGCTATATAACATCATGCTATAGCTAATAGGAGCTGAGCATCAATGAAAAATGTTGCAAAAAAGGGAAAATATATCTTCTAATCCGGAGGTCCACGGCTCGATCTTGCCATATATCAGTGTATTTTTCGATTTTCGAATTTCATATGTACGCATTTGCCAACGCTCCCACGGTGAAGGAAAACATCGTGAAGCAACCTGCATTCATCTGCGACGAAATTCAAAGGAGTATGTGAAGTGCGTGGTTGACTAAGGCCTAAACACCCTAAAGATAGAAACAAACTATTGTGTCGTGTCGCGTCAGAAGCGTATCGATTTCACACATTTAATATGGCTAGAAACACATTGGCGCCACAACACAACACACTGTAAAAATGTGTTTCTAGCCATATTAAATGTATGAAACCGATACGCTTCTGACGCGTCACAACACAACAGGACACAATAGTTTGTTTCTGCCTTAACTTAGGGTAGGCTCGAGCCCCTCGGTGGGGACGTGTATGGGTTGTTATGATTATGATGCTGATAGATCAGTAGGGATTAAGCTTGAGATGTTTGTAAGCACTCTCTGTATTCACATTTACGTTTGTCTTTTAAAATGTAGCATGTATTAGCATTAAGGAATAAATCTCGCACTCATCTCATTCCATTGATTTTTAAGCTTCCATGCCTCAAAAGGAAGAAACGGAAACCTTATAGGATCACTTTTGTCCACCTGTTCGTCTGTCTGTCAAGCAAGACCCTTTTTCTCAGGAACGCGTAGAGATACTTACTGCACTGTTGGTCTCAAATACTGTGAATTAATCATACTTGTACTTATTTGTTAGTTAATGCTATCAAAAGATATGACCATTTATGTTGCATATTTACACAAGGGAATCAAAGCTTATTATAGATAGGTATATTCACGTAAGCACACGTTCAAGCAGGTGGATTATGAGCACTATCCTTGCATGAGACTATGAGACTGATCTCTCATGACGTTAGTCTCGAGCTAAAGTAATGTTTTAAATTATATTAATATATGTATATGTATGTATGTGTGTATATGTGGTACGTATGTATTAGGTGGAAAGTATGTATAGAAACGTCACTCTGTTCAATATTTTAAAACAGCTTTGAATCCGAAAATACAGTAATAAATGGCACATAAGTTACACCAATAGACGTGCATTTTTATTGTCTAGAAAATTGCAAGAATACATTTTTTATTTCGTATCCCAGTTTTCCAAAAATCGATTAAAACGTGTAAAAAGTAACGTTTTGGTTTGGTCACCGCGCGTAGCGACATTTGAAGCTATGCAATTGTGAACTGTGTTACCTTGCAATACAGTAGTCGCCGTGCACGTGTTGATTTCCTCGGTAACCTCGCCTTAAGAGGAATTCGTACAGCCCGTTTTTCCAAACAAACGTAGTCCCCTGTTTCCTTCCTGGATAATGGCACTAGTGTCTCTATTTTTTCCAATAAAATCAATGGCCACTATAAGCATGTTCCTATGTTTTCCTTTTTTTATTCGGTCAATTATCAAAAGAGATTTTAAACCTTCAAAAACCTAAAAAAATCGACCCAATTTTCTGCGGTATTCAAACGTCCAGGAAACAAATTGAAGAAAATTATATGAAAAAAGCAAAACATAGAAACACGGAAAAAGCCTTGCTTTAATTTTTAACGCAAAAAGTAATTAAATCGGTCAATTTTTCGCGGAGAAAACAGGCGACTACGAAACGTATATTTTGTGTACTTTTCATAGGTATGCAGCATTTGTCCCTATCGCGCTCAGTTCAGTTGTTCGGACATACAGCGCGACAGCAATACATTTTACAAATACCTATTTTTTTTCGCTCGACCTGGGTGTTTCCGTAATTAGTCGCGAAACTCGGTGTGCTAGTTCAACTCGCACTTGGCTGGCTTTTCAATTGATCATAGGACCAATTCTGCTAATAGGTTACAGCCGAATCGAAGCTGAATCGTTGCTATCGACCAATCAGAACGTCACATTATCACGTCATCGAACAGTAACGCAATATACGCGCTCCGATTGGTCGATCGCAACGGTTTAGTTTCGATTAGGCTGTAACTTATTTGCAGAATTCTGCTAGTTCGCCAACTTTGCTCAATATAAAAAAAAACTGTATTTTTTGTCCGCAGGAACGCAGCGGGCTGGACAGCATGCGTTCACTAGAACATTACCTCACAGACATCATGCGGGCAGATACTTCAGAACACATGAAGGGTGAGTTTTAAGCTTTTAATGCTCTATTGATGGTCAGTTTTAAGGAGTCCAGGAACCTTACTGTTATCGCTTAAAGCAATGTTAACACAATGTTAACGGCAAACGCACACGACCGTCTTTTTATATGTCCGATAATCGGACCGACTCTTTATAGGTCTGATAATCGGACCGACTTTTTGTAGATCCGATAATCGGATCGACTAACGTAGATCCGATAATCGGACCGACTTTTTGTAGATCCGATAATCGGATCGACTAACGTAGATCCGATAATCGGACCGCCTTTTTGTAGGCCCGATAATCAATAGAAATCAACTGTACAAAGTCAAGTTTTTTGACTATTTGTATTAATATATAAAATATATTATATTTAGCGGGAATTTGATTTAGGTAAGTATGCCTATAAAATATAAATTACACACGAACCAGAGCGGTTGGTAAAAATCATCACTCAAAAGAGCACTCGAATTGTTATTAAGTTACATTGATAAATTGCCTAAAGATGATTTTGAATGTATTAGGTATATTGTGAAGTTAGAAAAATGTTCCCTCGCGCATCTTTTGCAGAAAGGTTAATAAATTTTCTCTTCGACAAGAGAGGAAAATATCAATTTCTAGGCACACCAAAGACTCCGATTTTTTTCTGTACGCTGTCTTCCTCACATCCACGATTCGTTTGGAAACAGCATAATAATATCTCGTGCGACATAAGTCGTAGTCGACTTCACAGTCGCATGATGCTGTTCTTCTGAATTTTTGAATCGTTCGCCACTGGTAATACCAACATAGTAAGATACATTGTACATATTCCGCATTCATCATCACAGCCCATATACGTCCCCACCGAGGGGCTCGAGCCTACCCTATATTAGGGTGATTAGGCCTTAGTCAACCACGCTGGCCCAGTGCGGATTGGTCGACTTCACATACATCATTGAATTTCTTCGCAGATGTATGCAGGTTGCCTCACGATGTTTTCCTTCACCGTAGGAGCGTCAGACAAATGTACATATGAAATTCGAAACGAAAAACACAATGGTACATGGCGGGTCTCGAACCCCGACCCCCCGATTGGAAGGCAAGTGCCGAGTCCACTGCGCCACCGACGCTCCTGGATTGATATCGCACTGCGCATTATATTCCGCATTATAGCATTATAATTGCCATCAAATAATGTAATTCGTAATGTTATGAGACCGACTAAACTTATTAGAATCGACCATAACCTATATACCTATATACTACCCACCTATATATATATACCTTCCTTAACAATTAGTAATGGACTTCCGAAAAATAACTTCGGACATCATTAATTTAACGTACACTGTGGTTCTTGTGGGGGTTGCAGATTTGATTGTACTATAGGTGACTGTCACCACCTACCATCAGGTGAGCAGTATGCTTGTATGTCAGCTTATTTGTAAAAACAAAAGATGTCTCAGCCAGTTTAATTTATTAGCTGTGATGCGTGACCGCCTTCTGGCGTTAACTTATTGCGTAGCATGGAGACTGGAACATACTAATGAGTTAAACACGATATCCTTTTAGCGTTCCAAGGGCCAGTTGTTTCCAGATACAAACTGTATTTGTTTACGAATTCAATATTATAGAGTTAGTTTGGAGTTTTGGTCCTGCTGTAGCATTTATTCCAGTAAATAATCGACTTTTATTTGGCAATATCAACTTCTTAAATACATTTTTTTACAATATCCTATTTACACAAAAGATAATTTTAAACAACGCAATCTATATAAATAAAAATCAATGTATTACTATGTTTGTTTGTCCTCTATGCGTTCCGAAACCATTCATCAGAATGTAATGAAACTTTAAAGAAATGAAACTAGCAAAAAAAAAAACAAAAAAAAGGCATTTACGTGGCATTGCAACGCATGCCGGGTACAGCTAGTATATTATATAATACGCCCAAAGAACTTCAGGATTCGTATTTGCACAGTCGACTATAATATCTCTTTGATGTTGAGTTCTTTCAGGATCGAAACATTAGTTCGGTGCGCAGTCCATGGAATTCTGAGCATGCGTATCCAACACCACATCTCCAGGGCGTCTATCCTGCGACGATCCTGCATCCTCAACGATCACGTCTCAGCTCCGTATAGAAAGATTGGATAGACCAGCCAGCTCATCAGTTGAACCTTTACGTTTCTGGTTATTCTGTGATCTTTTCAAATCTTTGCAAGCTTTTCCACCGAGGATCTAGTCGCAGCGCAACGTCTCTGTCTGAATTTCATCCTCGCATCCTCCAGCGTTGGTGATAGTGGAGCCCAAATACACGTATTCCTGACTAACTAGTACCATGATTACACGTACCTAAATGTTTCCCCGTGAAAATAAATAAGCACTATCATTATTTGCTTCGTATAAAATCAAAGTAGCCCACTCAAAGTATCCACATAGTATTGCAGTAAAACTCAAAAACGGCTTGACCGATTTCAATTTGTATTTTTTCTTTTGTTCACTTTAGTTCAGGGGTGGTTAAATAAGAAAAACAATAGGGTAAATCCTAAAGGAAAGCTGAAAAAGAATATTAAGTAATTTATTTGGAAAATCACGATACACTTTGCGTTTTTTATTAACCGTCTTCAAAAAAGGTGGAGGTGTATGTTACGCGATTGCGCCGCCAATTGAGAACCGATTTTTAAAATTCTTTTTGCATTCAATAGTGTATACTCCTGCGGTGGTCTCATTGTCACCAAAGTCAGGATTTGATGATAGAATCCCAAGAAAATTGAGGAAAACCCTTAAATTTTATAGGTACGTCCAATGGGTTTCATATTTCTTCCGAAGCTATTCAGGTATTTGCGTTTGGTGGTCATGAACCGAACTGATGATGGAAGGATCCTTAGCTTTTAGGATGGAGACCCTGTACCAGGGTCGTCTGCTTAGGTACCTCCGTTTTACCTATTTCTGCCGCAAAGCAGCAGTGCTTGCATTGCTGTGTTCCGGTTTGAAGGGTAAGATATGGCAGTGAAATTACTGGGTACTGTGACTTTACATCTGGTGTCACAAGTTGGTAACGTACACTGTGGTTCTTGTGGGGGTTGTAGTTTTGCTGTAAATCACCACAACCACATGTATTATAGGTGACTGTTACCACTTACCATCAGGTGGGCAGTTTGCTTGTTTGCCAACTTCCTGCAATAAAAAAAAAGTTTGAGGTTAGTTTTTTAAATACAACATGACGACACGTTTAGCGCAGAGGTCGAGTGATCACCTACTGCGCAACAGGTCGCGGGTTCGATTCCCGTACGGGACAAATGTTTTGTATGGTCTACAGAAATTTGTTCCGGTCTGGGCGTATGTGCATGTGATATTCTATGTTTGTAACTGCACCCACGACACAGGAGAAAATCCTAGTGTGGGGCAACGTTTTTTTTTAAAAAAAACAGGGTGTAATTTCAATCACCTTCGGTGAGCTGGTAATAAATTCATTAAAAAAGATAAATATAAAAAATTACAAAAAATAACACTGGGAATTTAAAACTAATATAAGAATAAGTACAGACCACATCACATTTCTACAAAAGTCGGTGCCAAATTTTTATATTATTTTTTAACTTTGTGTTTTTGAAGTCTGTTTTCATTTTTTGTATTTTGTTTCTATCTGTCATCTGTCAAGGGGATATGAAGTTTACCGTGTCAGATAGTACTAAGGTAATTTGTGCGGAACCCTCTTTGCGCGAGTCCAATTCGCACTTAGCCAGTGACATTAATATTCATCAATGTGAAAAGAGATCGTAGATATCGAGTCTTTGATTCAGTTTGATATCTATACACGCTTCTGAAAAAAAGACTTTCGACAGACAGACAGACAGACAGATTCCGTTTTTTCCTTTAGAGGTGCGGAACCCCAAAAATTTACATAGGCACCTAGATCAATTTGTTATGTTTTCGTTATTGTTCCATTGATCGGTTTAGAGCCAGTGCCGTCATGTGTACCAGATGTAGAGTTCACCTGGATATGGTATAAGAGTGATATGTTGCATTTTTTTATTGCAATTAAGTTGGCAAACAAGCAAACTGCCCACCTGATGGTAAGTGGTAACAGTCACCCATAATACACGTGGCTCCTGTGAGATTCGCAGTAAAACTGCAACCCCCACAAGAACCACAGTGTACGTTGCCAACTTGTGACTTCAGATGTAAAGTCACGGTACCCAGTAATTTCAGTGCCATATCTTACCCTTCAAACCGGAACACAGCAATGCAAGGACTGCTCCTTTGCGGCGGAAATAGGTAAGACGGAGGTACCCAAGCATACGACCCCGGCACAGAGTCTCCCTCCGGTAAAATGTTGTTCGTCTAGCTTCGATTTATTCAATTTTTAATTAAAAAAATTTTTTTTTAACTAAAAATTAATACATCCATTTACAATAAATGTAAATTGGTAGACAATGTATAATGTATCTTTGATCATGACTTATTGTGTCAGACGTTATTTTTAGGAAGTCCATTACTAATTGTTAAGGAGTAGGTATATAGCAAAACTTCCGAAAAAATGTCGGTAGATGGTACTAACTACGCAGGCCAATGGTGCACCGCCCGCCCTCCATCAATCGCAGCGGCAGCCACCTCATCATCACAGCTCGTATACGTCCCCACCGTGGGGCACGAGCCTGCCCTAATAACTAGTTATATTACGGCGATTAGGCCTTAGTCAAACCACGCTGGCCCAGTGCGGATTGGTTGACTTCACATACACCTTTGAATTACTTAGCAGGTGTATGCAGGTTTCCTCACGATGCTCTCCTTCACCGTAGGAGCGTCAGATAAATGTACATATGAAATTCGCGAAACGAAAAACACATTGGTGCATGGCAGGATCGATCGCGGGCCTGGCGATTCTACTCGGGGCACAGTCCAGTGCCGAGGCCACAGCGCCACCGACGCTCCTACTCCTCAACATTTATCGTTGATCAATTTGCCACCATGGACCTATAAAATTTGCCACGTGATTTAGCGATGACATTTGTATCAATCCTATACATTTTGTTCGTTTTCAACTTCGTTATCGCTTTTGAATTGTTACTTTGTCTATTCCCCCAGAGTATAGTGTCCTCCTAACCGATATTCGGTCACGGCGGCCAAACTCAACAGAGACTAGCCATCTGCGCGGGAGATGTTATAGTGCACAAGTGACTGCGCAAACGCAAGTGCACTCTCTGTTCCTTCACTCGCCTACCGATGGGACGGTTAGACGACACGACCGGGGCGAGATCAGGCGCAGGTTTTGTTTAACGTGCCTTCAGAAACACTGAAGGACCTCGATATGTTTCGTATTTCGGTCACCCATCACAGGTCGGACCACAGCCAATCGTTCGCTGAGCGCACTCGCCAGTGCGCCACCGAGATTATTACATTGCGCTTTATTTATTTTTAACGGACTTCAAAAAAGGAGGAGGTTCTCAATTCGATGCGTATGTTTTTTTTGTGTGTATGTTACGCGATTACGCCGCCAATTGTGGAACGATTTTCAAAATTCTTTTTGTATTCGATAGAGTAAGCCCCAAGGGTGGTCCCATAGTCACCAAAGTTAGGATCTGATGATTGGATCCCATGAAAATAAAGGAAAACCCTTAAATTTTAAGGTGTGTCCAACGTGTTTTGTGTGTAATAAAATTGTGGATCGATTTTCAAAATTCTTGTTGAATTCGACAGAGTATACGCCTCGGGTGGTCCCAAGGTCACCAAAGTCAAGATCTGATCATGGGATCCCATGAAAATCGAGGGAAACGCTAATTGAATACCAGCTCACCGAATCGTAGTAATCGGTAGAGTCAAAAGACTATCGACTAAACTCTACAAATGAAAATTGTTTGTCGCTTCCAGCGACTCTATGTAGAGTTAGCGTATTGCGCAAGTGTCCTCTGTGCGCGGCCTCGTTCACCTTTTGTTAGACAACCGGCCGCGCGCACTGTTGACACTCGCTACTGAGCAGTAGTTAAACATTATGTAGAGCTTGAATTGTAGAGTACTTATTTTTCATTTATTATCCAACATTACAATGTCTTTTATATTTTTTTATCTATTCAGCAGTTACTTAAGCTGGTTTGCTTATATGTAACAGCGAGTTGTACTTACAAAAGAACGCTTTATATGTACAAATTTTCCTATGTGCTATAATAGGTATAGAGAGTTTACTATTATATTATTATTAATAAATATATATAATTTAACAGTACATATACATCGACGATGTAACAAATATAACCCTCTAGTACTGTCTGGAGACATGTAAAATGCTCTCTTTTATCTTTTTGAAAGTTTTTGTCTTATAATATAATATTCTAATATATCTTTAGGTAATTGATTTAATGTATCTGGAAAAATATATTCTAACATCCTTTCTCCGTACGTGTTGTTTGCTTTTGGTATTAGAAATTCCCTTAAATAACATAATTCTTCTCTTGACATATTTTAGGTTATTTATTTGATTTGTGTTAGTAGAGTTGGGAGTCATTTTATTTTTTTCTGATATTTATATTCATACATTCAATTTGTCTACCGTTTCTGTCTACAACGTATTATACTGCGTCTGTTTTAGACAATTATATCAGTGGCCGTTATAGATAAAAAAATACTTTAGTTTGCACCAGTATATACACAAAAAAACAGCAACATAGGCGACCTTATCACCGTAGGCCGTAATTTAAAAATAATCATTATTTTTTCTTTAGTGACAATCATTTATTAAACTCTGAGAGGATAGTTAGCTTTCAAAATTGACAGCTAATTCTGGAAATGGATTGTTTGATTAAATAATTCTGCTAGCTTGCTTGACCTCTTTAGGAAACCAAGAGGCCGTTCCCAAAAGGAAGGTGCTATTATTCATAACCATATCGAAGGTTTCGACCTTATCGTCATTATTTTATCATCAGGTGGGATGAAGGCCGAAATCTCTGATGTTGTTGACTGAGATTGTAGAGTTTGTTTGTTTAAATATGTATGTTATCAAAGCGATAATTGAAATAATAATATGTAAGTATATCCCAGTTAAAAACGATGGTGGAATAAGATATTTTTGACGTTTATGCTTTTGAATGATGAATAAATCAATAAAAAAAAATTCGTCTCGGGCGGGATTTGAACCGTTTTCGGGATTGGCTTATGCATTTGTCATTTTTTATGAGATATTAATTTTTTTTTTCATTTATTTTGGCACTAGCAGTCACAACAATAATTTCTTTATAGCTAGAAAATTACTTTACATATTAGGCACGGAGTGCCGAAAACTACATATTATAATTAAATATTGGCTAAAATGACAACTTTCAAAAACAAAACAGTGTTAACAAAAAATAAAACTGTTAAAATGTATCATGAATTTGAATTAATTCATCAAAAAGGGTGTCTATTCTTATCTATAAGTACTCCAGCTTAGTATGTTTTTTAAAATATTTCCATTATAAAAAAGAAGTTCAATTGAAAATAAATAATAGACTTATTTCTTTTAGGTATGACACCAACAACTAAAAAATATACAGTTAAACACTTCTTTTATACACCTTATAATAAAAATAAAAATTGATTTTTCATGAAAAGTTGCTTTCCTAGATTATTTTCAGTCTTTTGACAACTGACCAATAATACGATGGTGATTTGACATTTTTTTTATAAAAGCTGAAGTAATTCTGCGTGCATTGCGTGTCAAACAAAATTTATTGCGCTGCCTGAAAAGTCGGCCCTTAAACACTGCATGACAGTTGACATTTCGAGCATTGGCTTAGAACTAAACGGTTAAAAATAGCCGCAGTCATAGACTGCGATGTCTAAAGTCACGAGGTTTACACACCTATAACTACTAATTGACTCGAAACCGTCCGAATCGCGGCGCTGAAAATTTTCAGCGGCTCTCCGCGTTCAGATGACGCCTTAAAACGGTCCGGTCATAGCTGAACTGCTAAGCGGCAGAATCAGGTACGCTACAGACAATGTAATTATCTTTCGGGCTGGTCGCATTCTAAATTTGTATGCACTGCCGATAACAATCGCTTGGTTGGTTTTACTTGTAGTTTTATCTCGTAGTCAGTTCGCGAGCGCGCGCCGCTACGCAAGCGTGTGTCGCGAGTCAACATTTCCGTATCCCGTGGGCGAGTGATCTATTTTTATTTACACGAATATTCGAGTTCCAGTGCAGTGAACCCTGTGTGTGATCTGTGATTGGCAGCACCCTGACGGAAGTCGCAGGTGATCAGTCGAGTCAAGCGACCGTTTAAAAATGTTTGCTCGACAATTGACAGATTGAAATGCGTGATTTTCGTTTCTAAATAAAAACATTTATTTCACAAGCAGTTATCCGTGCGGTGACAGGCTTAGGCAAATAAGGTACGTCGCTTTTCATCCTGTGGATGTCGTACAAACAACTAAAGTTTCACCGCAATTATACCTCTGCGCAGTAACATGCAGCCTGAAATATGTAAATAAGGCGGGAAAATCTGTTACTACAACAAGGGGATGAGTTACCAAAACCACCCAATTGGGTACGCAGTAGGACTCTGGTCTAACAGCGGAAATTCCCCTGTTGTCCCAATACTCGGCCACATACCCCTCACAGAACCCCCTATGGGGGACATTTCCCGAATCCGTCCACCGCAGTACTGCATCCTCTTCGCCTAAGACACGTGTTCAGTGAGAGGAATACGGTTTTAAGTGACTAGTAATTTAGCGGAATCAATATAAGGTTCAAATCGAAATATGTGTTGGGGTAGTTTATGAAGCGCCAATTGCTTAATTTGATTTACATATTTATATATAATACTTTATTGTACACCAGAAAAAAACAGATAGAACGTACTGTTCTTAATGTACAAAGAAAACTTAATGTACAAGGGCGGACTTATATCTATAAGAGATCTCTTCCAGCCAACCCAAGTAGTAGTGTGACAGGTTGAAATTGCAGGGCCTGAGTGTTTAAGTCACTGTAGACTTATGCAAATGCACACATATCTACAAAAATATACATACATAATATACACTTTTAACCCGATCACGGGGGAATTAACTTTACATTTAGTGTTCATTTTGATCCATCTCCATACATGCCGAGTTTCATCGCAATCAGTAGTGGTTTCTGCGTAAAGTAGTGAATAACAACTAAGTGAATAAGTAAATAGCTCAAAGTAGTAACTAATTGTGGACTCCGCGTATATTTTCGAGGTAACAATATAGAAGGTGATAATAAAATGTCCAATGTCGTTAAATCTAATATGCTATAGCGAAATCTAAGATGCTTGCTTATTCATCTCTGTGTTAAAAACTCTACTGTCAATTAAAAAAAATCAGCGCTTTAAACAGGAGAGTCATTCTCGCGCTCCACAGAATTTTACAACTCAGTTTGTTTAACAAGAGAATCATTCTCTGCCCGTCTGTATTTTTAATCTCATTTTCCAATACGTATTTTAATATGAAATACATAATGAAAATAATAAGAAATAACGAAATACTATTTAGTTGTACCTAAATGCTATGAAAATATTTCTAATCTATCTGAACTATTATTATAAAGATAAAAAAATTGTGTCTATATATAACGAATATACTGAAAAACTACTGGATCGATTTCAAATATTCTTTCACCATTAGAATGCTACGTTATTCCTGATTAACGCGATGAGGCTACAAATTAATTTTTCCTAGGGGAAATTATAAAATTCCCACGGGAAAACAGAAACAATACTTAATAATATATAGCTTACGAACTAACATACATCAATCATTATTTTTGTTAGTATAAAAGAATTTATAAACCTTTAATTAACAAATGTTTCGTTTTTTATCGTATTATTTGTTTATTTTTTTACTTTTTATCTTGTATGAATTTCGTACGCAAAAATGTGTAATTTGAACACCCAGGAGCTAAAAGTGGAATAATCCTATATTTCTAAACCTTTTTTCACAAGCACGACAAAACTTAACATGTTTGGAATAAATCGCAATGAAATCACGAATAACATGCAATTTCAATTAACGCTACGAGCACTTGTGTTTTTTATATTTGTGACGTTGCATTCTATTTAAAATTATACATAAACTAGCCGTAATTGTCAAAAAAAATTGGATTAGCCCTATCCCTTATCACCTAGGGGTATAAAATATAGCCCACGACCTATTCTCAGACCTAGTAAATATACACAAAACATCATAATTATAAAAATTAGTCAAGCCGTTCCGGAGGAGTTCGATAACGAACACTGTGCCACGAGATTTTTATATATTTCACAAATAAGTACAGGAAAAAAAACACTTCGGGCAGAAGTCGAGCCCGAAGTCAGCGAAGTGTTTGATCTCTGCACCACCTGAAGGTTAACTAGTAGAGAGTACCTCCGTCATTAAGTCCGCCGTTGTACACGTTGCTCATAAAGAATAAATAAATAAATTAATATTAAAAAAGTCGACTCTACACTTTCGCAAAGGACATGTCCTTTTTTGGGCCACATATTTTAAACACCACAACTTAATATTTTTTGTATAGAGTTCTTAAAATCTTACACTTTTTAAGAAAAAATTAGACCGTTTCAGCCCTGCAAATCAGAGAAAAAATTAATTGTTTTCAAAACTAACGTTACGTGAAATGGAACAGAATTTGTCAAATAGTGTGTAATGGAACAACAAAAAAAAGCTATGGCACGAATGAGTTTGGCCAAATGGGTGATACCAGAGCCGTAAAAATAGTAAAAAAAGTGATAGCTGACAGCTGACATATGACAACTGACAGTTTAGCTAACAAATTCAAACCTGACTGATTTTTGATTTACTTTTTGCAAATGATAAATAGTTGCAACGATTATCTAATGCATAATCTTATATATCAATCTATACAAGAGACGTTAAACCTAAATCGTAACTTACCGGCACCCCTGTCTTATTTAGTTTTGCGTCAAGGAAAGCCTTCTAAAAGTGACCACTTATATTAGCTCCAAGGCGTAAATTTGTGGATCGATCGCGAGCCTCCCGATTCTACTCGGAGCACAGTCCAGTGCCGAGGCCACAGCGCCACCGACGCTCTCGATCGATCCTGCCGTGTGCCAGTGTGTTTTTCGTTTCAAGAACTTCATACGTACATTTATCTGACGCTCCTACGGTGAAGGAAAACATCGTGAGGAAACCTGCATACACCTGCGAAGTAATTCAAAGGTGTATGTGAAGTCAACCGATCCGCACTGGGCCAACGTGGTTTGACTAAGGCCTAATCGCCCTAACTAGTTAGGGTAGGCTCGTGCCCCTCGGTGGGGACGTATATGAGCTGTGGTGATGATGTTGATAAAGTAATAATGCAACAAATTCGAATACGTATATTGGTATTCGCCAAATAGTAGATATTTATCGAATATTCGTACTCGCCGAATATCATCGCGAATATTAAAAATGATCTATTTAAACTGAACGTAAAGCGAATTACGGTTTGGCTGTACGTGTATCCGAACGCACTATATTACCTGTTATACGGTACTACGCACTATATTAGAATGTACAAACAGAAAAAGAAATCACTTAACACTGAGTAATTACTAATATTGCGCTTCTCGAGCAAAAAGTCAGAGGTAAATTTTAATTATTAGATCTCTTAATAAATTAATAACAGTACTACGTATTTCATCATCATCATCATCATCACAGCTCATATACGTCCCCACCGAGGGGCACGAGCCTACCCTAACTAGTTATGTTAGGGCGATTAGGCCTTAGTCAAACCACGCTGGCCCAGTGCGGATTGGTTGACTTCACATACACCTGTGAATTACTTCGCAGGTGTATGCAGGTTTCCTCACGATGTTTTCCTTCACCGTAGCAGCGTCAGATAAATGTACGTATGAAATTCGTGAAACGAAAACACATTGGTACATGGCAGGTTCGATCGCGGGCCTCCCGATTCCACTCGGGAGTCGAGACAGTCCAGTGCCGAGGCCACAGCGCCACCGACGCTCTAAGTATTTCAGCAAGGTGATAAATAATAATATAGCCCGTTTACTACCTTGCTGAATATCCGTATTCGCCGAATAGCAATATTCGTTAAGAGGACTGTGAAGTGCCAATTCATAGATCGAGTATGCACTTTCAAAAATGCAGTTTGTTGTACACCGCTTAGAGTTAAAAGTCCGAGGCAAGTGCCTACATTTCTTATTGAAATATTGTTTCGGGCGATATCTGTTTTACTCCCCTAAACCTTTACGAAATTAGACACTTTTGATCTCATTAGATTCAGTATACCTTAATCTATGTTTGTACGTTTTGCTTTTTTTATAATTCAGTATAATTTAGTCAAAAAAGATAAAAATGCTCGAGGTAGTTTTGAGGTCTAAAATATGGATATTTAGATGCTAATTATTTATATTCTGAGCAATATTACTTGAAAATCGAAACGTACAAACCTAGATCTTCATTATATCTACAACATTTACAAAAAAATATGAAAATTGAACTATGTAAAGAGGGAGAAAAGCGTTATCGCTTTTTGTATGAAAATTTACAGCTTCACAATCCTCTTAAATTAGTACTCGTTGTATCACCAGCATAAAGCTTGTGTTATAAGTTTGAGTCAATCGGACACCTTTTTGTTGTAAACGCGCAAAAAGTAGCCAAGGTTCAGTGGTGTTTTTGTCAGCTGTGTCCGTGTCAAGGAGCATCGTTTCACAATCGGCCATTTGCATTGTTCAAACCCACCATTGTCGCTAATCAGCTATGTCGATTATTCAAACGATCAGGGTGTCGCGGTAAGTGCAGAGTTCACGATGAGTCCGATCGCCGCCGCGGTCTAGTCAGAAAGAAAAAGAAAACTGGTTTATTCGATGGCACTATAGCACAATAAAAATAGTTTTTTCTAAATACAAACTTTTAGTACTCGTCGATATGAATCAACATCAACAGCTCATATACGTCCCCACCGAGGGGCTCGAGCCTACCCTAAACTAGGGCGATTAGGCCTTAGTCAACCACGCTGGCCAAGTGCGGGTTGGTCGACTTCACACACAACCTGTAAAGAAATTCTTTCTTCACAGGTGTGCAGGTTTCCTCACGATGTTTTCCTTCACCGTAAAAGCGTCGAATAAACGTACATATGAATTCAAAATTTGAAAACACATTGGTACGTGGCGGGGTTCGAACCGCTACCTCCTGATTGGGAGGCGACAGCCTTACGCACTACGCCATCGACGCTATCGCTATATATACGCCATCGACGATATGAATCAAACGAGCCCAAATTCGATGGGATTGTGTGGTTTTATTGCGGAGTTCCCATGGCCAGCTTCCGCCGCTCCAGCATCAGATCAGCTATAATATTGCATCGTCACGCGATATACGTATGCATGCAAAATTTCAGCTCAATTGAAAACCGGGAAATGGGTCAAATTTAACTTGCAAGATTTCATTACAGACACCGGGACATGTATAAGTAAATATAAGAGAAAACACATATATGCCACAGAACGGGCATCTACCCAGCATAATGCCGAGGCATCGCAGACTCCCCGGCGCTCGTCTTTCGTAGACACACTGTAAGAACTAAGAGGCACTACTATGGCACAGCAATACTAAGCTATAAACTTATAAAATCTTAATATCTACGTAATATACCCAACATATAAATATAGGGAACAATAGAAACATAGATATCAATAAACATACATAAAGATCCAAGTTTATATTGAGGGAGACTCTGTACCAGGGTCGTGTGCTTGGGTACCTCCGTCTTACCTATTTCTGCCGCAAAGCAGCAGTGCTTGCATTGCTGTGTTACGGTTTGAAGGGTAAGATATGGCAGTGAAATTACTGGGTACCGTGACTTTACATCCTAGGTCACAAGTTGGCAACGTGAACTGCGGTTCTTGTGGGGGTTGCAGATTTGCTGCGACCCCCACAAGAACCACTTACCATCAGGTGGGCACTTTGCTTGTTTGCCAACTTAGTTGCAATAACAAGAATAAACAGTATGGCGTGTCATAATAGGCGCATGCGTTACATAACATAGTATCAGTAATACGACAACTTAGAACAAACACGGCAATATTTTTTTTCACATACCTACCCAATTTTTTTAAGTTTAGTAAATTTTTTTTTTTGCTACATGGCAGAGATCTGGGGGCCTAGACAAAGTGGCAATTCAAAAACGAAGTTCGATTAGAACAAAATACTCGTATATAGAACTGACATATGCCATCGCTAAATAACGCGGCGAATCGATCAAAGTCGTCGATATGTAAGTTGGTGGACAAATAGATTCGCAACGAATCGATGAATTAGCGAATTGTTTTTTCGTAGCTTTCACACACTACTCAAAACAACTCATTTTTCATTAAAATGTAAGTAATGAAAAAATTAGTAATTTTAATCACTTATTTAACCATTTCTTTTCCATTTCTCAGTTTTGAGAAATCATCAATCATTGCATCATTATTCATTAATGTTAGTTATTCACTACACGCCACTAGAGGTCTTTCACCAGTTTCTGTAACGCGCAAAGCGAAGATGAGCACACGCGCTTACAATTAAGATTTAAAAATTGAATGTAATAATTATGTGGGTTTAAAGATTTATTTTAACCCAGACCTTTTATATATCTTTTTTATCCTAATTTTGGCGAGGGTCCAACAATAATCCTGTATTTACCTGCACATTAACGGCCTTACAAATAAAAAACTTATTCCTAGGAATAACCTCGGAATAGTTATTCCGCGTTTTGTCTTATTTTGACATATTACATCTGACATGTGCTAAAACAAGACAAAACACAGAATAAATTATTCCGAGGATTATCCTCGGTATAAGTTTTTATTTGTAAGGTTTTAACAATATGAATGTACGTTTGCAAATAATAAATTTCGTACAGTGCCAATACCCATTTGGCCATTCCCCGGCAGCATCGTCGTTGATAAACGGAAAGTCTAAACCATTTATTGGACTTATTTGTATCAATTTTCTATAATTCGATCATATTTCTGTATTTATACATTATAAAATAATACTAACTGTGCCCGTGAACTATGCTTCGTTCGTCTTAAAAGTTCAAAGCAAAAACTATGAATCTACTTTCCCGCGGGAACTACTTACTTTTCCGGGATAATAAGTAACCTATATGTTACTATTTATATCCATATCGTGAACTGTCTACCTACAAAATTTCGTGAAAGTGTAACAAACATCCATCCATACTCACAAACGTCCGCGCTTATAAATACTCGTATTATTAAGGATGTACGTACACGCATTTCATTTTCATTCGTGTCCACCCTAAGGTTGTCTGGAAGAGTTTGCTCTTAGCGATAAGGGCAATTTTTGTACTCATATAAGTGTATAAAATATCCAAAATGTCTATGTGAGCGATAAAGTCTATATCTATCTATTATTTCTCGTGTTGCTTAATGTTTTTCATTAAAGACAACTATTAACGTGTGAAATTTTTTGGCTGAACTCATAAGGCGCACAATGGGCGCACAACATTACAAAATTTATTGAAATGGAGAGTGAAAATCTATATCCTTGAGCTTGAGTATAGCAATTAACCTGTTTTGATCCTCCTTGGCGTACTTTTTTGTAATATAATTAGTGTGTTTATTATAAATTACAAAATATGTAGTGTAGGTTAGGTATATAAGTATGTTTTAAGTTAACTACACATATGTATTATGTTATGCACTTCCTGTTCTATTATTAGATACTTTTTACACTTTCCTTTGCCATAAGATTGTCTGCCTTGTCTGCCTTGCCTGAAAATGGCATCATATTTTATTGATATGATTACGTGAAAAAAAAAACAGTAATAGTAGAGGAGACAAAAAAATTAGACCTTCCGAGTTGCTCGTTCTCTGAATAGTTTTGTAATATTCACGATTTGTAAGACATTTGGCGATTTTAAAAGAGTTTTGGCACATGAGTTTCTTACCCGATTCTTCTCATGTTAGCCCCTACATTCGGAATCGGGTCGCTCTTGGCGATTACATGCGCGGCATCAACTCCGCGGATGTACTTGCCACTAGCGCACGGGTTAGCTTGATTTTAGTAGAACATTTTTATGTTTTAATAATTTTGTAAAATGTGTAAAATTGACGATTTTAAGTGCCCGCAAGGGCCTATGAAATAAAGTACTTTCGATTTTGATTTCGCTTGCTTGCCCTTCTCGAAAAGGCTCTCCCAATTTCGAAACAGGTGTAGAGGTGAACTTTTTTCTTACTAACTTGTGTTTGCAGTCATCTTAATTGTATTTAAGATGTATGCACATACAAGGTTTATTAATTTTCCTTCCTTCTAATTAGAACTTTGACGTCAATAATAATAATAATAATTATTTATTTATTTAGCACAGAAAAACCAGTTTTTTACAATCAAGTAACTTAACTAGGCATAACCAAGTTTTAGGCAGCTGGTGCTTAACAAGGAATATCCTGAGTCATAAGCACCAGCGAACCTTCCATTGATGTGAAACCCTTTTAGTAATTTTACACTGTTTACAAACAATAATTTCACACTGTTGATACTATATTCTACATTTCATTATTTTAAACAGTTTACTCACTATATATATTAAAATTTAGGTAATTAATAACATTTTAGACTTGTATACCTACTATTAAATTATATTTGTACTAATTGTAGGATGTACTTGTGGCTGCGTGAGCGTGTGTATATGTGTGTGTGTGTGTGTGTGTGTGTGGCTGGGTATATGTGTGTGCATGTTTAAACACTTACTACGATTTGATTATTGTTGTAGTAGCAGTAAATAAGAGTAACTTGTTGCGGGGATAGAATATTTTATTACTTTGGTTTTAGATTAGTACACAGGGAGACGTTTATTTGTAGAGAGACATTGACACATACAGACATACAGTATGTTCTTAAATTTAAATTCAGGTGTGCCCACATTGACAGCAAGTAGTTTCAACAATTATCATATTACTCTAACATACAGGTCTAAGAAGTTTTTCAGCATCATTGTAGTCAAGCTGCAAAAGCCAATTAGTGACTATTTTTTTGCACTCACGCTTATTTTTAGCATCAATGAGTACGTGTAAAGGCCTCTGTGAATAAAGACTTTTGAATTTTAATGAAATTGGAATTTAGGTTTTCCTTTGTACAATAAAGTGCGTTTTGATTCATTCACCACTAAGGCGAATTACCCATCCGAGTTCTATTTTCAAATCAGTCCAGCGGATCTGTCACCCGTGGAGTGGAGCCACAATGCGCGCGCGCCGCGATGCGAACAATGCTACAAAAACGCGGGCCTTGGGCGATGCGCTATCGTTGCGTAACCAGTGCTAGCAAGTCAAGGTTGGCAGCACTGATGCTATCTTCCAATATGGTTGACAGTGGCTAGTGCAGATTCGTTCGCAAGAAAAAGTTCACTTCGAATTTCCAACGAGCGTGTTCATACCATCTTCATCATCTTCAATACATACCAAATGGCGCCACCGTGGTGTACCGATAGGAACAATTAATAATTAGTTCCATTCAAGACTGCATAGATGGTTAGACGTTCATATAGCGCTTCGTAGCTGTGTTGGCGAACTACGTTTCGCCGTAATAAAAAATAGTTTACGACCTATTCTCAGACCTACTGAATATACACAAAAAGTTTCATAAAGATCGGTCAAGCCGTTTCGGAGGAGTTCGGTAACAAACACTGTGACACGAGAATTTTATATATTAGAAGAAGACTAGCTGTGTCCGCGAACTATGATTCGCTATAATAATTTAGAAAATATTATTACCCTTACATTTAAATGTATAAAAAATAGCTTACGACGTTTTCTCAGACCTACCAAATATAGCTTATTCGGCGGTTAAGGACAGATTCTGAAAATTTCCAAATTCGATCAAGCCGTTACGGAGCTGTTTGATAACAATTGTGACACGAGATTTTTATATCTATACTCGTACTAATATTATAAAGCTGAAAAGTTTGTTTGATTGTTTGTTTGTTTGTTTGGTTGAACGCGCTAATCTCAGAAACTACTCATTCAAATTGAAAAATTCTTTTTGTGTTGCATAGTCCATTTATCGAGGAAGTCTATAGGCTATATAACATCACGCTACGACTAATAGGAGCGGAGCATCACTCAGAAATGATCCGAAAACGGGAAAAAATATATGGCGAAACGCAGTTCGCGGGCACGGCTGTATTAAATATAGCTGAAGAGTTTGTTTGTTTGGTTTCACTCGCTAATCTCAGGAACTACTTGTTCGTAGATAAAATATGTTAGTTTTGGATAGCCAATTTATGCAGGAAGACTATATGCTATAACATCACGGTATATACGACCAAGCTGTTGCACGCAAGCAAAGCTACGGGCATAACTAGTATAATTATGCAATTATCTAATTGTTCACAGCGAATCTCAAAATATGTAGTCCCTAAAACTCGAAGGTCAATTTGCAGTGATGTTACGAGGTCGGGTCAATGCAATCGCCGATTAACTCGTGACTAAAATTATATCAACATTGTACTCTGCACGTAATATGACCTCGATTACGGTTTTGGATGTACAATTTAATTATTCAGAATGCATTATAATGGAAGAGTCAAATTCTAACGCAAAAAAGTTTACAAGTAATAAAAACCGACTTCAAAGACGCTTAAGAGTTAAAAATAATATAAGAATTCGACGACATTACATTTCTATATTGAAGTCGGTTCTAAATTTTAAGACCCAGGAGATCATCGTTTGACACCGACTTCAATATAGAAATGTTATGTTGTATGTATTCTTATATTATTTTTGACTTTTAAGTGTCTTTGATGTCGATTTTTTTTTGTATCTTTTAATGAATTTAATAACAGCTCACCGAAGTAACTTCAAGAATACGGCAAGCAAAGGGACAACACGTGCCTATTGTATTTAAAAAACTTCTCACTCCTAAAAGTTAAGAATACCAACCTTCCATCATCAGCATCAGCCAAGAACAAATCTTCCATCATCAGCTCGCTTAATGACTACCAGACGCAAATACGCGAATAGCTTCACAAACATGAAACACGTCGGATGTACCCATAAAAAAGGGTTTCCTTTATTTTTCCTAAGATCCCATCATCAGATCCTGCCTTTGGTGACAGTGGGACCACCACTAGAGTGTACTCTATCGAATACAAAAAGAATTTTGAAAATTGCTTGGCCTTCTTTAAAGAAAATCGGTCCACAATTAGCGGAGTAATGGCGTAATATACACAGAAAAACATACGCATTGAATTCATAACCTCCACCTTTTTTGATTTCGATTAAAAAGAACATGAAACACTTGGACGTACCAATGAAACTTAGAGGTTTTCCTCTATTTTCTTGGGATCTCATCATCAGATAATGATTTGGTGAAAATGAGACTACCTCAGGAGAATACTCTTTCGATTACAAAACAGAATTTTGAAAATCGGCCCACAAATGGCCGAGTAATCGATGAACATACTTAAAAAAATAGATACGGTCGAAAATAGAACCTCCTCCTTTTTGAACTCGGTTAAAATACAGAAAATATTGCTATCGTCGGATGTCGTGATGTTCATTTAAATGTACGAGAGATAAACCACGTGCTATACTCGTATATCTGATTGGACGTGGTTCGATTGCGTTCGAAGATTTTATCTGTATCAGTTATGAGCGAACGTTGTGTCATTAACATCTCTTCTTTGTTATCAGTATACACGTCCATCTTCAACCCATATCGTACCATTGTTGGCCTTGATCGGCTTGTTAATGAATGAATCATTCACTCTCCTGCGTTATGCGTTTAGTTGTCTTGGAGCAAAAATCGTCTGATATCACCTTTATTCTTTTACGCAAACACTTTAGGGCGGGTTTGCACGGACATACGATAGTTTTTATCCGGAAACTCATCAGCTGAATCTGAGGGCTAAAGATTTCAATACAATAAAAATTAAACTGCCGTTCGTAATTAAATGACGTGAGAATATTTTATCTCGTATACATATGAAAACGTCAAAATAATTCAATACAATTGGGATGATGACTGAATTCTAATTTTCACGTCTCGACATAAAATATTAAAATACTGTTGAAAAAGATGCAATCATGTGATTTTGGAATTAAAATCGGCTAAGAAATACGTTAGATACAAGCATTTTAAACTGTTAATTTGGAAGCGATTAGACAGAGAGATCCGACATGAACCGTGACGTCATTGTTGAGTACGGCCATATAAACTCCATGTAAATTGCAGTTTTGCTAGAAAGAGATGGAGAAAAATTTTTAATACCTTATATTTGGATGTTTTATAGTTATTCGGAAACCGATTTTTTCATTCTGTTCATTATATGAATGAGCTTCTATTAAAGCAATAATATTTTTTCATTCATCTAGCCAATTAAATCTACCACTCACTCGGAATGCTTGCCAGAAATTCGGAGATTGCTCATTTCAAGTTTGTCGCAAAGTCAAACTCGGAAATCTTTATTCAACATACTCGTAGACATTTACAGGCACTTATTGCCTTTAAACAAAACCATAAAAAATAATTGAAAATCTAATTTAATAGGATATTTAGTAAAATACAAGTCAGAACAAAATGAAAAACAAATACGTTGACTCTACACCTTTCGGAAATTGGGAGAGCCTTTGACATCAGGAACAGGCAAGAAACTCGGAAGGTTTACTGGTCTAATTTTTCGTCTTCTGTTTTAAATTATAACAAGCATTATAACATTACATTATAATATATACATATTTCATATGCGTGATTTTAGTAGAAATGCCTGAAGGAGTAGATAGAAAAGATATTTAAATCTAAATCAAATGTTAAAGTGCACTCATCAACTGCTGTTGGAAGTCTTGGAATATGTCGAATAGTTGTCTTAAGTTTTGAGAAGTCGCACTTCCCTTCACACCATTTCATATGGCCCACTGCTGGGATAAGTCGCCCTCAGGTGTGCAGGAATCGGCGTAATACTCTTATATACTACAATCACTTCTCCCTTACCCTTTATTTTAATTAAAAAACCTTCCTAGGCACTCTTGAACTGACATAGACAAAAACTACTTATTAACCTACGTATTAATCTAAAGAAAATGTTAAAAGTAAATAGATTTCTTACAAAGTTACTACTCCAACAAAAATTCCCACGCAATTGCAATACAAGTAAATCATATTTTTTTTTCATCCCCCCATCTCGGAAAGAGTATTTTTGCTATTCGATATCTGACCGCCAAAACCGTTTTTATCTGCTTGAGGTTAAAGTAAATTTGAATTAAGAACATCCCGTGCACTAGGTATGTGATTTCAAGACATCATTAAACCTATTTACTTTCATCTCCATGGTGCCGAATTTAACATACAACTTTTTTTTAATTTGTTATAAACTCAGACTCTGAACCTCTTTGGTGTATCTACTTTTGTTTTTAATTTGCTTTGTTTCATTTCCTCGCTGAGAAGGATGAAAAGTTACGTGTTGCACTCGAGTGCAAAGATTTTTCACCTTGTGCTCTTTTGATTCCCTCGCTAACGCTCAGGATTCCAATTTTAGAATCCTTCGCTTGCTCGGTCATCAAAGTTGAGCACGCGGTTAGAAAGCAACTTTGCACTCATGTATAACAAATAACTATTAACACTCGGAAACTTTAATTGACTTATTCCTGGTTCTGGCGGAATAATCAGCGCCACAGCCTGCTGCGGCAATATGCTGGGTCAGACTCCTTAGACAAAAGCCACACGCTAAATTCCGCAGTCGTTCCGCAGAAAAAAATGTATGGAGATGATATTAGTCTCTTTGGTTCTAGTTTAGTCTATAGTTGGTTTTATTGCTGTTTGTTTTCTCACGAAAATGGTAAAGCCTATGTCACTCCCACGGTCTTCACGAATCTTATGGCACGTTCTTTGCTGAAATTCGTCAAGCCCTTTGGGTAGTTTGGAAAAAAAAAATTAATTTTTTCTATGATTTTCTTTTCGGACAGGGCGGTGCAAGTACAGCCCCTTGCACCCCCCTGCCGGCGCCCATGTGTTTATGTTTTTTTCCTAGTTTTTACGTTGTGTATGTCAAAAGCCTTATATCTATACTGTGTAGATGAATACATTAATTATCTATCTACCACATAACACTACTCGTAAGCAGACGGGCTGTGTAGCGTTTTAAAATCTCTTCTCACTACACTAAACTCCTGTAGTCGACTCTTACGTCATCGACGGAATGAAAGGGTGCGGCGACACATAATTGAATTCTAAATCCGACACCCCAGACCGCACAGACAACGTCTCTTCCACCCAAAGCCGTAGGTAGCCAGAAAAAAATACGGTGTCACAAAAATACCCGTAAAGCAGAAAGGAGGTTAAATACTCCCTTAAAAAGAGTTCATTTACAATATTTTTAAACCTTAGTATCACTGTATGAATTACCGCCAAAAACATTCAGTAAATTTTTCATTGTGCAAACCCTATTTCAGTAAAATTGAACTACGCATGACAGATGCGGTGCTCCGCTCCACCTCTTTACTTCTTTACCATGACAGCTTCCTAGGGTTGGCAAAATTTTTGCCTTTAATAATTTATTATATTTTTTACAGGTTATTTTGTAACATAAAAATAACAGGAGCTAGGGAAAAATATTCTAGATAACATTTCATATTTTAGCCTTTACATTTTTAAAATGCTTTTGAATAAACATCGACAAAGTACCTACTTATGTTGAAGTCGCGAATTCGATTGAAATTTGATTTATTTTCAATTAAGTGTGTATTTTAAAAGCTAATATTGGTTTTCAATTTATTCATTTCTGACTCGACTGGTCATCGCAAGGTTTTCGTTTACATTTCTATTAGTATCTTTATAATAAACTAATGTCCGTCACTAATTGTGATTTTTTCTTGGTGAAGTGTTAGTGTGATGTAGGTGAAAGTGTCAATTCAGTGATTTCGGTACCGGCAAAGTGACAAAATGATCAATGAGCATTTAGTGAGCGGCGTGGCGTACTATGGTATGTTGTTTTTTTATTTAATTATTTTTTTTACACCTTACATAGCTCTATTACTATTTACATACTATTCGTTCGCTCGGTAACCAGTTACTCACCACTTGCTAGTGTAATTTATCCATAGATAACTATAACTTTTCGATGGGGGGTCCAATTAAAGATTAAAGACTTCATTTACCTTGTAGGAACGATTCGTTCTATCTAATGTACGTTGATTTATCAAATGTATAACAGCAGGCGAAGTTATAAATAGCTTATAAAGTGTTTTGTTTCTGTTACCCATATGAAAAATTGAGAAGGACCTGAAGAATTTTCTTTCAGTCAACTTTAGGGTAGTGCGGACACTATCCTAAGATTGAAATTCCTCAGGCATTATGTCAGGCTTTGTATAAAAAAAATAAAAAATATGCAACAGCTAGAGATTCCGTTACTTAGACACACATATATCATTATCAGGAAACTTCGAGACCGCCATGTATCTATGTGTTTTTCGTTTTTCGAATTTCATAATGTACATTTGTCTGACGCTCCTAACGGTGAAGGAAAACATCGTGAGGCAACCTGCAACATCTGCGAAGAAATGTAAAGGTGTATGTGAAGTCGACCAAACCACACTGGGCCAGCGTGGTTGACTAAGGCCTAATCACCCTAACTTACAGTAGGCTCGAGCCCCTCGGTGGGGACGTATATGAGCGGTTAAGATGAGGAAAGCTTATCAGCAACCATGTTAGGCAGCGCTATTTGTAAGATCTGGGCCGAAATGACTTTGGGAGACTCTGTACCAGGATTGGGTACTTCCGTCTTACTTATTTTTGCCGCAGTGTTCCGGTTTGAAGGGTAAGATATGGCAGAGAAATTACTGGGTACCGTGACTTTGACTTTACATCTTATGTCACAAGTTGGCAACGCACACGGTGGTTCTTGTAGATTTGCGGCGAATCTCACAAGAACCACATGTACTATAGGTGACTGATACGATCAGGTGGGCAGTTCGATTGTTTACCAACTAAGTAAGTTGTGTAAAAATGACCTAAAGTGAGGACAGTACAAAATACATTACTTTTAGCTCTGAATAGTTCTTTGAACATGCCAAGCGTCGCAAATATGACATTTTATCAAGTAATCACATATTTGCACCACTTGGATTTGAGACTCTGGGACCGGGGGGTCCATCCACCAAAACTACTAGTGACAAGAGGGCTGGTTCTTTCCACGCCCAAAAAATCAGCATCGTGATTCAGCGAGGTAATGCAGCCAGTATCCTTGCCACCAGGACCCCCGGTTGTAGCCTCTTCGACCTCCTTTCTTGATCCTTTACACCCACCTATTATTATTAATTATAGAACTAGAGTTGATTTAAATTATAGTTATTAGTTCAGTAAAACAGGTTGTGAATATTGATTAACGAATCATGTGAAATTAATAAAGAATTTGAAGCTTAATTAGATAGGCCCTGGTAGATTTTTCATGCTTTTATCAGCCATTTCGTAACTACGTAGGTACAAGTAAACGCATATCTAGCGTTCATTGTTAAATATTTAAAATTATAACAATAATACTGCAATGTTTGCTTCGGACGCATCGACGATCAGTATTCCGAAGGCAGCTTCTCCGTAGAGACCTTAACTTTAATACTTCATTTAGCAGCTGTTACAGAATTATGTGGGTCATCTAGGCACTGCTGTCCTACTTTCCAGGATACGAGCGGCCATATTCCAGTTGCCATGGCGACGGAGCATGCGCCGTCAGCGTCACATTGATAACAGGGCGAGGCAGAAGGGCTACTATCTAAGTTCGTAAACGTAGGGTGATTTTCGTAGGTACCCAAAACTATAGATTTTGTAGATAACAGGGGATATGCTAGTACAGTTTATTTTAAACTACCTGGTGAGCTAGGGATCTAAAAATGGCGCCTGATTGCAGCTTCAAAATAGAATTTAGGTAGTCTTTATTGCAAAACTGTGTGCAAACTTCTGGTGTTAATGCATATGTATTAAATTTAACAGTTTGCTCATAACTGGCATGCAAATTTAAAAAAGAAAAATAATAATATGAGTAGGGGTACATAAAGAGAAAATGAACATGAATATGAACACAGACGAAAACGATCTTTCAGAATATTTCAACAGTAATCAATACGCTGGTCAACGTTACGTATGCCGCTATGTTTTGATCACACAAATGTCACAAAACTAGTAACTTTGTAACATACAACTTTTCCCATGATATATTTAATCTAAGCTCAAAACATTGATAACAGTCTTAAGGCTTCTCTCCACAATCGGCGATATAGGTTTAAGGGTACACAAAAAATTGCAAAATGAAATAATTAATAATAATTAAAAAAAATGAGTACAGGCAACCAAGATTATAGAGGGCATAATCGTGTGGGACGATCGCCCATGATGGCCTACATTTGATGCTAATTGATAAGATGTCGGTCAGTCATAAAAAATGCAGATTGTCTATACAATCGCCCATAATTGAGTAAGAATGCAGAGATTGATCAAAAAATTGAAATAGAATACTCATGTAGAACCCCGAAAGAAAACCAGTAATAATTTTTTAAATTGGAACTTCTGTTTAAACAATATCATGTCAGAAGAACCTCTTTTGACCATAAATCATACACCAGTATGCAGACTAAATTTACAATTAATAAGACAAATAATTAATTAATTAACAGACTAATTTTGCAATTTTACCATCCTAATTATGTTTAAAAGCACCACTAATATTGGTAAAAATATTAACTGCAGCGTAATAATAACAGACTAAAGTAAATTGAGAGAGGATATATAAAGAAAAGCACAATATAGTTTTAGTACCTGTCACTAAGCGTCGGTGGCGCTGTGCTCTCGGCACTGGACTGTGCCCCGAGTAGAATCGGGAGACTCGCGATCGATCCTGCCATGTACCAATGTGTTTTTCGTTTCACGAATTTCATATGTACATTTATCTGACGCTCCTACGGTGAAGGAAAACATCGTGAGGAAACCTGCATACACCTGCGAAGTAATTCAAAGGTGTATATGAAGTCAACCAATCCGCACTGGGACAGCGTGGTAGACTAAGACACTGGGACAGGGTGTTAAACCCTAACTTAAGGTAGGCTCGAGCCCCTCGGTGGGGACGTATAGGAGCTGTATTGACTTGGTACAGTGAATAGTTAACATGTACTGGCTTCCCTTATTGTTATTGCGATAATGGTTACAAAATAAATAGTATCCGCTATTACCACTTTGAAGTCCATCTCCAACAGATGAATATCAAAGGTCGGTGAGTCAATAAGCAGATGCAACTGTCAGGCAGTTCTACCATCATTGTGGCGATCAGGGCCAATCACTTAATTTCCCAACATAGACGATTATAAAGAGGAAACTTTAGAGAGTATCTCCCCTGATAATACAAAGGATTTGAGAGAATTTCTCAGGATTTGCGTGTTCAGAGCGTCCTTATAAGGGATCTTACTAATTATGCATCCTTTTGAAAGCCCTATTCCGCGTAACAAAGGGCTGAGACTTGTCTCATGTTACAAAGAGTGTATAAGAAAGTAGGTCAGACATGTCAAAGACGAGGTAGAGGCCTTCTTACATAACGCCACAGGTTTCAATTGAGATTCTAAATATTAATAAGGGTTCCGTTTTTTATTCGGACGTACGGAACCCTACAACAAGTACACACGAATAAAGAAAAGTTATAGTTATATCCTGGACTTGATCCCCAACACCCTACAGGAACAAGGAACATTCCACAGAGGAAGTGAGCGTTTTACTAATGCCCTCCCAATTCCAACTACGCGTGTCCGGTTCATCCGTGCAGGAAGTAACGGGAGCAATGTTACATTCGTGCATAGATTAAAAATAGTTTTTACAATAAAAACTTTACAAGTTATTGACTTTGAACTTAATACAAGGAAAAGAACGACATTAAAGAATGACCAAAGAATTGGCTGTAGGGGCACAGTACCCCTTGCCTTCCCAGAATGGGAAAATTAATAAAAAAAATTTGAACTAAATAAATAAAAAATGTTTTTTCCGCGTATAACATATTCTATAATGGTTGTGATATACATGAAGCTCATTTCAGACTACGCTATACTATTGTGCTATATAGTATAGCAAATAATTTATAACGTATAGTAAACCAATAATATATAGTACAGCTAAGTGTGAACGTGTCCATAATAAATGTATGGTGCGCGATATTGCTGTGCTATGACTTTATGCTATTATATTATAGCGTAGTCAGAAAGCACCTTACCTGTCAGCCATCAACCGGTCGCATGCGACCGGTGTGGTATTACGCTATATAATAATGAAAAATACCCTCACAAAAGGATATTTATAAATTAATACACTTCTTTTTACAAAATGAAAAATATACTTTGGTTTTGAAATATTTTTTTTTGTGAAAAATAATTTTTTTGAGGGTATTTTTTAAAAATTTTCATAGCGTCACGTCACACCGGTCTCATGCGACCGCCTAGAGAGGAGAGGTTAAGAGGCTGAGTAACGCCAACAACCTTGAGACATGATTTGTACTGGATTACGGGCGCGGTGCGTTATTGAAATGGATTTTTTTAAAGAAACTAAGTATAGTAACTTATTTGAAGATATGAAACATAAATACTATCAAATTAAGTGTAACGAGTTAATTTCCTGAAAATCAGTAAAAAACAGTAAATAATATTAAACAACTCGGATTTTCTTCTGGAAGCTGTTTTTGATGGGGTGTCTTTGTCATTTTTTTACGAGAAATTTTGATTAAAATTTGTTTTGTAGACATGGATATTCTCAAAAATATTTTCAAGAGTAACATTATATATTTTTTTACTAGGTATATTAAACAGGTTTTGCTAAAAACAGTTTTAAGTGGGGCTCGATGAGCTAATTAAGCTTAGAGTTGTCAGCCTCTGCACGCTTCTAAATTTACTTTCATCTGTCCCGGTGTCTGCAATGAAGATTTGCAGGTTAAATTTGACCCACTTCCTGGTTTCTGATTGAGCTAAAATTTTCGCGTGACAGTGGAATATTATGATGACATTGAGCTGATCTAATATTGGGGCTGGAAGGTGGCCATTGGAACTCTGCAATAAATCGACACAACCCCATCGAGTTTGGACTCGTTTGATTCGTATTGACGAGTACTAAAAGCTTGTATTTAAAAAAGATTTTTTTTGTAATTTTATTTTCTTTTTTTCCTTATCGATAGCATTATTCTGTCACTAAATTTAAATAATGTTTTGTAAAAAGTTTTCGGTTTATATACTAACTGTGTTTAGCAAAAACCTTGTGAACCTCTAAAGGAGAGTATATTTATTTATTTATTGCAAACTTTACAGCAATTAAATTTATCATTAGAATACAAACTTAGAATTAAATTTTCACATAGCCAAAGTTTGTCACATTAATAAAAAAATACATTCGATCCGGTGGATGTTCAAATTCAATTCAAATTCAAAAATCTTTATTCAACATAGGCCTTTACAGACACTTATTGACGTCAAAACAAAGCAAAACAATCTAATTTAATGAAATCATATTAACCTTGTATGTGCATACATCCTGAATATAATCAAGATGTCTGCAAATACAAGTAGGAATGAAAAAAAAAAAAGTTGACTCTACACCTGTTCGGAAATTGGGAGAGTCTTTTCGAGAAGAACAGGCATGAGACTCGAAAGGTCAAAATTTTTTATCTCCTCTTTTAAATCGCCATTTACAATTTTGATTTTGTTACAGGGTCGTCAATTGGAAGCTGACCTCAAAGCAAAGTTTGAGCTCAACTTCCATTACAAGAAGAGATGTGTTAATTCACATTATATAAGCTATTTCTGAGAGAAGTGCGTGAACTTATAAATTGTTCTCACTGAATGTTTCTTTGAAACAAAACGCAGTACATTGTTAAATATTAGAAATGAGAGTTCAAACCCAAGCTTTTTTGTCCGTCATCCGATGTCGTCCGATCCATCCACACGTCGTCCGATGTGTGTGATGTGTATGAGTATTATGTGAGTGTGTATGAGTATTATGTGAGTGTGAATGTCTGTTGAGTGTGATGCTCCGTTTACTGGGGTGTTTCACAAAATTGGGACAGTTTCCGTACTGCATCTATACTAATATTATTATAAAGAGGAAAGATTTGTAATTTTGTATGTTTGTATTGTATAGGCTCCGAAACTACTGGACCGATTTGAAAAATTCTTTCACTAATAGAATTCTACAATATCACTGAATAACATAGACTATCAAAAAATGTCCTCCTAACCGATATTCGGTCACGGCGGCCAATCTCAACAGAGACTAGCCATCTGCGCAGAAGATATTATAGTGCACAAGTGACTGCGCAAACGCAAGCGCACTCTCTGTCCCTTCACTCGCCTAGTCCGATGGGACGGTTGGCCGACACGACCGGGGCGAGGTCAGGCGCAGGACCCACTGTTTACCGTGCCTTCCGAAGCACAGAGGAGATTGAGATGTTTCCTATTTTGGTCACCCATCATAGAACTGACCACAGCGAACGTTGCTCAACCTTAGCAATCGTTCGCTCAGCACACGCGCCAATGGTCCACCAAGCTCCAAGAATATTTTGCTACGGGAAAATATGGAATTCCCACGGAAAAAACGAAGATAACGCGGGCGAACTTCGAGCGGAAACCTAGTGTGAGATATATTAATTTCGTGTTAAAAAGAAGTATATGTTTACTTATAGGCTTACCATTAGGAAGTTACGATTTCAAAAAAAAATATTGTCTCAATAATGTAGGTACCGCATTGTTTAAAATTGATACACTTAAAAAATGTTCCTGACATCAGTCAGTATTTACAAGTAATCAATTATCGGTGTAGACGAGGGGTGTTTTAAAATATTAATGGTTAATTTTTTTTAAACGTCGCCCCACACTGCGGTTTTCTCCTGTGTCGTGGGTGCAGTGCAGTTACAAACATAGAATATCACCTGCACGGCCAGACCGGAACAAATTTCTGTAGGTCATACAAAATATTTGTCCCGTACGGGAATCAAACCCGCGACCCGTTGCTCAGTAGGCGATCACTCGACCTCTGCGCTAACCGTGTCGTCATTTTGATTTTTTAATTGAATCCATCGTATATCGTTTCTGAAGATGCTCCCATATTACATATATTACACACAAAAAGGCAGAAGAGAGAGAGAGAGAGACAGAAAGAGGGAGTCTCAGTACTATAAAGCCTTAAAGAGTCATCTGCGCAAGTATATGTACCAGAATTTAATGGCAGATATAGAGCTCAATTTACTGTATTAAAAACTTAAGGGTTTTCCTTGATTTTCATGAGATCCCGTCATCAGATCCGGACTTTGGTGGCCTTGGAACTACCCCAGGAGTATATTCTATTGAATACAAAAATAATTTTGAAAATCCGTCCACAATTGGCGGCGTAATCGCGTAACATACACATAAAACACGTTGGACACACCTAAAAATTAAAGGGTTTTCCTCGATTTTTATGGGATTCCATAAACGGACCCTAAGTTTGGTGACTTTGGGACCACCCCAAGCGTATATTCTATCGAATACAAAAAGAATTTTGAAAACCGGTCCACAATTGGCGACGTAATCGCATAACATATACACAAACAAAAACATACGCATCGAATTGAGAGCCTCCTCCAGTTTAATTACATGATATATTTATTGTAGAATTTAGTTTGACATTTTGTTTGTAAAACACCTAAAACCATTATAACCATTACGTAACTATAAAAAATATTTAATTGAAGGTTTATTTATCTAAAATAAATAATTATTTAATAGAATGATAAAAAAGTAAAAAATCGATCTTACTTCTCGAGCTAAGTCAAACGACGTTCCCTCAATAAATAGCGGACTTCGACATTTGTTTAGCGTTCTGATTGGCTGAGCTGTGGCTACCGCTCGAGAAAAAATTCGAATTAGAACCTTTTTCGAATCCGTGAGAATCAGCCCCCAGTCTGAAGCTCAGACCGAGCTTAGTTTTGTTTATGGTGAAAACTATATCAGTCAGATTCAGAAACCGTAGACAAACTCTACGAGGGTTTTGAAGCTGTAAATCATACAAGAAGCGATAACGCTTTTCTCCCTCTTTACATAGTCCAATTTTCATAATTTTTGGAAATGTTGTAAATATAACGAAGATCTAGGTTTGTACGTTATGATTTTGAAGTAATATTACTCAGAATATACATTATTAGCATCTAAATATCCATATTTTAGACTTAAAAATTACCTGGACCATTTTAATATTTTTTTACTAAATTATACTGAATTACAAAAAAAGCAAAACGTACAAACATAGATTAAGGTATACTGAATCTAATGAGACTAATGTGTCTAATTTCGTAAAGGTTTCGGGGGATAAAACAGTTATCGCCCGAAACAATATTTCAATAAGAAATGTAATAGGCACTTGCCTCGGACTTTCAACTCTAAGCGGTGTGCAACAAACTGCATTTTTGAAAGTGCATACTCGAGCCATGCGTTGGCATTTCACAGTCCTCTTAATATACGTAGTAACCTGAGGTACTGTTACATAGTCTGTGGTTACGCGTTACTGCCCAATGTGATGACGACTCAGAAAATTAGCTGCACCGCAGTTCGCCAGCTCGGAAAAACACAGCCAACTAGCCTTATCAGAAGTCTGGCCAGCTACAGTTAAGGTCGAATTACGTTACCAATGCATGAATCGTCATGTTCTGTTTGGCATAGAGTTACATAGCATAGATAAACAAGATACATTATAAAAAAATACAAGCTTTTAGTACTCGTCAATACGAACGAAACGAGCTGAAACTCAGTGGGATTGTGTCGTTTTATTGCGGACTTCCTATGACCACCTTCCAGCTCCAGCATTCGATCAGCTCCAGCATTCGATCAGCTCCATGCCTTCATAATATTGCATTGCATTGTCACGCTCTATATATGCATGCAAAATTTCAGCCCAATCGGAAACCGGGAAGTGGGCGAAATTGAACTTACAAGATTTCATTACAGACACCGGGACAGGTGAAATTAAATAAAAGCTTGTAAAAAATATTCGCAAAAATGAATCCCATCACCAGATCCTGATTTTGATTAAAAAACAATTACAGAGTTATGAGGTAACAAACATAAAAAACATACAATTGAATTTATAATTTTTGTTAACAAAGATGAGTTTTATATGAGTAGAACCAAGGATGATGGTAGAACTTTGCTTTTTCTTTAAAAATGCTAAATAAATTTAAAAATGAATGAAATTAATAAATCTAAGAAAAAATTTCGTCTTGGGCCGGATTTGAACATACCGCGTTAGTACCATATTTTTTCTGACAAATGCAAACCAAAGAAGTCTATTGTGGGTTGGGTACACCCAATTCCTTTCTCTCAAACCATACATAGCCAGATCCCGTGATCATATTATCTTCATCATCCAACCAAACAGAACGTAAGTAATCTCTGTTTCGGCCACTCCATAGATAAGATAAAAGTAAAAGCGCGCAACGTAGATGAAGATGTCAAACCGCCACCTAATTTTACCTGCAAGCAAAGAGTTTACAACAAGGTCAGTGACCGCCTGGCACGCACGCGCCGTACCCCCAGGCAGAGGAACAGAATTTTGGCGGACGTATGACATGTTGCTAAGATTTCTAGACTAGGAGCTTAGAGCTTAAAGGTGCAAACAAACTGGGCTTATGTGATGTTACGACCATCAGAAGACATCAGTCTTAATAGAACATGTATGAAAAATCATTATTTAGAACTACTCTTAGATTACGTGACGTCATTAACGCGAGCAATCACATAACGTGGCGTGGCATCACATAAACCCAGTTTTTTTTTTGCTTGCACGGCTTGTGCAAAGCCCAGTTTGTTGCACCTCAACATGAACGGAATTAAGGAATAATAGCTCGCAATGTCTTGGGGAGAACTTGTGTTTAGTGAGCCATCTCTCCCACAGCTAATTAATGCATTCAAACGTTTTTTTTTTATTATTCTTATCGTTTTATTTGAGGACTTTTGTCCAAATAGGTGGTATTACTGACTTAGTGGTTACAGTAAATGCGTGTTCCAGTAGGTTGGGTAGCTGCTAGCATAATTTTCTTTGATTTAAAAAGGGGAAAATGATCTTAACCCTCTAGCAGTTCGAATTCAGGATTAGGCGGAACTTTTATTGTATTTTTTTAATTTACTGAGCGAATTGGATAGTGTATTTCAAATTACTAAATATATATTTATTGTCTTATGTTTTACACAAAAATATACACCCAATCAAATAATTTCAAACTTTCAAACAAATTCGTACAATTTTATACATACATTAGATTGCCAAAAACAAACAATCTAAATATGGTTACAATTTAAATTTATGTTGAAAGCGACCCTTGGCAGAATACAGGCAAATAGAAAATTATGTATTTATTAAAGAAGCTGAGTAATTCGTAAATTATCTCGTGACGAATGATTTATTATTTGTCTTAAACGTCTGAAATGAGAATCGAACTGTACCTACGTACAAGCAAATTTTATTGCTAATTTAGAAGAATCCGTACAAACATACAAATCTAAGTATCTAAGTAAATAATCCCATGAAAATGGAGGGAAACTCTTAAGTTTTATAATCACGTCCAACGTGTTTCATGTTTTATCCGAAGCTATTCACGTATTTGCACTTGGTAGTCATGAATCGAAGCATGATAAGGCCGCCTATTTTGATGTTCTTTTATGTATTGGGTTGTAGCCTGTAAGAAATTGTGCAAAAAAAAGTGTTTCTATCTATCTAACCGCGCTGATGATGGATGGATTCTTAAATTTTAAGAGTTAGAGTTAGTTTATTAAATACAATAGGCACGTGCTATCAAACGATGAACGATGAAAACGATGATCTCCTTGAAAGTCTTCAAGTTTGGCACCAACTTCAATATAGAACTGTTATGCTGCACCCATTTCTTAGATTATTTCTAACTTTTCAGTGCTTTTGAAGTCGGTTATTTTGTAATATATTTTTGACATAAATTTCAGTTTGATATCTTTACGCGTTCTTGAGACAAAAGAGTCTTGACAGACAGACACACGGACAGACGGAGAACGAAGTGATCCTATAAGAGATCCGTTTTTTTTCCTTTTGAGATTAGTAATTTTTTGAGGTCCCAAAAAATTACGAAATTATCTCATGAAAACTTAATTAGTATGTGTCAGAATTATCGTTATTACAGTAAGAAATAAGTAATTAATTATAGTCAGTAATTATTATAGTCCTTTAATTCGAATAATTCCGAAGTCAACCATCTACAGCTCACATTTGCCATGCCACTTTCTTGTACACATGGCATTGTAAAAAGCGACACTGGTTCACATGTCTCAGCCCCATGTGTTAATCGACGCCAGAAAGTTATTAACGACTCTGTTCAAGTTATTTGCTAGTTTATACACTGACGAGCAAAATAAGCAGCCAGCAATACTTTTCGCGTTGAACCAGCGAGTTTGCGGTGAAACGTTTTTCGTGTTCTATCGTTCCGTGGATCGGGAGGTCCATGTTTCGATTCCCCGCGCAGGCAGAAGTATTTTTGCTCGGTTTGGTTGGTGGTAGGGCTTCTGAGCCCGCCTGTCTAGCTACCACCGTCTTACCTAAGTTTGTCGCCATAATAACAATGTTAATAGCATTGTTGTGTTCCGACAATTAGAGGTGAGATAGCCAGTTCCTCAGTTGTCGAGGAGTCCAGGTGAAGCTCGCTTCCACCTTCGGCCTTATCTTCACTTACCATAGGAGGAGATGAAGGCCAAGAGCTACCCAGTTGTGAGTAAAAAAAAGTGTCCGCAGGATTCAATTTGTTATTTTTCTTTGAAATATTTCGGCGGTAAACATTACTGGTCGCTGGTTTTTACTGGTGCTCAATTACCTACTGGAACCTGTGACTTGACGTCCTAATCTATACTTACGAGTACTAATATTATAAAGTGGAAAGATTTGATTGTTTGTTTGTTTGTATTGAATGGGCTCCGAAACTACTGGACCGATTTTAAAAATTCTTTCACATTGAGAATCCTACGTTATTTCTGATGAACATAGGCTATAAAATTATTTTTCCTACGGGAAAATATAAAATTCTCATGGGAAAACAAAAATAAAAATAACTTAGCTAAGACAATCCTAAGAAGAATGCTGTCACTTCTTGTCTTTAATGAAAAGATTGTGACAGTAAAACAGTATGCCACTCAAGATCGCCCTAAGCTAAGACAAGGTTAGTGCAATTGGCGATAAGTCACAAATTGGCAAAGTGTATTGGGGTTCTTGAAGCGGTTGTAGATTTTGCAATTCCCACAGGAACCCCTAATTATTTTAGTCGTTTCATTATTTCATCATATTTTTTCGATACGAAATGAAATGAAATGAATATTTATTTCAATAGAACAGTGAACACTACAACCACACTTAAAGTCGGTAAACAAAACAGACTTACATTATTTGTTGATAGTTGATTCCACATTTGCTTAGCACTAGAGAGCAACTAGATCCTACTAGTTTCCACTGGAGCAAGCACATACAAAATACACATTTATAATATAACTTAAAAATGAACATAACTTCACAACATCATAATAACATAACATAAATAACATAATTGTGGGTAGTGCGTATAGAAGTTCTTTACCCCCCGTGCTAGTCGTGACTGTGTTACGGCGATGTAAGATTCACGCTACTATAATACGTTATTACAAGTAATTATGATTCATAATAGTTTGATACATTCTAGCCAGAATAAAGGAAAGTACCCAGAGCATTGATTTACTACCAAACGTAGATAGAGCACTTCATACAAAAACGCCCTTGAAATCTGTCACCTAATCGACTATACATTTGTACGCTGTTAAATAGGTAGTTGAATATGCACACCCGAATTAAAATTACCATAAAGAAAGTACCGTATTTATCGAATTCAACCTTATTCTTTATTATTACGGCAACTATTTGAAGTACAACCGTGTGCAGTTACATCATTTCATACCTAGCCACATTAAATTTGACGTTTTAGTAATTGCTACAAGAAAATATCAACTTTATACTCTCAAACATAATGCTCAAAATTGCTTATCGCGTTGTCGCTCCAACGCATGGAAAAGAACTGCACGAGGCCCGATTGGACAGTTCTTCACCGGCCCACTTTTCGAACGTTCATGCGTTATCTACGTTTGGTAGTAAATCAATGACCCAGAGCAATACTGGTTATTCGTAGCAACTAGTATAGGCAAGGAAATGAGAAGGTGTTTTAGTTATAACAACCTTTAAAAGTAACTTCAATGTAAGACACACAGAGTAAAATTAAAATAATTTCAGGTGTATTTTTTTATAAATAATATATTATAAAAGGTAAGATTGAAAGTCGTGCATATATACTAATTTTGTACATACTTAATAATAAATATATATTATAGTACTTGAACTTTATTGAAAAACATATATACACGGTTATTTTTTTATCACCCTGGAAAATTTTAGGGACGCTTCACGGCATGGTATTAGAATGTTTTAAATATGAATAAAAAAAATAACTCACTTATTTAATTTTATATTAATTTTTTAAAAAATCCAAAAAATGTTGCACTAGTTAAGAGCAGCATTTTTTGAGATTTTTTTATTTTTTTTGTATTTTTTTTTAAATTTTTATTTCATTTTTTTTATTTTTTATATAATTATGGATGTGTCCTGAAGCGTCCCTAAAATTTTCTAGGGTGATAAAAAAATAACCGTGTATACCGGGTGTAACAGGATACCGCAATAATATTTAAGGTTGTTGATTAACAAAAAAAATGTTTTATGACTATTCTTTGTATTTTTATTATATGCCTACTTTCGATTTAATAAGCTTAACAGTTAAGCGTATTAAATCGAAAGTAGGCATATAATAAAAATACAAAGAATAGTCATAAAACATTTTTTTTGTTAATCAACAACCTTAAATATTATTGCGGTATCCTGTTACACCCGGTATATAAGTAGGTAAGTTTACTGTAATTTTTATAATAATCTAATGAATATAAAAGATATGATAGTGGTTCGATTTTTTAATATTTTATTTATTACATAACAAGGAAATTTGTTTATTTATTTATTCGTATTAACTTTTCAGTCCCATCATAGTCAAAATTACTTAGAAACTCATTTAGTGCTCTTCCGCAAGTAAATTTTGTCATGTTTATTAGATTTTTATATTTACTAATATACGATTGTACAAGAAAGGTGATAAGATATACGAGAAACTTCTAGCAAACACCGTTTCACACTTGGGGATATCAAAAACCTCATGTTTCCTTCTAACTGATCTATCTCGCCTTTGCCCCTTGTATGTTGCCGAAGAACAACTGTCTTTATAAATAGCTGCCTTAAATTTAAGACTCCAAAATCCATGTAAAGCTTTGTTGTGGGATATCTAAAAGGTTTAAAATTAACAACTTTTAAAATACACCTTTGGTCTCTTTCAAGCTTTATAAGGTTACTTTTGTATGTCCCACCCCAAGCGGAGATGCCGTATGTAGCTATTGATTGACATAAAGCTATATAAATAAGTTTGTTGATACGACAGTCTTTAAGATTTCTTATTTTTTTAAAAATTGGTATTAATTTTCGGATTCGAGCCTTGAGGTTGGTAACATGTTGTTTCCAGTTCAAATTTTTGTCAATTTCAATGCCAAGATATTTTATAGATTTGGCGGAAGATAAACTATAGCAATTGCACTCACTAAAATCCAAGCAATTGATTTCATGGGTTTTTATAACAAAATCTGAGCTAGGTTGTATGTTGTCTCTTAAAGAAAATGGTCATGGTAAAAAATATTTGGTCTTTTTTGAATTTAAGGTAAGCAAATTTATGTCAAGCCATCTAATTATTGATTTTAAGCCTTGCTCAGCTTTTACCTTAACCTTTTCCCATGTATCATCTTGGAATAAAATCACTGTATCATCAGCAAAAGCTATTAGTTTAGAATTTGCAGGTTGGGCACTGCAACGATCATTTACAAATATTGTAAAAAGAGTAGGACCAAGTACAGATCCCTGAGGAACCCCAAAATTAACACTTTTTCTTAAACTACGATAATCACCCAATTTGACCGTTTGTATTCTGTGACTTAAATAATCTTTAAAAAGATTTAATGGAACACCTCGGATACCAATCGATTCCAACTTATGAATTAATAGCGGAATAGAGACAGTATCAAATGCTTTTGCTAAGTCCAGGAATATTCCAAGACACTTTTTTAGAATCAAGATTTTTAGCTACATATGTTACGAGGCCAATTGCATCTGTAGTTATTTATTTTTCCTAAAGCCAAACTGATTATCCAAAATAAGGTTATATTTTTCTAAATAGCCAATCAAACGAATATTTATAACTTTTTCAAAAATTTTTGCTATAGTAGAAAATAGTGATATTGGGCGATAATTGATGATGCAGTATCTATTCCCAGTTTTGAAAATCGGAACAACTATAGATTCCTTCAATGTTTTGGAAAAAATACTAAGACGTATACATAAATTCAGGATGTAAGTTATGGGTTTCACTAATAGTGATATACATCTTTTTAATAACGTTGATGATATGCCATCCCAACCAGTGCAATTAGTATTTTTAAGTGACATAACTACGCTTTGTACCTCCTTTTCGTCACATTCCAGTAATACAAAAGAGTTTGATGGACGAGTACCTTTTTTAGATTGTTTTACAAGTTCAGACTCAGTTAGTCTTTAGTCTTTGTAAAATACTTTTTGATAACTCAGCCCCAATACTAACAAAGTAGTCATTTATAGAATTTACAGAGAATTGGGGATCAGGATTTATTTTAAGCAATGTTGGTGCATCTTGTGTCCTCTCTTTAGCATTTAAATTACATACCCTTTATACAACATTCCAAGATTTTTTAATATCATTTTTGCATGGCAAAAGATCCGACTTATCATACTCATTTTTAAGATTAGAAAGTAGTTTGTTACAGTGATTTCTATAATTTGTATAAGTGATCTGATGGTAATTATCACAAGGGTATTTCTTACACTTTCTATGTAACTTATCTCTAAACCGTATGCATCTTAGTAAACCAGTTGTTACCCACGGTTGCAAAGTAAATTTACGGCTTGGTAGCCGTACAGTAGTAGTAGATTCATTGATAATATTTACAATCTTCTCTGTAAAATATTCAGTTGCAATGTTAGGATGAATCGTTGATAATAAGAAACCCCAGTCCATGTTATTCAGTAATTCATAGGCTTTATCATAGTTAATCTTTTTCTCTTGTTCAGATATTCCATCAAGGACGATAATATGGTTTTGTTTTCTTAAATTAATGTGAATATTGCAGCTGGCTTGTTTGGCAACTTAGTTACTTGTATAATATGCATATTACAAGCTTTTATTACAAGCTTTTATTTACTTTCACCTGTCCGGTGTCTGTAATGAAATCTTGCATTTGACCTACTTCCCCGACTGAGCTGAAATTTTGCATGCATATATGTATATTGCGTAACAATGCAATATTAGGATGATATAAAAGCTTGTATTAAAAAAAATATTTTTTTTTAATAATTCTTATTACACACAACGTATATCCTGCTAAGCGAAAACGCTAAAATAAAATGCTGCTACGCGTAAAATTTTGTTAAAAGAATTTGGAAAAACAGTGTGATTTGCATGTTTTCCGGAATTTTTTATCCTTTTTTTCCAATCCCTCATTTACAGATTTTGAAAGAAGTGTCTATCGTAGTACGTTGGCACCCCTGCATATTCATTGCAAATTAATGCAACTTGTATCTATTGAAATACGGACATGATAGGCAGTAAAATGATATGGAGTTGCTCTTGTGATTATAGATGATTGTTAGGGCCAAACTACTTTTTGTTAATTGTCTTTGATAAGTTAGACGATTGTTTCCGATATTTTCCGATGCCCTTACTAATCTTGATGTACTGTAAGTGGGTATGTTTTATTAACAAACAAAAGATGTATAGGTAGGTATACATAACTCTTTCTTGTAGCTTCTCAAACACCTACCTTGTAAGTCAATGTAGGTAACCTATAAAACAAATTGGATCCATCTATGAATAGGTCGTTTTGCAAAATGGATTAGAGGTGTGAAGACTGTTCTATACGTAATAAGGAGTCGTGTGGCGTTGTGTTAAGCTCTATTTCTGTCTACACGCATCCAGGCAATAGATTAAACTGTAATCTTTATCACCAGGTGTTAAGTATCAGTTTCGCCTAACCGATGCAGTGTTTTAATGCTACGACAGCTGGTCTGTTAGTGTTTTGTTTTATACCTTAAGTAGGTGTTGTAAGAGTTATTTTTGCTATTTAGTCTATCCGGGGGATTACGTATGTACATGTATGCAAAATCGAGCAAGATAAATTATTAAAATTAAAACTTTTTATACATGCTTTAGTACTCATCAATACGTATCAAATGAGCCCAAACTCGATGGGGTTGTGTCGTTTTATTGCAGAATTCCTACGGCCACCTTCCAGCATCAGCATTAGATCAGCTCCAAGTCATCATAATATTGTATTGTCACGCGATATACTTACTATATGCATGCAAAATTTCAGCTCAATCGGAAACAGGGAAGTGGGGCAAATTTAACTTGCAATATTTAATTACAGACACGGGGACAAGTGAAAGTAAATAAAAGCTTGTAACAACAAATAGTAAAATGCCCATTTTATTTATTAACACGTTAATGACGCAGGCGTTAACACAACCCCATTACACAATATAACTTGCTTTTGAATATTTTATACCTGTCATGTCAGTAGGGTACAGCTTAAAAACTTGCTGGGTCAGTAGGCGTTGCTTGCCTTTGCCTTCTACACACAATGTTATTTATGAATCGAACAGAATTAGATATGACGATCAATTTTGTGTAATTATCTAAAAAGCATTTATACTAGTAAATGTTAAAAGAGGGCGAGGATTTCATGACGAAGTATTTCAACGCATCTGTCGCTAATATGAAGTCTGGCCATTGATTCTGCCCAACTAATCTATTTAATGCTTAGAATGTATATCAACACTCTTATTTTAACTTATTTAATAAGAAAGAAGACTCAAACTCAAACTCAAAAATCTTTTTTCAATATAGACCTTTACAGGTAGGCACTTATTGACGTTAAACAAAACATAAAAATCTTCAACCAAGAATCCAATTAACTAATTATTTAATCGTTGTACGAGTATGTAAGTACACACGCCCCAACAATTATTAAGATGTATGCAAATACAAGTAAAATGAAAAAAAAAGTTGACTCTACACCTGTTCGGAAATCGGGAGAGCCTTCTCGAGAAGAACGGGAAAAAAACTCAGAAGACCTTGTATTTTTTGTCTCTTTTAAATTGCCGAATTATCGTTAGTCTAGTTAGTATAGTCTGATTTGTTCATCCGGTAGAGATTGCCCATGGTGATAAGGTCGCCTTTTTGCTGTCTGTGTATGTAGTGAAATAGTTTGTGTTATTTATTAGGTAAAATAAAGTATTTCTTTCTACCTATCTACTCAAGACAATGATCGTATGGGCTTAAATCCCATTGCCTTCTCCCAAGCAATACCACAGACAGAGTTACGGACTATATAATTATTTTAGTCATTTGTCGTTTAAAGTTATATCGCATAACATAACTTCTGATGTTAAAATGTAAAACTTACTATAACCAATGTAAGTCTATGAGCAAATAACGTCTTTTGATTTGGCTGTATGGGTAGTGGGCACCTTTGCCAATTAAAAAAAAGTACACTGAAAGGCCGCCAACTTAGAATATTTGCCACCTTCTAATAATATCTCACTTTAAAAATGTTTATCATTTCTCCTAGCCCAATAACTTTTGGCAATCACAAATGTAAAAAAATGTAGTTTGATACATCGCGTGGAGTTGTCATTAGACATTTTTCCGCACTAGCATTAAAACCATTTTGAGTTGGTGTTTGCCTCATGATTGTGAAACTCAAATCAGTAATATTATCTGCTTTCAACTTTAACTGTCAAAAGTGCGTTCCAATTCCATACCCGCTTTACAAAGGACAGTCGGCACGGAGGCTTGTAGCGACGCCGCAATGTCAAATTAAAAGCGATGTTTTCTTGGACAATAAATCCCCTGGTTAAATCTTTCCACACACCGTTGCGAGCGCAGGAAGTGTTTCATTACATCCGACCTCCGCGCGAATTAGCACTTCTTGCTGTCATTTATTGCGTGCTCAGTAGCGTGGCGCGTGCGGTGTCGATCGCTTAAGTGAAGCGTCGCATATCATGGTCATTGTCATGATGGGTGACCTTCAAACTAGTCGACGAGGATTATTAAGTATATTTATATTAAATAAATCACATTTGATTGTTAAGGATCAAATTAAGCGTGTTTAATGCCGCGTATGGTGTTGATCGCTTAAGTGAAGCGTCGCATACCCTGGTCATTTCCATGATGGGTGACCTTAAAACTCCTCGACAAGGATTATAAAGTATATTAATATTAAATAAATCACATTTGAATGTTGAGGATCTTATTAAGCGTGTTTAATGCCGCGTGCGGTTTCGATCGCATGAGTGAAGCGTCGCTACTATGGTCATTGTTTTGATGGGTCACGATAAAATTAATCAACACGAATTAGAATATAGTATATTTAAATCAAATAAAGGACGTTTGCTTTTTTCTTTTCATTAAGCGTGTTTACTAGTGTGTGTGGTGTAGGTAGTTTAAGTGAAACGTTGTATACCATGGTTATTGTCATGATGGGTCGCCATATAAGTAATCAACCAACACACGGTTTATGAACTTATGTATGAATTAAATTAACCACATATAGATTTGAAGGACCTCTATTATAACCGTGCTAAATGGTGCATGCGGTATCAATCGCTTAACTTAAGCGTCGCATTATCATGGTCATTGTCATGATGGGTCGCCATTCAATTACCGATTATATAGTATCTTTTGATTTGATAAGTTTTATTTGCTACTTTTTTTATTAAGCTTTATTTTTTCCCTCACATATGGTTTTTATCAATTTTTTATGTGTACTTATATGTATATTTGTAATTAATGTTAGTTCTTGTGATTAAAATAAAGTTAGTATTGTTAGGGCCGCCTTTTGCGGTGATGGCTCCTCCAAACTGTTCCAGGTGGCTCTATCTTTTGCGAGTCTAGGCCATACATTTGCAGCCCTTTGCACAAGATCATCACTCCATCTTTTGAACGGTTGACCTCTCTTTCTTATTTTGTATATTGGATACCAGTTTGTAGTGACATGGGACTATCTTTCATCCGTTGCTCTCTGGATATGTCCTGCCCATTTCCATTTCAGTGTTAGTACCTGCTTGACCGCATGTCTCGCTTTAGTCTTTTGTCTTATCAGCGAACTTTTGACCCTATCTTTCAATTTGATGTTCATGTAGCTTCCTTCTTTGAGAGCCCAGGTTTGGCATGCGTAGGTTAATTAGAATGTTCATGGCTTTCGTTTTCAATTTTATTGGCAGGGGTCGTTTAAAAATTTCTTTCATACTCTAGTATTTACTCCATGTATTCTTCACTCTTCGGTCGATTTCTCTTTCTGTGCAGGATTTTGTTGAGATTAGATGTCCGAGGTAGGAATATAGTCTTCAACATGTTGTACTGTACAGGTATAGCTTGTGTAGTTAAAGGTACTTGTTCTGATCTAAGACTTGTTCGGAGTAAGTCATAATTTTCGTTTTTAGGGTTCCGTAGCCAAGTGGCAAAAAACGGAACCCTTATGGATTCGTCATGTCTGTCTGTCTGTCTGTCCGTCCGTATCAGCCACTTTTTTCCGAAACCATAAGAACTATATACTCTTGAAACTTGGTAATTAGATGTATTCTGTGAACCGCATGAAGATTTTTACACAAAAAAAGAATAAATTTTGGGGGTTCCCATACTTAGAACCGAAACTCAAAAATTTTTTTCATCAAACCCATACGTGTGGCGTACCAAAGTGGTAAAATGTGTGCCCCCTGTAACTTCTAAAATAACAGAATGATAAAACTAAAAAAAATATATAATGTACGTTATACCATGCAAATTTCCACCGAAAATTGGTTTGAACGAGATCTAGTAAGGAGTTTTTTTTAATACGTCATAAATCGTAAACCGCACTTTACCTTTCATTCGATCAACTCAAATATAAAAAAAAAACATTTAATTTCACATAAACCTTATGCATAAATCGTGAAACATTATTTTCTAATGATAAAAATCCCATCATTTCGGTAACTAATTATAATGTTTACTTATCAATAACTTAATTTAAAAAAATACACTATTATTAAAACAATCGATCAAAGTTACAACGCCCTACAAGAACTTTTATATTATGTTACTTGCTACTACGGAACCCTTCATGGGTGAGTCCAACTCGCACTTGGCCGGTTTTTTCCCAGTTAATTTGCAGTCCGACAGTTTCACTTTGTTTACTGAGGGAGTCCATCATGGATGGATCATCACGCAAATCTGAGGTGTGAGAGACATACTTGTTTATATTTATTTCCATATCACTCCAGTCAAGATTTTGAAAAATGTATTCTACTACTAGGACTACAATGAAAAGCTTTTGGGGAAAGCGGGTCTCCTTGTTTTACACCCATGTTTACACCCCTTTGGACTTGAAATGGTGGTCCTTTTGTGTCCAGGCGAACCCTTGTGCTTCTCGGGTAAATCGCTTTGATCACTTCTATATATTCATGATCTACTCCCTGCTGACTTATAGCCTGCCATATAGAGGCATGTGATATTGAATCAAAGGCTTTTGAGTAGTCTATGAAAGCAACGTATAATGGAAGATCATATTCTGTAAACCGTTCGATAATTAATTTCAGCGTGTGTATGTCGTCCGCAAATCTGAACTGTGAGAGGTACTTTGCCTTTGATATTTATTTCCATATCACTCCAGTCAAGATTTTGAAAAATGTATTCTAGGACTACAATGAAAAGCTTCGGGGAAAGCCGGTCTCCTTGTTTTACACCCCTCTGGACTTGAAATGGTGGCCCTTTTGTGTCCAGGCGCACCCTTGTAGTGCTTCTCGAGTAAATCGCTTTGATCACATCTATATAATAATATATATGATCTACTCCCTGCTGACTTAAAGCTTGCCATATAGAGGCATGTGATATTGAATCAAAGGCTTTTGAGTAGTCTATGAAAGCAACGTATAATGGAAGATCATATTCTGTAAGCCGTTCGATAATTAATTTCGGCGTGTGTATGTGGTCAATGCTAGAGAAGAATGTTTTCATGAATCCCGCTTGCTCTATAGGCTGGTTTTCATTGTGATACGTCTTAATAGGGTCGATGCGAATACCTTATACAAGCAGGATATAAGACTGATGGGTCTGTAGTTTGATATAAGCTTGGGGTTTCCCTTTTAGGTATATAATAGAGCTATTTCCGAACATGTCCACGATTCTGGTAGTTCTTTTTCAGTTAACATTTTATTGAAGACCTTTGTGAGGGGTTTTATTAGTTCCTCTTTTGCAGCTTTTATCAGTTCGTTCGTCATTCCGTCTGATCCTGGACATTTTCCTGCTTGCAGTTTGATTATTGATTGCTCTACTTCGCTTTCTAGATTTGCTACTTAAGAACCGCATTGCAGTACTGCAGTGGCTGCTGCAGGTGGTGCTGCAGGCATTGCAGTGCCCTTATAGGGTTCCATGTAAAAACGTTTAAATATGTTAACACCTTAAAATGTACAACATGGAAGCAATTCTTTATTTCATTTCTTTACTTCATTATAATGAAGTAAAGAAATGAAATAAAGAATTTGAGCCAAGTCAAAGAATAACAAAGAATAACCTGTAATTTAATGAGTGTTTAATGATGCAATTCCTGTTTCTACATAATCTTCTAATACATATATAAAAATCTTGTGTCACAGTGTTTGCTATCGATTTCCTCCGAAACGGCTTCACCGATTTTTAAGTAAAAAATTCTTGGTAGGTCTGAAAATAGGTCGAAGGCTATTTTTTGTACCCGGAGAATAGGTGATAAGGGTTGCCCTCTTCAGAATTTTGCCGAAACGTAGTTCGCGGCACAGTTAGTAAATGTTAAATAATGTAAATGTTTCTTTTTCAGAAGTGGTATGCATGCGTAAAATAAGCTAGTGTAGAGAAATCGAAAAATATATAAGTTGCAGATATTTGTTGTTAGGAAATCAATTTATAGGGCAGCTTCCTGTAACTGACACTCACCAGCTCACCACCCTGCAAAGTGAATCAACACTTTGTGGGGGATACAACAATGTCTGCTTTATATAGATAAGTACTAGACAAAGAAATAGTATTTTAATAAAAAAATCTATCAAATCATTAGATAAATTAATGTTAGCGGAGGATGTTTCCCAGGAAATCAACTCGTGCTCTGTTGTAATTTAGTTGATAATTGCATAGCTACTGGGGCCCAATTCTACTAATAAGTTACAGCCGAATCGAGACTAAACCGTTCGACCAATCAGAACGCCACATTATCACGTCATCGAACAGTTGAAAGACAATATAGGCTCTCCGATTGGTCGTTAGCAACGGTTTAGTTTCGATTCAGCTGTCCTGTAACTTATTAGTAGAATTGGGCCTCTGATGTCGCTTACGCACTGTGATCGAACTAAAATATATTATTACTTTTTAAATTGAAATTGTTCGCAAACGCGAAAGTAGCGCCCGCGTAATCGATAAAATATCGATTACGCCTGAAAACGTATAAAACTGGAAACCTCAACGGCGACGGACGCCATCATAATAGACCTCGTTTCTAGGTCAGAACAGGCGAACCGACATTAAAATCAATACGACATGTCATTGAAAATAGCGCTAGTAATGGCGTGGCCGGATGGCTTTGACACCCTTGTGCGCTTTAATTATCTATGGTAGAAGCCCGGAGCCGCGGGAGCTTGGGTCCCTTTGCTTTTCATTTCAATGTAGCTAGGTAGGTACTTTATAATTTTGAAGTTAAACTTTTGACGACACGAACGCAGTGGCGCTAGTGTAGCAAGCCACACCACAGACATATAAAGGGAAGCAGACTCGTTCAAAAATCGTGGCAACTTTACCACATGTAAACATTACTCACACACAAACAATATTAATTTAAATTTATTGAAATTTCTGGAGTTTTATTATATGATGCTTTATAACACTTCGGCGCACAGCACTTTACTAATGTTCTTGTCCGATTAGCAGTTATTTTTATTTATAATCACAAAACAAAACATTATAACACAATGTCACGACGCCATTTGTCTTTTATTTTGACAAAGCTAAACATGGCGTCCACGTGGCGTCTGCCACGGCTTCGGAAAATGTTTTTGTCGTTTTTGTGTGCGTTAGTATCGCCATAGACGAAAAACAGAAATAGCGATATATCATGATATATGACATGATATATGTCACTTTGGAGTGAAAGTAAAAACGATATACATTACTTATGACAAATTATACATCTCTGAGCCACACGCATTAATCTCTTATCTGACAGTCATCCTCACAACAGCTCATATCCGTCTCCACCGAGGGCTTGAGCCTATCCTAAGTTAGGGTGTTTAGGCCTTAGTCAACCAGGCTGACCCAGTGCGGATTGGTCGACTTCACACACACCATTGAATTTCTTCGCAGATGTATACAGGTTGCCTCACGATGTTTTCCTTCACTGTAGGAGCGTCAGACAAATGTACTTGGATGAAATTCGAAAAACAAAAGACACATTGGTACATGGCGGTCTCGATCACCGGACGTCCCGATTGGAAGGCAAGTGCCGAGCCCACAACGCCACCGACGCTCAGTCTGACAGTACCTACCTATTATCTGACAGTATCTATTCGTGATCTATTCAGATATATTATTAATACTAGCTGCCCGCCCCGGCTTCGCACAGGTTTACCAAAAAACCTTTTGACAATATAATAATGTAAAACACCATAGATTTGTAATGAATATCAATCTGTCAATTTCGTCCTTTGTTTGTTCGCTTATGGACATTCTCAAAAAGACAGATTCTCAAAAGGACAGATTGTCAAAAAGTCAGAAATGCTACAGTTGCACACACCCTCACACAATAGAATTTAGGGATATAGAGAGGTATTCCCCATGGGTATCCGATAATGTTTTCAAAATCAAAACGAATTTTTTGCAAGAAATGAAAATACTTATATTAGATAGTTCTCCTTGTTATGAACATTTTTGAATTCATAATTTTTTCTTTTTTATATAATTTTAACGTTGTGAACTCGGCACTGGCCTTCTAATCGGAAGGTCTGGGTTTGATCTTGCCAATGTATTTTTCTTTTTTCGATTTTCATATGTACATTTGTCCAACGCTTCTTCAGCGAAGGAAAAGATCGTGGGGCAACCTGCATACATCTGCGACGAAATTCAAATGTGTATGTGGAGTCGACCAATCCGCACAAGGCCAGCATTTTTTTTATTGCAGATAAGTTGGCAAACAAGCAAATTGCCCACCTGATGGTAAGTGGTAACATTCACCTATAATACATGTGGCTCCTGTGAGATTCGCATCAAAACTGCAACCCCCACAAGAACCACTGTGTGCGTTGCCAACTTGTGACTTAGGATGTAAAGTCACGGTACCCAGTAATTTCAATGCCATATCTTACCCTTCAGACCGAAACACAGCAATGCACTGCTGCTTTGTGGTAGAAATAGGTAAGACAGAGGTGCCCAAGCACACGACCCTGGTACAGTCTCCCTTCGGCAAAAGCGTGGTTGCCCTTTTTTTTTACGAGGGGAATGCGTTTGCGCACCGTCCAAGCCCCCGCAGGGGCAAGGGTGTGTGGGACTCCGCAGCGAGCGACTACCCACTAAACCCCTCGATATGCCCTCTTTGGCGCCTAGCGCAGCCACGTCCAAAGGACGCGCCGCTGCCGAACGAGGTCGTGGGAACCCTTACAGACCGACCATAACCCCGTCCGCGGCACCTGCCCACCAATGGCGGGCCCTCACGCCCTCTCCAAGATGGAGATGGAGAGGAGTTCCCGGGGCATACTCCGGGTGGTAATTTTTTTCTGTGGATCCATCGCCGCGCACACGAGCCGAAGCTCAGCGGCGCCAAAGCGCCGACCCACCGCAAAAAGCGGCCACGGTGGCCACACGAGGTGGCCCGCCGAGTAGCACTCGGCCATCCCACGCTCCCCTCATGGGGGCCGCACAAGTGTGCCGAAGCCACACATTGATCGGGTCAGCCTCAGTCCTTGGAACAACGACACGCCGGAGTTCTACGAGTCTCCGAGCCTCAGAACAACAACATGCCGAAGCTCAACAAGGACCCGCACCAACCCGATCAAAGGGGCAACGGCACAAGGCGCAACGCGCCATGACCCGCGAGCGGGTCCCCAGGCGACACACAACCCCATCTTCAAAAAGAAGGGGAGGTGACGCCCCACATGGCCACGTGAAGTGGCCCGCCGGGTTAAACCCGGCCACACCACGCCCCCTCCACGGGGCAGCTGTCAGACTCTTAGCACGCGGCAGAAAATCTGCCGGGTTGCCCAGGGTGCACCACGAGGAAGTGTTCTGACATCGCACCCCAAGGCGTGGTTGACTAAGCCCTAAACTAAACACCCTAACTTAGGGCAGGCTCGAGCCCCTCGCTGGGGACGTACTCGTATATGAGCTGTGATGATGATGATAAAATGTTTTTTTTTAGTGACTATACCTAAACATATGTTAAAGTTTCGTGAGAATGAACATCTGCACTCAGGGTTTCAGAATATCTCAATCAATACTGCCATTATGGATTTAGAATAACTATCGCCAATGTACAATCCAGGTGCATATTCTGATGTTATGTATTTCATACAGCGTGTAACTGAACACCCCAATAACATTTAAGGGTATGTATCCATCAGAAGTAGAGATTCTGTAGGAAAAATATATATTCTGTAGGCTAACAAACCTACTTTTTTTCCCATACAAACTAAATAAATTATTTTTTGGTATTAAGTGCCGACAGTCCTACGTAAGCGTACGAGGAATACTACGCTCACGTCTGTCACTTGTCATTTTCAGTATTATTACAAAACTTGGGGTCTAAAGTTAGTCGTGGTTTAAAAGTAGTGCGCGTTCACTTGTGTCAATATGAATAGATAGAGACAGCATCAATTTAGTCCTGGTTTAAGCCAGGACTAACTTTAGTCCATGTTTTGTAATAAGGCGGTTTGTGTTAAAATTTATTTTGTGTTAAGAGCTGATTATGGTTGTCACTTGAAAGTTTTTGCTTTCAGTTTAAAATGAAATAACTCTAAAAGTATTGGGGTTCCAGGTCTCAGACAAGCACCAAAGGTCCATTTAGTGTCTAACTTATATGCCCCTTAAATGTTATTGGGGTGTTCAGTTACACCCGGTATAGTGAGCAAATGACTCCAATCACCTGATGGTAAGTGACGGTGGAGTGTAAAGTCGAAGATAGCCAAGCACGGCCGGCACACCCTGGGACCTGGTCGGCTCCCATCATGTATCCCATTCGCAGTAGGGTGGCCGACCATAGATCCCACGACCTGTAACTAGCCTAAGACTACTAACAACCTAAACCTAAACAGACAAAGCCAAACTACAAAAAAAAAAAAAAAAAAAAAAATACTAAATTAATCAGTAGTTACAAGAAAAAAAAGCTTCTCGGACGTGACTCTCGCCAATAACTGCAGCTCAGATCGAATACACCTATGAAAAGTACACAAAATAGACGTTTCGTAGTCCCCTGTGTTCTCCTCTAAAAGTGAGCGATTTAATTCTTTTTTGCGATTGAAATTAAACAAAGGCTTTGGCTGTGCTTCCGACTCCGTGCTTTCTTTTCTTTTGACGTATAGCTTTTTCCATGTAATCTCATTGTTTGCTAGATATTTGAGTAGAACCGAAAATCTGGCCATTTATTAGGGGTTTAGAAGCTTTGAATCTCCCTTTAATAATTAATTTAATAAAAAAAGGAAAACATAGGAACATGCTAATAGAGGGCATTGACGTTTCTTTTTTGAAAGCAACTTTTGCCATTGTCCAGGAAGGAAACAGGGGATTACGTTTATATGGAAAAATCACCCATAGGATTTCCTCATAACCACTGGACCACCAAGCTCTTACTAGCCTCGAAAAAATTTCAACTGCATTGATCTCTTAAGAGCGTTGGTGGCGCTGTGGCCTTGGCACTGGACTGTGTGTGCCCCGAGTAAAATCGGCAGGCCTGCGATTGACCTTGCCATGTACCAATGTGTTTTTCGTTTCACGAATTTCATATGTACATTTATCTGACGCTCCTACGGTGAAGCAAAACATCGCGAGGAAACCTGCATACACCTGCTAAGTAATTCAAAGGTGTATGTGAAGTCAACCAATCCGCACTGGGCCAGCGTGGTTTGACTAAGGCCTAATCGCCATAACTATTTAGGGTAGGCTCGTGCTCCTCGGTAGGGACGTATATGAGCTGTGATGACGATCTCTTTTGTATTTTTTTAAGCCAAAACACAGAATAATTAATCGTACTAACCAGAGTAGACTATTCACTGACACTCGAATAGGTCCAGGGAAAGTTTAAAAGTACAATTAGACCCAGTAGGTGGCGCTGTATTCGAGCAGGACAAAGTCTGCCAGGCCCACTAATTTAAAAAAATCAATACTTCCTTACTAATATTATAAACGCGAAAGTTTATAAGAGTTATGTTACTCTTTCACGCAAAAACTACTAAATGGATTTGGATGAAATCTTGTAGGTAGACGGATTACGACAGGGATTGACATATAGGCTTCTTATTATCCCGGAAAAGTGAGTAGTTCCCGGGGGAAAGTAGATTTACAGTTTTTCTTTGAGCTTTTAAGGTGAAACATAGTTCGCGGGCACAGCTAGTATATTATAAATGCAGAAGTGTGTCTGTCTGACTGTCTGTCTGTTACCTACCTCTTCACGTTTAAATCGCTGAACTGCAATTTAGATGAAATTTAGAACAGAGATAGTTTGAGTCCCGGGGAAGGTCATAGGTTAATTTTTATCGCAGAAATTATCCTTCAAGGGGGGTGAAAAGAGGAGTGCACGTTTGTATGTACGATCAATAACTGCTGACCCGATTTAGATGAAATTTGGTAAGGAAATAGTTTGAGTCATGGGTATATATGTAAGTAGATTGGATAAAAAATAAGCTATCAAAATTACTTATTACCCGCGAACGAAGTGGCAAGCAAAAATATAATAAATCGTCGTTAAAAATAATAATCATCAAGCCAATCCTTTATTACTCTCCACATGATGTAATTCAAAGGCTCCTGATTGAAATTGAACCCTTTATGTGTTCTCGTGTGCTCCCTATTATTTGACGGTCACAGTGCTCGCTTTGGCGCACTATTCAATGCCACATTGCACCAACGACGAAGTGCGCCAAGCCGTGGCGCAATACGGGTGCCATGCTGTTATCACAGATTGCATAAGCTCCAATAGGCAAAGGCGAAGCGCCTATACAGCCGAAGCGAAGGTTGTGTTGATTTGAGTGATTCCTAGGACATGTTTGTAAGTTCAGCTTGCGACGAAACTTTAGAGAATACATACATATATCCCACTGTAGACGTTGAGAGCGTTGTACAGTAGAAAACCTATATGAACGAAAAATGTTTGGTTACAAAAAATGTAACTTACACTTAAGAAAAACAAATCCAAAAAATAAAGCTATATAGCAATATAGTTAGTCATAAGTCATATTATTATGGTAATACATAAAACATCACAGTTTTATATTGAAGTTAGTGCCAATTTTAATTTAAACATTAATTGTTTTTACATTTTTTAAGTCTTTCCAGGTGATCATTGCAGGCAACGACTTCAATATTAGGCTGTGATGTTTTATGTATTCCTATATGTTGTAAGACTTTACTATATTGTTTTTAAAATCGGTTTAAATTTTTGTAAAAAAAATATTTTAATATTTTTAGGTAATTTAATATATGCGTTATAGAATTTGAGTCAAGGCAAACACCACAATAACTCAAAACGTCTTTCACCCTAAACAGTATTGAAAGAACTATCCCCTTACTCCTAACCTACCAGAAACCTTCCATCATCAGCTCGTTATCATAATATGATGACTAATAATTGCAAATACCTGAATATCTTCAACAAAAGCATGAAACACGTTGGACGTGCCTGTGAATTTAAAGATTTACCTCGATTTTCATTGAACCATCATCAGATCATGACATGGTGACGATGGGACTACCACAGGAGTATTTTCTTTCGATTACATAAAGAATTTGAAAATCGGCCCACAAATGGCGGAGTAATCAGTGAATATACAAAAAAAATATACTCGTATATACAATCAAATATAGAACCTCCTCCTTTTTCGAAGTCGGTTATAAAACAAATAACAGTAGGTAGGTACTAACCATGGACTTATTAATCAAACAAAACAAACAGTCTATTTATGTCTTTTATGCCACTACTTATGATATTGCCACTATGAGATAATATTGAAATGTAAATGTTAAGTTTAACTTACCAATGTTGCTGTGCCCTTGCAGGGTTCACGTTTGAATCAACTTATACACTTCTGGACACATCTATTGGCCCACCTTGCATTTTCAGTTTCGTTTAGTCCTAGCTAAAAATTTATATTAGGTCGAGCAAAAAGTTTTTATGCAGTTTTGAACCTGGCACATTCATAATTTTATTCAATAGACTTTTTTTGAATTTCGAACACAGAATTTAAAGAAACAAAAGACAATTTGGAGCCTGTTCGTTGATATCAAACAATCGAATACTAAGAAAACCTGATTTTATTGGTTTACTTGGATTTAATTCATGAAAGTGTGATTTTTCTCTTTGGTTTTGCAACAAACATTACTTATTCTTAACATTAAGGTGAGGTTCTATCAATAATCTATGGATACTTCGCCTGAAGTTGCAGCCCAAGCTGTGGCACTTATCCAGGCCGGACACAGCCAAAGAAATGTGAGTGCTCGACTTAATTTAAGTCGATCTGCGGTCCGAAATGTTTATCGGAGGTACCTAGAGACTGGCGGCTTTGTTCGTCGCCAAGGAAGGCCACGATCTCGGGTCACAACTGAAAGGCAGGATCGATTCATCGTGATGACAAGCTTGAGAAATTCACGACTTCCACGGAGTATCTGTGAGCGCTCGAACTGTTCGGAGAAGGTTAAAAGAACGCGATATGGTACCACACAGGTCAGCTAATGGCCCCAAACTAACGCGAGCCCATCGAACAGCGCGTCTTCATTTCGCGCGCACTCATTTAAATTGGACTCAGCAGCATTGGAGCCGTGTACTCTTTCCTGATGAATGTAAAATTGCGTTTCATGGCAATGATGGAAGGAAGAAGGTCTACCGACGTAAGGGAGAGCGTTTTGCACAATGCTGCTTTGAAGAGAGGGTTGCTTATGGCGGTGGCTCATGGACTGTCTGGGGCGGTATATCCGCGAGCGGAAAACTCAACTTGAGGTTGTTACGGGACCACGGCTGCCAACATTAAATGCTGAAAGGTACATTCATGAGTGCTTAGAACCTCACGTGATGCCATACGTAGACCATGTGGGCCCAAATTTCCTTTTTATGCATGATATTGCAAGAGCCCATACGGCCGGCATCGTCAGGGAATATCTTCGGGATGTGAACATCACAGTTATGGACTGGCCAGCCAGAAGCCCAGACATGAACCCGATTGAGCACATGTGGGACGAGCTAAAAAGATGTGTTAGGGCTCGTCAGCTAGTTGCCCTGACGATGCAGGAGTTGAAAACTGCCATAGAAGAGGAATGGGAGATGATCCCTCAAAATTTCATAGAGAGGTTGATAAACTCTATGCCTAATCGTATGAGAGCTGTCGTAGATGCCAATGGAGGCAACACGCATTATTTAATCAAACCTTTATTTGATAAAACATGTTTTTTATTCAAAAATCAACCGCCTTCATCAAGGCGCATACCCGACTTGTTAGGCGTAGCTCCATGCCGTGTGGTATTCTGAATTCAAATTTAAAATAATACGATCGAAAAAGATGGTAAAATGTATCAGGTTTAAAACTGCATCAATAGTTTTTGTTCAATCTAGCAATCATATTTAGGTAGGGGCCATCGAAACCTAAACTCTAAGGTGGGCCAATAGATGTGTCCAGAAGTGTATATAAGACATCAAAAATGTACAACATGACAGCAATCATATAAATAAATATTTCTAGCTGCGCCCGTGAACTACGTTTTGCCATAATAATTATCCATAGAAACCTAGGGGTACAAAAATAGCCTATAAATATATACACAATAATTAACTATAATAATTAATTATTGTGTATATTTGGCAGGTGAGTAATTTGATAATCGCTTATACGAGTAATCTAGCGGTAGTTAGATTCAGGTAGCCCAATTGAGGTAATTTGATTGACAATAATTGTAATCTTATGACAATTCAGATCAGATAGTCCAGTTTCGGTAGTTGTAATCAGGTGGTTTTTATAGTTGAATAGAAATGTAGTTCGTGGGCAGAGATAGTTAATCCTACCAATATTATAAATGTGAAAGTGTGGATGTTTGGATGTTTGTTACTCAATCACGCAAAAACGGCTGAACGGATTTGGATGAAATTTGGCATGCATGTAGCCTTTGACATGGAAAAGAACATAGACTACCTTTTATCCCGATTCCCTAAGTAGTTCCCGGGGGAATATTGAAAATTGTTTACGAGCTAACGGACCCAATCCTGAAGTCCACGCAGATGAAGTCGCGGGCAGAAGCTAGTAAATAAATAACACAATATCTATATGTGAGAGCGAAAGGTCTCTCATACGTCGAAAATAAGACATGTAGCATTTATTAACCTACATTTTTTAATAAGTATTTGTTTTACGGCTCCGGCTTCAAGGCTTTTTACACCACACTGGGCAAAGGGTTGATGTAGGGTTTTGTTGCGAGATTGCCATCCCTTCGCAGAAGCATAATTGTGGCGAATTCCCTTAGTCCACCCTCACTACATCTACGCGAATGTACATATTATTCTAAGACCGTAACACACAGATATTATTTAAACTTTAAAATAATGTATTCTTGAACTGCGTTCAACTTACTAAGGTCTAATATACATTTTACAAAAAATAGACTTCGAAAAAAAGCACAGAAAAATTATTACAATAAATAGAAATCGGTGCTGAACAAGGATCTACTGGACAGTTTTAAAATATAACAGAAAGAAATCAGTTAAGAAGAAGATATTGATTTCAGAATATATTTTATTCATTAATATTGACTTAAGAAGACATTAATTTTAGCGCTGTCAAAAAATTGCTTTATTAATCAAAAAAATATATTTAGTTAGGTAGCTGTATATCGTGCGAATAGTTGGATATCTCGCACTAATGCGCAAAAATAAATACATTTTTTTTACTTAGACTTACTTTATAAATAAAACTATTTTTATTACAAAAATACCTAATTGCGTAAAAAAAGAAAGAAAAAATCCAGTTTCAAAAATAGTTATGTCAAAAAACCCTTCTATATCTATACATACAAATAAATAGAATTGAAGTGTCTGTTTGTAATGTCAAAATAACAAGTTTTTACTAAATCGATATGAATATATATTGGGTACCAATAACAACAACACAATTTAAAAAATGTTTGTCTGTGTGTCTGTTTGTTCCCGCTAATCTCCGGAACGGCTGGATCGATTTTAACGGGACTTTCACTAATAGATAGCTAATTATATAAGTGTAGCTTTTTATCAAGATCGGTCCAGCCATTACTATTCCACGCGGACGAAGTCGCGGGCACAGCTAGTTGGCAATATTCTCATAATGCAAGCCGCATTTTCGCGCTATATTGCCAAAGCGAATCTACGGGCGAAAAGCTATTTGTTTTCTAATTAATAATATTATTGTTCTTTTTTATTTTAACACCAAAAATTACAGAAAATATATAAATTTAATATTTATTGCATTAATTTTTTCGTTCGGTACGGTATTTAAAACACGTCGTTTGATACGCGTGCGGAACTGTCATTTGATACTCAACTCGTCCTAAGATTTGTTTCTCGACTCGCTCATGATTCGGGCGAGAACAACCTGGGATTAGTGAAATGACTCACTTACCATAAGATACTTAAAGATCAAAAACAACTATTTATTGTTAATTCATCATTTTCTTTATAAAACGTGCAATAAAATAGTGAAAATATAAAACAGCATATAAACATAAAATAAAACAGCCACAATGCAATGGAGTCGACGCGGCCGAAGTCACGGACTCAAAGGCTAGTCTTGTTATATTAATTTCAGAATTTGTAAATTCGACACCACACTTTTTAAATAACAATAATGTGTATAATTAAAACAAATATTTTTATTCAATAAAAATAAATATAAAATGAATACACAGATAAATCGCAATAAAAAATATTCTTTTGATTAATTTTTTTCTAATGTAAAATTTATAAAATATTTTTAAATATATTATTAATAAATTGGGTATATCAACACTAAGTTATCGAATTTTATTTCTTGGTTGAAACAAGCACCATTGCCTACTTGATTTTAGATAAAGACGGAATTTATCAAAATATCTCGGTCAATATAACATGTCATTTACATCCGGGCGGACGTATATTATTTCAGATAAATAAAAACTCTTTTGTGATTTTTTCAAAAATATTTTTATAGTCTCGGTCAAATTTCGAATACGCCCTTCAATTTTTTTCACTCGCTTGTTTGACAGGGCCGCGGACAGCCGTAACTTTTCAGGAGTTTTCAGCTAAATAATTTAAAGTTGTGAATATTTTGTGATAATAATGTCGGTGCACACTATCCCATTGATTACGCCATTCATCAGAGGGCCGAGATTCCCGTACAGGAAAAGTGAGTACAATAATATTTCATAATGTATTAGATTTTTTTATTCAATAAATTAACGTACTAGTTATGTAACAAGCCAATAAAAATGTATATGAATACGACGGATGAATACATTGAAATTACTTTCATGAAAACAACTAAAAACCATTTTTGATATTGAACGCGAAAATTTCTAAAGATAAAATTTTTTTCATGCATCCGAAATTTTTTGTAGGATCCGGTTCGAATAAGTAGTTTATAACATTTTTAATATTAGACGCGCAATTTTCTTGTCGGAAATTTTTTCGTGTTCAATTTGAAAATTTCGAGAGAATCTGGTCGGAGAAGGTACACGAGTACTATTTTACCTATAATTTTTAAGATTCATTAAAATTTTGGGCAGTTTCAAAAGTTACTGGGCGATATAATACACTCTTTATTTCATAGCAAATAAAAAAACACAAAATAAAATTGTAACGAAGGTAGGTAGACTTATTTCTAATTGAAATTCCTTCCAGTCAACCTGTTATTGCATAGGAGATTGTGCGTTCTACTGGCAACTGACCTTGTTCAACGGGCAATGGGTTTTTGGCGTTTCTTGATCTCTGGCTACCAACATAATATGATCGAAGTTTATCGCCAATGTAATTAAAATCATTAAAAATCCATACTAATATATTATAATCATAAATGCAAAACTGTGTCTCCTCTGTCTGTAACCTCTTCACGCTTAAACCGCTGAACAGATTTAGATGAAATTTGGGAGTGTAATACATAAGTTCGAAATACGCCATCTCGATACACGATAGCGTATCGAGATAGCCTCTTCTTATACATCGACAAATCGTGGCAAAACAAATCTCGACGCATGAAATCTCGACATTTTTTTTTGTTATCGAACTTCGTTACCTATCATTTTTGATTTGTTTGTCTAGGCCCCCTGGACATGCCCCATAAAGGGTTCACAGGATTTGTCTTACACTGTACAACGCGTTTGGGACATATCCTATCAAGCCGAAACCTACCCACGTTAATGTACTCATATAAAAGTAATGGCGTCATTGAAAATTCGAAATTGTGAAATTAATTTGAAAATACCCCATACAAATAGCTGGGACTGTAAGAAAATTGTAATTTTACAATTTCGAATCTCCAATGACGCCTTAGATAACTTTTATATGACTACGTTAACATGGATAGGTTTCAGCTTGATAGGGCACTATGTACCAAACACCTACGATCTGTCGCTTATCCGTATCTGATTCCGTGGCCGAGAGGGTTGCTAGGATGACCTCTGGTCGGGTCACACCATGTCAATGCTCTTCGGAATGAACTCGGGACGACTCTAGATGGTCGCTAGCGGTTTTCTGACACCGCTCCCGCGTCTGTGTTTTGAAATTTTATATATTATTTTCAGCGCGTCGTCGCTTGCCAGGGAAGAGTTGTGGATTTGGATGTGGTATTTCTTCATGTGGGGCCTTTAAACTGTTTAGTCTTGTGCTTAGGGTTAGGGAATAATTTTGACTTCACAGTATTCTGTCTTCTTCATCCTACGAAGTATAAAATTATAGCGTGAGTATCTACGATAGAAGGTTACGATTATTAAAAAACAATTTTGTACTAAGTGTTTATTGCCAAAATTGCTAAACGAAATGAATGACGACTTCGTTCAGAATTATATTAACAAAAAAAATGTTAAGCCAGTTATTACAAAAACAATTTTGTACTAAAGTTAAGAATAGAAATATGTACCTACCTAAGTCATGCAAATTAGAATAAATTAAATATACTTGGCATGCCAGTATAAAAAAAAATGAAGCTGTACTCCCCGTCACAGTCAAAGCCAAAAAGGCTTTTGTAGCGGTGTCTGTTTTATCAATATGTATTTTTTTATGATTTGAACAATAAATGAAAAAAAAAATCGCAAGATGTAATTCTTAATAATAAATAATAAAATGTTTAATATTCAAATGCATACCCATAATAAAGAGTTTCAGTTATGTCTTTTTTAAATGGTCAAGGTTGGTTTCCGAGTAGGTACTTCAAAGTTTCAGCGATTCGATAAAATACGCATTTTATATTTTTTGGATTTGAGCATTTAAAATGTTTTGCACCTTTTCAACAATTTGGCAATTATCAGGCTTAATACTTAGCGAGTCCTACGAAACGAGAGGTCCTGTGTTCGTATCCCGGTCGATGCAAATAATGTGTTAACTGTTATGAAAGATATTCTATGTCACAATACATAGTATTAGTCACATAAGAAAGATAGACGGCACGTTTAGCGCAGAGGTCAAGTGATCACCTACTGCGCAACGGGTCGCGGGTTCGATTCCCGTACGGGACAAATGTTTTGTATGGCCTACAGAAATTTGTTCCGGTCTGGGCGTATGTGCATGTGATATTCTATGTTTGTAACTGCACCCACGACACAGGAGAAAATCCTAGTGGGGCGACGTTTTTTAAAAAATATAATAATACAGATGTGCCACGGAAAACGGCATAATGAGCACAAATGTGTGCTGTCATATTGGCAGGTCATAGTAAAGTAATGTGTAGATTCTACATTATATTTAGATGAATTATTGTGTACGATGTCTGTTCGCTGTCTATATCAAACTTTGGTTTGAATTTGTGTGATAATGTGATAAGATTTTTTTAGTATCTTTCCATTGCGAAAATTCACGTATTGGTCCTAAATTATAGAATCATCAATAACTCTTTAACCTCCAATTGCTGGAACACAACAATGCTGTTGACATTGATAATATGGTGACAAACTCTTACAAGACTCGTAGCTAGCCAGGCAGCGCAGAAGCCTTCACCAGTGAGAAACGACACCAAAAAACGGAACATATTCGATGCGCCAATGCGATCTTTATCAGCGTGCAAATACGAAAATATCAACTTTCCACGAATGCATCTCGTGTGTTTTGTTATCGGTATATCTTGGCGAGTTGACTGCAGTTCATAGTTATAGACACGAAAGTCAACTAGCGTGTAGTGTCTATATGCGCTATGTACTCCATGCGATTTACGACACACTCGTCAAAACTGCATATTGGTCAAGCGATGCAAAACCCTTGTATTTACTGTCTACTCGTCAAGTTCATATTTCTGCATACTCGTCAAAACTGCATATTGGTCAAACTTTTAGATTCGTCAGATAATAGGTGAACTTCTTTTTCTTTAAATTCCCCCGATTTTTAGATCGGGTGAAGCGCAGACGGTCAAATGGTGTCGACGCTTAGGGCACGTAGACACGGGGCATGCCCTAAATTACAATCCAGTGTATCTGGGAAGGATTACACTTGTCTCGATAGCCCTGGCATTTTATGCCATCACTTTCCTTTGAGTCTGCGTTATTTCTTCTTGGGTCTGCATAGTTATTGCAGGCTGATGTAATTAGAAGGTTAACCACTACGCATATTCGATGTAACCTAAAATTTTATTGTCTTATGGTTCATCATCGTCATAATCACAGCTCATATACGTCCCCACCGAGGGGCACGAGCCTACCCTAACTAGTTAGTTAGGGCGATTAGGCCTCAGTCAAACCACGCTGGTCCAGTGCGGATTGGTTGCGAAACTGACGAATTAGTAATGTTGCAAATTAGGGAAACTGACAAATTAGAAAATAAATGACCAGTGATACGCTAACTCCACATACACCTTTGAATTACTTCACAGGTGTATGCAGGTTTCCTCGCGATGTTTTCTTTCACCGTAGGAGCGTCAGATAAATGTACATATGAAATTCGTGAAATGAAAAACACATTGGTACATGGCGGGATCGATCGCGGGCCCCCCGATTCTACTCGGGGCACAGTCCGGTGCCGAGACTACAGCGCCACCGACGCTCCCTGTTTTAAGGTTCCGTACCCCGAAAGGTGTATCTGGGAAGGAATTGCACTTGACGATTGATGAGCGTCGGCGGCGCTGTGGACTCGGCACTGACCTTTTAATCGGGAGGTCCAGGGTTGTACCAATGTGATTTTCGGATTTCATATGTACAATTTATCCGACGCTCCTACCGTGAAGGAAAACATCGTGAGGCAACCTGCATACATCTGCGAAGAGATTCAATGGTGCGTGCGTGTAAAGTCGACCAATCAGCTCTGGGCCAGCGTGGTTGACTGAGGCCTAAACACCCTAACTTAGGGTAGGCTCGAGACACTCGGTGCAGACATGTATGAGCTGCGATGATGATGATGACCCCGAAAGGGAAACACGGAGCCCTTAAATGGTCACTTCATTGTGCGGAGGCTCGTTTGTCCGTCAGTCTAAGACGCTTTTCCTCAGGAACATGTGAAATATCTAACTGAAATGTATATCAAATACTCGGCTCTGACCGGCCAAGTGCGATTTGGACTCGCCCACCGAGGGTTCCCTACAAACATCATCATCACAGCCCATATACGTCCCCACCGAGGGGCTCGAGCCTACCCTATATTAGGGTGATTAGGCCTTAGTCAACCACGCTGGCCCAGTGCGGATTGGTCGACTTCACATGCATCATTGAATTTCTTCGCAGATGTATGCAGGTTGCCTCACGATGTTTTCCTTCACCGTAGGAGCGTCAGACAAATGTACATATGAAATTCGAAACGAAAAACACATTGGTACATGGCGGGTCTCGAACCCCGACCCCCCGATTGGAAGGCAAGTGCCGAGTCCACTGCGCCACCTACAAACATATCTATGTATTATAGGTGTAACTTCTTAACTACTTACATATTTACGGTTTTGAGATTTTTCCTTAATATGTGCTGTAAGACAATTTTATGATTCTAGGTCAACGGAAAAGTACCCTTTTCTGTAAGCTTTTATTTACTTTCACCTGTCCCGGTGTCTGTAATGAAAACTTTCAAGTTAAATCCACTTCCCGGTTTCCGATTGAGCGGAAATTTTACATGCATATGTGTATCGCATGTCAATGCAATATTATGACGACATGAAGCTGATCTGATGCTTGGAACTGGAAGGTGGCCATAGGAACTCCGCAATAAAACGAGACAACCCCATCGGGTTTGGGCTCGTTTGATTCGTATTGACGAGTACTAAAAGCTTGTATTCAGTACAGGCTTTTAGTATGTTTGTTTAAAGTTTGTTTTTAAATAATTTGTCTTTTTTTACAAGCTTTTATTTACTTTTACCTGTCCCAGTGTCTGTAATGAAATTTTAATGCATATGTGTATCGCGTGACAGTAAAATATTATGATGACATATCTAATGATAGAGTTGAATTTTTGGTCATAAATAGCTTTAGTTGTTGGCGGAACTTTTGAGCCCGCCTGACTATTAGCTACCACCTTCTTACTTAAGCTTGCGGCCATAAAAACAATGCTAACATTCTGTTCCGACAATTAGAGCTAAGATAGCCAGTTCCTCAATTATTATAGAGTCTGCGGATGAAGCTCGCTTTCACCTTCGGCCTTATAGTCACTTACCGCCATGTAAGATGAACCCTTCGACAAAGTCGTGAAGACCCTTCGACAATGTCGTGAATATCTTTGGTTATTCCCGGATTTTTGAGCTCGCCCGGCTAGCCACCACCGTCTTTGTCGCCATTAAAACAATGTTAACGCTGTGTTCCGACAAGTAGAGCTAAGAGAGCCAGTTCCTCGGTTATTGAGGAGTCTGCGGATTAAGCTCGCTTTTTTTTTTTTTTTTTATGGATGGCCCGGCAGATGACCTCCTCCCGCCTGATGTTAAGCGGTGAAAGAGGCCCAAATGAGTTGACAGATAAGAGTAGGGACGACATCCACTCTCCTACCTGCCCGCCCCTTGCCGGCCCAAAAGATGCTTTTTCACGCCTCTTTTGAAGGAACCCATGTTGTAGGATGGAGGAAACACGTGCGCAGGTAGAGAATTCCAAGTGTGGGATGAACGACAGAAGAAGGAATCTTGGAATTTCTTGGTACGGTGTGAAAAGGAGGACACAGTGTACGGATGACTCCGAAGGCCCTTACGCGTGTTTCTGTTAAGGAATGGAGAGGGAGGGATAAGGTTAAAGAGCTCCTCAGAGCATTCCCCATGGAACATTCGGTAAAAGGCGCTAAGAGAGGCGATGTCACGACGAAGTTGTAGAGGCTCGAGGGTGTTAGTTGCCTCTACATCGCCAATTATGCGAATAGCGCGACGCTGCAATCTGTCCAGAGCATCGAGGAGGTACTGAGCGGAGCCGTCCCAAAGGTGCGAGCAATATTCCACGCAAGACCTAACCTGAGTTTTATACAACAAGCATAGTTGGTCCGGCGCAAAATACCTACGCACCTTGTTCAGGACACCGAGTTTCCGTGAGGCAGTAGTTATGACGGATTCGATGTAGTCTCTGGGGTTCAGATCGCAGCAAATGATCATTCCGAGCAAGGTGATGTTGCTCTGTGTGTGAAGGGTTGTGCCCTGGAGAGAAGGAAGGGGGAGGAAAGGTGACCTTTTCGCCGAGAACGCACACCTGTGTTTTCTTAGCATTGAACTCAACAAGATTGTTGGAGCCCCATTCGGAGACGAGCACCATCAGGTGAGATGAAGGCTTTAAGAGCTTGCTTGTGTGCGTAAAAAAATCTCAACATCCTCGAGTACCAGGGCGCCAGAAGTCTACAGGCAGGCGGTCGCGCGGTAATACGTCGTCCGTATCATACCGCCAGCGCCGCTAGATAAGCAACACAAACTAGACGGGGCGTCGCTCGCCCAAATATTCCACGCCCTGGCCGGCGGCCAGCGCCGCCTTGGTCATTCACGCCGGTTGCGCAACAGCTCGGCGTATGGACTCTGCTGAATCTTGGGTTGACAAACAACAACAGAATGAAGCGAGCGTTTGTTGTGGGGCCTTGGAGCGTTTGTTGTGGGGCCTTGCGTGCAATTTGAACGGGTTGTCACGTTGGCAAGGAAACGCGAAATATACCTAATATACTACTATATCGTATTCATGCACGTTTATACGAGCTATGTTGAATAGAAAAAATGACCAACCTATTTGCGTCGTATGTAAAATGTGTGGAACTAAAAATATTTTACAATTTACGCTTACGTTGCGATGGAGCTACGAGGAAATAAAATTCACCGTGGACCCACCAGTAGGGTTAAGCAGTGGGACCACGCGAAGAAGGTGGACTCTACACTTGTTAGGATATAGGAGCGATAGATGGATATGTTTTGAAAAAATGTCACATCACACCTAAGTCCCCATACATTTTATCGTAGTTTATTGTCTTGACAAAGCAAAAAAATACACACTGTATTACCTGTTGTAGGAAACTCAAAATTTTATGTCTCTTTTAGATTTTCCAAATTTGTAGTGGGTAATACAACTTAAGCATTGCAATGCCCTTGTAGATGTAGTTGTATCCCAACTATAATTTTCTAGCCTAAAGATTCAATTATGGCATGCAATAAAGAGTCAAATTTATATTTGTTTACTGTCTGATTGATTAAATTGTATTTTTTTTTCTTCTCATATCCGCAACATCTTCCTATTGAGAGAGCTTTCACGAGGCAAAAAACTGAGGTGATCTAATTTGGGTGCTGAGCTGACTCACTGTCACACCGCATTTTGGCACCAGTGTGACATAGAAGAATTTCTTACTATTTGTTTACTACCAATATTATTTTATGACCATAAGGCGACTTAACCAATTCCACTTAAGGCGCTTGGTAATAACGACGACCTTGAATTGCCGAATGTCAATTCTTCTGGCTTCTGGCTCCAGTAGTTTGAACTCCTCGTTGATAACTCAGTCAATCACTCACGAACGAAAGCCTTAAATTTTTTACAACGTGACATATTTTTTTGTGCTTTGGAGTGACATTTATTACATTGTCCCACCTTTTAGCTACCAGATAAATGTAGGGGACAGTTGATTTTTTTTTGCTTTAAATGTAACCTTCATCATCATCATCATCACAGCTCATATACGTCCCCAGCGAGAGGCCCGAGCCTACTCTAACTATGTTAGGGCGATTAGGCCTTAGTCAAACCACGCTGGCCCAGTGCGGATTGGTTGACTTCACATACACCTTTGAATCACTTCGCAGGGTATGCAGGTTTCCTCACGATGTTTTCCTTCACCGTTGCGTAGGAGTGTCAGATAAATGTACATATGAAATGCGTGAAACGAAAAACACATTGGTACATAGTACATGGCAGGATCGGTCGCGGGCCTCCCGATTCTACCCGGCGCACAGTCCAGTGCACAGGCCACAGCGCCACCGACGCTGTGGCCTGTATTCATTCATTCATTTAATGAAACCTTATATTTATTCATTCATTTCCGTTTGTCCGCAGGCAAGTCGCCGTTCTTCCCGGGCGTGGAGGAGGCGGCGGTGGCGGGCGGCGCGGCGGCCGGCTCGCCGGGCGGGCCCGAGCAGGCGCAGGACGTGGTGTCGAGGCTCAGCGCCGCTGGTGAGTCCACCGCCGCCACTACGTACAGGGGGGTTTCACTCCGCAGTTTAGGTACGTTTGGCAGGCGCACCGGCCAGGCCGGTGTATGGCAAAGGTTGCCTCGCTCGGCTCGCACGCTGGCCGCGTCGCACGTGAAAATTTAGATTTCTCTCGGTAATTTCTGTAACGATAACTGCATATCGGTGAGTGGGAACCCTGCGCTCTTATCGCTAAATCGGTATAGGGTCAGCGATGCGTAACGGAATTGGAACGCTCGTGTCATGCAGTAAATTTCAATTTCCCGTACAGTCAGATAAATTTTCATACCTAATCTTGGCTTTTCTTCGAGAGTGATCCTTCTGTACTTTAGTACTATTACGAGTATTTATTCTGTGCTACGGATCATCATAACTGGGGGCCTAATTCCATCGTGATAGCGTTTCAATAAAACTGCTTTTTTGTCGCTTTCATTCGCATTTTCTGGTGCAATTTATTTGCACTTACAAGAATTTCTTGATAAGTCAATAGTGACAGATGTTTTAGTTGGTAATCGGTTAACCAATATAACCGTCTCAAAAAGCGATACTATTGAAGCGTTATTAACACGCCACAAATGCGTTAACGCTAGCAGAATAAGGGCCCAGTTCATATACTCGTACGTTCCCACCACAGAACACAGAAAGACGTCCACCGAGGGGCTCGAAACTTTTAAAGTGATTGTTTTTTTTTTGCGGCGTGGGAATCTCTTTACAATTCGACAAGGGACTGAAAACCTGACAAGGCTCCCCTTGGATATGCCGTTGGACTCGGGTAAAAACTCCATACCTGGCTAAACCACCCTCCAGTAACTTCCACCCCCATGGAGGCACGTTCGGGATCGGATTAGCCATTCTCCGAACGCACCCCCCGGAGACAGGCCCAGCGGTGCGTTATAGTACTGACGCAAGCAAGAGGGGCTCAAGCCTACCCTAAGTAAGGGTGATCAGGCCTTAGTCAACCACGCTGGCCCAGAGCGGATTGGTCGACTTCACTACGGATCACCACCATCAATATTGGAAAAATGTTTGTCGTAAAATGTAAATATATGAGAAATCGGCGTATTTTGTTATTAAGGCAGAGACAATAGAGTTAATTACATTTTAAAATCGGCGTAGATTTTTTCTATACATTTGATGTATTAGTAAACTCGATCCAACTCTCGATTCAGTGTGCGGAGTGCGAGTTTTATGGAGCTCTACTCGATCGTACGCATCGAACGCGTTAACGCGAATTTGTATGGAATTAGAGCAGCGCCATCTAGTAGCCGCTATGGAATGAGACAGCTGCATCTAGTGACTACTAGATGGCGCTGCTCTAATTCCATGCAAATTCGCGATAACGCGTTCGATGCTTACGATCGAGTAGCAGCGTTGCCACTTTAGTGATTTTATCACTAGATTTAGTGAATTTTTCAATGTTGCCAGTGATATTTTGAAAATAAAATTATCTCTTTAAATACTCCTTTAAATAAAAAACAATTAACGAAACTAATAATCCATCTCAGCCGTCTACGTCTGCAACAATAAATAATCAATCAAGGTGACGAAGAAATACCAGTAGAAGTAAGTATTTAATATTAATTTTTAGCTTCTTTATGTTACTTCTTATTTTCATTAATTATTTTCACAATTAAAATATTATACTTATCACAAATCTTGTGTATTTTATTATCTTCCATTTCAAAATATTTTGAGAACTCTAGTGATTTTTTTTTGTCAAAAATATCCCAAAATCTGGTGAAAATTCAGGGCAAAACCAGTGATAAAACTTTTTCTATGGTGGCAACACTGTCGAGTAGAGCTCGATAAAACTCGCACTAGGCACACTGTACCGACAATTTTCAGTGGGGCTAGCACGCAGGAGAATCGAAAATCGAATCGAAATCCGAATCGAGGAGTTTGTATGGCAATTTTATTAGTTCTGCTACACACCGCCGCGGCGCTAATAAAATTGCCATACAAACTCCTCGATTCGGATTTGGATTCGATTTTCGATTCTCCTGCGTGCTAGCCCCACGGGTTTTGCGTAGAAACGTTCATTGACACATTGCGTGATGTGGTCCGCTTGCAGGCCTGTCGATGTGCGTGAGCGCGCTCGGCTCGCCGGCGCGCTCGTCGCCCGTGTCGGCGGGCTCGGAGCACGGCGAGCGCTTCAGCCGGAAGGTGTTCGTCGGCGGCCTGCCGCCGGACATTGACGAGGGTGAGTCTGGACCGGAGACGCAATTTTAAAACGATACAATTTGAATTCTCTTTTTAACCTACTTAAAAAGGAGAAGGCTCTCAACTCGATGCTTATGTTTTTTTTTTCTGTGTGTATGTTACGCGATTAAGCCGCCAATTATTATTGTGGACCCATTTTCAAAATTTCTTTTCGTATTCGATAGAGTATGTATACGCCAAGGATGGTCTCGAAGTCACCAAAGTCACGATCTGATGATGGGATCCCATGAAAATTGAGGGAAAATCCTAATTTAATGATTACACAATGAATTTTTATTGAAATTAAAAATTTGGGAATTAAAATCTCCCAAATTGGCAATACCTTTTCGTTTATGTGTTACGGGGAATCCCTCGATAGGTTTGCAGGTTATTTTTTATTTTGTTCCGCCAAGATGGCAACACTTTTCGTAACATAATTGTGAATTCTAAGTAAAAATTGCCACTTGGATGTGTTACGTAACGTTTATAGGCAGGGGGATGGGATGGTACAGAAAAATGTTACGGCGCGTTACATTGGAGGACAGATGGTTAAAAATCTAAAAAAATTGCTTTACGTAATACTCGAACGTCCCCTGAGGTTACGTACGATTGGGATGGATGGAGGAAGAAAACGTGTGGTGCCGACCCCGCCTAAGAGCTGCCATACACGGACAGCTTGAAGCAGTCAGCTGCTTCAAGCTGCGACTGCATACTAAACTACGCAACTGCTCGCGCGATTCCGTAGACGACTGTAGTTCACTATGCAGTCGCAGCTTGAAGCAGTCCATCCTGGCTGCTTAAAACTGTCCGTGTATGGCGGCTCTAAGTGCGAACGTGTAGGGGTTGCAATGACAACCCCTCCCTACACGTTGTGACTTAAGATGTCATAAGTCACAGCACTGCCTGTGTTGCCCTTCAAGCCGGAACACAGCGATGCAAGCGCTGCTGCTTGGCAGCAGAAATAGGTAGGATAAAGTACTCATGCTGATGACTCTGGTATATCGACGGCCCCCATGTATAGGTATCGAAATTTAAAAAAAATCATTTTTGTTTTATTCCATTAAATAGCAACTAGAGATAAAGATCTATAATTCTATTTATATTAAAATATGTGCTAATTTTAATATCTTCAACTGTTTTCAATTGAACAGAATCGAAGATGCATAAAACATTGAAACTAAACTTAGAATCACTCTCCTGTAAAGTAGAGGATTTACAGTTTCGATAGTTTACGTAGGGACCATCGATATTTGTTTCTCGAACAAAAACTATCTGTTACTTAAATACACAACAATCCGTTTTAATGTGAGAAAACTTAAGCTGTTGAAGTTTCTAAATTTTATTCTTAAGAAGTATATTTTCAATTTCAAAAGCTCGTATAGAGGAAAATGTGTTGGCTATTATTTTTATTTGTATAGATTAGGTTGTCAGCTCGTCGGAAACATGTCCAGCTAGATTGTCCCAGTTTACCAGCTAGCTGAAACTATCTAGACGTCTTTTCACAATGCACCCGATAAGCTTGCTCTGGCTGTCGATATCGGCTTTGCGGGAAGATATCTGATGGGTTGACATTAGCAAACACCATGTTTGGTCTAGGTATAGAATACAGGGTGTCACATTTAGATCGGTCAGTATACAGAATGTCACATTTAGATCCGTCAGTATTGGCAAATCTGTAACTATAAGACATACACAGATCTGTTTTTATTCCATATGGAATATCGCAAAAAAATAATTAAAATTATAAAATTTTAAAGCAAATTCACCACCTAAAGATAGAAAAACGTAATAGTAAACGTAAAAAATGGCCAACATTTCGAACATATAACTTAATTAAATTAAAGGATATAAAATACTCGTACTATGCATTTTATTCATTTTAGATATCATGTTTCATAGTAACATTTAGGGACAAGTGGGGCGCATTGGAATACGGGGTACAATAAAACAAAGACGATAATTATTGTAATTTACAACAAATTCAGGCACTTTTGCTTCGATCAATAAGAGCGTCTCATGCGTCACATGATAGCGCAGTGCTATATGACCAGTCTTCGACAACAAAGTTTCAATGTAAAAAAAATTGTTTTGAGGGCTCCAAAGCTGTAATTTCGTTACAAAGAATTTTCGATTTCACAAGAAAAGTATCAATAAGAGGTCATCTATATTTTCTTACATGATTTTTAATAAATTTACGCATTAAATGCAGAAACATGTAAAGTGAAAAACATAACCCAACATTTTAAAGATATTGTTAAAAGATTCAGATACTGTATGGGGCGCAATGGAACGGGGTACTATGAGACAGTGTTCATTGTACCCCGTTATTATATGCCCGGGATAGATATTGGTATTTTGTTACAGATTTTGAAGTAATAATGGTGAAAATTCGTAAGAAAAAGACAAATAAGAGCTTGTATAGTAAAACGATGAGCGAGCAGCGCTGTTGAACTTATAGGATGTGGTACGAGTTAACGGACTACTGCTGACCTAAAAATGCCAATTCCAGTAGAATTGCATCGATATGTTAAAAAAACTAAAGCAGAGAAGATAGAGACGCAGGAATGAATATAGAATTTTCAATTTTTTTTACTTTATTAGCCTTGTTTCAATGTACCCCAGACACCGTTTCATTGTACCCCAGACCTGGGGCTCGTTGAAACAGAACAGACGTTGAGCAAAAACGCATTTTTTTATAAGTTTAGGTTAATTTTTTAACTTATTTTTGTTCTTAATAAGTAGATTATGAACCGTTGTTGATCGTTCTAAACAAATATAATCAAAATATAAAGCACAGTTTTTTTGAAAAATAAAAATGCTTTTTTCGTTTCATTGTACCCCACTTGTCCCTACTGCTTATGACCTACTACACAATCGATATCCAAACAGAAATAGATAAAAATACAATGAAGAGAGCGTTTCTTAAATTAGTACAAAGGTGAGGCCCGCTAATTATTATTAAAATGCTATTTATTGCTCTTTCAAACATAATTCTTTTACCTACAGTCCAAGCAGCCTGCTTATGGAATTATTTATCTATGGAATATTAGCTTGTCAGGCGTGCAAAGTCACTAAATATTTAAAAGTATCGCTTAATAACTACTATATGTCACTGTAGCTCTATTGCAGATGTATATGTTTGTTATTTGTGTGTGTATGTTATATGCAAATATACTATATAATGTGTATAATATATAATGTGTATGTATGTATATTTGCATATAACATACACACACACATAACAAACGTGAGTTAGTAAGAATTCTATAGTATGTCTTACATTTAGATGTGTTTAATGTTGCACAATAATGTCACCAACTGAACTTGCCTAGATAAAGAATTTATCAATCTTATCTTGTCAAAGGAGGTCCATAATACTTTTTGCGGTAGTTAGTCCATAATACTTTTTGCGTTAGTAATCTATTCCATTTGAACTAATGCAGTGACCATGTGGCCTAGACATGAAACAATAAGGCATCGTTATTCCCATAATATATTTTTCCTACACTTACGCTTTATGTTTAGTAATACAAGATATTACCTGTAGTTAATTTTACGTATAAATTGTGCTCTTACGAGTATATCAATTTTAATATTATTTTATCGTTATTTATATTTGAATTTAAAATGATGCAATAAACTACCGTTAAAATTGTGCCAAAACTGTGCCAACATGAATGTGCCAGAGTTTGACAGAGTTTGTATAACTCTGTGGTTATATGTAGTACTGAGACAATAAGTAACAGTAGGTAACCCTCCGAGAAATACGTTTCTCTGCGATTTCTCGCATCCTTTGTCACAAGTTGTCAATGCACACCGTGGCACAGATTACATAATACTAGTACCGTGGTCTTTATAATAATCTTTCTTTCGTCTTTATAAAAAATACACCATCGGATGAGTGCTGCAGTGCGTTGCACTGTTTGCAGCGCGCCCGTTGCCAGGCGACGCAACTGGTCGATGTGGTCGATATATAAATGAAGGAGAACTAGCCCCTAGTGCACAGCAGCTATACGTATAGCTATCGAATATATAAATGATGGGAAACTATGCTTGAGTTTATTGACGAAACAATATTAAATGAAAATCAAACAATTTTCCTATTTTGTGAAAACCCTATCCTAATCAGTACATTAAGTTCGTAACGTATCGCTCTTTATTTTAAAGTGGATTATTTTTATGAACGCATAATACCTATGTCTTATAATAACTAACCCATAGTAACTCTCCGAGAAATACCAGTTTCTCTGCCATTTTACAAAATGAGGGTAGATGAATTTTTCTAGTTAATAAAAATAACTATTTGCCCTAGGTACCTCTTGAAACAGGTTATATTTTAACGTGTCGTTACTAGATTATATTATAGGATTCCTTAGTAGGTTATAATTAACGTGTCGTTATACATTTTTGTTTTGAAGTCGGCTTTCAATTGACGACTGTAGCAATACAGGGAGAAAAGGCCTCGCTGGTTTTCTTGCTGGTTCTTTTCAGTACAAGGTCTCCCGCGGTAGACTTCTGAACCAATGGCGTAGCTTCTTTGACGTGCAAAGATGATTATGTTATCCAGTTTGAATAAACTATATTGAATTTGAATTTGCAAATTTAGTCAGTTAGCGACTCGTTTAATATAACCTAGTAAAGGTTATATTTAACGTGTCGTTACTAGGTTATATTTAACGTCCCCGTTATTAGGTTATATTTATCGTGTCGTTACTTTGGTTACAGATGAAATCACGTCGTCGTTCCGCCGTTTCGGGCCGCTGGTGGTGGACTGGCCCCACAAGGCCGAGAGCAAGAGCTACTTCCCGCCCAAGGGATATGCTTTTCTACTGTTTCAGGTGAGAATGTGATTTGTGTGGTCGATCATTGTGTGCCAATTTTAATCGTATCATTAAAATGAAATAGTGCTTCGGCAATTCAATGGATACAACTGAAAGAAAATTTATTTTTAAATAGTGTGACGCACAAATGATCTATAGTGTAGACAGTTATGTTGTAGTAAACCATTTTCTGTTAGATTTTGAAATATTTTTTAGAGTTTTTCTATTTATTCTTATTCATAGTGTTAGTGTACTTAGTACACATATCCCGCTGTTACCATCTCCATACCAGCTACGGTGACGGACATCTCTTATAGAGATAAGCCCATCTTTGTTCGTGTCTTTCTTTGTATTACTCTTTCCGTGTTTGTTGGTGTAACAACGAAACTTTTAACACGGTGTTACAAAAATATTCGTAAAGCGGAAAAGGGATTAAATGGTCCCTTATAAGAAGTTCATTTTACAATATTTAAAAACCATAGGTACGACCGGCTGCACCAAGTTTTACCTTTTACGATTTCGTTAAAAGCAACAGTAAAAGTTACTATAAATACGTAAGAATTTTACTCCACTAGTTCCAGTTTTAGCTTTATTTTATCCTTTACGTTTAAAAAGGTTAAATGTACTGCGCGAATCATATATTTAATAGTGAAACGACCCATTTTTATACAGGATGTAACCACAATAACATTTAAGGGTATGTATCCATCAGAAGTAGAGATTCTGTAGGAAAAATATTAGGGCTAACAAACCTACTTTTTTCCCATACAAACTAAATAAATTATTTTTCGGTATTAAGTGTCGACTCGACAGCCCTGCGTAAGCGTAGGAGGAATACTACGCTCACGTCATACAAACTAAATAAATTTTTTTTTTTGGTATTAAGGGCCGACAGCCCTACGTAAGCGTACGAGGAATACTACGCTCACGTCTGTCACGTGTCATTTTGTGTTTCAATTTCTTTTGTGTAAAGAGCTGATTATGGTTGCTACCTGGAAGTTTTTGCTTTAAGTTTAAAATCAAATAACTCTGAAAGTATTGGGGTTCCAGGCCTCAGACAAGCACCGAAGGTCCATTTAGTATCTAACTTATATGCCCCTTAAATGTTATTGGGGTGCTCAGTTACACCCGGTATATTAAGTTGTTACTTTTTACGAAATCGTAAAACGTAAAACTTGTGCAACCGGCTGTTAGTGTCACTATATGACTAACCGTCAAAAAAAACCATTTCATTTGCAAACCCAATTTCAGTAAAATTAAAGAGTAAACTACGCAATACGACAGGTGCGGTGCTCCGGTTCACTGACATGACAGCTTAGTAGGGTTGACAATATTTTTAGCTTTGATGACGTTGTATAGTTTTACTCAAAAATGCATGTAATGTGGTCATTATTTTGACAACCTTGTTTGAGCAAAGTCGACCTTGTCGTTAACTTTTCATAGTTGTCATTTTAATTAAATTTCTAGTTAATTAATATATTTTTTATTGAAATTACTTGCTGATTTTATTTAGATTAGGTACATGCATTTTTGAGTAAAGCACTATACAAGCCTTGGCCCACAATGACTGCTTCGCTGGTCACGCTATAATTGCCTCGAGCTAGCCTAACTACGCTCTAGGCCTTCCAGCTTGGCCATCATTGCAGCCCTCGCTGTCCTCACTGTAAAGGCCTCGACCTACGGTCTCGGCCTTTATCTCAGCTCGTCCATCGCGTGCTGCACGCTGACCGCGCTGTGTCGGCCATCATCAGCCAGCAAAGTAGTCATTATAGACCGCGGCAGTAATGTACTAATCGCTTTCGACGCCAGGACGAGAGCTCGGTGGCGGCGCTGATGGAGGCGTGCATCACGGACGACGACAAGCTGTATCTGTGCGTGTCGTCGCCGACGATCCGCGACAAGCCGGTGCAGATCCGGCCGTGGCGGCTCGCGGACGCGGACTTCGTGCTGGACGCGAGCATGCCTCTCGACCCGCGCAAGACCGTGTTCGTGGGCGGCGTGCCGAGGCCGCTGAAGGCGGGTGAGTGCCGCTAGTATACTGTCTTATCACATAGGTCGCTTAGTCTGTGATTATCTGTCTTTATAGTACCGTGTTCATGGGCGGCGTGCCGAGGCCGCTGAAGGCGGGTGAGTGCCGCTAGTACACTTCTTATCACATAGGTCGCTTAGTGTGTGATTATCTGTCTTTATAGTACCGTGTTCGTAGGCGGCGTGCCGAGGCCGCTTAAGGCGGGTGAGTGCCGCTAGTACACTGTCTTATCACATAGGTCGCTTAGTCTGTGATTATCTGTGTTTATAGTACCGTGTTCGTGGGCGGCGTGCCGAGGCCGCTGAAGGCGGGTGAGTGCCGCTAGTACACTTCTTATCACATAGGTCGCTTAGTGTGTGATTATCTGTGTTTATAGTACCGTGTTCGTGGGCGGCGTGCCGAGGCCGCTGAAGGCGGGTGAGTGCCGCTAGTACACTGTCTTATCAATCACATAGGTCGCTTAGTCTGTGATTATCTGTCTTTATAGTACCGTGTTCATGGGCGGCGTGCCGAGGCCGCTGAAGGCGGGTGAGTGCCGCTAGTACACTGTCTTATCACATAGGTCGCTTAGTCTGTGATTATCTGTCTTTATAGTACCGTGTTCGTGGGCGGCGTGCCGAGGCCGCTGAAGGCGGATGAGTGCCGCTAGTACACTTCTTATCACATAGGTCGCTTAGTGTGTGATTATCTGTCTTTATAGTACCGTGTTCGTAGGCGGCGTGCCGAGGCCGCTTAAGGCGGGTGAGTGCCGCTAGTACACTGTCTTATCACATAGGTCGCTGAGTCTGTGATTATCTGTCTTTATAGTACCGTGTTCGTGGGCGGCGTGCCGAGGCCGCTGAAGGCGGTCGAGTGCCGCTAAAACACTGTCTTAAGCCGGGGTCCCACGGTGCGCGATCCTGCGGATTTGATCACGCACAGCCGACAACTAGAGTCTGACTAATGAAAGATGAACCTGACATTTTTTCAAGTAGCAACACTGATACAATGTCCCCATGTAGTTTAGTTCAACATGGTGATTTTGATACTTTGTAATAAACAATTTTATAATATTTTTTTCTTAATTTCTGTCGAAATATTACAGATATTAAGTAATTTTAACATTCGTGAAATCCAAATACAGCGATTTCTTATAAAAGGTTCATTGTTGGAAGTTCATTGAAACTAAACATTACCTAATATTTAATTTTAAAAAGTATCAACTCCTTTTTTTAGGAATATAGTAGGAAAAAAAGGAAAAAAAGATAATCCTTTCACAAATTTAACATTCTAAATTAACTACTTACATAAATAAAAAAATATTCGAATATTTCAAGTATCAAAATGTATTTTACCTTCTGTAGACAGTATTACCAGAGCTAGAATTTTTGAATTTGCCGCTTTTTTCCAAGCTCATGTTTCGTGTGCCAGACTCTACGGACGGCCACGCACCGCGCACTAGCGCGCACAGGGCCCTTCCAACGTTGCGTGTCCGTCCGTGGCCCAAAGGCGTTTAGTGTGGGTTCGTTTTGATAAAGATTTATCAAATCTAGAATCAGAGGGCCTATTACCGATCTCATGGTTTTGCAAATGATATCATATGATATCATAGAGCAAAACGAAAAATACGATTTCCGGTCAGATTTTTGATCATTTGTTCATTATTTAATGATGACATCATTGAAAGTATGCCATAGTGATGATATCATTGGACATCGGTAATACGAAATACAGCATTTCATGACTTCTTTTTCTCAAATTTATACCATGTCATAAGATGAAAGATCCATAATTGGCCTGCAGGTAATTTTTTACTCTATTAACGCAAATCACTACTAGTCAAACCAAAAAAACATCACATTAGTAAGTGAGCGCGCCGCGGCTCTCAGCAAAGTGAACAGGTTTTACATGCTTGTCTGTGTTTATGTGGACGACCCCGCACGTGCACGCACCGCACCTTTGTGAAGTTACCGATTTGCCGCGCGCGGATCGGCCGCACCGCGACGGACGTGTCTGCGCTACCACGGACGATACCACGGTGCGTCGGTCCGTCCGCAGAATCGCGCACCGTGGGATCCCAGCTTTAGGCGCGTTCCACCTAAGCACAGATTTGCAGCATTTTCAACATTTTTTTGGCATCATCGCGTTTCGTTAGCTTTTGATGCTACCAGGGCTAGCACCGTATGTTAACATAAAGCGTTCCATTTAATCCAGATTCTTGATTTTTGAGGTTCCCTTTGTGATAAATAGGATGTGACTGCCGCCAGGTACCCGATGTCCGGGTTGTCTGGGGGGCTTATTAGGGCTTGACTTGGCGAGCAGACGCCGACGAGGTCACGGTAGTGTCTATTAGAGTTGTCATTACCTCGTACGGCAGTGACGCGTCCCTTGAACGCGTTTGCGCCAAGGTGGCACCAAGGGGTTTTAGTGGATAGTCGCGGCACTCTGCCGTGGAGAGGTAGGAAATACACTTGCCCCTATATAAGGGGCTTGGATGGTGCGTAAACGCATATCTCTCGCAACAAGAAAGAGGTTAGCAATTTTTGCCAACTTTGGGGTAAAAAGTTAAGAGACTTAAATTTTGTGGTTTATTTCGAATGGCAATTTCTGCTAGGCAACCTTGAGGGGAAAGTAAAGCATAGGAAACTTAACATGTTTGTGGTTTATTCCAGTGGAGCTGGCGATGATCATGGACCGTCTGTACGGCGGCGTGTGCTACGCGGGCATCGACACCGACCCCGAGCTCAAGTACCCCAAGGTGGGTGACAAACAGACACAGCATACAAATTAAATAATAAAATAAGATAATAGATGCGCAATAGAGGAAGTCCAAGCAGTACCAGGTACAGCAGTACCTGTACCAGGGTCGCCTGCTTTGGTACAACCATCTTATCTATTTCTGCCACAAATCAGCAGTGCTAGCATTGCTGTGTACCGGTTTGAAGAGTAAGATGTGGCTGTGAAATTACTGGGTACCGTGACTTTACACTGTGGTTCTTGTGGGGGTTGCAGATTTGCCGCGAATAGCCAGAATAGCCACACCATCAGGTGGGCAGCCTGATGGTTTACCAATTTTGATGTATAAAAAAAAAACACACACTTACACTTTTACAAACAAACGTACACGCATTCTTCAATCGTGCGCGACTTTTAATGATGTTGAAAAGATGACAATGTAATTGTTATACTCCTACCACCGGTGGGAGACACTGTACCTGGGTCGTCTGCTTGGTTACCGTGACTTTACCCGATGTCACAAGTTGGCAACGTACACTGTGGTTCTTGTGGGGATATTGCAGTTTTGCTGCGAATGTCGCAAGAGCCACATGTATTATAGGTGACTGTTACCACTTACCATCAGGTGGGCAGTTTGCTTGTTTGCCAACTTAGTTGTATAAAAAAACTGTACATTTTTATTGTTGCACACAGAATACCATATTTGTACTATGATAATACCAATAAGTAATTTTCCATAATAAACTTTAATTTAAATAAAACTGTTCTATAATACCAATAAACAATTTTTCTTCATTGTTAGTTCGTATTGAGGACCCATCAGCTACCCGATTGTCAACATTCTGTTATAGCATAATGTGTTTCAGTAATTGGCTCATAAAATATCATCTTTTTTTGTGTAGAATATAATATTCTTCAAACACTGTTCTATAAATAAATAAAAAAATAGTTATTTATAAAAACCTTTTTAAAATACAAGCTTTTCGTACTCGTCAATAAGAATAAAACGAGTCCAAATTCGACGGTTTTATTGCGGAGTTCTTAAATGGCCACCTTCCAGGAGAGCTATTTTTGAATTACGTATGCGACTTCGAAATCACCGATGTGACTAATAATCACCGATTTTCAATAATTCTTATTTTTGAATATCACTTATGTGACTACCTTAGTCACGGATGTGATTTCATTACGAGTGCCCTCACCCACTCGTAAACAAGTCATAACTGTGGAAACGTTATCTGTGTTTTGTTTAGAGAACATATTGACAAGTTTGAAGTTTATGTGTGTTGATTTTAAGTTGGATTTAAAAATTTTAAAATTTCTCAAATAAGTAAATATGCACGGTTATTTTTTTATCACACTGGAAAATTTAAGGGACGCTTCACGACATGGTATTAGAATGATTTAAATATAAATAAAAAAAATAACTCACTTAATTTTTTATTTAATTTTTTAAAAAATATTAAAAATACTGCACTAGTTGAGAGCAGCATTTTTAGAGATTTTTTATTTTTTTTATATTTTTTATTTCATTTTTTTTATTTTTTATATAATATTGGATGTGTCCTGAAGCGTCCCTAACATTTTCCAGGGTGATAAAAAAATAACCGTGTAAAAGTTTAAAATCTTTTAAATTTGTGTCACAAACAAACTTAGACCATTATTTTCTTATATTTTAGCCTAGTTGCAATGAATTTTTTGCCGTATAATAACCGGTATATACCGAAAACGGCTACATTCTGCGTGGAACCGAACCCTTACGTATGTGTGTACTTTATCTATGTTGGCAGCTCTGCGTTCGACTTTCAAAAATAGGATGTTTAGGAATTCATGACTTCAAAGTCATCGCTGACTATTTAGTCAGCGGTGATTTCGAAGTCGCATACGTAATTCAAAAATAGCTCTCCAGCTCAAGATCAGCTCCATGTCATAATAATATTGCATTGTCACGCGATATACCTACATATGCATGTAAAATTCGGAAACCGGGAAGTGGATCACATTTAACTTGCAAGATTCCATTACAGACACCGGGACAGGCAAAAGTAAATAAAATCTTGTAAAAAAAATAGATTTATATTTGTTATTTTGCCGCGTGGTTCTCAGGGCGCGGGTCGCGTGGCGTTCTCCAACCAGCAGTCGTACATCGCGGCCATCTCCGCACGCTTCGTGCAGCTGCAGCACGGGGACATCGACAAGAGGGTTGAGGTGGGTAGGGGGGGGGGGACACTTGAGTAGTGGTGTCGCATTGCGGACCCTACCCCTAAAGCGCACGCGCCCTAAAGGGCAGGGAGAACACCGGGGGGTTTTAGTGGGTAGGCCTGGCACTCGGCCGGGTGAACCCCACGCCGTCTAGCCAACGGTGGGTACGGTGCGGTTGCGCATTTCCCCGCCGAAAAAAAGGGGGGGGGGGGGTGGGCACACACAGACACAAACACATACATATACTCGCACACACATACACATGCACATAATTGCGTCCACGGAGACTCTGTACCAGGGTCGTCTGCTTAGGTACCTCCGTCTTACCTATTTCTGCCGCAAAGCAGCAGTGCTTGCATTGCTGTGTTCCGGTTTGAAGGGTAAGATATGCCAGTGAAATTACTGGGTACTGTGACTTTACATCTGATGTCACAAGTTGGCAACGTACACTGTGGCTCTTGTGGGGGTTGCATTTTTGCTGCGAATCTCACAGGAGTCACATTTATTTTAGGTGACTGTTACCACTTACCATCAGGTGGGCAGTTTGCTTGTTTGCCAAATTTCTGCAATAAAAAAAAACACACACGTTAACTTGCACATACTTATACACACACACATACACGAACACACATCAATTTGCACATAACTTTTACACACAAACACACACATATACCTACATGCACATACTGGCGCCTACCCATATATTAATTTGCACATTCTTGTATTCACTCACACATACACACACACAGAGAACGAGAGAGAAAGAGAAGTAGAGATCGACCGTCTTGCACAAACTAATTATAAATATTAACACACACATGCGTACAAATGCACATTATCTTTTTTAGCAATGAAATCAATAATAATATGTCAATTATTATGCCAAATTACAAGGAGACTCTTTTTGTATTAATTTATAATTAGATTATACACCGTGTACCTGAGGATATGCATTAACTTAGGCCTGTTACTAGGACCATCAAGTTGAACAAATGTCACTATAGGGCCAAGTCTGAAACCGAAAAAAAAAATTCTGTACCGGTATATTTCGATCTATTAGGTCTTAAAACTTTTCTATGAAGCAGCTGGTTTTTTTTCGCGATTTTAGTATTCGTCTCATAGTGGAAGTCACTCAGTTTGATGGTCTAAATAACAGGCCCAAGTTAATGCATATCCTTAGGGACACGGTGTACCTATATTAGATAATAGATTCATACAAAAGAATTCATCATAACACCTCATAAACGTCCCCCTACCGATGGGTTCGAGTCTACCCTAAGTTAGGGTGTTTAGGCCTTAGGCGCATAACACATTGCACCGGACACCGCTGCGGTGTATGGAGGGACGAAAACCGCATGCGGCTGCGGCGGCACGGAACCGTGCCACCGTATGGTTTGCTCCGTATCACCGTCCGGAGCTGCGGTGCACGACGCCCCGCATCGCCGCATTATCTATATCTTATCTATTACGCGTATGCACGTCCTTTCTACGCAAAAATCCGTACGATACTGCGGCACAGTGTGGCATACCCCGCGGACCGCACCGCATCACCGTCCGGGAGTGCGGTACCGTCGCGCGCGTCGCACAACCGCACGGGCATGCGGTGTGAGTGTGTTATACCCTGCGGTTTTTGTATACAAATTAAGATTCTTCAGTCAAAATTAAAAATCGCAGCGCCGCACACCGGAGCGGTGACCGGTGCAATGTGTTATGCGCCTTAGTCAAGCACGCTGGCCTCAGAGCGGATTGGTCGAATTAACATTCAGCTTTGAATTTTTTTTGCAGATGTATTAAGAATACACAACTATTTCCGAAAAACATTAATAAAAGTGTGTTCATGCTTTTTGAATGATAAGCCGTCGGCGTTTAAATCGCACCAATCAATGCTCAATGATGGTTTGGGTTTCAACGCCAAATTTTTCCATAATTCCTTCACCGTCCGTGCTGCCCAACTGTGGAACAGTTGATATACGTGAGAGTAAAACCATCACATCCTTGAAATTAAAAGTGAAAGTGAATATAAGTAATAAATTTAAGAAGAGTTCGAAAGAAGATAATTCTTTCGAACTCTTCTTAAATTTATTAGTATATATGTATATTCTTCTTCATAGTTTATAGCGGTAAATATTGATTTATGTATAGTGTGTATAATATTTTTATAATCTGTACACTTTTTCCGCAATTTTAAAATCTCAATACCCCGGCTGGGTTTGACTGGTAGAGATCTCTTTCAGACATAAGCTCGCCCTTGTACGTAACTCACACCACACATGTTACTAAAAGGAATGACAATTGTGTACAATAGAGAATATATTCCCTGCGTTCCAGATACAGCAGTGCTACTTTCTGACGCTAACATCTGATGTTATCCTCGTTTTGCGTTTCTTATAAGAAATGTTGACATTTTTAGCCGCACTAATTGTTACAAATGAAACGGAAGGTACTGATATTTTGTGCTGAATTTTGACACCTCACCTATTTTGTCCAGCCACTTAAAATTTCTAATAATATTAATAAGAATTGGCTAATACTATAAATATCTTCCAATGAATTTTTTAAAACCGCTGAAAATATTCTGATTCATGAAAAAAAGATTCCAAATGTCAAATTTGAAAGCTGTCAAAAAGTGGTATTATCAGAGGACCCATCTATTAGCATGGGTATTGGATGCTAGCATTTCGTGTTAAAAATGCTTAAATGAAACGCATGACAACCAGCAAGAAAAACTAGCATCACCGGCTAATGAAACGCAGAGATGCTGAAAATGTTGATATTTATAGCTAAAAATGCTTATCTGGAACGCACCATTTATATGGGTTTGACGTATGCGTCGTCGTCGCCGGCAGGTGAAGCCGTACGTGCTGGACGACCAGATGTGCGACGAGTGCGCCGGCGCGCGCTGCGGCTCCAAGTTCGCGCCCTTCTTCTGCGCCAACGTCACCTGTCTGCAGGTATGGTAATGGTTGTTCTGGTGTTCTGCAGGCCTAGTTCGCTAACTGCGGTTGGTAACTAGAACTGTCATTTTTGAAAGACACTTTATTTATATCCATTACTGGTTTAGTGATCTTGTGTGTTACGGCAGCGTTCATGATAAGTAGTAGTAATGGATGTTAGGTTCCTTTCAAAAATTACAGTTCTAGTTAGCAACCGAAGTTACAGAATAGGCCTGCAGGTTGTCCGTTGTCCTGCGTGAGCGACGGGAAACGACGCGATGCGACGTGACGCAACGCATTGCGACGTGACGCAACACGATGCGATGCGACGCGATGCGATGTGATGCAACGCAACGCGCCGCGACGCGATGTGATTGACGCGCCAACAACGCGATGTGATGCGATGCGCCACTACGCGATGTGATGCGACCATTAATTCACGCTATGTGTTGTCTTTTTTGCATCGCACCGCGTCGCTCTCCATCGCTCAACTTGGAACAAATGCGGCGATATTCATTTATTAGCAACTAGCAACTGTTCTAACTATGGGAAATGAGACTGCATTGTTATTGGGAAATTCATATATTAAATGCATAAATACTAAAAAAAATCGTTTGCTTGTTCAGACAAGCAAACTTTAAAATCGCAAAAAAATCTGATGAAAAAATCGCTGATTTTTTTGCGATTTCAAAGTTGCTCTTCATCTTCACCTAGGTTCAGTGAATGTTGAACATTTGTATGGAACCGCTGATTTTTTTTTTTGAGATTTCAAAGTTGGTCCCATAGTGAAAGTTGTTCACTTTACTTGTCTGAACAAGCACGCAAATTCTAAAAATAAATAAAAGGATTATACGTTCCTCTTGGCATGCACCACATTGATCGGTATAGTACTTATCATCGAAGTGGAGGATGTTTATTTTGAACGCTATGTTGTTGCAGTACTACTGCGAGCACTGCTGGGCCACGATCCACTCGCGGCCGGGGCGCGAGTTTCACAAGCCGCTGGTCAAGGAGGGCGCAGATCGCCCACGCGCGGTGCCCTTCCGCTGGTGTTAAGCCCCCCCCCCCGACCCCACCCCCCACTACCACCACCACCACCCCCCCTTAAAGCCCCAGAACCGCCGCTCGAACGCTCGAACCGTCGACCGACTGCGCAGTCTACACTAGGTTCAAAACTACTCGACCAATTGATCGATCTAAATATGTACGACGCTAAAAGTCAGCTCGGCTCATTCCGAGCGCAGTCTATTGGCCGATTGTTTCGATTGTGGACAGTCTATACTTCGTTTTAACTTGGCCATTTGGTTGGTCTTAGATATGTGGGATGCGAAAAATCGGCTCAGCTCATTCTGAGCACAGTCTATTCTAGGTTGGATGCATTATGAAATAGATGACTCAATAAAGCTTATCAATTGGTCGAGTCTACAACTTATTTGACTGATAATTGATCGATTATTAACCCACGAACATGTAAATACATGTTATTCTGCGTCTCGGTCGATTGTTCGATGAACGTCGGCGACGGCTATAACTGTAAAGATCGCAATTGTAATCGCATTCGCCACTTGCGCGGCTTTTCGTGTCTTAGGGGAATGTTGAAAGTTGCCTGCACGTATTCTTAAATAGGTGTGTGATTGTTGCACTTTACGAGATTGGTTAAAGGAGGAATTTATTAATAGTGAATTTTTAATTGCCATTCTCTTTGTTGTACTATTAAAATATTATATCTATGATGCCTAAAGAAGAATATGTGCAGCTTTCAATGTTGGCAATACATAAGAACTATTCAACGAATTGGGTAAAGAACTGAGTAGTTGTTTTTTGGACGAAGGGAAACACGCGGGTAGTTTTAGAAAATGTAGATGGTACCACTGAAGGGCTAGCCTTTTGAGGGTAGGTTTTAGTAGTGGTCGTTGCGATGAACACGGATTACTATCGAAAAGCTTGTTAGCGTGAGATAAATTGCGGAGATGCTCAGTTGTCGACAAAAGAAAAAACCTTCCTTTAAGATACGAATGCCTCTAAATAAATGCCAAGTACCAACGACTTAATAGTCAACATCTTTGGAGCAAATGTGATCAATAAAATCCTCCAATAACAGCTCTGTAAAGTTGATTAATATTCAGTGAGAAAAACTACTAAACAGTAGAATAATTACGTACAATGGCAATGCTGTTAGAAAAAAATAAAAAGTAAATTTCTCACTAATATTACTCATCTGGCAAATAGATAAGGCAATTTATGTCAAATAGATATGAATCAAATTGTAATGACAATTCTACGCTGACTTTACTCGTGGCCTGCTCAGAGTAGAATTTTTTATGGCCTGGTGACACTAGTTTTACCAGTGACTGGGTTTCTAAAACCAATGTTGCCAGTGTCACATCGGACTTTAACTCTCTGATTGATCGAAAGCAGACTATTGGCTGCACTTGCAATACAATAAGCAACATAATCCAATGTTTACGTGTTAAGCGAAATATTGTAGAGTATCATGTTCATGTGTCTCTGCCTCTGTGTGCGCATACGGTCTTAGTGTTGCCAGTTAGTAAATACCTACGGTTTTGGTAGTTTACCGTTTCGCACGCGTGGAGGCTGGGACTCGGAAATGGATTCGATTTAAGCAAAAATATGTGTATCCAAAACATAGCTAGATATCCGTTTGTTGTGAGTAAGCAATATCTGGTTTTTGGCTTGCGATTTCTCTTCCGATAGTTTGTTCAGGCAATCTCACGCCTACTTTATTATTTTAATAAAACTTCTAATCCGAGTGACATCTTTAAATACTACTTAATGATATAGTAAAATGTAATAAGTTATTTGCTAATTAAATGATCGAAACACTAAGATTTGAAACATAATTCTCAAATAGTATTTTGTTTAATGTTTATTTGTCCTGAGCAAAATTATCGGATGAGATTCTGTAACGCTGCCCTAAAATAGTCATGGATATATACGCTCACTTAGTAAGATATTTATTATAATAAGACATAAGTGCAATGTCTGATTTCTCTATTACATAATTGTACCTGTGTAGCTAGATTCAATTTCCTAAAGTTTTATCGGTGGTCGAGATTTTGGAGGGTTCGGATTTTTCTACTTGGATACTGTCTGCGGTTGTTTGAATTTGTCGTTTTGTTTCGACGCTGGAGTCTCATGTGAAATGCTTTACCTTGATGATTTTATTGTTGTTGGGGACAATATTGATGACCCAAATACGGGACAAAAAAAATGCCAATGGCATTAAATAGGTCAATATGGCTAGAAATTTCCATTATTTTTGTTGCAACTACAATATGCGACGATGTGCATTTTACATGAATTGACTCCGAAGCGAAATAAAAGGCTGTCGTAATTGGTTTTGTTCCTAAGTCTGGGAGGCTCGTTTGTTTTCAATGGGAGGCGGTAAGATGTTTAGTACAAAGTATGAGTTACCGTTTCGACTTTTCGTAGACTAAATAAATTGTATTCCTTTTTATTATTATTGTTTAGCACTGTTTTGTATCTTTGGATTCGCCGGGGTAGTGCAATAGATCGTAGTTTAGTGAATATAGTAATTTATATATTATTGTAACCAATTGAAAATATATTGTATTGTGTATATAATGTGAAAAATTCACGTTTTTTGCCTTCGCTAAAGTTTGACACACCTTGTTTGGTCATTCGATGTTTTTGACACTGGATTTTTGGAATTAAATGTTTGTTCTTTATATAAATGTGGTATGGCGTGTTTAGGCAATGTGTTTTCAAATACGTAGGGTTTGAGCGTTCTCTGGAATGCACAAAGAGATTCCAACTGTGAACACAAGGCATGTTCGTCTTGTGGCGAATTTGCTGGTGTCACTTTATGGCAATGGCGAAATGTTTGGGTTTGTCATGACAAGATTGTCACGTTTTACGCCCTCTTTGTAAGCAATAATTTTTGATAGAGCACTTTCTGGTGTTGCTTTTTTTATGCGCGTAGTGTGTTAATTTGTTGTTTTTCGAGGATTTGAACGACATTTTATTAATGTTATCGTGTATTTTATACATATTTTCGTCTGTAAAGCTTAACAACATTACAAATTATATATATAAAATATACTTAGGTCATTATATGCGGTTTAGTAAGTTAAAATTTGGTAGAAAGTAATGGCAATATTTGTAAAAATATTTAAATCATATTTGAGTTAAGCATTTCAATGTCCTTTTTCTAATGATATTGAAAGTAACAGCAGTAAGCAGGTTTAACTTCAGCGTTGTTCAAATATTTTTATGGATGAGGCCGTAAGTCTTAATATAAATATTGTTGAAATTACATTGTATTGAATGAAAATTGAAGCAGAATGTCGTTTGAAAACTCGACAATATATTTCGGAAAGTACTTAAAATGTGAGACGATTAGATACGCAATAGAGTATCGTATCCCAACGACCACGGACGTCACATAGACTGTATAGCAAAGACTTGCGCGAAATTTTTGATGGTTTTTGCATGATTTTGAAGCGGTTTTTTCGTGTCGTAACCTTTTTTCTAAATTAAAGTGAGGCTTTATAGTGCCTTGGTCTTGGCAAGTAAGTCGTACCCCCTCCCGTTTGGCGATTGGCTGGCGAACCGATGCTTGGATCTGCCGATGCCTGTGGATGCCTGCAGTGTCTAATTGTGGATGGAGAATATTATAAATGTTTACTGAAAATTTTACTCCTAGCAGGAGATATTTGAAAAAACTTGCTTTTGTCTCTACAACAACAGTTAATTTATAAAATTTCCTGTTTTAGACCAACTGCGAAAATTTTCTCAAAAAATACTTATACAACTTTATTTTTTAGTTACTAAAAAAATTGTGTGTTTGTTCAGACAAGCAAACTGAACAACTTTCACTATGGGACCAACTTTGAAATCGCAAAAAATCAGCTATTCCATACAAATGTTCAACATTCACTGAACCTAGATGTATGGAACAGCTGATTTTTTTTGCGATTTCCAAGTTGGTCCCATAGTGAAAATTGTTCAGTTTGCTTGTCTAAACAAGCACACAATATTTTTTTAGTAACTAAAAATAACCTTGTATAATAGGCCAGCAGAAACATTTTGGAGGCTACACAAAATATCATCAGCCTTATCCAGGCGCCCTGCTATTCAAGTACTACATTTGATTTATGCCACTACACCTCTAAATGAGTTCCCGTCTATATAATTATGCACAAGGTGGTCATTGCAAGGTCCATTACGCCTGGTGCGTCGCAAACTCCGCACAGTGATGTCGATTCATCGTCTTACCGCAGCGCAGCGGCTTTTGTAGCATCAATCAACTATGCGCTATTTCGTTTTGTACACATTATATCGATTTGTCAGGGAAGCGTATTATGTATTTTGAAGATCGAATGACATGTGAAGGCCACATTGCCATGTTCAGTAGGCGATGGCGCTCAGTGGCAGATGACCTAAGAATTTTTGGGCTCCGAGGGGATACAACTATCTACTTTTGTAAATTGCACATTAACAGTTGAGATAGACATCTTATATGCGAATATTCAATAAAGCTCTATTACAGTTAATAAAAAAATATTATTGCATAACCACGTCAATGATAATTATCGACAGTGGACACAATGTCGTAATTAGTGCCAGCATTCTCTCGAGTCTAGAAATTTCTGAGGTCTGAAAGGAAGCGTCCGCTGGTTGGCGCCCACCGCGGGAGTATTTCCCGTTTCGTTTTTACTAAAGTTTAAGTAGGTGCAGTTTGTATTTGGTAGGCGACTTAGTAAAAAAAAATTTGCCATACCCCTCTTGGTTGTAAGTTGCGGCGAGCACTTTTTAACTGCGGTAGTAAATAGCTTGGCTCCTAATGAAATGTTTCGCAATTATTTGTAGAAGATTGACTAAAAACAGTTTTGTGTGTAAATTTGTAACTATGCTACTACTATCGCAGCTAAAGTGTGCACCGCGTCCTAATTGGGAACCGGCGCAAAATGCGTCGAAACTTAGTTATAATAAAATGTTAAAGATAGTTTCCATATAATAGAAAATTAATATTAAATTACGGACTCTTTAAAGAAGTTAAAATAATTAGAAATTCCTTAGGAGATATTTTCGAAACACGCCTTGATATCGCCCCCTAACACTTAAATCATTTTTTCACTTGGCACCCCACGATTTTCGACATGATTTTATTTCCGATAGTTTTTAAGTTGTGTCTATATTTTTATACATTTATTTCGGGTTTGGTAGGTTTTTGTCGTGTCAGTTGTGGCAACACTGATTTCTAAATTCCGTCTATTTTCTGATTTGATTTTGTTTGTTGACAGATGTTTGGGTTCACTAGTGCATTTTGTGAATTTTATTTTTTTGTTAATGAAATTGCTCAAATGTTTTTTAAAAAATTGTTTGGTGCCCCCTAACCCTCTGTCGTGGCAGGCGGGACGCGTGAATGGTTGTATCGTGTGTGGTCGCATTGTCCCATTTTGTATTTTTGTATTTTTATAAAATTGACAAATGTGAATTCGAAAAGTGATTTTATATTTAATTTACGCGCAACGTTTTAGAGGCTTGGTGAGATTTTTTTGTGTATAAGGTCTATTTGACCATTGGTATCTTGAGAGACAATAGTGTGTTGCAAAAAGCACAGGGATATCAAATTCTTATACGAGATTTCTAGTTCGAAATAATTGTAACGGACGATCACATCTCACATCTTACATTTAGGCTTGAAAGGATTGACTGTAACATTGCAGTAGAGACAACGTTACCTAGTTTGAGTGCAGTTGCCATGACTTCAATAAAACGTCTACTTAACTGTGCAGTCCGATTATAGTCGCTTTTCAGTCCATGTGCACTTCTATTGGCAGTTTCATTGCAGTCCTAGTAACGGCAGTCATAGTACAGTTGAAACGCAGAGCATCATAGCTCAGCGCTAATAATACTTTGCAGACACCGTTTCTTGATAGATACCAATAAAATACCAAGCTGTAGAAACATATTGATGTATTTTAATACCGAGGTGTGATTGGGATATTGTGGTCTATGCGAGCGGTAGAAATGTTGTGCCCGAGTCGGTTCGGCTGCGTTCTGCGACCCCACTATTTATTTCCATTGTGATTGCCTATTTTCATTTGGACCAATTTTGCGCAACTATCGGGAGTACAAGGAAAATGCAAATAAATATGTAGATTTCTGCCAGGGAATCTGTAAAAGCTTGGCGATTGTTGTTGAGCTAGAGAACGACTCCTGTGGGAAGGATTTGCATTTTGGATTTTTTACTACTATTAGCAATTTTTTTGTGTTATGGCAACACTTGTCGGGGTAAGAGCGCTCGTGGATTTACTATTCCCTTGTCTGCTTGTAACGCGGGAGTAAGTTTCTTGTTTATTGCATAGTTTTTACGTTTGTGATTACGTTTTTTAGTTTTATTACTTGTTGCTTTGATTTCCCGCAGCCTTTTGAGGTTTTGGACGCGTTGCAATTTAATTTTTAACGGGTTTTCAGTTTTTGTGTTGTTGTTGTTGTTGTTTATTTCGAATGCGTTTTAGTTTGACGCTGCGGGAGATCGGCTCGTTTGATAGTTTGTAGGTTGTTTGCGCTGCTTGTTTACGCCAGGTGGTCTTGTTCCTGTTATTTGAGCGCACTTGGCACTTTGATAGTGTTAGCTGGTGCACCAAGTGCTTGTTTTTGATGTTAATGTGGCGCGCATACATATAAGATTTTGTTGCTTAGCCAATAACTTTGACAGACGATTAAAATGGTCTCCGTACATCTCTCACGGCTAGTGAAATGACATTGTACTGATAAAAACTCGCGTTTCAATAAACCCGTCCTATTGGGAGTTGAATACATGACAGATGTCTTAAGAAGCTTAGATCAGGCATCGATTTCCAATCCAGGATCCACTTTATAACGCCATGTAGCAAAAAAATAGATCTAAAATATTGCTTGATAAAAATATTATCCAAATTGTTTTTACAGCTTATCATTGTCTCGACCGCTCGCGTGAACATTGTATTTAGTGATAGCGGGAAAAATGTATTAAGGATTTGGTTTTTGTTTACATTTTATGGTTTAGGTGCTAATATTTACAGTCTTACTTTTATGACAACGCAATAAAACTCGGTCGCATTAATTAACTTGTTATTCGACGCAACCACTCGCAGTGCTGCCTGTGGACTAATTTATATTCTCAACTAGATTTTGGTTTACCACTCGTACCTACGAACTCTGTATATCATAGAATTTGAAAATCTGGCGTTATGAAATTTTCTAAACTATCTCGAATAAAGCTGAGTAAATTAAATCTAGATAGCATAATTTTACAACTGTTGTTAGTCTAATGGCTTTATTCAGACAGTTTTCTGTGGCTTGCAAACTGAGTTTGGTTTACTAGAAGAATGGGAATTATTGAAATCAGGAAACGTCTTTTTGTTGTACGGTTGAATAAAATTACTTGGTGCATCAGCTGGCAATACCGGCCGTGTGGTGTGTCGCTCGCGCTGTTTATTTTAGATGTAGTTTTGTCGTTTGGCATATCATTGCGTGAGGTGTGCGCTGAGGGGGGCATTCGGTTAGAGCATTCTTAGTGAATATAGAGTTATATATACATACATTTTTTTGACATAAAATTTGTACTTTTTGAGATTCGTAGCTAAACTATGAGGTGTAAGCGAATTGTTGTTGATATTTATAATTATTATTGACATTTCGATGTTCGTCCCTCGTTGTAGGTGCAGAGTGTTCTTTTCCACGCACTTTTTTCACTTGCATGTAAATAGTGAATTGGATTTTTCTTAGTGAAATAAAATTGAATAGTATAATTGACAAAAAAGACAGAAAATCCGCAAAAAAAAATGTTTTTATTGATTCGTCTTCGGCTGCGGACCGAGCGTTAGGTAAATTTTTCCGCCCGTCCGCTCCTAGGGGCGCGGCGGGCTCTTGTAAATTTTCGTACTAGATATACTAGTAAAATATTACATAATTTTAATAAAAATAGCGAAGAGTATGTAGCGCAATTCATAAATTACCCTACCTAGTTGAGTATGTTATATGACATAGTACCTAAATATCTTGTAACGTTGCTAGACAATATTAAGTTTTTTTTTGATAAAGTATAGTTGCACCTTCACTGTTTCGATTTTTCTGAGCAGTACCTACATCTATCTGTATTTTGTATTGTGTGCGAATACTTCGATGGTGCATTAAAATTATTTTTTTAAATAGATTTGTATAAATCCTACTGGCTCTGTGGTATGTGCAGCGTTGTGCGTGGTTTGCTGTCGCTACGTGAAAGATTCTTGTAAAGAAACAATATAGGCAGTTCTCACAGTATACGCTGTTTGTCACATTAGGCGGGAAATTCTAAATGTTGCCATTCATATTGACGTAACTTATTCTAAAAGAAACACTATAGAGCATTCGGAGTTACTTTAGGAGGGGAGTACACGTGCGACCGCAAATCACGTTAACGCCGAGAAAACTAAAATGTGTCCAGCCTAGCTGGCTTGTTATGAAAAAGCTGAGCCAGTATCAATTATATAATTTAAATTAATTTGAAATGAAAATATATTTTTATAGACAGTTATTTCTGTGTATTGTTGAATAGGATCAATTTTGTTGACGATTTGTAATGGTTGATGATTTTTGTGGTGTGTGATTTTCCGCGATGCCAGTGGGGCGGTGGCGTTTGGTTCAACGGGCGGCGCGATTACTATTAGTGACAGATTTAGTGAGAATTTAATTAAGATTTCTTTGTAGTTTTAAGCACACATGAGACACCATTGCGTTTTTAGGACGCCTATATGTTTTGTCCGCCCAATCCCCATGACATGACAAAACTAAAAACTAATAAGCGGGAATATGTTGAGTGGATTTTTCTTTGCATTTGAAACTACAACTGACGAGAATTAGGCATTGTTTTAGGTCAAGCTTAGAAGTATCAGAAGTGTCAGAAGTATCAGAATTATAAACATATTCGTGAATACCATTAATTCACTAATCGTGATGTTGTGGGGAACGGATGGATTGTTGCACGTTGGACCAAAGTCTCCGCGCGCTGTCAACCGGCAGAGTTACGGCTGGTCTTAGGGTGGAAACTGTTTCTCTCCGCTTTCTACGTAAACACCAGTATGTTTTAATACTATTCATTGATAATTAGACTATTGTGGAAACATTAAAATGAATTTGAAACTTGCTTCCTGTGTTTCTGATTGTAGTTTGCTTTGTGGGATAGTGCAATCGACTTTGAGCATCACTCTCCGCATTTTTTGTTGTTTGTTTGTTTGTTTGTTTTACGTTGTAGTACGTTTTGGATTTAAATGGTGGCATTGTTTTTGTATCACGCGTTCATTTAGCTTTCGCGCCCGTCATCCTAACATTGTGGTTAGTGTTGCCATTTAACGCCAAAACCTACCAAACATTGGTTTTTATTGAAGCAATTGTGTGTTGTCACAGATCCTATTTTTGTAAGTACATTTTTTTACGGCCGCTTTCTGCAGGTATAGTCGACCAAAGACAACCGCATCCAAAGATGCTGCCAAAAAGACAAATCGTTGGTGATTCCTATAATTTTTACTTAATTCCTTGCAGGGAAGGCGGCCATTTTTCTTTTTTTTATATTATTGAATTACTACCGTTTTGATTTTGAAGTATTTCCTATTTATTTATTTTTTACCCTTTTTTGTATTAACTTTTTTAATTTGTTGTAGGTTATTTTCGTAGCTTAGTAGTTACTGTTTATTATTATTGTTAGGGACGCTTCAAACGAGCGATTTTTTAGGCTTATTGGTTTGTTGTCACTCTACCGAAGCCTGAAAATCGTTTGAACGATACGTCTTGGTATCAGTATTTTGAATTTTTTTTATTATAAATATTTACACTGCAAAATCTTAGAGTAAGCTTCAGGCAGAAATTGCACATTGGCAGTAAGATAGTGAAAATAAGTATATCTCTAATTTATAATATAAAAGTTGAAAATAGCGCAACCCAAAAAATATATAATTGTACCTAAATAATTGTTCTCGAATTACAAACTGTAGATTGGAATCTTCTATGTCGGAGCTTTACCGGTTACTATTATTATTTTTATCAATTTATGATTATTTAGATAGTTACCCACAATTTTTTGTTCTCACGAAGGAGATCGGTCTTTATCTATTTATATTCATGTATTGTAAAGGACTTACAGTAGAAAGTAACTGAGTAGTTTGCGTTTTTTTATTTTTATATACTTATATATTTATATTATATTGAGAGTGATTATTTTTTGTTGTTTGAATAATAGTATTAATTAGAGTTATTGTAGCTTGTTCGGGTAAATGATGCGGATATATTCAAGCGTTCGTTTGAATTTCAAATCAGAAGCTTTCAAATTATGCTGAGAACATTCTAGTCGACAACGGTTAGTTGATAATAACTGAAATTTATTGAATCATATATATGGCAACACTGTTTATTTCAACTTACGCTATAATATTAATTACAAAGGTTTTTAACTTCTAGTTATTTACAGGAATTGAGATTTTTCATTTGAAATTCGAACGTTTTATATATGTATGTAGCTACTATCTTGCATCTACGCGCGAATACCGCTCCACCCGACGAGTAGGTATTGTTTAAAACTGAAATACTTGAATTTTTATATGAATTTTATTATTATAATATGGTATTTTACTAAATATTAGTCCAATATTAAATCTTTACATGTGCGTTTTATTTTTAACCCGAAATTTATTAAGTATTTTACGTATTCTTTTATATTTATTTAGGTGCTTATTATACCGGGTGTGACTGAACACTAAAATAATATTTGGGGCCGATCCTCACTAACCGATCTCGGTCTGGTAAAGTCGCCTCATGTTCACATTAAACAATTTGACTCAGTTCACGTTTCTGTCTTAATCCTCAATAATCAAATTCTGATGTATTTGGCTCGTAAATAATTAATAACATTATAAAAGTATTGTAATATTTATAATGAAAAAATATAATTGAATTTTTTGATTGAAGAATTACCTAATATAGCTCCTATTCTTGATAAAGAAGATAATATTATCAAGACAAGAAGAAAATATAAAGCAGTGAGAAATAAAATATGGGAAATTTTCAGAAGTGTAAAAAAGTAATTTGTCGAAAAAACTTCGAAATTAAAATATTTGGATAAACCGTTATAATTACCCATCTACAAAGTGTAAGCTGTTCCACACACCTAGGTTCAGTGGATGTGTTGATTTGTATTTTTCTCTTTCTTCAAAAGTAGGTAACCCTGTTTATGTAGGATCATCATGACGTTTCCCATGATGTCGTAACGTCATAAAAGATTTCGAAACTCAGGAACTTTATTATATTAGGTATTCATGACGAGTTTTGCATTTGCTCAGTCTTTTCGCAAAAAACCCTACTTCGTAAAAAAATCGCAGGTGTTTTTCGGGCATGCTGTTTATGTTCAATTTTTTAACAAGGGTTCGACAAGGTGTGAGTCTATCTGGCTGGCCCCAACGAGATTGATAGATTGATTGATCTAAATAACGTAAATCTTCCGAAGTATAGCTCACAGAATGACGAAATTTTGGATTTGTAAGGTACATAATAGTTTCTAACTCTTAGCACTGTTAGGTGATCTGAAAATGTAATATTTAAAAAGGGGCCCGCTGGCTGGACCTTTGTTTAAATATTGAATATCTTCTGAAGTATAGCTCACAGAAGGAAGAAATTTTGGATCTGTAAGGTACATAATAATATCTAACTCCTACCACTATTAGGCGATCTGCAAAATATAATATTTAAAAAGAGGCCCGCTGTCTGGACGTTTGTTTAAATACTGAATATCTTCTGGAGCATAGCTCACAGAAAGTCGAAATTTGTCGATTTGTAAGGTACATAATAGTTGCTAAGTCCTAGCACTATTGGGCTATCTGAAAATATAATATTGAAAAAGGGCCCGCTGGCTGCACACTTTATAAAAACGTCATTTAATCAAAAACTGGCGTGGTACAAAATATATTTCATTTATTTTCTTTAGGTACAAACTAAGGTCTTTATGAAAAGCTATCACCTGTTGATAAATCTCGTTGGGGCCAGCCAGATAGACTCACACTCCAACACGGACCTGAAAAAAGACGGACGTTTTAATGTTATTTTTTTAAGCTTATTTTTAAAATTTGGCACCCCCTTGTAATTGCATCTGTATATCCATATACATATAAAACTCGTTGTTTTATTTAATTTTCTAGGAAGTGTCCAACAGATATTTCTCCGTTTACCAGTTCCATTCCACAATCCTGTATGAAGGCATCATTTTTAGGCCAGGAGACCTATTTTTGAATTACGTATACGATTTAGAAATCACCGCTGACTAAATAGTCAGCGATGACTTTGAAGTCACGAATTCCTAAACATCCTATTTTTAAAAGTCGAACGCAGAGCTGCCAACATAGATAAAGTACACACATACGTTCGTATGTACAAGCGTTCGGTTCCACGCAGAGTGTAGCCGTTTTCGGTATATACCGGTTATTATACGGATAAAAATTCATTGCAACTAGGCCAAAATATAAGAAAATACTGGTCTGTTTGTTTGTGACACAAATTTCAAAGATTTTAAACTTATACACGGTTATTTTTTTATCACCCTGGAAAATGTTAGGGACGCTTCAGGACACATCCAATATTATATATAAAAAAAAGGAAATAAAAAATAAAAAAATATATAAAACTAAAAAAATCTCTAAAAATGCTGCTCTCAACTAGTGCAGCATTTTTTGGATTAAAAAAAAAAAAATTAAGTGAGTTATTTTTTTTTATTTATATTTAAATCATTCTAATGCCATGTCGTGAAGCGCATAGAACACATTTACTCAATCCCTTAATTTTTCCAGAGTGATAAAAATAACCGTGTATATTTACTTATTTGACAAATTATAAAAATTTTAAATCCAGCTCAAAATCAACACACATCAACTTCAAACTTGTCAATATGTTCTCTAAACAAAACACAGATAACGTTTCCACAGTTATGACTTGTTTACGAGTGGGTGAGGGCACTCGTAATGAAATCACATCCGTGACTAAGGTAGTCACGTAAGTGATATTCAAAAATAAGAATTATTGAAAATCGGTGATTCTTAGTCACATCGGTGATTTCGAAGTCGCATATGTAATTCAAAAATAGCTCTCCAGGTGTGTTGAAGTGTTGATAGAAAAGACGTGTAGTAATAAACAAAAGAATATTGAATGTATCATGCCCTTTACTTTCATAATGGATTTTTAGACACCTGTTCGTCCACAAAAATCCATTATGCATAGCGTTCTCAATAATGTATTAAAGTGGACATAAAAGTGGAAAAAGATCCATCGATGGATTTTTTCAATGGATCTTAGTGGACGTCGTGGACGGAGCGTTGTTGGATCAAGAGTGAAGCATGCAAATGACAGCACATTCGTATGTGTGCGTGTCTTGTTGGTCGTAATGCACGCGTAGCACAAGGATCGTGAGAGTATTTTCTCGGCCTGTTTCTATGGTTTCCCTACACTGAAATGTCACTTTCGACAGTAGCGAATGGTTTGCACTGCTAATGACAAAAATTATTAAGGTTGCTACTAATGATTATTTGGTGTCGAGAAAGTAACAATTAATGATAGACATATTTATCTCGGGGTCCTTGTGCTACGCGTGCTGGTACATCTGTGTGAGTGTAGGTCGTGTATTTTTCTGTAGATCCATGGGTTCCAATATTAATTTACATTCGACGAGGACTAATTTTCCGGTGGTGGCTACGAAAAGTTACTAAAACGAAAAAAGTGTTGTTTTACAAACTGAAAAAATCCGTAAGTTATGAAAATGGAAAAATAACGTGTCGTTTGATAACTGGCTACGAAACAGTGAATAAAAATCCATTTTCGCAACCAGTTACAAAACTTTGGGTACCTACGAATGTGCCTGAAGGGGAATCAACATAAGAAATGTAAACGCTGAATGAAGAAACATGTTACGCTGGTGTAGGGCTGTTGACATTGACACAATAATAGGATCAATAGTTGTTTGGCATGGCTGCAAAATTGATATTTGTCACATCACATAAAGTACCCTATACATTTTGATGCCCGTGAGAATGTCGAAATATACGTTTTTGGCGACATAAACGGCCGTACCTTTTTTTTGTTAACTTAGAAGTTTGATTTTTCACATCTTCAAGGGACTAGAACTTGTTAGTGTAGAACTGAGTAATTATATGGTTTTAATTTCAACTCGATACCTTCACGCGTTTCCAAGATAGTCTTGACAGACAAACGGACAATAAAGTGATCCTATAATGGTTCAGTGTTTTGTTTTGAGGTACGGAACCCTAAAATTTGGACTATTTAAGTGACGGGTATTTCCCGTTATCTAAAATGTTGGAATTTTTCTATTGCAGAGATTCACAAATTCTATGGGAAGGAAATCGAAGACACACTGCTTTTATTTCATCGCTTAGATTTAATTCATTTTTATCGCATCGCTTAGAGGAACTTGAGGTTAATCTCATATTTCATTTACTTACCCGAAAATTTAACCCTCATGGATTTTGAACCTTGGATAAATTCGTGAATGCTAAAACTACTATTTGTACATATGCTTGGAAATTAAACTAAAAACATTAACATTTGACCATACTTTATTGTTAAGACATTTTTCGATAGATTTATTACGCTTGATGTGCGGCCGGGCTTAGTTAGAATGTAAATTTTCCGAAGGCGGCGTTTTGATATTTTACCTTTTTGACTCTTTCTGTTCTTTTCTTGATCTAATATTTTAATTCTTAGAAAAAAATCATCTGAACTGGTTGTTCTTGGCATCCGTGTCAATGATTCCTTAAAGAAATAGTTAAGAAATTAAATACGTTTTTATTATCATAAATAATATTTTAGTTTAAAGATTTCCTTTCATTAAATAACTTGACTTACGTCATGACGTCTCCATTTCATAGTTTTACTACTAAGTACATACAAAATTAATCTGATGGAAAATATCTGGAGCAAATTTGACTATGCTTTCTTGGACTCCAATTTCGTCTGACAATACACTTTATCCATATTTTTTTATACATTGTCTTTAGGAAATCTGTAAAATAAAATATCGACAAAATTTTACAACACTACGCATGATCAAGAAAACCTTAAAGTAATTTTCTAAAAATCGCTAAAACATAAAAGTGAAGTTAATATTACGTATTGCTTTTCTACAAAATGATTCAGCGATATTTCATATGTATATAAGTGTACTTATTAGCTCACATTCAAGTAACAATAAGAGAAAACATGCCAATTTAAGGTCAATAAATTTTGATTGTTTTCTTTTCGCGACGAATGAGACTTGCAGCCCCAAACTACACAAGACATTGTGTTACGGAGTGCACAAACACACACTATTTGTAAACACCTAAAGAATTCTTGCTTTCTAATCACTTAAATATTAATAAAATATCATCAAAATATTACTAGCCACGGGACGCACAAACAAATATTATACGAACTCGGATGGTCTATCTTCGATACAAGGTGCTATAGAATTTAGCCGTGTTATATATTTTTAACCAATTTTAATATTTTTAACCAAAATGACAATTCAATCAATTCATATACTGACCACCTTGTGATATGCCAAAAGACAAATATTACTCATCTCTTACATTTACACAGTTTTGTGCCGTATGTTAGAAAGAGACAAATAGCACACAATTAATTCTTGTTTTAATCTTCCTTCTATGCTGTAGTGATTGTTCTGAGATTTCATACCTAGCCACAGATCAATTGACGTTTTAGTAACTATGGAAAAGAACTGCACGAGTTGCGATTGGGCAGTTCTTCACCGGCCCACTTCTCGAACGTTCATGCGTTATCTACGTTTGGTGTTAAATCAATGCATAGTAGTCATATTAAGACGTGATCTTTTAAAAATGTTTAGTGACTCTGCACGCCTGATAGCTATATCCCCTGGGGGATTGAAATTGGGGATCCAAGTGGAATGCCCGAATTATTCCATAGCCACGCCGCTTGGACTGAAAAAGACTTGTTTGAAATGTTTGAAATTAATATTTTTTTGGAATACTCAGAATCAGGTTCTCCTCGGATCTAAGCGCTCGTGAGTGAGTATTACAGTTATTACAGTTAGTTTGGACATCGCGAAAGCCTTCGATCGGGTATGGCACAAAGCGCTCCTCTCAAAACTTCCTTCATACGGGCTTCCCGAGAAATTATGTGGATGGATCACTAGCTTTCTCGCAGACAGAAGCATTAAGGTCTTGATTGATGGTGAATGCTCAGACCCACTGTCTGTAAATGCTGGTGTCCCCCAAGGATGTGTGCTTTCACCTACACTATTCCTTCTGCATATCAATGATATGCTGCAAATCAGCAGCATTCATTGTTATGCAGACGACAGCACGAAAGACACCTTCTATAACGGCCGTGCAAACTCTTCTCGGGAAAACGTCATTGAGTGCCGGAATAAACTTGTGTCTGAAATCGAAACTTCATTAGAGAAAGTTTCTAACTGGGGTCGTCTTAATTTAGTCCATTTCAACCCCTCAAAGACACAGGTTTGCGCGTTCACCGCAAAGAAAATACCATTTGTCGTATCTCCTCGCTTTCAGGGCATTCCCCTAACTGCCTCAGCCAATATTGGGATCCTTGGTGTCGACATATCGAGCGAAGTCCAGTTCCGTGGCCACTTAGAGGGTAAAACTAAATTAGCTTCTAAGAAGCTTGGTGTGCTCAACAGATTGAGACAGTATTTCACTCCGGCGCACCGCCTTCAGCTTTACAAGGCGCAGGTTCGGCCTCATATGGAATACTGTTCTCATCTTTGGGCTGGGGCACCCCAATACCAACTTCTCCCACTGGACCGCATTCAACGGAGAGCGACTCGAATCGTCGACTGCCAGGAAATTTCAAATCGGCTTGATACCTTGGCGTTGCGTAGAGATGTCGCTTCGCTATGCATCTTCTATCGTATTTATTACGGGGAATGCTCCGAGGAATTGTTCGGACTTATACCTGCCGCCTCTTTCCGCCATCGTTCCACGCGGCAAAAAATCCATGCCCATTACTTAGATGGTTGGCAGTCCACAACTGTGCGTTTCTCTCGAAGTTTCCTGCCTCGCACAGTCAAACTTTGGAACAAATTGTCGCCTGCGGTATTTCCGGACCGATACGACCTTCAAACTTTCAAAAAAAGAGCGTATTCCCACCTCAAATGCCGGCAACGCACTTGTAACTCCTCTGGGGTTGCGGGTGTCCATGGGCGACGGTAATTACTTACCATCAGGTGATACGTCTGCTCGCTTGCCCCCTATCCCATAAAAAAAAAAACAAAGAAAAGTAAAAAAATTTTAAGGTAAGGAGGGGCAGCAGGACTAAAGAGGATTGTATATAATAAGTTACGCAACTTATTGTGCAAAAGTTGCTATTTTAGGACGTTAAAATCATGAGACACAATTAATATCCGGATACAGAACAACAATTATTTTAGAGTCAAGACCAGAAACTAGAGCTGTGTCAATTGCGAACGGGTCGTACCCGGGTTGTGTCAAAGTATTGGTGATTGCAATCAATTATTTTTATTGACCCCGGGTTGTTCAATCGCTATGAAGATCATGTGAGTCTATCTGGCTGGCCCCAACGTGATTTCTCAACAGGTGATAGCTTTTCATAAAGACCTTGTTGCACATAATAGTTGCTAAGTCCTAGCACTATTGGTCGATCTGCAAATATAATATTGAAAAAAGCTGGCTGGACACTTTATAAAAACGTCATTTAATCAAAAACTGGCGAGGTACAAAATATATTTCATTTATTTTCTTTAGATACAAAATAAGGTCGTTATGAAAAGCTATCATCTGTTGATAAATCTCGTTGGGGCCAGCCAATTAGATTCACACATGAAGATCGCGTTTCGCTTTTGAGTTATGATTGTTCGTAAGGGAATTGACTAGAATCTCGAAAGAAACTTAAGGAAACTTAACAAATCTATCTATAGGGTAGTGCAATATATTTATTGTAATCGCACAATGACCTTTCTGACCTCGGAGTTAGAACCATGATTCATTGTTAATGCCATTGAAATTTCCTCTTTGGGTATTCACACAGTTAACTTTATACTCGAAAATACAGACCATCATGATTACAGAAAGTAATTAAATGATGCATTAATCAATTTAAAAAACGCAAAACGCGGTTGGCATCAGTTTTTAGCATCAAAAAGTGGATCAGTTTATCAGGGTGTTTTGATTTGGTGTAACCCAAGCCAAGCTCTGCTACCACTCGAAGTCAATTTGGGCTTCGAGTCCCGATCTATTTAAAAAAACTTACCGTTCGTTATGGAGTCCGCCCTGGAGGTCACCCGCCATGGGTCACAACTTGACGTGTTTCTTCACAACTTCTTCTTTGCGATTCCTAATCACCCAGACTAACCCCTGTGATACCAGACCCAGATATGAATTTGAAGAATCTCACGTTCCGCAGCGACAAACCAATATTCAGTTTTAGTTCATAGCCGATCCGCCATTTCATATGCGACACACTTTGTTCTTTTACACGCTGACGTTAGCAATTACAAACGGTCCAAATACTTATTCTATTGAATGCTCCACGCGAAATCAAAACCCACAGGCAAAACGGTTGGTACCTATTGCCAATGCAGATGAGCGCCGGAGCGCATTGCTGCATTGTGTTCGTGTCGTGCAGACCGAAAGTTAAAGGCGCGGTCGCTCGTTTGAATCCGTTCATTGACTCGGATGGGTTCCTTCGGGTTGGAGGCTGGCTCCGGAAGACGGACCTTCCGTTTGGGAGTCGCCATCCTTTATTGCTGCCCAAGGGCGGACCCTTAGTACAGCTTTTGGTGTCTGACCGACACGTCCGCAATGCACATGCAGGGTGCAATGCGTTGCTGACTATTTTGCAACGGGAATTTTGGATTTTGTCTGCCCGGAGAGCAATCCGAAGTGTTTTGTTTCGATGCATCTCCTGTTATCGAGTAAAAGCAGCCGCAAATGCAGCCGCAAATGGGCGATTTGCCGGCTGGAATCCGACCTTCGAGGTCAAGGCCGTTTGATGGGACCGCGACGGATTTCGCTGTTCCCTTTTCGATCAAGACGACCAATCTTCACAATGCCAAGATTGTGAAAGGGTATTTGTGTGTGTTTATTTGTTTGGCCACCAAAGCTGTCCACTTGGAGGTGGTATCAGACTTGACTACGGAAGCCTTCGTCGCTGCGTTAGATCGTTTTGTGTCGCGTAGAGGTCTACCCTCACATATTCGCTCCGACAACGGCTCAAATTACAAGGGGGCTGTAAATTATCTTAAGGAAGTTAGTAATTTTATTGATAATAATTGTAAAAGTTTAAGTCAAATTGCTGCCCAAATGGGGATAACTTGGCGGTTCATTCCACCGAATTACCCTCATTGGGAAGGGATTTTTGAAGCTGCTGTGAAATTAGCAAAGACCCACCTCCGCCGGATTATCGGGGAAACGGCTCTGACGTTTGAAGAGCTAGCCACGGTGTTTCATAGCTGAGGCGGCCCTCAACTCTCGTCCTCTCTGTCCACTTTCTCAGGATCCGAATGATCTGGAAGTCCTCACTCCTGGTCATTTTTTGGTGGTAGGGCCCCTGAACGCCCTGCCCGAATACCCGTGGAGGGATGAACGCGTACATCGTTTGTCGCGTTTTCAAATGTTGCAGCAAATGAGCCAGAGCTTTTGGAGTCGCTGATCTCTTGAATATTTGCATTTGTTACAACAAAACGCGAGCCTTGCCGACGGCGCACGAACTCTGCTTTGTAAATGAAAAAACGGTGTGCTCGGAGATTGCTGTGACACTTGGATCAATGATAATAGCATAGAATTGTTGATTTGTGAATTTTGTTGTTTTTTCGTTTGATAATTAGGCGTGGATTGTTCAAAAAGGGAAATTGGGTTTTGATTTCGCGTGGAGCATTCAATAGAATAAGTATTTGGACCGTTTGTAATTGTTAACGTCAGTGTGTAAAAGAACAAAGTGTGTCGCATATGAAATGGCGGATCGGCTATGAACTAAAACTGAATATTGGTTTGTCGCTGCGGAACGTGAGATTCTTCAAATTCATATCTGGGTGTGGTACCACAGGGGTTAAAACGGACATTGGAATTAGACGTGAAAATGGCGGATCTTAATCAAGAAGAGAAAACACAATTTTTAATAAAAGACGCCAAAGCAAAATCTTTGTTAGTGCAATGTGTCAGCAACAGACACTTAAACTATATAAAAGATTGCCAAACTGCAAAGGAAATGATTAACACATTAAAAGCTACATTTGTGAGAAATAGCGTTATAAGTAAACTTCATTTACGTCGAAAATTATTAACTATAAAATTATTAGAAAATGAAAATGACTATTTTCACCGATATGATAATATTATTACAGAATTGGAAAAATTTGCTACCTAATGATTGGATTGAATAATAAATATAATCAAACAATAACGGCTATAGAAACAATACAGGGCGAATTGACTTTGGACTTTGTGTAGACAAAACTACTAGATGCTGAATTAAAACTACAAAATGATAAACCTTTGCCCAAAACTGAAGTTGCATTTGTTACATGCTACAAGTGTAAAAAAGTTGGTCACATGGCATATGAATGCACTACCAATACAAGAGACTATCAAAGAAATTTTAGAAGAGGAAGTTTTAATCGTGGTCGATCAAGAGGCTACCATAATAATGTGAATAGTAGACAAAGACAATCAGCAAATATAAATTACACAGAAACATCACAGGAAAAGAATTATAATTTTATTGCAATGAATACAGATAGCATAGAATGTAATAACATAGAGCAAGAAGAAAATATAAAATTTATTGTCGACTCGGGAGCATCGGAAAATTTAGTTGTACCTGAACTTGAGAAATATATGAAAAATATAGAATATTTGAAAGAAGAAATAAATATAAAAATAGCAAATGGAAATACACTTAAATCTAAAAAGAGAGGAATAATAACAATAAAGTCACAAAACAGTATTATAAATATAAATGCATTAATTGTACCCGGATTATTTAAAAATATACTATCAGTATAGAAAATAATAAATGCGAATAGCAAAGTAATATTTAATAAATGGGTCATTCCATTATCGCGGGTGCAACATTTAGACGCTTGTTTTAGTTTAATGTTATTAAATAAAAAACATTTTTAATGAAATTAGTCTCTAAAAGACTACATTTTGATATTTTCACTATATATTAGTTCAAAAAAAAATTGATATAATATTTTAGAAGTCGGGAGGAAGGTTGAAATTGCCAGATCACAAATAAAAACGCATAAATCTGTTAATTTTGATACATTTAATATATTATGCCTTAATATTTTGGAAGGTATTTAAGTAACAAAAAACATAAAATAAAAACTCTAAACAAAACAAAAATAAACAATGAATTATTAATTTTTAAAATAATCGCGGGTGCAACACCAAATTATCGCGGGTGCAACCAGTCTAATTTAAGTAAACATAAACATCAATTTAACTTATAAAGGAACAAAATGAGAGTTCAAACCATATTTATTGCTAACATGTATACTTTTGTTGTCGCTTATATTGATTATTTCTTTTCAAATACGTCAATTGTTCACGCTCGAGGAAGAGCGAGTGGCAACACTGCATTGTAGTCTGTGCAGTGAGAGCTTTTTTGGCGGCCGGCCGCATGTGACATGTCAGTGAGTCGAGTCGAAATGTCATGACATTGTTAGAGGTTATGTCCGGGCCGGAATAAAATGTAATATAACTAACAAATTGTGTTTTGCGCGGCGCACCTAATATCGGGGTGCGAAAGCCCGCTTGGTGTTGTGCAAAAGTATTATCGTCGCGTGTGTGAGCCGTGGTGGCCTAATAGGCATTTGTAGTGCTCCGGTCTCCACCGGTGGATCCACCGCAGAACTTCAGGAGCCGCGACTTCCTTCGAGCTAGCTCAGGAAGTCCACCGGCTACATACGCAGACTGAACGGAGACAAGGTAAACATTATCTGTATCGGTTTTTGGATTCAGCAATCAAAGCATCATTCGGCGAAACGCCGACGTGGTGGTGTCTACTCCGGGCACCACCAACTCTTGGTAGCAGAGCCTGGTTTTTAGATTTGAGTGGTTGATTAGTATTGTACAATTAATATTGTAATCTTGTTGGTTGTCCAAACGGGCAATACATATTAATTGTTTTTTGATTGCTGATTTTAAACCGACTACCATCTCATTTGTGGACCGATCTCCCTAACTAGTTGTCATTGTCATTGTATATGAAAAATTGGGGTTAAATGCCTTTGTTGTTCTAGTTAAGTTCTAGCATTTACCTATATTTGATTTTGGTTTGTTTTTTCATATCTTTGTTTTGCCCTTGAATATTTTGTTTGTTAAGTTGTAAACTTATATTTGAATTTAATTTGTTTAAAAAATTTTGCTGCTAAATGACTTTGCTGTTGTTGTAATACACTATTTTGCTGTGTTAAGTTTTAGCATTTACATTTGATTTTGTTTTGCTTGCCTTTGAATATTATGTTTGTTAAGTTATTGACTTAATAGTTGAATTTAATTTGTTTGAAAAATTCTATTGTTAAATGCCTTTGTTGTTCTAGTTAAGTTCTAGCATTTACACTTGATTTTGGTTTGTTTATATATTTTGTTCTGCCTTTGAAGTTCCTCCCGATCTGTTTTATTGTCTGCGGTTGTCGGTCTGTTTGTCCGTGTATTATTATAGTGTACATTAATTTTGGTGCAAAATGGTCCCACCAGTCAGTCCGCTTAGTGGTGCCCGCGCGGGTGCACAAAAGATTTTGAGATGGTTTGCTAGTGCCGTCGCTTTGGTAGACCGACCAGACCGAGAACAGGCCTTGTTAATTCGGCATGAGGGAGTACCGGCTCGCTTGAAGGAATTGGAGCAGCTTTTCGTTGCTCATCAACAATATCTGCTCGACCACCCAGCCGAGGGTGCCGCTGAGTTGCGGGCAGTCGACCAATTTAATGTCGATTATGATCAGTGTTTTGAACAGGCGGATGTGATTATAAACAAGGCTCAGGCAATCCTATCCGCCCGGAGGGGTGAGTCGTGCACGCCCGGGGAGGTCAAGCCTACCCCGGCCGGCTTGCTGGGCAGACTGCCCACTTTAGACATCCCAACCTTTGATGGGAACCTGGCTTCTTGGATGGGGTTCATTAACCTCTTTGATAGCCTGGTTCACTCGAGGGACGACCTGTTCCCTAGCCAGAAATTGGCCTATTTGCTCTCTGCCTTACGTGGAGAGGCTGGTGTGCTTGTCCAGCATCTACCTGTCAACGATGACAGTTATGATATTGCAAGGGCGTTGTTGACCGCCCGGTATCAGAATGTTCGCTTGCTAGCGGACACACATGTGGCTGCCATTTTAGGGCTGCCACGAGTATCGCGGGTCTCCTCATTGAGGAAGGAGATTTTGAACCCGCTGCTAAGCGCTATTAATGCGCTCAAACGACTTGACCTACCGGTGGACCAGTGGTCCTTCTTATTGCTCCACCTCATCCTCAATAAGCTTCCCATGGAGATGAAGGGGCGCTTTGAACAAAGATACGGGGGCAATAGTGCCTCGTACCTCCCCCCCTTCTCGGATCTCCTCAGATTTTTGGAGGATGAGTGTCGGATGACCGACCACTTGGATCTGGCTCCTATACCGGGACCGAGTACAGGCCGCTATGAGGCGACCCGGGCAGCGCCACGGAGAGAGCGCCGCCCGTACAAGCAGTATACTGCAGTGCGGCAGAACTCTCCACACGGGGAGAGGCCGATGCCTTGCAAGTGTTGCAAGCGGGATGGCCATCGTTTGCCGGCCTGTCCCAAATTTGTTGGCCTACGCACCGAGGGGCGTAGGAATATGGCCAAGCAGCGGAATTGGTGCTACCGCTGCCTGGGGGCTCATATGGCATCGGCTTGCCCCCACCCACGAGATTGCCACTGTTGTGGAGGGGCCCATCACCACCTCTTGTGCTTTAATAATAAAGACACTCGTGAGGCGGTGAGAGAGAGGGACTGGCACACGGGCGGGGGCCCTCGTAGGTCACCCACATCTCCGAGGAGATCGGAGGGGCGTACCACCCCTCCGCGGAGATTGGACAGGCGCCCCCCCTCCCGTGAGAGGATTGGGCGCTCCACCCTCCCTACGGGCGGGGGGGATCGACGCGCCGCTTCTGAGGCGCCACCGCGGGATTGGGCCGCGGTAATTAGGGAGCCACGCCGGGAGCCGATACGCTTCTCTCCCCCTCTGATGGAGAGACCCCGTTCATCACCCCCAACTTTCGCCCATCATGGGCACCGCCCGGTCCCCCGGTGCCGATTTGATCGGGGCCAGTACGTGCCGGATTGGGACCAGCTCGAGCGCCTTGAGCTCCTCCGCCGCGCACGCATTTTTCTTTGGACCCCCCTTCCCCTCCGTTGCGGGGAATGCGGGAGGATTTTCATTAAACCAACTGTCGGCTGCAACCCCCCCACAGGAGCAGGTGCTGTTACCAACAGCCTGCGTACAGGTGTGGGGCCCGAGGGGCACCTTTGTTTTAGTTCGCGCCCTTTTGGATACGGGAGCTCAGGGTTGCATTGCCTCCAGCTGGCTGGTCCGGCAGTTGAGTTTGAACACATCTCCATACCTTGAATCGGTACGAGGAATCGGAGACCTGCGGATCCCGGATCCGATCGGTCAGGTTTTGTTCTCCTTTTCCCCCCACTTCTCTTCAGCGCCCAAAATTGGCGCTACCGCGATTGTTTATGAGAAGGTTGTTGGTCAGCTTCCGCAACAGCACGTTTCGCGCGCTGTCGTTGATGCGACATCAGGATTGACCTTGGCTGACCCTTCCTTCCACCGAACCGGTCCGATTCACTTATTGCTCGGTGCCGATGTTCTAGGCCGCGTGTATTGTGGGAAGAGGAGAGAGTTACAGAAGGGTGGGCTGGTAGCCTTATCTACATCGCTTGGGTTTGTAGTGATGGGACCAGTTAGGCATAACCCACCATCTCCATCGGTGGACAGTTACATAACTGTTAGCTCCACCTTATCGGATGTCCTTCAACGGTTTTGGGAGGTGGAAGAGCCACCTACCGTGAAGCGAGTGAACCCCTTAGACGAGGAGTGTGAGTTGTTCTACCAGAACAATACAGGTCGCCTTCACTCGGGACGGCTGATCACTCGTTTGCCCTTTTTGTCAGTTCGCCCCTCACTTGGCAGCTCCCGGCCGTTGGCCGAGAAGCGACTGCTGTCCATGGAGCGTCGTATGAGTGGGAACTCCGACTTCAAACAGAAGTATGTCGACTTCATGCGAGAATATGAGCAACTGGGGCACATGTCGGTCTCGCGACTGGACTGGCGAAACGAGGAACATAATTTTCTTCCTCACCACGCGATTTTGAAACCTTCCACCGGGAAGATACGCGTTGTTTTTGATGGGTCAGCTCCCACGTCTACCGGAGTTTCGCTGAATCAATGTCTGCATACTGGACCGAAGTTGCACCACGAGGTGGGTGATGTATTGACCAACTTCCGTCGCCATGCCGTCGTCTTTGTCACCGATATCCGGATGATGTTTCGGCAGACTGTGATTCACCCGGACGATAGACGATATCAGCTCATATTATGGAGGGAGGATCCCAGAGATCCCATGCTAGTCTACGAGCTGAACACCAATACATACGGTCTGCGTTCGAGCCCCTTTGTGGCAATTCGCTCACTTGTGGAACTCGCTGAACGTGAGCGGTTACGATACCCTCGCGCATCCTTGGTTCTCAAGGAGGATGCATTTGTTGATGATATTTGTACGGGCTCCTCTAGTGTCGAGGAAGCCTTGATTTTGCGAGATGAACTAATTGCTCTTCTCGGGGCTGGTGGTTATGAACTGAGGAAGTGGATGTCCAACTCACCTCAGCTTTTGTGTGACTTGCCAGACGACCACCAGCAGGAGCCTCATATTTTTGAGAATGCCAACACTCCAGATTTACTGTCTGTTTTGGAAGTGCAATACAGACCTGTCCAGGACACGTTCACCTATCGATTGGAGCTGCCAAGCCCCAAGGTCTGAACGAAACGGTTAGTTTTGTCTACAGTAGCTCGTACCTTTGACCCAAATGGCTGGATTAGTCCCGTAGTGTTTTGGATGAAGTGCTGCCTACAGGAACTTTGGTCAGCCGAAGTGTCGTGGGATGAGCCCCTCTCGGGCCGTTTGCTGCGAGATTGGGAGTCCTTCATGTCGTCTCTCCCCGACATTAACCGGGTTAGTATCCCTAGACATATACTGCCTAAGGGACGGTTTACGGCCAGCCTTCATGGCTTTTGTGACGCGTCTGAGAGTGGATACGCAGCCGTCGTATATATCCGGACGGTCGATGATAGAGGAGCTGTTAAGCTCCACTTGCTAATTGCTAAGAGTAAGGTTGCTCCACTTCGGACTCGATTAACGATTCCGAAGTTAGAATTGTCTGGAGCTACTCTTCTGGTTCGTTTGATGAACCACGTTGTTGACACCCTGGGACGTAGTGTGGACTTTGAGTCGCTCTTTGCTTGGTCCGACAGTCAGGTTGTCCTGTGTTGGATTAAGAACTCCGTCCACTCCCTGGAAGTATTTGTGGCCAATCGGGTATCCCAAATACAGGCCTCGAAGGCCACGTTGATTTGGCGCCACGTGCCAGGTGAAATAAACCCTGCTGACTGTGCATCACGTGGCAGCGAAACCCCTCAGCTTATTGACCACACTCTGTGGTGGGGTCCCGAATGGTTGTTACAGCCGTCTTGGCCTTCCACACCAGCTGTGGTGAAGGTACCAAATCCGGGCTTGCGTGTTCACGCTGTCGAGACTATGGCGGCGCCAGAGCGGGAATTTTTATTAGACCGCTACAGTTCTCTGGACAAGTTGCTCGGCGTGACTGCTTGGATAAGAAGATTTATTCGAAATTGTCGACGGCCTCAGGACAAAGATTTGTGTCCGGTCCTCTCACCGCAAGAGCGCCAAGATGCTCTTTTGCATTGGGTGCGTATGACCCAGTCTAGAGCGTTTGAACCGGAACTTAAGATTTTCCGTACCGGGACGTCCAAATTAAAGGGACCCTTGGTGCGTTTGACTCCCTTTCTGGATGATAAGGGATTGTTGCGTGTAGGAGGCCGATTGAGGCACGCTAACTTGCCTTATAGATCACGTCATCCCCTGTTGCTCCCCAAGGACGGACCATTGGTGCGATTGTTGATCATTGATCGCCATGTGAAGAATGCTCATGCCGGATGTAATGCATTGACCACGCTCCTCCAACGGGAGTTTTGGATTTTGTCAGCGCGAAGAATAATCCGATCTGTTATCTTTCGATGTCTGCCCTGCTCTCGTTTACGCCCCGAGACGATGCAGCCCCAAATGGGTGATTTGCCTGCTGATCGTGTGAATGAATCGATGACCTTCTTAGGAGTTGGAACTGATTATTTGTGAAAGGCTTATTTGTGTGTGTTTGTTTGTTTGGCCACTAAAGCCGTTCATTTGGAGGTGGTGAGTGCACTCACCATGGACGCTTTCTTAGCAGCGTTAGGCAGATTTGTCTCCCGCCGGGGACTGCCTTCTCTAATTCGGTCCGATTGTGGGACGAACTTCAAGGGCACTGATAGACATATAAGAGAAGTTTGTGGATTTTTAGATAAAAATAATATTGAGATCGGATCCACACTCTCCCGTAGGGGGGTAACATGGCGATACTCCCCGCCGTCTTGCCCTCACTGGGGAGGGATTTTTGAATCTGTTGTAAAGGCCGCCAAGACTCACCTTCGCCGCGTTATTGGGGAGACTATTCTCACGTTCGAGGAAATCGCGACGGTGTTTCATAAGATTGAGGCGGTTCTCAACTCGCGTCCGTTATGTCCGTTGTCTACCGACGCGAACGATTTGCAGGCCCTCACGCCGGGCCATTTCTTGATAGGCAGACCACTTAACGCCCTGCCCGAGTATCCTTATAGAGATGTCAATCCAGGACGCCTTTCGCGGTTTGAGTTGCTCCAGCAGCTTACCCAGAGCTTCTGGCGCCGCTGGCACCTTGAATATTTACACATTTTGCAACAGCGCGTTAAGTGGTCAGATAAGACAAACCCACCGAGGGTTGGAGACCTCGTGTTAGTGAAGGACCCAAACCTGCCACCCTTACGTTGGCGTCGCGGACGCATTGTCCAACTTACTCTAGGGTCTGATGGTGTGCCCAGGTTTGCCGAGGTCCTAGTTGGGGATTCTGTTTTGAAGCGCGCGGTCGTTACTCTTTCTCGCCTCCCCTTAGACTGATTTGGCGGACAGTCCGGGACTGTCCGGAGCGGGGGGATGTTCACGCTCGAGGAAGAGCGAGTGGCAACACTGCATTGTAGTATGTGCAGTGAGAGCTTTTTTGGCGGCCGGCCGCATGTGACATGTCAGTGAGTCGAGTCGAAATGTCATGACATTGTTAGAGGTTATGTCCGGGCCGGAATAAAATGTAATATAACTAACAAATTGTGTTTTGCGCGGCGCACCTAATATCGGGGTGCGAAAGCCCGCTTGGTGTTGTGCAAAAGTATTATCGTCGCGTGTGTGAGCCGTGGTGGCCTAATAGGCATTTGTAGTGCTCCGGTCTCCACCGGTGGATCCACCGCAGAACTTCAGGAGCCGCGACTTCCTTCGAGCTAGCTCAGGAAGTCCACCGGCTACATACGCAGACTGAACGGAGACAAGGTAAACATTATCTGTATCGGTTTTTGGATTCAGCAATCAAAGCATCATTCGGCGAAACGCCGACGTGGTGGTGTCTACTCCGGGCACCACCATCAATAATCGCCGAAAATTCTATGAACATATCATATCCATCAGTTATTTTCTTTGGCGCTTCCAATTTTGCGATAATATTATCAAATTGCACATCTGCTATGTCATTAACGATTTCTGTGAAACGTTTGCCATCAACCGTCGTCATAAATTGTACTCTGACTTCTCCATCTTCATCCATATCGCTCTGACACAACCCCACATAACGATATTGAGTTTTTTTTGCCAGTTTTGCAGAGCAATTCTACTAGCACATACAAACCAACGCAAATATCTTTCAGTAAGACAGCAGCATGTACAGTAGCAGTTTCAGGACATGCTTCTGGTGATAATTTTGAAGCTTGAAAAGACGTTGATGGAGTTTCGTCATTAATAAATTCATTGTCTGAATCAGTGTCTGAATCTCTGTAAACATCAGAAACGCGCAATCTCTTTTTAAGTGGCAAAATTTACTCTGATCCGGAACTGAAGGCACAGATATATCAGGACCCGGAATTTCTTTTCGTAATTTGTGATTTGTAAGAGGTTCCAAATCGTCATCGGTCTAATCACTTTCTGTATTAGCGTTGGTTTTTGGCAATTTCAAAACCAATGTGCATTTAAAATGAGAGATTGAGGTGCGCGCCACAGAAATGCTATCCGCCTCTTCAGATTGGAAGAAATGTTTGGATTGAATGCCTGTTGCTCCGTTGTCATTTTAACCGATATTTCTGTAAAAAAACAGAATATGATATAAACACACATATCGAATATATATCATCAATCGTCTTCAGCATATATTATTAGTCAAGGCATATCAAAACAACAAAAAGAATAATAAGTCACACAAAAAGGTTAAGTGACAAAAAGTTGCACCCGCGATGTCACATCGACATCGCGGGTGCAACCAATTTAAGTTATCGTTTATTTTAACCTAACACTCATTACACTCTTAAAAACGAATAATTTAAGTTTGGTTTTGATTTTTTCTTACTTTTGCAAAGTTTCAGAATGTTAGCTCTCCATTTCTGTGAAAAAAGTAAACTTTTATATTTTTTGTATCGCGGGTGCAACAAGTAAACAGTGTATTCTAGCAGTCAATAATTCTTAATAAATAACAACATTATACTTACATTTTTTGGAACATGAAGATAAATGAATATTGTCACTTCACGTTTAGCCGGTAAACCATAACCTCAGTCAACAACAACTATTACGTGCTAGTGTTGTTAGTTATGATTTTACAGTTTATACCAACTCTTCGGATGGTAATATTTTGAAATGCGCCAAAAAAGCAAATTTGGTGTAAAATAAAAAAAAATTATTGATAATTATATTTTGACTTTTATCTTTGTACTAATAACAAAAAATACAACTAATAGCGTGATTGAAAAACTCATGTCGTAAATCGTCTATAGCGGAATCGCCCAAATATGGAGTAAGAATATATAAGGGAAATAAATTTTTGACATGTGAACAAAATAATGGTTTGTTTATACTAGAAGGAAAAATTAAATATGAGGAAGCATATACTACATCTAATGATGATAACATATTTAGGCTGTGTCGATTGAGGTGACCTAATCTTCAATGCCACATTGAAGATTAGGTCACCTCAATCGACACAGCCTAAATATTTTAAAACTAAAAACTTTAAATGAGACATGTCAACCATGCATGCTAAATAAAGCAACAATATTACCGTTATGAAATCTTAAAGCAAAGCAATTGGAGATTTGATATACACAGATTTAGCAGGACCAATAACACCTATAGGCTGAGATGGTACACAATATTTCCAAACTATAACAGATGATTACTCACATTTCGTAAAAGTTTACTTACTTAAAAACAAATCAGAAGCAGAATCAAATATAAGAAATTATGTGAATAAAATTGAGACACAAAAGCAAGTAAAAATAAAAAGAATAAGATGTGACAATGGTGGTGAATTTTCATCACATAATTTGAAATCATTTTGCCAAAACAAAGGAATTATTATAGAATATACTCATCCTTATTCACCGCAACAAAATGGAGTATCTGAAAGACTAAATAGAACTCTATATAATAAAGCTCGTACTATGTTGAATGACACTAAGCTACCTAAGTGTTTATGGCCTGAAGCGATAATGTGTGCTGCATACCAGTTGAATAGATGTCCTTCTAAGGCAATTTATGATAATGTACCAGCAGTTATATATTATGGAAAAGAAAATGTTGACTACAACAAATTAAAAATATTTGGATCAAAAGTCTGGACATTAATTCTACCTAAACAGGGTAAACTAGAAGAAAGGGCACAGGAAGGATATATGGTAGGATATGGAATGAACGGATACAGAATTTGGATACCTAAAAATGACAATATAATTATAGGAAGAGATGTTAAATTCGATGAAAAGCAATACATATATAATGATAATAAAAAGGAAGAAAGAGAAAATAACAACATATATAGAAATATAGATGATGATAATGAAGAAAATAGTAAAAGTGATTATAAAATAAACGAAGAAAATATTGATTATAAAATAATTGAAAAAAATGATAATGAACTAATAGAAGAGAGAATTAGTAATATAGAAAGTGGACAAACTACAAGAACTGGAAGAAAAATAACAAATCCACAATATTTAAGTGATTATGAATGATATACAGTGTATTGTTTAGCAACAGAAAATGATCCTACAAGTTATGATGAAGCGATACAAAATGAGGAATGGAAACAGGGTGTGGCGATTACGAACACCTTTCAGGCGCTTGTCTAACGCGCATAACAACTGACAGCACTGACAAGACGTTTGTTCGCCGATTTTATTACTGACTTATATTATCGAAAATATTGGTACATATTTTTTACACATACTGTAGAAATGTTGGTTCATTATCGAAATTAATAATATGGTATTGTTCTTGTGATCTGCTGATTGTGAAACAGAGGTAAATCGCTTTCGCCTTTACATAGCGTGGTTTTATTCCTGCACCTAATCACGATAAGGATTCACACCAACCAATACCCATAAGGCTATTAACAGTGAATTGAAAGCGCATAGTGATATGAATACTTGGACAGTTACTAAATTACCAGAAGGGAAGAAAGCCATAAGTTCAAAATGGATTTTTAAAACTAAAAAAGATGGGACTAAGAAAGCTCGTCTCGTGGCTCGTAGTTTTAAAGAAGAAAATAATGTTAATAATAACTATGCACCAGTGGCTAGATATTCTACAGTTAGACTACTATTAGCCCAATCCATACAGCATAACTGGGATATAAAACAATTGGACATCCCAACTGCTTTTCTTAATGGTAAATTGGATACTGACGTCTACATGGAAATACCAGAAGGGATAGAACAGCAAGAAGGAAAAGTTGTAAAAATGAATAGAGGATGGCCTAAGAGCAAGCCCAAAATGTTGGAATATGAGATTTCACCAATATGCATAGAAAAATAATTTACAGAGATCAAAACATGATTTTTGCTTGTACGTTGGAGATCAAGGGTGTTGTATTAAGTGAACAAGACGCGTTTATTTGGCTCCTTACAAAGAAAATTTGAATAAGTGGTTTTAAGTGACTTTGATGCAATTACGTGCGATTATCACATAGTTTAGTGTATTGTGGTCACAGTGCTCAATCAAAACTTTGTGAATATTAAAGTTTAAGACCTAATAAATTCCAAAACTTGTGATTTGGTGCGGTAGTTGAAATTTACTTTGAAGAGATATCAAAGTGTTTGAGGGCAGTTTCGTGAAACCAAACATTATTGACACTCGGCTTTATCGTGAGATCTTAATGCTGCGATCTATATTCATATTTCACAACTAACGATAAGGCGTTCATAGCTCGACGAGTACAGCAAGGACTCAACAATAACAATTGTCACTGAAAGCTCCGAAGATCGATTCCACTTCAAGTTCCACTTTATTTTTTGTTGAATTTTTTTTTGTTGTTTCATTTTTCTTTTCATGTATTTTTTTTCTTTTTTAATTTTATATAGTTTAAGTTTATCTTCTAGATTTTTATATTTTGGATCTTGATAAGGGAGATCAAAATAACTACTTCTTGATAAATAATTATAGGTAATTCGAAATTACTGATTATGCCTCTGAAACGTACTCCGCCGAAAGCGCCAATCACTAGTCCAAAGGAGAAAGGCTAGTCCAAGGGAGGGGATTACTAGCGGCACAAATGCAAATTTTTTTACTCACTTATATTAATGTATGATACAGATGATATTAATTTTCTTACATTCTCGTCCCTAAATATTTATTATCAAAATGTTGGTGGTATGAAAACTAAAACACATTCGTTTTATCAAAATGTTTGCTGTTCTAATTATGATGTAATTGTTATAACTGAAACTTGGCTTAACAGTGCATATTTAGATACGGAACTATTTAACGACAAGTACAATGTTTATCGTCGCGATAGAGAAACAACAATACACAGCAATAAGCTGGAAGGGGGAGGAGTTATGATTGCTGTTTCTACCAAATACAGCTCGAAACGCATTTTCTCGCAGGAAAATATGTCAGAGGATATTTAGATAGAGTTAGATTTACAATCAAATGCTGTAAATAAAATTGCAATATGCGCAACATACATAAGACCTCCCGTTTCCAAAGTTACACTTCAAAATTTCATAGATACTTGTAACATATTTTTAGAAACTTGGGACTCTCCTATCTGTATAATTGGCGATTTCAACTTAAGGAAAATCTCATGGCCAGACTTTAATGACATTGGTAATGTTCCTGGAATAACGTCGCTTGAGGAGTCACTGATTGATTTTATTAATCTTAATAATCTAAAACAGTATAACTTAGTATTTAACAAAAGTGGTAAAATCTTAGACTTAGTATTATCTGATGTACCCGCTTGTGTAGTAATAGTCTCCGGATGTTCTATATCAACCCCACTCCTTTCATCCGCCACTTTATTTTACTATTCCACTGGCTCCTAAAAAAACCTTAACCCTAAATACCAGAAAAAAATTTGATTTCTATAAAGCCGACTATGATGCTCTCAATAAGCACATGTCATTCTGTAATTGGAGAGAATTATTTGCTGGCACATCCGATGTAAATGAAATGCTGGCTCGGTTCTACACATTTATCAATGATGCTATTCGCAGATTCGTTCCCTTGAAAAAAACCACGTAAAGGGTATTACCCCGTGGGGTTTAGTAGACCTCTAATCCGAATATTAACTGAAAAAGAAAATATACGACGCCGTTTCAAGAGATATGGTAACCCAATGGATGCTATTGAATTGAAATTATTAGCTGCAAGAAGTGAAAAACTAGCTTTATCCGCTTAATATTCCTATAATTAAAAAAGAAAAAGGAATACCATTATTGAAATACTATGTATTCAAGCGAGATTATTGTGAAGATAATGTAAATAAATTCAGGCAATGTATTTCTAGCTTATCATTCTCGGATGTTCTTCAGGGAACAGATGTAGACAAAGCTTTTAAAAACTTTCATGACCTTTTTGTGCTTTTTTATAAATTATGCTTTCCAAAAATCAAAATATGTATAGATAATAAAATCCGAAGACCTATGTGGATATCAAAAGGATTACGAAAAAGTTGTGTGACGAAGAGAAGACTTAGATATGCTTATTATAGAATGAAATCGATAAAGAGTAAATTTAAGTATAATGTGTATTCCAAATTGTTAAGACGTTGTATAAATCTTGCACAAAGAATAAGTAACGATAAATATATTATACAATCCAAAAACCGATGTCGTGCTTCTTGGAAAGTAATAAAGGGCAGCAGCAGTAATATAAGCAACAGTTTAATTAAAAAAGTTTGCTTCAATGATAAATTAATTACTGGTCCACAAGAAATTGCAGAAGTTTTTAACAACTATTTTATTGACTCCACTAATATTGATAACAATGACAAATATAATAATACTAATAAAATAAAATTAAGAAATAGTCTATATTTGACACCTTACAATGAAGATGAAATATCTAAATTGATTTTGACATTAAATAGTACAAAGACTGAAGGGTATGACAATATTTCAACAGACATTTTAAAAAACTGTCGGTTTGCATTAACCAGAGTATTAACATATTTGATAAACTTATCATTTGAAAAAGGAACTTTCCCAAATTGTTTAAAAACATCTGTAGTTAAACCAATATATAAGAAAGGGGATACCAAAAATATTAAAAACTACAGACCAATATCATTAGTTTCAGGGTTATCTAAAATACTAGAAAAAGCTATGGCAAAACGCATTGTCGACTTCATCACAAAATTGAAAATAATTAAAAACGAACAATATGGCTTTCAAAATAATAAATCAACTAGTTTAGCTGGTTATGACCTTATTAATAACATTGTTGAAGGAGTTAATTGCAAAAAAAAAGTTACAGCAGTCTTTTTTGATATGTCAAAGGCTTTTGATTACGTATGTCACAAAATTCTATTAAAGAAAATAGAGGATTATGGTCTTCGGGGTCCGGTGTTAAGTTGGATTGAATAGAACACAATATGTTGAAATTAATAATATTGACCGAAACGGTAAGTTCCCATAGATCTAATGAAAGACATAACTTATTTGGCGTTCCCCAAGGAACGGTACTTGGACCGATTTTATTCATTTTATACATTAATGACTTACCAGATGTAATAGATAATAAATGTGTACTATTTGCTGACGACATTTCTGTTATTGTTGCAGCAGATAATAATATTGACAAGAATATATATGAAACTAATATTAATAACACTATTTTGAAAATCTCACAATGGGCATGGGTTTAATAATTTACAAATTAATTTAGATAAGACATGTTTTATTCAATTTCACAATTATGGCGCATCTACTCACAATCTTGACATAAACTATGAAGGACAGCATGTAAATGAAAATAAAGAAACAAAATTTTTAGGAATTATACTTGACAATTATATTAATTGGAAATCTCATATTGACAAAGTCTGTGCAAAAATAAATAGTTATACATACCTTCTTAGTAAATTGCGCAGAATAACATCTAAAGAGACATTACTCACAGCGTATTATGCGTACGTATATTCTACGCTTGACTATGGACTTTTGCTTTGGGGTAACAGCACAGACGCAATTAGAGCTTTTATAGCTCAGAAAAAATGTATTAGAGCTATGCATGCATTAGCTCCAGATGAATCATGTAAACCTTTCTTTTGCAAATTGCACATGCTAACACTACCGTGTATGTATATATTAAGTTTGTTGTGTTTTGTAAAGTATAACAGTAGCTTGTTTAGAACATTTAAAGAAAATACTAACAGAAGCTTGAGATATCCCGACAGACTCACATATACTGTGCAACCAAAAAGTAGTCTCTATGCGAAGAATTGTGCAGCCATGTGTGTAAAGGTATTTAATGCGTTGCCAACAGAATTCCAAACACTACCAAAAACACGATTCCGTAGAGCAGTAAAGCTATGGCTACAGGAACGGTGTTTTTATTCTGTTGGCGAATATGTTAATCATTTGAATCCCATATCTAGACCAAGGCTATAATGTTGAGAATGACAATGTTAATGTTAAATTGTATTTTTTTTTATTTACCTGGTACATTTGCATGCTATGTATATACTAGCGAAACATGTATGAGCATCATTATTTAATTAACATCTGACTACCGTGTTTCATGTGAATAAATGATTTGATTTGATTTGATATAATAGTTATGTGCGAGGTCTTGAGAGGAGTATAGCGACAAATTGTAAATATTTTTGGTCTTACATAAAACATAAGCGAGGAGGTCAGAGTAAATATCCTGCTGAAATTTCTGATGGCAGCACAACATGCACAGAAGGCATAGAGATATGCAACCTGTTTGCTACCTACTTTAAATCAGTTTATGCCACTGATACGGAAGCCAACTGCATGAAAGATATTAAGTTTTCTCAACTTTCTAAGGACAGCGACTCTTTAACTTGTCTTCAAATTGATTATAAGCTTGTTGTTGAAAAGCTAAAATCTCTAGGCAAATCGAAGGGAGCAGGCCCTGATGAAATCCCACCAACTTTTATTGTAGCCTGCGCTGAGGTGCTAGCGGATCCACTTACAATAATATACAATTTATCTTTGAGATCAGGCGTTTTTCCAACCTCATGGAAAACAGCCAAAGTAGTCCCAGTGCATAAATCCGGAGATAACTCATTGGTTGCAAATTATAGACCGATTTCAGTCCTGTCATCATTCGCTATCGAGCGTCGGTGGCGCTGTGGACTCGGCACTTGCCTTCCAATCGGGAGGTCGGGGTTCGAGCCCCGCCATGTACCAATGTGTTTTTCGTTTCGAATTTCATATGTACATTTGTCTGACGCACCTACGGTGAAGGAAAACATCGTGAGGCAACCTGCATACATCTGCGAAGAAATTCAATGGTGTATATGAAGTCGACCAATCCGCACTGGGCCAGTGTGGTTGACTAAGTTCAAATTCAAATTCAAAAATCTTTATTCAACATAGGCCTTTACAGACACTTACTGACGTCAAAACAAAGCAAAACAATAAGGCCTAATCACCCTAACATAGGGTAGGCTCGAACCCTTCGGTGGGGATGAATATGAGCTGTGATGATGATGATGATGATGATCATTCGCTAAAGTATTTGAATCAATGGTTTCCTTCAATATTCAAAAGTTCTTCAAAAAATATCTCTCTGAACATCAGCATGGGTTTACGAAAAATAAATCTACAACCACCAATTTGGTTACTTATGTGGAGGAACTTATTAAAGGAATTGACCAGAACCAACAAATTGATGTAGTGTTTACTGACTAGTAAGGCGTTCGACAAGGTTCCTCGGCGGGTACTTATTGCTAAGCTAGAATTATACGGATTCAGTGGCCCAATGCTGCATTGGTTGAATTCATATTTGCACTCTCGTTCTTTCTTTCTTTCTTTGTTGTAGTCAATGGCTTTAGTTCAAATCTTAACAACATTACCTCTGGAGTTCCGCAGCTTCACATACATTGGGTTTTATCATGAGAAATGGTAGGATTTTTCGAGACACGAAAACTAAAATACTGTTATATAACAGCTACGTAAGAAGCATATTAGAATATGGGAGTGCTGTGTGGAGACCCCATTATGCGACTCATTCTTTGCGGTTAAAACGAATCCAAAAACGTTTTGTGTGGCACCTTTCGTATGCAGCAGGACTGGTTAAAAAGATTACCTCATACAAGATTAGACTTGAACACTTCAATATGAACACACTATCATCACGCAGGAAATATTTGGACCTTGTTTTTCTCTATAAATTGTGTCATGGCTTAATAGACTGTCCGCATTTTTTAAGTCAGGTGAAATTCTGGGTACCTATCAGACTCTCACGCCAACCTAAACCTCCATTCCATCCCCCCCTTCGTCGAACAGTCTTGGGTGCTAACTCTCCACTTGCGCGTATGACCAAACTGTATAACAGTATTTCCTCAAAGGTTGACATGTTCTCCGAGCCATTGCCGATATTCAGGAGACATGTCCTGGAATGCCTGGAGGAGTGATGCTGTTATTTTTTTTATCTAATTGTATTATTGTTAATTTTTTTTATCTATTTGTAAAGTTAAATTGTATTATTATTGTTTAAATCTAATTTTATTATTTGCCTTACATTAATTTCATTTTTTTTTCTTATTACTTTTGTGTTTATGATTTGTTACTTTTCCTTTAACAATTTTTATTAGGCCTGAATAACCAAAGAGACCACTATCTACCTTTTTAAATATATAGTTGTGTATGTTATATTTAAGCGCTGTGTTTACTTATGTTATTATTATTTAGTAATGTTTATTTGTGTATGTTGTACTTACCTGTAATTGGTTATACATTAAGATGTGTACTTGTAGGATAGTCTGTGATTATCTATAATCTATCAACTAGTGATATGTACTGATCTGTGGACATAACCTACAATTAAGAAATAATGGCTATGGCCTCTTGTATTGTAATGGCGTCATCTTGGGAAATAATAAAAAGCAAATAATCAAATCAAGGTTTATTTATTTAAAACAATACATGGTGTCAGGTGTTAAGAAAAATGGATTTCAATTTACCAAAGGAAATGAGCTTGGAAGGCGATAACGCCTCGAACTGGTGTTTATTTAAAAAACAATTGTTGAATTTTATGGTCGCCAAAGAATTGGAAGAAAAGAAGGATGAAGTGAAAATCGCAATATTACTAAACTGCATTGGCGTGGAAGGTAACAAAATTTATGAAAATTTTGATAAAAAAGAAGAAAAACTTACTTTCCAAAAAGTGTTGCTAAAATTTGATCAATATTTCATTCCAAGAAAAAACGTGGTATTTAACAGGTATCAGTTTTTTAAAAGGGAACAAGTTGAGTTAGAAAGTTTTGATATTTTTTTAACGGAGTTAAGAATACTAGCAAACAATTGTGACTTTGGGGATCAGTTGGATTCTTTAATCAGAGATAGAATTATAATTGGAGTCAAGGATAAAGCATTGCAAGAAAGGTTATTGCGAGAAAATAATATAAGCTTGGAGAAAATACAATGTTAAGTTTAATCCTAAGAAAATCCAGTATAATGTAAGTAAAGTATCATATTTAGGCTTCATATTCTCTCAGGAAGGTATTACTCCTGACGAGTCTCATGTAAGATCAATTAATAATATTAAAGAACCAACAAACAAAAAATCTCTACAGAAGTTTCTAGGTGTAGTTACATTTTTACATAAATTCATTCCAAATTTTTCACAAGTAGCGGCTCCTTTAAGGTCGTTACTTAAAAAGGACTCCAAATGGAAATGGGATTTAGAACAAGCAAGAGCATTTAATGAATTAAAAAAATTGGTAAGTGCAGCACCAACGTTAAGTTTCTTTAATCCGAATAAAGACATAACTATACAGACGGATGCAAGTAAAGATGGGCTAGGAGCTTGTTTGATGCAGTCGGGTCGACCTGTTGCGTTTGTTTCCCGAAGTTTAACTCCTGCTGAGGTAAATTATAGTATGGTAGAGAAAGAATTATTAGGTGTATGCTTTGCTATTTCTAAATTCCATGAATTTATTTATGGACACAATTTTAAGGTAGAGACTGATCACAAGCCCTTGATAAATATTATTGGTAGGGATTTACATAAGGCCACAAATAGAATACAGAGACTATTATTAAAATTGCTTAAATATACTTTTACAGTTCATTATGTACCAGGAAAACTAATGTATGTGTCGGATTTTTTGTCAAGAAATTATGTAACTGAAAAAGTAAGAGATGATCCAGATATGTTGGATATTGTACATTTAGTCTCAATTGAAGAGTATCTTCCTGTCAGTAAATTTAAATTACAATTAATAAGAAGTGAAACTCAAAAAGATGTTGTATTATCAAAGGTAATTCAGCACATAAAAAATGGTTGGCAAGAATACTCTAAATTAAACTCAGAATTACATCATTATTATAAGCTAAAGGATAATTTAATTGTAAAGGATAGCATTATATTTTTAAGAGATAAACTGATTGTTCCTAAATCATTATATGTGGATATGTTAAAACAAATTCATGGCAATGCACATTTAGGTATAGACAAATGTAAGAAACGAGCTAGAAAAATTTTATATTGGATAAATATGTCAGCAATAATAGAAAATTATGTAAAAAATGTAGTTTGTGCGAAAGATCTAGGAATAGTAAAGAAATGTTACTTAGTCATGAGATACCGAAATTACCTTTTTATAAAATAGGTTTAGATATAGCTGAACATAGAGGAAAAGATTATTTGATCACTGTAGATTATTTGTCGAAATGGTTTGATATAATACCTTTAGTAAATAAGTCAGTTGAACAAATAACTTTAAAGTTAGTTGAGTTATTTGCAGTCCATGGTTTACCAAAATTAATTGTTTGTGATAACAGTCCATTTAACTCCTTTTCAATGCATAAGTTTTGTAAAGACAGAAATATAGATATAATTCATTCATCTCCATATCACCCTAAGTCCAATGGACTTGCAGAAAAATCTGTCGGTATTGCCAAAAAGATATTAAAAAAGTCTAATAATTTATATGAATTATATGATGCTTTGTTGGATTATAGAGTCACACCAGTGGATGGGACTGATTTTGCACCATGCCAATTATTAATGGGGAGGTTATTAAGATCAAAATTACCAACTGTTAGAAAGCACTTAAATCCTAAGATTGTAATTAATAATGCATATAGTCAACAAATGAAAAAAAGAAATTATAATGAATATTATTATAATAAAAACGCTTCTGTCAGTAAAGAGTATAAGTTAGGAGATAATGTAATGATTAGAAATCCAATATCTAAGGTGTGGGAACCGGGTAAAATACTAAAAAAATTAGATAAACCACGATCTTATCTTGTCCAAAACTGTCAAGGAAAGATAGTAGTGAGGAATTCTATGTTTCTAAGGCATTCTCCAAATAGTTATAGTTTAAATAATAATGTAGAGGTTAATGATTATATTTGTCCGAGAAATGATAGTATGGAGAATGAATCCTCTGTATCAAGTAACGATGACTCAAACAATAACCAGGTTTTAAGACCCTCTTTGACAATTCCTACCCAGACATTAAATACCACAAAGTCTGGTAGAATTATTAAAAAACCTCTGTGGTTACAGGAATATGATTGTACTTGATTATTTTCTTTTAATTCTTTTTATCAGATAAATAAATATTGATTTTTAGTATTAACTTGTGGAGGAGATGTAGGATAGTCTGTGATTATCTATAATCTATCAACTAGTGATATGTACTGATCTGTGGACATAACCTACAATTAAGAAATAATGGCTATGGCCTCTTGTATTGTAATGGCGTCATCTTGGGAAATAATAAAAAGCAAATAATCAAATCAAGGTTTATTTATTTAAAACAATACAGTACTTACATATATATAATCTTCTTTATATAAATGTAATAATGTAATAACTATCATTAAACCATGGATTACAGCTGGAGTCCTGCGTTGTATTAGAAATAGAAACGGGATGCAATTGAAATTAAGGAGAGATCCCTATAACGAGGTTCTGAGAGTTACATTCGTAAGATATCGCAACTATTGTAATAAATTAATTAAAAAGTTAAAGTGGAAATATGAAAAAGAACTATTAGCTAAAGCTACTAAAAATAACAAAACATTATGGTCAGCTATAAAAAGTGTTACACATCTCAAAAAGCCTAAATCCCAATGTAATAAACTTCTTCATACGAAGGCATCTCCTATAGCATCTATAAACTACGTGAATAATTTTTTTGCCAATATAGGTAAAGAACTAGCAAAGGATATAATTAAAGCAAATTCAAAGGATCACAGTAAAAGCATTGCCTTTCGAGAATCTTTCACTCAGGGATCTTCTTTTGTCCTCATGGATACCGATCCCTCTGAGGTTGGAAGTATTATAATGTCAATAAAATCTGATAGTTCTCCTGGATGGGATAATATTCCAACTAAGATGCTAAAAATATCCGTGTCCTATATATCCCCTATCATCAGTAATTTAGCCAATACTTATGTGCTTCAGAACTGGGGTATTTCCATCGCATCTAAAGAAAGCGATTGTTACACCAGTATACAAGAATGGGAGTGCAGACGATGTCAATAATTATAGGCCTATATCAGTACTTCCGTCCATTTCGAAAATCATAGAAAAATTAATAAATTCTCGATTAATTAGCTATTTGAACAGAAACAACATTATCTCTGACTCTCAATTTGGCTTTAGACAAAAATTATGCACGGAAGACGCAGTCGGAGCGATGACCTCATTAATTACTTGACAATTGGATGTTGGCAGAAAGTGCCTTACAGTCTTTCTCGACTTAAAAAAGGCTTTTGACACCGACTCCCCTTCCATTCTTATACAAAAACTAGAAAATATTGGAATTAGAGGGACGCAGCTTGAACTGATGAAAAGTTACCTTCATGGACGTACCCACTGGAACGTCCTGGGGACTATAGTCCCCAAAAATCGTAAGCTTCTCGATCGACCTGGGTACTATGGTACCCAGTTCCCTTTGCGTAAAACCGCGCGGTAAAATAAAAAAATCGCGAAAAATAAAATATTTTCTCTATGGCTTTATTCCTTTGCCAATAGTCTCTTTCATAAGTTGACAGGTCATGTCCAATTTATTTTTAGTCTTAGATTGAAATAAATTTGTCATAGCCACTGGAACGCTCGCCACGCGAAGCGTGGTGGGTTTCAAAAGCAAAAAGTAGTATATCTCAAATATCAAAGGTGCCGCCATTGCGGAATGACTCACCCCGGCGCGTACGGAGTGTTCAAAAAATTGCGGAGAGTGACATATACTGTCTACAAGAGAACAAAAAATACGTATGGAAAGGTAATTTAATATAGAAGGAACTTATAACAGTTAATTAGATAAGGATTAATAATTAAATGTATGAAGCGCGAAAATGTTCGGAAGGTCGCGGAAGACCCGATTTTTTTAAAAAATTTTTTGCACCAAAACTATTTTATAAAACTTTAAATAACCATATATATTATTATAGCCCTATTCTTGAAGATTATTTTGATATATAATAGTTTTGGGTAATATTATTAATGAAAAAAGAAAAAAATAATAAAAACGATTAATTACGTAATTATATACGCGAGATGCGCACGCGCGACCTCAAATTTAAAAAAAATGCAAAAAATAAATTATTGTGTCTAAAATTAAATAAAAAATACGTATGGAAAGCTAATTTAATAAGGAATGAACTTATAATAGTTAATTAGATAAGGATTCATAATTGAATGAATAATGACGAGAATAGTAACTAAAGTGCTTAAAATTTCAAAAATACTCACTTTTTGAAAAAAACGTTTAGTGTGGCAATATAACACTATAAACTATCATAAACCATACATAATAATGTAGCCCAATTCTTCTAGTTTATTTTGATATAGAACACTCTACGAAAATACTAATACAGACTAAGTAAGTACGCAATAAATCTCATCGGTCATGGAGTAAGAAACGTATGGATACGGCCAAGTAAGTTTTGCATTTTTTTTAAATTTGAGGTCGCGCGTGCGCATCTCGCGTATATAATTACGTAATTAATCGATATTATTATTTTTTTCTTTTTTCATTAAAAATATTACCCAAAACTATTATATATCAAAATAATCTTCAAGAATAGGGCTATAATAATATATATGGTTATTTAAAGTTTTATAAAATAGTTTTTGTGAAAAATTTTTTTTTTAAAAATCGGGTCTTCCGCGACCTTCCGAACATTTTCGCGCTTCATTCATTTAATTATTAATCCTTATCTAATTAACTGTTATAAGTTCCTTCTATATTAAATTACCTTTCCATACGTATTTTTTGTTCTCTTGTAGACAGTATATGTCACTCTCCGCAATTTTTTGAACACTCCGTACGCGCCGGGGTGAGTCATTCCGCAATGGCGGCACCTTTGATATTTGAGATATACTACTTTTTGCTTTTGATACCCACCACGCTTCGCGTGGCGAACGTTCGAGTGGGTACACAGAGGATAAAAATAGGCGATTATTATAGTGAAGACTCTGAAGTAACCTTTGGCGTGCCGCAAGGAAGTGTGCTTGGTCCAACACTTTTTCTAATTTATATAAACCAATTAACAAACTTAAACATCGATGGCGGCAAAGTTTTCTCCTACGCCGACGATACAGCCATTGTCTTTTCGGAAGACTCTTGGAGTTCAGTATACAAGAAGGCTGAATCAGGACTTGCTATTGTATCAAATTGGCTCAATCATAATCTCCTTACACTAAATGTACATAAAACTAATTATACACGGTTATTTTTTTATCATACTGGAAAATTTTAGAGGCAGCTCGGTAGACGCTAGACGACTCATATCAATAAAAAAAACATGTGGTTATATTTTTTAAATTTTATCCGCCAATAATATTAAATTATAGACATTGTTCTTGTTTACTACAAGATAAGGTAAGATTATGAATGAATAAAGCATTTACTACTACGGGCTTAGGAAAATGCGGCAACGTCGCATTATTAATTCAAGCAAGATCAATCTACAACTCGTTTGAAATAAGAGTTATTATTGCACTAGACACTACAATAGTGAAAGACAGAGACAGTCGGCGCCGGCGGCGGCGTTTTGTTGTTTGCTGTCGCTTGTCGGCACGAGCCGGCCGGCTTTAGTTCGCCTTTGACTCCGGCGCGTGTGAACGTATCGCGATGTCGCGCCCGCGCCTGACGCGCGGGAATCGGGCGCATTCGGAATTTTAGTTTCAAGTTAACACATCTAGCGAATACACAGACCTTACTCCGGTAGACCGTAGACTTTTACTTGTGAAGTGAAATTAAGTGTTTGGTGTAAGAAAGTGAACCCACAAACGTAAGACTTGGAAGCGAAAACTGCATTTCGAGACGTTAAACACTAACCAAAGTGATATGTTGTTGTGGTCATGTATAGTTTTAAACGTGCACGACTATGTATGAGTTAGAGGACTTCCTTTAAATTTAGAACTCTTTTGTTATTAGAACTAAAGTTGATTTAAATTGTTTCCTAGGTAGGTAAGTATTTAAAGTTGATTCCAATTTTTTAACTACGCCAAAACAACCTACCATAACCGTAATACTTACTTAGTACTGTTTGTTTTCTTTAAAAACTTTGTTTTGCCGGTCCTAAGCCCGTAAAGTAGGAAGGTGAAATTGTGATCAACTCAGTGATGACTTTGAATCGGCGACGTTGTTGCCAGTTCGCGTTCATTTAATGTTTTGCCTACAACTTCACTCAGTGTCCATACCAGTGCAGTATTTTTTGGATATTTTAGATAATAAATATCTAATTAAACAGGTGAGTAAATTTTATTATTAATGGTTAAATAATTCTTCTACCGTGTCCTGAAGCCACCCTTAAAATAACCAGGATGATAAAAAAATAACCGTGTATATGCTTCACGATAAACAATAGAACTCAACCCAATAAAAACTTATCGTTAAAAATTCATCAATGTAGTCTAAGTGCAAATAAAGAAAACTGTAACTGTGTACCCTTAGAGGTGGTTACCACTATCAAATATTTAGGAGTAGTGTTGGATCAACACCTTTCCTGGCACCCCCAAATTGAGTACGTCTCGGAAAGGATCCGGAAACTTATATGGGTCTTCAAAACGTTACGCTATATTACAACTAAACAGCTACTAAATAAGATATATATTTCACTGGCACAGTCTGTATTAGGATACTGCATTTCTTTATGGGGTGGTGCATCAAAAACCAAATTTTTGGAAGTCGAAAGAAGTCAACGATGTCTATTAAAGATTATGTTTTTTAAGCCCTTTACCTTTCCAACTAGTGAACTCTATAAAATAGCCGACCTTCTATCTGTGAGGCAACTTTATATTTTGTTTGCTACCTTAAAATTACACAGTAAACTATCTTTTGATCCTACACATATTCAAGGGAGAAGAAAGGATAACGTTATTAAAAGGAATATAACCAAAACAGCTTTCGCTAAACGACAATTCGATGTTCAATCTACGCATATATACAACTAGTTAAATAAGAAACTTGACATTTATTCGGTGAATCTTCGTGAATCTAAGAAAATTATTACCCGTTGGTTAAAAACAAATAGCTATATACAAATAGAAAATTTACTAAAATGCATAAGCTGAAATGATAAAAAAATGTATGACACACACACATGCACACACACACACACATACACACACACACACACACACACACACACACACACACACACACATAATCGCTCACACACATGCATTCTTACAACATAAACAAAATTATTATATAATAAATAGATTTAGAATAATACTAGCTATGGAAGAGCAAGTCCACCTGACACAGGCACAATTAATTTGTCTACTGGGTGGTCCCAATCACTGTATCACTGTACAACGTTGATTTACAAATAAAGAATTTATTTCTTTATTTATTTATTAATAACTGTTGGTGAGTCTAAATTAATAAATAAAATAAATAAAAATATGGCTAGTTTTATTCGTTGATGATATTTTGTTGACTGGCAATAAAAACAAAATAGAAATATTAGCTCAAAGTTTAAAGAGTTTAATGCAAAAGATTTTGGTAATAATCCAAAAGAATTCTTAGGAATGGAGAGGGAAAGAAGTAGAGGAGAAATTAAATTAAAACAGAAGAGACAAATTGAGAAAATGAAAGAAAGAAAATGGCTGTAAAACTCCAATGATAAAAAGTTTTCAAAGGAGACGGTATAGAAGTGGTAGTCAAAAACTGGCAGCAATAAGAAGTATATCATTCGAAAGCTATTTTTTTTTCTAACATATTTTCTGAATTTCAATTTTATTTTTACCACCGATTATTTTTAATTCACAAAAGAAGTTTACCATTTTTGTCGTACTGCTGACCACCCCAACTATTATTTTACCACTACCATATAAATAATCTGTGCTGTTGTCATCGCCGTAGACTCCCTCTACCCACTCGAACGTTCGCCACGCGAAGCGTGGTGGGTTTCAAAAGCAAAAAGTAGTATATCTCAAATATCAAAGGTGCCGCCATTGCGGAATGACTCACCCCGGCGCGTACGGAGTGTTCAAAAAATTGCGGAGAGTGACATATACTGTCTACAAGAGAACAAAAAATACGTATGGAAAGATAATTTAATATAGAAGGAACTTATAACAGTTAATTAGATAAGGATTAATAATTAAATGAATGAAGCGCGAAAATGTTCGGAAGGTCGCGGAAGACCCGATTTTTTTAAAAAAATTTTTTCACAAAAACTATTTTATAAAACTTTAAATAACCATATATATTATTATAGCCCCCGGACCACCGTTTGGTGTATACGTGTGCAAGACCGCGCATAGGTAGTTATTTGTAAACAAAAATCTAATTTTGATATAATAAAATCATTTGCAATAATAGGACAGCATAAAACGAGACAAGTGAGAGGCGCTGCGTCCGCGGTGTCTTAACAGCATAAGCCTGCGGTCCTGGTACTTTGCTGTAATACGCGTGAGTTATAATAACCAGTTCTTTTGTTAATCATCCCTACTACGTGAACGCAATCCGACCGCTATACTAAACAAATCACCAGCTGAACTGCAATTCGCTAATAGATCCGCTGACCGCCACGCCCAATTAATACACTATTGTCTACTTCAGCCAATTGCGCATACGTGTTCTGCGCCATATTATCAGCGACGTATAAAGCGCTATCCACACTAACGGCTAAAGAGAAAACTATCTGTTTAGCACAATAAAACTTTTTATCATGGAATTTACACTTAATAAATCACTCTCTGAATCCGATGTTAATGCAACGACCACAGCCCAATGTGAATATACTACCCCGCCTACTTTCGTTCCATCGCGAAACAAAAGAAAAAGAGAACAGGAAGATCTTAGTGCAGAGTTCATGATATTTAAAGAGGAGATAAAAAGTCTCATAAATTCTATGAAAAATGAACATGGAGAAGAGCTGAAAAAAATTGTCCCTACATTATCAGAAATCCATAAAACTAACCAAAATATAGAAAACTCGATTACCTTTTTAACTGCGCAAAATGAAGAGTATAAACAGAAAATTGAGAAATTACAAAGTCAAGTAAAGGAAGATAGGGAATATATTACTGTACTAGAAGAAAAAATCGAAGATATGCAAAAAGGTATGCGGAAAACCTGCTTTGAGATGAAGAATGTCCCGAAAAAACAGACTGAAACTAGGGAAGATCTGATAGAAATGGTGAGTTGCTTATCCAAAACCATCGGATGTGAAATAAATAAATCAGATATTAAGGATATATACAGAGTCCGCGGAAATAAAGAAAAAACACCGAATACCCCTATCATAGTCGAGACAAATTCAACTATCCTAAAAAATGATGTACTCAAGTTTTGTAAAGGCTTTAACATAAAACATAAGTCCAAACTCTGTGCGAAACATTTGGGATTCCGCTCTGAAGAAGACACACCCATCTTCATATCGGAAAATTTAACTCCTAAGTCATCTCGGCTCCACTTCCTTGGAAGAGATCTCGTGAAGTCGAAAGCCTTTAAGTTCTGCTGGACGGCATTCGGTAAAGTATACATCAGGAAAGACGAAACTTCTCCAATTATACTTCTTAGAAACGAATCACAAGTGCAGCAGTTATCTTCAAAAATATGACTATTTTTGGTTCTTGTATTGTCAAGTGTTATGTCTAAATACCAGTTATTTTATATTCCACAAAACAAACAAATGTACTTCAAACTCTCACCAATATGTACACACCTTTATAATGATCAAGTTTTAGTGACCTACACATACCCACATTACAATTTATACAAAAACACAAACATACCTTCACAAATCAAGCAATTAGATAAGCATACCCTCATAATATTCTCAACCTTTTATCATTTCTTTCTACCTCAGAGTACGTTATTAATAAATAAAAATCACGATAGCCTTATTATTGCGCTCATAGCACATCGTGTGTCAATAATATTACTAAATCATAGCCGAAAACATGTCAGCATTTGCTATAACATCAAGTACACACTAGCATATAATGCAACATCGTTTAGAATAGACGATTTACTTATTCTTTGTTTATTATAATGGATCGTTCTTTGCAAAACATGGATGAAATAGACAAAATACAAGTAGCTCAATCTAGAATATGCAATATAAGTGACTTCACACGGCAAGAAAATATAAAGAACTCGGATATCACTATTATTTCGCAAAATATTAGAAGTATCTATAAGAATTTTGATGACTTATGTGTAACATTAGTACAGTTAAAATTTAAAATGGATGTCATTATTCTCAGTGAATGTAGGCTTGACTCTAAAAAACCAATACCTCAACTAAATCACTATTCATCCTACTATACGACCAACCATCTCAATCGGTCGGACGGAGTAGTTGTGTATGTAAAAAACGGCCACAAATGCCAAGTTAAAGAAATAAAACTTAAAAATGCTTCATGTTTGCAGGTTTCACTACGGAATGTTACAATACTCGGCATTTACCGCTCGCCGTCAAACTGTAATGCAGAAAATTTTATATTTTCTCTAAGCACACACTTAGAGTCTATTAAAAGTCGGAAAAATATAGTAATAACGGGCGACCTAAACATAAATATAATTAATAAATTAAATGAACAATTATACGAACGTTCTAATAGATTATCTTACCTTAATATGATAGCTATGCAGGGCTTTCTTCCAGGACACTTTTTGCCAACTAGAGAACATAATTGCTTAGACCATTTTATATTAAAACTAGATAAAAATATTAACACAGCTTCTATTAAAATTTTTAATACATCTATCACCGACCACCAAATGATATTTTTAAAAATATCTAAATTATCAAAAAATATAAACACAAAATCAAAAACCGTAACCAACCTGGAAAAAGCTTTTATGGACCTAAAAGAAAGTAACTTTACAGATTTGATAAAATTGGAGAACCCCACAATCTTAGCTTGGGAATTAATAAATAAAATAAGAAATTGCCTACAAAATAACTCTGCTACAAAATATATAACAAACAAGGAACGTATCATTAAACCATGGATTACCACAGGGATTCTTAGATGCATACGTAATAGAAACAACATGCAAAAAAAGCTTCGAACTTATCCCCACGATGAAATTTTAAAAATAACCTACAGGAGATATCGTAACTATTGCAATAATCTTATTAAAAAGCTTAAATGGAAATACGAAAGGGAACAGTTATCTATAAATAAAACCAACACTAAAACTTTATGGAAAACTATTAATAGTATAACTTATCGCAATAAAAATAATACGCAAAGTATTGAGCTTCTAGATATGAAAGCATCCCCTCAATGTTCTATTAACTCCGTTAACAATTATTTTGCAAGCGTGGGAAGAACTTTGGCTGAAGAAATTGTTTCCGCAACACCTTTATACTGTGGCAATAGTATAAACGAGTTACATAACACTCAAGTATCCTCCTTTGTGCTCCTAGAAACAGATCCTAAAGAGGTGTGCTTAACCCTGATGAGCCTCAAATCTGACACCGCCCCAGGCTGGGATGGTATATCCACTCAATTTCTAAAACTTGCTAATGAATTAGTTGTACCTATAATTACGCACCTAGCTAACCTGTGTTTCTCGCGAGGCGTTTTTCCAGCAGCTCTTAAGCAGGCAATAATAACTCCTATCTATAAAAGTGGAAATGGAGCAGATGTTTCGAATTATAGGCCAATTTCAGTTCTTAATGTCATCTCTAAGATAATCGAAAAATTAATAAATAAACGACTCGTAGATTATATGGATAAATTTAATATACTATCTAAATCGCAATACGGTTTCAGAAAAGAACTTTCAACGGAGGATGCAGTTATTGCTCTAACGTCTCACATTATTAAAGAAGTCGATAATAGTAAAAAATGCGTTACAATATTTTTAGATTTGAAAAAGGCCTTTGACACAGTATCTATTCCGATTTTAATACTCCGACTGGAGAACATAGGCATCAGGGGAGCTTCGCTAGCATTACTTACTGACTACCTCACTGAACGTAAACAGGCAGTGAAAATAGGGGATTATGTTAGTGAACAATCCAGTATTTCGCACGGAGTTCCACAAGGAAGTGTGCTAGGACCAACCTTATTCTTAGTTTACATAAACAGCCTGTGCAATATGAACATAAAAAATGGAGAAATATATTCTTATGCGGATGACACAGCTGTTGTTTTCACTGGATCAACATGGGACTCGGTACGCATGTCGGCTGAAATGGGACTTGCTGAGATAGCAAACTGGTTAAGTGCTAATCTTCTTACATTAAATATAAACAAGACAAACTATATTGCATTTACAAAATACAAAAATACACAACCTGGACCTACATTTGAAATAAAAATTCATAAGTGTAATAATGCTAATAGTAGCTGCTTTTGTAACATCATTGGTAAAGTAGATCATACAAAATACCTGGGTGTGATTGTGGACCAACGGCTGTCTTGGCATGCTCATCTAGAACTTATCATGACTAGAGTAAGAAAATTGATATGGGTTTTTAAATCTCTAAGACATGTAGCAGACAAGTACCTATTAAAACAGATATATATCTCTCTGGCAGAATCTGTGTTGACGTATTGTATCCCAGTGTGGGGAGGCGCGACTAAGACTAAGTTTTTGGAGCTAGAGAGGGCGCAAAGATCACTACTTAAAGTAATGCACTTCAAACCTTACCGATTCCCAACAATTAACCTCTACGCTTACTGTGACCTTCTTTCAGTTAGGCAGCTATATATTTTGAATTCTGTTCTGAGGCGACACAAATCCCTAAAATACCAACCCAGCAAATTAAATAAGAGGAGGAGACATGCTGTGGCTCCTGTGGACATTGTTAAATCAGTTTTTGCGAGGAGACAATTTCTTCGTCAATCGGCAACCTTATATAACGCGATGAATAAATTATTATATATACATCCTATGACCACACATGAGTGCAAATCCTCTCTCACTAAACATCTTAAAAAGCTGAGCTATGATGAAACTGAGGCTCTTTTGCTATAGATAGATAGGTAGTAGGAAAAATGTGAATGTATATGTATGTGTGTGCTTTATGTAGGTATTATAGATCGTATAAAAAAATTGTTTTACCAAAATAAAATAAAGTAAATAAGTAAAGTAAATAACATAATCATACACACACACATGCACACATACACACACGTACACACACACACACACACACACACACACACACACACACACACATGTACGCACGCGCGTGCGCGCATGTGCCTCCAACTCCACTTAACTTATGTCATTGTTTTGTATTATGTTTAGTCTGCTTTTTTGTTGTTTGTATAAAATTCAAAACTTAAATCTCTACTAATGGTTAACATTTTTTATTTATGTATGATTATACTTGTCTCACCTAATCAAAATGTTATATGATAATGTTATGGAAGAGCGGGGTCTTCTAACACAGGTATTTATATACTTAAAGGGAGATCCCAATCACAGTTTACTGTTTACTACTTTAAGATAATGAATAAATATTTTGAATTTGAATTTGAATAGCCCTATTCTTGAAGATTATTTTGATATATAATAGTTTTGGGTAATATTTTTAATGAAAAAAGAAAAAAATAATAAAATCGATTAATTACGTAATTATATACGCGACATGCGCACGCGCGACCTCAAATTTAAAAAAAATGCAAAAAATAAATTATTGTGTCTAAAATTAAATAAAAAATACGTATGGAAAGCTAATTTAATAAGGAATGAACTTATAATAGTTAATTAGATAAGGATTCATAATTGAATGAATAATGACGAGAATAGTAACTAAAGTGCTTAAAATTTCAAAAATACTCACTTTTTGAAAAAAACGTTTAGTGTGGCAATATAACACTATAAACTATCATAAACCATACATAATAATGTAGCCCAATTCTTCTAGTTTATTTTGATATAGAACACTCTACGAAAATACTAATACAGACTAAGTAAGTACGCAATAAATCTCATCGGTCATGGAGTAAGAACGTATGGATACGGCCAAGTAAGTTAAACCGCAGACTATGACAAATTTATTTCAATCTAAGACTAAAAATAAATTGGACATGACCTGTCAACTTATGAAAGAGACTATTGGCAAAGGAATAAAGCCATAGAGAAAATATTTTATTTTTCGCGATTTTTTTATCACACCGCGCGGTTTTACGCAAAGGGAACTGGGTACCATAGTACCCAGGTCGATCGAGAAGCTTACGATTTTTGGGGACTATAGTCCCCAGGACGTTCCAGTGGCTACTTACATCTGTCACTGTCACTATATAAAAAAGAAAGGTAGTTAATAAATCCTAGTAGGTACAATGTTTTGTATTTAATGAAGGTGTATGTAGTTAATAATAAATACTAACAGACACAATATGGCCAGAGTATTTGTATGCCTATATGTATATAACTAAAATGTAAGTATTATCAAAGTACATAGATAGGTTGGTATCTAAGTTAATCAACACTGTTAAAACGCTTCATAGACATAAAGAAATATACAGGAGGGAGACTGTACCAGGGTCGTCTGCTTGGGTACCTCCGTCCTACCTATTTCTGCTGCAAAGCAGCAGTGCTTACATTGCTGTTCTGGTTTGAAGGGTAAGATATTGGTACTGGGTATCGTGACTACATCTGATGTCACAAGTTGGCAACATAAACTGTGGTTCTTGTGGGAGTTGCAGTTTTGTTGCGAACCTCACAGGAGCCACATGTGACTTCTGAAAGGTGACTTCTGAAATAGGTTACCACTTACCATCAGGTGGGCAGTTTGCTTGTTTGCCAACTTAATAGCAAAAAAAAATATTGCAAATTCCAGTTATGATTTTGAGAATAAAAAATACTTACACTAAAGAGGTCTCTATGTAGGTATTTCTAGGAAAAATAAAACAGATTTTAAAATAACTATTTATTCATATTCATCATCTCTAATCAATATACCATCTAAAGAGCTGGCAGGTGGTAGTATATTCTCTTGGTGGCGTGCCCAACCCAGGTACCACACCATTGTCATGACATGAGCACAACTCCCAACTGTCCGTTTTCCAATTATGCAAGTGCAATAATATTCCTCAATCCATTGACACCAATCTTCACCATTTAAATTCAACAATATATATGTCAAATATTTTCTGCTGCTGGTATGCCTTGAGCTTATTTTCCCTCGTATTAATAATTTATTTTCATCAAATCTAGTAAGATTGGTGTCAACTTCGATCAGAAATATACCATTTTGACGTATGTGTTCCCCATAATACGATCTGGCTTGTTTTACTTGGTAGGTACCAAGTCCAAATAGTACCAAGTCATGCATTTCCATTACAGGGAACACATGCAGTTCAGGAAGCTGAGCATCAATAGGCATGAAATTGGTGCGATCTCTATTTAAACGCCCGCTTAGAACAGTCTCTGCTAATGTATTGGGTATTTCAAATCGACTCAGTGCACGGCGCAAAATTGATTGAGCATCAGGATGATCAGATATGGCAGGATGAAAGTCATTAAGTAAAGCTGCAGCAATTCTAAAATCAGGCATTAGATATTGGGAGCAGTTATTAAAATATTTATTTCTAAATAATTTGAAGTCTCGTTTGAACCTGCCATTAACTATCTCTACCACCCACCTGCACATAGTGACAAACCGAGATTTATTGGCATTTGTGGTTGATAGTTGAGTTTCTCCCCTCTCTAAACTCTCTGGTTTATGAATATTATAGCCTAAAGAGGTTAAAAGCCCTATTGCATCTCTAAAGCCACGATCCAGTATAAACACATCATTTCTTCTGAAATAGGACCTTAGTGCTGAATCTATGTCATTAAAAAGTGATTTCATGATGTCCGCATCTGATGTTGTTGCTGCATAAGGTCCAAATGCTTCAATGATGTGTCCATCAGTAGTTACCATCAAAAATGGCTTCACCAAATTTTGGAACTTATGTAGACTCCACGTTTTTTTCTGATACAAATAATTTGAAGATTTTTGAATATAAATATAAGTTCCATCACAAATTACAATGGGATTATTTTCCTCGGTACCAAATAATCCTTTGGGAATTAAAAGGTTTCGGGCACTATGATCTGTTCTTGTTAAATGATTAATTCCTAAATGTAACGGAACATAATTTTCTGTTAAACAATTTCTTACTTTTCTAATATAATTAATCACTGTGACTTTACTTAGCAGAAATAAACTGGCTAATCTAGCATATGGTTCCCCTGTTCTTAATCTTACTAAGTAAAGACCTAATGCAGTTTTTGCCTTTCTACAAAGCATCCTCATTTGAGGTACATTATTAAAAAGAACTATAAAATTAGCAGTGGTCAACCCTGTCCAATAATGACATAGATTGTCATTTGTATCTTCAATCTTTTCAACATCTATTGTAGATTTACAAGGGTCACTTGACAATAATTCGAGCATATCATTAATTTGAGTTACATTAAAAGTATTTACAAAACCTTCAAAATCATTCAGTGTCTCCCAATTGTATAGAACAGAATGAATTGAACAGACACGGGCTTGATTAGTTATAAATAGCTTTTGGTTTTTTAAGATCGCTCTCTACATATTTGGGAACCCTATGACGTTCGGTATTATAGCAGCCAGGTACAAAACAGTGGTTTGGTGAATCAAATGTGCGTCTATAGTTTGTTAATTCTATAAGGTTTTGGTTTGGTTGAGGGTTTGGTATTCCAGCTCCAGTCCAAGAACTGGATTCTGAACTGGGCAGTACTGAACTTGGTGGGACCGAAGAATTTAACTCCACTTGCTGCAGTTCAGGTTGCTCATTCCTGTCGGATGGGGGCTTGACAAATGCAATTGGAGGTGTTTCAATTATCTCTTGCATTGGACGGTTTACGTAAGCTCTCATCCAACAAGCATGGCATACCCAAGCTTCTTCAGGAACCTGAAAATAAAATAAGTTTTGAATGTTCTTTTTCTTGTTTGTTCAAGGCAAATCAATAACTATTGGGCTAATATTTCTAGAAAAAGTAATAATTTAATTTAAATTGTTAATGTGACATTCTGATATGCATAATTTAAAAATTAATCTGATTGATATTAAATCCAAAGAATTATATAAAATGTAACATTCATACATACTGTCCGTGGAAATATTTGATTTTCTATATAAGTACGTGCATCACTCCTTAATGCCAGTCTGTGACGACGCCGCCCACTGCGTCCAGTCAGTGATATTCCACAGCACACACAAACACAGGAGTGTCCAATCGTCCTCTCCGAATGATGATTAGGGTCCTCACTACGATTAGCTGCTTCTCTTATAACAAGGTTGAGACATTCCTGGCATAACTGATCATTACCATAGACCTGTAGTAAGATTTTTATTATTAAAGTGAAACTTCTTTAGGCACGCTTGACTTGGGGAGTAAGCTGGCGAACGCGTTACGAAAAGTGTGATCGGGCAAGGCGAACGGAAGTTCGCCTTGCCCGAAGAGACAGCAGTGCGCGCGCACATTTTCTTTCTCTCTTCCTCTCATAGAAGTTTCACTTCAATCGTGTGGTCATAAGCACACTCGTTTTTATTTTTAATGGTCCTCTATATGACAAAAAGGAGAGCATATACTCTGACAAGTTAATAATGAGTACTTACCTCACGACCGCACCATTCTTCAGTAATAGATATAAGTTCTGAACTTAGATTAATTACAATGTATTCATACAATTGCATATTCTGCCTCAACAGTATGTGGCAATTCACACATACAGCCATGATGTCTGAAACTACAGAATAAAGTATTGTAGTCAATGCAACAACATGTGAAAAGAATATTATTAATTATTATGTAGGTAAAGTAGAAGAAAATGTCATTAGTAGGTAATTAACTAAACTCGCAGCAGGTTACCAAATCGTTTTAATACATTAAATTATGAACAAAAAAGCGATAATAATTGATTTTTCTAAAAGTACAGTCTACCGACAAGTAGAAATAAATATTATTTATATTCCAACTTACATTGACAAAATATCGAGATAGCCGGGGCAACAATGATCCAAATAATAGGCAAATGGGAAGTCCAGTAGGCACGGCACGAGTCAACAGAAAAAGCGGGAATATCGTAGTCCAAAGAAATAGCCAGTTTAAAATAGAATAGATTTATATGAAGGAAACAACAGCGAACGAACGAACCACCAACAGACCACGATGAGAAACGAAACGAACAAATTCGAACTCAGTTTATAAAATAGCACAAAGTCGTTTGGCAACTGTTAGTATCGATTGTCATGTAATCGATTATAAAGATATTACGATTCGATTAATATAATGATTAATATTTAAAACTATGAAAGAGCGTTCTTTTGTATAGATGTGTTCCATTTTTGTTTGTAAATGAATAGATTCATCTCTAAAAGTGCTAAAAATAATCTTATAAAGCTACGTTGTGACAGAATAGATTTATTCTGTAATTCTTAAAGCAATTACTAAAAATTCCGATTAAATATTTTTTAATTTAAAAATGCATTTTTTGATTGTTTCAAGATCATACTATGGTATTTTACATAGATATAAAATGAATTATTTCTTCATTCATACGTAACAGTATATAGAATATATTGAGGCCTTGTTTCATAATTGAATAAAGCATTGTAACATGGGGAATCGAAAAGAGACTTCCCCTTGTAATACATTTAAGTTAGAATGTTAAGATAGGTAGGTATCTGCATATATCATTCATTCCTCTACATATCTATTATCATTTAAAAATATCGATTAGCTATTCGATTAAACACAGAATTGAGTCCAGTATGTAACTTATTTTTGATTACGCTTTCATCGGGTCCGAATAGCAATCGACTTCTATTGGGAGTATTGGGACCCGGGTCCGAATAGCCACTTCGTAAAAAAACAAGAGTATAATGCTGCCAGCTTACTTATTTTGCTGGAACTTCGATAATTATTTATAAAAAAACGGTGGTACATTATAAGCTAAAATTTTGGCAAATGATTAACAAAAGTGTGAACTATAAGTCATATAAATGCCAAAGCTGCCAGTGAACCACTACCAGGTCCCATACAAATCTGTACCGTCTCCTTTCACCAGAAGAAAATGTTGATTTAACTTTACCTTACAGAGAAATAATTGGAAGATTAATGTATGTTAGTACATTGACAAGACCTGATATAACTTATGCTACCAACCACTTAAGTCAATATATAGAAAAACCTACTAAGTGCATGGATAGCAGCAAAAAGAATAATAAGGTACTTAACTGAAACTATAGATATGGGATTAACTTACAAAAAACAAGAAAATAGTAGGTATATATGATTTGATTACATATTCAGATGCTGATTGGGCAAATAACAAAATAGATAGGAGGAGCACAAGTGGTTCAGTAACAATGTATTCAGGAAATATAATATCTTGGTTTTCTCGAAAGCAAGCATGTGTATCTTTATCTACGGCAGAGGCAGAGTATATTGCTGCTGCAACTAGTGCTTGTGATTTCATAAATTTGTCTGGCCTGTGTAGTGAATTTGGTGATAAAGTGAACAGTGTTTTATATGTGGACAATAGAGGTGCTATAGACATGACATCTTCGTATGAAAACAGCAAGCGTACGAAACATATAGACATTCGATACTATTTTATCAAACACTTAGTGACAAGACTAATATTAAGTATATAGAATCTAAGAATGTTTCTGATATTTTAACAAAAGGTTTGTGTTGTGAGCAATTTAATATGTTGAGAATGAAACTGAATATAACTTAAATAATTTGTAATAAATAAAAAAGGTTCATGGGTATAAATTAAAAATCAAAAATTGTTGACTGTGTGACGTCCATGGAATTCTTAGAATAATAACGCATAGAAGGATAGTCCGGTAAAGAGCGCGATGATTAAAGTGAAGCAAAAATGACATTGATGTGTGCAGTCGCTTACGCGCGAAACACGCACACTACGATAAAAGCAGTATGGAGCTGCCGGCGTAGTGAGCCATTTATGGCTCACATTTAGTTGCATCAAATCGTGTGCGTCGGTTGGGTTTCTATGCGTTATTATTCTAAGATGGAATTATTACTCAAACAGGAATGAGCTCTTCAAGATATTGTTGTTCAAATTTGGACTTTATTTCTATGCAGATAAAGACTAAACGTTGCGCCGAGAGAGATAGCAATAACTGTACCTTTTATCCCTTTCCCACAGTGTTGCTACTGTTGTATATTTTATAATTTAGTAGTTATGAAACAACTATTGGTAGATGAAGATTTTGTATTGTTGTTTATTTTAATTACTTTTAACGCCCAAAATACCTAAATTGTTTTTTTTTTAATAATTATAACATAAAATAAATTAAATTACCATATTAGCCTACTATTAATAATTATAACACTATGGTTTCACGTCCAGGAAATATTCTAGTGGTAGTATTCAAGAAATGTTATATTGCAACAACGATTCTTTGTCAATGTCGGTAATTTTCGTTGTCATTGTAGTAGGGTGACCACACGGTATCTACCTAACCTAAATAATATCGCAATTTTTAACATTTTTAATAAAAGTTTGGTCATTGTCGCTTCCACGCTTATAAAATAAATATACAATCTTCACCACTTTGTGATTTATGTAACTCAAATGAAAATCAACAAACATCTCTAACCATTTTGTTCTATGTAAACATTAGTTCGGTATATAGAATATAATTTGTGGTATATAGTCATAACTTGTTGTATCGTGTCGATGTTTTTTTTGCTCATCTTATTTGCAATTACTATATTTCAGACAAGGCTGTATGGACTTAGCTTCCTTTGCCTTACCTAAAGGGAAAAGTAACAAAAAAATTAAAAATAAATATTTACAGTGTGTACCTAGCTGAAATGTCTAGAAAAGCTTGTAAATAAATACTTTTATTTTTGATAATATTACGCTGTCACATTTAAACTAATTAAAAACCTCTAGTTTGTATTTTTTAATGTAACTACTACAACAATCTATGATGGCCGTGTATCTTGCAAAACCCACAAACGTTTATCATGTCCGTCTACGATGCTATTACCGTGGTGGGTGGTTTATTTGAAATAAATCCTCTTAAATCGTACATGATGACAGACTCCAACACCGCACTCCCAGAAGCTGTACAAGCAAAAGAGGACGCTCTCGATGATGACGAAATCTACGTAATCAACTCCGTAACACACGATCTTAGGGCGAAAATCTGTAAAATATGCAACACTACGTTTAAACGGGCGGATCACTTGAAGAGGCACATTCAAAATTTGCACTCGGACCAGATTTATGACCGTTGTCCCGAATGCGAACAGAATTGCGAGAGCAAAGAAGCTCTGATTGCCCACGTTGAAGACAACCATCCCGACAGTGATGTATTCCCTTGTAGAGCGTGCGGCCTTGAATGTTTGGGTATATCAGTGCTAATTAAACATGAAAATGGTCATAACTCTACCCAGATACTCTGCCCGCACTGCAAAGCGCCTTTTAAGCGGAGAGACCACATGCTGCGTCACGCAAGGTCACAACACTTCAACATGAACGTCCAGTGTCCAGTATGCAAGCAATATTATAAGAGGAAAGATCATTTGGTGAGGCACGTTAGAGAGAAACACCGAATGCTGTATTTAAATGGAGAACTAGTCAAGTTTAAGGATGTAAACCAGGATTTGCAAATGAAATTTAATTAAAATTAAGTAAATGTTCTATTTATATTATATTAAGTGTGTAAAGAGAGTCTTGTGGACAAGGAGTGACCGAACATCATTTAAATGAACACTTACATCATTTAAAATGAGATTCTCTATTCCTTCTGCACTTGTATTAATTTGGGAAACACAAAGGAATGGTAATGGAAAAAAATAAACTACTGTATTGGTTGCAACACAAAAAAAAAACCAATAGTACCTTCATTTTCTGCAACAGTTCTCTTTTTGCACGACTTCACTACCATTATTGAAATCTGCTCTTTGATCACAAAGTTTGTGATAAGCATAATGCTTATTCGATGAAAGTGGTGTATTTTTTTATTGCTAATAAATATATTGCACCTTCAAAAACTTGTAAATTAAGTAATTTAGCAAAATTCCCAGGATAACATGACTTATTGCGTTGACCATGCAAATCATTTTTTCCAAGGTATTGCATTTAAAGTTTGGATGCTGAGGTATCAGTAAATCATTCTAGTCACAAGTTTATATAAATAGATCTGAAATTTAACCTAAGAGGAGGACAGTGGGCTTAAGCCAATCTCACTTCTAATGTTAGAAATCACAAGCCATAGTTGTTAAAAAAAACAATGTTTACCTATACTCCGAGTCAAATGTTTCACAATTTCAAATATGGTTATATTTCAGCCAAATGGTTTCATAACACAATTATTGAGCAAGTACCAATGTTATCAGACACATTCTAGCCACAAATAACACTGATGACCTGAGCAATCTGCCCCCCTAGACAAGACCCATTTTGATAATCGCTATCGCAATCGCTCAAAGGAAAATTTATGGGATTTGACATAAGCCCTCGCTTAGCTTTCGAACGCAATTGTCAAATGTCATACATTGTCCATTTAGTGATTGCGATAATGATTATCGAAAGACATCTTGTCTAGGGGGGCTGGTCTTAACACTGATTTCTAGTGCCACATGATGTAAAATCTAGTTCTGTCACTGCTAGCCTGTCCTAACAATATTATCAAATATAAAAATCTTGTGTCACAGTGTTTGTTTTCGAACTTCTCTGAAATGGCTTACTGATTTTTATATTTTTTTTTGTGTATATTATTTGGTAGGGTTGAGAATAGGTCTTAGGCAAAATTTTACTGTTTACCACATTTTTACATTTGCTCATTTTTACCATTATTTTTTAAACTTTGAGGTGATAAGGGTGGCTCCAGAATTTTTTTTACAATTATTATCCCAAAACATAGTATGCGGGATCGGCTTTTTCTATAACATGTAGGTAGTTCAAGTGGCTAGAATATAGTATTATACTATAATGAGGTGCTAAATTATTTTTGATATAGCAACTCATTGCATTCCTGCCTAACCTAGCTGCAATTTTTATAATATAGTGCAATTTTAGTAACATATTACAATACTATATAGTATAGTACAGTCGGCAACACAAAGTGATAACCTGCAAAATATAATAATTTCTAAGTAGTATTATTCTGCTATATAACTGTAGTTAAATTGCATCGCAACACAAAATAAGTATTTTTAAGACCAAAAAGCATGCAAGATCTTGTTTTAGTAGTGTGGAATTTCCCCTTGACACGAGTGTTGGCATAGGAGAAAGTAGGTACCTAAATATATTTGTGACTGTACCTTAATCTTAAAATCAACCCCTATCTTAGTGTTAGCTGATTGTTTTTGTAAATAAAAGTAAATTATTGCCATAATTTTAAAAAATATTTAGGTAGGTGATGTTGAGCCATACACTGAGTTAGTAAAAAATGGTGTATCAAGCCAAAATGGTGAGAAAGTGCTCATAATGGTGAACAATTCTTGTTTTTTTATTATTGCTACCAAGTTGGCAAACAAGCAAACTGCCCACCTGATGGTAAGTGGTAACAGTCACCCATAATACATGTGGCTCTTGTGAAATTCGCAGCAAATCTGTAACCCTCCATTGTATGTTGCCTGACAACTTGTGACATCAGATGTAAAGGGTTGCCACCAGCCACCTGGTTATTGTGGGTGAAAATTGTTATTGTGAGTTAGCCCTAAGAGATAGACATATACCATCGCGGACTTTTTTGTAGACCTTTTTAAGGTGTAGAATACTGTAGTAGGTACATTATGGAATAAACCATTATTTTGATCTATCTCGTAGGGTTCAGCCAGCGTTTGCAATGTAAGCGCAAAAAATATGTTTATTTACATCACATTAGACCGAAAATTATCAGTGTTTCTCTACTATATTATCTATGTACTTAATATATATAAACCTTCCTCTTGAATCACTCTATCTATTAAAAAACCGCATCAAAATCCGTTGCGTGGTTTTAAAGATCTAAGCATACATAGGGACAGGACTTTGTTTTATACTACTTATGTAGTGATGATATAATTTAAGGGATGCTTCAGGACAAGGTACCTAGTAGAATGATTGCAACATTAATAAAAAAGTTATCGCACCTATTTAATTTTATATAAATTAATAAAATATCCAAAAAATACTGCACTAATGCACTAGTGCAGTAGGTAGGTTTTTTTTAATAATAATTATATTTTTTAATTAATGTTTAAATCATTCTACCACCGTGACCTGAAGGGTCCCCTTAAATTATCCGGAGTGATAAAAGGGTAACCGTGTATATCTTATAAGATTCTGTAAAAAATTTACATTATCATCAAGTATCACCGCGATGTAAATTAATATAATTGTACAGGTAGGTAGTGTTTGTTAAATAATAATGTAGGTATATAAAGTTTTAAATTAATACACACCACTCATATACCTACATAAATAAAAGGCAAAAGGTAATTAGGTATAACAAAATTGGATCACTAATTGTATTGCTAAGGAGAATTCTTTTTTAAAAGTATTTACTTACAAGCTTTTATTTACTTTCACCTGTCCGGTGTCTGTCCTAATGAAATCTTGCAAGTTAAATTTGACCCACTTCCCGGTCTCCGATTAAGCTGAAATTTTGCATGCATAAATCTATACTTACTAATATTATAAAGCTGATGAGTTTGTTTGTTTGTTTGAACGCGCTAATCTCGGGAACTACTAATTCAAATTGAAAATTTCTTTTTGTGTTGGATAGTCCATTTATCGAGGAAGGCTTTAGGCTATAAAACATCACGCTACGACTAATAGGAGCTGAGCATCGATGACAAATGTTGCAAAAACGGGTAAAAAATATACGGCGAAACGTAGTTCGCTGGCACAGCTAGTGTAGGTATATCGCGTGACAATGCAATATTATGATGATATAAAAGCTTGTATTAAAAAAACATTAAATAAAAATAAATTAACTGTTCTATCTAGCTGTACCACGCCTTGGCGTAGGTACACGTCGTTGTGAGTAACGTATCCAGGACAGCTAGTATCAATGGATCTTAGTGGACGTCGTGGTAATTATTAAATTAAATTATATATTATACAAATAATGTGAAAAACAATATTCCGCAAGTGTGGTGCAACTAGAGATAATATTTAGTAATTATAGCTGTGCCCGCGACTTTTTCCGCGTGGAATAGTAACTTTTGGCAGCATTTTGATTTTTGTAGGCATTTTTTTTAAGATCTAGTTAAAAAGCCTATGTTACACCATATATAATTAGCTATCTATTAGTGAAAGTCCCATCAAAATGGGTCCAGCCGTTCCAGAGATTAGCGGGAACAAACAGACAGACAGACAAAATTTTTTTTAATTGTGTTTTTGTTATTGGTACCCAATATACATTCATACGCATTTTGACATTACAAACAGACACTTCAATTTTATTTATTTGTTTAGAGTATTGATGTTACTTTTAGATTTATTGTGCACTGTATTTTTATTCATCTATGTCGAATATCACAATGATTTGTTGACGCAAAATACACTGGAAGATTACTTAAGCCGTTTTTTAATGCTGTAGCCCCATTTCGTATCCTCAGGGCGGGTGCAAGTGGTTCTATCGTCTCACAGGACTGTCATGGACTTGTCGACCGGTGGAAGTTTTTCTTTATAGGTACCATAGAGCTGGCAAACAAGCATAATGTGGGTCACCTGATGGTAAGTGATCACCACCGCTTACAGACGCTTGCAACACCAGTGGTATCACTCGTGCGTTGCCAACCCTACGAACCATAAGAAAATCTTCACACCTTTTTTGAAGAAGCCCATGCTGTAGTCCTTATTGAAAACCTCAAACGTCTTATTACAAAATATAAACATCATCATCATCACAGCTCATATACGTCCCCACCGAGGGGCTCGAGCGTACCCTATGTTAGGGTGATTATTCTGTGTTCTGTGGTGATTAGGCCTTAGTCAACCACGCTGGCCGAGTGCGGATTGGTCGACTTCACATACACCTTTGAATTTCTTCGCAGATGTATGCATGTTGCCTCACGATGTTTTCCTTCACCGTAGGAGCGTCAGACAAATGTACCACATGAAATTCGAAACGAAAAACAGTGGTACATGGCGGTCTCGAACCCGGACCTCCCGATTGGAAGACGAGTGCCGAGTCCACAGCGCCACCGACGCTCGGTGGCGGTAAAACATGGTATGTAGGTTTATTTACACAAGTGAAAAGTTAGACCATTTTTTTCTCGAGGGGAAATGCGTGACCGTACCTTACCTACCCGTTGGCTAGAAGGCGGGCATGTGTGGGTCTAACCCGGCAGAGTGCCAGGGCTACCCTCTAAGGCCCCCGGTGTTCTCCCTGCCCTTTTGGGCGCGTGTGGTAGGGTCCACAATGCGACACCACTACTCACGCGCCCGGGCTATCCCAACCATTTAGTCGGGCTATCGCCAAGGGGGCATTGTCCGAGAACACCAGGACAATCCTCAGACGGAAAACCTTACGACGGCATGCAAGGGGGCCAACCCTGCACGCAGGCCTCACAGTAGGGTCATCAGACAGGCATTGCTTGAGCGAATACCCGGCTTCTCCTGCCCCCGTAGCACGTCCAACAAAACACGACATGATAAAGCGATATATCGCGGTGAACTGTCAAAATACGACGAAACCCTATTGTATTTTGACAGTTCACCGCGATAAACCGCTTTATCATATCGTGTTTTGGTGGACGTGCTAGGGGGGCTGGGCTGCGTTCGAAAACATCACCCGCCGGAGTAAGTCGGTGGTGGGGAGAGAGTGGCCGTTTAGGGTGGTCGGAGTGTTGGTTGTTTTCGAACGGCACGGATGTTGTCTGCTTTGTTTACATAACCAAAATATACAAAAATAAGAAAATATATTATTCATCGGCGCGTCCGTTCGCTATATGCATGTATTACATTCCTCTGTTTCATCTACGAAAATGCTAAAACCAACAGAATATGAATTCAATTAAATCGCGGCCTAACCTGGCTTCAGCAGAAATGAAGGCCAATTTTACAATCATGTCACTTACGATACCTATATAGTCTTTGGCATCTAAAATTAACTTATTTTCGACGTTACGAAGCGCATCCTCGCTCTCCGAGATGCACAAATTGTGTGTGACTATGAAATCTTTGTAATCACAATCACAAACAACTTTAAAATGAACACAATTTCCCGCCAAATCCAATCGAGTGAAATTACACCTTGCTATAGCGGGTGAGATTCTACTCGATCGAGGGCACTCCATAGCGTTCTCGGACACGCCACTCCAACACTCCCGAGTGCACCCGAAATGTTCTCGGACGGACTTCGGGTGACGGAGTGCACACTCCGAGGATGTTTTCGAACGCAGCCTTGCCTAAGACTAAGTTAAGACAAGGTTTAAAATCAGATTTTGTAATAAGACCGATTTAGTTTATTCTACGATAAAATGTCTCGAGAACCGTACCGTAAGTACGTGACTGACCATCAGCCCCCAACCACAGAACACAGGAAGATCTCTTTCTGTGTTCTGTGCATAGAAAACATTTACTCTACGTTCTGTGCCCCCAACCATGATCGCCCAAAACAATGTTGAAACCGCACTGAGCGCGTGATGGCGTGATACGTAGCAAGAACGTAGCGTAGTGTCGCAGTTTCAATATCGAGAAACCAACGACCGACAAACTGCCGCCTATCTATATCAGCAAACAGATTTTCGCTGTCTTTCTGTTTTCGGGATCCGTGTGCAGTAGCGGACTAAGAGGGGGGCGGAAGGGGCGGCCCTCCCCGGGCCTCCGGTCTTGGGGGACCCCCAAATGCCTCCGCGTTCCCCTGATCAAATCCTAAACAAGACTAAAAATGTGCTTAGTACCTACATAATTTCATCAAGATCAAAACACTACAGCCATCTCGACTTTTTACGCGGTACTAATATTCTTTTAACTTTGCTGAAAGCGTCCAATACGCTGGGGGAATTCCCGTCTTTGTAGCGGATACTTTCTCAAGAATCCCTGAATGAATGAAGTGCAAATAATTCACTCTTGTACGCCTACATTTACATTCACTGATTTCAGTGAATCGTTACCCTGTATATCGCTTATACTTCAATACTTCTTTTGCATCTCGGTTGCATCATGCGGATTCATGCGAGATGAGTTTTTCGAAACTTAAACTAATTAAAAATTATCTTCGATCTACAATGGGTCAAGACTTCAAGAGCGACTGGTTAATCTAGCCGTGCTTACAATAGAAAGAAAAATTTCCAAAGAAATTGATTTCACAGAAGTTATTGAGGAGTTCAGTAAATTGTAGGCACGAAAACACATATAACACGCTACAAAAAATAAAAAAAACTATCTTTGATTTATTTTATGTATTTTTTTGTCGATCGATTAGTATTTTATTTTCCATATTTAACCGAAATAATTTAATTCGAATTTAAATTTTGCCAGATTTTAACGAAATAAACATAAAAAACCACATTTTTTTTAAAGCCTCATACAGCTTTCCCGCCCCGGGCCTCTGATGGGCTAAGTCCGCCACTGTCCGTGTGGCTCAGCTGAGGTAACGTTACCCCAGCTGAGCCACACTATGTCAGAAATGCGCAAACGACAAACTGAAACTTGACCAGGCCCCCGTCACTCGCGCAATGCAGCGTTATAAATACCTACCGCTAAGTAGCGCGCCGGCGCTCCGACCGGCAGAGGGCCGCTGCGCCGCACGCGAGACTTATTATTATTATCGAATCTTGTAACTTTTAACATAAATTTGTTTTTTATTGGTTTCTTTTTGTTTATTTTATTGCTTTTTTGTTTATTATATTAATTTGATTTTTATTTTCTTTTTTTTATCAATAATTTTCTATTTATAAATTTCTTTTTAGAACTAAAATCTGGATTTTTATACCTAAATCGAATAATTTTTCGAAAATTTTCGGTTAAATGTTGATTCGAAAAAAGTTCTACTTGCATTGTGGTTTATAAAACCACACAATAATTTTAATTTAAGAGGATTGTGAAGCTGTAAATTTTCATACAAAAAGCGATAACATACGGCGGTACATTACTGTGAAGCTATTGTAAGTTGTTAAAAGACAAAAATTGTTTGTATTTTTTTTCATAGTCGAAATTCGAACTATTTCGAACTAATAAGACAGTAATTCGCTGCCATAGTAACAATCTTCAGTCCTCAGAAACATCGTCATTTAACATCGGCTGAGATGAAAACCAAGAGCTTCCTTGTTGTTTGTATAAAAAAATTTAGGCAGCCTGCTTGATTGCCTACTTAGTTGTACGTAAGTATAAAAAATAAAGTCTCGATGAACCGGCCGCAAGTACTTTATTTGATTCTTTACAAAAAAAAATCCATCTTACTCCTGTTTTTTACAGATTGCCTATTTATCACAATTATTCATACGATTCAGGATATTTTCAGTGAGTTCAAACACGAGAAAAAAACATGGATCATGTATTTTTCATAATTCGTAATTTTATTAATCATTTGTAATTTCACAACTGAATAAAATCAATGAAGAAAAAATTTCGCCTCGAGCGGGATTGGTAATTTTTTAATAATTTGAATTTTTTTATAATTTTTAAATGTATTAATGACGATAAAATAATATTCTATTCTCTTATTTTTTGACATGTACTAAGTATTTTAAAATTTTTAATATTTGCGCACTGCCAATTTAGAAGTAGATTATGAGGAATAATGTATATAATTTAACACCAATTATTTATTTTACCACATTCTTGAAAATAAAGTACTATTGTTATTATCATTTTATAAAATTAAAGCACATTTGAGTCAGGGGCTTTCCTCGCAATCAATTTATTTCATTAATCCTACGTATACCATTTTGTTTATGTTCTTTGTACAACCCTTATGTTTTCGCTCGATGACGCAATCACGCGGTGTACGCGGGAATCTCGACTCTCGGCGCGCGTTCATAGATACCTTTTCTTCTTGCAGCGACTTTTGTTTGTCGGTTTTGGCTATTATTATTACAGCGATTCGAGCGTTTCTATGGGAGTGATGTATCTGTTACGTAGTAACTATTAACTAATCTGTGACTTGACGACAAACTCTGGACCTTAGAATGGACAGCTCTGGACATTATAGCGGCATACTCAATATATTTTCCAGTTTTTTTTGGCTCAGCTGAGATCAGCCACACCGAGAACATTCAAAAATAGGTTATATGCAAAATGTATTGCTATCGCGCTTTGGCCCCGAGCAACCGAACTTTACCGAACTGAACGCGATAGGGACAGCTGCAGCTCGAACCGAAAATATCTATGCAATGTCCCCTGTTTTCTTCGCCAAAACTAGACCGATTCAATTTTTTCTATTCAAAATTAAAGAATGGCTTTATCTGTATTTTTTCCATGTTTTGCTTTTTTATATATTCTTGTTAAATTTGTTTTCTGGATGTTTGAATATAGCCGAAAGTCAGACCGGTTTTTTTGAAGGTCTTTTAATAATTAACTTAATAAAAAAAGGAAAACATACGAACATGCCAATAGTGGCGAATAATTTTATTGGAAAAAATTGAGCAACTATCGCAATTATCCAGGAAGAAAACAGGGGACTACCTTTATATGGAGAAAAAAAAACCGGCCAAGTGCGAGTCGGACTCGCGCACGAAGGGTTCCGTAGGTACCACTGACTAGGTAAACAACAGTAGGTACACAAATTTCATATTTATTATTAAAGTAAATATACCTACAATTAAGTATTTTGTGAATATTTCAAGAGCTTACCTGTTGGTACCATTTATTAATGTCGAGCAAAAAAGGGCAATAATCGCGTTTGTTGTATGGGAGCCCTTAAATATTTACTTTATTTTGTTTTTAGTAAGTATTTGTTGTTATAGTGGCAATAGAAATACCTACATAATTTGTGAAAATTTCAACTGTCTAACTAAAGCTATCGCGGTTCTTGAGATACAGCCTGACAGACGGACGGACGGACGGACAGACAGCGAAGTCTTAGTAATAGGGTCCCGTTTTTACCCTTTCGGTACGGAACCCTAAAAACGCCCCGTACGATTTCCAACATGGGTCTGAGGGAGGATATTGAATCGTTAGATAAAGTCTGGCCAACGAAAACATTCCTTAGGATACGGCTCCAAAGGACATGACCAGTAATCGCCCTTCAATTCGGCAATATGTGCAGGATAACTGCTTTTACATTATTATTTATAAAATAAACATTAATTTACTGTGGTGTTATTATTTCAAATAAAGCCCAGAATATTAGAATTTAAATTAATAAGTACATTATTACTTCCGCTTCACGCATTCTTTCGGATGCGTATACGACCATATCGTATATAGATTTAGGATCCCGCTAGTATAGTGACGTTCCATAAAGATGGGGAAAATTAAATTATCACGCAGATAATTTAGATCAAGTAAATGTCACTGTCGTGTTTTTTCATCATTCCTTAATAGACTTTTTTAGAAACGGATTCTTATTAAAATGAAACGATAGGTAGGTTAATCCTTTTTCCATTGTGTGCAAGTTTTTACCCCGTTTGAAACTAAAGAAAAACAAAGATACGTGCATACATTAGTGCTGACCGGAAATTGCCACCATCTTTTCGGAGATTTGATAATGAAATATCGATTTGAGAATAAGCAAGAAAATCGGCAAGTAGGTACTTTAATATTATGTTAACCGAAGTGTGAAGTTCGTACTTTTCTTCTGATGATATATTTAATTGTATTAGCTAAAAAATAATCGTTTTATTTTAGCCTGTTATCAGTATTCCTTTTTTTTATGTTTTTTCATGACAAAGTAGACAATGTTTTTTGTAGATTTCATTAAATATCTTTAGATTATTTTGTAGGTCAAACTGCCAAATGTCAAAGCAATGTCTTTCGCTTTAATTACCTAAAAAAGTGATAAGATTTACTAAGATACAACAAAAATCAAATAAGCCTAAATGAATGTGTAGATGCTGAAGAAGTTATAGCTTTCAGAATATTATTCATAAACTATATTGCAACAGGTGTTAGCGCCATCTTGTGTGTAAAAGGAGAGTTATTTAGCAAAAACTTATCTTCAATTTTCTCTGGACTCTCGGCTTTCAGAGTCTAGAAACTTTTTTGCTGTAAACTATGGGGCATAACAATTCTAAAAGTAGCACCATATTTGCTGCACATTAATATTAAATGCCTAGGCTAGCGCCCATATTCGCACTGGTCATGTCCTTTAAAAAATTTGCTGTCGACACCGACAACACACTGAATCAACGCAGTTGATACAAAAAACATGTATGGTACTTAGTTATATTTGTTAAAAAGTGTCAAGTGTCAGACTCTAGGTACTTAATAATACGCTCGGGACCATAAGCGCCCATTTTGACCACACATGGATTAATAAAAGAAACGTTAATTTTAATAAACATTTACTTAAGTCACCAGCACTTACACCTAGCACTGTGATAATAAGTATAAATAATTTATATACAAACAATCTTAAAAGCGTTAAGTACCTACTTAAAGTACACGTTTAAGGGTTAAGAGAAGGAATATAAAACTAAAACATTTCACACGAAACCTATCTAAACGAATATAGTACAAATTCATTACACATTAACTAGGTATTGTAACACAAAATAGGTCATATACAAAGTGACCAGACTCTTTTTAAAAATAAAAGTTATTGTGGCAAAAAATAGGCCAATAAATTACAAAGTGACCAAACTCTTTTGAAAAATAAAATAATGTTTAATCTGTGCGGAAATACTTAGTACAGTCGCGACCAAAAAGCAAACACATTTCACATGAAAGAAATCCCTTTGTCACTATTCTCTCTAATCACTAATCTCAATGTGTTGAATCATCAATTTAAAGTGATCATACCCGAGGTGATGTATATCGACCTCCAGCAGTCAAAGATGACCTATAAGGAGAAACCCACATACAAAGATGATTTGTTGCTTTGTTTGTAGCTCAAAACGTAACAAACAGACCGACGATTAGGTAGTACTGAATTGTATTGTTGTAAATTTTGTTTTAAAACAGACTTTTTAGTAAATACAAAAATATATTGGAAGTTTTAGCGTGGGTAGTGGTATCGCTTTGTGGGCCCTACCTATCACGCGCGCCCATAAGGGCAGTGAGAACACCGGGGGGTTTAGTGGGTAGGCCCGGCACTCTGCCGTCTAGCTTACGTAGTAACTATTTAGTAATGGGTGTAGTAATAGGTGTAGAGTCAATTTTTTTTTCATTTGACTTGTATTTGCACACATCTTAATAATGGTTGGGGTGTGTGTACATACAAGGATTAAATAATTTAGTTAATTAGATTCTTGGTTGAAGAATTTTTGGTTTTTTTGACGTCAATAAGTGCCTGTAAAGGTCTATATTGAATAAAGATTTTTGAGTTTGAGTTTAATCTGTGGTCTAGCCAACGGTGGGCACGGTGCGGCGGTCACGCATTCCCCTCGAAAAAATAGCTACACGTGGTCATGGGCCTAATTCTGCTGGCGTTAACGCGCTTATGGCGTGTCAATAACGCTTCAATATCATTGCTTTTAGAGACAGTTAAGAGGACAATTACAAAAAAAAACTCGCAGATTAAGGTTTTTCTTCGTTAAAATTGTATACCTTTCGTTGGACGCAATAAATAACATTTACTTGATAAAACTAAGTAGTTCATATAGGTACTTATAATAATAAAGCAGTTTTTAGATTACTCGTTTCTCAACTTAGTAAGTAATACAGTTATTTTCCCGAAGCATGCTTAGGCAAAAGCTCACGCGGACTGGACTGAATTCTAATTTTCACGTCTCGTCATGAAATAGTAAAATACCGTTAAAAAAGATGCAATCATGTGAAATTAGAAGTAAACTCGGCTTAGAAATACCTACATTAGATACAAGCATATTAATCTGTTAATTTGGAAGCGATTAGACAGAGAGATCCGACATCAACCGTGACGTCATTGTTGAGTACGGCCATGCCATATAAACTCCATGTAAACTTGGTTGTTTTTATAGTCTGTCACTACGAAAAAATGCACCACGAAAAGCATTTAACAGTGACAAAAAAAGTTTCATTGAAATGCTATAAAGGTACAATAACAAAACGTTAAAATTAGCAGAATTGGGCCCGCAATGTTGTTGCTGAACAAAGGAATATGTATACAGGAGGATCTTTAAATACTGTTAAATTTACACACATATTATTTAGTAACTGTGATAGGTACAGTCACGATCATCAATTTGGAAATTCTCTAGAAGATTTTAAAACACCAAAACGCAATAGTGATCGAAATTAGTTTTTAAATGTTACAGACGATTCTTAGTGGGCCCTGTGTGAGTCTTCATCAGCTGTGTTCATTGTTAGCATCCTCTACCAGCGAGGGCGCCACCAGCACCAGAGCATGGTGACCATTGACCTCAGACCAAAGAAACCAAAGGACATGAAATACCTACAAAAAAAGGGGGGGCAATAATGTAATGGTGGTGCTCTAAGATGGCGGAAAAGACTAGGGACGCCGCATCCAATATTACAAACTTATGATGTTTTTCTTTATACAGTTACAGCATTAAAAAAAATAAGTATTGACGTCACTATTATTGACTTTTACTATTTGATTTTAATTTCCATGTTGCTGTTACTAACATATTAAAATGAGGGAAACTATGACTCTACTGAGTACTGACCGTGTAAACTAAATGGTGTACAGAAACAACTGAAGCGTTGTAGCTGAATTGCTACATTCAATAGGCTATTTGACAACATTGAAAATATACTAGAAATTATGGTCATCCTTTTAGAAAATAGGATTAAAAAAACATAATTTATTTTATTTCACACTAATTGATGTTTATTTTTTGGATATTTCGCGAAATAAATTTCGAATAATTTTTTATATTTTATCTGTGTCGGAAACGCCCTGATTGGACGTAACTCTGGTGACGTCACACGCAAGTAAACACGGATTCCTACTAGTACTATCTTACTAACTTGTTTACTTGCGTGTGACGTCACGAACGTCATGTTTGCCGCCATTACAGAAACAGCGTTTTTACCGCGCTTTTAGAAAATTAAACTTTATTATTGATTTTTATAGATAAATAGATTGATTTTTATAGATAAATAGATCTGATTTCCCGGAAATATTACTGTGGTATGCATATTATAACATATGGAATAATTTAAAATTTCTAAAATTAGTCAAATAGCCTATTCCCTTCAAGTGACGTAGACATTTTTGCACATCAACAGATTTCATTATAATTAATCTCTTCTATGACTGATTGCAGATAGATGAAACTATATATTATAAAATGTTTTTTCTTAATGTTATAAGGCAAATACAGTACTTCAAGATTAATAATGGGCCATTGGCTAACTTTATGTCTCCGAAGATGACACATCTAGGCAGCATAATAATATACACCGCAATTTTTGTCATAACTAAAAAATAAACTTGTATATTAATAATATACTTAATAATAATCATATAGAGCTGCTCTTGTGATTATAAATGATTTTAAGGGCCAAACTAGTTTTTGTCCATTGTCTTTGATAAAGTAAGAGACAATTTTTGACGACACAGTTAGCGCAGAGGTTGAGTAATCGCCTACTGCGCAACGGGTCGCGGGTTCGATGCCCGTACGGGACAAATCTTTTGTATGGCCTACAGAAATTTGTTCCGGTCTGGGTGTATGTGTGCATGTGATATTCTATGTTTGTAACTGCACCCACGACACAGGTGTAAAATCCTAGTGAGGCGATGTTTTATATATTAAAAAAATTGTTTCCAATGCCCTTTATTAATCTTGATGTACTGTACTTGATTTAATGTTAAATAAGACAACCTATTGTTAATTATCCTTTATGTCATTTGACACTACTTCCTTGGACATTGATAATATTTTATCTGTGTTAAGGTTAAGTGATTAATTAAACATAATACACAATGCCTGGGCATTTTCAAAAATTACTAACATGAGAAGCGACACAATCAATTCCAAACAAATTAGAAGTTGTTATTCCCCTAATCTTATCAATTATTTCTCATCGAAATAATTAATTTGCCTTAGCATTATATACAATGTCTATTACAGTTATTGGTACTATGCTATTGGTTCCCAAATGCCCCCACAGGTTACGAGATAAGTTTTGTTAATATTAATATGTATAAAATCTTGTGGAAAACGTTATAAAAACAGCACCTTACTTATAAAATACTGTGTTCTGCACTAAAATAAACACTTTTAATGTTAAAGTCAGCTACATATTTGGTTTTCTACCCCAAGGTTTTTTTCCTTCTATAGTATTATTCTTGTGGTTAATAAATGTTTACTTTCTTTCTTTCTTTCAAGGTTAAATTCAGTTTCGCATCATAAAACAATTCATTTTGTTAAGCTTTCCAATAACTGCAGTTACTAAGGTACCTAACCATAACAATACTTTAGTACACTGTCACATAGTAGCTCAAAGCACTTTACTCAAAATTCAAATAAGAATGATGATACACACAACTCATCTGGTTCAGACTTTATTCCCATATTTTTATTGTAGAAGTTTGATCATACTCAAGGCAAAATGATGTGGGCCTAAGACAAAAAACCGCATGCCAAAATCAATAAAATAATTATTATTTTCAAACCATGCATCAATGAATAGACAAACTGGTATTGAGATCAATTGGATGAACATTTCTGGTGGCCTTGCTTCAATCTAATTAACCTAAACAGACTGTGAAATCAATAGAGATATTAACTATGTGGAAAACATACATACTTACTGTGATTGTGATTGATACATTGATACATACATATTGTGATAATATTGTGATTTCTGCCGAATAAAGTATCTTGTCATGTTGTGCTGTTTGATATTTTGACACTGATCACATCATTTTTAGTGTGAACTAGCTGTGCCCGTGGCTTCGTCCGCGTGGAATAGTAACTTTTGGCAGCATTTTTATTATTGTAGGTAATTTTTTTAAAGATCTTGATAAAAAGTAGCCTATATTATACCTTATATAATTAGCTATCTATTAGTGAAAGTCCCGTCAAAATCGGTTCAGCCGTTCCAGAGATTAGCGGGAACAAACAGGCACAGACAATTTTTTAAAAATTGTGTTTTTGTTATTGCTAACTGATATTACATTCATACCCATTTAGTAAAAACTTGTTATTTTGACGTTACAAACAGACACTTCAATTTTATTTATTTGTATAGATAATATTAAGAAATATTGTTGTGTAAACAAATATTGCTGTGTCACAGTATTGACAAATTTTATTGTAAATGTTGGTACTTCATTGGTACGGATGGTAGCTAAAAAATTTGGACGATTCAAAAACTTTCTATCAAGTCATATTTGAATAAAGAATATTTTGATTTTGATTCTGTCAGAATGTTATTGCAAAGGAAAATCAACTGCGTTGTTTTATGACGCAAAACTGAATTTTAGCCTTAAGGTGGTAAATCTCTTTTCTGGTTGACTATACCTAATATTAATAAGCAAGACATCATAAAGACTCACCTGTACATGCTATCATATAATAACATCAACATAAATCCAAAAGCACCACTATTATCTATTTTATCAACTGTTTTACATGAGTACCAGGGTGAATAATGGCAATAGTCCATCGGATCAAGTAATGTTTTTTACTTTAAGGTAGTAAATCTCTTTTTTGGTTGACTATACCTAATATTAATAAGCAAGACCATATTTATCATTATGATTCAGTTTTTGTTGTTAATATGGATAAACTGAATCTCAAAACCTTTGCATAGCTTGAAAACATTGTATTCTTATAAAAAATTGAACGTCATAGTTTTTATATGCAAGGTTGTCTAAAAACAATTAGTATCAACAATGTCACACATTTACCCTCAAATTGAACTTCAATTGCAGATGCATACTTGTAAATGTTTAGTTTTGTCACAAATAACCAATAAATCATGATATGACTAATGTCATAAATTGCTTTATAAGTAAGAAAGCTAAAATATAATTTGTAACTTAAATGTGATGTATTATAATACAATCGTTTTTATAGTAACGAGAAAATTATTCTTGATATTGTTCCGTTGATTAATAGATCAAATGGTATTTTATCAGAGTAATCAAACATATTTAAAATAGTGACAAAAGTTTAAGAACACCAGCAGCTTTTTCCAGCTTACATTATATCATACAATTAATATAAATAATTAATTAAATTTACCTACCATTTAAACTATATTCAATAGGAACCACCCTATTCATTCAATTGTGAAATATTCATGAAATCTTTTCAAATATAATTATGCTAGAGTTTGAAAGAACACAGTATAATTTCAGTTTAAACCACAATACAAATATATCATTTGAAAATAAGAAACTTTGTAACTATGTATAGTGTAACTAGATATAATAGGTGTAACGCATTCCAAATACAAAATTTAACACCATCAACAATTTTAACATAAAGATTTGTGAATATCCACGAATTTGAGAATGAGGGGGTTGTTTAAAGAAATCATAACCTTTTATGAACACGGTTCAGGTGGCTCACAAGTGATCCCTTCGCCTTAAACTTCAGAGAGCAGTAGTCACACTGAAATGTGACACTCTTGAATGTGTGTTTGTTTTGTAGATGCTTAGCTAACTGCTCCTTGTTCATGAACTTTTTCTGGCATTTCAGGCAAGCGTTCTCTTGCATAAGCTGCTTCAACTTTAGGTGTCTGCGTAAACAGTAGCGAGACTTGAATGTGATAGCGCAGGACTGGCATTTAGACTTGCTTTTTACTTGGTGGTTGGTTTGACAGTGTGTATCCAAGTTGCTTTTCTTCGAAAACACGATTTGGCATTCATTACACTCGAATGTAGCCTGTTGCTGCTGCAGCTCGTGGTTGGACGTCATGTGGCGGAAGTAATGACTGTTCTGTGTGAACTTCAAGCGACAGTACTGGCAGGTGTAAATGAACTTTCTCTCGTCGACGGCTTGTAAAGTTGGATCCTCAACTTTGCGGGTCTTGATCACAGGTCTTGTTATTCTAATCCTAGGACCGCTGCGCACTGGTTTCTTATTCATAACTATGCCGATGTACACTGATTGCGACAACTTTTACACTAGCATCGCTCGACAACACAATTTTTTATGATTCTTAATTCACACGTAGGCACTTGGACGGAATTGAAAAACGTACTCGTCTAAGCGTTTAGATCGCTCTCAAATGATCCAAAATCAATAATTCTCGATGGATTCTACTAAAATATTTAATTGTTTGATGGTGAAAATATTTCTTATGATCACTTCTCGAGGTAACGTGAGACCAAAAAATTGGACAAATTGACAAACAACAACCAAACTCAACTTGACGTTGACGCACTTATGGAGCGTTCAGAAACGAAAGTTTTTTTTTACAGTTTTTTTACCCTACGCCCGCCGGCCGTTTAGAAACTAGCCTGAGCGAAACCGAGGGTAGCCGAACCGAATAATTCACCCAGTCCGTTCCAAAACAATCTGTCAAGTGCACTGAGCCACTGACCGGTGCGAATTTTAGCCCCTAACCCTGCCGGACTGTCGATAAACTTTACCTGGGACTGTCATCTTGGTTGTCAAGGTGTAAATACGTGTGATTGAGTTTATTCCAAATTTAGTGAAATTTACATTATTGCTATTTTCGTTTTTGTGTTACCTTTGGCTTATTTGTGAAGTGTTCCGGCCTGTGTAAGTTTTTTGTGTGCCTTTTTCTGCCTAGGTGAGATCGACGACTATGTCGTCGATCTCACCCGAACCTCCTGACCCTGACCCGGACTCAGTGCCGCACAACATTGGTGAGGAATTAGTTTTAACCAGCGATGTCCTTACTGACTCCCGTGCTAGTCGAAAAAGGTCAAATATAGAAGACTCGTCAGAAATCCCAAGTAAAATTAATCCTTCTGGAAGCAACCCATCTCAGTCAATACAACATGTTTATACACACCCAAGTTTGACTGAAACTAAGAAATACTCCAACTTGGATAAAGGTCCCTTTTTGGTACATGTTTCCCGGTTAGAACCGCATCCAAAAGCTGGAACCACTATCAATCCCATTCTCTTTGGTAAATTACTAGTGAATGGAAATATAAAAAATATTGTCAAACAGGGAATTAAAAATGTGGGTAGAAACCGCATCTCCGTTCAATTCATAAATAGTGATGATGCTAATACCTTCATTTGTAATCCAATCCTGGCCTCCAAAAAATTTACTGCCATTATTCCCTCTTTTAACATCACCCGCATGGGAGTTGTTCGTGGCGTCCCAACAGAGTGGTCTATGGAAGAATTTGTAGACTGTGTTGAAATACCAGATGGTTGTGGTCACATTCTTAAGGCTAGACGATTAAATAGGAAAACCTACAAAGATGGTACCCCAGAGTGGGTGCCAACTCGGACAGTTGTAATTACTTTTAGCGGTCAAATTCTACCATCCAAAATTTTCTGTTATTATTCAGCACTTTCAGTAGAACCATATGAACTACCGACTATTCAGTGCAACAACTGCTGCAGGTTTGGACATGTTAAAGATAAATGCCGATCCCAACCCAGATGTTACCGCTGTTCCAAGTCCCACCAAGGCATGGATTGCTCTGTCTCTGAAGACTCAGCGACATGCCTTTACTGCTCAGGAAAACATTTCGCAACAAACAGATCTTGTCCCGAACATACAAGACAAAAGTCAATAAAAACGACAATGTCTCAAAACAATGTGTCATATCCAGAAGCTGCCGCCCTTTTTCCACCAGTTCGGCAATCCTATTCAAACATAGTTAGGGAATCACCCCAAAATAAAACTCTTCCAATCCTTTGTCCTTCCCCTATTAGTACACCTCCCCGTCCTCCTTACTCCCCTCTCACTCCCCGTGACCCACAGCCGCACCCATCTCACACACATGTCACCCCTAAACGTAATTGCCATTTAGAAAATAAGGGATATGACAGAGAGTTTCACAGTTCCTTGACAAACTTTTATAATCCCCCAGAACCTGATAATGGGGTAATGTTTAGGTCACAATCCCCTATAACTTCTAATTCCCAAATATCTTCGCATTCTGTACATTATTTAGATTCTTTGCTAACAACCATTTTAAAAATTATGGACAAGTTTAATAATATCTCACCACCGCCCAACGTTGCCCACAAACTTAATCAACTAATGGAGATTATCTATAAAATTCCATCTAATACAATGGAATGCACGTAGCATTCGCCCTAAAAAACATGACATTCTTGACATGATTAATAGATTCAGGCCTGCTGTTTTTGCTATTTCTGAGACATGGCTTTGCCCCGATTCTCATTTTAGAGTTCCAGGGTATGTCTGTCTTCGGGATGACAGAGACGATGGGTATGCTGGAACAGCTATCTTGATAAATAGGAACTTAACTTTTTCACGCATTCCTCTCCCAAATATACCAGAAGGTATTAATGCTGTTGCAGCAAAAGTCTCCAACTTAATTATTCTATCAATTTACATTCCTAATCCCAATATAATTACTATTTCTGACTTACATTGTCTCTTTTCCCATCTATCCCCTCCATTTGTAATAATGGGTGATTTTAACCTCTCCCACATTATTTGGGGTGGTCCCCATTACGACCCTCTAGCATGTGAATTAGTAGACCTGATGGACACAATGAACATTTGTCTGTTGAATGACGGTTCCCCAACCAGATGCACTGCTCCAAATGCTAACGCCAGTGCTGTTGACCTCACAATGTGTTCAACTGATCTGTTCTCCAGATTTTCCTGGAGTGTTCTATCTGAAACGTATGACAGTGATCATTATGTGATCTCAGCGTCATTGTCCATCCCCACACCTGAACGCAGATCTGTACCTCCACTACTAAAATACAAACTTAGTGGAGCCAACTGGGACTCTTATTCTACAGACTCTGACATTAATATCTTGTCTACACCTAGAGATAGCACTGTTAGTCTCCAAGAACAATATGACCTATTTATTTCCTCATTAGAGGAAGCAGCCAATCAAAATATCCCTTTGAAAAAACATAAAGTAGGCGGTAAAGTCTCTCCACCTTGGTGGGACTCAGAATGCACCGAGATGCTAAAGCGTCGCAGAGACGCAGAGTCGAAATACTGCAATTCCATTTCAGTTGAAAACTACATCAACTTGAAAAAAATAACAGCCATTACAAAGCGTTTTTAAAAAAAAAAGAAAAAGTCAGCCTGGGTAAACCTATGTGAAAACCTATCCCCCCGTACTCCAGCTACGATTATTTGGAGGCTCATCAAGCGGTTTAGGGGTTGTTTTTCTGTTCCATCAGAATCAAATGATCATAATATCTGGGTCGAGGATTTCTTACATAGGTTGGCCCCTTTCTTTCCCTCCATCCCTTTAACAACCCTTTTACAATGTCTGAACTCCTGTCAGTTCTGGAGCAATTAAAGGATTCTTCCCCTGGTTTAGATGGTATTCCATACTCTTTTATCTCAAAGGCTGGGGAATTTACCAAACGGATGTTTCTGGATATAATAAATAAATGTTTTGATTCAGGAAATGTTCCTAGGTCCTGGAAAATTCAATTAATAATACCCATATTAAAACCAGGTAAAGACCCCACTAAAGCAGAGTCTTACAGACCAATAGCTTTATCTTCCACCCTATGTAAAATCATGGAACACCTACTTAAAAGAAGATTGGTCTGGTATGTGGAGCATAAAAACATCTTTAGCACCACCCAGTTTGGCTTTAGGAGAGGAATGAGCACCATGGATAATTTGGCTATTCTGTCCACTGACATCAGGACCGCTCTATCTAAAAACCAATATCTAGTTGGAGTATTTCTGGATATCTCCTCAGCATACGATAATGTAATTCTTCCGGTGCTCAGGCAGAAAATGCAGCAGCTGAGCATTCCTGAGAGGCTTACACATTTTATATGCAATCTACTTATGGATAGATCAATTCAGGTTCGTTCCCGTGGTGATCTTTCCTCTCCAAGACAGATTTGGAAAGGCCTACCGCAAGGATCAGTATTGAGCCCACCTTTATACAACATTTACACTTGTGATTTGGACAAATGTGTGGACTCTTTTTGTAATATTCTGCAATATGCTGATGACATTGTCCTGTACACAGCTTCATACTCCATAGAAGATGCAGCTAGACAACTCAACCAGGCATTATTTTATTTGAAAGACTGGCTGGTCGACCATGGTCTCAGCATATCAGTTGACAAAAGTAACACAGTTATTTTTACCAGAAGACGATCATTCCCAAATATTGATATTAAATTTGGTCATCAATCAATTCTAAAGAGTACACAATTTAAATTTTTAGGAGTAATTTTAGATAAAACCCTATCCTTTAAACCTCATCTTAATTACATTAAAAACAAGGCTGAAAAATCCCTTAATGTTTTGCGCTGTCTGTCAGGAGTTTGGTGGGGAGCTCATCCGCGTACACAAAAACTTCTTTACAATGCCATAGTACGTAGTCTTTTTGAATATGGTTCCTTAATACTAGAGCCCTGCAACAAAGAAGCTTCACTAGCTGTAAATAGAATTCAGTTCAAGGCATTACGCTTGATACTTGGTGCAATGAAGTCATCTCCTACCAATGCCCTTCAAGTTGAAGCAGCTGATCCCCCACTGAGTCTACGTAGAAAATTCCTCTCTGACAAATATTTATATAAGGCCTTTCAAAATTTTAATCACCCCTTAATCTTTAAATTAAAACAATTGGACTCGGTTATCCCCCAAAACAATTACTGGTCAAATAAAGATTATCCAAACTTAATAAGAAGTCTTCACAAAATATTAAAACTTAACTTTAATTTTCACCAAATAAATTCACAAATTTTAACAACAATTTCTTTTAACGCCCTTCTATACAAACCAAAAGTTATTTTAGATTTAGGTATTGATAAGTACTCTTCTGGTGCCAATACTCTACTTCTAGAGAAAATTGACAGAAATTGGAGGGACTCCCAAGTTCTTTTTACAGATGCTTCCAAGTCGAGTGATGGTGTTGGTGCAGCTGTTTTTTTCCCAAAGCGCAACATATTTTTAAAGTATAAATGTCCATCTTTAGCTTCTATATTCACAGGAGAGATAGTGGCAATATATGAGGCCATAAAATTTATTCACTCCCACAATTTCCAAAAATCAATTATTTTTACAGATTCCCTTAGTTGCCTTAAGGCTCTATCCTCCAACCTCTTTTCAAATAATAACAGATCCCCACTAATTTTACTTACTAAACAGCTGCTGTTTGATTGCCACGAAAATAACCTTTCTATCGCTCTAGCCTGGATCCCTAGCCACTCAGATATAGCTGGTAATGATGTTGTAGATGCTTCTGCAAAGGACGCGGTTCTAACTGGCTGTAATGAGCACTTTAAAATCTATTTACAAGACCTTTGTTCATTGGCTAGAGTAGACCTCATGGCAGATTGGAAGAAATGTTGGGATAAATCTAAAACTTCCAAGGGAAAATATTACAGTGACATTCAACCTGACATACCTTCTAAACCCTGGTTTTCCCATTATCCTTCCACTGATAAACGTGCTACCTCAATTATAAGCAGGTTAAGACTTGGACACTCATGCACTCCTCTCCATCTTTATAAAATTAATATACGGGACTCTCCTTTATGTGACTGTGGCACTGAGGAAGGATCTACCGACCATGTATTGTTCAACTGTCCACAAAACCCTTATTCATTATATGATATATTGCCTCCCTTTATTCCGCGTCCTATAAATGTCAAGTCTCTTTTAGCTATGTTAAATTACCCCATTATTAAAATCCTTTGTAAATATATCTCCACTTGCAACATCAAACTATAACCGTACTATGCTTTCTGTATGTGCTACCTCTATGTTCTATGTTGTGACGTTTTGTTTTGTCCCTTTTCCAGGTAACCCAAAACAAATTTATTGACACATTTGGCCACATTGATACTATAAACTCTAAAAACAGTATTTTATCCAAAACCGGAGATTGGCAGTAATGGTTGTCACCACGACCGATTGCCATAACTTTTAAAGAAGAAGAAGAAGAACTTTACCTGTCGTTCAGAAATATAATTCTCTTTCTATCGGGCAAATATGACTGGTTCGTCGGGCGGCATTTACAAACACAAATGGTCGCAATCGGGTAAAAATTACGACATTGTTCATAGCTCCCTTTTTAAAAACATTGACATTTTTATTATTTTTTTTACATTATTTTATTTATTTGTACTAAGTATAGGGTCACCTGGTAAACAGAGGCGCGCTCAGAGAGTTCGCGCGAAGTCGGCGAAGTACAACTTTTCGCTCTAACCCCGTTCAATGCCTTTGAGCGTGACAACCGGGTGAACCCGTTCAAGACCTTAGAGTGTTGGCGCGAGTTACAACCGAACAACCATCGAATTTGATGGTTGTAAAACGCTCTGACGTTTATTACTGAAATATTCTTACGTGATTGGATGATATTGGCGGCCATATTCTATAATGTCATCTACTAGAAAGAGAGAGAAATAAAAAACACGTGAAAGAGGGAGATAAAAGATTTGGTTGCTGCAATCCGTTCAACGCCTCTGAGCGAGTTAAAAAACAACCGGACAACTACACCCCAGAGGCTCTGAACGCGCCTCAGTGGGTCACTTTTTTATCACTCATATCTTTCAGTAAAAAATTGAATCTATGTATTATATATTTCATCTACTTTCAGAATATAACTAAATCATTGGCCTACAATAATAAAGAAAGGAGTACTTAAATAAGTTTTTTTTTAAATATGGAAATTGACCCACTGTGCACACTAGGTAGTAAACAGTGAATCATCATGGTTAACAGTGGGTCTAATTGTTTTGTGGTATATGATTTTGACTATAACTAATTTTGTTAAAAATTTCAAACTTACAATAGATACATTTTGACCCTGTTAATACACAGTAATAATAACAAAAATAATTGATCTACCAATTTATTTTCTAGTTAATGCATGCTTGTATTTATTATTGATGTATTATCATGTGTAAATTTGATTCACTATGTACACAGCGGATTGATTCATTGTGTACTGTCATTAAGGCGCTGCACATGATTTTGCCACGGGAATTAACATAAGAGAGGAAGGGAGAAAGAAACATTTTATAACAGGCGAATTTATAAGTTTAAACTGTTTTGTTATTATTTAGTTCTTTATTGTGCTTATAAACAGCCTATACTACAGTGAATACAAGTTATACAAGGGTGGACTTATCTCTGAGAGAGTTTATCTATCTATCTTCCAGCCAACCCAAATGGACAAATTTTAAGACTTTCTAGGAGATCATCGTTTGGCACCGACTTCAATATAGAAGTGTGATGTTGTCTGTACCTATTCTTATATTATTTTCAAGTTTTCAGTGTTTTTGAAGTCGGTTTTAATTTTTTGTAAAATATTTTTTTATAGAATTCTCAACGTCGGGGGTATCAACGCCTACGTTATTGTGAAAAAATACTCGTGATCTCCCATTGGCCCAAGAAGTTGAAAAATTTGGCCAAAGCTTTATAGTGATGCCTCTTACGTACCATAGGTCGCAAAGTGTTAGTTTGTCATCATCTATTAAAACTAAAATAAAGTTAGTTTTGAGTTTTAAAGAACAGTTAAGAAAATATACCGGCGGGGGTCAACTAATTGCATCGGTGGCATGCGATTAGGGGGCTCCTATTCACGTCTGGCTGTCCGTCAACGTGTCTGACGAATGGCCTTAGGGGAGAGCGCAGAGTCGTGTAGATCCCTAAGGCAAGGCTGGTGGACTATCCTTCTCGAGGTTGTCGCCCGTTTTGTTCTATAGCCATCTGCTATAGATATAACCAAAACCTCCAGCCGAACCCCGCCCCCCAACTATACTCCTATCCTAACCGACATTCCTATTCCCTTCCCCGTACCTATTCCGACGACGTAGGAGTTTAGTCTACAATGAGCAAAAATCAAAGAGAAAGTAGACTACCCCAGGAGGGTACCAGAAATGGAGAGTCCCTCCCTGAGCTCGGCTCAGCCTCAGTGGCTGAGACGAGCTCAGGCCGCCCCTCGTATTCTGGGGGGGGCAAGTTTGCGCGTTTGTCCATCGAGTATAGCGGGGGTGCCTATGGCATCTCCAATCAGGGCTCACCGAAAGGCGGGTCCAAGGAGCCACAGAGCTCAACCTCAAGGGGGAGGTCCGACGTTCCTCGCAGTGCGCCGGGCCCCGGGGAGAGGGCTACTGAAGGGAACCGTAAGGAGCTCACAGGGTCCTCTCACCATAAAGGCTCGGTGCCTGCAGGAAAGCCAAGGCTTTTAACATTAGGGAACGTAGGGACTGGGCTCGAGAAATCGGGTCCCGCGTCAGCTATCTTCGCCTCATACTCTGATTCTGTGGGGGCTGGCGGGCGGGGTGGTGCGGCTGAGGGGCCCACTATGGGCTCTTTGGTCGGACCATCTGGCGCGCCGGCTGCCGCGGGATCGGGGGGAGGTAAGAAGAAGAATAGGAGTGGGTCTGCCAAGATGCGGGCTCGTCTTTCAAGGCAAAAGGCAGAGGAGGGGCTGCCCGGGGGTGGTCCTGCGCTCAAGCGTGGTAGGGAGGCCCTCAGTGATGACTCGCGAGCCGGCGGTCAGGGAGGACCGAAAAGGGCCAAAACCCACGGTTATGGCACATATCGGGACGCTCTCGAAGCTGTCAGGCTGGCGGTCATTCCTGAGGGCTACCCTAACACATACTTGGTGGAGGGGGATCAGGAGAGGCTCATGGAACTTGTCACTGAGAAATTCATGGCCTCTGATGACCCCCCTCCACGATGCGTACTAGGGCAGTCGGTGACCACAGGAGTAGTCTTTGTGAAAACAAACGTTTGTGCAAACGTCCCAGGGATGAGCATTGGAGAGGTGAAGGTTAAGGTGGTCGATGCTGCGGCTGTTCCGAAGCCAGTCAAAATGGCTTGGAGGAGCCGCAACATGAGATTGATGGACCCGAAAGAGGCTTGCAGGGCACTTCAGCGATACAACCCGTCACTGAGGACGACTGACTGGAAGGTCGTCAACACGAAAGTGGAGGGGACCCGAATCAGGCGGATCGTCCTCATGGACGGGGGGTCCGCTGAAGTGATCAAGCAGGCGGAATATGTCCTGGATGGTTGCTTTGAACTGTGCACATTCAAGCTGCTCGCGGAAACCCCGAGCGGTGCGGGTGTGCCAGGGCAGAGCAACTCCGGGGCGGAAGGGGCTGCAGCTGGTCCCAGTAATGAGGCCAGCAGCAGCATTACCACGACTGAGGCGGGATGTTCGGGCGAGGCGAGGCGGGATGAGGAGGGTGGTACGATGGAGCTGCCCCTGTCACAACAGTCGACAGGGACAGACGACATTTTGGACGACCTGAATCATCTCTGCTTCAAGTTGCCGGAACAACATTCGCCTTAGCTGCACAAATGGAAGACCAAATGCACCCATCAAAACCATCTAGATGGAGGGACTCAGGTGCGTACAAATTAATCTACACCATTGTAAAGCTGCCACTGCCATTCTGGCTAAGCAGCTCAAGGATAATAGATATGACATAGCCCTTATACAAGAACCTTACATATACAAGGGTGATGTTAAAGGCTTAGACAGGACAGGGGGGGTAATTCACTATTGCTGCCTAACCAATGATACTAGGACATGCATTTATGTGAGGGATGGCATTGCTGCTAAACCCTTACGTTCGCTATGTTACAGGGATCTCACTACACTAGAGATCAAGACGGAGGGAGGGAACCCAGCTGAAAGTGTTGTATTAGCCGCTGCGTACCTACCTTATGAGGAAAAAGAGCCAGTTTCTGCATACATTAGAAGACTGTCTGAAACACAGGGGCATAAGAAACTCATCATTGCCTTTGATGCTAACGCACATCACACTGTGTGGGGTAGCTCAGACACGAATAAACGAGGTGAAGACTTACTGGAATATCTGGTAAGTTCATCTTTATTTTTACTCAATAGAGGTACTACGCCCACATTTGTAAACAAAAATAGGGCTCAGGTAATTGATATCACGGTTGCGACAAAACAAACGTTATTATCAATTGACAACTGGCATGTGTCAGGTGAAGTATCACTATCGGATCATAACTACATATGCTTTACGTACAGAACTAACAAAACGTTGGGTACTTTACGACGAAGGAATCCGAGGAATACCAATTGGGATTCATATCGGAGGGACCTAGAATTAGAATTAGGAACCACCACTAACAGGTTGAATTCAATTCCAGAACTAGACATGGAAGCAAACCGAATCAACAGAGGTCTCATAAATTCCTGGACACGCAACTGCCCAGAGAAGGAGACAATAGCTAAGAAGGTACAATGGTGGACACCGGAACTGACTAAACTCAGGCGGGACACAAGAAAAGCGTTTAACGAAGCAAAACGCAAAAAAGATTACTCGGAGTATGCAATAAAACTCACTAAGTACAGTACGAAGTAAGGAAGGCTAAACGCAGGTCGTGGCGTGGTTTCTGTGAATCAATAGAAGCAATGCCAGAAGGCTTGCGCCTTAGCAAAGCCATATCTAAGGCTAAAGCACACCCACTCATAGCAGTGAGAGATGCAAATGGAAGACTGACGGAAATGGGAAACGAAACATTAGCTATTATGTTTGATGCACACTTTCCTGGTTCTACGCCTATTGGCTCCAAGGCAGACGAACAGACCCCTAGACAAAGGCGGAGAACCCATACCACTAGGGAAAACTGGACGTCAGCTAAAAAGGTAGTAACAGAAGAGAGGGTTCGATGGGCAATAAGAAGCTTTCAACCATACAAATCACCCGGCCCCGACGGGATATATCCCGTGTTACTACAACAAAGTGAAACACTACTGGTTCCTATCCTATGCAGACTCTTTAGAGCATGCATAGCTTTTGGACACATACCAGAAGTGTGGACACACATAAAGGTAAGCTTTATACCGAAGCCGGGCAAAGCTGACTATGAACATGCAAAGTCGTTTAGACCGATAAGTCTCTCGTCCTTTCTACTGAAATCAATGGAGAAACTCATCGACAGGTACATTCGGGACGGACCGCTTAGAAAACGGCCATTACAGGGTATGCAATGTGCTTACCAAGCAGGAAAATCAACCGAGACTGCTTTACACTATGTGATCAGCAGGATTGAAAAGGCACTGGATTCAAAGGAGGTGTGCATAGGCGCCTTTCTTGATGTGGAAGGCGCCTTTGATAAGACCACATTTGATTCCATTAGCAGAGCGGCGAGACTACATGGCATCAATGACACCATAATAAGATGGATTAATTGCATGCTAGAGAGCAGAGTCATATCTGCAAGCGTATTAGGCGATACAATGAGCGTCACAACCACCAAGGGATGCCCACAGGGAGGAGTCCTGTCTCCTACACTTTGGTGTCTTGTGATAGATCCGTTGATCGAGGAACTGAACAAAGGACCACTGACCACAGTAGGTTATGCTGATGACATAGTCATCTTGGCTAACGGTAAGGTGCCAAATGTAGTAGCAAGCCTGATGCAGGGGGCACTACAAAGGGTTGAGCACTGGTGCAGAGAGACACATCTTAGCATCAATCCCAAAAAGACAGTGATCATACCGTTCACAAAAAAGAGGAAGCTCAACAACACGAGACATCTAAAACTATACGACTCTGAGATACCATACTCCACAAAGGTGAAATATCTAGGAGTTACCCTGGATAAAGAACTAACGTGGAAGGAACATGTAGACCTCACTATTGAAAAATCCGGAAGGATACTCAATATGTGCCGGTCTACCTTCGGTAAAACCTGGGGTCTCAAACCTAAGATACTCTACTGGATTTACAAAATAATGATACTGCCGGTCATAACATATGGCAGTATTGTCTGGTGGCCAAGAACGAAACTAGTCACATGCAGGGAACTACTAGGTAGATTCCAAAGGCTGGCTTGTATGGCCATTACGGGGGCTTTCAAAACTACCCCTACAGCGGCCTTGGAGAGATTTTTAAATCTCGAACCACTCCACAATGCTGTACAAAGAGAAGCCATGAGGGCACTCTACAGGCTCAGAACTTTGGGAATGTGGAATGCGAACCAGCCACCCACAAAACACACGGCATTCGCGTTTGAAGGAGGCAATCTGCTGCTGAGCATGATCAGCGACAGAATGTTACCTCAATATATTTTCAGACGACTTTTTGAGGTACACATTCCAACAAGGGAGGAATGGGATAAGGGGCTGGCACCCCCTCAGGGGAACAGCATGATCTGGTATACAGATGCATCAAAAATGAAATCTGGTACAGGGGCAGGAATACACTGCAACAAAACTGATATATCGATCAGCATGGGTAAGCTGGCAACTGTGTTTCAAGCTGAAACATGTGCTATCCTAGCCTGTGCACAGGAGAATCTAGACAAGGGTCGCAATGGCCTAAACATCTACATTCTCAGTGACAGCCAAGCGACTCTCAAAGCGCTCCTGTCATACAAAGTGGAATCCAAACTAGTGCTAAATACAATCGAAGCACTGAATAAATTGGGTAAAACCAATACAGTACGTCTAGTTTGGATACCAGGTCACAAGGGTTTCACCGGAAACGAGAAAGCTGACTACCTGGCAAGAAAGGGATCGGAAACACAATTGGTAGGACCGGAACCATTTGTCGGGATCACTCCAAAAATAGTCAGTACGGGTATAAGAACTCAACTGCAAATGAGGCACCAAAGAGAATGGGCCAATCAAAAAGGAATGAACCACGCCAAGCTCTTTATGGGTATGGACAATTGGCTCAAATTTACACTGAGCTCAAGCAGATCCCAGATTCGTCTACTGTTGGGTGCTCTAACCGGACACTTCGCACTAGGATCATGCTAACCAGGATGGGACACGCCAGTTCCAAAATCTGTAGGGCCTGCAAGGAGGGAGAGGAGAGCATGGTGCACCTGCTGTGCCACTGTGACGCCCTAGCTTGCAGGAGACTAAGGCTGACGGGAATTGGATACCCAAAAACCGGAGGCCTACAGGGCCATACCACCGAAGGACATCGTTGAGCTCATGGGCACGACAGACTGGACCGTTGGTGGCGATGGCATTACGGACTAAGCTTTACGGCAAGGGGTAGCACAAAAGATCCATGGTGGGTCGAAGTGCGAAGGCTCAATAATTGGGCCACCCCCACCCGAAGATAAGATAAGATAAGAAATATACCAAACTCCTCCCCGACCAAAACCATTCATGTTACGATGTGGAATTTGCAACTGGCGCAAAGACCGAAAGACAAAGACAGTTTGTGAAATATGCCATAAAAAGTTATGTCGACAGCAATAAATTGTCGCCTACAAGTGAAATATGCTTATATAGATATTAGGCAGTGACCTAAAGAATGATATTAATATTTTGTCAAGTATTTTTGGCGATTTTCAATCTCAATTTACCACTAGTTTTTTTGTAACTGGTACAAAATAAATGGTACTTTTATACCATTTATTTTTGTTAGTATGTGAGAACAAAGAGTCTAGCTGTGACTACTGATGTGATTTTGCACTTTTCTAAAGAAAAAATGAATAAAATTAAATGTTCAGATGTGAAGATTTTAAAGAAAAAGTTAAGCTTTTGTTATTGTTATTACTTTTTAATATTACTTATATGTTGCATCTCTATTAGCCTGTGATGTTGCCTATAAAATAATATTTACATATTTCATTATAAATATTGTTTTTCGTTTATTTTATTTCATTTCGGGTTACGGGGTAAAGGGTGGATAAGTTGGGTACAGTGGGTTAGATATACATTGGCAAAACCCAGAATAGCTTGCGGCTTGTGCGCTTACAGATGCTCCTCTGCACGCAAGCCCCCCTCGGCTAGTTTCTGCGCGACTGTGCTTGCCAGTGAATGTTCTACGCCCGAATTTGTTGTGACGTTGGTAAAATACGGTGAGCTGGTATTAAATTAGCGTTTCCCTTGATTTTCATGGGATCCCATCATCAAATCCTGACCTTGGGACCACCCTCTATCGAATACAAAAAAGAATTTTGAAAATCGGTCCACAATTGGCGGAGTAATCGCGTAACATACACACAAAACACGTTGGACACACCTTAAAATTTAACGGTTTTCCTCGATTTTCATGGGATCCCATCATCAGATCCTGACTTTGGTGACTATGGGACCACCCTTGGAGTATACTCTATCGAATACAAAAAGGATTTTGAAAATCGGTCCACAATTGGCGGCGTAATCGCGTAACGTAACATACACACACAAAAAAGAACATACGCATCGAATTGAGAACCTCCTCCTTTTTTGAAGTCGGTTAAAAATATTACTAATGGCCACCTATAAGTTCCAGGTGATGAGTCTTCTCCCGAACGCAGTCGCACAGGTAATATTAGGGTATGTTGAGAATATTGTATACTCGTAAATACCCTTCCCCCTTTTACAAAAGCCACACGCTTATTTTTCCGCAGTGGTTCCGCAGAAAAAATTTATGGAAATGACATTAGTCTGTGACATTGACATTACAACCTTACGCTATTTTTCCGCAGCTAATGTCATTTCCATACATTTATTCTGTGGAACAACCGCGGAAAAAATTGCGTGTGGCTTTTGTCTAAGGGGTCAGTATTGCTGTTATGATTACAACTTCACACAATCCTGAGTTTTGGGTACGATTTCATCCTCACTATCTTTTCTTTGTTATATTTCTTCTATAGTGCTATCACTTATTAGTAAACTCATGGTAGCACTTAATAATATTTGAAGAATATAAAAAATGGCTAGACAAACGGTCGCAACCGGTTATTTTTCTTTTCACACATTCACAATTCACACATTAAAACTAAAAAAAGAAGCATTTTTGAATGGAAATACGGTTGATGTTGGGCTTTTGTTTCGAGTTTTGCCTCTCGTCGCAAAGGTTCTTCACTTCACTTCACTTCTTTATGAAGTGAAGTGAAGTACCTCTATCGCAAAAGTAAAAGCTCGGTAAGCTCCCTTAGTCGGCATTAGGGTTGCCTGATTTTTTTTCAACCTATAAGGGACAAATACTTAAATGGCCAAAAAATAAAGGATTTCAGTTTTTTACCCGGGACAAATAAGAAATAAATTATTTCGCGACTTTTTTATATTTTACCGAGGATTGGAGTCAGTTGGGGCAAGGGTGGCCAACTTCCGCGGGAGGGGAAGTGCCCCGCGCTACAAATAGCCCCCAGCCCCAAGGCACCTAGTGCCGGGACGTTTTTCAGGGTGTAAAGCGGCGCACAACACCTGCGCCGCTCACAAAGCAGCAGAGCCACGCGCCTTTTGGCGTAGCGCGAGTCCGGCAACAGACCTCTCACGGTCAGGGGGTCAGTGGGAACAAGGCCTCGCTGTTGTCCCCTTCCCCCTGTCTTGTGACGGACGGAGGAGCTGCGGGGGGTTTTTAGTGGGTAGGCCTGGACCGAATCCGGTCCGGGGAGTCCCACATACCCTCGTGGTTTGGCTCGGCCACGAGGGATGCGTAAAGCATTTTCCCCCCTTCCAAAAAAACAAAAGGGTGGCCAACTTGAATGTATCAATGATCTATTGTTTACTATCAAAACCTTGTGCAATCTAAACTCCGAAAATAGAGAGAGATTCAAATACGGGACAGAGTCAGTCCCGCCGGTATATTTCAAACTGTGCCTTAAATACGGGACGTCCCGGGAAATACGGGACGTCTGGCAACGCTAGTCGGCATTCACATTCGTGAAGCTAAGTGCAGTCCCCAACATCAGCAATAGCTTTACAATGGCAATAATCAGATGGATAGTGAGACTACCGATCTCTTTTCTGGGGCCTTACCATGATCGCTTATAGCAAGGTTAAAACAATATTAAAACAGAGACACCACTCTTGTTGCGTATAGCGCCATCCCGCACCCAGTGCGGTTTTAATATTGTTTTGGGCGATCACGGTTAGGGAGCTGTTTAAGTAAGTTGAGCAAATTACATAGAGTACGTGTTTTAATTAACCAACCACTGGCAGAAATTACAACACCAGCAAGGAGACTGCCCTTTGTTTCCTGTTATGTGCTATTATAATATTGTAGGTGTCATTCATAGTCATTGTGAAATTAAGTTCTTATCAACTCATCCATATTTTTTCAACACAATGAATAAGTAATAATTACAGCATCGACTGATTATTATTTTGTAATATTAGCCGTATTGTAGTATTATACCGTGAATCTTTATCTGATATAAGTACATAATATTGCAGGTTTATTGATTCAATAATTTGACCAAAAGCACGTATTACCTATACGATAACGAATTTTTAACTTTATGCCTTTAATACTAAAAAGACCACTGTACATTTGACACATAATTGTGTCCTAATTTTTCGTAATAATAATTCATGTTTATAAAAGAACAAGACGTCACTTCGATTGGCATAATCTGTAGACAATGAACAAGTGCAGTGTGATTTTTTTATCTGTGTTTTTTGGCGCCATTCGCGGCTTGGAACAGATAAGAGTTGTTAATACGAAATATGGCAAAGTTGAAGGCAGTTTGGAGTCCAATAAGTTGTATTACGAGTTTACTGGTATCAGATATGCAGTTCCGGTTAAGTTTAGGGTAAGTCTAAGCACAGATAATATAATACTGTTTAGGGTAAGTTTAATATAATGTTGCGCTGCATAAAGTGCACATACGGGGCAGGGGGCTAAAGGGGGTAATTTTAGTCAGTAAAAATATAGAAAAAGTCTCACATTTTATTTGTATTTTTTAGGGGCCATTTAATTTTTTTGCCCTTTGCTCCGTTGCGAACCTGACGTGCATAAGCCGCTATAACTCTTAAATGAATAGACAAATATCAATGAAATAAACGCTAACGTGATTCATAAAGATCAATAGTGCTGTCAAAACACAAAATTTGTCCATTATTATCACAAATTATGAATGACAGAGGATTAAAGGAGAAAAAAGCTGTACCTAATTTATTTTGTTAAAAAATATAAAAAATGTGAGATTTTTTTTCTATTTTTTATCCCCTTTAGCCCCCTGCCCCGTATGTGTACTTTATGTAGCGCTACACTCTATTTTTTCTTAAAAGGTTTTATGTTGCGAGTGATGTAGTTGTTGAAATTGCAAGCGTCCATAGGCAGCAGCAGCCACTTGACATCCGTAAGCCTAGACAAAACACAGTCTTTCTGCAGAAAAACATTATGGAAATGACATAAACGGAAAAAATAGCGTGAGGTTGTCACAAGCTAATGCCATTTACATTTTTTTTCTGCGGATATACAACAGAAAATAAGGGTGTGGCTTTAGGGGGTGCGTTCAGCTGGGGGTGCGTTCGCCAGGGATTGCGTTCACCAGGGGGCGCGTTCGCCAGGGGATGCTTTCTGGGAATGGCTAGTCCGATCCCGAGCGTGCCTCCGCTGGGGGCGGAGAGGTACCAGAGGATGGTTTAGCTGGGTATGGGGTTCTTTCCCGAGTCCTACGACATATTCAAGGGACAGCCTTGTTTTTTTATTGCAATTAAGTTGGCAAACAAGCAAACTGCCCACTTGATGGTAAGTGGTAACAGTCCCCTATAATACATGTGATTCTTGTGAGATTCGCAGCAAAACTGCAACCCCCACAAGAACCACAGTGTACGTTACCAACCTGTGACTCAAGATGTAAAGCTACGGTACCCAGTAATTACAATGCCGTATCTTACCCTTCAAATCGGAACACAGCAATGCAAGCACTGCTGCTTTGCGGCAGAAATCGGTAAGACGGAGGGGAGGTACTATGGCGTTACTGTGCTGTATTTACGAATGTAAGGTAGGTATATACCTACCTGTTTCTTTCACGGTAATCATGTGGCTCTTGTGAGATCCGCAGCAGATCTGTAACCCCCACAACAACCACACTGTACGTTGCCAACTTGTGACATCAGATGTAAAGTCACGGTACCCAGTAAATTCACTGCCATATCTTACCCTTCAAACCGGAACACAGCAATGCAAGCGCTGTTGCTTTGCGATAGAAATCAGTAAGACGGAGATATCAAAGCAGGCAACCCTGGTACAGAGTCTCCCACCGGTGAACGAACCAAAATGTCGATAACTTTTTTCAATAAACTTGACTTTTTCTTAATCGCCAATCTCTTTCAGTCACCAAAACCACCACCGATGCACTCCGACATCTACAAAGCGAACAACAGCGCCATTCTCTGCTCTCAGTTCCCGTGTACGGACCCGCTAGCTGCTTTTAGCGAGAACGAGGACTGCCTCGTCCTCAACATCTTCACCCCAACTACCTTAAACACCACGTACCCAGTAATGGTATACCTTCACGGCGGAGGCTTCGGTGTGGGAACAGGGAGCCCGATTATTTACAATCCTCAATTTCTCATCTCTCATGACGTTATAGTCATAACACTCAACTATAGACTCAACGCTTATGGCTTTCTAAATCTCGGCGTCAAAGAAGCGCCTGGAAACGCTGGATTAAAAGATATTAGAGCAGCGTTGAGATGGATTCGCGAAAACATCGCGGAGTTTAGAGGTGACCCGAATAATATCACCGTATTTGGCCAAGGCAGTGGAGGCATTGCTGCCCTTTACTTAACTCTATCTGAATCAACCAAAGGTTTATGCCATAGAATAATTTCCGTAAGCGGCTCCCTCTTGTCTCCGCATTCATTCGACTCTAACCCTCTTAAAACAGCGAGTCAGGTAGCCAAGTCCTTAGAAGTTAATACTACGAAACGTAAAGAGCTTCTTCGTGTTTATATTAACAGCACTGTGGCAGCTATTGAAGAGGCTACATCGAAACAGATGAACGCACAAACTGTTTTTCTACCTTCAGTAGAAAAGGTTTTCGATGATGAAGAAGCCTTTCTGTGTGATACACCATACAATATTCTTTCTGGTGATAATAAGGCATTTAATCCTGTGCCTCTAATAATAGGAATAAATACTATAGAAGGCTTGACCAGTATTTTGGATTACAACACAATGAGTAGCTACACAAACAGGTTGAAACATGGTGATAACAAGGTTCTAGATCAAAGAAGTTTAAGTGTGCCTAAAAAGGATCTAGAAGATTTTAGATCCCACATCCGTGAAACCTATTTCGATGGATCAAATGCTGAAAGAGATATGATTGGAGGTTTTATTAATCTGAATACAGATTTCTGTTATGTTGGCCCCATGTCTCTTTTTAGTGAAATGTATGCGAATAATTCAAAGATGCCAGTATACAGGTATATCTTCAACTATATTGGCGAAAGAAACTTAGGAAGACTGCTAACTAATAGTTCCTTAGAAGCTACGACGAATACAGACGAATTATTTTACCTGTTCGAATCAGAAAGATTCGAGTTAGGATTAAACGAAGAGGATTCTCGAATGGTTAATTTCATGACTACAATGTGGACGAATTTCGCAAAAACTGGGTAAGACAGAGTCTCAACTGTTTGAAGCACAATTTTTCTGTTTATATTAAATTTTAACCTATTTATTGTAACTTTAATTCACATTTTGACTGCTAAGCTTGAAGTTCAGGTTTAGATTGCTGGTTGGAGCAAAAGTTTGTACAAAACAAAAGTGGTTCTCGTAGATTATTACGTAGAAATGATCCCCATAATCCTCAGTCAACTATAATCAACCTTATTTTTATCGTGAGTTTATCTATGTCTTAGAATAATAACGCATAGAAACCCAACCGGCGCGCACAATTTTAATGCAACTAAGGTAGTTTTCCAATTACAGAGCATAATGCGACTCAGTGGCGCACAATGCCGAATTATGCTGATGCTTAATTGGAACGTGAATTATTTTTCAAATGCACCAGCAGAGTGCGCTAAGTTCAGTGTTGAAAAAAAGAAATATTCATAGGGTTAGCAATAACCTCATTAATGTGTAAATAATGTGGTATACATAATAATTGGTTGAAAACTATTTACGGTTATTTTAAGTAATTTGGATTTTGATTATTTCATTAACATTTTTTTGTTTTGAGTAATTTTTGTACCTTCATCCATACTTATATTTATTTTTTTAACACAGTTTGAATTAACTTTGATTATTTAAAAAAAACTACAATGAAACGAAAGCTTTAAAAATTTTTCAACAATAAATAATATTACTAACGATTCATCATCATCATCATCACAGCTCATATACATCCCCACCGAAGGGTTCGAGCCTACCCTATGTTAGGGTGATTAGGCCTTAGTCAACCACGCTGGCCCAGTGCGGATTGGTTATTACTAACGATTATATATAAATAAAACATTTCGATCAATGCCAACTTAAAGAGAAAACACTTGTTAATTTTCTGTCACTGAGTTGGTATCGATTGCACGCATCACACGAAAACTACTTTTGAGAGTGCTCGATTGTGCGAAGTGTTGCTGTAGTTGAAACATTCAACGTTAAGCATTATGCCGCATAATGCGCTCTAGTGCTGCAATTATGGAAAATTACCTAAATGTGAGCCATATATGGCTCACTACGCCGGCAGCTCCATACTGTTTTTATCGTAGTGTGCGTGTTTCGTGCGTAAGCGACTTCACACAGCGGTGTTATTTTTGCTTCACTTTAATCATCGCGCTCTGTACCGGGCTATCCTTCTATGCGTTATTATTCTAAGATCTATGTTTTATTTACTTTTGCAGAGACCCCACACCAGACAAAGAAGATGGTCAATGGTTCCCGCACCCCCATATTTTGGCCATAGATTTAGAGCCAAAGTACGTGGAGCCGCTGACACCAGAAAGAACACTTTTTTGGCGCGAAACCTACCTCAAATATGGCGTCGAACTGCAGAGACGAAAAGGGCACTAATTTTTAAAAATACTTTAATCATCGCGTTTATTTATTATAGGGGATAAGTTAACAATTATAATTAATTGTTACAGTGATATTATTGTTACTTAATTAAATGTAAATACTTTAATAAACGATGTTTATTATTTTTTTTGACTTACTTAATATTTGACATACTTATTTAAAAATTACCACACAAGCTCTATTTTAAAAATCATTTAGGTATATTCATTTTTCTAGTTTGTGTAGATATTATTTGTAGCTGTTTCATTAAACATCACATTTTTATACAATAATTCTGTTTGTCGGGATCTCCAAAGGCTGCTGGCAGGGTCACGGCATGCACTGTAACTTCTATAAACGCACAGCGGGTTCGCTGTCGAATACCCCTGCAGTGTAACCCCTGCGTGTCTTTTAAACAAAAATGTTTGCTAAGTTCCCGTATAGGACACAGTCAACATCATCACAGCCTATGCCTCACTATACAGGGCACAGGCTTTCCTACATGGAAGAAACACATGAAAAAATTATGGGCCATAACATAACATCACCACGCACCCAATGCGGATTGGTGGGTATACATACAGCCGGCCTATTCGCTAACTACCGTTGCTCACTAGAATTGTCATTTTTGAAAGGAACTTAACATCCATTGCTGCTATCATGAACGCCTCCGTAACACATAAGATCATTAAACCAGTAATGGATATACAGTTCCTTTCAAAAATGATAGTTCTAGTTACCAACCGTAGTTAGCGAATAGGCCTGCTGGTTTATTTGTAAAACACCTGCAACCTGGCAGGATTAGATAGCTAACATCATAAACAACAACGTTTGTTCTACGACTACGTTGATAATTCGTTAGATTTTACTTTCATACAAAAATAAATACTAATTCATCTCTAGAATGTTTGTAACTCTTCGCGCACAGCGCGCGAGCGTAACGTCGTCTTCCGTCATCGTTTATAAATGAAACATAGACATATCAATGTCACGACAGTGCAATAAAAACTTGAAAATAGATTTTTGTTCTATTAATTGAGTTATCTTAAAACTTGTAAAACAAACGTTGTAGTTAATGATGTTAGCTATCTAATCCTGCAAGGTTGCAGATGTTTTACAATCAAAGAATATATACAATGTAGGTACTCGGGGAGTTTTCAATTAACCCTATAAAGAAACGGGTGCAATGTCAACCGGGAAAAAATCTATAACGATCGCCTTCAATTTGACAACCATTGCGCCGTGAACACAAGACTCTGCGCCGACATCCTTTTATAAAGGAGCGATGGATGGACGGCGACTGTCAAATTGTAAGCGAGATTGTAAGATCGCGATAGATTTTTTCATAGACAATTACCCCCCGGGACCAACAGCTTAACGTGCCTTCCGAAGCACGTAGGAACTTACCCATCTAGGGTGTCGGTCCAAACATGGCGAATTTTGCTGTTTTCAATATCGAAACCAAAGCGTTCCAAACCAAATCACTATGCCACCCAGCTCCTAATAGGATACAGTCAACGACAAAAAAACAACACCAATTCATTAAAATTTTATTTCAAATTCTACAGAGACATATTTGATAAGGATTGTAACATTTCTATTATTTTTTTTCGGTTCCAATTAAGTCATTTAACAATGTATAGGTACCATATAGGTACTTAAGAGTTAAGACATTGTCACAGAAATATGATCATATAAAATGAAGTCATTTTTCTGTATATTACATCGCCATTCACCATATGTTTTTCATATAAAAATGAGTCCTACCTACATCTATGTTGCTATGACAATATAATGGTAACCTATTATATTAAGTACAGTTGACAACCCATCAAGCACTACGAAAACAGCCGAGCGACATAACGGCGGTTCATATGGTCAAAATGTACAGACTAAGACTAACCCTTTGTCAAAATTTTTTGATACAGGTCATGCCCTTACATAATTATTACTCAGTAAATTGACTTTGTAAGTATATTTTTATGACAATAAAATGCATTTTTTTAAATATGGTCTGTAGGTAATATAATTGTTTACATTTTTTTCTTTCATATGCAAAATTCTAAATAGGCAATGATATAAGTACGCTATGCGTTTATTTAATATATTTGTTTTATATAAAAAAGATATAAGTAATATAAGGCACTTATATATTATAATATGTAGTAGGTATGTATAAAACAAAATATCATTACAATTTGAATACAAATCTTTTGTCAATAATAATTTTACAGGAATGATAATTTTACAGGATTACAGGTACTTACTAATGAACATTTAGTTTATAAATTTAAAAAAAGATACTTAGATTTATCTAACATATAATTTTATTCATACTAATATGTCTCGGAAATGGTCAATTATATGTAGGTATCATACTGACTTTTATTACAAAATTTCAATCATACAACCTATCAGGTGATAGTGTTTTTTTTCAACTGTGATTGACGTCAATAAGTGCCGGTAAATATTAATATTGAATAAAGATTTTCGAATTTTCATTTAAATTCTAAATAACAACTTCATAAAATTGAAAAAGTTAAATATGTACAATGTATTTAATAGACAAAGTCTACTCTTACAGTAGACAAACATGTAAAAATAGACAATTTATGAACTTTTTAATTACTTCCTTAAATTTTACAACGCTAAGCGCTAAAGTATAGGATATAGCTATAATTATTAGAATGATATATAAAGTATAAATATTATTATACATTTTAATGGTTTAAATTAATTAATAGGATGGTATCATCCTATTTGCACTATCAATTTCTTAATCTCAATTTAAACAACATACCTACTGGAGTAGCAATTTATATCTGCCATCTTTACGCACAAAAAATGCCAGGTATATTCATATTTGAATATTATCCCGAGATTCATATCTATTCGCACTTTTCGTGCATTTTGCTACCCCCTATTCGACCCACATTTCAGAACAATAACCGCTTAGTTCCAGTTCATACACCCACCTACCACGTCAAAATGCCGCCTTTTCTCGTGTCAATTTGACTGAAAATGTCAAATTTCTTTCGAGGCGCGCACGTCATGGCTTTTAAGCCGCACGTCGAATACCAAACACGAAACGATACGCAAAAAAGTTAAGCACCATAGACAATAAAATTCGTTCAGCTGCTGCTCCCGCTGTCGCTTGTGGAGCTGTCCCTTTTCTTCTTTCTCTTTTTGTCCCTTTTATCGGACTTGTGTTTAGGGCTGCGCTTAGGGCTCTCCCTGCGCACCCGATGATGTCAAATCCCCGAATCATCTGTGGTGTGGTGAATATTGTTCAGGGATTCCTCCGATGACTCCGACTTCTGTTTCCTCTTTGAACTGTAAAAGGTCATCATGGTCTGTGTTAACCCGTGGGTTATTGTTTAAGAAAAAATCTATCAAGATCGCTTTGAAACTTCCATACATTGCGGCGTCAATACAAGGCTCTGTGTCTACTGTCTGATAGAAATAGGTTTGCGATATATTTTTGATAAGTACACAATTTATTTTTCATTAAAAAAATTTTTTTTGCTTTAGAAAACGTCGCCCCACACTAGGATATTTCTCCTGTGTCGTGGGTGCAGTTCCAAACATAGAATCTCACATGCACATACGCCCAGACTGGAACAAATTTCTGTAGGTCATACAAAATATTTGTCCCGTGCCTACGGGAATCGAACCCGCGATCCGTTGCGCAGTAGGATCACTCGACCTCTGCGCTAACCGTGTCGTCGACAATCAATTTATTATATTTGACGACACGGTTAGCGCAGAGGTGGAGTTCTCATCAGCTCTACGTTTGTTTACTGGAGATAGAATTTTGACGTATTTTGTATGCACCTAATGTCAAGTGCAGCTATGCAACTAATGTCAAATATCAAGTATAAAACAGTTGTATCTTAAAAAACATACGGCTTAAAAACAAATCATATGAAGAAATTGAAAACCTATTTATTAGAATAACCTAAAATACAAACACTCCAATTATGAGCAGAGACAACCACATGCACGTACACACACGCATACACCTCTACTGAAGGGAGACTCTGTACCAGGGACGTCTGCTTAGGTACCTCCGTCTTACCTATTTCTGCCGCAAAGCAGCAGTGCTTGCATTGCTGTGTTCCGGTTTGAAGGGTAAGATATGGCAGTGAAATTACTGGGTACTGTGACTTTACATCTAATATCACAAGTTGGCAACGTACACTGTGGCTCTTGTGGGGGTTGCAGTTTTGCTGCGAATCTCACAAGAGCCACATGTATTATAGGTGACTGTTACCACTTACCATGAGGTGGGCAGTTTGCTTGTTTGCCAACTTTCTGCAATAAAAAAAAACACCCCACACACACACACACACACTTACACACAATATATACACTCACTTACTTATACACACTTACTTATTAACCTAACCTAGTTAAATAATGTATTGTCATTATAATAAGTCCCTTGATGTAACTTGATTTTTTTTTAATTAGGCTTACAAAACTGGAAACAATCAATTGGTACACATGTCAACATTTGCATATAATACTGAACATTAATCAGATTGATCCATCTTGATGTAAGCACAGCATGCTTCAAATTACCTTATAACTACCTTATCCGGCAAGCTAAATGTATAATTATACTAAATATTGGACATTTCACTAACATTACAAATTGCAAACTTGATGAAATCTATGTAAACCAATTGGGAAGAGGCGAGTCATTCCCAATACGAGTATCTATAATTACTCAACGGGAAGTCTTGGTGTAATAATTGTAAATGCGATTTCATGAATAAACGAATTTTTTTTTTATGTCAAAAATCGATCGCTAGATTCCACAGATAGGATATTGAAACAGCCCGTTGATTGTGTAACAAAAATTTATCGCAATTGTTTTTGATTTCGACAGTGTAATGCGCATGCATCGCTATTCTTATCAGACATGCGACACAGTCTTGTATTGACGACGCCGCAATGATTGGCAAATTCAAAGCGACCGTCATAGATTTTTTCGTAGACAGTAACGAGGGGGGGGGGGGGGTGTCGTAGAAAGAGGGATGAGGAGACATGGACTCAATTCTGAAGTGACCGCTAAATTTCCTAATTTTAGTCGCTAAACCATTATCCTATTCTACGGTTATTGTCAAATTCAACTGACATTGCTAATTTCAATCTAACGTTTCTTATTTTAGACGGTCAATTCAACATAGCTTTAGCCGCCCAAACGCTGATTGATTCCAGACGTGATATTTTTAGGTACGCGTAAACTTTCTAAGCCGACTAATTTAAGCGGCGACTAAAATCGTCCCGATTAAAATTAAAACCTTGCTAAAATCCGCCATTTTGGTACTTAATGACATGTACAAATCCAAACACAAATGAGGTAAGTACTTACAAATTTTAATTTTGACCAAATTGATTGTTTTTGCCTTAAATAAACAGGAAAATAAGTAACTTTTTATTAGTTAGAACAATATTGTTAAAAACAAGATAAAAATGTAGTAAATGAATTAACTGTTATATAAACATAAAACTCGTTTTATTTTCTTTCATAACAAGATCCGTTGAAAATCACTTTTAATATTTTTTCCAGCACAATTAAACTTATCTTAGACCTTTTAGAATTACGTTTAAACTTTGCCTAAATTTTGTTGGCCTGTCAGCGTAGAATAGCACTTGCTAGCCAGCCATTTAAATTAAGTTTAAATTTAGAAATTTTCGCTTTATGTTATTTAGACAGCGGGCGCGTAGAATTGAGTCCATTGATAAAATGATCAAAACTAACCTTTTCTTCTTCTCGTGTTCGGTCGACATTTGATCTCTGAACAACGTCGACAGCTCCAACTCCTTTATCTCGTCAGAATTTGTCAGTATTATAGCCCTGAAACAAAGAGACCATTAGGCTAGATGAATGAAAAAAATTATTGCTATAATAGAAGCTCATTCATATAATAAACAGAAAGAAAAAATCGGTTTTCAAATAACTATAAAACAACCAAGATATACAAGGTATTAAAGATTTTTCTCCATCTCTTTCTAGCAAAACGGCAATTTACATGGAGTTTATATGGCCGTACTCAACAATGACGTCACGGTTGATGTCGGATCTCTCTGTTTAATCGTTTCCAAATTAGCAGCTTAAAATGCTTGTATAATGTATTTCTAATCCGATTTTCATTCTAATTTCACATAATTTCATCTATTTCTAAGGTATTTTAATATTTTATGACAAGTCGTGAAAATTAGAATTCAGTCATCATCCCAATACTAATACGCATGTATAAAATTTTTGCAAATTAAAGATTAAAATATTTTTTACAAAAAATAAAACCGACTTTAAAAACACAATAATAATATAAGAATACATTCGACATCACAGTTTTATATTAAAGTCGGAAAACTCCAAAAATTTAAGAACTACTAATATATACTTAGTGAAAATTTGACACCAACTTCAATATAAAACTGTGATGTTGAATGTAATCTTATCTAATATTATTAATGACTTTTTACTGTTTCTAAATTCTTTTTTTGTTGTTAAAAAAATTAATGAGAGATTTGTTAGAAATTGCAATCAACAAATTGTTTTAGTAATTAATTATTATTACCTGCTCACCATTCGACGGTGACATTACGTCAGACACCCCATAAAGCATACAAGGTACAAATCGCGCAGCAATACCAATAAAATCTGTCCCAATCCAGCTATTTGCAGAGCAAACACCCTGTACTTGTCCAGGGCCTTACAACGATCGCATAGAGCGGGGTTAAAACAATATTGAAGCGGAGACATCGATATTGCATCGTATAGTGCTGTCTCGCTCCCACCTGCGGTTTAACACCGTTTTAAGCTGTCATGGTAGGGGCGCTGTATAGCTAATAGTCGGGTCATCCGACGATTGAAGCGCGGCGTCATTCAGCCGCGCCCTTTCAACTAGGGTTGGGACCGAGTCGATGTTTTAGTTTTTTTTTCTTATTTTTAACCGACTCCAAAAAAGGAAGAGATTATCAATTCGAGGCGTATGTTGTTATTTTTGGTGTGTGTATGTTACGCGATTACGCCGCCAATTGTGGACCAAGTTTCAAAATTCTTTTTGTATTCAATAAAGTATACCTACTCCTGGGGTGGTTCCATGGTCACCAAAGTCCCACCTGATGATGGGATCCCATAAAAATCGAGGGCAACCCTTAAATTTTATAGGTACGTTCAAGGTGTTTCATGTTTTTCCCGAAGCTATTCACATATTTGCGTCTGTTAGTCATAAACCGAGCTTCTTTAACTTTTAGACTTGACCCGGATCCTTAACTTTTGGACTTGACCTGACCTGACCTGACCATGGACCTGAATTTAATACCAGTTTACCGAAGGTGAGCTCGTAATAGAGGTCATAGAAGTAATAGAGGTCCACAATCGCACAAGAGGTGTTGGGGTGTTTCACGCTCCTGCTCGCAAAATCTGCAGATATCAGATTCACTTAATTTCATGTGAAATTGGTGTCTGTTTAGCTTGCAGTGACCAGTTTAGGCCCGAACAATCGCCCGGTGTTCTTCCTATTGAACTGTAAAAGTTCAGTAGTTCGTTTTTGCGAGTATCCTTCTATCAAGGTTTTAGCGTGTACTAATCCTGGTTGGTTTAGCCAGTACTTTTTTGATTCGCTTAGAAGGTTTTCCTTAAGGAGTTGCATGGCATGACGTTTCGAGATGCCACAGAAAGGTTCGGGACCAATCTGTTGACCCTCCGCTCCAGCCCTTGTAAGTTCATCGGCCTTTTCATTATCGACAACACCTGAATGTCCTGGTACCCATTTCAGAATAACTCTGTTCTTTTGTCCCAGGTCATTTAGTTTGTTTACGCAGTCTGTCACCAGTTTTGACTATATAACATTCGATTGAATAGCATTAAGAGCTGCTTGGCTATCTGAAAAGATATAATATGGCCATAGCAGAATGATTTGCGAAATCTTACACCGATGACAGACGGAACACGAATATTTGCAAAAATAATTACCTATTCTACCTGTACTTTGCACGCCGAAAGATAGTTTGTGTCAACTTTTTTTTATATTTTTGTATGTTCCCCCAATGACAATTGTAATCCATAAGAGTAAAGAAAAGGTTAAGCCCCACCATTATCGATGAAGGTGGCACGTCCCTAGCGCAGGTGATTCGCCGTGTCAAGGTGACGATCGACCGCCTACACCCCTTTGCCTCAGACACCGCTTGTAAACACGGGAGATTAGGGAATGGCCACAACAATGGAACGCATAAAGAAAAAGAAAATTTGAAAAGAGAATGCCTCCTATTAGCTTTCTTGTCACCTTTTATTAGGTCGTTAATTTTATGTCCTTGTTATTTTTTATCTGTGTGAGTATGTTTTAAAGGATGGTGTGATTGTCTGCGTTACCTCATAAACGGATTTATGATTTAACATAGACGGGAACCGATTAGTTACCCGAAATTTAATTGCCCGTATTAAAATTTAATTGCACATTGGACCAAAATGTTTGACCAACTTCTATTTTACTAAGTATATATTTGTTTGCAAGATTTTTGGACCATCGCTATATCATTTGACATAACAATCATTTTACTGAACTACATTTCGCCGATTTTCTAACATTTTACCGAATATTATTAATAGTTGGTTGGTCAGGTTACGGAGGTTATAAGTTAGACATTGTAATCACACATCAAATTACATGTTGCTTGCATGTTTGCTGCATGTTGCATGCTTACTTGCCTGCATTAGCGAGGGCTGCAGGGGATTTAACCCCCTTGCTCCGCGAGGGGTCGGTGGGCGGAAGCGTCCCACAACAAAAAAAAAATCGTAGGATAAAACTGTAGGGAAGGTTAGGTCAGACATTGTGACCACATACAGCGGAGCTTGCATGCTGCAAACTTGCTTGCATGTTTGCTTGCGTGCGTGCGCTGTAGGATTGCATACTTGCTTTTAACTTTATCAGTGGCCGAGTGAACGTAGAACTCCATAAGTTTCATTTTCCGAATTAGAAAATAGGCCAGCTGGACGAAGAAATGATGTCGAATTTTCAGTGCATAAAAATTGCTAAAGAATATATTTTTTTAATCTTACCTAATCTTTCCGCCATCGACGCGCGCGTGCTTCTTGGGATCGCTGATCATGGATACGGAGGTCTCGCCGATCTCAGTTCTCTTCTTGTGTTTTTTATTCTTATGTTTCCTGCCAACACAATTCAATAATGTACAATATCTGTCCCCTTCACCAATATAAAAAACTAGCTAGCTGTGCCCGCGAACTACGTTTCGCCATATATTTTCTTCTCGTTTTTGCAACATTTTTCATTGATGCTCAGCTCCTATTAGTTGTAGCGTGGTGGTATATACCGGGTGTAACTGAACACCCCAATAATATTTAAGGGGCATATAAGTTAGATACTAAATAGACCTTCGGTGCTTGTCCGAGAGATGGAACCCCAATACTTTCAGAGTTATTTGATTTTAAACTGAAAGCAAAAACTTTCAAGTGACAACCATAAGCAGCTCTTAACACAAAAGAAATTAAAACACAAAATGATACGTGACAGACGTGAGCGTAGTATTCCTCCTACGCTTACGTGGGGCTCTCGGCACTTAATACCAAAAAAATAATTTATTTAGTTGTATGACGTGAGCGTAGTATTCCTCGGAAGCTTACGTAGGGTTGTCGGCACTTAATACCAAAAAATAATTTATTTAGTTTGTATGGGAAAAAAAGTAGGTTTGTTAGGCCTAATATTTTTCCAATAGAATCTCTACTTCTGATGGATACATACCCTTAAATGTTATTGGGGTGTTCAGTTACACCCTGTATATAGCCTAAAGTCTTCCTCGATAAATGGACTATCCAACACCAAAAGAATTTTTCAATTTAAATGAGTAGTTCCTGAGACTAGTTCCAAGGGCCTGCGCACTAGGGTGGCTCCTGATGCCCACGGTAATTGTCCATAGGCTTTAACACTCGAACCGTAGCTGGTGGGGATGTCCCACGGTGATCCTAATAATTGGGTTTTCCCAGTCCCACAGGATCACCCAGACTAGGTTAAATTGGACATCGAAATGATGAGTGGGTACTGGGTATACTCCTAACAATGCGCGAAAGTCCCACCACACACGGCTGTCGACTACTTAGACATCACCGGTTACGACGCGCCAACAGCATTCCACTACGTAATAAATTAATAGTAAAAAAACATTTTTGAACAAGCTTTTATTTTAACATAATTATATGATCAAAGTAGGTACTCATCAATACGAATCAAACGAGCCCAAACTCGATGGGGTTGTGCTGTGGGGTTGTGTCATTTTATCAAGGAGTTCCTATGGCTACCTTCCAGTTCCGTCATCAGATCAGCTCCATATGTCATCATAATATTGCATTGTCACGCGATATACGTATGCATGCAAAATTTCAGCTCAATCGGAAACCGGGAAGTGGGTCAAGCTTGCAAGGTTTCATTACGGGCACTGGACAGGTGAAAGTTAATTAAAGTAAAGTAAAGTAATGTAAGTAAATTAAAGCTTGTAAAAAAGTTTCAGTTCACTTCACTTACTTATGGGTCCGATCTTTGTCCCTCTTATCAGCGGCTTTACTCTTCTTCTTCCTGTACACGGAACCACCGTTCCCGTCGTCTATCGTCAGGTGCAGGACGTACAGGCGATATATCTGAAGCAGTATTACCTGTTGGGATGTTAGGAATGTATCAATGTACGGCACCTATCATTTTATAGGATTCTAGCTTTCCGCTCGCGACTTCGTCCGCGTTATTTTTGTTTTCCCGTGGGAATTTTATATTTTCCCGTAGGAAAATTACCCTATCTCCTTCCCCTGGTCTCGAACTATCCGTAGTTAGAAGTGTTACAATCCTGAGCGACGCGAGTCATTCATGACCCTCGGTAAAAATCCGTTTTATTCAAGAGTTGCATCTTTATAACATGACTACGAGAAAAAGAAAGATTTAAGCGAAGATAGACATTTAATATCGAGTGTTATTTTTTGTACAAGTAGGCAGTACAGCATTGAGATGGAGATCAAATATATCGGTTTGTTTTAAATTCAAACACCAAAATGGTGATTAAAAGTGCTTTTTATTCACTGTTTTCAGTGAATAAAATAAGCTTTTTAGAGGAGGAATGGTATAAAAATACTTACCAAAGTGTTCTTGCAGGTGAAGAATATGTTCATGTAGTTGATGATCTTGTAGTGGCAGATGATGAGGAGCCGGAACGCGAGGAAGGGGGCGTCCTGGAGCGCTATGTTCATGATGATGGCGCACACTTCTATGGAGCAGCAGCAGGCGCGGCTGTTCCTAGGAACTCACCGTCGTAAAACGCAGGCCATTTTAAAGGGGGCATAGGAGTTTAAAACAGGAAAGGGTGGGGAGTCGAGTGTTGATAAGGAAAATGTCGGGGTATAAAAAATAACAAAAAAAACGACTTCAAATACACAATTAAAATTATAAAAAAAAATATTTTTTAAATACAAGCTTTTATATCATCATAATATTGCATTGTCACGCGATATACTCGTACATATGCAGCTCAATCGGAGACCGGGAAGAGGTTCGAATTTAACTTGCAAGATTTCATTACAGACACCGCGACAGGTGAAAGTAAATATAAGCTTGTAAAAAAAGTCCAAAATTATAATATGTCGGTGATCGGCGCCGACTTCAAAATAAAAAATGTGATGTTGCGTGTATTCGCTATATTATCCTTGACTTTTTTGTTTTTTTGAAGTCGGTTTATATTTTTTTATATATTTCAAATGTTTTAGTGAATTCATAACCGGCTCACAGAAGTAACTTAAAAGAATACAACTAAAGAACAAATACGGGCCTATTGTATTTATAAAACTAACCTCTAACTCCTAAAAATCAAGGATCCTTCCATCATAAGCTCGTCTCAGGACTACCACACGCAAATAACCGAAAGTAACATTTTAGGTTCTAGAATGGTTTTGAAAAGGTTCTAGAACCTATATATGGATATCTGCTACTAAGACTTAATAGACTCAATAATGTTATATTAACCTTATAATAACCCCCTGAGTGCAAAAAGGGCCCACGTTTTAGAACCTTTCTGAGAGCTACAGCAAAACCTATAGTTTAAATCACAATACCTTTATTTAAGGTTAATATAACGTTCTAAAATGTTGTTGGATGTATCTTTATGATAACTTAAAACCGTTTTTAGGCATGAATAAATGCTTTTCCGAGACTCCCAGGTTTTAAAATGTTTCTATTTAAGATTTTCTACACAGAAACAAGTGAATTTCAAATCTTTATTTATAATGGCGATTTCTTGTTTCAAAATGGCGAGATAAGGTAAGTGTTGTATTCATAAAAATAATAAGTAGCTTGCTGACGTCAGGAAAAATTAAAAAATACTGCGACTGGCACTTTATTGTAAAACTTAATGATAATAGAGCTGCATAAGAGGTGGGCTCTTCGTAAGTTAAAATTCTGAAGATATTTTAATAAAATAAAAATTACAAAATACGATGGTTGGTGATAAATCGCATTAGAAATGAAACTTCTATTCATTTAAAACATACATTTTAAATATATAGCAAACATTACTCAATTTTGCTTTATTTAATTTATCAAATATTGCTTTTTGTTCCGATAGATTTTTTATTTCAATAAAAAATATGGCTACCGTTAGGAAATTACTAGAAAGAATTTAAATCAACCTTTTCAGAACTGTAACAGCTAAAAGCTAATTATGTTTGCCAAAATAAGATCTAAAGATTATCTGGCGGAGCTAGTTAAAATTACTAGGCTATTTTTGCAGTTGCTTAAAACTCGCGGAGATAACTGAAATTTTTTGAGGATGTTTCTTAAGCTTTAAAATATTCTCGTAGGACTTAAATCATGCCGTAAGCTTATACAATAGCATTACTTGGTTTGGGTTTTAACCACATAATCCTAATTTGTTTGCCTAGATAACTCCAATATAGCTTAAAGGTTTCATGTAGGTTTTAGAAATGACTTACAGGTGATTTTAAAATTCCATAACTTTATAGCTGTATATAAGTTAAAAAAATAACCTTTAGATCTCACTTTAGTATTATGCTAGCTTTTCTAGAACTGAATCAGGAGTCTACGACAACTTTAAGATCTTAGGACTATATGCTCCTAAAACCTAAGTAAAAATAACGTTAATTTAAACTCTTGTCAGCGGTTCCAAAGTTGTAATAATAGTCAATTAGTTTTAGGACTTATTAATCTTTCTGAAATACTAAATACGACCAGATAGCAAAACGTTAACCTTTTTATGACTCTTTTAAAACCTTGAGGTAAAGTTTACAACCGAGACCCGAAAAAAATGTTACTTGGGGAATACCTTCAGGAAAAACATGAAACACGTTAGACGTGCCTATTACATTTAAGGATTTCCCCAGATTTTCCTGGAAGTTGGAAAGTATTTTCAAATAAAAAAGAATTCATTATTTCTCATATTCTGAAAGTAGGTCATTGTTTACCTAGGTATAGGGCTAAAAATTATACCGACTAGGGCCGCGATCTTTAATTTTTCGCGCGTTGTTCACGATGTTTAACAATAATAAAATGATAATATCGTTATGGTCACCATATTAAGGCTTAACTGAATTCTTATTTTTTATTTCAACAAGTGAAAATTCGTTAGGAAGTTTAAATACATTGCCACATTACGTGGAAAGGATTCTTTTTGTTTAGTATTTGAAAAGTTTTGTATTTCAAATTACTTTAAATTACTGCATGATTTTTGGAACTTGATTTTTGGAACTCGTATGAAATTATAATATGCAACCTCGCACATTTGGCCGCAACGTACGCGCCGAATTTCAAAAATGCGGTAGGTATTTTGAAACGGCGGGTATTGAAAAACGCACGCTGATGACGTCATATAATGCGGGGCGTACGGCGCGTGCAGATATATTATGTGCGTTCAGCTTAAAAAATGTAGGTATTCTTGCAATTTTCTAGACAATAAAAATGCACGTCTATTGGTAAAACTTTTCTGTCATTTATTATTGTATTTTCTGATTTATAGCTGTTTAAAAATGTGATCTTTGGATTTTTTTTCTATATAGTGAAATATTATCAATCATTGTTTCTAACTGTCTTTAAGAATGTGTAAAGATAAAATGTTTAACAATATCATATATGAATTTTAGAACTGTATGCTTTATTTGTTGGTACAGTAAAATCCCATTCAAGCTTTACATTTACACTACGAAAACCGCCAGTATTACGAGCGATATGAGAACAGTCCAAATGTCAATCAGTATAGCTTGATAAGGAGCTTACTGGACTAAATCGAAATTGTTCGAAAACGAGAAAGTATAGCGCCTTAAGCATACCTATCCGCCGCGAAGCCATAACAGCAAAACCGCACTAGTCTCTACATGTTGAATAAGAAATTCGGTAACTTATTTCTATGTCGCACGATTAAAAAAGAAACTCTCTGCCAGCGCATGTGTTTCCTCCTTCCTATAATCCCGGGTCCTTTAAAAAAGGCGTTAAGAAGCACCTTGCAAGTCGGCAAGGTGAGGGTGGCTAGTGCTGCGGTTAACCTCTCTCCAGCACTAGTTATCTTCGCATTTGGACTCTACTTCCACTTACCACCAGGTGGAATGGGGTCATTCGCTTGGCCTTCTCTAAAAAAAATAATAACAAGCGGAGTAAACGCGAAACTATAGTCTCGACACGGATCTATACTTATGTTAAATTGCAAGCGAAATAAAGGCGAAACTAGTGTTGTTTGTCATCCTATCTCCTTCCGGCGCGTTTTCGCCGATTTCCCTCGGGTCGGGACGCCCGGTTACATCTCCGTGCTAAGTTGAATATTTTATTGCGGTTCCTCATTTTTTTAAATACCTTATGGTATTTGATAAATTGCAAAATGAAAATTATATTTTCATTAATCTAATCGATATCGAATTTACTGAAAATTAAGCGATTTCGCCATAATGTTATGGTGCGAAATTCATTTAGCAGTTTCGCGGCGGAATCATGCTAGCGGCGTAAACATTCTCACTTCATAATAATGTTAAGAGCCCTGTAAACGATCAAACACGTTTGTCAAACTTGCTTGACAAACTTCACGTTTTCATCACACACGACGTCAATCCAGATACTTTTCAAACACATAAAACACGTAGTTCGTTTGTCAAACGCGTCAAACACAGCTCTACACCTACATACAAGTTTGACAAACATGATTGATCGTTTACACGGTCCTTTAAAACCTTACAAATAACACAATAAAATGTTACTCACTTATATTACATTATAATACATTACAAGAAAAGACAAAAACAGTTGCAAAAATTTATAAGTAGATATGTGAAAAGCCGTGTGAAGCGATAACATAAAACATAAACTAAGCTAATTAACACAAGATGCTAAAAATATCTTTAAAAAACTCGTGGATAACTTTTACAATGATATAATACTTTTTAAAGTACCTACCTACCTATTCGTTCATAATAAATCACAGATTATTTCGGGATTATTCAAACGTACATATTTGTTACGTAACGCCTCTGTTATCTAGTGGTTGAGTTCGCCGAGTGTTGATCGAGAGGTCCGGGTTTCGATTCCCGATGGGGACTTTTTTCTGCTCCGTTTCTGGGCCCGCCTGACTTACGTAAGTTTGTCTACCATCTCACGGAAGTTTGTCGCCATAATAACAATGTTAATAGCATTGTTGTGTTCCAACAATTAGAGGTAAGATAGCCAGCTCCTCGGCTGTTGAGGAGTCCAGGTGAAGCTCGCTTCCACCTTCGGCCTTATCGTCACTTACCATCAGGTGGGATGAAGGCCAAGAGCTTCCCTGTCGTATTAAAAAGGCAACTTCCCGGGGAGGTCTTCCGAGCGAGTAATAGATTTTATTTTTATTATTGATTTCTTTTTTTAAATGTTTAATTATGACATTTTCATCATAATATGCTTCATACCTAAGAAATCGTTTTAATTTCATTTCCATGTCTACAGGGCAACTTTTTTATCACCCCGGTAAATTTGAGGGACGCTTCAGAACACATCCATTATTATATGTTACGTTTGTGGGGTGGGTGTTCAATAGCAAATTCGCGAAACGCCGACAGTTATGAGATAAGATTTATTTAAGCACTAATTAAGTCACTTCACTTAACACTGTAAACCGCTATAAGCACTACGGACACACAACACTTCACTGTAAGACGTTACTAAGCACTGAACACACAGAATTCTTCACTATGAAGCGCTTCCAAGTCGCAGATGATCGCTCCAAGTCGCTTTGTATCGCTTGATCCGCTCGGTTTACTCTCTTGGAAAGAACTGTCCGTCCGCATTCGCCCACGCGCTTATATAGTAGGGCCAGCGAATATTCGGGGCATCCTAGAATGTTCCATTCTCGAATATTTTGTACCCAATCGATTCTGTCTTTCCTTCTCGAAAGTTCCGTGGTACCGCCTTCGCGCTTCTACAGTAGGACCGGTGAACTTCCGAAACATTCGAGAAGGTTCTATACTAGAACATTCCATACCCGATCGATCGTTTGTCTTCTAGAAAGTTCCACGGTATGCCTTCGCGCTTCTATAGTAAGGCCAGTAAACATTCGAGGGATTCGAAAAGGCCTATTCTAGAACATTTCATACCCGATCGATTGTTTATCTCTGTGAGCATGTTCTATCTCTGTCAGTCAGCACGCCTAGAAGTTTCCAGATGCATCTCGATCTATCTTTTATCTCTGGAAGGTGCTCACTATTTTTGTCTCTTTCTTATCGTGCTATCTCACTCACTCCTATTGAAAATTTAGTTATATATCGAAGTGTGCTTCAAAGGCCCATAAAGGGTCCTGAAAACGGGTTTTCAGGTTATGGTGTGGTTCGATAGAGGGTAGCCTGAAACGGACTGAAAACATGTTTCAGGCGCCTGAAAACAACGGCAACTTGGGTAAAATTTCGATATTTTAGTATGTGATAGAGCACCTCCTGAAACGCGCTGAACTGCGTTTTTAGGCTGCTGAAAACGCTTCGAAGGCCAAGAAAACCACACCGAAAGTTTCTTATACCATCGGCGTAACAATAATAATAAAAAAAATGAAATAAAAAAAAATCTTTAAAAAAATACTGCACTAAACAGTGCAGTATTTAATTAATTTTACTACTGTGTCTTAAAGCGTCTCTTTAATTTTTCGGGGTGATAAAAAGGTAAGCCTGTATACAGGGTCACTTTTTAAACAGAAACCAAATTTTGTGTGCTTGTTCAGACAAGCGATCTAAATAACTTTTACTATGGGACCAGTCATGAAATCATGAAAAAAATCAGCTGTTGCATACATCTAGGTTCAGTGGATGTCGATCATTTGTATGGTAGCAACATTAGATTTTTCGAGTTTTCTGTTCTGTTCAGTTCACTTGTCTGAACAAGCTCACGAAGTTTGGGTGGTGACCAAAAAATAACCCTGTATATTTTTTTTGGTACAGACTACAACATTAAAATTGTACCAACAGACTAGGTATAAAATCTACGACCCCTGGCCTGCCCGTCTGGTCGAATTATGGCACTTGTCGACCCCCCCGTAGAGGTAAGACCTGGCGCTTGCGTCAGGCCTACTTTCCACGCGCATTCGGGGAATGGCTAACGCCGATCCCGAGTGTGTCTCTACGGAGGTAGAAGTTGCTGGAGGGTGGTTTAGCCAGGTATGGGGTTTATACCCGAGTCCAATGGCATATCAAGGCCTTGTCAGTTTTCAGCCCCTTGTTGAATCGTAAAGAGATTCCCCCGCCTCAAAAAAAAAGGTATAAAATCTACGAACCAAAGAACACCACAGAAATGCAACCTAAGCCGGCACCGTGCAGTGGCTCGCGTGCATACGTACATTGTCGTGTCAGACCTATTTGCTGTGCCGCGGGACTTCCGCGACTTGGTGGCCGTCAGCACCACCGTGAACTGCATCAGCGACCACGACCAGATGGCCAGCGTGAGGAGCACCAGCACCTTCTCCGTTGCCACCTTCTCGTCTTTGAAGGAGTCGAAGAACTCTATGATGTCCGCTGCCGTTCCTAGAGTTAGGGATTCCTTGATACGGCAAAGATGGTCCGAATGGACTCGAAAACGGTTTATTTACGAACAACAGATAAGGAGCACGGTGTCACGGCGGGAGTGGTTAGCATGTAACGGATTTTTTGAATTCGTTGAGGTTCAAGCGCTCCCCCCGCGACCCCGCGCAGTTGCGCCATAAACAATAGGCAAAGACAACGGTCACACAAAACACAGATAATATTATTAACTAATGAATGACAAAATTTTAATATTTTTGCGTCGCCTACAGTTGGCAAACAAGTTGCTCATCTGATGGTAAGAGGTAGCTACAAATTCCGTTGCTGTTACATATTGCTGTAAGATTCTCTTCAAATTATCTGTGTAGTAATTGTTTTGTTTAATCTGTATTTTATTTTATTCTATGGATGGAACGAAAACCAAGTTATGGCTCAACGGTAACAGCCAAGCCCTAAAGTCCTCCAAAACACAAAATATATTTATTGTAAAGGCATTTTCATAATGATATTTCTAATTTTATTTGGCTTGATATGATTCGGTTGTTTTCAAGATACGAGTACTCCCGATTCGCACGTTACATTTTTTTTTTTTTAATTTGGCTTTAATGTTTTTAATTGAACTTGCCTTATATTTATTTTTTTATTTTTAAATAAATTTGAGATTTTTCGTATTTTTCAATTCTTAAGGTACTTATTTAATTTTAAGTATATAATTTTTGGATGTTTTAATGTTATTCTTAATTACTCGGAGGGAATAATTTCCTCCAAGAGCTGTGGATTTTGTCATAAACAAATAAATAAATTGGGCATACAATAGTGTGTGTTTGTGGTTGAGTGTATATATGTATGTATGTGTATGTGTGTGTGAATATGGCTGCATCTCGTCATATATGGTTGCAAAAATCCTAAATACATATCACTACTCACCAATATAAACGAGCAGGAGTTGACTGAGCTGATCCCTTGTCAAGTCCCCCTTGGGCAGCAGCCATCGTCCCACGATGAGGGTCAGCATCAGGAACTGCTCGATTAGCGTAACCCACATCTCTGTGGGGATCTTGGTCGCGCCCGGAATTGGTATTTCTGTCTGAATATTAAAGGTTATTTACTCTTTCATTAAATTTGAGTCATGGAAGCACCAAAGCCTGCCTGAAGTACTCCCGCAACATCCATGGGAAGACAGGAAATGGTGACATCTGTATTCTAAAAATTTAAATAACCCCGACAAAAAAAACAATCCAAAAATTTAAAAATAAAATGTGTTGGTTGGCCCATACTTTGATATATCTAGTAATATTTTGATTTGTCGTCAAGTCGGGGGACCGCAATTAAGTTGTAAAAAAATATGTAATTCGCCATTTTGTAGTGGCGGCCATCTTGGATTTGAAATTTATCATACTATGTAGTATTCTACTAGTGAAGCCCTTTCATTTGATAACCATATTGAGAGAGTTGTCAAAAAATATGTAATCCGCCATTTTGTGGCGGCGGCCATCTTGGACCGATAGACACATACACACAATTACGATGCCACACACACAGAGAGAGAAAGAGAGAGAGACGTCAAACTTATAACACCCCGTCGTTTTTGCGTCGGGAGTTAAAAACTATCACCGCACGTATGACGAGGTTAATATTTGCCACAGCTTTTTTATAGAGCCTAGCAAATAACTCCATCCGTGAGTGGTGCGGTAATACAGATATGCGGGATGATGCCGCGGGATACGGGAATGAACACTGTGATATAGAAGGCCAATTTATCCTCCAACTAAGCAGATACCCGTGCCCAGCAGTGGGACTAGGGTTACCAGGCGTCCGGATAAAGCCGGACATAGTAAGGCATTATTAAAAAACCACACAACAATTTTATTATACAGTTTGTATAGTATATAGTGTGTTATTTTATGTCTATTATATTAATAGACTGTTTAACCATATTTTATACATTTACTAGCTGTGCCCGCGAACTACATTTCGCCTTAATTTATTTTTTCCCGACATCTTCAACAAATATCGTTAATGTACACAGAAATAAATAAAAACATTTACAAATTATATACTAAAAACCTTCCTCGAGAATCACGCTATCGAGTGATGAAAACCGCTTGAAAATCGGCGCAGTAGTTTTTGAGTTTATCGCGAACAGACAGACAGACGCGGCGGGGGACTTTGTTTTATAACATGTAAGGATAAGTATTCACGAAATAATTTATCACACCTCTTTTTAACACATACCTTATTACTCTCAGAATCATCCTAAGCTTGACATTAAATCCGCCTTGTACACGAATGTACTTAAGAATAAAAAAATGTTACCTCAGTGTACGCAGTGGTGTTCATAATGCTCTTGTTCTGCACTCTCTTGTCCACCTTGTGTAACTCGAGCAGCCAGATAGCTGGAACCACCAGCCCCAGGTAGATGAACACGGATGGGCAAAACCTAGCGGAAGAGTTTTGTTTTATTACTTTTATATTGAAGCTGTTTGCTTATATCTCCGGAAGGAGACTCTGACTCTGGGGATTACAATAGTATATTATGCAACTAGTGAATAAAGGACGGATTTAAAGCGAGGGCCATAGATGAATCACGAGTAAGTGAAGGATTCTGACAACTTAATCATGACCGCAGTGATTCATGATGATTGAAGTTATTCAAGTATTAGAATCCTGAGCGACGCGAGTCATTCATGGCCCTCGGTATAAATCCGTTTTATTCAAGAGTTGCATACTATAGAATACCATGACTACTAGAAAAAGAAAGATTTAAGCGAAAATAGACATTTAATATCGAGTTTTGTGCAAGTAGGTTGTACAGCATTAAGATGGAGGTCGAATATATTGTTGTGTTCTAAATTCAAACACCAAAATAGTGATTGAAAGTGCTTTTTATTCAATGTTTTCAGTGAATGCCCTTCTATATTTCTAAATAGGTCTCCTGGTGGTTCAAATAGCCTATCAATTTTTGACACGGGCCTGTAGTCTATCAGTGGGCGCCTAGATAAGCCAGCGAAACCTTGAATCAAATTTAAAGTTTCTTGCTCCAGTAGTTTGGGTTCTACTGGAGCTAGAGGAGCTACTGGAGTCTGGGCAATGAAAGCTGAACCTAACATTTATTAAATTGCAACACTTACGATGTCACGTTATAGGTTAGTTGAACATAGTAATTTTGATACTTTGTTAGATTTTGCTATTTAATTGGCACTTATTTGTTATATCTGGCAAAGCGCAAGGTTGCAAGCTAAAACAATTCTGTGTCAGCAGCGAAACTAAAGATAATTATAGAAAATGCTTTTCATAGCATTACACCGGAGGATTCGATAAAATACAAAAAAATAGGTGTAGAATCACGGAAGAGATAGAGTTAAGTATTATTTATAATAAGCGTCAATGATGATGAGTCAAGCAGCTTAGATGAATCAGATTTGGAAACAAAATCTGCCTATTAAGACTTAGTTTTCAATATAAATATCATATCTTTAACCGACTTCAAAAAAGGAGGAGGTTATCAATTCGGTTGTATTTTTATTTTATTTTTTTATGTTTGTTACCTCATAACTCCGTCATTTTAAGCCGATTTCCAAAATTCTTTTTGTATTTGATAGAGTATACTGCAAGGGTGGTCCCATGGTCACCAAAGTCAGGATCGGATGATGGGATCTTATAGAAAATCGAGGAAAACACTAATTTAAATTAGGGTTATTAGGGTTATTGGTATTAAATTAGAGTTTCTTTCACTAAAAAGATTTCATTCACTAAAAAGTTAAAAATAATTATTTTTCAAAACCAAAAACTAATCTTCTATATAAATAAAAATCAATGTATTACTATGTTTGTTTGTCCTCTATGCGTTCCGAAACCATTCATCAGATTGTAATGAAACTTTGGTAGGGTGTTATGGGGACACCCGGGAGGGTTCCTAGCAAAAAAAAGGCATTGCAACGCATGCCGAGTACAGCTAGTATTTAATAAAAAAAGATCAACTCCGTTTCTTCCTTCTACAGTCAGTATTTCCTTCCCCATTTTTTTTAAATTTGCCGCGTTTTGCTAGGTTCAGCTCTTACTAGCCAGACTCTTCCTCAGTCAGTCACTCATAAAAGCTTTTTATAAAAATACAGATATATTGCTATTTTATCACAATTTTCGATAACTACTGTTGACTTGACACCTCATGGCTCGGAGCCAGCGTTGTGTATAACAGAACGATGAGGTGAATTGCGCCTTAATGCTAATGGCACTTCCGCTCCGCCGCGCCCTATTGACACGTGCCAGTCATTTTTATAGCTTGTTTTCAGCGACAATCAACCTGTTACGGGCTTAATTGTTCGGCGAAATGGTGAAATACAGTAATAAAGTGGTCCCGGTTTGGGCGCCAAAATGCGAAGAACAACACGTTGGGCGCCAATTTTATTTCTACTTCAAAGGTCGGAAAAGCAACAGGATCTCAGTCCATTGTAATCTTGAATAGTATTCCATATTGACAATGATATTGAGATATGGATTTCACATTTTAATTGAATGATTAATGTGTGTTATTGATGATGATGATATTTACGACACGTTTAGCGCAGAGGTCGAGTGATCACCTACTGCGCAACGGGTCGCGGGTTCGATTCCCGTACGGGACAAATGTTTTATGGCCTACAGAAATTTGTTCCGGTCTGGGCGTATGTGCATGTGATATTCTATGTTTGTGACTGCACCCACGACACAGGAGAAAATCCCAGTGTGGGGCGACTATTTCAAAAAAAATTAATGATGAGGGAAAATACTTCGTCGTTCACACCGCTAACTCATTTGTCAATGATCCTAATTTAAAGATCACTGACGTAAAGTGCACCGCTTTTTATTCATAATATTAATTCATTGGAACAAAATTTTCATATTCAAATAAGACATTGTAACGTGCGCCCGACTTGCTTTGTTTTCGCTTTTAAAGTAAAATTTTGATCTTTATCTTACATTTTAACGGGTTATAAGGATTGAACCTACATTTATTACATAATTTACAAGTTATTAAAATATAAGTTTGCTCTAAGCTGTGGCTATACCCATACCAGTTGGTACAAATAGTTTCTAAACGTTATTGCTTTGCAAGTTAGCAATTACAAACAAACAAGTAAGCTAGCGAAGTCTTTACAATTGATCATCATTACAATATGACTGTAGATAAAGGGTGTTATTATTAGGCGATTGTTTCAGCGAAGGGTGAAGTTAATCAATGCAAGCTTGGTCCGTTCTGGTTGGACGGTTGTTCACAAAGCTGCCAAATGTCACCCGTCGTGAAGGTCGAGTCTGACTATACCGGATGAACCTACAAATAGAGATGTGCTACTCAGAGTTTTTGTTTTTACAATAAGATTCCTATCGATATTCCACACTTATCTCTTCATTAATTAGAAAAAACTAATAAACATTGTGTACCAAAGCTTACTAGAAATAACAGATTAATTTTGGCGCAAAAGCGCGACAGACAGACAGACAGAGTTACTTTCGCATTTGTAATATTAAGTATGGATAGTAGGATTGTATTAAAATAAAAGATAGTTGAAACGGCAAGATCAATTTTTTCATCAACGTTAGTTAAAAATCTTATCATTTTTGTTGCGTAAACCGCAGAATCTAGTTTGTAATAGGTAATCAGGGCCGCGCCGACCCCCGGCAGCGCCTGTGTGCAAAGCCTATGAAGCGCCTATTTTTTGTCGTCGTGGAGGATCTTCTTCCCGCGCTCGCTTCGTCATCTGGCGCCCCTAGCGTCTTGGCGCCTGTGTGCGCCGCACACTTCGCACATAAGGCGGGGCGGCCCTGTAGGTAATTCCTACAAATTTTGTGTTTTTTACTAAATCAACCTTTAACTTCAATCAATATTTAACTTGGTATTGACCTACCTAACATTAACCAAAAACAATATTAGGATACATTTTGTCTTGTTAAAATTTAGAGATAAATTATTGGTTAGTACAAAACATTAAAATGAGCATTTTTACATAGTCAAAACGTTTGTCCTCTGTTAGCTTTAAACAAATAAGATGTACTTATCATTGGCAAATACTAATGTCTCATAAAGTCTTTAATGTAATAAGGCAGGTTATTAATCTAAAGAAAAAGTAGAGGACCCAAAATTGAACCTTGGGGCATCCCTTAGAAATGAATATGCTCACAGACTCATTCGAAACACCATAATGATTATTAAGTTTATGTAAAAGAGTTTCACGACTTACACAATCAAATGTTTTGCTGGTTATAATAAATATTTTTTTTCACAATTTTAATTTAAGATTTTAAATAACTTAAAACTATATTAACATTTGACAAAAGTTTGATATATATTTTCTATATTCCGATTATCAGTAGGGCTATTAATTTACTGTTTTTGTTCTAATGAACAGGGAAAATACCCTCGTTAAAATTTCGCGCTAACTATAGGGCTGCATCATTAACAGACTGCACTATGTTAATCGAAATACGATCTTCACACTGGGAGATTAATTCAGATTACTGGCACATAGCCCTAATAAATTAATTATTTGCTCATGACAAAAAGTAAATCAAATAAATAAATTGAAGTAGATCAAATCAAATCCAATTAAATTAGTAAACGTAGATAAAGTTTCTATGAAATTTGTCATTATGCCATTTTCTTTTTTTATATACCTATTCGTGCAGTTATTATAATTTGTGTTATTTCTTATATACTCCTGTAGACATAGAATACGCCTGATCTTTGTAAAGCTAGTTTAGGTAATACGTATTTCTTTAAAAGTTTGTAACGCGGAAGCTTAGGAAAATTATTCCCATATTAGAAGTATATATATTTGCATGGCTAGTTATATAGCTGTATCGCACTCGATCTATTTTTCTTTCTTTTTAGTGATGATGTTGGACAAAGGGTTTGGACAAACCACCAACACAATTTAGGCTAAATGACCTCAATCCAGCACTAGGACTTACACTTTGGAAACTAAAGTGATGAGTAGAGAAAAAGAAATTAGGACATTCGGTATACGTACCATTTCCATTCCTGGTTCTCCTTTATAGTCAAGGTGAAGATACCCTCGAAAATGAGCAGCAAGATCGGAGAGGCCAGATACCAGTACTCGATGCTGTTCTTAAACACGGTCACCTGCCATATCGCGACGATCCCGTGGCACGCGAACACCAGACGCGTTATCACAGCCTTTATTGTTGCCAAAACTTTGCCGACGTTCGCCATCTTTGTTGCTCAATCAAAAAAAAATCGTTTTATGATTTGGCTGTATGGCACACTTTCATTTGGCATTATGGCGGTAATTAAAAAGTTTTCTTTTTTAAATTAAAATACGTTTGGCGGTATGGTATGGTGCTACTGGTACTTTTACACGATTACGGCACTATGAATGTTGCTGTTTTGTTTATTTATCCGCATTATACTTAATTAGAATTAAAAATATTTTTTTTGCAAAGCATCAATTTACAAGACACTTTTAAGGCACATAATTGAAATATCTAAGTAACTTTTGTGGTTCACATAACTTTTACAGTCACATTTCGATTACAAAGTTTTCCGTGTTGCAGCGCGCGCTCCCGCGGGTTCAACTGGATAGTTCTCAATGGTGTAGCGATGCGAGCTTCAGTCAAGGCTGATGCTAAGCTTTGGCTTAACAGATTATACATTGCGCGCTAAACAAAACATAATGGAAAAATCGGTAGTTAGAGGAAACGTAGGTAAATAAAACCTAACTAAGTAGTGGAGGTGTCAAAAGCATTGTTAAAAAAACTGGTTAAAAGATTCACACTCACTATACACACATACACACGAGCGGGCGCGCACGCATGCATACACACACACACACACACATTCGATTTTCTTGATTTTTTTGTATTTGTAATTTTAGACAAGTGTCGAACCGAAAAATTTACAAAATGTGCAAATGTGCATTACTATATAAAAAATAAAAAAATGAAATAAACAATTTAAAATAAAAGTTTCAAAAATCTCTAAACATACTGCTCTCAACTAGTGCAGTATTTTTTAAATAATGCACTAGTTAATTTTGGAAAATTAAGTCGGTGTTATTTTTTTATTAATATGTAAATCATTCTACTGTCATGATGTCGTGAAGCGTCCCTTAAATTTTCCTGGGTGATAAAAAAGTAAGCTTGTATAGTAGTTGTTATTTCTCGTTCAATTATTTACATAAATTTTACATCATTTAATTGTACTATATTAGCCAAATTTAATTGTATACAATACATTAATAAATCTATTTTTAAGATTACAATTATGTCATTTTTTATATAAATTTAATTAGGTACTTATACAATGTGTTTGGTAAACTCCCTATCAAGACAAAACCTACTAGGTAGAAAATACTTGGGTCGGTGAAAAAAAATGTAAGTGGGAATCAGAATATTAATTTTACAATTTCGAATTTTCATGACACTTTAATATGACTATGTTAACATCGGTAAGTTTCGGCTTATTAGGGTGTATACCAAACACCTTGTATACCTACTACAAACATACTAATCTGTTTTATCTGTTGCTCCAATTATTTGTAACGGACAGTCAATTTTATTTGAAACTGCCCTTAGAATTCACAACCATTATCAAACAAAGTTTGGCTGGGTCGGTCTCAGGTTGTCTAGATAGCATTAAGACTACACTACACTAATGACTATATCATAAAAATGACTAGGTATCATTTCGCCTAGGTCTTTAATTGACTACATCCGTTTTATGACTATGTCGCAAAATGACTACATAGCTTATTCCCTTATTCCTATAGTTTCTCTTTTGTTTCATGAATGTACAGTCAGTTGAAACTACGTCATGATTTTTACAAGCTTTTATTTAGCTTACGCTGAAAAGTAAAAACAAATGGAAAAATTTACGCCACATGCACGGCATTCAAGCTAGCAATGTATTTCGAACACAGCGTAAAACTTACAATCGCTGGACACATTCGCGCAGACTCAGAACGACACCAATCAGCCCACAGGAATGGGTTTTAGTATGGAGAAAATGGCGATTACCCTTCACCCTACTGAGTGACCTCTAACGCGTGGCGCCTAGAGTTCGAAATTGCGTGAGCAGAAGCGGCAATTCTTTTGAAACTGCGAGCATCATGACGTCATCAGTTAAAGGCATTATTTAAGTTACAAATGTCCAGAGAACGTTTCTACGTTAAGTTTTAATAGGAAGCAAAAAGTTAGACCTTCCGAGTTTCTTGCCTGTTCTCTCGAGGAGGCTCTCCCAAATCCCTACCAGCTGGTAGGGTGAATTTCTATTAATTGTGTTTGACGTCATTTATTGCCTGTAATGGTCTACGTTGAATAAAGACATTTGAGTGCATGCAACATGGCGGAGCTATCCCAGAGGGGGAGCAATATTTTATACAGGGCCGTACGTGCATTTTATAATAGCAAGCACAGATGGTCAGCCGCAAAGAATTGCCTCACCTTCTTCAAGACATCGAGATTTCGTGAAGCTCTTTTTAATACGCCTTCGGTGTAGTCCCTTGGATTTAGGTGGTCGATATCAACATAGACGAAGAATAATATCCTTGATATCAAGAACTCACTAGAGCTGGAGAAGGGACTTTATGATTAGATTTTCGGACTTTAGCAGGGTTTCTTAAAGTAGGGTCCACGGTATTAGGGCCTGTGTATCAGGGATCAGCAGTGGGTTAGTCTGTAAACATATTTACTAGGAAAATGTTCTCATCGAGGCCAAACAGCTAACTAAGTAGTAAGTGTAATGAAAGTACCAATAAAAGTATTTTTATTGATATAAATAACGCTTTTTTTTTCATTTCCAAAAATATTTTGACAGAGTGCGTGGAATTGTTTAAATTGTGAAAGCGGTCCGTGACTGCAAAAAGTTAAAGAAGGTACTCGAAGTTTCTCTGCGTGATTTGATTGTTGAGATTGACAGAACTAAGGTCGCCGACATAGCCGAAATAACTGCGAACCTTAATTGCATTGGGCAGGGCACATCGCTAGGAGGAACGGCCGATAAGGCGTAGAGTGGCGGACACGTTCCGAGACCCAACTTGCGTTCAAAATTCCAGGCCTAGTCATTATTAAATTGATAAAAACAAAATCTGTTTATTCACTCACTTACATTGATGTTTCAGTCGTGTCTTCTCCGATTTAAAAATAATAATAATAATAAACTTTATTACGCCACTCTTTCGCCTTGTCCATTCAGGTTCTTCAACCACATAGATATTCTTTCGCTGCGTCCAGGACAATTTAAGCAGGAACTGCATAAAACACTTGCTGCTGCGCTCGAAGGCAGCAATTAGAGTTTAACCCTTCAGAAAGACCTATCTCATATATACACGGTTATTTTTTTATCACCCTGGAAAATTTAAGGGACGCTTCACGACATGGTATTAGAATGATTTAAATATAAATAAAAAAAATAACCCCCCTCCTTAATTTTATATTAATTTTTTTAAATATACAAAAAATGCTGCACTAGTTGAGAGCAGCATTTTTAGAGATTTTTTTATTTTTTTTTATATTTTTTTTAAATTTTTATTTCATTTTTTTTATTTTTTATATAATATTGGATGTGTCCTGAAGCGTCCCTAAAATTTTCCAGGGTGATAAAAAAATAACCGTGTATAATAATATATGACGACACATCACTAGTAATAATTACTAATACTAATTATTACTGGAAGTAATAATTAAGCTAATACCTAATTATTACTTCCAGTACCTACTGTAAATAAATCTCTACTGTATACCTACACTTCGTGGTAAAAGTTGTTGGTGTCAAAATTACGTATTTTAGTACAAGTTATTTTGTATTACTTACACATTTTGTCACTGTTTGTTTACCCAAATAAATAGAAAAAAAAATTATTTCAGACCTTACAGTATGGACACTGTGTTTTGTAACAATTTTGTACTTAAAAAACTAGTGTTAGTAAAATTACAGGCTTACAGGTTTTTTTGCTATTTAAATGCCCCAGGAGACCTATTTTTGAATTACGTATGCGATTTAGAAATCACCGCTGACTAAATAGTGTAAACTGTTAATTCTATTAGTGCTAACTAATGAACGATACCGACTTAAATAAATTATACTTATTATTTTATATTAATTTAGAAATAGTTTTTAAATGAATATATACATTTAATTGTTAATAAGAACTGTAATAGTACTTGGGCGGCCGTATGCATTTCGTTCCTTCACTCGGCTAGTCATTCGACGAATCAAGTCTCGAAACGCGTTCGTGAGAAAACGAAAAGAATACGACCGCCGAGAAGGCTCATTCCGATTTGAGCTTCAATAGCGAACGGTTGTGTTAAGTGGAGCATAATTAGGATAACGCTAAGTGTTAAAAAGTGCCGGCCGTGTGAAAGACAATAAAGTGTTGAGTATTCATCAACGACGTTTAATTTCCAACTCTCAAAATCTCAGAAGTGGGATTCATAAAATCTTGGAGATTTTATACCGACGTCCACCGATTTAAAACATGTCAAATAACAATGATGAATGGCATAAGGACCGGAATGATGAAACTCGATTGAGCAGTCGATGCCGTCACCAGAACCGGCCAGTAGAGAGATATAAGGGGACCACATCTCGATCTGGACAGCGGAGCCGATCCCGATCGCCAATAATATCCAGACCAGAGAAGAGGCAGTCACGTAAGCGAACTCGTGCTGATTATTCTCCTGAACGTGGTGACCTTGGTTCGAAGGAGCCAGGGCGGAAGCGTGCTCTTATTACGCCTGATAGACGATCATCGAGGCGAGAATCCCCATCAGATACTGTTAGCGTTGCCTTGTTTGAAAAACTGTTAGATGTTATGAAAGATTACAAGGGTAATCATGATAAAGATAAGTTTCCTGTAATGAACGTAATTCCAGATTTTGATCCCATGTCGAAGGAGCAGACGGTAGATTCTTGGATACACAAGGTTGAAGAATGTGCTCAAATATATAACTGGAGCGATAAACAAATTATACATTATTCTTTGCCAAAACTTTGTGGTGTTGCGAAAACTTGGTACCAGGGTCTGCCTTCTGTTCTTTTCTCATGGGATGAGTGGAAAACTAAACTGATGGAATCCTTTCCTTCGAGAGAAAATTATGCAGAGCTGCTGACCGAAATGCTGAATAAGAAAGTTAACTTTGGAGAGCCTTTGGAGGTTTATTATTTCTCAAAATTGAATCTTTTGAACAGATGCAGCATTTTCGGCAAAAATGCAGTCGACTGCATAATTTTCGGCATCGAGGATCGTGGGATTAGGCTTAGTGCGCAAGCGGCTCAGCTTTCCGAACCGGAACAATTGTTGCAATTTTTTAAGACTGTAAAAGTGGGCCAAAGCAGAGACTTGGATACCCGGTATAGGAAGGCGACTCATAATTCAGGCTCTTCAGACGCAGGGAAAACGGTCAAATTAGACATCAGTTATGATACTAGTAAAGTTACCTGTTATAATTGCAAAGAACGGGGTCATACGTTTTATCGCTGTCCTAAACCTGCCCTTAAATGCACTAATTGTAGATGGAGGGGGCATACAGCTGGTAACTGTCCAAAATCCGTAAATAAATCCGACACTCAACCTACAAAGACAAGCGACGCTACTAAATCGGTCATGGAAGTCCACGTAAATGAACATGTCAATGCTAAATATAAAATCCCCATCAAAATAAATGGTAGCACCATCATGTCGCACATTGATTTAGGGAGTGATTGTACTTTAATGCGTCGGAGCGATGCAGAGAAACTGAATGTCGTTTGGAAGGCCGTTAATTCACCTGTTCTGAAGGGTCTGGGTAATGTTCCATATTGCCCAGTGGGAGCGGCTAACGTCACTATAGACGTTCAAGGTGTCGTTGAAGATAATGTTAAAGTGCTGATTGTAGACGACCATATGATAAGTCATCCAATTCTTGTTGGTCACACGTATACTGAACGCCCGACCATTGAAATAATAAAAACTTCTACAGATTTAATTATAAAGCGTAGCAAAATTCAGCCAAATGATTTAAAAATTCCACTAACTTCAACTAACGAAGTCACTCTGCATCCTGAAGGTCTGTCAGCAATCGACGTACATTCTGACACAAATTATACAGGAAAAATTTATGTACATGGTACAGTTAGGGGGCCAATTAATAGGAAACATTTTTTATTGCCGGGAGAATACGAATTGATTAATGGAAAAGGCACATTACTTATTCAAAACCTTTGCGATTCTGAACTAAAAATTCCGGGAAAAACGATAATAACCCGTGCGCGGTCACTTGCTGTTGAGAATGAAGAAGTTGTTTCCATTTCAAATGTAGGCATTGCAGAAGATGAGGCATTTAAATGCGGTGAAATTACCGCGCAGCAAAAGATTGAGCTCAACAATCTGCTTAATAAATATAAAGAATGCTTCTCTTCTAATTTGCAAGATTTGGGATTCACAACAGTAGCCGAGATGGTAATAAATTTAAAAGATAACGAACCAGTTGTCTATAGACCCTATAGACTTTCTCAAGCTGACAGGCAACTTGTTCGAGACATGGTTCAGGAAATGGTAGATTGCGGTATTGTTCGAGAATCTTCTTCTCCATATGCCAGTCCAATCGTTCTAGTTCACAAAAAGACAGGCGAAAAGCGGCTATGTGTGGATTTTAGGGCGCTCAACCACAAAACTGTTAAAGAACATTATCCGATTCCACGCATAGAAGATCAGCTTGATCTTTTGGCAGGAAACAATCTGTTTATTACTTTGGACTTGGCCTCGGGATATTACCAAATTCCAATAGCAGAAGGATCTCGAGACAAGACCGCCTTCGTTACACCCGATGGTCAATATGAGTATAACCGGATGCCGTTTGGCCTTGTTAATGCGCCATCGGTGTTCCAACGTGCCATTAACAAGATACTCAATAAGGCCCGGGTGAAATACGCCCTCGTCTACATGGACGATATCTTGATACCTGCAAAGTCATTCGAAGAAGGTCTGTCACGCTTAGATGAAGTTCTGTGTCTATTGAAGGAAGGAGGACTTACTTTGAAGTTAAGTAAATGCAAATTCTTCTTTGACAAAATCGACTATTTAGGCTTCGAAATAGGGTCCGATGGCATTAGACCCGGATCACTCAAAACCGATGCTGTTTCACAGTTTCCAACACCTCAAAATCAACACGACGTAAGGAGATTCATTGGCTTAGCTAGCTTCTTTCGCCGTTTTATTAAAGGTTTCGCTATTTTAGCAACACCACTGACATCGCTACTTAAAAAGGATGCTAATTGGCGATGGGGACTAGAAGAACAGGACTCATTCGATACTTTAAAAAGTAAACTTGTCCAGAGACCAGTACTTGCCTTGTACAACCACAAAGCGGAAACCCAGTTACATACTGATGCGAGCAAACTGGGCATTGCCGGTATTCTACTGCAAAAGAATGACTCCAGTGTGTTACAACCCGTAGCGTATTACAGTCGCCAGACAAACGCTGACGAACAAAAACTGCACTCGTTCGAGCTGGAGACTCTGGCCGTGATAGCATCATTAAATAAATTTAGAATTTATTTGTTGGGCATCCCATTTAAAATTGTTACGGATTGTAACGCGCTGCGTACAACCCTCACGAAACGCGACCTTGTTCCCAGAATTGCCCGCTGGTGGATACAATTTCAGGAGTTCGATTGTACCATTGAACACAAACCGGGGGACAGCATGAAACATGTCGATGCGTTAAGCAGACATGCTATACCTGACAGGACCCCAGAAAATCGTGTTCTTGAAATTCTACCGGTGAATTCTGAGGACTGGATCGCAACCGTACAAGATGATGACGAAGAAATAAAACACATAAAAAGAGTGCTTTCAGACCCAGGGTCTAAAAAAGTAATGGAGATCATCAAGAACTATAAATTAAAAAATGGTCGAGTTTATTGTATTGTAGGGTCAGATACATTGAGATGGGTGGTGCCAAAAGGAGCAAGGTGGCAAATACTAAAAGCTAATCACGATGGTATTGGCCACTTTGGTTTTGAGAAGACTTTGGACCGCATCAAGACTAACTACTGGTTCCCCAAAATGCGCAAATTCGTAAAGAAATATGTAAGTGCGTGTTTGGAATGCGCACATCACAAGGCTCCTGGAGGATCTAAGGTGGGTGAATTACATCCGATCCCAAAAATTGATGTGCCTTTCCACACTGTGCACGCAGACCATTTGGGTCCGTTTAACAAAAGTAAGCGCAGAAACATGTACATATTGGTGATAGTTGATTCTTTTACGAAGTACGTTAATTTGACAGCCGTCCCCAATACGAAATCCTCTACTAGTGTTAGGGTTTTTAAGGACCATATTAGTTATTTCGGAACCCCGTCTAGATTGATCACCGATCAAGGAACAAGCTTTACCGGAAAAACGTTTAAGGATTTTATAAAATCCCACGGGATAAAGCATGTTCTTAATGCTGTTGCCACTCCTAGGGCGAACGGGCAAGTCGAGCGGTACAACCGCACGATACTAGCATCGCTCAGCTCGATGACTCACGACAAGCCCATTAATATCTGGGACGAATACTTACCTGATGTTCAACTTGGAATTAACACTACAGCACATGCGACCACGAAGAAAACTCCTACAGAATTACTTTTTGGTCGAAAAGTTACAAATCCATCCGAAGGGATCTTAAATGATGTCATTGATGATATAGGAAGTGGGTTAATAGATTCTAATTTACAACAAATAAGAGATGACGCAAAGCAGCTGATTGAGACTCAACAAAGCAAAGACAAGCAGCGTTATGACGCTTCCAAACGTACTAAATATTTCCAGGTTGGAGACCTTGTGAGAGTACTTAGGGCTATTCCGAGTCAAAATGGTCAATCTAGAAAGTTAGAGTCTAAATATCGCGGACCATATCGTATTAAGAAAGTGTTACCGAATGATAGGTATGTTGTCGAGGATACTCCGCTGACTAGGACAGGTGGTAGGCGTTATGAAGCTATTGTTGCAATCGATAAATTACATCCTTGGCTAAATTTTCAAAGTCCCTACGATGATAGCGATGACTTATCAGATGGTAAAGCAAGTGACATAGACAGTGAAGCTAGTAGTAAAGATGAATGATTAATTAATAATTCGTAATGAATCTCGATGTTAAGCACATGAAATTCAGGGTGTGCTTATCGGATGTGTGTACATGATATTCAGGGTGTGCACACCGATCTCGATGTTCAGCACACGTTGTGCTTAAGATTACGTGTGTACATGATATTCAGGGTGTACATACTGCCCGGTCACCAAGCCATGCTATGAGCTGACTTAATTGTTGATTATATGCTTAATAATACCTATTAAGTATATCGTCTAATTGATTAGCTTATATCATTGGATTGTGGGGTATATTATTTACAAAATTACGTGTTTACTTATGTGATAGATTTATGTATAAAAATGATTCACGATTAACTTTTGCATGGAGGGTAATAATACACCCTAGATCGAAGAGATAATATGTTAATTATGGTTAATAAATTCTTGAAATACTCTGTATAACATTTAAAAATGTAAAAGAAATTGGTTTCACAACGTAATTTACGAAACCATGTTAATTATTACGATTATTTTTTTCTCGTGACAAACTGCGTATTATTTTCTTGTTTCCAAAAAAAAAAAAAAAAATTAAACTAACATTAATGTAGATTTATCGGTTTAAATTTGTGTATTTTTCTCAGTTCTCTTTTTCCGGCGTTGTATGTATATGTATAATTTAAAAACCTACGCATAAAACTACGACGAGAGGACTCGTGATATAACAGAATGGCCGAGTTGTAAACTGTTAATTCTATTAGTGCTAACTAATGAACGATACCGACTTAAATAAATTATACTTATTATTTTATATTAATTTAGAAATAGTTTTTAAATAAATATATACATTTAATTGTTAATAAGAACTGTAATAGTACTTGGGCGGCCGTATGCATTTCGTTCCTTCACTCGGCTAGTCATTCGACGAATCAAGTCTCGAAACGCGTTCGTGAGAAAACGAAAAGAATACGACCGCCGAGAAGGCTCATTCCGATTTGAGCTTCAATAGCGAACGGTTGTGTTAAGTGGAGCATAATTAAGATAACGCTAAGTGTTAAAAAGTGACGGCCGTGTGAAAGACAATAAAGTGTTGAGTATTCATCAACGACGTTTAATTTCCAACTCTCAAAAATAGTCAGCGATGACTTTGAAGTCACGAATTCCTATATATCCTATTTTTGAAAGTCGAAGGCAGAGCTGCCAACATAGATAAAGTACACACATACGTAAGGGTTCGGTTCCACGCAGAATGTAGCCGTTTTCGGTATTGTAACGGGATAAAATAAAAAGTAGACGTTGCAGAATCACACTGATTTCATTTCGATTTACAATCGGGCAGAGTTCCGTCTTAGAAACAGTAAAACAGAGAAGTGCACTAAATATGAGATGGCATTTTATAGTTTCTCCGGTAGTAAGGCGCTAGCTTGGCTTGGCTCTGATTGGCTAGCTTGGGCTGGCTGGCACATGGCTGCACGTGCTTGGCTCTGATTGGCTGGCTTGGGCTGGCTGGCACATGGCTGCACGTGCTTGGCTCTGATTGGCTGGCTTCGGCTGGCTTGCGATTGGCTGAGGCGGTGTGGCGCGTAACAGTCGGCCGTCCTGAAACAATCATTGCTCCCGCAATGGAAAAACACGTGGTTAGCTTTCAAGTAGGTCAATGAGATCTTCGGTTTCAAGCTGGTCATCAGAGCTACTGGCACTGTATGATATAGGGTACTGTGATTCTGTGATAGGGCCTCAAGAGTCCGATGCAACCAGGCTAGTAAAGGCCTTGTAGCCTTGGAACCCCTTGATACTGAGGATTCTGTATATGTCATTACCCACACCTTAGTAATGATATATGGGCCAGAGTAAATATCATCAAGCTTATACTCACTCTTGTTCCACTACTTGTGGGTGCTTGCCGCCAAAGAACTAAATCTCCCTTTCTGTAAATTCACTAGTTTTCCTTTTTTTTATCGAAGTTACGCTTCATCTTATGGCTTTCTAATTTTAATGCACACTAGATCTATTATTACGCCTGATTTCAACAGATTCATTATTACTTTCATAACATCAAATCATAGGGCTATACGACTATGTTGTACTTTCATTTACAGTATTATTAACATCCCAAATAATGTCAGATAAGCTATTGGCCCAATTATTAGAAGTCTGGCTAGGATCAATCGCACGTAACGCATTCAGTAAGATCCGGTTCCACTTAACCATTGGCTCGTGGACATGCAACAGATGTCAAAATGTACTTAAATTGCTTGTCAATTGAATTTTTTTTTAAATATCTGCTGGTAAAAGCTTTGCCAAAATTGACCGTGGGTGGGCTCAGCAATAACAAATTTAGAGAAATTATCCTACTTCCTACTAATATTGTAAAGGTGAAAGTGTGGATGTTTGGATATTTGGATGTTTGTTACTCAATCATTCAAAAACGGCTGAACGGATTTGGATGAAATTTGGCATGCATATAGCCTTTGACATGGAAAAGAATGTGTCATAGGCTACCTTTTATCCCGATTCCATAAGTAGTTCCCGAAGGAAAATTAAAAATTGTTCAAAATTGAAGTCCACGCAGACGAAGTCGCGGGCAGAAGCTAGTCTGTAATAACCAACATATATTGATAACCTTTTGCTGTTCTACGAAAGGGGCATATGGTCGACATGAACCATGACCATGGGTTCTGTGGGTTTCGGAATAGGGAACAATGTACCATTTACTCCCTCTTTATTAAATCTATACATTTTTGAAAGCCTACATGACTTCTAGTCTATCTGATCAATGCAGACACCACGAGGCGATTACCATACAATGTCTTCCTATAGAGTCTATCATCTGAGAGCACATAGTTGTTTATATCAGGGGCAGCTGAGCTATCTTTAAGCTGAACAATGATACGCCTTAACTTGTCATCCTGGTACTGGAATGTATGGAACCCGTCTGACACTTCAAGGCGGTTGACATTAATAGCATCGACGGGATTTCTACTCAACGCGTCTACGTGTTAATTTTTTTCCCCGGGCCATATTGTACACTCATGTCAAAATCTTGTATTGACAGCCAGCACCTAGCAATACGTGGGATAATGTCACGTTTAGTAAGGGTGGCGCGAACGGCAGTACAGTCAGTTACCACTTTAACATGTATCCCTACTATAATACACTCTGAACCTACACAAATCTATGTGTACTACGGCAAGCGTTTCAAGCTCGTAACTGTGGTATATACTTTCTTCTTTACTCGTTGCCCTAAGGGAATTATCAGTTTGTTTTTGTAAAAAAAATACCTGCGATACCGGATTTGCATGCATCGGTGTGAATCTCAGTTGGTAATACAGGGTCATATAAAGCCAGTATTGGCCTTGTACACAAACACAGTTTTAATTGTTGAAAACTATCGACTTGTTCAGTGCCCCATTTCCATAACTGCGTTTTTCTTTGTTAAATCTGTTAAAGGGCGAGCAATTAAATTGCGAAACTTTTAAAAAATTTACGGAAATAGCTACATAGCCCTATAAATTGACGTATTTCATGAACACTACTAGGGGTAGGAAATTGTGACACTGCTAACAATTTTGATTCACCTGGTTGAATGCCATTCGAAGATATCTCATGTCCTAAGTATGTAATTTTGTTTTATAAAAATGAACACTTACTCACATTTCACTTTAAATTTTCCGATCTTCATTTATGAAGAACTTTTTGTAAAATATCAAAACCTGACTGAACATCAAAAGAGGGTAGCAACAAATTGTCTAAGAATGCTGAAATTTCATATTTATCGGGAAAGTCATTGTAGATTTTTGAACTACCGCCTTTTGTGATTGGAATTTCGTATTGAATCTACAACCTTATTCATTATTCGTATAACAACAGACGGTGCGTTATCTAAGCCAAACGGAACACGCGTATATTCAAATACCAATATTCAAATACCAATGTGGTTATAAAGGCTGTTTTGTGGTTATCTGCAGGGTCGATTTTGACCTGATGGTAACTTTGTGCCAAATTAAGACTCGTAAAGAAATTCTTAACGGCTAATTTGGAGACCTAATCATCGATATTAGGCAAGGGTCAACACAAAGTCTACTATCGCCGTTCTTTTTTTTACGAATTACGGGAGAAGCAAAACATGATTCAGATTCTTGAACTATACCTGCGTCTAGCAATTCAGACACTTTGGATCTACCTAATTACTGACTGTGCGACAAGCTGTAAGGTTGACGGTATATAGGCTGTTCACTTGTTAACTTTATTTTTATGTTTAATAAATCTGTACATCCTAAGTCTTGTGTTTTACTCGCAAAATAGTCAGGGAAATTGATTAGTAAAGCAATCAAATAATCATAATCGGTTTTTATTCAATAGATCTGAACTGATTTCCTCTATGTTTGATGCCCCGATTGTGCTAATATTGGCTTGGCTAGTGTGCAATAGATTATTTTGGCTACAAAGGTAGTGCAATAAAATAATGTGGGCTAACCTGAACCTCCGAAGGCGGTGTAGTAGTGCAGCTGGTGGCTCTGCTCAGCACTTCGCCCTGCTTCTTGCTAACGAGGCAGACATTTTTTTGTTTCCTTGTCGGCTGACGACATCTTTACTTGACGGGCTTGTTCCAATCCAAATTGACGGTGGCTGGTAGTCATCCATGACACATAGGAAGCCATCGTATAATTCTTCGGGTCGCTCGCAATGATATGCTCTCGCATTCGCTTGTGCTGGTGGTGGTAGACCGCGAATGATGCATGAGACAACTGCGCGGTCTGACAACTTACACCGAAAACACATGGCGACTTTGTCCTGATAATATTTGGTCATTGAATCCATATTTGCGATGTCTGGGAAATGCACGTATCAACATTTGCTTCCAGTCTTCCCAAGAGTAATCGTATTCATCCAGTCGGTTGTACCATCTTCTTGCCTGACCTCCTTAATCTATCTTGCAGATGAAACGACTTCGTGTTTTCGCACCATCCATATGAATTTCGCCAAGTTGATCAATTTTTTTTTTTGAGCCATGCTGTCGCAGTAGTACACTCTTCGCTATCCGGGTCGAACTCGGGGATCAGCAAGGCTGCAGAGGGTTCTTTTCTTGTAGTGACGGAGAGTATTTCGTAATTTAAGGAACTCATGGCCTTTTGTACCTCTGATTTCAAAAGCTTACGTAGGATTTTTCGAGCTGAAGGCGAGGCTGGTGGCGAAACTTTGTCTTCGTTTTCACTAGTTGTCTCGGATGAATCTTCACGCGGAGATTTGCCCCATTAGTGCGGACGGACCAGGCGGCCTACACTCTACGCAACTACGTTTTAGGGTTTTTTTTTTAATATTTATCCCACTTCTGATATGTAACGGGATAAAATAAAAAGAAGACGTTGCAGAATCACACTGATTTAATTTCGACTTACAATCGGGCAGAGTTCCGTCTTAGAAACAGTAAAACAGAGAAGTGCCCTAAATATGAGATGGCGCGGCATTTTATAGTTTCTCCGGTAGTAAGGCGCTAGCTTAGCTTGGCTCTGATTGGCTGGCTTGGGCTGGCTGGCACATGGCTGCACGTGCTTGGCTCTAATTGGCTGGCTTGGGCTGGCTGGCACATGGCTGCACGTGCTTGGCTCTGATTGGCTGTCTTCGGCTGGCTTGCGATTGGCTGAGGCGGTGTGGCGCGTAACAGTATATACCGGTTATTATACGGCTAACAATTCATTGCAACTAGGCCAAAATAATAAGAAAATACTGGTCTAAGTTTGTTTGTGACACAAATTTAAAAGATTTTAAACTTATACACGGTTATTTTTTTATCACCCTGGAAAATGTTAGGGACGCTTCAGGAGACATCCAATATTATATAAAAAATTAAAAAAATGAAATAAAAAATATAAAAAAAAATAAAAAAATAAAAATAATCTCTAAAAATGCTGCTCTCAACTAGTGCAGCATTTTTTGTATTAAAAAAATAAGTGAGTTATTTTTTTTTATTTATATTTAAATCATTCTAATATCATGTCGTGAAGCGTCCCTTAAATTTTCCAGGGTGATAAAAAATAACCGTGTATATTTACTTATTTGACAAATTTTAAAAATTTTAAATCCAACTCAAAATCAACATACATCAACTTCAAACTTGTCAATATGTTCTCTAAACAAAACACAGATAACGTTTCCACAGTTATGTGTGACTTGTTTACGAGTGGGTGAGGGCACTCGTAATGAAATCACATCCGTGACTAAGGTAGTCACATAAGTGATATTCAAAAATAAGAGTTATTGAAAATCGGAGATTATTAGTCACATCGGTGATTTCGAAGTCGCATACGTAATTCAAAAATAGCTCTCCTGTTGTGCAGCCGTACCCAGCGACAGGACGCTTTTACGGTGAAGGAAAACATCGTGAGGAAACCTGCATACACCTGTGAAAAAAGAATTTCTTTACAGGTTGTGTGAAGTCGACCAACCCGCACTTGGCCAGCGTGGTTGACTAAGGCCTAATCGCCCTAGTTTAGGGTAGGCTCGAGCCCCTCGGTGGGGACGTATATGAGCTGTTGATGATGATGATGATGATGATGATCCAGCGACACATGTGGCGAGTCCCAGCGGTCTGAGAACACATTCAGCATTGGGCTGGTGGCACACATCTCTATTGTACTTTCTTCCTTATCTTCACTACTTTAGTACTATTATTTAGTCTGCTTCACTGCACAGGACCCAGGGCCGGATTTAAAGGTCTGGAGGCCTCGGGGCAACAAAGGAGTGGAGGCCCCTTGGCCCCAAATTCGAGTTTTCCAATAAATTATTTATTGTGAAACCAAGTATAGATTCTTTTATTATTTAACGAACGTATAAATATAGTCGGAAACAAGAATTATCTAAAATTACTGACTGCCTGATTGGAGTGAACAAATATAGATGATTTCTGGTAATATTTAATGTAATCATGTTTGTACAAAGAACTGTAGGTAAAGATAAAACGCGAAGAAAAAAATTTAAGGAAATGTTGTTTACTAGTGTTTACTAGTCTGATTTTGATTTTTTTCCGAAGTCTCTATTGTGGGGCCCCTCTTTTGTGGAGGCCCGGGGCTGTAGCCCCGGTTGCCCTCCCCTAAATCCGGCGATGACAGGACCGGTACCTACATCATTCCGCTGTAACCCCGTTCAATACGTTCAATATATACACATAAGTACATATATATATTTATATATACCACCATACATTCCACAAACAAAAGGTCAATGAGACCGGCCCATAAAGCTGTACGTATTATATTATCTGTGGCCACAGATAATATAATACTACAGTACAGTTACTAAGAAGTTAGGCAATAATATAACAAACAGTTTCTAAGTGTTGAATTCATAACTATTAGCTCTGTTTTCGGGTCATGTGGTTTATAAATTGCAAATTATTGCCACATAAGCCACATAAGGGCGTCAGTGGCGCTGTGGACTCGGCGCTTGCCTTCCAATCGGGGGGTCAGGGTTCGAGACCCGCCATGTACCAATGTGTTTTTCGTTTCGAATTTCATATGTACATTTGTCTGACGCTCCTTCGGTGAAGGAAAACATCGTAAGGCAACCTGCATACATCTGCGAAGAAATTCAATGATGTATGTGGTCGACCAATCCGCACTGGGCCAGCGTGGTTGACTAAGGCCTAATCACCCTAACATAGGGTAGGCTCGAACCCCTCGGTGGGGGACGTACATGAGCTGTGATGATGAAGCAAGACTACCATCATAGCAGGGGATTTATTACTTACTTATTGCCATAATGAAAAAGAATTTAAAAAGTTCAATTAAATTCTGGCGACACGGTTAGCGCAGAGGTCGAGTGATCGCCTACTGCGCAACGGGCCGCGGGTTCGATTCCCGTACGGGACAAATATTTTGTATGGCCTATAGAATTTTGTTCAGGTCTGGGCGTATGTGCATGTGATATTCTATGTTTGTAACTGCTCCCACGACACAGGAGAAAGTCCTAGTGTGGGGCGACATTTTTTTTTTATAATAATAATAATTTCGGCGTCGGTGGCGCTGTGGACTCGGCACTTTTACTGGAGGGAGACTCTGTACCAGGGTCGTCTGCTTAGGTACCTCCGTCTTACCTATTTCTGCCGCAAAGCAGCAGTGCTTGCATTGCTGTGTTCCGGTTTGAAGGGTAAGATATGGCAGTGAAATTACTGGGTACTGTGACTTTACATCTTGTGTCACAAGTTGGCAACGTACACGGTGGTTCTTGTGGGGGTTGCAGTTTTGCTGCGAATCTCACAAGAGCCACATGTATTATAGGTGACTGTTACCACTTACCATCAGGTGGGCAGTTTGCTTGTTTGCCAACTTTCTGCAATAAAAAAAAACATGCCTTCCAATCGGATCGGAATGTGTTTTTCGTTTTTCGAATTTCATATGTGTAGGGGAAGGTGGCCTAAAATGGGTAAGCTAAGGAAATGGTTAATAAAATCTATAAATTACCTTTATAAGAATATTTTTTTTACGTTATGAGATAGAATATTTATCGAGCATCAAAATAAAACATAATATGATGGCACCATATATCAAATATATATTAAATAAGATAAATACAAAACCCTTTTAAAAACCCGTTTTGCCCACATGTGTGCCTAAAACGGGTAACCCCCTTCGGGCAAAACAGGTATGCTTAGGATAGAGTCATATTTGGACAGGCTATAACATGTATATATTATAATTAGTAAAAAACTGAAATTGTTACATATTTTTGCAGGAAACTTTGTTCAGAAATCTTTTTACATTGAAAACTAACTTACTTTATGTTTTTCTAAATAAAGAAAAATATAAACAAATGTAACAAATGTTAATTAACCTAATTCAGTCTTTAACCATAACATTTTTAAATAATTTGAATCTTTAACAAAGAAAAATCAAAATAAGATGAACTTAACACTTTTCTATATCATAACGGGTAGGTAGTAGGTACCCGTTTTGCCCTACTCGTTTTACCCAAGGGCACATGTTTATGCAAAATTACAATAACCTCAAATTGGAAGGTAATACCGGTAAACTTTCTACCTTAATTTAATGTTAAATAGTGCTAAAATAAGATGGTAACACAAATAGCATGATTCGTATAAAGATTTTTGACTAATCGTAAGACACTTTATTTTTTTTAATAAAGTCACTAAAAAACTTTCGTTGCATACACCTACGCTATTACACGACTCCGGCATCCGAGCGAAACTGATCGAAGTTCGTCGACGTTCGGGAAATCTCGGCACACGAACACAATAACCCTAACACTTGACACAGCAGTGTACGAGTACTTACCCGTTTTAGGCGGCCTACCCGTTTTAGGCTACCTTCCCCTACATTTGTCTGACGCTCCTACGGTGAAAGAAGACATCGTCAGTTAACATGCATTCACCTGCGAAGAATTCAATGGTGTAAGTGAAGTCGACCAGCATGAATTCAATGGTGTAAGTGAAGTCGACCAGCATGAATTCAATGGTGTAAGTGAAGTCGACCAGCATGAATTCGCACTGGGCCAGCGTGGTTGACTAAGTCAACCACGCTGGCCCAATGCGAACACCCTATGGCAAAGGCCACACCGGAGGTGGCAGGCTTAGAGGTTGACTAGGAGGCAGCCTTACCGGTCAAAATGCTTCGATAGATAGTGGCCACACTGGCAGCGCGCGCCTGGTGATCTAAAGCGTATTAATAGATATATATTTTGTTATAATAAAATGTCTCACTTTCAAATTTTTCTAGAAAATTGCTTCTTAATTTCGAAGTAATCGAACATGTTGAGTACGTGATATTAATATGTCGACGTCTACTAAATGAGAATTTGAAATTTTATACAAAAAAAGTAAAACATAATATTAACATCACTGTTAAACAATTGTAAAATATCGGTTACTTCTTGCCACAATTTTTAACACACATAAATTGTTTACTTAACGTGCGGGAAGGAGTTCACAATGGCTCGTTTTTATAAACAGAGGGCTATTATCAATCAATTCCTTCACAATGCATCCTAGTAATCTAAGCAAATAACCGACGCGTCCGTTCGCGTCGCTAAACCGCTAAGCCGCTATCGAGGCGCCAAGCGTCCCACCAAGCGAGCGGTGGGGCCGCGCGCAATAGCGTGCAGTGTGTCGGTTCACTGGGATGAGTCATCGAAGCGACCAACTAACCTCTTGCCGCTAAGCGTGCCACCTGCGGTGTGGCCTTTGCCTAACATAGGGTAGGCTAAGCCCCTCGGTGGGGACGTATATGAGCTGCGATGAGTTTATTAAATACTAGCTTTTGTTAAATTCGGGGTAACACGTAAGATTTCCAAAAAAAATAGGCAGGTATTTTTCGTTGGTAACAGTCTGTGTAGCGATTTTTAGCTTCCTACCTTGAAAACTGCGAAAAGTCCCATATAAAACTTCACCCCCTCTTTTAAGGGCTTGGGGGCAGATTTCCAAAAAAAAATGATGCACGATTTTTTTGTTAGTCACAAATAGTCCGCATACCAATTTTTAGCTTTCTACCTTGAAAATTGCGGAATGCTCCATACAAACTTTGTAACGGAACGCATTGAGTTTTAAGCATTCGTTACAAATAGGGAATAATTCATGCAATGTAAAACTTGATAGTTTCTCAATTATTCTAGGGTAAATTGGCAAAAATGCTTAATGACAATAGGTCTGCTTTGGTGCATACTATGTACATAGAGAATTTAAATAAATAAATTAAATAAAGCTTCAATTAAATGTAGAAAGTCAATTAAGAAACAAATAATTAGAATAGTGGCCTAATAGAGTCATGTAAACATTGAGAATAGGCCCCGTATTAGACGCTTGCCTGTCGACGCGGCTGTTGTGCATAAATGCATGTAAAAATGTATTAAGTATAGTTGGTACAAGCGATTATGAATTCTAACAGCGGAACTATTTCTCATATTTTGATATCAAAATGGCGTGTCATCCCCGCGTCTGTCGAGATCGCGGCGTCGCTAGTGATGGTTCAGCTTGCGCAGCTCGCCCAGTAGGCTAATTCACGTATTTTGTAATAGTCAAAATGTCGTTAACGTTTAGAAGTCGTCATATTGACAAACAGTCATAAATCCGTATTCACGTGTCATTTCGATATAACGATTACTCGATAGGATCGCAATTCAGCGATTTGTCAACTATTTAAACTTGATGTTACCATTACAATTCTACCAAATAAATTCAAATACTTTTTCTTGACGAAAACATGCAGAAATGTTGATTATTTTGTAGAATGATGTTTTTTTATCAAAATTATAATGCACCTACATGACTTTCTGCAATAAATCCAAAAAATACGTTAAGTTCTGTCATTTTAATGCTTTATTGGAAAGAAATTCATTGATGATCAATAAAAAAAATACGTATGTCAGTGTCAGTGTCATTTTCTATTATTTGCGAGTTTCGAGTTTGTTTGTATTTTGGAGAGCGTCGGTGGCGCTGTGGACTCGGCACTTGCCTTCCAATCGCGAGGTCGGGGTTCGAGACCCGCCATGTACCAATGTGTTTTTCGTTTCGAATTTCATATGTTACATTTGTCTGACGCTCCTACGGTTAAGGAAAACATCGTGAGGCAACCTGCATACATCTGCGAAGAAATTCAATGGTGCATGTGAAGTCGACCAATCCGCACTGGGCCAGCGTGGTTGACTAAGGCCTAATCACCCTAACATAGGGTAGGCTCGAACCCCTCGGTGGGGACGTATATGAGATGTGATGATAATGATGAGTTTCATAGCGTCAGACATATCAAAAGAATCTATTCGACGTCGGCGCTTGTCTATCTCATTCATCATCATCATATCAGCCAAGAGACGCCCACTGTTGGACATAGGCCTCCCCCAAGGATCTCCATACTGATCGGTCCTGCGCCTCCCGCATCCAGCGGCTTCCCGCGACCTTCACCAGATCGTCGGTCCACCTTTTGGGGGGGCTACCAATACTGCGTCTCCCAGTACGCGGCCGCCACTTGAGGACCTTCCCGCCCCAACGGCCGTCAGTCCTACGAGCGACGTGTCCTGCCCACTACCACTTAAGGTGTGCAATTCTTTGGGCAATGTCGGTAAATCTAGTCCTTCTACGGATCTCATCATTTCTGATGTGATCACGTAGAGAAACCCCGAGAATAGCCCTCTCCATTGCCCTTTGAGTGTCTTTGAGCCTTCTTATGTTCCGTATGTCATCACTGGCAACACGCACGAATTGAAGACTTTCGTCTTGAGAAACTGTGGTAGATGCGCCGTCTCTCTCATTGGCTAGGTCCAAAAGTAAGAATCCTAGTCCTAAACTCATTTTTTTACGGAAAAAAGCACACAAATTTAACAAATTATGAACTTCTGTTCAACGACTTAGAAATCGTTTAATCGCTGACATTCGATCAAAGTAAACGTCAAAATAATAGGTGAATACCGCGGAGGCAACGATCGAACTTCGATTATTGTACGTGAATACGCTTAAACGAAATCGACCTAAACAAAATCGTGCGATTAATACGTGAATACGATAAGTGACTTCAGCGATCAAATCGCTTGCATGTCGTTGTAGTTTTATTACGTGAATTAGGCCACAGATCGCCGAGACGAGATCGCCTTGTCGTTTTAAGTATAAATAGGTCGGAGGTTGGAAATCGGGAGCTCATTTTTCGCGGGTCGTCTTACCGGGAGTTTCAAAGCAAGCCTCGAGTGCGTTGCGAATTCTATTCAAGCCGGTTGGTTTTTAACGCGTTCTTTGATATTGTGTATTTAATTTGAATTAATTTGTGTTTGCAAAGATTGTGAATTTCAAAATATTAGTATACGAATCCGAATATCGAATTGTGACGACCTAAACACTGACATGGTTCGGTGGGCCTCGGTCGGGTTACCCTATGGTGACAGCAGACCTTGGTTTCAACTTCCTTCGGGGAGGGCGTTGTTTGGAACATATCAACGCAGTCACTCTTTATCAACATAGTGGCTCAAGTTCCCTGGTTTCTTTGAGAAGTGTTTAGCGGCGGGGGGACTGTCGAAGTAGACCCATGCCACAGAATAGATAATAGTACTCCCATGCCTTAATTGCACCCGTTTAACTACGCATGGACTAAAGAAGTCGGTCTCCTACTTATATATGTATATATATACACCACGTATATAGGGTTTGTGAACACACGGCGATCCCAATCCAGTTGCCCGTGCTCACACTTACACGAGTATAGGGAAATAAGTACACAGAGGCCCTTCTCACCTCGCCTCGCCTTTCATTCTTTTAAGTTAGTTAGGTGTCTTACATTGCACTTCGTAAGACAGAACACACCACACGATTAACGTATTAAAAAGGATTTGATCCTTAGCTTGCTATCTTCTCATTAATTTAACAGATTAGGATTATAAAGTAGACATGGATAGGATAATAGGCAGGATAGGAAAATAGAATGGGAACTAGGAATAGGGTGATAGGGATAGGATCATTAGATGTTGCTAAGTATCATTTGATGATAGAGTTTAGGTTGAGCTAGGCTAGAAAGGTAGGGAATATTTGAATTTAAAATCAAGGAAATAGCTGAGTTTCATGGAAACTACTTCTCAGTGAGAAGGTTTATAAAGTTTGGAGGAGTCAATTTGAGAAATAATGAATATTATTAATAAATTTAACTAGTAAGGAAATGCTCTAAAAATGGAAATTGTTCAAAGTTATAATGAAATTAATATCATGATAAATTAAATACTCTTCAATTTTCCAAGTCAAAATGACTAATTAAAATGTAAATAGAATACAGCTATTAAATATTCTAAAGTATGTCCTTAAATGTTGATATGCAATAACACGATTATAAAATCATATGAAATGATTCTTTATTATGTAAATGGGAAAATTATCCATTGTTTGCTATTAATTATGGCGTGTTAATTCAGTGTTATTCAGGTGAGCCAAAGGCAGCCTACAACAATGACTCAAAAATAAAAGGGTGTATGTTGTTATCTTCAAGTCTAACCAGAAGTTAATATTGCTGTGGTTAATATTACTGTATTTACTTAACAAACTATAATTTATTAAAGAAATTGAAGATATTTAGTTCATCTACAAACTAATTTCATACTAAGTTTCTAAGGGAAAGTTGTTTCTTTTAACATTATGAAATTGCTTAAGTAGCTAAAGATTAATAGGATGCATAGCAATCAATGGAATAGGTGTATTAGGGAGTAGTTGTATCATTCTTTTGTTTCCTAAAAGAACTAGGGTTAATTGCGGCATGATATGGGTTCCTTTATGATCACTAGATGATCACTGGCTAAACGTTGTTAGAATAAGACATAAAGATTTATTACTATGAATGATATTTAATATGATTAGACAGAGAGAGAAGTAGTGAAGGTGAATGTTAATATATTATAAAATAGCTATTTTAAACCTGCACCTGGGTCGTAAGCCCCAGGCACTACATTTGGCTCTCCTCTGTAATGTATATAATAAATCTAATAGGTTGTAGGGAGACTTTTAGGAACTATTAAATAGGTAGGGCCCTGCGATGAGGAACTTCCGTGTGGTTGTGGAAGGGGGGAGTGTATAAGGCAGGTTTGGCATAGACACTCACCATGTGGAGCGAGGCTGGAGCTCACCATTTTCTCATTAGGGTTAAATACTGATTAAGTAGACCATTTTCTCATTAGGTTTAAATACTGATTAGGTAGACCATTTTCTCATCAGGTATAAATACCGATTAGGTAGAACATTTCCTCATTAGGTTTTAATGTCAGTTAGGTAGGAGTAAGACTTTCTCATTAAGTTTTAATGCTGATTAGATAGGAGTAAAAATTAGATTTTGTTCATCTTGGTAGATTAGTTTTTTTTAGTCTGTTTTTTAGTTAGAAATAAGGTGGGGTTATATTTATATTATATTAGGATTAGGTTAGGCTAGGATTTAGGGTTTGGGTTGGATTTAGAGTAGAGTAGGGTTTAGAGTTGAGAGTTTAGAGTAGAGTAGAGAGGAGAGAAGTAGAGAGGGGGGGGGGGTCTGGTACAACTTCCACCCCCCATTTTAGAGAAGTGGGGAGTTAGAAAGAGACAAAAAGTTGCCTATGTCACTCTCCATCCCTTCAACTATCTCAATTCATCGCTCCGTTTTGCCGTGAAAGACGGACAAACAAACACACACATACACTTTCCCATTTATAATATTAGTATGAATTAAAACTGTCATTACGGTTGGCCGCCTCAGGCTGGTGTAGTGTATTCTGTCTCCTGCACTAGCTATTTTTCTCTACCTTCGTGGACTATAGAAGATAAAATGACTAACCTTTGCCCCGTCTCGCTTCATTGTTATAGGTATAAGAGGGCTAGAGGTCTCTCTCTCTCTCTCTCTCTCTTTCCCTTGTCCCATTTTCATTTAGGGTCTGGTCTCCTCGTGGCGCTCCGCCAGGACATTCTGTCCTGGGTTATCGTTTTCGGCAGATTTTGAGCTTTCAAGTCCCTTTGTACAGTGTCCTCTTCCCCTAGGCGGATTGTGTATATCTAAAACTGCCGACAGTGTGTATCTTCCTGTCTCAATATATGACCATACCATCTTCGCCGTCCTTCCTTCAGCTTTTCAGCGAGGGCTAGAGGTAACCTGTAATTTTTCTCTTGTCCCATTTTGTCTTCGATCCGTACTACGCCTGCAGGAGGCATAGTCAGTGGAAAAACTTAGAAAATTTACTTTTCATTTTCAAAGCAAACTTACAAATTTTACAATTTTTAACCGACTTCAAAAAAGGAGGAGGTTATCAATTCGGTTGTATTTTTTTAAAATGTTTGTTACCTTATAACTCCGTCATTTTTAAACCGATTTCCAAAATTCTTTTTGTATTTGATAGAGTATACTGCAAGGGTGGTCCCATGGTCACCAAAGTCAGGATCGGATCATAGAAAATCGAGGAAAACACTAATTTTTTAGGGTTTTTTTTTTATTTGAGTTTCTTTCACTTAAAAAATTTCATTCACTAAAAAGGTAAAAATAATTTTTTTTTTACAAAAAATAGAACCGACTTCGAAAACACTGAAAACTTAAAAATAATCTTCTTCTATATTGAAGTCGGTGACAAATTTTAACACTTTCTAGGAGATCATCGTTTGCTCTTTTGAATGTATATCGGGTACCAATAACAAAACCACAATTTATAAAATTTTTGTCTGTCTGTCTGTTTGTTCCCGCTAATCTCCGGAACGACTGGACCGATTTCGACGGGACTTTCACTAATAGATAGCTAGTTATATAAGGTATAACATAGGCACAGATAATATAATACTACATAGGCTACTTTTTATCAACTTCAACAAAAGTTACTATTCCACGTGGACGAAGTCGCGGGCACAGCTAGTCCTTACTAATATTATAAAGGCGAAAGTTTGTATGTATGGCTGTTTGTTACTCTTTCACGCAAATCTACTGAATGGTTTTGGGTGAAATTGTGTAGGCAGACGGATTACGACGGGGATTAACATATACGCTACTTATTATCCCGAAAAAAATAGTAGTTCTCGCGAAAAAGGAAAACGTACAAACATACTGAATCTAATGAGAAATTGTCTAATTTTTTTTTAAAACGCCCCACACTAGGATTTTCTCCTATGTCGTGGGTGCAGTTACAAACATAGAATATCACATGCACATACGCCCAGACCGGAACAAATTTCTGTAGGCCATACAAAATATCTGTCCCGTGCGGGAATCGAACCCGCGACCCGTTGCGCAGTAGGCGATCACTCGACCTCTGCGCTAAACGCTAAACGCTAAATTGCGCAAAGGTTAAGGGGGGTAAAAGCGTTATCTCCCGAAACAAAGGTATTTCAATAAGAAATGTAGGCAACTTTCAACTCTAAGCTGTGTGCAACAAACTGCATTTTTGAAAGTGCATACCCGAGCCATGCATTGGCACTTGACAGTCCTCTTAAGGCGAAACATAGTTTGCGGATACAGCTTCCATGGCATAATAAAAAGTTCATTCATTCATTCATCACAGCCCATATACGTCCCCACCGAGGGGCTCGAGCCTACCCTATGTTAGGGTGATTAGGCCTTAGTCAACCACGCTGGCCCAGTGCGGATTGGTCGACTTCACATACACCATTGAATTTCTTCGAATATGTATGCAGGTTGCCTCACGATGTTTTCCTTCACCGTAGGAGCGTCAGACAAATGTACATATGAAATTCGAAACGAAAAACACATTGGTACATGGCGGGTCTCGAACCCCGACCTCCCGATTGGAAGGCAAGTGCCGAGTCCACTGCGCCACCGACGCTCAAATAAAAAGTTAATACGTTGTTATTGGCGGAAAATAATGCCTGCGTTCCAGATAAGCATTTTTAGCCATAAATATCAACATTTTTAGCATCTCTGCGTTTCATTAGCCGGTGATGCTAGTTTTTCTTGCTGGTTGTCATGCGTTTCATTTAAGCATTTTTAACACGAAATGCTAGCATCAAATACCCATGCTAATAGATGGGTCCTCTGATACTCAGAAGAATATGCTTTAGTTGTTATTCTGAGCTCTGATACTTACCACTTTTTGACAGCTTTCAAATTTGACATTTGGAATCTTTTTTTCATGAATCAAAAAGGATTTTCAGCGGATTTAAAAAAATTATTGAATGATATTTATAGTATTAGCCAATTTTGATTTATATTATTAAACATTTTAAGTGGCTGGACTAAGTAGGTGAGTGTCAAAATTCAGCACGAAAAATCTAAAAATGTCAACATTTCTTATAAGAAACGCAAAACGAGGCTAACATCAGATGTTAGCCTCAGAAAGTAGCAGTGCTTTATCTGGAACGCAGGGATTGGCTACCTTGGCTTATGAAGTGCAACTCTAACTCTAAAAAGAGTTTTAACTGCAACTCTAAAAAGAGTTGCAGTTAAAATTTCACTCGGATTGGATAACTCCTCGCTGACCCAATGGTCAAGACAGTATACTAAATACGCAGATGTGAATTATGTCCAAGATGATTTTTTTATTGAATTGACTCAAAATTAGGTGTAATAAAAAAACACAGTTTACATCGAAGAGTAAATCGTTTATTTCCGAAAGTCCACATTTTGAGTTCAGATTAGGTACACACCTAAAATTACTTATGAGATTATGGAGTGAATATGCAGTTAAGTGTCAAAAGTATAATTTCAATAGGAAGTATTCCATCAATTCAATTTAACAGACAAAGATCTACAACACATGCATATTATTTTTTTTGGTTTTCTATTGTTAACTATTTTTAACACTGTCTACATTTCCATATGATACTGAGAAAATATGTAAGTAATTAAATGTAAAAGATATAATTTCAATTGGAAAGATTCCATTAATTCAATATATGCAGTTGAGTGTCAAAGATATACATAATTTCAATTGGAAATATTCCATCAATTCAATTTAACAGACAAAGAACTACAACACACATGCATTTTTTTTTTTTGGTTTTCTATTGTTTACTATTTTAAACACTGTCTACATTTCCTTATGATACTGAGTAAATATGTAGTCAAATGTCAAAGATATAATTTCAATTGGAAAGATTCCATTAATTCAATCAAAGTGAGAAGATACTACAACACGCATGCACAAGTTTTTTTTTGTTTTCTATTGTTACACATATTCAAATACTGTCTCCATTTCCCTAAGATATAGAGTAAATATTATGTAGTTAGACGTCAAAGATATAACTTCAATTGGAAGGATTCAAACAATTAAATTGGAAAGAATATATAGGGTGTCGTTTTTTGCTTTCTACTATTTCAAATTTAGTCAAATATCGATTGCTATTATTGTAAATGTCTGTTTTGTGCCGAAAACAAGTGTAATCTATTTGTTTATCTAAATCAAGTACATAGATAAGTATCACATGTATAATTATAAGTTCATCACAATTTTAATATAATAAGTAGATTAAAAACACGTATAGTGCATCTTATATAGTGCCACCATTTTATCCGTGAAGTGGCAAAGCTTAAACAACATCCGCCATGATGAAAGTCATTCAATGCTATGTCAACTCGATGACTGAGTGACGCAGAAAGCTCTAAAGCAGGGTTTCCCAACCAGTGGGGCGCGCCCCACTTGGGGGGCGTAGAGTGACCCAAGGGGGGGGTAGCGAGCGGCTCCTGAATTAAACTGTATAAAATATATTGAGGAAAATGATCTTCGCTGTGCACTGACTACTATGAAGCCATATATTAGTTAATAAAGTACAGCCACAGTGCTCCCATTAATTGTATGTTTTACTTTTATTAGTTGATTACCTACTTTCGAATAAAACTAAACTTAACGCCAATATTTTCATCGCTTGTTTAATTTTCTTATTTTGACTCCCCATTTCGACCCCTAGGGGGCGTAGTATTTTAGCATAATGTTGTGTGAGGCGCATAGGGTTGGGAACCTCTGCTCTAAAGGATGGTGTTTGGAATATTATCTCAAAAATTGATTATTATTTGACAAACAAGCTTGCCAGAATATGTCGCAACAAAACGTTGCTTCAATTGCTATATTGACATGTTTTTTTAACCTTTTAAAATTACAGTACCCATACAGATACACAGTTTAAAAAAGATTTTCCAAAAATTATTGTTTTCAAATTTTAGACTAAACTACATTAAGATCATTATTAAATAATGATTTTTAAATTCACATTAAATTTCTACATTCTAGGCGGAAAAAATCATTCACCGCGCTATGATCATCATATTAGTATGACGTCAATTTTGGAGAATTTATAAATTCTGCCATTTTCAAAAAAGCAATAAAATCTTGGCCTATACCGCCAAAGATCGTTAAGTCTTGTTAACAATTATATCACATTAAAATCTGTATCAAATGTTTTAATGTATTATTTAACATTGAAACATATTATTATATATTACAAATAGATTTATAAAAGTGTTCTATATGGCAACAAATTTCGACAAATTAAGTTCGATGACATTGCATAAATTAGTTACGCGTGCGTGACATTTGTTAGGCTTAGGCTCCACCTGCGTAAATGTTAGTGTTAACGCCTGCGTCGTAATACGCCTTATTGAATGCGTTAAAAATAACGGCTAAACGTAGTGGCCACAACTGTGGAGTTTGATACAAAAGCTATTAAAGTCTAACGCCACTAACAATGTCGTATAGAAATTAACGCGTTACGCGGTTGGCCACACCTGTGTAGTGTCCAAATTATCCCGTATGATAACGCGCAAGGACGCAGGTGGAGCCGTAGCATTACAATGTTAGAAAGAAAATACAAGATTCATTCCGATGAATCGAAAAGGATGTTCGATGTTTAAAAACTCAAGATGGCGTCCGGCGCAAAAAAGTCAACTTCTCACGACGTAACAATAATTAATAAACCTACATTCATTTTATCGACGTTTTATAATTTTATATAGATTACTGGACACAAACAATATGATGGCAATATTATCCTGCACTATATACATTGTGAAGCAACACTTTAATGTTAATTAATTCTTATTAAATAGAATACGTGAAACAATGACAAAAGTTTAAAAAACTTAGCTTTGACCCGTTGGGCCTATATTACAATATTTGAAACATTAGTACCACTTAGAAAAGCACATATCTAATAAATAATATAGAGATGACCGCAGACTATAAAGTAAATGCTGTCATACTTGTGACAAGTGTTGCCAGGAATGAAAAAAGTTGTTCCCAAAATACGTCGTTCCCTATTTTTTGCATCGTGCACTGTACATTGCACAGTCCAATGTTTAAAAGGTAAATGCACACAATTTGTTGTAGTTAATAAATTAAGAATATTTAAAAAACAACAGATACTATAACGTACATTTTAACATAACAAAAACACAACACACTTCGCCAGTATGAGGTCCCGCGTTGAATGGTAAAAAAACTTACATAATAAACATTAAATCTTAATATAACTTACTTAATAAACAAATCTTAATATAAAGTAATAAACATAGAATCTTAATATAATTTAACGTAACATTAATCGGGATGTTGGCAAAATTTTGCTCAAATTTTCGTAATGTAGAATGTATGTAGAAAAATATTGGATTTTTTAAACATGATAGTATTGACCAATATTATAACAACTCTATACAGGGTTACTTTTGAAAAAAAAAATTACTGTTCCTTACTAATGTGCAATATCCACTGAACCTAGATGTATGGAGCAGTTGGTTTTTTTTTTCGCAATTTTAAGATTGACCCAATAGTAAAAGTTGATCAGACTGCTTGGCTAAACATGCACACAAAAGGCTAGTGACTAAAGTGAAAAGTAACCTTGTATATATACGGTTACTTTTTTTATCGATATGTAATGAAGCGTCCCTTAGATTATACGGGATAATCTAAGGCACGCTTAAAAAATTTATATAAAATTAAATAGATGAGTTAAATTTATTTTATATGTTTAAATCATTCTATTAGCGTGTAATGAAGCGACCCTTAAATTATCTGGGGTCATAAAAAAGTAACCGTGTATATTTTTCAAATGTATATGCTCTCATGTTTAAGCAAATAAATATATGTATCTGTATCTACTACATCTGCGGCCTTATCGTCACTTACCATCAGGCGAGATGAAAGCTTCGCTTTGTATTAAAAACGCGGTCTCAAGTCCTGTGTCTCCGGCTTTAAAAAGAATATTCAATAATTTTATTTTAAATACTCATATTTTTTCATACATTTTTTATTCAATTAGGCCGTGATTGCTTTGTGGCCGTATTTCTGTTATTAAAATCAACAAAGGCGGACGTTTAATTCCTAAACTAAACTCAGTTGAGCTATTAAAACGGAAGTAATCGCGAAAAACCGATACTCGTGTAAATATACACGTTATATTCACAGAGGAGCTTCGGTTCCTGTGAACTTAGATTCGACATATGAAAACAGATAACTATGCTTCTGTTTACCCAGAGAAACGGGAATTGTTAGTAAGAGCGCAAGTGAAGTCGCGCGCCGAGAGCTAGTATATGTTAATATATATCACGAACTAGAATATTGACTAGAGTACACAACATATACTTTCGGTCTATACAGGGAGACTGTACATCGAGATATTATTCATAATCCTACAAAGAATATATTATCCACTGGGATACACAACATACACAGTTCGATATATAGTAGCTACATAGAGATTTGATTAAATTGACAATCGAATAATAATGATAGCTAATCATGACAATTTCTAATTATCATAACAACATCATTGTAATAATATTATAAATAGGTACGAGTATATTACTAAAAATCCACTAGGATACATAACATGCATTGCATATATAGAACATAGAGAGATTCTAATAAACCTTATTACCGATTACTAATATTACTAATCATGACTGTCTAACGAACACTACAGCAGTATACAGTGTGTTACATAAATAACGCAAAACCTGAAAATTGTTTGTTACAAATATGCTAATGAATCAATTTCAGACATTTTATTTATTAGTTTAGTTTAGTTTTTAAAATATCTCGGTATTTTAAAAACGAATTACCCTCATTACAAACGTAACACAGCATAGACAGTCTACGCAGTAGTGACGTGTGAATGATCTAAACAGATATTTTTGGTACCAAAAATAATACCAAAAATACCGCCTTGTATTCAAATCAAATATTATTTTTGTTTTTTTTCGAGACTATTTTTTTTTTATTTGAAATGCCAATCCCAACCAATCTACTTTCTGGATGTGCGTAATTTCTGTTACACATTGTATATAGGGTCGTAGCTTAGTGGCATTATTTTTATGTACCACTAACACAATTGCCATTCTCGAAGGAGATGGCAATATTGAGATGGCGATCGTGGAATATGCATTTGGGATTTTTTTTTTATTTATTTAACCTGCAGTTAAGGTGCGCCGTGCGACAAAATAGTGAGCGTTCGCTGAGGGCGCCACAGTGATTTTACACAGGATTATTGAAAAGTGTTGCCAGAAATGAAAAAGAAATTGTCGAATCATTGTGTACATGAAATAATCAAAGTCGTGCGAGTAACATGCCGTTCGTTGCTTAAAGCCGAAATTAGACGGTTCATTTTTGCTTTCATTTTCGATGCTTCATCGATGAAAGACCGAAAATGAAATGTCTAAATTGACGTTCATCAGAATGTGCCTTCGCGATGAAAGCTTCCTGCTATACAAACAAACAACGCAATTCACTGTTATCTTTCACAATTCTTTGCAAACATGAATCACTTTTGATGAACCGTCTAATTTCCGCTTAACACAGGGGCAAGTTGCTGTGCACCATATACTATAAATTAACAGCTACAACCACAGACGTATAAAAGGAAGCAGACTAAACGTATCGTTCAAAAAGCGTGGCAACTTTACCACATGTAAACATTACTCACACACAAACAATATTAATTTAATTTTATTGTAATTTCTGGAGTTTTATTATATGATGCGTTAGAACATTTCGGGGCACAGCACTTTACCATTGTTCTTGTCCGATTAGCAGTTATTTTAATGTATAATCACAAAACAAAACATTATAACACAATGTCACGACGCCATTTGTCTCTTATTTTGACAAAGCTAAACATGGCGTCCACGTGGCGTCTGCCACGGCTTCGGAAATGTTTATGTGTGCGTTAGTATCGCCATAGACGAAAAACAGAAATAGCGATATATCACGTCACATTGTAGTGAAAGTAAAAACGATATACATTACTTATGATGACAAATGTGTGAATTGAATTATGTTAAGTCTGCTTCCCTTTATACGTCTGTGAGTTACAGTACTCGCGACAAGTGTTGCCAGAAATGAAAACAAAATTGTCCCAAAATTGTTGGAAAATAAATAAAATTAGAATGCACGAGTTAGATGGCGTACGTCGCTCCCCTAATATGCGGGGAACTTGCGATCCACCTCCTTGGACCAGGCGTGGAGCCCCCCGATCACGTCGTACAACTTGTCGTGGTGTTCCACCTCCACGGCGTCGAGGAGCTTCTGCACCACGATCTGGGAGTCGTTGCCGCGGCGGCATATGAAGACGACTAGGGGAGGGGGAGGGGAGAGATTTGTCAGTCAGTCAGTATACCAACCATCTTTTATTATGCAACGTGTAATGCAAGTGCTTCCGAAAAATGAGAACACAATTAGGTATTCTACTGGTGTTCCCCAAGGAACATAACATGTTTAAGGCGCTACATCGAAAAAGAATCAAACAATGGGAGGCATGGTCTATACGTAAACGCGGGGCGCCCCCCATGCTCAAGTAGCTAGTCTTTATATCTATGTCATCAAAGTCGTGAATGCGCTGCGCCCGCATGCAATCGGGTCGTTTATAAATTATCGACGTAAGCGACAAAATACAAATTATTTTATTAGAAAATAACTATAATGATTAGAAAAAAATGCTGCTGTACGATTCTGAATATCATGATATCTACTTATTTAAGGAACTGTTTAATAAATACCTAATACCGTTTACTAGTAATTCTGAATATTCTTATTTTATTATTAATTTAAAAAATAAAATGTATCGAGGCAAAATATTTCAATCGCGTTTTCGGTTCTTGTCGTGTCTAGGTAAAGACATAAAGAAACACATATTTGACTTTCAGATCTGTAAGATCTCGCAGTGACATTACATTAAAAATAACCAATATTTTCGATATAGCGCCTTAAGAACGACAAAAATTTTCGCACTATCTACACAAAATTATTTTGAACTAAAGAAATTGTTACGGAAAGTCCAAATTTTTTTTTTTGAGTCTTTGGACATTTGTTCCTTGGGGAAAGTTCAGTTTCACAAGTAGAAATGTGTTCTCCATTTTCCGGAAGCTGTTGCATTACACCCTGTATATCAGAGGTAGCAAGCTGCCCACTGCCTGCGCAGGTACCCCTATCTTACCAATTTCTGCCGTTAAACAGCAGTGATTGCATCGCTTGAAGGGTAACACAGGCAGCGTAAGTTGATTAATTTATCAACTTACGCTGCTTGGCGGCAAGTAGTTAAAATTTATGACGTTAAATAATACACTTCAACTGCCGTTTATGATTTCCCGATGGAGGCGTGTTGATCGAGCCGTCGATGTGGCACATCCGGAACACCTCTTCATAAATTGATACGTATAATTTAAAATGAAAAATAATACGCACCGTCAGACTCGCACTTCTCCATCTGCAAGTCCTTGGGCGTGTTGATCGAGCCGTCGATGTGGCACATGCGGAACTCGCCCTCGCCGCGCACGTCGAGCAGCAGCGGAGGGGCCCGTGGTCACAGCTAATTAAAAATAAAAAAATACTCACTGTCCGACTCGCACTTCCTGATCAGCTCCAGGAATTTCTCCATCTGCAAGTCGCCGAACTTGTCCTTGGGCGTGTTGATCGAGCCGTCGATGTGGCACATGCGGAACTCTCCCTCGCTGCGCACGTCGAACAGCAAGGGGGGTCCCACACAGGGGCCGCCGGGTGGGTCATACATCATACGTCGAAGGAACCCCGCGGTTATACGGCGCTCGTCCGCCAGCAGCTCTATCTCCTGGTCCTGCGTTGACAGTATTAAAATTTGTTTCAGAACCAGAATCTTTATTTGCAAAGAACATGGTTTTTACAGATGTTACAATAAGGAGAGCGCAACACATTCTGTCATTTAAAAACATGCAAATATTATAATAGTACATACAAAGTAAAAACATTTTTCAAAATTAATTCATAAAGTCAATTTTCATAATATAATTATACAGCAATATTCAAATGTCAATAAATTTCTTTTTGTCATAAATTTTATATAATATTGTTAGACCATCGTACAGCAACACAATAATATACCCAATAATAATAATACATTTTTAATGTCATACAACCGACTTTTTCCTGCTATATAATATTTTATATTGGATTCTTGTTTTGTAATGTCAAATCAAATTTATCTCACAGCCTGCAATTTACCATAGTTACCAAATTTTTTAATAAGTTATTATTTTAATTAAATGTAACCATAATTATCATTTGCCTCTGCTGTTGAAAACAAACAGCTAGCTTACCGCGCTTGGATCAGAGGTCGAGCTTCTAGGGATCCCAATACTAACCTACTGAAAACAGCCTATAATAATGCCACCAAGTTGTGTAAGAGGGCTTACATTAGAGCGAACGCTCAGCGCATTGCACAAGTGGGTCAGGAACTGCTAGCGCACCCTACGGGTAGCCGTTCTTTCTGGCGCCTGGCCAAAGCTGTGCAATCAAACTTCTGCCAACCCTCGCTGCCACCGCTGAGACATGCCGATGGCTCACTTGCTCATCAGCCGCAGGAGAAAGCCGACCTCCTGGCAAAACTCTTCGCGGCCCATTCCCGTATCGATGACTGTGGTGCACAACCTCCGACACTGTCCCATTGTGGCAGCACTATGCCCGATATCCGCATCAGACAGCGAGATGTGCGGGCGGAGCTACAGTCGATTGATATTCGAAAAGCAAGTGGACCAGACGGCATTCCTGCGATTGTACTTAAGAAGTGTGCAGCGGAGTTGACTCCGGTCCTGACGCGTCTATACCGTCTGTCGTTCTCTGCTGGTTGTGTGCCGAAATCTTGGAAAGAGGCCAATGTCCAGCCGGTTCCCAAAAAGGGAGATCGTTCTGATCCGGCTAACTATCGCCCTATAGCCGTCACTTCCATTTTGTGTAAAATCATGGAGAGGATCCTTAACACCCAGCTGATCCGTTACCTGGAAGGTCACTCGTTGCTTAATGACCGTCAGTATGGGTTTCGTCCTAAACGGTCAACAGGTGACCTTCTAGCGTTCCTTTTGCACAAATGGGGTGAATCTATCGATAAGCGCGGCGAGTCTGTGGCTATTAGTCTCGACATCGCCAAAGCTTTTGATAGAGTCTGGCACAAGGCTCTCCTTTCCAAGCTTCCGGCATACGGATTGCCCGCTCAGTTCTGTACGTGGATTGCCAGCTTCCTCCACGAGCGTAGAATTCGCGTTGTCGTTGACGGCTGCGCTTCGCGGTTCGTGGCAGTGAATGCTGGTGTTCCACAAGGCTCCGTTCTATCCCCAGCATTGTTTCTTCTGCATATCAATGACATGCTTTCCTTGGGAAGTATACATTGCTATGCAGACGACAGTACAGTGCATGGGGGATATCACGGAAGCTCAGGGGCTGCTCGTGGCAATATTGATAGGGAGAGGCAGAATCTTATCATTGAGCTCAACAGGACGCTGGACCTCATCTCCGAATGGGGTTCCAACAATCTTGTCGAGTTCAATGCTAAGAAAACACAGGTGTGCGCGTTCTCGGCGAAAAGGTCACCTTTCCTCCCCCCTCCTTCTCTTCAGGGCACAACCCTTCACACACAGAGTAACATCACCTTGCTGGGAATGAACATTCGCTGCGATCTGAACCCCAGAGACTACATCGAATCCGTTATAACTGCTGCCTCACGGAAACTCGGTGTCCTAAACAAGGTGCGTAGGTATTTTGCGCCGGACCAACTATGCCTGTTGTATAAAACTCAGGTTAGGTCTTGCGTGGAATATTGCTCGCACCTTTGGGACGGCTCCGCTCAGTACCTCCTCGATGCTCTGGACAGATTGCAGCGTCGCGCTATTCGAATAATTGGCGATGTAGAGGCAACTAACACCCTCGAGCCTCTACAACTTCGTCGTGACATCGCCTCTCTTAGCGCCTTTTACCGAATGTTCCATGGGGAATGCTCTGAGGAGCTCTTTAACCTTATCCCTCCCTCTCCATTCCTTAACAGAAACACGCGTAAGGGCCTTCGGAGTCATCCGTACACTGTGTCCTCCTTTTCACACCGTACCAAGAAATTCCAAGATTCCTTCTTCTGTCGTTCATCCCATACTTGGAATTCTCTACCTGCGCACGTGTTTCCTCCATCCTACAACATGGGTTCCTTCAAAAGAGGTGTGAAAAAGCATCTTTTAGGCCGGCAAGGGGCGGGCAGGTAGGATAGTGGATGTCGTCCCTACTCTATCTGTCAACTCATTTGGGCCTCTTTCACCGCTTAACATCAGGCGGGAGGAGGTCATTTGCCGGGCCTTACATAAAAAAAAAAAAAAAAAAAAAATTTTAATTTACAGATACCAAACAGTAACACCTCTGCATAAAATATACGCACGGTATGTTGAGTGTGTAAACTCAATTGTACGTATAATAATAAAATATATTTGTTTTCTCACCACAAAATTACGCAACATTTTGCGTTCTTGTTCAGACAAGCAAAGTGAACATCTTTCACTATGGGACCAATGTTGAAATCGAGAAAAGAATCGGATGTCCCATACAAATGTATGCTCGACATACACTGACTGAACCTAAATGTATGGAACAGCTTTTTTTTTTTTTATTTATACACTTTATTGCACATACAGAAAAAGTAAACATTGCATTAAAAGAGTTCGCAAATTGGTAGTGGAAGTGGTCAAATGGTGAAGTGACACTAAAGTGTATCGATAACTTTAATATATAAATTATCTTTTCGCGATTTCAGGATTGGTTCCATAGTAAAAGTTTACTTGTCTGAACAAGCGCACGAAATTTGCCAACTACTTCAAAAATACCCTGTATATTGAATTGAATCAACACGGTATGTTGGGAATGCGAGTTCGAGTACCGCCTGAGACGAATTTTTTTTCTTGTCTTTGATTTATTTTCCTCCTCATTTTTGTCAAAAAACAAATGTTTCTTAATACGCTACCGCTAGCGACAGTCGAGCGGCGCCTAAAGGCACTGATGTCGTAGAAAGTGCATTCCAAACTAGTCCTTAATACCATTGATGTACTGAATAAACTATCAAAGAAAAATATAGTACATTTGATATGGATTCCAGGTCATGAGGGTTTCTACGGAAACGAGAAGGCAGATAATCTTGCGAGAGAAAGGCATCGGAAGCTGACTTTGTCCGTCCGGAACCATTCGCGAGTGCGCCACAATGTTTAGTCAAGTCTATTTTTAGAGATCAGGTAAGGAGAAGACAGCAAACTGAATGGGTCGCGTAGATAGGAATGGCGAACGCGAAGCTGTTCATAGGCCTGAATCATCATCATCACAGCCCATATACGTCCCCACCGAGGGGCTCGAGCCTACCCCATACTAGGGTGATTAGGCCTTAGTCAACCACGCTGGCCCAGTGCGGATTGGTCGACTTCACATACATCCGCAGAATTCATTGAATTTCTCCGCAGATGTATGCAGGTTGCCTCACGATGTTTTCCTTCACCGTAGGAGCGTCAGACAAATGTACATATGAAATTCGAAACGAAAAACACATTGGTACATGGCGGGTCTCGAACCCCGACCCCCCGATTGGAAGGCAAGTGCCGAGTCCACTACGCCACCGACGCTCTTAGGCCTGAATAACATCAATTAATTCACAATTTCACAATGAATGCAGACAGAACGCAAACTCAAATCCTGTTGGGGGCTTTAACTGGCCACTTTGCCACTAATCACACGCAAGTAAAAATGGGGGTCCGAGTAATACGGAGACCTGCAGGGCCTGCAAAGAGAAAGAGGATAGCATGGAACATATTTTGTGCCACTGCGATTCCCTAGCTCGCCGGAGAAATGAGTCTCTTCGGGATTGGATATCCAAAACCTGAGGACTTCGAGGCTATCCCGCCCGGACCAATTGTGAGGCTTGTGAGTTTCCATTGGTTCATAAATGATGGTAGCAACTCATAAACAAGGACTGCACAGAAGATCCTCAAGGGTCGAAGTGCACTCCCCCCCCCCCCCCCCCCCCCCCATATGAGATAAATAGTAAGCTACCTGGTTTTGTGCGAGGAAAAATTTTTCCTTGTACATTGCTGGTACCTAATGTAAAGTAAAGCTGTAAAGTAAAACTGACAAGCGGTTGTATCTTACCTTCCCCGTAGCCATGATCCGGCAGAAGGTCTCGTAATCCACCAGGCCCGTGATGGTGGGATTGTCCGAGCACACGGGGCACTTAGCGGTGCGCGAGCGCAGTTTGGCTGCAAACAACACGTTACAATACTTTAGGCATGGGTAATATCGGATTTTCGCTGTATTGTATCGTATCTATATATCGGTTTTGAATATCAGATATTGAAACTATATATTTCAATATCTATATATTGGTCGGAATCTATGGTACTCTGAAACCTAGATATACCACACAATGTCACATCGTACACATATTTTTAAATATTTCGGTTTTGTGAATTGAATGATATCTATTAAATTCGACCGTCGACACTGAGAATTTACGTTGCAAAACATAAGGTCTAAAACTAATTTGACATTCATTGAAAGATTATAGGTAATAAATAAATAGTTTCAGAACACTTGAGTCAAAGTAATACCATACTTTTTTGTTAATAATTAATTTTAGATTAAACCTTATTTTGTTGCTAATAACGTTCAAACTAAAAAGATACGCTCATTCGTTCTGCCAACATAACAATATTTCTCGCTCGCTCATGTATATATTGTTAAACTGTGGCTCAGTCGTATCTATGTTTTTAGTCAGATTTCCGAGTATCATAGATTTTTTGGGTATATGCGTATTGTTTATTACTTGGTTATGGCCGGTCGGTGAAGTCGTGCGATATCCAATATATAGTTTGTTCGCCGAGCGATATATAGATATTGGATATTGTGCCGGTACATAGATATTGTATCTGTATACGATTTGTATCGCCCACTCCTACAATACTTAAAGCCAAGGCACAATCAACGTATTTTATCTACACTAATGTTTTAATATCCGAATTATGGTGTCAAAGATGAACATATAGTTTTAACACAGATAATTACAATGAAAATTTAGTACACAAGTTCCCAACTACGAGGGTGGGTCAAAAAGTTCGCGGAATGGAGGGTAAAAAGTAAAAAATAAAACACAAAATTATTTTTCCTTCTCAATGTATTCCCCCTTAACTCTTAATACATTTATTAGACCTATCAATTAATTTATTAATACCTTCGAAAAAAAAATATTTCTCTTTGTCGTCAAAATAGGCCGAAATTGCGCTCTTCACTTCTTCATCGCTGGAAAATTTCTTCCCTCGAAGCTCTTTTTTCATTTTTGGGAACAAATAATAATCACTTGGGGCTAAATCTGGGCTATAGGAAGGATGTTCCAAGATTTCGAAGCCTACTCTTTGAACAGCAGCCATCGCAACTTGCGCCTTGTGCACGGGTGCATTGTCGTGCAAAAGGACACCTTTAGTCAATTTTCCCCATCTTTTTTCTCTCACAGCATCTCGCAGATGTTCTAATAGTGCAGCGTAGTACTCTCCAGGGATAGAGACACCCTTTTCTTTATAATCAACAAGGAGGATTCCTTCTGAATCCCAGAAAACAGTAGCCATGAGTTTTCCAGCCGACGGAGACACTTTGAATTTCTTCGGAGGTGGTGTGCCCTTTTTGTGCCACTGCATGGAGTCTTGTTTGGACTCAGGCTGATAATGATGAACCCAAGTTTCAGCTCCAGTCACAATTCGGTTCAAAACTTCATCCTTTTGTTCACCACAGAGCGCTAAAAACTCGCGACAACACTCAACTCGCCGCTGCTTCTGGTGTGGCGTGAGCATTCTCGGCACCCATCTTGCACACACCTTTGACATGCCAAGATGGTCGTGTAGGATGTTCAAAATGGTTGTAGCTGATACTCCAATCATTTCTGCAAGCTGTTTCTTTTTTAAACGGGCATCTTCCAATATGATTTTTTCAAGTTTTTCGACGTTTTCTGCCGTGGTTGCCTCGACAGGCCGCCCTGGCCTCGGATCATCTTCAATCGAATCCCTGCCTTGCTTAAACAGGTTGTGCCACTTGTAAGTACCAGGGCAAGAGTCCCCGTAAACAGAAGACATCTCTTCCAAAATAGTCTGGGGAGGTTTTCCTTGTTTGGTAAGGAACTTGATGACTGCGCGAAACTCAATTTTCTCCATGTTGCAAATTTTCTTCCGGATTGACTTGTTGATTGATGTGTAGCTCAGGTAATTTGACCTATTTTTTTTTGAAACTTAGTATTTATACTCTTAATGAGTGTCACAACTAGTGCAGGTAGTAAAAAGTCACCTTTCCCCCCTCCATGCCCCTCATTCCGCGAACTTTTTGACCCGCCCTCGTATGTAATTTTTTACGGTTTTAAGTTTTTTTCCCATTATACATTCCCTATACATTCTTACAACCTTAATTAAAACGTTTATATTGTTTATTTAAGATGTCGGAAAACGAGAATGTAACAATTAGAACTCTCCTATATACGGAATAATACGGATACTGTTGAATATCGTGAGTCGATTGGGCTCGTTCGCTTTGTGAGTGAATGGGTGGACGATACTCACGAGGCCCTAGATTCCTTCTCCCCGGCGAAACTACGCGTCCGCCTGGCAGATGTAGGCGTATACGAAACAAAATTTGCAAATGCATGTCCCCGCCTTCTTGGCGGCCTTGACCCTTCTATTGACAATCAAGATTATACTTATGTCAAGCGCCAGATGCGTCTTATTCGCAACAAACTCGATAACCTTAGAGTTTCGGCCGAAGAATTGTTAGCTACTACTAAGCCATCCGCGTCGAGCACGCCAGTACAAACTTTAATGGGTTCACCTTCATCCCCTACTCGCAAAATACCCGTCCTCCCTATCCCATGTTTTGATGGCCAGCCTGATAGTTGGATTAGTTTTATAGATCAGTTTGACAGTGTAGTCGATAATCAGGCTGACCTTACACCAACTTTAAAATTACATTATTTAGTAGGAGCGTTGTCGGAGGAACCTAAGAGACTAATACAACATTTAAAAATCGAAAGAGGTAATTATCCTGTAGCCCGTGACCTCCTGAAACGTAGGTACCATAATTTAAGTGTCCTACCTGATACCCATATTTCTCAAATATTAAATTTACCTATAATAAGTCCCAAATTGGACGGTTTAGGGATATCCTTTTTGAACCCTTTATTGTCATCATATCGATGTCTTGAACGCTTAAGAGCACTTCTCTCCAGGTAGGCAGCAACTAAGCTATGGCCCTGGCATTGCAGATGTCCATGAGCGGTGGTTACCACTTACCATCAGGTGGGCCACTTGCTTGTCTGCCTCCATTAGCAATAAAAAAAAATCACTGATTCCCAGTTCTCATGCCCATCACAGAACATATTCAACTTTAATGTCTGCCTCTTATTAAAGGCTTCCAATGCTTATAACACTAACCAACGAGTCTACGATTCACTCACTGATTTTGAGTTACGGCGTTCCCCACAACGAAGAGCAAACTCAACGCTCGTTATAGTCTATTGGTTGATAGCATCAAATGCTTGCTTTCTTGCAGTATGTGAGTAAATGAAATCATCCTACTGAATAACAAGCTAATGATTAACTCACTGGTTTTGAATCATGATATTCCTCCTATCGAAGAGCAACTTTTTCTCAACGCTTGCATTGCTCACTCAGCAAACAGCCTCCAGCGCTAGATTGGTTGTAGTTGTGTGCACAAATAAAATCTCCTACTACTAAATAACAAGTCAATGATTCACTCACTGATTTTGATAGTCATGTCCTCCCCGTCGAAGAGCAGCATCCTGCCCACTAGCAACTTCTCAACGCTGATGTCGGCCAGGTACTTGATAGCTTCCAACGCTTGCAGCGTGCCTGGACAAGGAGAGAAATTATAAGAACCAATGTTCATGACATATCAATATCATTTTTGCATATTTAAAGAGAGAGATTTATTTGTCAATAATAATGTTTTTTCCAAGCATTGATTGACAGTCAATTTGTATTTTAAGTGTTTTTTGTCATCATTGTGTAACTGAACTAAAAAGGACTGAATTGAACTGGAAATTAATCGGGAGAGATTGCAATTGAATTTTAAATTAATTGTGATAGAAATTTAATAGTATTGGAATTGAATGTAGAATGATTCGAGTTCAATTAGATTGAATTGGAGTTGAATTAGACTGAATTGTATTTAAAAGGACTACGCCCAAAAATATATGGAGCTGTGCCCCACTCAAAAATATGTATTGCCTACTATTTCAAACTATTTTAAAGCATTCATCATTAGAATAAAACTACACTAAGTAATTCGACACACCGCTGCTACTGCTGCCCCCTTTGAGAAATGCCACACGCTAACTTTTCCGCAGTGGTTCTGCAGAAAAAATGTATGGAAATAACATTAGCCTACGACAACCTCACGTTGTTTTTTCCACAGCTAATGTCATCTCCATACATTCTTTCTGTGGAACGACTGCGGAAAAGTAACGTGTGACATTTGTCTAGGGGGTCTGATCAGCAAAATAAAATATTTTAAAATTGAATCGGCTATGAATCGGAATGGACCTGGGATTGAATTGGACTCATGGAAAATCGAATTCAATACAACTGAATTGAAACAAAAATTTTAAAAGCATTGAATTAAAACTAATTGAATTGAAAAAAAATAAAAAAAAATAAAAACCGACTTCAAAAACACTAAAAAGTTAAAAATAATATATGAATAGGTACAGACAACATCACACTTCTATATTGAAGTTGGTGTCAAACGATGATCTCCTAGAAAGTCTTAAGATTTGTCACCGACTTCAATAATTATAGAAGTGTGATGTTATCTGTATCTATTCATATATTATTATTTTTAACTTTTCAGTGTTTTTGCAGTCGGTTTTTATTTTTTGTAAAATATTTTTTATTTTTAACTTTTTAGTGAATGAAGTCTTTTTAGTGAAAGAAAGCCTAATATAATGGAATGGGTGTAGTGAAGAGGTGGGAAGGGCAGTGCATAGGAGTGAGTTTATTGAAGCGGTGTGCATGGTGGGAAGGGCAGTACTGCGGAGTGTAGTGAAGAGGTGGGGAGGGCAGTGCAGCGGAGTGGGCGTAGTGAGGCGGTGGGGACGGTGGGGACGGTAGGGACTGTGGGAAGCTTTGTGAGTACAGTAAAGCGGTACGAATGGTAGGGAGCGCAGTGCAGCAGAGTGAGTATAGCGTAGCGGTACGAACGGTGGGGAGCACAGTGCAGCGGAGTGGGTGTAGTGAGGCGGTGGGGACGGTGGGGAGCGCAGTGAGTACAGTGAAGCGGTATGAATGGTGGAGAGCACAGTGCAGCAGTGTGCATAGCGAAGCGGTATGAACGGTGGAGACTTGGAGAGCACAGTGTAGCGGAGTGGGTGTAGTGAAGCCGTGGGTATTGGGGGGATGGCGGGGACGCTGGGGAGCGCAGTTTTTTTTTATTGCAGAAAGTTGGCAAACAAGCAAACTGCCCACCTGATGGTAAGTGGTAACAGTCACCTATAATACATGTGGTTCTTGTGAGATTCGCAGCAAAACTGCAACCCCCACAAGAACCACAGTGTACGTTGCCAACTTGTGACACAAGATGTAAAGTCACATTACCCAGTAATTTCACTGCCATATCTCACCCTTCAAACCGGAACACAGCAACGCAAGCACTGCTGCTTTGCGGCAGAAATAGGTACTGTGAAGGTACAGTGAAGCTGTATGAACGGTGGGGAGCGCAGTGCAGCAGAGTGAGTATAGCGTGGCGGTATGAACGGTAAGGAGCACAGTGCAGCGGCGTGGGTGTAGTGGGCCGGTGGGTACGGTGGGGACGATGGGTACTATGTGTAGACGGCGGGTGCAGCTGGTATGGTGTGTACGGTGGGTATGGAGGGTACTGTGGGTACGGCGGGTATGGTGGGTACGGTGGGTGTGGTGGCTACTGTGGGTACGGCGGGTGTGGTGGGTACGGTGGTTGTGGTGGGTATGGTGGGTACGGCGGTTGTGGTGGGTACGGTGGGTATGGTGGGTACGGCACATGGCTGCACGTGCTTGGCTCTAATTGGCTGGCTTGGGCTGGCTGGCACATGACTGCACGTGCTTGGCTCTGATTGGCTGTCTTCGGCTGGCTTGCGATTGGCTGAGGCGGTGTGGCGCGTAACAGTATATACCGGTTATTATACGGCTAACAATTCATTGCAACTAGGCCAAAATAATAAGAAAATACTGGTCTAAGTTTGTTTGTGACACAAATTTAAAAGATTTTAAACTTATACACGGTTATTTTTTTATCACCCTGGAAAATGTTAGGGACGCTTCAGGAGACATCCAATATTATATAAAAAATTAAAAAAATGAAATAAAAAATATAAAAAAAAATAAAAAAATAAAAATAATCTCTAAAAATGCTGCTCTCAACTAGTGCAGCATTTTTTGTATTAAAAAAATAAGTGAGTTATTTTTTTTTATTTATATTTAAATCATTCTAATATCATGTCGTGAAGCGTCCCTTAAATTTTCCAGGGTGATAAAAAATAACCGTGTATATTTACTTATTTGACAAATTTTAAAAATTTTAAATCCAACTCAAAATCAACATACATCAACTTCAAACTTGTCAATATGTTCTCTAAACAAAACACAGATAACGTTTCCACAGTTATGTGTGACTTGTTTACGAGTGGGTGAGGGCACTCGTAATGAAATCACATCCGTGACTAAGGTAGTCACATAAGTGATATTCAAAAATAAGAGTTATTGAAAATCGGAGATTATTAGTCACATCGGTGATTTCGAAGTCGCATACGTAATTCAAAATGATGATGATGATGATCCAGCGACACATGTGGCGAGTCCCAGCGGTCTGAGAACACATTCAGCATTGGGCTGGTGGCACACATCTCTATTGTACTTTCTTCCTTATCTTCACTACTTTAGTACTATTATTTAGTCTGCTTCACTGCACAGGACCCAGGGCCGGATTTAAAGGTCTGGAGGCCTCGGGGCAACAAAGGAGTGGAGGCCCCTTGGCCCCAAATTCGAGTTTTCCAATAAATTATTTATTGTGAAACCAAGTATAGATTCTTTTATTATTTAACGAACGTATAAATATAGTCGGAAACAAGAATTATCTAAAATTACTGACTGCCTGATTGGAGTGAACAAATATAGATGATTTCTGGTAATATTTAATGTAATCATGTTTGTACAAAGAACTGTAGGTAAAGATAAAACGCGAAGAAAAAAATTTAAGGAAATGTTGTTTACTAGTGTTTACTAGTCTGATTTTGATTTTTTTCCGAAGTCTCTATTGTGGGGCCCCTCTTTTGTGGAGGCCCGGGGCTGTAGCCCCGGTTGCCCTCCCCTAAATCCGGCGATGACAGGACCGGTACCTACATCATTCCGCTGTAACCCCGTTCAATACGTTCAATATATACACATAAGTACATATATATATTTATATATACCACCATACATTCCACAAACAAAAGGTCAATGAGACCGGCCCATAAAGCTGTACGTATTATATTATCTGTGGCCACAGATAATATAATACTACAGTACAGTTACTAAGAAGTTAGGCAATAATATAACAAACAGTTTCTAAGTGTTGAATTCATAACTATTAGCTCTGTTTTCGGGTCATGTGGTTTATAAATTGCAAATTATTGCCACATAAGCCACATAAGGGCGTCAGTGGCGCTGTGGACTCGGCGCTTGCCTTCCAATCGGGGGGTCAGGGTTCGAGACCCGCCATGTACCAATGTGTTTTTCGTTTCGAATTTCATATGTACATTTGTCTGACGCTCCTTCGGTGAAGGAAAACATCGTAAGGCAACCTGCATACATCTGCGAAGAAATTCAATGATGTATGTGGTCGACCAATCCGCACTGGGCCAGCGTGGTTGACTAAGGCCTAATCACCCTAACATAGGGTAGGCTCGAACCCCTCGGTGGGGGACGTACATGAGCTGTGATGATGAAGCAAGACTACCATCATAGCAGGGGATTTATTACTTACTTATTGCCATAATGAAAAAGAATTTAAAAAGTTCAATTAAATTCTGGCGACACGGTTAGCGCAGAGGTCGAGTGATCGCCTACTGCGCAACGGGCCGCGGGTTCGATTCCCGTACGGGACAAATATTTTGTATGGCCTATAGAATTTTGTTCAGGTCTGGGCGTATGTGCATGTGATATTCTATGTTTGTAACTGCTCCCACGACACAGGAGAAAGTCCTAGTGTGGGGCGACATTTTTTTTTTATAATAATAATAATTTCGGCGTCGGTGGCGCTGTGGACTCGGCACTTTTACTGGAGGGAGACTCTGTACCAGGGTCGTCTGCTTAGGTACCTCCGTCTTACCTATTTCTGCCGCAAAGCAGCAGTGCTTGCATTGCTGTGTTCCGGTTTGAAGGGTAAGATATGGCAGTGAAATTACTGGGTACTGTGACTTTACATCTTGTGTCACAAGTTGGCAACGTACACGGTGGTTCTTGTGGGGGTTGCAGTTTTGCTGCGAATCTCACAAGAGCCACATGTATTATAGGTGACTGTTACCACTTACCATCAGGTGGGCAGTTTGCTTGTTTGCCAACTTTCTGCAATAAAAAAAAACATGCCTTCCAATCGGATCGGAATGTGTTTTTCGTTTTTCGAATTTCATATGTGTAGGGGAAGGTGGCCTAAAATGGGTAAGCTAAGGAAATGGTTAATAAAATCTATAAATTACCTTTATAAGAATATTTTTTTTACGTTATGAGATAGAATATTTATCGAGCATCAAAATAAAACATAATATGATGGCACCATATATCAAATATATATTAAATAAGATAAATACAAAACCCTTTTAAAAACCCGTTTTGCCCACATGTGTGCCTAAAACGGGTAACCCCCTTCGGGCAAAACAGGTATGCTTAGGATAGAGTCATATTTGGACAGGCTATAACATGTATATATTACTAGCTGTGCCCGCGAACTCCGTTTCGCCATCAAAATGCTTAAAACAGTGTTTAGATTTTTCCTCCATTTTATTCCATAATGATTCAACTTTATTCTGCCTTTCTGGAGCAGCGGCCATTTGGAAATTAACAAATTAAGACAATTATCGTGGGTTCGTAATGCTCTAGGTACTCTTCAGGGCCTTTCATTTAATACCCATATTGCTGGGTTTGAAAACGATCTTTAATCCATTTTTTGAACGGCGGCCATGTTTAATTTAGGGCAATTTTCCTAAGTTCATAATGCGCTACTCTTTGAGACCTTTTATTTGATACCCATATTGCTAGGTTTGGAAACGAACTTTTATCCACCTTTTTTGAGCAGCGGCTATGTTGAATTTATGTCAATGTTTCTAGGTTCATAGTGCTTTACTTATCAAGGACTACTTTCATTTGATACCCATATTGCTGGGTTCGAAAACGAACTTGTATCCTTTTTTTAGCGGCGGCCATGTTGAATTAAGGTCGATTTTTCTAGGTACCTAATGCTCTACTCTTCAAGGCCTTTCATATGATACCCATATTGCTAGGTTTGGAAACGAACTTTTATCCATTTTTTTTTTGAGCGGCGGCCATGTTTTATTTAGGACAATTTTCCTAAGTTCATAATGCTCTACTCTTTGAGGCCTTTCATTTGATACCCATATTGCTATGCTGGGAAACGAATTTTTATCCACCTTTTTTGAGCAGCGGCTATTTTGAATTTATGTCAATTTTGCTAAGTTCATAGTGCTTTACTCGTCAAGGCCTTTCATTTGATACCCATATTGCTGCGTTTGAAAACGAACTTTTATCCTTTTTTAGCGGCGGCCATGTTGAATTTAGATCGATTTTTCTAGTTACCTAATGCTGTACCCTTCAAGGCCTTTCATTTGATACCCATATTGCTAGGTTTGGAAACGAACTTTCATCCACCATTTTTGAGCGGCAGCCATGTTGAATTAATGTCAATGTTGCTAGGTTCATAGTGCTTTATGCATCAAAGCTTTTGATTTGATACCCATATTGCAGGGTTTGAAAACGAACTTTTATCCTTTTTTTTGAGCGGTGGCCATGTTTAATTTAGACCAATTTTCCTAAGTTCATATTGCTCTACTCTTTGATGCCTTTCATTTGATACCCATATTGCTAGGTTTGGAAAGGAACTTTTATCCACCTTTTTCGAGCAGCGGCTATGTTGAATTTATGTCAATATTGCTAGGTTCATAGTGCTTTACTCGTCAACGCCTTTCATTTGATACCCATATTGCTGGGTATGAAAACGAACTTTTATCCTTTTTTTACGAACTTTTATCCTTTAGGACAATTTTTCTAGGTACCTAATGCTCTACTTTTCAAGGCTTTTCATTTGATACCCATATTGCTAGGTTTGGAAAAGAATTTGTATCCACCTTTTTTTGAGCGGCGGCCATGTTGAATTTATGTCAATGTTGCTAGGTTCATAGTGCTTTATTCATCAGAGCCTTTGATTTGATACCCATATTGCTGGGTTTGGAAACGAACTTTTATCCGTTTTTTTGGAGCCGCGGCCATGTTGAATTTAGGTCAATTTTTCTAGATACCTAATGCTTTACTCTTCAAGGCCTTTCATTTGATAACCATATTGCTGGGTTTGAAAACGAACTTTTATCCATTTTTTTGAGCGGCGGCCATGTTTAACTTAGGGCATTTTTCCTAAGTTCATAATGCTTTACTCTTCTAGGCCTTTCATTTGATACCCATATTGCTAGGTTTGGAAACGATCTTGTATCCACCTTTTTTGAGCGGCGGCCATGTTGAATTTATGTCAATGTTGCTAGGTTCATAGTGCTCTACACATCAAGGCCTTTCATTTGATACCCATATTGCTGGGTTTGGAAACGAACTTGTATCCACCTTTTTTGAGCGGCGGCCATGTTGAATTTTAGGCGATTTTCCTAGGTTCATAATGTTCTACGCTTCAAGGCCTTTCACTTGATACCTATATTGCTAGGTTTGGAAACGAACTTTTATCCACCTTTTTTGAGCATCAGCTATGTCGGCGAATTTACGTCAATGTTACATTAGGATCAAGAGTCCCGTATTCCCTCTACGCGTAATACTTTTAATAGTTTTAAATGGATGAAAGAGTTTGATTCCTTAGTCATAATGTAAAAACATAATATAACACCTTTCAAAATGCCTTGAAAAGGGTATCTTCATTTTTCAACATTTCAAATATTGTACCGATTTTGTGAAAATTGGCCAAAAATTAAACCAACTTACAAATTTTATATTTGTGACGTGATATTGTCATAAAAAATGCTATATACATTGGTTGTATGGCTTGATCCTTTTTCCTTACCACCACGGTACTACATAAGAAAAATACAATTTAAACTTCTTGGTTGGCAAAATTCAGATGGGCACAGCCAATAACAGAAAAGATTTTTTTTTGCAATATGTAACAGACTTGTCAAAATAATTTCACGTGCGCCATGTTGATTTTCTACATACTTGTCATCAAAAATTTTATATGGTATTTTTTGAATAAAAATAAAAAGTGAATTTAAGCAAATGAAATTATGCCTAAATGTTCTTCCGGAAAATTTTAAGCATTATGGTGTAAGCCATATCAAATTCTGTCCAGTAGTTTCGGAGATCTTTCCGGACAAACATTTGTACCCCTACGATTTTATTATATATATATATGGAGATAATTATAATTAGTAAAAAACTGAAATTGTTACATATTTTTGCAGGAAACTTTGTTCAGAAATCTTTTTACATTGAAAACTAACTTACTTTATGTTTTTCTAAATAAAGAAAAATATAAACAAATGTAACAAATGTTAATTAACCTAATTCAGTCTTTAACCATAACATTTTTAAATAATTTGAATCTTTAACAAAGAAAAATCAAAATAAGATGAACTTAACACTTTTCTATATCATAACGGGTAGGTAGTAGGTACCCGTTTTGCCCTACTCGTTTTACCCAAGGGCACATGTTTATGCAAAATTACAATAACCTCAAATTGGAAGGTAATACCGGTAAACTTTCTACCTTAATTTAATGTTAAATAGTGCTAAAATAAGATGGTAACACAAATAGCATGATTCGTATAAAGATTTTTGACTAATCGTAAGACACTTTATTTTTTTTAATAAAGTCACTAAAAAACTTTCGTTGCATACACCTACGCTATTACACGACTCCGGCATCCGAGCGAAACTGATCGAAGTTCGTCGACGTTCGGGAAATCTCGGCACACGAACACAATAACCCTAACACTTGACACAGCAGTGTACGAGTACTTACCCGTTTTAGGCGGCCTACCCGTTTTAGGCTACCTTCCCCTACATTTGTCTGACGCTCCTACGGTGAAAGAAGACATCGTCAGTTAACATGCATTCACCTGCGAAGAATTCAATGGTGTAAGTGAAGTCGACCAGCATGAATTCAATGGTGTAAGTGAAGTCGACCAGCATGAATTCAATGGTGTAAGTGAAGTCGACCAGCATGAATTCGCACTGGGCCAGCGTGGTTGACTAAGTCAACCACGCTGGCCCAATGCGAACACCCTATGGCAAAGGCCACACCGGAGGTGGCAGGCTTAGAGGTTGACTAGGAGGCAGCCTTACCGGTCAAAATGCTTCGATAGATAGTGGCCACACTGGCAGCGCGCGCCTGGTGATCTAAAGCGTATTAATAGATATATATTTTGTTATAATAAAATGTCTCACTTTCAAATTTTTCTAGAAAATTGCTTCTTAATTTCGAAGTAATCGAACATGTTGAGTACGTGATATTAATATGTCGACGTCTACTAAATGAGAATTTGAAATTTTATACAAAAAAAGTAAAACATAATACCTATTAACATCACTGTTAAACAATTGTAAAATATCGGTTACTTCTTGCCACAATTTTTAACACACATAAATTGTTTACTTAACGTGCGGGAAGGAGTTCACAATGGCTCGTTTTTATAAACAGAGGGCTATTATCAATCAATTCTTTCACAATGCATCCTAGTAATCTAAGCAAATAACCGACGCGTCCGTTCGCGTCGCTAAACCGCTAAGCCGCTATCGAGGCGCCAAGCGTCCCACCAAGCGAGCGGTGGGGCCGCGCGCAATAGCGTGCAGTGTGTCGGTTCACTGGGATGAGTCATCGAAGCGACCAACTAACCTCTTGCCGCTAAGCGTGCCACCTGCGGTGTGGCCTTTGCCTAACATAGGGTAGGCTAAGCCCCTCGGTGGGGACGTATATGAGCTGCGATGAGTTTATTAAATACTAGCTTTTGTTAAATTCGGGGTAACACGTAAGATTTCCAAAAAAAATAGGCAGGTATTTTTCGTTGGTAACAGTCTGTGTAGCGATTTTTAGCTTCCTACCTTGAAAACTGCGAAAAGTCCCATATAAAACTTCACCCCCTCTTTTAAGGGCTTGGGGGCAGATTTCCAAAAAAAAATGATGCACGATTTTTTTGTTAGTCACAAATAGTCCGCATACCAATTTTTAGCTTTCTACCTTGAAAATTGCGGAATGCTCCATACAAACTTTGTAACGGAACGCATTGAGTTTTAAGCATTCGTTACAAATAGGGAATAATTCATGCAATGTAAAACTTGATAGTTTCTCAATTATTCTAGGGTAAATTGGCAAAAATGCTTAATGACAATAGGTCTGCTTTGGTGCATACTATGTACATAGAGAATTTAAATAAATAAATTAAATAAAGCTTCAATTAAATGTAGAAAGTCAATTAAGAAACAAATAATTAGAATAGTGGCCTAATAGAGTCATGTAAACATTGAGAATAGGCCCCGTATTAGACGCTTGCCTGTCGACGCGGCTGTTGTGCATAAATGCATGTAAAAATGTATTAAGTATAGTTGGTACAAGCGATTATGAATTCTAACAGCGGAACTATTTCTCATATTTTGATATCAAAATGGCGTGTCATCCCCGCGTCTGTCGAGATCGCGGCGTCGCTAGTGATGGTTCAGCTTGCGCAGCTCGCCCAGTAGGCTAATTCACGTATTTTGTAATAGTCAAAATGTCGTTAACGTTTAGAAGTCGTCATATTGACAAACAGTCATAAATCCGTATTCACGTGTCATTTCGATATAACGATTACTCGATAGGATCGCAATTCAGCGATTTGTCAACTATTTAAACTTGATGTTACCATTACAATTCTACCAAATAAATTCAAATACTTTTTCTTGACGAAAACATGCAGAAATGTTGATTATTTTGTAGAATGATGTTTTTTTATCAAAATTATAATGCACCTACATGACTTTCTGCAATAAATCCAAAAAATACGTTAAGTTCTGTCATTTTAATGCTTTATTGGAAAGAAATTCATTGATGATCAATAAAAAAAATACGTATGTCAGTGTCAGTGTCATTTTCTATTATTTGCGAGTTTCGAGTTTGTTTGTATTTTGGAGAGCGTCGGTGGCGCTGTGGACTCGGCACTTGCCTTCCAATCGCGAGGTCGGGGTTCGAGACCCGCCATGTACCAATGTGTTTTTCGTTTCGAATTTCATATGTTACATTTGTCTGACGCTCCTACGGTTAAGGAAAACATCGTGAGGCAACCTGCATACATCTGCGAAGAAATTCAATGGTGCATGTGAAGTCGACCAATCCGCACTGGGCCAGCGTGGTTGACTAAGGCCTAATCACCCTAACATAGGGTAGGCTCGAACCCCTCGGTGGGGACGTATATGAGATGTGATGATAATGATGAGTTTCATAGCGTCAGACATATCAAAAGAATCTATTCGACGTCGGCGCTTGTCTATCTCATTCATCATCATCATATCAGCCAAGAGACGCCCACTGTTGGACATAGGCCTCCCCCAAGGATCTCCATACTGATCGGTCCTGCGCCTCCCGCATCCAGCGGCTTCCCGCGACCTTCACCAGATCGTCGGTCCACCTTTTGGGGGGGCTACCAATACTGCGTCTCCCAGTACGCGGCCGCCACTTGAGGACCTTCCCGCCCCAACGGCCGTCAGTCCTACGAGCGACGTGTCCTGCCCACTACCACTTAAGGTGTGCAATTCTTTGGGCAATGTCGGTAAATCTAGTCCTTCTACGGATCTCATCATTTCTGATGTGATCACGTAGAGAAACCCCGAGAATAGCCCTCTCCATTGCCCTTTGAGTGTCTTTGAGCCTTCTTATGTTCCGTATGTCATCACTGGCAACACGCACGAATTGAAGACTTTCGTCTTGAGAAACTGTGGTAGATGCGCCGTCTCTCTCATTGGCTAGGTCCAAAAGTAAGAATCCTAGTCCTAAACTCATTTTTTTACGGAAAAAAGCACACAAATTTAACAAATTATGAACTTCTGTTCAACGACTTAGAAATCGTTTAATCGCTGACATTCGATCAAAGTAAACGTCAAAATAATAGGTGAATACCGCGGAGGCAACGATCGAACTTCGATTATTGTACGTGAATACGCTTAAACAAAATCGTGCGATTAATACGTGAATACGATAAGTGACTTCAGCGATCAAATCGCTTGCATGTCGTTGTAGTTTTATTACGTGAATTAGGCCACAGATCGCCGAGACGAGATCGCCTTGTCGTTTTAAGTATAAATAGGTCGGAGGTTGGAAATCGGGAGCTCATTTTTCGCGGGTCGTCTTACCGGGAGTTTCAAAGCAAGCCTCGAGTGCGTTGCGAATTCTATCCAAGCCGGTTGGTTTTTAACGCGTTCTTTGATATTGTGTATTTAATTTGAATTAATTTGTGTTTGCAAAGATTGTGAATTTCAAAATATTAGTATACGAATCCGAATATCGAATTGTGACGACCTAAACACTGACATGGTTCGGTGGGCCTCGGTCGGGTTACCCTATGGTGACAGCAGACCTTGGTTTCAACTTCCTTCGGGGAGGGCGTTGTTTGGAACATATCAACGCAGTCACTCTTTATCAACATAGTGGCTCAAGTTCCCTGGTTTCTTTGAGAAGTGTTTAGCGGCGGGGGGACTGTCGAAGTAGACCCATGCCACAGAATAGATAATAGTACTCCCATGCCTTAATTGCACCCGTTTAGCTACGCATGGACTAAAGAAGTCGGTCTCCTACTTATATATGTATATATATACACCACGTATATAGGGTTTGTGAACACACGGCGATCCCAATCCAGTTGCCCGTGCTCACACTTACACGAGTATAGGGAAATAGGTACACAGAGGCCCTTCTCACCTCGCCTCGCCTTTCATTCTTTTAAGTTAGTTAGGTGTCTTACATTGCACTTCGTAAGACAGAACACACCACACGATTAACGTATTAAAAAGGATTTGATCCTTAGCTTGCTATCTTCTCATTAATTTAACAGATTAGGATTATAAAGTAGACATGGATAGGATAATAGGCAGGATAGGAAAATAGAATGGGAACTAGGAATAGGGTGATAGGGATAGGATCATTAGATGTTGCTAAGTATCATTTGATGATAGAGTTTAGGTTGAGCTAGGCTAGAAAGGTAGGGAATATTTGAATTTAAAATCAAGGAAATAGCTGAGTTTCATGGAAACTACTTCTCAGTGAGAAGGTTTATAAAGTTTGGAGGAGTCAATTTGAGAAATAATGAATATTATTAATAAATTTAACTAGTAAGGAAATGCTCTAAAAATGGAAATTGTTCAAAGTTATAATGAAATTAATATCATGATAAATTAAATACTCTTCAATTTTCCAAGTCAAAATGACTAATTAAAATGTAAATAGAATACAGCTATTAAATATTCTAAAGTATGTCCTTAAATGTTGATATGCAATAACACGATTATAAAATCATATGAAATGATTCTTTATTATGTAAATGGGAAAATTATCCATTGTTTGCTATTAATTATGGCGTGTTAATTCAGTGTTATTCAGGTGAGCCAAAGGCAGCCTACAACAATGACTCAAAAATAAAAGGGTGTATGTTGTTATCTTCAAGTCTAACCAGAAGTTAATATTGCTGTGGTTAATATTACTGTATTTACTTAACAAACTATAATTTATTAAAGAAATTGAAGATATTTAGTTCATCTACAAACTAATTTCATACTAAGTTTCTAAGGGAAAGTTGTTTCTTTTAACATTATGAAATTGCTTAAGTAGCTAAAGATTAATAGGATGCATAGCAATCAATGGAATAGGTGTATTAGGGAGTAGTTGTATCATTCTTTTGTTTCCTAAAAGAACTAGGGTTAATTGCGGCATGATATGGGTTCCTTTATGATCACTAGATGATCACTGGCTAAACGTTGTTAGAATAAGACATAAAGATTTATTACTATGAATGATATTTAATATGATTAGACAGAGAGAGAAGTAGTGAAGGTGAATGTTAATATATTATAAAATAGCTATTTTAAACCTGCACCTGGGTCGTAAGCCCCAGGCACTACATTTGGCTCTCCTCTGTAATGTATATAATAAATCTAATAGGTTGTAGGGAGACTTTTAGGAACTATTAAATAGGTAGGGCCCTGCGATGAGGAACTTCCGTGTGGTTGTGGAAGGGGGGAGTGTATAAGGCAGGTTTGGCATAGACACTCACCATGTGGAGCGAGGCTGGAGCTCACCATTTTCTCATTAGGGTTAAATACTGATTAAGTAGACCATTTTCTCATTAGGTTTAAATACTGATTAGGTAGCCCATTTTCTCATCAGGTATAAATACCGATTAGGTAGAACATTTCCTCATTAGGTTTTAATGTCAGTTAGGTAGGAGTAAGACTTTCTCATTAAGTTTTAATGCTGATTAGATAGGAGTAAAAATTAGATTTTGTTCATCTTGGTAGATTAGTTTTTTTTAGTCTGTTTTTTAGTTAGAAATAAGGTGGGGTTATATTTATATTATATTAGGATTAGGTTAGGCTAGGATTTAGGGTTTGGGTTGGATTTAGAGTAGAGTAGGGTTTAGAGTTGAGAGTTTAGAGTAGAGTAGAGAGGAGAGAAGTAGAGAGGGGGGGGGTCTGGTACAACTTCCACCCCCCATTTTAGAGAAGTGGGGAGTTAGAAAGAGACAAAAAGTTGCCTATGTCACTCTCCATCCCTTCAACTATCTCAATTCATCGCTCCGTTTTGCCGTGAAAGACGGACAAACAAACACACACATACACTTTCCCATTTATAATATTAGTATGAATTAAAACTGTCATTACGGTTGGCCGCCTCAGGCTGGTGTAGTGTATTCTGTCTCCTGCACTAGCTATTTTTCTCTACCTTCGTGGACTATAGAAGATAAAATGACTAACCTTTGCCCCGTCTCGCTTCATTGTTATAGGTATAAGAGGGCTAGAGGTCTCTCTCTCTCTCTCTCTCTCTTTCCCTTGTCCCATTTTCATTTAGGGTCTGGTCTCCTCGTGGCGCTCCGCCAGGACATTCTGTCCTGGGTTATCGTTTTCGGCAGATTTTGAGCTTTCAAGTCCCTTTGTACAGTGTCCTCTTCCCCTAGGCGGATTGTGTATATCTAAAACTGCCGACAGTGTGTATCTTCCTGTCTCAATATATGACCATACCATCTTCGCCGTCCTTCCTTCAGCTTTTCAGCGAGGGCTAGAGGTAACCTGTAATTTTTCTCTTGTCCCATTTTGTCTTCGATCCGTACTACGCCTGCAGGAGGCATAGTCAGTGGAAAAACTTAGAAAATTTACTTTGCATTTTCAAAGCAAACTTACAAATTTTACAATTTTTAACCGACTTCAAAAAAGGAGGAGGTTATCAATTCGGTTGTATTTTTTTAAAATGTTTGTTACCTTATAACTCCGTCATTTTTAAACCGATTTCCAAAATTCTTTTTGTATTTGATAGAGTATACTGCAAGGGTGGTCCCATGGTCACCAAAGTCAGGATCGGATCATAGAAAATCGAGGAAAACACTAATTTTTTAGGGTTTTTTTTTTATTTGAGTTTCTTTCACTTAAAAAATTTCATTCACTAAAAAGGTAAAAATAAATTTTTTTTTACAAAAAATAGAACCGACTTCGAAAACACTGAAAACTTAAAAATAATCTTCTTCTATATTGAAGTCGGTGACAAATTTTAACACTTTCTAGGAGATCATCGTTTGCTCTTTTGAATGTATATCGGGTACCAATAACAAAACCACAATTTATAAAATTTTTGTCTGTCTGTCTGTTTGTTCCCGCTAATCTCCGGAACGACTGGACCGATTTCGACGGGACTTTCACTAATAGATAGCTAGTTATATAAGGTATAACATAGGCACAGATAATATAATACTACATAGGCTACTTTTTATCAACTTCAACAAAAGTTACTATTCCACGTGGACGAAGTCGCGGGCACAGCTAGTCCTTACTAATATTATAAAGGCGAAAGTTTGTATGTATGGCTGTTTGTTACTCTTTCACGCAAATCTACTGAATGGTTTTGGGTGAAATTGTGTAGGCAGACGGATTACGACGGGGATTAACATATACGCTACTTATTATCCCGAAAAAAATAGTAGTTCTCGCGAAAAAGGAAAACGTACAAACATACTGAATCTAATGAGAAATTGTCTAATTTTTTTTTAAAACGCCCCACACTAGGATTTTCTCCTATGTCGTGGGTGCAGTTACAAACATAGAATATCACATGCACATACGCCCAGACCGGAACAAATTTCTGTAGGCCATACAAAATATCTGTCCCGTGCGGGAATCGAACCCGCGACCCGTTGCGCAGTAGGCGATCACTCGACCTCTGCGCTAAACGCTAAACGCTAAATTGCGCAAAGGTTAAGGGGGGTAAAAGCGTTATCTCCCGAAACAAAGGTATTTCAATAAGAAATGTAGGCAACTTTCAACTCTAAGCTGTGTGCAACAAACTGCATTTTTGAAAGTGCATACCCGAGCCATGCATTGGCACTTGACAGTCCTCTTAAGGCGAAACATAGTTTGCGGATACAGCTTCCATGGCATAATAAAAAGTTCATTCATTCATTCATCACAGCCCATATACGTCCCCACCGAGGGGCTCGAGCCTACCCTATGTTAGGGTGATTAGGCCTTAGTCAACCACGCTGGCCCAGTGCGGATTGGTCGACTTCACATACACCATTGAATTTCTTCGAATATGTATGCAGGTTGCCTCACGATGTTTTCCTTCACCGTAGGAGCGTCAGACAAATGTACATATGAAATTCGAAACGAAAAACACATTGGTACATGGCGGGTCTCGAACCCCGACCTCCCGATTGGAAGGCAAGTGCCGAGTCCACTGCGCCACCGACGCTCAAATAAAAAGTTAATACGTTGTTATTGGCGGAAAATAATGCCTGCGTTCCAGATAAGCATTTTTAGCCATAAATATCAACATTTTTAGCATCTCTGCGTTTCATTAGCCGGTGATGCTGGTTGTCATGCGTTTCATTTAAGCATTTTTAACACGAAATGCTAGCATCAAATACCCATGCTAATAGATGGGTCCTCTGATTAGAGATGGTCGTTATTACGATAGCAGATAATATAATGCATTATATGAACGTAACGAATAACACATTATTGAGCAACGGATTATCCTGCTATCATTATAAACTGCTGTTGATGTTGTAGCGTTGTAGCGCAATGACTGACGTTCCACCCACCGCGCTGTTGCCGATAACGTAACGCGAGAGTGAAGCAAAGAGCGAGAGCGCAATAGGTGTGTACGGGAGATAGCAATATAAACTGCACGAGTCACGACACGATAATCGCAAACCACAAATTTTTGTGCTTTCTCACATTGACTTAAAGTTCACTTTAAAATGTTTGATGATCGCGACGATTTGAAATAACAGGTGAATAATTACTATTCGTTATACTGCTGTTTTGAATAAGATTGCTGTTTAAAATTTCATTGTTCGTTCAATTCTGTTCTGTTCAGTTCAGCAACAGATCCAATTAGAGAAATTGTGATTATTTTTTGTTACGATTTAATTATTTCAGTGTGTAAGTGCGTAATTAAAAGTTAGCGTAAGTGTAAATAATAATTGTTTTATAGTTAGTGTTAAGTATTTTTAAATATTAAAAATGCCGAGAATAAGAGCACCGATCGCTCCTATTTGGAACTATTTTGATGTTGGTAACAGTGTGAATACACTGTTGTTCATTGTGCAAAACAGCAGTATAACAGGATAACGAACAGCAGTTTACAATAACAGCTATATGGAAATAACACAGCACTGTTATTCGTTGTTTGGAAACAGTCGTTACTCTCATCTCTACCTCTGATACTCAGAAGAATATGCTTTAGTTGTTATTCTGAGCTCTGATACTTACCACTTTTTGACAGCTTTCAAATTTGACATTTGGAATCTTTTTTTCATGAGTCAAAAAGGATTTTCAGCGGATTTAAAAAAAATATTGAATGATATTTATAGTATTAGCCAATTTTGATTTATATTATTAAACATTTTAAGTGGCTGGACTAAGTAGGTGAGGTGTCAAAATTCAGCACGAAAAATCTAAAAATGTCAACATTTCTTATAAGAAACGCAAAACGAGGCTAACATCAGATGTTAGCCTCAGAAAGTAGCAGTGCTTTATCTGGAACGCAGGGATTGGCTACCTTGGCTTATGAAGTGCAACTCTAACTCTAAAAAGAGTTTTAACTGCAACTCTAAAAAGAGTTGCAGTTAAAATTTCACTCGGATTGGATAACTCCTCGCTGACCCAATGGTCAAGACAGTATACTAAATACGCAGATGTGAATTATGTCCAAGATGAAATTTTATTGAATTGACTCAAAATTAGGTGTAATAAAAAAAACACAGTTTACATCGAAGAGTAAATCGTTTATTTCCGAAAGTCCACATTTTGAGTTCAGATTAGGTACACACCTAAAATTACTTATGAGATTATGGAGTGAATATGCAGTTAAGAGCGGGTATAAAGCTAGAAAAATATCAGATTTCACCCGCGCGCCTCACACGTTCCGGTCTCGACCATCGCAGCGATAAGTTCGCTCCCTCTTCATGTTTTGTGTGATCGCGCACAGTATAACCTACCTTAGGCAGATAAAATTGGCTAAGTGCGAGTCGGACTCTTTATCCGTACTTTGAACTGTGAATATAAAATACTTTTCACTTGTGATAAGTAAAACGAAAAGGTAGGTAATAAATATTATTATTTATTTAGAATATAGGTATTTAACATAATAAGTGCTTTATTTACTATTTACCTGCTAATCACTCGTCGGATAAGCATAGGCGTAAACATATTTCAAACACCAAAAATACTTGGAGTACAGATTTAAATAATACGAAAAGGTAGTGACAAATATATTTATTTACCTCTCTTATAATGTCGCTTTCAATTTTTGAAATTGTTAACCGTAAGAATCGCTTTAATTTACAATAATTAATGTGTGTATGTTAAATTTTTTTTTTTTTTCAGAATACGGTCTATACCTTGGCTATGAATGATAAGTCGTTCACTTGCATCATAAATACTTTGGTCTTTTGCTTCCTTAGCTTTCCGTTTTTTGAAAGCCGTCTTTGCCCGATTAAGGCGCTATATCGAAAATATTGGTTATTTTTAATGTAATGTCATAGGTAACTGAGAGATCTTACAGATCTGAAAGTCAAATATGTGTTTCTTCATATCTTTAGCTAGTCACGTACAGAACCGAAAACGCGATTTAAAGATTTTGCCTCGATACTTTTTATTTTTGAAATTACCTCTTAAAAATATGAATATTCAGGATTACTAGTAAACGGTGTTAGGTATTCATTAAAAAGTTCCTTAAATAGGTAGCCATCATCAGTATCTAGAATCGTACAGAAGCATTTTTTTCTAATCATTATAGTTATTTTTTAATAAAACAATTTGTATTTTGTCGCTTATGTCGATAATTTCTAAACGATCTGATTGCATGCGGGCGCATCGCATTCACGACTTTGTTGACATAGATATAAAGACTAGCTGCTTGAGCACGGGGGGCGCCCCGCGTTCACGTATAGACCACGCCTCCCATTGTTTGATTCATTTTCGATGTAGCGCCTTAACCAATAAACCCGTCGTTCGGTGTTACTGAAATCAAACAATTAGTGTTAAAATTGAGTGTGAATATGGTGGCACCATTTTATCATTAGATATAACTTTTAATATGGAGCCAAAACAAATCTAGGCCAGTGTAAAAATCATGATGGCACTAAAATCAGAAAATCACTTAGATGTCGCTATAGTACAGTCGCGAAAGTTTATGCTCGACTACTGTTCGACTCTATCGCGTAGCAATAAGGACAAAAGCAACCGATCATAAACTTTCGCGAATGCACCTACAATCTTAACTTTTCCACTGGGCAATAAAACTTCTCAGTGGTGACAAAATCTATATAAATCGCAATACGTTTTATTTTTTTTTCCCTAAATCTGGGGGCACGGCAGTGCCCCCGCCAAGTCGAGCGCGAAGCAAACACTGCCGTACCATCCTTTACTGGAACCATTTCGCTGCATTTTCAGGCCCCTATTTGAGAACCTCTGGATAATATCAGAACGCAGAAATTTTCGTCATCCAGTAAGCTATAATCACATACTTAAAATCCAAAATTTTAAGTCTGTAGGTCATTTAGTTCCGAAGTTAAGCGAAAGCAAAGTTTCGCATTTATGACAGACACTCACTCACTCACGCATGATCATCAAAATAGAACTTGTACTTCCCATAAACTCAGAGAGCTGAAATATGGTACAGAGTTAGGGTTTAATGGCTACATAAAGGGAAAACTATAAAAACTAGGATAATCGAAGATCTGGAGTACCTGGTGACCCTGATTAGAAAACACAAGAGCCCAACCAAACTATTAGAGATATCGACATACCGCCTTTACAAAAAATATTCAACTTGGTGGGCCGCTTCCAATAAAGAAAAGAAAGATTTGTAATAATAAAAAAACTACCCCTAAAAAGAAAAAACTGTGTCAAATAAGAAAATCTAATAAAATAAATCAATAAGCTCACGTTTCTACAAAAGAAGTGAAATCCCACCAAAAACATTCTGTAAAAAACTAGCCAAGTCTCGATGGAGCTGCTTGTTTATCTCTAAAAAGTAATGAAATCTAGACAAAGTCGTGCCAAGTCTAAGGTTCCTTACTGCGATTTCTTTATTATTATAGTTAATGTTGTGTGACTTGGTCGTTGAACATTCTTTATACGTTAGTAGGTACAGTTCAGCCTAAATGAAAAAAAGTCAAACCCACACTTGACCATTTTTGTAACTCTATTATGTGTGTCCTCATTAGCTGTGGGAGTGCACGGGGGTCAAAAATTTCATTATTTTTTAACTTCGCTGCACCGTTTTCGAGATATAAGCATTTTTGTAAATATTTTTCTTGAAGTTATGCAGGGTTGAAATTTATTTATTTATTTATTTATTTATCCAATAGGCACACTTACAGCAATACATATGAAAACACATACAATTAACTCAAAAAATACATCAGTCATTATATGCTTGCCACTTAAAAGTGTACACAACAATTGCTGCAGAATTTTATAATCAGTAAATGAACAAAAGATCTCTTAAAACTAAGTAAACTAAACTAAGTAAAACTAACTATAATAAAAACTCGACCTTAAGGGATAGATTTCTGCAATTTACGTCTGAACTGTATATAAGAATCATTGAAGATATCAATATCCGGTAATTTAGCATTTATTTCATTGTAGGTAGAACAAATTCTGGAAAGGGGATGATGCAAACCTAAGTTAGTTCTAGATTGAAACAGACTAAAAGTTTTGGTTATGAGCTTCCGGGGATAGTGATAGGGAACAGATAATCGTATCATCTCCAGTATGTTAGTACACTTAACCTTGTTATTTAGAATCTTGTGTAAAAACAGCAAGTCCGCAACAGTACGTCGGTATCGCAGAGTTGACATCTTGAAAAAAGTTAATCTCTGCTCATAAGGTCGATTGTGAGTAATACCAGGAGTGACAAACGCAAGATGACGGGTAAATGAGCGTTGTATGCTTTCAATGCGCTGAGATGAAGAAGCATAGACTGGGTTCCAAGCCACGCTAGCATATTCTAGATGACTGCGAACCAAGTAGTTGTACAGAGCTAACCTTGTCCGCAGCATCCTAAACCCTTTTGAATTGCGCTTAAGAAAACCCAGCATCTTAGCAGCTTTTTTAACCACCCCATCCACGTGAGCAGAAAATTTTAGCTTTTGATCCATTACCACTCCCAAGTCTCGAACTTCGTTCACCTTAGACAAAACCAAACCATCAAGGACATACTCAGTTTCAAGTGGTCTCACTTTTTTTGTAAAGCTTATGTGAAAACACTTTTTTGCATTGAGAGTCATTCCATTATCATAGCACCATGCTTTGACATTGTTAAGATCGGTTTGTAGAAGATCAGCGTCAGTTGCGGTTTTGACACTCCTATAGATCTTTAAGTCGTCCGCAAACAAGGAAACTCTACTATGCTGTATCCGAGTTGTAAGGTCATTAATAAATATGAGGAACAGTATCGGACCCAGATGGGATCCCTGTGGGACTCCAGATTGAGCAATGTAAACACCAGATACGAATCCGTTGACCACGACAGTCTGAGGTCTTTTTGAGAGGTAAGACTGGAACCAGTCTAGCAAGGAACCGCCTATCCCATTTCCATTTAGTTTCATCAATAAGACTTTGTGGTCCACCTTATCAAAAGCACTACTAAAATCTGTATATATAGTGTCCACCTGCTGACCTCCATCAACTTCCCGTGCTATCGAGGATACCAACGATGCCAAATTAGTGTCCACAGAGCGTCCCTTTATAAAACCATGCTGGTCGTCCGATAGTCCACCCTCTACGTGAGCATAGATCAAAGGATATATAAGGGATTCAAAAAGTTTCGAAAAACAAGACAGAATGGAAATAGGCCGATAGTTCTTCACATCTGACTGATCATCCTTTTTATGTATAGGTATTATTCTCGCCTTTTTCCACTCTTCCGGAAAGATGCCTTCATTTAAAGACCTATTAAAGATGATCATCAGTGGAAGTGCAATGGTTAGGGCACAACGCTTAATAAATAACGGAGGTATATTGTCTGGCCCAGCACCCTTACGTATGTCTAGTCTTTGTATACTTTTAAGTACCTCACGTTCAGTAAATTTTTTACTAGAAATGTGGTTGTTCGAACTTGGTACGAAGTTGTTTGTACAAGCAGTCAAGTTCGGTGTCACATCAGTGTACACAGAAGAGAACCGCTTCGCAAAGAGGTCAGCAATTTCTGAACCGGTGGAGGCAATTACATCATTAAATTTCATTGTAGCCGGGAGTTTAGAGAGACCCTTGCGCTTGTCTTTAATATATCGCCAAAACATTTTAGGATTTTCACGGATGTTCGACTCCATTTTACTTTTATAGTCACTACTACACAGTTGAATTAGTTTATGGCAGCGTTCCCTCATTAAATCAAATTCCAATTTATCTCGTGGGTTGCCAAACTTACGATATCTTTTTCGGATTCTATCTTTCTCGTTTAGTAATTTTATAAGTTTTTGATTGAACCAAATGGGAAATTTAGAGGATTTAACTTTTCGTTTAGGAACATTTTTATCAATAATTTGTATTAAAACAGCGTAAAAAATAGAAACCATCTTGTCAACACTTTCACAATCATCAGAAATTTTTCGCCAATCCACTTTTCGAATCTCATCGGTAACTGCATCGTAATCAGCCTTATAGAAGTTATAGTCTTCTCGCTTGCGTGGAAGGAGACTTCGTGTGGCATTACTACTAGATGAGGGTATAGTAAATACAATGCCAGGATGATAGGCATCCATTTTACTGAGCAAATCTAAAGGTGTCGAAACAAATGCACTTTCAACATTACTGAGTGCAAGGTCTAATATTTTACCAGTGCTATTAGCTATACCATTTGCTTGATATAAATCATTTAGTGACATGAAATCAGTTAATGAATAACCTAATTTATTACTATAGTTGCTCGGTGTCAGATATGTGCAGTTGTCCCGACAACTCCAATTGATAAAGTTTAAATTAAAGTCACCCAATACAACAACAATATCCATATCTCCTATCACTGTATCAATATTATCTAAAAAATTCTGTTGAGTTTCCAGTTTAGCAGGTGATGGTAAGTAAACCGCACAGAGCGAGAGAACTCGCTCACATCCATTTAACTTTATTTTAATGTTAACCCATAAATCTTCGCAGCTACTTTCCCAATTTTGTACCCGAGACGAGGGGAGCTCCCTTGACACCGCGATCATAACCCCGCCGCCATCCAATTTCGTACCCTTAGAACAAACGCGATCCCTACGATATACAATGTAGCGAGAATCTATAAACTCACTATCACAAATGTTAGAATTTAACCAAGTTTCGGTAAAAACAATGATTTTAAAATCATTTACAAGAATATTTTTGAATACATCATTTGTCTTAGTTCTTAGGCCACGAGTATTTTGATAATAGATATCGTATTTTATGACGATACACCACAGCATTTACAGATACCAACCCTCCAAAACTATTCAATTAACTTTAAGTCATCCCTGTTACGAATTAATAGAAATTGACCAAACTCATCTTTGCGGACAAAGATACGACCGTTGCGTATCCACGTAAATTTGTAATTAAACTCTTTAGCCTTGAGCCGTGCAGCAGCATGCAGGGATTTGTTCGCAGGTGACAGGTGTTCAGTCACATACACCGGACTGCGGGTATCGCCCATTCCAAGATGTTGTGAACTAAGCTTGTCCTGCGGATTCTTCTTGTTGAAGGCAGTGACAGCTGCAAGAACTTCATCTCGATGTCGTGGAGTCCGCAACTTGACAATCACTGCCCGGGGTCGATCGTTAGATTTAATTAGCTTTGCCACACGGGTAACGTGAAGGATGTCTTCTGCGGCGATTGGGGCAGCAACGGCCTTGGCAAGTTGTTCAATGGTTTTATGCAAATTCTCTGTTTTATGCTCAGGAATTCCATTAACTTCAACGTTGCACTCTCTCGCGTTTTGTTCAACAATATTTAGACGGTAGGATAAATCCGCAATAGTAGATTTCATCTTTGTATTATCGCTCTGAAGACTCTCTATAATGCCAGTCTTCTCCTCCAACCTGGATTTCATTTCCTCATACTTTTCGTTAAAAAATATCATGGAGTCTTTTAGATCATTGACTTGATCATTCAAATTTTTAAGCTGTCCGGATACCAGATTTTCTATTGTATCGGATAATATGATGCGTAGTCTCTCTTCGGTTAGGTAATCTTCACGTCGTTGAGAACTCGTTGGAGCACATGGCTGATGGACTAATTGAGGGTCACTAGATGACTGTTTCTTTCGTAATGTCACATTACTGTACGGTGTGGATATCGATTTATCGGAATCCGGCGAGGACGATACATTATCAGCATCAGCGTGTAGCGATGGCGTACCAGTTTTTAAGTTAGTGGAAGCTTTTCGTTCGTTATGCGCAGCTGAGTGAATAGGCGTATTTAAATTCCCAGTTTTAGGTTGCTTACTGCTGCATAATGGGCATTTCCAATTTTTCTTTCGCTCTTGATTTGCAGCATAGAAGCTATAGAAACGTTTGCTACTTATTTTAGCGCAGTCTATATCGTATTTATTTTCACAAACCATACATTCCAAAAATTCTCTATTTTCTAAAATAGTTAGACAGCCAGCACACTGACCATAATTTGTAGCCATTGTATTATCGCAAGCACTCAAAGCTAAATTTTACCCAGGACGGGGAGAATATTTTACGTATGGCAACACAGGTCAACTGTCAATATCAAATTCTTAATTGTCAATTGATTGACAAGTTCTTATTGTCTGCCCTGCGGGTAGTTGATTGCCTTTTTTGACAGATTCGTAATAATCATCAAAGTGGGTAGAAAATTATCACTTATCTTGGAGATATTTCTATGCTTGTAGCTGAAGATAGTCTTGAATAACGATATCACAGCAGATTCCAATGAAGCACTTCACTTTGCAAATAGTTTTAATAAGTTTCGGTGCGTAATTCCTGATTATCCATCGATTTGTATTAAGAGCCATATATGAATCAACACTGGTTTTTTTTTTTTTTTTTTTTTTCCTTACTTGTCTGACAAACTCCGACAAACTGCCGTCTATCTATATCAGCAAACAGATTTTTGCTATGCTATGTTTTTCCGTTTTCGATATTCGTGTGACTCAGGGTCAGGTAACATTGCCCCACCTAAGCCACACGTATCTCTAAAACGCGCAAGCGACAAACTCTGATGCCGACAAAGTCAGACATACTATACCTATCTCTGGACATTATAATAGCGGCATACTCAAACAATCTATTTTCCAGTTTTTTTTTGTGGCCTAGCTGGGGTCAGCCACACCAAGACTAAGTAGTCTGGGTGTGGATGACACAGATAGTCGTCTCTTACGACATAAACAGAAAGAAAGGTAGTGTCTCATATATTCTAGAGTTTGTTCATAGTCAAGAATGAACTATACATAATATGTACTTGTGCATACCTAATCGCACTAAATTACCTTATTCGTCTCTTACAACATACACGGGAAGAAAGGTAGTGGCAACACACACACACGCTTGTGGAATAGCTTACCCCCTAACTATAGATCAGCCTGTAGTAAGGCTTCATTCAAACGTCAGATACGAAGACTCTTTTTGGAATCTGTTTAGTTTTATTTGACAGTATTTCGTCATAATATTAGCATTATTTATATACATTTATTATATATCATATATGTAGTTTTATATATTTTTTAATATTTATATTCTATTATATCTATGTTTACTTATTTCATCCTAATTTAAATATACCTACTTATGTCGTTTTCGACTTTAATTCGTACACCGTCTACAATTTCTCCCACATTTTTACTGGTTGACTGGTAGAGAATGCCTCAGGCATTAAGTCCGCCTTTTGTACATCTTTTGTTTTATGTACGATAAAGATTAAATAAATAAAATAAATAAATAAACACATTTACGAGTATTCTAGAGTTTGTTCATAGTTTAGAATGAACTATGAAATGAACTATAGAATGAAATAAAAAATAACTATAGAATGAAATATAAATGTATCTTATGGCACTAAACTCCCTTAGTCGTCGTGGCTACTTTTCTTCCTGTGGATGTCGTAAGACATCCACAGAAAAGTAGCGACGACACAATTAGAGTTTATGCGTAGGTAGTTGAAAATTAACTATGAACAACACAAAATGAATGATTTTCAGTTATATTACTGAAATCATTCATTTTGTGTCGTTCATAGTTCTATCTCTAAAAATAATTCTCATGTCAAATCAAGTCTATCAAAGATTAGTAAATTTTCACTAACCTACGTTTCAGAAACTCGAACTGATTTAACACTACTGTCAAATGTTGCAACATGTTAGTTGAATAATGATTTGATCAGCCTTTCGGAAATTGGATGTAAGTAAGCAACATTTTGCTTTGCACAAGTTACCAGTATACTTGTCTAATTTGCAGGTTTACGCAGTCTTTGGATTGCCTCGATAATATTAAACTGTATTTAAAATCATCGTTGAAACCAGTATGGAATAACAAAATTTTTAGGAGAGAAATTGGTACTAACTTATTTTGTACAAAATTTTTTTTAGACTTTATCGGAATTTTGTCTAAAGTTGAAGATGATTTGAAAAAAAAACAATATATATTTTTCGTCCTTTTCACTTAATTCACGTAAATTCATTCATTATTATATCATGGTGCTATTTACGTCTATAATATTAATCTCTATCTCTCTTATTCTCTCTCTCACTCTATTAATCTATCTATAATTTTATAACAAAAAAAAAACAATAATTTGAACGTCTAAAGAAATGAAATGCCTCCAATTTTAACCGAAATTTTGAAGCGATTTTGGTTAGAAATAAGATTTTCACATCAAAATATATTTTGACAGTAAATTAAGTAGATTTCAGTCCCCAGAAAAATCTACACAACATTTATTAATGTCCTAAGTTCAACAATTGCAATAAACTTACAAATTTGATGAGAGCTTTCCGCTTACGGATTTGACTAGATCGTATGCGTCAGCTTGTGTGATATTTCGTGTTGCAGCAGCTCTGAAATACAAAATTACTATAAATAATTAACAATAATAAATAAATAAATATTTTTTTCCCATTCACCCCAATTATATAACCCAATAAGTATCATTAAGAATTTGTAGATTTCATAGAAATAACGGATAAACATACATAAATGAATAAAAATTAATAAAGCACAAGTAAATATAAATAAACATACACGTCCATGGTTCGAGCACATACATATATTCATATTTATCACAAAAAATCTGCTCCGACCGGAATCGAATCCGGGACCGTTGGCACCTAAGGCGCCAAAGGTCCACGTTCTAACCACAGCGCCAGACGGTCGTCGCTTAATTTAAATTTGTTACAGTAATGACGCTTTTAATTACTTAACGAAGTATGATGCGATAATTTCGCGTCTTTATATAATTAAAGTTTCGCGTCAAATTGATTTAATTTATGTTAGCACTATAAAAAGTTTACATACTGTCACCTACGTACAGCACGCGAGTAGTCAAACGCATCAATTTGTTTTACATACACTACCCGCGCCTACGTTGCACCAGCGCTTGTGCATTGTATTGTGTATTAAAAGTCAACGCGCATGAGTCTATATTGTAAGGTGAAACTACTTATTAACGAAAAAATATTACGTAAACATAATAAAAGTAAAGTAATAGGTACATACCTTCTACAATACGCCATAAGTTGAATTTTTGACTTCTTTAAGTTCTTTTAGACAATTTTTTTTGGTTTTTTCATTCGCCATAATTTGGTCGATGTATTTTCTCGGGCTGGAGCACAAAAGCACAGTTTACTCGTCTCAACGGAGCGATCAAGACTGATTGATGAAATAAAACATGCCTGTTACCTCGGGTCAGGTGCGACAGACGATAGCGTTCTGCGCGGAATAAGAACGTTGTAAGCGCCGAATTACTTTTATTTTAATTACTCGTAAAATATACATTATTTTTGAAAATCGCTAGTACGGTCCCTAGGTAATATAGTTTTATATTATATATTAAAAAATTGACGCAGTTATATGCATCACATTGAAAAGCAATCGATTTTGCTTGAAAATTCGACGTATCTTCGCGATTTTTTTCTATCGATAAAATAATTTAATTTTATGTTTTCACTCAGTGCGTTCACTTATAAATACAGTTAAATATCTATTTTAGAAAAATTAGGTAGTTCATTATTCAATTTCAAGTGTAGATATCAAATCTACGATTAGCAATTTAGCTTTATACCCCCTCTTAAGTGTCAAAAGTATAATTTCAATAGGAAGTATTCCATCAATTCAATTTAACAGACAAAGATCTACAACACATGCATATTATTTTTTTTTGGTTTTCTATTGTTAACTATTTTAAACACTGTCTACATTTCCATATGATACTGAGAAAATATGTAAGTAATTAAATGTAAAAGATATAATTTCAATTGGAAAGATTCCATTAATTCAATATATGCAGTTGAGTGTCAAAGATATACATAATTTCAATTGGAAATATTCCATCAATTCAATTTAACAGACAAAGAACTACAACACACATGCATATTTTTTTTTGGTTTTCTATTGTTTACTATTTTAAACACTGTCTACATTTCCTTATGATACTGAGTAAATATGTAGTCAAATGTCAAAGATATAATTTCAATTGGAAAGATTCCATTAATTCAATCAAAGTGAGAAGATACTACAACACGCATGCACAAGTTTTTTTTTGTTTTCTATTGTTACACATATTCAAATACTGTCTCCATTTCCCTAAGATATAGAGTAAATATTATGTAGTTAGACGTCAAAGATATAACTTCAATTGGAAGGATTCAAACAATTAAATTGGAAAGAATATATACCGGGTGTCGTTTTTTTTTTGCTTTCTACTATTTCAAATTTAGTCAAATATCGATTGCTATTATTGTAAATGTCTGTTTTCTGCCGAAAACAAGTGTAATCTATTTGTTTATCTAAATCAAGTACATAGATAAGTATCACATGTATAATTATAAGTTCATCACAATTTTAATATAATAAGTAGATTAAAAACACGTATAGTGCATCTTATATAGTGCCACCATTTTATCCGTGAAGTGGCAAAGCTTAAACAACATCCGCCATGATGAAAGTCATTCAATGCTATGTCAACTCGATGACTGAGTGACGCAGAAAGCTCTAAAGCAGGGTTTCCCAACCAGTGGGGCGCGCCCCACTTGGGGGGCGTAGTGTGATCCAAAGGGGGGGAGCGAGCGGCTCCTGAATTAAACTGTATAAAGTATAATGATCTTCGCTGTGCACTGACTACTATGAAGCCATATATTAGTTAATAAAGTACAGCCACAGTGCTCCCATTAATTGTATGTTTTACTTTTATTAGTTGATTACATACTTTCGAATAAAACTAAACTTAACGCCAATATTTTCATCGTTTGTTTAATTTTCTTATTTTGACTCCCCATTTCGACCCCTAGGGGGCGTAGTACTTTAGCATAATATTGTGTGAGGCGCATAGGGTTGGGAACCTCTGCTCTAAAGGATGGTGTTTGGAATATTATCTCAAAAATTTATTATTATTTGACAAACAAGCTTGCCAGAATATGTCGCAACAAAACGTTGCTTCAATTGCTATATTGACATGTTTTTTTAACCTTTTAAAATTACAGTACCCATACAGATACAGGTACACAGTTTAAAAAAGTTTTTCCAAAAATTACTTATTGTTTTCAAATTTTAGACTAAACTACATTAAGATCATTATTAAATAATGATTTTTAAATTCACATTAAATTTTTACATTCTAGGCGGAAAAAATCATTCACCGCGCTATGATCATCACATTAGTATGACGTAAATTTTGGAGAATTTATAAATTCTCCCATTTTCAAAAAAGCAATAAAATCTTGGCCTATACCGCCAAAGATCGTTAAGTCTTGTTAACAATTATATCACATTAAAATGTGTATCAAATGTTTTAATGTATTATTTAACATTGAAACATATTACAAATAGATTTATAAAAGTGTTCTATATGGCAACAAATTTCGACAAATTAAGTTCGATGACATTGCATAAATTAGTTACGCGTGCGTGACATTTGTTAGGCTCAGGCTCCACCTGCGTAAATGTTAGTGTTAACGCCTGCGTCGTAATACGCCTTATTGAATGCGTTAAAAATAACGGCTAAACGTAGTGGCCACAACTGTGGAGTTTGATACAAAAGCTATTTAAGTCTAACGCCACTAACAATGCCGTATAGAAATTAACGCGTTACGCGGTTGGCCACACCTGTGTAGTGTCCAAATTATCCCGTATGATAACGCGCAAGGACGCAGGTGGAGCCGTAGCATTACAATGTTAGAAAGAAAATACAAGATTCATTCCGATGAATCGAAAAGGATGTTCGATGTTTAAAAACTCAAGATGGCGTCCGGCGCAAAAAGTCAACTTCTCACAACGTAACAATAATTAATAAACCTACATTCATTTTATCGACGTTTTATAATTTTATATCGATTACTGGACACAAACAATATGATGGCAATATTATTCTGCACTATATACATTGTGAAGCAACACTTTAATGTTAAATAATTCTTATTAAATAGGATACGTGAAACCATGACGAAAGTTTAAAAAACCTCAGCTTTGACCCGTTGGGCCTATATTACAATATTTGAAACATTAGTACCACTTTTAAACCACTGAAAAGCACATATCTAATAAATAATATAGAGATGACCGCAGACTATAAAGTAAATGCTGTCATACTTGTGACAAGTGTTGCCAGGAATGAAAAAAGTTGTTCCCAAAATACGTCGTTCCCTTTTTTTTGCATCGTGCACTGTACATTGCACAGTCCAATGTTTAAAAGGTAAATGCACACAATTTGTTGTAGTTAATAAATTAAGAATATTTAAAAAACAACAGATACTATAACGTACATTTTAACATAACAAAAACACAACACACTTCGCCAGTATGAGGTCCCGCGTTGAATGGTAAAAAAACTTACATAATAAACATTAAATCTTAATATAACTTACTTAATAAACAAATCTTAATATAAAGTAATAAACATAGAATCTTAATATAATTTAACGTAACATTAATCGGGATGTTGGCAAAATTTTGCTCAAATTTTCGTCATGTAGAATGTATGTAGAAAAATATTGGATTTTTTAAGCATGATAGTATTGACCAATATTATAACAACTCTATACAGGGTTACTTTTGAAAAAAAAAATTACTGTTCCTTACTAATGTGCAATATCCACTGAACCTAGATGTATGGAGCAGTTGGTTTTTTTTCCGCAATTTTAAGATTGACCCAATAGTAAAAGTTGATCAGATTGCTTGGCTAAACATGCACACAAAAGGCTAGTGACTAAAGTGAAAAGTAACCTTGTATATACTTGTATATACGGTTACTTTTTTTATCGATATGTAATGAAGCGTCCCTTAGATTATACGGGATAATCTAAGGCACGCTTAAAAAATTTATATAAAATTAAATAGATGAGTTAAATTTATTTTATATGTTTAAATCATTCTATTAGCGTGTAATGAAGCGTCCCTTAAATTATCTGGGGTCATAAAAAAGTAACCGTGTATATTTTTCAAATGTATATGCTCTCATGTTTAAGCAAATAAATATATGTATCTGTATCTACTACATCTGCGGCCTTATCGTCACTTACCATCAGGCGAGATGAAAGCTTCGCTTTGTATTAAAAACGCGGTCTCAAGTCCTGTGTCTCCGGCTTTAAAAAGAATATTCAATAATTTTATTTTAAATACTCATATTTTTTCATACATTTTTTATTCAATTAGGCCGTGATTGCTTTGTGGCCGTATTTCTGTTATTAAAATCAACAAAGGCGGACGTTTAATTCCTAAACTAAACTCATTTGAGCTATTAAAACGGAAGTAATCGCGAAAAACCGATACTCGTGTAAATATACACGTTATATTCACAGAGGAGCTTCGGTTCCTGTGAACTTAGATTCGACATATGAAAACAGATAACTATGCTTCTGTTTACCCAGAGAAACGGGAATTGTTAGTAAGAGCGCAAGTGAAGTCGCGCGCCGAGAGCTAGTATATGTTAATATATATCACGAACTAGAATATTGACTAGAGTACACAACATATACTTTCGGTCTATACAGGGAGACTGTACATCGAGATATTATTCATAATCCTACAAAGAATATATTATCCACTGGGATACACAACATACACAGTTCGATATATAGTAGCTACATAGAGATTTGATTAAATTGACAATCGAATAATAATGATAGCTAATCATGACAATTTCTAATTATCATAACAACATCATTGTAATAATATTATAAATAGGTACGAGTATATTACTAAAAATCCACTAGGATACATAACATGCATTGCATATATAGAACATAGAGAGATTCTAATAAACCTTATTACCGATTACTAATATTACTAATCATGACTGTCTAACGAACACTACAGCAGTATACAGTGTGTTACATAAATAACGCAAAACCTGAAAATTGTTTGTTACAAATATGCTAATGAATCAATTTCAGACATTTTATTTATTAGTTTAGTTTAGTTTTTAAAATATCTCGGTATTTTAAAAACGAATACCCTCATTAAAAACGTAACACAGCATAGACAGTCTACGCAGTAGTGACGTGTGAATGATCTAAACAGGACCAAAAATAATACCAAAAATACCGCCTTGTATTCAAATCAAATATTATTTTTGTTTTTTTTCGAGACTATTTTTTTTTTATTTGAAATGCCAATCCCAACCAATCTACTTTCTGGATGTGCGTAATTTCTGTTACACATTGTATATAGGGTCGTAGCTTAGTGGCATTATTTTTATGTACCACTAACACAATTGCCATTCTCGAAGGAGATGGCAATATTGAGATGGCGATCGTGGAATATGCATTTGGGATTTTTTTTTTATTTATTTAACCTGCAGTTAAGGTGCGCCGTGCGACAAAATAGTGAGCGTTCGCTGAGGGCGCCACAGTAATTTTACACAGGATTATTGAAAAGTGTTGCCAGAAATGAAAAAGAAATTGTCGAATCATTGTGTACATGAAATAATCAAAGTCGTGCGAGTAACATGCCGTTCGTTGCTTAAAGCCGAAATTAGACGGTTCATTTTTGCTTTCATTTTCGATGCTTCATCGATGAAAGACCGAAAATGAAATGTCTAAATTGACGTTCATCAGAATGTGCCTTCGCGATGAAAGCTTCCTGCTATACAAACAAACAACGCAATTCACTGTTATCTTTCACAATTCTTTGCAAAAATGAATCACTTTTGATGAACCGTCTAATTTCCGTTTAACACAGGGGCAAGTTGCTGTGCACCACATACTATAAATTAACAGCTACAACCACAGACGTATAAAAGGAAGCAGACTAAACGTATCGTTCAAAAAGCGTGGCAACTTTACCACATGTAAACATTACTCACACACAAACAATATTAATTTAATTTTATTGTAATTTCTGGTGTTTTATTATATGATGCGTTAGAACAATTCGGGGCACAGCACGTTACCATTGTTCTTGTCCGATTAGCAGTTATTTTAATGTATAATCACAAAACAAAACATTATAACACAATGTCACGACGCCATTTGTCTCTTATTTTGACAAAGCTAAACATGGCGTCCACGTGGCGTCTGCCACGGCTTCGGAAATGTTTATGTGTGCGTTAGTATCGCCATAGACGAAAAACAGATATAGCGATATATCACGTCACATTGTAGTGAAAGTAAAAACGATATACATTACTTATGATGACAAATGTGTGAATTGAATTATGTTAAGTCTGCTTCCCTTTATACGTCTGTGAGTTACAGTACTCGCGACAAGTGTTGCCAGAAATGAAAACAAAATTGTCCCAAAATTGTTGGAAAATAAATAAAATTAGAACGCACGAGTTAGATGGCGTACGTCGCTCCCCTAATATGCGGGGAACTTGCGATCCACCTCCTTGGACCAGGCATGGAGCCCCCCGATCACGTCGTACAACTTGTCGTGGTGTTCCACCTCCACGGCGTCGAGGAGCTTCTGCACCACGATCTGGGAGTCGTTGCCGCGGCGGCATATGAAGACGACTAGGGGAGGGGGAGGGGAGAGATTTGTCAGTCAGTCAGTATACCAACCATCTTTTATTATGCAACGTGTAATGCAAGTGCTTCCGAAAAAATGAGAACACAATTAGGTATTCTACTGGTGTTCCCCAAGGAACATAACATGTTTAAGGCGCTACATCGAAAAAGAATCAAACAATGGGAGGCATGGTCTATACGTAAACGCGGGGCGCCCCCCATGCTCAAGTAGCTAGTCTTTATATCTATGTCATCAAAGTCGTGAATGCGCTGCGCCCGCATGCAATCGGGTCGTTTATAAATTATCGACGTAAGCGACAAAATACAAATTATTTTATTAGAAAATAACTATAATGATTAGAAAAAAATGCTGCTGTACGATTCTGAATATCATGATGTCTACTTATTTAAGGAACTGTTTAATAAATACCTAATACCGTTTACTAGTAATTCTGAATATTCTTATTTTATTATTAATTTAAAAAATAAAATGTATCGAGGCAAAATATTTCAATCGCGTTTTCGGTTCTTGTCGTGTCTAGGTAAAGACATAAAGAAACACATATTTGACTTTCAGATCTGTAAGATCTCGCAGTGACATTACATTAAAAATAACCAATATTTTCGATATAGCGCCTTAAGAACGACAAAAATTTTCGCACTATCTACACAAAATTATTTTGAACTAAAGAAATTGTTACGGAAAGTCCAAATTTTTCTTTTTTTGAGTCTTTGGACATTTGTTCCTTGGGGAAAGTTCAGTTTCACAAGTAGAAATGTGTTCTCCATTTTCCGGAAGCTGTTGCATTACATCCTGTATATCAGAGGTAGCAAGCTGCCCACTGCCTGCGCAGGTACCCCTATCTTACCAATTTCTGCCGTTAAACAGCAGTGATTGCATCGCTTGAAGGGTAACACAGGCAGCGTAAGTTGATTAATTTATCAACTTACGCTGCTTGGCGGCAAGTAGTTAAAATTTATGACGTTAAATAATACACTTCAACTGCCGTTTATGATTTCCCGATGGAGGCGTGTTGATCGAGCCGTCGATGTGGCACATCCGGAACACCTCTTCATAAATTGATACGTATAATTTAAAATGAAAAATAATACGCACCGTCAGACTCGCACTTCTCCATCTGCAAGTCCTTGGGCGTGTTGATCGAGCCGTCGATGTGGCACATGCGGAACTCGCCCTCGCCGCGCACGTCGAGCAGCAGCGGAGGGGCCCGTGGTCACAGCTAATTAAAAATAAAAAAATACTCACTGTCCGACTCGCACTTCCTGATCAGCTCCAGGAATTTCTCCATCTGCAAGTCGCCGAACTTGTCCTTGGGCGTGTTGATCGAGCCGTCGATGTGGCACATGCGGAACTCTCCCTCGCTGCGCACGTCGAACAGCAAGGGGGGTCCCACACAGGGGCCGCCGGGTGGGTCATACATCATACGTCGAAGGAACCCCGCGGTTATACGGCGCTCGTCCGCCAGCAGCTCTATCTCCTGGTCCTGCGTTGACAGTATTAAAATTTGTTTCAGTATCAGACTCTTTATTTGCAAAGAACATGGTTTTTACAGATGTTACAATAAGGTGAGCGCAACACATTCTGTCATTTAAAAACATGCAAATATTATAATAGTACAAGGTAAAAACATTTTTCAAAATTAATTCATAAAGTCAATTTTCATAATATGTTGGAATGCGAGGTTTGGTGCTTGCCTGGTTTCGTGACTACCTAACGAATAGAAGCCAAGTAGTCAAAGTCTCTGAAACGGTTAGTTCTAGCTCTACAATCACCTATGGGATCCCGCAGGGTAGCACCCTAGGACCCACTCTATTTCTGGTCTACGTAAATAACCTTTGTAACATCCAGCTTGAGAACGGGAGCATGCTCGCTTTCGCTGATGATACCGTTCTTATATTTCGGGGTAAAACGTGGCTCCAAGTACAACAATTAGCTGAATGTGGTCTTGGAAAGGTTTTGGGGTGGCTCGATGACAACCTTCTAACCATCAATATTCCGAAAACGAAACTTATATGTTTTAGGATATCTGGTGCCACCAACCCGCCTCCTGACTTTAATCTTAGAGCACATTACGGTACATGTTCCTCCAACAATAACATGGATCCTGCCTGTAACTGTCCATACCTTACACAAACAAATACCCATAAATATCTTGGCATTATAATTGATCATAATCTTAATTGGGCAGCCCATATAACCTGTATTAGCAAAAGAGTACGTAAACTTCTCCACATCTTTAAAAATCTCCGCGAATCAGCCAATTATACACTCATAACTAATGTATACCTTGCTCTTTGCCAATCACTATTATCTTACTGCATTACTGTATGGGGTGGAGCCGCTAAGACCCATTTCCTCGAAGTCGAGAGAGCTCAAAGAGCAGTCATCAAGGTGATGTTACGTAAGCCTAGAAAATACCCGACGCGAGATCTGTACCACGAGGCTAATTTACTTACCGTACGACAGTTATTTATTTACAACTCAATCGTCCGACATCACAAAACAATTGACCCATCCCAACTTCCCAATAATAAAAGACGAGTACGCACTAAAGTTCCTATTGTTAACTCAATCTTTGCTCGAAGACAAATTAATTACACTGGACCATTTCTTTACAGATATTTCAATGACGACAACCATATAATTAAAATTAATAAATCTCGATTAAAAATAATTCTTAAGGAAAAACTTAAAACTTTAGACTACTATATGACAGAAGAAATTCTAAAAATTAATCAATGAACTTTGGCTCACATTCATAAGTTAGTAAGTAGGTATATGATACAAAATTGGAGTGTTTTTCTTTTGTTTTCATCACTCTTGTTTGTTATGTTTAGTTTACCTTCTGTTAAAATGAGTACGCATAACTATCCCACACTTTAAATGTATTCAATTTTTGTGGATTCCTGTACCAATCTATGTGTAAATTAAGTGCACTTAATTTATTGACCACTGTTTGGGGTGGAGGGTTGATAGTCCGAGACACAGGAATCTCCCTAGTTCGGGTATCAGCCCGCCACAGTCTTTCAAATACTTACTGTATCTTTTTATAGTTACAAATTCATATGTTTACAGATTGTGGTGTGAAAAATAAAGATTATTATTATTATTATTATTATAATATAATTATACAGCAATATTCAAATGTCAATAAATTTCTTTTTGTCATACATTTTATATAATATTGTTAGACCATCGTACAGCAACACAATAATATACCCAATAATAATAATACATTTTTAATGTCATACAACCGAGTTTTTCCTGCTATATAATATTTTATATTGGATTCTTGTTTTGTAATGTCAAATCAAATTTATCTCACAGCCTGCAATTTACCATAGTTACCAGATTTTTAATAAGTTATTATTTTAATTAAATGTAACCATAATTATCATTTAAATTTACAGATACCAAACAGTAACACCTCTGCATAAAATATACGCACGGTATGTTGAGTGTGTAAACTCAATTGTACGTATAATAATAAAATATATTTGTTTTCTCACCACAAAATTACGCAACATTTTGCGTGCTTGTTCAGACAAGCAAAATGAACATCTTTCACTATGGGACCAATGTTGAAATCGAGAAAAGAATCGGATGTCCCATACAAATGTATGCTCGACATACACTGACTGAACCTAAATGTATGGAACAGCTTATTTTTTTATTTATTTATACACTATTGCACATACAGAAAAGTAAACATTGCATCAAAAGAGTTTGCAAATTGGTGGACTTATGTCTTACAGATATTTCTTCCAGTCAACCCGTGGTAGTGGAAGTGGTCAAATGGTGAAGTGACACTAAAGTGTATCGATAACTTTAATATATAAATTATCTTTTCGCGATTTCAGGATTGGTTCCATAGTAAAAGTTTACTTGTCTAAACAAGCGCACGAAATTTGCCAACTACTTCAAAAATACCCTGTATATTGAATTGAATCAACACGGTATGTTGGGAATGCGAGTTCGAGTACCGCCTGAGACGAAATTTTTTCTTGTCTTTGATTTATTTTCCTCCTCATTTTTGTCAAAAAACAAATGTTTCTTAATAACGCTACCGCTAGCGACAGTCGAATAGAATAGAATAGAATAGTCTTTATTGCTAAACTGTGTACAAAGTGCTGGTGTTAATGCATTTATAAGTTCAACAGTTTACCCATAACGGGCATGCAATTTAAAAAAATAAAAGAGATTTACATATTATTACTTACTCACTATTTTACATTACATTACATTACATTTAATATGTTGTATAAAAGTATTCACTCAAACTATAGAAAACATTTTTCATCAGCCAATGTTTTAATTTAAATTTGAATTTAGGTAGACTTAGGGTTTTTATTTCTAGAGGTAGATGATTGAATACTTTAATACTGGTGAAGAAAGCACTCTTATAAAACATATAATTATTACTTATAGGAATAGGTAAATTATACTTATATTTTTTACGAACATTACGGGTACATTGAAATGTTTTTTCATCAAATAACTCTGGGTACTGCTTAATAAATACTGACACTTCCAAAATATAAATATTAGTTAAGGTTAGGTACCCCTTGTCTTTAAAAGTATTTCTTAAGGTATCATCGGAATACATAATATAAATTATACGTATACATCGTTTTTGCAAAATGAAAGTCGAATCAACATTGACAGAGTTTCCCCAAAAAATGATACCATAAGTGAGTAGCGGATAAACCTGCCCAAAATAAGCAGTCCTGGTTACATCTGTAGACGCAGTTTCGGCAAGTATAGATAAAGCAAAACAAAGACTAGAAATTTTTGCGTTAATTTTTGATATATGTGCTTTCCAGTTTAAATGAGAATCAATCATGACACCAAGAAAATTCGCTTCGTCCACTTCATCTATTTTATTGTTATTTTCAGTAATATTTAGTTTATAAGAATTTGTTTTATAATTTCTAAATTGAATGAATTTAGTTTTATTTGAATTGACATTTACATTTATTGATTTTAGCCAAGAAACAGCTGATTTAAGGGCTTTATTAACATTGTTTTCAAAAACATTTCTATTTTTATTATTATCTGAAATAAAAATTGTGGCATCATCGGCAAACATTACACATAAGTTTTTCATGTTATTTGGGAATTCATTTACATAAACTAGGAATAGAAGAGGCCCTAGGATGCTTCCTTGAGGCAGCCCCTGAGTCATTTTTATTGATTTTGATTTTACCTCTTCGAATGTTTTTGTATTTGTATTATATGTATCAATTACAGTTACTTGTTCCCTGTCAGTAAGATAATTTTCTAAAAGCTTAAGAGCTAACCCGCGAATACCTAGATTATTCAGCATACTTAAAAGGATATCGTATTTAACACAATCGAATGCCTTAGACATGTCTAACAACTGTCCAATGCACTGGGTTTTGTGGTTTAAGGATTCCCATATCTCTTTAAGGATTCTAAACACAGCAAGGGTAGTTGATTTCTTTTTTTGAAAGCCATATTGATTACTGTTCAGCAAATTATTTTTATTGAAAAACGCTAAGAGTCTATTATATATTACTTTTTCAAATATTTTAGAAAAATTTGATAATAATGCTATTGGTCTATAGTCATTTATGCTGCTTTTGCAACCTTTTTTGAATAATGGTCTAACCTTTGCTACTTTTAACTCCTGCGGAAACACACCTGTCTGTATCATTAAATTTATAATGTAAACTAGTGGCTCACTTATATATTCAAATGCACTTTTTATGACTTTCATGGATATGTCATCAATCCCGCAGCTCCTTTTATTTTTTAATGTGGCCACGATTTTTCTTAGTTCAAATGAGTCAACTGGTGTCAAATATATACTATGAGATTGTGTAACAGAACGATTATTTTTATAATTAGTCGAGTTAAATGAATTTATATTAGCAAAGTGATCATTAAATGTTTCTGCAATGGTATACGCATCTGTGATATTTGTGTTGTTGACTTGTATGCTGTTTATAGTACTCTTAAATGAATTTTGGGATGTAGTCAGTTTCTTTATGAGGTTCCATGTTGCTTGATTTTTATTAGTGCTTCGTTTTATAAATGCAATATTATATTTTTGTTTGGCTGAACGAGTGACGGATTTTAAAATTTTGCAATATTTTTTATAATGAGGGAGAAGTTGTGTTTGACGTTTATGTACTATTTGTCTATGCAGGGCTCGCTTTACTTTGCTAGCTTGATATATACCTTTTGTTTGCCAATTTATTTTTTTATTGTAGAAAACTTTGCTTTTTTGCACTGGTATACATAAATCGTATATTAATTTAAATAAATTTATAAAAACACTATAGGCTGATTTTACATTATGACATAAATATACTTCTGAGAAACTTAATTGTGATAGGTAATATAAGAAAATACCTATATTTTTGTCAGTATTCCTCTTAGATATAAACCAGTATTTTTCATTGAAGCCCTGATTACTAGGTACATTTATAATTTGACCAGAGTGGTCAGATAAACCGAGATGAACAACCTTTGAACAATAAGTTTTCAAGTTTGTTAAAATATTGTCTATGCATGTCTGTGATGTTGGAGTTATTCTAGTAGGTTCATGAATTGTTAAATTTATGTTATAATTATGTAACGTGTTTTGAAATAATTGAGATTTTTTGTTATTTACAAGAGTATCAATATTAAAGTCTCCTGTTATTATAATTTTCTTTTTTATATATCTAGACCGAATTGTAAGTTTCGCTAATAACAGATCCAGAGCCTTTATGAAAGCGTGGAAATTTGATCCTGGGGAATCTGGGGTTCTATAAATACATAAAATGATATAATTTACTTCAGGTAATACTATTCCACAACATTCAAAGTTTTTATCCATACTAAGTGATTCGGTACATTCCAGTTTCTTATAATGTATATTGCTCCTAACATATATACAAACACCACCTCTTGACTTTGTTCTACAATAACAAGCAGCTAATTTATACCCTGGTATCTGTATAATATTTACATCCTGATACTTCAGGAAAGATTCACTAAAACATAGTATATCAATATTCTCTGTAGACAGTAAAATTTCAATCTGACAAAGTTTTGATCTAATGCCCTGTATATTTTGATGTAATATATTTATTCCTTTTTTGGACTGTACTTTAGGCACGAAAGGAATGATTGGTTTGGGCCATGGAGCTTACAAAACTAGCAGAGTTTAATGACGTTTTTTCATAATCTTCAACTTGCTCAGAATTAAAGAGTGTTTCTTTACTAACATTGAATATTAAATCACTAATGTCATTTAAAAGTACACGAAAACCATTCATATTTATTTTCCCAGTGTATTTAGAAAACATAAGATGGGAGTACTGCAAGTTTTCATTTGAGTCGAGTGTAAAACAAAATTGATTAATTTTATTATCCCTGAATAATAAATAATTAAACATTTCAATTCTTCTATTAAAAATATTTGAATGATTGCCATATTTGAAAGTTGGTACACATATAATAACATTTGTGTGTTGCACGGTTAAGACCCTCTCCTTAATTTTTTGAATTAAAATTTTATAGTTTTGTGAAATATAAAAATCGGAATCTCCAATAATCAACACACAATAATCATTTAAAGTAAATCCCTTTAGCTTCTCTGGAAGTCCGCATGATAACTGATCGACGCCACCTCCCGGAACACGATAATGACAAGTGCTGAAACCATCAAAGTGATTTCTAAGTTTATGACATGTTTTATCGTGGGTCATACTGCTTATCAAACATAATTTCGGCTTTAATTTCGAACTTTTTCTGTTTTGCTTCATATGAAAATTCGTTATTTCAGGTTGCGGCATAATTAGGTGCACGGAGGAATTTGATTTGTCGATATGTGTTTTTTCTGTAAATTTTGGTAAGATGTTTCTTGTTTGTTTTTTAATTTTGCGATCAATAGGTATGGGGGTAGATATACATAATTTATTGAATTTTAAACTAGCGTTGATGTCATCAAGGCTCACTGTCTTGTAAATTTTTATTATTTTATCTTTTTCTTGGATTTTCCTTGCTAATTCAGTGTTTTGTGTATTCAAATTTTCAATTTCTTTGTTTGCAATTTGTAATTCCGTTTGTAATTTTTTAATTTCTAATTTTAATTCTTGAGCAAATACATTTTCGCTAATAGTGACATCTGGTAGGCTGATTGAAACTGTATTAGGTAATGTTCCATTTAAAGATAGAAAAGATCCTGTCAGGTCAGTTAACGATGTATGCCTTTTTCTGTTTCGAATCGTAATATAGTTATTTTCGTGTGTGTTTTCAATGTCTTCCACTTCAATTTCCAATGATTCAAAAGAATTTTCAGTCGGAATAGTAACGTGTGGGGCTTCGATGTTTTGGGTTTTTTTGAATCGGCATGTGTCGCACCGACATTTTTGTCTATTCTCTGAACTCATTAAATAAAATACCTTCTCCCCGATACTCGTACAGTCTAAATGTAAATAATTTTGACATTCAGCACACTTGATGAAGTTTTTATTAGCAATTTCTATTTTACATCGATTGCACGAAAGCGACATCTTGGGAGAACAGCTTGCAACTTTTGACAAGCTTGAGTCAATAATAGCACAAAGAAATAGCAACAAAAGCGAAGCAATGTTATGTCGTAAAAGTTCAACAATTATGTCATAGATGGCGACATACGTACGACGACGTTATTAGGCTATTTCTAAAATTAATGTTATAATCATAACAACAAGGCTGAAATTTGTCTATCAACATACAATTTTTTGAATGTCATAACGGTGTACCGTAATCATATTTCAACATTATATTAAAATATTCATTAGTTGTGCTTGTTTTTTGAACACTCAAATTAACAGTTTACAGTTTTTTTTTTAACTTTTTGCCGTATATAGAGTTATGTTATTTTTTAAGAACTTTTCCAAAGTGCAAACTGACGTCTTCACTCACGGTAAGTATTTTGTAATTATACATAATCCACAGTAGATATTTTTCAAAGATAACACTTGTCCTCACGATGCACCAAATATAGAACACACTAAGATACTATCTCACTTTTATAATCAACTAATTAAATTTTTAATTTATAAATAACACAGAAGTAGTACTTTACTGAGCGGCAGCGCCACGTTGAATGCGGCCGAGCGGCGCCTAAAGGCACTGATGTCGTAGAAAGTGCATTCCAAACTAGTCCTTAATACCATTGATGTACTGAATAAACTATCAAAGAAAAATATAGTACATTTGATATGGATTCCAGGACATGAGGGTTTCTACGGAAACGAGAAGGCAGATAATCTTGCGAGAGAAAGGCATCGGAAGCTGACTTTGTCCGTCCGGAACCATTCGCGAGTGCGCCACAATGTTTAGTCAAGTCTATTTTTAGAGATCAGGTAAGGAGAAGACAGCAAACTGAATGGGTCGCGTAGATAGGAATGGCGAACGCGAAGCTGTTCATAGGCCTGAATCATCATCATCACAGCCCATATACGTCCCCACCGAGGGGCTCGAGCCTACCCCATACTAGGGTGATTAGGCCTTAGTCAACCACGCTGGCCCAGTGCGGATTGGTCGACTTCACATACATCCGCAGAATTCATTGAATTTCTCCGCAGATGTATGCAGGTTGCCTCACGATGTTTTCCTTCACCGTAGGAGCGTCAGACAAATGTACATATGAAATTCGAAACGAAAAACACATTGGTACATGGCGGGTCTCGAACCCCGACCCCCCGATTGGAAGGCAAGTGCCGAGTCCACTACGCCACCGACGCTCTTAGGCCTGAATAACATCAATTAATTCACAATTTCACAATGAATGCAGACAGAACGCAAACTCAAATCCTGTTGGGGGCTTTAACTGGCCACTTTGCCACTAATCACACGCAAGTAAAAATGGGGGTCCGAGTAATACGGAGACCTGCAGGGCCTGCAAAGAGAAAGAGGATAGCATGGAACATATTTTGTGCCACTGCGATTCCCTAGCTCGCCGGAGAAATGAGTCTCTTCGGGATTGGATATCCAAAACCTGAGGACTTCGAGGCTATCCCGCCCGGACCAATTGTGAGGCTTGTGAGTTTCCATTGGTTCATAAATGATGGTAGCAACTCATAAACAAGGACTGCACAGAAGATCCTCAAGGGTCGAAGTGCACTCCCCCCCCCCCCCCCCCCATATGAGATAAATAGTAAGCTACCTGGTTTTGTGCGAGGAAAAATTTTTCCTTGTACATTGCTGGTACCTAATGTAAAGTAAAGCTGTAAAGTAAAACTGACAAGCGGTTGTATCTTACCTTCCCCGTAGCCATGATCCGGCAGAAGGTCTCGTAATCCACCAGGCCCGTGATGGTGGGATTGTCCGAGCACACGGGGCACTTAGCGGTGCGCGAGCGCAGTTTGGCTGCGAACAACACGTTACAATACTTAAAGCCAAGGCACAATCAACGTATTTTATCTACACTAATGTTTTAATATCCGAATTATGGTGTCAAAGATGAACATATAGTTTTAACACAGATAATTACAATGAAAATTTAGTACACAAGTTCCCAACTACGAGGGTGGGTCAAAAAGTTCGCGGAATGGAGGGTAAAAAGTAAAAAATAAAACACAAAATTATTTTTCCTTCTCAATGTATTCCCCCTTAACTCTAATACATTTATTAGACCTATCAATTAATTTATTAATACCTTCGAAAAAAAAATATTTCTCTTTGTCGTCAAAATAGGCCGAAATTGCGCTCTTCACTTCTTCATCGCTGGAAAATTTCTTCCCTCGAAGCTCTTTTTTCATTTTTGGGAACAAATAATAATCACTTGGGGCTAAATCTGGGCTATAGGAAGGATGTTCCAAGATTTCGAAGCCTAGTCTTTGAACAGCAGCCATCGCAACTTGCGCCTTGTGCACGGGTGCATTGTCGTGCAAAAGGACACCTTTAGTCAATTTTCCCCATCTTTTTTCTCTCACAGCATCTCGCAGATGTTCTAATAGTGCAGCGTAGTACTCTTCAGGGATAGAGACACCCTTTTCTTTATAATCAACAAGGAGGATTCCTTCTGAATCCCAGAAAACAGTAGCCATGAGTTTTCCAGCCGACGGAGACACTTTGAATTTCTTCGGAGGTGGTGTGCCCTTTTTGTGCCACTGCATGGAGTCTTGTTTGGACTCAGGCTCATAATGATGAACCCAAGTTTCATCTCCAGTCACAATTCGGTTCAAAACTTCATCCTTTTGTTCACCACAGAGCGCTAAAAACTCGCGACAACACTCAACTCGCCGCTGCTTCTGGTGTGGCGTGAGCATTCTCGGCACCCATCTTGCACACACCTTTGACATGCCAAGATGGTCGTGTAGGATGTTCAAAATGGTTGTAGCTGATACTCCAATCATTTCTGCAAGCTGTTTCTTTTTTAAACGGGCATCTTCCAATATGATTTTTTCAAGTTTTTCGACGTTTTCTGCCGTGGTTGCCTCGACAGGCCGCCCTGGCCTCGGATCATCTTCAATCGAATCCCTGCCTTGCTTAAACAGGTTGTGCCACTTGTAAGTACCAGGGCAAGAGTCCCCGTAAACAGAAGACATCTCTTCCAAAATAGTCTGGGGAGGTTTTCCTTGTTTGGTAAGGAACTTGATGACTGCGCGAAACTCAATTTTCTCCATGTTGCAAATTTTCTTCCGGATTGACTTGTTGATTGATGTGTAGCTCAGGTAATTTGACCTATTTTTTTTTGAAACTTAGTATTTATACTCTTAATGAGTGTCACAACTAGTGCAGGTAGTAAAAAGTCACCTTTCCCCCCTCCATGCCCCTCATTCCGCGAACTTTTTGACCCGCCCTCGTATGTAATTTTTTACGGTTTTAAGTTTTTTTCCCATTATACATTCCCTATACATTCTTACAACCTTAATTAAAACGTTTATATTGTTTATTTAAGATGTCGGAAAACGAGAATGTAACAATTAGAACTCTCCTATATACGGAATAATACGGATACTGTTGAATATCGTGAGTCGATTGGGCTCGTTCGCTTTGTGAGTGAATGGGTGGACGATACTCACGAGGCCCTAGATTCCTTCTCCCCGGCGAAACTACGCGTCCGCCTGGCAGATGTAGGCGTATACGAAACAAAATTTGCAAATGCATGTCCCCGCCTTCTTGGCGGCCTTGACCCTTCTATTGACAATCAAGATTATACTTATGTCAAGCGCCAGATGCGTCTTATTCGCAACAAACTCGATAACCTTAGAGTTTCGGCCGAAGAATTGTTAGCTACTACTAAGCCATCCGCGTCGAGCACGCCAGTACAAACTTTAATGGGTTCACCTTCATCCCCTACTCGCAAAATACCCGTCCTCCCTATCCCATGTTTTGATGGCCAGCCTGATAGTTGGATTAGTTTTATAGATCAGTTTGACAGTGTAGTCGATAATCAGGCTGACCTTACACCAACTTTAAAATTACATTATTTAGTAGGAGCGTTGTCGGAGGAACCTAAGAGACTAATACAACATTTAAAAATCGAAAGAGGTAATTATCCTGTAGCCCGTGACCTCCTGAAACGTAGGTACCATAATTTAAGTGTCCTACCTGATACCCATATTTCTCAAATATTAAATTTACCTATAATAAGTCCCAAATTGGACGGTTTAGGGATATCCTTTTTGAACCCTTTATTGTCATCATATCGATGTCTTGAACGCTTAAGAGCACTTCTCTCCAGGTAGGCAGCAACTAAGCTATGGCCCTGGCATTGCAGATGTCCATGAGCGGTGGTTACCACTTACCATCAGGTGGGCCACTTGCTTGTCTGCCTCCATTAGCAATAAAAAAAAATCACTGATTCCCAGTTCTCATGCCCATCACAGAACATATTCAACTTTAATGTCTGCCTCTTATTAAAGGCTTCCAATGCTTATAACACTAACCAACGAGTCTACGATTCACTCACTGATTTTGAGTTACGGCGTTCCCCACAACGAAGAGCAAACTCAACGCTCGTTATAGTCTATTGGTTGATAGCATCAAATGCTTGCTTTCTTGCAGTATGTGAGTAAATGAAATCATCCTACTGAATAACAAGCTAATGATTAACTCACTGGTTTTGAATCATGATATTCCTCCTATCGAAGAGCAACTTTTTCTCAACGCTTGCATTGCTCACTCAGCAAACAGCCTCCAGCGCTAGATTGGTTGTAGTTGTGTGCACAAATAAAATCTCCTACTACTAAATAACAAGTCAATGATTCACTCACTGATTTTGATAGTCATGTCCTCCCCGTCGAAGAGCAGCATCCTGCCCACTAGCAACTTCTCAACGCTGATGTCGGCCAGGTACTTGATAGCTTCCAACGCTTGCAGCGTGCCTGGACAAGGAGAGAAATTATAAGAACCAATGTTCATGACATATCAATATCATTTTTGCATATTTAAAGAGAGAGATTTATTTGTCAATAATAATGTTTTTTCCAAGCATTGATTGACAGTCAATTTGTATTTTAAGTGTTTTTTGTCATCATTGTGTAACTGAACTAAAAAGGACTGAATTGAACTGGAAATTAATCGGGAGAGATTGCAATTGAATTTTAAATTAATTGTGATAGAAATTTAATAGTATTGGAATTGAATGTAGAATGATTCGAGTTCAATTAGATTGAATTGGAGTTGAATTAGACTGAATTGTATTTAAAAGGACTACGCCCAAAAATATATGGAGCTGTGCCCCACTCAAAAATATGTATTGCCTACTATTTCAAACTATTTTAAAGCATTCATCATTAGAATAAAACTACACTAAGTAATTCGACACACCGCTGCTACTGCTGCCCCCTTTGAGAAATGCCACACGCTAACTTTTCCGCAGTGGTTCTGCAGAAAAAATGTATGGAAATAACATTAGCCTACGACAACCTCACGTTGTTTTTTCCACAGCTAATGTCATCTCCATACATTCTTTCTGTGGAACGACTGCGGAAAAGTAACGTGTGACATTTGTCTAGGGGGTCTGATCAGCAAAATAAAATATTTTAAAATTGAATCGGCTATGAATCGGAATGGACCTGGGATTGAATTGGACTCATGGAAAATCGAATTCAATACAACTGAATTGAAACAAAAATTTTAAAAGCATTGAATTAAAACTAATTGAATTGAAAAAAAATAAAAAAAAATAAAAACCGACTTCAAAAACACTAAAAAGTTAAAAATAATATATGAATAGGTACAGACAACATCACACTTCTATATTGAAGTTGGTGTCAAACGATGATCTCCTAGAAAGTCTTAAGATTTGTCACCGACTTCAATAATTATAGAAGTGTGATGTTATCTGTATCTATTCATATATTATTATTTTTAACTTTTCAGTGTTTTTGCAGTCGGTTTTTATTTTTTGTAAAATATTTTTTATTTTTAACTTTTTAGTGAATGAAGTCTTTTTAGTGAAAGAAAGCCTAATATAATGGAATGGGTGTAGTGAAGAGGTGGGAAGGGCAGTGCATAGGAGTGAGTTTATTGAAGCGGTGTGCATGGTGGGAAGGGCAGTACTGCGGAGTGTAGTGAAGAGGTGGGGAGGGCAGTGCAGCGGAGTGGGCGTAGTGAGGCGGTGGGGACGGTGGGGACGGTAGGGACTGTGGGAAGCTTTGTGAGTACAGTAAAGCGGTACGAATGGTAGGGAGCGCAGTGCAGCAGAGTGAGTATAGCGTAGCGGTACGAACGGTGGGGAGCACAGTGCAGCGGAGTGGGTGTAGTGAGGCGGTGGGGACGGTGGGGAGCGCAGTGAGTACAGTGAAGCGGTATGAATGGTGGAGAGCACAGTGCAGCAGTGTGCATAGCGAAGCGGTATGAACGGTGGAGACTTGGAGAGCACAGTGTAGCGGAGTGGGTGTAGTGAAGCCGTGGGTATTGGGGGGATGGCGGGGACGCTGGGGAGCGCAGTTTTTTTTTATTGCAGAAAGTTGGCAAACAAGCAAACTGCCCACCTGATGGTAAGTGGTAACAGTCACCTATAATACATGTGGTTCTTGTGAGATTCGCAGCAAAACTGCAACCCCCACAAGAACCACAGTGTACGTTGCCAACTTGTGACACAAGATGTAAAGTCACATTACCCAGTAATTTCACTGCCATATCTCACCCTTCAAACCGGAACACAGCAACGCAAGCACTGCTGCTTTGCGGCAGAAATAGGTACTGTGAAGGTACAGTGAAGCTGTATGAACGGTGGGGAGCGCAGTGCAGCAGAGTGAGTATAGCGTGGCGGTATGAACGGTAAGGAGCACAGTGCAGCGGCGTGGGTGTAGTGGGCCGGCGGGTACGGTGGGGACGATGGGTACTATGTGTAGACGGCGGGTGCAGCTGGTATGGTGTGTACGGTGGGTATGGAGGGTACTGTGGGTACGGCGGGTATGGTGGGTACGGTGGGTGTGGTGGGTACTGTGGGTACGGCGGGTGTGGTGGGTACGGTGGTTGTGGTGGGTACGGTGGGTATGGTGGGTACGGCGGTTGTGGTGGGTACGGTGGGTATGGTGGGTACGGTGGGTACGGCGGGTATCTCACCGATGACGCCGGGCACGGGCCCGGCCACGCCGTCGGCGGAGCAGCTGCCCACGGCGGCGGGCGGCGGCGGCCGCGGGAACACGCAGCGGTAGCACGGGCCCGTGTACGAGTGCTGCGGCAACGTTGGCTAGGTTAGGTTTTCATTTCAATCTATCGGTTCACCGACCATACGCGTATACAGGGTAAATTTTGAGGTACCGGCAACCTCGCAGGATTAGATAGCTAACATCATTAACTATACAACGTTTGTTTTACGAGTTTTAAGATAACCCAATACATTGAACAAAAATCAATTTTCAACTTTTTATTGCACTGTCGTGACATTTATAAGTCTATGTTTTAGACCGATAGCGCTAGGCTTTTTTGATGTCATAAGTTTCAAAAATTCTAAAGTTGTTTATTTTTTGCATGTCGATGCAGTCGTACCTATGAAGCTTATTATTGCGTTTTGTGTCACATCTGGTACTTGCATTTTCAGTAATTCGATGATTTGTGATTGATTATTTATATTCAAATTAAAACTGGCAAAATTTATTTAAAGTTAAAAATAATTATGGTACCATAACTAGGAGAGCCTGCGGAGTGTGCAAACCCAGTTTGTGTCATCTTCATCCAGAGCAAACTGACATAGAGTCAGTATTTAAGTACACTACGAAAAAAAAATTACAGTTAATGAAATAACTATTTTCTATCTCAGATCACTTACATATGCCTATTTAATAAATTTGTGCCAATTTGGATCACGCAATTTTAAGATTATTAATTATTTTCCTTTTCCAAGCTATAAACGCTTCAAAAAAATATTAAAATAATTAGAGTTTACACATTTAATATCATAAATGCATGAAAAGTCGACATTGTAAATTTGTGTCATTTTCATGCACGATAAACATAGAATGAATAAAACACAAAAACAATGGTTACGGTCGAAGCGGGTCGACGCGCGGCGCGACGCGGGCGAGCGGCGGCGGGTGACGCTCGCCGTACGCACTGTTCACCTTCGTTTGGTAATCACAGCTAATTCCATTCAGCCGTTAAAGCATGATTGATTAACAAACATACAAACACACGCGTAGCACTAGGAACTCGAGAAACATTTTGTCTACTCCGTAATGTTATTTTTCTCTCGTAGACTAATCTTCTCGTGTACTTTGTGTTACTAGTGCAATGTACTATACTTTGTGTTACTAGCAAGTGCAGGTATAGCCTCTAGATAGAATAATCGTTTCTTACTATAACTCGAAGAACATCCAGTAACTTCCTTTCTTTTTCATTTCATTTTTCCCGCTTCAATACATTTCGGATTTCTATATCGCACACCTAGATCTAAGCTGAGTCAATTCAAAAATTCGTGATTTTTTAGTTATCCTTGTATTCGAATGCTCGCTGATCATATACATCTATCCGGCATAACAGTTTCGGTCAAAGCTTAAACCAGTCGTCGTTAGATAGAAATAGCTTACCTTGCTGAATCAACGCATGTCAGTTCTTCCCACCGAAACAAGTGTATTGTCAGTTGACCTCCGCTTGTTATTTTTTGTTTTCTTTAAAAAAAAACGTCGTCCCACACTAAAATTTTCTCCTGGGTCGTGGGTGCAGTCACAAACGTAGAATATCACATCCACATATGCCCAGACCGGAACTAATTTCTGTAAGCTATACAAAATATTTGTCCTGTACGAGAACCGAACCCGCGACCCGATGTGCAGTAGGCGATCACTCGACCTCTGCGCTAACCGTGCCGTCGTTGTTTTGGAGAGTGTACGTATTAGCATAAACGAGAACACGGTTATTTGGATTTGTTGCAGTTTTGATGAAGAAATATATGTGAGTTCATTTGAGTTGTTACAGTGTTGATAAATTTTCTGTCATATTAGTTCGGGATGTTTCTACTTGCTTCAGTATTATTTGCTAAGGTATGTAAATTTATTTTGTTACTATCTTGATTTGACTTTGATTTGGTGGAACAACTTGTAAATTTCTAGTTCACCTAGTTTTGTTAAAACAATTTTTCTTTAATATTTTTGTCACAAATCATGTCATTTTGAATATGTTGACTAAATGTTTATTTAAGGTATTATAGCGTCTATTTGAAATGTATATTGTTTTAATCAAATTATCTACCACTTTGTTTTAAAAGGAGATGTTTTGAGTTAATGAATAAGTAAAACTTGCTATACCTACTTTTTTCTAGAGATAAATGAAGCAAGGCCGTTTTCTTGTCAACATTGTAAAAGAACGGTATTAGGAGAACCCACTAACAGTAAGAGGCGAAGAGTCTAAAAAGTCTGTAAATGTATAAGCAGAAGAGAATAAACAAAATAGGGCAACAAACACAGCCGTGGTGACCAAACCATGCCATTGTGAGAAATTAAAAATGACTTTTATAGTACGTCATGTGATGAAAGTTTAATAAATGACTCTGAAAGAGATCCAAGCTGTGTCCGGCATGTATGATATTTTCTTAATTTCAATTGTTGATCAAGTATAATAAGATAAAAGTGCCATATCAAGTACAAGTATCATGAGAAGTTTGTAAAAGAATTTATTTTTAATTAGCACTTAATAATTTTTAGATGTTTCTATTTTTAATTACACAACATTAAATATCTTCAATTTTGTTTGGAAATGTTTACTCTCTTACTGTTGGTTTTTATACTTCGATTTTTTGTGCTTATTCATTCGATATTGATATTCGAATACTTTGAATAATACGAATATATCGAACTTTTACTGGAGGGAGACCTTGTACCAGAGTCATGTGCATGGGTACTCCCGTCTTACCTATTTCTGCCGCAAAGCAGCAGTGCTTGCGTTGCTGTGTTCCGGTACATCTTAAGTCACAAGTTGGCAACGTACACTGTGGTTCTTGTAGGGGTTGCAGTTTTGCTGCAAATCTCACAGGATTCACTGACTGTTACCACTTACCATCAGGTGGGCAGTTTGCTTGTTTGCCAACTTATTTGCAATAAAAAAAACTTATTTATTTATAGCATAAATAAATGACACCACATTTTTAGTTACATTACTAGTAATAAGTTATAAAATATCAAAATTAATATTAAAATAATAAATCACAAAATATCAATCTCAAAGTCTTCGAGACTAATATTTTGTGATTTATTAATAGCACCACATTTTTTTATATTTAAGTCTTATCTGTTAAAGATTAAGATAGTTTTTGTGAAGTAATAACAGAAAAATGTCTCATTTTTTGTTCCCTTTAGTTCATTAGTTCAGAGACAATTCTTTTTGATTTGTTAGAAGTCTTCAATTCGTGCGTGTTGCCAGTGATGACATACGGAACTAAGACGTGGCCGCTTACAATGGGTCTCATAACAAGGCTCAAAGTCACCCTAAGGGCAATGTAGAGGGCTATGCTCGGGGCTTCTCTACGTGATCACATCAGAAATGATGAGATCCGTAGAAGAACTAGAATTACTGACATTGCGAATTGCAAACCTTAAGTGGCAGTACGCAGGACACATCGCTCGTAGGACTGACGGCCGTTGGGGCGGAAAGGTCCTCGAGTGGCGGCCGCGTACCGGGAGACGCAATGTTGGTAGGCCCCCCACAAGGTGGACCGACGATCTGGTGAAGGCCGCGACCTTCACCAAGCCGCTGGATGCGGGAGGCGCAGGACCGATCGGTATGGAGATCCTTGGAGAGGCCTATGTCCAACAGTGGGCGTCTCTTGGCTGATATGATGATGATGATTAAGGCGAGGAATTTCCACGTGCAAGCCCATATGTTCCGTACTTCACACCGTTCATTTGTACATGACGTTAGCGCGGACGCGGCCACTGAACAGGCGCCAACATCATGTGCCGCACAGTAAAAATATAACAGTATAACAAGGACGTTTTATATCGTATTCAATATACTTTTTAGGTTACAAATAAGTATTGATTTATAAACTGAGGTAAGTACCTACAGTAATACAACCAATAAAGATACAACTTTATGACTTCATTGCTATTTTTTATTGTATCTTTACTTGTATGTAAATATGGACACTTTTTAATTGTTACATTACATAGTATTTTTATTTGACAAACAACCACGTGATTTTTTTAATAACTTAAAAAATAACAAAGTTTAAAAAGTTTTTATTTGCTAGTGACGTCATTGTACTCGTCCACCATTATAATACCGATACAAACATATATTTTATAAGAAAGAGACGTAAAGCAATTATCAATAATTAGACTTTTTCAAGATTCATCATAATTAGACCGTTTCTTCACAATTTCAAAGGTTTTAAATGTTTCTATGATGTGTTATTAATAAAATGTAAATTCAAATTTTATGCATATTTCTTTTGTGCAGTATAGAATGCATCATTAGAATACAAGAAATGCTCGATTAGCTAGAAGTAGTATTTAAAACAAAAGCTAAGAATATGACTGACGCGGCGGCATATATAAAGCACTGTTAATTTTTTTTTGTTTGATTTCGACGGCTATTCGGTTTGATTTAGAAATAGTAGATTGTTACACTGAGCGCTAAGTGACTTATTAATGCCCGCGGATGTTTGGTGCACGAGCACTAGCTCGAGGGCACTAATAACCCGAGGGCATTAATAGCTCACTTACGAGGTGTGTAATCTGCTTTTCCTTCAACTTATTAAAAAATAATAAAAAACTGAAGTTGACTGTAGAAAAACTTATTTATTTATGACAAAAAAAATGCAAATTGTTCTTATTAAGAAACCAAACCTTATCTTGACGGTGGTGACGGAAGTGGAAAATCCACAAAAAAAAACTCACTGTCATGTACACCACAAAACCCTTATTTCTTGCCGTCAACATGAATGTGCACCAAAAAACACCACTTTCACTGCACAATATTCACGCGAATACAATTTTTAATTTATTAAAATAAAAGCTAATCTTCGCCATTAAAGCCAATTGCCTCTCTTTTTAAATAAAATTGGCTTTGTAGGGTCCTATCTAACTTGTTTAGCGCATGTGTATTTTTTGTGATATGTTATACAACCACTCAAATCTCTTTGGAAAAATGCCTACATTTTGTATGAATTGTATGAATATGAATTGTAATTTCTTTTTAAATTAGAAAAACAAACAACAGGGCAATTATGTTGAACGGGTCATTAATGAAATTTCATACAATACTACTGCCGTTTTCCAGGGTAGTAATGTATTACTTAGTGTTGCCTTTTCCGATGATTAGAGTAAAATTAATGAGTAGTTTGAAGAAAAATATTTTAATAGATATATGTAGGTATTTTAATACAGTACTGAATAAATAAGTACTATAACTTATTTCGATTTGATTTGTTAACCGACTTCACTGACTTCACGAAGTTATGAGGTAACACATACCTCATAGCTTCGTCATTTATTAACTGATTTTCAAAATTCTTTTTGTATTCAGAAAAGTATACCCCCGAAGTGGTTCCATGCCATCAAGTCAGGATCTAGTATTAGAATCCCAAGAAAATCGAGAGAATAGGCACGTCCAACGTCTTTCCTGTTTTTTTCTGAAGCTATTCAGGTATTTGCGTCTGAAAGACATCATCTCAAGGATTCTTCCAGTATGCTGAGCTTACGATGGATCCTTAACTTTAAGGAGTTAGGGAGTTAGTCTTTAGATATAAAAGGTACGTATTGACTCTCAGTTAGGTATATTCTTTCAAGTTGACTTAGAGAGGTATTATTAATTTCACGAAAAAAATAAAAATATTTTTTTTTACAAAAATACCGACACCACTTCGAAACAAAAACTACTTCAAAATAAAAATGTATTGTTGTGTGTTTTAGTTTATTGCTACTAAGTTGGCAAACAAGCAAACTGCCCACCTGATAGTAAGTGGTAACAGTCACCTATAATACATGTGGTTCCTGTGCGATTCGCAGTAAAACTGCAAGCCCCACAAGAACCACAGTGTACGTTGCCAACTTGTGACATCAGATGTAAAGTCACGGTACCCAGTAATTTCAGTGCCATATCTTACCCTTCACACCGGAACACAGCAATGCAAGCACTGCTGATTTGCGGCAGAAATAGGTAAGACGGAGGTATTTTTATCCTTGCCTTAGCAAGCATCAAAAAAGATAGTATTTTTGTTTTTAATTATATCCCAATTTTTGTGACAGGTATCTCTGGCAGGTATGTCATCCATCATATTATTATTAGATAAATTCGAAACAAGCTCAAACCTGTTTTTGATGTGCTACCATCATCAACGCTGGCCAAGTGCGGGTTGGTCGACTTCACACACAACCTAAGAATTTCTTTACACGTGTGTGCAGCGGTCGGCGCGCCGGCGCGCTACTTAGTGGTAGGTATTTATAACGCTGCATTGCGTGAGTGACAGGGGCGTGCATGTACTAAACAAGATTATCAAGAAGAAAGCCACAAATCGCTATGAATATCAGGCAACCGTATTAGTCTCTAAGCAAACTGGTTTTAAAATATTAATTAATATTCTACCACCTTAGGCCTGTAAGAAAACTCGGGAAGTACTACACAGCTAGCGTTCTTTACCATGATGACTTTACATTTGACGACACGGTTAGCGCACAGAGTTCGAGTGATCGCCTACTACGCAACTGGTCGCGGGTTCGATTCCCAAATATTTTTAACCGACTTCAAAAAAGGAGGAGGTTATCAATTCGGTTGTATTTTTTATGTTTGTTACCTCATAACTCCGTCATTTTTAAACCGATGTCCAAAATTATTTTTGTATTCGATTGAGTATAGAGCAAGGGTGGTCTCATGGTCACCAAAGTCAGGATCCGATGATGGGATCACATAGAAAATCGAGGAAAGCACTAAAAACACACTTCTTTCACTAAAAAGATTTCATTCACTGAAAAGTTAAAAATAAAAAATATTTTACAAAAAATAAAAAACGACTTCAAAAACACTGAAAGCTTAAAAATAATATAAGAATAGGTACAGACAACATCACACTTCTATATTGAAGTCGGTGACAAATTTTAACACTTTCTAGGAGATTATCGTTTGGCGCCGACTTCAATACAGAAGTGTGATGTTGTCTGTACCTATTCTTATATTATTTTTAAGTTTTCAGTGTTTTTGAAGTCGGTTTTTATTTTTTGTAAAATATTTTTTGTAGTTACGGGACAAATATTATGTATGGAATACTGAAATATGTTCCGGTCTGGGCGTATGTGCATGTGATATGTAATATATTCTATGTTTGTAACTTTGATGACACGGTTAGCGCAGAGGTCGAATGATCGCCTACTGCGCAACGGGTCGCGGGTTCGATTCCTGTACGGGACAAATATTTTGTATGGCCTACAGAATTTTTTTCCGGTCTGGGCGTATGTACATGTGATATTCTATGTTCATAACTGCACCCACAACACAGGAGAAAATCTTAGTGCGGGGCGACGTTTTCAAAAAGAAAAAAACTGCACCTACGACACAGTTGAAAATCCTAGTGTGGGCCGACGTATTTATATAAAAACACTTTCATTACTGAGTGACTGACAGATTACGCACAGCCGTAATTAAAAGGCACAAAAAGCGGAAATTGGACATGTATGTTGGAAATTCGCCATCTAAGGGGGTAAAACTAAAAAATAATAGTTTGTATGGAACCTCTATGACATTTATGCGGGCGAAGCAGCGGGCAAAAGCAAATATTTTATAAAGTTTCACAAAATTCCGCTGATCAGATATTTTCTTTTAATACAATGAAGTGATCTTTACATAAATCGAACGGAAATTTATGTTAATTATTTTTTACTTTTTTATAATCAACTCACGCTTGACCATAAATGTTACGAAATTTAAAAGATTCCTAAAATACTGTTTTACTGTTCATAATCATATATAATACATAGGCTCGAATAAAACTCTATTATTTAGCTACATGTATAATGTGCTGTTGATTCTACCTTCTAAAGCTTTGATGCAAGGCGTTGTGAATAAAGGGGGTTTACATTAAGTATTTAAAGGAATTCAGCAATAAAGTTTTATAGGAAACATTATTTTGAACCTATAAATCGTTGCATATTTACTTGAAGAAATTATCATACTGGTTTATTAACACTGCACTGTGCTATATGGCCGCGGCAATAAAATATAAACATTTGGGAAATAAATATTTACCACTTTTCTTTCAGCATTTTTTGTATGCATTTGATTTAACATTTCGTCTTTGACTTCTTTTATTAGCGATTTTTACACATAAAATAACTTATAGAAAAAAAGAACGAAAAACATATTTTTTCACACATAAAATAATTTAGGAAGAAGGATTAAAATAGTTTTCTCCTTTATAATGCCTAATCCATTATTTACACTATTCACCATATTACTACACTAATCTATAATAATAATGAAAGTTAACAAAATAAACTCAAACTGCAAAATTAAAATTCGATCGTAAAGAAACACGTAATATATTTTTTTGCGCCCGCGACACGAAGCGACATGACCATACCCTGAGACGACTTGGCGAGTACTGTCTTATATGGAGCGCGATTGCAACCAAGCGAAATTATATAATTTTCGTCATTTTCCTAAATATTTTATATGACATCAAAAAATCTGTCTTCACAGTTCACTAGATAATAACGAACTACATGTTTTGGTATAACTTTTATACTGTTTTATGTATATTTCGATTTCAAATCGTGGTTTTAGTTTTTGATTTAGACCTATGTTTGGATTTTTTTTCTATCGAGTGAAATGGAGTAAATCGTGTTTCTGCTTTCACAGTTCACTAGATTATATCTTCAAGTTTAAGGTGTGTGAATTTCAGAATTGTGGGTTCTAATATTATCCAGATCTAGACGTTCTAAGATCGGCAAATTTGGGAAATCCTCGCCTTAAAAATATAACAGAATAATTCACTCAATTATACCTATGTGAATGTATTTTTTTTGAGGGCCCGACAAATGACATCCTCCCGCCTGATGTTAAGCGGTAAAAGTGGCCCAAATGAGTTGACAGATAAAGGAGGGACGACATCCACTATCCTACCTGCCCGCCCCTTGCCGGCCTAAAATATGCTTTTTCACGCCTCTTTTGAAGGAACCCATGTTGAAGGATTGAGGAAACACGTGCGCAGGTAGAGAATCCCAAGTGTGGGATGAACAACAGAAGAAGGAATCTTGGAATTTCTTAGTGCGGTGTGAAAAGGTGGATACAGTGTAAGGATGACTCCGAAGGCCCTTACGCGTGTTTCTGTTAAGGAATGGAGAGGGACGGATAAGGTTTAAGAGCTCCTCAGAGCATTCCCCATGGAACATTCGCTAAAAGACGCTAACAGAGGCGATGTCACAACGAAGTTGTAAAGGCTCGATGGTATTATGCGAATAGCGCGACACTGCAATCTATCCAGAGCATCGAGGAGGTACTAAGTGGGGCTGTCCCAAAGGTGCGAGCAATATTCTACGCAAGACCTAACTTGAGTTTTATACAACAGGCATAGTTGGTACGGCGCAAAATACCTACGCAACTTGTTCAGGACACCGAGATTCCGTGAGGCGTGTGAAGGTTTGTGCCCTGAAAATAAGGAAGGGGGAGGAAAGGTGACCATTGAGAACGCGCACACCTGTGTTTTCCTAGCATTCGTTCTTGAAGTCTCTAGGGTTCAGATCGCAGCGAATGTTCATTCCGAGCAAAGCGATATTGCTTTGCGTGTGATAGGTTGTGCCCTAAAGAGAAGGAAGGGGGAGGAAAGGTAACCTTTTCACCGAGAACGCGCACACCTGTGTTTTCTTAGCATTGAACTCAACAAGATTGTTGGAACTCCATTCGGAGACGAGGCCCAGCGTCTTGTTGGGCTCAATGATAAGATTCTGCCTCTCCCTACCAATATCACCATGAGCAGCCCCTGAGCTTCCGTGATATCCCCCATGCACAGTACTGTCGTCTGCATAGCAATGTATACTTCCCAAGGAAAGCATGTCATTGATATGCAGAAGAAACAATGTTGGGGATAGAACGGAGCCTTGTGGAACTCCAGCGTTCACTGCCATGAACTGCGAAGCGCAGCCGTCAACGACAACACGAATTCTATGCTCGTGGAGGAAGCTGGCAATCCACGTACAGAACTGCGCAGGTATATGCGCGGATATCGGGCATGGTGCTGCCACAATATGACAGTGTCGGAGGTTGTGCACCACAGTCATCGACACGGGAATGAGCCGCGAAGAGTTTTGCCAGGAGGTCAGCTTTCTTCTGCGGCTGATAAGCAAGTGAGCTATCGGTATGTCTCAGGGGTGGCAGCGAGGGTTGGCAGAAGTTTGATTGAAAGATCGGCTACCCGTAGCAGTTCCTTCTGATCCACTTGTGCAACACGCTGAGCATCCGCTCTAATGTAAGCCCTCTTACACAGCTTGGTGGCATTATTGTAGGCTGTTTTCAGTAGGCTTGTGTTGGGATCCCTGGAAGCTCGACCTCTGATCCAAGCGCGGTAAGCTAGCTGTTTGTTTTTTAAACAGCAGAGGCGCACTCGCGATTGAACCAGAGGTTACATCTGTGACTACTGACGAAATTGAAATGCAGAATATAATATTCCATTCCTAGTATGATTTCGTCAGCAACAGAGGTAGCGCAGGAGTTCGGGTCCATCTCACTGAAACAGCGCTGCCACCAAGGTAATAATCCCGCATACCGTCCCAATCTGCTGACGCATAAGCTACAGACGGCGTGCTGCAACTACAGGTGACCGTCGCGACACCTGAGGCACTGAGACGGATACCAGGCAGTGATCCGAAGATCCTAGTGGAACTCGAATCACCACCTGATATTCGTCAGGAAGATTTGTCAGAAGGTCCAACAAAGAGGGTACTTGACCGATAATATCTGGTACCTAGTGTGCTGGGTAACCAATTGTGTCAGGTGGTACGTGAGAGCGAATGCGTAGGCAGTCCTACCCGCATGGTCAATTTTAGAGGAACTTAACCACAATTCGTGGTGAGCATTGAAGTCCCCCAAAACACTAGCTCGGCGGAAGGAAATCGCTCCTGCACGTCATCTGCCACCCGACTTAGATGTTAAAAAAGTCAGTTGTCTCCAAGTCACCTCGATGTTAACGGTAGACGCAGACTTAAGACACTGCAATGAGTGCCAAAATCGACGTGTATCGCAAGAAGGGAAACGGAAGGTTCTTCCAAACAAACGTTCTTCCAAAACGCAGGTGACGACAACAAACGTCCGCCCGGACGAACAAGCAAACACCTGCCTTCGCCTTGAACAACTCCTTAAGAGCGTAGCCGGGGTAATTAAGGTAGCTTGTCGGTCGGGCAGATAAGATAATGCGTCTCCATCAAAAACAGCATTGCTGGACGGGGTGTCATGAAATTGTTGGGACAGCTAAGAGGTTAGAATGGAGCCCGCGGATGTTAGCGAGCCCCACCTCGAATAGTGGTGTTTTGATGGGATAGTGCACCGATGTACGACCAGTCCTAATATAGTGCGCTGACATATTTGTTGGAGTGAGAGAGGCGTTAAATTACGGTGTCGTTGCAGCCCGTTAACTATTAACGGGCGTAGGCCTATTTCGCCAGGGAACTGCCGATAGCTGATTTGCGCTGACCCTCCGCACGGAAGGGCTCCCGAACCTCCCCCTAAAGTGGCCGCCGGGACCCACCGTCCGGTCACCAACCGGCACGACGGACCACCCCGAGATTATGCGATGCATGGTGGGGCAGCCTCAAGGACTGGTTAGGTCCGCTTGGGCCCCTGTATTTTACCACGGGCGGCCAGCGGAACAGCCGTTTCTTCAGATCTTCCTAGACGGAGGGTCAACGCAGTCAACCTGGCATTGGGTCGACGGAAGCCCACACGAATCGCAGCAACGACCCCTCAAGCTCTGGCTGTGCGCTGACTGATCTCGAAACGTGGACAAGAAATAGCCTTTTTACGGGTTGACGTGTTTTACGTCATGCGCACGGTGGTCGCTAGCCAGTCCGGTTTCTCAAGCGCTACCACCAGAAGTTGGTCACTCCATCAGCACCACCCGAGGATCACGTGTAGGGTCTCGAGGTTCAAACCTACGGACGCGAGCGACTCCAATCCCCTATTATACATTTATATTTAATTTTTCATATTTTTTTAAATATTTCATTTCATGTTAATGTTTTATTATTAATTTTATATTTAAAACAAAGTTTAACAAATTATTTATTTAAATTTTGTTGTAGACTAAGTTCAACTCAAAATGGTTCAATAAAACTGATTCACGTCTAAATGTAGTTTTGTGTATTTTTTGTACAAAGCCACCACCCTAAAGTGTAACAACTCAAAATAATCAATTATCTGTAAAAAGGATTGATTCTTAGCCGAATTTTATAAAAACAGTGATATTTTACAACCTATTACGATTTTAAATTTTATAGGGTTTCATAAGTTCCCTCACAAACAAATCTCCTGAAAAATATAATTTTTTGAATTATCTCAGTTTAGTTCTAGCTGTGCGATATATATTTCGGGAAGTTTTGTGTAGTTTTATTTCAGTACGGTCCTTGAAACAATCTGTTTTTCCGTCATCCCTAACAGTAACAATGCTTGATTCTACGAACTTTAATCGTCAACTTTCTTTGACAATTACCATATTAACGTCTAGTATGACACCATATATAATACATTTATTTTCAATCTCCATTTTAGTCTTCATAATGTTAAATCTCAGAATAACGCACGCACTCGTTTGTCGCAACTTGGAAAGATCGAAAGTGCCTAAACAATCAGCTCAGCACGTGCCACGCGCGCGTGTGACTGGCCGGTGCCCGCCGCCTGCGCGCTTCCCCGCGCTCGGCGTTCGTGCAAAGAAGTTGGTATTTTTTGAAATAAAAGGATTTCGTGGATGAAAACAACACAAATTATGAATAGTGTTTTGTTACAAAATAATAATTAGAAACACGTGAACTCTAATAACTTGCATTTTATTTTGAGGATTTTACAGGGTGTTGTAGTAAAATAATAAAATATCTATACATCTCGTGGATGAATTTGACACAAAATAGTTTAAACAACAGATACTAGTATTCTAAAACGCATAACACCTATTTTACCAATTGTAATATTCTTTCAGAGCTAGTTGGGCGTCATGTTAGCCACTGGTTAAAAATTAAGATTCTCGTGGACAGAGATAACACAAAATGCCTATGCACATCAGATACTACTTCGTTATTATGATGAAAGTAAAATTTTCATCTCTAATTTTGTTTTCGTCCAATACTGATTGAAACGACAAATACCTAAATTTCTACATATGCAAGTACCTAGAATGACACAAAATATTTTTTTAGGTTGGGCAAATGGTCTGGAAACTATATGCGAAAAACAAACAACTTTAATATTTTTGAAACTTAAAAACCTAGCGCTACGGGTCTATTTCATTTATAAGCGACGACGGAAGACAACGCTGCGCTCGCGCGCTGTGCGCGTAGAGTTACGAACATTCTAGAGGTATATTAAATGAATATTTATTTTTGTATGAAAGTAAAATCTAACGAATTATCAAGTCGTAGAACAAACGTTGTAGTTAATGATGCTAGCTATCTAATCCTGCGAGGTTGCCGGTACCTCAAAATTTACCCTGTATAGAAGGTGGGTGGTCCCCAATATGGGTCTAGTGCCCACCCCAGTATTGTCTAGTGCCCACCCCTGTATAGTCTAGAGCCCACTTCAGTATAATCTAGTGCCCACCCCAATATGGTCTAATGCCCACCCCAGTATGACCTAGTGCCCACCCCAGTATGGTCTAGTGCCCACCCCAGTACGGCCTGATGCCCACCCCAGAATGTTAATCTACCGATTGAAAATTCTATTATGGACACCAAAATATTGAAAACTTCACACAGAATCAGAAAAAAAAACAAACATACGCCAATGTCACCAACAGTTGGCTATTTGACAGCCGTGACGATAAAATCTATACTAATACTAAGCTGTGCCCGCGAGCTACGTTTTGCCATAATAATTTTTAAATAAACACCATTATCAGTGACCCTACCGAATATACATAAAAAATGTAATAAAAATCGGTCAAGCCGTTTCGGAGGAGCTTGGTTACAAACACTGTGACACGAGATTTTTATAAAAAAGAGACTAGCTTTACTTTACGCAGCTTCGCACGCGTTGCTGTTGTTGTTTTCCCGTGGGAGTCTTTGTTTTCCCTTGGCAATTTTATATTTTCCCATAGGAAAAATAATTTTGCAGCCTATGTTAATCAGGGATAATGTAACATTCCAATGGTGAAAGAATTTTTGAAATCGCTCCAGTAGTTTTTAAGTTTATACGTTACATACATACATTATCTTTCCTCTTTATAATAATAGCGTAGATAGATAACAAAAGTACCCTAAACGATATTGACTAACGATCAGTTTCAATCGGATCGGATCTCCAGTAAACAGATCTATCCCTAGATCTGTTTACTGGAGATAAATTTTGACGTATTTTGTATGGAGCTAATGTCAAATACCTATCGGTAGTAGCCAAATACACAGATAGATAGAATATTGGTACCGGCTGTTAGAGGCCCTAGCTTCGATTGACATTGGTTTCTCTGCTTGGTTTGGTTGGTTAGAGCCCGCCCGCCTAGCTGCCACCGTCATACCTAAGTTCGTCGCCATAATAACATTGTTAAAATAGCATTCTTGTTATTAAAACACTAATTTCACAAGTTCCACTTGAATCTTTATTATATTTCAATTATTGCGACCGGTTTCGATACATCATCGTTAGGCAATTAGCGATTTGAACAACACTATTAATTCAGCTGTGCTTGCTGTCTTCAAATAGTTAAAGCTTTGTGTTGTAATTTCTTGATGGAACTCCATGGTATCTTGTTATTAAAACACTAATTTCATGTATCGAAACCGGTCGCAATAATTGAAATATAATAAAGATGGAGCGTCGGTGGCGCAGTGGACTCGGCACTTGCCTTCCAATCGGGGGGTCGGGGTTCGAGACCCGCCATGTACCAATGTGTTTTTCGTTTCGAATTTCATATGTACATTTACCTGACGCTCCTACGGTGAAGGAAAACATCGTGAGGCAACCTGCATACATCTGCGAAGAAATTCAATGATGTATGTGAAGTCGACCAATCCGCACTGGGCCAGCGTGGTTGACTAAGGCCTAATCACCCTAACATAGGGTAGGCTCGAGCCCCTCGGTGGGGACGTATATGGGCTGTGATGATGATGATGATGAATAAAGATTCAAGTGGAACTTGTGAAATTAGTGTTTTAATAACAAGATACCATGGAGTTCCATCAAGAAATTACAACACAAAGCTTTAACTATTTAAAATAGCATTGTTGTTTTCCGACAAACAGTGTGCGGAGTGCGAGTTTTATCGAGCTCTACTCGATCGCAAGCATCGAATGCGTAAACGCGAATTTGTATGGAATTAGAGCAGCGCCATCTAGTGGTCACTAGATGAAGCTGTCTCATTCCATAGCGGCTACTAGATGGCGCTGCTCTGATTCCATACAAATTCGCGTTAACGCGTTCGATGCGTACGGTCGAGTAGAGCTCGATAAAACTCGCACTAGGCACTCGGAGGTGAGAGAACCAGTAATACGTAGCTGTTGAGGAGTCCAGGTGAAGCTCGCTTCCACCTTCGGCCTTATCGTCAGTAATCGTCACATACCACCAGGCGGGATGAATTCCATTCCATTCCAGTTCCAATTATTATATTTCGGGTGAATTACAAATGTCTACCTTTTTTCCAGGAACTTCCTCGGACCTGTAGCCGTACATTGTCAGCTGGCCCTCCATTTTCAGTGCGCTGCCCGATATCAGGGGTATCTGCGAAAAAAAAAAAACAACAAATTGTAGTAAATATTTTCAAAGTAGGTAAGTACTTAAAGTTACATGATTTCCAATGTTGCTCCTTGGAATAGAATAATAGGTAGCAACCAATAGGGAAGAAGACATTTTTTTATGATTTATTTATTTTATTACTAGCTTTTGCCCGCGTTTTCGTCCGCGTGGAAGGCCTTTTTTACCGATTCCCTTTACGAAATCCCCCCCCCCCCCCTTCACACACATAAGGAATGATTCGGGGATAAAAACTATGTTTTATCCTTTCCCATAACTCAAACTATCTCCGTACCAAATTTCATCTAAATCGGTTTAGCGGTTATTGATTCCCCATACAAACTTCCACCCCCCTTTTCTCCCCCTTAAGGAGTGATTTCTGCGATGAAAGCTATCCTATCTCCTTTCTCAGCCTATATACTATCTGTGTACCAAATTTCATTTAAATCGGTTCAGTAGTTTTGGCGTGAAAGCGCGACAGACAGACAGAGTTACTTTCGCATTTATAATATTAGTATGGATTAATAACACTAACAACATTATATTGCAATAAGAAACACAATATTGTAGAACACTGTGTCGATTAACTGTGTCAATTTTTTTAAATGTCCAACATGTCGATTGTCCAGATTGAACACGTACATGATTTTTTCCTTTTTTATAGAATCATTAAGTTACAGAGCGTGTGTATGTCGTGGCCATATCGTAAAAAATAAAAACCGACTTCAAATACACTGAAAAGTTTAAAATAATATAAGAATGGTGCCAAACGATGATCCCTAGAAAGTCTTAAAATTTGTCACCGACTTCAATATAGAAGTGGGATGTTGTCTGTACCTATACTTGTATTATTTTAAACTTTTCAGTGTTTTTGAAGTCGGTTTTTATTTTTTGTAAAATATTTTTTATTTTTATCTTTTTAGTGAATGAAATCCTTTTAGTGAAAGGAACCATACATTGTCGGCCGCTCGAGCACGCCAGAAAAGAAATTGCTGGCCGCTGTCTAGCTAGCCCAGTACTGCAAGTACGATTTATCTCAAAGAAAGATGTATAAGATATGGTTGTATATCATAGGATGTATGATTTGTTTTTTTCTAATAGTTTCCAACGGAATGATTTGTCGAATATTGGCTATGAGGATGAGCGAGATCGTCCCAAAGTGCACAATATACACGGTGTTTCATAATAACCAATAAATATTTTATCGTTATCTAATAGTAGTTTATGAAATAGTCACATAATAGGGGATATATCGTTATCTAATAGTAGTTTATGAAATAGTCTTAAAACACTAGTGTGTATTTAAAATTCGAGGCTTGCCGAGAATTTTAATAGTACCACACGAGTGTTTTAAGACCTAATTATGTGCAATTTCATACACTACTTTATCTACACTCATGCAATCAGTGGTTACCTAAATTAAATAAAAGACACAAAATTAAAACAAAATCAAACTCATTTATTCTAATAATTATTTGCATTTTGAACAGTGCAATTGTGAAACTAATACAGAAATCTAAAACTACATACATTTATATTATTTATTATTTTAACCAACAACAGCAAAATAATGAATGAAAAATTCAGAGAAATGGCGCCAACACCAACATTCTACCGCGCATGCGCTGTTGCACGCGCCGCCATAGACAATGTGCTGGCACAAAAGAAAATTGCGACAAAACCTCCTTGGACGGGCTTCGTCAATCGAACTGTATTTTATTGGAATTCGTGTTACATTAAAGTACTGGTTTTGTATGGCGAACCTGTATTATAATGTAATTTGTAAAAGGCCAAGGGCTTTAAGTTATGCCTTTAAAATATTAGTGTTGAGTTCTTAATATTAGAATTAGAACATGAGTGTAGATAAAACTAATTATTAAATTGCGTTTACCCGCAATGTCATTCAACCCAAAATTTTCATGTAAATCATAGACATGATGATGATACTATGATATACATGAAAATTTTGGGTTGAATGACATTGCGGGTAAACACAATTTAATAATTAGTTTTAGATAACGATAAAATATTTATTGGTTATTATGAAACACTGTGTATACAACTACAATATATACGCCTACAGCTTTACAAGGCGCAGGTTCGGCCTCGTATGGAATACAGTTCTCATCTTTGGGCAGGGGCGCCGCAATACTAGCTTCTCCCACTGGACCACATTCAGCGGAGAGCGACTCGAATCGTCGACTGCCAGGAAATTTCTAATCGGCTTGATACCTTGGCGCTGCGTAGAGATGTCGCCTCACTATGCATCTTCTATCGCATTTATCACGGGGAATGCTCCGAGGAATTGTTCTGTCTCGTGCCTACCGCCTCTTTCCGCCATCGTTCCACGCGACAAAACATCCATGCCCATCACTTAGATGGTTGGCAGTCCACAACTGTGCGTTTTTCTCGCAGTTTCCTGCCTCGCACAGTCAAATGTTGGAATGAATTGTCGCCTGCGGTATTTCCAAAACGATACCACCTTCAAACTTTCAAGAAAAGAGCGTATTCCTACTTTCAAGGCCGGCAACGCGCTTGTAACTCCTCTGGGGTTGCGCGTGTCCATGGGCGAGGGTAATCACTTACCATCAGGTAATACGTTTGCTCGTTTGCCCCCTATCCCATAAAAATAATATCTACCTTGGAGAAGACGCACAGGTCATTGAGCAGGTACCGGGAGGGTACGTTGTCAGTGCAGTCGAGGACTACGTTGTACCCGGCGACGATTTCATTAGCGTTACACGAATCCATCTGAACGTTGTACGTCACCACCTTGATACGGGAGTTGATGCTGAAACAGAAAGGTTCAGGTTTTAAGGCACATCCACAGCTCATAGACGTCCCCACCGAGGGGCTCGAGCCTACCCTAAACTAGAGCGATCGGGCCTTGGTCAACCACGCTGGCCAAGTGCGGGTTGGTCGACTTCACACACAACCTGTGAAGAAATTCTTTCTTCACAGGTGTGTGCAGGTTTCCTCACGATGTTTTCCTTCACCGTAAAAGCGTCGAATAAACGTACACATGAATTCAACATTTGAAAACACATTGGTACGTGGCGGGGTTCGAACTGCTACCTCCCGATTGGAAGGCGACAGCCTTACGCACTACGACATCGACGCCTTCGGTTTTAAGGCGCTTTATCGAAAATATTGGTTATTTTCAATATAATGTCATAGGTCACTGAGAGATCTTGCAGATCTGAAAGTCAGATACGTGTTTATTAATATCTTCAGCTGGACACGAGAAGAACCGGAAACGCGCGATATAAAGATTTTGCCTCGATACATTCTATTTTTTAAATTACCTCCTAAAAATATGAAAATTCAGAATTACTAGTAAACGGTATTAGGTATTCATTAAAAAGTTCCTTAAATAAGTGGACATCAACAGTATTGAGAATCGCACAGAATCATTTTATTCTAATCGTTATAGTTATTTTTGAATAAAACAATATGTATTTTGTCGTTTATATACGTCGACAATTTCTAAACGACCCGATTGCATGCGGGCGTAGCGCATTCACGACTCTGATGACATAAATATAAAGACTAGCTACTTGAGCACGGAGGCACGCCTCCCGTTTGATTCATTTTCGATGTAGCGCCTTAAGACTTTTAAGGGTGTTTTTCATTTGTTAGACAGACAATTTTCGTAACATTCCATGGATTCACCGTGCGGTCGCCGGATTGCAGTTTTACTGCGAATCTCACAGGAGCCACATGTACTATAGGTGACTGTTACCACTTACCATCAGCATGCGTAACACGGGCTGCCAAGACGGCACTTGAGTCACGCATTATCTCACAATTTCAGTGACATAATATCTGTCTTAAAGTGTAGCACGGCGATGCGTATTGAGGCTGCGGTCCGATAAAAGCGCTCACAGTGCTAACGATTATAATCGCCTTGTCCAAATTAAAGAGAACACTGAAAATGCTATCAGCATGCTTACGATTTCGGTACAGAAGAAGAGGTACATTCATTTTAAACCACAATTATCGAACGTCAGACTGACAGTTCGCATAAAGTGATTTCACTCCAGAGCATTAGCGCCGTAAGTTCTATATGACGTTAAAGATGACGTCATGTGGCTCATTAGCGCGCTCACAACATTTCGGGACGCGTTTGAGCGCGCTAATAGTGACTCTTATTGATTTTCGGAACACAGCCTTAGTGTGACTGACATGATAAAATTTCTTGACGCTCCCCAAGGGAGCGTGTCACTGAGTCTTATCACAAATTTCTTGGCAGCCCGTGCTACGCCTGCAGGTGGGAAGTTTGCTCGTTTGCCAACTTATTTGCAATAAAAAAGTGTTATAACCAATGCTATATATACAATTTATTTTATATTGTCAATTTAACACTATGTTATTTTGTATCAGTTTCTTAGCGTGATATTTGTTGCATTGTCACGATTGTGTACTTGATCGCTTTAGAAGCGATTGTTGTCACTTCTAGTGGAGACTACACTGTTACTGCTGTTACTTGCTGTTAGGTACACTTTTAATTAATTGATTTTGTTTTAAATTGGTCCAGGGGCCCAATTCTGATAATAAGTTACAGCCAAATCGAAGCTAAACCGTTGCGATCGACCAATCGGAGCGCGTATATTGCCATGCAGTTGTTCGATGACGTGATAACGTGGCGTTCTGATTGGTCGATCGCAACGGTTCAGTTTCGATTCGGCTGTAACTTATTAGCAGAATTGGGCCTCTGGACCAATGCAACTATTAACGTTTCAATAGTTATTAATTCAAATTTAAAAACTTTATTCAACACAGACCTTTACAGGCACATATTGACGTCAAAACAAAGCAAAACATTCTAATCAGGGATGTTATATTGGTATGATATTTCGGATCTGGATACGGATACGGATATAGGAATAAAATTATATCGGTTTTGGATACGGTTACGGATATGTAATTATTTCGGATTATCCGTTAGTTTCGGATATTTTTGGTTACGGATATTAGATTGAAGTAAAATATAAACACAAATAGTGAAACAAATTATGAAAGAGGTTATGCTATGACTAGAAATAAGATACTTATCTTAAACAAATATATAAGCTGCAATTAAAAATTATAAAAACAATCGTATCCCCGAAAGTTAAATTGAGATACCAAAGTAACGAACTGGATCTATTTAAGCACTGTAAAATATTGCCGATACACACATTACTGAAATTCGAAATACTTAAAAAATACTTTTTCGATAAAAGCATTTTACGAACAATAAAGCATCCTGTATACACGCGTGCTATTGCTAAAGGTAGACTAATGACCGAGCAGGCCAGCAATGTTTACGGCGAGAGGACGGCCAGTTATATTGTGCCTAGATTTATTAACCAACTACCCACCCAATTAATTGCAAGTATTACTCCTAATAATGTTAAGTGTAAATTGAAAAAATATTTGTTGGACAGCATTAATGAATTAAATTAAGACCATCCTAATGTAGAACCCTAGCACGTATTATAAACCTTTGTGGTTTCATTTGTGTTAGTTATATTGATAAGTTTTAAATTTGTACCCTTGATTTGATAAATAAATAAATGAAAAAATATATTTTACAAAAAATAAAAACCTTTAATTTTTTTTTAAATTTAAAGGAAACATATTAACCTTGTATGTGCACACATCCTGAATATACTCAAGATGTCTGCAAATAAAAGTAGGAATGAAATTGATTTATTGAAATGTAAACGCTGTGTTAGTCTTGCTAAAACTCAAAAACGGCTCGACGGATTCTTACGAAATTTTCTGTGTGTGTTTGAATAGGTCCAGGGAAGGTTTAAACGTATAGTTAGACCCGGTAGGTGGCGCTGTAATCGGGCAGGACAACGTCTGCGGGCCCCACTAGTACTTAATATAAAAGATAAATACCTCTTTAGCTTCCTGGCAGCCGACTCCACCTTGCTGAAGCTCTCGTCCCGCTCGTGGTGAAGGATCTGGCGGTGTAGGTTCGTGATGTCCACGGTGTCATAGTCCACCAAGCCAATTTGACCTGTTTATGAGCAGAAAAAAACCTTTAATTAATTTGTTGTCAAACTTCCAAGCTACATGTTTATAATGGTCTATAGTCTAAAAATGGCATATCCAAAACTACATTAGTGACTAATACCACAGATTACTAAATGGTTACTACTTATACCATGAGTTATTAGCAACACAAAAGCTCAAGCCACCTAATGACAATGCCAGCCACAAAGCCACCCGAGTGGTTACAGCCGCCTAACGATGCTTGAGACCAGTCACCACTCGCAACACAAAACCTCAAGCCACCTGATGTTAAGCGGTTGGTCCTATGGACGCTTGCGACCAGTCACTCGCAACACAAAACCTCAGGCCGCCTGATGTTAGCGGTCACCGCAGCCTATGGACGCTTGCGACCAGTCACTCGCAACACAAAACCTCAGGCCGCCTGATGTTAGCGGCCACCGCAGCCTATGGACGCTTGCGACCAGTCACTCGCAACACAAAACCTCAAGCCGCCTGATGTTAGCGGCCACCGCAGCCTACGGACGCACATATTAAACACACATATTACATAAAACGAAACATTCCGAAACAAACAAGCACACTGCCCACCTGAGGGTAGGTGATAACAGCCACCTACATTACATGTGGTTCCTGTGAGATTCGCAGCAAATCTGCAACCCCCACAAGAACCACAGTGTACGTTGCCAACTTGTGACATAAGATGTAAAGTCACGGCACCCAGTAACTTCACAGCCCTTCAAACAGGAACACAGTAATGCAAGCACCGCTGCTTTGCGGCAGAAATAGGTAAGACGGTGGTACCCAAGCAGGCGACCCTGGCACAGAGTCTCACTCCGGTATAATCACACCAATCCTCTTTCTTATATTGTTCTAGAAGGACACTTACCCACACCGGCCCCCGCCAAATACATGGCCGCCGGGCAGCCGAGGCCCCCGACGCCTACCACCAGCACCTTCGACAGGCACAGCTTGGCCTGGCCCAGGACTCCGATTTCGGACAACAGGATCTGACGACTGTACCTGTACACATTTGCTCTATGTATTGCCAGTGAGTAAAGTGTAGAGGCCTAATTGCCTCCCGACCGACACACAAACACACAACCACAGTTCTTATTCATACTACCCCTTCTCAATTATCGAACAACCCTCCACTCCCTAATCGTCTATTAAAGAAGAGGGAGTAAGAATTTATCAAATAGCATTCTTGTTTCCTCTCCTTCTCCTTCCTGCGATAGCACACTATACCGAAGCGAAGTAAAATAAAAAAAATATACATGGCGTTACAAAAATACCCGTACAGAGAAAAGGGGGTTAAATAGTCCCCAAATTTTTCATTGATGTGCAAACCCTATTTCAGTAAAATTAAAGAGAACTACGCAGAATGACAAGTGCGGTGCTCCGGTCGGAGGCCCTACCGTCTAACTCATAGCGTAAAACAATGAAAATACATGTATATACGTTCACATAACAGGTGGCCAAAAGGTCATTGCCTCAGCATAATGCTACAGCAAAAACTACACTGCGGCGCTGGTATTCTGGCAAGCCCTGCCGTAATAACAATACAATTGTTCCAAGTCTCTCGTTTGATAGGGCCAGCCAACACGTAACGGTGATAAAACACCCAAATAAATCGTACACAAAGAAGTCCCAGAACATTACAATAAATACCTTAACCTACAAATATGTACTAACAAAAAAAATGAAATATAACTGTATATACAGTAAAAAATATAATGTAATACATTATATATTTAACATGCCTCGAGTTTGATCCCTTTGCCTTACCTTAAATATTAAAAAAGAGAAAAAAAATAACAATCTGTATTTAAAGATGTTACTTTCTTTTAATCTGTGCTTTAATAACTGTGGATATTTCGGATATTTAATAGTTCTAATCATTAATAGTCACCTGTGACATTAGAACTATCGTTCTAATGACACCTGAGTAAGGCGATTCTCTGACATGACAGATTACTAGGGTTGACTATATTTTTAGCATTGATCATCATGATCATCATCACAGCTCATATACGTCCCCACCGAGGGACACGAGCCTACCCTAACTAGTTAGGGCGATTAGGAATTAGTCAAACCACGCTGACCCAGTGCGGATTGGTTGACTTCACATACACCTTTGAATTACTTCGCAGGAGAATGCAGGTTTCCTCACGATGTTTTCCTTCATCGTAGGAGCGTCAGATAAGTGTACTATCGAGGACACTGGCACCTCATCAGTCCTACGTCGAAAGTCGCTTGCAACCTGCACGATGACAAGCGCGTCAGACCACGCCCCGCTCCTTTCATTCACCAATAGTAAAGCGTAAAGCAGACTGTCACTAAGAGCGATTTTAATAAAACCAGATATCCGTCTATGATTGGCCGTAGTAAATCGTAGGAAAAATACGTAAACAATCAGGGATAGGTATGGGTCGTGTGAGCGTGTCCGATGCGATTCGCTTTCAAACGAATATTTCTATAAAGTGGTAAGGCACGAGAGACCTCGATAGTACATATGAAATTCGTGAAACGAAAAACACATTGCGACATGGCATGGCAGGTTCGATAGCGGGCCTCCCGATTCTACTCGGGGCACAGTCCAGTGCCGAGGCCACAACGCCACCGAAGCTCATTAGCATTGATGAGTTATTATATTTTTTATATTTGGTAGAGGCTAACACTATTTGGGAACAGATGGTGGATGAAGAGGAAGAGAGATGGAGCACAGAGACGAAAGGAAGGGAGTTGTATCGGTTCTTTGCAGACGTAGTTATCAAACTCCTGCTCGCAATGAATCATGCCGGAGTATGAAAATGAAACATGTCAGTTTGCTCTTACCGCCATGGATTTTTCAATAAAAGTCTATGTTTTTTACCCGATTGTGCATCGCAAAGATGATAATGTGTGCATCAGTCTATACAGGGTGACAGGAAAAGTCGACGTATTCCTTGAAAGGGGTTATAGTACAGGTCATAAGCAACAAAGTCCAATTAACCAGGGGTCAAAACAGTTGGTTATCGAGCTACGACGGTTTTAAAATTTTTGAGACTTTTTCCGAATTGTTACCAAAAAAATTATTATTTTTTAAAAACTACACCATTTACAATGACAAATTGATTAATTGCGGATAGCTGAAAATGGGCAGTTAATTAAAATTTAAACTGTTGTCAAAAACTTACATAATTTTGGAAATAAGAGGTCTTTATTGACAATTAAGTCGATAAATTTTTTATCTTTCTGAAAATCGACGTCAATTATTGAAAAAAAAATGTATGACAGTTGGCGTAAAAACTACTAAAATACCTTGCTGGTTTCATAAGCTTTCAAAAAAGGTAAAAATATTATTAACTTTTATTAGTAGTTTTTACAGAAATTAGCAAAAAGTTGCGCTGTAGGTCAAAATTCATAATTTCATCTTTGAATAAAAATTGTCTGGAAAAGACAAAAGTACGAAGTAGAAATAAATAAAATTGCTTCTAATACATAAAAGAATGAAAAATACTAAATTACAGAATAATACTACAAGTTCTGTTCAAAATTGTCTAAGGCTATGGTTTATTTAGATAATTTCCATGCAACTTAAAAGAAATCGTGACAGTACGTCATTATCCAGCCTTTTTGGTTGAACTGATTGAAGCAGAACGAAGCTAGCAATCTTTTTTGGATAGCAAACCTCTTTGCTATCCAAAAATCTGTAACCTCTTTGGATTGACCTAACCACACAGGTTGCATAGGTTTTGGACGTTTTGGAACATTATTGATTAGGATTACGAATGTTTCGACGACATCATTCATTTCTTTTCCTGATTGAAATTGTTTGTTAAGTTTGAAACTACTTTTGAGATTACGGACAAACTTTTGATAACAAATAAACCGATACGCTATTTTGAAATGGCTGCTTTCGAAAACGAAGAATACGCAGATATTTTGTTTTTTGTAATGGTAACGCCACTGAAGCACAAAGAGAGTACCAAATAAGATTTCCTGGTCGCCGTTTGCCTCGCGTGAGCGTGTTTGGTGCATCCTATCAGCGCATTCGAGAAACGGGCTCAGTTCAACGACGACAACGCGATCTTGGTAGACCGCTCGTTGGTGATGTTGGTGTTGACGAGGACGATGATGAAATTATTCGGAGTTTCAGAGCAGATCCTACTGTGTCCACAAGGCAAGTGGCAAGAATACATGGCATATCACAATGGAGAGCCTGGTTTGCCGCATCGCGTACAGCGATCCATTCCATTCCATTACACACTGTATCCATTCCATTACACACCACTTCAAGCCATTGAAGAAGGTGATCCGGTGAGAAGAATTGATTTTTGCAGATTTTTAATCAATGCTGAGATTGAAGATCCAGATTATCTAAAGAAAATCCTGTGGTCCGACGAATCTACGTTCGATCGCGATGGCATCACAAACTACCACAATATTCACTTTTGGGCCCCTAAAGGTCAAAACCCAAGAAAAAGTAAAGAAAGGGCTCACCAGAGAAGATTCTCACTAAATGTGTGGATGGGGATTGTACACGATAATTTAATTGGACCTTTCTTCCTGCCCCAAAACCTGAATGGCACAACATACGAAACATTTTTAAGAGAGGAAGTGAACACGCTTTTGGAAGATGTTCCGCTAGCTACAAGAAGAAATATGGTATCACGCGTGTGACAGTGAGTGAGGTACGCCGTAAGCTGCGTGCGTGCATACGTAACAATGGCAGACAATTTGAACAGGACTTATAATTTTTTTTATTTATGTTGGTTTGTTGTTTAGTATTTTTCAGTCTTTAGTGTATTAAAATGCAATTTCCTTTATTTCTACTTCATACTTTTGCCATTTCCAGACAATTTTTATTCAAAGATGAAATTATGAATTTTGACCTACAGCGCAACTTTTTGCTAATTTCTGTAAAAACTACTAATAAAAGTAAATAATATTTTTACCTTTTTTAAAAGCTTATGAAACCAGCAAGTTATTTTAGTAGTTTTTACGTCAACTGTCATACATATTTTTTTTCAATAATTGACGTCGATTTTCAGAAAAATAAAAAATTAATCGACTTAATTGTCAATAAAGACCTCTTATTTCCAAAATTATGTAAGTTTTAGACAACAATTTTAATTTAAATTAACTGCCCATTTTTCAGCTTTCCGCAATTAATCAATTTGTCATTGTAAATGGTGTAGTTTTTAAAAAAAAAATTTTTGGTAGCAAGTCGGCAAAAATCTCAATAATTTTAAAACCGCCGTAGCTCGATAACCAACTGTTTTTGACCCCTGGTTAATTGGGCTTTTTTTGTTGCTTATGACCTGTACTATAACCCCTTTCATGGAATACGTCGACTTTTCCTATCATCCTGTATATGTATGTTTGTTCACTTCTGGCACTATATTGGGCAAACGCGTGAACAGATTTTGATGATTCTCATGTCAATAGATTCGTTTTAATCACTAAAGACATGACAGTTATCGAAATATCGATAAAAGAAAAAAATACAATTCGTTCGACTTCATCGTGAGTGCAATCATTAAATAGATCTTTAAATATTATAATGATAATTTAAAAAAGGTTTTTCACCATTTTTCACTTTGATTAATCATTTAAGAAATATACAAATGTGAAGTTAAATACAAGTGAGAGCGCACACGAGAATAGGCGCTAAAGTAATATGAATTTCTAGTAAAAGCGATTAAACAAAACTCATCATCACAGCCCATATACGTCCCCACCGAGGGGCTGAGACTACCCTAAGTTGGGGTGTTAAGGCCTTAGTCAACCACGCTGGCCCAGTGTGGATTGGTCGACTTCACATACACCTTTGAATTTCATCGCAGATGTATGCAGATGTTGCCTCACGATGCTTTCCTTCACCATAGTACAAGCGTCGGACAAATGTATATATGAAATTCGAAAAACGAAAAACACATTGGTACACGGCATGATCGAGCCCCCAGACTTCCCGATTAGAAGACCAATGCCGAGTCCACAGAACCACTAATGATTAACTAATATTGGCTATGTTTCTACTGTCTTATCGACGTTTCCACCCTGTATACCAAAGATAGCATTGGTCAGGATTGGTTCCACCCTGTATACCAAAGATAGCATTGGTTAGGATTGGTTGAGTAGGGCCATGGGTGGAAGATGAGTCTTTCATATTGACATTGATATTGACTTTAAGTTCGATATTATTTATTTATTTATTTATTGCTTACATGTACGTGTAAAGATGTAAGTTAATGATGTAAGTTATTATTATGTAATTCGACATTGGTGTCAATTCTGTTGGCATTTGTTGGAATAGACTAAACTAAATTTAGTTTTAGTGCTGTCAAATCGTGTTTTTTGTTCGAAAATTTTAACTGAAAACACAATATGACAGCACTAAAACTAAATTTAGTTTAGTTTTATCGAATTAGTGCCAACAGAATTGCCACCATTGTATGACTTTAAATTTGACATTATTTTGTAATTTGACATGGTATAACTTTATATTGGACATTATCTTGTAATTTGATATTTTATGACTTTAAATTTCACATTATTTGGTAATTTTACTTTATATGACTTTAAATTTGACATTATTTTGTAATTCGACATTGTATGACCTTAAATTTGACATTGTATAACTTTATATTGGACATTATTTTTTGTAATTTGATATTTTATGACTTTAAATTTGATATTGTACAACTTTAAAATAGACAATATTTTATAATTTGACATTGTATGACTTTAAATTTGAAACTATTTTGTTATTTGACTTTAATATGAAATTTTTGTATGTATGGGATATTTGGATATTTATTTAATATGTATTCTAATTATAATTTTGTTTAATTTTTACTTAATTTTTGTATGCATGACCTGCCGGCGTGTTGGGTAAACTGTAAGCCGATAGGTAAAGTGTTATATATAAATAAATAAAAAAAATTCCATCCTGTATACTATAGATAGCATAGGTTGAATCACAAGCACATAGTTACCTCTTAATGGCCCATTTAGGCAACTGGATTACTTCTCGGTCATCACGCAGGAGTTTGGATGTAGATGCTTCGTCCGAGTCATCGTCCAACTCCTGTTAAAAAATTTAAAATATTAGGTCCTTACATATGAAATTGGCGTTTTGCCGTAGTGGCCACTTTGATCTCAAATATCTCCTCTATGGTTAGGAATTCCAAATTCAAATTTATACAGCTACTTACTAATGTATTTGTGTTTCGAAAATTATAATTCACTTGTTTTTTCCTCAATTGTTTTTTTTCTTTGCGTCACTCAGCTTACAAAATGGAAAACTTGATATATCGCATTATTTACGAGTACGAGTTCCACCGTGGCACCAGTGCTGCAGAAACGGGTCGAAGGATTAATGATGTGTATGGCGACGGTGCCGCATAAGAAAAGACTGTGCGTTTTTGGTTCCAACGTTTTCGTTCTGGAAATTTCGACCTGCAGAACAATCCCCGTGGACGGCCGGAGACCAAAGTTGATAATGAAGAATTGAAGGCTATTGTGGAAGCGGATTCATGGAAAACCACGTCCGAGTTAGCTGCAGACTGCGGTGTTAGTGATAAAACTGTTTTAATCCACTTGAAGCAAATTGGGAAGGTGAAAAAGCTTGAAAGGTGGGTACCTCACGAATTGAATGAAGCAAATCAACAAACGCGCGATGACTGCTGCGTTGCATTACTCAACCGGCACAATAATGAAGGGATTTTAAATCGAATTATTACTTGTGATGAAAAGTGGGTCCTGTACGATAATCGGAAGCGCTCATCGCAACGGCTGAACCCTGCCGAACCAGCCAAACCATGCCCCAAGCGAAAATTGACTCCAAAAAAGTTGAAAACAAAACAATTGATTGAAAAGTCCAAAACAATTGAGGAAAAAACAAGTGAATTATATAATTGATGGTGTCAGGCGTTATTTTTCGGAAGTCCATTACTAATTGTTAAGGAGTAGGTATATAGCAAAACTTCCGATAAAAATGTCGGTAGTTGGTACTAACTACGCAGGCCAATGGTGCACCGCCCGCCCTCCCTCAATCGCATGCGACAAAGGAATATCAATAATTAGTACCACACCAAAAAACGCGTCGAATCTAAGTATTTGCATGTTGGTGTGGTACTAATTATTGATATTCCTTTGTCGCATGCGATTGAGGGAGGGCGGGCGGTGCACCATTGGCCTGCGTAGTTAGTACCAACTACCGACATTTTTATCGGAAGTTTTGCTATATACCTACTCCTTAACAATAAGTGAATTATAATTTTCGAAACACAAATACATGAGTAAATAGCTGTATAAATTTGTATTTGTAATTCCTAACCATAGAGGAGATATTTGAGATCAAAGTGGCCAGTACGGCAAAACGCCAATTTCATATGTAAGGACCTAATATTAATCTTACTAACGTCCGAACCCAATATGCGAACCTAATCCGTTTTTTCCGGATTGAGATTGCAAACTCAATCCAAAAGTACCATTTTGCGTCTCTATAACCAATCGAAGGATTGCATTTGTAATCTCTGAAAGGCAACCATCCATGAGAGGTCCGATCAGTGTTTTTGGATAGACCTCTGTTCGAAAATGACGTTTGACGTGTCCCAATAATCAATCTTTGATTAAAAAGGGATTGATTGACGTCTACACAATCTTTTTTTGGCAATCTTCCTATTTTCATGGTTTACTTGTCAAAATTTGGATTGATTTACATGTTTTGAAAATAATTGTTGTATTTTTGTCAGAAATGGCAATGGCAAAGACGATATTTTTGGAAGATGTGATAGTAGTGATTTGGAGTTATAAGCCGAAAAAAACAATATCAGATTTCGATACGTGATTGCAGTGATGATGATGTGTTACAACAACAACGTCGCAATTAACACCAAATATCAACAATAGCAATAAATAACTACCAATTTACTTTTTGGTTCCGGCTGAAGAAAACTGTCGTAAATTACTTTTAACGAAAATAATGCCATACATAAAAGAAACATCAAAACAGTGACTAAAATACCTTTTGCCGCGCTATATATGTGATGTGAATGTGTTTGAAATCTATACAAATAAATAAAATTGAAGTGTCTGTTTTTATTGTCAAAATAACAAGTTTTTAATGAATGGGTATGAATGTATATCGGGTACCAATCATGAAGCAAATACTTTGTATTTGCTTCATGGTACCAATAACAAAAACACAATTTAAAATTTTTGTGTCTGTCTGTCTGTCTGTCTGTTTGTTGCCGCTAATCTCCGGAACGGCTGGACCGATTTTGACGGGACTTTCACTAATAGATAGCTAATTATATAAGGTATAACATAGGCTTTTTATCAAGATCGATCCAGCCGTTACTATTCTACGCGAACGAAGTCGCGGGCACAGCTAGTATATAATAAATAGCTGTGCCGGCGAACTACCGCCATAATAATCACCTAGGTGTATAAAAAATAGTTTACAGCCTATTCTCAGACCTACCGAACATACTTACACAAAAAAATTCATAAAGATCGTTCAAGCCGTTTTGGAGGAGTTTGGTAACAAACTGGGACACGAACATTTTATATATTAGAAGATAATAGCTTCAGCTTTGCCTCGCTGTCGGATTAAGTTTTTTATATTATTTTGTTCTTGTATAGATATTGTAAAAATCTTAAATTGAAGATATTTTTTGAAATAAATGATGATAATATAAATAAGTCATTTATTTTCCTCTTTACATTTCGTTACCTCAACAGTTTACACATTACATTAATTACTACATTACACTCATATAAAAATCTTCCTCTTCTTTTTAGTAATCATGGAGAGGCACCTCTTCTTTCTGTAATTTCTCACCCCAAATTTTACTTCTGTATTTATTATACGATTATTCGTTGCTTTTATTGATTTATATTAGTTCAAATGACAAATTATACGTTCAAATCAAACCAACCACACCACAGCTAGCTAACAAACAAATATAATGTCACTCGCGTGCTCGTGTCAGTTTTATACACGTTCCATTCCTATAAAAATGAGTAGTTTGCATAATATTGTATTTGATATATTATTATTTACAGAATAATTTCTAAGTAATAATTTCTTAATAATTTCTTATATTTATTGTTAGAAGCATAAGAAACATTATTTAAAAAGATTTATAGCTAGTTTGTTTTCATAGAACATACAGTAATAATATTGCACAATCTAATATTTTGCGTATAAAGAAACGGCCAAGAGGGAAAGGATAGCTGGCGATCCGGTGTCAAAAGAATCCTAGGATTGCAGTCTTTAGTTATTGGCACGCGGATTAGAGATCGATTGAGCGATACGCAATAATCCGAGATTGTTTTTAATCTTAAACTACGGATACAGTATTGGGGTCGGCCGTAAGTAAATAAAGTACCTACAACAATCCGGTACCTAATCATAAGTCAGCCTGACAAAGTGTCGTAAAATATACATCTATTAGGAATAAATAATAATAACATTTATTTTGATTAATTACATTGATACAAATGTATGCTAAGCACCGCATTTCTATGAACTATACTGTAATAGAAAACAAACACACTCTGAAAGTGGAATTGACTTCTGAATCTTCAATAAAAAAAACTTAAAAAAAATACAAAAAATTATGGAAATTACATTAAGGCACACCCCGGACACTCCATACAACGTTTGCAAATCAATTACCTATTACTACTACTTAAACAACTGACGTTCGTACACGCGCAAATGTGTGCGTGGAATCTAGTAAGGCTGAGTGAGCGGTTATCAATCGAAATGACGCGGGAAGTGCAACGACTGCCTTCTCTTTCACCCGCATAGCGCTGTCTCTGTTATCGCCCGGCGCTCGCGTCTACTCGTCCGAGCGATCGCGCGCGCCCTTGTTTTATTGTGTCAGTGATGTCTACAACGAAGTGCCGGGTGGGACGAGGTATTTGAAATGAGTGCGGGGAGGTGAGTGGCCGTTCTGTACGTAGTACTATTATCTATTCTGTGATTCGTAATTGAAGAGTATGTAAGTAATTCATAAATAAAGAGGTGATATCGGTTTTAAAAATGTAAAATAAAATGATAAATAAATAAATACAAAATATTATCAAATTGCATATGATTCGATTTATCTATACATATAGAATGTGTTAGTTAATTAACGCAAACCCTCAGACACCACAACTTTTTATTATAAAAGAATAGCTTTGCGCAGCTTAGCCCGCGTTGTTTTTGATTTCCCGTGGGAAAAATAATTTTGTAGCCTATTTTTGTATTACTTAATTGGGGATAATGTAGCATTCATACATACAAATCTTTCCTCTTTATATATTTTTTAAAGAAAACGTCGCCCCACACTAGGATTTTGTCCTGTGTCGTGGGTGCAGTTACAAACATAGAATCTCACATGCACATAATAATAATAGTATAGATTATATAAATTAACTGCGTGGTGTGCTGTGCCCGCAGACAAAATCGAAATAAAACAAGGAACTGGATATTTTTTGGATGAAAATGAACTAATAAATAATGTTCTAAACAGTTTGGTAATAAGTTCCCAAATATGTAATTGTCACTTGAAAATTAAAAAAATATCTGGGTAGCCATTAATTTCCCCGGTATGGTCTAGCTAGAAGACAAAAATTATATTGACGATGGATTCAATACGTGGGTTTCGGCTTCGCGTTCAGTGTTTTTACATTCGTCGCCTGTATCATTATCATCATTTCAATCAAGAGACGCCCATTGTTGGATATAGGCCTCCTCCAGGGATCTCCAAACCGATCGGACCTGCGCCTCCCGAATCCTGCCCACTGCCACTTAAGGTTTGCAATTCTTTGGGCTAAGATATCGGTGAGTAGTTCTTCTACAGATCATATCATTTCTGATGCAATCGCATAGAGAAACCCCGAGCATAGTGCTCTCCATTGCCCTTTGAGTGACATTAAGCCTTCTGATGAGATCCATTGTAAACGGCCACGTCTCAGTTCCATACGTCATCACTGGCAATATGCACAAATTGAAGACTATATAAGTGTATCCTTGTTTAAGTTTGCGATGTCCATGTGGGCAAGAAATATTATATCTTTCTATCTATGAGATACTCGTAACTTTCCAAATAGCTTTTATAGCATAGAATATCCTAGCATGTGTAGTTTCCAAAATTAATTCATAATTGTGTTCCTGTCTAAAGTAAATGACCAAAAACAAACAAACAAACAAAAGTTTTATTTCAGTCACTACCTTGTGTTTAACAGAATGATTGCTTTATCACAATAACTTAAGCATTATTTTTTGTATTTAGTGAGTGTTGCGCAAGTCGCTCTTAGTATTAAAAAATTAATTTTCCTAATAATAAGGTATTTGGCTAAGCTAAGGAGATTTAATTTAGAGAACATTGACACTAAAAAATATTGGAGATAAATCGCGTGCGCGTTATCATATTCGCAGTGGCAGTTGCTTAAATCTAACAATAATTACATCACCAAAGGAGCATTCAGTACCTTGGAGTGTAGTTTTGCAGTTGTTATTTAACTCGCTGCAAGGTATTGATGGTGTAGCAGTAATAGTATCTTTTGTCTCCCTTCAGTTGAATGTTCATTTTCTCACTCTTTCTAATTGATAACATAATAATTATTGAGGAGCTTGGTGGCGCATTGGCGCGTGCGCTCAGCGAACGATTGCTAAGGTTAAGCAACGTTTGCTGTGGTCAGTCCTAGGATGGGTGACCAAAATAAGAAACATCTCAAGCTCCTCCGTGCTTCGGAAGGCACGTTAAATAGTGGGTCCTGCACCTGATCTCGCCCCGGTCGTGTCGGCTAACCGTCCCATCGGACTAGGCGAGTGAAGAAACAGAGAGTGCATTTGCGTTTGTGCAGTCACTTGTGCACTATAATATCTACTGCGCAGATGGCTAGTCTCTGTTGAGATTGGCCGCCGTGACCGAATAACGGTTAGGAGGACATTATTATTATTATGGGCTCCAAAGTCATCTAATCATCTAAGAGTTTAACAGTCATAAACATCAAAGCATTTTTCAATGATCAAATTCAATGCTTGTTCTGTTGTAACTTACTCTGACAGTCTCAAGTCTTGAGCTGACTATTTCACCAAAACATCACATTTTTTTTCTTAGGCATCCCTCATGATCAGGCCAAACCACGAGGGTAACAAAATAGGACTTTCAATTTAATTGTATTTTTATTAAATTAATATTTTATCAGATGAATTAACTTATTGAAATAATATCACTTTGTTGAATTTCATTTTGACTGTCAATTATTGACGAACTTGTTAATTATGACAAAATGAAATGTTTTATCATGACTGTCAATTGACGAATTTATAAATTATGACAAAAGATGACTTGCAATTTAATTGTATATTTATTAAAATTAATTAATTAATGTATTGACAATTTAATCACTATATTGAATTTATTTTTACTATACAATATTTATTAGTATTTAAAAGTATTATGAAATGAAATAAGTATAATTGACCTGTAACTAAACAATAAGTGTAACCAATAAATGAACTGGAACTTGAACTTGGTATGTGGGACTCCCCAGACCACCCCTTGTCCCTGGATAATCTAATCTGTTGTGTGCCCTGCTCTTCACCCCAATATCCCAACATTAAATGGCTTGGGGTTGGGGACTATTTCTTTCGCGGGGAACTTCCCCTCCCGCGGCCGCTTCCTGAATGATGGGGGCCCCAACGATATCCTCAGTTACCTCTATCGCTGTCCCGCCTGTGGTCTCGGGTGGCCGACTTTGAGCTGCCCTCCTCCTTTTCCTGCCTATGGGTGTCTAGGGGTCAAAACAAGTCTTACCCCCAAGGCGGTGGTCCGCCGGTTTCCCAGCCGCCAGACACAAGGGGCATTTGGGCTTCGACAAACACGTCGAAGCCCTGTGTCCGGCCTCTCCACATCAATAGCACAGGGTGCTACGGACTTCCTCCTCTTTGCAGTCTGCTTTCAGGTGTCCCATTCGAGGCACCTGAAGCACCGCATTTCTCAGGGACGGAGGCTTCACCTTGGCGGCGGACCAGCCAACTAGCAGCCTCTTGGATTCTTTGAACAACCCGCTTCAACCTTAATCATAACTGCTCAAGAGCTTCTTACATTCTGTATTCTACATATAATTATATGCTAATAACTGATTCTGATAAAAATAATTATTTACTAATAAAATGTATGGCCAACTAGGTACAGGTAAAATAACGAAACTTTACAAGTAGATATGCTCTAAATATGTATGTATAATGTGAATTATTGCAATTTCATAATAAATATTATTCTTCAAAATCAAAATATTTTATTTAAATTGGATTTAACAATCGCTTTTAAAAGTCAATGCAGCTACTCCAATAGTTCACAAGTCTATGACAGGAGACCTTGTACTGGAAAGAACCAGCAAGAAAACCAGCAAGGGCAATTTTTTTCTCCCTGTATTGTTCTGTTCATTTTGTTGTTTACGGGTGCTTATGCCCGTGCCGTGCCCACCTCAGAATGATCTAGTACCCACCCCAGGATGTTATGCTACCGTTCCAAATTCTATGATGGACGCCAAACAGTGATAGCTTTAAACGAAAATCAAGGGCCAGGCCCACCCCAGAAAAAAGACTCTAGATACGCCAATGAATTTTTACAAAACATCTGGCTAACTTACATATTCAGCCTCCTTTTTAAGGATGATCAATTCTGCTTCCTTTTCGTGTAATTTTGCTCGCAACTCCGCTATTTCTAATTCAAGCAGGCCAATTCGATCCATGTCGAATTTAGAATATTACTTCAGATACTTTTAGGCAAATGGATGAATCTGAATTTTATGTTTTGAATTGAAATGGGTGTGCATGTGCAAGCATGGAAAGGAAAATCAATCCAGCTGATAATGACAGTTGACATTTGTTGTTTTTTAGGGTGCGGTCCAAAATTTGCTATCAGCGCTCGTGTGCGCTTTCTTATAGAATAACCCACCAGCGCCTCGTTCCGTAAAACGATAAAAGTGATAATATCGCGAATCCGACCGACCTTAGTAGACTAAGACTACCTTAGTCACGGATGTGATTTCATTAGAAGTCTGACACACGAAACATGAACCTGACATTTTTTCAAGTAGCGACACTGATACAATGTCCCCGTGTAGTTCAACATGGTGATTTTGATACTTTGTAATAAACAATTTCATAAAAATTTTTTCTTAATTTCTGTAAAAATATTACAGATATTAAGTAATTTTAACATTCATGAAATCCAAATACAGCGATTTCTTATAAAAGGTTCATTGTTGGAAGTTCATTGAAACTAAACATTACATAATATTTAATTTTAAAAAAAGTATAAACTCCTTTTTTTGCTACTATATTCAAGGAAAAAAAGTCAATCCTTTCACAAATTTAACATTCTAAATTACTACATAAATAAAAAAAATATTAGAATATTTCAAGTATCAAAATGTATTTTACCTTCTGTAAACAGTATTACCAGAGCTAGAATTTTTGAATTTGCCGCTTTTTTCCAAGCTCATGTTTCGTGTGTCAGACTCTACCGGCCTTAGAGCATTCATACGGGAGACGGCAAGGCTGGGCGAACCCCTCTGCCAATTTACGCTGACCATATGACCATACACGTTATATAAAACTAGTTGACGCGCGGCCGCTGCCATTTGGTGTCGTTTTCGTGTCGCACTAAGAGCTCCAAAAAAATGGTTAATTGTGCAGTTTCCTCTTGCAAAAGGTGATCCAGCTACTCAAATCTTCGAGATTATGGCGTTTCCTATCACATTTAAGTATAAAATATACATTACCGTGTTTCATTTGTTTACAATTTTGAAGTATTTTTTATGCCGTTACGATAGAAAAATACAATGGTACGATGGTAGCTCAACACAATACACGGGCATTATATTATCTGTGACACGGGCATTATTGCTTAGTGCTGGGACAACGTGAGTGACTGATGCTGATTCATATTTTTATTTATCATTCATTCACTCCGGAGTTTGTTTAACCAGATATAAGATTAAAATAGAAATTCACGTGTAATATAATAAAACAAAAAAATATCAAGAAAATATTATATTATTACCTATTATATTGCTCAACTTTGCTTTGTAGTTTAAAAAATCTTTTTCTATACAATATTCTTTTTTTACAAGCTTTTATTTAACTTGCGATGTAAGTAAGTATGTATGTATGTTCGGGTGGAATCTTGCAACTCAATTTTGAAGCAGATATTTTTAACCGATTGAGCTGAAAGGAGATGTCCTCTTTTTGTATGGAGGCTGGGTTTTGCTAACTAAAAGAATTGAAACTATGCCTGTTATAAAGGTTTAATATATAGTGTCCTGAAACCGTGAAAATCATAACTTTATACCCCTCCGTTTTGGAAATATATTTATTTTTGTATATTTTAGTTATGGCAACAGTTTTGTTTAATGATCGAAAGCTGTGTTAGATTATCTGCAAAAAACATGTATTTGTAATCTGTATTTGTAAATACAATGACACTTATGTCAGTCTATGGTTTTGGTTTGGTTGTTGTTTGTGTTGAAGTTGTTGGTGTTGCGTGAAATGTTGACCACAATCTGCCTATTTGGGCCTATTTTTCATTAAATCTAATTAATGAACAACATAATAATTTAATAAATCATCAAGCGCAACAGCGTCAAGTCAGTGTCAAAACTGTCAAACTAAAATGTATTTTTTTTTTTTCATTTTAAGCATTGGACTAGAGACTTCAGCCAATCACTGCCAGTTTATTAAAAGATTTGTAGATTTTTCCTAAAAACACGAATAAAATGGATTTTCATATGAAAATACATTAACATTTTAGTAATACATTGTATTTCGGAGACTATATGAAGTTAATACGGGTAAATTAGATAGATTTAAAGCATGTGATTTCAAAACTTTAACCACAGTTTAATACAAATCGGAGGTACTTAAAAGCATATTTTTAATATAGCTGAATTGCTGTTTCGATCCTCTTTCCACGTGTTCAGTGATATCTAAAAAGTAAAAAATAAATTAAATGTAAAAAAACCTGTTTAAAAACAAGCTTTTATTTAAATGCGCTAAAAAGAAAAAATAAACTTTTACACTAAAACTTTTACTTTTAACGTTATTTCACATTTAACACAATTTATATGACATAAAAGCTTGTCGCGAGATTTACTTTTGTAGATAAACAAGTAAATTAAATAATTTACACATAAGTAAATCTCGCGACAATCTTTTATGTCATATAAATTGTGTTAAATGTGAAATAACGTTATAAGTAAAAGTTTTAGTGTAAAAGTTTATTTTTTCTTTTTAGCGCATTTAAATAAAAGCTTGATTTTAAAAAGGTTTTTTTACATTTAATTTATTTTTTTCTTTATTTAATGGCCGTACACCTCACGGTTAAGTCGGCCATACAATATACATACTCTAAACAATTTTTCGACTGCATCTCACTTGATTTTAAGCCTATTAAATAATCTATATTGGTATTTTACAAAATGCAATGTAAGTTTACTCCAGATAGAAAAATGTCAATAACGTCCTCTAAATTTTATGTTGTAGTTGAGGTCATAAGTACAAAAAAATAATTCATTTTTTTGTTACTTTTAGTTTTTTGTTTAAAAGGCTGAAGAGATGCAAAATGTTCATAAACTTTCAAGTATATTTTACTCAACTGTACTTCTATTTCATTTTACACGTTGACTGCCAGACAGCATACAAAATAGAAAAACTATTGTTTGCGGTCACCGTTAACCGCGTTTTCGTTTCGTTTCCGCGTTGCATTGCGATTTCATGCCACCTGCTTTATGCAGCAAGTTGTTGGGGACATCAGTAAAGAGCACAAAGCAAGTGATTGTCGTCATCGTCGTCGTCAGAGAAAATTTTAATAATGCAACATCATTATTAAAATCGCACAATAAAGCTTTTTGTTCTTATTTTAGTGGCTTTGAAGTTTGTACGGGCAATGTAAACAAAAACACTTTCAACGTCACGTTATGACGAATGAATAACATATAACATGTCTTACTATATGTAAATAAAAACTTTCATAGTAGTAAACATCTACTAAGCTAAAATGGTAGAATTAACGCCACATACGTGTAGCAAGGAATTTTATGTTTACTTTAACTCACATTTTTTGGTACAACTTAAAGGAAAATTCCCGATATCGTCCCAAGCGTTATAACACGTTGGGCCCTATCACAAATGAAAGGTTTTCTAAAATACTAATTTTGTTTGTATGGCAGTAAGTTGCTACCTCGTGCTTTTTACTTGCACGAGATAGCAAACTTCAACCATACGAACAAAGCTAAACGAAAAAGTGCCTACCTATTAAACATGTTTATATCTATGTAGGTAGATATATAATAAAATCAGAAATTAGTTCTTGATAGTAACAATTCTCACGTAAAACATCTAAGACATTCCCGGTATAACTGCACCACGCGCTAACTTGTTTCGACGGGTTCAGATAGAAGCGTGGCGCAAGTCAAGTCACACTAGTCATTGTTTTGATCGCACTCCGGAGTGTCGTTCTGTTATTTGTTTACTGACTATTCATGGTACCTTTATTTTACTTTGACCATGACTAATTACTTGATGTATTTTAATGTAAATAAACCAGTTACATTTATCATAGTGTGTGGTATTCTACTTCTACTAGTCAAGCCCTTTCATTTGATACCCATATTAAGAGAGTTGTGAAAAAATACGTAATCCACAATTTTGTGGCGGCGGCCATCTTGGATCGATAGTCATCAAACATAGCATCCCCGAGAGCTGATAAAAATTATGATTACGCATCGGAGCGCTTACTGTCTTTTGTCTTCCTTTAACTGAAAATATAAATTCGCCCCCCCCCCCCCCCCCCCTCCCTATCAAAACATTATACCTACATATATATTATATTATATATTATACCTACCTATCAAACATTACGCCTATGACTGAAAATATATATTTATTTCAGTCGATCAGCTAAATAACAAGTGAAATTGCTGTATTTGACACAAAAAACTAATTAAAGCATTTTAATAATAATTAGCAGGCCTCGCTTTGTACTAATTTAAGAAACCCTGTCTTAATTTTTTTTATTAACTCTAGCCGATCAGGGTATAGTAATAAAAATACATTTTATTGTAACATTTCAATCATTCACTCACGACCGACGACCCAAATAGTTACTCATTCTTTGTGTCACATCACTAGGGTCAATAATTCTTTGTGGTGGGGATTGCGTAGATACATGTTAATTTGTCGATGTGTGTGTGTTTCTTCATTGTAGGGTAATATTTTCATAGTGTGTGTTCGTAAACATTTTCGTAGTGTGCGTAGCGTGTTTACCTCGCCTCCCGCGAAAAGTGGCAGAAAAATTTATACTGCGATTTGTTGCGTACCGCATCCATAGGTTAAATGATCTAAGCTACCGGCCCGTTCCAGATAAGCATTTTTAGCCATAAATACCAACATTTTTAGCATCTCTGCGTTTCATTAGCCGGTGATGCTAGTTTTTCTTGCTGGTTGTCATGCGTTTCATTTAAGCATTTTTAACAAGAAATGCTAGCATCAAATACCCATGATAATAGATGGGTCCTCTGATACCACTTTTTGACAGCTTTCAAATTTGACATTTGGAATCATTTTTTCATGAATCAAAAAGGATTTTCAGCGGATTTTAAAAAATTATCGAAAGATATTTATAGTATTAGCCAATTCTGATTTATATTATTAAAAATTTTAAGTGGCTGGACTAAGTAGGTGAGGTGACAAAATTCAGCACGAAAAATCAGTACCTTGCGTTTCATTTGTAACAATTAGCGCAGCTAAAAATGTCAACATTTCTTATATGAAACGCAAAACGAGGCTAACATCTAATGTTAGCCTCAGAAAGTAGCAGTGCTTTATCTGGAACGCAGGGTACGAGTGCCCTCACCCACTCGTAAAAACTGTGGAAACGTTATCTGTGTTTTGTTTAGAGAACTTATTGACAAGTTTGAATTTGATGTGTGTTGATTTTGAGTTGGATTAAAAATTTTTAAAATTTGTTTTATAAGTAAATATACACTGTTATTTTTTATCACCCTGGAAAATTTAAGGGACGCTTCACGACATGGTATTAAAATGATTTAAATATAAATAAAAAAATTAACTCACTAAATTTTTTTTTTTTTTTTAAATACAAAAAATGCTAGTTGAGAGCAGCATTTTTAGAGATTTTTTTAGTTTTTTTATACCTATATTTATTTTATTTATTTATTTTTTATATATAATATTGGATGTGTCCTGAAGCGCCCCTAACATTTTCCAGGGTGATAAAAAAATAACCGTGTATAAGTTTAAAATCTTTTAAATTTGTGTCACAAACAAACTTAGACTAGTATTTTCTTATATTTTGGCCTAGTTGCAATGAATTTTTAGCCGTATAATAACCGGTATATACCGAAAACGACTACATTCTGCGTGGAACCGAACCCTTACGTATGTGTGTACTTTATCTATGTTGGCAGCTCTGCGTTCGACTTTCAAAAATAGGATGTTTAGGAATTCGTGACTTCAAAGTCATCGCTGACTATTTAGTCAGCGGTGATTTCTAAATCGCATACGTAATTCAAAAATAGGTCGCCAGGGCCCCAGAGCCTTCGCGCGAAGTATGTACAACTTTTCGCTCTAACTCCGTAATGCCTTAGAGCGTGACGCACGGGTGAAACATCCGGCCCGTTCAAGACCTTAGTGTCAGAGCAAGTTACAAGTTACAAACGAACAACCATGGAGGAGGTCGTGGGAATGAGGAGGACTACCCCCGATACCCCTCCCCCTCTTGGCGGTGCATAGTTTCTGAAATATATTTTTTTATTGTTTTTTATATTGTTAGTATAACTGCTTATTTTAGAGCACATTGGTGTTTGCACTGAAATAATTGAAAAACTCAAAGACTCCTGCCTGAATATCTCCGGTGCAGGTGCTCCGCTCTTCCTTCCGTCCCTCAGCGCCTCCGGATTTTTATAAACACCACCTCTCACTCAACCTCAACTTTGAGCGTTCTATTGAGGCAAAGGCGGCTACTGCAGCTAAAAAGCTTGGTATACTCTCGAAGGTCGTCAACCAATCCGCACTGGGCCAGCGTGGTTGACTAAGGCCTAATTACCCTAACATAGGGTAGGCTCGAGCCCCTCGGTGGGGACGTATATGAGCTGTGATGATGATGATGACTCTCGAAGGTAAAGCGGTATTTTACGCCGGGGCAGCTACTTACACTTTATCAATGACAGGTCCGGTCGTGCATGGAATAGGTACTGCAGCCACCTTTGGGACGGCTCTGCTAATTACCAGCTCCTGCGCCCCCACCATCTCGTCAGTAAAAAACGCTATATATTTTTTATGTTATATTTTTTCATTTATATATATATTTTCATTTATTTATTCTTATTTAAAACATGTAGGTAATACAAAAATATAACTTATTTTTGTCAATTCAAAGGCTCGAAAAATTTACTACTTAAATATTTTTCATGTAGGTATGTAGGTACATATATCTATAATGTAGGTATACCTTTTTAGGGTTCCGTAGCTAAATGGAAACGGAACCCTTATAGATTCGTCATGTCATGTCTGTCCGTCCGTATGTCACAGCCACTTTTCTCCGAAACTATAAGAATTACACTGTTGAAACTTGGTAAGTAGATGTATTCTGTGAACCGCATTAAGATTTTTACACAAAAATAGAAAAAAAGCAATAAATTTTGGGGGTTCTCCATACATAGAACTGAAACCCAAAAATTTTTTTTTCATCAAACCCATACGTGTGGGTCTATGGATAGGTCTTCAAAAATTATATTGAGGTTTTTAATATCATTTTTTTCTAATCCGAATAGTTTGCGCGAGAGACACTTCCAAAGTGGTAAAATGTGTGTAACTTCTAAAATAAGCGAATGATAAAACTAAAAAAATATATGATGTACATTACCATGTAAACTTCCACCGAAAATTGGTTTGAACGAGATCTAGTAAGTAGTTTTCTTAATACGTCATTAATCGTACGGAACCCTTCATGGGCGAGTCCGACTCGCACTTGGCCGGTTTTTTGTTGCTATAATTTATAATATTATACATCAAACTCAATTTTTCTGGATTTGTGTTAGCAAAACTTACTTAGTTGGTTTTACGTACATAATCACTGATTCGCGCCAATTAGAGCGTATTTTATTCGTAGATGCCATTTAGCGCGTTTTTAGCGCGTTTTCGACGTGAGGAAAGCGCGTTTTTGCCAAAAGGAGTTGGCAGCACTGTTACCAACCGTAGTTAGCGAATAGGCCTACTGGTTTGTTAATCTACCTTCGGTCTTAGTGGACCGTAGATAGATTCAATTTCAATTTTGAAAAAGACCTTTCACCATCAGCTACTGTTACGGGAAGTGTTAAATATACTTATACGTAAAAATGTTGTAACTTAATATATCAAGTGGAGTTGTGCCTCTAGTTGGTAGAAACTCTAACACATTAACAGATCTTTCCCATCGATATCAGAGGGCCTATTACCGATCTCATGGTTTTGCAAATGATATCATAGTACAAAACGGAAAATACGATTTCCGGTAAGATTTTTGATCATTTTTGCTCATTATTTAGTGATGATATCATAGAAATTATGCCATAGTGATGATATCATTCGAAATCGGTAATACGAAATGCAGCATTTAATGACTTCTTTTTCTCATACCATGTCATACGATGAAAAGTTTTTTTTTTTAAGTTTTTTTTTCAATAATTTTACTTGTTTGAACATTGTTAAGCCAAAATAGTCTATAATCACTGGTATCAATTAAGACACACAACTTAATTTAACTAAACTAATTTGACAGGATTAAAACTATCGCCATCTTTCTTTTTCTCTAAAGACGGATGATTCGAATCTACCTCAGTTCGATGTCGGGGCTCGGATCGGAATAGTCTGTAGACGACTTCCGTTCCTGGCGGGGTGTTGTGCTCGGTAGAGCAGCGTCGTGCTGCGATCTGTTGAGACTCAGCCCTACGCCAGGTGATTCGTCCGAGGACGATATCAGTTTTATGTTCATAAATGACGGCTTTATATTTAGACCTGTCAAATTAGTTTAGTTTAATTAAGTTGTGTGTCTGAATCGACACCACTGTTTTATTAACAGTGATTATACTTAAATGTTTTATTAAACGTAGATGCTGATACGTACAATTGTTGATACGTAGTTATTCAACATATCAACATCCACTGTAGGAACCTTTGCAGATTGAAAATTGGTTAATTATAAAGCAAACTTATTTCATAAAGAGCTTTGCATTTTCTTTAAAAATGCTAAATAAATAGAAAAATAATAAAATCATTAAAAATAATCGTCTTGGGCGGAATTTGAAGCCGCATCTCCCAACATACCATGTTGACGCGTAGACTTTATTGAAGACTAGCTTTGCCCGCGGCTTCGCTCGCGTTAAATTCGGGGTAACACCGAAGATTTCAAAAAAAAAATAAGGCAGGTATTTTTCGTTGGTAACAAAGAGTCTGTGTACCGATTTTTAGCTTCCTACCTTGAAAACTGCAAAAAGTCCCATATAAAATTTCACCCCCTCTTTTAAGGGGTTGGGGGCAGGTTTCCAAAAAAAAAATGATGCACCATTTTTTTGTTAGTCGCAAATAGTTCGCATACCAATTTTTAGCTTTCTACCTTGAAAATTGCGGAATGCTCCATACAAACTTCCACCCCCCATTTTAGGAAAGTGGGGGGTTAGAAAGAGACAAAAAGTAGCCTATGTCACTCTCCATCCATTGAACTATCTCCACTTAAAAAATCACTTCAATCCGTCGCTCCGTTTTGCCGTGAAAGACGGACAAACAAACACACACACACACTTTCCCATTTATAATATTAGTATGGATAAGCAATTAAGCGAAAGTACCTACACCTAGTCTTTATTCACTGTTAAGACTACTTTGGCTTAACAAAGTTCAGAAAGAGATTAATAAACAAATAAAATTATAAAAAAATTTAAATACAAGCTTTTAGTACCTACTCGTCAATACGAATCAAACGAGTCCAAACTCGATGGGATTGTGACATTTTATTGAGGATTTCTTAGGCATCCAAAATTTCAACCGAAAACTAGGTCAAATTTAACTTGCAAGATTTCATTACAAACTCCGGACAGGTGATAGTAAATAAAAGCTTGTCATTAAAGATTTCGTCGGGGCTGGTAAGAGCTCGGTGGCCGAGAGGTCTAGGCGTCAACACGGTATGTTGGATACGCGGCGTCAAATCACGCCCGAGACGAATTTTTTACTGATTTTATTCATTTTTCAATATGACACTGTTTAAAGATATCTGTCGCTTTTAACGAATTTTTCAAATCTTTTTCTTGCTTTGAATGCAAAAAGTCTATCTCTGTTACAATCGTCAGTTAGCACAATTGGATCTGACCTCACTTCAAGTTCTATAGGTTCTTTCTTTCCGGGATCTAACACCATCCGTTTCCTTACGCTAACATCGGCGTCTAATGCTTTCTTTGCCTCATTTAGCCTTGCCAATAATATAGGAAGATACATATTCTTCTCTTCTACGCTTGGACCTTCAGTCAACTCCAATTTGTCCTTATCACACAATGTTGTAAGCTTCTTCGCAAACAGCTTCGGATCTTTTATCATAGTTTTCTGTGGACACAATTTTAATAACTCACCGGGATTTATCGGCGAATCTAACATACTTACTTTGGTGTTTGGCGGATCAGTACCAGATTCAGCATCTAATTTTCTTTTTATGTCGTCTAACTTGACTTCCATTGCTTTCAAATAATCTAAAGGGACATCAAAAGTTTCGGGTCGTTTACTAGAATTTACGCCTGTACGGATTGATGAACATGCGAGAGAGTTAAAAATCGTTTCATTATTAGGTTTTACGCTTTCCGCGAAATTTAAGTTCGGCGTATCTAAAATCACATTCGCTTTGCTATTCATAACGTTTACAGCATTATTTGGAGTGTTTAAATGAGCATGTTGTCTGCTGGCTGTACTTAGAACAGTTGAATGTTTTAAATCTTCTTTCAATATTGTTAGTATTGGTGGCTCTAATTTCTTCAATGCACCCACATGACAATTACCAGAGCCATCTGTTGGGTACTTTCTTTGTGGTGCTGTTAACATTGCTTTATTACTTTTAAGACAATCTAAAGTTTGCAATTTAGGGGGATGCAAAATTGTCATTTTACCGAATTGCTCATTTACTTTGGCATTTAACAAGTATTGTTTTTCTAGCGTTTTATTCAGTAGCACATCTTCTAATAGGTCTTCTTGGATGTCTTCGTATTTGCAGTCCACATGATTACGTAAAGGTTCGTTCATTTTACTTTTCACCATATTATCGAATAACGAATCTATTTCTAATGTTTCATAATCATATATTCTTTCGTTTGGTTCAATCTTAACAGTCTTATCATTATTGACATTATTGTTACAGTACTTTGCGTTAATTTGACTTGAATCTTTATCAAAATCTTTATCAGCATTCACTCCAAATTCAACCTTACGAAAAAAATCCTCACAATCAACATCTACTGTGTTTTTGGTGACAAGTTGCGGAGTAACGTAAATGTTTTCGTATAGATCTACTAAGTCAAATCCTTTACTGGTAGAAGGCAAAGTGAGAGTTGAACTTGCAGAACTTACAGCAGCTTCGTCGGAAATCTGTACGAGAGCGTTGGATGGCTGTAAAATGTCGTAAGGATTGAAGTCCTTGAGAAGCAGCGGTGATATTGATGGGTTCTGATCATTCTTCGTCGGTTCACAGTTGAACATGGTTCGGTTTCTGCAATGAAGAGATGAATATTATAGTTTAGAAAAAGATATAGAAAATGGGACACTGGGCATCTGTGGTCAAATTCAACAAAGAATAAGAAGGGCTACTATCAATCGAGTGCATTACTAGATAGACAACTGGATGGTACGGAGGACCAACAACTACTGTAGGTTTATCTACTCGCCGACCTGTCTTATAGTCAGCTACACAAAGGCTCATTTAATTTAATGCTTTATTAAAGCTGGTGCTGTCACGTTCTTTTACATATTGACAGTACAAGACGATATTTCGACTAAAAGGGGCATTTAAAAAAACGGACGTTTCTGCAAATGCCTGATAGTGTCACAAAAAGTCTTGTAAAAAATACTTGTAAACAAATTATATTTTATGCACAAAAGAGCGTACCTATTTGTACGGACGGCTTCATCTGCTAGTAGTGTCAAGGTGTGCGGGGCACACGGGTGCATGGCGTTAGGGAAGATTTTTGACGAAGAGGGCTCCACTGATTCATTTCAACACTTTCTTGGCAGACTGAAGGTACATTTTTAAGACGCGCACCGTATCTGCCGGTTTGTCGACGGTCGGGCGTGGAAATTTCCTCGAATGTGCGGAGTGTACCCACTAAGCCAATATCGATTACCATAGAAGATGATCCAGAGATTGGGGAAATCCTATTTTCCCGACCAACGACCATGCGAGCCTAATTAGGATAATACCACAAATAGGTATTAGAACCATTGCACTCAGCGCACGCAACGCATCAGAACGCATCAAAATTAAAATATTCTTTATTTAAATATGACCTGATAGAAAGCTCTTTTGAATCGTCCAATTTTTTTTATCTACCACCAATTTAGAACACAGCTGATAAGATGAATGGGCGCAAGAAACTTATCGGATTTATCGAATAGAAGTCAGTACCTAACACAGTGGCGTAACTTTAGGGCGGCAGTGCTGGGGTGCGATGGTCAGATTACCTCCTCGTGGTGCACCCTGGGCAACCCGGCAGAAGTCTGCCGCGGGCTAAGAATCTGACAGCTGCCCCCATAGAGGGGGGCGTGGTTTGGCCGGGTCCAACCCGGCGGGCCATCTTGAGTGACCTTCTGCTTTTGCGACGAAGGGCGAAGTTCCCTCTTCTTATCATAAGAAAAGTTGAGACTTTCGCTGTGGGACCCGCTTGCGGGTCGTGGAGTGGCTAGGTGTCATCTGGCAGGTCAGTTTGTGGCCACCTGTGGCCGCTGTGCGGCGGGAGTGGTGTATATCACCACGGCGCTTTGCGCCCTTGGAGCTTCAGCTCGTTGGCGCGGCGAGGACCCCTGTATGACAGGACCCCGCCGGGCAACCCGTTACCCCGTATTGAGCGGGGCCGGGGGTCCGGCGCACTGAGCGTCGGGCCACGTGGAAGAAAATCACATCAAAAATTACCCCAACCCCAAGGTGGTGTCGTCCGTGCCGAGGGGGGTGAGTGGCTGGTGGGAGACCAGTCCCAAGCGGGCAGGGGAGCGCATCCCAAAATGCATAATTTACAATGGAACTTGGAGAAAATTCAAAACGTCCCAGGGGGTATCAGTCCCCCCCCCCCCCCGTAGGACCGCGCGAGGCGGCTGCGGGCAGCTAGACGTATCTGGGGCTGGCTCACCCGAGTTCCGCCATTTCTTCTTCGACATACGAACCCGTTAAGAGCGGGCCGTCGCTGGTATCCGGGCCGGTTGGCGGTAATGCGACCGAGGCGACAGTGGGCGAACATAAACCTCCGACGGTGGCTCCCGGGCCTTCGGAGTGTAAGAATGCTTCCGGACAAAGAAGAAGTAAGAGGTTGGTGCAGAAGGCACAAACTGGTGGAGGTGAGGGCAGCGATGCCATCAGTACAGAAGGAATGATGACTCGCAGCAGATCGCGCAGCGGCTCGCGTAGCGAATCGCGCACAGATAGCGCAAGGATCACTCGCAATAACACCTGCGGCAAGAGTGCGATATCGAATAAGGAGCCTGTGATGGTGACTCCTTATGGGAATTCCCGAACCACTCCTCCCCAACATCCTAAGGGAGAGAAGAGAGCAGTCGAGGAGTCCTCCTCGATATCGTCAGCTGAGTCGGTCATCGCGATGGCCATCATCTTCAGTCGATAGCTCTGTATCGCGTAGCTCTAAGCCGCGCAAAAAACAAAAACGACGGAAGTGTGGGTCTGGCAGCTCGGACTCAGACACCATTGAAAGAGACAGAGTCGATGAGCAGCCGGCGATGCCTGGTGACGGGAGTAGACGCGGACGCGGGCGTCCTCCGACTACCGGAGAGTACGTCAGGCTTGCAAAAGCCAAACGCGCGCTCATCGAGGCGGAAAAACTGGAGCAACAACTTCTCCAGGATCGGGAAGTTGCTACGATGGAGCAAAAGGCGCACGATACGCGTGTTGCCTACTTCGCTAGCTGCTCCAACCTGAATGAGAACACTAGTGCAGATCCACCAACGACCGCCCTTGACATTGAGGAGGTTGTGATATCCGACTGCACGGTTATCAGAGAGGTGGCTCGTAAGTCATCTCACCTCAGCGGCTCCTATCAGAAGGCGCTCAAGCGGGCAGCTGAGTCCATACAAGACTGTTTTGGTGCGGTGACCAAAAAAACCATATCAGACGACACACGAGCCCTAAAGGCAGAGAATGAGAGCCTTAAACAACAGCTGTCTGAGCTCCGCAAATGCGTTTCAGAGTTGACGGCTGAAGTTAAGGCACTCAAAAAATCGAGGAATACTATCTCGCCACAGCGACAAGAGGACGTCATTGCCTCCTCCCCCCGAAAGAGATCCGCCGCGGTTATTAGAGGAACCGCTCCGGAAACAGAGCCGGCAATGGAAATTGACCCACCCCAAACCTGCTTTGCGGTAGATCGGGAACCTAACGACGACTCCCAAACTATGGAAGCTAAGCTCAAGCGCTGGCTTGGCACAGTGTTAAACGCCCGCTTCGAGGGTCTCGAGGACCGTCTCCTACCAGCGAAGAGACTGAGACCTCCCCTTGCAGCGGACAAGAAGTTGGCTGCTGGCGCCAGTGCAACAGCTTCTTCTTCAAAGGCCGGGACCGCAAAAGAGCTGGTCAAAGATCCTGCGGTAAAAAAGCCCAAGACCTCTACAGGGGCCTCGAAAAAGGCCAAAAATCCTCCAGCAGCCGTAACTGACTCCCGGAACAAGCTTGCTGCGTCAGCACCAACCCAACAGGCAGATCTGGTCGAGTCCGAATGGACTACAGTTAGGAGGAAACGTAGGAAGGGAAGGAAGTCCAAGGCGGCCACGCTTGCTGAGCCATCTCCTGAAGCCGCCAGGACGTCCTCTTATGCTTCGGCTATAAACTCAAGGTCGACGCAACAGCGGAAAGAGATCACATCTGCTTCTACACCGAAACAGCCAAAGGCAGCAAGTAAGCCGAAACTGAACCCCCCAAAATCTGCGGCAGTGATTATCAGCTTGAATCCAGCTGCCGCGGAGAAGGGGGTCACTTATGGAGACGTGCTGAGCCGTGCTCGAAAACAAATACACTTAGATGAACTGGAGCTCGGCAAAATAACTTGCCGGCAAACAGCCGCCGGCGCCCGGATTATTGAAATCCCGGGCACTGAGACTAATAAGAAGGCCGACCTCCTTGCAAACAAGCTTAAGGAGATACTCTCCGATGTGGCTAAAGTAGTCCGGCCCTTGAAATGCGTTGAATTACGCATCACAGGGCTGGATGACTCTGTAGAGTCAGAGGAAGTCGCTCTGGCGATTGCCAAAAAAGGCAATTGCGACAGAGACCTTATTAAGGTCAGCGAAATTCGAGATGGGCCTGGCGGCCTGGGGACCGCTCTAGTACAGTGCCCAGTTGCCGCCGCAAAGGAAGTGCTTGAAGCTGGTCGGATCCTTATCGGGTGGAGCTCAGTACAAATTAAAATGCTGGAGCCGCGCCCGATAAGGTGCTTCCGATGCATGGGGACTGGACACACTCGAAGGTTCTGCCCTTCCTTCGTGGATAGGAGTGGACTTTGCTTCAGATGCGGGAAGGCTGGGCATAAGGGCTCTGAATGCAGCGCAGAGCCCCATTGCGCCGTATGCACTGCAGTAAACAGGCCTGCAGGGCATGTCATGGGTGAACGAAAATGTAGTCCCCCCCAAACCAAAGGTAAACTGCCAGGCAGGCCAATGCCCAACGCTGAAGTCACGCTCACTTCGGGCGAGCGTGTGGAGACTGTGATGGAAACCTAATGGATCCAGGTTTCCATCACAGTTTTTTACAGGGTAACCTAAATCATTGTGCCAGGGCTCAAGACCTGCTGCAGCAAGTCCTGGCAGAATGGACAATAGACGCCGCAGTAGTTGCGGAGCCCTACTTTGTTCCCAACCAGCTAAACTGGGTGGGTGACAGTGCAGGCTCCGTTGCAATCGTCTTCCGACGATGCTCGGGGTTTAGGCCCCCCTCTGTTCTGGAGAGAGGGCCCGGCTATGTTGTGGTAAGATGGAGTGGGCTCGCTATCGTTGGTGTCTACTTTTCCCCGAACAGGCCTCTCATTGATTTTGAGGCCTTCCTAGGGGTCTTAGGCGCTGCCATTAGGCGGACCGCTCAATGTCAAGTTCTTTTCCTCGGCAATCTTAACGCCAAGTCGGTGGTCTGGGGCAACCGGGCTACTGATATGCGCGGACAGGTTGTCGAGGCATGGGCTGCAGCGGCAGGTCTCTCTCTCCTGAACAGAGGTCGAGAGCACACATGCGTGCGTCATAATGGCGGATCGATTGTAGACGTTTCGTTTGCATCCCCCGCCCTAGCACGCAGAGTTAACAATTGGAGGGTAATAACCGACGTGGAGAGTCTCTCGGACCATCGCTACATTCGGTTCGAGACTCTCACCCGGCAAACCCTTCCCTCACCTGGAGTTAATGGCCTCTTCCCACGCTGGACACTCAGCCGTCTGGACAGAGAGCTGGCAGTGGAGGCTGCCATTGTCCAGCGCTGGTGTTCTGCACACATGGATGGGCCAGATGTAGATGATGCGGCTCACCGACTTCGTGATGCGTTTACAGAAATCTGTGACGCATCAATGCCGAGGTCACGCCCACCACGTGATCGCCGCGAAGTGTACTGGTGGTCCCAAGATATTGCCGATCTCAGGGCCACCTGCACCTCGACTAGGAGAGCCTATACCCACTACCGCCGCAGGAGGAACCGTGATGAAGCAGCAGAGGAGCAGCTCTACAACACGTATAGAGAGTCGAAAAAGGCCCTGCAGACGGCCATCGCCAAAGCCAAAGAACTGGCCCGCAAGGAAATGCTGCAGGGCCTTGACCAGAACCCGTGGGGGCGTCCTTACAAAGCTGCACGAAACCACCTCAAGCAGCGTGGCGTACCCCTCACGGAGTCCATGGACCCCGAGCTGCTAGGAAGAGTGATGGTGGAGCTGTTCCCGTCGGATACCAACTTTACTCCCCCTCGTATGGCGCCGCCCCGCACGACACCGTCTGTGTCTGATCCCGGCCCACCTCTCAGAGAGGATGAATTCGCTGTTGCAGTAGCCCGCCTCAGGGCCAAAAAGACAGCACCCGGATCCGACGGAATACCAGGCAGGGTGGTGCACCTGGCCATTGGCCAACTGGGTGACAGATTAAGGGAACTGCTCGATGCGAGTCTCCGCGTTGGCAGATTCCCTAAAATCTGGAAGGATGGGGCACTTTGCCTCCTGCTAAAACCTGGCCGCCCCATAGACTCTCCTGCGGCATACCGCCCTATTGTTCTGCTGGACGAGGTGGCTAAGGTCTTCGAGAAGATTTTGTCCTCTCGTCTCGTCCAACATCTATCTGAAGTTGGTCCGAACATCTCGGACGCCCAATACGGATTCCGCACTGGTCGGTCAACGATTGATGCGTTGTTCGACTTAAGGAGTCACGTGGCGGAGGCCACTGAAAGGGGTCATGTGGTGCTGGCGGTGTCTTTGGACATCGCCAATGCATTTAATAGTCTCCCCTTCGGCACAATCATGGAGGCCCTTAACCATCACAGGGTCCCTCCGTACCTGTGCCGAATCCTGGGAGACTATTTAAATGGCCGAGAAATTCTCTGCCCCAATAGGGACAGGCGTATTGAACGCTATCCCATGTGCCGTGGCGTTCCACAGGGGTCTGTTCTTGGGCCCTTGCTCTGGAACGTCGGGTACGACTGGCTCCTCAGAGGCGCTCTTCCGACGGGGGTGCGCCTCTTTTGCTATGCTGACGACACCCTCGTTACAGCAAGGGGAGCCAGTCTGGCTGACGCGGTTTGCCTAGCTTCGGTGGCGAGTACGCTGGTCGTTGACCGTATATCTTTGCTGGGCTTGAGGGTCGCCTTAAGCAAGACTGAGGCTATTGTCTTCCATGGGCCCCGTAGAAGGCCCCCCGCTGGAACATCTATCACGGTGGGCGGTGAGGTCATTCTATTGAGGCCCCACCTTAAATACCTAGGGCTTACCATCGACGGTAGGTGGGGCTTCGACGAACACTTCCGTTCGTTGGAGCCTAAACTTCTGGGTGCAGCTGATGCACTTGGGCGCCTCCTCCCTAACGTAGGAGGCCCGAGCGCCAGCTGCCGACGCCTCTACGCGGGAGTTATTCGCAGCATGGCACTGTACGGAGCCCCAGTCTGGGCTGACGCTCTCAGTGCCCGCGCAGTAGCATCACTGCGACGTGCACAGCGCGCCATGGCGCTGAGAGCCATTAGAGGATACCGTACGGCCTGCGCCATCGCCGGCACTCCCCCGTGGGAGTTAGTAGCGCATGTACTGGCAGCAGCCTACCGTGTGCGGGTTGACGTGAGGGAGGGAACCCAAAGGTTGGCTCCAAGGGAGCGGGTCGCGGCTCTAGAGGGGGCGCGAGAAGAGATGTTCCGCCTATGGCAAGAGAGCCTGGGTGAGCCGGCCTCCGGAACTCTTAGGAGAACTGTAGAGGCGTTGCTCCCCTTGCTAAAGTCATGGGCGGAAAGAAAGCACGGGTCGCTCACGTACCATCTGGTGCAGAACATTAGTGGCCACGGCTGCTTTGGCCGTTACCTGCACCGGATTGGAGGTGAGCCTACTGCTGAGTGCCACCACTGTGGTGCTGCTGAGGACTCAGCACAGCACACTCTTGATGACTGTTCTGCCTTTTCCTCGCAGCGTAACACGCTGGCTTCGTACGTTGGCCCCGACCTCTCTCTCCCATCTTTGATCACAAGGATGGTTGAGAGTGAGGAGGCCTGGAATGCAGCAAATTCCTTCTGTGTGATGACCTCCACACAGAAGGAATTTGCTGCATTCCAGGCAGCAGAGCGGGTCAGGGAGGATGACCCATTAGCAGACCCTTGCCGTCGTAGGAGGCCAGGACGAAGGAGGCGACGGTTCGCTCGCCTTCTTCCTCCTGACGGTTACCAGCGGGACGCGGGCCCGGGAAGCCCGAGTCCTGCATTGCACAGGTCACCGTTAGTCGATGATGCTCCTAATGCCCAGGAGCATCGCCGGCCTTCCCATTTTGGGGAGGTGAGAGGGGCTCGCCATAGGCGAGCAGACGCTGATGAGGTTATGGAAGTGTCCGAAAGGGTTCCCATGGCCTTGTCCGGTGACGAGGCGTCCCTCCCCGGTGTGTCCTCCTCGTCTGATGACGGGGGGGATGCGGTGGTGATGGACGTGCTCGTGCCAAGGTGTATGTGAGGGGGCATCGTTGGGTTTTAGTCGGTAGGCCGAGGTTTCTAGATGGCACTCTGCCTTCAGTGACCTCGGAGAGTCCGACATAACCCCGCGTTTTCCCAAGCGCGAGGTATGCGTAACGCATTTCCCAACGTAAAAAAAAAAAGGCCGGCAGTGCTAGCAAAATGCCACGGCCCAAGAGGTCGCGAGCTCGAAAATAACCTAACGTTTTTAACAATGTAGGCACTTAAAAAATATTATTTTTTATTCATATAATTAAAAACAACTAAAGTGAGACACAACTAAAGACCATATACAAATTCAAATTAATCATCTAGATTTCAACACATTCAAAATAAAAAAACCTATCCAAATCCCCATCCAAAGAATTTGCCACGTGCCTCAGATGGTATAGTTATGCCACTGACCTAACATCTACGCATCAGCCCCCTTTTCTCAGAACTGTTCAACAAAAAAATTTATTTGACATTAAATATATATTAATTCTCAACCACAATCAAATATCACCGGTGAAAGACTTTTCGACAGTACAATAAGTAGTTTCAAAGATTACTGACCATAAATAAACTTCTGGCACTGCTATGACTGACAAGTTTTCACAGATAAGTGTGTGGCTTCTGCACAAGGGTCTGATACAATCTACAGTACAATGCGACTCGTTACCACAGGACAAAATCGATCTGGAATGTTGCCCAGCAATCTAAAAATACATCGCAGTCAGACTTGACGCAGGAGGGCAATGACGTCAGAATGCAAACGACCTACAACAATGTTAATATTCCGATAGGTGCTAAGTATAAGCTACTACAGTTCAGCCGCCGAAAGAATACGTTTTTGACATGACAATGCCTGTCAGATTTAAAGTCTATAGGGTACTACCCATCATCATCATCATCATTTCAGCCAAGAGACGCTCACTGTTGGACATAGACCTCCCCCAAGGATTTTCATAACGATCGGTCCTGCTCCTCCCGCATCCAGCGGCTTCCCGCGACCTTCACCAGATCGTCCGGTCCACCTTCCACCACCGGTCAACGCTGCGTCTCCCGGCACGCGGCCGCCCACAGAACACAACCTCTTTTTGTGTTCTGTGCTGTCACCACTCGACGACCTTTCCACCCCAACGGTCGTCAGTCCTGCGAGCGATGTTTTCTGCCAACTGCTACTTAAGGTTTGCAATTCTTTGGGCTTTGTCGATAACTCAATTCTTCTGCAGATCTCAACATTTTTGATGTGATCACGCAAAGAGACTCCGAGCATAGCCCTTGTTCCTTAGCTTATATACATCCTTCAACGCAGCTGTTAACAGATTCGGCGATTTAATATCGTCACCCCGCCCCGTCTCACACCGTGCTGATTTCGTACTGGTTTCGAGTTTTGGTCCTGAAGGCGGACCGATATGGTGGCGTTTTAGTACAATAACTGCAACACTTGGATGTACTGATAGTCTATTTGGCACCTCTGGAGTGACTTAAGCACGGCCCAGGTCTCGACAGATTCGAGGGCTTTGTCATAGTCCACAAACGCCAAGCGTAGTGGCAGATTCTACTCCTCGGTCTTCTGTAGAACCTGCCGCAGCGTATCAATATGGTCTATGGTACTGCAGCCTTTTCGGAATCCGGCTTATTCGGGAGGCTGGATGTCGTCGAAGCGTGCGAGACGATTCGTGTTGAGCCTCGAGAACAGCTTGGATACATGACTCAGGGGCCGTACTCTTAAAATCGACAACGATAATATCGGATTAGCCCTACTAGTCTAAGAGGTCACGGGATTTTTCATAACGATCAAAGATACGGTTAGATTTATTTTTATAGTTTGTAGAGTAGTCCCCTAATGTGAATGATGTTGGTCTGCCTGCTTTCAGTGGTTGCAACTTCGAGTTATAGAGCTTACAAGAGGCTTCATTGTTGCGAAAAAAAAACGATCAGAGAAATGGTCAGTTTTAGTACATATTCAAAGTATGGCGTCTCCACAGATGAGACATGTTGGTCTGGCGGCTCTCAGTGGTTGCATTTCAGAGTTATGATGCGTGCAAGTCACTGCATTGTTGCGAAAAAAAAACGATAACAGAAATGGTCAGTTTTAGTACCTATTCGAAGTATGGTATCTCCACAGGTGAAACGAGTTGGGCTGCCTGCTCTCAGTGGTTGTATTTCAGAGCTATCATTGTGTACGCAATACCCTTATTTGTGGAGAAAGCCTAAAAAATATCCAAAAACGTGACAATCGGCGGATCAAATGCTCATTGACCGCTGCTGTCGTGTCTCGACTTGACACATACAGTGCACACTCCTCCCCCCGCGCCCGGCCCCTGTCTGTGAGCGTGGAACAATCGCGGTGGGAGGGTGCGCTTGCGCTCGTTCGGTGCTTTTAAATACAATTCAACCGTTACTTGCATTTTTACAATAATGTCGAAAATAAATACTTTTTTTATGGAACGCGTTACGCGTATGAACATCCCAAAGTATATTACGATCTAGCCTATTTTACGGCTAATAAGTACATAATTTAATTCGATCTTAATTTGCTAGAGATAAACATGTCTCTAAGAAGTGTCCATTAACATGTTTTTTTATTGTCTCTATTAAGGCACCGCTACTAATTCAGTTATAGTTGCAACACTGACCCTACATTGTACTAAATTAAAACTTATTTTTTATCACTCCACTTCATTACACTAGATCAGATGGCTTTATCCGTTTTAGTCTTCTTTTCTTATTTGTTTGGTCAAGAAGCTAGACAGCCTCCAAGTTCACATGGTTTTGAAGACTTTTTTGGTGAGCTTCGGCGTATTTTTTTATGAAGCTATAGCTATAGCTACGAACTCTGTTTTAAGATCCCGAAGGAGGTCGTCATTTCTTACATACCAGAGAGCATTAGCGATGCCCCTCAGCACCTTATCTGAAATCTTTGGATGATACACCTGTTGGTCTGAGCGGTACAGCCCCGTAGCTGTATTCCACAAGTCCACACTGGCATGAGGACTTGACGATATAACAATAGTTTGTTAGCTATTTTCAAGGGGGAGTCTCTTCCTATTAGCCAATACATGTCTCTGTATCGTAGATCAAGCTGTTCTCTCTTTTTCTTGACGTGCACCATCCAACCTAGTTTCACATCAAGAGCCATTCCATGATATTTGGCAGTGTTCTCATATGGTATAATTCGTCTGTTAATGTAGATAGGGTGATATATTTTCTGTTTGTTACTAAAATCGATGTGTACAGACATGGATTCATTCAATTTTATCCTCCATTTCTTTGTCTAGTCATAGATCTTCTCTACAGCATTTTGAACCTTTTCTGCTGCTTTCTCATGAGTATCACCGATACCCATGATTGCAGTGTCATCAGCAAAAGGTGCAATGGTGTTATTTTTCGGTTCTGTTATATCACAAGTGTATAAAAGGTATAGGATCGGACTTAAAACACTACCTTGCGGAACTATTTTGGCGGGCTGATATTACTTTTGATTTCATTCCAAACTTCTCTCGGGGTAACTTGCTTAAGTTCCACTTGAGACGGCTTGAATTTCTCCTATTTCGCATTTGGAATCTTCATAGTGTCATAGCCTTTCTTTGACAATAACAGCACTTCCAGCATGAGTTGTATTGTCTGGGTGAAGAGCATGATACACTTTGTACCCCCTGAACATGACAAGGAACGATTTGTAAAGTGTGTTAGCCTATCTTAGGCAAAAGTACGTACGTGGAAAGTCGCAGAAAAGTCGGATTAAATTTAATGATTCCAAGTCTGTACACATCGATTTTAGTAACAAACAGAAAATGTATCACCATATCTTCATTAAGAGACAAATTATACCATATGAGAACACTGCCAAATATCTTGGCATGACTCTTGATGTGAAAAGTCGGATAAAATTTAATGATTCCAAGTCTGTACACATCGATTTTAGTAACAAACAGAAAATGTATCACCATATCTTCATTAAGAGACAAATTATACCATATGAGAACACTGCCAAATATCTTGGCATGACTCTTGATGTGAAACTAGTTTGGAAGGTGCGCGTCAAGAACAAGAGAGAACAGCTTGATCTATGATACAGAGACATGTATTGGCTAATAGGAAGATAGTCCCCATTAAAAATAGCTAACACACTATTGTTATATCGGCAAGTCCTCATGCCAGTGTGGACTTATGGAATACAGCTACGGGACTGTACAGCTCAGATAAGAATAAAGATTTCAGTATAAGGTTCTGAGGGGCATCGCTAATGCTCTCTGGTAACTTGCATCACACATCATGGTCCATGGGGTAGTAGCAATACGAACCCAAGAGGTGAGTTTTTGCATGATTTCATGCTTTCTAGGAATTTGACGGTGCTTAATGAGGGACACAGTCCCACATTCATCACGGCAGCCCGAAGTGAAGTCCTAGACATTACCCTCTGTACGTCGCGCTTAGTGAAATTCAGGGATGGCACGTCTCGGAGGAGGCTTCACTATCCGACCACAGGTACATTAGATTCGACATAGCAGCTAAGCTTGACAAACAAATCGAATCCTATCGTAATCCTAGGCATACAAACTGGGAGGGCTATCGGGAGAGCCTGAAACAGAGCCTGGGGACGATACCAGCCGTGAAAACAGTAGAACAACTAGAATATGCGGCAGGGGCAGTATCCACAGGCATCTTAACAGCCTATGAGAATAACTGCCTCTACACCACCAGGAAAACTAATCGTAAAGTGCCCTGGTGGAACAGCAAATTGCAATTGGTGGAACAGCAAATTGCTTAGGCAAAAAGCCCGCTCTCGCTTTAATAAAGCAAAAAGGGATGAGAATTGGGAAGCCTATTCTCGGACCCTAACGGGGTTCAATAAAGAGTTAAGGAGAGCAAAAGGAGATCTTGGGGTAGGTTCTGTGACATGATCAATAGCACAGTCCATGCCGCAAGGATACACAAATTGCTATCCAAGGCGCATCCTTCCCACATTGGCTTGCTTAGGAAGCCAAATGGGACTTTCACGTGCGACGCAAAGGAGACCTTAGAACTCCTAGCCCAAGTGCACTTCCCGGACTCGAGGGTAGATGAATCATCCGAGGAGCTGCGGTCACTCTCCAGGCCTAGGCCGAAAGTGGATGATTGGAGAAAAGCCTCTTTGATTATCGGCCCTTAACGGGTGGCTTGGGCTATTAACAGCTTCAAGCCATATAAGACTGCAGGCGAGGATGGCATTTTCTCGGCCCTACTACAACAGGGTAAGAATATCCTCCTCCCAGTCCTAGTGAGGATCCTCAGAGCTAGTTTAGCATGGGGGTACCTCCCAAGTCTATGGACAAAGGTCAGGGTTATATTTATTCCCAAAGGAGGGGATAAAGATAGGTCCCAACCGAAGTCCTACAGACCGATCAGCCTATCCTCTTTTCTCTTGAAAACCATGAAAAAGGTAATCAACCTATATGTAAGGGAAACGCACCTGGCAGGCGACCCCCTACATTTAAGGCAACATGCCTACCAGAAAGGAAAGTCAACGGAAACTGCCTTAATCGATCTGACCGATAGACTTGAACAAGCGCTCGAAGATAAAGATTTCTTTATCTTCGAGCGCTTGTTCAAGTCTTTCGGTGTGCCTTTCTGGATATTGAAGGTGCCTTCGATAACACCCCAACAGGAGTTATTGTACGATGTCTGCAAAACCGCGGCATCGATCAATTAATAATCTCTTGGATAGAGGCAATACTCACAACGCGAACAGTGAAAACCACGCTGTTGGACTGCACATTAACCGCCAGGGAGACTAGAGGGAGTCCCCAGGGTGGGATGGTTTCTCCACTGCTGTGGTGTCTGGTCGTTGACTGCTTTATCCAGGAGTTGAACAATGCGTACCTTCCCACTCAAGGATACGCAGATGACCTGGTGGTCCACATAGTTGGAAAATGTCCTTCAACTATATCAGGTCTCATGCAACTCGCTCTTAATAAGATCGAACAATGGTGCCGCCAGGTGGGGCTGTCTGTGAACGCCAGCAAAACCATAATAGTTCCTTTCACTAGGAGGAGGAATTTAGACGGCCTCAAGCCTCCTAAACTGTTTGGAAGAACTATTGAATTCTCTCAGAATGCCAAATACCTTGGGATCCATCTGGATCAAAGACTTAACTGGGGTATACGTATAGGCAACATAATCAAGAAGGCCAAAGCAGCGCTAGGTATCTGCCGTAGGCTAACCAGCTCCAGGTGGAGACTGAAACCTAGTCACCTTCTCTGGCTTTACACCGCTGTGGTAAGACCTATGGTTAGCTACGGGTGTATAGCTTGGTTTAAGCAGACTGCAGTAGGGACCACCATAAAGGCCCTGGAAAGCCTGCAAAGATGTGCCTGCTTGATGATTACGGGGGCTATCTCATCTTCTCCCATCCTTGCAATGGAGGCTATCCTGAACCTCCCACCACTCCACCTGTTCATACAGGGGGAGGCTAGGATGGCAATGCTCCGAGCTGTGGAGGGAGGCAGATCGAGATGGAAATCCCAAACCATGAGGAAGCTACAGGGCAGCCTAATGGTTAATCCTGTCATGGCAATGCCAGCCGATGCCATGATTGAAACTTTGGAGTTCAAGAAGAACTACAAGGTCATGATTCCTAATAGGGATAAATGGGACAAGCAAGTCCCTGAGCCCTTTAGGAAAGCTAACCAGATATGGTACACTGATGGCTCTAGAAAAGAGGGCCAGTCAGGTGCAGGTGTCTTTGGAGGTAGTGCGAAATCCAGGAGAACCACGTGCCTGGGTGCATATGCCACCGTACTCCAGGCAGAAATGTATGCCATTATCGACTGCGTTCACGTAAACATGTCGAATGAGGGTAAGAACATCCTCATCCTGTCAGACAGCCAAGCTGCTCTAAAAGCGCTTGATGCTGTAGAATTCAAGTCCAAAATCATCTTAGAGTGCACGAAGGCCTTAAATGAATTGGGGACCAGGAACTCGGTAATGATTGGCTGGGTTCCAGGCCACTCCAATATCTGAGGCAATGAAATTGCCAACGAACTGGCGAGGGCTGGTTCCGAGAGCGCTCTCATAGGACCAGACCAGCTTGTGGCATTTCGAGGGGGATTAAAAAGAGAGTCCTCAGAGATTGGGTACAAACACAAGCCCGACTCCAGTGGGCCCATTCCCCTGGACTACTGCACTCGAAATTGCTCATTAGGGAATTTTCACCCGGAGTCGCAATACAAAACCTCCAACTAAGCAGGGGCCAATTAAGGGCGCTCACTAGAGCCCTAACTGGTCACTGCAAACTCATCAAACATCTGCATAGAATGGGCCTGACTAATGTTCCCACGTGCAGATTTTGTGGTGAGGATGATGAGACACCATTTCACATTCTTTGTGAATGTCATGCTCTCATCCACACAAGGAGCCGAGCTCTGGGTGGACCTAGTCTGCCACCACATGATGCGAAGGCTCTGTCTCCAAAGAAGGTTATTGGCTTTTTCAACGCCGCGGGCCTATTTGGAGACCTTTAAAATAGAGGGGTCGGCCACAATAGATGTACAGGTCGCAGTGGTCCGCTGGGGGACGCCCCTCCGTCGCCCCTAGTATCCCCTCGAACTCCAGATAGATAGATAAAATGCTCTCTGGTATGTAAGAAATGACGACCTCCATCGGGACCTCAAAACAGAGTTTGTTGATAGCATCATAAAAAATACGCCGAAGCTCACCAAAAAAGACTTCAAATCATGTAAACGTGAAGGCTGTCCAGCTACTCGACCACACAAAGAAAAAAAAGATGACTAAAACGGATAAAGCCATCCGATCTAGTGTAATGAGGTGGAGTGATAAAAAATAAGTTTTAATTTAGTACAATGTAGAATCAGTGCTGCAACAATAACTGTGAATTAGTGGCGTCGCCTTAATAGAGACAATAAAAAACGTGTGAATGAACACTTCCTAGAGACATTTGTATCTCTAGCAAATTAAGATCGAATTAAATTATGTACTTATTAGCCGTAAAATAGGCTAGATCGTAATATACTTTGGGATGTTCATACGCGTAACGCGTTCCATAAAAAAAGTATTTATTTTCGACATTATTGTAAAAATGCAAGTAACGGTTGAATTGTATTTAAAAGCACCGAACGAGCGCAAGCGCACCCTCCTACCACGATTGTTCCACGCTCACAGACAGGGGCCGGGTGCGGGGGGAGGAGTGTGCACTGTGTGTCTCAAGTCGAGACACGACAGCAGCGGTCAATGAGCATTTGAAAAATCCGCCGATTGTCACGTTTTTGGATATTTTTTAGGCTTTCTCCACAAATAAGGGTATTGCGTACACAATGATAGCTCTGAAATACAACCACTGAGAGCAGGCAGACCAACTCGTTTCACCTGTGGAGATACCATACTTCGAATAGGTACTAAAACTGACCATTTCTGTTATCGTTTTTTTTCGCAACAATGCAGTGACTTGCACGCATCATAACTCTGAAATGCAACCACTGAAAGCCGCCAGACCAACTTGTCTCATCTGTGGAGACGCCATACTTTGAATATGTACTAAAACTGACCATTTCTCTGATCGTTTTTTTTTCGCAACAATGAAGCCTCTTGTAAGCTCTATAACTCGAAGTTGCAACCACTGAAAGCAGGCAGACCAACATCATTCACATTAGGGGACTACTCTACAAACTAACCGTATCCATGATCGTTATGAAAAATCCTGTCACCTCTCAGTCTATACTCTAAACTCGCTATCGTTGGCGTTATCGTTGTCGTCGTCGGATCCATCACTACATAATATAAATGCTTAGATCTTTAAAACTACGCAACGGATTTTGGTACGGTTTGTTTTAATAGATAGAGTGATTCAAGAGGAAGGCTTATATGTATAATACATGCATAGTATAGTAGAGAAACCCTGATAATTTTAGACGTTTCTAATGTGATGTCGTAAATAAACACTTTTTTTTGCGCTTAGATTGCAAACGCTGGCTGAACTCTACGAGATAAATCAAAATAATTTACTACAGTATTGTACACCTTAAAAAGATCTACAAAAAAGTCCGCGATTGTATATATCTATCTCTTAGGGATAACCCACAATAACCCTTTTTTATCCTTTACTTTTTACGAGAAATAATGGCTTATTTACAAAGCGATTTTAAGCAATACAGTATTAATCCTTATCCAATTAAGTACCTTAAATACAATGTGCATTTAATATAGATCAATTTGGCCCTTTACAGCATGTAATATAAATCAATATTTTCGAAGATATTACAGATTTAAAATGTAGGGACGTGCGGACAATGCGGTTTCGGCGGTACCGGCCGGGGTCCGGCGGGCGGGCGGCGCGTGCCTATAAAGTACTAGCTTTCCGCTCGCGGCATGGCCTGCGTTATTATTGTTTTCCCGCGGGAATTTAAATTTTCCCGTAGGAAAAATAATTTTGTAGCCTATTTAAGCCCGAATAATAAATTTCATAGAAATTGGAGCAGATTTTAAATATTTTTCATTGAAACTTTCAACCCCTATTTTGAGAAATAGGGGTAACTCCAATAAACAATAAAACACGTGTTTAATGAAATATTTTTAAGAGCATGAATCTCAAGTTTTATCAAAATCGTTGCTAATTTAAATATTTTTCCATACAAACATGCAACCCCTTTTTCATCCCTTCAGGGTTAATTTTTTTAAATCCCTTCTTAGTGTGCGTCCGCATTTTGAATTAAAACCACTGTCCAAATTTCACGTTTCTACCATTAGCGGTTACGGCTGTGCGTGCGTCTATAGATGGGAACATCTCCTTTTATATAAGTATATAGATTGTCTAATGACAAAAAAGCTGTGAATGTTGTATTTATAAGTATACAACGTTTATATCAGCGGATATCAGCATTTATGTAAATTTTACTCCTAAGGGGGTAAAATAAGTAAGTTGAAAGTTTGTATGAAAGTCCTTATTTAATGGACTATTGATTAATAATAAATAAATACGTTTAAAAACATGAATAAATTATTCATACATATTTATACAGTTTTTAAATCTGTAAATATAATCCACCTTCCACGCGAGCAAAGCCGCGGGCAACAGCTAGTTTAATTATATAACTAATGTCTGAAAGCAAAATATAGGTATACCATTAAAATGGCTCCAACGCTTTTAATAAATAAAAGCTTTTTTTCTTTATAAACGATAACATTTAAAGATACTTTCGAGAAATAACGCATTATACACGGTTATTTTTTTATCATACTGGAAAATTTTAGAGGCAGCTCGGTAGACGCTAGACGACTCATATCAATAAAAAAAACATGTGGTTATATTTTTTAAAATTTATCCGCCAATAATATTAAATTATAGACATTGTTCTTGTTTACTACAAGATAAGGTAAGATTATGAATGAATAAAGCATTTACTACTACGGGCTTAGGAAAATGCGGCAACGTCGCATTATTAATTAATAATAATAATAATAATAATAATGTTTTATTATTTTCTCATCACAAAGGTAAGTAAAAAATAATAAGGTACATTATAAAAGATGATTAAATTACAATACCCTTGTGAGAGACTGGTGTCCATACTAGGGTAATCCCTGTGTGACGGATCGCCAGGCCCTCACCCTCGGACTAATGATCTTACTTATTTACTATGGTTCTCTGTCTCGTACCTATACTATTTAAAATATTTGTAAGAATTATTATTAGGTAGTTTTTTTTTTGCTCTAAATATTATAAACAAATTTAATAATGAAAACATTATAACAAATAAAAACTATACATCTGCATGCAAGAATGAATATGTGTATGTGCGTGCGTGCATGCGTGTGTGTGTGTGTGTGTGGGTGCGTGTTAGTATGTGTGCGTGCGTTAGTGCGTGTTTGTATGTATGAGCGTGTGCTTATGCTTACTCGTATGATATCATAAAAAAATGTCAAAACATTTTTTTATGATATCACTGTTAATAGATTCTCTGTACTTTTATAGTCTAAATTTAGAAGCCACTGTTGTAAGCGCTGTTTGCATTCTCGTAACGGAGATGAGTAATAGGACAGAATTGCATTTAATTTATTATATAGGTACCCTCCCAGAAAGCAATAGAACTTGCGTGAGAATCGTGTTTTGAAGTTCTCAGTAGTGCAAATGTTGTTTCGTCGTCTCCTGTTTTCTAAGGTTGGATCATATTGTACTGTAGAATGTTTGTAGAGAATTGTATGTAATATGAACAACTTACGAACGGAAAGAACCTCACATTGCTTATAAAGGTCGTTTGTAGGATAAATGAAAGGTAGGGATTTACTTACTTTCAAGACCGCCCTTTGAGCTCTTTCGAGCTGTATCATTGTTGTTTTAGGCACTCCACCCCAAACGGTGATGCAATATGTAAGTAGTGTCTGACAGAGCGCTACATATACCATTTTAATGATTTTGTAACTAGTTACATGGCGTAGATTTTTAAAAACAAAAATTAATTTACGAATCCTAGATGAAAGTAGATCAATATGATGATGAAAACTTAAGTTAGCATCTATCATCACCCCCAAATATTTAATCGTATCAGTTTTAATCAAATCGGGACATAAACAAGATTTACTAGTTTGAGGGCAGCAATGGGCTTTAATAGAAAGTGACTCTAGTTCTGGTATAAAATGTTTTCTCATAGAAAATGTAATGTACTTAGTTTTAGAAAGATTAAGTGTAAGTTTATTTTCCTTAAGCCATTTGATTACCTTGTTAAAGCCCATTTGTGCAAATTTAAATACTTCAGACCAAGTGTTAGCTCGGAATAAAAGCGCTGTGTCATCGGCAAAAGTAATGATCTTTCCATTAGATATATTAAGATCACAAAGACCATTTATGTATGTTAAAAATAGGGTGGGCCCAAGTACACTACCCTGTGGTACACCGTATTTTATAGGAAGATCATTACTACATAATTCGTCAACCTTAACTCTCTGATAGCGATCTGACAGGTAGTCCGCAAAAAGCTGTAATTGAACACCACGTATGCCCAGTTTTTCTAACTTGTTAAGTAAGAGTGGAATAGAGACCAAGCAAGATCAATCTACAACTCGTTTGAAATAAGAGTTATTATTGCATAGTGAAAGACAGAGACAGTCGGCGCTGGCGCCGAGCGTGGCCGAGCGCCGGCGGCGGCGTTTTGTTGTTTGCTGTCGCTTGTCGGCACGAGCCGGCCGGCTTTAGTTCGCCTTTGACCCCGCCGCGTGTGAACGTATTGCGATGTCGCGCCCGCGCCTGACGCGCGGCAATCGGGCGCATTCGGAATTTTAGTTTCAAGTTAACACATCTCGCGAATACACAGACCTTACTCCGGTAGACCGTAGACTTTACTTGTGAAGTGAAATTAAGTGTTTGGTGTAAGAAAGTGAATCCGCAAACGTAAGACTTGGAAGCGAAAACTGCATTTCGAGACGTTAAACACTAACCAAAGTGATACGTTGTTGTGGTCATGTATAGTTTTAAACGTGCACGACTATGTATGAGTTAGAGGACTTCCTTTAAATTTAGAACTCTTTTGTTATTAGAACTAAAGTTGATTTAAATTGTTTCTTAGGTAGTATTTAAAGTTGATTCCAATTTTTTAACTACGCCAAAACAACCTACCATAACCGTAATACCTACCTAGTACTGTTTGTTTTCTTTAAAAACTTTGTTTTGCCGGTCCTAAGCCCGTAAAGTAGGAAGGTGAAATTGTGATCAACTCAGTGATGACTTTGAATCGGCGACGTTGTTGCCAGTTCGCGTTCATTCAATGTTTTGCCTACAACTTCACTCAGTGTCCATACCAGTGCAGTATTTTTTGGATATTTTAGATAATAAATATCTAATTAAACAGGTGAGTAAATTTTATTATTAATGGTTAAATAATTCTTCTACCGTGTCCTGAAGCCACCCTTAAAATAACCAGGGTGATAAAAAAATAACCGTGTATATTTAAAAATATTAGAAAAAACTTCGGACTGTACTTGCAGTATTCTCTTCATTTTTTTATTTTAAAGCATTTAAATCAATAAAATTAAAAAATCCTTAATTAATTAGAAATTATTAATTTATTAAATAATTAGTGCTATTTGAGTACTTACGTATTATTACCGTAAAGCCTAAATATTATGAACAATAATATTGCAAAAATGTGCGTCCAGTTGACCTTTACTCGTAGCACGAAAATAGTAGAACATAATTATGACATAAATGGCATTTATATCAGGAGGGATGATTCGGTTAGGGATCTTGGTGTCTATTTAGACTCGAAGCTCATATTCTCGTCGCACATAGACCATATTGTTAACAAGGCATTTAGAAACTTAGGCTTTATCTACAGGGTAACCAAGGAGTTCACAGATGCGGCGTGTCTGAAGGTTTTATATTATGCGTATGTGCGAAGCATCCTTGACTATTGCAGTGTTATTTGGAACCCGCAATACATTATATATGATCATGCAATCGAAAAAGTACAGAAAAAGTTTGTGAAGCACTTAAATTATCGCGCTCGCTTTAAGTGTGATGATTATGAGCAAAGTTGCTCTAAGCACGGCTTATTACCGCTGTTTTTGCGAAGGCGTGTAACTGATATGTTGCTTCTACATGATGCATGTTCAGGCAAACTGGATTGCACAGACCTTGTTACTAGATTGTTGTCACTCAACGTACCATCTAAACCATAGATATAGAATGAAATAGATGGGCTATAAAAGCCGTCAAACATGAGGAAAAGAGATAAACTTATACACATTGCCAAAGGAAAGAAGAAGATGGCATCATTTTTTTTTGTCCTTGTCACCGTATATAGGTGAAACTGGTAGTGGGGATTGTTTATCACCAGCGTCTGGTGCTAAACAAATACGTGGAAGAAATTTGTTGTGTGAATTATAGCTTACTGTGTAATTATTTAACACTTTAATTAGTGTAATTGTGAACTATTTGAACATTTAAATCATGGTGCACTGCTCCGTTTTAGGTTGTAATAGTGATAGTGCTAGAAAACAGGAAAATATAACCTTTTACAGGTAAGACCTAAATTGTGTCAATAAAAAGCGCCAAAATTATTTTTTAAATTATAAATACAAGTTATATTGCAATATTTTTTCCTTCTACTATGGTTCTCAATCATATTATGGGATTAAACATGAAATTTCAAACTAAGTAGTAAGGTTATTGTTAACCTAACAAGCTAGGAATGTCGCCATACAATATGGCCACGTATACAGCCAACGCGTATAACATTTTGCCGGGTTATAATGATACCAGTTACGCTACGACTATTTTTCCTTGATACGTAGGTAATTTGTTACGTCAAAAGGAACTCCCATATTAGTTTCTGTGTTACATTAATATTGACATATTTAAGTATAAAATTTGTAGCATTTTAGATAACAAAGTTAATTCCTTTGAAGTGAGACTTTCCATTTGCTTGTTTGTCTGTATTTAACAGATTTCCTTCGGAGATAACTACTCGAAAACAGTTGGGTTAAAGCTACTGGTCGATTGAATTGGCAGCCAACTAAGCATACCCGAATGTGTTCTAAGCATTTTGAACAACAGTGGATTCAGAAAAACAAAAAAGGCACTTTTCTTAGGAGTGGTGCTATTCCTAAACTTTTTTTACAGATCAGTAACTTATACATATTATATCTACAAGGTACATACCCTATCAAGCCAAAACCTAAATTTATTTTTCACAAACCCAACTATTTTTATGGGGGATTTCGAAATTTATTTTACAGTTTTGGATTAACATGGGTAGGGTAGGTACCAAATCCTTTTCTACTATTTTGATATGGCCAAACATATTATTAATGGTTTGATTTTGGTCATTTTCTATTAATATAACAAGTCTGACCATTAGTACAGATACAGTTTAAAAATTTATTAATTGATATTTTTAATGTTGTAAAATTAGAACCTGCTTTTATTTTTAACCTGTATACATATTGTTTCAGGACGCATCGGTGTTGGATTTCGGTTCAAATTTGAATACGCCCCGAAAGAGAAAAATGCGGCTTCAAATGCTGGGTTTGAAACAATCAGCGAGGTCATCAAATAAAAAACTACGGCCAGTGCGTCAATCGCTTAGACGATTGGGAAAAAAAGTAGTCACACTTGAAAATGTGTAAAGTGATTTGAAGTGTAAGTTAATGATGCAAAATTAGTAGTTGGACATTTTAGATACTGTAGGAGGAACCAATAGAGATTTTCTGAAAAGATTTTTAGGAGTTGACAAAAGAAAGTATTCTGAACCTTTAAGGAAATTCGCGCTGTGCTTACACTTTTTAAGTTCAAAGGCATATGAGTTTGTACGTAAGCAATTTAATACGTGTTTACCACACCCAAAAACAGCTGGTGAGTGGCGAGGAGTAGACAGCCTCTAGAAAATGTTTGTGATTTATTAGCAATTTTGTGCCATAGCTAGTAATCTGGCTTAATCCAAATGAAATGTCATATCTCTACTTTGTCTGAATATTTAACAAGAACACATAGGATGTAGATATAGCTCTATGCACCGAACAAGTGTTTCTAATTAATTATATAGGTACTTGATAGAACATAATCTTCCTCAGAGATCTACAAATTGGTCTTGTCCTGCGCTATTTCCAAGTTGCCGCCAGCGGGGGCGTGGTTGGGGGTGGCAACACGGGCAACTAAGAATAACCAGCTATCTACATCGGCATCTTGCGTTCTTTGCCAGATCTTTTTCCACATTGTGAGCAAGCTTACCAACTTTGGGCTTTTAGCACCATATTGAGTGCGGTATCAGTAGTTCAATTCTTGAACTTACCCAGCCCAAGTGAATTTTTACCTGTATTGTAGTGAATTTTATCTGTGTAAGCCGAAGTCCTTCATTCGATGACAATAACGGTGCTATTGAAATATAATTTTAGAAAATGTTTATTTAAAATTTAATATTATACATTTTCTAAATCTTCACAAATATTTAGTAAATGTGTAAATATTGGATTTTAAATAAACTGCAGAGATAAAGAAAAAACAATGATTATTGCCCGCTGTATTCTTAATCGAGCGACGATCTTCGCAAGGTACCTAGCTGGCAAAAGCTGGAAGCGAGTGGTCGCGGATCGTGCTCAGTGGCGAGCACTTGGAGAGGCCTATCTCCAGCAGTGGACGCGTGTGGATGATGATGATGATTCCTAATATTTTTTCTTATATTTGTAAAGATGTTTACATAATAGCTTAAATAAATAATAGTAAAATGTTTTAAAACGAAATATACTCGAGTAAATCCGAAAAGTGTAGTTTTATTTAAAAGTGTAAATAACTTTAGACTGCGGCGAAGGTTGAATGAAGAATTGGGCGTTCATTAAAATGTCTCAAAAAAAATACGTAGATCAATCAACCCTACTTTATGTTTATAGTGGTAAAAGCCACTATAAACATAAAGTAGGGTAAAACTTAAAGCAACACTGGTATACCCATCTACTTTAGGCAGGTATGACGTCATCTATGTCTGTCCCTTACGGGTATACGGTCACGTCCTATCTATTCATTCTTTATCTAAGATCTAAACGTACCAGACATACAGCCCTATTTTACACACCAGTACCTCTACCATGAGTTGCCATCGATTGCACACTGTAGTTAACTACAGTCGCTAACGTGTTAACGCAGACGATATCGTTTTCGATAGTCACCGTACCATGAGTTACTTTTGCATTTACCTGACTTCGTAACCGTGCGTTTGCACTGACGAAACATCTACAAAAAAACATGTTTTTTAAACATGTTTCTGTCAATGTTTATGAACGCGTTTCCATTGTCAACATCCCAACAAGTTGCAAAACATGTTTTATGACTTTGACAGTCGAAATTGCGAACACAATCGTGGACAAATCCATAAAAAACGTTGACAGACAACAAGATTTGAGGCGATCCTAACGTTATCTGCAAGAAATCTTAGAATTTGTTCTGAATCCAACACGATTTTCGGCAGTGCGAACGCAAAAGCATACACAACAAGTTTTGAGATTTGTATCATACAACAAGTTGTAAAACATTACATGTTTTATGTTTCTCAGTGCAAACGCACGGTAACGTTAACTCGATAGTATAGTAAACGATACAAAGGATACAGACTACTTACAGGTAATTATTTGTTGTCGTCATGTTGGTAATACGCTATAATCCGTCCTCGCAAAAAGGTAGCTCAATTCGGTTTCTTACCATATTGTTATGAAAGATTTAATTTAGTCGGCTTATACGTCAACTTCAAATTATTTCATAGGTTATATTTTTAATCATTGTTTGATTACATTCATGAAAACTTATTAGTTTTATGTTAAAGAATAAGTTTTTATTAAATGTAGGCCATGTATTGATTTAATAATGATATAGACAAGCGCTCCATGGTTCCAGTTAATGGTGCAATTCATAAGAATATATAGTAAATATAGTTTAATTGTAAGTATTAACATTGTTGTGGTAAACATTGTAACAATTTTCCATTAAAAATAATCATTTTCTATGCTTCTATGGGTTTGTTTTTTAGTACCCATCTATTTAAAGACGTGGCTACACAAAGAGACCTATTGGATTGATAATTTAAATGTAAATAGTGCAATCCGTTATAATTGAAGGATTTTCCATTATAGCTAAATAATTTAACCAATTAATTTTTTCTTTCAGGCTTTAGATCACCATTATCTCAATTGTTCTCGACGGCCCACAGGAAAATATATATAATATTTGTTTAATTCAATAGAGTTGACAAATATGCTGAAAATTGATACCTGCCAAATGTAGTATTACAGGAGATATACAAATGCATAAGTGAGTGGGTGAATGAATAAAACTAAAAATGTTACTCCTTTACAGTATGAGTAATTATGATGAAGCATTTTATATAAAACTTAAAATAAAGCTGATGACGTCTGACGTCGGCCAATATTCATATAAAATACTTTACTTTTAGAATATTATGATTATCTATTATGGCTATAAGTGATGTTTAATGATATGTCTGTTGTTGCAGAAGTTTAAGTTCCAAAATTTACCTGGAATTACAGTCAAATGTCCAACCATAGAAATTACTGCACAAGAAAGAACCGGTACTACTGTTATTTATTATCATTCAATAATTATCATATTTTAGCAAACTTAATAGATGAAGAAATTTGTTTAATCGACACTATTATATTATTAAAATATATTCTATTGGTATTTTACTTATTTTGTATGATTACAAGTCAGTAAAATTATATTGCTGCCAAAATCTTAATGACAGTATGAAAGTATGCAGAGTCACAGCTACAAACTCACTGGATACTTTAGCAAACTGCATATTATTATGAGGTAAAATTAGGCTAAATGATCTAAGGGTAAAATACAGTGGGAAGTTAGTCTGAAAAATACATTGTTTGTATTATTATTTTATCATAACAGCAATGGTAGGGAAGCAATTAAAGAATATTACTATAAATGCATTGTTGACTGAAAAACTGAATTATTGTGTTCACATTACGACTCTTACATGGTTTTTGGGTTGGGCAATATATATCACCAACAAACCTGTTTTTTCATACCATCCACCTATTTGACATATGAATCAGAATAAATTCAAATATACAGAAGATTGTTTGTTTTATTTCATATTGTTTATATTCATTGAACAGCTCACAGGAAGTTATATTTATTAAGCACTTTGATACTGAATCATGCCCATATTCTTTTACGTAAGGTAATAACTTCTTTTACATAAGATGTAAAAGTAAAAATATAGTTTTATAGGAATGTTCATGACTGACCAGTCTTATAAAAAATGGACTATCTCCATTGAAAGATACTGTTTTTGATGCAAATTCTTAATGTTTATGTTAAATAACCAGAGGTACTAGGTCTTCTGTGTTATTGCAAAGCAGCAATGCTTTTCTGTTTTATATTGAAGGATACGAAATTTCAGGCTACTGTAACTGCATTCATAAGATAATAACCTACACCTTGTACACTTTGGTCATTAGAAGACTATAGTTGACTATGATCATCTAAGTAGTAGACTATTTGCTTGTTTGCCAACATTCTTGTGTAAAATATGCACAAATACAACAATTCTGTTGTTCTTTATATTAGATTCAGTATGAAATATAGACCTAGAATTTTATTGAAAATTAATATTTTTTGCTTTGTCAAAACAAGGAAATCCTACTTAGGTAAATAAATTAAAGAGTGGGCTCATGTAATTTATTTATTTTTGGTGTAAAAATGTGTTAACATCTTTTTATTAATCTACCAATAAAAAAATCATCAACCAATTTTTCCTTTTTAATGCAATCCAAACTATTGTGACACTGTAAAATCCAACTGCAGCTGTGGCAATAAATCAGTCCAAAATATGAAATGCTAAAACCGAAGGTCTTGGCTGCACCATTCTGTATTATCATCAATGCCACTCGATCAAATCATCCTCCGCCACTCATCCAAAATAAATGTAGCTGTAAAAAATAAAATCTTATAATATATGCACCTTTTTAAGTTTTAACTGACTTCAAAAAAGGAGATGTGTTGACTGAATCATTTTTTTAAAATATTATGTTCACTGATTACTCCGCCAATTGTGGACCGATTTTCAAAATTCTTTCTTTTTATCGATAGAGGGATCCTGGAATAATGGAAGGAAATACTTAAATTACAGAGGCACATCCAACATATTTAATTTTTTTCTGACGATATTTAGGTAAGTAGGTACCTATTTGCATCTGATAGTCATCATATCATGTTACTGAGCTGATGATGATGGAAGGTTTCTGGTAGGTGACGAGTTTGGGAATTTTACTAAAAATATTGAAATATTTTTTTTTTCAAAAAAAATTTAACCTGCTCCAAAACACCAAAAGTCTTAATTAAATACAAGAATACATACAATTATTATCACATTTTTATATTGAAGTTGGTGCCAAACTTTTCAGGTGATATTGCTTGGCACCGACTTCAATATAAAAATGTGATATTGTATGTATTCTTATATTATTTATGACTTTTTGGTGTTTTTGAAGTCAGTTTTATTCTTTGTAAAAAAATTAGGTATACCTATTACCAATAGCTTTTTATTAGAGAAACAACTCTAAGAAGTTATTTAAAAAAGTTATTAAGGTTTATAATATAGAAAATAAAATGCAATTCTTTACATTTGAGGGTGTAAGAATGTTTTACCTCTCTACACAGTGACAATGATTTTTAACCACAATTCTTTTTCCATTTGACTGGCTGTTATATCCAGCTAATTCTTTGCTTCTTCATTGGACTTGTTGCACGCAAGTATGGATGTGGCATCAACAGTCCCATTTATGGATAATCTGCAAGAAATGTTTTGTAAATAAAATGTTATAGAATAGGTATTTTAACACTTTGATATAGACTATTTTTAATTTCTTATCAGCTTGTCAAACAATTCCTTAACTTCTGGGATGCCTTGTAGTTTATTGAATGTGTTATTTTGCCATACATAAGGATGACATTTTGTTTTGTTATTTCCAAAAATCCAAGTTTTGCATTTACCTACTGAAGGGGTCATACGAAGACAATCGGAATTATTACCCATATATTCACTTCAGTTGTCATAAAACAGTATTATACACTTAAGATACCTTAGATACCTCTATGATCATAAAGCTATTAAGATCAAAACAAAATTGTATGTAACTTTTTAAAAATGATAATTTGATTTTGAGGTTACTTACTTAAACTCTGTATAGCTTTCAGTTTCAAGTCTGTATTTGCTTTTAAACACCAATGCTGAAATGCTTATTTATAATACCTACTATAATTGGCACAAATAGTTGTAATCACTCTTTTGAACTTTTTCTCACGACTGCTCTCGTATTTTAATTGTTTTCGTGTCATTGACGTATATATTATGTATGTGTTATTATTTTTGAACTCAGCCGTGGTTGGCATATTCCATGCAAAAAAAATCACAACTTATTAACTAATTTAACTCAATAATATTATTCCAAACTTGCTTAGATTATCTATCGAATCGAGTCTCACGCTTGAAAATGTAAGTGAGTGAGTAACGTAACTACAGAGTTATCGTTTTGTACGTTATCGTCTATCGAGTAGCTGTCAAATCATGAACTCATGGTACCGATTTCCATACAATATTCACAAAACGATTGTCGATAGCGAGCGCGTTTTCGATAGGTTCGCGACGTATCGTAAACGATTGCACTCATGGTACCGATTTTAGTTCACCGCGTTACCGCTAGGGGCGCTGTACAAAGGTCCATACAAAAATTTACGCAGTCGATATCGACTCCAAACGAATGCAAACTCATGGTAGAGCTACTGTTTAACGTACGAATTATGCTGCGAATTGCCTTGTCTACCGTCTGCCTCGTACTCATAATAAACTGTTCTCTGACTTAGATATTTGGGCCTACAGTAAAAGTACTTTTAAAAGGAAACTTATAATTATTTTAAACCAAAATATCAAAAAATAATGACATTTGACCATGATTTATATCTCAATTTATTTATTTTTTATTTCACAATTTATTTTTTAATTACTTGGATTTTAATTTTATTTTATTTTAATTTTAATATTTGTATATTAATTTTATCTTATTTCATTTGACATTCTCATAATTTTTATTGTTTTTTATATTGTATTAGTAAGTATTAATTGTAATGGATTTTCAATTATATTTTCAAATTCCCCGAATCCAATCTAATTTACTAACAACGATTGTAATTTATTATTGACAATATTTGTCCAATAGTATAATATTATTGACTACAGATACTTTCCGTCATGTAAACCTTCCGCAATGTACGATGACTTACATCTTTGATACCGGGCGCTAGTCATTCATAGGCATTCATTGCATTCACATTTACGCACACACACTCACACATGCACAAAAACACTCACACATCTTGCGTGACAAGGTAATAGCATCTTTAGATCAGCTATTATATTCAGTTCCTAGTTTTAATAATTTTTTTTACCTACCCACATTTGTTTTGTTATATAATTGAATGGATTATGTAATGTAAGTTCGTAATTGGCTTCTTACCTGTTTATTAAATCATGTAATTATTATGTATAGACTGTATGCTGTGAACTTATTGTTGAATAAATAAATAAATAAATAAAATTCCAATAGAGACAGAGATATGTTAATGATAGGAATGAAATTCAACATTGAATAAATTACGCTACCCTTTTCGCTTTACGATAATTTCAACGATACCTCAATAGGTGTCGTTGAAATGTTCGTAAATTTTGCGAATGTTCGTCTGTCAAATGTATCAACGTTGTCACTAGATAGACGAACCTTCGATTTTAAGAGTAGGGTTATGACGCTCGCTTATGTCAATCGTTCGTTCGGTCGTTCCGTCGAGCGACAGAAGCGAAACAAAACATGCGAGTTAGAGGAGCAAACGACACGATGAAGCGCCGATATATCGTAAGTTCGATTTTAAGAGTACGGCCCCAGGAACGTGATGAACGTCTATAATTCTTCAACTGGGCCCTGTCGCCCTTTTTGAAGAAAAGTGCCACCACACCCCTGAGCAATGCTTTAGGCGTTTTGCCTTCAGTTTAACGGAGTACTTCCCGTTGACCTAGAATTATGAAAGACAAGAAGCAAGGTCTTATAACACATGCTGATTATTGAAAACAAACCGTAAATATGTACATAGTTAGGAACTTAAGGCGCCAAATATTTATCTAATTTATCTGAGCTGCTCGACTGATCAGCATTGACGCTTACTATAAATTGCTCCATCTCTCCCGTGATCTGGAGACCTATTTTTGAATTACGTATGCGATTTAGAAATGACGTATTTAGAAATCACGAAAAGTCATCGCTGCCTATTTAGTCTAGAAAATTTAGTCTAGATTAAAAATAGGTAGTAGTTTTTAACGTGAAGCACATAGTGTGAAAATCCAATCCCCCAGTGTAATGCTATGATTTTTTAAATTTCTTCTAGGTAGTTTAGTTGCTGACAGAAATGGCTTTGCTTGCGACATTGCGCTTTCCCACACGCTTTCCTAAACTCCACATGATGTCTAGAGTTTTTTTTAAATAACTATATCACCACAGACTCGTGGTCCGTGCCCTTTTAATACTGTATTTTCTTATTGATCTATTTATAACGTAATAAGTCCGACTACTCTACTTTATATCTAGGGTGAGTTGCGCATCACCTAAAATGTAATTATCCTACATGTTTATATATAATACACATACGCATATACATCATAATATCTATTTATACCCATACATACCTATTATATTCCTATTCCATTATATACTTTACATATTACTGATTTTTGTTATTCTAGATGTCTAGAGAGGTAAGATCACAATGGTATCGTGAAAATCTTAACACCTCATGATCAAACCTTATTTATTTATAATAAATTTATAATAAAATTAATATTAATTTAATAACCACACAACACATTACAACATGATACTGTGATACGTAAATTAGATGATACCGGGGTTAGGGGCCCGATTCTTGACTGGTCATTGATTTACTACCAAACGTAGATAACGCATGAACGATCGAAAAGTAGGCCGGTGAAGAACTGCTCAATCGCGACTTGTGCAGTTCCTTTCCATAGTGAGTGATTAGCTGTCGGCACGTAAACATGCCGAAGTGCGCATTAAAAATTTGTGTAAACAATAGCCAGAAACGGCAGAAAAAAGACGGGATTTCATATTTTGCGTGAGTAAACTCATTACACATCTTATCATGTATTCAAATATTCGATTTATACGTAAAAACCAATCAAAAACAATTATTTTAATCATAAACATGTCCCTTCGCGTCAGTGTCAGTACATCACAATCGTCTCGCTCGCACGGGCGTCGTATCACGATGTGTTATCTCATTCATGCGTTGGAGCGACAACGCGATAAGCAATTTCAAGCATTATGTTTGAGAGTATAAAGTTGATGTTGATGTTGTTGATGGTTCTAGGGCCACTTCATTATTTGTCCTACGTTAATGATATGAACAACGGCATACATGATTGTAGTATCTATCAATTTGCTGATGATACCTGCCTGGTTTCTGCAGATAGGGATCCTAAAATAGCGGAAACTAAACTTCAGTGTGACATTGACTTTGTATGCCGGTGGTCTCATGATATGGGATTAGTTTTAAATGCTGAGAAAACCAAATTGATGCACGTGCATTCTAGTCAATCAAGACATCTATCCACGGTGACAATAATAGGTCATAGTCATAACTGCCTTCATTTAAATGCACCTATCAATTCATGTGCCCGTCCGGCAATACAAGAAGTGACAACACAAAAACACTTGGGGCTCATACTTGATAACCGTTTTAATTTTGATGAGCACATAAACTTAGTTTGTCAGAAACTGCGAGCTATATTAGCCAAGTTTTATATTATTAAAAACAAGGTACCTTACAAAGTGAGACGATGTATGTAGCCTTAGAGGAGAGTATCATTACGTATGGCCAAAGTACATATGGACGTACTTTTAAATCATACCTTAATAACATTTACAGGTTACAAGTACGACTTCTGAAAATTATTGTACCATAACTACCATATAATGTTAAAATTAATATTAAGAACGATCTCGAATTATTCCAATATTGTGATATTTTACCAATTCATTTTAATTATAATTTTTTAGGACAGATATACAAAATTATATTACACATAATAATGTTTTAACGCGACAAATAATAAAAAGATTATTACAGAAACCTAGCACGAATAACTTTTATGGCAAGAGAACCTCGCAATATATTATTCCACATCTTATCAATCAAATGCCAATTGAGTTAAGGGATAATATTACTGAAAAAACAGTAGCTCCGTTAATTAAAAAACATATGTTTGAAAATTATAGGCGTACCTTCCCTCCCGCATGGTGCAGGTACTGACCGGACATGGTTGCTTCGGTCACTACCTGTACCGAGTTGCACGTCGGGAGGAAACGCCGCAGTGTCATCACTGCGACGCTCCCGACGACACGGCCGAGCACACCATGTTGGTGTGCTCGGCTTGGCGACGCCAGCGCAGCGAACTTAACGCTGCACTGGGAGGCGGAGACCTTTCGTTGCCGAGCATGGTCGTGGCCATGCTCCGCGGCGAAGCGGAATGGGGGGCTGTCGCCTCCTTCTGCGAAGATGTCATCTCGCAGAAGGAGGCTGCGGAGAGGGAGCGGGAGGTAGATCCTCAGGCCGCTCCCCTCCGCCGCAGACGGATAGGCAGGAGAAGACAGGCATTCGCTCAAGCAATGCCTGTCTGATGACCCTGCCGTGAAGCCTGCGTGCACGGTCGGCTCCCGTGTACGCCGCCGTAAGGCTTCTCCGTCTGGGGATTGTCCTGGTGTTCTCGGACAATCCCCCCTTGGCGATAAATAGCCCGACCGACCGGTCGGGCTAGCCCGGACGCGTGAGTAGTGGTGTCGCATTGTGGACCCTACTACACGCGCCCTAAAAGGGCAGGGAGAACACCGAGGGGTTTTAGTGGGTAGGCCTGGCACCCTGCCGGGTGAGCCCCACACACGCTCGCCGTCTAGCCAACGGTGGGTACGGTGCAGTTGCGCATTTCCCCGCGAGAAAAAAAAAAAAAAAGGCGTACCTTCCTTGCATTACATTCTGTAGTGTGATGTCGTAACCGGTTGTCTGGGTGAGGTGAGCGATGCCGCGGGAATATTACTCGCAGACATTGACACCTTACTGTTGTACCGATAACAGGTTACTAAGGTAATGTATGCGTTCGATTTATAGGTAGGACTTATATTTTAATACGACTTCCAATTTAAGTATTTATATTTTAATACGACTTCCAGAGTGGAAGTGTTAATATCGGGACAAACCCTTCCAGGGTTTTACGATATTATTATGCTTAAAATGTAAACAATAAGAATTGGATACCTAATTTAAAAAAAAACATGTATCAACTCCGTTTTTTTTCACTTTAGTCAGTGTTGCCTTCCTCATATTTTTTTAAATTTGCCGCGTTTTGCTAAGTTCAGTACTTATAATTTCCTCCTCCTCGCACGCAATACATAGGACGAATTTTGCATAAAATGTAATTTTATTTTTATTAGGATTATGTATTAATTTAATTTTGAATTAAATCTCGGTTATGCCTACATCTTTACGCACAATGCAATCAGACTTACATCTGAATAAATATTTATTACGTGTATTGGTCTGGACGAATTTCTTTGATTTTACTTTTAAGCTCTACTGTGCTATTTGTATCAAAACTAGCGTGGCCAAAAAGTTTGAACAGCCAGTAGGTATAACAATTTGGAATAATTTTATTCAAATACCTAGTTCGATAGTCGAACTACTGGTAGGACTAGATGGAATAAACCCAAGTGCCGAGTCCTCAGCGTTACCGACGATATTTAGTATTTATTAAATATTGCATATTTTATTTCTCTTTATCCATACGGATGTATGGAAATTATGCCATTTATGTTTGGTTTATTTTATAGCATACATTATAAAAAGTGGTGACTATAAGGGTGCGTCGGTGGCGCTGTGGACTCGGCACTTGCCTTCCAATCGGGAGGACGGAGTTCGAGACCCGCCATGTACCAATGTGTTTTTCGTTTCGAATTTCATATGTACATTTGTCTGACGCTCCTACGGTGAAGGAAAACATCGTGAGGCAACCTGCATACATCTGCGAAGAAATTCAATGGTGTATGTGAAGTCGACCAATCCGCACTGGGCCAGCGTGGTTGACTAAGGCCTAATCACCCTAACATAAGGATAGTCTCGAGCCCCTCGGTGGGGACGTTTATGTGCTGTGATGATGATGATACATTATAATCACGACCTATAATCAACATAATAGATTAATGAATACTTTTGAATTCAATCTCATTCTCCACGTGATAATTAAGTACCTAATTCAAAAACCAAGGATTCTTTCTTTGTATGCTATATATACTTACTTACTTTGGTAGGTATTCATTATTTTGGTTACAGATAGATAGCATATCAATTTGCAGTAATCTCTACTTTCTTGGATGATAAAAAAATGTTATTGGCGTGTTTACGAGAAAGGATTTTTGAAATTGTGTTTTATGCCGTCTTTGTAATAATGAAATAACAGCAATCGACATGGGTAACCCTTGACTTGAATCTAAACTGTCATTCAATAAAAAAAAACCTAAAGATGAGAACATGTTCTACTTACCTCATCATTATACTTAGGGCTTGTTTCACAATCGAAAAGTAAGTAGGTATTAAATAGCTTACTTGACAGATGATTTGACGGTTGTTATATGAAAAATATGTCAAGTAAGCTATTTAATACTTACTTTTCGATTGTGAAACAAGCCCTTAGTCATTTCTAAGGGACACGCCATTTGAATTCTGTTAGTGGCGCACTCAAAAAATAATTATGGGGGGGCTGACCGGGGGTCCCTGGGTCAACCAACGGAAAACTTTTAAAAATTCCTTAGAATAACCGGTATTTTATGGCATTACTTTAAGTTTATTTTAGCAGTTGGATTGTGGAAGGGGATAACCGGTTTTCTCCCACCTTTTCCACCCATTTCTTAGGAATAGGAATGCAGCAATGCAGCTGACAACCAGAAGGCCTATTCGCTAACTACGGTTGGTAACTAGAACTGTCATTTTTGAAAGCCACTTTATATCCATTACTGGTTTAGTGATCTTATGTGTTACGGCAGCGTTCATGGTAGCAGTAATGGATGTTAAGTGCCTTTCAAAAATGACAGTTCCAGTTAGCAACCGAAGTTACAGAATAGGGGGGCTGATCTTAATATTATTAAGATCAGGCATTGCATAATTTTGACACATTTTTAGCGGCTTAAGGCGCGGTTACTTTATTTGGAAAAAATCAAGGTATATACTAAAAGCTTTATTTTATTTACTTGCGATTTCAATCCTAGCTCCGAGTGACCTTGTCAGATGTCATTTCCGTTCAATTTTTCTGTGGAACGACTGCGGAAAAAGAAGCGTGCGGCTTTTGTCTGAGGGGTCCAGATGTGAACAGTTTATATTGGGTTCGTCGAAAAAGGTGTACCTATCAAGCCGAAAGGTTGAGAATGTAGATACATATAATAGTGTAGGTACAGTGCAACTTTTGTTCCAGCACTTCTAACAGAAATCGACATTACTGATGGAGTAAAGGTTTTTTTAGGATTTCAAAACGAAACTACACTGTGGCAGCCCTGGTTGGCCGTCAACTGTTGTTTGTTTACATTACGGTCAGTCCGGGATCAAGAAAATGGGCTTTATTTTATTAAAATTTATTTAATTGTGTTATTAACCTTAAAAACTAACATACAGAATCAATAATTGTGTTAGTATATAAAATATATTGGCTACGTTTGTTAGTAAAGTTAAAAATGAGGCGTATTCTTTGCCATGCAGTTAGTATCAGGTAGGTACTCTTCCGCGGAAGTGCCTGTACACCACTCTCTTCGGCAAGAAGTCCTTCATGAAGGTGTCTAGCGCGGTATTCGGGACTCGCACCACAAACGCTTTAATGCTAGCGATGTGGCGCGACTCCAGCTTCTGCACCCTCAGAATGATGTTGACCCTCTTCTGAATGTACTGTCCTACGTCTGACACAGCCGTGGTCGGTACTGCGGCCCGCAACAGAAAGTTGGGTCCTGTCGGTGCGGTGCCGCAGCGGTTCTTAGTCGTTCATGGTTGGCGTGCTTTCTTCCCCTGGACCTTTATAAATCCATTCCCTTCACAGTCCTCATTGGGATAGACACCCGTCACTCCAAATGTTTTACGATGTGTAAGTGCCAGCTGCCGCTCTAAGCTCAGTCTACTTTCAGGGTTGTACATTTTATAATATTATTTTATGTTTGTATAAAAAATAATAGTTTTCCGTAATGAAAACGTGTACATAGATTAGTCAGAACTCACACGTTAAGACCCCCACCGTATGACATACCCATTTTGACAAACCCAGTATAACACGGTCTGAGGACCGATCCTTGTGGCACACCCACTTCAATTGCTATCTATGATCTCGCATCTCCCTTTTTAACTCGGAATTATCTTTCGGACAAATATGATGACTGTATTACGTAGAATGAATATCGAAATTTCTGTTTGATTTTAAACAAAAACCGGTTCGAGGAAACGCTAATTTCATATGAGTTAGAATACGAGTAAGAGCTTATGGTTATCTCGTTATTATCACTCATACGTGTGTTGACCTGTAACTGATGTTATAAATATAGTAACGCTATGTACATTATGTTGGCTTTGACTGTTATACCTACCTTTTAATGTAAAAAAAATAGAAACTTATTAGATAAGGTCATTGATGCATGCGGTACACCTTGCTGACTGACAGTTACTTACCAAACAAACAATTATCAATATGGCTGAAGGGAAATTTTTCTAATGTTATTTTTCGCGACAGGACTTTTGGCAGGGTCGCATTGCGAACGTGTTCGTGCATGATTTAATTTTTATTTTGGTTAATTTTGTTTTCTATTATAAACATAAACTGAACTATGAATTAACAACCTACCTACTCACCTATATCTTATTCTGGACTGTTTACTAGAGGAGTGAACATTCAGATATGTGCATATTCGGGGAATAGACGTGAAGGGAAGCCTACGTAATGAACCGACTAGACATTCCGGTAGAATCTAAAGAGTCGAAATGACCAAACATACCAGACCAGAGTCGTCTGCATCATCATCATCATCATAACAGCTCATATACGTCCCCGCCGAGGGGCTCGAGCTTACCCTAAGTTAGGGTGTTTATGCCTTAGTCAACCACGCTGGCCCAGTGCGGATTAGATGTTATTCTAGTCGTCTCCATGGGCACCTCTGTCAGGCTCTGTCTTACTACTTTTCTCGTCAAGCAGCGGTGCTTGCATTGCTGTGTTCCGGGGGGTTATTGTCTAAGAAAAAATCTATCAATATCACCCGTGCGTTTACACTGAGAAACATAAAACAAACATGAAATGTTTTACAACTTGTTGTACGATACAAATCTCAAAACTTGTTGAGTATGCCTTTGCGTTCGCACTGGCGAAAATCGTGTTGGATTGGGAACAAACTGTTATTGTCTCCCAATGTTTTTTAGGGTTCAGTACCCAAAGGGTAAAAACGGGACCGTATTACTAAGACTTCGCTGTCTGTCCGTCCGTCCGTCCGTATGTCACAGCCACTTTTCTCCGAAACTATAAGAACTATACTGTTGAAACTTGGTAAGTAGATGTATTCTGTGAACCGCATTAAGATTTTCACACAAAAATAGAAAAAAAAACAAAAAATTTTGGAGGTTCCCCATACATAGAACTGAAACTCAATTTTTTTTTCATCAAACCCATACGTGTGGGGTATCCATGGATAGGTCTTAGACACGTTGGGGTACACACGTCCAAAGTGGTAAAATGTGTGTCCCCCCCCCCGGTAACTTCTAAAATAAGAGAATGATAAAACTAAAAAAATCTATATAATCTATAAGGGTTCGGTTTTTTGCCATTTGGCTACGGAACCCTAAAAACATAATTTTCTGGTAGATGTATCGACAGTATTTGCCGATCATTGCTGCATCGATACAAGACTCCTTTGTCGGCTGTCTATAGTGATGGATGCAATTTGACTGTCAAAATCGAAAGCGATCGCAATAGGTTATTGTTACACAATCAAGGGGCCGCGGCCGGTTTGAAGGGTAACACAGGCTGCGATTACTGGGTACTGTGAGATAAGTTGGCATCATACACTGTGGTCATTGAGAAACTTACACCAACTTGTACTGTAGGCAACTATAACCACTTACCATCAAGTGGGCGGTCTGCTTGTTTGCCAGCTTAGTTGGAAAAAAGCAGCCGACGAACAATGGTTTTCGAAAGGGGGCAGTTTTGGGGTCAATCTTCAGTTGACCCCAAAACTGCCCCCTTTCGAACTCCATTGCGATATCAATACAAAGACCTGTGCCAACTTAGTTAGAGCGACGATAATGGTTAAACCCGACATACAATACAATACAATCGCTTATAATAGTGGATAATGTATTTATAAAGAGTAACTTACTTGGTAGAGATGCTATATGTTGATATTAGCTTTCAATTTCAGCTATACAGTATAGTAACCGAAAGCAATTACGAGTACGCGATGTTATTTTTATAAGTACATTTGTGTACACAGAAAGACAGTCGAAGCTTATCGCTCCGGCTTACAAGAAACGCATGAAACAATAGGCTTCTGTTAATTATTCCCTCAGTATTGCAACTGCAAAAAATATGATTTACCTAGCGCGCCGCTCGCTGCATTGTTCCCTCGGTGCTGCCAACTACAAAAAATATAGTTTAACTGAGCTCATCAATCAAGTTGTAAAAAGTTTGTTTGAGGCTGTCATTATTTCAGTTGCATGGAACACAAAAGCAAAAGCAGACACAGGTGGTTTTCCAATTACAGCACTAGAGCGTATTATGCGGCATAATGCTTAACGTTGAATGTTTCAACTACAGCAACACTTCGCACAATCGAGCACTCTCAAAAGTAATGTTTTCGTGTGATGCGTGCAATCGATACCAACTCAGTGACAGAAAATTAACAAGTGTTTTTTCTTTAAGTTGGCATTGATCGAAATGTTTTATTTATATATAATCGTTAGTAATATTATTTATTGTTGAAAAATTTTTAAAGCTTTCGTTTCATTGTAGTTTTTTTGAAATAATCAAAGTCAATTCAAACTGTGTTAAAAAAATAAATATAAGTATGGATGAAGGTACAAAAATTACTCAAAACAAAAAAATGTTAATGAAATAATCAAAATCCAAATTACTTAAAATAACCGTAAATAGTTTTCAACCAATTATTATGTATACCACATTATTTACACATTAATGAGGTTATTGCTAACTCTATGAATATTTCTTTTTTTCAACACTGAACTTAGCGCACTCTGCTGGTGCATTTGAAAACTAATTCACGTTCCAATTAAGCATCAGCATAATTCGGCATTGTGCGCCACTGAGTCGCATTATGCTCTGTAATTGGAAAACTACCACAATAACAAAATAAAATGTTTCAAAATCCATAGCAATGGGTGTTGTCGTGTGTGTGACCCAGTTGCTCATATCCACGGATCAGTACACTTATTCAATCAAGTTGAATAAGTGTCGTGCGAATGATGATACCTATGAATGGAAAAGTTACAAAATAAAAAAGTTTAATATAATTTACAGTAGGTAGGTATGCGACAGCTCAGCGGACCTAAAAAGGCCACATGAGCAGTGAATACGAATCGAGTGCAATTCATCATTAGAAAATTCTATATGACAGCTTTGTGTGACTATTTGTAAAATCGGGTATTCCACTTGGATCCCCTATTTCATTGACACTTAAGCAATGCCCAATTTGTAAACCATTTTACGAATATTCATAAAAAGCTGTAAAATAGAACCGTTTTCCCCCCGAAGGGTAGAAAACGAATATTTAGGTTTCAGCCGTAGCTCGACCCACTGTGAGATTAACGCTTTGAATTTTACCTGTTTGCAGTGTGCATCTACCCTATATACAATTATTCACCTAACATTTTCAATGAGGGTATGTAAGTAAGTGCGGGTGCCATCGCCGACTAGCTTTTCTCTTCAGTACTTTTCTCACACGCCGGCTAGAACAGCAAATTTAGTGGGTCGAGCTACGGCTGAAACCTAAATATTCGTTTTCTACCCTTCGGGGGGAAAACGGTTCTATTTAGGTGTTCGAGCCTTCGCTCGACCCACTGTGAGATGTGTTTACAATCTGCCGGCGATGGCTAGACGTACTGTGAAATTGTACAAATCGTTTTTCAATGAAAAACAAAGTGACTTTACAAAGTAAATTATTTTAGTAATTATTTTAAGGAACAATATGACTACTATTTAATTCAAGATATGCTTATTTGCTTATATGTACAATCAAGGATTTAGGTATAACAATTAAATCGGAACAAATGACTGAGTTTAGTTAAATGGAGCTTGAGGATTGCCAATAGTCCACTCATTTTTGCCCATGTACGAGTATGTACACTTTGAAGTGTACATGTGTACCAAAATGTAGAGAAAATTCGAGAATTCCGAAAATTCCTTTTTTATTGAGATAAAACTAGGTAATAAATAAATAAAAGTGTTAATTACTCGATACGAATTTGAGTTGATTGAGTATTCAATTGCGTTTAGCTTCGACTTCTGCAAAACTTGTAGTAAAAGATTTTATTTTTAGTTTATTTTTGCTTACGTACTGATGTATCGTGCACTTAAATCAAAAACATAACTTAATGGGATTACAACCATCAAAGTAAAAAAATAAAAAGAAATTGTAACTTGCAATTCATCTGTCTCTACGCAAGTAACAAAACGCTACAAAATGTCAAAATACGATCTATGGTGCACAAATGTTAGTGCCACAAACTCTTTGAATGGACGATTCAAAAGGGACTTCAAGTTAGTAAGAAACGACTTTAGTAACAAACAATGTCGCTACCTATCTAACGATGGACTTTGGGACTGCAGGGGCTATAATAAATGCTTTCCATATTCCCATCAAAGACCGTCCAACTAGAAAAGACGAAGAGCATCTTTTATGAATATTGAAGCATCATATTATTGTATTGTGTGTGATACACTCTTCAATGTTTTAGTCTTCGACGGATTATTCGGTTAAGGACAGATTCTTGATACGAGAGATTCACTCATAAGATGCTTCCGATTCGAGTTCCATTTCAACCAGAAAATAAAGTAAGATTTTGGTACCTTATCTGAGAGTTCTTACAACTCTCAGGTAGGGTAGTACCACGGTCTATTATAGTATCGTCCGTTTCCATCGTATAAAGTGCATATCAACATTTTCATTCAAATTAGTTTACGTAAACTCGCGCGCATCCCTGGACGTGTACTCATTCAACATAATCATAGTATCTGCAGTATTAATATAGCACTTAACAATAGCAATAAAAATCTCATCATTTCATTTACTGATACCTGTCAAATTGGAATTGTTTAACAGGTTTTTGAGTATCAAAGATTAATTGTTACAGATAAAATGACGTATTTTCTTTTAAACAATAAAGATTAGTGTATGTACCTCGCGGTACATCGATTAGGCAGATTGAGGCGACGTCCTTTCAAAATAATGTCAGAGAGGAAAAAAATTGTAGATCAACAATTTTCCCTTATCATCTAGATCAAGGTTGCTGTTTATTCAGTTTTCAGAGAAAGGTAACTGCAGCTCTACAGCTGCCGGGTGAAGCGATGATTCCCGCTTTTTTGAATAAAGATTGAAATTAACATGCAATGACGCTTCGCGAGGGTGGTTTAACTTTCCCCCTGGTAGATACGAATAAATTTGTTATGCTTCTACGTCTTGATTTGCTTACTGGTATATATATGTTTATTCACCCAAAATAATAAATTTTGCCTTTCGTCCCTAATAATATTAAGCATCCAACCAGATTGCCTAAATTTTGATGAATCAGACTTGGAATCAAATTTCGGCCATAGTATAATAATAATATAATCATCACTCGATACGAATGTCTTGAGATGTATGACAAAAAGAGTCAACTCGTGAATGCGTCTACCTAAACACAGGAGGATAAATGCAGCCACATAGCGTGACACTTAGTATATGTTGTTTCTATTGATATCAAATGAGTAATTATTTATTTTGTGTAAAAAAATTACAACTAAGACGTTCACTTCTTTCGGGGTCAGCAAAAGTGGCAACTACTGATTTATGAATTATGAACTGCTATGTTTTTGTAATAATATGTGTATGATTATGAAGCAAAAAAATATATAGGGCAATATCATTTGACTTGGGATTATCAGCTATTGGCAGTTGTTACTCTGGGCGCCCCATTCCACCGTTCCGAAGTAGGAAATAAGTCTTTAGGATTCGATTGACGCCATGACGATTCGAAAAGTTTCCGCTTCTAGCTTGACTATGACTGCACTGCATGGGATGTAGTTGAGAGGACAAAAAGTAGTCAAGTCATTTGATAGATTGTATCGTTGTAACAAAATGGGTCTATCTTCACGGGACTACTTACACTCCGTGACTACTTACGAAAAAAAAAATTCTGAATAGTTTTGACAACCTTCAATTGCTTCACATTTTAACATTTTATTTATTTCTGATGTCATATCCTTCGTGATAGAGCAAGACAATTAATTGCATGTATCCAAACTATTATAATTTTTTTTAAATAAATAATTTTATGAGCGTACGAGTATATGTGCTCGCCAATTCACACTGGGCCAGCGTTGTTGACTAAGGCCTACTAATCACCCTAACATAGGGTAGGCTCGAGCCCCTCGGTGGGGACTTATATTAGTTGTGATGATGATGACATGTGAAAAGTAACTTATATCCAGATAATATGGATAATTGAGCTTTTCACACTTCAATATAATTTTTAATTTAGCCCGCCTTGAAATCTTAATGTGCTTATGTCAAACTTCCCTGTTTTTAATTTTCCTGGCCCTGATATCGAGCAAAAGTTTGCTGGCCTTCGTTAAACTCGTTCTGATCCCAATCTTTTAACTTCTTCCACCTTGGTCTACCCTTTAATGCATATTGGTAGTAGGCGGTAGTGATGGCTAAATCCTCCTTGTTCTTTCAATAAATCTGTCTGTAAAAGTTCAGAGAAAAGGTAAGTTGTAGAATTACAAAAATTGATGTTATGCGGTTTAAAAATGTTACATCTATGTTTTTTACATTTTTGCTCTCTTCTCGCAACAGGTATTGAAGAACTATATGTGAAGTTTTACGAAACATGGAACCAGCTGCCAGAAAGCGCTTACTAATATGGGTTTCACGTTTAAGGATGTATCTTTATAAACATCTATAGTAAAATGTCTCCCTATAAAGTGTCTCCCCTGCGGAAGTAGGCCATCATGAGTAATTATAACACCTAAGCATTAGACTACTTTTTGTCAAGAGTTGAACGGGTTGCCATGCAGGTGTAGCCGTTGCGAGGCTACTATTGACTTTTATGGAGGTGAATACATGGTTGGTTTCTAGATATTTTTGTTCTTCAAAATAACAAAATATTTTGTCATTTTTCAGCCCCCAAACGTTGAACTTGGATTTCATGCCTAGCAAGTGATTCCTTTGTGTCTCCAAATAAAAAAGAAGTGTTCCTCTCGGTTATATTAGGAGGTACCAGGTTCATTATATCTGCATCTGGTTCACACCCTGTATCATTCATTCTAATAGAAGCCGTTATATCTGCTATGATCGAAGGTTGATAGCGAAATGGAGTTTGCCTTCTCAATTTTGACCTCGAGGATACGTGATTCTTCACTTTGGGAAATTAGCTCAGATTTTATCAAGGTGTAAAATCTGTATAGCCACTATCTGTGAGGTGATCTTTTTCATTAAGGCGAATGGTGTTTAAACCAGAGCACAACAGAATACAAATTAACAGCTTTTATTTAATTGCCTTATATTTTTGTTTGCTCAATGATTATATGTATGCGCGTCATCTTCGCTAAAGCATAAGCTAATTGAACTTTACAGATTGCAAATCGGAGTCGACATTCTTCGGCGGATGAAATCTTATCACCAAAGAGGTCTTTATGATAGATGCAGTCAACCACCCATGATCTCCAATTATCCGCATTAATATCGTCTATTTTTAGATAAACTTTCCATGTGGCAGAGCTACCTAGGAGCTGGCTCCCAGTTGGCTAGGTCGCAGTGAGGGCTGCGCAGCCGACAGTGAGAGCTGCGCAGCCGACACTATTACATGAAACGCATGCTAGAATGGTGAAGTTGTTCGACCATTCAAGTGTGGAGTCGCACGTTTGCCGTCCAGAGAGTGACCATTCGTAAGAACAAAGCAATTTGTGATACGAGTGCTAGTTTCTAAAATATGATACGTATGCTGGGATGGCAAAGTTGATTCTCCATTCATGTGTGGAGTAGCGCATCTGCCGTCCGGAGAGCGGGCATTCGCAAGAGTAAAGCACTTTGTAATACAAGTGCTAGTTCCTAAAGCATGATACGCATGCTAGGATGATGAAGTTGTTCCTCCATTCATGTGTGGAGTAGCGAGTCTGCCGTCCGGAGAGCGGGCATTCGCAAGAGGAAAGCACTTTGTGATACAAGTGCTAGTTCCTAAAACATGATACGCATGCTAGGATGATGAATTTGTTCCTCCATTCATATGTGGAGTAGCGAGTCTGCCGTCCGGAGAGCGGGCATTCGCAAGAGGAAAGCACATTGCAATACAAGTGCTAGTTCCTAAAACATGACACGCATGCTAGGATGATGAAGTTGTTCCTCCATTCATGTGTGGAGTAGCGAGTCTGCCGTCCGGAGAGCGGGCATTCGCAAGAACAAAGCACTTTTTTAACTTGTACACTAAATAAAGGAAGGATCTTACCTCAAAATCTTCAACAGCTATTCTTAAATAATTTTTAAATATATATATTTCTTATATCAGCAAATAGCGCACAAAAAAAAACCTACTTTTTATTGAAATTAATTGTGTTACTTAATTTAAACAATATAGTTTTAACAATTTTGCACACTGCTCACGACAAAATTCAAAAACGTACTGAAGAGAAAAGCTAGTCGGCGATGGCACCCGCACTTACTTACATACCCTCATTGAAAATGTTAGGTGAATAATTGTATATAGGGTAGATGCACACTGCAAACAGGTAAAATTCAAAGCGTTAATCTCACAGTGGGTCGAGCGAAGGCTCGAACACCTAAATAGAATAATTGTTTATGATGAATTGCACTCCATTTTTATACGAAGCATATCATGATTCTGCCAATGCGGCCTTTTACTATTATTTATGTGCTGGAGTGCGGGCGAACGTATAAATTGCGGGAGGTGGAGGGAGGTGGTCTGGTCACACTCTGCGTACCCCGCAAACGTCGCGTCGCTCAGAGTAGTTTGTTTTAAAAATGACAGTTTTAATGAGCAATTGTTGGATTTATCCCCAGAGATACACTTTCCAAACATGGAGGAGAAAAGATGAGCTTTTTGTTCCTTAGAGATAACATAATCAGCCTGCATGTCTCAGTGTTGTCCAGTGCATAATCCAGGCGGAGTGTGACCCCCCCTCCGCACTTCATACCTCACCCGTACCACAGATAATATAATACTACAGTACAGATGCCTCATCCCATACAACGAAATGGTCCCTACTTAAGTCGGGCTATTCTTCGAGCTGTTTTATTTCACCATTTCACCGCAAGATGACGCAACTAAAACGCCACTGACAATTCTGAGCAAGCTCGGGCCATCGAGCCTTTGCTACATTGGGCTCAGTAGTTCTCGCACGCACTCAACAGATGGCACTTTAATTAAACTCCTGCTATGCTTATGATTTTTTTAACAAATTCATATTTATGCTTCGTTTAGTTCATTACAATGACTTATGCGTAAATAGGTGTTATAAAACATCATACGCTTACGGCCGGCTGCGGCTGCACCAAGCTAAATGTGTTACAATTTGGTAAAAAAGTGACGTATAAATCCATGTTATACCTAAGGGGTTGTTCCGCCATGGAATATACGATTTATGTCATACATTTTATATACTTGAGAAATAATAGAACTTTCCTAAAGGTGGGGTCCCACGGCGCGTGTTATTACAGGCCAGGCCGGATCGCGCCACGCTTGTGGATGCCTGTGCGTCTGATTGCGTCTCGCGCCGAGCCGTTCCCACGGCGTGTGTCGGGTCGGCCTATACCGGCCTGTCGTTATCGCCAGTCCAACGGAGCGCATGGCTGCGGTTCGTGTACGAGCACACGCCACCGTAGATGAAATGAATGAGTTAGAACCGACGCAGACGCGCCTGGAGAGCTATTTTTGAATTACGTATGCGACTTCGAAATCACCGATGTGACTAATAATCACCGATTTTCAATAATTCTTATTTTTGAATATCACTTATGTGACTACCTTAGTCACGGATGTGATTTCATTACGAGTGCCCTCACCCACTCGTAAACAAGTCATACATAACTGTGGAAACATCTGTGTTTTGTTTAGAGAACATATTGACAAGTTTGAAGTTGATGTGTTGATTTTGAGTTGGATTTAAAATTTTTAAAATTTGTCAAATAAGTAAATATACACGGTTATTTTTTATCACCCTGGAAAAATTAAGGGACGCTTCACAACATGGTATTAGAATGATTTAAATATAAATAAAAAAAATAACTTGTTTACTTAATTTTATATAAATTTTTTAAAAAATCCAAAAAATGCAATGATGATGTGTCCTGAAGCATCCCTGAAATTTTCCAGGGTGATAAAAAAATAACCGTGTATATATTTTTTATTTCATTTTTTTTATTTTTTATCTAATATTGGATGTGTCCTGAAGCGTCCCTAACATTTTCCAGGGTGATAAAAAAATAACCGTGTATAAGTTTAAAATCTTTTAAATTTGTGTCATAAACAAACTTAGACCAGTATTTTCTTATATTTTGCCCTAGTTGCAATGAATTTTTAGCCGTATAATAACCGGTATATACCGAAAACGGCTACATTCTGCGTGGAACCGAACCCTTACGTATGTGTGTACTTTATCTATGTTGGCAGCTCCGCGTTCGACTTTCAAAAATAGGATGTTTGGGAATTCGTGACTTCAAAGTCATCGCTGACTATTTAGTCAGCGGTGATTTCTAAATCGCATACGTAATTCAAAAATAGGTCTCCTGTACAGGCCACCACAGGCATCATCGCGCCGCGCCGCGCCGCGCCTTTGAACTTACCGACTCCCGACGGATCGGACGGGCGCCAACGGGCCAACACAGGCCTCATCGGATGTTACGTTTCCCACGGCGGCCTGTTGGTCTGGCTTGGCGCGATCTGGCTTGTGAGAAAGCACGCCGTGGGACCCCGGCTTAAGGATTAAGTACCTATTGATGGATCCAGTTGAATACTCTTTATTTCGCTACTAATTAAAACTATTGTGATTAGTTTAAATACACTAATATTACAAAGTGCTTAATCAACAATAAAATTAACTGCGAGAAACGTTATAAATTACTAGGTTACTAAATTACAAGTTGAACGAGAAATATCATGAACTAAACGAAAGTGTTGCCATTACAAAAAAAAAATAATTAAATCCACAAACAAGACCAAAATCTTGAACACTTAATTTCCCTCAATTTTCTAAATTTTTACGCTCCAAAAACCTTACGCCACCTAGTATCCATCCTCAGCGTTCCTGTGTACTTTATCCTACTCTAGAGTCTTTTGGTTAGTGGGCTAATCAAAGCTGAACCCAGCAAAATTCAAAACGCGGGAAATTTAAAAAAATCGGGGGAAGGCAATGAAAAAAAACGGAGTTGATACTTTTTTAAAATAAATATTAATGTTTAGATTTATTGAAAATTAAATTCTTTATTTCTGTCATATTTCGACAGAAATTAAGAAAAAGTATTATGAAATGTTGCGAAATGTACATACCTAAGGTCGTTAATCAAAATAAATATATTTAAAAATATTTTGTTTTATTTACGATGATAAAAATCCGTTTTTAAATATTCAACACCCATATCTGATTCATGAGCTGCTTGATTCATCATCATTGACGTTGATTATAAATTGCTCCATCTATTCTGTTATCCTACTCCAGAGGGACAATCGCACTAATTAAAACGTTTCAACCTGAGGTTTCAACCAAATCAGAAACGTTTCCGTTCCCATACATTTTGACAACACCTTGACAGCAGTCAGATGTCCAAAACATATGGGAACGGTAACGTTTTGGTTTTGGTTCAAAAACGTTGGTAAATAGTGCGATTGCCCTTCAGCTCTTCTACATATTTTTTCTTCTACAGGGGTATCACACAACATTCTATAACAAAAGTTATTTGATTATGAAATTAAGCTATCTAAGTAAATTAGGTAAATACCAAGGAAATTATAAAACCGCTCCAAGGAATTTCAAGATATACTATGCGAAAGAAAATGATATGAGTATGAAGGCATAAAAAATATACCGTTCACCTGCCCGGACATAAAAAATGCATCATTTTTGCGAAATACCCGCAAACGCTTTGTTTTATAAATTTTTTTTTCAGTCTTCTAGTTCCGTTACTGACAATATGTTTTGTTTGCAACCTAAACTCCATATGACCTCTAAGTAAGGGTCCCAATACCTATACCACAAACTATGAAACTGCTTGACTTTAACTTGACAATTTAAAAACACACTGGTGCACATTGTGATATAAATGCGTTGCCAAGTTGTTTAGGTTATACACTTTTCTCTATATTGGTAGCATTGCCGGGGGAAACCGTTTCTTAGGAGTCAAGCGAGTCTTTCCCTGGTGCCGTGCTAGCCTAATAGGAGAAAAATGAGAAAGGAGACAAAGATTTGTCCTGCCGAAGTCCTGCCCCTGGGGAGATTTTGTTTTGTGCACAGACTACATAGAGATACTCTTTGTGCCATGCTAGGCCCGCAGGGGGTGCGTTCGAGGAATGGCTAGTCAGTAGGCCTATTCGCTAACGACGGTTGGTAACTAGAACTGTCATTTTTGGTCAGAAGGGAACAACTTTCGCCTTTACTGGTGCAGGCCTTTACGGGACACGGAGGCCTAGCAGAGTACCTCCATAGATTTAGGCTAAAAGATAGCCCAGGTTGTGAGTGCGATCCAACCGAGTCTGAGTCTGTATGGCACGTGATACTGGACTGCCCCAGGTTTGCTGGTGCCCGCTATGATCTGTGCCAGAGGATACAGACAACGGTTTCCAAACAAAATATCCACGCTCTGCTGGTGGACAAGAGATCAAAGAACTCAGTCGTGCAGTTTGTTGAGACAGTAATGGAGACGGTCGTCTGTCGCAATAAAAACTGCACGCCACCAGCACCCGAGGAAAAGTCAAACCTTCATAGAGTAATGCAACCAAGGCAAGACACAACGACCACAAAAGAGATGGCACAGGAAAACTGGTTAAGTGCCGGTGAGGATGGCACACCCGGAATTAAAACGAGAGGAGTGGCGCTGTTGGATATATGGATAGTGGGAGGGAAAGGTTGGGAATTAGTTTCTGCTATTTGTCTATTTTATTATTATGCTATTTGTCAATCGGTTCTGTCTTACTGCATAACTGTTTGGGGCGGTTGCAACAAAACTGAAATGCTACACCTGGAGAGAGCTGTGCGGGCGGTTATTAAGGTAGCAACTTTCCGACCTATGACTTTTCCTACATATGAGCTATTCCAATCTTTTGAGGTGCTTAGTGTGAGGCAGCTGTTTATTATTATTATTCTTATTGTTGGGGCTATGCAACTTCAGTGAAGCTGTAGTCACTGCGACCTAAAAGATCTATTGTGACTCGCCGCCAAGTTACAGTATCTCTTTTAGCCTGGCCGCCACCAGGAAATCCAAGATGGCTCTGGCTCTATGAGATTTCAGTTCCCCTGGGCTGATTAAGTGTCTTCCCAGGTGGATACTTCGTTTGTGACTTAGAGGTCCACAATCGCACAAGAGGTGTTGGGGTGTTTCACGCTCCTGTTCGCAAAATCTGCAAATATCACATTCACTTAATTTCATGTGAAATTGGTGTCTGTTTAGCTTGCAGTGACCAGTTAAGGCCCGAACAATCGCACCGGTGTTCGTCCTACTGAACTGTAAAAGTTCAGTAGTTCGTTTTTGCGAGTATCATTCTATCAAGGTTTTAGCGTGTACTAATCCTGGTTGGTTTAGCCAGTATTTTTTTGATTCGCTTAGAAGGTTTTCCTTAAGGAGTTGCATGGTATGACGTTTCGAGATGCCACAGAAAGGTTCTGGACCTATCTGTTGACCCTCCGCTCCAGCCCTTGCAAGTTCATCGGCCTTTTCATTACCGACGTCACCTGAATGTCCTGGTACCCATTTCAGAATAACTCTGTTCTGTTGTCCCAGGTCATTTAGTTTATTTACGCAGTCTGTCACCAGTTTCGAATATATAACATTCGATTGAATAGCGTTAAGAGCTGCTTGGCTATCTGAAAAGATATAAATGGTTTGGTTTTTGTAGTTTCGTTGGCGATTAGCTTCTACACATTCTAAGATGGCGTACACCTCCGCCTGGAATATAGTAGCGTGCTGACCAAGATTAACGCTTTTGTTAAAGCTCGGTCTGACACCATATACCCCGCATCCTACATTTTGACCCATTTTGGAGCCGTCTGTGAACCAAACTAGGCTTCCAGCCTTACAGAGGTTATGATCTTCCGCCCACTCCTCTCTGCTTGGTAGTTCTACTGAGTAGTTTTTAGTAAAATTACAGAGTGGAAGCATGACATCTTTAGTCATAGCTAGTTGTTTTTGTTCAAGCACTGTTTGTCGCAGTGACTTCAATGCTTGAGAGTACCAGTTTACCTTCCCAGTGCTTTCTATTCTATAAATGCTAGCTTTCGTCTCCTTCACTATAAATAGATGAAGGGGCGGTAGGTTCAGCAGGGCATTAAGCGCAGCTCCTAGGGTTGTAGACATGGCGCCAGTTACCATAAGGCAAGCTGTTCGTTGTAGACCGCCTAGCTTGTTGATAACTGTCACTTGCGTGACTTTTTTCCACCAAACCACGCAGGCATATGTTACCATAGGTCTGACGATCGCAGTGTACATCCACAGGGCGATTTTTGGGTTTATGCCCCATGTCGCTCCTGCCAAACGACAACATATTCCTAAAGCACTTTTTGCCTTTTGGATTACATTGTAAATGTGACTATTCCACGTCAATTTTTGGTCGATCGTAACACCCAAATATTTGACTTCTGTGGAAAAAGGTATTTGAGTCCCCCTTAAAACAGGATTTACCAGCTTGTTTAGCTTGCGCTTTCTGGTAAAGGGAACTATCGTCGTTTTGTTTGGATTTACCGACAATTTGTTCTCAATGCACCATCTATCGATGATGTTAAGAGATTTTTGTAGTATAGATGAGACAGTGCTTTGGCAGGGACCAATGACGCATGCTACAACGTCATCTGCGTAGCCCTGAACATCTAAATCCTTTTCTGAGGTTTCAGTTAACAAGCGGTCAATAACAAGTGACCACAGTAGTGGCGATAGGACACCTCCTTGTGGACACCCTCTTGTTGTTTTGAAGCCTTTTACGGTTCCGTGAAGACTTACACTGATAATTCTGTTAAGGAGCATCGATTCAATCCAACGGGTTGTTGTTTTATCAATCCCCTTGTCGCCAGTTGCCTTGGAAAGGGTTTCAATGGTTACGTTATCGAAGGCTCCTTCTATGTCTAGGAAAGCACAGAGGGCTATTTGTTTATCTTCTAGAGCCCGTTCTATCTTGTCGGTTAGTTCGAGCAAGGCAGTTTCTGTAGATTTTCCTTTTAGATAAGCGTGCTGCTTTGCATGCAGAGGACGTTTTCTTAGTGGTCCGTCTCTAATGCACACGTCAATGACCTTTTCCATACTTTTCAGTAGGAAGGAGGTGAGGCTTATGGGTCTAAAGGACTTTGGCTGCGCGTAGTCCTTTCTACCAGCCTTGGGAATAAATCGAACTTTTACCATAGTCCAATTTTCTGGTATATATCCCCAGGCATAACTAGCTCTGAAGATCTTTACCAGAACCGGAGTAAGGATATTCTTACCCTGTTGTAGCAGAGCAGGAAAGATATCATCCTCACCCGCGGATTTAAAGGGTTTGAATGAATCTATAGCCCATTCAACTTTGTTAGGTCTGATATTCATCGCTGCTCTTCTCCAGTCTTCATTACTAGGCCTGGAGAGGCAGTTGTGAGGAGCAGCCCTAATAGCGATGTTAGACGCTAGTATTGATCCAGGGAAGTGCGTTGACGCCAATAGTTCGAGGGTCTCTTCCGCTGTCTCAGTGAATGTTCCGTCTGGTTTCTTTAGTAGTCCCAGTTGATTGGTAGGCGATTTTGCTAGAACCTTATGGATTCGAGCTCCTTGAGGGAGTTTAGTAATCTCCTTGCAGAACTTTTTCCATGAAAGTCTTTTCGCCCTCCGTATTTCTTAATTGTAGGCAGTTAAGGCTTTAGAGTAAGAGCTCCAGTCTTTGGTCAGCTTAGCCTTATTGAACAGCCTGCGTGCTTCATCTCTTAGTTTACTGAGTTTTGCGTTCCACCATGGTATTTTGTTGTTCCTCTTAGTTTTTAGAGGACAGCTCTCTTCATACGAGGCTGTTATGGCTTCAGTAACTTGATCCACAACATACTCCAGCGATTCAAGAGATCGTATGGTTTTAGGGATATCGCGGAGTCTGTCTTGGAGACTTCTCCTGTAATGGTTCCAGTCTGTGGCCTTTGCATCCCTAAAGGTAATGGTTTCGTACATGTTTGATGTGTTCAATACGAAAGTAATGTGTCGGTGATCGGACATTGAAACTTCGTTACTAACTTGCCAGTCGTTAATCGTCCTGGATAAATTGTTGGGTGATTCACCCAAGACATCGAATTTTGCCTAATTTCCATGGTATTTTTTTTTTGTTCGTTTCATTTAAATTTAATTGGTCAATGGATAAAGGAGTGAAAATTGTTTTAATATATTAAAGAGGGGTCTTACACAACATTATATAACAAAAGTTATTTGATTATGAAATTCTGCTATCCAAGGAAATTAGGAAAATACCAAGGAAATTATAAAAGCGCTCCAAGGAAATTATGAGTTTGCCATGGAAATTAAAAAAAGTACACAAACGAGTATACTCGTACTTAATCATTTCTTATTTACTTACTTATAAAACTATAACAAAATATTTTGGTCTTAATACAGTAAAATACAAATCAGTTATTATTCTTAACTAAGTAAAACACAGTAAATAACGTTACGGAAAACAACTAAATAAAAATATGAAGATTATTTAATATGAAAAATCATATCTGCCAAGTGCTAACCTGCAAATTAAAAATGTCACTACAAAACTAAAAAAAATCTCTAAGCTTGCACATTGAACAAACATAAAATAACCTCTTATTCGGTGTTAAAAACAATAAAAAAATTATTTATATTAATTCGAATAATAAATTTAAATTCAACATATAGTATAAGTATTCAAGTTGGATTATTACATGATCACTTTTCCACGTCAAAGAAGTTATGCCAATGGTTGACAAGTCTACGGCGGCTGGGAGACCTTGTACTGGAAAGAACCAGAAAAAAAACCAGCAGGGGCTATATTTTTTCCCTGTATTGTTACAGTAGTCAATTGAAAGCTGACCTTAATGTTTTAATTATTTTTGTTTTTCTTTTTGTATTGGTACTTCCCAAAAGTTGATTTTGACACTGTTGAAGAAATACTAGGGCAAGAAGCTGGCGCAGTATCGTAATTCCTTAAGGCAAAGATCGACTCCATCATACTCGAGGGCAAAACGCCTAAAGTATGGCACGGGTGCGAGGTGGCACTTTTCTTCAAAAAGGGCGACAAGGCTCAGTTGAAGAACTATAGACCCATCACGCTCCTGAGTCTGAATCTCGCGCGCAGGTTTGACGACTTCCAGCTTCCCGAACAAGCCGGATTCCGAAAAGACCACATCATACGCTGCGGCAGGTTATACAGAAGGCCGAGAAGCATAATTTGCCACTATGCTTGGCGTTTGTGAACTATGAGAATGGCTTCGATTCTGTCGAGACCTAGGCCGTACTTAGTTCATTCCAGAGGTGCCAAATAGACTATGGGTACATCCAAGTGTTGCAGTCATTGTACGAAAACGCCACCATGTCAGTCAACTTTCAGGACCAAAAGTCGAAACCAATACAACTTCAGCGCGGTGTGAGACAGGGTGACATTATATCGCCGAAACTGTTTACAGCTGCTTTAGAGGATGTACCTATTTAAGCTTTTGGATTTAAGAGGACTCGGCATCAACATAAACAGCGAGTACAGAACTCACCTTCGTTTTGCTAATGATATCGTAGTTATGGCTCAGACCGTGAAAGATCTTGGCACAATGCTCGAAGACCTCTGTAGAGTTTCCGCACAAGTGGGTCTTGAAAAAAACATGGACAAGACTAAAATTATGTCGAATTCCCATGTAACCCAAATCCTGTGAATGTTGGAGGCTCTAACACTGGAAGTTGTTGACGAATATGTTTACTTGGGGCAAATCGTCCAGCTCGCTAAGTTCAACTTCCAGAAAGAGGTAAATCGACGAATGTAACTTGGCTGGGCAGCATTCGGGAAGCTACGCAGCATATTCTCGGCCCATCGACCGCACACTGTTTCAAGACCAAAGTCTTCAATCCGTGAGTGTTGCCAGTGATGACGTACGGAACCGAGACGTGGCCGCTTAAAATGGGTTTCATAAAAAGGCTCAAAGTCACTCAAAGGGCAATGGAGAGGGCTATGCTCAGGGTTTCTCTACGTGATCACATCAGAAATAATGAGATCCGTAGAAGAACTAGAGTTACCGCCATAGCCCAAAATAGGCAGTGGGCAGGACACATCGCTCGCAGGACTGACGGCCGTTGGGGCAGAAAGGTCCTCGAGTGGCGGCCGCGTACAGGGAGACACAGCGTTGGTAGACCCCCCACAAAGTGGACCGACGATCTGGTGAAGGTCGCGAGAAGCCGCTGGATGCGGTAGGCGCAAGACCGATTGGTTTGGAGATCCCTGGGGGAGGCCTATATCCAACAGTGGACGTCTCTTGGCTGAAATGATGATGTGTGTAACGTCCATCTATATATTCCTAAAAAAAACTGACGCATTGGCTTGACATTACCTTAAAAAATGGTTTGTTTAGTATTATATATAATTTCCATGGCATTACCTAATTTCCTTGGCTAGTTTTGAACAAGGGACTACAAGGAAATTAGGACCAAGGAAATTAGATTTAAGCCTAAAAACACCAGAGACAGGTAAATATTAACCTTATTTATATAATGCGATTCAAATTGAGAGTTCAGCCCTATGGATACTCCTTTTGTATTAATAAATGATCAAATGAATCCATTCCACAACTACGCAAAAGTGGCCAAGGAAATTAACTTTTCAATAAACCAAAGCCCAAGAAGGCAACTATTTACGCGACTAGCGCGAAACCGATGAACAGCACACACATAGCTGTCTCGACGGCCCCTCGGGGCGGAATGGATGAATGAATCGGTGCAGACCGTTACGTTCAAACGCTTTGCGTTTTGTTACTACAACGTTCGAAATATCGGCCCAAGGAAATTATGATTTTGAAGAGGACAAAAACAAATCTTCACTTCAGCCTTATCCTTCAACTGTAAAATATGAAAAGTTATACTTTTTTAATAGCTATATGTTTTTTTAACATAAAATAAGTCATATTGGAGTTAAATATCGTAGCACTTAGATGATATGTATCTACATCAATAAATATTATGGTAATGGACATACCAAGGAAATTAGACAATCAGGTTTTGATGAAGTTTTTTGTATATTTTAATAATACTTTTTCATATGATACAGACAAAAACAAATCAATTTCAACATATACTATGCGAAAAAAAATGATATGAGTATGAAGACATTAAAAATATACCGTTCACCTGCCTGGACATAAAAAATGCATAATTTTGGCGAAATACCCTGTTAGTAGCAAGAGTTAAATCGAGAACCTCCTGCCTTGATCTAGTTAAAAAGTTTGGCACGCAGCCCTTGTTAACTATTTGAAGACAGTTAGCTAGGATAAAGTCATATAATAACTCACCCCTTGCGTTGATACCTGAGCTGCCCCAGTTGGTGTGATGCGCATTCGCGTCGCACCCAATCAGAAGTTCGGCGTTGTGTTCGTTTGCGTACTCGACCACTTTCGCCAATCCTTCGAATGGGTCGTTCTTCTCACCAGGCAGGTAAGCGGAGCAGACGATGAGGCGTCTATTACCGCTCTTGGTATTCACGAAAGCTGCAATCAGGTCATCGGTGCATAGCCCTGGTATACATAAAAAGTCAACGTTATTATTGAATAAGATACACGCTCTTGGCTTGATTCCACCGACGTTATATACAACCTTACCAGCAGAACCAAGTCCGGATACCGTGTTGTTGTTCGCCAGCTACGTTTCTTGGATTAGAGCGATGTGTAAGTTCTTCTGTGTGAAGATTTTTTCTAGCACCGCTGTAGCGGCTCTAGCATGGTGCAAATTAATTTGAACCACATGTGTGTTATTTGTGTTTTTGTGTAATTGTGCCATTGTGTGTTGTGTGGTGTGTGGTGTTTTATAAAGTGTTCGTAAGTGGCGTTTTATGACCGTTTGCCAGGTCTTTGGACGTTAGGACCGTCCTTGACCTTGCTAGCGGTTTTCGCCACTTGTGGCTGTCCTATTTTGGTCCTTTTCCCCGAAGGTGGACCTTTAGGACGCTTATTAGTTCCCGAACTCCCGGGCTGAGGCTCTCCGCTATTGCGTTGGCTCTCAGCCCCAGAGTTTGGCTCCTTTTGTAATGTCGGTGGCCTAGTGTGACCTGCCGGCAGTTTCTTTGCTCCAGAGGGGCTAGGTTTGCTTTTCTCATTCGCATTCGTTGAGATGTTTTCTCCTCGAATGCGAATAAGAACTTTCTTAAACCCGAGCCGCGGCCTAAAGTCCAGTGCGCGCAAGGCCTCAACTGAAGCATCATCAACCGAAAGGGCGATGGTGATTCCATCCCGTTCAGTCTTGACGCTTAGCACCTTCCACATACTGGTCCTTAGTCCGTTTTGCTTCTCCAGAAGTCGTATTGCGTCTTTTGGAGATTCGGCCTCGGATTTAGGAACAAAGAGTATACCAATCCCGGCCTTGGGCAGTTCCTTTTCACTCATGAGTGAAAGATCAGCCTCCGGCCATGACTTGATAGCCCCAATGTTCCGTTCTAGCCAAGCCCGGCTGTATTCATCCTTAACGACGATTTGAAGCCAGCCCGGCTTAAAAGTGCAGCCCTCAAAACTTGGGCCCACCTCATTCCCAGGGTCGTCTATTATCGCCCTAAGAATGCCACGCTTAACAAGCCCAAGTTGAACATCCGACATGGGTTCCGTGTTACGGATCCCCACTCGGATGTCCGTGAGGGCGTCTTTAAAAGACTTCGCTGTCGATGGACCTGCCATTGGCGTACTAACAGCAGAGGTCCCAGTACCAGTCGTTTGGAGCGCCCCGGCGGCTGAGCCTTCGCCAGTACGCGAAGTCTTTCTGATGTGGTCACCAGGTGATTCTTCCTCCGATCGAATCCGTTTGACCGGTCTTCGATCTGAGGAAGATGCACCTGCCACATTTTTCTCCGGATCGTGCGTTTTCGTCATCCGCTCGTAGCAGAGTTTGTAGGCCTCTGAAGGGTCCATTCCTTCCGCCACGAGTCACTTCAGACGTTTTCGAGCCGCTCCGGTTAAATTAAATCGCTTCCGTGGGCGATCTCTCGATATCGCTGGCACATGTGAGTCTGTTTCAGTCAGCCTCGTGCCTTCGGCATCGGGTATCGATCCACGGTCGCTTGTATCGGGATCCGTGGTGGCTAGTAAGTCTCCCTCAGATCCGAGAAACAACTCCGATATGTCGGGTATTGATGCAGTCAAGCTGCTAGATGGTTCTGGTCATTCATCGCCCAGATCAAAGCAATTTTGGGTTCGTTTTTCCATACACGTCCCATGAGAATCTAGGGAACTAAAAAGTCCACCCAAACAGAGCCCCGCGTGCCTAGGTAAGGCAAAATTACTACCCCAGGATTGCCATCTCCCTGAGGAGGCACCGTTAGGGACCAAGCACCCCCTTGGCCACGCATCCATCGGCTACGGTTCGCCTAACACCACTGGATTGGGTTTGGGTAAAAGTAGGGATTTAGAAGGGACTGAGGAGTAAGGTGGGAGGGGTAGAGGGAATACTGGAACATGGAAGTAAGGGGAAATGGAATCTCTCACCGTGTTGGACTGCACTGGCGAGATAGCGTTGCTTCCTTTAGCTACTTGGACCCCAGGGTAGTTGGTAATGTGCGATGCCTGTTAAGGATCCAAGTATTACCAGGATGTACGGCGTGGACGTAGGGGCAACACTTGACGGTAGACATGCTCTGCTCAACATCGCACACTTGAGCACACATCAGCCGCCCTACATCCCGAGGCAGGTGTTTATTCTTAATACAATTATTAAAAAACACTCAGAGATTCCCTTTCCATTAGCCTTATTTAATAAACGAAGAAATGATATTTTATGTCAAACTCCCAAAAATAAAACCATATTTGCAAAAAAATTTTATGATTTCATTGGATGCTTCTTATACAATAATATTAATAGAAAACTTGAAATATGTAATCTTAATAAAAATTATTGTAAGAAGATTGTATACACTTGGTTACAGAAACTGTCTTATCATGAGACTGAATGTGTTTTGGATTATAGACCTTGACCTAAAAATGAAACTGAAACTGAAACTGTGACTTTCGAGCGCAATTGTTAAATCTCATACATTGTCCATTTAGCGATTGCGTTAGCGATTATCGAAAGGCATCTTGTCTAGGGGGTCTGGAACGCACCCTTAGTATCGGTGTGTAGTGTAGTATCTCAATGTAGTCTGTGCTTGTGTAGTCAGTGTTGCCAACTTGGGGGTTTTCCCCCTAAATTTAGGAGAGAGAAACATTGACAGGGGAATTTTTAGGGGCAAGATTTTTTTGGGGGATTTTTTAGGGGCCTAGGTTTATTTACGTCACTTATTAGCAGATTTAAAAAAAATCAGTTATAAGCAGAATCGAACGGTTGAAATAAACTTTCCATTTTCAAAATGATGTCCAACTTTCAATCTAAAAAACACATCCGAAGTAAAGCCTAGTTAAAATTCTATTTTGCAAAATTAAATAGAATATGGTAATGGCAATGGTAAGTAATAAAACGACATAAAATAGGAATGTAATCAATTACAACACAAACAGTACACACTATTTAGTTCTTCTGTCGAATTCTATTCAGAAGTTTATTATAATTTTGGTGCTACCAATTGCCAACGTTTTGAAAATATTGCAAAGATTTTTATGGCGTTATTAACGCTGCCCATTTCCAATGCCGCTGTGTAGCGTACCTTTTTTTGTGGGACCTATGCTGTTAGCTGCAGATTGTTTTTACAGTTTCACCTTTATGTTTATGGCGAGAACTTTGGTTCGTTTGGCAAACCAAACGTGATGGATTTCTAGCTCAGAGAGGCATCACCTCGGGGTTGTCCCGCTCTCTGAGTAGAGTAACCAGACAGTTATAGCCGGTGCGGAGAGCGGCCGCAACTCGAGCGCGCCTCTGAGACCTGGACGCTCAAGTTCACCGTCTAGTGAAGGGTGGAGAGAAGCGACCGGGGGCTATTGTCTATGAAAACATCTATCACGATCGCTTTGAATTTGCCTATCATTGTGGTGTCATTACTAGACTCTGTGTCAACTATCTGATAAAATATAGCGATGGATGTACATACTTTGATTGTCAAAATCGAAAGCGATCACGATAGATTTTTTTACACAATCAAGGGGCAGGTACATATCCGTACCTGGTATATCGCAAACTGCGTAGACCGGGCCTTCGCACTCTTGTTCTACGAGTGCGGTGTTTGGGGCTAGTGCGTGTGTGTGCAGTGTTATTTGATGTTTGATTGATTGGGTCGGGGTTGTAGCGTGCCCTCTCCATATATGCTATTATAAAAAAAAAATGAGAAATAAACTTTCCATGATGATGGTTTGCAACAAACATGTTGCAAAGCATCATTATGGTAAGATTTACTTACACATACATGAAAATTTGGTTCGTGCATTTTTGAACCTTTAGAGAACATGTAAAAAGCTACAGCATCACAAAATGAAATGCGCCTAGCACTAGCTCTTCTGAAGTCATTGACGACGCTAATGCCCTTTTAGAAATATTAAATAACATTGCCCAATTATTGTTTTATTATATAATCCTAAAATACTTATAATATGTAGTAATGATTACTGCCAAGACAAAATATAATATCTACACAATATAAGATTATTTTAAAAAACTTGGGGGTTTTTAAAATTATCTTGGGGGAAAAATTTTGGAGGTGTTGGCAACACTGTGTGTAGTCTGTGTATCTGATTTTTGTGTAATTTTTGCCAGCCGCAATTTGCAATTTTTGTGTTTTTATTTTAATAATTTTAAAATAGGTATTACCGAATATTTTTTAAATAACTTGTCTGTTGATTATTTAGATATGTAAATATCGTAATTTCTAAGACTGAGGGTTAGGACGTGTTAAGTGATCATTTTGTGTAATGTTTTGAAGTTTACAAAATGTAGTTTAAAATGCACATCTCTAAGAAGCTGTGATAACTTAGTTTTGATTAAAAAGCTACGATTATCAGCTAACGGTGAGTATTAATGTTGTTCAAATGTCTATACATTTTAGGAATATGAAGGTTATAAAATTATGTTTGACAATTGATTGAGTTCCAGAGATTACCGGACACCAGTTCAAACAAAAATGTAGTTAACAATTATTTCTTGCCTTTAATAGCCTGTGCCTTTTTCTACGTATGCTAAGGAAGCTCTTGGCCTTCATCTCACCTTATGGTAAGTGACTATAAGGCCGAAGGTGGAAGGGAGCCTCATCTTGACTTCTCAACAGCTGAGGAAGCTGTCTCGCCTCTTATTGTCGAAACACAGTGCTATTAACATTGTTATTATGGCGACAAGCTTAGGTAAGACGGTGGTAGCTAGCCGGGCGGGCTCAGAAGCCCAACCACCAACCAAACCAAGCAGGTAAATTTCTGCCCCCATGGGGAATCTACCCCGGATTTCCTGATCAACACCCGCTGGACCATGTAGGTGGTTAAAAGCCTTGTTCAAAGCCAGTGGCGGCGCAAGACCTAAACTTAATATGGGCAAGGTACATTTTGCGAGGCCCTCTGATGGTGCAAGAAGAAGAAGAGAATATAAAATAGTCTCTGACCGGGAACTCCCCGCGATAGCAGCTTAACACCAACTAATGTTGCCAGACTAAATATAAACAAATGATCAGAACCAACCAAGATGTGATATAATATAAAACTATATTATATTATATTATAAAATTAATTAAATTAATCAGAAATATTGATTATTTCATTCACATTGATTTCGTGCACTGAAGAGTGGAATATCTCTCAGTTTAGAATTAATTCTAAAGTATTTGGATTTTTCATATTTTTTAAAATAAATTTAAAAATGTATGGAAAATCTAAAAGTGTGTACTTTTGGATTTTTAAATAACATACTTTAAATTTTTTTTCGGCTGTGAGACGCGACTGCGAGGCCGTGGGCGGTGGTCCACACCGCCCACGCTTTACGCAGCCTCTGTTCAAAGCTTTGTTAAATCTATCAACTGCATGCAAGAGGCTTATAAAACGCACAACTGAACCACTTATAATAATGAGATCCATAATTACCATCACATTCTATTCAATACTAGATTATATGTATATAGGTTAAAAAAATATTGACCTCGATAAAATTGTTTATTCGGCATCCAATTATTTTTATATTTCATACAAATTTTGGTTCATTCAAAAATATATAAAATGGAAGAAAGGATACATTTTTTCTTCCATACATCTCCAGTCCATATGCCCAAAACATGTACCTCGGGTTTTATTATATTTTTCTATGTAAAAAAATTGGAAAATTCATAGAATAATAAAAATAATTTCTTTAAACCATTTGTACCACCTGAAATTATATCTTAAACATTTTGATTACTGGTAACATAGCATCAATATAAAATAAAGCGTATTAGCGTAGTGTATTCTCTAAATGTGTTTAGTAAAGGTTTTCCAACTATTAAAATAAAAAAAAATAGGGGTTTTTCTTAATTATAACAAATATTACAGTAAAACTCGTAACAAATCCATATTCCAAAGCGTTATAAATCTCGTTAATAAGTGTCACATAGTCTAGAAAACGGTCACAGAGAAATAAGAACAAGAAAAGGAATCATAGATAGTGCTACAGAATTCTTTAGAAACCTTTACAACTATCAAGATGACATAGCAGAGGAAGTGGCTGGACCAACCATTAAGAATTTAGAGGAAGCAACACAAGCCATTAATGAACAAGAAGTACAAAAATATATTTGTAAATTAAAACCTGACAAATGCCCAGGACCTGACCACATAACAAACGAGGCCATAAAAATCGGAGCACCTGTACTAACTAAGATTTTAACCAAATTATTTAACAAAGTGGTAGAGCAAGGTTGTGTACCTAAACAGTGGTGTAGTTCAAACATTGTGTTACTTTACAAAAAAGGCAACCCCCTAGACATTGGCAACTATAGACCAATAAGTTTGATACCTACCATGTACAAGCTATTCTCATCAATTATACTTAGTTGAATAACAACAACAATTGACAGCAACCAACCAATTGAACAGGCAGGATTCCGCTCAGGTTTCCCAACTATCGACCACATCCATGTTATAGAACAACTTATAGAAAAATACAAGGAATTTAACAGACCACTTTATATAGCTTTTGTGGATTATTATACTATATGGCATACATTGGAAAAAAATAATGTGGACAACAGATACATACAAATCATTAAAGACCTATATTCCAAAAGCACAAGCAGAATAAAGCTAGAAACGAAAGGCTATTAGACAAGGCGTAAGGCAAGGTGATCCTCTTTCCCCGAAGCTATTCATAGCAGTTTTAGAAGGTGTCTTTCAAAATATAGACTGGGGAACTAGGGGCATATGGATAAAAAATCACCACCTAACACATCTGAGGTTCGCAGATGACATAGCTATTTTCAGTGAAACTGCACCAGCCCTGGAAAAAATGCTACAAATCTTAGATGCGGAAAGTAAAAAAGTAGGTCTGAAAATGAACCCAACAAAAACTAAAATTACGTCAAACAGCTCACACAAACCTATAAAAATAGACGATAAAACAATAGAATATATGGAGACGTATATCTATCTAGGAAAGCAGGTGTCCTTTGACATCACCAACAATGAGAAGGAAATACACAGAAGAATAAACATAACCTGGAATAGGTACTGGGCACAAAAGGAGATTTTGAAAGGAAACTATAGTTCAGAATACAAAAAGATTGTAATGGACACTTGTATACTGCCATGCCTAACATATGCATGCCAAACATGGGTATTTGATAACAAAACCAAAGGTAAAGTAAGATCATGTCAGAGGGCAATGGAGCGCAGTATGCTAAAATTGAAAAGGATCTACAAAGTCAGACACGAAACAATCAGAGAAAGAACCAGAATTGCCGACGCCTTAAAGCATGCGTTAAAACTAAAGTGGCGATGGGCAGGACATGTTTCCCGCTTAACAGACAATAGATGGACACTTACAGTCACTAAATGGAGGGGTCCGCAAGGAAAAAGAAGAGTTGGTTGACCTCAGAAACGCTGGACTGATGACATTATCCAAGTGGCTGGGAAGAAATGGATGATAAAGGGACAGGATAGAGAAAATTGGAAAACGCTGGAGGAGGCCTATACCCAAGAAAGGGATCCATAACTGAAAAAAATAAAATAACTTACTAACTGTACTAACAAAATTTCTTTTAATATTAAATTACAATACACTTAGGTCCAATTTCACCAACATTTAAACAGGCGGTTACAGTTAACTAACAACCGTTTTTGACATTTTACTCATACAATAAGTGTCAAAAACGATTGTTAGTTAACTTTAACAGCTTCTTTAAATTTTGGTGAAATTCGACATTATACTGTATAACTAACCATACTAACACAAAGTTTAGCTAAACTACTGTCATGTACTCGTAAATGTTATGGAATTCAATAAAGGCTCTTATTCAATAAGGCTTCAATAAAAGAGACTCTGTACCAGGGTCGTCTGCTTAGGTACCTCCGTCTTACCTATTTCTGCCGCAAAGCACTAGTGCTTGCATTGCTGTGTTCCGGTTTGAAGGGTAAGATATGGCAGTGAAATTACTGGGTACTGTGACTTTACATCTTGTGTCACAAGTTGGCAACATACACTGTGGTTCTTGTGGGGGTTGCAGTTTTGCTGCGAATCTCACAAGACCCACATGTATTATAGGTGACTGTTACCACTTACCATCAGGTGGGCAGTTTGCTTGTTTGCCAACTTTCTGCAATAAAAAAAAAAAGAAAAAAGGCTCTATTATTATTATTATAGTCTGTGGTATGTTTATTTTGGCAAACAACACCCAATAAAAAAAAGAAAAAAAAGTGAAGAATCATTATGGTGTGTATTGTATTGACATTATCAAATTCACAATTACTGGTGATTTGTAGGCGATCGCAATAGATGTTGGCACAGACACATAACAAACTAGATTTTTAATTAGAAGAACTTCAACTTCTTTAAATACCTATAATAAGAAGAAGATTCTAAGTGAAAATATTATCAAGCGACCATAACAATGACTGATTGTCAATGTCAAACCTAATCACGTCCATACCTAATCACGTTTCGTTTCACGAAGTTTCGCATTCACTTATCATTTTTTATCATATTTTTTTGCAAAATCTATTGAGTTTGAAAAGATTTTAGCCCTTGGGTCATTTTCAACACATTATTATCTTTCATTTCATATAATTTGTACCTCGGTACATGATTTGGGCAAATACTGAAGACCTTTGATTAACTACCCAGGGTTTTAGGGGGCGAGACATGTTGGCGAAGAGGAGCTCCTCCCAGTATCATTCACCCTCTCAGCAATGTGTAGTTTCCCCATATTAATTACCTATTTCAAAATTTTCTCATACCTTAAAGGCGGGTTGTTTACACACAATCCACCCAGGAGGGTGGATTTGTACCTCACCTAAAACCTATTTTAGAATTAGAAGGCCTTAAGTATTAAAAGATTAATGAATTTCAAAGATGTTTTAATTGATCGGAAAATTTAGTAAAAGTTCTTAGAGTTATGTTCAAGTGTCTCATAAATTAATATATTTCTGACAGCAAATAGCTTTTTCTATGATAATTTGATTTCAGTGGTTTAGGTTCCCATAGTGCAGTATGACGACAGCTAGGTTCCGGGAATGTTGCTTCTTTGTATGGAGTTGTTTTTTTTTCACCATCTTAAGATTAGTCTAGGTCAGTGATGGGCAAAGTACGGCCCGCGTTGGCCCGCAAAAGTATTTAATCCGGCCCGCCGAGGGTCCATCGACATGGATAGTAGGTATATGACCCGTTATAATTACGTTTTGGCAGTCGAGAAGAAAAAGTAGATGCACGTTTTACATTATTTTTGTTTTAATTTTGTCTCTTGTTCTTGCTTGTTCGCGTAACGGTCTACACTCATAATTTTTTTGAAAAAAAAAAAAAAAGTAAAATTAATTATTATTTAAGGTAAAATGTATTTTGTAACATTTGTGTGTAATGCTGTAAGTAATGTTTTTATTATATATCTAATATTTTTTTCTCCTGATTTACAGAATGACTTTATTTTTGAAAAATTCATAATTTGTACCTTGTTAATTATGTGTCCAATTTGATTCTAACAAACACTTATGAAACCAAAAAGCCTCCATATGTCACGACCACTTGCAGAGACGGATACCACAAGATCTTCTATGAGATAACTATTGAGAACGGACGTGTAAATGGATACGTACCGTGCATGCCAAGTTAGTCTCTCAAACCAATTGCTGAATGTGCTCAGCATTGATTTACTACCAAAGGTAGATAACGCATTCACGATCGAGAAGTAGGCCGGTGAAGAACTGCTCAATCGCGACTCGTGCAGTTCCTTTCCATAGTGAGTGATTAGCTGTCGGCACGTAAACATGCCGAAGTGCGCATTCAAAAGTTGTGGTAACAATAGCCAGAAATGCCAGAAAAAAGACGGGATTTCATATTTTGCGTGAGTAAACTCATTACACATCTTATCATGTATTCAAATATTCGATTTATACGTAAACACTAATCAAAAACAACAATTATTTTAATCGTAAACATGTCGTTTCGCGTCAGTGTCAGTACATCACAATCGTCTCGCTCGCACGGGCGTCGTATCACGATGTGTTATCTCATTCATGCGTTGGAGCGACAACGCGATAAGCAATTTCAAGCATTATGTTATAGAGTATAAAGTTGATATTTTCTTGTAGCAATGACTAAAGCGTCGTTTGATCTGTGGCCAGGTATGAAATGATGTAACTCTTCCCACGGTTGTACTTAAAATAGTTGCCGTAATAATGCAGAATAAGGTTGAATTCGATAAATTCAGTACTTTCTTTATGGTAATTTTCATTCGGGCGTGCATATTCAAGTATATATCAGCGAGTACAAATGTATAGTCGATTAGGTGACAGATTTCAAGCGCGTTTTTGTATGAAGCGCTCTATCTACGTTTGGTAGTAAATCAATGGTGTTCAGGGACAGATTGCAAGTAAAAGAGGTCAAAAAAAAAATAAGTCACAACCAAAACATCCACTACTTGTATACATCTGTATGTCCTTATACTCCCATTTTTCAGTCTTCCAAATCGTTTTTGAAGGGTTAAAAATTAATGCAGATAATGATGATTATAAGCTTTAAAACAAAATGCATTTTTTATATAATTCTGTCCCTCCTCTAGAATTTCTTAATCTTTGTGGCTCGCCATTAAAAAAGTTTGCCCACCACTGGTCTAGGTCCATAATAAGAGACAGTTTGTTTACACAAAATTTGATTCCTACTTCGAAAGTAACCTTGTATCTATGACTTAAAAATTGGATGTGAAAGATGTTGATAAAGTTATATGAAACCAAGAGTTTGAGGGTACTCCCATCCTTTATTCACGAAAATAAAAGGACTAAATAGGTCTAATAAGGACTGAAAATGATTCAAGTTCATTCAAAATTATCAACTAACAATGACATTTCATTTCTTAACTTTAAATCATATCATAACGTTGTGTGAGATCAAAAATGAATGTCTTTTAGTGTTTCAAAAGAACTGTTGCAAAAAAATGTTAATTGTTATGAATTTGACAACTGCTTCCTGTATGCCAGGCTATGGAGGCATCGTGTTCCCGCTTCACGCCAGCGGAGGGCGGCACACGGCTGGCCCTTGCTGCCGGGGAGAGGAACATTCTGGCCGTGGAGTACGGCTCCTTCATAGCCACAAGGCTGATCCACGAAGACGCCTACAAGATTAGAGGGTAAATAACACGTCTTTTTCGCTAGATAAATGCTAAATCGTAATTCGCCTTTTTAGGGTTCCGTAGCCAAATGGCAAAAAACGGAACCCTTATAGATTCGTCATGTCTGTCTGTCCGTCCGTATGTCACAGCCACTTTTCTCCGAAACTATAAGAACTACACTGTTGAAACTTGGTAAGTAGATGTATTCTGTGAACCCCATTAAGATTTTCACACAAAAATAGAAAAGAAGATATAAATTTTGGGGGTTCCCCATACATAGAACTGAAACTCAATTTTTTTTTTCATCAAACCCATACGTGTGGGATATCATCAAACCCATATGTATCTATGGATAGGTTTTCAAAAATCATATTGAGGTTTCTAATATCATTTTTTTCTAAACTGAATAGTTTGCGCGAGAGACACGTCCAAAGTGGTAAAATGAGTGCCCCTCCCCCTGTAACTTCTAAAATAAGAGAATGATAAAACTAAAAAAATATATGATGTTATTAAATTACCATGCAAACTTCCACCGAAAATTGGTTTGAACGAGATCTAGTAAGTAGTTTTTTTAATACGTCATAAATCCTACGGAACCCTTCATGGGCGAGTCCGACTCGCGCTTGGCCTAATACTAAGCCTAGCGTCGAAAAACTTCTTTATGAGCTGCGGTCTAAAACATTGCGAATCGAGCTTGAAAACTGGCCACAAAATACAGAAATGTGGAACATCTTGCAACACTGGCAATCACACTATTTACGAATGTTTCAACCAAAATGAAATCGTTGCCTTTCCCGTATATTTTGACATCTGACAGCTGTCAAGGTGCTGTCAACATGTTTGGGAATGGAAACGTGTCTGACTTGATTAGGGTTGCGTTCCGAAACAAAATTTCGTTTGTCTGGTAAAGTTACTGATTGAAAATCGGTTTTGCAACGGGGTAAAAAGTGATTTTATCGAAGAATTCTGACCTAGCGTTGCGGAACGCGTTATCTGGGGATTTTCTAACATCTCTCCCATATTATGTTTCATTGCTATCTCTCAGTAGAGAGTATATGTTCTATGATCACTCGCTGTCGCTATCATCTTTCTGGATTTGAAGTTAATTGCAATGTGCAAACTTGCTACAATAATTATTTTACTCTCAGTAGTGACAGTTGACATTAACATAACAGCCATGACAGAATAATTATCACTCCTGAATTTTATAGGATAAATAAATAGCTCTTTCCAGTATCTAATTGACTCGGCAAAGTCGTTCCAAAACACCTCGATAAAAATCCTCAGATGTGTTTTGGAACTGGGATTGAGTCAATTTAGCTATTTACCGAGCTAAACTTATCAGTTTTGGAACGCTGGCCTGGGCACTTTTCTAATGGACGTGATAAAAAATGGTATGTTGCCGTCGTTTTGCCCAATCGTCAGACTTTGGAATGTTCACGAGGCGTAACGCTGCTTCCAGGTCTCTGTTCGACGGCCGCCAGCGGTCCGTGTACATGACGCGGGCGTCGCGCGTGGCGTGCGTCGCCCACGAGCTCCACATCATGACCGACCTGGCGGTCGCCGAGGCGGCCGAGTATGGGGAAGTGTACGACTGGCGCGCGTGGCTCGACACTAAAGAGGTGCGTACCTACATCACCTCCTGCTGTGTTCTGCTAGCCTAATACTGCCAGGAGTGGCTCGACACTAAAGAGGTGCGTACCTACATCACCTCCTGCTGTGTTCTGCTAGCCTAATACTGCCAGGAGTGGCTCGACACTAAAGAGGTGCGTACCTACATCACCTCCTGCTGTGTTCTGCTAGCCTAGTACTGCCAGGAGTGGCTCGACACTAAAGAGGTGCGTACCTACATCACCTCCTGCTGTGTTCTGCTAGCCTAGTACTGCCAGGAGTGGCTCGACACTAAAGAGGTGCGTACCTACATCACCTCCTGCTGTGTTCTGCTAGCCTAGTACTGCCAGGAGTGGCTCGACACTAAAGAGGTGCGTACATCACCTCCTGCTGTGTTCTGCTAGCCTAGTACAGCCAGGATTAATTATTATACACTGTGTTAATAAAATAGCGCGAAACTTATTTTTATTATAGAAGAAATGTGTTAATTATGAAAATTTAAATAGAGATTAACGAAGATATTTCCTTTTTTGTTTTGATGCATATCTTATAAGCGTCGGTGGTGCTATGGACTCGGCACTTGCCTCCCAATTGGCAGGTCCGGGGTTCGAGACCGCCATGTATGAACCAATGTGTTTTTCGTTTTTCGAATTTCATATGTACGAGTACATTTGTCTGACGCTCCTACTGTGAAGGAAAAAATCGTGAGGCAACCTGCATGCATCTGCGAAGAAATTCAAAGGTGTATGTGAAGTCGACCAATCCACACTGGGCCAGCGTGGTTGACTAAGGTCATAGGTTGACTGAATAAGTAAAAAATAATAGAAAGTTGAATTAAATAATTTAGCTTTATTTAATTTCTGGATCTAAGTCTAACAAATCAATATATGCACCAAACGAAGGGTTCTGTAAAACTGATTCTATAGTCAAAATAAAAATAACAGTAAAGATGTAAAACTGATTCTATAGTAAAAAAATAACATAAAAGATTTCATTTTCATTTCAATCACCGTCTTTCGAATTTTTAAGCATATAAATACGAGGAAAAACGGGGCGACTAGTCGGCGGTTTTAGTCGACTAGTCGCCGACTACAATTCAAATATGGCCGACTAGTCGGCTTTCCCGACTAGTCGTTAGGTCGTTACATCACGAATTAGTATCATTAAGGACTTGTGCCGACAGGTGCTGGTGTGCACATCATCAGTTCTGAGGCGGGTCCTGGCCGAGGAGGTGATCACCATGCACGACATTAACGTCCTCATCGTGGACAGCTGTCATTTGATCTGGATAGATGAGGATTTGCAGTGGGTAAGTTGTTCTTGTAAGTTAACGCAGGCCCCACTGACGTGTCATAACTAGATCCCAACTGAATGGAACAATTCTCAATTTTGACAGATACGTACAGTACCTCAAGATAAATAATGGGCGTCGGAAAACATCAGAAACAATCGTCTTGACTTATCACAGACAATTGACAAAAAGTAGTTTGATCTTAAAAATCATTTCCAATCACAAGAGTAGCTCTATATCATTGCACTGCTTAGATGTGTCGGTCATCTTCGGAAACACGAAGTTAGTCAATGCCCATGATTTATCTTGAAGTTCAGTATTGCTTGTTTCATTTACATCAGTCCCATCTGATTTTTGCATTTAGTACAAAATTTTTGCCATATGGCACTACTCGACGATGCTTAAATTTCTATGGTTTTAGTATCCGATTTTCATTCTCCTGCAAGTGTTCCGTGAATTTCTCTTTTTCTTTGTGAGCTTTATGGTGTCTTGTATTGCTCAGATCTATCTGTGACAGCTTGGGCATCGAGAACCGGCCCTATTTAAGGAACCGGTTCTTTCGGTTCCAAACTTAAGCCGGAACCGGGTACCCGGTTTTTTCGGTTCTTTCGGTTATTTTTATAAATTCTTGTTGATAAGCTATGCTATCGTTTATATAGATTTTCTACAATCAAAACGAATAAAGGAGAATGGATCTTAATAAAACACACTTTATTGGAAATCACATTATTTATTATTTTGTTTTTAGTATTATTTAGCAAAAATCAGTTCTTTTAAATCACAGTCTTTTCGTAGTTGAATACAAATTAAATCACACTGATCACACACGATTATCATAATATTGAATGCTAAAAAAACAAAGTAATGTGAGAAAAGAGAAATAAATAGGTATAACGAACGTTATACCTATTTATTTCTCTTTTCGTCTGGTGAAGGTCGCGGGAAGCCGCTGGATGCGGGAGGCGCAGGACCGATCGGTTTGGAGATCCCTGGGGGACGCCTATGTCCAGCAGTGGGCGTCTCTTGGCTGAAATGATGATGATGATGATGAACGAACGTTATCAAGACACGCGGGCACGTGTCCAGCCAAGTCTAGTGTAATTATAATTTCTTCTTCTTCTATTCCGTCAAATATGTTTGCCCCGCAAGAATGAAAGCGTAATACTTAACTGATTGCAACGACAATAAATATTCTCAATTGATTGATAAAAATAATAATAGCAATATGCATTAATATTTAAAGGTACTCACTTATCAAATCGGCGTCAACAAAACAACACACCCACTCACTACGTTCGACGACAGCACGTCTGCCAGTGTTGTCAACCAGAGAATATTAACGTTGCCGAATCCCTTGAAAAATTCGCCATGTCTTTTAATGTTAGAAACATTAAAAAACATAGACATAATAAGATGGATAAATTGTATGCTAGAAAGCAGAGTTATATCTGCAAGCATATTAGGCGATACAATGAGCATCATGACAACCAAAGGTTGGCCACAGGTAGGAGTTCTCTCTCCGATACAGTAATGCTTAGTGATTGACCCATTGATCGAAAAACTGAACGAAGGTCCACTGAACACGGCGGATTATGCTGATGACACATTCATTATGGTTAAAGGCAAGGTGCCAAGTGTGGTAGTCGAACACTGGTGCAAGAAGACTAGCCTTAGTATCAATCCGAAAAGACAATGATCATACCGTTCACAAGAAAGAGGAAACTCAATAACATGAGACATTTAAAACTCTACGGCAATGAGATATCATGGTCCACAAAGGTCAAAATCTAAGAGTCACCCTAGATACAGAACTAACGCGGAAGGAACATGTAGACCTCACCATTGAAAAATCCATAAGGACTTTCAACAATGTCGATCTACTTTCGGTAAAACCTGGGGTCTCAAAACCCAACATCCTCTACTGGATTTACAATATAATGATACAGCTGGTCATAACTTATGGCAGTATTGTCAGGTGGCCAAAAACAAATCTGCTCACATGCAGGGAAGTACTACTCGTAAATAGCCTCCAAAGACTAGCCAGCATGGCTATAACAAGGGCCTTCAAAACAAATCCTTCGGCGGCTCTGGAGAGATTCTTAGCTCTTGAGCCATTGTATAGCATTATACGAAGAGAGGCTATGAGAACACTTTACACGCTCAGAACTTTGGGCCTGTGGTGTGTAAACAGGCCTCTCTCAAGACACACTGCATTTAAGGCCGAGGAAGAGTATCTGTTGATATGACCAGCGGCAGAATGATACCTAAGTACGTATTTAGACGACTCTTCAAGTACACATTCCAACAAGGGAGGAATGGGATAAGGAACTGGCCGGGAAACAGCATGATTTGGTATCGGTCAAAAATGATGGATGGATGGATGGATCAAAAATGAAATCTGGTACAGGAGCGGGAATATACTGCAATAAAATTGAGATCTTGATTAGTTGGCTATTCAAATTCAAATTCAAATTCAAAAATCTTTATTCAACTTAGGCCTTTACAGGCACTTATTGACGTCAAAACAAAGCAAAACATTCTAATTTAAAGGAAACATAAATTTAACCTTGTATGTGCATACATCCTGAATATACTCAAGATGTCTGCAAATACAAGTAGTAAAGAAAAAAAAAAAAAAGTTGAATCTACACCTGTTCGGAAATTGGGAGAGCCTTCTCGAGAAGAACAGGCAAGAAACTCGAAAGGTCAAATTTTTTATCTCCTCTTTTAAATCGCCATTTACAATTTTGGTTTTGTTACATAGTCATTGAAAGTTTTAAAAAAAATACAATCGGTATGCTTACATACACTTAAAATGTCAAAAAATAAGTTATAGACGTATACATTAATCATAATACAATAAATTATGGTGTTACCAAACATTTGATAACTTAGTCTAATTCAAAATCAGTGTCAGTTCTTTTCTGCCAACAACATTTGTTAACATCAATAGCTATACACAACAACACGATTATTGACATTAAAACGAATAATAACTTCATATTAACACCAGGCATTGGCATCGTTTAAATAATCGTTGACTTTATAATATCCTTTACTCATTAGAGTCTTTTTTACATGCGCTTTAAACTTATGAAAAGGCAAGTCAGTTACACTATGTGGAACTTTGTTGTAAAACGTTATACATTTCCCCATAAATGAGCCTCTAGTTTTTTGGAGTCTGTACGTTGGAACGGCAAGTTTATTTTTATTTCTTGTGTTTAACTGGTGAACGTGGAAATTGGTTTCAAATGTATTATAATTCTTATAGACATAAATCAAATTTTCATAAATGTATTGTCCTGCTAAGGTCAATATATTAATTTCTCTAAATAAATCTCTTAGAGAATCCCTTGTTCGTAAATTATAAATAGCGCGAACTGCTCTTTTTTGAAGTACGAAAATACTTTCTATATTAGCAGCCGATCCCCACAGTAGTAGTCCATACGACATAACACTGTGAAAATAACTAAAGTAAATCAATCTTGCCGTTTCAACATTAGTAAGTTGTCTTATTTTTTTAACTGCATATGCCGCAGAACTAAGTCTGTTTGCCAAGGACTCAATATGTGGATCCCACTGCAAACGTGAATCTAATGTAATGCCCAAAAATTTGGTACAATCAATGAATTCAATAATTTGATTATTCATTTCCACAATAGTATCCACTTTCCTTACATTTGGCAATGAAAATTTTATACATTTAGTTTTATTTGAATTTAATGATAAGTTATTAATTGTGAACCAATGCAATACATTAGAAAGAGTACTATTTACAACGTCAGTATTTTCATTACCTCTGTCAACCTTAAATATTAAAGAAGTATCATCTGCAAATAGTACTGTATCGCACAGATTGTTAGTGAAATGTGGGAGATCATTAATGTAAATTTAAAAAAGCAAAGGTCCCAATATCGATCCCTGAGGTACACCCATAGTTATAGATGCACCAACAGACTCAGTTTTGCTAATAACAACTTTCTGGACTCTATTGGACAAATAAGACTCCATAAGGCTAATTGCTTTTTCGGTGACACCATAATGTTTGAGTTTATTTAAAAGAGTCTGGTGACTAACGCAGTCGAAAGCCTTCGACAGGTCACAAAATATACCAATCACATCTTGTTTACACTCCCAAGCGGCAAAAATGTGTTTGAGAAGTGCAACTCCAGCATCTGTCGTGGAACGACCTTTGGTAAAACCAAATTGGTTCATATGAAAAATGTTATTACATGTGAAATGATCTATTAACTGCTGAGATACAATTTTTTCGAATATTTTACTAAGTGCTGGTAGAATCGAAATTGGTCTGTAATTTGAAGGATCGTTTTTATTCCCAGATTTAAATAATGGTATTAACTTGCTATTCTTCATGAGGTCGGGGAAGACACCTTCATCAATACATTTATTGAATATCAACGCGAGTTGCGGGGCAAGTTCTATTATAACCGATTTGATTATGTGGGTCGAAATACCCCAAAGATCTTCAGTTTTTTTCGTACTAATCATACGAAATGTTTTTAGCACAGTGTCAGCGTCAATGTGACAAAATTTGAAAACCTTGTTATGTTTCAAGCTGAACCATATGCCATCCTTGCCTGTGCACAGGAGAATCTAGACAAAGGTCGCAATAGCCTTGATATCTACATTCTCAGTGACAGAAAAGTGACTCTCAAAGCGCTCCTGTCATACTGTGGTATCCAAACTAGTAATGAACACAATTGAAGCACTAAACAAACTAGTTAAAGACAACACTATACGTTTAGTCTGGATTCTAGGCCATAAGGGTTTCGATGGTAACGAAAAGGCTGACTGTCTGGCAAGAAAGGGATTGGAAAATGGGAAAGTGGGACCGGAACCGTCTGTCGGAATCACGGCAAAAACAGTTAGTACAGGCCTAAGAGCTCAATCACAAAGTAGGCACCAGTAAGAATGGGCCAAACAGAATGGAATGAAGCACGCCAAGCTCTTTATGGGCACAGATAATTGGCTCAAATTTACAGTGAGCTCTAGCAGATCCCAAACTCGCCTAATGCTCGGTGCTCTCACCGGACATTTTAGCACTAGGATCATGCTAACCAGGATGGGACTTGCCAGTTCCAAAATCTGTAGGGCCTGCAAGGATAAAGAGGAAAGCATGGAACATTTGCTGTGCCATTGCAATGCTCTAGCCTGCAGGAGGCTAATGCTGACGGGGATTAGTTATCCAAAACCAAAAGATTACAGGGTCATGACATCAAAGGACGGTGAACAGGACCGTAGTTGGTGATGGCTTAAGGGTCTAACACCTGGGGAAGAACAATATATCCAAAGTGGGTCGAAGTGCGAAGGCTCACTACTTGGGCCACCCCACTTCTAAGATAAAATAACATTAATAACTTGATATTTAGCTCGAAGAGATGTATTTCAAAATGTATTTTAAGAAAGAACCGAAAAGACCGGTTCTCTGATTTACAGAACCGATTCTTTCAGGGACCCTCAGAACCGGGAATTCCCGGTTCTTTTGGAACCGGGAAAAACCGGTTCCGATGCCCTAGTGACAGCATGAGATTTCTGTCAGTGGGCTGTCAAAGCTACTAGAATCTAGAAGAATCTAGATAATAATGTACTAGAATCTGTTTCAAAGTACTCATGTTTGTATATCTCCACCTTTTATTAACTTGAGAAACCTTTAAATCTATTGCAGATCATGAGACTTTACAGGCAGTGCAACGAAGACAAAAGACCTAGAATATTGGCTTTGACATACCCAATATTCGCTTCGAACAAGGACACAGAAGACATTGAAATGAATAATAAAGGCGACGAGTCCAAAAATGTTAATGACTCTACAGAAAAAGAAAAGTGTGCAACGGAATCGACGGAAAGTGAATGTAAAGTTGTAAGCAACGTTGAAGGGATAACTGATGATGTGGCCAAATGTGACAATAGACGAAAAGATGATGATAATGCTATCGGTGTGTATGAAAATCAAGACGACTATGATATGTATGAAAAATTAGAGTGGAAAATTGAAGAGTTGGAGAAGAAATTGTGTTGTGACATGGATTTGGCTGAGGACATTGACGGTGGGAAAAGGTTCCGTATCATTCTTTTACTACACTAATATTAGAACTGAAAGAATGTACGCAATGTGTTAACGAAATTACGCAAAACCTGAAATTTGTTTGTTCAAAATTGGGAATAGTGATTCAATTCAATTAATAAAAAAAACTATGGGTCAGACTTTAATATAAAAACAATCAACCATGCCGCTTTTCAAATTTACTTAACTGTATTGTCTAAGCTACATCATACTCGCATAGAGTTTAAATTTGCTAGATATGCAACAAATCAAAAAAAAAACTCCATAAATAATCACAATTTAAATTTATTCTTTTATAATGAAAATAAGTTGGGGTGTCTGTCTGACGTTTTGCATTGTTTTAATAATCACAATTTAAATTTATTCCTTTATAATGAAAATAAGTTGTTTTGCATTGTTTTATTAACACTTTGCAGATTGCAGCACATAAATTTAACAATAAATAACTGCCATAGTCCGTCGCTTCTTGCACTTCGCTTAAGACTCAAAAACCAGTGATCAGGCAGTTTAGCAACTGAGATTTTGGTTTCGCCGGCAGACATTAACGTCATTTATTTTTATGATTGCACCATTATTGTTCAATTTATGTGTTACGATGTGTGTCTAATGTAATGTAAGATAGTAAGCTCTCGACCTTCATCTTACCTGATGGAATTTAAAGATATGGACACAGAGGGTAGCGAGCTTTACCTACACTTACATGCAATGAAATCGACCCACCTCATTCGTTTCGATTTGGAAATATCGGTATATAAAAGATAAGATTAAACAAACAAAACTGTAACATAACATTGAAAGTTTATTTCATAAGCTTTATTTAAACACACATTACTCTAAACATGGATAAAAGAAGTGTTGCTGACAATATATTTATTTCTTCGGCGAATCCTGTTAAAAATTAATTGAATCAATATTTATTAAAAAATCTGTTATTCCTACAGATTTATTGACCCTTTAAATTGAACTGATTCTCTCGAATAATTTTAGCTATTTTAACAATTTTGGTTTTCACTTTGTAAAATCAATAAACCTAAATCTGTGACAGTAAAAATTGGTCTACATTAGACTTACATTAGAGCTTAGGTTCTTGTTTAACAAACAGGGTTAAGGGATATTATTTATTGATGGTAGATTTTGATTTGTCGAGCTCTGAACCAAAGCGTACAGGTGGGTCGATTTCGTTCCACGTAAGTGTAGATTTCTCTGACGAGGAACTGACTATCTTACCTTTTGTCAGATTACAATAACGCTGTATTATTGCGACAAACTTAGGTAAAGTGAGGTACAGATTATAAAAAAGATGGAAGTGAGCGTCGCCTGGGTTTCTTAATTATATACTGGATATCTTAACAGATCAGAACAACAATTGTGTGATCGTCGTGGCTATTTTGATAAACTTAGATGAAATGGTGGTATCTAGCAATGCGGGTGCAGAAAAGCTATGCCCCCACGGGGAATGAAACACTATTACACCACAGCGACTTGTCGTTGAATCAACAGCCTTCTGATCAGGTCACAAGTCTGTCTGTCTGTTCATCACCCTGGCTCGAGCCTCGGGTTGAGCAAAGGCTTACTGAGTTTTGTTCGTTAGGAAATTGTCGCATTCTCTTATAAATATTGGTTCTGTCCAATTGAAATGTTATCGTGTTTCTTTTTACGCAGACGCCATTATTCAGTGCCCGGCGGTAAATGCACATCGGGTCGTCCGTTAACCGTGTGATGTTCCTAGCAAGTTAGTAACACTCGTGTATTTTAGTTGGTTACAAAAAAAACGAATGTTTCAACAGCTCCTTATAGATAGATACCGTAGCTTCGTGTGACAAAGATGGGCTCTCTCTCTTTTTAACCGAATTCAATATGGAAGGAGTTTCTCAATTCGATGCGTATGTACTCGTATATTTTTTGTGTCTATGTTATGCGATTACGCCGCCAATTGTGGACACCTTAGGTGGTCAAATTGTCACCAAAGTGAGGATCTGATGATGGGATCCCAGGTAAATTGAAGGAAAACGATCAAACTTTTTAGGCACTTACCACATTTTTTTCACATTTTATCTAAAGCTATTCGGTACTTATATGCGACTGACGAGCTGACGATGGAAGGTTCCTTTTTGGATGAGGTTAGGGGGAAAATTCTTTTAATGTAATGGTCAATGGATTTAATGATTTGGTAAGCTGGTATTGAATTCATTAAAAAGATAAAAATAGGAATACACACATCACATTTTCATATTGAAGTTGGTGAAGATCTCCTGGGGGTGTATTATGACATCTTAATTCCAGCCAGTTCTCTGAATTGCTATCAGTGCCCTTCTTTTACACATTATACAAAGAGAAAGAAATGGCATTATAACAATTAAGAAAACTGCCTGGAATTACGACGTCATAATACACCCCCTGGAAAGTCGTGCACTCAAAATTTGGCACCGACTTCAAAACAAAAATGTAATTTTGTGTGACCTACAATCTTATATTATTTGAAGTCGGTTATTTATTTTTGTTAAATTTTATTAATTTACTGCTCCGTCGTCTTTGTACGTGCATTTTCCGCAACTCGCTGACTTGCCGATAATCACTTACCAAACTCGATGTGCATTATGACGAGCAACCGCCGGGAACTGCGTGAGAGTTGCGGCACACGTCTATCATATATCTAAGTGTGTGTGTGTTTTTTTGTAGTCGCGATTCTATTTATAGATTGTCAGCTCTCGTCGGCAAGCCCAAAGAGCTGGTTATAGAGTACAGTGCCCGGCGGCCCGCTGAGGATTTGTCCGAGGAGTGTTTGGAGCTGGACCGATACATGAGGCGGACGATCGGCGATGCGATGGAGTTCATTAATGAGCATAGGTGAGTTTCTTTTAAACATACAACAGGCCTCCGTTCTCACCTTTTTTTTATTGCACCTAAGTTGGCAAACAAGCAAACCTGATGGTAAGTGGTAACCTATAATACATGTGGCTCCTGTGAGATCCGCAGCAAAACTGCAACCCCCACAAGAACCACAGTGTACGTTGCTAACTTGTGACATCAGATGTAAAGTCACGGTGCCCAGTAATGGTAAGTGCTTCACACGGATTCTAGACTAAACGACTTATTCGTCAACTCGCGAGTGTGAAACTTGCGTCTGCGCGCAAGTTGTGACTACGATTTTACTATTTTTTTTGTCGTCAACTTGCTCGATCGTGAAAATATGACGCATTTATGCACAGTCAGTTACCAAAACGTTAGGTATTAACAGACTTTATATGACTTATTTTAAACGTATTAACAGACTTCATACCATTTGAGTCTAGAGAACCGATAAATTCATGTAAGTCTATCAAAAATATAGCTTTTGATAGACTTACATGAATTTATCGGTTCCCGATACCAGGATAGCAGAATCGCTAAAGAGGTTTTTCACTCTGAATTCATAAAGAGTGTGATCACGGGTCGCGATCGCCAATAGAAAACCTTTTCATATTTATGCTTTCCTGATGCTAAACTCGCGTGAGTTCCTCTGTTGTGACTATTTTAGGTAACGACAACTAGGAAAAAGAATTCGAGTGGTTCTACATACGTAAGACTGCTTAGATTCTATTAGAAGTTTTGCGAGTGGACCACAAAATAAATAGGTAAAATCGGAAGGTGCTAACTCGCTCGCAGTCGCGAGTTTAGCACTCGCCAGTTGACGAACAATTTAACTAAACCGGTTTGAAAATTTAACGGGTTTCCAAGCTTTGCTATAATAAAAGTACAGACTAAAAGAATATACGACATTACGGCCAGACACTGCTATTTGGAAAACTGTCCAGCACAACAGTTTATCTATATCTATTCTATACAAATAAATAAAATTGAAGTGTCTGTTTGTAATGTCAAAATAACAAGTTTTTACTATGAATATAATGCGTATGAATGTATATGGGGTACCAATAACAAAAACACAATTTAAATTTTTTTTCTCTGTCTGTCTGTCTGTTTGTTCCCGCTAATCTCCGGAACGGCTGGACCGATTTTGACGGGACTTTCACTAATAGATAGCTAATTATATAAGATATAACATAGGCTACTTTTTATCAAGATCGGTCCAGCCGTTACTATTCCACGCAGACGAAGTCGCGGGCACAGCTAGTTGAAAATATAATGAGCGTTTTTAAGGTACGATCCGACAGAAATATACGGTGAGGAACTTTATGAGGAGTTCAAGAACATTCCGGACCCCACCATTGAGCCGAAGCATATATTCAGGCAGTTCCTCTACGTTCTGGATCAACTGGGTAAGAGTTGTCTTGTTCCCTAGTTTGGGTCTTCTAAACTATTATTATACAGAGGAAAGATTTGTATGTATGTATGTTGCAAATAAACTCAAAAACTACTAGACTCATTTCAAAAATTCTTTCACCATTAGAATGCTACATTATCCCTGATTGACATAGGCTACAAAATCATTTTTCCTACGGGAAAAATATAAAGCTAGTATAAAATAAAGTGAAATAATTAATTAGCTGAGGTGTGGGAAACCTATATTGTCTTTTATTTTTTATGCAACAAAGTTGAAAGGCAAGCGAGCTTTCCGCCTGATGGTAAGTGGCGGCAGTCGCCTACAGTACATGTGGTTCCTACACTACTAGGACGCCAGTGTACTTACACAAAAACAAATAAAACCTCAGTTAATTTAATAATACAAAAGCGTAAACATTTTGACACACAATATTCTTTTCTATTTATTTTGTCCGACACGTTCTTATAATTTTTTTTTCAAACCTTTGATTTTTTTCAACACATTGATAATTTTTAAGTTTGTCAAAAATGACATTTTACAGGTCCCTACGCGGCAGACAAGGCGGCTTTCTCGCTTCTGATAAAACTGGAGAAACTCAAAATCAAAGTGCCTTACGAGCGACACTTCCTGATCCTGTGCTTGTGCACGACGGTCTTCGTGAAGATACGCTGCTACGCCGACTCAATATTCAGCAAATACGAGTCAGACTGGCACAAGATCAAGAAGTTCTGCACACCGAAGATTCTGCGCTTGGCCGAGATCCTGCAAACATTCCAACCGCCCGAACTGCAACGGACTAAAGCCGAAGTGACCGCTAAAATGATGACAGACCTGGAGAAGTGCGATTTCTCAGCGCTGGCAGACAAGATTGAAGATCAAGTGAACACACTTGAAGCGAATTTGAAAGATCTCGATGCCACCAAATTTACCGATTTGACATCGGTCAGTGATGTCAATGGAGTTGTGAACAGTGATGCTAGTAAAATCCATTCGATTAGTGAAAATAGTAAAATTAATGATGATTCGAAACGAACTAGTGTTATGAACGAAACGGACGCGAAGAAAAGTGAAGTGAATAACTGTGTGAATGTGAAAAGCAGTGAAGTTAGTGAAAATGCTATTAGTGACAATAAACTAGGGTTTACTAGGCGTACTGGTGGCCGGACTAGGGGCAGGGGACGCAGTCAGAGATACAACGCTACGAGGATACAGCAGATGCTGCAGAATCCGGACGCTCTGTGCGGCATAGTCTTCGTGAAGGAGGCACTGGTCGCCAAGATCCTGTTTATGCTTATTGCGGTAGGATTTGACAATTTACTAAGTCTCTATTTACTGCTAAAGGAATTAATTTTGTAGGGAGCTTGGGGTCATCCGTAAAGTATGTCACACTAATTTCGTGTTTTTTTTCACAGTTCATTCCTGTCACAGTTGATCACCTTTGTGAGACTTCCCCCTCCCTAGTGTGATGATCTGGCCTCTTTTATGCATTCTGAGCTTCTCTTCCATAGACGGACAGCTTGGATAGTGCAAAAGTATTAAATAATCCATGGTGCTTTGTTATTGTCGCGTTATGTAATCATTTGTGTCTTTATGCAATAAATTTTTATATTTTTTTAATGTTACAGACAACAGACAAAACTAATATGTATTGTAAATAATTTAAATTAATAACAAAATGTATGTCTAAAAATTGCACACAACATTTAATTTACATGAAAAAATACACACATCTGATACATCTATTAAAATAATGGAAAAAAGTAACTAAATTAATTGATAATAATAAAAAAAATAATTTTACAATATAAAAATGCAATTAATTTTGTAATTTATAACGTAAAGAGGGAGCTCCTAAAAGTGTGAATACCGCTATTAAAAATATCTACATTTGCATAGATTTCATTATACATATAATTATTGCATATGTGTGTATATCTCCAGGATATGTCCCGGGCACATCCCCGTCTGACATACTTGAACGCGCAGTACTGCGCGGTGGAGAGCCCGGCCGATCCCAACACGGAGCCCAAGGAGTGCCAGCGGCAGAGCAAGAAGCAGGAAGAGGTGCTCAAGAAGTGAGCATATATTTTTTATACAATTCCCCCTCTAAAAAGCTTATTTTATTCACTGAAAACAGTGAATAAAAATTTCTTTTAATCACTATTTTGGTGTTTGAATTTAGAACACTCCGATATATTCTATCTCCATATCAATGCTGTACAACCTACTTGCACAAAAAATATTCGATATTAAATGTCTATTTTCGCTTAAAGCTTTCTTTTTCTCGTAGTCATGGTATAAAGTATAGTATGCAACTCTTGAATAAAACGGATTTATACCGAGGGCCATGAATGACTCGCGTCGCTCAGGATTCTAGCACTTGAATCACTCGCTACGCTCGTGATTCAATCATCACGAATCACTCCCTATGGTCGTGAGTCAGTCGTTAGAATCCTTGACTTGCTCATTATTCATCTATGGCCTTCGCTTTAAATCCGTCCTTAATTTACTAGTTGCATAATATACTATTTCATTCTTATTTTATCATTGGATAGAGATCGTACAAGTCTTTATTCTTCTACCCTCACCTACTCATAGTATAGATACTGATAGTAGATTGTGTACCAAATTTACAAAGATAAAATCTTATTTTAATAAGGCTAATTAAAGTAGGATTGTCTACTTAAAAGTATATCGTTATCGTATTAATATATCGTTTCGGCGGACGAGTAAATACATTCGATTTCTCGCTCCAAGTCGTAGATTTCCTGAATGACGTCTTAAAAGTTTCTCGAACATACCAGTGAAATCGCGAGGCTCCTAAGAAAGTTTAGAAATGGGGTCGAACATTCTAAAATATGGGCAAATGTTCGAGAAATTATCAGAAAAACGTAGAAGAGCGCCGAAAGTTCTAGAAAGCGTCGAACCCACTCGAAAGTTCTTTAATAGAACAGTGTTGAAACTTGAATGTCACAGACTTATTGCTGTTAATGACTATGTATCAATTTGTGAGTTTGATTTGGTCTAAACCAAATTTTCTGTAAAGATTTCTCAATTTTATGTTGATACGTTATTATTATCAGTGAATTACTTTGGTTGTAAAAAATATGCAAAATATTTTGCATACTTTTTTTGATATTTTCGAACATGCATATTATGGCAATTTTTTCCTTTGTTTCAGGTTCAGAATGCACGAATGCAACCTTCTGATAGCCACGTCTGCTTTCGAGGAGGGCATAGACCTACCCCGATGCAACCTCGTCCTACGCTGGGACGTGCCACCTTCGTAAGTGTCAATTGGGATGATGACTAAATTCTAATTTTCACGTCTCATCATGAAATATTAAAATACCGTAGAAAAAGATGCAATCGTGTGAAATTAGAATTAAAATCGACGTAGAAATACATTAGATACAAGCATTTTAAGCTGTTAATTCGAAAGCGATTAGACAGAGAGATCCGACATCAACCGTGACGTCATTGTTGAGTACGGTCATATAAACTCCATATAAATTGCCGTTTTGCTAGAAAGAGATGGAGAAAAATCTTTAATACCTTATATCTTGGTTGTTTGGATAATTATTCTAAAACCGATTTTTTCTTTCTGTTTATTATATGAATGAGCTTTTATTAAATCAATAATTTTTTTTCATTCATCTAGCCTATTGTTACACATTCAAAATTGCCTTTACGATTAACACGTGACAAAAAACATTTTACTGGGTTAAAATTACCACAAAATGAATAAGTGATCATTCGCATCCTTAGCACACATTTTTCATTTATTTTGTATGAGAACAACTTTTTTTACGGCATGATCTGTTATGATGCCAAGGGGCTAAATTGACTAGGTCACCCACTTGCATGTTGTAGGACTCGGTTTAGCAATGACTATAATAATTATTAATAATAAACTATTATTAAACTAAAATTAAAGATTAATCACAAATAAAATGATCACAATAACATTTATTTGAGATCATTCAATCTATTGTGTTAATAATTGTCTATGCCACATGATTCCTTAGTCATTTGTCAATCAATAATCTAATCCATTCATTCTACGTTGAGTTTTATAGGGATATCTCCCAGGGCTGTACACTTTTAAAATTTTATTATATAATTCTGTTTGTATGAATGTGAATCGACCATGAAAATTACTAAATGACAGTGACGCATTATATGCGATATTATTATTATTATTTTTTCACTATTACTCGCCTAGGGACGAGTGGCTGAGACCGATCGTTGCAGTAAATCGATTAAAAAATAGAGCCTTTCGAATTTTGCATGAAAACCAATAGAAATCAAGTGCTCGACTCCAGATGAATGTTTCAAAAATAGAGCCCCTGAGGCTCTATTTTTGAAACATTCGTTTTATTATTTTTCACGGGGGGGCCTGGCCCATGATTTTTGTGTGAAGTTATCAGTATTTTGGTGTTCATCATAGAGTTTTGAATCGGTAGCTTTACTTCCTGGGGTGAGCACGGGTCACCCCCCAACACCCTCTATATAAGTTAATTTTTTAGTTATGACAAAAATGTTGTGTGCTTGTTCAGACAAGCAAACTGAACAACTTTCATTATGAAGCCGGCTTTTGACTATGGGATATAATGTAATATATATTACATTTTGAGATATAATATTTTATCGCTTCCCATACTTTTTTACGAGACCGTTCTCACTGTGCTATAATATATATTACACCCCAAACTGTAAATATTTTTTCGCCCGACCGAGCTATATTTGAAGGCGATTTATGCGGTATATATTTTACCTCACGTTCCCGCACACCGCACCTCTGCCCCTGCCTCGCCTTCATTTCGAATCGTGACGGTCATGCGCACGTACTTACATAGCTGTCCGCGTGTTATGATTTTTGGGTATTTTGGTTCGCAATCTTTTCTTTACGTATTTACCACGTATTTACCTATTTACGTATTTACCACGTATTTACCTATTTACGTATTTATCCCTATAATGGAACATTTTATAGAAAGTGTTAGGAAATATCCTTGTTTACGACTAATCTTGAAGAGTATAAAATGAATGAAATTAAGGATGCTGCATGGAGAAACGTAATAAGAAATTCACTATAATCTTTTCTTAAGGCCTTACTAATAACCATTGTATACGCCTGATTTAGTTAAACAGTGTTTTGTCACGTTCACTCGAATGACATTTCAAATTCGAACAAAAGAGACAAAACACTACTTAACTATACAAGGTTTATACAATGGTTATTAGTAAGGCCTTTAGTCTATTAAGATTCGATATTCAGAATCGACGTTTATTGTATTTTTTCTAAATAATGACACATGTAAATCGAATACTGCATCATCTTCGTCTGATGAACTATCGAAAGTATCTAGCAAAACGAATTTCCATATTATCCATTTAATAACGAGAGGTCAACCGTTTCAATAAAAGACGTTATGATGTAAGGATCATAGAAGCTGAACTATTCTAAAAAATATATCTGATAGTGAGAACAGCAAACCCGGATGTAATATATAGCTGAACATGTAATATATATTACATCCTATAGTCAAAAGCCGGCTTGAGACCAACTTCGAAATCGCAAAAAAAAAATCAGCTGTTCCATACAAATGTTCAACATTCACTGAACCTAAATGTATGGAACAGCTGATTTTTTTTGCGATTTCAAAGTTGATGACACAGTGAAAGTTGTTCAGTTCGCTTGTTTGAACAAGCACACAAAATTTTTGTCATAAAAAATAACCTTGTATACGCCTGTGATTTTCGTTCCGTTTTCGACAAAAATCGTGATCATATTGTTTTTGCGTCTCTAAAATCTCATTGATTTTTTCGAAAACGTATCTGAATACAAAGGAAATTGAGCGTAGACTACTGGCGAGCGCTCGACGCCGGACGAATGACTCGAAAATAAGAGGCATCTGGCCTTACTCCCTGTGTGTGCAGGTACGTGTCGTACGGCCTGTGCCGCAGCCGGGCCAGGGCGGCGCGGTCCGCGTGCGCGGTGATGTGCCGCGGGGACTCCGCCGCCGCGGACCTGGTGCGGAACCTCGCCGTCTACAAGGAGCTGGATCAGGTGATACACACACACCTGACACTCGACAATCTTTAATTCAACACGCACACCTGACACTCGACAATCTTTAATTCAACACGCACACCTGACACTCGACAATCTTTAATTCAACACGCACACCTGACACTCGACAATCTTTACTTCAACAGGCACACCTGACACTCGACAATGTTTAATTCAACACGCACACCTGACACTCGACAATCTTTAATTCAACACGCACACCTGACACTCGACAATCTTTAATTCAACACGCACACCTGACACTCGACAATCTTTAATTCAACACGCACACCTGACACTCGACAATCTTTAATTCAACACGCACACCTGACACTCGACAATCTTTAATTCAACACGCACACCTGACACTCGACAATCTTTAATTCAACACGCACAACTGACACTCGACAATCTTTACTTCAACACGCACACCTGACACTCGACAATCTTTAATTCAACACGCACACCTGACACTCGACAATCTTTAATTCAACACGCACACCTGACACTCGACAATCTTTAATTCAACACGCACACCTGACACTCGACAATCTTAAATTCGACACGCACAACTGACACTCGACAATCTTTAATTCAACACGCACACCTGACACTCGACAATCTTTAATTCAACACGCACACCTGACACTCGACAATCTTTAATTCAACACGCACACCTGACACTCGACAATCTTTAATTCAACACGCACACCTGACACTCGACAATCTTTAATTCAACACGCACAACTGACACTCGACAATCTTTACTTCAACACGCACACCTGACACTCGACAATCTTTAATTCAACACGCACACCTGACACTCGACAATCTTTAATTCAACCCGCACACCTGACACTCGACAATCTTTAATTCAACACGCACACCTGACACTCGACAATCTTTAATTCAACACGCACACCTGACACTCGACAATCTTTAATTCAACACGCACACCTGACACTCGACAATCTTTAATTCAACACGCACAACTGACACTCGACAATCTTTACTTCAACACGCACACCTGACACTCGACAATCTTTAATTCAACACGCACACCTGACACTCGACAATCTTTAATTCAACACGCACACCTGACACTCGACAATCTTTAATTCAACACGCACACCTGACACTCGACAATCTTAAATTCGACACGCACAACTGACACTCGACAATCTTTAATTCAACACGCACACCTGACACTCGACAATCTTTAATTCAACACGCACACCTGACACTCGACAATCTTTAATTCAACACGCACACCTGACACTCGACAATCTTTAATTCAACACGCACACCTGACACTCGACAATCTTTAATTCAACACGCACAACTGACACTCGACAATCTTTACTTCAACACGCACACCTGACACTCGACAATCTTTAATTCAACACGCACACCTGACACTCGACAATCTTTAATTCAACACGCACACCTGACACTCGACAATCTTTAATTCAACACGCACACCTGACACTCGACAATCTTTAATTCAACACGCACACCTGACACTCGACAATCTTTAATTCAACACGCACACCTGACACTCGACAATCTTTAATTCAACACGCACACCTGACACTCGACAATCTTTAATTCAACACGCACACCTGACACTCGACAATCTTTAATTCAACACGCACACCTGACACTCGACAATCTTTAATTCAACACGCACACCTGACACTCGACAATCTTTCAATTTTCAACATGCAACGTGTTCATTAAAGAACGCAATACCTCCTCAGGCATTCCAAGTTATTTTTATCGTAAAATAATTATATAAATTATTAAATTGAATTCTCGCGGATTATTCAGGAAGATATTTCTATTTTCAAGGTATTTCTATTTTTATGCTTTCGTATTTCTATTCTTGCGCCACCGAAAAGGCTGGTTTCAGTACTAAGTCGACCGTCGCACGCTGGTGCTAGGTATATGAAGGTGATGCGCAAAATAGTATTTTAAAAATGTGGGTAATTCACAAAATATATGACAAATCATCAACTTTTAACATATTTCAAGTCAGATAGCACCGAACATATATAAAAGGTACATATACAGGGTGTCCCAGAAGCTGACGTCAAGCCGAAAGCAGGTGATAGACTAACTCATATATGTTATCAGAAAAAAAAAAAAAAAATCAAAGTCACCTATTTAAAAAAAAATCTAACATTAAACAAAAATTGATAAAATTTACACCCTGTGACGGTTTTTTCACTGTTGTTGCTACAATTCTTGACTTTTCTAAACATTTTCTTTTGTTTTGTAATCCTGAATAATGTTTCTGTATACTCTAATCTAAAATTTAAAGCCAGCTGCTCCAAATTAGAAGAATATGCCATTTTTATCTAAATTAAATATTCAAAATTAATTTTTCGCATAGCTTTAACAAGCTGTACTGAAAAAAAATGTACTATGCGAGTTTGGCAAGTAACTGCAAAAGTTGGCGCATTCAATAAGGATTCCAAAATGGTATGATCACAGATTTAGAGTAGGCTAGATACCACTTGTTCATTAAATAGTATGAGAACCGAGCGTGCCTCCGTATCCCCACTCACTATGACGTCACGCGAGTCATTTAGTGATGTACACACATAAAAAGAATCGTTTCAATCGCAACGCGCGATGCGCCGCGCTCGCTCAGTGAGCCAACAGACTTCGACGAGAGACGATGTGCGTTTAAAAACTATCTGTGTGCCAAATTTCATCCAAATCCGTCATCCACACTAACAAACATTCACATGTACCTATAATAAAATTGATAGGATGTAACAAAATGTGTTTGATCCCTAAATTACCTGTAATAATAGCTCCCTTTTTCTGGTTAAATCAGAAAATGTCCAATTTTCATTTGTTGTTGGTTGGTGGTAAACTTTCTGTAAAATAGAATATTATTTCTTTTTTAGCGCACTTGATTCAGACTTGACCAAGTAGGCTCATTAAAGAATAGAATAGAATCTCAAAATTACTAATAAATTTCATAATTATCAGTAGCAGGTATATGTCATTAGTCATTAGCATAGAACACTTATCCACTTACTTCTTCATTTTGTGTCGTATTCAGCACCAAAATTTTCGGATATGGTGTTCCGGATAATCGTCTTAACTTTTTGCTGATTACATAGTCCTCTTTATTGAAGTGGATTGAGCAAATTGTACTGTGTGGTGAAGGAAACCAATTTCTATTACCTGTCGCTTCAATCCATTTATTTTTTACAATGGGATCGCTTGGAAAACTGAAAACAATCATGCCCTATCTATACTTAATTCGAAAATGCATTTTCATTGGTCTCTCAATTATCATTCTGTTCTTAAACCGAATTGATGGCTCGATTGCTTGAATCGATTTGAAAGTAACCATTGTACATCACTAATCGCAAAATTTGACAGACGAATGATAAAAGCCCTTGTACCACGAAACTTGTTTACTTTGAAGTGATTCTGTCGTTTAAAATTCATTGCGTACGGCCAGAACACCCGATGGTGGTCTTTCAAAGCCAAACCCGCAATGTAAAATAAATATATCAACATTCCCAAATACGAATTTATCGCAGTAGTATCACGCGAATATCACAACAAATCATAAATAATTGATTTTAAAATGAATTACAGCTATTTGTGAAACAAAGTTACTTACCGATGATAGGATACATCTCCATTGACACGATTTACTACTTTTGAAGAGTTTTTACAGTTTACAATTTGCGCAATTTGGCATTTTTACGTTTTCAACCACAGGACTCGTCAACGTTACGTTAGAATGCCAACTAAAGTAGAAGCGCGGTCAGTTTGAGCATTGCTCAAACTCGGGGCGTCTCGGAGCACGCTGCGCCGGGCAACAGGTGGTATCTAGCCTACTCTAAATCTGTGGGTATGATACTTGGTAGATGATTTCTTCGATTGCAGACAATATTTTTTTTCCAAAAGCAGGCAGTTTTTAACAAATTTTTCTTACGTACTTAAAATTTATTTTAATGTACCCATGGTTTCCTTTAAGGCCGTAACTTTAACATTCTAGTTTGAGTGAGACCTGGAGAGTCATTTTACGAAGTGTGAGAGAGACAGATAGTGAAATAAATTAAATACACAAAAATTGTTTAACATAATTTATTTAAATGTCAAGATTGACAACAGGTGTTCAAACTGTCTTCCTTCAGCTCTAATGCAGGCTCGACATCTTCTTAAAAAAGATCGGGCTATCAAGCGGGCGAATCTTCCATTATTAACAAAATCAATTCTTTGCCGTAGGTCAGTCACAGTTTCGATTGGCTTTGCGTAAACTTTTTCTTTCACCGCTCCCCAGTAAAAGAAATCTAATGGATTTAAATCTGGGAAACGGGCTGGCCACGAGATAGTACCAGATCGTCCTATCCATCTGCCTGGGTATTCCTCATCGAGATATTCTCTTACTGAGCTGGCATAGTAAGCTGGCCAACCATCTTGTTGAAACCACATATCTCTTAGAATGTTACGTTCCCCATAAATTAAATGCATGTTGGCGTATTCTTGTGTCGTGTACGCAGACATGGTGGCACTACACAATTACACAATCAACGATAAGTAGTCCGGAGCAAAGCAAAGGTCGTCGGTAGAGAAACTAAACAGTCCGAATCCAAATCACAAGCAATCAAGTCCAATAAACGAAGCAGAAAGTGGTAAGCACGAAATCAACACGAACGAATACAAAAAGATGCGCAGTAAGCGAAGGAGCGAAACGTACTGATGTGTATTGTTTGTGCATTAGCGAATAATTGGCGTCACTATCTGTCTCACTTATACTTCGAATCTCTCCGTCTCTGTCACGTTAACGTCACTATCTGTCTCTCTCACACTTCGTAAAATGACTCTCCCGGTCTCACTCAAACTAGAATGTTAAAGTTACAGCCTTAAAGCAAACTATGGGTACATTAGAATAAATTTTAAGTACGTAAGAAAAATTTGTTCAAAACTGGAAAAAAAATATTGTCTGCAATCGTAGAAATTATCTACCAAGTATCATACCATTTTGGAATCCTTATTGAATGCGCCAACTTTTCCAGTTACTTGCCAAACTCGCATAGTACATTTTTTTTTCAGTACAGCTTGTTAAAGCTATGCGAAAAATTAATTTTGAATATTTAATTTAGATAAAAATGGCATATTCTTCTAATTTGGAGCAGCTGGCTTTAAATTTTAGATTAGACTATACAGAAACATTATTCAGGATTACAAAACAAAAGAAAATGTTTAGAAAAGTCAAGATTTGTAGCAACAAGAGTGAAAAAACCGTCACAGGGTGTAAATTATATCGATTTTTTTAAATGTTAGATTTTTTTTTAAATAGGTGACTTAGATTTTTTTTTATATTTTTCTGATAGCATATATGAGTTAGTCTACCGCCTGCTTTCGGCTTGACGTCGGCTTCTGGGACACCCTGTATAAAAGGACAAGTTCCCATCTATAGACATTGGACAGTTGTTTTAATTCAAAATGCGGACGCACACTAAGAAGGGATATTAACAATTTTTAACCCTGAAGGGATAATAAAATAGGGGTTGCAAATTTGTATGGATTTTTTTTATATTAGCAACGATTTTGATAAAACTTGAGAGTGTTTCATGGTTTCACGAAACGGCTTGACCAATATTTATGATTTTTTTGTGTATATGTATTTGGTAGCTCTGAGAATAGGTCTTAGGCTAATTATTATACCCCGAGGTGATAAGGGTGGCTGTATTGTACACGACTGGTTCGTTTGGGGGACGGAAAACCTTCGCCCTTAACCGTAACCAAACTCCGGGTTGTACTTACGTCCGTGATATACGGAGCCTAAATCGCACGTTAGAATTACCTTAACCTAAGTAATAGACAAAAATCTCACTATAGCAAGTGTCCCATACAGCACCTGAACAGCAGCAGAGAGAGGAGCGCTCCTCTGTGGTGAAAGTCCAGCCATGGACCCTGAATCTCTTCTAGGAACACTCGCTCACAACACAGTGGACGTGACAAAGAACTATACACATACATCATCATCATCATCATTTCAGCCAAGAGACGCCCACTGCTGGACATAGGCCTCCCCCAGGGATCTCCAAACCGATCGGTCCTGCGCCTCCCGCATCCAGCGGCTTCCCGCGACCTTCACCAGATCGTCGGTCCACCTACCAACGCTGCGTCTCCCGGTACGTGGCCGCCACTCAAGGACCTTTCCGCCCCAACGGCCGTCAGTCCTGCGAGCTATGTGTCCTGCCCACTGCCACTTAAGGTTTGCAATTCTTTGGGCTATGTCGGTGACTCTAGTTCTTCTACGGATCTCTTCATTTCTGATGCGATCGCGTAGAGAAACCCCGAGCATAGCCCTCTCCATTGCCCTTTGAGTGACATTGAGCCTTCTGATGAGACCCATTGTAAACGGCCACGTCTCAGTTCCGTACGTCATCACTGGCAACACGCACGAATTGAAGACTTTCGTCTTGAGACACTGCGGTAGATTGGCCGAGAATATGCTGCGTAGCTTCCCGAACGCTGCCCAGCCGAGTTGGATTCGTCGATTTACCTCTTTCTGGAAGTTGGACTTACCGAGCTGGACTATTTGTCCCAGGTAAACATATTCGTCAACAACTTCCAGTGTAGAGCCGCCAACCTTCACAGGAGTGGGTACTACATGGGAATTCACCATGATTTTGGTCTTGTCCATGTTCATTTTAAGACCCACTTGTTGGGAAACTCTACAGAGGTCTTCGAGCATTGTGCCTAGATCTTCCACGGTCTCAGCCATGACTACAATATCATCGGCAAAACGAAGGTGGGTCATGTACTCGCCGTTTATGTTGATGCCGAGTCCTCTCCAGTCCAAAAGCTTAAATACATCCTCCAACGCGGCTGTGAACAGTTTCGGCGATATAACGTCACCCTGTCTCACACCACGCTGAAGTCGTACTGGTTTCGAGTTTTGGTTCTGAAGGCGGACTGACATGGTGGCGTTTTCGTACAATGACTGCAACACTTGGATGTACCGATAGTCTATTTGGCACCTCTGGAGTGATCTAAGTACGGCCCAGGTCTCGACAGAATCGAAGGCTTTCTCATAGTCCACAAACGCCAAGCATAGTGGCAGATTATACTCCTCGGTCTTCTGTATAACCTGCCGCAGCGTATGGATGTGGTCTATGGTACTATAGCCTTTACGGAATCCGGCTTGTTCGGGAGGCTGGAAGTCGTCAAACCTGCGCGCAAGACGATTCGTGATAACTCTCGAGAACAGCTTGTATACATGACTCAGGAGCGTGATGGGTCTGTAGTTCTTCAACTGGGCCCTGTCGCCCTTTTTGAAGAAAAGTGCCACCACACCCCTGTGCCATGCTTTAGGCGTATTGCCCTCGAGTATGATGGAGTTAAATAGCCTCTGCAGCGTTTTCCGGACTGGTAGTCCACCCGCTTTCAAAAGCTCAGCTGTAACTCCATCATCACCCGGTGCCTTGTTGTTTTTTAGCTGTTTGAGAGCCACACTAATCTCGTATAGGCTGACGTCCGGGATGTCTTCGGTGTAATGCCGGATCAATTTGGCTCTAGGATCTGTAGCCTGAATGACAGGTGCCTGCGATGTTGTGTAAAGCTGTCCATAGAAGCGTTCGATCTCAGCCATAAGCTCAGGTCGAGACGTAACGACTCTGCCGTCCTCTGTCTTCAGCTTCGTCAGCAGACTCTGACCGAGTGACAGATCTCTTGCGAACACTTTGGAGCCCTTGCTCCGCTCGATGGCTTCCTTAATACGTTCCGTATTAGATCGGCGTATGTCGCGAGTCAGAGACTTCGAGATCTGTTTGTTGAGTCGCCGACGAGCATCTTCAGAACACTGCAGACCCATCCCACGCCTTTCTTCCATGAGCTTAATTGTCGGCTCTGAGATCTTGCTCCTTTGCTTAGTACGGCTGGGTTTGAAAAACTTCGAACCCACCGTAAGGACAGTTTCCACAAACCTGTCATTATATGTGTCCACATCCGTGCAATCCTCCAGGCAAGCGAAGTGTAGTGCTTTTTCTCGCTGAATTGTTGAAATATTGGGGAATCTTAGTTGAAAGAAAAAAAAACAAACTTATTCCTTTAGTCCGATACAAAATGAAAAGCTTTATTGTTGTAGGTACATAATTATAATACACATATGCATATGTTAACACAATTCCTCAATGCAAAGCACTTAACTTAATGTTTAATCAATACAAGCCAAGGGCAGGATGGTTCAGGTTTGTTTGATCAATCTCGGCAGGTAAAAATCAGGTACTAATTGGGTACAAAACTACAAAATGAGGGGCAATAAAGTACACGAACAAATAGTTATAGGTTTCCTTTTTTTAAAAGAAATTAGTAGCCTTCCCCGGAGCGGTTGTTAGTGGGTCATACCTTCAATGCTAAGTTTCTGCGATCACGGGTCAGAGATATAATATTCCAATTTCTTAACTTATTCTCTGTTTCTAATATTATTTGTGTAATTCCACAGAATTCCTCCTTGATATTAGGTTATTAGGTAGGTTAGTTGCAGCGGAGCCCTACGGCCTCCGGGAACTGCCCTGGAGATTCATAGCACAGTGTTATGTTAAAAATATAATTAAATATGCCTATGATCTTGAGGTCAGTGGGTCTAACACTGAGTTCTGAAGGAATCCCAGTCAATACATTTGAACTTCATGTAATAAACATAGCAAATGAATTCTAAAACATAATTTTTAATAAATTGACAAATTGTCTTATTGGTTAGTTAATAAAAAGGACATATGGAGGGGAGAGCACCTATTTTGTGTATAATTATTGCTATTAATAAAAAGAAAACAGCTTAATTTGTGAGTTCTTTGCCAAAGAAGGATGTGAAACTTAATATTGTGAAAATTTAGAATTTAACATGAAATTCGCAAGTGTTACTCAATATATGCCTTAATCCCACTAAGATGCCGCTTACTATCAGGTTTTTTTAATGAAATAGGGGATGGAAAAGGCGAATTTTGGAAATGTAACATGTTTGATTTAATAATCAATTTACCCACAAATAAAAATAAAATTAACAAAATCTGCTTTAAATCATGAAATATAATAAGTTAATTAGATACCTTATTGATTTTTTGCACTTATTGATACAATAAATCCATTTAATTTAATGAATCGCGTGACGGCGAGTAAATATAGTATTTTTCCCCTTAGCTTTACTCTTCAAGCTGAAAACAAAAAGAACTGAATTTTGTAGTTTCACTGTGGTTTTTCAAATCAAATTCACACGGAAAACGGGAGAAATACCTATATAAATATATAAAAACTTTATGATCTTCAAATCAATAACAAATTACTTCGATCGATGTCTCACAGACTAATCATAACCTAGACGATAGACTAAACCAACGCTCCACTTGCGCGCAGATTTGCGTTTATGTGGAAGCGACGGAGCCGAGGTCCGTTTGCTGAATGTTAAGCGCCGTATTGGCGACGGAACCTCTCCTAAAACCAAATTCATTTCATGACACTCGTAAGACTCTTAACTTGCTTCAAGATGTGTCAAGTCAACATACGGATCTTTCGAAATTCTACAATATGCAATAAGTATTTCCAGCTAAAGTTATAAGTTTGGTTGAAAAACAAAACGTAATGAAAAATTAACCATAAACAAATTGTGAATGCTTTCCAAATTCTATTCGACGAAACTATAATTATATGATCTATAAGTTTAAGCGTATTTTATTAAAATATGTCTATAGAAATGATCAAAACAAACGGTCTAAATGTCAAATTCCGAATTTTGAGAAAATCAACCCACCTAAATGGAAGCACGGGATTTTGGGCGAAAAAAAACTATCTTTGTAAATAAGGCCAGGATAAACGCGAGATTTATTTTGTTTATGCAAAAATTGAATAATGACCAAAGATAATTGCAAATGTCACTGACGTGACGTGAAACGACGTTGACGTTGACACTTGACATTGATATTGTGCAATTAATTGACAAAGTTATTGTAATTATGATTTTAGTTGTGAAATTTGTGTTAAAACTACAGTGAAACCAAAGTGTTTTTGCAAAATTTGTGTTTTATGAAATTTTAAGAAAAAACGGTGTTACAGTATCCCCCCAACCACGATAGAATTCACGTAGGGAATTCGTCTGACGCCCCGTCAGCCTCAAAACCCCCTAACCAACCAAACAGAATTATCATAAATGGAATCAATTAGGTACTTAAAAACTATTCATTCGTGATAAACTCTGTACCCAATTACGCCTAACGTTATCATTTTTTTTATAAGTTTATTTATTTGTATAAGATAAAACATAAAGCTTTAAATATAAACGTGTGTAAATAAAGAATATTTAACATGCATGCACCTTAAATCTACGTAAATCCATTAATATGGTATGTTAAAGATTGTAATAAAAAAACAACATTCACCAATAAGGTGACAAAATCTAGCGCGAAACTACTGCTGCTAGCACCTACATGGTTGTAAAAAAAATATTCACCAATAAGGTGGCAAAATCTAGCGAAACCACTTCTGCTAGCACCTATATGGCTGTGATAAATAGGCAAAAAGCATTATATCCTATGCCCATCAAATATAAGAAAGTAATAAAAAAAAACTGTAGTGTCAGGACTGACGCCGAGATGGCGTTGTTAAATAAGTATATCTTGACACTAACAGTGTATAGCAAGTAATGTCAACAACCACCGGTAGATGTCGTTATTACAGACATTTTGACTCTAATCGTCAAATAATAAGTAGAAAAAAAAACAATAAAAAGGAAATAATAAAAAAAATGAGTTGCATGGTGTCGTTGCCCCTGATCGTCGATATTGATTTTCCTACGTTTCCAGCTAGATGTAACTTCCTCCATTATAAGAATATAGCAAAGGCTTATTTCTAGAGTTGCAAACCGCTCCTGTGAGGAATTCAAAATTAATTTTGTTGATTAGAGTAGAATACATATAAAAATAATGAACAAGACACGTTTATATTTGTGATCTTGAGCTAAATGCATCTATCTAACCACATAACAGTTATAATAAGTACATACTTGTTCTTTAATTCTGGTATCAGATACTAAAGAAGTAATATCCATTTTATATAATGGTACTTATAATATATTTATAATGGTATGAACTAAGACACGTATAATATTTGTGTTTTAGATCTTTATGTACTTATGTAATGGTAATATCAATTTTGAAGATGTTAGGTATATGGAAACTTAAGTATCAAGGCAAATCAATAAAAAACGACAGGAACAGACACATGCAAAAACGCCGCCAGATGTTATATGACGCGTTATCCTACACTCGGGTTCTACGAGACGCCAGGAAGAATGGCGGGGTGGGTATTCTGTGACCGCCGCACCCGCGGTGCTTAAATAGTTTAAATGCTTATACAAATATCGCTATTTTCATAAGAGCATAGAAATAGAAATTAAAATTAAGTAGGTATTATGTTATTAGGTATGTAATTTAGTCACTCGAAGTATCTAAATTTTTAAAATCTTTTATGTGCCACTTTCCTATGTATTTTCCGTTCTCGTCTTCGAGCTCATAGACGAGGCGAGAAAGCTTACGTATAATTTTACAACGTTCATATTTAGGGGCAAGTTTAGCAGTAAAATATTTATTAGCAGAACTCTGCTTGTACGTACGCTTCCACACAAAATCACCAACATTAAATGAGATATCTCTGCGTTTGTTGTTATAGTATTTTATATTCCTTTCATGGGCCTTACGCAACGACTCTCGGACTTTGATGAAAATGTCACCGAGGTGGCCAATATTAGACGCATGAGTATCGCGTGGTACCACAACCAACTCTTGGAGATCTACAAAATCACGGTAAATACTACCATCAGTGACAGCTTCCCTACCGTGTACTAGCATGAAAGGAGTATAAGAAGTAGACTCATTTACTGAGGTGTTCATGGCAAATTGTATTTTATGTATGTTAATATCCCACGTTCTATGATCGTTCTCAACAAACGAGGAAACTGCAGTGATTATTGTGCGGTTATAACGTTCCACCGTATTAACTTGTGGACAATATACTGGACCCAAATGTACTTGCGGAATATTGTATTTTTCATATAATGCCTGAACCTCATGACTTATAAACTGCGAGCCATTATCAGACATCACAGTCTGTGGTATTCCGTGAACCAGAAATACATGGTCTTCTAACCTTTGCGCTATAACTTTGCCCGTTGCACGCCGTATAGGAAATAATAAGCAATATTTTGTAAAACAACACACAACTACTAGTAAAAAGGTGTTTTGCTGTCGAGACATCGGCAGTGGACCAACGAGATCAATGCTGATGCACTGGAATGGTCGACAGCAGACCTTGGGTTCCCCCATAAAGCCAGGTGGCGCTAGTGAGCTATGTTTATATGAGTTACAAGTGGCACAATTTTTAATAAATTCCTCGGTATCTTTATGCATACCGGGCCAAAAATACCGTAATTTTAATCTTTTATATGTTTTTGCGACGCCTAAGTGCGCAGCAATTGGTTCAGAATGGTTACTTGTAATAATATCCTCCCTAAGCTCCTTTGGTACAACCTCCTTCCACTGGTAGTCACCACAGAGTTTGTTAGTGCTTTTTGTAAATCTAAAAAGCCTACCATCAATAATTTGAAAATTGGGACACGCGCGCGGCCTATCCGTGCAACGTTTTAATATATTGTTATACCAAGCATCGCTGGATGTAAATGCGTCTACGGCTGCCACTGGTACAGAACGTGAGAGTGCATCCGGCACGACGTTTTGAGATCCACTACGATGCTCAATAATAAAGTTATAAGGCGACAATCTACACCCCCAACGCGCTAGTCGTCCTGTAGGATTCTTAAGGTTTAAAAACCACTTTAGACTAGCATGATCGGTAATAATTTTAAATTGTCGACCACCTTCAAGGTAAGGGCGGAAGTGTTCAACGACATGTACCACGGCCAATGCCTCTCGCTCTGTAGCGGAATAGTTACGTTCAGCGGGTGTTAGTGAACGGCTACAGTACGCAACAGGATGTTCTTGTCCATCTACAACCTGGGTTAAGGTACCTCCTAACCCGAAATCAGAAGCGTCACAGTGGACAGCAAAATCTTTCGAGAAGTCAGGACATACCAGAACCGGAGAAGTAGACAGTGCGAGTTTTAGGTCGTTGAACGCCTCGTCTGCCTCGGTCGTCCATTTGAAAGGGGGCGCGCTCTTACGGGTAGAAGTAAGAGCATTAAGGGGACCAGCTCTATGACTAAAATTTTTTATGAAACGCCTATAATAAGATGCAGTTCCCAAGAAACGTTTGACGTCTTTCCTGCAGGTGGGAATAGGAAAGTCTACTATAGCCTTAATTTTGTCAGGATCCGTGCGCAGACCATATTCGTCAACCACATGACCCAAGAATTTCAGCTGTCTCCTGAAGAACTGGCATTTACCCATGTTGACAGTAAGGTTGGCTAGTTTAAGTCTCTCCTTTACCCTACGTAGGAGCTGGAGGTGATCCTGGAAGGCCGTTGGGCCTTCAGGAGTAAGTAAAATTAAATCATCAACATATACGAACACCTTATTGTCAAACTCGGGCCCAAAGAGGCGGTCCATCAACCGCTGCTGCGTAGCTGGAGCTGCAGTAAGTCCAAAGCACATGACCTTAAAGTGAAACAAGCCTCTGCAGGGAATAGTAAAAGCAGTTTTCTCTCTGGACTCAATAGAGTCCAAAGGAACTTGGTAATATGAAGACTTAAGGTCAATAGAAGATAAGTACTTAGCGTTTTTGAGCTGGTCCAGAATATGGCTAATATAAGGCATAGGGTAAGCGTCATGCTTTGATATGGCGTTAAGTTTTCGGCTGTCCAAGCAGAAACGTGATGACCCATCTGATTTAACCGCTAAAGTAACGGGGTTGTTCCATGCACTTCCGCTAGGCTCCACAACATCATCCTTCAGCATTTGGTCTAGGTGTTTATTTAATTCTGCCAGTTTTGCGGGTGAGACTACATAATACCGTTGTTTAATAGGTAGATGGTCACCGGTATCAATTTTATGACTCACTAAGTGTGTCCTACCTAGGCCTTTCTTTTCTGCGGAAATGTCATCAAATTGCTTTATGACGTCATTGACCAGCCTACGCTCAAGCTTAGATAAAGTTTCAAAATCGTGTAAAGCACGGCTGCCTGACATAACTGTGTACACCTGATTATTATTTTTATATAAATGTCCGCTATCTTCTAACAATGATAAAATATCTGGCGCAATATTAAATTCCTTCCAGAAATTTAAGCCAAATAACAACTCTGTAGCAACTCCAGGGACGACGTAAAATTTAATAACACGAGTTTTATTCTCTATCGATACTGGTAAAAATAAATACCCAGTTACTCGTGAAGTAGAACCATTTGCAGTTTTTATAAAGTCTAAGTCCTCAGACTTATGTAAAGTAGCGAAATCTTTAAAATATTTGTATGCTTGCCCTCCCACAATGGAGATCTGTGGTCCTGAATCCAGTAATCCTCTGAATTCCAAGCCAAAAATATTAATCTTCAGATAAGCTCTGGTATCATTATAGGTGGCGTTAGTAGTAGCGTGAACCGATGTAACCTTACCTTTATGCATATGTATGTTACTAGCTTTATTTACATTATTATAGAATTTATTGTATTTCTGCCTTGATTGTTCAGAATTACAATGTTTATTATAAAAATATACTGTTTTATGCCATCGGTTCACTGCTTGGCGTTTTTTGGAATCTCTGCGGTTGAAGGTTTTGAAGAAGTGCACTTTGGACAATTATTTGCATTGAAGCCCTTTTCTCCACAACGATAACAAATAAGTACCCAAGGCGCCTTGCAATACCTCAAGCTGTGGCCATTTTTCCGACAGCGGACACAAAAAAGATTATTTTGTGTATTATTCACTGGCTGTATTGAAGAGACTTTTGGTGACGTCTTGCTAGTGCTGCTACTACTATTACTACTTTTATAACACAAATCGGGAGCCAGAGAAGATGTGGTGACCCTAGGAGGTTCACTGAAATGCACCGATCGCTCCTTTGCACCTTCTAACAACCTACATTTTTTCTTTAAATCAGTCCAAGATTCCACTGGGGCTAGAGCAAGCTGAGCAGTATAAAATGGTCTAATATTAAACATGACTATGTTCAATTTATCATCATCAGAGATTGGTTTTGATAATCGAGTAAAATAATTTTGCATAATGCTGAGGTAATTCACAATGCTTTCGTCGGGGCCCTGAGTACGACTTCTAATTTCTTGCATCAAGCGATGGTCATAATCAGATGGTAAATATTCATCGAGAAGCAAGGTCTTCAGCTCAGTCCAATTGTGAACGTCTGACTTTACTCCTCGATACCAGCATAGCGCTTCATCAGTGAAAAGTTCAGCCGCAGAACAGAAAAGCTTTGAATCTGCAAGGCCACGAGACAAGCATAACTCTTCGAGGCGTTGTAAGAAGGCTTTAATGCATGTCTTGCCATTGAAGCGTAAATTTAGTTTATGCACGGAGCAATCATTAGCTGTATTGTGTGTAGTTGCAGTGGAGTGCTCAATCGGTTGTTCAGGTGCCAAGCTACTTTTAAAATTATGACAAATATTATCTATTTTTACAAGAATGCTATCTAATCTATTATTCAGAGAAGTAATTAAAGAAGTAAGATTATTATCATCATACTCCGATAAAGACAAGCGACCAATTCTGTGGAATAAGTGGTGTGCAAGAGTTTGAATTCTATTTAACATCTTAAGTGATGACAGCTTACTTGAAGCGCTTGTGATGAGCTTCTCAAGATCATCTAATTTCTTTTGAATTACTTTTAATTCAATATTGACATCAAGATCACAAGTCAGTATTTCATCGGAAGGCAGATCTTTATTGAGAGTACGGATCTGTGCTCTCAGAGCCATCACCGTGTCAGCTGGTTTCGAACCCCTGATTTTCACCTCATATTCTAGTTCATCTTTGTTAAGTAAATTAAAACTAATTGGTCTTTGTTCCATTTTTGTAAAAATATACTACGCTCTATTCTATATGAGAAGTTAATTTTACAATATTATTTATGTTATATACTCAAACTATGAACAAAAAATCTTAAAATATATTCACCTTATTCAAATGTAACTAAAATTTGTTTTTATTTATACCTATCTGAACCAAACCTGCATAGAATTCTTATTTATCTTATAACTAGTGAGACCGGCAGACGTTCTCCTGTCCGATTCCAGCGCCACCTACTGGGTCCAGTTGTACTTTTAAACCTTCCCTGGACCTATTCAAATACACATAACATTTCGTAAGAATCGGTCGAGCCGTTTTTGAGTTTTAGCTTAACTAACACACAACGTTAAAAAAAAGAAAATTATTAAAGATACATACCGAGATGGATCAACACTATCTGAGCATTTGACCAGAATAATGGGCCATATAATGCCACAAAACCTGCTGTATATTCGGGCGCCAAATTGTAGTGCTTTTTCTCGCTGAATTGTTGAAATATTGGGGAATCTTAGTTGAAAGAAAAAAAAACAAACTTATTCCTTTAGTCCGATACAAAATGAAAAGCTTTATTGTTGTAGGTACATAATTATAATACACATATGCATATGTTAACACAATTCCTCAATGCAAAGCACTTAACTTAATGTTTAATCAATACAAGCCAAGGGCAGGATGGTTCAGGTTTGTTTGATCAATCTCGGCAGGTAAAAATCAGGTACTAATTGGGTACAAAACTACAAAATGAGGGGCAATAAAGTACACGAACAAATAGTTATAGGTTTCCTTTTTTTAAAAGAAATTAGTAGCCTTCCCCGGAGCGGTTGTTAGTGGGTCATACCTTCAATGCTAAGTTTCTGCGATCACGGGTCAGAGATATAATATTCCAATTTCTTAACTTATTCTCTGTTTCTAATATTATTTGTGTAATTCCACAGAATTCCTCCTTGATATTAGGTTATTAGGTAGGTTAGTTGCAGCGGAGCCCTACGGCCTCCGGGAACTGCCCTGGAGATTCATAGCACAGTGTTATGTTAAAAATATAATTAAATATGCCTATGATCTTGAGGTCAGTGGGTCTAACACTGAGTTCTGAAGGAATCCCAGTCAATACATTTGAACTTCATGTAATAAACATAGCAAATGAATTCTAAAACATAATTTTTAATAAATTGACAAATTGTCTTATTGGTTAGTTAATAAAAAGGACATATGGAGGGGAGAGCACCTATTTTGTGTATAATTATTGCTATTAATAAAAAGAAAACAGCTTAATTTGTGAGTTCTTTGCCAAAGAAGGATGTGAAACTTAATATTGTGAAAATTTAGAATTTAACATGAAATTCGCAAGTGTTACTCAATATATGCCTTAATCCCACTAAGATGCCGCTTACTATCAGGTTTTTTTAATGAAATAGGGGATGGAAAAGGCGAATTTTGGAAATGTAACATGTTTGATTTAATAATCAATTTACCCACAAATAAAAATAAAATTAACAAAATCTGCTTTAAATCATGAAATATAATAAGTTAATTAGATACCTTATTGATTTTTTGCACTTATTGATACAATAAATCCATTTAATTTAATGAATCGCGTGACGGCGAGTAAATATAGTATTTTTCCCCTTAGCTTTACTCTTCAAGCTGAAAACAAAAAGAACTGAATTTTGTAGTTTCACTGTGGTTTTTCAAATCAAATTCACACGGAAAACGGGAGAAATACCTATATAAATATATAAAAACTTTATGATCTTCAAATCAATAACAAATTACTTCGATCGATGTCTCACAGACTAATCATAACCTAGACGATAGACTAAACCAACGCTCCACTTGCGCGCAGATTTGCGTTTATGTGGAAGCGACGGAGCCGAGGTCCGTTTGCTGAATGTTAAGCGCCGTATTGGCGACGGAACCTCTCCTAAAACCAAATTCATTTCATGACACTCGTAAGACTCTTAACTTGCTTCAAGATGTGTCAAGTCAACATACGGATCTTTCGAAATTCTACAATATGCAATAAGTATTTCCAGCTAAAGTTATAAGTTTGGTTGAAAAACAAAACGTAATGAAAAATTAACCATAAACAAATTGTGAATGCTTTCCAAATTCTATTCGACGAAACTATAATTATATGATCTATAAGTTTAAGCGTATTTTATTAAAATATGTCTATAGAAATGATCAAAACAAACGGTCTAAATGTCAAATTCCGAATTTTGAGAAAATCAACCCACCTAAATGGAAGCACGGGATTTTGGGCGAAAAAAAACTATCTTTGTAAATAAGGCCAGGATAAACGCGAGATTTATTTTGTTTATGCAAAAATTGAATAATGACCAAAGATAATTGCAAATGTCACTGACGTGACGTGAAACGACGTTGACGTTGACACTTGACATTGATATTGTGCAATTAATTGACAAAGTTATTGTAATTATGATTTTAGTTGTGAAATTTGTGTTAAAACTACAGTGAAACCAAAGTGTTTTTGCAAAATTTGTGTTTTATGAAATTTTAAGAAAAAACGGTGTTACAGAAGCGATTCTGCAATTCGAGTTGGAAGCGTTCGGGGTTTTGGATCTGGATGGCTTCAGGACGGAGCGTTGACTTCATCAGTCGATACCTCTCAGCTTTTACGTTAAGATTCAATGCGCCTCTCACCATTCGGTGATCGCTTCCCGTGTTGAACGCATTGATCACTGAGACGTCATTGAAAATGCGAGTCTTAGTCGACATGATGAAGTCAATCTCATTTTTTGTCACGCCATCCGGACTTTTCCAGGTCCACTTTCGATGCAGCCGTTTTTTGAAAAAAGAGTTCATCATATAGAGTCCCTCTCTCTCCATGTAATCGGCTAGCATTTGACCACGGTAATTCCGGATTCCAGCTCCAAATTGCCCCACTTTCAACTCACTATCGCCACGCTTGCCTAGCCTTGCGTTGAAGTCTCCCATGACAACGGTGTAGTGAGCACGGCCTCCAGAACGTCCGGGCACTTGGGGCCTTTGTTTTAGGTTTAAGTTCATGGGGGGTTTTGGGCCGTCTCCCACCACGCTGGCCCAGTGCGGGTTGGTGGGGAGCGCCAGAGCCTCGTCTGTTATATAGCAGGGTGCACCGCGTGCAGGTGAGGTTGGCTTGGGTCCCAATAGGTGATATTTGGAACCCCTTACACCCCCATATACACATACACAAGGCCCTAATAGGTGACCAAGACGCCCGATTACTTAATAAGGTAGTAATTAAACACGCGAGTCGGGCGCGTTTCAATCGTGCGGTCTGTCAACGACCTATCCATACGCGAGATATTGTGCGACTATCTTCACGGGGTTGGGAGCGAATCTAGCGCGTGCCCCAGATTTCCGAACCAGTGGCCCTCCAGAAAATTTTGAGTGTTGAGGTTTATTAAAGCGAAACGTAGTTCGCTGGCACAGCTCGTATTAAATATAAATTCATTGAAAGAACTTTGACTAGGGTGTAGGATTTAAAAAGCTCTAACAATATTCCTTTTGAACAGATCATCACAAGAAAGTGCGGTTGTGGCATACAGTACGAGCCGCCTGAGACTGAAGAAATAGCCGCAGACACGTACACGCTAGTCGTCAAACCCTACACGCCGGCGGAAGGTTCAGAAAAACAGGCTAAAATAGGCAGAATTAAATCTAGCGCTAGTAAAAACGAAAAGCTGAAAGAAGCCGAAGACAGCACTAGAAATATAATAAGTCATAGTATAAACCAGAATACCCTAAACGAATCATCAATAGATAGTACAAGAAGTGTAAGTGATATTAGTAACGATAAGCCACCGAACAATGAATCTGATAGTACAAGTGAAAGCAAAACGAAAGCTGTAAACGAGATCAGTGCCAGAAACGAGGATCATGGAAATAGTTTGAAGAAAAATAACGAAACGGACTCTAAAAGCAACGAATTGAAAAATAGAGTAATCATCGATAGTGGTAGTGATGTGAACGTTAAACTAGTTAACGATCTCAATAACTTAGGTCTTAACGATAACAGCGATTTCAATCAACAAATCAATAGTTTAATGGACAGTAAGAATGATGCCGTATACGATAATGACTTAGTGAACAATAGAAATAGTGATAATCTCATATGCAACAGATGTAGTAACATCAAACGGAGTGTAAGCCAAGAGTGTTCGTGTCTTGGTGTTGATAGTGAAATAGACTGTGTAGAGAAGGATGGAGATAGCGAGAAACAGAAGAAGAGTGCAGAGAGCGAAGCAGCTAACGTTGATTTGAGTACGGCGATAGCGCTCATTAACAGGTAAGTTTGATACAGTAATAGTTTGTTTATAGCATTCCCCCTCTAAACAGCTTATTTTATTTTCTGATAACAGAGAATAAAAAGCACTTTTAATCACTATTTTGGTGCTTGAATTTAGAACACACCAATATATTCGACCTCCATCTCAATGCGGTACAACCTACTTGCACAAAAAATACTTGATATTAAATATCTATTTTCGCTTCAATCTTTATTTTTCTTGTAGTTATGATATCCTAATAAAGTATGCAACTCTTGAATAAAACGGATTTATACCCAGGGCCATGAATGACTCGCGTCGCTCAGGATTCTAACACTTGAATCACTTGCTACGCTCGTGATTCAATCATCATGAATCACTCCCTACGGTCGTGATTCAGTCGTTAGGATCCTTCGATTGCTCGTGATTCATCTATGGCCCTCGTTTTAAATCCGTCCTTTGTTCACTAGTTGCATAATATACTATTTTAGTTTTCTCTATTTGACATCAGACACAAGATCTAAAATCAGATCTGATGAAAATTAAAAAAAAATAAGTTTGATTGTTTTTTGGGATTGTTTTCTTTGAGAAAATTCCAGCCAGCTCTGTCGCCTCTCTCCAGGTACTGCGCTAAGCTACCGTCGGATACCTTCACCCGATTGACCCCGCAGTGGTGGATGGAAGAAGTCCAGTTGCCAATCGGCGACTCGGGCGAGACTCGAACCGCGTACATCTGCACTCTGCGGATGCCGCTGAACTGTCCCGTCAAGTACAACATAGTGGTGAGGCTATATTTAGTTTAATGCGGATAGTTGATTTTGATGCAAGCGCGGAAAGCGTGTCATTTTACAGATTTTTCTTTGTTGGTGTGCATATCTCTGTGGAGGCAATTACAAAAAAAAATTGTGTGCTTGTTCAGACAAGCAAACTGAACAACTTTCACTATGGGACCAACTTTGAAATCGCAAAAAAAATCTGCTGTTCCATACATATAGTTTCAGTGAATGTTGAACATTTGTATGGAACAGCTGTTTTTTTTTGCGATTTCAAAGTTGGTCCCATAGTGAAAGTTGTTCAGTTTGCTTGTCTGAACAAGCACACAAAATTTTTTTCGTAACTAAAAAATAATCTTGTATATTCTTACACTGTGACCTTTTTATGCTCTTGACCTGATGGTAAACGATAATAGGGAAATTAAGAAAAATTCAGGTAGGACCGGAATGTCCAATATGACTTCAGCTTTTGGTTTTCACCAGAATTTTCATCAACAGAAGACCTTTTTTTTACATACGACAGGGAAGCTCTTGGCCTTCATCTCACCTGATGGTAAGTGACGATAAGGCGAAGGTGGAAGCGAGCCTCACCTGGACTCCGCAACAACTGAGGAACTGGCTATCTTACCTCTAATTTGTCGGAATACAACAGTGAGAGAGAGAGAGAGACGATAACTTAGCATTCCATGGATTCACCGTGCGGGTGCCGGGTCCATCTCGTTGCAGAGAAAAGAGCCAAGAGCATTGGCTGGGGCTTACGACCCAGGTGCAGGTTTAAGTAGCTACTTTACAATGCATCAACATTCACCTTCACCACTCCGGCTCCTCTCTCTGCCTGACCATATACGATTCCATCAGTGCCACCTTTGATACGCGGTTTTACATTGTTATAATGGCGAACAAAGGTAAGACTGTGGTAGCTAGCTAGCCAGGTGGACTTAGAAACTCTGCCATCAACCAAACCATTGCGAAAAACTGGGAATGAATGTACCCTGAACTTTAAGATTTGAACTAATCACTGGTGCCAACCATGAGATGACGGAGATGTAGAAAGAGAGAAAGAAAATATTTTTATTTGTTTGATCATGAGTTACAGGTTGTGTTCTTATACAACATCTAGTATGTACCAACATGTCTTTCAAAATTTACATGTAAACTTTACACTTCAATTTATGTGTCAAATATACCGAAAAAATTAATTTGTCACTTGCTTGTTATTTTTCAAGTATTGTCTCGGAGATGGATATTTATACTATAGGTTACCACTTGCCATCGTAGGCAGTATGCTTCTGGGGTGCGATGTCAGACAACCTCCTTGTGGTGCACCCTGGGCAACCCGGCAGATTCTCTGCCGCGGGCTAATAGTCTGACGAGAGGACCCCCATAGAGGGGGGGTGTGGGATGGCCGGGTTCAACTTGGCGGGCCACTTCGTGTGGCCACCCGCTTCATGCGGGGAAGGGCGAAGTCCCCTCTTCTTGTGTTAAGAAGAGGTGTGGCTTTCGCTGGAAGTCGATTTCGGCTTGCGGAGGTGAGGCGATTGTTATCGCCATGGTGCTTTGCACCTTCTGGGGATTTTCCCTGAGCTTCGGCTCACCGCGCGGCGGTGGATCCAGTGGGGTCTGCCGTCGGGCAACCCGTTACCCGCACTGAGCGGGCCGGGGGTTCGGCGCACTGAGCGTCGGACCGCGTGGAAGACAACCACAATAAAAAACCAACCGGGGTGTAGAGCGGCGCAATTCTGTGCCGCTCCACAAAGTAGCTGAGCCAGGTGGAGAGTCCGGCAACGGACATGTCACAGGCAGGGGGTCAGCGGGAATAAGGCCTGGCTGTTGTCCCCTTCCCCTTGTCTTGTGACGGACGGAGGAGCTGCTGGGGGGGTTTTTAGTGGGTAGGCCCGGGCCGGGTACGGACTGGGGAGTCCCACATATCCTCGTGGTTTGGCTCAACCACGAGGAATGCGTAAATGCATTTTCCCCCCTCCCAAAAAAAAAAAAAAAAAAAAGGCAGTATGCTTCTACGAGTATGCCAACAAAGTTGTGGAAGTCATTATAATTGGATAGTTAATTAAAATTAATATGGTTGTCTCTTGCCCAGGGTCACCCAATGCCCACGAGAGTGCTAGCGAGGAGGATGGTAGCCCTCCAGGCTTGCAGGATACTCCACAAGTCCGGAGAGCTGGACAATCAGCTGATGCCTATAGGTGAGTCGAAAGTTTACAAAAAATCCATAGATTTCTATTTTCTCTCTTCGCAATAGGGCACCGGCAAAATGAAGGCGGCTAACGCAAGCTGTATTAATGTATACACACAGCTTAAAAATTTAGGGTAGGTTCGAGAAGGAGTAATTCTTACTCAGGGTGAGGGAATTTCACCCGATAACGATTGAGAACCACCCAAGTGAATCCGAGGGTAACCGATCTATTACTCTGCTCGTATTTCTGACCGCTTTCGTCAAAGTAAGAGCAGTGTGATTTTCGTCTGACAGGAGTGAGTTTCTTGCGGCTCCCAGTCAGCGGTTAATTTTTTCCTGACTTTGACAGTTGATCGTTCTGTGATATGTGGCTAGTTGATTTCGTTTTTAAGTCGATGTTAAAGTTTGCAAATGATAAGTAATGCTTTGTGTAGCGGTAAAATAAAGCATAACTTGCTTTATTTTACCGTTGTAAAATCATAAGAAATCTTCTTTTCGTTTTAAACTTGTGAATTGCGATTAACAGTCGCTAGCGTTTTGTTAAAAACAACACGAAACAGAAAATGTATTGACTGTTATAAAAAATGACTAAATTTAGTTTTTCTGTCATCATAAATCAAATCAAATCAAATCAAATTTATTTGCATGAAACATGGTTGTTACAAGATGATATGTCGTTAATTTAAGTGCAGCACATTTCACTGTTTTATACAACATGCAAATATTAAAGCTACAATTGTGTTACAATAATGAACTTATTAACTAGAAATTAATTGTTACGTTATTTTTTACATGTCACATGAAATTTAAATTATTATTAAATTGTAATACCATTATCCTAAATCATTATGATTATCAATTACAGTATTTATTGTATTTTATTAATATAAGCATATTTTAATTATTATTGCATTAGATTCGTATTTATTTGTCACGGAAATTCATAAAATCTTTAATAGAGTAAAAACATTTTTCGCTGAGCCACTTTCTTAAGCTAATTCTAAATCGACTTAGTGGCAGCTCTCTTATATTTTTTGGAATTTTATTAAAAATTCGAATCGTTGCACAATAGCAATTTCTTTTATACACTTGTGTTGACATCATTGGAAGCTCTAGCTTAGTTTGATCCCGTGACGAGTATTTTTTAATCGTACTAGATTTGGTAAATAGAATAGTACTTGCATTATAGCTTTAGGTTAGTTTAGGTTAGTTAGTAATTTACTAGCTTTACTTTACTTAGCTTTACTTAGCTTTACTTAGCTTTACTTAGCTTTACTTAGCTTTACTTAGCTTTACTTAGCTTTAGGTTAGCTAGAGCGCGGGCGCATAGAATGAGTCCATTGCTTCTCGTCCATAGGGAAGGAGAATTTCAAAGCGGTGGAGCTGGAAGCCACCGCTTCAGCGTCCAACAACGGAGCTGGAGATACGAATGACTCCGCTCGACCGGGAACCACCAAGCGAAGACAGTACTATTATAAACGGGTAAGTTATTTCTCACCCCTCCATCACGAAAGGGGTCCACTTGCCGTCTAAAACTCCCAGAATATAGTAGATTGCCCACCATATGAGCAAACAACTACTTTAAGGCGGGGGTGTTATTTTTAAACCAGAGCGGAGCGAAGGATTCTAAACTAGAATTCCGAGAGCAGAGAGGATTCAAGCGTAAAATAGATCATCATCATAACAGCTCATATATGTCCCCACCGAGGGGCTCGAGCCTACCCTAAGCTAGGGGTGTTTAGGCCTCAGTCAGCCACGCTGGCCCAGTGCGGATTGGTCGACCTCCCATACACCTTTGAATTTCTTCGCAGATGTATGCAGGTTGCCTCACGATGTTTTCCTTCACCGTAGGAGCGTCGGACAAATGTACATTTGAAATTCGAATACGAAAAACACATGGTACATGGTGGTCTTGAGTCCCGGACCTCCCGATTGGAAGGCAAATGCCGAGCCACAGCGCCAACGACGCTCACGAGGTGGACACTACTTTTTATCACCTTCTATGAGAGGAATGCGAATCTCTCAGTTATTACTTACTATCAGGTGGGCAGTTTGCTTGTTTGCTAACTAAAATAATAATATGATCCGTATTACGAATGGAGTGCAATTATCATAGGCAATTATTATATTTGACAGCGTTGTAGGAATATTCGTAAAATGGTCCACAAATTAGGCATTGCTTACGTGTCAACTGGGAGTTGGGCCAATTTTACGAATATTCATACTGTAACATAAATTTCCCCACAGGAAATTTCTAATCAGGTTCCTACTGCCATCTAGTGACATTTCCATGTATTAGTTACCTTTTTTTTTATCTAAATTCAGAAAACATTGAACGCGCCTTGGGTTATAATAGTTTTATGTATATCGTGTCTTTGATTATTTTCAAATTTAGTTCAGGAACTTTTAATTCAATAAATATCGATAGTTTACTTGGTTTTTTATCTATGTTTATTAGTCTATGTTATTTCGGAATAGTTAGTCTGTGGACTGGCCGAGCCGGGACAGCCATATTTTTGTGTTTTGACGTTGACGGTCGAACGCTTGTGCCTGTTGGCTAGATAGCCTAAATTATTTTATTAAAACAAATCTGTAAGTATCACACCGTGAAATGGTTAATTCTTCATTTTGATTCTTTTAATTGATTGTCTCGTATTCAGCGCAGCGTTTTGTCAAGTGGAATTTGCTTACTCGTATGATGAATTGCGCTCAATTCATAATACAAATCATATAATGATTCTGCCGATGCGGCCTTTTTAGGTCTTCTCGTGAAGGTCGCGGGAAGCCGCTGAATGCGGGAGGTGTGGGACCAATCCGTTCGGAGATCCCTGGGGGAGGCCTATGTCCAGCAGTGGACGTCTCTTGGCTCAAATGACGATGACAATGATGAGACAAGCGAAAGAAAAAATAAAAACTAATAAATGTAAAAAAACTCCTATGAAATAAATAAAATTGTTTCAGACAGCGTGGGCTTTCACAGACTGCCAACCGGTTGTGGACACTAGCGACACGGAAATAGAGAGGCCGGGCGAAGCGAAAGCGCACATAGAAACGGAAACGCCTAAAAAGGGTCGGTGATCGCTTTGTTTGTGTATAATACAATGTTAGATGTGCGTGTGTGCGAATGCGTGCGTGCGAGTGCATGCGTGTGTGTGCGTGCGTGCGTGAGTGCGTGCATGTATGTGTATTTTGGGGACACGACAAGGTGCTTTGGATTCCATACCCTGGTAATATTTTTAGATATGTCGAAGGCATTTGACTGTGTATCTCACCCAATATTATTAAGAAAGCTTGAAAGATACGGTATCAGAGGAAGTGCGTTGAAATGGATTGAAAGTTACCTATCTGATCGGAAGCAATGTGTTAAAAAGTCTAAATTAAGTAGTAAAACAAAGAATATGTATGCATCTGACTTAATATGTAATCGTTATGGTGTACCACAGGGTGGGGTAATGGCTCCTTTATTATTCCTGTTGTACATTAATGATTTACCTAAAACTACTGACCAACGTTGCTTATTGTACGCTGACGATACAACGATGATTGTAAAAAGTAAAAACAAAGAGGAATTAAAAAGTCTTGCAACAAAAAACCTACTTAATTTAGTAAATTGGTTAGACAATAATAATTTAACAGTAAACATTAACAAAACGAAAATTATGCAATTTAAGACAAAAAATATTGACGAAACTACTAGCTTTGAAATAAATTATAATGGAAAGAACGTAGGCTTAGTTAATGAAACGAAATTTCTTGGTATCACATTAGATAAACTATGCAACTGGAAAGCACATGTTGATATAATAGTAACAAAAATAGATAGATACGTTTATGCTCTGAGAAGAATCGGACATGTGGCTTCAAAAGAAGCAGCCCTAATGGCTTATCATGGATATGTAGCATCCATATTAAATTATGGCCTCATACTATGGGGGTACTCCGTAGATGCACACAGAGCATTTAAAGCCCAAAAGAAATGTATACGAGCAATTTGCGGTGCCTACTATCTAGATAGTTGCAAACCACTCTTTAAAACTTTGCATATATTACCTCTACCTAGTCTATATATTTTTAATATTGCGGTATTTGTTAAAAAGCATTGTGACCAATTTGAGAAAAACACTGTATGTGTATGTCCATACACCAGAGGGCGGAGAAGAGATGAATTGCATGTTCCCAATCAAAGATTAGCCTTATACTCAAGAAACGTCTACTGCATGGCTACAAAAATATTCAACAAAGTACCTAATAATATTAAAAACTTGACAATTAATAAATTTAAATCTAAGTTAATCACATTTTTATTAGATAAAATGTACTACTCAGTGAATGATTATTTGAATGATAAAATTTGACATTTGAATTTGAATGACAAAATTTCCAATTAATTAAATACAATTGTAATTATTTTGACATTACTAGGTACAAACTACATTCTCTTTTAATTACTATTGACATTTTCAATTATTTAAATACAATATAATATTTTTGACATTATTACAAATTACATCTTTATTAACTGATTATTGACATTTTCAATTAATTAAATACAATTATAATTATTTTGACATTATGACAAATTACATTTCTATACAATTACATACTAACAATTTCAATTATATAAATACAATTAATTTATTTTGACACTATTACAAATAACATATTCAATTAAGTAAATACAATTTATTGATTTTGCCATTATTAAAAATCACATTATCATGTTGACAATTTTTTTATTATATCAAACATGACATGTATGCACCTATGAGACTAGAAATGCCACATTAACATTAGAAATATATTCTTTTTATTGTTCTATTAGTACAAATTTTTATTGAATTCAAGTAAAATAAATACTGAACATAAATTATTTAATTTATATTGTAATTGTAACTTATGAAGTAATTAGAAATAGCCTAACATGTTTAACACCATTATTAATCAATTTTGACACATTAATATGTATTTTTAATGAACATAAAATAAGTTAATTTAACGATTAAAGGACATTGCTCTGCGTCCATACATTCTTCGCCCCAACACCAACAGCAGTGAAAAAATGCTTTTCGTATAATTAGCCTTTAGTAAATACTGTACATCCACATCAATTACTACGGACAAGCTTCGAAATCGAATTAAATATGAAAATGAATCAGATTTTGAGGTTAGTTGAGGTAACAATTTAATTCGTTAGAGCAATACACATAGTCCATACCTATACAATTATTAAAATAATAATTATTGCAATCAATCAAAGCACTTATTATAGCCATGTTGTAAAGAACAAGAAATCGCGAAATTATAAAGCAAGTCCAAATCACGACGAACTAACAAGCGACAGCGCGTGAGTAGTCAATTGACGAATGTTTTAATTCAATTTACGTTGTAAGATATGAGAAACTTAATTTATACAAATAAATATATGTACATACCTACATAAAATCAACTCAATTCTATTCAGTCGAGCAAAGGTATCAATAACCATTTCTATATTTTACTTCATTTGGTTTTGTTTCTAAAAGTACTTTTATATATTTTTGATTTGTCCGTCGAATAAAAATATTTGTTATGAGTGTTATAAAATATGCATATAATTATAACGTAAATCAAATCTTTGTTGGTCATGGGGCGATTTTCGACAATGTCCTTTGCACGTCGATTAATCGATAGGATATGTCGGGTTTATATGGATGTTACATCATAATTTGTTACCATATTCTTGCAAATAAAATTTCTTATTATTATTATTATTATTAATATATTCACAATTATTTCAATGTTTCGCTAAATGGTATTTATAATTTTCAACTCAAATATTCTGATTTGTTTATAATATGAATGTGTATAATATGGTATGAGCTACTTTGTCTAATGTTATTTATTCATTTCATAAGTCCGGGTGAATTACTTGAATACCTAGATCAGGGTTTCCCAACCAGTGAGGCGCGCCCCACTTGGGGGGCGTAGAGTGATCCCAGGGGGGAGGGGGGTGGGGGCGTCGCGGCAACCGGCTCCCGGATTAAACTGTATCAAGTATATTGAGGAAAATGATCTTCGCTGTGCACTGACTACTATGAAACCAAGGATTCACCAATCCATACTAATATTATAAATGGGAAAGTGTGTGTGTGTGTGTTTGTTTGTCCGTCTTTCACGGCAAAACGGAGCGACGGAATGAAGTGATTTTTTAAGTGGAGATAGTTGAACGGATGGAGAGTGACATAGACTACTTTTTGTCTCTTTCTAACCCCCCACTTCCCTAAAATGGGGGGTGGAAGTTTGTATGGAGCATTCCACAATTTTCAAGATAGAAAGCTAAAAATTGGTATGCGAACTATTTGTGACTAACAAAAAAATCGTGCATCATTTTTTTTAGAAATCTGCCCCCAACCCCTTAAAAGAGGGGGTGAAATTTTATATGGGACTTTTTGCAGTTTTCAAGGTAGGAAGCTAAAAATCAGTCCACAGACTCTTTGTTACCAACGAAAAATACCTGCCTTATTTTTTTTTTAATCTTCGGTGTTACCCCGAATTTAACGCGAGCGAAGCCGCGGGCAAAAGCTAGTTGGTTAATAAAGTGCAGTCACAGTGCTCCCATTAATTGTATGTTTTACTTTTCTTAGTTGATTATTTACTTTTGAATAAAACTAAACACGTCAGTGACGTGTTTCGCAGACATATAATAAATAAAATAATAATAAAAATCATTATTGAAACCACAAACATATTTAACACGGACATGCGCTAGTCAAGGACTGTGTCGCAGTTGTTAGCGCCCACCTTTCACATAGACATAGGTACACCCCGGCGGTTTTGTCGGTTAGGGCGAGACGGATCTGCCCTATAGACACACCCCGGCCACTCCATACAACGTTCGCAAATCAATTACCTATACTAACTACTACGTAAGCAAATGACGTTTGTACACGCGCAAATGTGTGCGTGGAATCTAGTAGGGCTGAGTGACGCGAGAAGTGCAGCAACTGCCTTCTCTTTTATCCGCATAGCGCTATCTCTGTTATCGGGCGGTGCTCGCGTCTACTCGATGAACGTGAAGTGTCGCCATGCCCGAGCGATCGCGCGCGCCCTTGTTTATGTGTCTGTGATGTCTACAACGAAGTGCGGGGTGCGGTGAGGTCAAATTCAAATTCAAAAATCTTTATTCAACTTAGGCCTTTACAGGCACTTATTGACGTCAAAACAAAGGAAAACATTCTGATTCAGAGGAAACATATTTAACCTTGTATGTGCGTACATCCTGAATATACCTACTCAAGATGTCTGCAAATACAAGTAGCAATAAAAAAAAAGGTGAATCTACACTGCATTTGAAATGAGTGCGGGGAGGTGAGTGGCCGTTCTGTACGCAGTATTATTATTTCTTCTGTGCTATAGACGGCCGGCCCCGTGTACCGAACGGAATGCTTTTATTATTTAGTCTCCCCCGAGTTACCGGAACCTTTCATCCCCCTCCCCATTAGGTACGAAGCGCAACATGCTGTACGCGATAGTGTCGAAGCTGTGGTGCGCGCTGCCCGAGAGGTACAACACTCGCGGCAGGAGACTCCACGCACCACAGAGCGCCACGCAGGCGATCGGCATACTGATGGCCAGGGAGAATTGCGACGAGTGAGTGTTGCTATAGTCACAGAATACTAATAACACACTCCTGGACACCTAAATCGAGACACCGCTTGCACTTTTTATTGGATTATATCGTCCATAGCTTTTAAGATAATATGTATTTGGACAAATAAACATTTTTACGCATATTTTACTTTCCCTTTTACTCCTTACAAAAAAGTGTTAATACTATTTTAATTTTCATCATTTGCTCAGGTTTCTTTACTAAGTGGTAATAATTAAAGCCTGACCAAAAAAATAAAAAATATCTTGCGCTGGGGTCGCTAAATAAACTATTGTAAAAATAAAGTTTAATTTATAAGAGCATGTCATTTATATATGTTGAAATAAACTTGAATAAAAGTACAACTATAGTCGGGTAAAAAAAAAACTTAAATTTACAATTTCATTATTAGATATTTATTAATCATCAAACTCACAATCTAAATACTCAACAGATTCGTATGACAATTGTACTGGTTCCATTTCAGATATATCGGACTCAATTGTCAGTTGTAAGACAGTTGTATGTTTCATTATCACTGCCGCCCGCCGTTATCACTTTTAATAATTTTCGGCATTTTAACGGAAAAATAACTCACAATATCCAAGACAAGAAACCACGAACAATCGACACCACACATTGACAGACGACAATAGCATGGTTACTTACTAGTCTGTGCGATAATGATGACCTTATGATATGACATCTTAAAGATTGTTGCCATTTCAAGAAATTAGTTCCAATAGATTTCCGTGATATGGCGAGGTTTTTTATTTTATTGGTCGGGCTTTACTAGAATGTTTTGGTGGCCATGCCATGCCATGTTTTACCGGAGGGAGACTCTGTACCAGGGTCGTGTGCATGGGTACCTCCGTCTTACCTATATCTGCCGCAAAGCAGCACTGCTTGCATTGCTGTGTTCCGGTTTGAAGGGTGAGATATGACATTGAAATTACTGGGTACCGTGACTTTACATCTGATGTCACAAGTTGGCAACGTACACTGTGGTTCTTGTGGGGGTTGCAGTTTTGCTGCGAATCTCACAGGAAACACGTGTATTATATGTGACTGTTACCACTTACCATCAGCCCCCTAACCATGACCGCCCAAAACAATATTAAAACCGCGCTGAGAGCGGGATGGCGCTATACGCAGCAAGAGCGGTGTCTCCGTTTCAATATTGTTTTAACCTTGCTATAAGCGATCATGATAGGGCCCTAGGTGGGCAGTTTGCTTGCTTGCCAACTTAATTGCAATAAAAAAAATGCTACAGGGGCAGGTATAACCATCAACTAAGCACTGCATCTGTTATCCCAGCATCCAGATCCCGGCGTTCCCTGTGTACACGCGTTCGGGGGAAGTCCGGGTGTCCGTCGAGTATGTACCGGACGCTGATGTGAGGATGTCCCCCAGGAGGGGGCGATTAGTTCGTAGGTGAGTTGCGTTTCATTTATCTATTCTGAGTTGCTCTATTCTACAAATAAAGAAAGCATACAAAACTATGTACCCAATGTATTAGTTACAGGACATGAGTTTTTATCTATACAGCGTTACTTTTTTACGATCCCGGAGAATTTAAAGGACGCTTCGGGATACGGTAGTAGAATGATTTAAATAATAATAAAAAAATAACTCGTCTATTTAATTTTATAGAAATTTTCTAAAATATCCAAAAAATACTGTACTAGTTTAATGCAGTATTTAAAAAAAAATATTATTTTTCATTAATTTTTTATTTTTATGTTATAATAGATGTGTCCTGCAGCGTCCCTTAAATTTTCCGGGGTAATAAAAAAGTTACCACCTGTATAAATAAAAATGAATCGCCTAAATGTATGTACGCCTTTGTTTGTTCAATCTGCCACACACGCGTACCAACTATTACGAAAATTCCGTAATATGTCGGACCCTTAGAAACTTCAATAAACGATTTGATGCAGTAGATATACTCAGTAGCAGTAGACAAAACTATAAAATAAAAATTTTCAATATTTTAAAAAATAAGGTAATCATTATAATTGGGATGATGACTGAATTCTAATTTTCACATTTCGACATAAAATATTAAAAAAGCGTAGAAAAAAATGCAATCATGTGAAATTTGAATTAAAATCGGCTTAGAAATACATAAGATACAAGCATTTTAAGCTGTTAATTTTGAAGCGATTAGACAGAGAGATCCGACATCAACCGTGACGTCATCGTTGAGTACGGCCATATAAACTCCATGTAAAATGCCGTTTTGCTAGAAAGAGATGGAGAAAAATTTTTGATACCATATATCTTGGTTGTTTTTATAGTTATTCAAAAACCGATTTTTTCTTTCTGTTTATTATATGAATGAGCTTCTATTAAAGCAAAAAAAAATTTTTGTCATCTAGCCAATTGTGCTGTTGTGATATAAGTTATATCGCGACAGCATCACATCACAACAGCAAGAGAGGTTATGGTATGGTTATGCTCACCACACACCATAAACAAACACATACACCACACGCACACACACACTACCCACTACAAGAATAACATTAAAATGTAAGTCCGTCATTAGATGTAAGTCCTAATATAAGTTTTAGTTGTAAATAACTGTAAGATCTGGAAGGATTTTGTTAACCAAATAAAAAAAAATATCTTCCGAACCACTGCACCAAATTGGATAATTGTTTTTTTGTGTTCGTTATTGTTAGGACAAGGTTTCTTAAAAAATAATTGTTTTTTTTATCTAACTATTTCTTAAAAAATCTCAGAATATGAAAAGTGAGTGAGTGAATGATACAGATGACTGTGAGAGATCTTCAATACACATACGAGTATATATTGACAAAACGTCGACAACTCTGAATAAGCGACGACTTCAGATAAGCTATAGTTTTGATTTGTTGCAGATTCATGAGGTTCGTGTTCTCCGAAGTTCTGAGGGTGAGGAGGCGCGGCATGAAGCTGCAGAGCGAGGGCTCCACGCACAACAACTATTACATAGTGCCCACTGTCAGGAGTAAGTCCGTCCGTGTGTTCATCGCCAGTAAGCAAAGTACAAAGTTTTATTTCAAAGTTTTATTTCAGTCACTATCATGTGTTTACAAGTTAGTGTGGAGACTTTCCTAGTAAGTAGAATAATGCCTGTATCAGGAAGTCTCCGCTCTTCCGTATAATTTAATTAACAGGTAAGCGAAGTGAAAAGATAACAAACTTATACACAAACAAAACAAATTGATAACAGCACGTGTGTGAGTGAGTGAGTGTGTGTGTGTGTGTGTGTGTGTGTGCGTGTGTGTGTGTGTGTGTGGTAAGTGGAGTGTGTATTATTTCATTATTACATAGCCAGCCTACAACTGAAATGTCAGCAAATTTTCAGTATCCGCATAACTAAGAAACTTAAGCCAATTTATTACAGTTTTTTTACATTTGTAATTATTCATTGGATAAATATTAAGTTTTCGGTTAATTTTATTGTACAGATATTTTACTTGTCTATCGTACTGCCTTGCAGCAAAAACCGTTCTAACTGAATTATAGGAAAGTACTATGTCATTTCTTCTTTTGTTACTAATATTAGGGTTATACTTATTAAATTTGTGCATCTTTAAAATAGAATTTAGTATATAAAGTTTTCTAACAGACAGGAGATTTGCATATTTATATAATTGCTCAGTGGGAAATCTGAAGGGTAGGTTATATTACTAAGTAATAAAATATATTAGTAAGTAAGGTTATATTACTTACGACGTCAGTGATTTATTTAAACGACATGACGCGTGCGAGTTTTTTCCTTTGAAACATTATCTTTTGGGACGCCTGTAGGATTATTTGTTTGTTAAAAAAAGGATTATTCAAAGAACTCCCAGCTATTTCTATGCTTGACCCAGTGGTAGGCCGGTAGCGAGTTAACACTTTGTTTCCGTTCAAGCTACGAGGGAGGATGGCTCGTGCAAGATAGACATAGACTGGTCGTTTCTGGAGCTCATATACCAGCACACGGAGGAGAAGAAGCAGATGGAGCCGGAGAAGCCAGTGTTGTGGAGGGAGGGAGACGACCGTGAACATAAGAAGGTGAGCGTATGAATGTAAGATGATACACTAGTGTTTGGTTCTTTAGCTCATATACCATACATGCACGCACGCACGCACGCACGTAATAACGCACGCTCGCACGCACGCACGCACAAACACACACACACGCCCTAAAAATCGTTAATCTATGTCAAACTCTCACCTGTCATCTGCACCATTCTACAACGTAAGTAGTGTAGTAAATTCTCCACAAATATATGGAATTAAATACCCAATTTAATCTGAATTTCTTTCACTTATGCTATTTTGAAGAAAAAAAAATGAATAAATCAAGAAAAAAATCCGCCTCAGGCGGGATTTAAAGCCTTGATTTTTTTCTTTATTGGTTTATTCATCATTTTTTAAATTTAATTAATTTTTTAAAGAAAATGCAATGTCACATATACACTATTATTTTTTTAATCACCCTGGAAAATTTATGGGACGCTTCACGACATGGTATTAGAATGATTTAAATATGAATTAAAAAAATAACTCACGTAATTTTATATAATTTTTCTAAAATATCCAAAAAAAGCTGCACTAGTTGAGAGCAGCATTTCTTTTTATTTCATTTTTTTATTTTTTATATAATAATGGATGTGACCGGAAGCGTCCCTAAAATTTTCCAGGGTGATAAAAAATAACCGTGTATATGAAAAAACCCCAATAGGCTGTTGCTTCTTTCAGAGCGAGCGGCCCAGGGATCGCGATGGCAAAGTGAAACAGCTGGAGAATCCGCACTTGAAGCCGGGAGAGACGTTCTTGTTCGACCCGGAGAGATATCGCGAGGCGGTCGTCACCCCCTGGTACAGGAATCAGGACCAACCACAGGTAATTCTCTACCGAGAAATTCTCGAGAAATAAATGTACCGTATATAATGTTTTGGTAATATATATATCTTTGTGTATGTATGTATCTATATGTATATATGTGTATGTACATATATGTGTGTGTATCTGTATATGTTTGATTATAGTATATGTATCTGTATATGTATACCGGGTGTAACTGAACACCCCAATAACATTTAAGGGGCATATAAGTTAGATACTAAATGGACCTTCTGTGCTTGTCTGAGACCTAGAACCCCAATACTTTCAGAGTTATTTGATTTCAAACTGAAAGCAAAAACTTTCAAGTGACAACCATAATCAGCTCTTAACACAAAAGAAATTTAAACACAAAATGACACGTGACAGACGTGAGCGTAGTATTCCTCCTACGCTTACGGCTTTCGGCACTTAATACCAAAAAATAATTTATTTAGTTTGTATGACGTGAGCGTAGTATTCATCGTAAGCTTACGTAGGGCTGTCGGCACTTAATACCAAAAAATAATTTATTTAGTTTGTATGGGAAAAGAAGTAGGTTTGTTAGCTTTAATATTTTTCCTACAGAATCTCTACTTCTGATGGATACATACCCTTAAATATTATTTGGGTGTTCAGTTACACCCTGTATATATCTGTATATGTTTGATTCTAGAATAGTTTAATTTTAGGGGATGCGCAACCCTAGATATAAGAGTAGTCGGAAATACATAAGAACACAATAGATCAATAAGAAAATGAAAATAACAAAGGCACGGACCACGAGTCTGTGGTGATTATAACTAAAAAAAAACCACAGTTAATTTTTTTTTTTTGTAATAATAATCTATACTTATAAAATAACACCTTTCCTGATTTACCGGCTGACTCATCATCGACGAACGTAAACTTTTGAAGTTAGAACCATGAACTTTGGTCAGTAGGGTCACTTTATTGAGTACTAGCTTTCCGCTCGCCCGCGTTATTTATGTTTTCCCGTAGAATTTTTTTCCCGTAGGAAAATTACCCTATGTCCTTCCCCTGGTCTCGAACTATCCCTATACCAACTTTCATCAAAATCGGTTCAGTAGTTTCGAAGCCTATTCAATGCAAAAAAAAAACAAACAATCAAATCTTTCCTCTTTATAATATTAGTATAGACACACCCACTGAGGAAGGATTTTTCCAAATTCTACCTCTCAAGGGGTGAAGTAGGAGTTTAAAGTTTGTATGGAAGTCCGTTATTTTTGAAGTTAGAAACATGAAACTTTATATCTGGGCTACTGCTTAAAAATGAGTAAACACCTGTGTCAGCGTTTGTAGAAATTCTACTCCTAAGGGGGATGACTTCGTATGTAGATCAGTCTGGAAGTCTTTGATTTTGTATTTAAGCTGATAATTAGAAATGAGTTAACATCTCCTCAAAAATGTGAAATGGGGTTGACATTTTGTTTTGTATTTGAGTATATCTAGCTGCTTAGAACGTATTTAGACGGGACTTTTCAAAGTGATACTTTTTGTCGAGCTGTCGACGCAGCTACGCGCGTAATGCAGATCTGTATCATCATGCGGGTTTTTTCGCGCATTCACGCGCGTAGTTGCGTTTCCAAAATCAACGTCAAGCCCTTCCAAAATCACGCACGGCACTGCGGGACTCGGTGTGCCATACCTTGCGTCTCGCGCGCACCCCCGCGCGTGGGTGCGTCTTTCACCGCTTGTAGGCGCGTGATCTGCATGAACGCGCGTGGATGCGTTTTCTGTGTGTTGGACTGTGCGTGTTTTCTATACAAACGGAGATACTTAGAGTCTGACACACGAAACATGAACCTGACATTTTTTCAAGTAGCAACACTGATACAATGTCCCCATGTAGTTTAGTTCAACATGGTGATTTTGATACTTTGTAATAAACAATTTCATAATATTTTTTTCTTAATTTCTGTCGAAATATTACAGATATTAAGTAATTTTAACATTCATGAAATCCAAATACAGCGATTTCTTATAAAAGGTTCATTGTTGGAAGTTCATTGAAACTAAACATTACCTAATATTTAATTTAAAAAAGTATAAACTCCTTTTTTTCCTACTATATTCAAGGAAAAAAAGACAATCCTTTCACAAATTTAACATTCTAATACTATTATATTTACTACATAAATAAAAAAATATTAGAATATTTCAAGTATCAAAATGTATTTTACCTTCTGTAGACAGTATTACCAGAGCTAGAATTTTTGAATTTGCCGCTTTTTTCCAAGCTCATGTTTCGTGTGTCAGACTTTACAAGCAACGTAAGAACACGCATTCACGCGCTACGCTCCGTGGTGCGTGGCAGTGTGTGAATCGCCTAAATCTGTGTGCCAGTGGTTCAATCCTAGTGTAGAGCGTTATTTTTTTTTATACATTTTTGTTTATTAATATATTGTTTTTTATTGCTTTTTTATTTTATTAATTAGTTTACTATTTTTTTATTATTGTTTTTTTATTTATAATTTTCATTTCAGAAAAAAAAGTTTTAAGTTATGATTAAAAACGCGTTTTTAATACTCTAAATCGAATAATTTTGCGAAAATTTTCAGTAAAGGGCTCACAACACGAAAAAAGTTTCACTTGCATCGTGGTTTTATAAAACTACACAATGATTTCATTTAAAAGCTTTTGCTGCAAAATTTGAATATTTTTCACTACAGGAGAAAATATTAAACTCCCGCGTGGCGGAAAGCTCGTATACTCATATACGTCATACGTATCGTATACTCAAAAAAAAAACATATTAGACCTTCCGAGTTTCTTGCCTGTTCTTCTCGAGAAGGCTCTCCCAATTTCCGAACAGGTGTAGTCTACTTTTTTTTTCATTCTTGTATTTGCAGACATCTTGATTAATGATTATATTCAGGATGTATGCACATACAAAGTTAATATGTTTCCTTTATATTATGCTCTGTTTTGACGTCAATAAGTGCATGTAAAGGCCTATGTTGAATAAAGATTTTTGAATTTGAACTCATCAAAACCATAATCCATAACAAATCTGTCGAAACCTCAATCGCTCGGCCCTTTTCCCCGCACAGTTCTTCCTGGTGGCGGAGATATGCTGGAACCTATCGCCGGACTCCGCGTTCCCGTCCGCCCATCACGCCACATTCCGCCAGTACTACGCCGGCAAGTACGGCGCCACGCTCACTACGCCGCAGCAGCCTCTGCTCGACGTGGACCACACCAGTGCCAGGCTCAACCTGCTTACGCCCAGGTGAGTTGGTAGTATGTAGGATAGCCTCTGGGGGGACAGACCTCGCTACTGCTCGGTAAGACCACTCTTAGAACCTTTGATTGATGAAGTAAGATAGTCGTAGCCTCTGCTCGCCACAGACCTAGTACAGACCACTACTGCTTGGCTTGTCCGCAAATATTACATTTTTTTCTGCAAGAAACAGTGTAAAATATTGCGAGAAAACATCGTTAAATTAAGTACTTACCTAAAACAGGTTTCTTCACTAAAATATGTCTAAATCCTACACAATAATATCCTTTTGGCCGTCATTTATCGCGGCTATGCGAACGCATTTAGCCCCATTGTAAATGAGTAGGTATTTTTTTTCCTACTTAAATACAACTTAAATAGGGTTTTGTCACCTATACAAACTATTCGGAACAAATTGAACACAGATTAATTGTAAAAACACGCATTTTGAAATGTTTCGTGTGAGATTAACGGAGGATGGAGGTAATCGAGCCAAGTCTCAAGACATCTCACCAAGGGTGGAGGGGGTGTGTGGCGGTCGAAAAATCGACAAAATTGCCTCACTTAATGAATAGACGCGCCCCAACAGCGAGTTTATTTAAGTACATTGGCAATTGGGATGATGACTGAATTCTAATTTTCACGTCTCGTCATAAAATGATAAAATACCGTAGAAAAAGATGCTATCATGTGGTATATCAGGTATAGAAATACATTAGATACAAGCGTTTTAAGCTGTTAATTTGGAAACGATTAGACAGAGAGATCCGACATCAACCGTGACGTCATCGTTGAGTACGGCCATATAAACTCCTTGTAAATCGCCGTTTTGCTAGAAAGAGATGGAGAAAAATCTTTAATACCTTATATCTTGGTTGTTTTTATACTTATTCGAAAACCGACTTCTTCTTATTGTTTATTATATGAATGAGCTTCTATTAAAGCAATATTTTTCTTTTCATTCATCTAGCCTATTGTTACAGATACGTGAACAGGAAGGGGGTCGCTCTGCCCGTGTCGTCGGAGCGCACGCGCCGAGCGAAGAGAGACCGCCTGGACCAGAAGCAGATACTGGTACCGGAGCTGTGCACGGTGCACCCCTTCGCCGCGCCCCTGTGGTTCGCCACAGTGGCTCTGCCCTGCGTTCTGTACAGGTGAGTTGTAACGAAACACTTAAAAGGAATAATGGTCACTTTCTTAGAGCGATTTTCACCCAAAAAAATCAAAACTTGGAGATTATAAAAACTTGTTTACCTCATTGTACTGGTTAAAAAATGCAAGTTGATTTTTTAAACCCCAGGTTAAAGAGGTATTCAGGTTTTAATATTATTGATAAGATACTAATTTCGGACCGTAACTGGCTGTACGGATGCGTTCCGAATGGCGATGCTATCAAACCAGCGTGCTAAAGTTGTTTCGAATCACGGTGAGCGTGCTGACAGCGTCCAACCTGACGTCATCGATGACGTCATTACGCCGAACGTTTATACTGTCAAATTACAGATGCATTCTGGCTCTCGGAGTAGTAAAATGGCGGAAAGAAATTACATTAATGCGTTCAAGAAGATTTTTTATTTTATTTTGTAACTTTTTTATTTGCGGTTTCATAAATATTCTAAATACATAAATCGGTTACATATTTTATTAGGTTCTCATTTATCCATAAATTTATTCTCTCTATTTTTCGCTTTTTTCGGGAACAGAAATGACCATTGTTTTTTACAGTTAAATTTAAAAAAAGATTAAACCAAATACAATTTTGCATGTTGGAAATAAATAAGACAATAAGGATAAGATAAAATTTATTCGACCTGCTTGATTTATTCAAGCTGACAGCATTACAGTTTAGACAATATTCAGAAAGGTAACAAAAATATTAACAAGATCTATAATTTTGTTTGAATCATAAAATGTAATGTTATTTTTGTAGTACTCTGTGTCATTTAAGTAGATTGTTGAGAGTTCGTCTTATTATTTTGGTTGCTGGCAATTCAATTGATAGGTCGTCTAAGTTGAAATGACACGCCCCACTTTCGTACTTACGCACTCAAGCAAATTTAAAATGTTCACGCACAACCATTGATGTACTTACATAATTATTTTTAACCCCCGACGCAAAAAGAGGGGTGTTATAAGTTTGACGTGTCTGTCTGTGTGTCTGTGTTTGTGTCCGTCAGTCTGTCTGTGGCATCATAGCTCCCGAACGGATGAAGCGATTTCAATTTAGTTTTTTTTGTATTAAAGGTGACTTACGGGCGAGTGTTCTTAGACATGTTTGATGAAAATCGGTTGAACCGTTTATAAGTTATGGGGGTGAAAGTGGGGAAGAATAACCGAATATCTGCAAATATACTCGAGTGGGGTCTCAAATCAAAGCGGATTACGTGCACATTATAAAATAATATGTTAGGGCGTTTAAAAAGTATGAAATAAAAGTTAAATTAAAGGGCGACGTGACGACTAAAGGGCCAATCAACATATTTTATTTTTTACTTTTTGGAGGTTTTTTGTCGGGGGTTTTTTAAATTTTTAATTTAATTTTTATAACACTATTTTTTTTATGTTTAAGCCTGAAAAGGTAGGATTAAGTGATACATTTGTAAGTAAACAGCTGTTTATCATTTAATATATAAAATTCTCGCGCTTGACCGACTTTTATGAATTTTTTTTGGGTATATTCGGTAGGTCTGAGAATACGTCGTGAACAATTTATTATACCCCTAGGTGATAAGGGTTTTTTGGGAAATTATTATGGTGAAACGTAATTCGTGGGAACAGCTAGTCTGTTTATATAACCTTAACTTCATACGCAATAAAGAACTTACTTACTTACATAATCTCATGTAATAAATCTTAGAGCCTCTGCTCAGCGGGACGAGTTATCCGAGTTTTCCTTCAGTCTCGCAATGACGAAGTCATTCATAATAATTTGATATGTAAGTAATCATAAATTATATCACTTTTAAAAAGTCACGAATCTTCTGTATTGAAAAAATTACACAGAAGACGCGGCTGTATGTCCTTGAATCCCTTTTATTTTCAGCTTGGAAAACTAAAAACTACAAATGTAAACAACATGGCGAGACAAAATTTTTGTTTCATTTTTGTTATATTTTAGTGTCTTCACGGATTTTTGCGCATATTATGTTGTCGATTCAGAGTCAATATTTTTTATTCGCCTAACAATATAAGATGGGTTTCTTTAGAAATTTAGGTAGTGTTCCAAGTACAAGTTAATTCAATCCTTAAGAAGAGAAGAAAATTCAGTACAATATTTTAGTTAAATTATTTACTCTAAATTACTTACTTTATGTTGGGTTTTTATGACACAGAATATGTTATTTTTGAATAGGCGGTATGAAAATACAGTTTCCGTCCGTCTGTTCAGATAATTTCAAGCGTACTTTCGGAGCATAAAAAACCGGCCAAGTGCGAGTCGGACTCGCGCACCGATTGCTCCGTACAAACCTGTAGGTATATAAGTAAAAGTTCACCCATATATTTTTATTATAATGATGTAACTAAAATTTTACGGTTTTCGCAATTTCTCCTTTATCTGTGCTATAAGACGTTACTTCGTACCAAATTTCAAGATTCTGAGTTTACGGGAAGTACCCTGTAGGTTTTGTTTCCGTTGCGAGTGTCGAAAATTTGCGGAAATTTGCGGCATAAACGGCTGTATCTTTTGATTGCGTTGGCTTAGAAGTTTGATTTTTTCACAGGTCCAAGGGACAGTGTAGATCTGAGTATTTGATATGAATTTCGGCTTGATACTTCCACGCGTTCCTGAGAAAAAGGGTCTTGACAGACAGACAGACAGACAGACAGACAGACAGACAGACGGACGGACGGACGGATAACAAAGTGATCCTATAAGGGTTCCGTTTTTTATCACCAGGATCAACGCACTCCTGATCGCCGACGAGATTCGACGTGCGGTGGCCATAGACGTCGGGCTAGGCATTCCCAAGATCGACGAGAAATCCTGCCCCGGCTTCCGTTGGCCAGCATTGGACTTCGGCTGGAGTCTGGCCGAGGTAGGTGTCTATTCAGTTTTTTTTATAACGTCCTAAGTACCTCCGCCGCAAAATCTACTAAAATGTTTACTATGAAACGTTCGTCCCTAATTTCGGGCCCGTCCGTAACCCGAACGAAGTACGTGACTCGTAGCTACCCCGAACTATTTGCGGATTCATAGGTTTAGTAGGGACGCATAGACAAGTTACGTGAACGAATGATTGAAAAAGGTTTTTTATGATGTCTTCACAAAAAAACCGGTTATGCTATTAATAATTAAAATTATTTGTATTTAAACAGTTTTGATTTATAAAAACTACAGTAATGATTAGCGGAGAGCGGGGAATGTTATTAAAACTGCCAATTTTTAACAAAAACATTTTGTTATAACACTTTAACGCGCCATGACAGCCCGGGCTCTTAGTCTGTGGCAAAGTGGCCCCCGACAGGTGATAAAACAACCAAACCGAGAATGTCACTTTCCACTAATAACATTTTGATGTTAATGGGAGATTTCCTGCTGAAGCATTATACACCTAAATAGCTTTTGCTGCTTTTGTTTATTGACGTTTTTTGTGATTACATTTTTAGGTGTTTCGGAGTTATTTTTTGCTTTTGTTCACATGAAGTTATACTTTCAATTGTTTCCTACGACTCGCACCTCGCACCGAATTTAAGTCGAATACCATAACTTCAACAAATATTATGTAGTTAACTTATATTATACTTAAGTACACATTCTTAGTAGTGATACAAAACCCAAACTGATATAAAATTGACAATAACTCACTTATTTCTGGATTAAAATGTTAATCCGAAACTCTTACGGTAGCACTCGAGTTCTCGTGAGAAGTTAGGTTAAACGCCCGAAAATCTGTATGTCAAAATCGAATTTTCGTGTCGGGTTCGAGTGATCATAGTAAGCTATCCGTAACAGCAAACGTCAAACTCCGATTTCGTTCCGTTGACGGACTCGTAGTATTTTCGTGGTAAGAAACAGCCCGAAATTACGGAGTTCGTTCGGGTTTCGTGTGTTCATTGTAGACCCCTTGAACCGCGCTGGTCTCAACACGATCTGCGGACCTTTGTAGGCCTCATGTGCAAAATCCTATTATGAAATAATATGATTAATTTCGGCTGTCTCAAAATGCTTAATATGTTGACAATTCGTATTGTAATGAATGATGGAGTTAAATTCATCTTATGCGTAGAATTGCATAAGATATAGGTGAGATGAAGGCCAGGAGCATTCCATGTGAATTCCAAAAAAAGCAAAAATGCCCGTCCTTACTCGTTAGTTTTGATTGCATGCTATGTCTTTATCCGGCAGTTTTGCCGATTCGCTCGGGTTCCTGTTGCATATCCGCGCTTCGGTTCCGCGTTTGTTTCGCATATTTTTTGTGTGGAAGTCGACAAATTTCCTAGCGTCATTAGTCCTTACAAAATTCAATGATAACTTCACACAAAATTATGGGCCTGGAAAAAAACTAGATACGCCAATGTCCGTCCACATGGCTGGTTGCGCTGCGTAATTCGTCAAGCTGTTTCGCGATATCTATGTTTCGCGGCGGAGGTGTATTTTCTAAAAATATACCTACTTATTTTTTTCTATTAAAAGTTTATTTATCTCAGGATCTGTTTTAAATTAATTTTTAGGTGCTGAGCGCGGATAACGAGAAGAACGAGAAGAAGAAAGAGGAAGAGGCACCCAAGAAGGATGAAAGAATGATTGGAAACGGGTGAGTTGTAGCTGAAAGGGTTATCGCAACACTTCTTAAAAAGCTATTAGATTATTGCTTATTCTTTTTTACATATGACAGGGAAGCTTTCAGCGTGCATCACGCCTGATGGTAAGTGACGGTAAGACGGAAGTTTGCGCGGAGTGCGAGTTTTATCGAGCTCTACTCGATCTTACGCATCGAACGCGTTAACGCGAATTTGTATGGAATTCGAGCAGCGCCATCTAGTAGCCGCTATGGAATGAGACAGCTTCATCTAGTGACTACTAGATGGCGCTGCTCTAATTCCATTTACAAATTCGCGTTAACGCGTTCGATGCGTACGATCGAGTAGAGCTCAATTAAACTCGCACTAGGCACACTGAACAGTCGAGGTACTGGCTATACCACCTCACATTGTAGGCACGCAACAATCACACATGTCATTGTCAATTTTTGTAACCCTTGTAACTTATCTGGCAAGAGTAACCCCCGAGTTACTTGCTCGCCCTTCTCGGGGAGATCAGTATTCCGAGCGATTTGTAAACTTTGTAACTCCCAGTTTCTGGCTCGTTCTTCTCGGGGAGGTCGCATTCCAAACGAGTGGTAGATTCCATATTTATTTATTTCTTTCAATGAATTAAATTTGACATTTACATGTGTATGCTTCATACCTATGCAGTAATCTCATTTCATTCCGTATGATAAAATTTTAAAACACCATATAAATGCAATAAGCAGAATGCAAAATAATTAAAAAAAAAACGCGTTTTCAGTGAAAAGGAGGAGATAGACAACGAAAAGGAGAGCGGTAATCAAACAGAAGACACGCAGAAGGGGAAGACAATAAATGATATACTTCAGGAGAGGGAGGACGCTGAGGGTGTGGTGAGTTCACACTTCTGTTTATTAGACAAAGTTGACAAAATAGGTAGAATAAGATTATTAAAGGATTTAGGGTTATTTGAACTAGTGTAAAGTGTCGTCCGCGATCTGTGGAATAGTGATGTGGTAACACGATTTACTGGATCACACGCATGTCGTCAGATACGCAAGTGGTCAGATACGCAGTTCGACAGACAAGCAATTGGACAGACACGCAGTTCGACAGACAAGCAATTTGACAGATACGCATTTCGTCACACGCAACGCAACTGATACGCTATAACTAATACTTTGTAGCAGACTGCTTCGACTCCTATTGTACGAATCTGTCCAGTTGCGCATCTGTCGAGATGCGTATCTGTCCAATGGCGTGTCTATCGAGCCGCGTATTTGACAAGTTGCAAATCTGACTACTAGCGAATCTGGCAAATGGCGAATCTGACGAGTCGCGATTTTGACGATTCGAGTTAAAGAGTTCGAATGTGAATTTGGATTGATGTGGTAAATGAACAAATCTAGCGACGATACAGTCATATGATAAATTTAAATTTTATTTAAATCAACGAATGATTGGTTAATATACAAGGTGTTTGGTCAATACCCTATCAAAGTATTAAGCCGAAACTTACCCATGTTAACATAATCATATAGACTGTGTACCAGGGTCCTCAGCTTGGGTACCTCCTTGGGTAAGCAGTGCTTGCATTGCTGTGTTCCGGTTTGAAGGGTAAGATATGGCAGTGACATTACTGGGTACTGTGACTTTACATTCGAGACGTCACAAGTTGGTGGCAACGTACAGTAAGCTCCAATTCAAGCTTTACATTTACACTACGAAAACCGCCGCTATTACGAGCGACATAACAACGGTCCAAAGGTCAATCAGTATAGCTTGATACGGAGCTTACTGTACACTGTGGTTCTTGTGAGGGTTGCAGATTTGTTGCGAATCACACAGGAGCCACATGTATTATAGGTGACTGTTACCACTTACCATCAGGTAGGCAGTTTGCTTGTTTAATAATAATAATAATAATAATATATTTATTGTCATCAAAATATTGTATACAATTTGTTGGGGGAATTCTCTCATTAAGTTTTTTATAAACCTGTATTGAGAGAATTCCGCTCTTCAGTATATTATTACAGTACAAATTACGGAATAATACGTGCATGCGAGACCAACAAACCAGAATGTTGACAAAATGTTGAACTATGTACCTACCTACCAAGTCAACAAGTTTGCCAATTTAGTTGTATAAAAAAACAATTACTTTGGAATCAGGCATCCTCGTCTATAGTGTTGCCCAAAATTGGGCTTGGTCTTGTAGTGTCGCGAGACTCTTGCTTCAAGACCGAGATCTAGACCCACACCAAGACTTGACCCATGCAAGATTTTAGCAAGACTGAAATCTTAATGAGTTCAGTTTGATCTTGGCCTAGCTACAATAGGGATGATGACTGAATTCTAATTTTCACGTCTCGTCATAAAATATTAAAATACCGTAGAAAAAGATACAATCCTGTGAAATTAGAATTAAAATCGGCTTAGAAATACATAAGATACAAGCATTTTAAGTTGTTAATTTGGTAGCGATTAGACAGAGAGATCCGACATGAACCGTGACGTCATTGTTGAGTACGGCCATATAATCTCCATGTAAATTGCCGTTTTGCTAGAAAGAGATGGAGAAAATCTTTAATACCTTATATCTTGGTTTTTTTTTAGTTATTCGAAAACCGATTTTTTCTTTCAGTTTATTATATGAATGAGCGTCTATTAAAGAAAAAAAAAATTGTTTCATCATCTCGGTAAGAGTATTTTTGCTATTCGATATCTGACAGCCAAAGCCGTTTTTATCCGCTTGAGGTTAAAGTAAATTTGAATTTAGAACATCGCGTGCACTAGGTACGAGTAGGTATGTGATTTCAAAACATCATTAAACCTATTTACTTCCATCTCCATGGTGCCGAATTTATCATACAACTTTTTTAAATTTGTTAAAAACTCAGACTCTGAACCTCCTTGGTCTACTTTTGTTTATTTCCTCGCTGAGGGGGGATGAAAAATTACGTGTTGCACTCGAGTGCAAAGATTTTTCACCTTGTGCTCTTTTGATTCCCTCGCTAACGCTCAGGATTCTAATTTTTTAAGCACTCGCTGCGCTCGTGATTCAATTTTAGAATCCTTCGCTTGCTCGGTCATCAAAGTTGAGCACGTGGTTAAAAAGCAACTGCACTCACGTATAACAAATATCTATTGTCATCTAGCCTATTAGGTTCGTTTTTTGCCTCGGTCTTGCAGCAAGAGTCTCGCAAGACTGCAAGACCAAGACGGATTTGGGCAATACTACTCATCTAGTAGCTCTTAGATGGCGCTGTCCCAATCCCATACAAGTTCACGTTCGACGCGCTCGATGCGTGCGATCGAGTGAAACTCGATACGACTCGCACCGTTCACTCGATTAGTGAATGAATCTTCATTTTCGATTCGCCCAGGGCTTCGAAATCGGCATGTGGAGCAACGAGATGGCGTCGTCAATCCCCACTGTCAGCGAATACGATGAATTCATGGAGCCGCTCCCTTCAAATGTCACCCTTTGCACTTCGGCTTCTGGTGAGTGTGATGTTGTGATCCCAGACTGTTTTTACCACAGACGTATAAAAGGAAGCAGACTAAACGTATCGTTCAAAAAGCGTGGCAACCTTACCACATGTAAACATTACTCACACACAGACAATATTAATTTAATTGTATTATAATTTCTGGAGTTTTATTATATGATGCGTTGGAACACTTTACTATTGCTCTTGCCCGATTAGCAGTTTTTTTTATTCTATATTTATTAAGGACTTTTATCCCATTGGATATGTCAGTCCTATCGTAGCATATACAACTATACACATAATGAAAAATATATATACAATAAAGTAGAGGATTGTCGCGGCGGGCACAGTAAACAGTACAGCATTTTAGCCTCCTCCGAATTTGGTTGAGCTAGAATACTGTCAAACACCTACATCAATGACATTAGTTTTTATTCTATTAAATAAGTCTCTTCTAGCATCTCGAAACCGGACACATTCCACCAACAAGTGTTGGACATCTTCCACAGTTCCACATATCTCACAATTGGGCGATTCTACTTTTTTCATTAAGTAGCCGAACTTGTTAAATGGATAGTGTCCTGAACGCAATCTATTTAATAAAACTATATACTGTCTATTTAACTTAAAATTATAAAACCACGGGTGACGAAGAGGCTGACATTGAATTGTTTTATACAAAATACCTTTTTCTCTTGAACGCTCGTCGAAAAATTCTTTCCAGTTTTTAAAACAAATATTAATAAATTTTGATATAGCTTCTGAATAAAATGGTTTAACTGATCTTGGTTCACCTTCAGTTATTGCCAATTTTACTTTTCGGTCAGCCTCTTCGTTTCCTGTATTCCCAATGTGTGAAGGAACCCATTGTAGTCGCAAACCTATATTTTTTATATTAAATTCATGAATCATTTCTAATATTTTATAAGCAGTCGATACACCTCTGTTGCCAGAGGCGCATCGAGCTATATGTTAAAGTTATTTTTATTTATAATCACAAAACATTATAACACAATGTCACGACGCCATTTGTCTCTTATTTTGACAAAGCTAAACATGGCGCCCACGTGGCGTCTACCACGGCTTGGAGAATATTTATCTGTGCGTTAGTATCGCCCTAGACGAAAAACAGAAATAGCGTTATATCATGTCACTTTGGAGTAAAAGTAAAAACGATATAGGTACATTACTTATGACAAATGTGTGAGTAAAGTTATGTTAAGTCTGCTTCCCTTTATACGTCTATGGTTTTTACAAACTTTTATTTAGCTTTCAATGTATGTATGTTCGGGTCAAATCGTGCAATTCAAATTTGACCCACTAGCCAGTGTTCGATTGAGATGAAATTGGGTATACACCTTTAGGTCTGATGATAATGATTTAAAATAAAATTATTTTTATATTTTATTAAAGCTTAACTTTATTGATAAATTATAATGGAGTAATTATTGAATGCGGAATCAATGAAATTTAATGCAACGAAAATTGTATTATGTCTGCCCTTCTGTGTTCTAAATTGCAATTCCTTAGCGAGTTACATGTGTTTAAATTCATTTAAAACATTTGTAATGCAAAAATAAATAAATGCAATTATGCAGTGTCGTTGTAAATTCAAAATGGCGGATTATATATTTAACTACTACAACCCCCGCAATAAGGGGTTTCAAATGAAGAGGTTTGATTTGCAGAATACAGTACTCGATGAAAACAAAATTGAAATCCAAGATGGCAACAAAATGACAGGTTATATATTTTTGTACAACTGCTCAGTTTGGGTATCAATATTGTATAAAAACATATTTTAAATATAATTTTATAATATAACTTTTTTTTAATAAATTCGTCAATAGAAAGTAATGGAAGCAATTGGAATGATGACTGAATTCTAATTTTCACGTCTCGTCATAAAATATTTAAATACCGTAGAAAAAGATGCAATTGTGTGAAATTATAATTAAAATCGGCTTAGAAATGCATTTTAGATACAAGCATTTTAAACTGTTCATTTGGAAGTGATTAGACAGATAGATCCGACATCAACCGAGACGTCACTGTTGAGTATGACCATATAAACTCCATGTAAATTGCCGTTTTGCTAGAAATCTTATCTTTAATATCTTATATCTTGGTTGTTTTTATAGTTACTCGAAAACCGATTTTTTCTTTTTGTTTATTATATGAATGAGCTTCTATTAATGCAATAATTTTTTTTTATTCATCTAGTAGCCTATTGTATTTAAATGTATTCTTGTTATGTGTTTGTGTGATCTTTGTCCCCAGGCGGTAGCAACTGGTGCGAGCCGATAGAAAAGCCAAAGAGTCAGTTCAACCCTACGAAGAATTATTTCTCTATGGCCGACAGCGACTGTTCCTACATGTCCAGGTGAGCTAACTGCTATTTTATACAGCCTGAAGAAAAAAACAAAAAATACGAAGAAAATTATTTAACTTGGCAACACCTCCATTTATACACACAAGAGATTGCAGTGTTGCCATTTTGGACGTGCTCTTTACCCTATTTTTTAATTATTTTGAGCGGCTCTCAACCGAAAGCTATTTCTCTAGTACATTATAATTGTGATGCGAACCGAGCTTTTGATTTAATAAAAGGATCCAATTTAATTATCATCGTCTTTAAAGTTTCACTTTTCATAGGTCACATAAATGTATTTAGATTTTGAACTGTGATAATTTAATCCGGATTTCGTATTTCAAACATAATACGGAGGTTTTCTTCGTATTATGAATGGATGTATTCAAGAAAAAAGAGAAAAGTTGGCGCCCACCGTGGTCTTGGCGCCCAACGCGGGCTTTACAAATACACGAACACACGCATACTCATATTCACTCTATTCAGATAATGACTTTCATCGCGATTTTTATTATTTGTTTCAACCTAATTTTATCATAGTAAATTATGTGAATTAATTTTTTATGTAACGTAATAATAATGATATAATAGTTTTTTATAGTATTTTGTTTTATATATATATTGTAAAAAACTTAAATTTAAGGATATTTTTGAATAAATGGATGATATACAATCCGAACACCTTAAAGGCGAGAGTGAATAGGCATCTTTTAGGCAAGCTTGTCCACCGTAGATCTCACGAAATCTATGGTGCTTTAGGTCCTATCTGAAATAAAAACATTATTATTAGAATTAATGATATCCGGCGAATAATTTTTTTTTTCGAAAGTATATTATACTACTTGTTAATGAGTAGCTATTTATCAATGCTATCGACAAAGGTGCAAACTACGCAAGCCAATGTTTAAGGAAGTTTAGATAATTGAATTTTTTCGTCTAAATTGGCAATTAACGGTATTGAAATATTTTTTTGTTTGCAGCGATTTCGACACGGATGATTCGGATATGAACAGTGAAAGCGAGGACGATTCAGAGTCCACCTTCTGGACAAAGGGATGTGAGTGTACATTTTATTTTTTGTCAATGTAGCAACCAGCAAAAGAACCCTAACAACCAATGTATCCAGTAAGTGCTACATAAAAAAACTGAAACTGTTTGCCAAGAGCCGATTGGTCCATGAACCGTTGGTCAACATAATAATAATAATAATGTCCTAACCGATATTCGGTCATGGCGGCCAAACTCAACAGGGACTAGCCATCTGCGCAGGAGATATTATAGTGCACAAGTGACTGCGCAAACGCAGGTGCACTCTCTGTTCCTTCACTCGCCTAGTCCTATGGGACGGTTACCCGACACGAACTTCGTGCCTTCCGAAACACAGGAGCTCAAGATGTTTCGTATTTTGGTCACCCATCACAGGGCTGACCACAGTCAACGTTCCTTAACCTTAGCAATCGTTCGCTGAGCGCGCGCGCCAATGCGCCACCGAGCTCAATATTAACTTTCAACATTAGGTCAACATTAACTTTAAACCATTCACTTGTCATCCGAAGGACTTTCATCCGCTATCGTAACTTGCCTGCGTGCACTAAAGCAGCAAACGTTAAAAAAACATTGTTCACTTCTCTATTTGACATGTTCTCCATACTTTCCGTGGATGTTTACCGGAGGGAGACTCTGTACCAGGGTCGTGTGCATGGGTGCCTCCGTCATACCTATTTCTGCCGCAAAGCAGCAGTGCTTGCATTGCTGTGTTCTGGTTTGAAGGGTAAGATATGGCATTAAAATTACTGGGTACCGTGACTTTACATCTGATGTCACAAGTTGGCAACGTACACTGTAGTTCTTGTGGGGGTTGCAGTTTTGCTGCGAATCTCACAAAAATACATGTAATATAGGTGATTGTTACCACTTAATATCAGGTGGGCAATATGCTTGTTTGCCAGCTTAGTTGTATAAAAAAAACTCGAAGATAATAGGGGTTAAAGTATGAAATTGCCGTTATTTTCGTTTGTTTATATAACTTTATAACTTTTCTAGTTTAAGAGCTATTAAAAAAATACTTTTTAACCCTAGGACTAGAGTGCACGTTTTGGTTAAAATTTAATCTCAGAATTAGTTTAATAGTATATCAAAAAGAATCTCAAAAATTACCCCCTAACTTTTTCGTCAGAATGTTGTACATTATTGACGATAACTTTATGAAAACTAATTTTCTTCATAGAGTTTGCATTATTGGTTATAAAACAACTAAGAAAAAAGGCTGGTATGAAATAAGCAGTGTTTTTAAAAATCTTCATAATAAACGGCAATTCATACTTTAATTGCATCAATTGTGGCGATATATCCACATAAATAAATATATCGCTACTGTCGATACCCGCAGCGATGGGCGTCAGGATCGAGTACAAGACGGCGCACGAGGCGGAGGCGGTCGACGTGGAAAGGAAGAAGGTGAATCCCGCGCCGAAGTTCGACGGGGAGGACGACGAGAGAGATTGTCAGCTGCAACGCGGCTTGTTCCGGACGGACCGACCGCCGAACCAGGTATCTATATACAAATAAATAAAATTGAAGTGTCTTGAAGTTTGAAGTTTTTACTAAATGGGTATGAATGTATATCGGGTAAGTATCAATAACAAAAACACAATTTAAAAAATGTTTGTCTGTCTCTCTGTCTGTCTGTTTGTTGCCGCTAATCTACGGAACGGCTGGACCGATTTTGACGGGACTTTCACTAATAGATAGCTAATTGTATACGGTATAACATAGGCAACTTTTTATCAAGATCTTTAAAAAGTTACTATTCCACGCGGACGAAGTCGCGGGCACAGCTAGTTTTAACTATGTTTCGCCTTAAAAGTTCAAAGAAAAAAACTGTAAATCTACTTTCCAGCGGAAACTACTCACTTTTCCAGGATAATAAGTAGCCTATATGTTAATCCCTGTCGTAATGCGTCTACTTACAAAATTTCATCCAATTGCATGCAGTTGTTCTTGCGTGAAAGAGTAACAGACATCCATACTCGAAAACTTTCGCGTTTATATCATTAGTGAGGACATGCAACTGGGAAGTACTCTGAATTCACCTCACCTGATCTAAAATGACCATAAGGAACGATAAATTCTTACTATACATCACGATGAAAGTGCGTGATGGTGGTTATAATTCACGAGGCGGTATTTCAGCCCGAGCCGTAGGCGAGGGCGTAATAGGGCCGAGTGTGTATAACCAAAGCACTCACACATATCGTACGACGTTATTGAACACACTTAGGAAAAATCATCATTAATTTGTAGACAAAACTATATAACGGTATGCAAATAATCGTTCGAAAAATCAATGTAGTTCGTCGAGGTCTTTTATATTACCTCTAGCATTTACGTTGCTCGTAAAGTAGATCTAATTTCACCGTGTGTTGAAATATAATTAAAAAAGTGGCGAGGTAGATATTTTTATGAATAAAATCTGACCCATATTATTATTTATTATATTTTTTATTAATTAATGAAATCGATTCTCAACAAACTCATTTCAGGTTTTTCGCAACCACATTAACACGCCTCATATTCGAATTAATAATCGTTTTCTCAAACATGCTCGGAAATGTAGGCATTATTGTAGTAAAAAGAAGACACGAAGTTTGTAATTCTTGGCTCATGCATTACTTTACCGGCCTAGGCCAGGAAAGTAAGCACAGACTAAGAAGAGATACTACGAAAGTAAGAATGAAAATTCATTTCTGGCCGCTGCTATTTTTTTTAATTTATCTATAACTTGAATTATGTAACTTGTCATACAGTCAATTGCTACTTTTATTTTAAAAAATGCTCTCTTCGAGCATATACAAGGTTATTTTTTAATTATGACAAAAATTTTGTGTGCTTGTTCAGACAAGCAAACTGAACAACTTTCACTATGGCACCAACTTTGAAATCGGAAAAAAAATCAGCTGTTCCATACATTTAGGTTCAGTGAATGTTGAACATTTGTATGGAACAGCTGATTTTTTTTGTTCGACGCATATGACCAAAAACGCAAAAGGCGTCTCATATCTCCCCATACCTATATAAAAATTATAATATTTAATTTTATTTCAACTATCAAAAGTGCCAACCTAAAACTGTTCTAAAACTGAATTTTCGTAAATTTCACAATTTTTTAAGGTTGACTATTTCTTTTCGGTTAAATAAATATTATAATTTTTGTGGGGACACGCAGAGATTTAAATCTCTGGGGACACGTATACGCGTAAAATATAATACGAGTATCTCGTAGCATATGTATTAGCGTAAAATAAGTATATCAAACATTACATTTAACATTAATAAATTGCTTTATTCGTTCTTTTATTCATATTATAATCATTTGTTTCCAGTATTACGTCTTTCATTATTTCCTCACGTTTATTGAGAAAAGCACTATACATTCCTCAGCGGGAATGGGATTGCCGGACTCGTAATTATTGAAAGCTTGCTCGTCCGGCAATCCCTAACTTCCCGGCCTCTGCAGTAATGTACTATTGTCCACTTTAGTTCGTAGAAAACTTCCACGCGGCCGTCGCGCAACACAAAAAGGACATTTTCACCAACGGCAACCTGCTCACCAAAGACACGCCCATAGCCGCCATCTTGCCAGACACCAAAAACAACAAACCCCCGCTCAAAGTGCACATCGACGATAGCATTATGAACACTCTGTTCCCTTATGGCAGCACCGAGTTGAACGCAGCCGACGGCCAAATAACCCTGGAGAGCATAGAGAAAAACAAGCGGGTGATTCTGGCCAAACTGAAGGGTTCCCTGTCCAAGGAGGAGATTAAAAAGTTGAATTGCTTCTCTATGGTCGACGTCGATATCGACTCGCCCGGTTACGTCAACGAGAAGGTCGTCAATGTGGGCTTCGACACCGTGGAGGGTTACGCGGATAAGATCACGGGAGGGGTTTCGAGGGTGTTCACCCCCTATTACATGGAGGGTAGGAGGGAGGGCAAGGAGTTTGATTTCGATTACCAGCCGCCTTTGGACGGACATCCGGGGCCCAGTCCTAGTGTTATATTACAGGTGTGTATTGCTGTTGTTGAATATATTAATTTATTAACCGTTAAATTAAACTAATAAAAAATTTACACTATATTCGATAAATATTTTGTTCACTATTCGTTCCTTTTCTTTGTGCGGCCAAATTAATATTTCTTTCTTTCTTTCAAAATATTTTCAACCATATCGATTAAATTATTCATTCAATTCAAGTTGATTTTAACGCGAGAGTAATATTAATTCGTATACATAAATGTAACCGAATAATAAAATCACAGACCGAACTAACAAAAATACTAACAATAAATCAACTTGTAAAAATATTCAGATATGGTATTTGAAAAAAACATATTAACTGATATTTTCAACCATTAAAATTATCTGATATTTTACTCAACTATTAACTTTTAACTAATAATATTTCTCAACCATTAACGCCACCTCTAGTATGTATGTAGGATAAGAATTTTAATGATGGAAAAACACTTATATTCGTATCCAAAATTCAATTCCCAACGGAGTGCGGCTCATTCCCACTAAACCAACCTCGTCCATGTAATCCATTATCGTGGCGATCCTGGGTAGAGTAAGAACAGCGAGAATTAAATTTCTTGACATGAAATGTTTCTGGTAACACCTTTTCAGGCGTTAACGATGTCGAACGCGAACGACGGTATAAACCTGGAGCGGCTGGAGACGATAGGGGACAGTTTCTTGAAATTCGCAATCACCGCCTACTTGTACTGCGCGCATCCCACCGTCCACGAGGGGAAATTGAGTCACATGAGAAGCAAGCAGGTCGGTGAATGCAAATCAATTAAAGGAGAATGACCAAAAGTGGGCTAAATTCTGTTTTTGTTAACCGTCAACCATTTATTTATACCTCAAAAATCGTTTTTGCAAATATGATTGATAACTACTTATTTTTACTTAAAATTTATGTTAGGGTAAAAAGTAGACTTTAAAGAATCAAAGGATAAAATCCGATAATTTACGGAGATTTTCATATATTAAAGAACGGAGTGGCTATTCCGTACATACAGTTTAACAGTTTAAGCCTATTAAACATGCGTTTGAGAGAAAATATTATGGTGACGCAGGTGTCGAACCTGAACCTGTACCGGCTGGGGCGCGGCGTGAGGCTGGGCGCCCGCATGGTGGCCAGCAAGTTCGAACCGCACGACAACTGGCTGCCGCCGTGTCATCGCCCTCCCCATCCCCACCCCCACCCTCACCCCCACCCCCACCACTGCGACAAGGTGAGGTGCACTTTTTATATTTTCACCCATAACAACACAAACACTACACTACAATACGCGCAACGGAACGCATCTTGATGTACCAATCAACGACTAGTGACCCCACTCGAGAGCGATAGACTTATTAGACGTAATATTATATTTCACAGATGATCGCAGTAGATCATTAATTGTTTTTTTATGGCTTCGGACCGCAGTGAACAGCGTGAACGTCAGTAATAAATTCCACATATTAAGGTTGCGTTCCAAAACGGATAAGTTTCGCTCGGTAAATAACTAAATTGACTCAATAAAGTTCCAAAACACATCGGAGGATTTTTATCTAGGTGTTTTGGAACGGCTTTGCCGATTCAATTAGATCCTGGGAAGAGCGATTTATTCATCCTTTAAAATTCAAGGGTGATAATTATTCTGTCATGGCTGTTATGTTAATGTCAACTGTCACTACTGACAGTAGTGATAGTTGACATTAACTTGACGCGGTAAATTGTGGACATTTTCTAAAAGAATTATTGTAGCAAGTTTGCACATTGCAATTAACTTCAAATCCAGAAAGATGATAGCGACAGCGAGTGATCATAGAACATATACTCTCTACCGAGAGATAGCGATGAAACATAATATGGGAGAGAGGTTAGAAAATCCCCAGATAACGCGTTCCGCGACGCTAGGTCAGAATTATTCGAGAAATCACTTTTTATCCCGTTCCAAAACCGATTTTCAATCGGGTAACCTTACCCGACAAAGGAAGTTTTGTTCCGGAACGCAACCCAAGTAACAAAATCTCATATAGATATATGTTTCCAGGAGGAGAAACACGAGGCCAATCCTATCAATGCTGACGAGCCGGTGGACAGCGCCGGTTGCTTCATACCGTACAATCTTATAACGCAGCACAGTATTCCAGGTGAGTTGTCTACGGCAGAATGAAACCCTTCCATAGTCGATGGTAGACAAGATCCATTTTTAAATCTATGGTGCAATAGTTTCCTTATATAGTGTATACCACGCTTACGTGTCTTGAGAAAAAAAATCAAAAAAAGGAACAATCGGTGATGAATTGTTATAAGCACAATCAATCTGACCATCGATTTTTGTTAACAATATACCTAGAATATAGGTCACTAGACAAATACGACAGTGTTTTTATTTTTTTGATATCTTAAAAAGTGACCGAGTTATAAGCGTTCAAAGTTGCCGTGCCGTCCGGATTTATAAAGCGAGTCGCGGAACGTTGATGACGTCACACATCGACAGCGGGGAGAGGCACGCGCGGCCTGACGTACTTCGTTAGCTCTGTGCTACTTGTGCGCGCGATTTTACGTGGCTCTAAGATGTGAATCAACATTATGTCATATAATAAATACTATGTAGTACCTATGTGTACAAATTCAACTATTAAAACGCCTACAAAACTATTTTTTGAAGTGCCATTGAATGCCAAAAGGCGTAAAAAGTGGATGAACGTTATGAAACGGGCCCTAAGACCGTTGGATTTCGTTGTGAAGACCATTTTGATGTAAGTAAAATAATAATAATTTTCATTTATATCTTCACAGTGGCTTACATTATAGGTACATCTTATTTACGCCCGAACCCAATATGCGATCCTGATCCGTTTTTTCCGGATTGAGATTGCAAACTCAATCCAAAAGTACCATTTTGCGTCTCTATAACCAATCGAAGGATTGCATTTGTAATCTCTGAAAGGCAACCATCCATGAGAGGTCCGATCAGTGTTTTTGGATAGACCTCTGTTCGAAAATGACGTTTGACGTGTCCCAATAATCAATCTTTGATTAAAAAGGGATTGATTGACGTCTACACAATCTTTTTTTGGCAATCTTCCTATTTTCATGGTTTACTTGTCAAAATTTGGATTGATTTACATGTTTTGAAAATAATTGTTGTATTTTTGTCAGAAATGGTAATGGCAAAGACGATATTTTTGATAGATAGTATTATAGATAGATAGTGATAGTAGTGATTTGGAGTTATAAGTCGAAACAATATCAGATTTCGATACGTGATTGCAGTGATGATGATGAAGTGTTACAACAACAACGTCGCAATTAACACCAAATATCAACAATAGCAATAAATAACTACGAATTTACTTTTTGGTTCCGGCTGAACAAAACTGTCGTAAATTACTTTTAACGAAAATAATGCCATACATAAAAGAAACATCAAAACAGTGACTAAAATACCTTTTGCCGCGCTGTTTAGGTATGTTTTATGTACATATAAAAGTTAATTTTTACAAAGCAAAGGGATGAGTAATTGCTGAGGCTGGTGCCTTAACTAGGATGCCCTGTATTAAAGGGCACCAGGTCTCCACTTTTGGAACACTTTTTTTTTACGAATTTATGACACAACTATTTAAAACGCAACCGAGTAGTCACAATATCACAATCAAGATAAGAAAATAACATTTTTTTTTCTTTAATTAAATTTATTTATCTGAATATAAAACTAAGCAATGAAACGGTGCTAGTGCTAGAGAGGTGCATGCATTTGAGTGTGTGTGGAGAAGGGATGTTGTATGGTGTGTGTGCATATGTGTGTGTGCGCGTGTGTATGTGTGTGTGTGTGTGTGTGTGGGTGTGGGTGTGTGTGTGGTGCGAATGAATGAGTAAGTGAGCGTGTGTTAGTACGTATGAAAACTTATATACTTAGGTTAAGTGCATTCTAAAAGAATATAATAGGTTGGGGAAAAAGTTTCTTCGCATTTTTTAAGAAAATTCAAAACATTTTTTAATATAGTTTATTTACATTCAACTAAAGTATGTAGGTACCATTTTGTTCGATAACTTTTTGCCATCTTGTAGGTAGGGACATGATCCCATTGCTATAGAAATTTTGGGACTTCTGGTCAAAATACCGCGACAAGTGGTTTTGGCAGTCCTCTCGTGATGTTAACCTGACACTGCCTAAAGAATTCTGAAGAGACCGAAACAGGTGGAAATCTGAAGGTGCAAGGTCAGGACTATACGGCGGATGCATTAACACCTCCCAGCCAAACTCTCTTAATTTTTGCTGAGTGGCTAAAGATGTGTGAGGTCTAGCGTTATCATGATGAAAAACCACACCCCTTCTGTTGATTAATTCCGGCCGCTTTCTCTCAACTTCTTGCTTTAATCTCATCAGTTGTTCGCAGTAGAGTTCAGAATCGATGGTCCTGCCTGGTGGTAACAGCTCATAATGAATAATGCCCTTCCAATCCCACCACACACAGCATCACCTTGTTGCGAGTTAACCCGGGTTTCGCCACAGTCTGTGAAGCCTGACCGGCCTTTGACCACGACCTTTTTCGCACGTTCTTGTCGTACGTGATCCACTTTTCATCACCAGTTATCAGCTTCTTCAAAAATGGTTCGGTTTCATTACGTCGTAATAAAGAATCACAAATGAGTACACGGTTCATTAGGTTTCTTTCAGTGAGCTCGTGAGGTACCCAAATGTCGAGCTTTTTTGTGTACCCAGTTTTTTTCAAATGCGCCAAAACTGTTTTGTGGTCAATTCCCAGTTCTTCAGCTATGTCGTAACTACTGACATGCCGATCTTGCTCCACTTTTTCAAAAATGGCATCCATTTATCTGTAATAGGGCGACCAGAGCGACGTGCATCTTTGACATCAAAATTTCCGGATTGAAAACGCTTAAACAAAATTTGTGCTACTCTCACAGACACTGCACTCCATAAACATCGCAAATTTTTTTCGCGGCTTGCGTTGCATTTTTACCTTTTTTGTAGTAAAATTTTAAAATGTATCGAATTTCTTCATTAGATTCACTCATCTTGGCGGTACGAAAAACAAATGAAAATCACACATTTTCTTAATTTGAATTTGGAATTATATTCTTTAAAATTTAAACTTTCAATGATACCAAAACCAGCCAGATACAAATAGTATAGCCAAAGAGATTTTATTACAAGTTTATACATACTATAATGCGAAAAGACTTTTTCCCCAACCTAATATTTATAATAAGAATATTATTTAACAACAGATAAAATATTTTCAGTTTCATCATAATCTAAACCCAGTAGCCAAGTTGTAGTAGCTTTTTACACTGATACTTGCTAAGGGTATAAATATTGTTTATTCTGTTGCATCTATTATAGATGTGTGAACCCAGAAAACCAAAAAATCGTTGAGCAAATGAGGTATTGTACGATCCGCCTGAGCACGCAATATCATGACGTCTCTTCTCAATACTTAGATTGGGGTTAAATTTGGTAAGCTCGTGTTTTTTTGTTACAGTATGAAGAATAAACAACCTACGTACTGACAAAACTCGCCAATCATTATAGAGCTCAGTAGTGGGAAACAAATAGGGTCGGAAAGTCGCTACTTTCAGGACGGCTCATTGGGCAACCTCGAGTTTTTTTAAATGAGTCTTACTTGCCCCACCCCAGATAGTTATACAATAATTTATGATAGATTGTCCAACTGCATAATATACCATTTTAATAATTTTGATGTCCGCTATATAACGTAAGCATTTAAACATATAAATTAATTTTCTTACGCGCGCTGTTAAAACGTCTATGTGTTCTTTAAAATTAAGATATTGATCAATGACTACCCCAAGATATTTGATTGAAGAAACTCTTTGAAGGTTAGGACATGCGGTTGTGGAGTTGCAGCACAATTTAGACACACAGGAGTGCGCTATTAACTTGACATCGTTCGGTAATGTTATATTGCGTAATCCAAATGTAATAAATTTAGTTTTATTTGTGTTTATTGTTAAAAGATTTGTGTCAAACCAATTTGTTACTGTATCAAATCCCTTTTGAGCTGTTAAAAATACTTCATGCCAATTACTTCCCTGAAATATGACCGCCGTGTCATCGGCAAATGAAACAATTTTACCTTTGGATAATTTTAGTTGGGAAAGATCATTAATAAATACAAGAAATAAGGTGGGTCCTAATATACTTCCTTGGGGGACGCCGTAAGTGATGGGAAGGTCAGAGCTTGTGTAGTCCTCAATGCTTACCCTTTGTTTCCGATTTGTTAGGTAGCTTTCAAATAATTTTAATTGAAGATCTCTTATTCCCATTCGCTCTAACTTTTTCAGAAGAATTGGAATTCGAACGGTATCAAAGGCCTTAGCAAGGTCGATGAAAATTGACAGACACTTCCTACCTTGATCAAGTTCCGAAGCAATGAAATCCACTACCTCATGCACTACTCATGCCTGCAGCGTCTGTCGTTGACTTTTTAGCGCGAAAGCCATATTGATAAGGCGATAGTAGATTATTTTTCTCTAGATAGTTTATTAATCTTAAGTTTATTATACGCTCTAAAACTTTCGACAGCGCCGGCAATATTGAAATAGGACGGTAGTTTGTTACATTACCACAATCACCTGTCTTGTAAATCGGTTTGATGATAGCCATCTTAAAGATATCTGGGAAAATGCCTGTACTTAAACTGAGATTACAAACATGGGTGATGGAAGGGACTAGTAATTTTATATACCGTTTCAAAAAGTTTGAAGAGATGCCATCAAAGCCAGAAGCACAATCGATTCTCAAGGAACGAATGAGTTGCTCGACTTCCTTTTCATCGGTCTCTACAAGTAAAAATGAATGTGGTGTACTGGAATTATTGGTATGGTTAGGAGTTGGATTTGCTATCGACCGGTTTTTTTCCGCAAGATTTTTACCAATATTGGCTAAAAAACTATTTATTTGGTTAACTGATTCTGAAGGTGAGTTTGCACAAGTAAGGAGTTCACTGGCTGAATCTTTGGGCTTATCAGAACTAACACTACTTTTAATAGTTTCCCAAAGTTTCTTTTTGTTAGAGCCTGCCTGTACTATCTGTTGTTTTTGATAATCTATTTTAGCTTTTTTAAGGATATCATTACAATAATTCCGATATCTTTTGTATGTGATGCGAAGCACATCATTGTTTCCATTACATTCTTTTAGTCTTCTATGCATGTTGTCACGATTTCGCATACACCTAAGTAAGCCTGTCGTAATCCAAGGCTTTAAAATCCTTGCACGTCGAGAAAATTTCACTGTTTTGGTGTTAGAGAGTAGTGTCTGCACTATAAGATCATGTAATAAATTTGCAGCAATGTTGGGGTCACTGGCCGATAGAACAGGATCAAAATCAAGGATTTTCATGGTAGTATCAAGACCAGCAAAGTCTGTTTTTTGATAGGTAATTGCAGGATACTTAGGTTGAGACATTTTTATACATAAAAGTATGGCATCATGATCTGTAATGGCACTTTGTATTACCAATGTAGTAGAAATTTTATTTGATTTTAACATAAAATGGTCTAAGCAGGTAGATTTTCTAGTAGTTAGAGTATGAGTTGGCCACATTTGATAACTTGCCAAAAAGTTAAGATAATCATCCGAAAAAACCTCCACACTGTTTGGAGAAATATCAATGTTAATATCTCCCGCGATTATAATATTTTTAATAGCAGATAAAGTTTTCAAAATTATGTTAAGAGACTAAGAATTTTGGTACATTTTTTTTGAAACAGTAGGGCCTGTATATGGCAAGAATGACTGTGTGATCAGAGATTTTTATCAACAAGCAGTTAGCTTCAGGAAATTCAGGTTCTACTATTGTATATTTTATAGATTTTTTAATATAAACCACAACACCATCGTTTTGGTTGTAATTTTTTGTGGTTTTATGAATAAAGTAATTATTCATGTTCGGAATATTATCATGTGAGTATGATAACCAGCATTCTGTCAATATTATTACGTCAGGCTCAATCTTAATTCTAGAGATGAGTGTGGTAAGACTATCGAAATTTTTTAGGATGCTACAAATATTTTGGCATAAAATTTTGGTTTGACTGTGTGGATAACTGACATAGGATGGAACATCTTCAGCCAAACAAGCTATTGCATCTGATGATTTGAAACGATCGATATTTGAGAAAAGATTATTTATATCAGCGAATTTTTAAGTAACTAGAGGAATGATCAATCTTATTGTTTAAACATAATTTGTTGTCTAGAAAAAACACTGTGCACCGATGCATATAAGTAGACAAATAAGGGTTGATTAGATATGTGCGCGTGAGAAATGGTTTGTGCATATGTGTGAGTAATGATTTGTTAGTATGTATGAGTAATGATTTATATGAGTGGGTGAGTACTAGTTTGTAAATGTGTGTGAGAAATGTAAATATTAAGTAAATGTACAACATAATTATATCAAATTCATATATAGCTAGTCACATGTTTGCTTTTAATTTATGAAGATCTTGTTCGTTTCTAATTAGAATGGCAGGCTGGCCGTCGTCCTTTCGCAAATAGATGTTTCCACCTGCTGTCCAACAGAATTTGAAAGATTCTGTCCTTTTAATGTCTTTAGCTAAGTAAAGTAGGCGGCGTGCTTTTGGTGTCAAGAACTCGGATATATTTATTATGGTGGTAGGGTCTTCTAATCCGATGTCGGTAGCTGTTAAGGATTTGGATGTAGAACGATATCGGCTTTTGATTGACATTAATATGATGTGATGTGAATGTGTTTGAAATCTATACAAATAAATAAAATTGAAGTGTCTGTTTTTATTGTCAAAATAACAAGTTTTTAATGAATGGGTATGAATGTATATCGGGTACCAATAACAAAAACACAATTTAATTTTTTCTGTCTGTCTGTCTGTTTGTTCCCTCTAATCTCCGGAACGGCTGGACCGATTTTGACGGGACTTTCACTAATAGATAGCTAATTATATACAGCCTTATTAATAAAAATCGCCTATTCCCTCCTTAATCCGAACGTACTCTCGGAGTAGTTACTACCAGTTTAAGCTAGGAGTAGCGTCGTGTTTATAACATTATTAATAAACACGGAGTAAGCTTAGACTAACAAAGCCTTCCTTACTCTCGGATTAACGCGTATGTTATGGCAACCCTTGCAATTTAAAAGTAAAAAGAATGAGTCGGTGAACGATTTGAGCATCGTGTGACAGACAGAAATACATGGGATGACAGTTTTTTCTGTTTTTTTCACCTTTTTCAGTTTGAGATTGTCTTTCAAGGTTATTTTGTTCGCGATTTGTGATCGCAATATTGCAAAAACATGACAAAACTTCTTATTAGTGGAGCGCTATTTTCAATTTCTTCGATTTCGTCGATCAACATCAAATCATCTTAAATAATAGTCACTTTCCATTTTAATACAATACAAAATTAACCACACCAACAATAAACACAAATTCGCTCAATTCGACTGTGAAAAATAAAACGGTCGCCATCTAATGACAAGATACGTGTCAAAGTTGACAAATTATATAGATTTACGCAAAGACAACGCTAGTCCAACCTTAATCTGTCGCTAAACTAGGTAGCTAGCAGGTATAACATTTACTCCGAGAGTAGAGTTGGATTAGCTTACTCCTTCCCTACTCCGTGTTTATTAATATAAAAAATGTTTACTACTGACTTAATACTCGGAGTAAAGTTACTCCTGCCTTAGTCTACGTTTATTAATAAGACGGATAAGGTATAACATAGGCTACTTTTTATCAAGATCGGTCCAGCCGTTACTATTCCACGCGGACGAAGTCGCGGGCACAGCTAGTATATAATAAATAGCTGTGCCGGCGAACTACCGCCATAATAATCACCTAGGTCCTTTGTTGCCCGTGGTCCACCTGCGTAGTTCACCTGGGTCTACCATAGGAAAAAATATTTCAAATAGTTTACGGCCTATTCTCAGACCTACCGAACATACACAAAAAATTTCATAAAGATCATTCAAGCCGTTTTGGAGGAGTTTGGTAACAAACTGGGACACGAACATTTTATATATTAGAAGATAATAGCTTCAGCTTTGCCACGCTGTCGGATTAAGTTTTTTATATTATTTTGTTCTTGTATAGATATTGTAAAAATCTTAAATTTAAGATATTTTTTGAAATAAATGATGATAATATAATTAAGTTATTTATTTTCCTCTTTACATTTCGTTACCTCAATAGTTTACACATTACATTAATTACTACATTACACTCATATAAAAATCTTCCTTTTCTTTTTAGTAATCATGGAGAGGCACCTCTTCTTTCTGTAATTTCTCACCCCAAATTTTACTTCTGTATTTATTATACGATTATTCGTTGCTTTTATTGCTTTATATTAGTTTAAATGACAAATTATACGTTCATATCAAACCAACCAAACCACAGCTAGCTAACAAACAAATATAATGTCACTCGCGTGCTCGTGTCAGTTTTATACACGTTCCATTCCTATCAAGGATGATATAAAGAAAGGATTGTCAATGTCTAACATTTCTAAAATTAGTTATAACCACGAGCAATAGATGGAGCGAGCTGTATCAAATCCAAAATTTGTCGATATTTCTAAAAGCAACAAAGCACACACGCTCCTAGGGTGCACAGCAGTGATTACATAGATTTATGTAGTTATACAAGAGCACGATAGATGGCGCTATATACATTTTTGACACTTTCTGCCAGACATTCCCTCTCATTCGAGAACAAGGTAATTGATAACGTTCGAGAAGCAAAGTGGAGTAATTTTCGCCTGACAGGAGTGAATTTCTCGTGGACCCCAGAAAGCGTTAAATTTTACCTGGTATTGACAGATGATTGTTCTGTGATTAGTGGCTTTCGTTTTTATGTAGAAGTTTAAGTTTGCAAATAGTAAGTAAAGCTTTGCGCAGAACAGTTGTAAAATAAAGCAAGTTCGCGTTGCAAAACACAAAAACTCTTTTCTTTATTTTTGAGCTACTAAAAAATTTAGGAGTGGCAAAAAATAAACCCTTTTTTAACCGACTTCTAAAAAAACCGTATCGGGCCACGCGCAGTGTAGGGTTCCGTAGTTGCAAATGCCAACTTTGAGTTCACACTCACATCACACCTCACAACACGTGGCTATTAAATTAGTAATTATTATTATGATTAAAGCTCCAATGATTTTATATTTACTTAACTTCACCTGGTTCGTAAATTTATATTCAGTACTAATTTTTCGTCTATAACTTTTTAGTTTGTACTTAATACTCAACTCTGATAGTTTTCCTTTAAACTTCGTTATACAAGTAGATTTTTTAGTTATGACAAAAATTTGGTGTGCTTGTTCAGACAAGCAAACTGAAACACTTTCACTATGGGACCAACTTAAAAATCGCAAAAAAAAATCAGCTGTTTCATACAAATGTTCAACATTCACTGAACCTAAATGTATGAAACAGCAGATTTTTTTTTTGCGATTTCGAAGTTGGTCCCATAGTGAAAGTTGTTCAGTTTGCTTGTCTGAACAAGCACACATTTTTGTCATAACTAAAAAATAGCCTTGTATACATATACTACTGTTCTAATTTTTTTCACGTGTCCATATAAACGGTTATTTTTTTTATCACCCTGGAAAATTTAAGGGACGCTTCACGACATGGTATTAGAATGATTTAAATTACCTATGAATAAAAAAATAACTCCCATACTTAATTTTATATTAATTTCCCAAAAAAAATCAAAGAATGCTGCACTAGTTAAGAGCAGCATTTTAGAGATTTATCTAATTTTTTTCTATTTTTTTAAATTTTTATTTCTTTTTTTTTTTTTATATAATAATGGATGTGTCCTGAAGCGTCCCTAAAATTTTCCAGGGTGACAAAAAAATAACCGTGTATAACCGTTTAGCAGTTAGAGGGGGGGGGACACTTACCTCTAAGAAAAATTTGCACTTTAAAACCAAATATTTCAGAAACGAATCCCTAAATCGAAAAATGGTATTCTGAACCGTACATTGTTTTCTAAAGACCTATTCAGCAATACCCCACACGATGGGTTAGTCGAGAAAAAAATGTTACTCCCACTATACTATGTATGGTAGCCACCCCAAAAAAAAATTTTTTTTTCAATATTTTTTGCTACCACTTTTTTGGCATGATTAATATACATTACCCATACAAAATTACAGCTTTCTAGTACTAATAGTTTCTGAGTAAAAGCGCGGACAGACAGACAGACATGACGAATCTATAAGGGTGCCTTGTTTACTACGGAACCCTAAAAAGGAGGAGGTTTCTCAATTCGACCGTATATATGCTTTTGTATGTTTGTTCGCGGATAACTTCGTCGTTTATGAACCGATTTTGATGATTCTTTTTGTATTCGATAGAGGATACTCCAAGGGTGGTCCCATGGTTAGGATCTGATGATTGAATTCCATAAAGATCGAGGGAAACCCTTAAAGTTTTAGGTGTGTCCAACGTGTTTTGACCGATTTTCAAAATTCCTTTTGTATTCGATAGAGTAGGTATACTCCTAGGGTGGCCCCAAGATCACTAAAGTCAGGATCTGATGATGGGATCTGATGAAAATCGAGGGAAATCCCAAATTTCCTTTATATTATTTTAGGGTTCTTTTCACTAAAAAGATTTCATTCACTAAAAAGTTAAAAATAAAAAATATTTTACATAAAACCGACTTCACAAACACTGAAAAGTTTAAAATAATATAAGAATAGTTACAGACAACATCACATTTCTATATTGAAGTCGGTGACAAATTTTAAGACTTTCTGGATCATCGTTTGATACCGACTTCAATATAGAAGTGTGATGTTGTCTGTACCTATTTGTAGACTTTTCAGTGTTTTTGAAGTCGGTTTTTATTTTTTGTAAAATATTTTTCTATAGTGAAGAACGCAAAATTGTTTCAATTTTTGATGTGCCTCATTTAATAAAAAATATAAGAAATAATGTTTTAACTCATAATATCATTAACAACAAAAATTAAGTCTTTTAAAGATATCATCAACTTATCATTTAGACAAAAATAATAAAAGTAGGTCGCTTCTAAAAATAACCGATCGGCACATAAATCCGAACGCATTCCAAAAAAAGACTAGAAGCCTTGCAACTCAGCACCTAAAAGTTTAGGTACCTACCGTGCATAGAATCAAGATAGAATTAAAATGTATCGGAGCATCGGGTATAACGAAGTTAATTTCTCCGCGTGTATTTTTTCTTTTTTTTACAGCTTAAAATACACTTTTTGTTACTTCTTTTAATATTTGTGTACATGAGGTATCATTTACAATTCCTATAATATACACAGAAAGAATTTAAAAAATATATATTATTGAATGTAACATTATTCATTAAATTAAGCGCCATCTAGTAAAAAAGTATTATAACAATCTAAGCACCGCACTGACCGCACCGTGCTTAATTGTATTCGCCATCTAGCGCGAAACCGTAGAAACCGTGTAATAGGATTAAACTTTTCGATAAAGATTAAAATTGTTCTGGCGGAATATTGTAGAATTATTTGTAATTTACTATTATTAAAACAACTTTTTATTAATTTTCAGGCATGATTCAGTATAAATTATCAACAAAATTTAAGTTAGCAACCTTATAGGTCAGCGCCATCTAGATATAAGGCGGGAATAGGACCTTTCTTATAGTTGTATGACATTGGCAGTCTATATTATTCTTCGTCTATGATTCATATAAAAATAAGTAGTTTGCATAATATTGTATTTGATATATTATTATTTACAGAATAATTTCTAAGTGTTTTTAAACATTATATTTATTGTTAGAAGCATAAGAAACATTATTTAAAAAGATTTATAGGTAGTTTGTTTCCATACAACATACAGTAATAATATTGCACAATCTAATATTTTGCGTATAAAGAAACGGCCAAGAGGGAAAGGATAGCTGGCGATCCGGTGTCAAAAGAATCCTAGGATTGCAGTCTTTAGTTATTGGCACGCGGATTAGAGATCGATTGAGCGATACGCAATAATCCGAGATTGTTTTTAATCTTAAACTACGGATACAATATTGGGTTCGGCCGTTAAAAATGACAAGCCTGTGCACTGTGGGACATCCATAGGTCATAAATCTTAAAAACCTGCTTTCTTGTTTTACATTTTATTCCTTGTCGTTACATTGGATAGTTGCGGTACCTTCTGAAACTATAAATAGGTCAGTAATTAGAGTGCGCCTTCATTATCTATTGTGCATTCAAAGAGAGCGCATCGCCAATCGTAAATACTGTTATCAGTGAGTCATTAAAAAGCGCGACGTCATTTGTTGTCATTGCGGGACCTGTGAGTGCTGTGTGAGTTTTTTCTGAAATGGATATCCAAGAACAGGGTATGTAATAATTAATATTTTTATTTTAATTGTATCTTAGTATATATTTTCTTTAGTATGTCATTGCTACGAGGCGACTTTTCTTGGAGTATTATATTTTAATATTCAAAGTTTGAATAAACTTTTAAATATGTTCCCACTCGCTCCGACTATGGAGGTATATTGCACCATAATCTTTAGACTTTCTTATCTTAGGAAAATTAAAACTTGGCTGCCCTTATCTGCCCTTTTGGCGATGACAAGGGTGCTACGGTTACCAGATTATCTCGTAGCATTTGCTACGAAATTAGTTTATTTAGTCTTAGTGCTTTGTGTAGGTTTTGTGACTGAATTTTAACCGTTTTTTTTTGTTTTAGGTAATTTATATATATGCTCGTTTTCAAGAATGCATATTCTTGAAATATGGCTAACTGTCAATACCGATAATGACTCGGAAAAGTGTCGTCAAGTCCTACAAAGTTTGTTGACTACTCTGAACGATGCTGAGAACATTGATATTCATTATTTAGAGAAAATTGTTAATAATTTATGTAAAGCTATTGCTCGATTCTGGAAAAAATGTAATAGGGATAAAACCAAGCTTTTATATAAGAATTCCGATTGGTTTAATGTTATTGAAAAAATTCAACTTGTGAAAAACAATAAGCAATGTACTCCGTCTGAAACGTCGCCGTGTCATTCACGTGGTCGTCCTCGAAAACCTTTTACGCAATGTAGTAAAAGGACTAAACGTCGGAGAGTAGCTGATTTGTCAAAGTCTGATGATTCTACTGTGAGTGCATTGCTTGATGTTTCAGACTGTTCATTCGATTCGTGTATATCTAGAGTTAGCACTGATGATGTCTTCACTTGTGACTGATGCTCAGTTGACAAAACATCAGTATTTATTAATTAAAAACTTTGTTAATAGTAAGATTTCTCCTAATGTATTACCATGTTACCAACAAATTACTAAAGCGAAACAGAGATGTTACTCTTCTAATATAACTGTTTCCGAGTCTTCAGCTGAAGTTGAATTACAAAGTCTTTTTGATCACACAGCTTCTCGAATCCTTGAATCTCAAAAAGAGGTCTTAGATCAGATTCCTGATGATTGTTTGTCTAATATCTCTTTACTTGGGAAATGGGGTTTCGATGGCAGCACTGGACATAGTGAATACAAACAATTTTTTTCAGATTCAACTTTAGAAGATAGTAGTTTGTTTGTAACATCTTATGTACCCCTTCAAATTATTGTAAAATTAGCTGAAGATAATTGTAAAATTTTATGGAAAAATCCTCGACCCTCTTCCACTAGGTACTGCCGTCCTATTCGATTTCAATTTTTGAAAGAAAGCACAGCAGTGTCTTTGCAAGAGGAAGCTTATTTTAAGGATAAAATTGAAAGTTTGCAACCTACTTTTATTCAGATCGACAATCGTGAATTGGTCGTTTCTCATAAGTTGCAGCTTTCAATGGTAGATGGTAAAATTTGTAGTGCTTTAAGTGAAACATCTACAAGTAGATGTTATATATGTAATGCTACCCCTAAAGAGATGAATAAAATAGACGAATGTTTACAAAAACCTGTAATAGAGAGTAGATACCAATTTGGATTATCACCACTACATTCTTGGATACGTTTCTTCGAATATTTTATTCATCTTTCATATAGATTAGACATAAAAAAATGGCAAGTTAGGCTAGATAGTGATAAACAATTGTTATCAAATAAAAAACAATCCCAAAAAAAGTCCCAGTTTAGGGAACGATTAGGTTTAATAGTTGACAAGCCGCGTAGTGGTGGAAGCGGGACGTCTAACGACGGAAACACGGCCAGGAAGTTTTTTTTGGAATCAGCTGTATCTGCTGAAATTACAGGTTTGAATAAGGATCTCATAGGTTGTTGTGTAATATTACAAACGTTATCTTCTGGACATAAAATTAATGAATGCAAGTTTAAAGACTATGCATTACAAACAGCATACAGCCTGGTCGAGGAATATCCGTGGTATAGTCTTCCTGCTTCTGTCCACAAGGTGCTCGTACATGGATCAGATATTATAAGTTATGCATTGTTATCTATAGGAGAACTTTCCGAAGAAGCTGCTGAAGCGACAAATAAGTATATCAAAATTTATAGACGAAGTCACACTCGAAAAATGTCACGTGAAGTTACCAATCAAGATTTAATACAACGACTATTATTACATTCAGATCCTTATATTACAAGTCTTCGGAAACTTCCCCCTAAAAAGAAAAATACTCTGTCACAAAGTGTAATAGAATTGTTACATGTTTAATATTGTTAGAATAAGAATAATTTATTTGTATTTTGTTAGTTGTTTTGTTTTTTTTGTATTAAATTAATTTTAATTTATTTATTTCTATTATTTTATTATAATTAAATAATGTTATCAATGTTTTGACTCTTATTTTATTTAAAATATATGTTTTACATTCCAATTTTTAAGTGTTTGTTCATGATAAATTTAGGTAAAAGTATGTTATTGTTTATATTTGTTTTTTACAGAAGTAAACGTTTTTTATTCCGTAAATACATGTACTTCTTTCATTTTAATGTTCCTAAAACACTTTTACAACTATAAGTCACTAAAATAATACAATGTATTGATAGTAACAGGACTTGAACTATTTATGACCGCCCTTGTATGGAGCGTGTCCCTCCGTGCTGTGTGACAAAATTCCGGCCCTCCACCCTCTAGGATTAAATCAAACTAAATAAACATATTAAATACTTAGATAATAAACATAATAAAAACATTTTCATAATAAATTTATACATATTATATTATTATTTTTATTATAATATGTAATTAGATATTCTAAGCTTCGGGGTACCTATTACCTAAATAACCTATAACTAAGTTGTTTTACGAGGTTTTTTGGTGTAATGTCTTCTTTTTGTCACTTTTTAAACCACATAGGTATGTATGATTGAAATATGTTGACTTTTGTTGACGGTAAAATGAAGATCACAAAAGGTTTTACCGTCAACAAAAGTCAACATAGGTACCCAATTTTATAGAAAAACTAGCGGCCGCCCACGGCTTCGCCCGCTTGGTGTTTGGTTTCTTTATCGCGCCACAGCAGCGCCTTCTGGCGACGCGATTAATAGTAGCTGAGCCACTGAGTGTTTTACGTGAATCCTGATGGAACTATAATTTTTTGCTGGATGAAATCTCTTTTTCTGTAGGTACATCTGACAACGTGTATATGCAAACTTTCAAGATGATCGGTTAAGCATTTTAGGTGTGAAAAAGTAACAACAATAAATCAACAAACTAATTCACTTTCGCGTTTATAGTATTAGATGGGATTAGGATACGATTCATGTTACCTAAATATGTACACCTACCTATAGACACTCACCCGTTAGTAGGCACCTACTAACTTTTGAATGAGTATCTTAGACCTGCGGGTATTTGATTTGCTTGTTGGTCCTATATAGGTACATACGTCTATAGTATTTACCATTTCCCAGCTGTTTTTTTTAATCAAGCTGAACGCTTTTTAATAACTCTTCCGCCGTTGGGTGCACGACGAGATCTCCTGGGGTTCTCCACCCAAAAGGACTCATCCTAGAGTAAGGCCTACCCGGGTAGAAACCCCTTGGATGTACTCTCTGTCTCCGGAGGTCCAGCGGTAGGTAAACGGTACCGATGGTCCATAGCGGTGATTGCGCCGTGGACACCGTTTGCCTACCTAATCCTAAATAGGTGACACCTACGTATCTATTCTGTTGATTAGTTTTTATTGTAACTTCATAAACTTGTTAACTTTCAAACCATTGGCCATTTTTTGCCGAAAGCAACGGCAAATATTTGGCCTTGACATTTTTTGTATGAAAGTTGCTAAGCGCAACCTAGGCAATACCACAGAACACAACTGGCAATCTGGTGCCTCCCCTTGGCGTAACCTGGCGGCTAGTCCGCCAGGATCATCCCCGGTCTGATGGCTCGGAGAAGTGACCTTCCCAATCCCGAGTTATTTTACCATATGGGGCGGAGATTTTGAATTAGTGAATATATTCCGGCGGAGATTTTGAATTAGTGAATTAGCCACCGGCGAACCGGAGGCGGGTACACGGGGCTCGTCACTCTTTGTGCCAGTATCGATAATCGCATTATTCCGCCTCAAAAAAAAGGCAATACCACAGAAAATACACTTGATTGTAGGTATGTACACTAAACTGTTTGACTTCATGAGTCGTAGAACATTCATTTGTAGGAGCTACAAAAAAAAATTTAACTATGCATGTAACTATTATTTCAGATTGAAAATTACATGGAAAATTAGGTCAAATATAAATTGGTTGGAGGAAGACTAGTACTAAAAAAAAGATGCTTGCTCTCTTAAGTTTTCTTGTCAGCAAAAGACAGTTAAAAAATTAACGATCTGTAGTGCAAAAATGTAGGCAAAAAGAACTGATTCACAAGATTGAAGATACCTACTCCATGAAGATAATAATATACCGAACCCGATCACTTCCGAACATATTGAGGAAATATTTTGTTTCAGTTTGAGTCCTCGCATTTCCGCTGCTATATAATCACTATTTTCGGAAAAATATTGAGTCACCATAAAACTGTCTACTTTTGGTAAATTATCTGATTAACCATGTGGAAATCCTTTCTCCATTGTTGTAATTAAAAGGCTAATAAACAATAAAAGTCAAGTTACACGGAGCGCAGTAGGCATGTACGACACAAAACTCAGAGCAACTGCGACTAGCGAGCGGGTCCCTGCTGGCTGTCGATGTGTGACGTCACCTACCTAGACCGCGCGTACTTGAAAATTTAAATAGCGACCGTAACTTTCGGCGTTAAAACTTTGGAAATACTGCATCGATTTTAATGAAACAAAAACTATTGACATGTACATAACCATACCTCTTATTTAATGTGTGTTTTATTGTAATTTTCAAACCTATCGGTCACATCAATTAGTTAAGCTATAATCATGACAATACGATTTAAATGGAAATGTTTATTTTTTTGGACTTGCAAAATTATAGAGTCTGGCTATTAAAAGCTGAACCTAGCGAAACGTGGGTTACCTAGTATAGTCAGTATTACCTATACTGACTATAGTAGGAAAAAACGGAGTTGATACTTTTTATTAAATATTATTGTTTACTTTTAATAAACTTCCAACAATGAACCTTTTATAAGAAATCTCGGTATTTGGATAAAACTAAAATTAGGTACTTCATTTCTGACATATTTGGCTAGAAATTAAGATAAAATATTATGAAATGTTGAAACTAAGGCTTTAGTCAATATGTATACATATGTTAACTATCTAATGATAACTTGTGGGCTTACTCTCGAACTAATTCCGATAAATTGACATTGGGATTGTCATTGTTCGTAGGCTTGAGTTAGTAGTTACACTAGCGCCAAATTGGATCCATATCTTGAGAATTTAATAACACCGCGTTTGATTCACTCGAAATCCGTACAAGACTGGTCCAATTTGGCGACAATATGTGCAACTCGAGCGTGAGGAAAAATTCACAGTCTCAATGAATGTCGATCCATTGGAATCGCTTCAAGAATAAGCCGGCAGAACGTGGAAAATAACATATTTGTTTTACGCAGCCATCCAAAAGTGAAAACTCTAACGGCCTTATTAATATAAATTTTACTCCTTGGATCATCCTCGGATTGGTTACTCCGTTTTTTGTCTTATTTATTTTGATATATGACAGCCGACATGTGCGGAAACAAGACAAAACACGAAGGTAACTAATCCGAGGATAACGCCAGAAGTAAAATTTTTATTAATAAGGTCGTAAAAAAGAATGCACGTAGATAACATGACCGTCTGTCTGTCCATGTGTGCGCGCGCAGACAAGTCGATAGCGGACTGCGTGGAGGCGCTGATCGGCGCGTACCTGCTGGAGTGCGGCCCGCGCGGCGCGCTGCTGTTCATGGCGTGGCTCGGCATCCGCGTGCTGCCGCGCCACCCGGCCGCCTCCCCCACCCCCGTCCGCACCGCGCCGCCGCACGCGCAGGTCGGTACACCGGGGACACTGGGGACACTGGGGACACTAGGGCCGCTGCCGCTCATGGCGGGGCTCGGCATCCGCGTGCTGCCGCGCCACCCGGCCGCCTCCCCCACCCCCGTCCGCACCGCGCCGCCGCACGCGCAGGTCGGTACACCGGGGACACTGGGGACACTGGGGACACTAGGGCCGCTGCCGCTCATGGCGGGGCTCGGCATCCGCGTGCTGCCGCGCCACCCGGCCGCCTCCCCCACCCCCGTCCGCACCGCGCCGCCGCACGCGCAGGTCGGTACACCGGGGACACTGGGGACACTGGGGACACTAGGGCCGCTGCCGCTCATGGCGGGGCTCGGCATCCGCGTGCTGCCGCGCCACCCGGCCGCCTCCCCCACCCCCGTCCGCACCGCGCCGCCGCACGCGCAGGTCGGTACACCGGGGACACTGGGGACACTGGGGACACTAGGGCCGCTGCCGCTCATGGCGGGGCTCGGCATCCGCGTGCTGCCGCGCCACCCGGCCGCCTCCCCCACCCCCGTCCGCACCGCGCCGCCGCACGCGCAGGTCGGTACACCGGGGACACTGGGGACACTGGGGACACTAGGGCCGCTGCCGCTCATGGCGGGGCTCGGCATCCGCGTGCTGCCGCGCCACCCGGCCGCCTCCCCCACCCCCGTCCGCACCGCGCCGCCGCACGCGCAGGTCGGTACACCGGGGACACTGGGGACACTGGGGACACTAGGGCCGCTGCCGCTCATGGCGGGGCTCGGCATCCGCGTGCTGCCGCGCCACCCGGCCGCCTCCCCCACCCCCGTCCGCACCGCGCCGCCGCACGCGCAGGTCGGTACACCGGGGACACTGGGGACACTGGGGACACTAGGGCCGCTGCCGCTCATGGCGGGGCTCGGCATCCGCGTGCTGCCGCGCCACCCGGCCGCCTCCCCCACCCCCGTCCGCACCGCGCCGCCGCACGCGCAGGTCGGTACACCGGGGACACTGGGGACACTGGGGACACTAGGGCCGCTGCCGCTCATGGCGGGGCTCGGCATCCGCGTGCTGCCGCGCCACCCGGCCGCCTCCCCCACCCCCGTCCGCACCGCGCCGCCGCACGCGCAGGTCGGTACACCGGGGACACTGGGGACACTGGGGACACTAGGGCCGCTGCCGCTCATGGCGGGGCTCGGCATCCGCGTGCTGCCGCGCCACCCGGCCGCCTCCCCCACCCCCGTCCGCACCGCGCCGCCGCACGCGCAGGTCGGTACACCGGGGACACTGGGGACACTGGGGACACTAGGGCCGCTGCCGCTCATGGCGGGGCTCGGCATCCGCGTGCTGCCGCGCCACCCGGCCGCCTCCCCCACCCCCGTCCGCACCGCGCCGCCGCACGCGCAGGTCGGTACACCGGGGACACTGGGGACACTGGGGACACTAGGGCCGCTGCCGCTCATGGCGGGGCTCGGCATCCGCGTGCTGCCGCGCCACCCGGCCGCCTCCCCCACCCCCGTCCGCACCGCGCCGCCGCACGCGCAGGTCGGTACACCGGGGACACTGGGGACACTGGGGACACTAGGGCCGCTGCCGCTCATGGCGGGGCTCGGCATCCGCGTGCTGCCGCGCCACCCGGCCGCCTCCCCCACCCCCGTCCGCACCGCGCCGCCGCACGCGCAGGTCGGTACACCGGGGACACTGGGGACACTGGGGACACTAGGGCCGCTGCCGCTCATGGCGGGGCTCGGCATCCGCGTGCTGCCGCGCCACCCGGCCGCCTCCCCCACAGGTGTATGCAGGTTTCCTCACGATGTTTTCCTTCACCGTATGAGCGTCAGATGTAAAATGTACATATGAAATTCGTGAAACGAAAAACACATTGGTACATGGAGAGATCGATCGCGGGCCTCCCGATTCTACCGAGGCCACAGCGCCACCGACGCTCGTGTATGTACAGTCGACAAAGTTGCCGACTGTCGCCAGTAGAGTTTTTTTGGTCAGTGATATTTGAAAAAGTAAAATCGTTAAAACAGGTTTTAATATTATATAAAATAGAAGTATTTTAGGATTTTCAGATATGAGTTAAATGATTGCTTCATACCTCTTATTGTTTGAAATAATGCCTCCCAAAAAAACTCTACTGGTAAACCGCGAACTTTGTCGACTGTACATACAAAGTTTAAAATAATACATAGTTTATCCTAGTTGTTTTTGATTTTTTTTATTAATTAATTGACGTATTTCGTTTGACGTTTTAAACATTTTTGAGTACCTATGAGTTTATTATCAAAATAAAATAAAAAACAACCCAACCGTCCACCGCCAGAAGCGCGAGGAGCCGCCGCCGCCCGCGCGTCGAATGTCGGCCTACGAGACCGACTCGGAGTCCGACGAATCCGCGTACTCGGACGAGGGCGAGGCCGATAACAATAACGACAACGACAACGACTACGGCAACGACAACGGCAACGACAACGAGGGACGGCCCGAGGGCGAGGAGCCGCGCGACTGGACCGACTGGCCCCGCAGGCCGGTCGGGTCCCTCAGACCGTACAGGGATGGCGACGGCAACTGGATACAGGTGTGTGGAGTGGAATTGGGACGTTGACTGACTGAATTCTAATTTTCACGTCGCGTCTCGTCATTAAACATTTAAAATACCGTGGAAAAAGATGCAATCACGTGAAATTAGAATTAAAATCGGCCTAGAAATACATTAGATACGTAAGCATTTTTAAGTTGTTAATTTGAAGGCGATTAGACAGAGAGATCCGACATCAACCGTGACGTCATTGTTGAGTACGGCCATATAAACTCCTTGTAAATTGCCGTTTTGCTAGAAAGAGATGGAGAAAAATTTTTAATACCTTATACGAGTATCTTGGTTGTTTTTATAGTTATTCGAAAACCGATTTTTTTCTTTCTGTTTATTATACGAATGAGCTTCTATTAAAGTAATAAAAAATTTTTAGTCATCTAATCTATTGCCCTAATATTTTATTTCGAAAAATTATTATTAAATTAAAAATGATTCGATTTATCGTATTAAAATCGCGTTTTTAATCTTTACTTGAATCTTTTTCCGCTTAAAAGAAAATTATAAATAAAATAAACTAATAAAAAAACAAAAGTAATAAAAAGCGCTCTATTCCACTATAATCCACTAAACAAATCCATTAATGGATTTGTTTCCACTTATTTTTCCACTCTAATCCCTTGCCGCAATGGATTATTTTCTACTTATTTTTATATTCCACTCTAACCCATTGCTGCAATGGATTATTTTCCACTTCTTTTTATATTCCACTCTGACCCATTGGATGGATTTTTTTTTACTGTTTTTCACATGGGCCTACCTAGGTTCCGGGCTAAGGGGGGGCAAGTCAGATATTTATAAGCACTTAGTCAAATAAATAAAAATAAATGAAAATCGGAAATTTTTGATATAAATTCTTTAATTATACAATAATTTTAAAAGCAACTTTCGAGGGTCTTCAGCAAAACGGTGAAATATTCGCCCATAATATAAAATAAAATAGCGTTAATAAATTTTCTATGTAGGTACGAAATTTGCCGTAGGCAGGCCTGTTCCCGGTGGGGACTGAAACAAAGTTACCTTCTATGGTTCTACACCGCTGTGGTAGGACCTAATGGTTAACTACGGGTGTATAGCTTGGTTTAAGCAAACGACAAAGCCTGCAAAGACGTGCCGGCTTGATGATCATGGGGACCATCTCGTCTTCTTCCACCCTTGCTTTGGAGGCCATCCTGAACCTCCCACCACTCCACATATTCATTCAGGAGGGCGGATCAGGTGCAGGTGTCTACGGAGGTAGTGCAATATACAGGAGGACTACGAGCCTTGGTGCACATGCCACCGTTTTTCAGGCAAAAATGTATGCCATCATCGTATGGATGATGGCATGGTATCGGGACTGGAAGGTAACGCCTTGCCAATAGATACAGCGCTTTATTTTGATTTTGAAATTATTTCACCTCTTCAAGAAAGTGGCCTACAGTAATGCTTCCAGATAAAACTTTATTTTATTAAAATTTTATTTATAAATATAATAAATAATAAAAATTAAATAATATTACGTTAGTGAATTTTGAAGGATTAGAGTAGAACTGAAATCCATCAATGGATCAGAGTGGAAAAAAGTGGAAACAAATTCATAGATGAATTAGAGTAGAAAAAAAAGTGGAAACAAATCCATTGATGGACCAGAGTGGAAGAAAAAGTAGAAACAAATCCATTGATGGATCAGAGTGGAAAAAAAGTGGAAACAAATCCATTAATGGATTTGTTTAGTGGATTATAGTAGAATATAGCGAAAAAAGTGAAAACAAATTCATCGATGAATTAGAGTAGAAAAAAAAGTGGAAACAAATCCATCGATGGACCAGAGTGGAAGAAAAAGTAGAAACAAATCCATCGATGGATCAGAGTGGAAAAAAAAGTGGAAAAAATTGGAAGCAAATCCATTAATGGATTTCTTTAGTGGATTATAGTAGAATATAGCGAAAAAAGTGAAAACAAATTCATCGATGAATTAGAGTAGAAAAAAAAGTGGAAACAAATCCATTGATGGACCAGAGTGGAAGAAAAAGTAGAAACAAATCCATCGATGGATCAGAGTGGAAAAAAAAGTGGAAACAAATCCATTAATGGATTTGTTTAGTGGATTATAGTGGAATAGATCTAAAAAACAAATTTATGGGAAAAATAACGCTCTACACTAGGATAGATCCACCGCCATACACATTTAAAGTTGAAGATCTAACGCGTAGACCAATCCTGACCTATATGACGTAGTGAAATTAAAGATCTCATGTTTTTGTGTATTGCGACATGCGATAGATGGACGAAAAAGTTCGGGCGATGTAAAAAAAGTTACACTTTAAAAATCTGAAAATCATAGATTTCCCTCGGTGCGTGATCCATCTCGGGGAGACAAAATGGCGACTTAACTTGACGACAATAAAATAATGTTATCTTAATATTCAAGACACTAATAATATTATAATACACTCGACTTGACACTGGAAGTAATGGTTGTTATCCTCTACGCTACGACCATTTGCCACTAATCTGAAATAAGAAAAATCCGTCTCGCACTTGGCCGATTTTTTTATTAAACACCATATGTTGTTCTATTCTATGACGTCAATAAGTGCTTTGAAAGCCTATATTGATATATTGTGTCTATGTGTTGATAATCGATCTTCCTCCCTTCACAGCCCATTTTCGGCGAGCTAAAGGCACCGCCGTCCCCGCTGCTGAGGTACATAGAGGATCCCGAGGGTGAACTGGAGCAGATGTTATCGGGTGAGTGATTGACATTAGCACAGATTAAATATACAAAGTACAGATGCCCAATCCCATACAAAATTATTGGGCTGTGTCTATTCGGACCCGGGTCCCTATAGAAGTCTAATGCTGTTCGGACCCGGAGCATGAAACATGCAATTTCATTTCAGTTTCATGCTCCGTTCGCTTCGCTGACTCCGCTGTGTGTGGTCACAAGATATAACCTAACCTAATCTACAGTTTTCAGATTGATTCTATAAGTGTTTTTAAAAAAACCACTATAGGGTTCGCATCCCTAAAAAAAATATCATTAAAATTAGAAACAACTGTTACGGATCTTATGGAACGGTTAAATAATACAGAACAATACCTACGGGAAAATAACATTGAGATACATGGAGTTCCTGAGCACCGCAATGAAAATCTCACAAATCTTTTACAGCAATGTTCGACTGTAGTTAGCTCAAAAACGACAAAAGAGGATTTTCTGAGCTGTGTCAGAGTCGCTAGACTAAACAAAGACAGCAAAGACCCGCGTACAATTATAGCCAAGTTCAAAAATGTAGGGGCCCGTGATGAATTTTATTCAGCTGTACATAGATACAATAAATCTAACCCAAATGCCAAATTGAATACTTCATTACTGGGACTTGCAGGTGATATAAAGCCGGTATACGTATCAGAGCACCTATCTCCGACTAATAAGCATCTGCACGCGGCGGCCAGGAAAAAGGCAAAAGAATTAAAATACCAGTTTGTCTGGATCCGTGGTGGTCGTGTGTTTGTGAGAAAAACCCCAGACTCTAAGCATATACATATAAGAAATACCGAAAGTCTAGATCTAATGTGCTAAACGTGACAATTTTTTTTTTCTACCTTAATGAACGGATGTTTTTTTGTTGGATTTATTTATTTATTTATTAGATAAGGCTAACCAACTAAATACATACAGACAAGTTACTTAAACAGTATTTTAAAAAAGGTATCTTATATGCATTTAAATTATAGGCATGCACAGCATTGTTATACACACAATATGCTATCTGTTAGAATACAATATATATATATATATATATATATATAACACATAAAAAAACAATTCAGAGAAAAAAAATTAAAAATGATCGACACAACACTTCCAAATAGCCTTTTTAAAAGTAGACCTTTTTTCACAAATAACATCTAATGCATTGTTACTTTGATACAAATGATTAAAGTTTCTCAACATTGTATAAACAGGAGAGTGACTACCATAATTATTCCTTCTTAAGTCTATTGAAAATGGCCTGTAATTGTGGAGTCGTGCCGAGACTCTAGGAACTAATACATTGATTTGTGATAAGAGAGACGGACAATCAACTTCGTGGTTTAATAATTTGTATAGAAAAATCATGGACATATGTTCTTTACGTTGCCTTAGTGACAGCAAATTAAAATGGTATAACCTTTTATACTGCGGTAAGTACCGTTGATATAGGATAATCTGTTCAGAAACTTTCTTTGAATCTTTTCGATACGCTGAATATTGTTCTGATAAAACGGGTACCAAACTAAACTACAGTAATCTACGTGGCTGCGCACTAAGGCAAAATACAAAACTTTCATAGCTTGAACAGATTTAAATTCTTTCGTATTCCTAAAAATAAAAGCTAACATTCTCAAGCATTTGTTAATTGTGTTGTTTACGTGATTCTTGAATCTCATTTCAGAATCGAGAGTAATACCTAAATCCTTAACCTGTTCCACTCTATTCAGGACAGTTCCATTTATGTTGTAACAGCTTGGCAATTTGTTATATTTACGAGAAAATTTTATGTGACTACATTTATTTGCATTTAAAGACATTCCGTTCAAATGACACCAAACCGCTACCCTGTCTATGTCCTCCTGAAGTTTTATCTGATCGACGCTATTCTGAACTGTTTTGGATATCTTTAAATCATCTGCATAAAGTTCAAATTCAGAATTACAGAAACAGTGCTTAATATCATCAATGAACATAACAAACAGAATTGGTCCCAGGTGGGAACCCTGGGGGACACCAGAGGACGGATGAATTTCTTTAGATGTAAATCCATTCACTACAACCCGTTGCGTACGATTGCTTAGGTAGGATGAAAACCACTTCAAAAGTGACCCATGTATGTCAAAGATATTATCAAGTTTATTGATTAATAATGCGTGATTCACTTTATCGAATGCTTTACTGAAGTCCGTATAGATTACATCAACTTCATTTCCCGAACTCATACTCGTAGTTATTCTATCCACAAACGTTAAAAGATTAGTTGTCGTAGAACGTTTCTTTAGAAAACCATGTTGCTGATCTGCAACAGTTTGTTTTATATGCCACGATAAATAAGGACATACCAAAGACTCAAATACTTTAGCGAGAACAGGAAGAATACTAATGGGTCTGTAGTTATTTACATTGCTTCTATCGCCCACTTTATGAATTGGAACGATTACGGCCTCCTTCCATAATTTAGGGAAATGGCCTTCCAAAAGAGATCGATTGTAAATGATATGCAATGGTATTGTTAAGTTACTAGCACAGTTTCTAAAAAAGATTGGATGTATACCGTCACTTCCAGCTCCTTTACTGGAATCGAGAGCTTTTAACTCTTTTTCTATTTTATTACTAGATATATATAACTGGCCCAACGAAACGCCACCAATATGAGATGTAGTTTCATCAACCAAAACAGTATCACCAGTTGTGCCATACGCTGAAGCGAAACTATCCGCAAACATATTAGTGATACTGTCGCCGTCGGATGCAACCTTGTCGCCAAAATTCATAACAGATGGTATATCACTTTTTAATTTTCGTTTACTCCTTATGTAAGTCCAAAAGTATTTAGGGTTTTTGACAACACTATTGACAACTTTTTCAATATAGTTACGATAACATTTTTTTATTAAGGAAGACGTTCGATCCTTCAAAATGTTATATTCTAATTCATCCAAACAATTTCTAAATTTTTTGTAATTTTGACGGGCTTTTTCTTTATCTCGCAACATTTTAATAAGATTAACGGAAAACCATGGTGGATATTTACCTTTATTGTACTTCCGGAGAGGCACATACTCGATAATAATCTGATTTAAAATAATATAAAATTTACTTACTACGCTATCAATTGTTAAACATGCCTTAAATTCTGAGTTCCAGTCAACCTCGCTCAGACGACTTTGTATCATTTCATAATCTGCCAGAAAGAAATTGCGACTAGGTGTAAAGTTAGGACGCAACATTTTAGGCCCTCGTAAGAACACGAGTACATGCAAAGGGGGATGATATACGTCTACTCGAGAAATTATGTTTTGCGGCTCTAGCACTTTAATACTACAACTGGAATTACTCAGTACTAAGTCGAGTATCTTTTGTTGATGGTTCAATATATGATTGAACTGCTTCAAGTCATACGCAGACAAAAAGTCAACAAGTTCGCAGGCAATAGTGCTGTTATAATTGCTAGGCCTCAGAGAAGCATTAAAATTGGATGATGTCCAGTCAATATCCCGCTGGTTAAAATCACCGAAAAAAAACACGTCGTCTTGCAAGTTATCCATAACACTACTACCTTTATCTAAGAAATGTTCGAGATGAGTACGTTTAAGAGGGGATGGCAAATAAACACAGCAGATATGTAATTTGGTAGTACCAAAAAATAACGTAACCCACAGATCCTCACAGCGACTTTCGAAAGTGTAATTTCGATAAGCATGGATAGATTTTTTAACAGCAATAAGTACACCTCCACCATCAGCAGCCATTTCAAAAGTATTTGATGATCTGTCTCTCCTAAACACCTGATAACGATCGTCGAAAATTTCACTATCATATATACTATCGTTGAGCCAAGTTTCAGTTAATATAATCAGATCAAAATCATTGACACTAACTTCAAGAAAAATATCAATTAGTTTTGTCCGCATACCGCGGATGTTTTGGTAATAAATGTTTAAATTGAATTTAAAAAAAAACAAAAGCTCTCTTTGGTAATAAATGTTTAAATTGAATTTTAAAAAAAACTTAAAAAAAAAAAAAGATTTACTTTTAACAATGCCCTTAAATATGTATTACCAGAACGTAAGAGGTATGAAGAGTAAGATCCTAGATATTTATAACAATGTCCTTTGTAACGATTATGATATAATTTGTATGTGTGAAACTTGGCTCGATAGCTCAGTTCTGTCCTCGGAATTGTTTGACAATAGGTACACGGTTGTGCGTAGAGACCGAGACAGCAGATTCCTTAAACGATTTAGTAAACATCATGGGGGTGGTGTGTTGATGGCAATTTCTAAAAAACTTGATTTTACCGTCAGGGTCGATTGGCAATCTGATTATGTTGAAGATTTGTGGGTGCAGATTATAATGCGTAATGTCATAATTAATGTATGTATAGTATATCTTCCTGACTATTTGCCCAAAGAAGATTTTTCGAACTTCACCATCAGTTGCACCCACATACTAAACTCTTACGAAAACCAATTTACATGTATTATTGGTGACTTTAATTTGGGTAACTTGATATGGTCCGATGAAACAAGAACGCCATTGAGCGGTTTTTGTGAAAAATCTAACGACCTTTGTAATTTGTTTTTTTCCAATGACATTGTTCAGTTGAATAACATAGGGAACCATAACAACAGAATATTAGATTTAGCTATAACCAATCATTCTGATGCTTTTTCATTACATCAAGTGGTACCTATTAGTCGACTCGATGTACATCATCCCCCATTCGAGCTCGAATTTCATGATTTACCTGCACCGTTGCATTTTAATTCTATTTTCGAGAAACTCTGTTTTCATAAGACCGATTTTGCAGCTTGCAATGCGAAGCTCAATGATATAGATTGGATAAATTACGCAGATGCTCTTAATTGTAACGATTTTGTTCAGTTTTTTTATAATCAGTTGCACTTAATAATTAATGAACATACACCTAATACAGGGGTTTGCAATGCTAACTATCCTGTATGGTTTACCACTGGCCTAAAAAGAGTTCTTAAACTTAAAGCTAAATATCATCGCCGTTATAAACGTTCTAAAAATCCAAGAGACTTTGATACATTTGCGATGTTGCGAACACGGGCAAAGGTTTTGTTAAATAACTGCTTTAAACAATATATAACTAATATCGAAAAAGATTTGTCTGTAAGCATAAAGTCATTCTGGAAATATACTAAAGATAAAAGGGTTACCAATACTATACCTAATCGTATGTTTTTTAACGACAGTGTAGCTACAACCGGAGAGGGAATCGTAAATCTATTTGCAGAATTCTTTTCATCAGTCTACGATAAAAACAAAATAGTAAATGATACTTTGGGGTTACCTTGTCATCATTTGTCTCTTGGCCAATTGGAAATAGAAAAGGATTGTGTTTTAGAAAAACTTAAAGGAGTAGATATATCTAAGGGCCCAGGCCCCGATGGTATTCCCCCAATCGTTGTCCGTATGTGTGCTTCAGCATTAGCTGATCCGTTAACTTTAATATACAACAAATCGCTCAGGGAGAGCTCATTTCCCTCTTTGTGGAAAATTGGTAAAATAACTCCGATATACAAATCAGGTGACAAAAAAGACGTCAGGAACTATCGTCCCATTACTGTATTGAACTGGTTTGCAAAAATATACGAGTCGATTATTTATACACATCTATATAATCACATAAAACCTTTACTGAGTGACAAACAGCACGGTTTTATACAGGGTAGGTCAACTAAATCTAATCTTCTAAATTATACCGCATTTTTGTGTGCTTCTTTCAATGATAGGATACAGGTTGACTCTATTTACATAGACTTTGCGAAGGCATTCGACAGTGTTAATCATGACATACTCTTGGCCAAGGCATTTCACATGGGCATTCACGGAAATTTGTTGCGCTGGTTATCTTCGTATCTCGAGAGTCGATCTCAGTTTGTTGCGCTGTATGGTTATGATTCTATCCCATTTATTCCAAGTTCAGGGGTTCCGCAGGGCTCAAATCTGGGGCCGCTTCTCTTTTTGATATTCATCAATGATCTTCTTAAGACCATAAAATGCGATAGTCTAGCTTTTGCTGATGACATCAAAATTTACAAACGTATCATTGATATTGAGGATTGTGAGGCGTTGCAACAGCACCTTAATACTATCATGGATTGGTGTGAGTGCAATTATATGTCACTTAACATTGATAAGTGTCAAGTAATTTCATTTACGAAGACTAAAAGTCCATTCCAATTTAATTATAACATCTGTGGATCTCCCCTTGCCCGTGTAGGAACTGTGCGTGGCTTGGGAGTATACTTCGACTCTCGACTCTCGTTTCACCAGCATTACGATTACATTTGTAATAAGGCCAATCAAATGCTCAGTTTTGTTCTTCGTAACGCGAGGCCTTTTAGAAATATCAAATCATGGACTATACTCTATGGTGCATTGGTTAGAAGTATTTTAGAATACTGTTCTCCAATATGGTCTCCCATTTATAATGTTCACATCGATAGGATTGAAGCAATTCAAAGGAGGTTTGTAAGAACATTAAGTGCCAAATGTGGGCTACGTAAAAAAATACCTGATTACACAAATCGTCTAAAGCACTTCAATATGAATAGTCTCGAAAAACGTCGATGGATTGGTGATTTGTGCACACTTCATCTGATTGCCAATGGAGTATCTGACGGCAACATACTAAAGTTATTGAACTTTAAAGTTCCTGCTCGGTCAGTACGTAAACCGCAATTGTTTTCTATACCTACAACTGACAATAATGTTTCAAAAAATAACCCAATGTATAGAATGTGTAGGTTATATAATGAAATCTGTGCAAATGTAGATCTTTTTAATAGCAGTGTTCATTCTTTTAAAAGATCTCTCTTAATGTTATAATTAAAAAAATCATTGCATGTTATATTGTTAAATTCCTTTTATTTTATTGTTATTATCAATTAATTTAGTTACCTTTTTTCCATTATTTTAATAGATGTGTCACATATTAATTTCATGTATCTAATTAAATGTTGTGCGCAATTTTAAATGGGCGCAGACATGCATTTTGTTATTGTTAGTTTATTTATTGTACATATTATTTTGTCTGTTGTCTGTAATTGTGCCATTAAAATAAAATAAAATAAAATAGCATCACTGTTCTATGCTGTGTATTTTACATATAAATGTCGACGATGTGTATTTTACATATAATTATTTTTTTCCAGCGGAGCATGAAACATTCTATGTGTGTGATCATAATCTACTTAGGGTCCCTATAGACCTCAATAGCTATTCGGACCCGATAGTCAATTTAGTCGAAAAAAACTTATAGGATCAAACTGAAAACTGAGTGCCTAGTGCGAGTTTTATCGAGCTCTACTCGATCGTACGCATCGAACGCGTTAACGCGCGAATTTGTATGGAATTAGAGCAGCGCCATCTAGTAGTCACTAGATGAAGCTGTCTCATTCCGTAGCGGCTACTAGATGGCGCTGCTCTAATTCCATACAAATTCGCGTTTACGCGATGCGTGTGATCGAGTAGAGCTCGATAAAACTCGCACTCCGCACACTGTAGGCTGTAGGTTAGGTTAGATATTGTGACATGAAACGAATAGCGGGTCCGAATAGCAATCGACTTCTATTAGGACCCGGGTCAGAATAGAAACAGCCATAAAAAAAAAATTCAAGGTCATGTTTCATGGTCGGCCGTCGCCTTTACACACACACAGGTTACGACGCGTTGGAACGCACCCTCCAGTACCGTTTCAAGGATCGCTCACTGCTCCTGCAAGCGATGACCCACGCCTCCCACCAGACGAACAGACTCAGCGATTGCTATCAGCGGCTAGAGTTCTTAGGAGACGCCGTGCTCGGTGAGACTCGCAGACTTTTTTTTGTATACAAGTTTATTTTTTAACTAGCTGTGACCGCGACTTCGTCCGCGTAGAATAGTAACTTTTGGCAGCATTTTGTTTTTTGTAGATATTTTTTTTAAGATTTTGATAAAAAGTAGTCTATGTTATACCTTAAATAATTTGTTATTCATTAGGGAAAGTCCCGTTAAAATCGGTCCAGCCGTTCCGGAGATTAGCGGGAACAAACAGACAGATAGACATTTTTTTTTAAAAATGTGTTTTTGTTATTGGTACCCAATATACATTCATACCCATTTTGTAAAAACATGTTATTCTGACACTACAAACAGACACTTCAATTTTATTTATTTGTATAGATAGATGTATAGATTACCACAAACATTTTGTGTGCTTGTTCGGACAAGCTAACTGAACAACTTTCACTATGGGACCAACTTTGGAATCGCAAAAAAAAATCAGCTGTTCCATACAAATGTTCAACATTCACTGAACCTAGATGAGTACCTACTAACCTGAAGACAAAAAATTAGACTTTTTTGCCTGTCCTTGTCGAGAAGACTTTTCCAATTTCCGAACAAGGGTAGAGTCAATTTTTTTCATTTTACTTGTATTTGAATACATATAAATAATGGTTAGGTTGTGTGTAACATCCAAGGATTTAATAACTAATTGTTTAATATCTTAGTTCATTAGATTCTTGGTTGATTTGGATATTGAATAAAGATTTTTGAGTTTGAAATGGACTGAATAGACTCTTCTAACCCCGTCATCATGTCACTTGTTGTTTCAGATTATCTGATCACTCGCCACCTGTACGAAGACCCCAGAAGGCATTCACCTGGCGCCCTGACGGACCTTCGTTCGGCTTTGGTCAATAACACCATATTCGCCACGCTGGCGGCCAGGCACGGATTCCACAAGTAAGTCGTATGTATATTTTGTACAAGTAAGCACTTGTATATACAGGGTTAGTTGTAAAACAACTGAAACCTCGCAGGATTAGATAGCTTACATCATAACTAATAACGTTTGTTCTAGGACTTTTGATAATTAGTTGGATTTTAATTTACAAAAATAAATATTAATTTAATATACCTGTTTGCAATAGTGCCCTCTTCACCTTTTTACCATCGCACCACTCGCCATCGCAGTAGAGTTCATCCATATTACCTGGAACAAATCTCGTCTAGTACAGTTCGGTTTCAGCGTTCATTCCTTCCACGTACGTGTAGGCTCTGGAACGAACTCCCAGCTGCGGTGTTTCCTGAGCGCTACGATATGTCCTTCTTCAAACGAGGCTTAAGAAGAGCATTTCTCTCCAGGTAGGCAGTGAAAGAACTGTGCCCCTGGCATTGCAGATGTCCATGAGCGGTGGTTACCACTTAACATCAAGTGGGCCACTGGCTCGTCTGCCACCGTTAGCAATAAAAAAAAAACCTCCAGAATGTTCGTAACTCTTCGCGCACAGCGCGCGAGCGTAGCGTCGTCTTCCGTCGTCGTTTATAAATGAAACATAGACCTATCAATGTCACGACAGTGCAATTGAGTTATCTTAAAACTCGTAAAACAAACGTAGTTAATGATGTTAGCTATCTAATCCTGTAAGGTTGCAGGTGTTTTTCAATTAATCCTGTATATTTAATACAAGTGAGCACTTGTATTTATTATATTTTTTCCAAGTAAGCTTTTTGCCATATGTGCTAGCGTACATATTATCCAATATCCTCCATACACACATTCATTCCGTGTTTAAGCCAATTTCCCTTCTTATTTCGCAACTAATATAAAAACCCGTGTCGTTTCATCACTCGTCCAGGTATTTCCGCCACATGTCGCCCGGCCTCAACGAGGTGCTCACCAAGTACGTCAAGATACAGGAGGAGAACGGACACTCCATCAGCGAGGAGGTGAGCGCTTACTTACCTATTTATTTACTAGCTGCTATTATTTACTAGATGCTATAGGTATACTAAAAACCGTTTGATAATACTTCGATGTTAGGCTAGCCGCACACGCACAATAATATTGACAATAAAGCTAGTAGTCTTTGAAGATCAATATTATGGAAATGTATACCGGGCCACAATATATTATTGACAATATTGACTTTATAGTAAATATATATTATTGTATGTGTGCGGCTGGCCTAAGAAACCATAGATTCGGAATAACCTGAATGTCAATCGGTCACTTTTTTGTCACTTTTTGTGACTTTTTATGAACTATGTCACTTTTTATGAACATTTTTAAATTCACGATTTTTGCTTCTTTTGTATAATTTTTCAAACGTTTTTTTTTATACAAATCTTGTCCTGACAACTTAATGATTTTAACCTGTGGGGATGGTACGCACGCAACAAATCGCAGTATTCATTTTTCTGACACATTTCGCGGGAGGCGAGGTAAACACGCATGGCACACTGCGAAAATCTAGAATTCAATTACAGATACGCACACTATGAAAATATTACCTCACAATAAAGAAACACACACACACACACATCGACAAATTAACGTGTTTCTATGCAATCGCCCGCAAATCATGCCCGTGTACTTGAGCTACCAACGTACCATTGTATTTTTCTATGGTGACGGCATAAAAATTACTTCAAAATTGTATTTAAATAAAACACGTCAATATATATTTTATACTTACATGTGATAGGAAACGCCATGGTCTCGAAGATTGGAGTTACCGGTTCGAAGAGGAAACTGCATAATAATTGACCATTACTTATGAGCTCTTACTTGGGACACGAAACGACACCTAATGGCAGCGGCCGCGCGTCAACTAGTTTTATATAACGTGTATGGTTATGTGGTCAACGTAAATTGGCAGAAGGGTTCGCCCAGCCTTGCCATCTCCCGTCTGAATGCTTTAAGAATATTATTGTATGTGTGCGGCCAGCCTAAGAAACCATAGATTCGGAATAACCTGTCACTTTCGTCACTTTTTGTGTCTTTTTATGAACTATGATACTATTTATGTACATTTTTAATTTACCTTTTTTCTTTTTTTTGTGTATAATTTTTCAAACGTTTTTTTTATACAAACCTTGTCCTGACAGTAACGAACGCAACAAAATATAAGAAATATCCAAAGAACATCGGCCAAAACCCCATAGTAGCTGGACCTGATATTAAATAACCATGGGCATCATTACTTTTGTATTCGTTATAGACCTAACATTATTTGAATTAGTCCCATAGCTCAATAATTCATTAAAAAATTCAGGAATGGGAGATATTCTCTTTTTCCTTTTTTTAGGTTGGCTGTGTCTATTCGGACCCTATAGAAGTCGATTGCTATTTGGACCCAGAGCATGAAATATGCAGTTTCATTAAAGATTCTGTGTGTGGTCACAATTTCTACCTTACCTAACCGACAGTTTTCAATTTATCCTAGTTATTTTTCGATTATGATTCTATCGGGTCCGAATAGTAATCAACTTCTATAGTTTACGGATAGGGACCCGGGGTCTGAATAGCCACTCCATTTTAGGTTAGGAGTAGGAGCAATACATTTTTTAATCCTTGAGTAAACTTAGAACTATGTTAAAATAATAAGAAACGTTACGTGAACATATAATATTTAATAGGATTTCATTAATATACGAGTATGTAACAATAAGGATGTTTAGAAATGAAACACTTTGATTCTCTAAAGATTTATTCAATGTAGTCTCTTATATTTATAACAACACTGTCTAAAAAACCTGCTGGTACCGCTATTGTATTATCTTGGTGCCTGACCTGCCTAAGGTATCTTAGACCACAGTCATAGTCATAACACGGGCACAGCATACAATTGTTTTCCAGTCTACCAAACAACTACAACAATATTCTGTGATAGCTTCCTTTCCAGACACAATATTTTCTATCAATACTTATATAAGATGGTCGTAAGAAGCAGATGATATCAGAGTTCGTGAAACAAAATATTATTATTATTATTATTTATCAGGCAGGCAGTTGATACAACTGATAGTGCCTGTATCCTGTTACTCATTTAAAATTTACATTATTTATTATTATTTAAATATGTATCCAATCTATTCTTAAAACTGTTGACGCTTTGAGCTGTGATCGTGTCGTCCGGTAATTTATTCCACGCTCTGACCACTCTATTACTCAAGAAGTGCTTGTGCGGGTTGTTGTGGGAGCTGGTGGTGCACAGTTTGAGGTGGTGGCCTCTTAGTCGAGGAACATTTGAGGCATATTGGAATAGTTTGTTAAAGTCCTGTATGTCGTAGTGCCCATGTAAGATCTTGAAAGTTTCAATCAGGTCTCCACGTTCTCGGCGTTCCTTCATAGATGTCAGCTGTAGTACTTTGAGTCTCTCCTCATATGGTTGTCTCTTTAGCTGTCTGGGAATCTTTGTGAAACTGCGCTGCACCTTTTCCAGTATTTCAATATCTTTTTTAAAATAAGGGCTCCAGACTTGAAAAGCGTATTCCAGGATGGGTTTAATAAATGTTTTATATATCTTCAACATCATCTCAGGTGTCAAGATTCCAAAGGCTTTCCTAATGAGGTAGATTATACTTTTCGCTTTTTTTGATATTGTGTTAACATGTTCCTCCCATTTCAGATCCTCTGCAATCTTAACTCCCAGATCTGTTTGCGACTTGACAGCTTTCAGCTCTGCGTTATTTAATTTGTAGCTGAGGCGTGGTTTACGACTACCTATGTGGAGTACTGTACATTTCGAAGCATTTAGATTAATAAGCCAATCTTTTGACCATTTCGCAATCTTATTTAGGTCCTTTTGAAGCTAAACACACTAAAAATAGGGGTCAAAACATAGCACAAAGGAGAATCAAAACTCACACAGTAGAAAGAAGCAAACGCAAAGATTGACTGTAAAGTTAAAGTGTAAATTATATCAATGAAAGACATAATATGTCATTCGATTTCGACAGTGACGATTCTTTACACGCAAATCACCAAAAAAGAACCAATACTTTGAATTATGCATCGTTGGCCTAGTATTATACGTTTCAGCAAGTTAAAATACTATTCTCAAAAAATAAACACATTTTTAATGTTGTTAAGTGTTATTTTTGGAAAAAATATATTTTTTTCAATTAAGCGCGAAGATGTAATGTTTATACGAGAATGTGAAACGGAACTTGACGTCATTTTCAAGATCTATCATCTATGGTGAAAACCGTTCAAAAACTATATTACGATTTCATATGCGAAAAAATAGATTTTACGAATTCATTATTTTCTCTGAAACTCGAAGTTCTTGATGTTTAATAGTCACATTTTTAAAATGAACTCATAAAAGCATATCTTTTAACATACATTTGATTTATGCCCATAGTCAGGTCCAATATGGCCATTGTTCTTTGGCGCAGCTATGCGCGCTTTGAAGCTATGCGCGCGCGCGTACGTAGTACGCTAGTAGTACGTATTTCGATGATTAATTGGTTTGAAGTTAAAGATTTCATCGGGGTTGGTAAGAGCTCGATGGCCGAGAGAGGTCTAGGCGTCAATACGGTTGAAGACGCAGGTCCGAATCCCGCCCGAGACGAAATTTTTTCTTCATTTTTCAATCTTTACCCACTTAGCACTACCTGATCCAAGAGGACGAGATGGAACAAGCCGAAGATGTGGAGGTACCCAAGGCACTGGGAGATCTCTTCGAGTCGGTCGCCGGCGCCATCTTCCTGGACTCCGGTAAGAACCCAAACTCTTTCTCTCTTTTTTGTCGGGATGTAACGGTAAAATGCCTAGTGGTAAACGACGATACGCGAGCTTGGCCTGTACTCCTCCATGACAAAACTGGATCATACTTTTAACCTACAAATAAGGAGGAGGTTCTATGCTCGACTGTATATATTTTGTTTATGTATGTTCATCGATTACTCCGCCATTTGTGGGCCGATTTTTTAAATATTTCGTATTTAGTACCTATGTTTTATTAAAAGAAGATATATCCACGCGATCATGTGTTTGTCCTATCTAAAGGTTGTCAGGTAAAGATCGCCTGTGGTGATAAGGCCGCCTTTATGTCGTTTTTTATACAACTAAGTTGGCAAACAAGCAAATGACTGTAAGTAAGTGCCAAGTGGTAACTGTCACCTATAGTACATGACGTGGCTCCTGTGAGATTCGCAGCAAATCTGCAACCCCCACAAGAACCACATTGTACGTTGCCAACTTGTGACATCAGATGTAAAGTCACGGTACCGAGTAATTTCACTGGCATATCTTACCCTTCAAACCGGAACACAGCAATGCAAGCACTGCTGCTTTTCGGCAGAAATAGGTAAGACGGAGGTACCCAAGCAGGCGAGCCTGGTACAGAGTCTCCCTCCGGTGAATGTAAATAAGTTATTTAGTGTAGTTTCGATTAGGTCATTATGTATAAATATTTTGTGTGTGTATATACAGGCTGTAAAAAGACGTATACCAAAGCCCGCGTCTACGCATTCAGACCATTAAATAAAGCAATACCTATAACGAAAAATCAATGATGTGAATCGAAATTAATTTTTAGGCTTAAAAAAATAACGACAATAAATACTACGCAATGTAACGCGTGCCCGCGCCTGGCTTGCGCGTCGGGATATCGTGTCGGTGTTAGTGAGTCAGTGTGAGTGCGTGTAAAGCAAGACGATTTTCCCGCGCAAGAGATTACTTTTCAGTCATAAATTTGGTTAAGAAATACAGATTTTTTTCGTAGATGTTTCTTTAGACGAAAATTATCAAAATACATTTCGAACAGTTTTGTATAAAAATCTCGAAAAAAAAAGTAATTTAAACCTTGAATATCTCAGCAACTATTAGTTTCACAACCATGGTCTAGAAGAAAAAAACTATAGTGATGATGGGAGCAATACCTGGGTTTCGGCTTCGGTACCGGTCTTTTTACACCCTGTATTTATTATGTAAATAAACAAAATGTAGGGGAGTAGCGCCTACAAACCACCGATCTAAAGGAACAACAAACAATCACGTCGTACAGGCATGTCCCTTGGCGCCGTTTGGAACTCGTACGTCCTCCTGATGGGCGCTGAACTTGAAGCGTTCAGCGCGGCCGCGCCCAAATCGCCGGTCAGGGAACTGCTCGAGGCCGAGCCGGATACCGCCAAGTTTGGGTGAGACGCCCTTAAATAATGTTACAACAAGTTTAAAGTGACACAAGTTAAATGTTACACGAGAATACTGTTACACAAGTTTAATTTTACAGAAGATTAAAGTTACACGAGAGTAATGTTACACAAGTTTAGAGTTCTTTTTTCTTTTTTAAAAACGTCACCCCACGCTAGGATTTTCTTCTGTGTCGTGGGTGCAGTTACAAACATAGAATATCACACGCACATACGCCCTGACCGGAACAAATTTCTGTAGGCCATACAAAATATTTGTTCCGTACGGGTATCGAACCCGCGACCCGTTGCGCAGTAGGCGATCACTCGACCTCTGCGCTAACCGTGTCGTCGTCAGTTACACGAGAGTAATGTTACACAAGTTTACAGTTACACCATAGTAATGTTACACAAGTTTAAAGTTACGCTAGAGTAATGTTAGACAAGATTATAGTTTCAAAAGTTGAAAGTTACACAAGGAGACTGTTACACAAATTTAATGTTACACAAGTTAAATATTGCGCAAGTTACACGTTACACAAAGTTACACAGGGGTAATTGTTGATTCGTCTAGTCCAAATTAAAGTCAGTATCATATAAACGGTACGAATTTATTGTGCAATTAGCTTTTCTTTGTCTAAGCTAGTCCTGTTGTCGCAAGTATTTCAATTTTGTCTAGTCGTAAGTTGTCATGTCATAAAGTCGGTCAGTCTTATATATAATGATGAGGCTAGATGCCGTGAGAGTAATGTTACACAAGTTCAACGTTATACAAGTTTAAATAACGCAGGAAAGTTACCTTTGTTAAAAGAAAGAATATCTTTATTTTCAGAATATGGAAAATAATGGTTCTTATTCCAACTTCCAACACAGTGGGGGTCGTCAACGTGCAAATGTTATGCCGGCACCACACTTTTTATGTGCTATGCGTGAAGGGACTGCACCGTATTCACAAAAATATGTGGTTTTTGTGGTTCTTTGCATTTTTCTTATATGTAATGTTATTTATAAATTGTTTAGTTACTATCTTTAAAATTTTCACTATACTTAATCCAAGCAATCAATCAAAGTCACAATTTAGAATTACTGTGTACCCTATGATGGGACACTTATGTGAAGTCCTATACACTATGTACTATACAGGATTATTTGTAAAACACCTGCAACCTCGCAGGATTAGATAGCTAACATCATAAACTACTTCGGATAATTCGTTAGATTTTACTTTCATACAAAAATAAATATTAATTTAATATACCTCTAGAATGAAGAAACTCTTCGCGCACAGCGCGTGAGCGTAGAGTCGTCTTCCGTCGTCGTTTATAAATGACAAAAAAAACAAAGACTTATCAATATCACGACAGTGCAATAAAAACTAGAAAACTTATTTTTGTTCAATTTATTGAGTTATCTTATAACTCGTAAAATAAACGTTGTAGTTCATATATTTATTTATTTAAATGGCTCAACTACAGAATACAATTTACTACATTGACAACAAGGTAATATAATTAATCTCACATTAAAATTGAATTCCAGCGATTGTTGCGCACAGCATTCAAATGAAATAGACATTTTATAAAAAAGGAAAAGAAATAGAAAGTAATGATATTAGGTATCTAATCCTGCAAAGTTGTAGGTGTTTTACAATTAATCCTGTATATGTCAATAAGTGTTCTGCAAATAATAAAAAATAAAGTGTGGGACCTGCATTATATTAAACCCTGCTTTTTCAACCTGAACCCAGGCAAAGGGGCACGACTCACACATAATTTATTTTTTCAACAGCAAACCGGAGCGTCTCGCTGACGGGAGGCGAGTTCGCGTGTGTGTCGAAGTGTTCGGGAGGGGCACTTTTAAGGGGGTCGGCCGGAATTATAGGATAGCGAAGGGCACCGCGGCTAGATGCGCCTTAAGGCACCTCAAGGCGAGGCGATGAGGGCACTGGAAACTTTTTCTATACTAATAATAATTATTATGAAGCTGCCGAGTTTGTTTGATTGTTTGTTTGTTTGTTTGAACGCGCTAATCTCGGGAACTACTGATGCAAATTGAAAAATTATTTTTGTGTCGGATAGTCCATTTACCGAGGAATGCTTTAGGCTATATAACATCACGATAGGACTGATAGAAGCTGAGCATCAGTGAAAGATGTTGCAAGAACGGGAAAAAATTATTATGGCATAACGTAGTTCGCGGGCACAGCTAGTAATAATACTATAAGTGTATAGATTACTATGGAAGATCTTCAATATTTACATCACATTAATTGTCATAGTTTATTTTTAAGGTAATTTTTGTATTTCTAGTGTTATTTTTTAATATTTCACGAATGGATAGCGAAATCAATGCTGGAGCAAGATTTGGAGGCTGTTGATTTGTTAAATTATTATATTTTTTCATATTTCCTAAAACAATTATGTTCTCACAGGGTTAATATTTTAATTTGGTAAATCAAGAGTAAGGATGATAAAAAGGTTATTTAGATTTTTTACATTTGAGATTTTATGCCTTTGCCTAAAATAAAAATGTCTGTAAAAAATTATGTGTCAAAATTTGACTTTGATACTTTTTGTTTTTTATTACAATTATTTTTGCAAAATATTTTGCATATTTTGATCAATTGATCATCAATTTATTTTATCTATTTCGAGTTCCTAGCATTAACTGACATTTCAGTATCTATAAAAAGCTATTAAAACAAATCTATAAACAGCTGTCAGAACTGATGTTCGTTTTTGTAATCTAATAAATACTCTATTAAATCTGTGAGCTTCTGATGGGGATAAGATGAGGTGTTCTAAAAGGCTACGATGAAATTTAAAGAAGTTATTCAGACAATCTGATCTGAGGGGCAATCGCACTAATTATAACGTTTCAACCAAATCAGAAACGTGTCCGTTCCATTGATTTACTACCAAACGTAGATAGGGCACTTCATACAAAAACGCGCTTGAAATCTGTCACCTAATCGACTATACATTTATACTCGCTGATATATTGTTGAATATGCACGCCCGAATTAAAATTACCATAAAGAAAGGACCGTATTTATCGAATTCAACCTTATTCTACATTATTACGGCAACTTTTTTAAGTACAACCGTGTGAAGTTACATCATTTCATACCTAGCCACAGATCAATTGACGTTTTAGTAACTATGGAAAAGAACTGCACGCGTCGCGATTGGGCAGTTCTTCACCGGCCCACTTCTCGAACGTTCATGCGTTATCTACGTTTGGTAGTAAATCAATGGTCCGTTCCCATACATTTTGACAACACCTTGACAGCAGTCAGATGTCAAAACATATGGGAACGGTAACGTTTTGGTTTTGGTTCAAACGTTGGTAAACAGTGCGATTGCCCCTCTGATCCATAAAATTTGAACAACGCGGCGGTTATTCGGACCCGGATCCCTTAAGTTAAAGTTGGCGGTTTTAACAACTGTGTACGGGGTGCCTCAAAATCAACGCAACATTTGAATTCAATAGAAAACACAGTTTTTAATCTTATAACAAATGTTTTAGTTTGTTATCGGTTAACCAACAATAACTGTCACAAAAAGCAATGCAATTGAAGCGTGAAACACAATTAACTCGAAAATCAGCATCCACTTGTTGACGTTCAATCATTCATTGAAAAACTCTCTTCACTGCGCATGTTTTTTATAACTCTAAACTGTCAGCTGGCAAAATATAACAAAATTGCCAGTAATATACTTTTGCGAATCGCAAATTCGAATCTTGCGTTAACTTGGGACGCCATTAAAAATATATCGATTGAGAACAAGTGTTTCCTAGTACAATACAGTATTCGTTTTTTTTATATTGCATGGGAAGTCGTGGACTCAGGGCCCCGTAGTAATATTTATGTACGGAGTGGTGATTCGGTCCCGGGCCCCCAATAGATGTCGATTGCTATTCGGACCCGATAGAAACGTAATCAAAAATAACTTACAGGATAAAGCTGAAAACTGTAGGTTAGGTTAGACATTATGAACACACACAGCATGATACTGGATGTTTCATGCTCCGCTTACAAAAATCTATTATAACGTAAAATCCACCTCGTATGCCTAGTGCGAGTTTTATCGAGCTCTACTCGATCGAACGCGTTAACGCGAATTTGTATGGAATTAGTGCAGCGCCATCTAGTAGTCACTAGATGAAGCTGTCTCATTCCATAGCGGCTACTAGATGGCGCTGCTCTAATTCTATACAAATTCGCGTTAACGCGTTCGATACGTACGATCGAGTAAAGTTCGATAAAACTCGCACTCCGCACACCGAATAGCAATCGACTTCTATAGGGATAGTGAATTGTTATCGAGAAAAACTTGTAGGATCAAATATATCATATTCTTTATTGTACGCAATCAAAACAAAAACAAAATAGTTACAATCATATGATGTGCAAGGGCGAGCTTATCTCTTTAAGAGATCTCTTCCAGCTAACCTCTAATGCTGTATGAAATTATATTATGTTTCAAACGATCATACGAGATGTGCCTTGATTATTTGAGCGCATACATTTCTAATTTATTATTCGGCAGTAATTCTTTAAGTCTAACAAATATTTCTTTGTAAATAAATCAACGTGGATATTTGTTTACTAAACGCAATATCTTGTAAGCTAACCGTGAAATAAATATATAATTCTGTACCCAGTGGACTTGTGTCTTGTTATTTAATGTTATTCCCTATAGTTAAGAGGAAATCTTATTGGCCCTTCACACAAACCTAGTCCCCTGTTTCCTTCCTGAATAATGACAATAAATAATAATAAAGTTTATTTTTCTCAATACAATCTTACACACTAACTTAAACTAGAATATAAGAATTAACATTTAAGATTGTGAGAGACTGGTGCCTGAAGTAAGCAAAAGCTTGTGTCTCAGTGCACCAGTGCCCTCTCTCCTGCAAGATGGTCATAGCCATGAAGCAAATACAAAGAGGAGATGTTATAAGCATCTAGGTCCAGCTCCTATCACCAAAGTCCTGACGTCACGCATTTTTAGTTTTAGCTACTTAACGCCAGAGGCGCTGACATCAGTCGATCTTTTTATCTGTCGGATTAGTACGTCGTACGCTCTTCTTTTATTTTAGTTTTAAATTACCTAAATACAAAATGAAATGTTGTATCTTATCGTGCAAAAGTTACACAGACGACAGAAACAAAGTGAACGAAAAAAAATCTCTTTCCATTTGTAAGTACATTAAACAAGCATTATTAATTTATTACTTGACGTATTGCTTCTAGAATGTTCGACGCCACATGGACGCTTCTGTCAATGTCCCGATAAAGCACAAAAGGCCCTCTAGTGGCGAGTAAAAATACTAACGAAAACGTAGGATGTATTAAGGGCGAAAACAAAACACGTGAATTAATATAAGCAGTTTTAACGATTTTTATTTTTAGATTATATTGACACAGCACCTAATAAATTATCTTTCTCCTACGAATGTATCTTTTAACATAATTATCTTTCTCCTACGAATGTATCTTTTACTGCCACCTAGTAATGTATAGCGGAACTTTTATGTTAACGTCAATAATGCTGGCATTTTAGTAATTCTACTCGCTACACGGTGACAGTGGCGTCGCGCACCCTCCCCCCGCACCCCGATTTCCGGCTTCACTTGATTTCGTACGGAAAACGCGATAGGGCACCTCCTCTTTGTATTTGCTTCATGGTCATTCATAGCTATTGACAAGGAACACAAAACAACACAATGGATCAATTGCAGGTTAGGAGCAGATATAAAAAGTTTGTCTGCTAATAACGTATAGTTAGTTGAGTAACAATTTTAGAAGTTTAGTTTAATGTCTTACTAGAAATTAACTATTTAATAATAATACTAACAATTTGGAGTATATTCTATGATAATGTATAGATATTTATGGACTTCATGTCAGAATTAGGGGTCTTATGAAATTGCCGTTAGGAGTTTCTCTGTTTCATCATAATTCAAACTTTGCAAATATGACAATAGCTCTGCTCTATTGTTTTTTTCTATAAAGTCATTGGTCATATACGTCCCCACCGAGGGGCTCGAACCTACTTGAGTCCCTAACTCAAGTAGGCTCGAGCCCCTCGGTTTAGGCCTTAGTCAACCACGCTGGCTCAGTGCGTTTCCTTTGAATTTTGAATTTCTTCGCAGATGTATGCAGGTTGCCTCACGATGTTTTACTTCCCCGTAGGAGCGTCAGACAAATGTACATATGAAATTCGAAAACGAAAAATACATTGGTACATAGCGGTCTCGAACTCCGGACCTCCCAATTGGAAGGCAAGGGCCGAGTTCATAGCGCCACCGACGCACTATAAGCATGTTCCTAAGTTTTGCTTTTTTATTAAGTTATTAAGTAAAAGGAGATTTAAACCTTCAAAAACTTAAAAAAAATAGCCAGGTATTCTGCAGTATTCAATCATCTAGCAAACAAATTTGACGAGATTATAATAATATGAGAAAAGCAAGACATAGAAACAGCCAAAGCCTTTATTTAATTTTTAATGAAAAAAGTAATTAAATCGGTCTGGTTTTAGAGAAGAAAACAAGGGACTAGAAACGACTCTCTTGTGTGCTTTCATAGCGATTGTTCCCAACGAGTCATACTAACCTGTAACACTGTGACTCGTTAGGAGAACTTTGTAAAATGGTTCCCAACTAGTCACACTGTAACACGTTAGGAGACCTTTCTTAAATCATTCCAAACCAGTCACACTAGACTCATTAGGCCAACCTTCTGATAGGTATACTGTTAAATGTTCATTCTATTTTGGACTCTATTTATATAGATGAAACGTTTTTTCCAATCTTTGACTCAAAGATTCGATCCTATTCTTTTAAAATGTAATATTCCTGTTAATCTTGTCTTCGGGCACAGCTCGCCAGCAATACATTTTAACAGATACATACTTATTTTTGGATTCTCTCACCCGTAGTGTTTCCTCTTAACCCTATTATTCGCACTGGACCTGCGTGATACCGGATACAGCTGCGGGTGGGGTTAGGTCCCTTACCCCCCTCCCGCAGCTGTATCCGACGGATTCTTCAACAGCAGCGGCAGTGTTGCCTTCAGTGGGGCTAGCACGCAGGAGATTCGAAAATCGAATCGAGAAGTAACTCACCTCGATTCGATTTCGATTCTTCGAATTATTAGCAGCACGCACTCCTATCGAGTCGATATCGAGTACTCGGGAGTAACGTTTGGTTCCTATCGAATACTCTCGATAATAAGCCATAGATTTTTTGGTTTTAAGTTTTAAGAAGGCGATAGGAATCTAGCCCATACAGCCAAGTCTTCCTTTTTGACACGAAACCACTGATTTCACATCAAAAATACACTTCAAACTTAGATCATTAAACCTAGGGATAATAATATGGTACGCAACAAATCGCAGTATACATTTTTCTGCCACATTTTGCGGGAGGCGAGGTAAACACGCACATTACGAAAATCTAGCATATAATTACGGATACGCATACTATGAAAATATTACCTCACTCACTATAAAGAAACACACACACATCGACAAATTAGCGTGTATCTACATAAGCACCCGCAAATCACGCCCGTGTTCTGTGTTGAGCTACCAACGTACCATTTTATTTTTCTATCGTAACGGCATAAAAATTACCTGAAAATTGTACTCAAATAAAACACGTTTATGTATGTTTTGTACTTACATGTGATAGGAAACGCCATAGTCTTGAAGATTTGGATGGCCTAGATAGCCTTTTGCAACAAGAAACTGCACAATTAACCATTTTTTACGAGCTCTTACTTGCGATATGAAACGATACCTAATGGCAGCGGCCGCGCGTCAACTAGTTTTATATAACGTGTATGGTCATATGGTCAACGTAAATTGGCAGAGGGGTTCACCCAGCCTTACCGTCTCCCGTCTGAATGCTCTAAGACTTCAACACAATACACATATTAAAAAATACAGCACCCAACTGACACGTATCGAATCCCACCAAAAACTCAAAAAAACATAAGACTGTCAAATTGACGGACTCACAGAACGAAAGCTTGGTTCAAAATTGATCAGTGCTTAAGTGAAAATTAGACGCTTCATCAAAAGTGATTCATTTCTGCGTTGATAGTGAACGATGAACAGTGGATTGCGTTGTTTGTATAGGCGGTTCACTTTTGATAAAAGCTATTATTTCATTCGTCGTGGAATTCCCGCGAGAACACAACGCCCGTGGCGTTGCATGGCTAGTGAAAACAATCGGAAGCCGGACGTTTTCATCGCGAAGGCACATTCCGATGAACGTCAATTTATACATTTCATTTTCAGTCATTCATCGATGAAGCATCGAAAATGAAAGCAAAAATTATGATGTCTAATTTTGGCTTTACGTCCGTCCGTGAGCAGTGCAAACGATTTGAACAGGATGTTTGTATGCATGCCGACGTTTGCACTGTTATCTGAATATGGACCGTATCCAAAGATCGGACTTGGAACTTTTGTAAAGTTTTGAACTTGGAGTGAACTTTTGAAACAAAGTTAGCTGTGACTGTGTGATCTTAAAAATTTTAATTCAGATCAAATTTAGATCTTACGAACATAATTTCTTATTATTTCTACATTCATAATGAGAACCAGTCAAACTCAATTTCTAATTGTGATTGAATATATGGAAAGGTAGTTAATATGTGGTCGTGCAATCACGGTTCTTCCTTTTATATAACTTGTAATATAATATTACCAACTAAACAGAAGTTATTTTTAGGTATGGAGATTTATCAAAGCCCTCTGCTGGCCCCTTTATTTTTGCCGGATCATAAGTATTACGAAGTAATAATCTTAAGTGAATGTCCCTGAAACGATAACGGAATAGTTTTCAACAGAAACCATTGGTCTAAAAAAATAACAGTCATCACACAAAACAACCACATAGTATTAGCAATGTAATAAACGTAAACTCACCCTATAATTTGTTCCTTTTCTCTTCTTCGTGCCTCTATGATACGCCACGCCATATAGTAGCTCGGAAGGGGGCCTCTAAACATTCTCCACATTTTATTTTAATATTTTTTCGAATAATAAAAATAAATGAATTACTTCTCACTGTAAAATTGCTAGTGAGACGGTTTTCGATACACAAGCATCGAATTGTCCGAAACCGTACGTCAAATGGAGGTCCGTGCTACCGATTTTCATACAAACAGCTAGAATTCGATATCGAGTGAGCTCGAATCGAATACAGTCGAAAACGTCATGCCTACGTGCTTCCTTGCTCTGCTACTTACCGCCGTGGCGCTATTAAAATTGCCATACAAACTCCTCGATTCGATTTTCGATTCTCCTGCGTGCTAGCCCCACTGTGTGCCTAGTGCGAGTTTTATCGAGCTCTACTCGATCGAACGCGTTAACGCGAATTTGTATGGAATTAGAGCAGCGCCATCTAGTAGTCACTAGATGAAGCTGTCTCATTCCATAGCGGCTACTAGATGGCGCTGCTCTAGTTCCATACAAATTCGCGTTAACGCGTTCGATCGAGTAGAGCTCGATAAAACTCCTCCCGAGCTTATTAAGTAAGTAATAGTACCCTAAAATAAAGATTTTATACGTGTCGCCATCTAGCGATAGAATGCTAAAAACTTGTATTGAATGTATCCACAAAGCATGCTTTTCACCTACTTCTATTCGCCACTAGATGGCTCTTAACGCTCACCTCGCTTCGCATTTTGACTTCACCATGATTTCGTAGAAAAAGCGTCAAAAACATTTTTTCTTTGTGTTTCCTCCCTGGGGACAAGGACTGGGGGAAAAAAATAGAACAGGGGGTCTACTCTATTTCTACGATAAACGAAATTTCGCATGTTTCCTACCACGGTTCTCTTCGATTATATACCTACAAAATTGCACTCAGTTGAATATTGTTTGAGAATTATAATTAATAATAATATGTAATTAAGAAGAGCGTCGATTTGCTTATAGGGAAACAGAGCTTGTCATTTAAAGCTTAAATCAGTAATCATCAATTATTATTTACATAAAAGCTCAAAATATAGGTAGGTACTTATTGATAAGCCTAGGTACCAATAAGATTCTTACTTACAATTAGAATGCTTAACTTTAAAACAAACAGCACAACACAAAATGTACTAACTGTGACTGAAACATTCATGTGTCGCGATAGCAGTTTTATACAAAGTCATATTCCACAAATCGTGATTGTTTTCATTTCGACAAAAAACATTTGAGATTATCCATAAATAAATGTACTATTTTCTCTCAAATTAACGAGAAAATCGCATACTTACCTATATCGAAGAAAAGAAAAAGTTTTCGTTTCAATCTATTGACCCCGGAAACCCTTTACCCTATCCACTCCATTTTACGGCAATGGTTCTTCCTCATTTTGTTTTACTCTATTGACCCCGGAAACTTATTTGTTTCACTCTATTCACCCCACTTTACGGCTATGGTCTCATTCCATTCGTTCCTCATTCGTTCGCGAAAGTTGTCTATGGAAACGAAATTGAGTATTGTGTGTATATTCGAAAATGAGATAGAGTAGCGACACTTTCGAAATTTCGTTTGATCTTCGTTCGTTGACGAAAGTTCGTTTCGGAGAAATGAGTAGCAGCCATGAAGCAAAATTTGCTTCATGGTAGCAGCCCAGCTATGACCATTATCTAGGAAGGAAACAGAGGACTACATTTGTATGGAAAAACGATCCGTACATTTTATCTTAATTTTGCCAGATAAACATGTCAACAAACGTCAATCGAAAGTTCATAATACCAATTAGGTATACCGATTATTTATCATGAAGTAGGTAGGTACAGTCGACGTCAAAGATATGTATAGGTACTTTTTCGCATCTTACTTCGTTGTAATAGGGCGAAAAATGTATACATATCTTTGACGTCGACTGTACTAAAATACTTATGTTCTGTGATGGGACGACTAGGTCACAATAAAAATGTAGGATAATTTCGTTTGCACATCGCAAGCGATTGGTGGAGGATGGCGCAGCCAGCGAATCGGAACGGGAAGGCGGGACCATGGGAGGAGCCAACGACTAGCTAATGACACAACTTCCCTATCTCTGGATAGTACCTAATACTACTATTACCCTGGTAATACCATTAGGAGTTATTAACGTTGAATTGCATAATAAATTTTTAATTTCGTTAAATATGCCGTTTTGATATAAATTTCGAATACTTATGTGACTTTAATCGGCATTTCGCTATAGTTAACTATTTTATATAGTGAGTTAAAATGTGGGAAGCCGTGTTTAATTTTATAGACGAAGAACGTATTTAAATATTTAAGTTGAAATTCCTTTCTATGACTCCCGAACTAGGTACGCGATCTTATCTATGGCGAAACAAAGTCAAAAATGAGCTGGGAGCTATTTGATAAAAATATGTAGGTACCTACTTATGTTTTTCGTAATTTTTTATACAAATTCGGTAGGTATCCCATTTATCTAACTTTTTATTATGTTGAATCATACTACATGGTATTAACTACGTAATGACAAAATCTATTTTTTTAAATGCCATAACACATGGGTATTTGTAGAGTTAAAGAGTTGGGCTTTTTACATACGACAGGGAAGCCTTCATCTCATCTGCTGATGGTAAATGACAATAAAGACACTTTCACTTCCACCTTCGGGAAAAAAACATCACCTGGACTCCTCAACAAGAGAAACTATCTAACCTCAATTGTTGGAATACGTTATAATTAGGACAAACTTAGATACGACAGTAATTATAGCCAGGCGGATCCAGAAGCTCTACCAACCAAACGGAGCACAAAATCTTCTACACCCATTAGGGGTACGTTTGAAAACGAGTAATATTTTTACTCGGGGGTAGAGTGAATTTCATCCGATAGCGTTCGAGGCCCGAGTGAAACCGACCAATTACTCCGCTCGTATTTCTGAACGCATTAGTGAAGAGTAATTTTCGCCTGACAGGAGTTCTGTGATCTGTGGCTAGGTATACTGATTTCGTTTTTAAGTCGAAGTTAAAAAGTTTACAAAATGTTAAGTAAAGCTTTGTGCAGTTGTAAAATAAAACAAGTTCGCGTTGCAAAACACGAAGTCTTTTTTTCGTTTTTAACTGACAGAACCCGTTTGAAAACTCGTGAAGTGCGAAAATCACTCGCAAGCGTTTGAAAACCAGTTAAACTTCTCTTTCTCGCAATATCCTTTTCTTACCTTAATCCTTTTCTACCCTTCCTTCTTAATCTTTTTCTTTTAAATATAATCCTTTTCTTTTTTACAAAGTGAAAACCTCACGGGTTTTCGAACGGCCCCTAGGAGTCGAACTCCGGACCTAAGGATCAAGACCACGGTGGCGATATTAATCTATTTATAATTATAACTTTGTTAAAAGACAGGAATTTTCTCACTGTTACTTATATCTACATATCAACCACAGATGCAAATCAATATTCAGAGATTGCTGTGTGGATTTATTAAGATTAGCATGATAATTATATCCTATCTTCTATGGTTCTGTTGAAATTTTATTTCAAAAGAAAATTGAATCACCAACCAAACTCTTATAATTCTACAAACCTACCTACCTATTACGTGCATAGTTTACTATGAACCATTAATTCTCCTTGATGATAACAGACGCAAGATGCCTGTTTCAAATCAAGTTATCTAAGCTCCTCCCAGCGATTCCGCCTTTTTGGGTGGGGAAGGGACGGGAACATTCAGTTGTTAAGACGCCTCGGCAGCTGTCAAACACGCTAACCCCTTGTGTACGGTTGGAAAAAGAAAATAAACGAGCGAAATATTAAATTCGTAATTCGAATTTGAAGTGGCATTCATAATTTCGCGGGTGCGATTTAAATTTCGAATACCTTCTACGAGTGAGGTTTTTTTTTCTAGGCAAACGTGATTCGATCATACTTCTTTTGGTTAAAGTCTTTAAGATTTAAGTGAGTGTGATGTGAAGTTTTTAGTGTTTGCGTTTAATTTATAGTGTTTTTGGCTGTACGCAAATATTGTGCATAAAGGTAGGTCTAGGTAATTTCTTAACTTCTTACCTCTCAACTTTAGTATTAAAAAGGATATTAGTTAGGTAGGTTGGGACAAGTAGTGCTAAGGAGTTCAAACGTGTAAGAGAGCCTTTCTGCAAGTCTGCGAGTTTTTTCATTGTTATTGTTGATGGTGGATTCAATCGAATAATTTATCTGAAGAGACACCACTTATGCATATCTGCATCGATATTATGCATTACAAATTGCGTTTATTTAAAATTAGAACATATTCGTTTAGCGGGCGAGCCAATTTATTTAATCCTAGCTGTACCCGAGACTTCGTCCGCGTGGAATAGTAACTCTTAGCAAAAGCCTATGTTATACCTTATTTAATTAGCTATCGATTAGTGAAAGTCCCGTCAAAATCGGTCCAGCCGTTCCGGAGATAGGCGGGAACAAACAGACAGACAAAAATTTTTTAAATTTTATTTTTGTTATTGGTACCCGAAATACATTCATAAATCCATTTAGTAAAAACTTGTTATTTCGACATTACAAACAGACACTTCAATTTTATTTATTTGTATAGATTAAAAAATACTTAAATGAAATAATTATCTTATTTTTGAGTTTCTTTTTTCAATTATTTAAACTTGCACAATTTAGAACATTTTTTACAGAGATTTTGACCAAAGGGCCTATTACCGATCTCATGGTTTTGCAAATGATATCATAATGCAAAACGAAAAATACGATTTCCGGTCAGATTTTTGATCATTTAGTCATTATTTAATGATGACATTGATGACATCATTGAAATTATGCCATAGTGATGATGTCATTGGAGATCGGTAATAGGTACGAAATGCAGCATTTCATGACTTCTTTTTCTCAAATTTATACCATGTCATACTACGATGAAAGATCCATAATTGGCCTGCAGGTACGATTACCGGTTATGCATGAGAGTTAATGAATTATTATTATTAAATTTAAAATCGGCGCCGTACAGATTTCGCTAACTCTCATAGTTTCAGACTTCTTACTGACCCATTTGGATTGATCAGCCTGTATACTCGTTCGATTATAGAAATAATTTCGAAAATCGGCCCACAAATGGCGGAGTAGTCGGTGAACATACCTACATTAAAAAAAATGTAAAACCGGGATATGGGGCATCTGCCCCACATTTCGAAAGAGCCTCATAATTTCAAAACTACTAATTGTGTGCCTCGACTATTTCTTATGAATTTAGCAAGTAAATCTTTAACATCACTTTTATACTTATTTTTGTAGACCTAACTATGACCATTCGTGCAGTAAATAAGTTTTTGTAAACCTATATGTTTTAGGATAGATGCCTGCCTATGTGGATAGATGCCCCGCCGTAAAAATGGTCAGAAGGATAGATGCCTTTGCAATAGGATAGATGCCATATGAAATAGAATAATTTATACATAAATGTGTAATAAAATTATATTAATTATAATAAAATGTTTTATCTGTAACAATTAAACATATGCATTTGTCTAATAAGAAAATTAACAGTTATTTTAACATTTTTAACCTACTAGACATTTAAATTTATCTGAAAATCTGTACCTTAATGAAAAACATAATTTAGGTTGAGCTAGAAAGTGCTTTCAGTTTTCCACATCTTGAGCAATCGTTTCTGAAAAATGAACAAATTTCGTGCAGCCATTTCTGGCATATTATACACTGAATCAAATCCGATTTGGACTTAGTATTTTTGTAGCTGCAAAACATTCAATGCAATACTTTTCGTCTCTGTCTTTAGGGCTTTCTTCTTTGTGTTTACTCTTTTTTTTTCACGGGCAAGTCTTTAGGGCTATGTTGCATGCTTCTTTTAATCTTCTTTATGTTCAAACCTTTAGTTTTCTTTCCTTTGGTTTTGTAGTAATTATTGGGTGAATTGTCTTCATTACGAGTGAACTGTATATAATTTTTATTTTATGTGATTCTCGGTTTTCATTTAAATAATTGTTATTTTTTTAATTATTACTTACTAGAGTAAGATATATTTTTTCGTTTCTTAACTTTTTATCTACACCTCTGCTAGTACTATTATCTATTCTGTGCCTTTGCCTTTAGTTTCTTTATTTGTTTTCTTAGCTTTTCCTCTTTGCTTAGTAGTTTCAGCCTTGTTTGCCTTGTCTAATTTAGATGTTATTTCTTGTTTCTTCCTTTCGGAGGTATCCCTTTTTGCTTGATTTTTTTCTGTTGAATTAAGAATATCTGCTGATTGCTTGGCCCTCTTACCCATGGTCAAAGGAACTTGTGGTATTGGTGATGCTTCAATAATAATTTTTGAAGGTGTTTCTGTATCTTGTATGTCCTCCAAAAATTGTGTGATTGTATCATAACCAATATCAACAACACTAATATTTTTTAAAATCTCAGGATCCAATACAATAAGACTAGGAGATTCTATGTCAAATGGAGTCAGTGTCAGATTTGGGGTGTATTATTGTGATCCGTTCCAGTATTATTTTCTCTAAGCTCGTGTTGTGAATTAATTGAAGATGAAGTCTGAGGTAGGGGGGTTTATGTACTTCGCTGGTCCTTAACAGGCTCACGAGATTCTTTATTTTCTCTTTCACCGTTGTGCTCATATTTGCGATCCAAAAATTATTAACCCTATAAAAAAGTCGTAAGCAATAAAAATAACAAATCATTAAAAAATATATCAAATAATACTCTGTAATATTGTATAGGGATATGGGGGATAGATGCCCCTAAGAGCAACTATACCTCGAAAAACTGGGGCGACTATCCTTTTTGATATGGATAGATGCCCTTTTGTTTTTCAAATAAACTATATAACAAATAGCGATTATTGACACATAGATATGTTGTTAATGTACCAGTGCATTGATATAATAACAATAGAAAAGAATCTCTCATTTTTTTAAAAGTTATGCATCACTAAATACTAACGTTTGAAATTTTGAAGCGTTAATCGCGTTGGCCGCGGAAATAATTGCACATACAAACGAGACGCGTCAGTTTCGCACAAGCAACTTACAGGGACTGAAGTGTACACCGACTGAGCTTTAAGGATAAATTATACATTCTTTGTTACGGAGTTCAGGAAGTCGGGTTTCTGAAAATATGGCATCTATCCCACTGGGGCATCTATCTCGGCTTTACCCTAGATACAGTCGGACATAGAACCTCCTATGTTCGGCCGTATCTATTTTTTTTATGTTGACCTTCCCGATCGATATCCGGTGGGCTTAACCACTATACCACGGAGGCGAGGAGCTTGGCGGCGCATTGGCGCGTGCGCTCAGCGAACGTATGCTAAGGTTAAGCAACGTCGGCTGTGGTCAGTCCTACGATGGGTAACCAAAATACGAAAAATCTCGAGCTCCTCCGTGCTTCGGAAAGCACGTTAAACAGTGGGTCTTGCGCCTGATCTCGCCCCGGTCGTGTCGGCTGACCGTCCCATCGGACTAGGCGAGTGAAGGAACAGAGAGTGCACTTGCGTTTGCGCAGTCACTTGTGCACTATAATGTCTCCTGCGCAGATGGCTAGTCTCTGTTGAGATTAGCCGCCGTGGCTGAATATCGGTTAGGAGGACATTATTATTACCAGAGAGGCGGTTAAAGCCGGTCTTACCTAAGTCTGTCGCCATAATAACAATGTTAATAGCATTGTTGTGTTCCGACAGTTAGAGGTAAGATAGCCAGCTCCTCAGCTGTTGAGGAGTCCAGGTGAAGCCTTCGGCCTTATCGTACCATCAGGCGAGGTGAAGGCCGAGCTTCCCTGTTGTGGATAAAAAAAACCGGCCAAGTGCGAGTCGGACTCGCGCACCGAGGGTTCCGTGCAAACCTGTATTTTTATATGATGTAACTAAAAATTTAGGTACAGTTTTCTCAATTTTTCCTTTATCTGTGCTATTATCACGTTACTTCGTACCAAATTTCAATATTCTGAGTTTACGAGTTGCGATTGTCGAATATTTGCGGAAATTTGCGGCATAAACGGCTGTATCTTTTGATTGCGTTGGCTTAGAAGTTTGATTTTTTCACAGCTGCAAGGGACAGTAGACCTGAGTATTCGATATAACTTTCAGCTTGATACCTCTACGCGTGCCTGAGAAAAAGGTTCTTGACAGACAGACAGACGGACGGACGGACAACAAAGTGATCCTATAAGGGTTCCGTTTTTTCCTTTCGAGGTGCGGAACCCTAAAAACACTTCAAAATGCTGTATTATCGTCTTACGCCCCTAATTATTGATAATTTAGCGTCCCCAAGAGAGCGCAGAGCAAGCACGAGTTTCCAATCAACATTTTACTCACAAATACCGTTACTTTGTGTCCCATCTTTGTCTACGCGCCGCCGCCGCCCCAAACATTTGTTTAACACAACTTAATTGTTTTGATGGCTCGAACGTGTTCGACACGTGTAAACGTTTTGACACTGAGTTTACAGGCGAGACGATTAGGGCGCGGGCACACCAAGAGTTTGGAGAATACGGTTAATTAAATTACATTAGCAGATAACAGTCAACGAACGTTGAGACAATTTTCTTAGCATTCCATGGATTGGTTAATCGCGTTGCAGAGACAGGAGTGCGAGGCAGCGCCTGGTACTTTCGACCCAGATGTAGGTTTAGAGGGCACTCTTAATATGCATGCATTATCGCTCACCTTCACTACCCCTGCTCCTTCTTCTGCCTAACCATATCTGGTAAGGTCCTACAAGTGCCGCTTTAGATATTCTTCGCAATAAAGAATTTAAGTACGGTTGACTGTAACAGGCTATTATCTTATAGTAGGTTATAGAGAGATTTCGCTGGTAGACCTCTCGCTCCCTCTTCAACTGCATAAAGATAATAATATAAATATTATATGTCTTACCAGAGGTAAACTCTGTACCAGGGTCGTCTGCACGGGTACCTTCGTCTTACCTATTTCTGCCGGAAAGCAGCAGTGCTTGCATTACTGAGGCTCAATTCTGCTAATAAGCTATATGGCAGTGAAATTACTGGGTACCGTGATGGGTGGGACTTTACATCTGATGTCACAAGTTGGCAACGTACAATGTAGTTTTTGTGAGGGTTGCAGATTTGCTGCGAATCTCACAAGAGCCACATTTGTTATGGGTGACTGATACCACTTACTAGCAATAAAAAAAAAGATATAATATGAATTTGCAATGTATAATTGTAAGTCTATATATCCTGTGTCAGAACGGGTAGTCTCGGCAATAAATATGTGAAAACAACGATCTTAAAGACTAGATTAAAGCGTGCAGGACCCCTAGGGCGGTCATAGAAGATAGGGTGCATAGGCCCGTGTGCCGCTGAAGTGTCTGCGTCAGAGAGGAGTGGCACATGGCTCATTTTCCCGCTCCCTCTGTGCTGCCTTTTTCTGAGAGAATACATTCTTGCAGGAGACGACAGCCTCCCATTTCCTTCCATCAGCTAGCATCTTTCGAGCGATGTCTCATAGCAAATGACTAGTCCATGTGATGGCAAATGGAGGTGAGACTAAATGCAAAGTTTTTTAAAGAGTGTACCTATTACTTTACAGAATAATCTCATAATAGCTCTTGGATTTATAAATTTAAGACTATGTTCTATAATGACTCTCGGTCTCGGTGTAACCGCATCCTATAACATTTATAAATTTAGACTATGTTCTATATAGTGCTATAATAATATACTAATATTATAAAGAGGAAGAATTTGTTTAATAGAATTAGATAAGCTCTAAATTTAAATCATATAAGAAATTACTTTCCGGGTGTGAAGTTAACAACCTTTTCGGATATTCTTACATTCAACGAAAATTTTTTATTTATCACTAGTTGTGCCCGTTTCGCCATAATAGTTGTCAAAAAAATATTGGAGAGGGCAACCCTTATCATTTCGGGGTATAAAAATAACCTACGACAGGTTATTCGATTATACACCTGGGCTGGTCCCAAGGTCACCAAAATTAGGATCTGATAATGGGATTCTATGAAAATCGAGGGAAACCCTTAACTTTTATAGGTACGAGGTTCAACGTGTTTCATGATTTTTTCCGAAGCTATTTCTATTCCTACACAATTGATATCCAAATAGAAATAATTTATGTTTTATTTTTCAATACGGCCGGGTTCGATTTCCGAACTGAGTACAAGCTTTATTTAAGAGGCTGACCACTCAGAGTTGAGCCCAACGAGCCCCACTTAATTTTTTTTAGTAATACCTACCTGTTAAATATACCGTGGTAAAAAAATATATGTTACTCTTGAAAATATTTTTTAAAGAATATCCATGTCCTCAAAAGAAATTTAAATAAAAATTGTTCGTTAAAAAATGCCAAAGACACCCATCAAAAATAGCTTCCAGAAGAAAATCCGAGTTATTTAACGAAGCTTATTTAATGATTTTTGGGGAATTAACTAGTAACACTTAATTTGATAATATTGATGTTTCATATCTTCAAATAAATTACTGGTTCTTTAAAAAAAAATTATGTTCAATTTCAATAACGCACCGCGCCCGTAATCCAGTACAAATCATGTCTCAAGGTCGTTGGCGTTACTCAGCCTCTTAATCTATGTATGCAGTTTTTCTTATGTCACTAAATGTATGTCATGTCTATGAATGTCACTAAAATCGATGACATGGTTCCTAAGATCTTTGAGACTTGCCCATACTGACCGATTAAAATGTTCCACCCTGTACAAGTTCGTAACTATAACGGTTTTCAGATTTTTTCCTTCACATATGCTATTAGACTGCTTTCAGTTTCAGATTTCAGATTTTGATTCCCCTGTGAAATCGCAAGATTTACGACAATATTTATTTATTCTATTTTATTTTATTTATTTTGTTTTAATGGTATTCTGACTAATATAGTAACAAAATTATACAAAAATAAACTAATTATAGATCTACACAAGTAAAGACAGAGTAATAATTTGGCGCTTAGTTGAACAGACACTAATCATATTATTATCATATTAAGCTTAAGAGAACATAAGATTTACATCAAACAAACAAAGAAAAACACACTAATATTATGTAAAGCTATTATTGTTAATACTTATTCAAACAGTTTGAGCAGTCTACCGCGTGAAGAATTAAAGCATGGATCGAACACATCAATGTCAACCTTTTCACATAACTTATTGCAGTTGCTACCAGCACGTAGAAGAAATGAATTTCTTCTGTAATGAGTATTCGAGCTAGGTTCATAAAATGGTTTAAAACTACGAAGATGCCTTGAGGGGATACTAAATTGTAACAATGAAAGAAGCTCGGGACAATATGCGACATAAACCACAGAACACAGAAGTGTTCTGTGACATAATCGGTCATAATGTTATGATCGCGTTGGTTTACAATTGTGATTTTTTCACAGCTAAAGGAGACCGTAGACCCGAGTATTTGATATAAATTTCAGTTCGATATCACTACGCGTTCCCGAGAAAAAGGGTATTGACCGACAGACGGACTGACAAACAATGCAGTGATCCTATAAGGGTTGCATTTTTTCCATTTGAGGTGCGGAACCCTCAAACATAGTCGAATTGAGAACCTCCTCCTTTTGTGAAGTTGGTAGAAATTTGTATGTTTTAATACCTATTATTTATTTTGTTGCAGCTGGTGATGTCAAGTTATGGCAGCATGTCGCCTTCTGACGAGGGCTGCGACAGATACGAGCCGTCCTATTACTGCCAGCCTTCGCACATAGGTGAGTCATAATGAATAATAATCATCATCATCACCACAGCTCATCTATACGAATATTGTAAAGAAGAAGAAAGATTTGATTGTTTTTTTGTTTGTATTGAATAGGCTTCGAAACTAATGAACCGATTTTGATGAAAGTTGGTATAGGGATAGTTCGAGACCAGGGGAAGGACATAGGGTAATTTTCCTACGGGAAAACAAAAATAACGCGGGAGAAGTCGCGAGCGGAAAGCTAGTATATAGTATATATGTTCCCGCCGAGGGGCTCAAGGCTACCGTAAGTTAGGGTGTTCATGTTCAGGCTTTAGTCAACCAAACTGGCCCAGTGCGGATTGGTCGACTTCACATACACCTTTGAATTTCTTCGCAGATGTATGCAGGTTGCCTCACGATGTTTTCCTTCACCGTAGGTGCGTCGGCAAATGTACATATGAAATTCAAAAATAATTAAAAGTTAACAATATTATTAGAATACAGACCACTTTAGATTTTTTTATTGATGTCGGTGCGGAATTTTTAAGACTTTCTAGGAGATCACCGTTTGACATCGTCTTCAGTATAGAAATATAATGTTTTCTGTAGTATTATACCTACGAGTATTATTTTAAACTTTTTAAATGTTTTTGAAGTCGGTTTTTATTTTTTGTATTTTTTTATTTTCATTTTTTTAGTAAATTTAATACCAGCTCCCCGAAATGACTTGAAAAAATACGACAAAGGGTCAATACTTCCTTCATCAACCCGGTTCATGACTCATCATCACAGCTCATATACGTCCCCACAGAGGGGCACGAGCCATCCCTGACTAGTTAGGGCGATTAGGCCTTAGTCAAACCACGCTGGCTGGCCCAGTGCGGATTGGTTGACTTCACATACACCTTTGAATTACTTCGCAGGTGTATGCAGGTTTCCTCACGATGTTTTCCTTCACCGTAGGAGCGTCAGATAATGATTGTTTCATGACTTCCAGACGTACGTAAATACCTGAACAGCTTCGGAAGAAACGTAAACACGTCGGACGTACCTGTAAAATGTATGAGTTTCCCTCGATTTTTCTGGGATTCCATCATCAGAACCTGACTTTGGTGACCTTGGGACCACCCCAGGAGTATACTTTATCTAATACTTACAAAAATAATTTTGGAAATCGCGTAATCGGAGTAATCGCGTAACATACACACAAAACACGTTGGACATACCTATGAAATTTAAGGGTTTTTCTCGATTTTCATGGGATCTCATCATCAAATCTTGACTTTAGTGACCTTGGGACCATCCCAGGAGTATACTCTATGGAATACGAAAAGAATTTTGGAAATCGGTCCACAATTAGCGGCGTAATCGCGTTACATACACAAAAAAAAACATACGGTTCGAATTGAACCTCCTCCTTTTTTGAAGTCGGTTAAAAACATAACATATTATTATTTATTATTATATATTAGTTATTACGTTATTTTATCAACAATGCAATAACTAATTCCACATTAAATAGAAACAAGAATATCAGTCCAGTTTTAATAAAATTATAATTCTGAAAAAAGATTTGTTTAAATTTTAGAAATTAAATTCAATTAAGTATAAAAAAACAAACTTTTTTAAATACTGGCTTCTAGTACTCGTCAATATGAATCAAACGAGCCCATACTTGATGGGGTTGTGTCGTTTTATTGCGGAGTTCCTATGGCCACCTTCCAGCTCCAGCATTAGAGCAGCTCCAAATCATATAATTATTATAATATTGCATTGTCATGCGATATACTTACATATGCACGCAAAAGGAGACTGGCGGGTTTCTTAGGAGTATTCTGCCGAAAGCTTTTAACGTCTCATCAAAGCTCCATCTATAAAACAAATGAAAATAGTTAAATATTTTGTCAAAAACTTCGAGAAAATTAGTTTTTATAGTGTGTATATGTATTCTTTATTGTACACAAATTGTCATACATTTTTTATATACGTGAGTAATGTACAAGGGCGAGCTTATCTCTTTGAGAGATCTCTACCAGCCAACCCTAGTAGGTGTAGGAGAGGTTATAAATTAGAGTGTATTTAATGTTGACAAATAAGTTTGGTATGGTTTAATTCACGAATTTGTCTTATAATTAACAGTAACTTATAAAAAATCGGTTTGTATAAAAGACATAAATACCTATTTTAGAACCACAATAGGAAATACACCCACACATGTTTATGAAAATTAAATCGATCGCACAAACGCAAATTACCACAGACAGACGAGTAATAATGTTCATTTGTTGACATTCTGATCAAACACCGTATAAGTGTTGTCGCACTTAATAAATTAATTGATACAACGATCTACCAAATTTTATACTTAAATCTTTTAAAAACATTGAACTAAAGCCCTTCCTTAGTTCTAAGATAAGGCTTAACCTTTGCAAAAGTCTAGTGCTGTCTCAGGTCGCATATTGTAATCAAGTTTAAGGACCATGTCTACTTAAAAAAACGGCAAAAGCAATTCAAAGATTACAAAACTCTTGTATGCGATATTGTTTCAATATTCCAAAACGTCACCATATAACACCCTATCTAGTTCATGAAAATATTTTAAATATGGAAAATACACGTACCTTACACTATTGCACCTTGATCCAGACCCTACTTAAAACAAAGGTTCCTAATTAGCTTATGAAAAAATTGTCCTCAAAAAATTTGCATCTTGCCTGCGAGAACGAGGCCTTATGCTTGCTCGACCAGTATTCACAAAACACAGTGCAATGGGTTGTTTTAAATTCGCCGTATGACTTACCACCTCTTGTACGAGTTAGTGCACATCAATTATGCAAAACTTTTCGTAGAAAAGTATTGCACTGGCTGTTTTTAAAGCAATCCACTGATGCACTGTCAATGGGCTATGTTTTGTAACGCTAGCTGATTAAGTCTATTCTCTTTTATTTGTGGATGTTCTGCCATATATATTTTTATCTACAGTCATGTTCTAATTCTAATATTAAGAACTCAACACTAATATTTTAAAGGCATAACTTAAAGCCCTTGGCCTTTTACAAATTACATTATAATACAGGTTCGCCATACAAAACCAGTACTTTAATGTAACTCGAATTCCAATAAAATACAGTTCAATTGACGAAGCCCGACCAAGGAGGTTTTGTCACAATTTTCTTTTGTCTATGGCGGCGCGTGCAACAGCGCATGCGCGGTAGAATGTTGGTGTTGGCGCCATTTCTCTGAATTTTGCATTCATTATTTTGCTGTTATTGGTTAAAATAATAAATAATATAAATGTATGTAGTTTTAGATTCCTGTATTAGTTTCACAATTGCACTGTTCAAAATGCAAATAATTATTAGAATAAATGAGTTTAATTTTGTGTCTTTTATTTAATTTAGGTAACCACTGATTGCATGAGTGTAGATAAAGTAGTGTATGGAATTGCACATAATTAGGTCTTAAACACTCGTGTGGTACTTACTATTAAAATTCTCGGCAAGCCTCGAATTTTAAACATACATTAGTGTTTTAAGACCCCCTATTATGTGACTATTTCATAAACTACTATTTTGTTGTACCTTATTTATTAATAAACATATAACTTTTAAAGGACAGACCAGAACAGAATATCAGCAGCTGTTAGCCTAGGCGGCAGCATATGCTGAGTCTTGGACCTTTTTACCATTATTGTATATTCCGCTTATTCAATTTTGATTTGTGCATGGTAAATAAATGAATTTATTATTATTATTAATTTCAGATAAAATATGAATAAATCTACAGTAAATAAATTAAGCATTATGATCAATAATTTGTGAATGTATTATTTTCTTTGTAAAGCTGGTTAATTTGTCAAAATCGAGTCCTAAAATGTATCGATCAAATTCATTGAGAAGGATTTTTTTCTTGAGTTTGCGAAGTTCTGTAAAGGTGTTTGTTACTTTAATAAAATTTTCGAAAAATATACATATTGTTCATAAAAGTCTCAATCTTGTAGGACTGGCAGAAACCCGCCAGTCTTCTATCAGCTCAATGGGAAACCGGGAAGAGGCTCAGATTTCATTGCAGACACCGGGACAGGTGAAAGTAAATAAAAACTTGTAATATTTGTGTAAAGTTTTGTTTGAATCGTTCCGATTCACAAGTCAAATACGTACTTAATTGAACAAATATTTTTCAGAATTATAAACAATAGGGATGATGACTGAATTCTAATTTTCACGTCTCGCCATAAAATATTAAAATACCGTAGAAAAAGATACACTCCTGTGAAATTAGAATTAAAATCGGCTTAGAAATACATTGGATACAAGCATTTTAAGTTGTTAATTTGGAAGCGATTAGACAGAGAGATCCGACCACAACCGTGACGTCATTGTTTAGTACGGCCACATAAACTCCATGTAAATTGCCGTTTTGCTAGAAAGAGATAGAGAAAAATCTTTAATACTTACCTTATATGTTGGTTGTTTTTTTAGTTATTCGAAAACCGATTTTTTCTTTCAGTTTATTAAATGAATGAGCTTCTATTGAAGCAAAAAAAATTTTTTTTGTCATCTAGCCTATTATTATATTTAACTTTTTCTTGTCGCTATTTAAAACATATGATACACTGAGGAGCTGGCTAACTGAGGATCTTACATCTAACTGTCGCAACACAACAATGCCATTAACATTGTTATTATGGCCACAAACTTGGGTATCACGGTGGTAGCTTAGCCAGGCGGGCTCAGAAGCTCAGAAACTGAGCAGAAAAACTTCTGCCCCGCGGGGAATCGAACCCGGGAACTCCAGAATAATACCGGATGGACACAACCACTAAACCACGGAGGCGGTTATTATGCAAGTTATTATGCTATTTATCCGTCTATACAAGTTTATGTTTTAGTTACTAAAAAAATTGTGTGTGCTTTTTCAGACAAGCAACATGCACTATGGGACCATTTTTGAAATCGCAAATGTTCAACATTCACAGAACCTAGATGTATGGAACAGCTGATTTTTTTTGCGATTTCAAAGTTGATCCCATAGTGAAAGTTTTTCAGTTTGCTTGTCTAAGAAAGCACACATAATTTTTTTTTGTAACTAAAAAATAACCTTGTATATCAATTGTATTTGCTACTTTGATCTGTCTGTGCTTTTGTGGAATAAATGTCTTTTTTTTTCTCTTTATTTGGGACAAACAAACAGCTATACAATAACAGTATTATACAAACAGACCTTACACACTAATTTTGGTAATTGTAAAGCCAGCACCGTTATCCACAATGTACTAAGAGTTATGATAGAAAAGACAAACATCAATGAATTAACAATTTACAGAACAAACAAATTGACCCAACTCAACTACACATTACATAGAAACCATTCACTAATCGGTAATAATTTGAAATATTTATTTGTATTATTCATATTAATGAATGATATATTTTTTTGTATTCTAGGACTTTGTGTGCAACCTTTTAATAATATTAGTCTTGAAATTGAAATTGAATTGTCTGCAGGTAGTCCAATGGATGGCGCGGTGTACTGGCCGGCGAGCAACGGGGAAGGGCACGAGTTCGACTCCCAGGACATGTACCACGACAACTCTCACTACATCAGCAGAAACTATGGTAAGTGTTTATATATTAAAGAAAGAAGAAGTAGATATAAAAATTAACAATACAATGCAAAAAACATACGCACGGTGTTGACGCCTTGACCATTCAGCCACCGAGTTCTTACCAGCCCCGACGAAATTTGAGCTGTATTAATTTCTGAAAGTCAAAGTTGTCTTTATTCACTGTTAATAACTGCGCCATCATCATCATCACAATAGGGAATATGCATGATTTTTTTTTATTTCATAAATTAATCATTTACATCTTTATAACGTAGAAAAAAATATAAATAGGCTTGATAATGGTAAAATTATTTTTCAAAGTGAAATTTAAAACATTGAATAAATTTGAGTCGTTCAAACGTCACCATTTTGCGCGCGCTTTTGACGACGTCATTGTGTCACGTGTTTTTTAGGGTTCCGTAGCCAAATGGCAAGAAACGGAACCCTTATAGATTCGTCATGTCTGTCTGTGTGTCTGTCTGTCTCTCTGTCCGTCCTTATGTCACAGCCACTTTTCTCCGAAACTATAAGAACTACACTGTTGAAACTTGGTAAGTACCTAGATGTATTCTGTGAACCGAATAAATTAAGATTTTCACACAAAAATAGAAATAAAACAAAAAATTTTGCGGGTTCTCCATACATAGAACTGAAACCCAAAATTTTTTTTTCATCACACCCATATCTATGGATAGGTCTTCAAAAATTATATTGAGGTTTTTTTCTAAACCGAATAGTTTGCGCGAGAGACACTTCCAAAGCGGTAAAATGTGTGCCCCCCCCCCCCCCTGTAACTTCTAAAATAAGCGAATGATAAAACAAAAAAAAAATATATGATGTACATACATTACCATGTAAACTTCCACCGAAAATTGGTTTGAACGAGATCTAGTAAGTAGTTTTTTAATACTTACGTCATAAATAGTACGGAACCCTTCATGGGCGAGACCGACTCGCATTTGGCCGGTTTTTTTACTTTAATTATTATACAAGTCATGGAAGAAGTCAAAAAACCCTCTTACAAGTATTGTATGGTACTTACCGTGGTGCAAAAATACTATTATTAGTCCACCCGATATAGTTATTTTTTTGTATTCCACGCAATGCGAAAGTAGGTACGAAAAAAATAGTGTAACATGATGAGAAGTGATAATGCATCTCCATTATCGGTTATATTTTGTTGTGAAGATCATTTTAACGTAAGTATGCTATATTTATAAACAGGGGGTCTGCTCTATTTCTACGAAAAACGAAGGGATAGCGGACACTAAAAAAAACAACTCGAAAACATAAACTACATACTTAAAATGGAACTTCTATTCACCTTCTATTTTATACAAACTCGAATTCCAAGAAATCGTGATTGTTTTCATTTTGGAAAAAAATATTTGGATTATCCATAAATAATTTACTATTTTCTAACAAATTAACGAGAAAATCGCATATAATATCGAAGAAAGGAAAAGTTTTCGTTTCACTCTTTTGACCCCGAAAACCCTTTACCCTATCCACCCCATTTTACGGCAATGATCTCACTCCATGGTTGCTCATATTTTGTTTCACTCTATTGACCCCGGAAACTTATTTGTTTCACTCTATTTATCCAACTCAACGGCAATTCCATTCGTTCTTCGTTCGTTCACGAAAGTTCTCTATGGAAACGAAATTATTGTGTGTATTCGAAAATGAAATAGAGTAGCGACACTTTAGAAATTTCTTTTGATCTTCGTTCGTTGACGAAAGTTCGCTTCGGAGAAACAGTAGCAGCCCAGCTTAGTGTGAATTAGCACTATTAACCAGTAGAAGATTCGGTAATTTTTGTTACGTATACTATCTTTCACCTGACGCTGGCACAATTAACAAATTGCCATAAAAGGGGATCAAAAAAAAAAAGATTCGGTCTAAAACTAACCTAGCTTAGCTTACAAAAGTTAATTAAAAATTTCTCTAAAGAGATATCTAATATTTACAAAAAGTATATAAACATTCATAGTGAGCTTCAATAATATAATATTACGTGTAAATTATAATGATATAGACGTAAATTAGGAGTTTAGGTACAATTTTAATAACAAATGGTTATGTATAGGTTATGTTTTGTTGTTGGTATTATTTAAACATTTGTGCATAAAAATCTATGTTATGGACTAAAATATACCATTTAGCATAATAATTACTTTGCAGCTTTCACTCCTTTGATCTCTGCGCTCGTAAAATCGACATTTGATGCAAAATTTTCTGACATCATAAAAGCGTCTATTTTCGGTAGATTATCTGATTGTGCTTTGACAAAACCAGTTTCTATCATCGTCCTAAATTGACCACAAATATACCGGGTGTAACAGAATACCGCAATAATATTTAAGGTTGTTGATTAACAAAAAAAATGTTTTATGACTATTCTTTGTATTTTTATTATATGCCTACTTTCGATTTAATACTCTTAACAGTTCAGCGTATTGAATCGAAAGTAGGCATATAATAAAAATACAAAGAATAGTCATAAAACATTTTTTTTGTTAATCAACAACCTTAAATATTATTGCGTTGAGAGCTACAAAGACCTACGCCCAATCAGTATTTTGCCTGTACTTTCCAAAATATTAGAAAGGGTGGTTTGCGACCAATTCTCAAAATATCTGGAGGAAAATAATCTCCTACCAGCCATGCAGTCGGGTTTTCGTGGTAAACATGGAACCGCAACAGCATTGGCAAAGGTCACAGATGATGTTATCACGGCAGCTGACAACGGAAAGGGGTCTATTTTTGTGCTTTTAGACTTTTCTCGGGCGTTCGACTGTCTTAATCCTGAGTTGTTAATAACTAAAATGGCCCACTATGGAGTATCTAGGGAATCATGTAAGTGGTTTCAATCTTTTCTTGATAATAGAACACAGTATGTGGAACTTCAAACAGATCAGGGGCTACTGGTGCAATCTCAAGTAAGTGCAGTCGATCGGGGTACGCCCCAAGGCTCGATTTTAAGTCCCCTGTTGTTTGTCCTATATACTGCTGACCTCGTAAAAAGACTGAAGCATTGTAAGGCTCATTTATATGCTGATGACACTCAACTTTACCACTCTTTTCCACTACAAGATTTACAAACATCAATAAGTTGTATAAATGAAGACTTGGACGCCGTATCGAAATGGTCGACTAAAAATAACTTAGTTCTCAACCCATCCAAATCACAATTCATCGTCATGGGGAGCAAATGGCAGTGCAGGAAAATTATTGAAAAAAATCCGCGTATTAACATCCATGGGGAACCTATCACCAGAGTGGAGCACGCCAAAAATCTCGTATTGACAATTGATGGAGAAATGCGATACAAGGAATACATTAACACCAAAACTAGAAATGCTTTCTACCGACTAAAGGTGCTTTATAGTTTACGAAAATATTTATCTGAAGATGTTCGAAAGGTCCTTACAGAGTCTCTTATTCTATCACAATTTAACTATTGTGATATTGTGTATGGACCAAGATTACTAGAGCAAACAAAGAAATCTGTACAGCGGGTACAAAACGCGTGTATGCGCTTTTGTTATGACATACCAAAAAGAGCTCACATATCACCATATCTGAACGCTAAACAAATCCTGAACATGACAAATCGGCGACTTTTACATTTAGCATTTGCAACGCGGAAAATTGTGGAATTCAGAAGACCAGAATATCTCTATGAGAAACTAGAATGGGTCAAAGATTCGTACACAAAGTCACTCAGATCCCACAGAGAAACCAGTCTAGTAGTAGCAAAACACAAAACTCAGCTGTTCAAAGGGGGGTTCAAGTTTGCTGCAAGCAAAGTATGGAACGATTTGCCTCCTCCGCTGCGGGAACATATGTCCTTGTATAGGTACAAAAAACTAGTTCATTCTCACCTGTTAGACAGACAAAAAGCTTCAGTAAATATTGTATACACCCCACACTAAAACAACAGGTAAACACAGAAATACTGATCTTATATCACATTTATACGCCCTGTATTGTTACATGGTCGTCAAGGCTGACCTCAAAGCAAAAGTTGAGCTCAACTTCCACTACAATATTGGATGTCCATATCATATCCCATTCACACCATAATAACCAATTGATTTTCTCCCTAATACATTTAATTTATACATATTTATATGCATGATTTTAATACAAATGGGAGCCCTTGCTGCAGATATTTGCATCCGTGACTTTGTATTTCCTTAAAAAAGCAAAGCTATATTAGTTATATATATTTTATGTATCATATGTCTGTATGTATATATATATGTATATTAATCAATTTAGTACCTAAGTATATATATATGTATTATCAGTAATGTTACAAATAGATAATTTGTCACATTACTAATAATACCGCAACTGTCACACTCTAAAGTGTACCTACCTTACCAACTGCCTCCTCCTTACCGAGTAGAACTTACTACTGTATGTACGGGGCCAATCTGAAAACCAGCGCTGGGCTGTGCCCAGCATTTTGCTGAGATTGGTGCCCATTGCCTTTATATTTATTATAAGTATATTGATATTTTTTGTGTAAATTATTACTTACCTACTACTATTTTCGCTACTGATGTATCTTAATTAATTAAGGCAATAAAGCTTATCATTTATCATTTATCACCCGGTATATTCACAAGTAATCACACCGGAAAACAGTTTTAAACAATAGGCTAGTTGACCCTTTTTTAAAGTAGGGCTTAAAATGTTCATAATTGTTGTATTAGACCATAGCACATGAATATTATTTTTTTCGATGGCTAAAAAGTGCAAAAAATCTATTTTAAATTAAGATTTTCAATTTTGGACCGAAAACACGGTCAGCCATGATAGTCTGTTCATTATCTGTGGCAATGACGTCAGTCTTATAGTAAACAAAGCACGGGGGCGAAATAACCTCACAAAAACAATGCTTTCTATTAAATATCACAAAATATAGTAAAACTGTATATGGAACGGGACAATAGAACAGTAATATAGAAATACCTCTTCAAAGACTCTAGGAAATCTGTGGATTAGACGTACCCAGTGATATAGACATGCGAAATATTTGCTTAACACTCGCTTAAAGAAATCCTGTAACTATCTACTGAAACTCAAATGTATTTTTGCGAAAATCACATTAATGTAAGTACTATAACTGAATAACTCAATCTGTGTAGGTACTTCAGTTTCAACTTAAACAAAATAGAAGTTTTTAGGTTGTATGTAAAATCAAATCTGTATGTAAATTAATTAAATTTTTATCTTTCAGTTAGAATGAAAACTGACTGCAGCCGACCAACCAAATTTTAACTTGACCAGAAAACTGAGAGAAAACGACCATTTACGCCTTTTTGATTTAATCTAAGTTATACACTGACACTAGATGATGTTTCAAGGAAAAGAATATGTACTTATGTCCAATTGAATAATGATGTAATTGAATATTAATTAAAAAGTATGTAATACAAACAAAAATATCAAAGTTTCATAATGAATATATTTATCTAAACAACAATAATATAAAGCAGTGCATGGTTCACATTTTGATGTTGTGGCTGAACAACATCAAAATATGACCCGTCAACTAGAACAACATTATGTCAACAAAATAACTCAAGTATTCATATACCAAAGCACCATAGAAGTAAATAGGTCCAGTTTGGTAAAACTGAAAGATGTTATATCTTCACTGATTAAACCTGCTGGCCACCATGGCTGGTAAATTTCAGAACAGCTTAAGCAAGAATATGCAAGTTATCCATTTTAAAGCCGTATACAAATATATTAAATGTGATTGCTGTGTTGTCAGCCTGTGCTCTTCTTAATTTACAAGACCCTTCTTATTAAATAAATAATATAAAGAAATTTTTTTTCTTTACTTTATACATAACTAACATCTAAAGATGACATAATAAATTTTTGTACTACATTAGTCATTATGTTATTCACAAAAAAAAATGTTCTATGTTTATTTGACAATAATGACTTGTAAAGGTTTAAGTTGAATCAAAATATTTTAATTTGAAATGCATGTGTTTTATTTTTCTGTTACACCTTAAAAGATTTATAATATTTTATAGGTTTGTTGCTCATTTTTATCATTGTTACTCAAATATAGTATATGTTCCAAAAGTACAAATAGGTTGAATAGAGTTAGATCAAATTTATTAATTTGTATATATTGCCTTAAGGTCGCAGGTAATAAAAGTCAAAATAATAGTAAAGTGATTTATTATGAAGTAATACTTTCATATAATTTAGGAAAAATGTAGTATAGTTTCCAAAATGACACTATTTGATCAATAAGTTTTTTGACATTCAGATTGTTAGAACAAATACCTATTATAGCTAATATTGTCACCTTTTGAGTGTTTTCAAAATGACATACTGCTAGCAACACAAAAGTATATAAGTTTTGTTTGCTTTAGCACAAAACATCTGCATCTATACTTGAGTTAAGCGTACTGTTCACAGTTTTCCGTCTTTGATAATTAACATTATCTTCAGTAAAAGAGCATGACAATTTTGTATTAATCTAATTTTATGGATACCGTTTGTTGAATAGACTATTACAGGGTATTAATCAGAAATGAGGTCACATTTTGCAAATTTCAACCCAAATCTTCATCTTTCAACTTTTATCCACATTTCATTATACTCGTAGGTGTCTGCAAGATTTCCCACCAAAAATTTTCCCAACAAAAGAACCATCATGTGTTATGCACTGGCTGACTTTATAGCACATGGAAGCTGTTATTGTTTATAACGAAGCTCGAACTAAAGAGCACTTCTGTATTGATGATTCGTGGTTTAGTTTTCTATGCACTTTATTCTTTCTTCATTGAAGAGGTCTTTTATTTTTTAAGAAATATGTCACAATCTGTGTCTGTGAATGTATATATATTTTTCCTCCCAGTAATTTTCTTCATGCTTGACAAATGAACAACTGCAAATCTTTCTCTTTTTATGTTCATTTACAAATTCTTGCAGTACTACACTGGTATTTGACACATGATCCTGATGTTTTCTTTTCAACATTTCTCTTGAAGTAAATATTTTTAGTGTTTATTTGACTTTTGAGAGATAGAATTCTATCCAATAGCATTCAACTGCTGTACAAAATAGCTCCTCACTGTGATGGTGCAACCACACCAAAAATGCATGTTTGCAACTCTCTTCTGCCGCGTGACAATCTTGACAAGTACACTTGTAACCGTTCTTCATTATAACAGTATTGAAACTGTACTTATATTGTTTAGAGCGATACACAAAGAATCTCCTGACCATCAATCTGTCTATTTTCGGAAGATTTGTACTATCTGCTCTCACAAATCCAACATCAATGGTTGATTTTGCTATTAATACAAATAATTTACGATATTTACAAATATAATAACGGAGACTTGGACGATTTTTTGCCAGTTTTAGGAAAGAATAGTGCAAATCGACGAGTTGTTGAATCAAATTTGATATTTCTTTGTTTACTATATGATTGACGTCACGGCCCTGACCACAGGATATCAAAGCGTTTACGGCGTGAGATAAAAAAAGATTATTTCTAGCATTTTCAAATTAAAATTTTACAGCAATCATTCATTGTTATTTATTAAAATCGGTATATTGTGGAACCTTATGCCAAATACTGTTAGAAATAAACAATATTTTAATAAATTTTGATATGAGTCAACTACCCTATTGTTCTCACAAACACTACTAACACAGAATGAATATCGACACCGATAAATCCAGTGACGTGACCATTGACTTCACACTCCGTTTCGACCAATAGTGACACGTTTTGCAAGTTTGAATTTCCCTCCCCTATTTTTCACTTGTTAGTCAATATTTCCTGAGCTTAAATAATTACTAATTAAAAAAATACCTTTTAAGTATAATGTAAAGGCAATAAAGATTCCAAAAAGATATATTTGAGACAAATTTAAATTTTATGCATATTCCCTATTCATAATACGTCCCCACCGAGGGGTTTGAGCCTACCATAGGTTAATATGCCTTCAACCACGCCGGCCCAGTGCTTGCATTGGTCGACTTCACATAACTACCGCTGGCCCAGTGCTTGCATTGGTCGACTTCACATAACTACCGCTGGCCCAGTGCTTGCATTGGTCGACTTCACATAACTACCGCTGGCCCAGTGCTTGCATTGGTCGACTTCACATAACTACCGCTGGCCCAGTGCTTGCATTGGTCGACTTCACATAACACCTTTGAATTTCTTCGCAGATGTATGCAGGTTGCCTCACGATATTTTTCTTCGCCGTAGGAGCATCAGAGAAATGTACATATTATGAAATTCGAAAAACGAAAAACACATTGGTACATCGTGTTCTCGAACCCCGGACCTCTCGATTGGAAGGCAAGTGCTGAGTCCACAACGCCACCGACGCTCCATAGCTGCGTATAAAAAACAATTTAGAGTTCTTTATTTCTTTACCTCTTTTAGCTGTTAAAAAATCATACTTGTAGTAAGTCTATATCATCAATAGATATGCCCAATAAAATTGTGTCGCATATAATGCGATTTCTGAAATTTGACAAGAAACAAGGTCTCGAAACACTTGGGCCATGGGGACAGAGAGCCCATAGATTATATAAGGATCTGTCGGCACGTCTGGTCGAGGCAACACGTGACCAAAATGCTGGCTTTTATTTTGGGCAAAGAATAAGCTTTGCCATACAACGTGGCAATGCTGCCAGCATTTTGGGAACGTTACCCATCGGCAACGGTCTCTTAGATTAATTTTGTACATTAAATATATTTATTAGGGTAGTTTATTGTTTTTTATTATTTATTTAACATAAGAGAAAGCGGGCTAAAGCAGAAGTATGTATAATAAAATTTACAGGTCTTATTGCATATTGTATATAGAACTTTGCATTTTCTTTAAAAAAGCAAAAAATGATGAATAAAATCAATAAAGAAATTTCATCTCGGGCGGGATTTGAAGCCGCGTGTCCAACATACCGTGTTGACGCCTAGACCTCTCGGCCACCGAGCTCTGACCAGCCCCGACGAAATCTATTGATTTCTTTTTTGAACTTTGTTAAACCAAAGTACTCTTTATTCACTGTTAATTAACTGCGTATATCAACATCCAATCTAGAAATCTTTGCAGATTTCTTGAAAACTGGTTAAGAATAAAGCAGACATAAATTTTATATAGATTTTTGCATTTTCTTTCAAAAATGCTAAATAAATTGAAAAAAATGATGAATACAATCAGGACAGGTAAAATTTTGTTACGGGCGGGATATTATCTTCAACATAGGTACCTCTCATTCTGGCAAACCATATTCTGGCAAATAAACAATTATTATTGTTAAAAACTTCTTTTGCTTATTATTTTTTATCTTTACGACGCTTTTACTACCTGGAGTGACCCACAACAGTTTAAGACCACGATTATATTATATTCTAGGGTTTTCTGTGCCCTAAATAGAATCCTGGCTACACTCTTGCACAAATATAAAACTACTAGCTGTGCCCGCGACTTCGTTCGCGTGGATTTAATATATTTCCCCGTTTTTGCAACATTTTTCATTGATGCTCTGCTCCTATTGGTCGTGGCGTGATGTTATATAGCCTATAGCCTTCCTCAATAAATGTTCTATCCAACACAAAAAGAATTTTCCAATTTGAATCAGTAGTTCCTGAATCAAATTAAAGCGCGTTCAACCAAAAAAAACAAACAAACTCTTAGTACATATTTACTGTTGTTTCAGGCTACGAAGAAATGCAGATGGTCGGCAACGAACCCTACGAAGTCTACCACTCCATGCACCACTACCCTCAGAATAATGGTGGTAAGACACCCGTTCAATCATTTTCATTGACCTACGCTGTTGGCCGCAGGTAGCCTTTGACAGCTCACTTTAATTATTTGGAGGAAGGCGAGAACTTTGGTGAGTCCCCAAGCCATGTTGGTGAACTAGTCCAGTCCCCCTAGGATGACCTCCAAAGAACTGACAAAATATAATATCTTTGCCTGACGATGATGTATCGAAACCGGTCGCAATAATTTAAATATAATAAAGATTCAAGTGGAACTTGTGAAATTAGTGTTTTAATAACAAGATATAATATCTTTTTATTGTATTTTAACAATTCACAGCGATAATAGTACCTACATTACGATATAAGTGCGTTATGGTGGTTTTAAGTCACGAGGCGGAATTTTGAGCCGAAGGCGAGGGCGTAATCGTAATAAAGCCTAGTGTGTATAACCAATTTAGGTACGTATATCGTACGACGTTTTTCAACACACTTGTGAGGAAATATACCTACCCAATAAACTGATATTTTTGACAAAATAACACAAATTGTTGTAAAATTATAGACAAAACTAAATAATGGTATGAAAATATACGTTTAGTTATTATATTTTAAGTAATAGAGTTTATTTATTAATAAAAATCCGTACTGTTTTTAAGACAAACACTTTGCTGATTTAATTTCATTTTACCCTATAGATTTTTCGACAGATAAAATATCCACATTCCTATGATAAATCAATATAGTTCATTGATGACTTTTATATTACCTCTAGCTTTATGAAAAGTAATACTATAACGCAAATAGTCCAGTTGGCTGTTATACATCTATAACCGCACTATTTTATTTTACGCACGTGTTTTATGAGCTGCTTTATGTATCTAAAACCAGTGAAATTAGATCCACTTTATGAGCAGGTGTGTTGAAAACCACTTTATCATAATTTGGTGGTCATGCTACGGGGGCAGGTGGATTTCTAACTGACAGCCATCACATTCATGTGACTCTGTACCAGAGTCATCTGCATCTCTTTATCTTATCTAATTCCGCCGTCAAGCAGTGGTGCTTGCATCGCTGTGTTCCGGCACATTGACGTGTGCGCTCTAGATGACATGTCCATTGCTACCATAGTCTAGTAGTTGAGACCACCCGGCCAGGCGTCCGTCACTCACTACCCACGGCGACCCTAGGCTCTCGGGACCCTACTCATTTCGAACATTAGATAGTATGAAGAAAGAATGTCAACTTAATTTTTTTTCGTCTTTGTCATCATGGGGAAATCGTCAGAATACAGAATATTCTAACTTATTTAGTCCCGAGACAATACTTCGAGGGACTAAATAAGTCTTTAACCCGAGGTAAACACTGTGCTTTTCATTACGAATACAAGGAAAGTAAAAATAAAACAATGAATTAGCTAAAGAAAAAACGTGTAAATTTTATTTTATATAAATGTACAACTTCTGCTTTAGCCCGCTTTCTCTTGTAAAATCAGGTGTTAACTCCATACCTGAATCAGATGAATTCATTGTGTTAATTATTAACACAAAGTTATACAAATATATAAATATAATTAACAGTTAATACAAATATCTGCAATACGGAAGTATTAACAAACAAAACTTTAGGTCCTACAAATGGAAAAAACAAATGAAGATCGCATTGCCGCTTTCCCGCTTATTTTGTTTGTTTTTTTCTGTGACCGGCCATGGACCGGCCAGATATTCATACATTATTTTTTATTTTCATAATTTAAAAAAGGTAAATATTTTGCCCAAATCTATGTTATTTTAAAGAAATAGTTGAAAATAAATTATAATAAAGTCATATAAAAAATACATTCTTTAAATACTTAACATTATGTTATTTCAATTTTACACCACGCTGTAATTGAGTGGCTGTATAGAAAGTCGGAAAATGGTTCAATAAAAATATGAAAAAAGAACTAGTTTCTTTTTTAAATTTGACAGCAGCTGTCAGTTGAAAGTGATTCTCCCTAGGGCTGAAAAGTATTACATTCAACCCGCTCCTCAGGCAACTTCAGACCTACTTTCAGAGTATGAGTAATGAAAAATATATTTTTGTGATTTTCAAGTTATTATGCACAAAATAATAAAAAATTGAACCGCGCTCGAGAATCCCAAGGGATGAATTTTCTACAACTTTGTGACCTCCTCATTTCCTTACGTCACGCCCAAACGTCAGATTATAGAAATACACACTTTTCAGCATGCAATTAATTTAAAACATAAAACCTTAATCTGAGTATTTCACGGTTTCGATTTTTTTTTATTAATCTGATTGGCGGTCCTACAAAAACGCCCCTCTGTAAGGGCTGAGATTTGGTAGAGATAATCTCTAAGATGCAAGGTATACATCATACATTAAGCTGATGCGCCCGAATGGCTTTAAAAATCCCCTCTTGGGCTCCGCTATACTACCTACGTGCTTGCCCGCGGCCAGGGGCGCCCGTGAAAAAACACGCCGTGGGAAGCCACGCGGCCAGGGGCCGTACTCTTAAAATCGAACTTACGATATATCGGCGCTTCATGGTGTCGTTTGCTCCTCTAACTCGCATGTTTTGTTTCGTTTCTGTCGCTCGACAGAACGACCGAACGAACGATTGACATGGCGAGCGTCATAACCCTACTCTTAAAATCGAAGGTTCGTCTATCTAGTGACAACGTTGATACATTTGACAGACGAACATTCGCAAAATTTACGAACATTTCAACGACACCTATTGAGGTATCGTTGAAATTATCGTAAAGCCAAAAGGGCAGCGTAATTTATTCAATGTTGAATTTCACTCCTATCATTAAAATATCTCTGTCTCTATTGGAATTTTTGCAATTATTGTTCATAATATTTAGGCTTTACGGTAATAATAAGTAAGTACTCAAATAGCACTAATTATTTAATAAATTAATAATTTCTAATTAATTATGGATTTTTTAATTTTATTGTTTTAAATGCTTTAAAATAAGAAAATGAAGAGAATACTGCAAGTACAGTCCGAAGTTTTTTCTAATATTTTTAAATTCAATGCATAATTTGCATGTATTATACATTTAAGCCTTCCTCTTGAATCACTCTATCTATTAAAACAAACCGTATCAAAATCCGTTGCGTAGTTTTAAAGATCTAAGCATTTATATTATGTAGTGATGGATCCGACGACGACAACGATAACGCCAACGATAGCGAGTTTAGAGTAGGGCTAATCCGATATTATCGTTGTCGATTTTAAGAGTACGGCCCCTGAGATGGCGCGAGCTGGAATGTAGCTCGGGCTTGCCCGTGAAAATCGGCGCGACTCGAGGGCGCCCGTGAAATCACAGGCACACTGCGAGTGCAAAATTGTTCTGTGTGCCGCGCGCATACTCACAAGTGTGCTATACACCTGTAAGTTTCGCGCGCATGCGCGCGCTTGATAAATTTACCATCAGCAACAACCCTGTCGCTCGAGCTCGTCGCTACGTGAGACTCCAGAATTGGGATGATGACTGAATACAAATTTTTACGTCTCATCATTAAAATACCGTGGAAAAAGATGCAGTCCTGTGAAATTAGAATTAAAATCGGCTCAGTAATACATTAGATACAAGCATTTGAAGGCGATTAGACAGAGAGATCCGACATCAACCGTGACGTCATTGTTGAGTACTGCCATATTAACTCCTTGTAAATTGCCGTTTTGCTAGAAAGAGATGGAGAAAAATATTTAATACCTTATATCTTGGTTGTTTTTATAGTTATTTGAAAACCGATTTTTTCTTTCTGTTTATTATATGAATGAGCTTCTATTAAAGCAAAAAAAATTTTTAGTCATCTAGCCAATTACCAATAACATACGCTAACACGTGGCGTTAAGATGTAACTCAGCTTGTATACTCAAAGTATACTTAGTTATTAAAAAAGTCGGATTCTTTCAAGATCAAAGTAGTGCAACTCCTATCACAATAACAGCTCATATACGTCCCACCGTGGGGCTTGAGCGTACCCTAAGTTAGGGTGTTTAGGCGTTAGTCAGCCACGCTGCGGACTGGTCGACTACACATACACCTTTGAATTTTTTCGCAGACGTGAGGTTGCCTCACGATGTTTCCTTCAACGTAGGAACGCCAAACAAAAGTATGTATGAAATTCGAAAAACGAAAAACACACTAAGTTGGCAAACAAGCAAGCAAACTGCCCACCTGATGGTAAGTGGTAACAGTCACCTATAATACATGTGGCTCCTGTGAGATTCGCAGCAAAACTGCAACCCCCACAGTGTACGTTGCCAACTTGTGACATCAGATGTAAAGTCACAGTACCCAGTAATTTCACTGCCATATCTTACCCTTCAAACCGGAACACAGCAATGCAAGCACTGCTGCTTTGCGACAGAAATAGGTACGACGGAGGTACCCAAGCAGACGACCCTGGTACAGGACTCCCTCCGGTGTCAAGACCGATGTTGGATTATGATATTTGAGACTGAGTTTCTCCTTCAAGGTATGGAGTGTGACATGCAGAGCCTCCCTCTCCGCTACGAGAGGCCCGCGCCCCCCTCCTTCGTGAGGGTGGTCAAGAGGAGGACCACGGCCAACAAGAAGGAGAGGAGACGGACCCAGAGCATCAACACAGCGTTCTCCGACCTCCGGGAATGTATACCCAACGTTCCGCCGGACACCAAGCTGTCGAAGGTGTGTATTTTCGTTGTATCAGTTGAAATTTTATCAGTAGCCAATATGCCACACCCCTCATCATCACAGCTCATATACGTCCCCACCGAGGGGCACGAGCCTACCCTAACTAGTTATGTTAGGGCGATTAGGCCTTAGTCAAACCACGCTGGCCCAGTGCGGATTGGTTGACTTCACATTCACCTTTGAATTACTTCTCAGATGTAATGTATGCAGGTTTCCTCACGATTCTTTCCTTCGCCGTATAAGATAAATGTCTTCGCGTCAGATAAATGTTATAAAATTTGTGAAACGAAAAGCACATTGGTGCATGGCAGGATCGATCGCGGGCCTCCCGATTCTACTCGGGGCACAGTCCAGTGCCGAGGCCACAGCCTTTATTGTGTTTATTTCGAGAGAAGTCAAGTGAACAAGAAAGTGACGTACTGCATTTTTTACACCACATTTTTGGCAAACAAGCAGACTGCCTAGCCCTTTGCCGTTTTGGCAACTTAGATTCGCAACTAGTTGCTAAAAAAGAAATAGGTAATAATCGTGTTACGCAATCAGTTGCACAAAAAGAAAATTTATTCCCGATTCACAACTTCGAATTTATATCAAATCAGTTGTTTAAAGAGTGACATCTTGTTACGCACCTATTTGCTTGAAAAGAAAATGAATTCCTGTTTTACATCCAGTGGAATTAGGTTTTTCTCGGTTCATTTAAGTATACACATTTCAATGGGTGGAAAAACTTATTTCATTCAAAAATATAAACCAAGTAGGTTCATAACTTGACCAACAAAAACAGTATCATTTTTATTAAATCTATTATAGAACACTATACAAAGTCGCACGGATCCCTTTTTGTCCCTTTTAACATACCTTGGGCAAAAGGGTTTTCGCTACAAATCTGTAATAGCCCCCACAAGAACCACTGTGTACGTTAATTGCCACCGTGTGACGTAAGATGTAAAGACTCGGCACCAAGTAATTTCAGATTTCACTGCCATATTGTACGCAGTAATTTCACCCTCAAATCGGAACACAGCAACGCAAGCACTGCTGATTTGCCCAAATTGCCCAAGCAGGCGACGCGACGATGGTACAGAGTCTCCCTCCGGTGATATACTACAAAATGAAAAAAAAAACAGTAAAAATGGCACAGTTGCGGAGCTCCGCATTACTGAACTGCTTTAAGAGGCTGAGTAACGCCAACGACCTGATTACTGGATTCTGGGCGCGGTGCGATATTGAAATCGAAAAAATCAATATATATATTTTTTAAAAGAAACTAGTAACTTATTTAAAGATATGAAACATCAATATTATCAAATTAAGTGTAAATCATTAAATAGCCTCTGTTAAATAACTCGGATTTTCTTCTGGAAGCTGTTTTTGATGGGTGTCTTTGGCATTTTTTAACGAGAAATATTGATTAAAATTTGTTTTGGGGACATGGTATTCTCAAAAATATTTTCAAGAGTAGCATATATTTTTTTTACTACGGTATAAAACAGGTTTTGAAAAAAGCTTTAAGTGGGGCTCGATGAGCCCAGCCCAGAGTTGTCAGCCGCTTAAAGTAAATTCTATGACAGCGTATGTTTCATGTACTTTGTGTTTTGTTCAGTCTAGGTTTTACCGAGATAAGCACATAGTATTGGTTTTTTTGTATGAGAGTTTGGCGACAGCGGTGCTCGTAGTAATATTGCTGTATCGCATTACCATTGTTTTTTTTTCGTTTCCGTGTGTTAAACAAGATGATAGAGCTAAGTCGCTTAAGTCCACGATGCAGTAGAGCCATTGACCTACCAAAAAATGGACTTCGCGTCCGCGCTCCAAGAGTGGCCCAAGAAAATTAGATCCAAAATTCAAATTCAGTCTAATTTAGATCTAATCGCTCGTCAAATGGTGAAGCATTGGTGCAAGGGAAATTGAACACCACAGTTATGTCAATACGACTTAAATTAAATTGTTTATACATGCATTCAAGAGCGTCGGTGGCGCAGTGGCCAAGCACTGGATTGTGTCCCGAGAGAATGGGGAGACCCGCGATCGATCCTGTCATGTACCAACATGTTTTTCGTTTCACGAATTTTATATACGTATTTATTTGACGCTTCTACGGTGAAGGAAAACATCGTGAGGAAACCTGCATACACCTAGGAAGCAATTCGAAGGTGTGTGTGAAGTCAACCAATCCGCACTGGGCCAGCGTGGTTTGTCTAAGGCCTAATCACCCTAATATAACTAGTTAGGGTAAGCTCGTGCCCCTTGGTGGGGACGAATATGAGCTGTGACGATGATACATGCATCGACGTTTCAAAATTTTGCGGACACATTTTTTTTGTAATTTGTATTACACTGTAGGTCAATGGGTATATAGAGAAGACCAGCTAGTCTGAAGCTAGTAACAAAGAATAAAGTTCTTTAAGTGATAGAATATCGATAAATGGTGAAAGTACTGCTCATTAGAGCAATTAAGCTCTGTATCCTCATGGTGGGTCATGGGGGGTCATGCGTGACCCCCCACTCAAATTATTGACGAACTTCTTAAGTCCCCGCCGCCACTGCTGCAATGCTGTTATTACTTCTTATTTGATACAACAAGCCCAAATTAATATCCCCATCGAAAATCACCCCAAAATCATTGACTGAGTCCCTGCCTGACTATACCTCTCTTAATCTTGCACTGACAGTCGTCAGAAGGAATGTTGACATTATATGAGTGTTCTAGGAGTGCCGGCGCACAGTGAGCATCAATGCCGCCTTCTTGCACCTAAAGCACAGCATTCCGAACGTGCCCGCTGACACGAAACTATCAAAGGTGCGTGCAAAATTTAACTGTTTAGTTAGAAGTAGAACATAACACATTTAGCAGTGGCGGTTTTTGGGGGTCACGGGGATCACGGGGGTCACGGGGGTCATGGGGTCATGACCGCCCCAATTTAAAATAGAATTGTCGTGCCAGTCTCGCTGCAACCTTTCACCTTTAGCTTGTTAAAATGTTGTACCTCATTACAGTTCTATTTAATATCACTGCAGTCCCCCTTCCCTCTATGCCCCCAAAATCATTGGTTCAAACCCCGATTGTTCGTGGGAGGGCACAATGCGAAGGATTGCGACTATGAAAAACCTATCATTTTCAAAATGATACACTTAACATTCGTTGGTGCAGTATTAAATACTGTCAAAACACTAAAACTTTATAGTTGACACTCTAAACTAGAATTGTTATGTATTTATTAAAGAGAAACTTTCTTTACATCGCCTGAAATTTTTTCGACTCTCTATCGCATGTCGCATTACAAAAAAACCTTCTTTAATTTCACCACTTCATATAGGTCAGAACTCAGGATTGGTTTATGCGTTGGACCTTTGACTTAATATCTATGAGGCAGTGGTTCGATACTGGTGTAGAGCTTTATTTTTTTTTTATGTTTTTTTATTGCTTTTTTGTTTATTTTATTTATATTTTTTTGAATACTTTTTGCTTTTTTTATTAATTAGTTTTATATTTACAAATGGCGGCCCGCCCGCGTCTTTGCCAGCGTGGACAATTTACGAGTGTATTAAACTATTACTCGTGCGAAGCCGGGGCGCGTCGCTAGTTATACATATTATGAACCTTCCTCTTGAATCACTCTATCTATTGCTGAAAACTGCATTACAATCCGTTGAATAGTTTAATCGAACAGACAGCGGAAGCGACATCATTTTATACTCGCTATGTTAAGATTTCCGTTTCAGGAAAAAAAGATATAAGTTAAGAATAAAAACGCGATTTTAATACCCTAAGGCCCGATTTCACCAACAGGAACGCAAAACTAGAATAACTATACCGTGGATAAATTTATACTCTACATTTATTCCCGATAACCCATTTTACGTTTCTCCACATTTGGTTTAACTATTCTTCCAAATAGATTTTTATTTTATCTATGTGAACGAATGAATGATAATGCTGCGAAATTAAATAGTACATTCTCTCCGTAAATCACATAGCCAATTAGCTGTTTTTTAAACTAGTAGGATTATACGTCAGTTACGACTACTGTCACTTTAGACAGCTTGCCAATCAGCTGTTTATTAGACGCCATCTTTCTTATTTATCCTAGTATTAAATCTGTTATACCGTCAAATTCGACGGTATAAAACCTATTTTCGGATAACGGCTTTATTCTAAGTACAAGTATTCGGTGAAATTATAATTGACCTATCTGAGAGTAACTCATGACTTTATCCTTGGTATATAACTTATCTGACTTTGGTGAAATCGGGCCTTAATCGAATAATTATCCGAAAGTTTCTAGTTAAAGGCCTACGATCCGAAAAAAGTTTCACTTGCATCGTGGTTTCATAAATTCGTGGTTTCGTAATGCAAATGTAAAGCTTGACGTGTTGCTGACTGTACTTATTACGAGCCTTGGTCAAACAAAGAGTTTAAGACTTCAATTTGCCTAGTGTATACTGATACAAAACATTTATTTGGAGAACTTCATTATATTCTATCTAGATTTTTCCGTTCATTCCATTTTGTCCTACCAGTAGTTCGACTATCGAACTATGTGAACAAAATTATTCCAAATTGTTATACTGGTTAGTTTTAATTCAATGTAAAGTATAGTAAAAACGAAAATACATTTACATAATAAAGTATAATTCTATTATAAAATCATCTTAATATTTCAAGACAATGCGACACTGAGATCTCTCCATTCATAAGTACCTATCATTAAAACATTTTGGATTTTAAGTCGAAGATCTAACGCATAGACCAATCTTGACCTATATGAAGAGGTAAAATTAAAGATCTCATGTTTTTGTGTAATTACGTAGTACTATTATCTATTCTGTGGTAATGCGACAAAACTTGAGATGAAAATATTTGAGGCGATGTAAAAAGTATCATTTTTAAAAAAATAAGATGTAGGCATAACTGCAATAATACCCTATTGCCTACATCTTTACGCAATTTTAAAGAATTTCTTTGATTTCATTTTTAAGCTCTTCTGTACTATTTGTATCAAAAACTAGCGTGGCCAACAAATTTGAATAGCCAGTATAACAATTTGGAATAATTTTGTTCAAACAGTTCGATAGTCGAACTACTGGTAGGACTAGATGGAATAAACCGATTTTTCAATGGGGGGTACCCAGACCCCAAGCCCCCCTTACCTGCGCCAATGCCTGTTAGCGTAAAGTAAAAATGTGATATCTTTGTTGCAACAGATAAAGACCCTACGCCTGGCGACCTCCTACATCTCGTACCTGCTGAAGGTGCTGGAAACGGACGGGGAGCCGGCCGGGGGGTTCAGGGCGGAGCTGCACCATACGCCGCCGAGGAGGAGGCACACGGACCCTTCTGCGCAGGTAATATGGAAATGGAATTCACTGCCAGCACACGTGTTCCCTTCCCTCCCTCTTATAATCCCGGGTCCTTTAAAATAGGCGTTAGGAAGCACCTTGCAGGTCGTCAAGGTGAGGGTGGCTAGTGCAGCGTGTATTCTCTCTGCTGCAATAACTATCTTCGCATTTGGACCCCACTTCCACTTACCATCAGGTGGAATGGAGTCATTTGATACAAGCACTATAAAAAAATATATAAAATGTACCGTGTGGACGCCTTCACCACATCGGCCACCGATCTCTTACCAGCCCCGACGACATCTTTAACTGTATTGCTTCCCTTTGAACTTTGTTCAGCCAAAGTATCTAGTCTTTATTCACTGTTAATCACTACATTTAACAACATCCATTTTTCCAACCAACCATCCAACATTTGGGTAAGATAGGGCGGTGAAATTACTGGGTTAACGACTTAACATCTGGTGTCACAAGTTGGCAACGTACGCTGTGGTTCTTGTGGGGGTTGCAGTTTTGCTGTGAATCTCACAGGAACCACATGTACTATAGCTGCTACCACTTACCATCAGGTGGGCAGTTTGCTTGTTTGCCAAGTTACTGCAATAAAAAAAAAACATTCAATTCAGAAATCTTATCAGTTTTCTTGAAAATTGGTTAAGAATAAAGCAAACTTACAAATCTATTATTTCTATATAAAATACTATTCCTATATAAAAACCTACCCATGCTAACATAGTCGTATCAAACTTATGGTGTTATTAAAAATTCAGAATGGTAAAATTAATTATGAAAACAACATACAAATAGTTGGGACCGTGAAAAGAAATGTATGAAAAAATTGAGAATTCTCTCTCTCTCTCTCTCTCTTCCTTGCCTTTTCCCAGTTCATCTGGGGTCGGCCCTCCTGGTACGCAGTCTCCACGTCGTTCTATTTTGAGCCATCTCAGTAGTGTAACACCGTTTTTTCTTAAAATTTCATAAAACACTAATTTTGCAAAAACATTTTGGTTTCACTGTAGTTTTAACACACATTTCACAACTAAAATCATAATTACAATAACTTTGTCAATTAATTTCACAATATCAATGTCAAGTGTCAACGTCAACGTTGTTTCACGTCACGTAAGTGACATTTGCAATTATCTTTGGTCATTATTCACTTTTCGCATAAACAAAATAAATCTCGCGTTTATCCTGGCCTTATTTACAAAGATAGTTTTTTTTCGCCCAAAATCCCGTGCTTCCATTTAGGTGGGTTGATTTTCTCAAAATTCGGAATTTGACATTTAGACCGTTTGTTTCGATCATTTTTAGAGACATATCGTAATAAAGTACACTTAAGGCTTACAGATCATATAATTATGGTTTCGTCGAATAGAATTTGGAAAGCATTCACAATTTGTTTATGGTTAATTTTTCATTACGTTTTGTTTTTCAACCAAACTTATAACTTTGGCTGGAAATACTTATTGCATATTGTAGAATTTCGAAAGATCCGTATGTTGACTTGACACATCTTGAAGCGAGTTAAGAGTCTTACGAGTGTTATGAAATGAATTTGGTTTTAGGAGAGGTTCCGTCGCCAATACGGCGCTTAACATTCAGCAAACGGACCTCGGCTCCGTCGCTTCCACATAAACGCAAATCTGTGCGCAAGTGGAGCGTTGTTTAGAACGCGTCTATCGTCTATGCTATGATCTCGGAACTAACTAGTCTGTGAGACATCGACCGAAGTAATTTGTTATTGATTAGGTACCTATGATTTGCGAACAGCATTTTAAATCTTAATTTCTGCGAATAAAATCCATAGGTATTTCTCCCGTTTTCCGTGTGAATTTAATTTGAAAAGTACAGTAAGACTTCAAAAGTCAAGTCAGTTATTTTTGTTTTCAGCTTGAAGAGTAAAAGCTCAATCATATTTTTAATCGCCGGCGCGCGATTCATTAAATTAATAGAAAGAAATAAATTTTATCAATAGATAATACTCCGCCCACACTAAGGTATCTAATTAACTTATTATATTTCATGATTTAAAACAGATTTTGTTAATTTTATTTTTATTAGTGGGTATATTGATTATTAAATCAAACATATTACATTTCCAAAATTCGCCTTTTTCATCCCCTATTTCATTAAAAAAACCTGATAGTAAGCGGCATCTTAGTGGGATTAAGGCATATATTGAGTAACACTTGCGAATTTCCTGTTAAATTCTAAATTTTCACAATATTAAGTTTCACATCCTTCTTTGGCAAATAACTCACAAATTAAGCTGTTTTCTTTTTATTAATAGCAGTAATTATACACAAAATAGGTGCTCTCCCCTCCATATGTCCTTTTTATTAACTACCCAATAAGAAACTTTGACAATTCATTGAAAATTATGTTTGGAATTAACTTGCAATGTTTATTACATGAAATTCAAATGTATTGACTGGGATTCCTTCAGAACTCAGTGTTAGACCCACTGACCCTAAGATTATAGGCATATTTAATTATATTTTTAACATAACACTGTGCTATGAATCTCCAGGGCAGTTCCCGGAGGCCGTAGGGCTCCGCTGCAACTAACCTACCTAATAACCTAATATCAAGGAGGAATTCTGTGGAATTACACAAGTAATATTAGAAACAGAGAATAATCTAAGAGACTGGAATTTTATATCTCTGACCCGTGATTGCAAGACTTAGCATAGAAGGTACGATCCACTAACAACCGCTCCGGGGAAGGCTACTAATTTCTTTAGAAAAAAAGGAAACCTATAACTATTTGTTCGTGTACTTTATTGCCCCTCATTTTGTAGTTTTGTACCCAATTTGTACCTGATTTTTACCTGCCGAGATTGATCAAACAAACCTGAACCATCCTGCCCTTGGCTTGTATTAATTAAACCTTTAGTTAAGTGCTTTGCATTGAGGGATTTTGTTAACTTCAGTAACATTATGCATAAGTGAATTACAACCATGTACCTACCAGAATAAAGCTTTTCATTTTGTATCGGACTAAAGGAATAAGTTTGTTTTTTCTTTAACTTTAAGATTTCCCTATATTTCTACAATTTAGCAAGAAAAAGCACGACAGTAGTCAGCTGGTCCTGTCGCAATTCTTTTCGATATCTGTCCACCAAGTGGCTTGTGGGCGACCTCTGCCCCTGGGTGGGGTAGGGATGCTGAGGGCCAGCTTGACCGCGTGATCGTCACCCCTCCTATTTACATGCCCATACCAGAGTCTGGTTTCTTTAAGTTTCTCCGGGATGGGCGCGACTCCAAAGCTACGACGAATGTGTTTGTTTCTGATCCTGTCTACTCTAGTGACCCCCGCAGACCATCTCAGCATCTTCATTTCGGTCGTGTGCATTTTGTTTTCATGAAAAAATTGAGAATTAATTTTCCAATTTCCAATTTTCAATGACTCCATAATTTTGATATATGATTACTAGCTGCGAACTACGTTTCGCTGTAATAAAGCTAAACTCTCAAAAAATTCAGGAGAAGGCCACCCTTATCACCTAGGGGTATAAAAATAGCTTACGACCTATTCTCAGACCTACCAAATATACACAAAAAATTTCATAAAAATCAGTCAAGCCAAAAGATTTTTATACAGTGTCACATTTAGAGCAGTCAGCATGGGCAAGTCTGTAACTATAAGACATATAAAGAACTTAATTTATTTTGTAAAAACAGTGATATTAATTCAGTGAATACTAGGCAAAAGAATATGTTAGCGTTACCAAATAGTAGGCTCAAAAAAATGAATAATTCTTTCAAAGGTCTTTGTGTACGTTTTTACAATAAAATCCCAAATAATATAAAGCACTTAGCTTGAATAAATTCAAAGTTACAATCAAGGGCGTACTTATGAAAAAATCATGTTTTAAAGTGTCTGATTATATCACAGACAAAACTGCTTGAAATTGTTAAAAAATGTGATAATTGACGATCAATGTGTATTAACACTTTGTGATAATTATTGGATAAATTTCATTCACTTGAGTAACTGTCCCACTCACTCCGACAGGCATTTCTAAATTATTTTTATGAAATAAAAATGTTTGTGAAATATAATATTTGTAATGTTAGCAATTTAAAAAAGGAGACAAAAAAATTCCTAGTTTCTTGCCTGTTCTTCTCGAGAAGGCTCTCACAATTTCCGAACAGGTGTAAAGTCAACTTTTTTCTTCATTTGACTTGTATTTGCATACATCTTAATAATGGTTGGGGTGCGTGTACATACTAGGATTAAATAATTAGTTAATTACATTCTTGTTTGATTAGATTTTTAAGTTTTGTTTGACGTCAATAAGTGCCTGTAAAGGTCTATATTGAATAAAGATTTTTGAGTTTGAGTTTGATCTGTTCTTAGGGACCATATCATCGATTGTAGTAACAACAAAAACAGCATACATAGATAGAAAAAAACTTGTACTCAGTTCGGGAATCGAACTCATTCGTATTGAAAAATAAAACATTCATTATTTCTATTTGGATATCGATTGTGTAGGTCAGGGCTGTCCAGACAAGACACGATCGCGGGCCAATACAAATCACTGTATAGATTGGAGGGCCGCAGAAATAAACAAACCCCCTCCCCCCCGTAACGCGCCGTACAATTTTGAGCAGCTTATGGTGCAAATCTCTCTTTTTGAGTACATTAAATGGAGTTAAAGACAAATTATATATACAAATTATACAAATTACAAATTATATACCGAATTTTGTTATTATTGTTGCAGATAAAATATTCTAGTGCCCATTTCTCATTAAATGTGCGCTTTTCATCACTTGCTTCTTTGCACACAGTTTGTTATTTTGGTTAAGAACTATGTGTCCAACACATACTAGCAATACGTATTTAAACTACTCCAGAGGGCCTATTACGGATCTCATGGTTTTGCAAATGATATCATATAATATCATAGTGCAAAACGAAAAATACGATTTCCGGTCAGCCCCCTTAGACAAGTTGTCTTTCGATAATCGCTAACGCAATCGCTAAATGGACAATGTGTGAGATTTGACAATTGCGCTCGAAAGCTAGGCGAGGGCTTATGTCAAATCGCATACATTTTTCTTCTAGCGATTGCGTTAGCGATTATCGAAATGCGTCTTGTCTAGGGGGGCATAATATTTGAAATTATGCCATAGTGATGATATCATTGGAGATCGGTAATACGAAATGCAGCATTTCATGACTTCTTTTTCTCAAATTTATACCATGTCATACGATGAAAGATCCATAATTGGCCTGCTGACTAGACGATAGCTCTCACATAGAACGACAGATGAAAGGGGACGACAACCGGCTACCGAACACACATGACAGAAAACTTTTATAATGCAATGTCTTGCTGCACTCTATATACGAGTTTTTCAAACGACTCGTAAAAAGAAACAAATACCGAAGTCTTTGTCAATTAAGTATATCGATGTGAAATGTAATGAACTACTACTACTATATTAAAAAAATAACAATTCATTTACTTGAGATACCACAGAAATTAAATAAAATGTATTATTTCCAAAAAATACCAAAGGAAAATTGGAGTACTTGTAGACAAGTAACATGTCGCGGGCCGCACTAATAGCAGTCGCGGGCCGCCCTGCCCCCCCCCCCCCCCTTTTTTTAGGAGGGAAAATCCTTCTTACGGATTCGACAAGGGGCCGACTGACGAGGACACCCCCAGGATATGCCGGACTCGGGTAGAAGACCCCATACCGGCTAAAAACCCTCCAGATACTTCTACCTCCGTAGAGACACAATCGGGATCGGCGTTAGCCATTCCCCGATTAGCCCTGCCCCCCTAGCACGTCCATCAAAACACGATATGATAAAGCAATTTATCGTGGTGAATTGTCAAAATACGACGAAATCCTATTGTATTTTGACAGTTCACCGCGATAAACTGCTTCATCATATCGTGTTTTGGTGGACGTGCTAGGGGGGCTGGTGTAGGTCATAAGCAGCCAATGTTGCATTTCGTTCTGGCTCAAGTGCTTCCCAAAGGGTTCGAAGTATAGATAGCTGGCTTCTTGTGTATGTACCCCTGTTATCAACTTTCTCGTGGGTAGCGGCGCATATGTGCGCCTGCACTTATTGGCGCCCGAGCCAGACTACGCATGGACACTTGAAACTATTTAAAGATGCATTACGCAGTGAAGATGTTCGGCTGATAATACAAATTTGTGCGTTTTAAATGATTTGTATTAAGTCGGCTAAATGGAAGCGGATATTTTAGACAATATTGGTAACAACATACTAGAATACAAAATACCGAAACGTCCACATCACATCTCATATACGTCCCCGCCGAGGGGCACGAGCCTACCCTAACTAGTAGGCAAAGGCCACACCGGAGGTGGCAGGCTTAGAGGTTGGCTAGGAGGCAGGCTTAGCGGTCAAAATGCTTCGATAGATAGTGGCCACACTGGCAGCGCGCGCCTGTTGGTCTAAAGTGTACTTATAGACATATATTTTCTTATAGTAAAATGTCTCTTTTAAATTTTTCTAGAAAATTGCTTCTTAATTTCGAAGTAATCGAACATGTTGAGTACGTGATATTAATATGTCAACGTCTACTAACTGAGAATTTGAAATTTAATACAAAAAAGTAAAACATAATAATAACATCACTGTAAAACAATTGTAAAATATCAGTTACTTCTTGCCATAATTTTTTAACACACATAAATTGTTTACGTAATGTGTGGGAAGGAGTTCATAATGGTTCTTTTTATAAACAGAGGGCTATTATCAATAAATTCTTCCACAATGCATCCTACTAATCGAAGCAAATAACCGACGCGTCCGTTCGCCTCGCTAACCGCTAACGCTAAGCCGCTATCGAGGCGCCAAGCGTCCCACCAAGCGAGCGGTGGGGCCGCGCGCATAGCGTCATAGCGTGCAGTGTGTCGGTTCACTGGGTACTGTAGTATTATATTATCTGTGACTGGGATGAGTCATCGAAGCGACCAACTAACCTCTTGCCGCTAAGCGTGTCACCTGCGGTGTGGCCTTTGCCCTAGGGTGATTAAGCCTTAGTCAAACCACGCTGGCCCAGTGCGGATTGGTATTTATTTTTTATAAAAAATATTCTGTTGTTTGATTCACAACAAATTGAAATTTCTGTTTGAAACGGTCGCATATAGAATTTGTTTTTATTGACAATACTGAATTCGAGTTATTCAAAATCTGTAAAATTGCGAACAGCGGAAAATAATTTCGCGCGTGATTTGTATTCGCGTTTGAATTCAAGATTCACTTCTAATGATTAAAAATGCGTCGCCATATCTTTTCATCGCGTTGATTTAAAAGTATAATTTTTTATAGCTGAAAAAGACCGTAAACCCGAGTATCTATACTTTTTGACGTCAATGAGTGCCTGTAAAGGTCTATATTGAATAAAGATTTTTGAGTTTGAGTTTGACTAATATTATAAAGCTGAAGAGTTGTTTGTTTGTTTGAACGCGCCAATCTCAGGAACTACTGATTCAAATTGAAAAATTCTTTTTGTGTTGGATAGTCCATTTATCGAGGAAGGCTATAGGCTATATTACATCACGCTACAACTAGCAGGAGCTGAGCGTCAATGAAAAATGTTTCAAAAATGGGAAAAATAGTACATGTTGCTGTTCTCCGACATCCACGCGAACGAAGTCGCGGGCACAGCTAGTATGATATAAATTTCACTATATCTCTACGCGTTCCCAAGAAAAGGGATCTTGACAGACAGACAATAAGGTAACCCTATAAGGATTCCGTTTTTTTTTGTTTGCGAGGCGCAGAACCCTAAAAATGTAGTAAAAAAAGCGTAGCTAGGGCGTAACTCCTCACTTCCACTTCCCGCGTAAACTTCCACCGGCCTTAATCAACATAAAATCGTTGTTATTTCTGTCTGTTTATACTGTAATTCGTTTTGAGCTCGATAAAATTGCCAGACGCGGGCCATGTGGCGCTTTATTAGATTACGGTTGGCTCGAGCGAGGGGAGCGCTGGCAATATCTTATCTGTGGCTCAGCATCCCACAAACCAATTGATATTACGAAATGTAGCAAACTAGCACGCGCCCGCGGCTTCGCCTGCGTGTTTTTTACCGGGTGTAATTAATTGAACATCATCATCTATTACCGGAGGGAGATTCTGTACCAGGGTCGCTTGCTTGGGTACCTCCGTCTTACCTATTTCTGCCGCAAAGCAGGAGTGCTTGCATTGCCGTGTTCCAGTTTTCAAACTCAAAAATCTTTATTCAATACTAGTGGGCCCGGCAGACGTTGTCTTGGCCGATGACAGCGCCACCTACCGGGTCCAACTGTACTTTTAAACCTCCCTTGGACCTATTTAAATAGACACAGGAAATTTTGTAAGAATCGGTCGAGCCGTTTCAGAGTTTTTGCGAGACTAACACACAGCGTTTCATTTTTATATTGTAAGAATCGGTCAAGCCGTTTCAGAGTTTTAGCGAGACTAATACACAGCGTTTCATTTTTATATACTTATAAGAAGAAGAAGATAGACCTATGTCACAAGTTGGCAACGTACCTACACTGTGGTTCTTGTGGAGAGCTATTTTTGAATTACGTATGCGACTTCGAAATCACCGATGTGACTAATAATATAATCACCGATTTTCAATAATTCTTATTTTTGAATATCACTTGTGACTACCTTAGTCACGGATGTGATTTCATTACGAGTGCCCTCACCCACTCGTAAACAAGTCATAACTGTGGAAACGTTATCTGTGTTTTGTTTAGAGAACATATTGACAAGTTTGAAGTTGATGTGTATTGATTTTGAGTTGGATTTAAAATTTGTCAAATAAGTAAATATACACGGTTATTTTTTATCACCCTGGAAAATTTAAGGGACGCTTCACGACATGGTATTAGAATGATTTAAATATAAATAAAAAAAATAACACTTATTTTTTTCTTTTTTTTTTAATACAAAAAATGCTGCACTAGTTGAGAGCAGCATTTTTAGAGATTTTTTTTAGTTTTTTTATATATTTTTTTTTATTTTTTATTTAATTTTTTTTAAATATAATATTGGATGTGTCCTGAAGCGTCCCTAACATTTTCCAGGGTGATAAAAAAATAACCGTGTATAAGTTTAAAATCTTTTAAATTTGTGTCACAAACAAACTTAGACCAGTATTTTCTTATATTTTGGCCTAGTTGCAATGAATTTTTAGCCGTATAATAACCGGTATATACCGAAAACGGCTACATCTGCGTGGAACCGAACCCTTACGTATGTGTGTACTTTATCTATGTTGGCAGCTCCGCGTTCGACTTTCAAAAATAGGATATTTAGGAATTCGTGACTTCAAAGTCATCGCTGACTATTTAGTCAGCGGTGATTTCTAAATCGCATACGTAATTCAAAAATAGGTCTCCAGGTTTGCTGCGAATCTCACAAGAACCACATGTACTGTAGGTGACTGTTACCACTTACTTACCATCAGGTGGGCGGTATTCTTTTTTGCCAACTTGGTTGCATAAAAAACGGTGTAAGGGGCTTATGCGCCACTTATATGCGCGATTAACTAATTAGGTCAACACTGCATAGTAGTGAGTGACGCGCCTCTGTCCAGTGTAGTTGGTAGAGACGATACACAAAAGTAACAAATCTATTTGTGATTTTATTGCTATTAGCCTTCAACCCTATCTACCCCTATATACAACCATAACAACGGTTTCAATTAGGTAACCACACAAAATAATTTCTTCACAAGTTAAATGTTTGACGCCCGGCTAAGGGGACACGGGTCAGTTAGTATTGCATTATATTTGGAGGAGCTTGGTGGCGCATTGGCGCGTGCGCTCAGCGAACGATTGCTAAGGTTAAGCAACGTTGGCTGTGGTCAGTCTTATGATGAGTGACCAAAATACGAAACACCTCAAGCTGCTCCGTGCTTCGGAAGGCACGTTAAACAGTGGGTCCTGCGCCTGATCTCGCCCCGGTCGTGTCGGCTAACCGTCCCATCGGAGTAGGTGAATGAAGGAACAGAGAGTGCACTTGCGTTTGCGCAGTCACTTGTGCACTATAATATCTCCTGCGCAGATGGCTAGTCTCTGTTGAGATTGGCCGCCGTGAACGAATATCGGTTAGGAGGACATTATTATTATTATTATATTTGGAGTAGTCATTCTGCATCGTCTGTATAGCTAGTTGGTAGTAGGACCAGTGGCGTAGCTAGGTAACCAAGGGCCCGGTGCAAATGAAAAAATGGGGCCCCACTACTATCTAACTAAACTGGTTAGGTTTTATCAAGTAAAAATATGAAATATACAAATACTTTAAAAATGCTAAGCTACTTCATCATCAGCTCTTTTTCGTGCACTGATGCAGGGCGGGTAATAAAAATATTAAATAGTAACGACATAAATTACAATTAATACTTGATGTAGGTAATTGGGCAATAAAACGATAAAGAAAAGATTAAAGGGTTTATTTTATAAAGGTCGAACCTTCCAACCGGCTAAATAACAAAATTATATTTACATCTTTTCCTAGCTTAAGTTTTCACAAAAGTATCGATGACTTCGATTAAATCCAGGCTTGATGCGGTTTTGTTTTCAATTGCTATCAGCGATAAAATATGTCGGAGTATTATTTCTTAAATATTTTTGTATTATTAACCATATTTATTTCATATTTATTTTGAAAATGGGAGAAATTTTCGAAAGTTCACTTCGATCGAGATTTTCTGGTAAGGATTCGAGGGCCCCTTGAGCTTGAGGGCCCCGGGGCACTGCACCGCCTGGCTAACTACGCCACTGAGTAGGACTTCTGAACCCGCCTGGCTAACTACCACCGTCTTACCTAAGTTTGTCATCAAAACATCAATGTTAATAGCATTGTTGTGTTCCGGCAAAAATTAAATTTTACACGCCGGATGCGCGAAAAGCTTGTTTGGTAAACAGCTTTGTAAAATAAACAACACCTTAGGTGGAATGTAAACAAATGTTTTTTACACAGGTGAATCGGTATACAGCATGTGTTTTACTCGCAGCAATATTTACGTAGAGTATCGTGGTACTTGCCTTGCTTGCCTTAAGATTTTTTTATATTTTTTTAGTAACACACCCGCGAGCGCTTAGATTTTATAAGAATCTTAGGTACTCTTAGTATTCCAAAGCACTCCATTAACTTTAAACACAAGTCTTGCTGTCCAAGCAGCGTGCTTATGACATGATTTACCTATTGCTATCAAGGGGTGTAGAGTCACTAATTATAAAAAAAAAACAATTAATGACTGTCACTGTAGTTCTAAATAGAACAGTATATGTTTGTTACATTGACGTATATGTATGTGCATGTATGTTTGCGTACATTGTAATCGTAGAAGTATTTATAGTATGTCCTATATTTAAGTATGTTTAATGTTGTAGGTACTACGTTGCCAACTTCCCTAATTTTTCGTTTCGTAATCAAACAGATTGCGTCCCAAGGTTGCCTAGAAGATATCGCTCATCGCTTTAAGGACTAATAAAATTATAATGTTTTTTTTGGTTAACTTAATTTTGTAGCATACAATAAAAAAAATCTATTGACATATCCAATTAATTGCTACGTTCGTTAATTTTCACATCAATACGTGTTTGAAAAACGTTTAATATCATTTAAAAACCGCTCAGTTGTTCACGCGTCATCCTTACTAATATTATAAACGCGAAAGTTAGTAAGTATGGATGTATGGATGTTTGTTACTCTTTCACGCAAAATCTACTGTATGGATATGGATGAAATTTTGTAGGTAGACGGATTGCGACAGGGGTTAACTTAAAGGCTACTTATTATCCCGAAAAAGTAAGTAGTTCCCATGGAAAAGTAGATTTACAGTTTTTTCTTTTAAGGCTTTTAAGGCGAAACATAGTTCGCAGGCACAGTAGAACATCAAACACAAAATACATTTATTAAAAGTTAATTAGTAATCTACGTGACTACTTCTTCCGACCCGCCAGTGCATTAGCTTGTTTGTTGCACAGTCAATCGTTCGAAATACGCCCACAATTAACACGTCATTATAGCACTATCGAATTACACACCGAAACATGGCATCAATTACACGCATAACTAACGCTGGCTGGCACAGACAGCTCCGAAAAAAGATCCCCAAATAGATACAAGTGTAGAAAAAAGGTGCGTTCGGACTTTTTTCTGTGAACCTCGTTGATTGTACGCACGTGTGGCCAATTGACGGGGTTGCGCGGCCGCGAAAAAAATGGCTCCTGTGCGCATTTCTGTTTTATTGTTTGCCTATGAGTTTTTATGGCGCGCTTTATAGCTGTTCCTGTGAAAAAGCAATGCGGTGATGATTAGGTCGGAGTACGCTTCACCTGGATTCCTTAAGAGGACATCGTACAGTCCGTTTTTTTATAAAAACGTAGTCCCCTGTTTTCTTCCTGGATAATGGCACTAGTTACTTACTCTAATTTTTCCAGTAAAATCAATGGCCACTATAAGCATGTTCCTATGATTTTCTTTTTTTATTAAGTTAATTATTAAAAGAGATTGTAACCCATCAAAAAATTTACCTAATTTTCTGCTGTATTCAAACGTCCAGCAAAGAAAGTGAAGAAGAAGATTTTATGAAAAAAGCAAAACGTAGAGACACAGAAAAAGTCTTGCTTTAATTTTTAACGCAAAAAGTAATTAAATCGGTAATTTTTTTCGTGGAGAAAACAGGGGACGCCCCCGCTGCGCTCGTGCGCCTAATTATTTCGGGCTGCAATTGATGCCTTACAGCCCTTAGCTACTAATCTACTATTCAATTGTTCCATGGCGTGATATTGTGGCGCTCCTGCAGGCCTATTCTGTAACTTCGGTTGCTAACTGGAACTGTCATTTTTGAAAAGAAATTAACATCCATTACTGCTACCATGAACGCTGCCGTAACACATAAGATCACTAAACCAGTAATGGATATAAAGTGTCTTTCAAAAATGACAGTTCTAGTTACCAACCGAAGTTACAGAATAGGCCTGCTGATTGGTCAAACGCAACAGCTTAGTTTCGGTTCAGTGTTGGCTCATTCGCAGAATAGGCTAGATGACAAAAAAATTTTTTTGCTTTAAAAGAAGCTCATTCATCTAATAAACAGAAAGAAAAAATCGGTTTTCGAATAACTATAAAAACAACCAAGATATAAGGTATTAAAGATTTTTCTCCATCTCTTTCTAGCAAAACGGCTATTTACAAGAAGTTTATATGGCCGTACTCAACTATGACGTCACGTTTGATGTCGGATCTCTCTGTCTAATCACCTTCAAATTAACAACTTAAAATGCTTGTATCTAATGTATTTTTAAGTCGATTTTAATTTTAATTTCACAGGACTGCATCTTTTTCCACGGTATTTTAATATTTAATGACGAGACGTAAAAATTAGATTTCAGTCATCATCCCAATTGGCCTGATTTGGCTCATTAGCGGATTATTTTTGTGACGGAGTTTGAGACGAAGATCCATACAAGATTATAAATGGGAAAGTGTGTCTGTGTCTGTTTGTTTGTCCGTTTTTCACGGCAAAACGGAGCGACGAATTGACGTGATTTTTTAAGTGGAGATAGTTGAAGGGATGGAGAGTGACATAGGCTACTTTTTGTCTCTTTCTAACCCTCCACTTACCTAAAATGGGGGGTGGAAGTTTGTATGGAGCATTCCGCAATTTTCAAGGTAGGAAGCTAAAAATTGGTATGCGGACTATTTGTGACTAACAAAAAAATCGTGCATGATTTTTTTTGGAAATCTGCCCCAAACCCCTTAAAAGAGGGGGTGAAATTCTATATGGGACTTTTCGCAGTTTTTAAGGTAGGAAGCTAAAAATCGGTACACAGGCTCTTTGTTACCAACGAAAAATACCTGTCTTATTTTTTTTTTGGAAACCTTCCGTGTTACCCCGAATTTAACGCAAGCGAAGCCGCCGGCAAAAGCTGGTAGTGAAATAACTTATTTATATCACTCACTCAGGAGTTGCACATCGCTAGAGTGCAGGATTGTAAATAGTTTTTTCATTACTCATACTCTGAAAGTAAGTCTGAAGTTGCCCGAGGAGCGGGTTGAAAGTAATACTTTTCAGCCCTAGGGAGAATCACTTTCAACTGACAGCTGCTGTCAAGTTTTAAAATAGAAACTAGTTCTTTTCTCACATTTTTATTGAACCATGTTCCGACTTTCTATACAACCACTCAATTACAGCGCGGAGAAAAATTGAAATAACATAATGTTAAGTATTTAAAGAAATTTTTTTTTTATTTATTTTCAACTATTATTTTAAAATAACATAGCTTTGTGCAAAATATTTACCATTTTTAAAATTATGAAAATGCTAAATAATGGCTGAATAGCTGGCCGGCCACAGAAAAAAAAAACAAAATAAGCGAGAAAGCGGCAATGCGATCTTCATTTGTTTTTTCCATTTGTAGAGTTTTGTTAATACTTCCGTATCGCAGAGATTTGTATTAACCATTAATTATATTTGTATAACATTGTGTTAATAATTAACACAATGAGTTCATCTGATTCAGGTATGGACTTAACGCCTGATTTTATAAGAGAAAGCGGGCTAAAGCAGAGGTTGTTGATTTATGTAAATAAAATTTACACGTTTTTTTCTTTAGCTACTTCATTGTTTAATTTTTACTTTCCTTGTATTCGTAATGACAAGCACAGTGTTTACCTCGGGTTAAAGACTTTTTTAGTCCCTCGAACTATTGGTGCCCTCGCTACGCTCGGGCGCCAAACACCGTCTCGGGACTAAATAAGTTACTTTCACCCCTGGGGTAACAATGTACTATTTCATCCCCCCATCTCGGAAAGAGTATTTTTGCTATTCGATATTGGACCGCCAAAGCCGTTTTTATCCGCCGGTTAAAGTAAATTTGAATTTAGAACATCGCGTGCACTAGTTATGTGATTTCAAAACATCATTGAACCTATTTACTTCCATCTCCATGGTGCCGAATTTATCATACAACTTTTTTTAAATTTGTTAAAAACTCAGACTCTGAACCTCCTTGGTGTACTTTTGTTAATTTCCACGCTGAGGGGGAAAGAAAAGTTACGTGTTGCACTCGAGTGCAAAGATTTTTCACCTGCTCTTTTGATTCCCTCGCTGACGCTCAGGATTCTAATTTTAGAATCTTTCGCTTGCTCGGTCATCAAAGTTGAGCACGCGGTTAAAAAGCAACTTTGCACTCATGTATAACAAATAACAATTATTGTTTCAGAATTCGGTGGCTGAAAAACGCGGAAAGGGAAGGACGGGCTGGCCGCAGCACGTCTGGGCGCTGGAGCTCAAAACTGAACAAAATTTACAAAGTTAAAAAAAAAACTAAAATAGAGAAGACTATTTTTTTATATTCGTTATTTAGGTTATTAAAAAATATCGGATGCATATTTTTTTCTTTTTGTAGGTTTCCCTGCCACAAAAGAAAAAAAGGGACCCGGAGATATCTAAATCTAAGTAGAACTACTGTAGTATTATATTATCTGTGGTAGAACTAAATTGATATTATTTCAAATAGGTATAGATTTTGTGTATTCAAAATATTAATATCTGTATTTCTATGCCAAAGCTTTGTAACATGGCTTTATTAAAATAATTATAATGTCACAAATTAAATAGGTAGGTATTTTTTATTGAAAGAAAATAACGGAGCAAATTGAAAAAAATGACTGTTTTGTTATATTTCATTTATAATATGTTTTAAATCTATTTATTTCTTTATTGGGAGTGGAATATTTTTTTCTGAAAATTGAAACAACCACAGTAGGGTTATTACATACATATATTAAATTTATTAAACCAAAGATTACTTAGTTAATAATAATTTATGACATAATGACATTGCACTAGTCATTTTCGATGTAGCTACAGTTCGTGGCGCATTAGTTAAAGAAACATGGCTTATAATTAGTAACTAGCTTTAGGTACTTTACGCAGCTTCGCCCGCCTTGTCATATGTTTTCCCGTGGGAATATTATATTTTCCCATAGGAAAAATAATTTTGTAGCCTATGTTAATCGGGGATAATGTAGCATTCTAATGGTGAAAGATTTTTCAAGATTCTATTTTTCAAGATACATACAATCTTTCCTCTTTATAATCATAGTGTAGATTCCATCATACGAGTAAGTTGACAGATAAATAATTTGACAATTGTCATCGATATTGATGATTTATAACTTCTACAATTTAACTGTCTGTCTAAATAGCATTGTTATATTCATATTGAAAGTTTACATTCGTACCTACTTAAACTTCATTACAATTTCTTCGTGAATGGGTGATAATTCTTTGAGTGAACACGGAGAAATGTAAATGAGTATGGCCGCCAAAAATTATACAATAACAGAGGCGCGTTCAGCGCCTCTGGGTGTAGTTGTCCGGTTGTTTTTTAACTCGCTCAGAGGCGTTGAACGGATTGCAGCAACCAAATCTTTTATCTCCCTCTTTCACATGATTTTTTATTTCTCTCTCTTTCTAGTAGATGACATTATAGAATATGGCCGCCAATATCATCCAATCACGTAAGAGTATTTCAGTCATAAACGTCAGAGCGTTTTACAACCATCAAATTCGATGGTTGTTCGGTTGTAACTCGCGCCGACACTCAAAGGTGTTGAACGGGCCGGTTGTTTCACCCGGTTGTCACGCTCGAAGGCATTGAACGGGGTTAGAGCGAAAAGTTGTATTTCGCGCGAAGGCTCTGAACGCTCCTCTGTCGTGAATTCGTAACACCCGGTAACACACGTGAATTAAGGTAACACACGTGATTTTAGTAAGCCTAGTGTACACACCCTCAACATTTTCGAAAAAAAGTTCGTTATATTTTCAAAAGTTAAAAAAAAGTGTTTCGCTAGCGTATGAATATGAATTATCGTGGAATAAACAAATAAATAAAATCAGTCCAGAAATTCTTGAGTTTATTTGTTACATACATACCTAGGTACAAATCTTTCCTCTTCATAATAATAGTGTAGATGAAAACATAATTCATTGTGCATAAAAGGTTTTATTTCGCTACGAGCGTATTTCATAGTAAGAAATTTATTTATATGTTGCTCTTTAGAAATATATAAGTTCTAATATTATATTATAAAGAGGAAAGATTTGATTGTTTGTTTGTTTGTATCTTCGAAACTACTGAACCGATTTTGATAAAAGTTGGTATAGGGATAGTTCGAAACCAGGGGAAGGACATAGGGTAATTTTCCTACGGGAAAATATAAAATTCCTACGGGAAAACAAAAATGACGCGGACGAAGTCGCGAGCGGAAAGCTAGTATTATAATAAAGAGGAAAGATTTGATTGTTTGTTTGTTTGTATTGTATTGAATAGGCTTTGAAACTACTGAACCGATTTTGATGAAAGTTCGTATAGGGATAGTTCGAGACCAGGGAAAGGACATAGGGTAATTTTCATAAGGGATAAATCTGACGGGAAAAGTTTTCCTACGGGAAAAGTTAGTAATAATGCAAACAAAGTTGCATACGGTTAGCTAGTCTGATATAAAGATGTCTAAAAAACCTCGATATTACGGTTAATTTAAAAAGCCATTTCGATCTAATTACGTATTTAGTTAATAAGTATTTTGCATTTAGTATTTAAATAAAATATAATATGAAAAGCTGTTTTATATTTGAAATGGGAAATATAAAAAAGTATTTGATTTTTTTGGGATACATTTTATACACTTTTTATTGTACAGTAAGCTACTTTGGACCGTTCTAAAGGTCCCTGTAAACGATCAAAAATGTTTGTCAAATTTACGTGTTTGACAAACTTGTGTGTTCGTGTGGGGCTGTGTTTGACGCGTTTGACAAACGAACTACGTGTTTGATGTGTTTGAAATGTATCTGGATTGACGTCGTGTTTGATGAAAACGTGAAGTTTGTCAAGCAAGTTTGACACACATGTTTGATCGTTTACAGGGCTCTTTATGTCGCTCGTAATAGTGGTGGTTTTCGTAGTGTAAATGTATAGCTTTAATGGATGTTTACTGTAGGTACATCTCTACTGAACATATACCATACCTTAAAATAAGTGTAGGTACTTTGCTGACGGTAGTATTGCTAGAATCGTTAATCGTTTATTAGAAAAAAAGGGGGTTATTAACATTAATTTTCCGCCTGCCGAGCATTGTTTATTTGTGCAATAAAAAAAGATTTGACGATTTTCTTTTGTTTTATTTTCTTGTCACTTCACAAGCTCGAACACTTCAATGAAGAAATTGACATAATTATTTATACTTACTATGTCTATTCAAGATAAGGTTTCGGTGACATGTCGAAGTTTTTCGTTTCATGCATACTATGTAGTTTCTATGATTGAAAATATTATGTTTTGAAAATATATCATCTCTTTAGGTTATTTTTATAAAAATGCAATAATTAATTCCACATAGAAACAACATGGGAGACAGCACAAATCCTCATTTTAAGAGGCTGACTGATATGATGATGATGTGGTGGTTTGGTTATACAATGTGCTACTTAGATAACGCAAAACCACAGACACCCCAACTTATTTTTACTATAAAAGATAGGGTTATACAGGGTTAGATAGATAGATAGATTAATACTTTATTGCAGACAAACAAAACAGAAACAATAACAAAACTCTTAAAACTAATGTGGGCAAAGGCGGGCTTATCGCTGGTAGCTACGCTGGTATGGTAGATGGTATCTTCCAGACAACCTTTGCCAACGGATACTTATTTGGATAAGGCAGTGTGCCGTCATAAAAAAAACAATAAGCAATAGATTGATTATACACGACGTTTCAAAATAACCAATAAATAATCAATTCTTTATCGAAAACTCATTATTAAAATGTGTTTACACGTAATGTCATTCAACCCAAAATTTTCATGAAAATCATAGATATGATGATGATACGAGGGGCGGCTGATAAGTTCGCGGCCTAGGGTACTTAATGAAAGAAAAGTTTCGTTTTTTATGCTATCGTTGTTGTTGTTGTTATTTATACTATTAATTAGTGCCGCAAGTTGTGCTATCAGTAACGAGATGATACCTTTTCGTTAAGTACCTTAGGTCGCGAACTTATCAGCCGCCCCTCGTACTATGACTTACATGAAAATTTTGGGTTGAATGACATTACGTGTAAACACATTTTAATTAAGAGTGAGACAACCCCAATTTGTGAGATTCCATAAAGTAGTGTATGAAACTGCAGATATTCGTCACAGCTCATATGCGACCCCGCCAGGGGCTCGAGCCCACCCTAAGTTAGGATGTTTAGGCCTTAGTCAACCACGCTGGCCCAGTGCGTATTGGTCGACTTCACATACCTACACCCTTAAACCTCTTCGCACATGTATGCAAGGGTCACCTCACGATGTTTTCCTTCTCTGTAGCGGAAAGTCGAAACGGAGCGCCGAACAAATGTTCATATAAATTTGATGACATTGGTACGTGACAGGATCGAACCCCGGACCTCCCAATTTGAATGCCGTGCAGCCATGCAGTGCCAAGTCCACAGCGCCACCGACGCTCTATACATCACACATATCCGTTTCCCTAACAATCGTCCTAATCAAAAACAACGACTTTCTGGCCCCTGTGCGTAATGAATGCCTATCCTTGACACTGCCAACTTTCAAACAAGGTCTTTCTCAGCCCCCTTATACTAAATCGCTTCACAATATTAAAGCCGCGTTAAGAACGAGATTTCTAACGCTGGAATGACTATGTCTGTTTCAGTATTGTTTTGACCTTGCTCCATACAAATGTAGCCCTCTGTTTCCTTTCTGGGTAATGACAAAAGATGCACAGGGGGCCACGTTAAGGTTATGTGGGACTCCAATTATTAATCTATACAAATAAAAAAATTGAAGTGTCTGTTTGTAATGTGAACATAACAAGTTTTAACTAAATGGGTATGAATTAATATCGGGTACCAATCACAAAAACACAATTTAAAAAAATTTTGTCCGTCTGTCTGTTCGTTCCCGCTAATCTCCGGAATGGCTGGATTTTGACGGGATTTTCACATTAGATAGCTAATTATACCGGGTGTAACTGAACACCCCAATAACATTTAAGGGGCACATAAGTTAGATACTAGATGGACCTTCGGTGCTTGTCTGAGACCTCGAACCCGAATACTTTCAGGGTTATTTGATTTTAAACTGAAAGCAAAAACTTTCAAGTGACAACCATAATCAGCTCTTAACACAAAAGAAATTTAAACACAAAATTACACGTGACATGCGTGTGCGTAGTATTCCTCGTACGCTTACGTAGGACTGTCGGCACTTAATACCAAAAAATAATTTATTTACTTTGTATGACGTGAGCGTAGTATTCCTCGTACGATTTCGTAGGGCTGTCCGCACTTAATACCAAAAAATAATTTATTTAGTTTGTATGGGAAAAAAAGTAGGTTTGTTAGCCCTAATATTTTTCCTACAGAATCTCTACTTCTGATGGATACATACCCTTAAATGTTATTGGGGTGTTCAGTTACACCCTGTATAAGGTATAACATAGGCTACTTTTTATCAAGATCTTTAAAAAATATTGCCTACAAAAATCAAAATGCTGCCAAAAGGTACTATTCCACGCGAACGAAGTCGCGAGCGCAGCTAAAGACCATCTCCTTCGTGTCATCCGCATATATTTGGTTTGGCCGCACGAGGAACCTAGTAGCCGTCCGCGCAGCCACACCTGCGGTCGGCCTCTGCGGCCCTTACTACCCCTTTGAGTGGGGTCGAGTTTATCCCACTAGCACGTGGGATACAACATACAACTTCAACGACGGGGATGTTCTTTAATTTAGTGGCACTGACGATTGGGGCCCCATCCCATCGCCTGCGCCACAGCGGCTATGGTGGGTGGAGCGGGTTGTATTCTCGCTGTCTCCTGCTTGTTCGTCTCCTTTTTTTAACCGACTTCAAAAAAGGAGGAAGTTCTCAATTCGATGCGTATGTTTTTTTTTTGTGTGTATGTTACGAGATTACGCCGCCAGTTGTGGACCGATTTTCAAAATTCTTTTTGCATTCGATAGAGTATACTCCAATGGTAGTCCCATGATCACCAAAGTCAAGATCTGATGATGGGATCCCATGAAAATTGAGGGAAACATTAATTAAATACCTTAACATTATAACATTAATTAATTTAATGGTATTTCATTAGGGTTTCTTTCACTATAAACATTTCATTCACTAAAAAGTTAAAAATAAAAAATATTTTACAAAAAATAAAAACCGACTTCAAAAATACTGAAAAGTTAAAAATAATATAAGAATAGGTACAGACAACATCACACTTCTATATTGAAGTCGGTGCCAAATTTTAAGACTTTCTAGGAGATCATCGTTTGGAACCAACTTCAATATAGAAGTGTGATGTTGTCTGTACCTATTCTTATATTATTTTTATCTTTTCAGTGTTTTTGAAGTCGGTTTTTATTTTTTGTAAAATATTTTTATTGCACATAAGTTGGCAAACAAGCTAACTGCCCACCTGATGGTAAGTGGTAACAGTCACCTATAATACATGTGGCTCCTGTGAGATTCGCAGCAAAACTGCAACCCCCACAAGAACCACAGTGTACGTTGCCGACTTGTGACTTAGGATGTAGTCACGGTACCCAGTAATGTCACTGCCATATCTTACCCTTCAAACCGGAACACAGCGATGCAAGCTCTGCTGCTTTGCGGCAGAAATAGGTAAGACGGAGGTACCCAAGCACACGACCCTGGTACAGAGTCTCCCTACGGATTGTGTTAGCCAAGGGGATATTTCCTATATTTTCAAAATTTTCCCTAAGTTTATGAAATGAGATTGAAACCTTGAAAAACCTAAAAAACTGGCCAGATTTCCTGTTGTTTTCAAACATTCAGCAAACAAATTTGACGAGCTTATATGACAAAAGAAAAGCACAGAAACACAGCCAAAGCTTTTCTTTAATTTTAAATGTAAAAAGTAATTCAATTCAGTTTTAGAAGAGAAAACAGGGGACTACGAAACGTCTATTCTGCGTACTTTTCATAGCTTTGTTTTCGGTCCGAGCTGCAGTTCTCTCTAGCTCGCTCCAGTTCGTTTGTTCGGGGCCACAGCGCACATACATTTTACAAATACCTATTTTTGAATTCCCTCGACCTTAGTGTTTCCTCTTAAGCGGGGCTTCCTAAGGGCCTAGCACCACCTGTCTACGCTCGAAATCCTACACTACACACCAACTTCCTCCTCGGCGTGCCCCGAACAGGCGTTTATTTTTGTACAGCAGGTTGTATATCGGCGGCCGTATAAAACAGATCACCTCGCTTCCTGCGCAGGCCATGTGGCCGGCGTGTGCGCAGTAGGGCCGCCACGTTCACGAATCTGACACGGATATTTTGGGAGAATTTTCAACATTACATTTTTTAAAGTACTTATTCCTTTCAATAAAGATATTTTAGGTGACATTTTTTAAACTATTCCTTTCAATAAGGATATTTTAGGCGAATTTTCAACATTATAGTTTTTAAAGTATTCTTTTCGTAATTATCTTTTATCATTTCAGAAAACGAGGCTCACTGTTGGACATATCTCGTATCTCTATTGTATCATCTCGTATCCAGCGGCTTCTCGCACCGCAATTTTGCTGTATAATCACTCACTTCAATCCACACATTGAAATTATACAATTTATATAACTTGAAATGGACCGCAAAATACTCGTATGATTTCATTTATGTCGATAAATATTATAATATATGGGATACTAATTTTCAAATTCATATTTTAAACACAATAATAAATAGATATAAACGTGCTGTTCCCTGTGTGCTGTTCCAATGTGGACGCTCCAAAAAACTAGAGGTCGTTTATTGGAAATTTATAACTTTTAAAATTTATAATAACTTTTTATAACAAAGTTCCACAAAGTGTTACTGCATTGCCTTTTGTATAAGTTTAAAGCGCATGCAAAAAGACTAATGAGTGAAGAGTATTATAAAGTTATTGATTAGCTGAATGATGCCAATGTTTGGTCATAATTTTAAAGCTGATAAGTTTCTTGCGACCATTCTTTTTATCATCTAAAAGATGTCCTGAAGATAAAAATTTGAATGATTAAAGGAGATTGCCCAAAATTGCCCCAGAGTCATTTCATGTTTGAATAGTGAAAAATACCGTGAGACCTGGACATAAATATTGTGTTAAAATTACTTAAGATTTATAATTTTGTTTGCTATAAACAGAAATGAAGTAGTTAGCGGGGTTTTAAAAATTATAATTTGAAAGATGCATTTGCGTTGCGGCAGTCTGAATTATATGTGAAGTTCCACTATTATCTCCGTGGTCCGAAATGCGCAAACAATAATTAACATTGCGCTCAGTACAAACGCATTCGAATTGAATACGGCGATATTATACATTTCGTAATATAATATGAGTCGCAGCATTAGTTAAACATGCAGAATTGTCAATAAAGTAAGTTTTTATCGACTCAAACTTCATAAATGTGAAATTATATTTTTCATTTCAAGCCGTCTAAATGTCAAGACTTTGATATTTGTGCACATACTGCACTACTTTTTTTTCGTGTGCATCGTTTTAATCGCGCATTAGTTTAATTCGAACCGAGTTGTAAGCTAATAAGCGCAGAGTAGCTCGATTCGGAACACGGAGTCTGTGTTTTGTTTCGTTTCGTAATGTGACGTTCTTCGCTTCGTTTGTAGAGTCATTTGTGCCTTCATGGAGTTCTTGTTGTAATTCTTTTAGAAATTCGGTCTACAACGATTTGAGTTTTCAATCCTCAGTTAATTTGCCACTTTCTATCTTAATATTTCGTAAGTGAAAAGGGAAGAAATTGTTTTCGTTGTGGTATCTCGGTTGCGCAATGTCGCTTATCATCACTTACCATCAGGTGATATGAAGACCAAGAGCTTCCCTGTCGTGTAAAAAATCAGCAGGTACACCAGTTCCAAATAGTAATTCCAATATTTATTGAAAGAATAGGTATATTTTACATTGACATAACCTATGTCGGTATTTTTAGTGAAATGTTATGATACTCAGATTGCTATAACCCCGCTACATAGAGCTAAAAATACTATTTATTATCAATCCAGGATGGAAAACCAACCAAAATATAAAAGTTTGATCGCGACGCATGATTTTTTTTTGGTGGGGCAAACAATTTATGGGGCGTGGGCCATCTCCTTTAGATTTTGATACGGGTCTTGAGAGGTTGGTTTCGAATATTTTATAATACCAGCACGGAATTATAAATCATCAGGGATGGGAGGTATAGTAAGAACTAGTCGAAATAACTATAATTTGAAATAACTATACCTATAATTTAAAACTTTCAGAATTATGTCCCACATGTGCCAAAACAATGGTCGCCCTGTCCCTTAAAATACCTCGCCGATCTAATTTGTTTTATAGCCGTAACAAATGAGGTACACTCTACTTTGATCTTCCACAGAATCGATACAAACTCCAGGTACGTACTCGTCACTATTAAATAATTGATTCAGTTTTTCAGCGCTACCCAAACTTTGCTTGGTAATGTTTATGTGCTCAATTGTCCGTCTGTCTCTCTGTCCGTTATATCGAGGACTTGGCACAGAATAGTTATAAGTACAGAAGTTGCACTCCTCCGATCTTTATTAAATAAAGCTGATATTTTAAATAATTAATGAGCATTCATGCTTCCGCCTTAACGCCACGCGTTAGCGACACTGTTAATAATTCTAGGTTAACGGGAAGTACCCTATAGATTGGGAAATCGCAAAATATACGAAAATATGTAACATAATAGTTATTTTCAACACACTTGCTCGTATAGTGGATCTAATTACACCGGCTTTAGATACCTAAAGCAGCTTATGAAACACGTGTGTGTTATAGCCGAGGCACGCATTACAATAGGCTAGATGACTAAAATAATGTTTTTGCTTTAATAGAAGCTAATTCATATAATAAACAGAAAGAAAGAATCGGTTTTCGAATAACTATAAAAACAACCAAGATATAAGGTATTAAAGATTTTTCTCCATCTCTTTCTAGCAGAACGGCAATTTACAAGGAGTCTATATGGCCGTACTCAACGATGACGTCACGTTTGATGTCGGATCTCTCTGTCTATAATCGCCTTCAAATTAACAACTTAAAATGCTTGTATCTAATGTATTTCTAGGCCGATTTTAATTCTGATTTCACAGGACTGCATCTTTTGCCCACGGTATTTTAATATTTAATGACGAGACGTAAAATTAGAATTCAGTCATCATCCCAATTCACAGAGGCCTGCAATGCAGCACTCGCTGGCCGAGGCAGTAATGTACAATTGATCGCGTTGATTTACAAGCTTGATTTTTTCACATCTCCACGCGTTTCTCATTAATTATGCATTAAAAAAAAACGTGGCCAATTTTTATAATTTATCAAAATTGGTCAGATTTTCTGCCGTATCCAAACATCCAGCCATTGATTTACTACCAATGCATCCAGCAAATAAATTTGACGAGACTATATGAAATAAGCGCGTCAAAATTGAGAGGTCCGGGGTTCGATTCCGCCAAGTACCAATGTGTGTTTCGTTTTTTGAATTTCATATACATTTGTGTGATGCTCCAACGGTGAAGGAAAAACCGTGAGGTAACTTGCGTACATCTGCGAAGAAATTCAACAAAGGTGTATGTGAAGTCCGCCAATTCGCACTTGGCCAGCGTGGTTGGCTAAAGCCTGAACACCCTAACTTAGGGTAGACTTGAGGCCCTCGGTAGGGACGGATATATGAGTTGTATTGTTATGATGATGATATGAAATCAGCAAAACATAGTAACACAGCCAAAGCCTTTCGTAAACTTTGAATGCAAAAAGTAGATAAATCTTTCATGCAACAAGAATTATTTTCTAGCTCCAGTAGGTCTAAAAAGTACATACTTTGGGCTTTAGATTGATGCCTTAGTCAATCACTCACCAAAGCCTTTTTTACATTCGACAGTACGCTAAGGCCGAAGGTGGAAGCGAGTTTCACCTGGACTCCTCAATAACTGAGGAACTGGCTATCTTACCTCTAATTGTCGGAACACAACAATGCTATAAACATTGTAATTATGGCGACAAACTTAGGTAAGACGGTGGTAGCTAGCCAGGCGGGCTCAGAAGCCCTACCACCAACCAAACCGAGAAATATTTCTGCCCCTATGGGGAATTGAACCCCGGACCTCCCGATCGACGACCGACGACGACCTGGTGGTCTCAATAACCAATAGATTACGGCGGCTTTCATAAATACAGGTGAGTTGTATTGACACATATTGATATGTTTTATAATTTCTACAATTTAACCATCTGTCTAAATAAGATTGTTATATTCATGTTGAAAGTTTACGATCCCACTTAAGGCGCATAATCATAAAAAATCATTGCAGAAAAAACCGGTTCTCTTCACAAATATTGAATAAAAAAATCTTCAAAAAAGATATGTTATTATTATTCAATGCATTCTTTAGGGTTTAGAGGATGGTCTTTTTAATTTTTTGATAAATTAATGACCCAAACATGCCTCGATTTTAAAACTTTATACCTAATCGCTTCGTAAATATTAGGTTAAATCATATACTTTAGTTATTAATAAATAAAGTGAACAATATTCTAGCGGATGGTCTTTTTAGATTTTTAATTTTTAAGCCTTTATTAATTTTTAATGAAAATAATTCATCTTACGCGTAAAGGTTTGCTTAAATATTCCCCTCACTCGCCTACGTAATCAGTACGGCACGATCGAGCAAGGTCATTGGGACCACTATGTGCCTTAACCAGGACCGCGGTCCCAAAAGCCCCCTTGGAATTTATTATTTAAATTGAGGCGTCTTTTGGGACCACGACAGTGGTCCCGATGGCCACCTTGAAATTAATATTTATTTTAGGTGGTTCAGTGGGACCATAATTTCAATTTGTATTTCTATCGGAAAAGTACAGTCAAAGAAAAGTAACTGCTGTTATAAAATAATTATATATATTTATTTAAAAATCACAGTTTTAATTAGAAATAAATCTTATTCAACGTAATATTTACGTTAACACTTAAATCTACATGATTACAGATAAAACCAAATGCAAATAAAAAATTGTACGCTTGCAAATGTTTACATAAAAAACGAATCAACATTTTTGTGAATAGTATTTATGTTAAACATAGCTGTAATTAAAATATGTCTCTTTATTGCGAAAAATTAACATTGAATGAAATGCTGATAATCATTGCAAAAATCAAAACAGTTTTAACACTTTTTTCATATAAAAAGCTTAGTAACTATTATCTATTCTGTGGTAAAGATTAACAAGTTAAACTGCTAATTTATTAACAATGAATTGGAAATAAAAATCACCTACAAATCTGTATACCTAAGTATATAAAATTTTAGAAAAAAAAATAGTAAAAAGGTCAGTCTCATATCGATCATAATTATTATATTCAGTAGATATCACATTTTTTTATTAAGTACTACTGTGTTAATTTAAACTTTAAAACTAAATAACTCCCGAAAATCAACTACATATTCAAAAATATAATTTAAAAATATAATTAACTAAAATTAAAACATAACAACTTCACACATTAATGACACCTTTGCCCCTACGGGTATGAAACCCGTAGGGGCAGAGGCAGAGGTGTCCTGTGTGAGGTAACCTGGGACCAGTGCGACAGCGAAAAATAGCGACTATTTTACCTTTATTTCGTTTCCCATTCCATTATTTAGATTTAAATTTTATTTACTTCAAAAAATTGTTCACAAAATTTATACACAACTATTAAGTTATGTATTATGTTAAATCAATAACTTAAAATAAAATTATCCTAAGGCATTTTAAATAGCAAAATCTAGTCCCAAACTAAGCCAGTTTGTAATTTGGGTATTAGACAAAAACAACTATGTACATTATTTTTTTAACAAGAAGAAAACTTAATTTTGTCATAAATTAATAATTGCACCCACCTTCGTAATAAAATCACTTATACATATGCACACACATAATATGGCTGAAGGGTTTTGTGACACTATCTCTAAAAACGTATCGCAAATAACTGCACTTCTTGAGAAGCATTGTCGTTATCAGAACCCGTTGACCTTGAGAAAGGGATGTGATTGGTCGAACAGAAACCCGACAACAAAGAAGCGAGGTGCATAAAGGTATGTGTGGGAGAGATACTCGTAGCACGAGTTGGCCGCTACCTCCCGCGTCGCTTCCCCGCGCTGCGTCCCTCGCTCGCCTAATTACTGTTTGTCAGTACGGTTACCACGCTTGCATCACTTCCGCTTCTGTGTTTCGTTTGTTTTGTATACAGTTGTTCATAAAAAAATGTGCTATTCTATACATTACTATACATTACTGGAGGGAGACTCTGTACCAGGGTCGTCTGCTTAGGTACCTCCGTCTTACCTATTTCTGCCGCAAAGTAGCAGTGCTTGCATTGCTGTGTTCCGGTTTGAAGGATAAGATATGGCAGTGAAATTACTGGGTACTGTGACTTTACATCTGATGACACAAGTTGGCAACGTACACTGTGGCTCTCGTGGGGGTTGCATTTTTGCTGCGAATCTCACAGGAGCCACATGTATTATAGGTGACTGTTACCACTTACCATCAGGTGGGCAGTTTGCTTGTTTGCCAACTTTCTGCAATTAAAAAAAAAATTAGCTTCAGTGGATTATATATATATTTATATACCGGGTATAAGTGACGGTGTCCCCTTTTTTTACAAGTGAGTTCAGTCAGAACATGCTTAATTGAAAATCACTGAAATTTTAATGGTGTAATATAACTAAGTTAACGTTTACAAATCATGTTCTGTAAAAAACCACAATAATTACACAAAAAATTAACTTCACAATGTAAGTCGTATTACATTTCCATCATACTGAGCGCGGAATCAGCTGTTTGGAACAAAAATGATGCCGGAGCGCCATACATTGCGTAACATTAATAAACATTAAACCATTAACATTAAACTCATATTTTTTTGCTTTAAATGCTTTTCCTGGAAAAATAAACATCGGTAAACAAATAATAACATTGGTCTGAACTCACTGTCAAAAGAAATGGAACACCGTCACTCACACCTGGTATATTTATAATTATTTTATAACAGCAGTTGTTTTTCTTGACTGTACTTCCCCATCATAAAAAATAACGGTAGAAACTGTCTCCACATTCGTGGTCCCATTGAACCACTTAAAATAAATACAAATTTCAAGGTGGCGTTCGGGACCACAGTTGTGGTCCCGAATGACTACTCAATTTTAATAATTAATTCCAAGGGGGCTTTTGGAACCGCGGTCCTGGTCCCAAAAGCCTCCCGACCCCTTAATTAAGCTTCATTACAATTTTTCGTGAATGGGTGATAATAATTCTTTGAATAAACACGGAGAAATGTAAATATGTATTACCTATTGTTTTATTTGTAACTAGTAAAATACTTATCAATTCTATACAATGAAAACTGTTACAGATACCAACATCTAGACACGCGGTAGCATGTCCAGTCAAATTAAAAGAAAACGGAACTGGCGATGTAACAGTTCTGATGTAGCAACAGCCCCGATGCTGTGCGATTGTCTGATGAATACTAAACATTACCAAACAAAAATTAATGATATCCTATCAAAAAATTAATGAGAAATGAAAGCCAAGTTCAATATATAGAATACTAGCTTTTGCCCGCGGCTTCGCTCTCGTTAAATTCGGGGTAACACGGAGGATTTCCATAAAAATAAGGCAGGTATTTTTCGTTGGTGACAAAGAGATAATAACTATACTAGTAATAATATCTTACAAACCGATACCAACAATGTCACACTAAGAAGACAGGCAAAGCAATCCTCGATTGATGTTTCATGTAGCCAGGACCTGAGTCTGCTGAGCCACACTCTTGATACCAGTATTGGACAAAAAGAAGAATCAATAATTAACGACGTAATAATGAGACAACTCAGTGATATGATTATATTGAGATTACAGGAAAATAATAAGTCTATCATTGCTGAATTACAGAACACTGTTCAAATTGAAGTAAAAAATGCTATTAATAAGTTAAAAGAAGATATTAAATTGGAAATGAATATACATACTACGGAAAATAACGATCGAAAATCTGACATTCAAAAAATAACAATGGAGATTCATAAACTAAAAGAAGAAAATCAAAAACTGAGAAAAGAAATTCATGATTTGAACTATGTGCCCCGAAAAACAAATTATTTCGGATAATTTCAATTGTAAAAAAATAGTCATATATGGCATCCAAGAATACCAAAACGAACCAGAGTTGCATTTATACAATAGATTAATTGATCTGTTTCGTGAATTTTTAGGCATAGATCTCACGGGCTTGATAGATGAAATATACAGAGTAGGCAGCATCCGAAAGAGAAATCGCCCTTTGGTCATGGAACTAATTGGCAAGAGAACTGTCAAATATATAATGGAAAATAGGTCTTACTTTCAAGGAACCAACATATATGTTTCAGAGTTTTTAGATGCAAATGCAAGAACAAATAGAAGAAGAATGAGAGAAGCCATGCTTGAAGCTAGAGGGAAAGGTTTGTTTGCAGTGATAAGAGATAATCAGCTACTTATAGAAGGGAAAAGAATTAACATGCAGAACTATTCAGACAGCAATAAAAATAATACAATAAACAATGATAAAGAAGGTACACCACAAGAAACATGTCAACATAAACAAAGTACGGATAGTAGTAAACAAGATAATATTACATTTCGAAAATAAAAATAATACACGAAGTAAACTGAACTCATACCCAATAAAAAAACTGAACACAGGACTTCAAATCACCTGTCAAAATATACAAAGTATGGGAAATAAATTAGATGAACTGGAACAATTGCTTAAAGAATTTAAGATCGATATACTTGCACTAACCGAAATATAGAAAAATAAAAATTTCTGCGAATCTTTAGTATTGCCAGGATATAAAATTGTATCATGTTTTTGTCGTAAGACGTATCGAGGTGGTGGAGTCTGCATTATAGCAAAAAACAATATAGAATGTATTGAAAGAAAGGACATAATCAACTTTTCAAAAGAATTTATAATAGAATTAAGTGCAATAGAGATAACGGAACTGAATATTATTATTATAAACGTATATAGACCTGATCGTCATTTCAATGTCTTCTATGAACAAATGGGTAAGGTACTTAGAACATTTAGTATTAAGGACACTGGCAAACGCTTAGTTATAATTGGCGATTTTAACACTGATATTTCTATAAAAAACCAACAAAGCGATGACTTGCTAACTTTGATGTATTCCTATAATTTGAAATCATTGATAAATGAACCCACTAGAGTTACGAAAATCACCGCTACTTGTATAGATCTAGCTTTTACAGATTATTTAGAACAAATAAAAGCATACTCGGTTTGTGATTATGGCTTATCGGATCACAAAGCAATAAACATCAAATTGAAACAAAATATTACAAACAAAACAGTATTCATGAAAAAGAAACGAGTATATACAAATAATAATATATGTACATTTAAAAAATGTTTGACACAAATAAACTGGAAAAATTTAATTGTGCCAAATAAAAATATCAACGAAAATTACTATAAATTTCTAGAATCAATTAAAATATTATTAGATAAAAATATACCTATAGTTAATATAAAGATTAAAAATAAAAAATAAAAGGCTGGTTGACTACCGGTTTAAAAAAATCCTGCAAACACAAAAGGATATTAAAATCAATTTTAAATGAAACAAATAATAATATAATACGAAAATACTTTAATACATTTTGTAAAATATTAAAAAGAAGTATTAAAATATCAAAAAGGAATGAATACATAAAACAAATGAATAAATCAGAAAATAAAATTAAAACTATGTGGCGAATTATCAAAGAAAAAACTGGTAAAAGCAAAATAAAAACCTTTAAAAATATGATATTACAGGAAAATAATGTAAATATTGAATGCCCTATAAAGATATCAAATATATTCAATAACTATTTCTCAGCCGTTGGCAAACAAGCAGATTGTAATTTGAAATCCGGTCAGTCAGTCATAAACCCCCCCACTAATTCAATGTACTTACGCCCAGTCACACCCCATGAAATATTAAAAATTATAAAATCTATAAAAAATAAACATAGCTGTGGAATTGACGGCATACCTCCCATGCTAATAAAAAAATGCGCGGTTGAATTAGCAGAACCTCTATCCCTTTTAATTAACCAAAGCTTTCGTGACGGTTGTTTCCCTGATGATCTTAAAACTGCGTTAATTGTCCCCCTTCATAAAAAAGATGATGCGAAATCCCCTAGCAACTACAGTCCCATAGCTTTATTACCAGCATTCTCAAAAATATTTGAAAAGGCAATGTGTATTCAATTAACAGCATTTCTAGAGAAATTTAAGATATTGGATGACAGTCAAAACGGCTTTCGAAAGTCCCGTTCAACGACACTAGCAGTATACAAATACATTCAAACCGCACTTCAAAATGTAAATGACAAAAAGGTTCCTATGGGTATACTGCTGGATATGACAAAGGCATATGATAAAGTCACGTACAATATCTTATTGTCCAAGTTGTATGGCTCAGGTATCCGTGGTTATGCCTATAGGTGGTTTAAATCATATTTATCAAAAAGAAAGCAAATAGTCCAAATCGAATATTGTAATAGAGTAACCAATGAAATACAGACAATACGTTCCGGTGAAGTTACTCTTACCAACTCAATTCCACAAGGAAGCGTATTAGGATGTGTATTGTTTTTGCTGTATATAAACGATTTGCCCAAGATCTTCAAAAATGATGACACATTACCAGTTTTGTTTGCAGATGACATGTCCGTCCTTGTAAAGTGCGAAAAAAATATCGATCCTTGTTCTAAACTTAATAAAACTCTAACAGACATAACTAAATGGCTAAGTGACCATAACCTTGAATTGAACTTTCAAAAAACAAAAATTATGCAATTTAGATCCCCCAAAACATTACCTCTAACATTAAATTTCAATTATAATAATATCAACATAGAGACCGTTACAGAATTTAACCTTCTTGGAATAATAATAGACTCAAATATAAACTGGACAAGTCACATAGCAAACGTTAAAGCAAAACTGGCCAAATTCAGCTACGCATTGTTTCAAATCAAACTTAGTACAAATGCAGAGACTGCAATATCTACCTATTATGCATACGCCTACGCTTGGTTGCGATACGGAGTAATGCTGTGGGGAATCAGTGTGGATGCCCAACAACTGTTCATCATGCAAAAAAGATGTATTAGAATAATCGCTCAAATAGATAATGCAGACAGCTGTAAACCATATTTTAAAGAATATAAAATATTAACCCTACCTTGTATTTATATATATGACGTATGTACATTTGTATTTAAACATCAAGAAAAATTCATGAAAGTTGGCAATACCCACAGTGTAAATACACGACACAGAAATAGGTTATACTTACCGGAATCAAGGTTGAAAATGTTACATTGCAGCCCATACTACATGGCTGTAAAAATATATAATAAACTACCACCTGATATAAAAAATGAAACAAAACTAACATCATACCAAAATAAATTGAGACACTATTTAATTGAAAAATGTTTTTATTCAGTAAACGATTACTTATTTACCAAGTGACTACGGTGTTTGCTAGCCTTATATTTGACTAGCTTTCCACTCGCGGCTTCGCCCACGTTGTTATTGTTTTCCAGTGGGAATTTTATATTTTCCCGTAAAATAATTTTGTAGTTTATTATAATTTAGAAGACTGTTATTTATATTTAAGAACTCGAATAATAAATTTCATAGAAGATATTGATATGACATCAACCAATTTAAGTTAAATTAAGTAACTGAATTTAATTAATATTGCAATAATTTAATGTTTCCATTTTTATTAACTTTATATTATTATTATTAAAAAAATATGACATCACCACATACCTAATTATACCGTGCATTGGCTAAATGTTAATTTGGTAATAATTTAATTTGTTGGTAATTTGCATTCATTGACATAATTTTATATAATTTTAGTTCGATTTATCTGTATTGAAGTGAGGAATTATACATTAAATGAAATAGTAAAACATAAATTGTAGATAGCCCTCACCAACATTGCTATACCTGAAAAGGGTGACTAGGTAATCAAGAACTCTAATTATAACAACATCTGTATCACACCTTAGTCAGCAATAAAGATTTGATTTGATTTGAGTCTGTGTACCGATTTTTAGCTCCTACCTTGAAAACTGCGAAAAGTCCCATATAAAATTTCACCCCCTCTTTTTAGGGGTCGCGGGGGAAGATTTCCAAAAAAAAATTATGCACGATTTTTTTGTTAGTCACAAATAGTCCGCATACCAATTTACCATGAAAATTGCGGAATGCTCCATAAAACCCCTAAAAAACTTCCACCCCTCATTTTAGGGAAGTGGGGGGTTAGAAAGAGACAAAACTCTCCATCCCTTCAACTATCTCAACTTAAAAAATCACGTCGACTTCGATTGTCGTCAATCAATTCGTCGCTCCGTTTTGCTGTGAAAGACGGACAAACATAGAGACACACATACACTTTTCCATTTATAATATTAATTTATAATTTATAATATTAGTAAGTATGGATGCGTAGTTGTTGACTTCGCCGACAAAAGAATTGATAACTATATCCATACTAATATTATAAATGGGAAAGTGTGTGTGTGTGTTTGTTTGTCCGTCTTTCACGGCAAAACGGAGCGACGGATTGAAGTGATTTTTTAAGTGGAGATAGTTGAACGGATGGAGAGTGACATAAGCTACTTTTTGTCTCTTTCTAACTGCCCACTTCCCTAAAATGGGGGGTGGAAGTTTGTATGGAGCATTTCGCAATTTTCAAGGTAGAAAGCTAAAAATTGGTATGCGAACTATTTGTGACTAACAAAAAAATCGTGCATAATTTTTTGGAAATACCCCTTAAAAGAGGGTGTGAAATTTTATATGGGACTTTTTGCAGTTTTCAAGGTAGGAAGCTAAAAATCGGTACACAGACTCTTTGTTACCAACGAAAAATACCTGCCTTATTTTTTTTTTTAATCTTCGGTGATACCCCGAATTTAACGCGAGCGAAGCCGCGGGCAACAGCTAGTAATCTATAAACGCACGCAAAACCGTAACCGCTAATGGTAAAAACGTGTTTGGACAGTTGTCTTAATTCAAAATGCGGACGCACATTAAGAAAGGATTTTAACCCTAAAGGGATGAAATAGGGGTTGTAAGTTTGTATGGAAAAATCATTAAATTAGCAATGATTTTAATAAAACTTGAGATTCGTGCTCTTAAAAATATTTAATTGAACACATGTTTCATGGTTTATTGGAATTCATCCCCTTCATTCATGCAAAATAGGGGTTGAAAGTTTCTATGAAAAATATTTAAAATCTGCTCCAATTTGTATGAAATTTATTATCCGAGCTCCTAAATATAAATAACAGTCTTCTATATAATAGGCTAAAAAATTATTTTTCCTACGGGAAAATATAACATTCCCACGGGAAAACATTAATAACGCGGGCGAAGCCGCGAGCGGAAAGCTAGTAATATAATAAGTATGTATGACTTGTTATGTGTATGCCATAGGTTGAAATGCCAATAAATGTTACAACTATTAATCGTTATTGTAAAAAAATAGGTAAGTATGCAAAAAAATTATAATTTATTACTTTACTTAATCTATATCTTCTTATATATAAAAATGAAACGCTGTGTGTTTGTCTCGCAAAAACTCTGAAACGGGTCGACAGATTCTTACGAAATTTTCTGTGTGTGTCCCAAAAAATAGTGTCAAGCGAAAGTCCAGAGTTAGAGCACCTCTTGGAGTACCCGAATCACCCCCATGTATGTTCCGCGATTATTCGTAGTTTTAGAGTAATAATTTTTTTTCTGACTTTTTGAAAATGTCGATCTAAAGAACTTAAAAATTTTTAATAAAAAAAAAGTTGAACATATTTTAATGTTTTTCTTTATGCCACTGAATTATCTTTAGTGCTTCTTTTATGTCTAAAATAATCAGCTTCGTAACTTTAGTGGAAATTTAGAAAACAGTAGTGTAAAGTCAAAATTTGAATGTTAGTGAATAATTACTTAAAAATTCATCTTTAAATTAAAAATCTAAACAGGCGAATTCATGGTTTCTAAGTATGTGTAAAAACTTCTCTAGAATCTCTGCTTTCATAATAATTTAAAAAAAAAGTACTTAATAAGGCTACTTTGGCTTAAATCGGCCATCAAAGACAGCAAGGTGAAAATTTCATAAAACTCGACTTCTGAATATTTTTTTTTAAAATTCCAATTATTTATTAATAAACCAAAAATGATTGTAGAAAAGCTAAAAATTTATTATTTGAAGGTCAAAAATAACTGTTCCTGCTGCCATCTTTAATAACCTTTGAAGGTTTATTATAACTTAATAAATGAAACAAAACATTATTTTCAAAGTATTTATTATTCGATCGCTTAAAGAAAGTTTTCAAAATGACGACCTTCGTGCTCAATACATATTCTACATCTTTTAAATTTATAAATGCAATTCTGTTGTTTTTTATTGTTTCTTCCGCTTGTCTTAATTTTGTTCTTAACACTGTGACGTTTGTAATGTCCTTGGCGTATACTAATTCCTTGTAGTATCCCCAGACGAAAAAATCTATGGGGTTCAAGTCGGGGGACCGTGGCGGCCACGCAATGGGCCCTCCACGACCGATCCATCTGCCTGGAAATGTTTCAGACAAATGTTGTCTAACATTTCTAGCAAAATGGCATGGAGCGCCGTCGTTTTGAAAAATCATATTTCTCCGCGTTAATAGGTCTACATCTTCTAATAAGACGCCGAGATCACGTCGTAGAAATTGCAAGTAGGCCTCGCTGTTCAGTCGGTCCGGTGGTAGTTCGAACGGACCCAATCAGCTGTCCGTTTAGGATGCCTGACCACAAATTGATACTAAATTGTTCTTGGAAATTAGATTCCCTTGTGAGGTGTGGATTTTCAATACTCCACGAATGGTAGTTATGCGCATTAAACACCCCACATCGTTTAAAATGTGATTCATCAGTCCATAGAATATTTTTAAAGAAATTTTCGTTTTCAGCTTGTCTCCGTAACATTTCCTGACATAATGCCACCCTTCTCGGGTAGTCTGCGGGCTTGAGCTGCTGAACTTTCTGGATGTGATATGGGTGAAAACGCTCTTGATGAAGTATTCGATGTGTTTGTGATTTCGGAATTCCGATTCGACGTTCTATTGTTCTTACACTAACTGATGGATCTCTCACCACTTCTTCGACCACTGATTGGACAGTATCTGGGTCACTCATTTCAGATGGGCGCCCCGATCTTCTACCTGGTAGGCGTCCTTCCATGTAAGAGTTATGTACTCTTAAAATCATGCGATGATCAGGCCAAGTTTCAGGCTGAGGTCCACCTCCATTTTGTACTTGCTGCCGGAACAACCTGGCTGCTTCAGAAGCATTTCCTCTTGCATATCCATAAAAGTAATGCATAAGAGCATATTCTTGCGATGAAAAAGACATCACAAAATGAAGAGCTTGAAAAGTCCGTTAAGAATGCCAAATTTGTCAAAATCCCGTATTCACACAAAACCAAATCGTAATCGCACTCAAGGTCCGTAAAGAAAGCAAAGTTCGTCAAATAATCACAAATGAGCGTATCGTACGTAAGGCGCAAACAAAAGCAGACAAACGACTGGCGCCAGAACACAATAGGCGCTCGGACTACACCCCCCGCCTCATCCCCTTGTCACAAAGAATAGCATTCCTCAGTTACAGTTATCCATTTCGCCAATGAGAGTGAGAGAGATAGCAATAATGCGGTCTCTTTCATATCCTCTCACTCGGGCAATTTTTTAGCAGGTAAGTACTGCGTTGGGCCGCGGGAGGAGGGGAACGCCTGGGCATGCGACGCTGGGCTATAAGTCCCGTCCTCTAAGTCCGTCATATACGTCCACGCCGCCCCAGGTACTGCCGACGTACAGACCTGGGGCGGACCCACTGTTGTGGGTCGTGTGCCCTGGAAATGGTTCAGATTGACAACGGGCGTCGCATTACTTACCACCTGCCCCGGATCTGAGTCAGCCAAGTATGACGGGCGTGCCTGGTACAGCTCTCCCACTGACCAGGTGTAACCCAAACCCAAATCCCTCCCATTTTTATCCCTAACCTAATCCCATATCCCTACCCTTACCCTATATCCCCACCCTTACCCCATATCCTTACCCCTATCCCATCCTTGGGGGTGCGAAGTCAGACAAACTCCGTAGGCTAATAGTCTGACGCACAAGCTAAGGTGTCAAACGAACCGTGCCGATAGCTGCGTGGCCATGGTGCAGCATTGTCTCGAACGGTGTCACTCCGATACCAGGCGACCTCGGAGATGTATTAGCCTTACCTGGGCATGCGGGGCTCTGCCGGGGTGGACCTTTTATTTCCCTAGCTACTCGTGGGAACTTCATGGACGCTAATAACGAACTCGAAGCTTTCCTCCTAGGCGATAACGAACGCCGGGATACCACCAACGCGGAATCGCGTTCTACCACACCTGATTTATCAGGGATCTTTCTCAGCCCTATGGACACCGCAGAAGCTGAGACAAAGGCGGAAAATTCTGGGACGAGTGTGCAACAACAGCCACCTAAAACGCCCAAGAAGACCGCATTCACTCGCATGAGCGGGGCTGGAAGGCGACGCCTTAAGCGGCTGTTGGCGAGTGGCTCTGAAGCTCTAGCCAGTTTTCGCCCTGCCGCTGGTGCGAACCAGCAGCAGCCCGAAAGCTCAAGCAGCAGCACGGCAGACGCCACCCCGGGTCCTAGGGCGGTCAAACGAACTAGACCCGAGGAGGATTCTCCACAACTGCCACCTAAAAAGAGGGAAGACCTTAACAAAACCGGCACCCCACTGGGAGATAAAGAACGACCAGGAAGTTCCGGTGAGTCAGGACTTACCTCGTTTAGGGACGCAGCAGCATCGGTTCGCATAGGGATCTTCAATACGGAACCTATGGACGACCAACAGCTGCTACTTGTTCGCACGGCAATCTTAGATGCCGTTCGCGATGTTGATGAGGCAGGAGGGGGTGCGCGCTTCAGCGGATGAACATTCAAGCCGGGCTGGTTGCTACTTCACTGTAGTGATCAATATAGCCGGGACTGGATGTGCAAGAAAGTGAAGGATATCAGGCCTTGGCCTGGGGCAGAACTCTCGGTTAAAAACGAGAGCGAACTACCCAGGAAGAGGGTTGGTATCCTTCATGTACCGCTGATAGACGCGAAAACTCCCCAAGAGGCCTTGAAACTTTTGAAATCCCAAAACTTGGGCCTGGAGACAAGCCTGTGGAGGGTTCTCAACGTTCAGAAGCAAGAGAGGTCGTTCGACATGGCGTTCTCTCTGGACGATGAATCGGTGGAGGTACTCCGCGGGATGAACTTCAGTCCCAATTTTGGTTTTCGCAAAGCCCAAATTCGCATTAGAGGCGAAACAACCACGGCCCACAACGATCGGGTGGAGGCAGCGAAAGTCGTTACTCCCAGTAGCTCCCGGGCGAAGGACACTGTTACCTCTAAGGTACCAGGACCAAATACCTCTACTGGAGAGGCAGAACGACCCGCCCATGGACCGACCCCAGGGACCAGTGCACCACCGCCGGGCAAAGGGCTGAATAGACCTAAGCCTGGTAGCAGTGGTACCAATGCTGGAAGGGCGAACCAAGCGCCTAAGGGCCGCAAAAAGGCTCGAAGGCGAGGTAAAGCGCCTATTCAGCATTCACCGCACAAAGTCCCAACTTCTCGCAAATAATGGCCAAGGTGGTGCAAATAAATCTGCACCACGCTAGAGCCGCCTCGGCGGTTCTAGAGAAGGTCTTTTGCGAGGAGGACCTACACATCGCCTGCATTCAAGAACCTTGGCTGTCTGAGGCGAACACCATCTCGGGCCTTAACTTCGGTAAGTTACTATACAACAACCAAGGAACAAGACCGAGAGCTTGCATCGTGTTTAATAAAAAACTCGAATTTCTTCCTGTACCAGAGCTTTGCAGTGACGACCTGGTGGCAGCTTTTGTTAACCTCAGGGGGCGAGAAGCACAAAGAACACTAATCTGCTCCGCGTACCTCCCAGGGGATAGCAAAGACACTTCAGAAGACTTGGCGACGGTTGTGGAATATGCCCGCAGCCACAACGCCGAGCTTCTGATCTCTTGTGATGCCAACGCACACCACACTAACTGGGGGAGTACGGACATCAACAACAGAGGTGAGTCCCTTCATGACTTTATCCTTACTAACCGTCTACAAATAGTGAATAGAGGGAACTACCCGACCTTTATAACTAAAGTTAGACGGGAAGTACTCGACATTACTCTTGCGACTAACAATCTGTACAGGGCGATAAACGACTGGCATGTCAGCAACGCAAGACAGATAAGATTCGTTATAGGAAAGGACACTCAAGATCAAGTAGAATCTTTCAGAGACCGCAGGGCTACAGATTGGGAATCATATAAGGACCATCTGCGCAACAGCCTAGCAAACTTTCCTAAAGCGATAAAAACTCGCGGTGCCCTCGAGCTTGCGGTGAACCAGCTTAACCAGGCTATCATAGAAGCCTTTGAAGATAACTGTCCTCTCAAGACCCGTAGGGGAAACACGACACCCTGGTGGACACCCAAGCTAGACAAGTTAAGAGCGCAAACGCGACAACTCTTCAACAGGGCCAAAACTCCCGATTCCAAAAGGGATTTCCTTAAGGCCCTAACGAAATATAGCACAGAACTTAGAAGGGCGAAAAGACGGTCTTGGAGGCGGTTCTGCGAGGAGATTACGAAAACGCCTCAAGGAGCTCGCATTCATAAGGTCATGTCAAAGACGCCTACTAATCCAATCGGTCTGCTAAAAAAGCCTGATGGAACCTTTACTGATTCAACTGAGGAGACGATCAACCTCTTGGCAACAACCCTCTTTCCTGGATCAGCTAGGGTAACCAGTACCAAATCGGGCAAAGATGAAACGACAACTCTAGGACCTAAGAATGAGGACTGGAGAACGGCGACATCTATATTTAGACCGAAACAAGTCCAATGGGCCATAGACTCATTTAAGCCATTTAAATCGCCTGGGAGCGATGGTATATTCCCAGCCCTTTTACAAAAGGGCCAAGATATACTAATCCCGTATCTGGTGAAAATCTTCAGGGCAAGCCTTGCCTGGAGACACATACCAGAAACATGGGCTGATGTTAAGGTATCCATCATACCGAAAACCGGCAAAAAGGACTACTCACCACAGCCAAAGTCCTTTAGACCAATCAGCCTCACCTCTTTCCTACTCAAAACAATGGAAAAGGTTATAGACAGACATATTAGGGATGGACCCTTGATGGAACACCCTCTTCACCCTAACCAACATGCTTACCAAAAGGGCAAATCAACTGAAACTGCCCTCTTAGGTCTAGTAGACAAAATAGAAAGAGCTATGGATGACAAACAAATCGCCCTTTGTGCCTTTCTAGATATCGAAGGAGCATTCGATAATATCCATATTGAAACTCTAATTGAAGGATTGGAGGACAAAGGGATCGACCCAACAACGACCCGATGGATTAAAACAATGCTCCTCAACAGGGTTGTGAACATCACTCTACACGACTCTTCCGCAAGCTATAAGCTGACCAAAGGTTGCCCTCAGGGAGGAGTCTTATCACCTCTACTATGGTCAATAGCTGTGGATGAACTCATTGTATTAGCCTCAGGTAAGGGATTTGATGTACAGGGCTATGCGGACGACGTGGTTGTTTTAGCCCTCGGACCGTGCCAAAGCACTTTATCATCCCTAATACAAGGGGCTCTAAACACCATACAAAAATGGTGTACTGAAAAACACTTCTCGGTAAACCCGAACAAAACTACAATAGTACCGTTCACTAGGAAACATAAGCTGAATTAACTTATTAAACCTGTGTTAAACGGATCGACTATTACATTTTCCACTGAGGTGAAGTACTTGGGCGTCACTTTCGACCAAAGGCTCACCTGGAACACAAACATTAATAATGTGGTTCAAAAAGCAAAAATCGCACTTGGTGTGTGTAATCGCATGGTAGGGACGAAATGGGGACTCAACCCAAAGATCGCCCTCTGGATATACACCGCCATAGTAAGGCCCATAGTAACCTATGGCGCTGTGGTTTGGCACAAAAAGGCTAAACAGAGGACAATCATTGACACTCTAAATAGCCTTCAAAGAACCGCATGTCGAATGGCAACGGGAGCCATGTCCACAACACCGGCAGCTGCATTAAACGCCCTTCTAAACCTGCCGCCCCTTAATCTAGTAATAGAAAAGGAGGTGAAGGCTTGCCTACATAGGTTCGGCATAGGCTGTCGCATTAACTGGCTCTCTCAAACACTGAGGACCCTTCAGGACTCTGTGCTGAAACATCCAATGTTAGCTATGACCAGCGATGTCATGCTTCCACGAGTAAACTTCGTTAGAAATTTTAAAGTGGAAACCCCTCACAGAGATGAATGGGAAGAGAATCTCAACTCCTGTGAGGATGGAAGCCTCGTATGGTATACGGATGGCTCCAGAAAATCATTTGATGTAGGGTGCGGAGTGTACGTTCTAAGGCCCAGGGTGAGCAAAAGTACCAACTTGGGCCGGTACGCATCCGTTTTCCAGGCGGAGATATATGCCATCATTGAATGTGCAGATATCATAAACCAAAGAAACTACTCAAACCAACATATCTATATTTATTCAGATAGTCAAGCAGCTCTAAAAGCCATTAGCTCAAGCCAAATAAACTCGAAGCTGGTAGAGGACTGCCTCACCCGCCTGAATGCTATAGGACAAAAAAACAAAATTGTTTAAAGATGGGTTTAAAGATCGAGTTTATTTGGCATCCTGGGCATTCTGGTGTCATTGGCAACGAGAAGGCCGATGAACTCGCTAAAACTGGAACTATAAAACCACAAATAGGACCGGAACCTTTTTGTGGGATTTCAAAGAACCAGGTACACAACTTTCTAAATGAACAACTTCTTAGAAACTCATTCGAACTCTGGAAATCTACTCCAGGGCAAGAACACGCGAAGGCACTAATACAAGGCTACTCGCGTAAACTAACTGACGAGCTTCTGCAGCTTAACAGGAAAAACATCAGTGCAGTCGTAAGAACCTTAACTGGACATTGCGGCCTGAATAGACACATGTTCAACCTCAAGATTAGGGACAACGACATCTGCAGATTCTGCAATCAGGAGCGTGAAACTCCTAAACACCTTCTGTGTGACTGCAGCCCACTGATTCATCGGCGTAGCCTTAATCTGGGAAGACACATCATGAGACCAGATGAAATACAAACTCTCCCAACCCAAAAAATCCTCAATTTCATAGAGGGTTTGGGCTTGAAGGAGATACTCTAACGGTGCTATAATTCACAATAGATCTTTTAGGTCGAGGTGAAAAGGCCTACAAGGCGAAAGCCCGTACAATAACAACAATAATAATAATAAGTACTGCGTTACATCCAACACTACAACCGATGTGATCCGCGAGAAAAATATTTAAATATGGGTTTCATGTAGTTAATTTTTGCTAAATTGTAATTAATCTGAACCTTAGAAATTATAAAAAGACCAGATATTTTTTTTATCATCTGATAGGAATTTGGTAAATTTTATGAAATTTTCACCTCGCTGTCTTTGATGGCCGATTTAAGCCAAAGTAGCCCTATTAAGTACTTCTTTTTTTAAATGATTATGAAAGCAGAGAGTCGAGAAAAGTTTTTACACATACTTAGAAACCATGAATTCGCCTGTTTAGATTTTTAATTTAAAGATGAATTTTTAAGTAATTATTCACTAACATTCAAATTTTGACTTTACACTACTGTTTTCTAAATTTCCACTAAAGTTACGAAGCTGATTATTTAAGACATAAAAGAAGCACTAAAGATGATTCAGTGGCAAAAAAAACATTAAAATATGATCTACTTTTTTTTATTTAAAATTTTTAAGTTTTTTGGATCAAAATTTTCAAAAAGTCAGAAAAAAATTATTCCTCGAAAACTACGAATAATCGCGGAACATACATGGGGGTGATTCGGGTACTCCAAGAGATGCTCTAACTCTGGACTTACGCTTGACACTATTTTTTGGGACACCCTGTATAAAATTGGTGGCGCTTTAATAGGGCAGGAGAACGTCTGCCGGACCCACTAGTCTTCTTATACACGGTGTTTCATAATAACCAATAAATAATTAATGCGTTATCTAAAACTAATTATTAAATTGTGTTTACCCGTAATATCATTCAACCATTGATTTACTACCAAACGTAGATAACGCATGAACCTTGCATGAACGTTCGAAAAGTGGGCCGGTGAAGAACTGCCCAATCGGGCCTCGTGCAATACGGTACTTTCTTTATGGTAATTTTAATTCGGGTGTGCATATTCATCTACCTATTTAACAGCGTACAAATGTATAGTCAATTAGGTGACAGATTTCAAGCGCGTTTTTGTATGAAGTGCTCTATCTACGTTTGGTAGTAAATCAATGCATTCAACCCAAAATTTTTATGTAAATCATAGACATGATGAAGATACTATGATATACATGAAAATTTTGGGTTGAATGACATTACGTGTAAACACATTTTAATAATCAATTTTAGATAACGCATTGATTATTTATTGGTTATTATGAAACACCGTGTACTTATATAAAAATGAAACGCTGTGTTATTGTCTCGCTAAAACTCAAAAACGGCTCGACGGATTCTTACGAAATTTTCTGTGTGTGTTTGAATAGGTCCAAGGAAGGTTTAAACGTACAGTTAGACCCGGTAGGTGGCGCTGTAATCGGGCAGGACAACGTCTGCCGGACCCACTAGTATATATAAATAAAAATGGATCTTCGAAATGTATGTACGCCCATAACTTTCGAACCACTGCGCCAAATTGGATGATTCTTGGTTTTATGTATTCGTTATTGTTAGGACAAGGTTAGTATAATATAAAAATTACAATAATTTAAACAAACATTTCAGTAATTTTGTTAAAAAACATGGCATACTTTATAATAAACTAGCTGACCCGGCGTACTTTACGCCGGGTCAGCTAGTTTATTATAAAGTATGCCTAATCATTTAGTCTGATTAAGCGCTATGCGAAATGATGATAATGCAAAGAAACGGTATGCAATTCTAAAATATGCTTCCTTACTTTGTGCAACCCAATATCATAGAATAAATAATAGTACAAAAGTACAGAAGGATCACTCTCGAAGAAAAGCCAAGTTTAGGTATGAAAATTTACCTACTCTTACGACCTTCATCTGACTGCACGGGAAATTGAAATTTATTGCATGACACGAGCGTTCCTAATTAGTTACGCGTCGCTGACCCGATACCGATTTGGCGATAAGAGTGCAGGGTTCCCACTTACCGATATCACAATATAGAGAACGATACAGTAGCCCGACTCAGGCGTGTCTTTGAAATTTATACCTAAAGCTGAACTGGGCGCTAGGGTTGGTAGCTACAAAAAAAATCGGTGAACGTATACGTACTCGCCGCGCGTGGGCGGCGGTGTGTACGTAGAGCACAACAATCTCGGCCGGCGCGCGGCGTAACACTGCGTTGCTATCAGGGTTGGATTCAGACCCTCACAAAATTATTGTCTATGGAAATGAAAAATATACTACTTGTCAAAAATTTTGGCAAAATGAGAAGAAAAGTTGTCAATCGAGCTGAGGGTAAAATTATGGTACGTTCGCGTAGTATCCTGGCATTACGATACTACATACTACACATCATGAAATAATGGTACAAATAGTATAATTATACTACGAAATCCAACCCTGGTTGCTATGCCGTTCAGGTGCGTGATTCTGTAACTCATCGGCAATCGACTATCGCATCGATTTGATAATTCTGTTTGATTAAAACTGATTTTTAAAATGTTTAACGTTTTGTAATGTCGTCGTTTAAGTAGTCATGGTATATTTGTTGAATAAATCAACGAATACTTATAGCTAATGAAGATAATTTCGCTCTTCTTTATTAAATCATGCAGTCTGATAACGATTGCCGATCAATCGATGAGTTACAAAATCACCACCCAGAGCATGCTTGGCGGTTGTGTAAACGACGTTTGTATGTGTGCGATTTTTTTTTGAAGGACCTATGCTGTTAGCCGCAGATGGCTGTTACAGCTTCACCTTGATTATTTGTAAGAAGGCGAGAACTTTGGTGGGTCCTCAAGTCTCGTTTGGCTTACCTAACCTGGTGGATTTCTAGCTCAGAGAGGCATCACCACGGGGGGTGTCCCGCTCTCTGAGTAGAGTCACCAGGCGGTTATAGCCGGTGCGGGGAGCGGCTGCAACGCGAGCGCGCCTCTGAGGCTCGGACGCTCGAGTTCGCCGTGTAGTGGAGGGTGGGGAGAAGCGACCAGGCACATATCTGTACCTGGTATATCGCAAACTGTGTAGACCGGTCCTTCGCACTCTTGTTCTACGAGTGCGGTGTGTGGGACTAGTGCGTGAGTGTGCAGTGTTTGATAGTGAGTTGGAAGGCGGAGGGAGAAGATCGTTCGCTCGTGTGATCGGGTCGGTTGTATGTGTGCGTGCGCCGATTCGTCTCTTTATATGGAGTCAACGTACTGTCAGGGGGGGTTTCACTCCGCAGTTTAGGTACGTTTGGTCGGCGCACCGGCCGGGCGGTATATGACTGAGGGTTGCCGCTCGCACGTAATAATTTAGATTTTTCTCGATAATTTCTGTAACGATAACTGCATATCGGTAAGTGGGAACCCTGCACTCTTATCGCCAAATCGGTATCGGGTCAGCGACGCGTAACGAAATAGGAACTCTCGTGTCATGCAATAAATTTCAATTTCCCGTGCAGTCAGATGATGGTCGTAAGAGTAGGTAAATTTTCATACCTAAACTTGGCTTTTGTTCGAGAGTGATCCTTCTGTACTTTAGTACTATTATTTATTCTGTGGTACTGTATCGTTCTCTATATTGTGCCGATATGCAGTTATCGTTACAAAAATGACCTCAATTATTACGTGCGACGCGGACAGCGTGCGAGCCGAGCGGCAAGCTTTTGCCACATACCGCCAGGTCGGTCCGCCGGCCAAACGTACCTAAACTGCGGAGTGAAACCCCAATATGGACCCCTACGAAACGACTATTTTATGTACTTTTCACCCAGAACAATAACTTATTCTGAGACTTCTCATTGGTACCTTCAATGCGAGCTGCCGTTGTCTCTATTGCGCTCTGCCCGTTAGTTCGGGGCACAGCGTGACAGCAATACATTTTACAAAATGTTTTGAATTCTATCGCCCTTAGTGTTTATACTCTTAACTCTGTGTTGTATGTTCTACCCGTTCACCCATTATCTTGTTGCCATAACACAAGTTCCCGTTGAAAATAACACTCAGCTTGGTCTAAATCATCATCATCATCATCACAGCTCATATACGTCCCCACCGAGGGGCTCGAGCCTACCCGATGTTAGGGTGATTAGGCCTTAGTCAACCACGCTGGCCCAATGCGGATTGGTCGACTTCACATACACCATTGAATCTCTTCGCAGATGTATGCAGGTTTCCTCACGATGTTTTCCTTCACCGTAGGAGCGTCAGACAAATGTACATATGAAATTCGAAAACGAAAAACACAGTGGTACATGGCGGTCTCGAACCCGAACCTCCCGATTGGAAGGCAAGTGCCGAGTCCACAGCGCCACCGACGCTCGTTGGTCTAAATGTTCGGATGTAAATAGCTTTAATTTTAATTTTAACAATGCTGCATCAATAATGCACATAGCTCGAACGTCAATTGAGTCCAGCTGATCATACAGAAACTTACGACGCAAATGTATTTGTAAAGGTTAAGGCTATTCAACGAGAAATTGTTAATAATGCAATTAGTGCCTGTTTTGTTTCTTTGGCTGTGATTTTCAATAAATTCAATAAAATAGGTAACTCCAAAGCAAAGGGATGGTTTTGTTCGCGAGGACAATGATTTCTTTCAATATTAGTCGATTCATTGTTAGTATTGTTAGATTTTTATATATAAGTCCCGCGTTTGAAATGGAAGGTATCAGCTAATCTACAGCTATGGAATCCAAACTGGCTTTTGCTGTACTGGTAAGCTAACAAAAGAATTCCTTGGTAAAATTATACCTAATTTAGAGTTTTTTAAAATGTCAAAAAGGAAAAGGGTGTAATAGCCATGCAGCAAACGGCTTCATTGTTTTATCCAATTTTTAACAGAATCCAACTGCCCCTTTTCATTAGTTATTAAATGTTATTTGTTTGTTATCTGAATAGAGGGACATAGGCCGCATACCCTTCCGTATTTTCTCCTCTGTATTTTTTGAAATAAATGACACAATACGGAATTGTAAAGCTGGAAGTGGATTTTAGAACTTTTCTAAGAGCCGGAGGCTTTGTCAGAGAAAAAATCAATCACGATCTCTTCTATCGATTTGACAGCCATTGCGCGGTCGACACAAGACTCTGCGCCGACTTCCTTTTATAATGCAGCGATAGATGTACTGCGATAAAGCGATCGCCATATATTTTGAGTGACACAATCAATGAACTGCTTTTAATAGATGATTTTTTATTACAGTTGATAGCAGCCATTGCCGCTTTCTCATCAGTTTGTAAGTACCTGTTCACATCTACATCATATACATAGATCGTCCATTATTTTTTAATTTTGTTTGAAATTGTACATGTCATTGAGCTAGGTTGAGTACCTATAGAGAAATAATTAATTATTTGTTTGTTATCTACGAGTAGTGATAAACAAATAATAGTGATTTCGCCTAAGACTTAAACGAAAAGAAATGCGGTGTATGTATATACTTCATCATTGATTTATTTTATTACTAGCTGTGCCCGCGACTTTGTCCGCGTGGAATAGTAATTTAGTAACAGCTGGACCGATCTTGATAAAAAGCCTATGTTATTTGAGCCTATGTTATACCTTATATAATTAGCTATCTATTAGTGAAAGTCCCGTCAAAATCGGTCTAGCCGTTCCGGAGATTAGCGGGAACAAACAGAGAGACAGACAGACAGACAGACAGACAAAATTTTTTTAAATTGTGTTTTTGTTATTGGTACCCGATATACATTCATACCCATTTAGTAAAAACTTGTTATTTTGTCATTACAAACAGACACTTCAATTTTATTTATTTGTATAGAATGTTAAGAGGATTGTGAAGCTGTAAATTTTCATACAAAAAGCGATAACGCTTTTCTCCCTCTTTACATACTCCAATTTTGATAATTTTTGAAAAATTGGTACATATAATGAAGATCTAGGTTTGTACGTATTGATTTTGAAGTAATATTGCTCAGAATATAAATTATTAGCATCTAAATATTTTAGACTTAAAAACTACCTCGAGCATTTTTATCCTTTTTTGACTAAATTATACTGAATTACACAAAAGCAAAACGTACAAACATAGATTAAGGTATACTGAATCTAATGAGATCAAATTGTCTGATTTCGTAAAGGTTAAGGGTAAAACCGTTATCGCCCGAAACAATATTTCAATAAGAAATGTAGGCACTTGCCTCGGACTTTCAACTCTAAGCGGTGTGCCACAAACTGCATTTTTGAAAGTGTATACTCGCGCCATGAATTGGCACTTCACAGTCCTCCTGATGGTAAGTGGTGACAAACGCTCATGAACATCTGCATTTCCTTTATTTCCTTGCAACTGAGGTGAAAAGCAAAGTATGGATCTCGGCCATAAAACACATTTTACCCTCGACGTGACAATGAACGTCTCGAGTGAAATGGCTCATTTTATGCGATTGTTACAAAATATGCTATTGTCCGTCAGTTAGAATAATAAAATTATATCAGTTCAATATTTTTTGCTTTCTTTGAAATAGCAAAAAATAATGAAACAAAGCGGATTTGTCCGATAACACCAGGGCAATCCCCCAGAGTGAGAAGCCTTACGGCGGCGTGCATGGGGCTACTCGTGCACGCAGGCTTCCATGGCAGGGTCACTAGACGGGCATTGATTAGTTCCGAAACGCCCTAGAAATGACAATTTGTGCCTAATAGTTCACTCCTTTGAATCACCTATTATTTCGCAGACGTTCCGCAAAAAAGTATGGCAAAACATTTGCTGCGGAAAAAATTGCGTGTGGTTCTCAGAAGTTAAGTGTTTCTTTTTTAGTGGCTGCTCCAAGTTATATACCATGTGAACACGAGGAATCAGAAAGCTCTTCCTTAAGCCAAAGCCAGAGCTCAGCCAGCAGTTTCTCGAGCAGTAGCAGCCGCAGTTCCTCCAGCGACGGCTCCAGCCAATCCCAAAGCCAAAGTGCAAGCAGCGCTCAATCAAGCGCACAAAGCTCTCGCGAAGAGATCAAACGACAGGGTAACTCATGGGAGAGCAATAGAGAGGAAAACAAACAAAATGAGTCCAGCGATAGCAGAGAAGAATCATGTGAACACAGCAGCGACGATGGCGCGGAAGAAAGCTCAAGTAGTTCCACTAGCAGTAGCCAAGCTCAATCTTCTAGTTCCAGCTCCTCTTCCAAGCGTCGGACAAGCTCAAGCAGCTTAGCTGAAGCCGCTGCGAGTAGTGAATCTTCATCTGAAGGCAGCAGTTCTAGTAGTGGGGCAATAGCTGGTGCCGGCAGTCAGTCATCTTCCAAAGGTGGCGAATCAAGCTCGAGTAGTGGAGCCATTGCAGCAGCTGGCAGCCAATCATCTTCAAAGAATGGCAAGTCCAGTTCAAGCAGTGGTGCACTAGCTGATGCCAGAAGTCAGTCATCATTCAAAGATGGAAAGTCCAGTTCTAGTAGCGGTGCGTTAGCAGCAGCAGGCAGCCAATCGTCTTCTAAGGGTGACAAATCGAGCTCTAGCAGCGGGGCAATAGCTGCAGCTGGTAGTTCATCATCATCCAAAGGTGGCAAGTCTAGTTCTAGTAGCGGCGCCATCGCAGCAGCCGGTAGTTCATCCTCATCCAAAGGCGGCAAGTCCAGTTCAAGCAGTGGTGCACTAGCTGGAGCCGGAAGTCAGTCATCATCCAAATATGGAAAGTCCAGTTCAAGTAGTGGAGCTATTGCAGCAGCTGGCAGTAAATCATCATCCAAAGGTGGCAAGTCTAGTTCAAGTAGTGGAGCAATCGCTGCAGCTGGCAGTTCATCCTCATCCAAAAATGGCAAGTCCAGTTCTAGCAGTGGTGCACTAGCTGCTGCCGGAAGTCAGTCATCATCCAAAGATGGAAAGACCAATTCTAGCAGTGGTGCGTTAGCAGCAGCAGGCAGCCAATCGTCTTCTAAGGGTGGCAAATCGAGCTCTAGCAGCGGGGCAATAGCTGCAGCTGGTAGTTCATCATCATCCAAAGGTGGCAAGTCTAGTTCTAGTAGTGGCGCCATCGCAGCAGCCGGTAGTTCATCCTCATCTAAAGACGGCAAGTCCAGTTCAAGCAGTGGTACACTAGCTGCTGCCGGAAGTCAGTCATCATCCAAAGATGGAAAGTCCAGTTCTAGTAGTGGTGCGTTAGCAGCAACAGGCAGCCAATCGTCTTCTAAGGGTGGCAAATCGAGCTCTAGCAGCGGGGCAATAGCTGCAGCTGGTAGTTCATCATCATCCAAAGGTGGCAAGTCTAGTTCTAGCAGCGGTGCCATCGCAGCAGCCGGTAGTTCATCCTCATCCAAAGATGGCAAGTCCAGTTCAAGTAGTGGTGCACTAGCTGCTGCCCGAAGTCAGTCATCATCCAAAGACGGAAAGTCGAGTTCTAGTAGTGGTGCGTTAGCAGCAGCAGGTAGCCAATCGTCTTTTAAGGATGGCAAATCAAGCTCTAGCAGCGGGGCACTAGCTGCAGCTGGTAGTTCATCATCATCCAAAGGTGGCAAGTCTAGTTCTAGTAGCGGTGCCATCGCAGCAGCCGGTAGTTCATCCTCATCCAAAGATGGCAAGTCCAGTTCAAGTAGTGGTGCACTAGCTGCTGCCCGAAGTCAGTCATCATCCAAAGACGGAAAGTCGAGTTCTAGTAGTGGTGCGTTAGCAGCAGCAGGTAGCCAATCGTCTTCTAAGGATGGCAAATCAAGCTCTAGCAGCGGGGCACTAGCTGCAGCTGGTAGTTCATCATCATCCAAAGGTGGCAAGTCTAGTTCTAGTAGCGGTGCCATCGCATCAGCCGGTAGTAAATCATCATCCAAAGACGGCAAATCCAGTTCAAGTAGTGGAGCTATTGCAGCAGCTGGCAGTAAATCATCATCCAAAGGTGGCAAGTCTAGTTCAAGTAGTGGAGCAATCGCTGCAGCTGGCAGTTCATCCTCATCGAAAGGTGGCAAGTCCAGTTCAAGCAGTGGTGCACTAGCTGCTGCCGGAAGTCAGTCATCATCCAAAGATGGAAAGTCCAGTTCTAGTAGTGGTGCGTTAGCAGCAACAGGCAGCCAATCGTCTTCTAAGACTGGCAAATCGAGCTCTAGCAGCGGGGCAATAGCTACAGCTGGTAGTTCATCATCATCCAAAGGTGGCAAGTCTAGTTCTAGTAGCGGCGCCATCGCAGCAGCCGGTAGTTCATCCTCATCCAAAGATGGCAAGTCCAGTTCAAGTAGTGGTGCACTAGCTGCTGCCCGAAGTCAGTCATCATCCAAAGACGGAAAGTCGAGTTCTAGTAGTGGTGCGTTAGCAGCAGCAGGTAGCCAATCGTCTTCTAAGGATGGCAAATCAAGCTCTAGCAGCGGGGCACTAGCTGCAGCTGGTAGTTCATCATCATCCAAAGGTGGCAAGTCTAGTTCTAGTAGCGGTGCCATCGCATCAGCCGGTAGTAAATCATCATCCAAAGACGGCAAATCCAGTTCAAGTAGTGGAGCTATTGCAGCAGCTGGCAGTAAATCATCATCCAAAGGTGGCAAGTCTAGTTCAAGTAGTGGAGCAATCGCTGCAGCTGGCAGTTCATTCTCATCCAAAGATGGCAAGTCCAGTTCAAACAGTGGTGCACTAGCTGCTGCCGGAAGTCAGTCATCATCCAAAAACGGAAAGTCCAGTTCTAGTAGTGGTGCGTTAGCAGCAGCAGGCAGCCAATCATCTTCTAAGGGTGGCAAATCGAGCTCTAGCAGCGGGGCAATAGCTACAGCTGGTAGTTCATCATCATCCAAAGGTGGCAAGTCTAGTTCAAGTAGTGGAGCAATCGCTGCAGCTGGCAGTTCATCCTCATCCAAAGATGGCAAGTCCAGTTCAAGCAGTGGTGCACTAGCTGCTGCCGGAAGTCAGTCATCATCCAAAGATGGAAAGACCAGTTCTAGCAGTGGTGCGTTAGCAGCAGCAGGCAGCCAATCGTCTTCTAAGGGTGGCAAATCGAGCTCTAGCAGCGGGGCACTAGCTGCAGCTGGTAGTTCATCATCATCCAAAGGTGGCAAATCTAGTTCTAGTAGCGGCGCCATCGCAGCAGCCGGTAGTAAATCATCATCCAAAGATGGCAAATCCAGTTCAAGTAGTGGAGCAATCGCTGCAGCTGGCAGTTCATCCTCATCCAAAGATGGCAAGTCCAGTTCAAGCAGTGGTGCACAAGCTGCTGCCAGAAGTCAGTCATCATCCAAGGACGGAAAGTCTAGCTCAAGCAGTGGGGCGATAGCAGCAGCAGGCAGCCAATCGTCATCCAAAGATGGCAAATCTAGTTCTAGTAGCGGGGCCATCGCAGCAGCCGGTAGCAAATCATCTTCTAAAGGGGGAAAATCTAGTTCAAGTAGTGGCGCGATAGCAGGAGCTGGAAGTTCATCATCATCTAAAGACAGAAAGACAAGTTCTAGTAGTGGCGCCATTGCTGTAGCTGGTAGCCAATCGTCATCCAAAGCTGGCAAATCGAGCTCCAGCAGCGGGGCGATAGCTGCAGCTAGTAGTTCCTCATCATCTAAAGATGGAAAGTCTAGCTCAAGTAGCGGAGCTATCGCAGCAGCTGGTAGCCAATCATCTTCTAAAGGTGGAAAATCAAGTTCTAGTAGTGGAGCTATTGCAGCTGTCGGTAGCAAATCATCTTCCAAGGATGGAAAATCGAGTTCAAGCAGTGGAGCGATAGCAGGAGCAGGCAGCCAATCGTCATCCAAAGCTGGCAAATCGAGCTCCAGCAGCGGGGCGATAGCTGCAGCTGGTAGTTCCTCGTCATCTAAAGATGGAAAGTCTAGTTCTAGTAGTGGAGCTATCGCAGCAGCTGGTAGCCAATCATCTTCTAAAGGTGGAAAATCTAGTTCTAGTAGTGGAGCCATTGCAGCTGCCGGTAGCAAATCATCTTCCAAGGATGGAAAATCAAGTTCAAGCAGTGGAGCGATAGCAGCAGCAGGCAGCCAATCGTCATCCAAAGCTGGCAAATCGAGCTCCAGCAGCGGGGCGATAGCTGCAGCTGGTAGTTCCTCGTCATCTAAAGATGGAAAGTCTAGCTCTAGTAGCGGAGCTATCGCAGCAGCTGGTAGCCAATCATCTTCTAAAGGTGGAAAATCAAGTTCTAGTAGTGGAGCCATTGCAGCTGCCGGTAGCAAATCATTTTCCAAGGATGGAAAATCGAGTTCAAGCAGTGGAGCGATAGCAGGAGCAGGCAGCCAATCGTCATCCAAGGGTGGTAAATCAGATTCAAGTAGTGGAGCCATCGCAGCTGCTGGAAGTGAATCGTCCTCTAAAAACGGTAAATCAAGTTCTAGTAGCGGGGCTTTAGCCGCGGCTGGTAGTGAGTCATCTGAAAACGGAAGCTCAAGTTCAAGTAGCGACGCAATCGCAGCGGCCGAAAGCGAAGCCTCGTCAGAAGACGGCAGCTCGAGCAGTAACAGTGAAGCAAGCGCTGCGGCGAGCAGCAGCTCGAAGTCTAGCAAACGTTGCAGGCACGGTCTCAGAAGAAAATCCAAAGCTGTTAGTTCCGCTATTGCCGCTGCACAGAGTAGCTCGCAGTCAAGCAGCGGCAGTTCCAGCTCCCAAAGCTCTGCAAGTGCTGCTGCAAGCAGCAGCTCACAGTCTGGAAGGCGTTGCTTGCATGCACGTAGAAGATCTAGTTCGAACAGTGAAGCCGCAGCGATCGCTAACAGCCAATCAGAATCTGACAGCAGTGTCTCTAGCTCTAGTAGTGATGCTGTAGCAGGCGCTAGCAGCCAATCAGAATCTAACAGCGGTGGTTCTAGCTCTAGTACTGATGCTGTAGCAGGCGCTAGCAGCCAATCAGAATCTAACAGCGGTGGCTCTAGCTCTAGTAGTGATGCTGTAGCAGGCGCTAGCAGCCAATCAGAATCGGACAGCAGTGGCTCTAGCTCCAGAAGTGATGCTGCTGCAGGTGCCAGCAGCCAATCAGAATCCAACAGCAGCGGATCCAGCTCTAGTAGTGAAGCTGAAGCAGATGCCAGTAGCCAATCAGGATCCGGTAGCAGCAGTTCTAGTTCAAACAGCGCAGCCTCTGCCCAAAGCAGCTCCTCTTCTAGCTCAAATGTTTCATCATCACAAAGCCAGTCTCAAAGTAGCTCGCAGAGTAGTTCAGAAAGCAGCTCACAAAGCGGTTCAGAAAGCTCTGAATCTGAGTCGGGTTGCTCAAAACATTCAGAGTCACAGAGCCAGTCGGAAAGTCAAGCAGCGAGTTACTCCAGCTCGAGCAGTTCATCCAGCAGTGAGGAGGAAACCCAAGAGATCTCAGATTAATAAGTGTCACATAGACAATGCAATAGAGTAGGTAAAATAGATTGTAAAGGTCATGTTGTCGTGGCAAGCTGTGAATCAAGGAAAAACTAATTATCTGTTTTCGGCCGTATTATAATTATTTTTACTGCTTCCGGGTTATCATGAGCTTTATAGAGCTTAACCAAATAATAACAACGACAGTTACACGGCCAAACTATAAATTTTTACCAATCAGCGCTAGTCTATCGACTTTCGACCAATAAGAGCTTTAACGCCAACGACCTTGAGTCTGAGTTCGTACTGGATTACTGGCGCGGTGCGTTATTCAAAATGAGTGAAAACAATCAATAAATTAGTAACTTATTTGAAAATATGAAATTAAGTGTCACGAGTTAATTCCCTGAAAATCATTAAATTACCTTTGTTAAATAACTCGGATTTTCTTCTGTTTTTATTCAAAATTTGTTTTGGGGTCATGAATATTCTCAGAAATATTTTCAAAAGTAACATTTTTTTTACTATTAAACAGGTTTTGTTTTAAGAGGAGCTCGTTGAACTCAGCTCAGAGTTGTCAGCTTCTTAAGCTACCAATCCGCTTACTATTAAAAGGTGTAAGCGGCCAATACCTACACAGTTACATCTCTTCCTATCTTGTCTAATGTCTCATTCATGTGAAGAAAGCAAAACATTATATCCGTTCCCATACAATATTTATGAGTAAAAGCTTTCGTGCCACGACGCCATCTTATATAAACTTCATTATCTATTTTGCCACTTTACAGCACACGGAGTATATTTCGGAAATCCGTGAATCATAAAAAAATATTTTCAAATTTTTGTAGTCAGGTCTGTTCTGAATTGTAGATAAGTTTAAAATAACGCATAATATCTATTTACACGTTATAGTAGTTTATGCAATGTGTGCGTAATATGAATTCACTCGTGTGACCTTACTATGAAGTACACTCACGTTTGGAGCCTAATAACACAATATAGAGAACGATACAGTAGCCCGACTCAGGCGTGTCTTTGAAATTTATACCTAAAGCTGAACTGGGCGCTAGGGTTGGTACAGTAAGCTACCATTCAAGCTTTACATTTGCACTACGAAAACCGCCGCTATTACAAGCGACATAAGAACGGTCCAAAGGTCAATCAGTATAGCTTGACAAGGAGCTTACTGTACCTACAAAAAAATCGGTGAACGTATACGTACTCGCCGCGCGTGAGCGGTGCGGCGTGTACGTGGAGCACAACAATCTCGGCCGGCGCGCGGCGTGACACTGCGTTGCTTGCTATGCCGTTCAGAGCATGCTTGGCGGCCTTGTAAATGACGTTTGTATGTGTGCGTGCGCCGATTCGTGCCTTTATATGGAGTCGGGCTACTGTATCGTTCTCTATATTGTGCTAATTATGTCCAGTTGCATACATTATAGGTACAGGTGATACTAGAACTGAAATAATAAATAAATTGAAAAAGATAAAGATTGTTCTCATTTATTTCCAGAAAGAATTTAACGCAACAAAGACAAAAAATAAGCCATAAAATGGGAGGGCCATTTTTAAATTCATAGACAAACTGATAACCTTTATCCTCGCACTCGGATCGTTCGAAATTAAAATATGCCTCAATATTTCGCGTCGACTGAATTTAGATTTCCATATTACAACAATTGGATAACAACTGGGCTTTGGTTGTGACTTGAAAGTTTTTGCATTCAGTTTTTTTTATGCAACTAAGTTGGCAAACAAGCAAACTGTCCGCCAGATGGTAAGTGGTAGGCAACAGTTTTAGGTATATTCATAGAATAGGCTAGATACTAAACATTTTTGTTTGCTTTAATAGAAGCTAATTCATATAATAAACAGAAAGAAAAAAACAGTTTTCGAATAACTATAAAAACAACCAAGATATAAGGTATTAAAAATTTTTCTCCATCTCTTTCTAGCAAAACGGCAATTTACAAGGAGTTTATATGGCCGTACTCAACAATGACGTCACGGTTGATGTCGGATCTCTCTGTCTAATCGCCTTCAAATTAACAACCTAAAATGCTTGTATCTCATGTATTTCTTAGCCGATTTTAATTCTAATTTCACAGGACTGCATCTTTTTCCACGGTATTTTAATATTTAATGATGAGACTTAAAATTTTGAATTTAGTCATCATCCCAATTCATCATGGAATTAAAACTTCCGGAATCGAAATTTAAAGCAACTTTTGATCTTTAGTTACCTGTGTTATTTTTATTTATTTAATCTTTATTGCACTTAAAACTGTACAAAGGGCGGACTTAATGCAACAAGGCATTCTCTACCAGTCAACCGAACGGAAAGTAAAAAAAAATAAAAGTATTTGGCGCAAAAAGATGTAACAATATATATGCGTTATTAGATAAAATAACCTATTCCTGAATAAGTATTTACAATACATACATATAAATAATATATATATATATACAGATATTTAAATATATATAATATATACCTATTAGCTCTTACAATATCAGGTTTGTGAGTTTAAGTAGTGCTCGCGGGCCAGCCTCTTAAATCTGTATTTGCTGGGTGCCGTACGTATGCAGAGAGGCAGATCATTCCAAAGCCTAACTGCTGTGACTGAGAATGATGACGAGGTGACTGATGTGACTGAGAATGATGATTTATTTAACAACAAGTGTTAATATCTTTTGGTTGATAAATTTAACTTGGTTCAATCCACCTGTTTATAAAGTATCTAGTTTATCAAGAGCTATTTAAGTAAGTATGTTTTCAAAATTCCTGTACAAAATTGAACGTGTGTGTCAAATATTCTAAAAGACTTGGCTGTACGGTCTACCTTACCATTGCCTGTCCAAATTGGATTAATATTAGTTCTTTTACCTATTTTGAAATTCAAGAATCAAATGTTTATTTCAACTCAACATTTTTGGTTTTCTACCAATGTAAGTCATGAAGCAAAAACAAAAACAAACTTTGTTTTTGCTTCATGATGTAAGTACTTACCTATAAAAATTGCTTTAAAATGACTTGACAATTTTTTTGCATAGTTTATTATAAATAGCCAATGTTAACTAATTTATGATACTTAGTAATCTATTTTTGGAATTATGTTTATTAGTGAAATTATTTTAAGTACTTACCTATATTATTTGGAATTATCTTCATAAATGGAATATTGCAAAATGGAATATTGTGTTTGGTTAATTCTTCATAATACTTTTTTGTTTTTGTTGTTGGTTTTATGCAGGTGTGATATATAACTTTGAAGTATCTATGACAAGTCCATAGGAAAAATTGCTTCAAAAATAATAATACTTCCACGTGAACTGATTAAGTAGGTGTGTCTGACTGAATTACATTTGACCGAAAACGTTTGACTGACGTTTTTTTTACCTAGTTATATGTATTGTTTGCCATTATTTAGACCAGGGGTCTCCAAACTACGGCCCGCGGGCCAAATCCGGCCCACCAGTGCCATCAATCCGGCCCGCGACAGCTTAAGGCGCATAATGCTCCCAATGACCTTGCGTCTTTCGTCCCGCACTGATTACATAGGAGTGAGTGAGTAAGAGTGAGGGGAATATTTAAGCAAACCTTTACGCGTAAGATGAATTATTTAAATTAAACATTAATAAAAGCAAATAAAAAAAATCTAAAGACCATCCTCTAGAATATTGTTCACTTTATTTATTGAAATCGAAAGTATATGATTTAACCTAAAATTTACGACGCGATTAGGTTTAAAGTTTTAAAATCGAGGCATGTTTGGGTCACATTTTAACCAAGTTTTAATTAATTTATCAAAAAATTAAAAAGACCATCCTCTAAAGAATGCGTTGAATAATAACATATCTTTTTTAAAGATTTTTTTATTCAATATTTATGAAGACAACCGGTTTTTTCTGCAGTGATTTTTTTATGTTTGACCTTACTATGCGCCTTAAGAGGAATGTGAAGTGCCAATTATTGGCGCGAGTATGCACTTTCAAAAATGCAGTTTGTGGCATACCGCTTAGAGTTGAAAGTCCGAGGCAAGTGCCTACATTTCTTATTGAAATATTGTATCGGGCGATAACTGTTTTACCCCCCTAAACCTTTACGAAATTGGTCACTTTTGACCTCATTAGATTCAGTATACGTTAATCTATGTTTGTACGTTTTGCTTTTTTTGTAGTTCAGTATAATTTAGTCAAAAAAGATAAAAATGCTCGAGGTAGTTTTTAAATATAAAATATGGATATTTAGATGCTAATAATTTATATTCTGAACAATATTACTTCAAAATCAAAACGAACAAACCTAGATCTTCATTATATCTATTTCCAAAAATTATGAAAATTGAACTATGTTCAGAGGGGGAAAAGCGTTATCGCTTTTTGTATGAAAATTTACAGCTTCACAATCCTCTTAAGTAACTGAAATGCAATAAAGCGTATATTTATTTAATAATAATAATTCATTTATTTCAATCATCTCTGGATCATACAATTCATATTTAAATTAAATAAGTAATAATAATAAATTAAGGTAAAAAAAAAAGTCAAATTAAATTAAGATTACAAAATTAAAAATCACAAATTAAAATATACACACACACACAAACATAGCCCAAATTCCTAATAGCACCTCTAGGTAATAAGCTATAATATATAAAGCTCGATTTTTTGTTTACTCCCATTTTATTTATTTTTTTGACTGCCTGCCACCCTTAGGTTATGGCAGAATATCAGTGCTTTGTACACATTTTTTATGTGTACGATAGCGATTACTGAGCCATGACCTTTTGCACTTCTACAGCACACACATACTGCCACGGTATATGTAGGTATCTCTATTTATTGTTATATTTTATTTAAGTTGTGATTGTAACGCATGTGTGTGATGGAGAATTGCAATAAATGTCTATCTATCTATCTATCTATCTATCTATATAAGCATACAAAAAAAATTGATGTTTTCATAGTTACAAAGAAATACTTAATTAACAAAATTTAAAGAAATACTTAATTTAGTTAAAATTTTATTAAAAAATTTTATACTTAAGTCGTGCAATCTGCGACCGACTAGTCTAGATATAATATAGTTAAGGGCAGAAAAATTAAAATTGTTTTGGCCCTTGGAGCATACTTCGATGATATGGCGTAGTAGAAATAGACTTCGCAAAAATGTCTTTGGAAAATGAGTTGCTAACCTGAAGTAAACATTATGGTCCTAAGGCCTCAAAGTTTGGAGACCCCTGATTTAGACCATCGAAACATAATTTGAAATAAGTATCATTTTACCGAACTATGCACCGATTTTCTTATTTTCTTTTTCTATTGGCCGATGTCTCTTTTAACTTGTTTTTGCAAGATGATTTAGTTTACATACTTTCACTTCGCCAAAATAACGTTCTACTAAATATTAGGTATAAGGTTAATACTTGGTTAGGTAACGGAGGTTATAAGTTACCCATTGTAATCACACATCAAACTATGTATATCTTGCTTGCATGCTGCATGCTTGCTTGCTTGTTGCATACTTGCTTGCCTTCATGAGCAGAGAGCAGGGGGGTGCAGCCCTCTTGCGCTTCAGAAGCCCCCTGCAAGCAAAAAACTTATAGAATGAAACTGTCCGTTAGGTTAGGTCAGGCATCGTAACCACAGTCGGGCCTATATCCAGGGGCGCACTCGGGGAATAGCTAGCGCCACAGATAATATATATATATATATATACTCTTTATTGCATAAAACAAACAGTACAAAACAATAAACACAAAAAAAATAGTGAGCAAGGGTGGACTTATCTCTTAGAGAGATCTCTTCCAGCCAACCTGTGAACGCGTCAGAGAAGAATATTGTGGGTAACACTGAAGCACTTAAGCAATAAAAAGACAAAAATACTACACTCATAGATACTTAATAATCTGAAATATATATGGCATACTCAAATATATACATAAATATTATATATATATATACATAAATATCCTATTCAACGATGATGAAGATGATGACTTTTAACTTACACAGAGGTAGAAAGCTTAGACAGATAGAGTTGTCTTAATTGTTTTTTGAAGCAGGTAGCTGATGGACTCCGTTGAATGCCATCCGGTAGCCTGTTCCAAAGTTGGGCGGCCCTATTACTGGATAATATAATACTACAGGCTAGCGCCGATCCCGATTGTGCCTCTATGGGGGTAGAAGTTGCTGGAGGGTGGTTTAGCCAGGTGTGGGGTGTACACCCGAGTCCAATGGCATAAATCCTTGTGGCAGCCTTGTCAGCTTTCAGCCCCTTGTAGAATTGTAACGAGATTCCCTCGCCTTAAAAAAACCGGCCAAGTGCGAGTCGGACTCGCGCACGAAGGGTTCCGTACCATTGACTGTGTAAACAACAGTAGGCGTTTATTATTAAAGTAAATATAGAATTAAGTATTTTGTGAATATTTCAAGTGCCTACCTGTTACCTTTATTGATATCGAACAAAAAGGGCAAAAAAATCGCGAGCACCTCCTCAAATATTTGCTTTTAGTATTTGTTGTTAAGTATAGCGGCAACAGAAATACATAATTTGTGAAAATTTCAACTGTCTAGCTATCTTGAGATACAGCCTGGTGTCATACAGACGGACGGATGGATAGACAGCGAAGTCAGTAATAGGGTCCCGTTTTTACCCTTTAGGTACGGAACCCTAAAAAGGTCAGGCATTGTTAACTGAACACACACAGAATGTTATATGCTGCATGCTTGCTTGCACACTGCAGGCTTGCTTGCACACTGCAGGCTTGCTTGCACACTGCAGGCTTGCTTGCACACTGCAGGCTTGCTTGCACACTGCAGGCTTGCTTGCACACTGCAGGCTTGCTTGCACACTGCAGGCTTGCTTGCACACTGCAGGCTTGCTTGCATGCTTTTACAATAGCAGCAAAGATTAGGGATCGGAAATATTATGCTCGAATTTTTCGAGGTGTTCGAGTATTATTTATTTAGGTCTTTATTGAATATTTACATTTGTGGATGATACATGTATGTATTATATTATATTTGATTGTTTTTATTAGAACTTATTTATATCCATTGCATTTTATCTTTTCCGCATTTTATATTCTATCACCTAACACCCAGTGATGTTGGCTGGAAGAGATCTCTCTTAGTGATATGTTTTGAGATGTAATTTTAAACCAAGTCGATTATTTTGGTCAGCACCAAACCAATTCAATAACAATTTAGCTAGAAAACATAATTAAATAACAACATCAAGTGACCGTATTAATCCATACTTATATTATAAATGGGAAAGTGTATGTGTGTGTCTGTTTGTTTGTGCGTCTTTCACGGCAAAACGGAGCGACGAATTGACGTGATTTGTTAAGTGGAGATAGGTAGTTAAAGGGATGGTAAGTGACATTTTAAGTGGAAATAGTTAAAAGGATGGTAAGTGATATACCTACGCTACTTTTTGTCGCTTTCGAATCCCCCACTTCCCTAAAATGGGGGATGGAAGTTTGTATGGAGCATTCCGCAATTTTCAAGGTAGAAAGCTAAAAATTGGTATGCGAACTATTTGTGACTAACAAAAAAATCGTGCATAATTTTTTTTTGGAAATCCGCCCCAAACCCCTTAAAAGAGGGGGTAAAATTTTATATGGGACTTTTCGCAGTTTTCAAGGTAGGAAGCTAAAATCGGTAAACAGACTCTTTGTTACCAACGAGAAATACCTGCCTTATTTTTTTTTTGGAAATCTTCCGTGTTACCCTGAATTTAATGCGAGCGAAGCCGCGGGCAAAAGCTAGTATTAGATATTTTTTAAATATATTGAATGACTTTGCAATCGCACACAACGCATAAAATGTATAATATAAAATTACCTACTTTATAAGTAAATATTTTGAAGTTATATAAGTAATTAAATCGGCAGGCCTATATCCGATCTCATGGTTTTGCAAATGATATCATATGATAGTGCAAAAAGGAAAATACGATTTTCGGTCAGATTTTCCGTTTTCGGTCAGACGACATTGAAATTATGCCATAGTGATGATATCATTGGAGATCGGTAATACGAAATGCAGCATGTCATGACTTCTTTTTCTTAAATTTATGCCATGTCATAAGATGAAAGGACCATAATTGGCCCGCAGACAGTATAAAATGATTATTTCTTCAACGAACATGTAAGGTTTGTCACAGATAATATTATTTGACTTAGGTACATTTTGCCTTTTTGGTCTAAAATGGACTGTAAAATTTAATCTCACTCAATAAGGGCGCGCTGAGAGATCCTAATTACACTTTAAACCGATAATAATCTTTTATCTGACACGCGCAACGTTTTGAACACGTGCGAGTATCAGATTCTCGCCCGTAATTATGACATTATGACAATGGCACTCGCTGTCATAACATATTTGCCGGCAACTAGATAAGGGGGGCAAAAGAATTGCCGGGGTGATTGTAATTCAGTTATAGGCGATAAAACCACAACATTCATTTGGTAGCTTAAGTGCGTTGTGATGTAGCGCTGGTTTTAATATTATTATTATCCATTTTAATCTAGTGATAATTGACGACTGCCTGGCGTAGTGCTTGGTAGTCCTGACAACGAAACCAGAGGTGACGTGTTCAAATCCTGGGGCTATATTTTTGAATCATTCGTCCGGCATCGAACGCTTTTCAAACGTCATCTGTGCTCGATTCCTATTGATTTTCGTTTCTCTTGCGATGAAAATCGATAGAACATTACGACTAGGATCAATATTGTTCTGATTTTCGTCGAAAACAAAACGAGCGTAAGTAGAAATTCAACACTGACGAGCGCTCGACGCCGAAAGAATGATACAATAAAAAAATATTTTACAAAAAATAAAAACCGACCTCATAAAAGTTAAAAATAATATAAGAAGAGGCACAGAAACATCACACTTATAATTATCGAAGTCGATGCCAAACGATGTTCCCCTAGAAAGTCTTAAAAGTCACCGACTTCAATATAGAAGTGTGATGTTGTCTGTGCCTAGTCTTATATTAATTTTAACTTTTTTTTAAGTCGGTTTTTAATTTTTGTAAAATATGTTTTATTTGTAACTTTTTTTTGAAGTCGGTTAAAAAGTCGATTAAAATTCCCTATCTCAAAAACTACTGAACCGATTTTGATGTAACTTGAAGTCGGTGCCAAATTATAAACTTTCTAGATCATCGTTTGGCACCGACTTCAATATAGAAGCCTGATGTTGCCTGTACCTATTCTTATATTATTTTTAACTTTTCAGTGTTTGTTAAGTAGGTTTTTTATTTTTTGTAAAATATTTTTTTATTATTAAAATGACAATTTATACTGGAAAACATAATAAGTTATAAGTGGAATGTTCAAACGCCTACAGCTTATTCAAATATCAATTAATTAAGCTGGAACTTTTGCTCGTAACTCCTTTCCCATACAACAAATTTTCCTTAGTCCTAGTTCTGTAGGTACCCTTGTCCTGTTGAATATGCTGTCTCATTCTTTCGTCCCAAGGTTGCCTGGAAGAGATTGCTTTTTAACAATAAGGCCGCCTGTTTGTACTGGTCCGTTTTTTTTGTAAAATATTTCATAAGTTTTTGTTCTTTTTTCATACATTCTTTGTGCCATCAGAATTTAAATATTCGATTTTAAAAGAAACTGGTTTTGATTTCTGTAATGCTTTTGTGATGTGCGGTGTCGGGAGATGAAATAGGTGATATAATCGAAGTCGATTCTTAACTGTTCATTTATCGAGAGAAAAATAGGGTTTTATAGTGTTTTTAAGTAGGTCGAATGGTTAATGACTTATCGTGACATTTACGAGTAGATTGTTTAGAAAAGTATCAGATTACCTTCATTCTATACATGTTTACTTGACATTAGAATAAAATATTAACCATAATAAAAACAATATCATCTTTATGACGTCGTGCACTGCACTCCACTTTAGTATGAGTCGATTCCGTAGTAACTGTCTCACTTTCGTCACTGAAAGAACTTATTATAATAATGTTAATAGATTTTTCAATGACATAAAGCAAACACGATAACAGATAGAAAAGTACTAACTAAACAGGCGGTATTCCTTTCGTTACATTATAATGCACAACCGGTCTATGGGATCCAGTAGGTATTTCAAAACGTACTCATATTATTTATTTTTTTATAATTCGTGCTTATTCCAAATTCAACATATTTTTATTCACTCAGTGAGTAAAAGAGAGTTTAATTCACTGTTATTGATGAATCAAATGCCCCTTTTCGAGTGGCAATGGTGAAAAAAATATTTAATACAGGATGTAACTGAACACGCCAATAACATTTAAGGGTATTTTGCTTTCAATTTTAAATCAAATATCCATAGGCGTATATAGAGGGGGGGGGGGGGGGGGGGTGCCCACCAAAACCACACAAAATCATAGGTCAGACCCCTGCCAGAAAAAATCTCTAGATACGCCAATGCAAATATCTCTGAAAGTATTGGGGTTCCAGGTCTCAGACAAGCACCGAAGGCGCTTTTAGTATCTAACTTAAAGCCCCTTAAATGTTATTGGGGTGTTTTCAGTTACACCCGGTATATTTGAGCGGCGCGGCGGTAATATTAAATTTTGAATAATGTTGCACTCGTTACTTTCATAGTGCTGTACTCTTCCGGCCTGTTTATTTGATTGATATCTTATATGATCGATACAATATTAGGTCCTTACATATGAAATTGGCGTTTTGTATGGATGGAACATAAAGTCGATTTTTTTAAATATAATCTATTTATTCAATCAAAGTATGTACCATTGCTATCTATGCACTTTTGCCATCTCATAGGTAGTTCATCGATCCCTTTACTAAAAAAACCATTCGGATGGGAATCAATAAATTCTTTGAAGGCGGTTTGGACTGCCCCATCGGAGTTGAATTTTTTCCCTTTCAAGAAGTTATCCAAATTTCGAAAAAAATGGTAATCTGTTGGAGCAATCTCCGGAGAGTAGGGTGGATGTCTTAGTTAGACATTCCAATTGAAGCTCCTCTAATTTGGTAGCCGTCTATTGTGCAGTGTGTGGTCTAGCGTTATGATGAAGCAGCAGTGGCCTAGAGCGATTGACCAGCTTTTGTTGTTTAGCAGCTAGCTTTTCCATCATGATTTGCAGTTGCTGACAATAGACATCTGCCGTAATCGTCTGGCCAGATTTAAGAAAGCTGTAGTGAACGACACCAGCACTAGTCCACCAAACGGTCACAAGTAACTTTTTTGGAGTCAATTTTCGCTTGGCGCATGGTTTGGCTGGTTCGGCAGGGTTCAGCCATTGCGATGAGCGCTTCCGATTATCGTACAGGACCCTCTTTTCATCACAAGTAATGATTCGATTTAAAATCCCTTCTTTATTGTGCCGGTTGAGTAATGCAACGCAGCAGTCAACGCGCGTTTATTGATTTGCTTCACTCAATTCGTGAGGTACTACCCACCTTTCAAGCTTTTTCACCTTCCCAATTTGATTCAAGTGGATTAAAACGGTTTTATCAGTAACACCGTAGCCTGCAGCTAACTCGGACGTGGTTTGCGATGAATCCGCTTCCACAATAGCCTTCAATTCTTCATTATCAACTTTGGTGTCCGGCCGTCCACGGGGCTTGTTCTGCAGGTCGAAATTTCCAGAACGAAAACGTTGGAACCAAAAACGCACTGTGTTTTCTTTTGCGGCACCGTCGCCATGTTGGAGGTTAATCCTTCGAGCTGTTTCTGCAGCATTGGTGCCACGGCGGAACTCGTACTCGTAAATAACGCCATTTCAAGTTTTCAATTTTGTAAACTGAGTGACGCAAAGAAAAAAAAGCAATTGAGGAAAAAACAAGTGAATTATAATTTTCGAAACACAAATACATGAGTAAATAGCTGTATAATTCCTAACCATAGAGGAGATATTTGAGATCAAAGTGGCCAGTACGGCTATACGCCAATTTCATATGTGAGGACCTAATATTATATAAACAAATCTATATATAAAAATGTAGTTATATAAACTACTGAATTGCAAAATATCGTGAAGAATATTATGTTAATAATATTTAACCAGCCTGCATAAAGATGTTGACGCATGAAATGATTTGCTTAACATTAAAATTTCCAAATTGGTAATGCGTAGAAACATTTCGTTCAAGTGCCACATTAGTCATAAGACTTTAAAGACTGTTTTCTTGTAAATAATAAATTACTGCCAATGTTGGGGCAATAGAAGATTGTTACCCTTGGGACGAAAGGAACCTATCTAACACCCGAGTTGGTTTGGCACCGTTCCATGACCTCCCCCCAATCTGTTCGATGACCCCTGAATGTCTTTCGCTCGAGGGAAAGAGGCTTTTCAGGAACATGTTCAGAATCAGACATCATATTTTTTATTCATCACAGATATGACATCATTGAAAAGTCGAAATATCAAATTAATTTTCAAATTCTTCATACATTTTTTTTACAGACCCAACTATTGTTATGGGGATTTAAAAATTTATTTAACAATGTTGAATTTTCAATGACGTCATAAAGAAGAATGGCAGAACCCCATGTATTTTCAGTGTCGCACTTAGGAGTTATGTATCTTAATGAAAATACCCTCAAAAGATAGGTCTAAGTCCAATTAAAAAAAAAGGTAATTGGGATGATGACTGAATTCTAATTTTTATGTCTCGTCATTAAATAATAAAATACCGTGGAAAATGATGCAGTCCTGTGAAATTAGAATTAAAATCGGCTTAGAAATACATTAGATAAAAGCATTTTAAGTTGTTAATTTGAAGGTGATTTGACAGAGAGATCCGACATCAACCGTGACGTCATTGTTGAGTACGCCCATATAAACTCCTTGTAAATTGCCGTTTTGCTAGAAAGAGATGGAGAAAAATCTTTAATGCCTTATATCTTGGTTGTTTTTATAGTTATTCGAAAACCGATTTTTTTCTTTCTGTTTATTAAATGAATGAGCTTCTATTAAAGCAAAAAAAAATTTTTTGTCATCTAGCCTATTGCAGCATATTTTTTTAAAATGGGGTTTTCGTGTTATGCTGCAATATAACCTACAAATACCAGTGAACTTACATACAGATAATACATGATTTAATACTAGAATTGATTTGAAAAATAGGTAATTATATTTAGTTACCTACTTATCCGAAATCATATAAAAAGGTATGTACAGATGACAATTGACAACAAAACATACGGTGGGTAGGTACCCTACCCACATGATGTATGATTGTTGTAATGTAAGGGTGCGGTTCATGGACAAACAGCCTAAAGATGTTATCACACCGACCGAACTAATAGGCATAATCTTGATATTTGTTTCAATAAATTATATTATTAAGACTTATTGACAATAAGTTATTACAATAAATCTTTGTTTTTAATACTCATTAATATCGAATTCCGTTTATTTATCACTTATCACGTAAAACTTAATAAAACGTAATAAGTTAAATCTTATAAATCTTTTAAACATTATATTTATTTCATTATTTAAGGTGGCAACTTATTTGTTTATACTTTACCTATACGTTTCGTTATTGCATGTGTGGTTGAGTTTTGATACAAGTTTAATTTTTATTTTTTTCGATTTTCTCATTATTCCCGTTTTACAAAAAAACAATATTTATAGGAAATGAACAACAATAATTGTCTAATATAATGCATAGAGTTTCATCGACTTTCACTTGATATTTTATGCGACCCTGAGTGTGCCATTCTTCTTTTATACCCTGTGTATGTAACGGTGTCACTTTTATAACAGTGAGTTCTGAACATGATTCTAAATTGAAAACACAGAAATTTTCTCCCGGAAGATTCATTAATTCATCGAATTTTTCATTATTCTTTTCTAAATTTTCTGATGTAATATAAATTAGTCAACGTTGACAAATCATATTCTGTAAAAAAACATTAATAATAAAAATAAAAATAAACTCCGCAATGTAAATCGTGTTACGTTTCCATCATACTGCGCGCGGAATCAGCTGTTTGGGTCATCGAACGTCCAGCAGGTCTTTTCGCTAACTGGGGTGCGATGTCAGACAACCTCCTTGTGGTGCACCCTGGGCAACCCGGCAGATTCTCTGCCGCGGGCTAATAGTCTGACGAGAGGACCCCCATATGGGGCGTGGGATGGTCGGGTTCAACCCGGCGGGCCACTTCGTGTGGCATCCCCGCTTCATGCGGGGAAGGGCGAAGTCCCCTCTTCTTATGTTAAGAAGAGGTGTGGCTCTCGCTGGAAGCCGATCCCGGCGGCTACCTCTGGTGGTAGTAAGGTCGAGGCGAGTTTCTCGCCATGGCGCTTTGCGCCCGTTGGGGATTTCCCCGAGCTTGAGCTCACCTGCGCGGCGTGGATCCAGTGGGATCTGCCGTCGGGCAACCCGTTACCCGCACTGAGCGGGCCGGGGGCCCGGCGCACTGAGCGTCGGGCCGCGTGGAAGACAACCACAGTAAAAAACCAGTTGTGGGGTGTAGAGCGGCGCTATTCTGCGCCGCTCCACAAAGCAGCAGAGCCAGACGGAGAGTCCGGCAACGGACATGTCACGGGCAGGGGGTCAGCGGGAATAAGGCCTGGCTGTTGTCCCCTTCCCTCTGTCTTGTGACGGACGGAGGATTTGCTGGGGGGGTTTTTAGTGGGTAGGCCCGGGCCGGGTACGGTCTGGGGAGTCCCACATATCCTCGTGGTTTGGCTTGACCACGAGGAATGCGTAAAATCGTTTTCCCCCCTCCCAAAAAAAAAAAAGGTATTTTCGCTAACTGCGGTTGGTAACTAGGACTGTCATTTTCGAAAGACAATTTATATCCATTACTAGTTTAGTGATCTTATTAGTTACGGCAGCGTTCATGATAACAGTAATGGATGTTAAGTTCCTTTCAAAATTGACAGTTCTAGTTAGCAATCGAAGTTACAGAATAGGTCTGCTGCGCACCGGTGAGCGGATTGTTGTTAGTAATACATTGCGTCATCATCATCATCGTCATCATCTCAACCGCACGACGCCCACTGCTGGGCATAGGCCTCCCCCATGGATCTGCACAACGATCGGTCCTGTACTGCCCGCATCCAGCGGCTTCCCGCGACCTTTGCCAGATCGTCGGTCCACCTGGTCGGGGGCCTACCCACTAAGCGTCGTCCGGATCGTGGTCGCCATTCGAGAACCGTTCGGCCCCAGCGGCCATCGGTTCTTCTCGCTATGTGTCCGGCCCACTGCCACTTCAGCTGAGCAATCCTTCGAGCAATGTCGGTTGCTTTATGAATAAATAATATCTTTTTTTAAATTTTATTATGAATAAAGTTTAAAAAAAAGAAAACTCCTTTTTCTTGCTTTTCCGGGAAAAATAAACATCGGCTAACAAATAATAACATTGATCTGAACTCACTGTTAAAAGAAATGGGACACCGTCACTTCCACCCGGTATATCGATTGAACATGCTTCTTAAAAAGTTTACAGGATTTTTGTTGCACACTGTCACAGTTTAATAATGAAGACTGTGACAATGTAAAGGCAGTAGAAATAGGTATAATAGATGCCTAGATGTCCGCATACATGAATTCAGGTACTTGTGATCCCTCTGAGGAGGTAACTAATCTTGAGCAACTGAAAGACAGCATTACTTTGCAACAATATTCATTTATTTTTGAACAGCAAAAGTAGTGCAAGGGCATTTGGAAACCTTAGTAACCTAATCAACTAAAGTTAACAAGTTAGAACAAAAACAAATAACGGATTACAATTAAATAACAAGGCCTCTATAGAATTCAAGGCTTTCCTCATTTCATTTCAGACATTTTTTTACTTTTGTGGTTTTCGTCGTCGAAGAATGAGATGAGATAGAGCTGGAGCTTGAACTGGATGACTGTTGACTAGAGCTTTGGCTGGAAGATTGTTGGACAACGTTGCCACCGGCTACTTGCTGTGAAGAGCTCTGGTTGGATGACTGTTGGTTGGCGCTATTATTGGCAGACTGTTGACTAGAGTTTTGGCTGGAAGACTGTTGGACAACTTCGCCACCGGCTGCTTGCTGTGAAGAGCTCTGGTTGGATGCCTGTTGGCTGGCGCTATTGCTGGCAGACTGCTGACTGGAGCTCTGGCTGGAAGATTGTTGGACAACGTTGCCACCGCCTACTTGCTGTGAAGAGCTCTGGTTTGATGACTGTTGGTTGGCGCTATTATTGGCAGTCTGTTGACTAGAGTTTTGGCTGGAAGACTGTTGGATAACTTTGCCACCGGCTACTTGCTGTGAAAAGCTCTGGTTGGATGACTGTTGGTTGGCGCTATTATAAGCAGACTGTTGACTAGAGTTTTGGCTGGAAGACTGTTGGACAACTTTGCCACCGGCTACTTGCTGTGAAGATCTCTGGTTGGATGCCTGTTGGCTGGCACTATTGCCTGCAGACTGCTGACTGGAGCTCTGGCTGGATGTCTGTTGAACAACATTGCCACCGTTAACCTGTTGTGAAGAGCTCTGGTTGGATGACTGTTGGCTGGCGCTATTGCTGGCAGACTGTTGACTAGAGCTTTGGCTGGAAGATTGTTGGACAACGTTACTACCGGCTACTTGCTGTGAAGAGCTCTGGTTTGATGACTGTTGGTTGGCGCTATTATTGGCAGACTGTTGACTAGAGTTTTGGCTGGAAGACTGTTGGACAACTTTGCCACCGGCTACTTGCTGTGAAGAGCTCTGGTTGGATGACTGTTGGTTGGCGCTATTATTAGCAGACTGTTGACTAGAGTTTTGGCTGGAAGACTGTTGGACAACTTTGCCACCGGCTACTTGCTGTGAAGAGCTCTGGTTGGATGACTGTTGGCTGGCGCTATTGCCTGCAGACTTCTGACTGGAGCTCTGGCTGGATGTCTGTAGAACAACATTGCCACCGTTAACCTGTTGTGAAGAGCTCTGGTTGGATGACTGTTGGCTGGCGCTATTGCTGGCAGACTGTTGACTAGAGCTTTGGTTGGAAGATTGTTGGACAACGTTGCCACCGGCTATTTGCTGTGAAAAGCTCTGGTTAGATGATTGTTGGCTGGCGCTATTGCTAGTAGACTGTTGAGAAGAACTCTGACTGGATGTCTGTTGGAAGGAGCTATTATTACTAGTTTGCTTTTTGCAATTTGAACTCTTCGAATTGGATTTAGTTTTTTGGGATTCTTTCTTTACTACTTTTTCTTTAGTAACAATTTTTGTTACAACCTTTGTTACTTCCTTTTTCTTTTCGGTTTTTTTAGATTCTTTCTTCGATGAAGACTGCTGTAAAGTGCTCTTACTGGATGACTGTTGGTTGGATTTGTTGTTGTTGATAGTTTGCTTTTTGCAGTTTGAACTCTTCGAGTTTGATTTGTTTTTTTGGGACTCCTTTTTGACTACTTTTTCTTTGGTTACAACTTTTGTTACTACTTTTGTGACTTCCTTTTTCTTTTCGGTTTTTTTGGAAGAGCTCTCTTTTTTGCTTGATTTTGCGGAAGAAACCTCCTTCTTGGATTCTTTCAAAGAAGAAGACTGTTGAACAGAGCTTTGGTTGGATGACTGCTGGTTGGAGCTGTTCTTGGTAGTAGCATTTTTGCAGTTTGAATTCTTTGAAATTGAATTACTTTTGTGGGATTCCTTATTCACTTCCTTTTTCTTTTCTTTGGTAACAACTTTAGTTACGACTTTCGTTACTTCCTTTTTTTTCTCGTTTTTTTTAGAACAACTCTCTTTTTTACTCGATTTTTTGGAAGAAACTTCTTTAGATTCCTTACTAGATGAAGTCTTATTTGACTGTTGAATAGAGCTTTGACTAGATGTGTGTAGGCTTAAATCAGCTTTAAAAGACTTCTGTACAGAGGTTTGGTTGGATGACTGTTGTTTGGAGTTTTTGTTTGTTTGTTCCTTTTTGCAGTTTGAGCTCTTTGTGCTCGAATTACTTTTTTGAGATTCCTTTTTCACTTGCTTTTGTTTCTCTTTGGTAACAGTTTTTGTTACAACTTTCGTGACTTCTTTTTTCTTTTCGATTTTTTTCGAAGAGCTCTTTTTTTTACTGGATTTGTTGAAAGAGACTTCGTTCTTAGAAGAGGACTGTTGTACAGAGCTCTGGCTGGATGACTGCTGGTTGGAGCTATTGTTGGTAGTTGCCTTTTTGCAGTTTGAATTACTTTTTTGAGATTCCTTTTTCACTTGCTTTTGTTTCTCTTTAGTAACAGTTTTTGTAACAACTTTCGTTACTTCTTTTTTCTTTTCGGTTTTTTTCGAAGAGCTCTTTTTTTTACTGGATTGGGAGGAAACCTTCTTGGATTCTTTCTTAGACGAAGATTGCTGTACGGAGCTTTGGCTGGAGCTGGATGACTGTTGGCTGGCGCTATGGCTGGCAGACTGTTGGCTGGAGCTCTGGCTGGCTGACTGTTGGACAACACTACCGCCCACAACCTGTTGTGAAGAGCTCTGCTTGGATGCCTGTTGGCTGGCGCTATTGCTGGCAGACTGTTGGCTGGAGCTCTGACTGGATGACTGTTGGATAGCGCTACCGCTCACAACCTGTTGTGAAGAGCTCTGGTTGGATGACTGTTGGCTGGCGCTATTGCTGGCAGACTGCTGACTGGAGCTCTGGCTGGATGTCTGTTGAACAACATTGCCACCGTTAACCTGTTGTGAAGAGCTCTGGTTGGAAGACTGTTGGCTGGCGTTATTGCTGGCAGACTGTTGACTAGAGCTTTGGCTGGAAGATTGTTGGACAACGTTGCCACCGGCTACTTGCTGTGAAGAGCTCTGGTTAGATGATTGTTGGCTGGCGCTATTGCTAGCAGACTGTTGAGAAGAACTCTGACTGGATGTCTGTAGGAAGGAGCTATTATTACTAGTTTGCTTTTTGCAATTTGAACTCTTCGAATTGGATTTAGTTTTTTGGGATTCTTTCTTTACTACCTTTTCTTTAGTAACAACTTTTGTTACAACCTTTGTTACTTCTTTTTTCTTTTCGGTTTTCTTAGATTCCTTCTTCGATGAAGACTGCTGTAAAGCGCTCTTACTTGATGACTGTTGGTTGGAGTTGATGTTAATAGTTTGCTTTTTGCAGTTTGAACTTTTCGAGGCCGATTTACTTTTTTGGGATTCCTTTTTCACTACCTTTTCTTTGGTAACGACTTTTGTTACAACTTTTGTCACCTCCTTTTTCTTTTCAGTTTTCTTAGAAGAACTCTTTTTTTCACTAGATTTTATGGAAGAAACCTGCTTTCTGGATTCTTTTTTAGATGAAGACTGTTGTACTGAACTCTGGCTAGATGACTGTTTACTAGAGCTACCACTGATAAGCTGTTGTGCAGAATTTTGAATGGATAACTGTTGGCTAGCGCTAGTTCCGATCGATTGCTGTACAGAGTTTTGATTAGATACTTGTTGACTATGGGCACTGCTAGTAGATTGTTGAACAGAGTTTTGAACTGATGTCTGTTGTTTGGAGGCACTTGCGGAAGCCTGTTGTAGAGAGTTTTGACTGGATGTCTGGCTAACGCTGTTGCTGGCAGACTGCTGTTTGGAAACCTGGCTAGAGGATTGTTGGCTAAGGCTGGTGCTGCTAGATTGCTGCGAAGAGACTTGGCTGGATAACTGCTGAGTTAAACCGCTTGAAACTAAGCCTTTAGCGTCATGATAGCTTCCGACTTCCACTGGTGGCAAACCTAAGCCAAGGTCTTCTCTTTTCGAACCTGAAACAAGAAATGAAAAATATTGAGGTAGTGTACAGCATACGCAGCGCTCTACGAAGTAATAAGAAGCTCAAGAATAAAAAAATAACCGTGTATATAAACGACTTATTAATTTGACATAATCTAGTTGAATTTATTTGATGCAATTTAATTTAATTTGATTTAATAATACATTGACATTTTATTTAACTTTTTACATTCCAATTAATCTATCGACAATCCATTTACTTATTTAATTGACATTTCCTTGAATTAATTTATATTTATATTATATACTGACGCTTGTTTAATTATTAAAATTTACTCGGTCTGTTCCTTTCCATATGATTAGACACTTATACACTTAATATCACGTTTTCGAAATAATGTAACAGAATTTATAATTATTTTTCACTATACCTATACAAGAACGAGGAAATCTAGCTAGTAAAATTTAATGTCTGCCCTTCTCTATTCTTATTTAATTGCAACACCTTAACAAGGTACAATGTGTAAATTCATCTCAAACACTTGTAATGAAATGTATAATTAATTTTTTACCCACTTCGAAAACGGAGGAGGTTCTATGTTCGACTGTATCTATTTTTTATGTATGTTTACCGATTACTCCGCCATTTGAGGGCCGATTTTCAAAATTCTTTTCGTAATCAAAGGAGTACAAAGGTGGTCCCATTGTCACCAAGTCCGGCCCAAAGTTTGATTCCCCACGAGGGGCATTTACGCACGGTTCGATTGGTGGCAGGGCTTCTGAACCTGTTGGGGGGGCTGTGCGCGTCAACGCGCCGTCGGTGCCATACTCCCGCACTTCGAAGCCTGGCTCCACGGAAAGGAAGAAGTCACCTACCGCTTGACTCAGATACTTACCGGACATGGTTGTTTCGGTGATTATTTGCTTCGAATAGGGAGGGAGGATACGACACGATGCCCACCATTGCGCATCCGACCTCGACTCGGCCCAGCACACACTGGCGGATTGTCCCGCTTGGGACTCCGAACGCCGGGTCTTGGTCGAAGAGATCGGGCAAGATCTGTCTCCGCCAGCGTTGATTACGGCAATGCTGGCGGATGAGGGAGGTTGGTGGGCTGCGGCCACCTTCTGTGAAGCGGTGATGCTCTAGAAGAAGGCCGCCGAGCGGGATCGGGAGATGACCGATCCCGCTCGAAGGAGGCGGCGTCGGGCCAGATAATGGCCTGATGCGCCGCCACGGGTCGCTGGCGGGCACGACAAAGCTCGCGCCCACGGATGCAACCCGCGAGGGATCACACCCCCGCATGACCGAGGGGTGTCATCGTAGGTGGTCGGACGGGGGAGGTTGCGAACTCTCCCCCGAGAAGGACTCGATCCTGAGGCCCCCCTACAATGCCTGATGGCGGCGCTGAGGTTTTTAGTGGGAAGGAGAGCCCCACATAACCACCGGCTCGGTGGTATGCAGTTTAATGCATTTCCTCAGCAGAACAAAAAAAAAAGGGTTTCTGAACCTGCTCGGCTAGTTACCACCGTCTGACTGAAATTTGTCGCCATGATTAAATTGTTGTGTTCCTACAATTAAACATAACCAATTCCTCAGCTGTGGAGGAGTCCAGGTGAAGCTCGCTTCCACCTTTGGCCTTATCGTCACTTACCATCAGGTGAAATGTAGACCGAAAGCTTCTCTGCCGTCTGTAAACACATCACGAGTCACCCTAACATTTAGGTCACACTATTCATGGAAGACGGGCTGCAAAGGTACACTTTCTACCAACCAACCAACTCACGCCTAACGTTGAGTGCTTGGGTTTTGTCATAATCTTCCTCTTCTTTTTCTTCTTCTTCTTCTTATATATAAAAATGAAACGCTGTGTGTTAGTCTCGCTAAAACTGAAAAACGGCTCGACAGATTCTTACGAAATTTTCTGTGTATGTTTAATTAGGTCCAGGGAAGGTTTATACGTAATTTAATTGGACCCGGTAGGTGGCGCTGTAATCGGGCAGGACAACGTCTGCCAGGCCCACTAGTATAAATATAAAACTAAGATCATTTCATACTTAGGTAATTATGCTCCGAGCGCGGTTTGAAAAAGTTCGAACCCGAATTTTTCTCGGGCGGTTGTCATCGCTCAGCCAATCAGCAGGCGTAGCACGGACCGTGGACAAAACGTGACAAGAGACAAATAACATGTTTCTTCTCACTCTGTAATATAACAATGACGCGAGACGGGACGAGAGTTAGTCACTTTCTCTTCTATAGTCCACGCGCCGTGCTAGGCCTACAGAACATTAGACATATCGAGCTCCGCCATTTTTATTGGAATGTCGCATGACTTGCCTCGAGTAGTAAAATCGGTTTTTAACTTCGAATCCTTCCTTAATTTGTTTTAATTTGAAGAAATAATGTTTGAAGAATGAAGTGATTAGTAAGTCGAACAAAATGTTAAGTTGAATTCTACAATAAATATCTATAGTATTTATTGAAGAATTAAATAAAAAGCTTAATCAAAAAGAAATAAAAACCACCTACTTCAAATTTGAATTTGTCGTCTCGACTACTACCGAACCGAGTACTTGAAACAATCCAATCGACTTTCCATAACAAAATGGCGGAGCTCAACATGTCCTGTGCTTTTTTCCAAAAATTTTCGAGTGACAACCATAGCCCAGCTGACTATGAAGTAAACACACGGAATGAAGAAACAAGGCACGTTGATGTAGGATCTACACTTAGAATCAAAAAATATTTTATTTAGTTTTTATGGAAGAAAAGCCCCAGTAGTTTTCCTTATTATTTCGGTGTTCCGTTACATCCTGTATACAGGGTTATATTTTAACCTCTCGCCAAAATTGAATATAAGATAAAGAAAGTAATATAAAAGGCCTGGGTTATTTTTTTTTTGTTTAAATTCACATATTTCAACCATTTTTAAATCCTTAATTTCTAGGCGTGTGTGCTCAACATCCCAACTCCCAAAAATCTTTAACGAATCCTAATACTGATAATGCCCGCAATAAACAAACAAATCACATCGTTTTAGTTTACGTACGGAAAAGTTAAAACAAAAATAGGGAAAAAAGTTGTTTTTTTTTATAAATTGGTTGTATTACTGTCATAGAATGACAGGAAAAAATTTGGCGGGGGTTTCAAAATATATATGTGTATTATGGCAGTTGGTGAGTAAATTTTTGCGTGTCACGTAATAGTTATTATTAGAACCGAACAATATTTTGTACAATGCATGTAGAATAAGAATCTGGCTAATTCAAGCTGGTTTGTTTGTTCCTGAACAATAAAACAAAAAAGTACAAAACCATTGTAAAAAATATACTCGTAACAGTAGGTTTTTGCTTAAAGTCGATTAATTCGGAAATTATTTTAGCGTTAGTTACACCCGGATAACTTATTATTGTACCTAATATTGAATATCGTGATTATTGCTATTAAAATTAAAGGTTTTATTTAATAACACATTACTTACATGGCAGACCGGAGACAGTCACCAATGCCTGAAAATTAAGAAAGGTGTATAATTATAACACTTAAATGTATTTATGTCTCTTTGAATATAATACAATACGCTTTTACCCACAGTTTTGCCTACCTAGTTCCCGAATTCCCGTAACTTTTAGAATTTCAGGATAAAACAAGCCATGTTACTTCCGGATGAGTCGACAGCATCATCATCAGTTGCCATCTTTGTGAGTGTTAGAGATCAGTAGAAAGATTTCTTGCGATCCCTTGCAAAAACGCAATTACTTGTCTGTAATCGCATGATGCGTTTTTAATTTGCGGATATGTTAGTGCAGTCCACTTTATATATCATCTCCCTCTTCCTAGTCAGCCCCCTTAGACAAGATGTCTTTCGATAATCGCTAACGCAATCGCTAAATGGACAATGTATGAGATTTGACAATTGCGCTCGAAAGCTAAGCGAGGGCTTATGTCAAATCGCATACATTTTCCTTCTAGCGATTATATCGAAAGACGTCTTGTCTAAGGACGACCATCACCTCTCTTCTCTAAAAAATCGCTTTCAAGGAGTTGCCGTGCCGGAATCTCCTGCATATATGCCCGAAGGAGATTTTTCTCCGCTTTGGCGTTTTTTGCAGAACCTTGACATTTGAGGTGAAACTCGATCATGTCGAGAATGACATAATGCTATCGTGACATATATGATCGCAACAGCATTCCACCTGGTTTTACCCTTACATTTTTACCCTTCTTTTCTTCGCCTATATCACAATATCTCAAGGCAAAAGTCTTAAATCAGTGCATCCTACCTGTCACGTCATACGGAGCCGAAAATGGCCACTCGCGGTAGGGCTAGTCTACAAATTAAAAGTCGCTCAGCGAGCCATGGAAAGGGCTATGCTCGGAGTCTCTCTGAATGATCAGATCCGGTTCGAGGTGAACCGACAGAGGTCGAAGGTTATCGACATAGCTCTCCGGATAAGCAAGCTGAAGTGGCAATGGGCGGCCATATTAAACGCGGAACTGACAACCGTTGGGGGAGATTACTGTGGGGCTAGCACGCAGGAGAATCGAAAATCGAATCGAAATCCGAATCGAGGAGTTTGTATGACAATTTTATTAGTTCTGCTACTCACCGCCGGCGCCGAGGCGAAAAAAGCAAAACATAGAAACACAGAAAAAACCTTACTTTAAATTTTAACGCAAAACGTAATTAAATCGGTCAATTTTTCACAGAGAAAACAGGGGACTACGAAACGTATATTTTGTGTACTTTTCATAGGTATTTTCGGTCCCAGCTGCAGCTGTCCCTATCGCGCTCAGTTCAGTTGTTCGGACACAGCGCGACAGCAATACATTTTACAAATAGCTATTTTTTAATTCTCTTGACCTTGGTGCTTGCTCTTAAGGCAATATTTTGGCAATGCATTTTTTTAACAAATTCGCCCAAGAAGCGAACACACTTGAAGTCCAGCTACTGGAAAGTGGCTACAGTCACATATTGTGCGTGCTTCTTATAGGAGTAGCAAATCTAAACTCCTATTACCCGTTTAAGACATAAAATGACTAGTTACAGTAATCAGTAATTTTAATGTTTTTCTTTTCAAAGCAAAATTGCAAAGTTTAAAATAGGTTCTACTGCATATGCGGCTGCTTTGTGGAAGAAATAGATAGGTAGGTAGAGGTTTCTTAGATACAGATTTCTTTATTTTCTTATCAGGCGGTTCAGGGTTCGATCCTGCCATGTTACCAATGTGTTGTTCGTTTTTCGAATGTCATATGTACCTTTGTCCGACGCTCCAACGTTGAAGGAAAACATCGTGAGGCAACCTGCATACATCTGCGAAGAAATTCAAAGGTGCATGTGAAGCCGACCGATCCGCACTGGGCCAGCGTGGTTGACTATGGCCTAAACGCAAACATAGGGTAGGCTCGAGCCCCTCGGTGGGGACGTATATGAACTATAGTGATGACACACAGCAACACGCCACACTTTATATGTTGGCCTTGAGACGGCTGAGACTTGACACGCGCCATCGCTAATGGCCGGTACACACTTTGTTTAGTGTTTAGTGCGAGTGGCTTGTTTAGTGTTAAGTGTTTAGTAAAAAACACGTTCGGACAGCTTCTGTTTAGTGTTTAGTGTTTAGCGAATAGGAACGCGTTCTATTTTTTCTGCGAGTCGCCCCTCCCGCTCTCCCGCCTTCACCCCTCACTTGCCGCTAAACACTCACTAAACACGTCTGGACAGATCTGTTTAGTGTTTAGTCCATATAATGAACAAATACACTAAACACCGTTCACTAAACAGTGTTGGGACAGCACCTACTAATCACTTAACACTAAACAGTCTACTAAACACTAAACACTAAGCACTTAACTAAACAAAGTGTATACCGGCCATAAGTGATGAGCTTCTCAGGTGGTGTGAATGTAATAAAAATGCATCTCAACCCAGATAAATGCTACTTTATGCGATATGGGAGAAAAATAAACCTAATTGCATATGACTATCGTGTTGGCCAAAATAAAATAAAAGAAATGGATCAAATCCGCGATTTGGGTGTTCTTTTCGATAGAAAACTTACGTTTGTTCCTCATATTGAAAATATTTTAAATCGTGCGTCTAAGATGCTGGGATTTGTATTAATAAATTGCAAGGATTTTCGTAATTATAAAAGCAAGATACTGTTGTATAATGCCCTGGTGCGAAGTATTTTAGAGTATTGCGCAGTTGTATGGAGACCTCACTACGCTACACATTCTTATTGCATCTTGAACGCATTCAGAAAAGGTTCATGCGGCATTTAGTATTCTCGAGTGGCATTTCCAAAAAGAAGTTACCATCTTATAAAAAACAGTTAGCGCAATTCCATATGATGTCCTTAGAAGAACGTAGAAGTATAATTGACCTAACATTTGCATATAAAACACTCAATAGCAAGATTGACTGTCCCCAGTTACTAAGTAAGTTTAAATTACGTGTGCCAGCTCGATATCCGAGAAATAGAATTACTCCTTTCTACGTACCACTTCGGAGAACTGTATTTGGCTCAAGTTCACCCATTCCCAGATTATGCAAACTGATGAATGAATATAGCGACCGTTTTGATTTTAACTTTGACCCTCCCGGAAGGCTCCATTCTATTATGAAAGCATCACCTAGAATGCAATAGATTTTGTAATTTTTTTTCTGTTATTTATTATTATTTTCTAACTACATACTTTAATATCGATAATTTTCAAACTGTTCAAATTTAATTTTAGGTTGTTTAATAAATAGTTGGATGTACTCGAACATGCTGTATTTGCCTGTAAGCGTTTGTTTCACCTAGTCGTAGATAAAAATTTTAGACTGTAATAATTAAATGTATTGGTGTGTACAATACAAACGTTGGCGAATCAAAAAAAAAAAAAAATATATATAAAACGTGACGAATCGATGAAACTCATCGATATGTAAGTTGCAAATTGATCGCAACGAATCGATGAAGCAGCGAATTGTTTTTCGAAACTTTCCTATATTACACTCAAAACAATTAATTTTTCATTAAAATGAAATGAAATGCAATTTAACGTCTCATCTCCATTTCTCAGTTTTGAGTAAGTATGTACTCGGATCAACAATGTGTTGTTTTCTCACAGAAAGAACAATTCGACACAGCGATCGCTAATCCTTACGTTGGCTGGGGATTTGTTTTCGTTATCTCAGAGACGATAACGAATTTAGTTATCGTTTCGCTATGAATCGATTGCCACTTGTCTAAGCCCCCGGGCTGTTTAACTGCTGCAATACGCTCTCGAAGTATTCACGAAAAGTACTGCGTTGATAGAAATGCTAAGAACGGGTGTTTCTTCCGCTTCTTCCCCCGCGTGTAAGTCGAAACGCAATACGGCGTCGATGCAAATAAGAAATAGAATCGAACCAAACGTTCAGCAGAAGCAGCTGCAAATGGATGTTCTTCCCCTCTTCCCCTGCATTAATGCTCCCCTGCTTATTCAATTAGGATTTTACAATCGCTTTCGAACGTCAGCGAAGCTACGCCATTGGTTCACAAGTCTACGGCGGGAGACCTTGTACTGGAAAGAACCAGCAAGAAACTCAGCAAGGGCTATGTTTTTCTCCCTGTGTTGTTACAGAGTCGTCAATTGGAAGCGGAACTCAAAGTATAAGATTGAGCTCAACTTCTATTACAAGATTACGTTCGATGCTTAATATAGCATCGATGCAAATGCTATACAAAATCGATGCAAATGCTAAGCTGTGATAGGTGCATTTTGCTGTTCTTCCCCTCTTCCCCCGAGTCTGCGTCGCAACGCCATTATATCATCGATGCAAACGTGATAGTATCGATGCAAACGCAATACAACATCGATACAGACACTGATAGTGATAGCTTTGCGTGGATATTCCTTTCCCCTCTTCCCCCGCGTCAACGTAAAAGCGTCGGCTCAAGTGTAGGTAGGTACTCGTAGATGCGTCTACAATGCTTCTCACGCGCGTCTGCATCGATATTGCATCGCGTCTGTATTTCGACTGTGGCGCTGCGACCAAAACTTATCAATTTATCATAATAGTTAACAGATCTCTTACCAAGAGGGCCACCAGAGCTAAAGTCAGCTTCATATCGCCGTCTTCGTATATCGTTGATATGCCACCCACTAACCACTTTATATAAGCGACAAACAAGCGCAAAATTTCGTTCAGCTAATTAAACAAGTAAACCCAAACTGTGCAAACAAGACTTGCGACAATTCGCAAAGCGAATGAAAATATAATTATGCAATTTTTATTTTAAGGTTTCGGTTACACGCTCGATCTATCATTGGACTGTGTAAAAATTTCCGCGAAAACCGCATAGTATCGTCCGATAATGACGACATGCACAAAACTTTTAATCGCAAGTGTGCACAGTCCCCTTACCGGTCTCGGTTATCGGTTAACGTCACACGCACACGAACGAATTTTTGTAGGCGCGATAGTCGGCCCGATTTCGTCACCGACTCCTTTTCCTCCGACAGGCGTGTCACTGACGACTGTCACTTTGTCGGTAGCTATTTTTTTGAATTATGGGATAACAAACAGTTACAATATACAAGTAATATTTTTAATAATTCATATTTTTCGAGTTATTAAATATATCCACTGATCCAAACACAGAGTTGTAACTTTTAACAATGCGATTTAGGGGACAGCGCCATGCGGTGTTTGTACGATAAATGTTGGTGGTAAATTAGTGATCAGCGTAGCGTTGCCATCTCTAAAAATCAAAAAGCCGTACTTACCCGTCAAAAAAGCCGGACTTTTGGGTCCCAAAGCCGGACATTAAGAAAAATTTTAAAAATTGACAAAAATATCGAATAAATCACATATTTAAAAGCCGGAATTTTGATTACGCCGGACGCTAAAAAAGGGGATTATTGATAAAAAAAAATTATGAAGCACAGCTGCGAGCGAGTCAGCCAAGCTCGCCTCGCTCGCTCGTTCGCTGCTGACTGAAGTGATTGATTGAATTGATTGAACGATAGTATAAAAAGCCTAACAAAAGTCGGACGGGCCGGACGCAGTCAAATTTGGCCGGACAAGATGTCAAAAATGCCTAACACTGTCCGGCTTTATCCGGACGGATGGCAACCGTGTTGTATGCCAATTTCGTTGTATAAAAAAAATGTGTGAAAATTGGCGCAAAAACTACACAGTGCCCGCCCTATAACCACGATACGCTCAAAACGTTTAATCGCAAGTCTGCAAAGCCCCTTACCGGTCTCAGTTATCGATTAAACAGTTGTTCTTAATCGGTGGTCCGCGAACCACTGGTGGTCCCCGGAACCACACGAAGTCCGCGAAGCCATCCTAAATATAGTATACAACGTGTTAAGAGGAAATCGTACAGACAATACAAACATAGACATACAAACGTAGTCCCCTGTTTCCTTCCTGGATAATGGCACTAGTTGCTCTATTTTTGCCAATAAAATCAATGACCTGACCACTATATGCATGTTCCTATGTTTCTCTTTTTTTATTAAGTCAATTACTAAAAGAGATTTAATAAACCTTCAAAATCCTTAAAAAAATCGACCTAATTTTCTGCTGTGTTTCAAATGTCCAACAAATAAATTCAACATGATTATATGAAAAAAGTAAAACATAGAAACACCGAAAACGCCTTGCTTTAATTTTTACGCAAAAAGTAATTAAATGGGTCAATTTTTCGCTAAAAAGCAGGGGACTACGGAACGTATATTTTGTGTACTTTTCATAGGTATTTTCGGTCCCAGTTGCAGTTGTCCCAGCAGTTCAGCTGTTTGGATACACAGCGCGACTATACCGGGTTATTTTTCCAGCAGGAGCCAAATTTTGTGTGCTTGTTTAGACAAGCAAAATGAACAACTTTTACTAGGGGACCAAACTCGAAATCGCGAAAAAAAAATCAGCTATTCCATACATTTAGGTTCAGTGGATGTTGAACATTTTATGGAACAGCAGATTTTTTTTTCGCTATTTCGAGATTGGTCCCATAGTGAAAAATCTTCATTATGCTTGTCTGAACAAGCAAAATTTGGCTCCTGCTGGAAAAATAACCCGGTATATACACGGCAATATATTTTACCTATTTTTAAATTCTCTCGACCTTGGTGTTTCCTCTTAATAAAGGCGTCGGTGGCGGTGTGGGCGGGCTTCGATTCGGCCATGTGCCGAATGTGCCAACGTGTTTTTCACCTCTCAAATTTCATATTTCATTGTCGGACGCTCCCACAGTGAATGAGAACATCGTGAAAACATAACGTCGGTGGCGCTGTGGACTCGGCACTTGCCTTCCAATCGGGAGGTCCGGGTTCGAGAGCGCCATGTACCACTGTGTTTTTCGTTTCGAATTTCATATGTACATTTGTCTGACGCTCCCACAGTGAATGAAGACATCGTGAGGCAACCTGCATACATCTGCGAAGAAATTCAAAGGTGTATGTGAAATCGAAAAATCGGCACTGCGGACCAGCGTGGTTGACTAAGGCCTTTTTTTTTCTCGGGGGGAAATGCGTAACCGCACGCTAGGTAAGGTCCACAGTGCGACTCCACTACCCACGCGCCCGGGTGAGCCCGACCAACTGGTCGGGCTATCGCCAAGGGGGGATTGCCCGAGAACACCAGGGCAATCCCCAGACGGAGGGCGTTACGGGGCCAACCGTGCACGCAGGCCTCCACGGCTGGTTGACTAAGCATAACCACCCTAACTTAGGGTAGGCTCGAGCCCCTCGGTGGGGACTTTAATGAAACTGCGCAAAACCTAAGCTAAGTTTAGCATTGAGAGTAAAATATAGGTATACCATTTTAAATACAAACCTAGCTGTGCCCGCGAACTACGTTTCGCCTTAATTTATTTTTTCCCGACATCTTTAACAAATATCGATAACTAGCTTCCGCCCGCGACTTCGTTTATATAGGTGAGTAAGTAATGGGTCTTATAATCTTATATCACGTTGGTGGTGCCCAAAGTAGACTCCACCACGTCGGCGTTTCACCGACTTGTATTGCTGAATTTTATTCACCGACTACCAGCTCTTAGAAAATTGGTATTACTTACCTTGGATCCGATTGGTCTCCGTATGTAGCCGGTGGACTTCCTGAGCTAGCTCGAAGGAAGTCGCGGCTCCTGAAGGGCTGCTTTCTGACCGAACCGGATGGTACACTTGCCTATTAGGCCACCAATACCCGAACTCGTTAACGAACACAAAAGCGTTGATACACTCTCACCGGCACTAAAACTTGGCGGAACCTCGCACCAACAATCACTTGGTGCGCCGCGCAATACTATTTGTTAGATGTTAGATGCTTATATATTTTATTGAAACCCGGTGGTCATCATAACCTAATTCAATGTCATTCCGTATTCGACTCGACTGACTGACATGTTACATGCGGCCGGCCGCCACAGACTATAATGCTGTGTTGCCACTCGCTCTTCCTCGAGCGTAAACATCCCCCCGCTCCGGACAGTCCCGGACTGTCCGCCAAATCAGTCTAAGGGGAGGCGAGAAAGAGTAGCGACCGCGCGCTTCAAAACAGAATCCCCAACTAGGACCTCGGCAAACCTGGGCACACCATCAGACCCTAGAGTAAGTTGGACAATGCGTCCGCGACGCCAACGTAGGGGTGGCAGGTTTGGGTCCTTCACTAACACGAGGTCTCCAACCCTCGGTGGGTTTGTCTTATCTGACCACTTAACGCGCTGTTGCAAAATGTGTAAGTATTCAAGGTGCCAGCGGCGCCAGAAGCTCTGGGTAAGCTGCTGGAGCAACTCAAACCGCGAAAGGCGTCCCGGATTGACATGTCTATAAGGATACTCGGGCAGGGCGTTAAGTGGTCTGCCTATCAAGAAATGGCCCGGCGTGAGGGCCTGCAAATCGTTCGCGTCGGTAGACAACGGACATAACGGACGCGAGTTGAGAACCGCCTCAATCTTATGAAACAAAGAGCCAGCTCCGTTGATTCTATGGTAGAAAAATTTTACTCTATAGTTAATTCAACTATTGACAAGCACATTCCTATAATATCAAGGAAGTCAACAAAATACCCATCATGGTACTCCAAAAATCTCATTAAACTTATTAGAGAAAAGGAAAAACTGCGTAGGAAGTACAAATTATACAATAACCCCATAGATAAATTCGAATATGTAGAGCTCAGATCTAGGTGTCATATTTTAATTAAAAAGTGTAATCATCTATATATGAGAAATGTTGAGGACTCTATTGGTAGAAACAATATCAAGGCATTTTGGAGTTATATTAAAAACAAACGTAAAAATAGCGAGACGATTCCCAGTATAATGTATCTGGATGCCACTAAATTTGTTACTCCCTCAACTATTTGTGATGCTTTTGCTAAACACTTCTCATCGGTATACGTCACCGACAATTCCAAAACTCCAAAATCAGATGTTTGTGACGCTTCTGTTGCTTGTACAAATTGTGTCCTTGATAATGTTGTTTTGCCTGAGAGTTGTATTGTAAAAGCGATGAGAAGGTTGGATCCAAATAAAGGGCCGGGACCAGACGGGATACCACCCGTGTTTCTTCGTAACTGCGCATCAAGTCTATCTTATCCCCTGAGTGTTATATTTAGAGAATCCCTTACTACGGGTTTATTTCCGTTAATCTGGAAGCAAGCTAATGTGTTACCGATACCTAAACCAGGCGACTCAAGTGAAGTACGGAACTACAGACCCATCTCTCTAATATCTGCACTTGCTAAATTATTCGAAGCTCTGGTTTGTCCATATTTTACGAGTCATCTTAATCCTATTCTTAATCCTCAACAACATGGCTTTCGTAAAAAGATGTCCACCACTACAAATCTCGCATGCTACGTAAATGACATAAGCTGTGAGCTGGATCAGGGTCGTCAGGTTGATGCTGTGTACACTGACATAAGTAAAGCGTTCGATAAGGTGAACCATAAGTTATTGCTTTCAAAATTGCGTCTGGCCGGTGTGCATGGCACTCTGTTAGACTGGTGCTGCTCATATCTGTCTGACAGGTCCCAAAAGGTGGTAGCTTGCGGGTATGAATCCGGATCTTTTTCAGTACCCTCGGGAGTCCCTCAGGGTTCACATTTGGGGCCTATTTTCTTCTTGGTATTTATTAATGACCTGGTCCAAAATGTTCAAAGCTCTAAGTGTTTATTGTTTGCAGACGATCTCAAAATTTATAAAACTATTCATAATTTAAATGACTCGCTACTACTACAAATGGATCTTGACCACATTTCTTCATGGTCGAAGGCCAATTTACTTCCTTTGAATTCTGATAAATGTAAACACATCACATTTACAAAGAAACGTAATGTTGTCGTCTCTTCATATTATATCGACTCTAAAACTCTCGAGGAAGTATCGACCATTCGTGATTTAGGAATTATTTTAGATAAAAAACTATCATTCATTCAACATTTCGACCACATTACAAGCAAAAGCTTAAAATTACTTGGATTCATTTGGCGGAACTGCAAACACTTTAAAAATCCTACAGCTTTTAAATCTATTTACTGTGCTTTAGTGCGTAGTTCATTAGAGTACTGCGCAAGTATCTGGAATCCTAATTATAAGTGTCATATTGATAGAATTGAAAGAGTCCAAGGGAGGTTCTTGTCCTTTCTTACCAAACACCAAGGCAAAAAGTATGTACTAAATTCTTATAATGAAAGGCTGAAATACTTCAATCTTACCTCATTGCAGGATCGTCGATGGATTTCTGATCTAGTTCTTTTATATAAAATTTTAAGAGGTTATATTGACTGTCCTGAGTTACTCAGTGAAATTAAATTTAAAATACCACGGCCAAATTTTAGGCTTATTAATTATAAACTTTTTTATTTGAAAATATATAAAACCAATCTGGGTATGCAGAGTATTGTCAATAGAATATGCGATACACATAATAGTAAAATCCGTAATTCCGATGGCGACACTGATATATTCAATGCATCGTTGCACGCATTCAAAAGGGCTTGCTTACTACAAGCATCTTAAAAAAAAATAGATAAAAATTGTAAAAAAAAAAATGTTATTATCTAAAAATAAATAGTAAAAAATTATCACTTTAATTAGTTAGTATTGTTAGTATAGTGTTTGTGTAAGTCGAAAAGCTTTATGCAAATCAATTCCTTTAAAATTTAGTTTTGTTACATTTTTAGTATTAGTATTTATGTAGTTATAAGTATATTCAGGACGGAAAAGCAAGTTGTGTTTGCCTGTAATTGTTTTTTCACTCAGTTCATTATTTTGTAATGTTTGTTTTTTATGTTATTGGTGTTAAAATGTTGGCGAACCTAATAAAAAAAAATAAAAAAATAAAAACACCGTCGCGAGTTCCTCAAACGTGAGAATAGTCTCCCCAATAACGCGGCGAAGGTGAGTCTTGGCGGCCTTTACAGCAGATTCAAAAATCCCTCCCCAGTGAGGGCAAGACGGCGGGGAGTATCGCCATGTTACCCCCCTACGGGAGAGTGTGGATCCGATCTCAATATTATTATTATCTAAAAATTCACAAACTTCTCTTATATGTCTATCAGTGCCCTTGAAGTTCGTCCCACAATCGGACCGAATTAGAGATGGCAGTCCTCGGCGGGAAACAAATCTGCCTAAGGCTGCTAAGAAAGCGTCCATGGTGAGTGCACTCACCACCTCCAAATGAACGGCTTTAGTGGCCAAACAAACAAACACACACAAGTAAGCCTTTTCAGTCTTAGCATTACGGAGTCGCGACGTTTTTATAGTGAACGGTCCCGCGAAATCAGTTCCAACTCCTAAGAAGGTCATTGATTCATTCACACGATCAGCAGGCAAATCACCCATTTGGGGCTGCATCGTCTCGGGGCGTAAACGATAGCAGGGCAGACATCGAAAGATAACAGATCGGATTATTCTTCGCGCTGACAAAATCCAAAACTCCCGTTGGAGTAGCGCGGTCAATGCATTACATCCGGCATGAGCATTCTTCACATGGCGATCAATGATTAACAATCGCACCAATGGTCCGTCCTTGGGGAGCAACAGGGGATGACGTGATCTATAAGGCAAGTTAGCGTGCCTCAATCGGCCTCCTACACGCAACAATCCCTTATCATCCAGAAAGGGAGTCAAACTCACCAAGGGTCCCTTCAATTTGGACGTCCCGGTACGGAAAATCTTAAGTTCCGGTTCAAACGCTCTTGACTGGGTCATACGCACCCAATGCAAAAGAGCATCTTGGCGCTCCTGCGGAGAGAGGACCGGACACAAATCTTTGTCCTGAGGCCGGCGATAATTTCGAATAAATCTTCTTATCCAAGCGGTCACGCCGAGCAACTTGTCCAGAGAACTGTAGCGGTCTAATAAAAATTCCCGCTCTGGAGCCGCCATAGTCTCGACAGCGTGAACACGCAAGCCCGGATTTGGTACCTTCACCACAGCTGGTGTGGAAGGCCAAGACGGCTGTAACAACCATTCGGGACCCCACCACAGAGTGTGGTCAATAAGCTGAGGGGCTTCGCTGCCACGTGATGCACAGTCAGCAGGGTTTATTTCACCTGGCACGTGGCGCCAAATCAACGTGGCCTTCGAGGCCTGTATTTGGGATACCCGATTGGCCACAAATACCTCCAGGGAGTGGACGGAGTTCTTAATCCAACACAGGACAACCTGACTGTCGGACCAAGCAAAGAGCGACTCAAAGTCCACACTACGTCCCAGGGTGTCAACAACGTGGTTCATCAACCGAGCCAGAAGAGTAGCTCCAGACAATTCTAACTTCGGAATCGTTAATCGAGTCCGAAGTGGAGCAACCTTACTCTTAGCAATTAGTAAGTGGAGCTTAACAGCTCCTCTATCATCGACCGTCCGGATATATACGACGGCTGCGTATCCACTCTCAGACGCGTCACAAAAGCCATGAAGGCTGGCCGTAAACCGTCCCTTAGGCAGTATATGTCTAGGGATACTAACACGGTTAATGTCGGGGAGAGACGACATGAAGGACTCCCAATCTCGCAGCAAACGGCCCGAGAGGGGCTCATCCCACGACACTTCGGCTGACCAAAGTTCCTGTAGGAAGCACTTCATCCAAAACACTACGGGACTAATCCAGCCATTTGGGTCAAAGGTACGAGCTACTGTAGACAAAACCAACCGTTTCGTCCAGACCTTGGGGCTTGGCAGCTCCAATCGATAGGTGAACGTGTCCTGGACAGGTCTATATTGCACTCCCAAAACAGACAGTAAATCTGGAGTGTTGGCATTCTCAAAAATATGAGGCTCCTGCTGGTGGTCGTCTGGCAAGTCACACAAAAGCTGAGGTGAGTTGGACATCCACTTCCTCAGTTCATAACCACCAGCCCCGAGAAGAGCAATTAGTTCATCTCGCAAAATCAAGGCTTCCTCGACACTAGAGGAGCCCGTACAAATATCATCCACAAATGCATCCTCCTTAAATTCAAAGGCAGAACAAAATATATAGACAAACCAAAATCAAGTGTAAATGCTAGAACTTAACTAGAACAACAAAGGCATTTAACAATAGAATTTTTCAACAAATTAAATTCAAGTATAAGTTTACAACTTAACAAACAAAATATTCAAGGGCAAAACAAAGATATGAAAAAACAAACCAAAATCAAATATAGGTAAATGCTAGAACTTAACTAGAACAACAAAAGGCATTTAACCCCAATTTTTCATATACAATGACAATTAGTTAAGGAGATCGGTCCACAAATGAGATGGTAGTCGGTTTAAAATCAGCAATCAAAAAACAATTAATATGTATTGCCCGTTTGGACAACCAAAAGATTACAATATTAATTGTACAATACTAATCAACCACTCAAATCTAAAAACCACGCTCTGCTACCAAAAGATGGTGGTGCCCAAAGTAGACTCCACCACGTCGGCGTTTCACCGACTTGTATTGCTGAATTTTATTCACCGACTACCAGCTCTTAGAAAATTGGTATTACTTACCTTGGATCCGATTGGTCTCCGTATGTAGCCGGTGGACTTCCTGAGCTAGCTCGAAGGAAGTCGCGGCTCCTGAAGGGCTGCTTTCTGACCGAACCGGATGGTACACTTGCCTATTAGGCCACCAATACCCGAATTCGTTAACGAACACAAAAGCGTTGATACACTCTTACCGGCACTAAAACTTGGCGGAACCTCGCACCAACAATCACTTGTTGCGCCGCGCAATACTATTTGTTAGATGTTAGATGCTTATATATTTTATTGAAACCCGGTGGTCATCATAACCTAATTCAATGTCATTCCATATTCGACTCGACTGACTGACATGTTACATGCGGCCGGCCGCCACAGACTATAATGCTGTGTTGCCACTCGCTCTTCCTCGAGCGTAAACACACGTAGATTGTAGGTTATTCTCAAAAAAACGAATGTTATTTTAAAGTACTTCTACACTATATTTTTAGTTTCGTTTTCTTCCGGCAGAAGTAGATAGCTAACTGGGGCCACCGCCCTTCCCCGTCATGACGGCCCGCCGGCTTTGCACATTGTGCGCGCAGTACTCGATCATTATTTTGCTGTGATGTTATTTTAAAACTGCGGTATCTCCTAAGATATTCATTTAAATCGAATGATGCAAAGGCCAATTTTGTTTTAAATTAAATACTTGTAACGAATAACGTATTTATTTGAATCAGGATTAATATCATGTTTATAAAAACACCTTCGCAAATAATGCATTATTATAGAACAAATTTGGTTAGCATAAAAAAGGTTATAGTGAGCTAATCTTAAAAGATAGACATATGCTGTCGCAGACTTTTTTTAGAACTTTTAAAGGGGAACAATTCTGTCATACATGATTTTTGCGAAACTTTAACCGTTTACGCAGCGCACGCAGCGGAAGCTCTCAATAGGAAAAAAAAACAGATTTTGCAACATTCTTCATTGGTGCTCCGCTCCTATTGGTCTTAGCGTGATGATATATAGCCTATAGTCTTCCTCGACAAATGGGCTATCTAACACTCAAGATTTTTTCAAATCGAACCAGTAGTTACTGAGATTAGCGCGTTCAAGCAAGCAAACAAACAAACAAACAAACTCTTCAGCTTTATAATATTAGTATAAATGTACACAGAAATAAATACAAAAACTACTAAAACCTTCCTCGAGAATCACGCTATCGAGTGGTGAAAACCTCTTGAAAATCGGTGACGTAGTTTTTGAGTTTATCGCGAACAGACAGACAGACGCGGCGGAGGACTTTGTTTTATAATATTGTTACGTTTGTGGGGTGGGTGTTCAATAGAAAATCGCGAAACACCGACAATTACAGATAAGATTTAATTAAGCACCAATTAAGCAACTTTACTTAACACTAAAAACTCCTTTACAAACACTAAAAACTTTACAGTAACACTATGGACACAAATCACTTCACTTAAGTCGTTACTAAGCACTGAACACACAGAATTCTTCACTATGAAGCGCTTCCAAGTCACTTTGTATCGCTTGATCCGCTCGGTTCGCTCTCTTGAAAAGAACTGTCCGGCTGCATTCGCCTACGCGCTTATATAGTTGGGCCGACGAACATTCGGGGCATTCGAGAATGTTCCATTCTCTAATATTCCATACTCGATCGATCGTTAGTCTTCTAGAAAGTTCCGTGTATGCCTTCGCGCTTCTACAATAGAACCGGTGAACTTCCGAGACATTCGAGAATGTTCTATTCTAGAACATTCCATACCCGATCGATTGTTTGTCTGTCTAGAAAGTTCCCTCGCATTCCCGATTATGTTTGTCTTTATGAGCATGTTCTATCTCTGTCTGTCAGCACGTTTAGAAGTTTCTAGATGCATCTCGATCTATCTTTTATCTCTGGAAGGTGCCCACTATTGTTGTCTCTTTCTTATCGTGCTATCTCACTCACTCCTATTGAAAATTTAGTCATATATCGAAGTGTGGTTCAATAAGGGGTCCTGAAAACGCCTGAAAACGGGTTTTCAGGTTATGATGTGGTTCGATAGAGGGTAGCCTGAAACGGACTGAAAACATGTTTCAGGCGCCTGAAAACAACGGCAACTTGGGTAAAATTTCGATATTCTAGTATGTGATAGAGCACCTCCTGAAACGCGCTGAACTGCGTTTTCAGGCCGCTGAAAATGCTTCTAAGGCCAAGAAAACCACGCCGGAAGTTTCTTATACCATCGGCGCAACAATATGTAAGGATTTTTCAAGCGTCCACCTATTGCCTTTATTAATACCGAGAAAACAACGGCAAAAAATTATGTTTATTTATTTTATATTAATTTAATTATTTATTATTAAATTTAATACACAAGTGCAACTAAATATTCGGTGAATATTTCAAGCGTCTATCTGTTGCCGTTATCGAGCAAAAAACGTTAAAAAAATCACGTCTGTTGTATGGGAGCCTCCTTTTTTTGGGGAGAAAATGGACTGTATAGGAGCCCCCCTTTACTATTTATTTTATTTTGTTTTTAGTATTTGTTGTTATAGCGGCTACAGAAATACATTATCCGTGAAGTGAAAGTTTCAACTGCCTAGTTATCATGGTTCATGCAAGTAGGTACCGGGTGCCGCAAATACCTCTACAGAGCCTCCGCCGATACCTCAAGTATGACTTAAATAACCTAAAGGCCAAGAAAACCACGCCGGAAGTTTCTTAATACCATCAGCGTAAAATATATTCGATGAACAATCGCAAAACTTTTCAGCTAAATAAACAAATTAGAGTCACGGCAAACATTGGTTATGTATGACAATCTGAAAAGCGAATTAAAATTTTAATTACCTATGCAACGAACAATGCGTTTCTAGAACGTTTTGTCCCCATGTAGGTATTTTCCTATTGTGAGTAATTTGTGACAATACTAAGGGGCTTAGTTGATTAGACCGCCTTCTTGAGTATGCTGTACGGAGATGCTTCGATTTGGGGATCCCGTATCTCGGGATCCCAAATCCCGGTCGTATTTTAATCCCAAAATTAACAAACCCTAGGTTTTTGAGATTAGCTATACAAATAAATAAAATTGAAGTGTCTGTTTGTAATCTATACACATAAATAAAATTGAAGTGTCTATTTGTAATGTCAAAATAACAAGTTTTTACTAAATGGGTATAAATGTATATCGGGTACCAATAACAAAAACACAATAAAAATTTTTTTTGGATGTCTGTCTGTCTGTTTGTTCCCGCTAATCTCCGGAATAGCAAGACCGATTTTGACGGGACTTTCACTAATAGATAGCTAATTATAATATAAGGTACAACATAGGCTACTTTTTATTAAGATCAGTCTAGCCGTTACTATTCCACGCGAACGAAGTCGCGGGCACAGCTAGTAACATATATTCGGCTATATAATGATCTCCCTATCAAGAGCCACCGTTTCAAAAACCCCGCTGCCGATACTCAATCGAAATTAAATCTCGCGGTGACGCTCCCCATTGATATTAACATCTGGTGGGGATTGTTAATAATTTTTCCCAAAATCCCCACTAAGCTGAGTTTACTTAACTAGTGGGGATTTATGAAGAAAAAAACACTCCCCATCGGTGGGGATTTGACGGTGGGGTTTAATGGAAGAAATTGACCAATCATTAAAGCGCATAATAGTCATCAACAACATAACAACAATGGACGTACCTATAAAATTTTATGGGTTTTCCCTGATTTTCCTGAAATTTCATCATGATCCTGACTTTGGTGACAATGGGACCACCGCAGGAGTACCTATATTCTATCGCATGCAAAAATAATTTTTAAAATCGGTCCACAGTGACGCAATTGTAACATAAAAAAACATACGCATCGAATTGAGAAGCCTCCTCCTTTTTTTTAAATCGGTAAAAAGAAGAGACTGAAATTAACTTAAATCATTTTTCTTCTAGGAAAGCGAGGTGCAGGATGGTCTCAAGGCGATCTGATGACTGCTTTGGAATAAGTAATCCTTAACTTTTATGAGTTAGAGGTTACTTTTTGAAATACATTAGGCATGTATTGACGAAGAAAAATAAAAAATATTAACCAAAAAAATTTTACGTTTTAGTTTGACTTTACTTTAGCCATAAGAATAACTAATAAGAATAACTAATAATACGAGTATAGAAGCGAAACTCCCGGCCGTCGAGCGCTCAAGGCCACGTTATTTACCTACCGTTTGATTTCCGTTGAACGGAATCGCCAGTCAAGGCGCGCACCGTGTGTTTCAGGTACCTTGTGAATGTTTTCCTATTGATTACCTTTTTATAAGAATGCGTATTTACTACGCGCTGAAGTTTAATAACCGAAACTTCAAATCATCTACAAAAACGCCATCTTTTATAAATATCAGACATTTGTAAATATTTCTGTTGAATTGAAACCTTTTAAATAAAAATGATTGAATACTTTAAAATTATTTTTATTATACCTACCCTAGATACAGATACCGTTTTATTCGTAATATTCATTACAAGTCAAAGCTAATACAATATAATGTATCGAGTTTCTAAAGCTGTCATTGTAGTGCAATTTTGAAACTCTGTAAGTATGGGATTTTTTTTGTCAAGTCGGGAATAATTTGAATTATGAGAAACTTTGGTACTGCTATATATATTTTTATCGACCTTTGTTACTGTTCCATATAAAATTTAAATACAATCGACGACACGACGATTCGACGACACGGTTAGCGCAGAGGTCGAGTGATCACCTACTGTGCAACGGGTCGCGGGTTCGATTCCCGCATGGGACAGATATTTTGTATGGCCTACAGAAATTTGTTCCGGTCTGGGCGTATGTGCATGTTATATTCTATGTTTGTAACTGCACCCAAGACACAGAAGAAAATCCTAGTGTGGGGCGACGTTTTTAAAAAAAGAATAAAAAATCAATACTTGATTAAAATTATGAAACAACAGATTTTTTTTCTAGTGAAAATGTTGGTCTGATAGTAAAAAGTGAGCTTAGGTTTTATCCATTAGTACATTCATAACTTCAACTCTTGGACTATAAACGTAGGTACGATACCTAAATTACGAACCATTTTTGTACATCGAAATTCGAAACATTTTAATGATTTTGTTCTCGAAGTGTAGGGATTATGCTCAATTAATCAATAATAGGCAGGTTCTTATAACTACGGAATCAAAAAAACTAAAAATGAGCGTACTATTGCTAAAGATAGTCGCTCGCTCGCTACACTTGAAGTACAAAATCAATAAGACTCGGTGTATGCTCAGTTTCGCATTTAATGTAAAATATGCAGGTACCTATATAAAAAATATTGTAGTGGTAACCATACGTCCATGTGGTGACCCTAGCGGCGTCCGCAGACTACTGCGGGGCGTTACAGGGGGAAGGGCGCTGTAGGTATGCAAATAGCGGCATTTGGCGCACCCACAAAGGAGATTCGCTTCTATACTGTATTAGTTATTTATTCTTATGCTTTAGCCTTAGGTAACATCTGAAGAAATCTTATGAGTTGCTTATTATAATCACATATTTATATTAACACTAGCTTTACTTTACGCAGCTTCGCCCGCGTTGTTTTTGTTTCCCGGTGGGAATTTTACATTTTCCCGAAGGAAAAATAATTTTATAGCCCATGCTAATTAGGGATAATGTAGCATTATAATGGTGAAAGAATTTTTGAAATCCGTTTAGTAGTTTTTGAGTTCATTCATTACATACAAATCTTTCTTCTTTATAATAATAGTGTAGATTGTATTATTATTGTAATACTTGGTATTATTATTGTGTATTAGTAATATGAGATTTTGTGTAGAAATGTCAACGAAACAACAAATGTCAAAGAAACAAATGCATTATTTATAATCAATGATAACATTTGCTAGTTTTAATAAGGCCCACTGCCTAAAATGTGATTTCAATACACTTGAAAACAAGTAATATTTACTCGGGGTAGAGTGAATTTCACCCGATAGCGTTCGAGAACCACCCGAGTGAAACCGAGGGTAACCGACCAATTACTCCGCTCGTATTTCTGAACGCATTAGTGCAGAGTAATTTTCGCCTGACAGGAGTGAATTTCTCACGGCCCCCAGTCAGCGTTAAATTTTACCTGACATTGACAGTTGACTGTTCTGTGATCTGTGGCTACTGATTTCGTTTTTAGGTTGAAGTTAAAGTTTACAAATGTTAAGTAAAGCTTTGTGCAGTTGTAAAATAAAGCTAGTTTGCGTTGCAAAACACAAGAACTCTTCTTTTCGTTTTTAACTGACAGAACCCGTTTGAAAACTAGTGAAGTGCGAAAATCACTCGCTAGCGTTTGAAAACCAGTTAAACTTCTCTTTCTTGCAATATAATCTATCCTTTTCTTTTTTACCTATAGTGAAAACTTCACGGGATTTCTAACAGCCCCTTAATAAGGACACGGTATCCGCAGAGGTCGAGTGATCGCCTACTGCGCAACGGGTCGCGGGTTCGATTCCCGTACGGGACAAATATTTTGTATGGCCTACAGAAATTTGTTCCGGTCTGGGCGTAGGTATGTGTATGTGATATTCTATGTTCTATTCTCTATGCTCAAAAAATAGCTACTAACCGATTTCAAAAATTCTTTCATTCACCAATGGCCGAGTAAATGTAGGATCATATAACATCACGCTACGATCAATAGGAGTGGAGCCTCTATGAAGAATGATACAAAAACGGGGAAAATTTATTACTATTGTAATTATTCTACGGTGAGACATGTGATTGTGATGTGGTTACAGCCGCCATACTAATTTTGCTTATGTCCTATAAAGGGTTTAAAGGCATTCCGAATGTTTTTCATTGGTTTTACTTAGTATTTTCAATTATTTTAATGAAAATGTAAAATCGCTTGTGATTAGTCGAAAGTTGCAATTGCGTGGAACAGATTGCTATAATAAATTAAATGTAAAAAAAACCGTGAAATGACGTTATAAGTAAAAGTTTATTTTTTTCTTTTTAGCGCATTTAAATAAAAGCTTGTTTTTAAAAAGGTTTTTTACATTTGATTTATTTTTTACTTTTTAGTTATCACTGGACACGTTTCTCAGTCTGTTCATCTCATTCAACGCATCATTGTTGCAAGGTCGTTTGCCGGAACGTCTATACAGAATTTCAGCTCAATCGGTTAAAGATATCTACTTCAAAATTGATTTTTTTGCTTTAGAAGTACGCCATATTGGATAAATAGTGACGTCACATTATTTTTCGAGTTACTCTTAGCAAGACCTTTTATTTGATACCCATATTGTAGGGGTGCATTAAAAATAATTGGTCCGCCATCTTGGGTATGCCGCCATCTTGGATTGAGAAAGACGTCACACAGTCAACTAGGCATTGTCATCCAAACTGAACGTGTATACAAAATTTCAGCTCGAAGCTTCGAGCTTCAATCGGTTAAAGATATCTGCTTCAAAATTGAGTTGCAACATTTTACCCGAACATACTTATATACCTAGGTACTTACATACTTTGCAAGTTAAATAAAAGCTTGTAATTACAAAAAATAAAAACAGACTTCAAAAACACTGAAAAGTTAAAAATAATATAAGAATAGGTACAGACAACATCACACTTCTATATTGAAGTGGGTGCCAAACGATGATCTCCTAGAAAGTCTTAAAATTTGTCACCGACTTCAATATAGAAGTGTGATGTTGTCTGTACCTATTCTTATATTATTTTTAACTTTTCGGTGTTTTTGAAGTCGGTTTTCATATTTTGTAAAATATTTTTTATTTTAACTTTTTAGTGAATGAAGTCTTTTTAGTGAAAGAAACCCTAATATACGAGTACCCTCGATTTTCATGGGATCCCATCATCAGCTCCTAACTTTAGAGACCATGAGACCACCCTTGGAGTATCCTCTATCGAATACAAAAAGAATCATCAAAATCGGTCCATAAACGACAAAGTTATCCGCAAACAAACATGAAAAAAGCATATACGAGTAGGTATACGGTCGAATTGAGTAACCTTTTTTCGAAGTCGGTTATAAAGCCACTGTTTGCGCCTCGAACTAACGGCATTCTGTGACGAGCAAGTCGTAAAGCATAATTAAGTAAGATAAGTAGGTATCATTTTCATTTGTAATCATTGTTGTTTAATATTTAAATGATTTTTCTGTAATATTTTATTGTTCTTTGATATTGTAACTTATTGTCATAGTGTTACTTTTTGTGATAATACTGATAATAATTTTGCTGGTTTTCATATTTTAATAACATTATTCTTTCGACAATTTGTTGTTTTATTAATACTCATTACCACAATGCTACTTTGCGATAAATTCTGCCTTGATATTTGAAATAATAGTATTCTTTAAACAATTTGTTGTTTAATATTCTTTTAATAAACCTAACACACTCGTATCACGCCATCTTGCTATAAAGAGTGGATCCGGTATAACATGCACAAAGCACGAATAACGTAAGTGCCGCTTCTCAAGACTAGATGTCGCTGTAGTAAGTTAGAACGCGGTTGCGTTATGTGTACATTGTAACTATATTTATCATCGGCAAGATTGTCTCGTCCACTTACCATCAGGTCGAGATGAAGGCCTAATAATTTATTTTTTACTGCTCCAGTACACAGTAATCTGTGATATTGAGCTCTTTATCATAATTCAACAATATAAAAAATAATATTTGAATGGAAATGGAGGAACCGCTTCCCTTCCCAGTTCCCATTCATCATGAGGCGCTCGAAAATGTGTCAACGTTGGGAAGAGTGAGCTCACTCATTTCGTACGAGTCTTTCTTTACATAGTAAGATAGCGACCCGCGACCGAATAATCAAATGCAACATTTTGTGAGCTTGATTGGGCTATTATAAATAAATCTGTGGTTTCGTTTGGGTAACTACAACTCAGCTCAAATACGTGAGTTGCACAGCTGCAGATCAGTAGAAGCACGAACACTTGCGACTGTATTCGTTTTGTCAAATTGTCATCGTTGTTTACTTCATTTTTAGGGTTCCGTAGCCAAATGGCAGAAAACGGAACCCTTATGGATTCGTCATGTCTGCCTGTCTGTCCGGCCGTATGTCACAGCCACATTTTTCCGAAACTATAAGAACTATACTGTTGAAACTTGGTACATAGATGTATTCTGTTTGTGTATTCTGGTTGTGTATCTGTTTGAAAATATATGATGTACATTACCATGCAAACTTCCACCGAAAATTAGTTTGAACGAGATCTAGTAAGTTGTTTTTTTTATACGTCATAAATCGTAATTTATCTTTCATTTCAATCAACTCAAATAATAAAAATAACATTTAATTTCATAAACATAAACCTTATGCATAAATCGTGAACCATTATTTTCTAATAATAAAAATCCCATCATTTAGGTACCTAATTATAATGTTTACTTATCATTAACTTAATAACAAAAAAATACACTATTATTAAAACATCGATCAAAGTTACAACGAACTACAAGAACTTTTGTATCATGTTACTTGCTGCTACGGAACCCTTCGTGGGCGAATCCGACTCGCACTTGGCCGGTTTTTTTATTTGTAGTTTTACTGTAAAACAAAAAGATAAAGCTACTTTAATGGTTCCATTAAATAAAGTTTCGCTAGTAATAAATTAAATATCGTTTGATTGTATTTGTATCTATATCAAAATATTATTTTAAAAACCGGGTTTGTGAGTATCACCATAGACGAAGAATAATATTTTTCATATCTCATATTCGGAAAGTACCTACCTAGTGTTGTTTTGATCTGATTATTGGGTGGAAAATGCTGCTTCCCTCCATAGGGAGGGAAAAACTCATACAAATTACTTCCCACCTAAGGGCCGGAATGAACTTTAAAAATAGAACTGCTGTCAGCTGTGAAGAGTTTTATGTCGTTCCGTCGCGTATGGTCAAATTCGCAATCGGTCAAGTGACTGAAAAACCGTCAAAATCGCTTTTGGTCAAAATAGCGATTGGTCTATATCTCGTACTGTCAAAATAGCAATTGGTCCATATCGCGAATATCGGTCATATTTGCATTATGTTCTAATCGCAAACGGTCAAATTCTCCAACAGTCAAGGTCGCAATCGGTCGAATATTTTACTTCACATGTAGCTCGTAGTTATTATGTGAATAATGAATGCATTACTATCTGACATTACTTACTATTACAGTCAAATCTAAAAAATAGTAAAAATAAAATTAAGGTTCAATAGTATTTATTAATAATTATATTTCGTCACTTCATTCTTCAGATATTATATTAACCACGTAGTTCCTCTAACCTACAAGGCAACGGGACGCACTTTTTAGAGCTCTTTTTTTTTTTTGTACGGTAGGTTGTCGTCGACTTGGGTCGCCACACTTCGTAGCTTCGTCATTCCTATTTCGTGCGCGGCAACGAACGGACGTGTACCGAAGAAAATTAAGTGTAAATCTCATAAGAGAATGCCGAAACGAAGTGCTGAAGAAAAAATTCTACATTATCAAAAGAAAATTAAAAAGCTAGAAGAACGAAACCGAATAAGAATACCAAGCGCATTATCTCCTGATTTGCTAATAAATGAATGTAAGTACACCTAACTTTTAATCTATCGTTACACCTGGAAGTTGCCCGCGATGGTAACATAAAGGTAGAAGCCGGGAGGTTAACCGAGATGTTAACACAATGGTACATTTTATTTATTTGCTGTATCTTACTACTACCTACAAAAAATTATAAAATAATAGCACGTGTTGTGCGTTTCACCGGGAGGTTATTCGAGATAATAACACGAAGGTTACTGAACCCATAAAGCAAATAACGACTTTGTTATTGCGAATGATTATTAAAACATCGCTTTTTTTGTGCTGCAGATGTGGAAGATACGCCACCGATATCCACGGAGGTCGCTCCAGATATCGAAGAGCCAGAAGTGGTTGAGGACCAAAACACCCCTTTGGAAGAGGCAGCAAATACAGCAAGCCAAGATCAACCTACCACTGAGGCTTCCACTACTATTGGCGAGCAAATTAAAAGTCCCCTCCCCGAGTTAGACCCAGATATTTTGGCGGCACTTGGAGAAATCGTGGATGATTCCCCAGATTTTGGTGAAAAAATACACGAAAGTTTGTCAAAAATATTTACACCCATATTGAAAAAGGGAATTGCCAAAGATATTAAAGATAAAATGTTTAAAGATTACCCTATTCCGGAAAATTGTCAACTTTTAAAGTCTCCTTCATTAAATCCTGAAATAGTCGCCGCCATTACAGAATCGGGTAGATTCAGAGACAAAAAAATGGCCACAAATCAACAACAGCTAGGCATAGGTATAACAGCAGTCAGTCGAGGGTTAAACTTGCTATTAAACAAAGAAAATAAAATAGATGCCATAAAATTTATTACAGACGGGTGTCGTACTCTTTGTGACCTTCATTTTCAAAATACTGAAACACGTAAAAAATTTATCACCCCTAGCCTTGATAAATCCTTTTTACAACTCGTACAAGTAGCTGAAAGAGACGATACGCTTTTTGGTAACAAATTATCAGAAACAATCAAGGCCTCAAAGGCGATTGTTACACAAAGCCACCATATTAAAAAGACTGTCCCACCCACCGCAAAGCCTGCAACGCCTCAGGCATCTTCATGGACCAACCATCAGGGAAACCGACCGGGGCCCTCTCGTTTCAATTCGAACAGGGGGGGCCGTGGAGGAATCAAGAGAGTCAACCAACGTTTAACAATTCCACCGCCGATACATTCGCAGCAGAAAACACCGCACGTCAAATCTCGGGGAACGAATCGACAACATCACAACACAATATAACACAAGAAAAACAACAGGTACATGCTGGAAAATTAAAATTTTTCTTTAAAAATTGGCAACGTATTACAAATAATCCTGTAATCTTAAAGTGGATCAAATATGGTATTGATATTCCTTTCGAAAAGGAAGTCACACAAACTCAGGTTACTAGGCAAGTCTGGTTACAACAGGAAAAAACCGAATTACAAAAATCTATTAATAAACTTTTACATATGGGAGCAATATCGCCTTGTAATCCCATATCTGGTCAATATATTTCAAAAAATTTTCTAGCACCAAAAGCAAATGGTGAAAAAAGATTTATATTGAATTTAAAGGCTTTTAATCAATACATTTCTAAAAGCCATTTCAAAATGGAAGACTATAGAAGTCTCAAAATTAATTTCACGAAATTGTTACTTGGCTACAATTGATCTCAAAGAAGCATATTTATTAGTCCCAGTTAATGTCAATTTTCGAAAATACTTAAGATTTCTCTTTGAAAATGAAAACTCAAACTTAATATATTATGAATTTAATGCTATGCCCTATGGTCTTTCAGTTGCACCGAGAATATTCACAAAAATTATGAAAGAAGTTATAAAGTTTTTAAGACGTCAAGGTTATTTGTCGGTAATTTTTTTAGATGACATTCTGTGTATTGGTTCAAGTTATAAAAAATGTTATAGAAATGTTAAAAGAACGGTACAACTATTAATTGACCTTGGTTTTGTGATTAATTACAGCAAAAGTTCATTACAACCGAAACAAGTCTGTAAATATTTGGGATTTAAATTCGATTCAATCAATTTAACAATTTCACTACCGAACGATAAACGAAACAAAATTGCTTATTTAGTGCATAAATTTTCCAACCTACCTTCATGTACGATAAGAGAGTTTGCTCATCTTATAGGTGTCTTAGTAGCAGCATGCCCAGCAATAAAGTATGGTTGGTTGTATACTAAAACCTTAGAACGACAAAAATATATTTTTTTAAATAAAAACAACAACAATTACGATTGCAAAGTTCAACTTCCACCATGCATATTAGAAGATTTAAACTGGTGGAAACAGAATATTTTCAATTCTTTTAACGATTTATATATTCAAAAATTTGATTTAGAAATTTTTACAGATGCTTCCACTACCGGCTGGGGGGCGTATTGTAACAAAAACCGTGTACATGGAGCTTGGACGGAAAACGAACAAAAATTCCATATTAATTATTTGGAATTACTAGTAGTTTTTTTCGCATTGAAAACTATTGCAAAACATATGTCTAACTGTGCAATTTTGTTACGTATTGACAATACTACCGCTTTAAGCTACGTAAATAGAATGGGAGGGATACAATTTCCTCATTTGAACAACTTATCCAGACTTATTTGGCAATGGTGTGAGAAGCGGAAAATAATACTTTTTGGTTCATACATAAATACAAAAGAAAACGTAGAAGCAGATTTTGAGTCAAGAAGAATAAATCCCGATACGGAATGGGGCTTGACACATAAATTCTTTCAAAAAATTGTAAATAAATTTGGACAACCAGATATCGATTTATTCGCTTCTCGCACCAACGCAAAATGTGAGGTATAGTGTCATGGATGCCTGACCCCAATGCCTTATGTGTCGATGCTTTTACAATATCTTGGAAGGATAAGTATTTTTATGCTTTTCCGCCATTCTCACTTATCCCGAAATGCCTACAGAAAATAATACATGAGACAGCTGATGGAATTTTGGTCTTCCCAAATTGGCCGTCTCAACCTTGGTACCCCCTTTTAACAAGTATGTTGGTATCAGATATCATTTACTTTAAACCGAGTGACAATGCTCTTCAATCTCATTTCAGAACTTGGCCACAACAACACCGTTTGCATCAACACCTTACGCTGGCTGCAGCGAGACTCTCAGGCGAACGTTCTTGAATCAGAACATACCATCAGAAGCAATTAATTTAATGATTTCTTCTTTGTCGCTTAACACAAAGAAACAGTACAATATAACTTACAAACTTTGGTGGGAGTTTTGTAGACAAAAATCACTTAATAGCTTTCAAGCTTCAGTTTCAACTGTTATATCATTTTTGACCCATCAATTTAATGCAGGAGCCAGTTATAATACTATAAATAGTCATAGGTCGGCCCTATCACTTTTGTTAGGAAACAAAATAGGTTCTAATGAATATATTAAACGTTTGTTGAAAGGCGTATTTAAACAAAAACCTATAAAACAAAAATACCAACAAACATGGGACCCGCAACTTGTTTTGAGTCACGTGTCAAAGTGGTATCCACACATAGATATTAGTTTAGAAAAATTAACAAAAAAACTAGTAATTTTATTAGCTCTTTGTACAGCACAGCGAGTACAAACTATATCGCTTATTAAATTGGAAAATATAAAAATACTCTCTAATGGAATAACAATCACTATTACAGATATAGTAAAAACATCAGCACCAGGTCGTGACCAGCCTCTCTTATTTTTACCATTTTTTGAAGAAAATGCTAGAATTTGTCCCGCTACCATTCTCATCGATTACCTTACATGTACAGAAAACTTGAGAAGAGATAATATTACTGAGGTTCTATTGTCATACAAAAAACCACACAATGCTATTTCTTCTCAAACCATCAGTCGATGGATAAAGTCTGTATTATCCGAATGCGGCGTGGATGTATCAGTGTTTACCGCACACAGCACGCGGCATGCATCTACATCATGCGCCAGCGCTGCGGGTGTAAGCATTGACACTATCCGCAAGACTGCAGGTTGGACTAACAATAACACTTTTGCTAAATTTTATAAGCTTAATATAATAAGAACTAATGATTTCGCTCAATCTGTGTGCTTTCGATCTTAAAATAAAAGAGATTGATATTTTGATTTATAAAGTAATAAATAAAACATCACTTTGAAATATGTATTTCTGTTTTATTTTGAAAAATTCATATATAACAGTTCTTGCAAATGTAAGTAGATACTCTAAACATCTACGTGGTTAATATAATATCTGAAGAATGAAGCGACGAAATATAATATGTGATCAAAAGAACTTCCAAGTGAAGTTCGATCAATATTATATGAGTCGCTTCATTCGAAGATATTATAACCCATCCCGCCCAATCCCTAATTTTGCAAGAACACTCTAAACACAATGACGAAGCTACGAAGTGTGGCGACCCAAGTCGACGACAAGCTACCGTACAAAAAAAAAAAGAGCTCTAAAAAGTGCGTCCCGTTGCCTTGTAGGTTAGAGGAACTACGTGGTTAATATAATATCTGAAGAATGAAGCGACTCATATAATATTGATCGAACTTCACTTGGAAGTTCTTTTGATCACATATCATACAACATACAGATTTTTTATGATATAATCAACACAAATAACTTTAGCCACAGCTATATAATATACTGTAATATTTATACAAAAATTTTAACCAATATGCATATATGGTCCTCTTCTATTTTTTTAATTAAAATCAACGGTTGGTAAATTTTTGTGAACTCAAAATCGTAATCAACGCTTAAATAGCTTTAACCGAAGATATACTATTTTACTACAAAATGCTTTTATTGTGATTTTGCCCTCTTCCAGCTTGCACAGAATTATTTTATATTTTTTATCAAATAAAATGTCACAAGCCCTCCTGCTGTTTTTAAAGTTTTTAAATAAGGATTGTGTTATCCTTGAATCGTAGTATTTAGATTCTTTTCTTAATTTGTATATGAACAAAAACATATTGGGATTTTTAGGAATTCGTCGATTTAGCCGAGCATGCCATTCCTCTAGCGCATTTGTTGTTCTGTGGCGCTGGTGTGCACAACTCAATAAGTTTGGAGACAATTTCGGATTAGCGTATCATTGTCCATTTTCACAATTTCAAAATCTTTGTTTGCTTAGTTCATTGTAAAAAAAACGATCACTTCTTTGCAACTATTTACTTATAAACGACACATAAACCTTAGCATTACTGATAACGAACGATGCAACAAACTGCTACGTCAAATATGATTGGGAATGACAAACAAGAACATCCGCAGTAAATAATATTTCTAAATACCCTCAATTTATATTATTCTACATTGCGTTTAGTTTCTGCTAATACTTACTTATAGTAAAATTGTCTATAAAACTTATTTATTACAGTTATCCTCTCTAGTAAAATAAAATTATTTTTTATATATTGAGTATAAATGTGAAAGTAGACGAAAGATGTTTAGATAGAAAGATGTTTATTTGTTCTGGTTTCATGCTAAACGGCGGAATGGTTTTGGAAAATTGTGGTAAACAGATAACGTAAGACCCTTGAATCATAGCAGACAAACTCACGTACAACAGCTTGACTGTTTGCTACTTGACGGTTTGCTATTTTGACGGTTTGCTAATTTGGCTAGTTGCGATTTTTATGAATTTGACCGATTGCGTATTTGACCATACGCGACGGAACGTTTTATGTGAAAAAAAACTAATTAAAAACAAATGCTGCGGCCATGTGAGTTTCTAAACAGCCAGTGTGAACTTAGCGCAAACTTCTTTGAGCGGAATAAGCCGCAACAATTACGCGGTGTGTTCAATATTTAAAATTTAAAAAGTCGACATAAATTGGCGGTATACTAATCTGTTATGTATCTGTGACGGAATTTAAAAAAAATAGGTAATAATCTTTTATGCTAAGATTTGAATATTAAAAATGAGTTCAAGCGATTCTGAAATGTTGACACCAGATTCGATTAAACACGAGGCAAATTGTGTTATCGAAAATGTTTTGCCAGAAATCTCAAAAGAAAGATATATTATATATTATCAATAAATAGTTTAGATAAACAACTAGTTTTATTTTCGACATATTCGAAATGAAAAGTAGAGTGTTTAACACGGGTAAAAGAATCAATTCCTACTCGGACTATACCTCGGGAGTTGATTCTTTCGACCCTCGGTTAACAATCTACTATTTTATCATCCTTGGTATCAACTCAATGTAAAATTCCAACCACAAGCCGTCTCTACATGAAAATTGTTGGTATCAACCGCCTCCGTGGTCTCGTGGTTTAGACCACCGGGTGTTGGTCGGGTCCGGGGTTCGATTCCCCACTGTGTCAGCAATTCTGCTCGGTTAGGTTGGTGGTAGGGCTTATGAGCCCGCCTGGCTAGCTACCACCGTCTTACCTAAGTCTGTCGCCATAATAACAATGTTTATAGCATTGTTGTGTTCCGACAATTAGAGGTAAGATAGCCAGTTCCTCGGTTGTTGAGGAGTCCAGGTGAAGCTCGCTTCCACCTTCGGCCTTATCGTCACTTACCATCAGGCGGGATGAAGGCCAAGAGCTTCCCAGATTCCCAGTCGTAATCGTGAGTACTATGTAAAAAAACATGTCAGGGTTGTAGAAGAATTTAGAACAAGACAAGGACAGAGTTCAATAATTTGCATCATAAAACATCTATTACCTTAGAATAATAACGCATAGAATAGAAGGATAGTCCGGTAATGAGCGCGATGATTAAAGTGAAGCAAAAATGACACGGCTGTGTGAAGTCAATTACGCGCGAAACACGCACACTACGATACAAACAGTACGGAGCTGCCCATGAAGCTAAAACGGTTGGGTTTCTATGCGTTAAGATAAGATAATTTTATTCTGATAGAATGTGGTACATAAGATCTTAGAAAAACAATGCAGTTTACGGTACAAGACACATTCACCAGAAACTGGCATGCAAAATGTTATGCAACTTCATGGATACATTTCAATTGTTCAATTAAATTTGTACAATTGAATAATACACTTCAATATTTAATTTATTCATTTCAATATTTAAATTAATTTTTATACAATCTATACTATACACGGTTATTTTTTTATCATACTGGAACATTTTAGAGGCAGCTCGGTAGACGCTAGACGACTCATATCAATAAAAAAAACATGTGGTTATATTTTTTAAATTTTATCCGCCAATAATATTAAATTATAGACATTGTTCTTGTTTACTACAAGATAAGCTAAGATTATGAATGAATAAAGCATTTACTACTACGGGCTTAGGAAAATGCGGCAACGTCGCATTATTTATTCAAGCAAGATCAATCTACAACTCGTTTGAAATAAGAGTTATTATTGCACTAGACACTACAATAGTGAAAGACAGAGACAGCGTTTTGTTGTTTGCTGTCGCTTGTCGGCACGAGCCGGCCGGCTTTAGTTCGCCTTTGACCCCGGCGCGTGTGAACGTATCGCGATGTCGCGCCCGCGCCTGACGCGCGGCAATCGGGCGCATTCGGAATTTTAGATCTCGCGAATACATAGACCTTACTCCGGTAGACCGTAGACTTTTACTTGTGAAGTGAAATTAAGTGTTTGGTGTAAGAAAATGAACCCACAAACGTAAGACTTGGAAGCGAAAACTGCATTTCGAGACGTTAAACACTAACCAAAGTGATATGTTGTTGTGGTCATGTATAGTTTTAAACGTGCACGACTATGTATGAGTTAGAGGACTTCCTTTAAATTTAGAACTCTTTTGTTATTAGAACTAAAGTTGATTTAAATTGTTTCCTAGGTAGGTAAGTATTTAAAGTTGATCCCAATTTTTTAACTACGCCAAAACAACCTACCATAACCGTAATACCTACCTAGTACTGTTTGTTTTCTTTAAAAACTTTGTTTTGCCGGTCCTAAGCCCGTATAGTAGGAAGGTGAAATTGTGATCAACTCAGTGATGACTTTGAATCGGCGACGTTGTTGCCAGTTCGCGTTCATTCAATGTTTTGCCTACAACTTCACTCAGTGTCCATACCAGTGCAGTATTTTTTGGATATTTTAGATAATAAATAGGTATCTAATTAAACAGGTGAGTAAATTTTATTATTACTTAATGGTTAAATAATTCTTCTACCGTGTCCTGAAGCCACCCTTAAAATAACCACGGTGATAACCACTGGAACGTCCGTGGGGACTATAGTCCCCAAAATCTCGATCTTCTCGCCCGACCTGGGTACTATGGTACCCAGTTCCCTTTGCGTAAAACCGCGCGGTGTGATAAAAAAATCGCGAAAAATAAAATATTTTCTCTATGGCTTTATTCCTTTGTCAATAGTCTCTTTCATAAGTTGACAGGTCATGTCCAATTTATTTTTAGTCTTAGATTGAAATAAATTTGTCATAGTCTGCGGTTTAACTTACTTGGCCGTATCCATACGTTTCTTACTCCATGACCGATGAGATTTATTGCGTACTTACTTAGTCTGTATTAGTATTTTCGTAGAGTGTTCTATATCAAAATAAACTAGAAGAATTGGGCTACATTATTATGTATGGTTTATGATAGTTTATAGTGTTATATTGCCACACTAAACGTTTTTTTCAAAAAGTGAGTATTTTTGAAATTTTAAGCACTTTAGTTACTATTCTCGTCATTATTTATTCAATTATGAATCCTTATCTAATTAACTATTATAAGTTCATTCCTTATTAAATTAGCTTTCCATACGTATTTTTTATTTAATTTTAGACACAATAATTTATTTTTTGCATTTTTTTTAAATTTGAGGTCGCGCGTGCGCATCTCGCGTATATAATTACGTAATTAATCGTTTTTATTATTTTTTTCTTTTTTCATTAATAATATTACCCAAAACTATTATATATCAAAATAATCTTCAAGAATAGGGCTATAATAATATATATGGTTATTTAAAGTTTTATAAAATAGTTTTGGTGCAAAAAATTTTTAAAAAAAATCGGGTCTTCCGCGACCTTCCGAACATTTTCGCGCTTCATTCATTTAATTATTAATCCTTATCTAATTAACTGTTATAAGTTCCTTCTATATTAAATTACCTTTCCATACGTATTTTTTGTTCTCTTGTAGACAGTATATGTCACTCTCCGCAATTTTTTGAACACTCCGTACGCGCCGGGGTGAGTCATTCCGCAATGGCGGCACCTTTGATATTTGAGATATACTACTTTTTGCTTTTGAAACCCACCACGCTTCGCGTGGCGAGCGTTCCAGTGGATAAAAAAATAACCGTGTATAAAGCTATTATAATTCATTATTTAATTTTATTCATTTCATAATTTAATTTCATTAATTTACAATTAAGTTATACCTACAATTCAATAATTAATTTAATTTATACCTATACAATTTAGTAATACATTTCAATATTAAACAATATATTCATATAAATAATATAATTTAAAAGCAATACCTTACAATGTCTAATAACTAATTATTTATCCTTAAATTCTAAATATTCATTAACTGTGTAGAAGCACTTCTCAATAAGCCAAGTCTTTAGTTTTATTTTAAATCGACTTAGAGGCAAAGACTTTTTTTCCGCAGGCAATTTATTGTATAGTTTCACAGACAGTTATTATTCACACGGCCTTACAAATAAAAAACTTATTCCTAGGAATTACCTCGGTATATTTATTCCGTGTTTTGTCTTATTTTGACATATTACATCTGATATGTGCTAAAACAAGACAAAACACAGAATAAATTATTCCGAGGATTATCCTCGGTATAAGTTTTTATTTGTAAGGCCGCAAGTCTATTGCTTTGGCACCTTACAAAACGTTTTAAAGGTAACCTATAATCTCCGTTTGGACTCATAATCAGTTTGAGTTTTTATAGTCGTAATATTTAAATATTTATTTCATTTTAGGTGAACCCTGAACCTTTTTACCCACTTTTTAATCAAATTAACCGAAGGGCATCGATTCGAGTCGTGTAAATCGTATTCTCTGCGAAAAAGCCACCGTAGAAATCATTGTTTCGAAAAAATGCCTCGACACAAAACGCACGTTGAACTCCCGTGAAGATAGCCCACAGAACACAGAAAGAGAACCTCTTTCTGTGTTCTGTGAGATAGCCATTGTGTCACTTGTATCTATCTAAACAAATTTCCAAAAACCGGTCAAGTGCGTGTCGGGCCACGCGCAGTGTAGGGTTCCGTTCACACTCACACCTCACAACACGTTGCTATTAAATTAGGCATTATTATTATTATTAAAGCTGCAATGATTTTATATTTCCTTAACTTCACGTGGTTCGTTAATTTATATTCAGTACTAATTTTTAATGAAATTTAACTTTTCCGAGTACATTTTATAAGTTGGTCGTCTATAACTTTTTAGTTTGTACTTAGCACTCAACTCTGATAGTTTTCCTTTAAACTTCGTTATATACTACTGTTGTAATTTTTTCACGTCCATATATTATAACCGTTTAGCAGATAGAGGAGGGGGACACTTACCTCTAACAAAAATTTGCCTAAATCGAAAAATGGTGTTCTGAACCTTACATTATTTTTTAAAGACCTATTCAACAATACCCCACACAATAGGTTAGTCGAGAAAAAAAAATACTCCCACTTTACTTGTATGGGAGCTACCCAACGAATTTTTTTTTAATATTTTTTCTACCACTTTTTTGGCATGATTAATATACTCGTTCATACCCATACCAAATAACAGCTTTCTAGTACCAATAATCTCTGAGTAAAACCGCGGAAAGACAGACAGACATGGCAAAACTATAAGGGTTCCTTGTTTACTACGGAACCCTAAAAAGCGTGCGTGCCGTTGCAATACCTACGTAGATCTTCGCCCCACCGTTGTTTTGTTTGAGTGAGAGAGCAATACTAGGTGCATTCCTGGCCCACCTGTGGATGTATTGTGACAGATGACGACAAAGCTTACATTATTTTTACTTTTGGACACCATTAGAGCGCTGCGATAATAGTTATTTGTTATACATGAGTGCAAAGTTGCTTTTTAACCGCGTGCTCAACTTTGATGACCGAGCAAGTGAAAGATTCTAAAATTGAATCACGAGCGCAGCGAGTGATTGAAAAATTAGAATCCTGAGCGTTAGCGAGGGAATCAAAAGAGCACAAGGTGAAAAATCTTTGCACTCGAGTGCAACACGTAACTTTTCATCCCCCCTCAGCGAAGAAATGAAACAAAGCAAATTAAAAGCAAAAGTACACCAAGGAGGTTCAGAGTCTGAGTTTTTAACAAATTTAAAAAAAGTTGTATGATAAATTCGGCACCATGGAGATGGAGGTAAATAGTTTTAATGGTGTTTTGAAATCACATACCTAGTGCACGCGATGTTCTAAATTCGAATTTACTTTAACCTCAAGCGGATAAAAACCGCTTTAGCGGTCAGATATCGAATAGCAAAAATACTCTTTCCGAGATGGGGGGATGAAAATTATATTACCCCCACCTAGTAGGTACTTCGCAGTCTCGCACCCAGCCAGAAGCTTTATTAGCACCGCCATATTTCCGATTTTCTTTTTGAGGGCTTGGTTGTGATTTTGAGCTATTTTCCGCTAAGTTCTGCTGAAATCCAAAGAGTAAGGTTATGAATACAAAATTCCATGGAGTATTAATTTTAAGAAGTAGTAAAAATATAATAAAAAATATATAAGTTTCACACACCAACACTGTCTGGCACCGGCATAACATGCACAAAGCATGAATAACGTTAGTGCCGCTGCTCAAGACTAGATGTCGCTGTAGCTGGTTAGAACGCGGTTGCGTTATGTGTACATCGTACCTATATTTATCGTCGGGAAGTATGACTCGTCCATCATCATCATTTACTATCTTACCAAGATAGTAAGGCCTAGTGTATTTTTTTACTGCTACAATACACAGTAATCTGTGATATTGAGCGCATTCATTCATATAGAAAAAAAAGAGCGTTTGCTATTTGCTAGTCAATGATGAAGGATTTGATGGATGAATGAGGCTGATGTTGTGATGATGAGTGATGGATGAAGCATAACAATATAAATATAGGATTAGGTACATATTTTTCGGTGATATTAATTTAATGTCGACTTCTATTAAATGAGATTTTGAAATTTTTTTATACAAAAAAGAAAAACAATAACCACTGTAAAATAGTTGTACAGTATAATATCAGTTACTTCTTGCAAAAATTTTTAACACATAAATTGTTTACCTACGTAACGTGTGGGAAGGAGTTCACAATGGCTCATTTTTATAAACAGAGTGCTATTATCAATAAATTCCTCCACAATGCATCCTAGTAATCCAAGCAAATAACCGACGCGTCCGTTCGCCTCGCTATAAACCGCTAAGCCGCTAACGAGGCGCCACGCCAAGCGTCTCACCCATGAAGCAAATTTGTATTTGCTTCATGGTCCCACCAAGCTAACGTACGTAGTACTAATCATCTGTGCTAACGGTAGGGCCGCGCTCATAGCATGCAGTGTGTTGGTTCACTTGGATGAGTCATCGAAGCGACCAACAGGAGACCTATTTTTGAATTACGTATGCGATTTAGAAATCACCGCTGACTAAATAGTCAGCGATGACTTTGAAGTCACGAATTCCTAAACATCCTATTTTTGAAAGTCGAACGCAGAGCTGCCAACATAGATAAAGTACACACATACGTAAGGGTTCGGTTCCACGCAGAATGTAGCCGTTTTCGGTATATACCCATTGATATACTACCAAACGTAGATAGAGCGCTTCATACAAAAACGCGCTTGAAATCTGTCACCTAATCGACTATACATTTGTACTCGCTGATATATACTTGAATATGCACGCCCGAATGAAAATTACCATAAAGAAAGTACCGTATATTCAACCTTATTCCGCATTATTACGGCAACTATTTTAAGTACAACCGTGGGAAGATACATCATTTCAGACCTAGCCACAGAGCAAACGACGTTTTAGTAATTGCTACAAGAAAATATCAACTTCATACTCTCAAACATAATGCTTGAAATTGCTTATAGCGTTGTCGCTCCAACGCATAAATGAGATAGCACATCGTAATACGATGCCCGTGCGAGCGAGACGATTGTCATGTACTGACACTGACGCGAAGCGACATGTTTATGATTAAAATAATTGTTTTTTAATGGTTTTTACGTATAAATCGAATATTTGAATACATGATAAGATGTGTAATGAGTTTACTTACGCAAAATATGACATCCCGTCTTTTTTCTGCCGTTTCTGGCTATTGTTACCACAATTTTTGAATGTGCACTTCGGCATGTTTACGTGCCGACAGCTAATCACTCACTATGGAAAGGAACTGCACGAGTCGCGATTGAGCAGTTCTTCACCGGCCTACTTTTCGATCGTTCATGCGTTATCTACGTTTGGTAGTAAATCAATGTATATACCGGTTATTATACGGCTAAAAATTCATTGCAACTAGGCCAAAATAATAAGAAAATACTGGTCTAAGTTTGTTTGTGACACAAATTTAAAAGATTTTAAACTTATACACGGTTATTTTTTTATCACCTGGAAAATGTTAGGGATGCTTCAGGACACATCCAATATTATATAAAAAGTAAAAAAAATGAAATAAAAAATAAAAAAATATTTAAAAAACTAAAAAATCTCTAAAATGCTGCTCTCAACTAGTGCAGCATTTTTTTGTATTTAAAAAAAAATTAAGTGAGTTATTTTTTTTATTTATATTTAAATCATTCTAATACCATATCGTGAAGCGTCCCTTAAATTTTCCAGGGTGATAAAAAATTACCGTGTATATTTACTTATTTGACAAATTTTTAAAATTTTAAATCCCACTCAAAATCAACATACATCAACTTCAAACTTGTCAATATGTTCTCTAAACAAAACACAGATAACGTTTCCACAGTTATGTATGACTTGGTTTACGAGTGGGTGAGGGCACTCGTAATGAAATCACATCCGTGACTAAGGTAGTCACATAAGTGATATTCAAAAATAAGAATTATTGAAAATCGGTGATTATTAGTCACATCGGTGATTTCGAAGTCGCATACGTAATTCAAAAATAGCTCTCCAGAACTAACATCTTGCCGCTAAGCGTGCCACCTGCGGTGTGGCTGTGGCCTTAGGGCTGCTGTCAGCAGTGCTGCCAATAAAAAAATCTCGAGTCCCCGCGTCAGTCTTGTTGATTCCCCGAAATTCCCCGCTTGTTTTTGGTTCCTTCCCCACAACTTCTCCGAAATTATTTTTGGAATACATACAAACACAGTTTCATACAAAAATTGTTCATTAAACTTCAAAAAAGACTATAGTACCTACCTTATTAATAACAAATTCTACACATACATAAATAACAAGTATACCTTTCATATTTTAATGCTGAACATGCAACTTACTTGCTTTTAACCGGAGCTGCACTTTTTAACCATTTTTCCATTATTTTATTGAAAATTTTAACAGTTCGCACCAATTTCAAAAATCGAAAGGTAGTAGTAGTTTTTTTCACCTAACATGGGGTGACAACCATAGACAATTAACTATCAACTATAGAAATAATAATAATAATAAATAATAAATTTGTTTAATTCAGGCATAAAACCCATATTTTGTGATACAATATATACAGTGGAGCTGATGTAAAATAACAAATAAAGAAAAATTAAAATAAGAAATAAAAATAAAAATGTAAAAAAAAAATGTATATCATTTCCTATTAGGGTTGCGGTGCAATTCCAACCAGTGCTTAAAAATTTTATTTTCGTATACATCTTCACATACTGTCCTCATGAGCGAATTGTCGACACTTTGTAGTCTGCACCAAAAAGATGCAACTCTTTGGCGCAGGATGGCAAAGAAATCGGGGACCTCAGCGTCGGCGAACATTTGCGACGCGCTGCACCATCGTGGTAGGCGAAACATTATTCTAAATGCATCATTGTACTGCACTCTAAGGATGCTAAAAGCTCGTTTTGTGTAGTTGGTCCACAATTGACAAGTATAAAAACTCTGGCAATAGGCTTTGAACAACGTAACTTTAACATCCCTAGAGCACTTAGCAAATCTGCGTGCGATCATGTTACAGCGCACCGCCAACGCCCGCCGCTCGCGTTCCATGTCGACGTCGTCACTCATGTTCTCGGTAAGTATGTGACCCAGGTACCTGAACTGTTTCACAACCCGAACTGGCGAACCATTGAGGAATACCGGGGAAAACCTTTCCGGACCCCTCCCTAAAAACAAGTGATTCGGTTTTTAAGGTATTATACTTCATTCCATGTTGTTTCGCAAACTTTTCGCATATTTTGAGTAATTTACGTATGCCATTGATCGAGGGGCTGAGGAGCACCATATCGTCAGCATAACTGAGGTTATTAAAACAAACTCCTTGCACATGACAACCTATTCCGGTACCCCTCAGCTCCTCGATCAAGTCATTCACAAAGCAGTTGAAGAGGTCCGGCGAGGTCAACCCTCCCTGGCGCACGCCACATTCCAGCTTATACTCACTGGAGTGCACGTCACCCCATCTCACTGTATTTGTTTGTCCCTCGTACCAATATCTCAACAGACTCAGAACACTGTTAGGTACATTTGCATCATATAGTTTTTTCCAAAGATACTTATAATTAACTAGATCAAACGCACGGCTAAGGTCTAGAAAACATCCGTACACCGAGGTCTTATTCTTTAAGTAGTAGTTAACTGTATTTTTTAACGCCAGTATAGCTGAGTCCGTTGAGAGACCGGGACGAAATCCAAACTGTGCATGACTAATTTTCAGACATTTTGCCAGTTCGGGCTGCACCAACCTCTCAAGAACTTTACCCACGATGGTACCTAAAGATATAGGTCTATAATTATTTATATTAGACATATCACCAGTTCGATTCTTGGGTAGTGGAATTACCACAGTTTTCATTAGGGGTTTTGGTAAGTAATTATATCTTAAACATAAATTAAATAAATTAGATAACGCGAGAAATATTTCGTCACCAGCATAGAGTATGTGCTCGATACTTAGCGCATCATGCCCCGGCGATTTCCCGCGCGTCATTTCTCTCACGATCCTGGCCACAGCGTCTGGCGTGATGTTCACGTCAGGCGCGGCGGCCGCCCCCTGTGCTGGGGTGTCCTCGCGGAGCGGCTGCGGCAACGCCGGCTCACTCTCAACTTTCAGCGGTGATACATTGAAGTGACGTGCAAACTGCTCTGCTATATTTTTGGGTTCATTCACATTATTGACACTGGTCGGCAAGCTTTGCTTGTGGTTAAGGCTTTTTGTTGCTTTCCAAAATTTGACAAAATTTTTATTTTTTCTATGCGACGCAATAACATTCATTTTAATAGAAACTTGATTATTTAAACACCACTTAAGTTTATTTTTGAATTTTTTTCTGCTTTCATACATATTTTCAAATTCTACACCACATGCAGGCCTACCTACCTGGACCCAAACGTGAAAACATAATCTAGCCACTTGATGCGCTTCCCTAACGTGGTAATTCCACCCTGTTATATATTTCTTACGTTTTCTTGCACCGCAACCATTATCCTTATCATAACTTAATACTGATGCATCCTGCAAAATTGAAATAATATTATCATAATAATAATCTAAAAAATTTAAAATACATTCTCTATCCTTATTTGTAAAATTATAAAAAATATCATGACTAGAATTATTTAAATATCTTAATTTTTTCTGACAATATTCAGTATATTTATTTATTTGGTAACTATTTCTATCGCCCCATCTAATTACATTATTTAAATATGGTTCGCTTTGTATCACAGATTCGTTAATATCTTTAATATTGCACTTTATATACAGTGGGAAATGGTCAGACCACAGAACATCGTAGTTTACACTCACATCCACAATCACACGGTGAGCCGCCTCCGTGACCAGGCAATGGTCGAGCCACCTGCGCGAGCCGTGCGCCTCACTATAAAAAGTGTATGTTCCCGAGTCGATACCCAAACTATCCACATCAGCACATATCCAGCGTTGCTCATCGCAGAATGATCTCATCTCCATACCGAACCTGGCTCGTGGGTCAGCGTTGTAGTCACCAAGTAGGAATGCGGCCTCCAACTCCTCCTCTTCAATGACCGCTGCGGCGCTGGCCAGCACGTCAGTGAACTCTGGCAGATTCTCCTCTAAGTCTATCGGCATGTACACATTAAACACAACAAATTGGCGGCCTCCCAGTACAACTCGAATGCCCGCCAATCGATCACTCGTGCATTGTATGATACTCACGTTCGGACATTTAGACTTGCGCCACATTAGGGATACACCTCCGTAAGGCCGACCTCTAAGTATGCCCGCAGTTAGATCCACAGATGATTTCGAAAAGTGGTTGAAGTTAGTATCAATCTCATTTAGGAAATCAAGCTCATATTGTAAAAGCCAGGTCTCTTGCAATGCTATTATATCTGCAACCCGACATAGTTCCCGTACATAGTCCACTGACCGTTTAATTGATTTGCAATTAAACGACACCATTGTCAAGTTATTATTGTTATTAACACTGTATGTCATTATTTTATTTTAACGATATTGGGATGCGCTGAGATATACGTTCTCTGTATCTACGGTATACCACTCCAACAGGCCAGAAGTCACTTGACAATACCTTATTTATCTGTTTAACGTTTACAGTAATTTTAAATGAGTTGAACGTCGTCTCATTGTTTTGCTTCAGCTGCTCAACACTAACAATCTCAGTACCCATGTCTTTCATATGTTCCTGAATCTGTGCAATGCCTACAGTTTTCGCAAACCTAGAAACATAGATAGAACAGATGATTGGTACTACTTGTAGCTTTGCACAAATCCGCCTTTTGTTTTCAACTTTAGTAAATCCCTCTGCGTCAATAGTAATATTACTAATCAGCGAACTAGTTCGCGTACGTCTATTAGATTTCTGCGAGTCTATTATAATATCTCGATACGTCGGAGTATGTGATGGTGCATTGTCAATGTGCGCGATGGTCTCGGGAACCGGTTTGCTAGCCGGCCGCTCCGTACGCCTAACGCATGACTGATGCACAAGAGGTTCATTTTGTTTACAAGCGTCGCCAATTGATAAAGGCGATTTTTTGCTACTCGTCGATATGGATGACTGTAACAGTTTCAACTCGTCGCGTAAAAGCTGCATTTCACATTTAGGAATAGCATCCTCTCGCAAACTTTGAATTTCAGACTTCAGATAGGCTAAATCTTTAAGTAATCGTGTGCAGTCCACGCTATCAAACGTCACTGGCGGCAAACGATTCAAATCACGAGCCACAAAAACAGGTTGCTTGTCAATGTTCGACTCCTTCAGTAATTTTATAACGTCTAATATATTCTTTTTCTTTTTATCCTCGCCTTTTCTTTGCACACATCGTTCTTTCCCGTCCGTAATATGCCGGTATGCAACCGCCTTCCCGAGCTCGATTTCGGAGTCCGTAAAGTTTGTAACACATAGTCGCGTTATAGTCACTTCATCCAACACGTCGATTTTGTTTTGAATAAATGTCAAAAACTCGTTAATTATCACATTAGATTCACTACTTGCCATTGTTACTTATGTAAGCAACATGATATTTACAACCGGATGTTAGCACGACCGACACTCAGCACAGCGCGACCGCGACTGTGAGAAATGAATACGTTCACAAATAAAAAATCGTGGTCACGAAAATTATACCCAGTGGCCAGTGGAGATTACAGTTGTGTCAGAAGAGTGAAGACATTCCATTAAATTTAGCCCAGCGATAAATTTGGTCAGGAGAGCTATTTTTGAATTACGTATGCGACTTCGAAATTACCGATGTGACTAATAATCACCGATTTTCAATAATTCTTATTTTTGAATATCACTTATGTGACTACCTTAGTCACGGATGTGATTTCATTACGAGTGCCCTCACCCACTCGTAAACAAGTCATACATAACTGTGGAAACGTTATCTGTGTTTTGTTTAGAGAACATATTGACAAGTTTGAAGTTGATGTGTGTTGATTTTGAGTTGGATTTAAAATTTTTTAAATTTGTCAAATAAGTAAATATACACGGTTATTTTTTATCACCCTGGAAAAATTAAGGGACGCTTCACGACATGGTATTAGAATGATTTAAATATAAATAAAAAAAATAACACTTAATTTTTTATTTTTTTTTAAACATACAAAAAATGCTGCACTAGTTGGGAGCAGCATTTTTAGATTTTTTTAGTTTTTTATACACGTTACTTTTTTATCACCCTGGAAAATTTAAGGGACGCTTCACGACATGGTATTAGAATGTTTTATATATGAATAAAAAAAAACTCGCTTACTTAATTTTATATAATTTTTTTAAAAAATCCAAAAAATGCTGCCTTAGTTGAAAGCAGGATTTTTAGAGATTTTTTTATTTTTTTGTAATTTTTTTTAATTTTTTGATTTTTATTTTTATATAATAATGGATATTTTCTGAAGCATCCCTGAAATTTTCCAGGGTGATAAAAAAATAACCGTGTATATATTTTTTATTTCATTTTTTTTTATCTAATATTGGATGTGTCCTGAAGCGTCCCTAACATTTTCCAGGGTGATAAAAAAATAACCGTGTATAAGTTTAAAATCTTTTAAATTTGTGTCACAAACAAACTTTGACCAGTATTTTATTATATTTTGGCCTAGTTGCAATGAATTTTTAGCCGTATAATAACAGGTATATACCGCGCTAACCCTCAATTCCCCGCAAATCGGGGAATTCCCCGCAAATTGGCAGCGCTGGCTGTCAGGTGGAGAGTAGGTCGGTACGTAAAGTGTAGTTTTGTTTACAGTGTAGTTTGACAGATTGATACTTCACGATTAACAAACATGGTATACGAATCGGTCGGTACGAATTTTCGAATTTTCATGGTATACGAATTTTCGATCGGTGTATGATAGCGACCAAACTATCGGGCGACAAAAAGTTTTAAGTGCGCTCTGGCTGGAACAAGTCAAAACATCCCGAACTAAGTTCGCCGCAGGGCATACGCACGAGTCAAACGGAGCGCACGGTCGGTAAGCAAGCAGCCCTATCGCGGGCCACGCATAGGGTTACCATCTGACAGGCGTTCGCCGCATTTGACAGCCATTTTACGATTTAGACAGGCGTGCGGCCGGCGCTACGCTGGGACAGACATTTCTGAATTTCGCGGGTCTCAATAACTCAAATACATTGGTGTACGCTTGGGATCCGGACTACCCCATTGAAAATGAACATACAGATAGTATAAGCTTTTCCTTCCAAATATCAGTATACACTAGGTACACTGTACATTAGGTAAATCCCCCCCCCCCCTTCGGAAGACAGGCATTTTTCCGAAAAATCAGGCGTTTTGTGCATCCTCAACAGGCATTCTCTCTGACATGGATGGTAACCCTACACGCACCAAGCGACGCCGAGTGGCCGTAGGTATATAATTTCAAAAAGGGGCCGAGTCCACCTACTGTATACTATTACCGTGATATATACACGGTTATTTTTTTATCACCCTGGAAAATTTTAGGGACGCTTCAGGACACATCCAATATTATATAAAAAATAAAAAAAATGAAATAAAAAATAAAAAAATATATACACGGTTATTTTTTTATCACCCTGGTTATTTTAAGGGTGGCTTCAGGACACGGTAGAAGAATTATTTAACCATTAATAATAAAATTTACTCACCTGTTTAATTAGATATTTATTATCTAAAATATCCAAAAAATACTGCACTGGTATGGACACTGAGTGAAGTTGTAGGCAAAACATTGAATGAACGCGAACTGGCAACAACGTCGCCGATTCAAAGTCATCACCGATTTGATCACAATTTCACCTTCCTACTTTACGGGCTTACTTAGGACCGGCAAAACAAAGTTTTTAAAGAAAACAAACAGTACTAGGTAGGTATTACGGTTATGGTAGGTTGTTTTCGCGTAGTTAAAAAATTGGAATCAACTTTAAATACTTACCTACCTAGGAAACAATTTAAATCAACTTTAGTTCTAATAACAAAAGAGTTCTAAATTTAAAGGAAGTCCTCTAACTCATACATAGTCGTGCACGTTTAAAACTATACATGACCACAACAACATATCACTTTGGTTAGTTTTTAACGTCTCGAAATGCAGTTTTCGCTTCCAAGTCTTACGTTTGTGGGTTCACTTTCTTACACCAAACACTTAATTTCACTTCACAAGTAAAAATCTACGGTCTACCGGAGTAAGGTCTGTGTATTCGCGAGATGTGTTAACTTGAAACTAAAATTCCGAATGCGCCCGATTGCCGCGCGTCAGGCGCGGGCGCGACATCGCGATACGTTCACACGCGCCGGGGTCAAAAGGCGAACTAAAGCCGGCCGGCTCGTGCCGACAAGCGACAGCAAACAACAAAACGCCGCCGCCGGCGCTCGGCGCCGGCGCCGACTGTCTCTGTCTTTCACTATTGTAGTGTCTAGTGCAATAATAACTCTTATTTCAAACGAGTTGTAGATTGATCTTGCTTGAATTAATAATGCGACGTTGCCGCATTTTCCTAAACCCGTAGTAGTAAATGCTTTATTCATTCATAATCTTACCTTATCTTGTAGTAAACAAGAACAATGTCTATAATTTAATATTATTGGCGGATAAAATTTAAAAAATATAACCACATGTTTTTTTATTGATATGAGTCGTCTAGCGTCTACCGAGCTGCCTCTAAAATTTTCCAGTATGATAAAAAAATAACCGTGTATAAAAAAAATTAAAAAATCTAAAAATGCTGCTCACAACTTGTGCAGCATTTTTTGTATTTTTTAAAAATATAATATAAAATTAAGGTGGGGGATTATTTTTTTTATTTATATTTAAATCATTCTAATACCATGTCGTGAAGCGTCCCTTAAATTTTCCAGGGTGATAAAAAAATAACCGTGTATATACAGTACTTTGACTCGGCGCATCGGCGAATCGACGAATCGGCGCACGCACACATACAAACGTCGTTTACATACACGGCATAGCAATGCAGGTTATGTGTTCTGTAACTTCTGTGCAACGCAGTGTCACGCCGCGCGCGGGCCGAGATTGTTGTGCTCCACGTACACCGATTTTTTTGTAGGTACCAACCCTAGCGCCCAGTGGACCTAAAAAGGCCGCATCGCAGAATCATAATACGAATCATATTATGATTCATATTATGAATGGAGTGCAATTCATCATAAGCAATTATTCTATTTGACAGCTTTGTATGAATATTAGTAGTTGTATATTGGGCATTCTAAAACAGTTTTCATCAAAACACCGCAAACGAACGCAGTGAGATTTGAGCTACGCTTCGCCGCGCTCTAGCTCCGCAAATCTCACTGCGTTCGTTTACGGTGATTTGATGAAAACAGTTTAAGATTGCCCAATATACATTATATAGGGTTAAATGGAAAAGAAGATTTTTTATTTCATTTCATTTCATAATGTTTCTATTGTGTTGTGTTGTTTGACTGTAAACAGTATACTTTTGATTGATTGCGATTTACTAGACACATTTTCAAGGTTTTCTATCTCAGAATATTAAGGCATTCAACTAGGTAGCAGTGCAATAACAACAGAAATTAAACAGGTTGAGGTTTCGTAGCTTCAGGACTCAACTCTCGGATAAGTACCGTTCTACACTCTGCCTGCCATACAGTTTCAAAGCATTCCCACGAAATTCATTTATCAGCAATAAATTTATTGCACATTATTCATATATCCAGTTACGAGTGCTTACTCAAATAATAAGGCTTCTTTCACACGTTAATACTTTTATTTGTTTATTAAATTACTTCAATTAAATATATTCTTTATTATAAAACAAAGTATAAAATTGTTGATTTTTACAAAATATTTAAAAGGGCGGGCTAATCCCTGAAAGATGTGTTCCAGTCATCACACGAATAAAAAATAGAAAATAAATATTCCAATAATTTAAAAAATGAAAATATAAAAAATATTAAGAACATTTTAACTACCTACCTTGGCTGACTAAGGTCTTAACATCCTAATTAAATAGGGTAGTGCGGTGGGAACGTGTATGAGATGCTGCCGATGAATACCACCTATGTATTATTACAATAATTTTCATAAACTTCTATGGTTCTGTCCTCATGTCGTATCAATATCGTTATGCTATAGATACATTCGGTTCGCCTAATAGAACGATATACCTATTGTTTATCTGTTTTAAATAGTAGTATCGAAAAATGAAAATTAGAAATCGCATCCGTTATTATAAAGAAGACTTTTTAATTTGGAGATAATATTCGTTAGTAATTGTAAATATGTATGTACATGTATAATTTAAATAAATATAATAAACCCGAAATGAAAAAAAATTTGGAGCATCCAGCCTTACACGAGATTTCTGCATCAGCAGAATTAAACGGTTACCAACTATTTTGCTGTATATGCACAGTATTGTATTGCAAGTTTGTGGAAATAAACGACAAACAATTAATTTGCTGATTATTTCCGCGTCATATTGCACATTGGTAGAATTATGGGTAAATATCAAATTTTGCTAAATATCATGAAAGTCAGAGGTGCAAAACGTTATTAAGTTTTATATTTCGAGTATGGAACCGACTTTTTGAAAGTAAACTACCAAACTATAATCTTCTCTTAGATGTTGTGATGCTGAATAACGATCTACTACTACCTCGAAAATAAAAATCCAATATACGTAATTGCGTCAGTTCGTCGTTTTGTTTCTTTCTTGCTACGTAAGTACTTTTTTTTATATAGCTGACGAAGTTCAGCCGATGATCGGACCGTTTTTGGATCATACGCATTTATTCATAACTGCGGATCAAAAATTTTGTTGCAGACCTGAGAACTGCTCCACTCACACGTCCCGGGTACCATAGTACCCAGAGCGCTTCGCGTCTCCTTTGCCTAAAACGCGCGGTGTGATAAAAAAATCACGAAAAAAAAAATGTTTTCTCTAAATAAAGTGTCAGTTCTTTAGTGTTTGAAAAACGAACACTGACCATGGAAGTGGAAGTGAATGCATTAGGATTCTCGATAACGTATAGACATCATATCCGTGAATGCATATTTGTTTTCTTATAAATATTTTGTGTGGATATGATTTGGACGGAAATTAATAATTTTATGATTATATATATAATATTTTATAATATTACTTACTTATTTAACAATATAAAAATTAATGAGCATTCTTTTTTAGATTAGTCATGTTAAATAAAAATGATTATAAAGATAAGGTATAGGTTGAGAACCTCAGTAAAATTATTACTTGCATTGCACTTTTCTTATATAAAATCCGGAAAAACTGTAGTCACAGTACACTCCAGTGCTATCTCTGACCACTAACAGTGCTTCAGTACCTCCTCATCAAAAAATCTCAAGACCAAGACAGCTGAAAAATGTTCGTAAGTTTTTATACTTTATTGCTATACTTTATATCTATTCTTTAATTGTCTATAAGTGGTTGATCATCTTCATGCTTCAACAAATTGAGCCGTTGGACCAGGCTGTATATGACGTGACCTCTCCAAGTGCTGTCTTCACGAGGGACCATCAAGCCCAGCAGTGGCATGCTGATTGACTGATGATGATGATATTTTTTTTATCTTATGAATTGAAGATGTGAATCTTCAACTCGTTTTCTTGTAACCACTCTTAATACTAATATGACATTTAATATTTTCAGGTCGGATAGCAAGCAAAACAAAAGGTCAGCCAAGAAGAGCTGTGAATCTGACCTTTTCTTTGATACCGACGACGGAGACATCAGGTACTTTTATTGCTATATTTACATATATCTAAATTTCAAGTGTTTAATGTGTACAATAATCGTGTATCCTTTTTCTATCTCCCTAGTCCAAAGAAGAGAAGCAAGGCGATAAAGTGCCTATCGAAGGCGAAGAGTGCAGAAGTGAAGAATACATCGTCGTCCAATACTTCTGAGTGGTTGTTCGACTCAGAGTCGGACAGCGAGGTTTCGCGGCCGCCAAACCTGCCAAACAAGACCACCAGTATCCTGACACGCCGAGTACCTGGTGGTGTAACGTGTCGGACTGCACAGCTCGACGGCGACTTGCTAGTGGAGCTACGCCTCTACAACCAGAAGGAGGTATCTAATCTCAGCGGCCTTGACCGGTGCGAGCGCGCTATCGTTTGGGTACGCTTGCAAGGCGAAGCAGAATCTCCAGAATTTTACGCATTAAAAAAATTTGTAAAATTAGCTAAGGCAAAGTTTACCACAGAGGGGATATTTTATAAAGATAAAGTTAAAAAAAAGGTTCTCTTTTGTTTCTCTCTGCGTAAATTATGTTTTAGCTGGTTTACTTATTGTTTATCGTTAGCAAACTCAAAGATTAGGTACTTACATACTTAAGCCTTTATTACTTTAACTTTGAGAATTTGTACTGTCCAAATCATAATGTCGAGGTCTACTTTCTGTTCAGTTTGTGACGTATCCGTAAATAACAAAGTTTTCTCTGCACATTTGAAAAGTATTTTACATAAGAACAACAGTTCGGTCGTTGATAGTGAGGGGGTTGAAAAAGTTCATAGCGCTTTTCGTAATCGTATAGCATCGTACCGTGTTCGATATCAAGATGAGGGTCATGATAGTGCGCGTGTTCGCCTGCCCGCCGAGTTTTTATGGCACTTGCGCTCTCGCGTACGCCTATTGCTCATAGCGAAAATTCAAGCTCACACTAATGTTAAAGCTAATTTTGAACTTTTCTGTGAATTCTTTCTGCTTAGTAAGTATGATTCGATTTCAATCAAGTCATTTGCAACGGAAAACTTCATCTTGCATCAAAACTTCAATTTTGAAGATATGTTTTCAAAAATTATTCACTTAATTTGTAAAAAAATTGAAGAATTTGAAGAAAGAGATAGCGGGTGGGCCTATTTACAAAGCCTATATCTAGAAGTAAATATAAACAAATATAACCCGTTAAGAGGCTCCAGTTTTATAGAATTACCAAAGTCCATAAAATGTAAACGAGCATGTATCAACATTCAAAATTCTGATAATTATTGTTTTTTATGGTGTGTCATGGCAGCACTATTTCCTATAAACAGAAACGCACATCGAACGTCAGCTTACCCACACTTTAAAAATGTACTCAATATCAAAAATATGATTTTTCCAGTTGGGTTTGCGGACATCAAAGTTTTTGAAAAGAATAATCCTCGCATAAGTATTAATATTTACGGCATTCAAAAGAATGGTAACATTGTTGGACCTTTATACAAAAGCGAGATTCGCAAAGATCATCACATTAATATGCTTTTCCTGGAAAACAGAAAACGCACCCATTACTGTCTTATTAAAGATTTATCTAAATTACTTCGTCTTCAATTAACTAAACATCATTCTAAAATATATTTATGCGAGGATTGTATGATATTCTTTGATAGTAATGATAAACTGAAAGCTCATGTTTGTGGTGGTGTATCGACAATATTACCCGGTGATGGAACACGAATTCAATTTAATCATTACGAGCGAATGCATGACATGCCCTTCGTCTTATACGCAGATTTTGAATCATTATTAAAACCAACTGAACTCGATTCTGGATCAGGCTGTACAAAGATATTGCAAAAACACGTACCATCAGCATTTGCTTATTACGTTGTGTGTTCTTATGATAAGTCGCGTAATAAATATGTATCTTATCGAGGTCCAGCCTGTGTAGAAAAGTTTTTAGAAAGTCTATTATTGGATATAACCGATATTTATAACGTTTTGCAGTCGCCAGTGGCTATTTGTTTAACAAATGAAGACAAAGCGAACTTTGCTCGGGCTACAAATTGTTTTCTTTGTGATAAAATATTGTTTGACGATAAAGTTAAAGATCATTGCCATCTTACAGGACGGTATCGTGGTGCAGCTCATTCTTATTGCAATATTAGATATTGTTTGCCTAAGTTTGTTCCTATATTTTTTCATAATTTAGCGGGTTATGACAGTCATCTTTTTATACGACAGTTGGGAAAACTATCAGGAAAAATACAAGTAATAGCAAAAAATAAGGAAAACTACATATCTTTTACAAATTTTTTTCAAATTAATGATAAAGATATCATACCTGTTCGATTTGTTGATTCTTTCAAATTTTTAGGCACAAGTCTAGAGAAACTTGTCGCAAACTTAAAAAATGACGACTTTAAACATCTGCGGCGTTATTTTCCTTCTCGTGAGCATTTTGCTTTAATAAAACGAAAAGGGGTGTATCCATATGAATACATGACTACTTGGAGTTCATACGAAGAAAAAGTACTTCCGCCTCAGGAGTTCTTTTTCAGCAAATTACGCAATAGTAATATATCTAAAGTAGATTATGATCATGCAAAAAAAGTCTGGCAAACGTTTGAATTATCTAATCTCGGTGAATACACAGACTTGTATCTTAAGTCAGATGTTCTTTTATTAGCTGACGTTTTTGAAAGTTTTCGCCAGACATGTAAGATGAATTATAAATTAGATCCAGCCTTTTATGTTACAGCACCGAGTCTCAGTTTTGATGCCATGCTATTAAAAACAGATGTTAAATTAGAATTAATACACGACCTGGAAATAATAAGAATGATTCAAAAAGGTATTCGCGGTGGAATATGTTTATGTTCGACAAGGTATTCAAAAGCCAATAACAAGTATTTAAAAACTTACGATCCAAGAAAAAGTAATAACTTTCTAATTTATATCGATTGTAATAATCTCTATGGATATGCAATGTGTGCTTATTTGCCTCATTCCAATTTTAAGTTATTGAATGACTTGGAAATCGCTGGAATAGATTTTATAAATGTGCCAACTAACGGAGACACTGGTTATATACTAGAAGTAGATTTAGAATACCCCGAACATTTGCATAATGATCATAACGATTTTCCATTCTGTGCTCAAAAATTTACTCCGCCAGGTTCTAAAACTTCAAAATTGATTCCAAATTTATACGATAAATATTTCTATGTCATACATTTTGCTCATCTGCAAACATGTATAAAACATGGTTTGTTGTTAAAAAAAATACATAGAGTTATTCAATTTAATCAGAGTCCTTATTTAAAGCAGTATATTGACATGAATACTGAATTACGAAAAAAAGCTAAATCTACATTTGAACAAGATTTCTTCAAACTTCTTAACAACAGTATATTTGGCAAGACGTTAGAAGACACAGAAAAGAGGGTTAATGTGAAATTAGTCAATAAGTGGAATGATGATAGTAACAAAACAAAGAAAAGTTTCTGTGCAGAGCAAATGATAGCTCGACCAAATTTTCACAGTGTTACAATTTTCACTGAAAACTTGGTAGCCATTCAAATGAAGCCTGAAACAATCACTTTGGATAAACCTATATACATTGGTTTTTCCGTTTTGGAAATATCTAAGAGTCACATGTTTGATTTTCATTATTCTATTATGAAGCCTTTTTATAAGGAAAAGTTAAAACTTTGTTATATGTTATATATATGTTTTTTGTATTCAATAGAAAGTAAAGATTTTTATGCTGATTTAAAATCAAATTTTCTTCCCTATTTCGACACTAGTAATTATTCTGTAAATAACGTATACGACATTCCTAGTTGGAACAAAAAGGTGCCAGGTCTCTTTGAAGATGAGCTAGGAGGAAGTTTGATTTCGAAGTTTGTAGGATTAAGGTCCAAGTTATACTGTATTAAAACGGCAGAAGATGAATTAAAAAAAGCAAAAGGCATACAGAAGCAAGTATTAAAAGATGTACAATATAAAGATTATTACAAGGTATTAAATGAAAATACATTTTTGAAGAAAAAAAATATCATATTTAAATCTCTTAAGCACGAAATATTTACTCAAGAACAGAACAAAATAGCTTTGTCAGGTAATGACGATAAACGTATCATATTAAAAAACAAAATTTCTACTTTATCATGGGGTCACTGGGATAGTTTAGTTTAATATCATTAGTTTTTCTTTAGAAGCACCGTATTGTATAGTTTATTATTATTTTAATGGTAATCATGAATCAAATTGTAAGTTGAGAAATATGTTACCCCATCATCTATTTATTTATTTATTATATGGCTTAAGTAATGAATAAGTTAATAGAATAAAAACATACATGAAATTGTATAGTATGTACCGACACGGCACTTTATATTGTAAAGTTATTTAATTTTAATATTGTTATCCATCAGTTATTTGTTTAATAGTATTATACATTGTTTTTTAATGGTAAATAGGTAAATTAATTACCTAGTTTTAATCAAATACTTAATGTTGTATTGTAACGATGAAAATATATAACGTTATAAACCAGCTACCATGTTTTTTTTTATTTCATAATCCATAAAATATAAAACTATTAATAAAATAGCACACGCAATGAACAACTCGAAACTGGTTGGGACATGTTATTGCTGATTTAGGTATTCCAACTTATAGTTCATTAGTAATTTGTCCAATTGCGATTCCGTGCGAATGCTTTGTTGTTATGTCAGCATTATATTTACACTATAAATAGCTATTAAAGTCGAATGTTTTTAAAATTTGTTTCACACATAATTAATCAAGTGACAACTACGGTCACCCAAATACATCATGGTAAGTCGTATAAATTATTTTTCTTCAAACTCTTTTCTTGTGTAGTGGTTAGATCACTAGTTAATGTTTATTTGTATATTTGATTTAGTTGGAAGATAATGTTGTTGTTAAAACCTTATGGTTGTGATGCTGTTATCGTGATTCTCATATTCTATCGGTTCCGTATAAGATAGTCAGCCTCCTTGTGGATCCTAGATATACTCTTCTACCTCCGCCACTATATCAATCATTTCTTCGATGTGAAATTATTTTTGTTGCATAATAAATTAAATTTCAGAATACCCAAGAAATCTCGCAGTCGCTACTCATAAGCAAGGAGGCAACAGAAGATTATCCTCCTTGCTTTGAGCAAAATGCGCAAGATATGTTGGAGGGCTTCTCTGAAGAATTTCCACATTGGAATGCTAAAGATTCACCGCTGCATGCCAAGGTGGTTAAAAGTCTTTTTAATAAAAAGAAGCCCATGAAGAGGAGAAGCAAGTTACTGCAGAATACGAAGGGGAACGAACCTTCTTATTTAATTAAAACAATACCTACTAAAGGGCGGCGATTAATTAAATTAGAAATATTAGATCTGGAATCAACCAGCAATGATCCATTAATAAAAACACAATATGTGGTAACCGAGCATATTGATCCAATAATGGATCAAGCAGAAAATATTATAACTAATATCTCTAAGAAAATATGTGGTTACAGTTATAGTTTTTAAATAACTATTGCTGACCTAAAACATTTGTAGATGTATATTAAAATTCTCTAATGTGCTAGATGCGTACCTACTATCTTTAGTTACGTGTACACTCACGGAGATACATTATTTCAACAACATTATTCTTCTGAAAAATTATAGTAATGCTTATAAATTTTACTAACTAAGACTTATGTTATTTTAAATAGTTATGTTAGTTTAAGTCTTGTATTGTTTTCAATAAATATTATTTAAAAATAAAGACTTGTATGAAAATATTTGTTTTTATTTTAACACCTCTATAATGTAATCAAATATTTTGAAAAACATTCATTCAGAATTACCTCTATAAATAAATCTAAGATAAAATTTATTAGAATTCAAATACATAGTTTAAAATAATGGTAATAAAATTAAAAATATAGTTTTATTTATTAAAGAACGCAGTGTATTACTTTGTTAAAGTAGGGATGCAAGTAATTAAACAATGTTTATTTTTAAGCATCGATTCCTTACTCATATCATTTTTTATTGCACGATTCGAGAGGGGTGAGAGCTCTTTCTTCTCTCTCCATTCTTCTCGATGCTTTAACATTGTGTGTTCTAGACACGTCCAATAACTTAATATAATGAGTGGTAACAGTATCCAAATTCTTCTACTCCTTGCTATTGTTACCGCCGTCGAATGCTTAGTCTATATGGTGGAGTGAGTGCACTTACAAGTAAATATACTGCTAGTTCTCTTATTATTACGAACGCAAAGTGTTATATCCATTTTGTTAAAAGCCACGAATCAAAACGGACAAGTTGCTATGAAGTTCCTCAAACAAAAGGAAACGTTAAAATTAGATTATAATATCTGTCCTGCATCATTATGTGAAGCAAAGCGACATGGCAACTTATTGCCGAGCACTATACGATGTATTGTTTGTGGACCATCAAATTGCGGCAAGACAAACTTAGTAATAGGTTTGTTATTACATGAGAATGGTGCACGTTTTCGTAACTTATATGTATATTCTAAATCATTATACCAACCAAAATATGTGTTCTTAGAAAAAGTATTAGATTTAGTTGCAGACATATCTTATAGTAAATATAACCATAATAATGATATCATAAGCCCACACGAAGCTTTGCCAAACTCCATTATAATATTCGACGACGTAGCTTGTGAAAACCAAAATAGCATTCGGGATTATTTTGCTATGGGTCGACATAAGAATATTGATTGTTTTTACATTAACCAAACATACAGTAAAGTACCTAAACAACTTATAAGGGACAATTCTAACCTCATTATTTTATTTAAACAAGACGATGTAAATTTAAAACACGTTTACGATGAGCATGTAGGTTCAGATATGTCGTGGTCTCAGTTCCGTGAAATGTGCTCAACTATTTGGAATAAACCATTTAATTATGTTGTGATCAATAAAGACTGCGAAAGAAATAAAGGATGTTATAGGATGGCATTCGATACTTTTGTAGTAGTAGATTAATATACATAAGTTATTGTTTCATCAATACACAATCACTATTACTCTGGATTTTGCATTGAACGGAATCCTTGTCAAAATGGAAAAGCAACTTAAAAAACAAATTGTAAAAGCTGCAGCTGCTGTAAAAAGAAAGGTTGAAATGATAAAGGATATGAAAAATACAAATGATGCCACTCTGGAATCCATATTCAAACCTATAACCGATCCACTGAAACAAATAGCCATTAAGAACAATGAAATTTCTCATGAAGATGAGGATGAGTTTGACCATTATACAATAAAAAAAAATAAACATAATGACAGCGAGGCAACAAATTTTTCTGATGACGATTTTAATGAAGAAGAGGAACAACAGTTCTATAAAAAATTTAATTCCGAAAAAACCCTTGTCGTATCACCTTCTGACAACAATAATATGAGTGATGCTTCCTTTAAGTCCTTTCAATCGTCACCAAATGTTTCACTTAATAGTTTATCGTGGTGTGCTTCACCCGACGCAAATATCCCTTTTGGAATAAAAAATGAACGAGGAAAACTTATGCTCGGCCAAACACGTGTTTTCGACGACGGAAAAATTATAAAAATTGGAAATCGAAGTTTAAACAAAACTCTTGGATTAAAAGAATTACTATTTGAAAAGACACCAAATTTGGATGTTATCACAGATGAAGATTTGCAAAATTATAAAGAGCTTCTAATAGAAACGAATGCACATAGGCGTAATTGTGATCCACGCAAGCCAATTAATAGTAACAAAGGGTTTAAGTACATGCATATTATTAAACCACTGTTTAAGTTCTCTAGAAATAAGTATGACAGCACAGAAAGTCTTACGGTAGGAAAAGGAATAAATCTTTTAAAAAGTGTAAAGAAAGATATAGATTACGTTTATTGGGATGATCCAAATGAATTAGTAGATCGATTGAAATTACTGTTTGCATCTCGTGATGCTGGCAATACCGGCTTAGATAATGAAATTATTGCGATTATAGAAGAGCTGTACGAAGCAGGCATCATTAAAAACACCAAATATAAGGAACCTAATTTTAAAAAACTGATCAGTAGTTATACAGCAAACACCGCATAGATACGGAAATGAATGTAGATAAATTTGGTCATCACGTTCATAAACGTTTACGATTAGAGGAATATATTGGAAATCTCAACGATACATTAGTGAAGTCAGAAACAGGTGAATATGATTTAAAATCATCAAGATTAAAAGGGCTTATATCGCCAGGCAATGATGACGAAGCCGCCAATAAAGCTTACGTGGATGAAAAGACACACGAACTAAGAACTAATATTTTAAGTGATGTAAATATTCGTTTAAATGATTTTGAAAGTTCAATACTTAATAAGCTAGCCACCTTGTTTTACACAAGGACAGAAATTGATCACATGCTTCAAGAGAAACCAGATAATAATGAGCAAACAAGACATAGTGAATGAGCTTCACAAAGCAGCAAGAAGGAATTTTTCCCGGCGATGTACGATCATAAAAGGAATAGATGATTTATGGCAAGCCGACCTCATAGATTTGCAAAAATATTCACAGTTTAATAAAGGGTATAAATATATTCTTATCGTAATTGACACTTTATCAAAATATGTATGGATCAGACCTTTAAAATCAAAAGCGAAAAATTATGTTACAGATGCAATGCAAAGTATTTTAACTACATCATTACGAAAACCTAAAAATTTACAAACTGATTTAGGCACAGAATTCTACAATGATAATTTTAAACAATTAATGAAAAAGTATAATATTAATCATTATTCAACATATTCTATTAAAAAAGCATCTATAGTAGAAAGAGTTATAAGAACAATTAAATCTCACCTTTACAAACTATTTAGTTTGAACGGAAATTACCAATGGTATAAAAATATTTTAAAGGACGTTGTAGAACACTACAATAACACTTTGCATAGAATAACAAAATTTAAGCCTGTGGAAGTTAACAAAGTAAATGAGCTTATAGTCAAAGGTTATATTATGAATTCTCAAAAGAATAAAACAAGTCGGGGATATACATTTCGTGTTGGTGATTATGTTCGCATAAGTAGATATAAAGCAGATTTTTACAAAGGCTATACGCCAAACTGGTCCACCGAAATATTTCGTATAGTAAAAGTTAATCACACTAACCCAACAACTTATCAAATAGAGGACAAACGCAATCAAAGAATCCTCGGCTCATTTTATGCATACGAGTTACAAAAAACTAAGTTTCCAGACCTATACCTCATTGAAAAGGTTATAAAAAGAAAAGGAAACAAATTGTTTGTAAAATGGTTAGGATTAAGTAATAGCGAAAATAGTTGGGTTGATAAGAATAAATTGGTTTTATGATATAAAATAGCTCAAGATATCTTTATTGATTCACTTTTTGTTTATCAATGAAGAAAGGAAGTGGTATCATAAACAGCTTAATAAATAAGATTCCGTTTGAGTTACATTTACCGGGCTACCAATATTGCGGACCCGGCACAAAGCTTCAGAAACGATTACTTAAGGGTCAGCGAGGAATTAATAAATTGGATAACGCTTGTATGCACCACGATATTGCTTACATAAACAACGACGCTAACGTAAGGCACAAAGCTGATCTAGATCTATTAAATATGGCTCAAAGAAGATTGAAATCAAAAGACGCTGGAAAGAAAGAAAAAATTGCTTCATGGATAGTAAAAAATGCTATGAAGGCCAAATTAAGAGCTGGTGCAGGTGCTCGGTCGTTTATGACGGCTGTGAAAAAACTCAAATCTAAATTAAAAAAAATAAAATCTAAAGACACAAATTCTACTATTAAATATGCGGTCGCCGCTGCAAAAAAACTATTTAGAAATAAAAATAAAATGAGTTTACCTCGTTGTATTCCTATTCCAAAATGTGGAGGACTGTAACCGTTAATTCCTATTTTCGCGGGATTATCAGCTTTAGGTTCACTGGCTGGTGGAGCAGCTGGCATAGCAAAAGCGGTTAATGATTCAAAAGCAGCTCAAAAAGCTCTTCAAGAATCGGAACGACATAATAAGATGATGGAGGCGGTTGCTCTCGGAAAAGGATTATATATTAGACCTTATAAAAAGGGTGCAGGTCTATATTTGAAACCCTCAAAAAACTAATAAAGCGGCTACCTAGGCGGGCATTAACTAATTGGGATATATTAGAACATGCTAGTGATATTCCATTTTTTCGTGGTGTTTTCATGAGGGATACGTTGCCCTCAAAACCTAGGAAGATAGAATGCGGTATTATAAATTTAGATACTTCAAATAACATTGGAACACATTGGGTAGCCTACGTGAAAGAAAATAAGTATGCTGAATATTTTGATAGTTTTGGTAATCTGAAACCTCCGTTAGAACTACTTGATTACTTAAGAAATGTTTCTTTAAATTATAACTATGAGCAATATCAAACATTTGACTCTGTTAATTGCGGCCACCTTTGTATAAAATTTTTAAAGGAGTATTGGAAAACACATTTATATAAAGCTTGAAATAAAATTCTTTATCAGTAGTAAAATGTCTTTCACTGTGTCTATAACTGGAAAAGGATCCTCTCTGATAACAAACTACTCACCTACTTTGGAATTAAGTGGATACTATGAGTGTGGATTGTTGTATTTTTCAACATTTAATTCTATACCCAACATAGATAAAAGAAATAATAAATTCTACTATGACGATAACGAAGTAATCGAAATACCTGAAGGAGCTTATGAACTTCAAGATATCTGTGATTATTTAAAGACATACATTAGAAATGCAATGTTAAAATTAACTTGTAATAATAATACTTTAAAAACTACAATTTTTTGTACTAAAGATGTTCATTTCAACAAAAGTGACTCACTTGGAAGGATTTTAGGTTTTGGTGGAGAAACAATAAAGGCATTAAAAAGGACCGAATCTCTGTATCCTGTCAGTATATTGCCAACAACCATTGTGCGCATCGAATGCGACGTAGTTAGTGGGTCATTCGTGAACGGATCTGCAAGTCATATTATTCACGAGTTTGTTCCTAACGTACCACCTGGTTATCGGATCATTGAAGTGCCGAAAAATCTAATATATTTTCCTGTAAATAAAAGTTCTATAAGTGCAATAACTATACAATTATTAGACGCCGAGAATAAACAAATCAATTTACGAGACGAAGAAGTACAACTGTATCTACATTTTCGTAAAAATGATAAATTTCAATAAAAATCATGACACAGCTTGCATTCAAGTTAGTACTAGAAGATCACCTCATAAAAGCACACCGCTTCACATAAAAAAGAAGCTCACCAAAAACAATAAGGAATTTTTGAAGTTGATTGGCTTGTTAAAATGAATATTTTAAATATATCTCAATCAACATCATACGACAATAGTATTGAAAGTTTCGAATATCATTCTTATAAACCGTACGTAACAAGTTTCAACAAGAATGATGAAATAAGAATACCTATTAATCAACAAGATCTATGTCTGTTACCCTCACTCAGCACTTTGTATATTGAGGGTAAAGCCAATGTTTATAATAGTTCGACTAAAGAAAAAATATCAAATGTGTATTTTATCAACAATCCAATACTATATTTATTTCAAGATATTCGATATGAGTTAAACGGAATAGAAATAGACAAAATAAAAAATGCTGGCATAACTACAACAATAAAATCGTACCTCTCGTTAAATGATAATGAATCTAAATGCTCACGTGTATGGGGATGGTCAACTTCTGGTACAAACAATCTTAACGGAGGAATTTTTTCGGCTTCTGTGCCGTTGAAGAAAATTTTAGGTTTTGCAGAAGATTATGAAAAAGTTATAATTAACTCCAAACATGAATTGGTGCTATTAAGAAGCAATACGAATCTCAATGCTTTGAAATTAAATGTCGGAGAGGTGGTCGAAGATATAACTATTAGCAAAGTTGTTTGGCGAGTTCCGCACGTTAAAGTATCAGATCGTGAAAGAATCAATTTGTTGAAACATCTAGAAAAGGACAGGCCTATTACACTAGCATTTCGAAATTGGGATTTGTATGAATATCCATTATTACCGAAGACACGTAAACACACTTGGTCTATCAAAACTTCGTCACAGATAGAGAAACCAAGATTCGTTATTATAGCCTTGCAAACCAATCGCAAACACAATGCGGAAATGTCAATGGCAGAGTTCGATCACTGCAATGTACGAGATGTAAAAGTATATTTAAATTCATCGTATTACCCTTATGAAGGATTGAATGTCAGTTTCTCAGAGGATAAATTTAATTTATTATACGAACAATATGCAAGATTCCAACAGTCTTATCATGGACGGCGACCAGAGCCGTTGATGAGCTTGAAGGAATTCAGAGACGTTGCCCCATTATTTGTTATTGATTGTTCTCACCAACAAGAAATGATAAAGGGATCAATCGATGTCAGAGTGGAGATTGAAACAGACCAAGAAATCCCGGATCAGACAGCAGCATATTGCTTGATTTTAAATGACTGCATTTTTGAGTACAAACCTCTGAGCAATATTGTGAAGAAAATATCTTAACTAAATAAAGTGCAATCAAAAGGTATTTGAAAGAACAAACTTCAACTTTATGTTAAACAGTGGAATACAACGAAACAATGAGTGCTGATAAGAGTTCGATACTTTTTGTTGATGTTCAAGGATTCAAAGACTGCAAAAATAATTTTATTATTAAGGAATTTGCGTTAGCCACAAAAGAGTTTACGCAAGTCTTTTTAATAAAACCTCCATATTCGTATCTAAAATTATCTGCCGAAGAAAAAAGAGCAGTCAATTGGATTGAACGCAACAGAGGAATATACTGGAGTCAAGGCAATATAGATTTCAGAGAATTTAAGAGATTAATTATTCCAATTTTAAAGGACCAAACCATAATAATGAAAGGTGTTGAAAAGCAAAAATGGATTAAAGATTTGTGTTCTGACTGCTTTTTGATAAATGTTGAAGGCAAAGGTTGTCCTAATTTTGCAACATTGCGCAATAGTTATGCTAAAGGTGGAGCTAACTTCAATTGTATAACTCATAAAAAAGAGTGCGCTCTAAGGAATGTTTTATTCATAAAAAAGTGGTACTTAAGCACATGTAATTTATGACTTCAGTAAATTGTACTTGAACGAAAATTTGTATTTAAAGTATTGTTCTAGTTTAGCTATGATGATATTTGTTACTTGCTTTATAATAAAAAAATATTTTTAACAAAAATTTCTGCGTTTTATTAATGAAAACAAATATGGTGATTCAATATACTCGCATAACTCTTTATTTATCAAAAATTACAATTTAATGGTATGAATAATTTAACCCTGTATAATGTATATTGGGCAATCTCAAACTGTTTTCATCAAATTACCGTAAACGAACGCAGTGAGATTTGCGGAGCGTAGCGGAGCTAGAGCGCAGCGAAGCGTAGCTCAAATCTCACTCCGTTCGTTTGCGGTGTTTTGATGAAAACTGTTTTAGAATGCCCAATATACACCTACTAATATTCGTAAAATGGTCCACAAATTGGGCATTGCTAAAGTGTCATTTGGGACCATTTTACGAATATTCATACAAAACTTTCAAATAGAATTTGCATATGATGAATTGCACTCAATTCATAATATGAATCATAATATGATTCGTATTATGATTCTGCGATGCGGCCTTTTTAGGTCCGCAGGTCAGCTTTAGGTATAAATTTCAAAGACACGCCTGATGATGATGCGCCCGATCGAGGCGCGTAGGCATAGCGCGTTGGTGGTGCCCCAAGTAGACTCCACCACGTCGGCGTTTCACCGACTTGTATTGCTGAATTTTATTTGACTACCAACTCATAGAAAGCTGGTATTACTTACCTTGGCTCCAATTGTCTCCTTCCGTCTCCTCCGTAGCCGGTGGACTTCCTGAGCTAGCTCGAAGGAAGTCGCGGCTCCTGAAGATCTGCAGTGGATCCACCGGTGGAGACCGGAGCACTACAAATGCCTAATAGGCCACCACGACTCACACTCGCGATTTTGACACACAAACACAAAGCGGGCTTTCGCACCCCGATATTAGGTGCGCCGCGCAAATCACTATTTGCTTGAATATTGTGTATTATATTTTATGGATGCCCGGACATCATCCTAACCACAAATTATGACATTTCGACTCGACTCAACTGACATATCACATGCGGCCGGCCGCCAAAAAAGCTGTCACTGCACAGACTAGAATGCAGTGCCGCCACTCGCTCTTCCTCGAGCGTGAACATCCCCCCGCTCCGGACAGTCCCGGACTGTCCGCCAAATCAGTCTAAGGGGAGGCGAGAAAGAGTAGCGACCGCGCGCTTCAAAACAGAATCCCCAACTAGGACCTCGGCAAACCTGGGCACACCATCAGACCCTAGAGTAAGTTGGACAATGCGTCCGCGACGCCAACGTAAGGGTGGCAGGTTTGGGTCCTTCACTAACACGAGGTCTCCAACCCTCGGTGGGTTTGTCTTATCTGACCACTTAACGCGCTGTTGCAAAATGTGTAAATATTCAAGGTGCCAGCGGCGCCAGAAACTCTGGGTAAGCTGCTGGAGCAACTCAAACCGCGAAAGGCGTCCGGGATTGATATCTCTATAAGGATACTCTGGCAGGGCGTTAAGTGGTCTGCCTATCAAGAAATGGCCCGGCGTGAGGGCCTGCAAATCGTTCGCGTCGGTAGACAACGGACATAACGGACGCGAGTTGAGAACCGCCTCAATCTTATGAAACACCGTCGCGAGTTCCTCAAACGTGAGAATAGTCTCCCCAATAACGCGGCGAAGGTGAGTCTTGGCGGCCTTTACAACAGATTCAAAAATCCCTCCCCAGTGAGGGCAAGACGGCGGGGAGTATCGCCATGTTACCCCCCTACGGGAGAGTGTGGATCCGATCTCAATATTATTTTTATCTAAAAATTCACAAACTTCTCTTATATGTCTATCAGTGCCCTTGAAGTTCGTCCCACAATCGGACCGAATTAGAGAAGGCAGTCCCCGGCGGGAGACAAATCTGCCTAACGCTGCTAAGAAAGCGTCCATGGTGAGTGCACTCACCACCTCCAAATGAACGGCTTTAGTGGCCAAACAAACAAACACACACAAATAAGCCTTTTCAGTCTTAGCATTACGGAGTCGCGACGTTTTTATAGTGAACGGTCCCGCGAAATCAGTTCCAACTCCTAAGAAGGTCATCGATTCATTCACACGATCAGCAGGCAAATCACCCATTTGGGGCTGCATCGTCTCGGGGCGTAAACGATAGCAGGGCAGACATCGAAAGATAACAGATCGGATTATTCTTCGCGCTGACAAAATCCAAAACTCCCGTTGGAGGAGCGCGGTCAATGCATTACATCCGGCATGAGCATTCTTCACATGGCGATCAATGATCAACAATCGCACCAATGGTCCGTCCTTGGGGAGCAACAGGGGATGACGTGATCTATAAGGCAAGTTAGCGTGCCTCAATCGGCCTCCTACACGCAACAATCCTTTATCATCCAGAAAGGGAGTCAAACGCACCAAGGGTCCCTTCAATTTGGACGTCCCGGTACGGAAAATCTTAAGTTCCGGTTCAAACGCTCTAGACTGGGTCATACGCACCCAATGCAGAAGAGCATCTTGGCGCTCCTGCGGTGAGAGGACCGGACACAAATCTTTGTCCTGAGGCCGGCGACAATTTCGTATAAATCTTCTTATCCAAGCGGTCACGCCGAGCAACTTGTCCAGAGAACTGTAGCGGTCTAATAAAAATTCCCGCTCTGGAACCGCCATAGTCTCGACAGCGTGAACACGCAAGCCCGGATTTGGTACCTTCACCACAGCTGGTGTGGAAGGCCAAGACGGTTGTAACAACCAGTCGGGACCCCACCACAGAGTGTGGTCAATAAGCTGAGGGGCTTCGCTGCCACGTGATGCACAGTCAGCAGGGTTTATTTCACCTGGCACGTGGCGCCAAATCAACGTGGCCTTCGAGGCCTGTATTTGGGTTACCCGATTGGCCACAAATACTTCCAGGGAGTGGACGGAGTTCTTAATCCAACACAGGACAACCTGACTGTCGGACCAAGCAAAGAGCGACTCAAAGTCCACACTACGTCCCAGGGTGTCAACAACGTGGTTCATCAACCGAACCAGAAGAGTAGCTCCAGACAATTCTAACTTCGGAATCGTTAATCGAGTCCGAAGTGGAGCAACCTTACTCTTAGCAATTAGCAAGTGGAGCTTAACAGCTCCTCTATCATCGACCGTCCGGATATATACGACGGCTGCGTATCCACTCTCAGACGCGTCACAAAAGCCATGAAGGCTGGCCGTAAACCGTCCCTTAGGCAGTATATGTCTAGGGATACTAACATGGTTAATGTCGGGGAGAGACGACATGAAGGACTCCCAATCTCGCAGCAAACGGCCCGAGAGGGGCTCATCCCACGACACTTCAGCTGACCAAAGTTCCTGTAGGAAGCACTTCATCCAAAACACTACGGGACTAATCCAGCCATTTGGGTCAAAGGTACGAGCTACTGTAGACAAAACCAACCGTTTCGTCCAGACCTTGGGGCTTGGCAGCTCCAATCGATAGGTGAACGTGTCCTGGACAGGTCTGTATTGCACTCCCAAAACAGACAGTAAATCTGGAGTGTTGGCATTCTCAAAAATATGAGGCTCCTGCTGGTGGTCGTCTGGCAAGTCACACAAAAGCTGAGGTGAGTTGGACATCCACTTCCTCAGTTCATAACCACCAGCCCCGAGAAGAGCAATTAGTTCATCTCGCAAAATCAAGGCTTCCTCGACACTAGAGGAGCCCGTACAAATATCATCAACAAATGCATCCTCCTTGAGAACCAAGGATGCGCGAGGGTATCGTAATCGTTCACGTTCAGCGAGTTCCACAAGTGAGCGAATTGCCACAAAGGGGCTCGAACGCAAACCGTATGTATTGGTGTTCAGCTCGTAGACCAGCATGGGATCCCTGGGATCCTCCCTCCATAATATGAGCTGATATCGTCTATCGTCCGGGTGAATCACAGTCTGCCGAAACATCATCCGGATATCGGTCACAAAGACGACGGCATGGCGACGGAAGTTGGTCAATACATCGCCCACCTCGTGGTGCAACTTCGGTCCAGCATGCAGACATTGATTCAGCGAAACTCCGGTAGACGTAGGAGCTGACCCATCAAAAACAACGCGTATCTTCCCGGTGGAAGGTTTCAAAACCGCGTGGTGAGGAAGAAAATTATGTTCCTCGTTTCGCCAGTCCAGTCGCGAGACCGACATGTGCCCCAGTTGCTCATATTCTCGCATGAAGTCGACATACTTCTGTTTGAGGTCGGAGTTCCTACTCATACGACGCTCCATGGACAGCAGCCGCTTCTCGGCCAACGGCCGGGAGCTGCCAAGTGAGGGGCGAACTGACAAAAAGGGCAAACGAGTGATCAGCCGTCCCGAGTGAAGGCGACCTGTATTGTTCTGGTAGAACAACTCACACTCCTCGTCTAAGGGGTTCACTCGCTTCACGGTAGGTGGCTCTTCCACCTCCCAAAACCGTTGCAGGACATCCGATAAGGTGGAGCTAACAGTTATGTAACTGTCCACCGATGGAGATGGTGGGTTATGCCTAACTGGTCCCATCACTACAAACCCAAGCGATGTATATAAGGCTACCAGCCCACCCTTCTGTAACTCTCTCCTCTTCCCACAATACACGCGGCCTAGAACATCGGCACCGAGCAATAAGTGAATCGGACCGGTTCGGTGGAAGGAAGGGTCAGCCAAGGTCAATCCTGATGTCGCATCAACGACAGCGCGCGAAACGTGCTGTTGCGGAAGCTGACCAACAACCTTCTCATAAACAATCGCGTTAGCGCCAATTTTGGGCGCTGAAGAGAAGTGGGGGGAGAAGGAGAACAAAACCTGACCGATCGGATCCGGGATCCGCAGGTCTCCGATTCCTCGTACCGATTCAAGGTATGGAGATGTGTTCAAACTCAACTGCCGGACCAGCCAGCTGGAGGCAATGCAACCCTGAGCTCCCGTATCCAAAAGGGCGCGAACTAAAACAAAGGTGCCCCTCGGGCCCCACACCTGTACGGAGGCTGTTGGTAACAGCACCTGCTCCTGTGGGGGGGGTTGCAGCCGACAGTTGGTTTAGTGAAAATCCTCCCGCATTCCCCGCAACGGGGGGGAAGGGGGGTCGGAAGAAAAATGCGTGCGCGGCGGAGGAATAAGGCGCTCAAGGCGCTCGAGCGGGTCCCAATCCGGCACGTACACACCCCGACCAAAGCTGCATCGGGGGGCCGGGCGGTGCCCATGATGGGCGAAAGTTGGGGGAGCCCGTGACAACCGGGGTCTCTCCATCAGAGGGGGAGAGAAGCGTATTGTCTCCCGACGTGGCTCCCTAATAACCGCGGCCCAATCCCGCGGTGGCGCCTCATAAGCGGCGCGTCGATCCCCCCCGCCCGTAGGGGGGGTGGGGCGCCCAATCCTCTCACTGGAGGGGGGGCGCCTGTCCAATCTCCGCGGAGGGGTGGCACGCCCCTCCGATCTCCTCGGAGAGGTGGGTGACCTAGGGGGGCCCCCGCCCGTGTGCGAGTCCCTCTCTCTCACCACCTCACGAGTGTTTCTATTGTTGAAGCACAAAAGGGGGTGATGGGCCCCTCCACAACAGTGGCAATCTCGTGGGTGGGGGCAAGCCGATGCCATATGGGCCCCCAGGCAGCGGTAGCACCAATTCCGCTGCTTGGCCATATTCCTACGCCCCTCGGTGCGTAGGCCAACAAATTTGGGACAGGCCGGCAAACGATGGCCATCCCGCTTGCAACACTTGCAAGGCATCGGCCTCTCCCTGTGTGGAGAGTTCTGCCGCACTGCAGTATACTGCTTGTACGGGCGGCGCTCTCTCCGTGGCGCTGCCCGGGTCGCCTCATAGCGACCTGTACTCGGTCCCGGCATAGGAGCCAGATCCAAGTGGTCGGTCATCCGACACTCATCCTTCAAAAATCTGAGGAGATCCGAGAAGGGGGGGAGGTACGAGGCACTATTGCCCCCGTACCTTTGTTCGAAGCGTCCCTTCATCTCCATGGGAAGCTTATCGAGGATGAGGTGGAGCAAAATAAAGGACCACTGGTCCACCGGTAGATCAAGTCGTTTGAGCGCGTTAATAGCGCTCAGCAGCGGGTTCAAAATCTCCTTCCTCAATGAGGAGACCCGCGATACTCGTGGCAGCCCTAAAATGGCAGCCACATGTGTGTCCGCTAGCAAGCGAACATTCTGATACCGGGCGGTCAACAACGCCCTTGCAATATCATAACTGTCATCATTGACAGGTAGATGCTGGACAAGTACACCAGCCTCTCCACGTAAGGCAGAGAGCAAATAGGCCAATTTCTGGCTAGGGAACAGGTCCTCCCTCGAGTGGACCAGGCTATCAAAGAGGTTAATGAACCCCATCCAAGCAGCCAAGTTCCCATCAAAGGTTGGGATGTCTAAAGTGGGCAGTCTGCCCAGCAAGCCGGCCGGGGTAGGCTTGACCTCCCCGGGCGTGCACGACTCACCCCTCCGGGCGGATAGGATTGCCTGAGCCTTGTTTATAATCACATCCGCCTGTTCAAAACACTGATCATAATCGGCATTAAATTGGTCGACTGCCCGCAACTCAGCGGCACCCTCGGCTGGGTGGTCGAGCAAATATTGTTGATGAAGAACGAAAAGCTGCTCCAATTCCTTCAAGCGAGCAGGTACTCCCTCATGCCGAATTAACAAAGCCTGTTCTCGGTCTGGTCGGTCTACCAAAGCGACGGCACTAGCAAACCATCTCAAAATCTTTTGTGCACCCGCGCGGGCACCACTAAGCGGGCTGACTGGCGGGACCATTTTGCACCAAAATTAATAAACACTATAATAATACACGGACAAACAGACCGACAACCGCAGACAATAAAACAGATCGGGAGGAACTTCAAAGGCAGAACAAAATATATAAACAAACCAAAATCAAGTATAAATGCTAGAACTTAACTAGAACAACAAGGCATTTAACAACAGAATTTTTCAAACAAATTAAATTCAAGTATTAAGTCAATAACTTAACAAACATAATATTCAAAGGCAAACAAAACAAAATCAAATGTAAATGCTAAAACTTAACACAGCAATATAGTGTATTACAACAACAGCAAAGTCATTTAGCAGCAAAATCTTTTCAACAAATTAAATTCAAATATAAGTTTACAACTTAACAAACAAAATATTCAAGGGCAAAACAAAGATATGAAAAAACAAACCAAAATTTAAATATAGGTAAATGCTAGAACTTAACTAGAACAACAAAAGACATTTAACCCCAATTTTTCATATACAATGACAATTAGTTAAGGAGATCGGTCCACAAATGAGCTGGTAGTCGGTTTAAAATCAGCAATCAAAACCAATTAATATGTATTGCCCGTTTGGACAACCAACAAGATTACAATATTAATTGTACAATACTAATCAAATGCTCAAATCTAAGAACCACGCTCTGCTACCAAGAGATGGTGGTGCCCCAAGTAGACTCCACCACGTCGGCGTTTCACCGACTTGTATTGCTGAATTTTATTTGACTACCAACTCATAGAAAGCTGGTATTACTTACCTTGGCTCCAATTGTCTCCTTCCGTCTCCTCCGTAGCCGGTGGACTTCCTGAGCTAGCTCGAAGGAAGTCGCGGCTCCTGAAGATCTGCAGTGGATCCACCGGTGGAGACCGGAGCACTACAAATGCCTAATAGGCCACCACGACTCACACTCGCGATTTTGACACACAAACACAAAGCGGGCTTTCGCACCCCGATACGAGGCACTATTGCCCCCGTACCTTTGTTCGAAGCGTCCCTTCATCTCCATGGGAAGCTTATCGAGGATGAGGTGGAGCAAAATAAAGGACCACTGGTCCACCGGTAGATCAAGTCGTTTGAGCGCGTTAATAGCGCTCAGCAGCGGGTTCAAAATCTCCTTCCTCAATGAGGAGACCCGCGATACTCGTGGCAGCCCTAAAATGGCAGCCACATGTGTGTCCGCTAGCAAGCGAACATTCTGATACCGGGCGGTCAACAACGCCCTTGCAATATCATAACTGTCATCATTGACAGGTAGATGCTGGACAAGTACACCAGCCTCTCCACGTAAGGCAGAGAGCAAATAGGCCAATTTCTGGCTAGGGAACAGGTCCTCCCTCGAGTGGACCAGGCTATCAAAGAGGTTAATGAACCCCATCCAAGCAGCCAAGTTCCCATCAAAGGTTGGGATGTCTAAAGTGGGCAGTCTGCCCAGCAAGCCGGCCGGGGTAGGCTTGACCTCCCCGGGCGTGCACGACTCACCCCTCCGGGCGGATAGGATTGCCTGAGCCTTGTTTATAATCACATCCGCCTGTTCAAAACACTGATCATAATCGGCATTAAATTGGTCGACTGCCCGCAACTCAGCGGCACCCTCGGCTGGGTGGTCGAGCAAATATTGTTGATGAAGAACGAAAAGCTGCTCCAATTCCTTCAAGCGAGCAGGTACTCCCTCATGCCGAATTAACAAAGCCTGTTCTCGGTCTGGTCGGTCTACCAAAGCGACGGCACTAGCAAACCATCTCAAAATCTTTTGTGCACCCGCGCGGGCACCACTAAGCGGGCTGACTGGCGGGACCATTTTGCACCAAAATTAATAAACACTATAATAATACACGGACAAACAGACCGACAACCGCAGACAATAAAACAGATCGGGAGGAACTTCAAAGGCAGAACAAAATATATAAACAAACCAAAATCAAGTATAAATGCTAGAACTTAACTAGAACAACAAGGCATTTAACAACAGAATTTTTCAAACAAATTAAATTCAAGTATTAAGTCAATAACTTAACAAACATAATATTCAAAGGCAAACAAAACAAAATCAAATGTAAATGCTAAAACTTAACACAGCAATATAGTGTATTACAACAACAGCAAAGTCATTTAGCAGCAAAATCTTTTCAACAAATTAAATTCAAATATAAGTTTACAACTTAACAAACAAAATATTCAAGGGCAAAACAAAGATATGAAAAAACAAACCAAAATTTAAATATAGGTAAATGCTAGAACTTAACTAGAACAACAAAAGACATTTAACCCCAATTTTTCATATACAATGACAATTAGTTAAGGAGATCGGTCCACAAATGAGCTGGTAGTCGGTTTAAAATCAGCAATCAAAACCAATTAATATGTATTGCCCGTTTGGACAACCAACAAGATTACAATATTAATTGTACAATACTAATCAAATGCTCAAATCTAAGAACCACGCTCTGCTACCAAGAGATGGTGGTGCCCCAAGTAGACTCCACCACGTCGGCGTTTCACCGACTTGTATTGCTGAATTTTATTTGACTACCAACTCATAGAAAGCTGGTATTACTTACCTTGGCTCCAATTGTCTCCTTCCGTCTCCTCCGTAGCCGGTGGACTTCCTGAGCTAGCTCGAAGGAAGTCGCGGCTCCTGAAGATCTGCAGTGGATCCACCGGTGGAGACCGGAGCACTACAAATGCCTAATAGGCCACCACGACTCACACTCGCGATTTTGACACACAAACACAAAGCGGGCTTTCGCACCCCGATATTAGGTGCGCCGCGCAAATCACTATTTGCTTGAATATTGTGTATTATATTTTATGGATGCCCGGACATCATCCTAACCACAAATTATGACATTTCGACTCGACTCAACTGACATATCACATGCGGCCGGCCGCCAAAAAAGCTGTCACTGCACAGACTAGAATGCAGTGCCGCCACTCGCTCTTCCTCGAGCGTGAACACGCGTGTTTCGACCGTTTCTATGAAGTCATTCTACTGTATATAGGTACTATTACCGTGACTTTGGTTTAATAAGATTCAATAAGCGATCAATAGGTTATAGATTTCGTCAAGGCTTAGTAAGAGCTCGTTGGCCGAGAGGTCTCAGGCGTCAACACGGTATGTTGGAGACGCGGCTTCAAATCCCGCCAGCTATGAAAATTTTCTCTTTATTGATTTTAACCATTTTCCAAAAAAAAGTTAAATACAAACTTTAAAATGCTGCAGCATTCTGTATATGTATTAAAAAATATTTAAATTTCCAGCATAAGGCTGACCACCTGCGTCATCGGGGGTAAGTACCTACCTATTCCCTATAAACGTTTTTCTGTCCATTCAGCTTGTGAGCGCACGGAACTCTATTCAATCTCATCGCGCTACCAGCGTCAAGCATCAGTCATAGGATACGCAGATACGCTTTACTCTTTTGTTATCGATATGTCAAAAATACATTTTAGTTCTCGTGCTCGCAAAGTTAAAAAATAAACTTGTATAAGTGTATTGCGTGTTAACTAAATTGCGCAGAACCTTAATATACAAGTTGTTTGTTCTGAATCAAGGGTAGAATCGATTTAAAAAAAAATCCTAGCCGGTAATCGAATCGGCTGGATTTGAAAAAACCTTCTGTAATAACCTTGTGTAAAGACCATATTCTAGGAAGTAATGACATAATATTGCAAAGTAAAGGAAGGGGCTCATTTTTTACAGAATTATACTACTTACACTTGAAAAATTCAACTGTACAACACACAAAGTGCGAGACAGTGAAGACTAGAATAAAGTTAGTCGTTGAGGTACACCAATGTTAATTTAGACCACAAGTAAGAATTAAATTTAAAATGAGGGGCGTTCCATTTGAGCGCAGATTTGCAACATTTTAACATTTTTAGCATCATCGCGTTTCGTTCGCTTTTGACGCTAAAAGGGCGGCGGGTAGCATCGTATGTAATGTTAACGAATTGTGTTTCATTTAAACAAAATATCTTGATTTTTAGGTAAGGTTCTCTCTGTAAAAAAAAGCGGTTAAAAATGTTAACATTTCCTAGAAGAAACGCAACGCAAAACATGGTTAACATTTAATGCTAGCGTGAAAAAATGGTGACGCTTAAATAGAAAACGAGGATGAAGTGAATTTTCAATCGCCGTGGAAACATTAATCATACGGAAAGTTGAACGAAGTAAGTAGTTTAAAACAATACAGTTAAATGAGCACTCTTCAACATGCAAAGAATCTATAGAAGCTAAAACGATCTGAGGCCTAATTCTAGCAATAAGTTACATACAGCCGAATCGGACAAGATCAGTGTTGTTCAGAATCAAGTTGCCGGTTAGCTCGCGTAAAGGTGGTGACAGTGCGCACGAGGGAAATGCGCCCGACTCGTGAATGGCTTATTACCTTATTTGAGTGATCAGGGAACTTGGTTGCCTATTTAGGGCCCCTGTTGTTTACTTTAGTATTAGTACCACCACTGTGTTGAGCAAGTGTTCCAGAAAGAAGCAGAGTCCATGAGTGGGCTTTCACCACAGAGGAGCGCTCCTCTCTCCGCTGCTGTTGAGGTGCTGTACGGACACTAGCTAAAGTGAGTTTGCTTGTGATATTCACTAAGTAAGGTAATTCTAACGTGCTATCTTAGCTCCGTGTATCACGGACGTAATAAGTACACCCCGGAGTTTGGTTACGGCACATCCCTAACACTCCATACAACGTTCGCAAATCAATTACCTATTACTACTACTAAAGCAAATGACGTTTGTACACGCGCAAATGTGTGCGTGGAATCTAGTAGGGCTGAGTGCGCGGTTATCTTAGACCATTTTGGTCTAAGGCGGTTATCAATCGAAATGACGCGAGAAGTGCCTTCTCTTTTACCCGCATAGCGCTGTCTCAGTTATCGGGCGGCGCTCGCGTCTACTTGATGAACGTGAAGTGTCGCCATGCCCGAGCGATCGCGCGCGCCCTTGTTTATGTGTCAGTGATGTCTACAACGAAGTGCGGGGTGGGGTGAGGTATTTGAAATGAGTGCGGGGAGGTGAGTGGCCGTTTTGTACGTAGTACTATTATCTATTCTGTGGTTACGGTTAAGGGCGAAAGTTTTGCTCCCCCCAAATGAGCCGGCCGTGTAAAAAACAAGGGTGGTGATTTGTAACTCATCGATTGATTGGCATCGCTTTAACTGGGCGACTTAATGAATGAAAGCGGAATTGTGTTCATTAGCTACAAGTATTGGTTGATTTATTCGACAAATATACCAAGATCACTCGGAAGACGACGTCACAGAATGTTAAACATATTAAAAACCAAGTTAGAATTATTAAATCTATACGGTGGCCTATAGCCGATGAGTTACAAAATCACCCACCTGAACGCCACATTATCACGTCATCAAACAGTTGCATGGCAATATACGCGCTACGATTGGTCTATCGCAACGGTTTGGTTTCGATTCGGCTGTAACTTATTAGCTGTGGGGCTAGCACGCAGGATAATCGAAAATCGAATCGAAATCCGAATCGAGGAGTTTGTATGGCAATTTTATTAGCGCCGCGGCGGTGAGTAGCAGAACTAATAAAATTGCCATACAAACTCCTCGATTCGGATTTCGATTCTCCTGCGTGCTGGGCCTCTGTTTTAAGGCATTCGAAGGACAAGGAAAGAATACCGCTCAGAAAGGATTGGAGACTGATAGGAGCAACAGATGGAAGTGGCAGAATATTAGGAAGGAGCAACCAGTTCTGTCATGTTTGATAACATTTGCTATTAAGATTTCATTATTGCAGACGAAGTGGAGGGAGAGGCATGATGTATCGTCCAATGGAAGGATGATGATAACGAATCGACAAAAACTAAACATACAATAAATTTGTATATGTTTATTAAAAAGAAATAATTTTTCGAACTAGCTTTTTAAACCACTGAATTATTAACCACGCTTTAATACAGAGAATAAAACAACAACAAGAAAACAAATATTAGGGTTCGTTAACAATTCAACGTACTCAAAATTTAAATTAAAACATTCTTTACTTTGGGTATTTTCTGCCGACGACGACTTGTCATGAAGACGAAAAATTTGAGCTGGAGTTTGAACTGGGCGGCGGTTGATTAGATCTCTGGCTGGAAGACTATTCGATAACGATGTCGCCGACAACCTGTAGTGAAGAACTGAGGCTTGATGCCTGTTGGGTCGCGCTGTTGCTGGCAGATTGTTGAGAGGAGCTCTGACTTGCGGACTGTTGGCTTGCGCTTCCGTTGGCAGATTGCTGTGAAGAACTCTGGCTTGATGCCTGTTGGTTAGCGCTGTTGTTTGCAGACTGTTGAGAGGAGCTCTGACTTGCGGACTGTTGGCTTGCGCTTCCGTTGGCAGATTGCTGTGAAGAACTCTGGCTTGAAGCCTGCTGGTTAGCGCTGTTGTTGGCAGACTGTTGAGAGGAGCTCTGACTTGCGGACTGTTGGCTCGCACTTCCGTTGGCAGATTGCTGTGAAGAACTCTGGCTTGATGCCTGTTGGTTAGCGCTGTTGTTTGCAGACTGTTGAGAGGAGCTCTGACTTGCGGACTGTTGGCTTGCGCTTCCGTTGGCAGATTGCTGTGAAGAACTCTGGCTTGAAGCCTGCTGGTTAGCGCTGTTGTTGGCAGACTGTTGAGAGGAGCTCTGACTTGCGGACTGTTGGCTTGCGCTTCCGTTGGCAGATTGCTGTGAAGAACTCTGGCTTGATGCCTGTTGGTTAGCGCTGTTGTTTGCAGACTGTTGAGAGGAGCTCTGACTTGCGGACTGTTGGCTTGCGCTTCCGTTGGCAGATTGCTGTGAAGAACTCTGGCTTGAAGCCTGCTGGTTAGCGCTGTTGTTGGCAGACTGTTGAGAGGAGCTCTGACTTGCGGACTGTTGGCTCGCACTTCCGTTGGCAGATTGCTGTGAAGAACTCTGGCTTGATGCCTGTTGGTTAGCGCTGTTGTTTGCAGACTGTTGAGAGGAGCTCTGACTTGCGGACTGTTGGCTTGCGCTTCCGTTGGCAGATTGCTGTGAAGAACTCTGGCTTGAAGCCTGCTGGTTAGCGCTGTTGTTGGCAGACTGTTGAGAGGAGCTCTGACTTGCGGACTGTTGGCTTGCGCTTCCGTTGGCAGATTGCTGTGAAGAACTCTGGCTTGATGCCTGTTGGTTAGCGCTGTTGTTTGCAGACTGTTGAGAGGAGCTCTGACTTGCGGACTGTTGGCTAGCGCTTCCGTTGGCAGATTGCTGTGAAGAACTCTGGTTTGATGCCTGTTGGCTAGCGCTGTTGCTGGCAGACTGTTGTGAAGAGCTCTGATTTGAGGACTGTTGGCTCTGGCTAGATGGCTGTTGTCTGGAACATTTGTGACTGGCTTGTTGTTGATTGTGTTGGTTGGATTCCTGTTGGCTGGAACCACTGCCTCTAGTTTGTTGTTGATTATTTTGGTTTGATTCTTGTTGGCTGGAGCCGCTGTTGCTAGATTGTTGTTGATTGTTTTGGTTGGATTCCTGTTGGCTGGAACCACTGCCGCTTGCTTGTTGTTCACTGTTTTGGTTGGATTCCTGTTGGCTGGAGCCCCTGCTGCTAGACTGTTGTTGGTTGTTTTGGTTGGATTCTTGTTGACTAGAGCCCCTGTTGACTGACTGTTGTTGATTGTTTTGGTTGGATTCCTGTTGGCTGGAGCCCCTGCTGCTAGACTGTTGTTGGTTGTTTTGATTGGATTCCTGTTGGCTGGAACCACTGCTGCTTGCTTGTTGTTCACTGTTTTGGTTGGATTCCTGTTGGCTGGAGCCCCTGTTGCTAGACTGTTGTTGATTGTTTTGGTTGGATTCCTGTTGGCTGGAGCCCCTGCTGCTAGACTGTTGTTGGTTGTTTTGATTGGATTCCTGTTGGCTGGAACCACTGCTGCTTGCTTGTTGTTCACTGTTTTGATTGGATTCCTGTTGGCTGGAGCCCCTGTTGCTAGACTGTTGTTGATTGTTTTGGTTGGATTCCTGTTGGCTGGAGCCCCTGTTGCTAGACTGTTGTTGGTTATTTTGGTTGGATTCCTGTTGGCTAGAACCACTGCTGCTTGCTTGTTGTTCACTGTTTTGGTTGGATTCCTGTTGGCTGGAGCCCCTGCTGCTAGACTGTTGTTGGTTGTTTTGGTTGGATTCCTGTTGGCTGGAGCCCCTGCTGCTAGACTGTTGTTGGTTGTTTTGGTTGGATTCCTGTTGGCTGGAGCCCCTGCTGCTAGACTGTTGTTGGTTGTTTTGATTGGATTCCTGTTGGCTAGAACCACTGCTGCTTGCTTGTTGTTCACTGTTTTGGTTGGATTCCTGTTGGCTGGAGCCCCTGCTGCTAGACTGTTGTTGGTTGTTTTGGTTGGATTCCTGTTGGCTGGAGCCCCTGCTGCTAGACTGTTGTTGGTTGTTTTGATTGGATTCCTGTTGGCTAGAACCACTGCTGCTTGCTTGTTGTTCACTGTTTTGGTTGGATTCCTGTTGGCTGGAGCCCCTGCTGCTAGACTGTTGTTGGTTGTTTTGGTTGGATTCCTGTTGGCTGGAGCCCCTGCTGCTAGACTGTTGTTGGTTGTTTTGATTGGATTCCTGTTGGCTGGAACCACTGCTGCTTGCTTGTTGTTCACTGTTTTGGTTGGATTCCTGTTGGCTGGAGCCCCTGTTGCTAGACTGTTGTTGGTTGTTTTGGTTGGATTCCTGTTGGCTGGAGCCCCTGTTGCTAGACTGTTGTTGATTGTTTTGGTTGGATTCCTGTTGGCTGGAGCCCCTGTTGCTAGACTGTTGTTGGTTGTTTTGATTGGATTCCTGTTGGCTGGAGCCCCTGCTGCTAGACTGTTGTTGGTTGTTTTGATTGGATTCTTGTTGGCTAGAACCACTGCTGCCTGCTTGTTGTTCACTGTTTTGGTTGGATTCCTGTTGGCTGGAGCCCCTGCTGCTAGACTGTTGTTGGTTGTTTTGATTGGATTCCTGTTGGCTGGAACCACTGCTGCTTGCTTGTTGTTCACTGTTTTGGTTGGATTCCTGTTGGCTGGAGCCCCTGCTGCTAGCCTGTTGTTGGTTGTTTTGGTTGGATTCCTGTTGGCTGGAGCCCCTGCTGCTAGACTGTTGTTGGTTGTTTTGATTGGATTCCTGTTGGCTGGAACCACTGCTGCTTGCTTGTTGTTCACTGTTTTGGTTGGATTCCTGTTGGCTGGAGCCCCTGCTGCTAGACTGTTGTTGGTTGTTTTGGTTGGATTCCTGTTGGCTGGAGCCCCTGCTGCTAGACTGTTGTTGGTTGTTTTGATTGGATACCTGTTGGCTGGAACCGCTGTTGCTAGATTGTTGTTGATTATTTTGGTTAGATTCCTGTTGGCTACTGCCACTGCCGCTAGCTTCTTGTTGATTGTTCTGGTTAGATGACTCTTGGGCTGAGGCACTACCGCTCACTTCTTGTGAAGAGCCTTGGCTTGATGACTGCACACTAAGACTGCTACTGCTCGACTCCTGTGAAGAGCCTTGGTTTGATGACTGGCTTGTGGAACTTGACGTCTCTATACCAATACATCTTCCGATTTTTATTGGTTGCACACGAACGACAAGGCCTACCCTTTTCGAACCTGAGACAATAAGAAAAAATTTTAATATTGTTCCTTATTATTTTATGTTTTTATTATTTTATTTATGGTTGATTTTATTGTGATGTAATTTTTGACATAAGTTTTATTTATATAAAATGACTGAATAATATATTTCGATAACACTAGTTTAATTTTTATACACTTGACATTTAACAAAAATAATATCTGCACGTCGAAATATTCGACAAAATATGTTGGAGAAATTTTTGTTCACTGTGTGTACCATATTTTGCAAATAAATGATCATGATTATTATTATTGTTATTATAAAAAGGCAAACGTGTTATTCTCTCAAAGCTAGTCGGCCAATGTCAGAGTCCTGCCATCGAATATTTTTTTTTTTATTTGTCTCATCATCAGCTGTCATGGTATAGTCTCTGCGTAGGGATGAAGGTTGTCATGTCAATCAGTAAAAAGCTTTACATTAATACAGTAGGTTTACCTACAAATTTCGGAATTTTCTCCCAAGAAATAAGATGCTGATGAAATGGAATTTGTCAAACATTTAGAAAGATCGCACGTTTTTCCGTGCATTTTTACTTGATAAAGGATTTTTGGCGTATACAAGGTGTAAAAAGACCCATAACGAAGCCCGGCCTACGCATTCAGGCCAGTAGAATTAACTTATTTAAAAAAATTGATGGGAAACGAAATTTATTTTTTGGTTAAAAAACCAGCATCTCGTGGTACAAATCTATACTAATATAATATTATATTATACAGTGTGTCCCCGGATAAGGTGCACAAACGAAAATGGGTGAAACTAGACTACAATTTATCGATAAAAAAAGAGATTTTTAAAAAAATTAAATTGTATTTATATACATTTTTTATTTTTTTATTCTCTTTTTAAGACCTATTGTGTTTGTAAAATTGTAACATTGTAACCACTGCGTGGATTTTGTTCAAATAAAAACAATAATGATGCCAAAAGATTAACATTGTATGTTAAATAAAAAATAGTACATAAAAGCAGTCAATGGGGAGAAAAACATTTTTTTTCACTAATTTTGAACATAAAAGTGTTAAATTTTGAGTAAATGTTTATTTTTACCAAATAATGCCCCATATAACAATTTCTTTTTATTACCTCTTATTAATCCAGATCTTATAACCTTTTCAACAAAAAAAAATCAAAATTCTGTCTCTAATACATGCTTAGCTACGAGGTTTTAATTGAGGGGCCTGCTAACGCGCCGTCCCCTGGCGCCCGCGCCGCTGCCTTTTTGTTAACTGCTGAGGTAGCTTTTCTTAACTTGAAATTTAGTTAAACACATTTAAGCATTTTTTAAACTTAAGCTTAGCTTTTTCAGTGTAAATGAAATTGATTATAACACAATAGGTATTGATATATAATCACAATAGGTATTTATTAAAAAAAACTAAAAAAACACTTTTTATTAAATTAATAATTAAATGTTCAAAATGGCCACCACGCTGTTGCAAGCACATCATTGCTAAGGTTGCAAAAGGTTATAAGATCTGGATTAATAAGGGGTAATAAAAAGAAATTGTTATAGGGGGCATTATTTGGTAAAAATAAACATTTACTCACAATTTAACACCTTTATGTTCAAAATTAGTGAAAAAAAATGTTTTTCTCCCTATTGACTGCTTTTATGTGCTTTTTTTATTTACCATACAGTGTTAATCTTTTGGCATCATTATTGTTTTCATTTGAACAAAATCCATGCAGTGGTTACAATTTTACAAACGCAAAAGGTCGTAAGAAGAGAATAAAAAAAATAAAAAATCAATATTCAATACAATTTAATTTAAAAAAAAATCTCCTATTTTATCGATAAATTGTAGTCTAGTTTCACCCATTTTCGTTTGTGCACCTTATCCGGGGGGACACTGTATTATAAATGCGAAAGTAACTCTGTCTGACTGTCTGTCGCGCTTTCACGCCCACTAAACCGATTTAAATGAAATTTAGTACACAGCTAGTCTAGAGCCTGAGAAAGGACATAGAAAGAAAAGAAAGAAAGAAACGTTTATTAAACACACAAATAAAAAAACAATAGTTTGAAAAAAAAAACTAACAGAAATGGACAAAACAGTAACAAAACATAGAAATATAATTATTTGAATGTGTGTGTTTAAAGGGCCGTGCCTCAGCATATACTTCTGGGTCATTCATAGATGGCCAGAATGACCCAAACGCTGTTATTCTGACAGGCCCCTAATTAGAAATGATGGACGCCACTGCAATATACACATAATAATTATATAGACACTAAAAATACGGACGAATACAGTAATAGGCATAATATTGAAGGAAAAAAAACAAATAAATACATTTACACATTAAATAAACTACAATCTGTGCCACAAGTAGAACGCGCCTTTATGGTCTGTGAGGATATGTTGTTTTTGTTGTTTTTTGTGCTGTAGTCAGAGTCGAGTCTTTAGTTTGTGAGGCGAGTCGGAGTCAAAGATGTTATGGCAAAGTCACAAGAAGAAACAAAATTAACATTGGTGAAAGACATCAAACCTGTACGACCTGCTTCCCGAATCTATTCCTCGCCCCTCAAATATGAATTTCCTCCTAACTCAAATCAATACCCCTTTCCTGAATATCCTCTTTGAAAATATAGAGAAATACCAAATAAAGATATAATTTTCCTCCTACAAAATTATCCTAGGTATTAGGTACATCTCAACTCATACCTACACCCTCCTTTAATTTCTCACCTACAGCCCTTAATTTTAGCCGCTACTAATAATATTTTAATGTTCGCTTTGCATTGTCCACAGGTAGCCCAACCCGCTAAGTAGCGATCATACCGCTAAACGTCATAATTTATATCCGTGTTTTCGCTTCCAACTCGAAATTGGCGAAATTGTCAAATCTGACAGAAGTCACTTTACCTAAAAAATTGAATTGAATTGACATAGGATAGTTTTTTTTGCAGAAATCATTCCTTAAGGGGGAGAAAAGGGGGATAGAAGTTTGTATGGGGAATCAATAACCGCTGAACCGATTTAGATGAAATTTGGTATGGAGGTAGTTTGAAAATGGAAAAGGATAAAAAATAGTTTTTATCCCCGAAATCATTCCTTAAGGGTGTAAAAGAGGGGGGGGGGGGGAGGGGGGAATCTTAAAGGGAATCAATAAAAAAGCACTTCTATGCGTCCCCACCGAGGGGCTCGAGCCTACCCTAAGTAAGGGTGTTTAGGCATCAGTCAACCACGCTGGCCTAGTGCGGATTGGTCGACTTCACATACACCATTGAATTTCTTCGCAGATGTATGCAGGTTGCCTCACGATGTTTTCCTTCACCGTAGGAGCGTCAGACGAATGTACATATGAAATTCGAAAAACGAAAAACACATTGGTACCTGACGGGCTCGAACCTCGGAACTCCCGATTGGAAGGCAAGTGCCGAGTCCACAGCACCATTGACGCTGGAGACTAGGGTTAAAGGATACCCCTAAATGTAGGTCTAGGGTGGCAATATCAGCGTTTCCACACTCAGCATCAGGCGGCTGCCACTCGAGGACCAATTAACCCCAACGTTAAGAAGACTGTGAAGTGCCAATTTATAGCTCGAGTACCTATGCACTTTCAAAAATGCAGTTTATTGCACACCGCTTAGGGTCGAAAGTCCGAGGCAAGTGCCTAAATTTCTTATTGAAATATTGTTTCGGGAGATAACTGTTTTACCCCCCTAATCCTTTACTAAATTAGACACTTTTGATCTCATTGGATTCAGTATACTTTAATCTATGTTTGTACGTTTTTTTTGAAATTCAGTATAATTTAGTCGAAAAAGATAAAAATGCTCGAGGTAGTTTTTAAGTCCAAAATATGGATATTTAAATGCTAATAATTTATATTCTGAGCAATATTACTTCAAAATCAAAACGTACATCTTCAGTATATGTACAACATTTCCAAAAATTATGAAAATTGGATTATGTAAAGAGGAAGAAAAGCGTTATCGCTTTTTGTATGAACATTTAAAGCTTCACAATCCTCTTAACCGAACGGGTGACTGTGATTAAATTAATTTCAATTGTTTTTCAATCTTTTTTACGTAATTACACAAAAAAGTCTTTCTTTTTTCATCGATATAGATTAAGAAGCCAATTTTATTTTCGGCCAAACTGTTATAAGGGTGTGTATTATTTTCGGCCAAACTGTTATCGGGGTGTTTATTATTCTCGGCCAAACTGTTATCAGAGTGTGCATTATTTTTGTTACACGCCGTATACAGGGTTACTTTTTTCACCCCGGAAAACTTAAGGGACGCTTATATAGTGTGTATGTGCCTATGCGCATAAAATGTAATTTTTACCATTTTGCGCTTTTACCATTTTGCTGTCATACCAATATGATCTTTTACCATTGTGCGCTTTTGACGTTTTGCTCTTTTACCATTTTGCTCCTTTACCATTTTGCGATCGCTTACCGTTTTGCTTTTTTACCATTCCGCGCCTAAAGGGCTTCAATACACATTCATTATTATATAACAAATAAAAAAAATTGAATAAAAAATTATTATAATAAATACTGCACTAAACTAGTGCAGTATTTTTTGGATATTTAAGAAATCAGAAAATTAATATAAAGTTAAATAGGTGAGTTGAATTTTTTAAATATTTATATCATTCTATTAGGCACTGTGTCTTGAAGCGTCTCCTAAATTTTCCTGGGTGATAAAAAAGTGATCCTGTATTAATAATTTTCAATACACTTACATGGCAGACCGGAAACTGCCACCAGCACCTGAAAACAGAGTAAAAACATTGAAATGTTTGTGTAAATCTAACGATTTTCTTGTTAGGTACCTACTAAGTTTGGAAATGGAAAAGAAGTAGGTATACTGTACTATTTTTTTTCTGGGCGAAATGCGTGACCGCACCGTACCCGCCGTTTGGCTAGACGGCGAGCGTCAAGCAGTTGTCCCAACGCCGACGATAGAAGGAGAGGCGAGTAGAGACTAGAGATAGAATCAGAAACGAGTTGGTGAGCAGCGGAATGCGAGTGTGTAGCTCCAATAGTTTTGTCGCCTGGGCTATAAGCGAGTGTGCGAGTGAGACGGGCGATTACAAGCGCCACTCGCGTTTTTTCAGAATTGTCGCTGCCACTACTCTAATGCTATCATAAAATATCATCGTGATCATCGTCGTCTGAACTAGACAACAATGACAATACAAATGATTGACATTCATAATAATAATTCATATAATAATAATAATACGTGCACTTTCAGATGAGCACTATAGAGAAATAACCACTGGTTGCTCTCTCGGCGTGAGTTCTGAATTCTGATCGCTGAGTAAATATCAACCCACTAAAACCCCCCGGTGCTATCCCTGCCCTTATGCGCGCGCTAGGTAAAGTCCACACTACGACTCCACTACTACCTACACTAACGTAACGCTGCCTCACTTCAGAAAAAGGGAGGGAGAGGTACCCACAGACTATTAACAATCACTATGAATTACGTTTCTTATAATTAAGGATAGATTGTGATGGATAATGAATAAAAAGCGGCTTGGTGCACAAAATATCTAATGACAAAACCCAATTAATTCATCTACCTTTTTAAAACGGAATAACTATTCAAGTAACTATAACCGGACACTGTCTCCTAAACAAACACCTATTCACAATAGGGATGACAGACAGCCCTCTATGCAGAGGATGCATGGAGGCGGAGGAAACGCCACAGCACGTCCTTATGGAATGCACAATTGCACAAGTGTGGCCAATCAACGGGCGAAACTTCTCCACTCCCCGGCTTCTATGCCGGAAGCATGTAGTAGCCCACAGAGGCTGCTGGCATTCTGGGAGGACCTGGGATGGATGGAGTAAGATGGAGGCTGACGCAAGGTCAGGACGCACAATGGCCCAATCAAGTGGCTAAGTGCGAAAGAGCCCAGTCAAACTAACTAATATTCAAGTACTGCTGCATTGCAAGAGAAATAAGTAAGTATACTCGTAGGTCCCCACAGGCTCAGAAGGGAGTCCCTGTGGTAAATATTCATAGCCTTACGTGAGGATGGAGACTGGAGGGAAAATGCTGCACTTACCACGAGCGCCACCAAACAAGTAATCAGCTTCATCGTGCCTCGGGCTGTGTTTGCTGTAGTCACCAGCATCCAGCTTTTATACTAGCGCAAAACGCAAAAGCTTGCATCAGCTCAACTAATCAAACAACTGCAGCAAGCTGTGCAAACAAAATCTTTGAACCTGCAAAAGGCTGTATTGTTTATCGATTATTCTAACAGCTAGCTAAGCATGCAGAGTACGAATGATTTGTTTTATTTCTTTTACGTTTCGTATTCATCTCGCCCAATGGAAAGTGAAGAAGATGAAGCGAGGTGATGATCTTACCGGAGGTAGACTCTGTACCAGGGTCGTCTGCATGGATACCTCCGTCTTACCTATGTCTGCCGCAAAGTAGCAGTGCTTGCATTGCTGTGTTCCGGTTTGAAGGGTAAGATATGGCAGTGAAATTACTGGGTACCGTGACTTTACATCCGATGTCACAAGTTGGCAACGTACACTGTGGTTCTTGTGGGGGTTGTAGATTTGTTGTGAATCTTACAAGAGCCACATGTATTATGGGTGACTGTTACCATTTACTATCAGGTGGGCAGTTTGCTTGTTTGCCAATTTAGTAGCAATAAAAAAGCGAGCTTCAACAGGATCACAGGGGATCTAGATTCGTAAGCGACGGAACTCGCAATCTACCTGTTATTAACATTATTACGAGTGTGTTGATAAACATAGGTAAGACAGTGTGCGTTGGTGTGTGTTATTCACGAATGAAATTGTTTTTATTGGAATTACTGCTTTCGAAATTCATTAGGCTTACTCTTGGAACCAATTCCGATGGATCGACATTGGGATTATGATTTCTCGTACGCTTATTTAGCATCACTAGCGACAAATAGGATCCGTATCTTGATAAAATTAATTAGCACTGAGTTTGGTTCACTCAAAATCTGCGCAATACTGGTCCAATTTGGCACCAATTGGAAAACTCAAGCGTACAAAAAATTACAATCTCAATGTCGATTGATTGGATCCAGGAGTAAGCCTATTGAGCAGGCAGAAAATGGCTAGAAAGACTAAAAAGTGTCGGTCTGATTAGCTAATTGAAAACTCTGCACCTTCAGCGGCTCAACTGGTTTGAAAGTATCACCAGTGACAGAGAAGTTAAGAAAGAATAATAATAATTAGTCGTCGAGGAACCGGGAAGATAAATAAAATCAATATAAAAATAATAATAAAATACTCTATTGCACACAAAGATACAGACAGAAAATTTTCAAATACAAATGTACAACACAGGCGGCCTTATTGCTAATAAGCAATCTCTTCCAGGCAACCTAGGAACAGGGAAATACACAAAGGAAATTCAAATTGGGGATGGGTGCAGTAGTTGATATTTATGGACAATGAAGGACTGATTAAGCTAAGGATTTAAGGATAGCCAGTGGTTTTGGACTTGATTCTTGAAGGACTCCAGCGTACGAGCTCGAAAGAAGTATTAGGTTAGATTGCTGTATAATAAGGGAGGGATGAGAGTCAAGTCGCTAGAGGAAATATGGCTAGAAATAAGGATTGTGAAGACTAGTTGAAGATATGGATGAATTGCGTGAGGATGGATACATGTGATAAGGAAATGGAAGAAGAATACGTTTTGCACCAATCCTACATAGGAGTGGGGTAACGGTAGGGTCATGGTAATGCTCATCTGCTATAATTAACTCTATTGCCCCCAATGTCAGTCGTAGTATGATAATTGACTTAATAATAATAAATTATTGACTTAATAGTACACACCTATACTTACCGATATCCCAAACAAAGTCTTTCCTGAAGCGTAATCCTTCCATCTGGAAAAAAGCAAGATAACCGCTCTTCATAAGAATTAAAATGCCCTTCCATTTCTGAATTCCTATTGCCACTATTCTCTTTCCTTTCCAAAGACCTGAAAAGCTTGCCCGTCATGATAGATGTTCGTTAGCAAATATTTCTTATATGCTGAAGATATTTGAATGTCTACCAATCTGACTTCCGCCTCGCTTTTCATAGAATAACTTGAGTTATTTGATGTAGCATGAAAATAATGAGCACAAAGTGTTAAACTTTCTGGATTTTAGCAATGCGTTTAACACTATTGACATTTTAAAATGTATACTTCTAGCTATACTGCGTTCCTTTAACATAATCTCCAGTGATAGATCAATAGTTTAAAAGTAACTAATTGCACAGAGGTCGACAAAGAATTAGAGTAATGAAAACGATTATTAGAGACATGATCTGCCTGCGCATGCAGGGTAAAATTTTATCCCAACTTTTATTTTTAATTTTGTAAAAAATAGGGGGAACTACTTATGTCTCTACGTGATTGGAGAGGTTCTAGATTTTTTTAACATTGTAGCTACGGCTACGAATTATTTATGTCATTTCATTGTAATGTCTCAGTAATGTCTGGAATAAATCAGCCGTAAAGGCAAGCAAACAAAAGACAAAGGGTTTGAAGTCCCTGTGCATCAAACACTTGCTAATTAATAAACACTTGGTAATCTCTCCAGAGGGAGACTCTCTAGTACTCTCAACCAGAGACATCTGCATGGGTACCCCCGTCTTACCTATTTGTACCGCAAAGCAGCAGTACTTGCATTGCTGTGTTCCGGTTTGAGGGGTAAGATATGGCAGTGAAATTACTGGGTACATCTTATGTCACAAGGTGGCAACGTTCACTAGGTTCTTGTGGGGGTTGCAGATTCGCTGCGAGCTACATGTATCTACTATAGTTGAATGTTACCACTTACCAATAGGTGGGCAGTATGCTTGTTTGTCAACTTATTCGTATAAAACCTGACACCTGCATTTAATGTATACTCATGTTTGACAAAATAAAGAAATTATTATTATTAAAAAAAAAAAAAAAGGTGGAGGCGAGCTTCACCTGGACTCCTCAACAACTGAAGACTGGCTGTCTTACCTGTAGTAATTGTCGGAACGCAACATTTTTATGACTTATGTTTTACTTATCACCAGATATAGTAAAATATAACAGTCAAACATAGTAAATGATCACCAAAATTAAAACCGCATTTTAATGTGAAATCATAACCAAAGTTTTTACAGCTCGCTATCCTATTAAAGCAAATGACTTCAAACAAATCATAGTTAACCCAAAAATAGTTAATGAACACCAAACTATTAACCACATTTTAATTTAAAATGACATGCAAATATTTAACATCTCGTTATCCTATTACAAACATATAAACTCCTAAAGTTTGACCCTTTACTATTGTAAAATAATTGCTAAGGTCTGACCTTTAAAAAAATGTTTTTCTTGAGAGTTTATTTAAACAAATGCCTATACCAAAGATTTATTTTAAAAAAATAAAACTCATCATACAATTTCAATAATCGTTTTATTAAAATTTAAACAAACAAAAAACCAGTCCTCTTTAAACTAATAATAAACATTTTAAAATCTTAAGAAGAAGCAGTCTTCTGTAATAATTTTATGGCAATCATAGAGATTAATCTAGGCAGAAATAGGGCCCTCCTCCAGGGGGCACAATCGGGGAATGGCCAACGCCGATCCCGATTGTGTCTCCACGGAGGTAGAAGTATCTAGAGGGTTTTTAGCCGGTAGTGGGTCTTCTACCCGAGTCCTGCATATACTTGGGGTGGCCTAGTCAGCTCAATTCCCTTGTCGAATACCGTAAAGACTGTATTTTCCCTCTTGTAAAAAAAAGGCAGAAATAGGGCATTAATTTGCTCGCTAAGATTTGGTGATCATTAACTACATTTGGTCTTTGAATACAATTTGCAGTGCAGTCGTCACTAAAGCAGCTAGAACTATTGTAATTTTAGACTGTTTTTTTTTTGTGTTAAGTATATATTTTTGGTAAAAGAACTTAGGGTATCAAAGTATTTTTTGGTGGTCATTATATTTAATCCCCATTTTATGGTGACAAAGATACATAAGTAAGTATAGCCGGCAGTGTAGAGAGCAGCTTAACCCCCCAAATAAAAGCTCCCCATATTCTACTGAGTTATAATGCACTACATACGTAGTACCATGTAGTACTTACGAGTAACAACTCAGTGCCATATCTACACTATAATTATAAAGAGTAAAGATTTGTATGTATGTTTGTAACAAATAAACTCAAAAACTACTAGACTGAATTCAAAAATTCTTTCACCATTAGAATGCTACATTATTGATAATTAATATAGGTTACAAAATTATTTTTTCTTCTGAAAAATATAAAATTCCTATGGGAAAACAAAAACAACGCGGGCGAAGCTGCGTGAAGCTAGTTCATAATAAAGAACCATGCAACTTTCATTCGCAGTGCATCCCTAAGAATATGCATTAATTGCCCGTGTAAATAAACATTTATAAAGATCATTATATTTTATAATAAATGCCACCCACGTCTACTTTGATTGTTCAGTTTGCAAAATGTTTGCCTAATCGGTTACCGTTTCTGTTAATAGCTATTTGCGTAGCATCTTTCTGAAAATGTCCCCACTGTGACCAATCGCGAATTGTATTTACACAAGCTGTGATAATATTTTCTACCTTGTTTATTGTCTTCATAGGTCATTGAGTACTACGGGTCAAAAACTCGTAGCCGAGTTTGACGTCAATAGCAGTTATATTTACAGATTCTAAGGTGCAGCTAATACATATATACATTTATAACTGATTTAGTTAGTTACTTAGTAATTTTTCAGCGTCGCCGTCGGTGGCGCTGTGGACTCGGCACTTGCTTTCCAATTGGGAGGTCCGGGTTTCGAGACTGCCATGTACCAATGTGTTTTTCGTTTTTAGAATTTCATATGTACATTTGTCTAACGCTCCAACTGTGAAGGAAAACATCGTGAGGCAATCTGCATACATCTGCGAGGAAATTCAAAGGTGAATGTGAAGTCGACCAATCCGCACTTGGGCAGAGTGGTTGACTAAGGCCAAAACATCCTAACTTAGGGTAGGCTCAAGCCCCAGAGATCTGCCGAGGGCTAATAGTCTGACAGATGCTCCCAGTGAGGGGAGCGTGGATGGCCGGTTTCAACCTGGCGATCTAGTTGGCGAAATCTCCCCTTCTTATGTTAAGAAGAGGTAAGACTGTCGCCGCCGTTACCCCACATTGAGCGGGGCCGGAGGTCCGGCGCATGGAGCGTCAGGCTGCGTGGAAGAAAACCACAATAAAAAATTTAAGGTTTGGTCCGTCCCTATAACTCTAAGGTTTGGTCCATGCTGAGAGAGTTAATGGCTGGAGGGAGTCCAGTCCCGAACGGCTACCCAGGAGCCATCCCTGAAATGGTGAATATGGAATTTGGTCAAAGAAAATCAAACTATCAGTATCAGGGGGTATCAGTCCCCCCTGTAGGACCACGCAAGGGAGTATCTGGGGGCGTGCAGACCAAATTCCGCCTCTACCGATGCGATTTCTATATGCGAACCCGTTGAGAGCGGGCCTATGCCGGTATCCGGGCCGGTGGTAGGAAATGCTACCGAGGCGTTAAGTCGGAGTAATTTCGAAAGAGATTTGAAGCTCCAACAGAGCTCGAGAAGTGGCGGCTCAACACCGAGAACTGCTAATTCTCAAAGCTGCGATGGGGGTATCTGCCGCAGATGATGCTGTCGTCGACGTCAGTGTGTCCGACAGCTGTCGTGGATCGCGGCTGCCCTCTGTGTCGGTTTCGGAGCTGGATTCGGAAGATATGTCTACCGACTTCTTGGAGATGATGGAGGAGGCTGATAGCCTCATTAATGAGGGCCTGAGGAGAGCGGGCAAAAGGCCTCGCCCGGCGGATCGAGACACGGTTTTGTTTGACTCTTCGTCGGATGAGGTGCCTTCAGCCCCCAGGATACCATTTGCAAAACGTGGACGCGGGCGACTACCCAAGGGTCAGGACGCAAAAAAGTCAGGCCACCTAAAAGGAACTTTTGTAAAGATCCTAAAGGTCGCCATCTCAGCGATATGAGGCAGCTTGCACTGAGGAGCTCGCCGTACGCACAAGGTCCAGCGAAGTCGCTGACCTTAGCGCTGAGCTAGGGTCAGCGACTTAAGGCAAGTCCACACATACCGGACAGAATCAGAGCGCCTTGCTAGGTTGTTAAGGTGGGAGCGGGAAGAGCGTTATACCGATTTCCCGACATCACAAACGATGCCGGGGATGGCGGGAGCGTCAGTACCCCCTCTTGTGGCATCTTCAAAGCCCCTCGACGAAGACGCATTGGCGACCAAGCTGGCCGCGATTATGAATGCGCGTATGGACGCCGGGTTTGAAGCGTTGGAGCCGCGACTCATACCCGCCCCAACGTTAAGGCCACCACTCGCCGCTGACGGCCGGGGCAAATCCTTGCCCAAGCCGAAAACTGCTG